>JAPMAC010000231.1:4800000-7300000 GCA_028671895.1 Oenanthe sinensis
TCCCAAATATAGAACTAAGGTTTCTGTACATCATATTCCCCATATTCCCAGAGCCTACTTTCGAGTGAAACATATTGGGTAAGTGGGTCCATCTAGTATAGTTCCAATTAATTTTTTCTCTAATATTAAATATGTGAAGAATTAGAAAAGAAAATGTTTTTCCCAACAATTTTCTCTCTCTATACACTAGGACCTCTCTAAAGTAATCCCCTCTAAAGTGATGACCTCTCTAAATTAATTAAAAGTTATAGTCCAAACTCCTAAATTAGAACCGATGTTAAAAATTAATAACATCTCTGTCGTGATATTTAATATTATTTTTAGAAAATCGTAGTGCTAAATTGCCATCCCTAATATGGAATAAAGTGATGGTCCCTACTGTGGCGTAAAGTAATATTGTCAATTAAATACATGTTTTTGTTATTTGGTTTATGAATATGAAAATTCATTAAAAATATTTACAAATTTCAAGAAGGTTATATGATTCATAAATAATTTTTTAGGGTGAAAATGTTAACATATTTAAATGTTAGTAAATCTTTGAAAAATCCATAAAAATGTTATAAACTTTGGGGACATGTATATTGTTTTAGTAACTAAACATCCAATTTTAATCATTTTAATGTATAAAACATATAAACCCCTCTTATGTAATAACTTATTTTATAGTGATACTTTTTCGGGTTCCAAACATACATGTCACTGTAGAGGGGTTCTAATGTAAGATTTTTGTTAATCCGTACGAACTATTTATATAATTTCTATGCAACTCTCCACATTCTTAATGTTCTCGTATCATTGCTATAATTCTTCAACATCTACCTTCTGAATAGAGTAATCTTTGAAAAAATTTAAAGAACAGTACAAACTTCAATAGTACAAGAAGGTGGTCATCTATGAATATTCAATAAAACAACAAAATTTAGCTCTAGCTACGAAACATTTGTTAAATCTCTGGTTGATTATAGGCTAAAATAAACTTAACTAATTTAAGATAATTTAACAGTCACAATCCTAATGTACCTCGGAGGTTGCAGCACATTAGGTCAAAAAGCCCAAAAAGAGTATTGGGCAACAATACAAAAGGTTTTCGAGGCCCAATTAGTTAGCATGTTATTTATTATCTTTTAACAAAGGATATTAGCTTTTAGAATTTGAGTTTATCTTGGAATATAAATTATTATATATAAGAATTTATTATTGTGATTCATTGGAGTTTTAATATATGAAAATTGTTTCTTGTTGAATTAAAAGTTCTCTTTCCACGAGGGGGTTGTTTAGTTCATGGAATTTCAAACTGATTAACAAGAATTGGAATCTTATGACTACATGTTAGCATTTAGTTGAGGAGTTTAATCTGTTAAAATGTGAACTTCATTCCCATTAACTACATGACTCATTTCTTGTTTACCCGTGAGATTTGAAAATGATGAAATCATTCACATTCTCATTCCCATCAACAATCCAAATGCCACCCTCCAAGACTTCTACATTCTTACACAGCAGCAGACTGTACTCTGCACTCCATCGTTTATTTTCTGAGCCACGAGATGACTGCAAATTACCATTCACACGATACTTTCATGCTATTTAAACCGCCTTTTTACTAGATAAATTCTAAAATAATATATCTCAACTAAACATTACCCAACTTAGGTTCACAACAATATCCCAATCTATAATATCTTAAAATATTAAGAGCATACTTCTAATATACATATAATCTAATGTTGATATTGAAAATTATGTCTGCAAGTGAAATTAAACACAAAACGAGAGAGAGAGAGAGAGATGGAGAGGAGAGAGGGGGAGAGAGAGGGAGAGGGAGAGGGATAGAGAGAGAGAGAGCATAAAATACCTGAATTGCAATGGGCGAGTGAAAGAAAGAGAGAGCGAGATAGATGAGTTCTTGGAAATATGAATACTATGCAATGGTGGAACGAAAGAGACTGAGCATCGATTCTTCAATAATGTGTTACTAGAAATTGTTTGTGATACGACTGGGCAGTGAAATGGATTGGAACATGAAGATGTTGCTAACGCCATTTACAATTCTCAGGGCTAACAACTAGGGTTTACAATTTGATGATAGACTTCTTATTCCCTGTTCACTTTTGCTGTTCTGCACACCAACAAAATTTTAAATATTTTTAGTTTTTTGACTTTTTAATATAACATTTATATTTATGATTATTCATATTTATTCACTAATAAAATCTTATGAATATTCTAATATTCATATTTTATCTTCATTTATATTATTATTACCATATTTTTATAATTAATTTGGCTTGGATAGTTATTCCAATTTTTTTTATTACCCTCTAAAAAGTTACATTAATAAAGAGTTGTATTTATGTATTTTAAAATATATAATCACCCGTATTTTAAAATATGTAATCACCCACACAATATATACTGTAAATTATATTGAGATCGATTTTTATTAGACACCATATATGTAAGGAATAAATTCTCTGAAATATGGACAAAAGATGAATAAATATTCAAAAAACAATTCTTTTAAATAACTTAAGATTAATGGTTAAAGTCTTAATGGATTAAATAAAATATATAAAGACAATTATAACTACTGTGAAAACAACATAAAATAATAAGAACAAATAGTACTAATTTTTAGTTTCATATTTTATTAGATTAATTGTTGCTACGGTCTGAAAAATCAAAGTTGAGTTCTTAGTTTTTTGTTCTTAAGAGTAAGATATAAGGAAATGAAAAGTTTTTCAAAAAATTAACAATTTGTAAGAAAATTTATGTATTTGCTATATAGACAACATGTCTTATGCACATATTTTTCTACAGGTTATTACTAAAAAAAAAGATAGAAAATAATTTATCTTTCATTACTATTCTATTCTTATTTTAGCTAACACTTTAAACAATGACAACCTTTTGATTCTGCATCTTCTGTTTTGTCTGATCTTCACTCCTTAGTCTTCTCCTCAAGCTTTCCTTGAAGACTTAACATTGTCACGTTCAAAATTGGACCACTCCGAGAATTGATAGATATTTTTTATAATTTTTTTCCCTCCTTTATAATTTCCTTGAAAATTGCTAAAAGAATATATCGTGAACTTTTCTTCGTTTGAATATATATACTTGTCGATAACTCTATTTTGTCATATAATGTGACTTCTTGATATTGGATTTTGATATACAGGACTTCTTAACATGAGACTTCTTGATAATATCACTTTATTGTACATTTCAACAGCCAACTTCTCGACACATTGATTAACAGACTTCTCAATAGGATTGATTTCTAGACTTCTTGATGTTGAGATTTCACAAACTATCAGAGTCTAGACTTCTCGATACATCCTTTAGAGTTTGGAATTGTCAAAATAGAATCTCACGATATGTTTCATTTCTCGATATCATTCTTCATGAACTTCTCGATACAATGCACTTACGATATCTTCAATTGTTTTCCCAGTTGCACAAGTAGAAGGGGGGGTTGAATACTTGTGTGTCTTTTCTGCCTAATTTAAAATCAACTCAATAGCAATAAATAGATATGAATTCAGAACAAAGTTCAAACACAAAGATATGAATAAGTACTGTTTGTATTATTGATTTGTAAATACAAAACTCTCATAGGGTGTACACAAACCCTAGCAGCTTCTCTGTGTTTATCACAGCAACTCTCTCTATTTCTATACACTCACAAAATTTCACTTAGACAAATTTTGCTTTGACTTTCACACCTTTACAATTAGGTTACATAGAGTTTATATAGAGAGCTACCTATCATCTAATAACAGAAAGATAAATTACAATAGGAATAGAATTCCTAATTATTAGTTGACAGTTTCCTCCTGCAATTCTTCTTCCTTGTTTTTATAGCATATCTTCAATATCTTTGGTTTTATCTTCGAAGACTTCCCTTATCTGTGATCATCTTCCAAATTTAGCTTTTACTTTATAGACTTTGAATTCTTCAGACTCTGTCAGACTATAGACTCTGAATTCTTCAAACTCTGCCAGACTATAGACTCTGAACATTTGTAGACTCTGACAGATCTTAGACTCCGATAGTCTATAGACTCTGATCACCTTCCATACTCTGATCTTCATGCAGACTCTGAATTTACTTTCTGCAGAAATTCTTCTAAGTACAAGTATCTTGAGTATTGACTATCTAGACTCTAATTATACATTTCAGAGACTAGAAAGATATATTGCAAATAAACTAAGCTAACTCATGTTCTAGTATTTTATACATCATTAAATGAATATATTCCTAACAATCTCCCCCTATTTATGCTTTATAAAATGTAAGCATAAATCCAGGTTTGATGATGTCAAAACTAAAAAATAAAACACTTAGTCTAGAACAGTATGAAAGAATTATAAAGGAAAAAGAATTACTTCTTAATTGATCTTTTCAAAGGCTGGATTATTCTTCAAAAATGAATTGAGCATATTGTCCTCCACAATTGCAAGAGTTTCACCAACAAATGTCTTCAATTTCTTCATATCTTCATTTGAACATTTGATCTGACAGTAAGCTGCTCTCAGATCATTTGCACTGCTTTCTTGATCTTTCAAGTCCTTCAACATTAGAACACTAACTTTCCCACTCATAGGCTGAAACCCAAAGTAATGACCCACACCTTCTTGAAATTTAATCTGTTTTTCTTCCAATGGCATGACTTGATCATTTCCCTCAGTATCAACATATTTTAAGGAAAATTTGCCCATTTGTCGATTTGCATGTTTGTGCAAAGTCAGCTTTCTATCAATCTCCTTGAACCATTTGTGTGTGACAGCCTCTTTGCTCTTGTTAACTTCATAAGCAATTTGAAGGAGAAATCTAATATACTGCAATTCTTCAACCTGTTTGAAAAATATGAAGTTTGATTGACTGATCCACCTAGCTGATCCACCTTCTAAAAAATAAACCAGCATATCATTCTTCACCTTTTCTGTACCTCCCTGTCCTCCTTGCATCTTTCTTTCATAAACATTATAAACAATTTGAGCAGACACCACTTTATTTAAATGCTTCTGTGTGATCTTCTCAAACTGCCTATCTGTCAAGGATTGAGGATCCCTGGTTAGAGTAGATGTTCTGTCAATGTCAGATTCTTCAAAACCTCCAAGACCTGTCTTCTTTTTAGCTCTAAGTTGCAGATTTGATTGACTGCACTTCCAGTATGAAGGTTCTTGAGTTTCATCAGAGTCTGTTTTCTTTCTTTGTTTATCAGAGTCTGACTTAAACTCTGATTTCCCATGTCCAGTCCCTGACTGATGTGGTTGAGATTTGGATAATGCAGCCACTCCAGAATGCTTGAGTGATACATCACCAAGACCCCTAGGACCATGAGAACTATCTCCATCATCACCATCTCTCCTTCTTTTAACTCCCCGTTTATCATCTCTGCATGAATCATCCTTATTTTTCCTGGAGGAAGATTCACCTCTCTTCTCCCCCTTTTTGACATCATCAGAACTAGTAATAGCCAACAAAATTTGTTCAAGAACCGTGGAGATATTGGTATGTGCTGCAATGACAGAATCAACCTTGGTGGTTAAATCAGAGACTGTTGATTGAAGAGAAGCTTGAGTAGAGGTGATAGCAGCAAGAGCATCCTTGAAGGTGACCTCTTTGGATAATTGAACTGAGTGAATTCTATCAAATTTGGTACTTAGCAGAGAAGTAGTATTGTCAACACCAGTGAGTTTGGTTTGAATATGAGAGATGTCTTTGACCATACTAGCCAATTGTTTAGCAACACTCTATGTCTCAGCTCGAACATCCCCATCCAAAGCTTGATCTTCTTCACCCGGGTAGTGACCATGTTCCTGAAGATTGGATTTTTTCTGAAAAGCTTTCAGTCTCTCAGACTGATGAATAGCCAGAATACATGCAAAAGAATCTTTATCAGTGATGCCTCTTTTTTGGGCAGACTTCCAGGACTGAGGAAAGACTTGATCAAAATAGACAAAAGAAGGTTGAACTTGATCATCATCTTCAGAAGTACACTCCTCAGCAACAGGCTCAAGGGATGTAAGAGGAAGTGTAGACTCTGGTGGTGTAGACTCTGAAACTGCAAGCGAGACTATAGACCCTAACTCCTCCTGAGAGTGATCAGAGACTGTAGACTCTGGAAGTCGAGCCCTAATAGGCATGATCAAAAGTGGTTCTTCTAACTTCAAAGTTGCAGCCTCAGGCAAATTGAGAGGGTCATCCACCAAAGCCTCCATGACTCTATCTACTCTCCTTGCTAGAGAATCCACCAGATGATGTTGTGGTCTCTAAGTAAATGACTTCTGACCAGCAAGAGCCTCCTCTTTTTTACCAATCTGCACAATCAAACAAAGTGAATTTTCATCCATCCACTGCTCCAACTCATTGGACCAACTCTTTGGAAAATCTTGATCCCAATAAGTAAATCTAGGTTCAGGATACCCTAATCTCTCAGTCTCACAGTGGGGTTGGGCACCCACTTTTTCAATCTCACTCAGGCTCTCTACAGCCTTTTCTACCTCTCCTTTTGCCTGGACCAGTGCCAGCCTCTCAGAAATTTTTTCACTCATATGGGAAGGTGCACTCAAGAATCCTACAGAAGAGGGGTTGAGAGATAAAGAGTGTACTTCAATACCTGAACCACCTTGATGGAGGGGAACCCCTTCAAAAGTCTGAAGGCTAGGGGTTTCTACCAAGGGGTGAGCAGCAACAGATTCTGAACCCTTACTATCATCTTCTTTCTTTTCAGAGTTTGTTGGCTCCAGTATTCTAGTCTCAGGGTCTACCCTAGACTCTGACTGCTTCAGTATGACTTCATTAGAAGCCAAAGTCTGAGTGTCACCATCTTGGACTATTTGTGCATGAGACTCCCCCTCAAGGTGGATAGACTCTGATAGACAAGGATAAAAAAGTACTTCTTGAGCATCCATCAGAGGCTGTCCTCCCATATCACTGGGGTTCTCATCAGCAGTTTGTTGATTTGTCAAGGAGGGCCTTACAGCATACTCCCCTGCCCCACTATCACCCAACCTCTGACTAGGTGGTTCTTGTGTGGGTGAGGCAGACTGAGCATCTTTATCACTAGTCACCACTGGTGCACTAGTCCCATCCTCCAACTGCCTAGCATCACCTGCTACCTCCTGTGGTTCTACCATAGTTAATGCATCCAAGTGTCCATTGAGAAAGATCCTGGCATGTAGTGCATAGATGGCCTGGGCAAAAGTCATGTGAAAGGAATCCTGCAGTTCCCTTACTAGTTTCTGATAATATGAGCCCTTGAGTTGATCCAATCTACTTTCATAGGTTGGATAGATGTATTTGTTGGCCACCTTTCCTACATTTTGGACAAGAAAATCAACCACCTTTCTTGAAAGAGGCTGAATAGTAGAAATCCAATCAATAGCTGTCTTAAAGGTAATTCCTTGATCCCAAATTGCTTCATAGTCAAAAACTAGTTGCTCAATCTCAGTTTCCAACTCAGCAACAGACTCTGATTCTCTCCTTTTATAGATCTTAAGCTTTTTAGGCTTCTTTGTGATTTAATGTTCAGAGTCTGGCACTCCTAGTGCTTTGAGAACTTCAGTTGTTCTGCCTTCTATGAGCCCAGCTGCTTTTTCTTGTAATGAAGAGTTGAATAGGTAGCTGTATAAGTTTTTGACCACATCCTGTGCAGACAATTGTAGCTCCTGGTCCATTCTCTTCCTTAGGGTCTCATAGGTTGAAAGAAAATCCAAGACTTGAGATTTAGTCTGATATTGTTCTGGATCTTCTACTGATTCCACCAAAGGATATAGGAACAGCAACACCTCATCACTTGGAGTAAGGATTTCATCAATAAGACATGAGGCTGCATCCAATGGCATTCATTCCCAAAATGTCTCATGATCAGAGTCTAAAGGCAGTCTAGACTCTGACTCAACATTAGACTCTGGTTCAGGTAATTTCTTGCTTTTAGAGTCTGGCCTTGCAGGAGCCTTGGGAGCATCTGTTTCCTGCAAAACAGGGTTAGTAATAGTAGTAGGCTTGTGTGTGTGCAGAATAAGCCTTCCTTAACCTTCTATATTTTTTAGCAAAAGATTTCTCAGGAGATGCAGTTTGAGCATCCTGAGGTGCATTCCTAGGTTGGTCAGAGTCTGTAGCCTTTTCAGAGACTACAGACTTGGCTTGAAGGGTAGAATCAAGTGTATCATGACCTTCCTTTAACAAATAAAGTCCTTCAATAACTTGCTTCTCTAGAGGGTTGAGCTCCTCATCACTGTGCCATCTATAAGCCTAGTTTGAATCAATTTTCTCCTCTTTACAACTGGTGCCTGTTGAGAGACACCAGAGGTTGGTTTCTTTTTGGATTTTGGTTTGGAAGATTGTTTTTTTGAAGGTGAGTGGGTGACTTGGGTAGGTGCAGGGGGACTCTCCATTACTTGCTCCTGCACCATTTCACCACCAAAAAATGAAGCATTGTAGATAGAAGGTTTGTAGGTTGAGAGTTTTACCTTCATTACCTGTGGATAAGTCATGGCAGGTTGACTCTTCTTCTTGTCATCAATTCTCTTAATATCAGAGAATATCCTCATTTATTGTTTGTATGCCTGCACACAGCAATCATCTGTCAACTTGGTTGACATGTCAGGAATGAAGTGATTGAGGAGAATCATAAGAAATCTATGATAGTAGACTTTCTTCCTCCCCTCGTGCACATTGTTTAATTTTGCTCCCATTTGAGTGAGCAACATATCACCAATGTTGATTACTCTATCAAATAGGAGACTGTGACCAATTTGATAAGTAATAACAGTAATAGCATCAAATCCACTACATTTACTAGTAAAACACTTAGCAATTTGATCAAATAAAAAGGACCATTCTTTTCTCAAATAAGGCCTAGTTAGCTTACTCATGTTTTCTAAACTACCAGAATAACCTAGTGATTTAAACATATCTTTAATTTCAGCATCAGAAATAGTTTCATCAAAAGGTTGTTTAACATGTAATTTAAACACAGAATTAATAACATCAGCAGTAACATCAAATGTAAAATCACCAAAGGTAAACATTATTTTACCTGGTTGATCCTGAGAAGGATCAACTACTTTTGCAGAGCTCTAGGCTTGTGACACAGCATCCATGTGAATGACTGGTGATGCCATGAGAATATAGTGTAGCTCGGATTGCTCCAAGAAATCCATCACAGGGTAGTAGTCAACGTCTACCCCTTTCTTTTCTCCAAGGGCGGCAACATGATTTGTGGTCATGAACTCGAAATCCCCAAATGTGAAAGCAATTGCCTTGGGTCCCCTCATGACAGTTGAGATATCAGCTATTGAAGTTGTTGTTAATTGAAAGTGATGAATATGCTTGAAGAAAGTTGCTAGGGTTCGTAAAGAGCTCTATGAACAGTTCTGCCTTAGAAATTAATTGCAATAAACAAGTGAGTAAATGTATGAAAATCTTCTATTTTGTTTGTATTGGTAACAATACACACGAGTCTATTGTCTATCTCCAGTCAAAAACAACTGTTACCGCCTATTTCAAGTCATTTGAATAATTTAAACACAATCAGAGTCTTCAGGCACGAATTTGAACCGTTTCGGAGTCTAGGCGATAATTGTTTTTCAGAGTCTACAGACTCTCAGAGTCTACAGACTCATCAAATTCTAAACACTAGACTCTGTCAAGATAAAGTACCAATAAAAATTTTGAAAAAATAATTATTTAATGTGTTACAACCAGAATTATAATTAAAATACATACCTTGTTGCTTGTAATTTGTAATCACTTACATGTTTAACATACCTAATTCACCTACCAGTCTAAGAAAGGTAGACTCATAAAGTGGTTTTGTCAAAATGTCTGCAATATGTTTGTCAGTTGGAACACAGTGAAGTGTCATAGTACCATTTTCAACATGTTTTCTAATAAAATGATACCTGACATCAATGTGTTTTGTTCTGGTATGTTGGACTAGATTCTCTGCAATTTTAATAGCACTTGTATTATCACAACACATAGGAATATTTGAGAATGTTATTCCATAATCAAGTAATTGATTTCTTATCCACAAAATTTGAGCACAACAACTTCCAGCGGCAATGTATTCAGCCTCAGCTGTTGAGGTTGATACAGTCTGTTGTTTCTTGCTAAACCAAGAAATTAATCTGTTGCCAAGAAACTGGCACTGACCTGTTGTGCTTTTCCTGTCTAGGATACCAAAGTCCAAGAGTTTGTGCCCCCTTGAGATATCTAAAAATTCTTTTTACAGCTATTAAATGTGATTCTCTGGGATCAGCTTGAAATCTAGCACACAGACAAGTTGCAAACATTATATCCGGTCTACTACCAGTTAAATATAATAATGAGCCAATCATACCTCTGTAGCTGGTGTTGTCAACTTTCTTACCCTTTGGGTCAGAGTCTAGCTTAGTGGCTGTTGACATGGGAGTTTTAGCAGTTGCAGAATCTTGCATATCAAACTTCTTCAATAGTTCTTTTACATACTTTGTTTGATTTATGAAAATTCCATCATCATTCTGTTTGACTTGAAGCCCCCAAAAGAAGTTTAATTCTCCCATCATGCTCATTTCATAATTTGACTGCATTAGTTCACTAAACTTTTCACAGAGTTTGTCATTAATAGATCCAAATATAATATCATCAACATAAATTTGGACAAGCAAAATGTCACCTTTATACTTTCTAATAAAGAGAGTTTTGTCAATGGTACTTCTTATGAATCCATTTTCAAGAAGAAATTTTGAAAGAGTTTCATACCATGCTCTAGGTGCTTGCTTCAGTCCATAAAGTGCCTTATCTAATCTGTAAACATGATCATGATATTTTGGATCAACAAATCCTGGTGGTTGCTCCACATAGACTTCTTCTTCCAATTTTCCATTCAAGAAGGCACTTTTTACATCCATCTGATACACCTTGAATTTTGAATGAGCTGCAAAGGCAAGAAACATTCTTATAGCTTCCAATCTTGTTACTGGTGCAAAAGTTTCATCATAATCAATTCCTTCCTCCTGTGAGTATCATTTTGCAACTAGCCTTGCTTTATTTCTTATTACAGTTCCACTCTCATCAATTTTGTTTCTGTACACCCATTCTGCACCAACAACTGATCTATCTCTAGGTCTTGGTACAAGTTTCCACACTTTGTTTCTCTCAAATTCATTCAATTCCTCTTGCATTGCAATTATCCAATCAGGGTCTTGCAAGGCTTCCTCAATTTTCTTGGGTTCATTCTTTGAGATAAAACAGCTATAAAGACATTCATTTTGAGTGGTTGTTTTTGTTTGTACACCACTCTCAGGGTCACCAATTATTAAGTCAGGAGTGTGACCTCTTGTCCATTTTCTAGCTGGTGGAAGATTGATTCTTGAACTTGAAGCTCCCCCTAAGTCATTTGCATCTTCTGTATTTAAGTGAAATTCAAATGAAGAGGCTCCCCCTAAATTGCTTGACTCTGTCAAGGGTTCAGAGTTGCTTGATCCAAACCTTGATGAGTTAGATTTTGAAAAATTTGACTCAGTCTGCCTAGACTCTGTCTGCGTAGACCATGACATGTTAGACTCTGAATCATTTGGAGTTGTATTTTCTGGCTCCCCCTCAGAATGTGCAGGTTCCTGTGTTGAATCAGGAGTTACTTGAGGGTCTTCATTCTCTTCTTCTTCATTTATCTCAGAACTTTTTAGATTTTCAAATTCCAGTGTGGTAGACTCTGACTCATCCTGCAAACCTGTAAACTTTTTATCATCAAATGCAACATGAATGGATTCCATAACAATTTTAGTTCTGAGATTAAACACTCTGAATGCTTTTGTGTTTGATGCATATCCAAGAAAAATTGATTCATCTGCTTTGGTTTCAAATTTGCTTAGATTTTCAGGATGTACTTTCAGTACATAACACTTGCATCCAAATATGTGAAAGTGTTTCACACTTGGCTTCTTGTTCTTTATCATTTCATAGGGAGTCTTTCCATGCATATTTATTAAAGTACAGTTTTGAGTGAAACATGTTGTATTGACTGCCTCTGCCCAAAAATATATTGGTAGCTTAGACTCTGCCAGCATTGTTCTGGCAGCTTCTATGAGGGTTCTATTCTTTCTCTCCACAACTCCATTTTGTTGAGGAGTTCCTGGTGCAGAAAATTGTTGAGTAATTCATTTTAATGCACAGTAGTCCTCCATGATTGAATTTTTGAATTCAGTACCATTGTCACTCCTTAGAACTCTAACTGTTTTCTTTGAATTTTTTTCCAGAAAAGTTATATGGTCTATTATGTGTTGTGGAGCTTCATCCTTTGAATGTAGAAAGAAAACCCATGTGAATCTTGTAAAATCATCTACAATAACAAGAGCATATTTCTTTTTATTAATAGACATAACATTTACTGGACCAAATAAATCAAGGTGCAATAAATAAAAGGGTTCAGAAATGGTGTTGATTGTCTTGCTCTTGAAATATGATTTCTTTTGCTTTCCAAGTTGACATGCTTCACAGAGTCCATCTTGCACAAAATCAACCTGTGATAATCCTCTTACAAGATTCTGTTTAACCAACTTGTTTAGTGTTTTAAAGTTGATATGTGACAGTTTCTTGTGCCATTTCCAGCTTTCTTCAATTGAGGCCTTGCTATATAGACATGTGAGTTCACTGTGTATGCAATCCTCCAAGCTGGCTTCATAAATGTTACCATGTCCGTGTCCTTTAAAAACCATAATACATGTTTCTTTGTGAGTCACAAGACACTCTTTGTTGTCAAAGCCAATATGGTAACCTTTATCTCCTAGTTGACTTATGCTTATCAGATTGTGTCTTAAGCCATCAACTAGAGCTACTTGTTCAATGATGACATTCCCAAGTACAATCTTGCCATATCCCAGTGTTTGTCCTTTGTTGCCATCTCCAAAGTATACTTCTGGGCCAGCCATTTCCACAAAGTCTGTAAGCAGAGATTTCTTTCCAGTCATGTGTCCTGAGCATCCACTGTCCAGGATTAGGGTTACATTCTTTACCCTTGTTCCCTGCATACATAAAGCAACTAGTTAGTTGTTTTGTGGATCCAAACAATTTTTTATCCTTTTCCTCTAACTTTAGGTGAAACAGGTTTAGCAATTTTCACCTTTGATTTACCTGTCTCCTTTGTTGCTTTTGACTCTAGTGGAGTCTTAACAATGTCATACCAGCTTTTGTCAATAGATGATTTTAGCTCATAAAAATTGAAATACAATTCATGATAGTCTCTACACATATAAATAGAGTGAAATATGCTACCACAGTGATAACAAGGTTTTTGTGGAATGTAATGACTTTTCAGAGTCTGTAGAAGACTAAACTATGATTTTTATTCAATTTTTGCTTTACAATCTATAGCTAAATGGTTGTGGTTGCCACATCTAAAACACTTCTTTCTAGGAGCATTAGGATCCTTTTGATAATTATTTGCTTTATTAATGCCTTCCTTACCATTCCTATTTCTCCTAGTTTGGTAGATTCTGATAAGTTCTCTAGCCTTTCTCTTAACTTAGACTTAGACAAGTACCCTATGTTAATATTTTTCTTATTTGCTCCAGTTTCATCTGTCTTTTTGTCAACAACAAGGGTACTATTGACAGATGAGTTTGTGGTTTCAGTCTTTTCTTTAGGAGTCACAAACTTAACAGGAACAAATGTGTTTTTGTCTTTAGTCTTATTAGCTTGGCTAGCTTCTCCATTGTTATCATTCTCAACAATAGGTCTTTTGCCTTGACTATTTTCATACCTAGACCAGCAGTTTGACACACATTTTGATTATTGAGAATTTCTTGAACTTTTCTACCAGAGTCTGTCCAGACTTTAAACTTAAGTCTTTCTTTTTCTAGTTCATTCTTAACATAGTCATAGCCTTTCAAAATCTCAGTGTAATTATGACTATTTTTCTCAGAATCCTTTTTGTATTGTTCCATTAATATTAACTCAGACTCTAAATGATCATTCCTTTTAGTTAAGGTTAAATTTTCTTCTCTCAACATTTCACTTTCACTAGTAAGAGACCTACATGTTGTCATTATTTTATTAACCTCACTTTGCACAATTTCTATGCCATTAGAGTCTAAGTTAATTAAGGATTCAGGAGTAAAGATTGATACCTGAGTTTTAGGAGATGAGGGTTCTTTGGGAGATTGTGATTTTCTTGAGGAGGATGCCATCAATGCTAGATTTTCATAATCAATTTCATCCTCTGAGCTTGAATCTGCCAAATCCTTTCATGTTGATAAAAGTGCTTTTCCTTTTCCTTGACTTTTTGACTTTCTGCATTCACTGGCAAAGTGCCTCAATATTCCATAGTTGAAACCTTTGACCTTTGCTTTGTCAAGTTTGATTATAGTACTCTTGCTCTTCTCAGTCTTCTCATCTTCCTTCTTGAATGATGACCTTTTGCTAAATTTGCCAGTTCTTTTGTTAAATTTCATTCTTTTGAAAGTTTTGGCAAACATATTCATCATTTGACTTAGATCAATCTCTTCATCAGAATCAGAGTCTGTGTCAGTATACTCTGACTCCACAACAGTTTTACCCTTCTTCCTTGAATCCTTGATTCTTGTTTCAGTGGGTTGTTCCTGTTGTTCTTTTTCAGACTCCATTAAGAGTGCTACAGATTTTGTCTTCACATACTTCTTATTCTTCCTCTGTTGCATCTCTAAATCATATGTCTTGAGCCTGCCATACAATTCTTCTAGAGTTAGTTCATCCAAATCTCTAGCTTCCCTTATGGTTGTAGTCTTATTGTCTCACTCTTCAGGAAGTGCTCTAAGAAACTTGGTGTTGGTATCTTCAGAATCATAAACCTTACCAAGCATAGCCATCTCATTCAAGAGTTTAGTAAACCTATCATACATCTCAGTAATAGATTCTCCAAATTTTGCTTCAAAATACTCATACTTTTGAATTAGCAAAGACCTTGTATTTTTCTTGACATCTTTAGTTCCTTGACAGTGCACTTCAAGTTTTGTCCACATCTCCTTAGCAGTTTGACATGATATAACACAGTTTGTAAGAACATAATCCAAACTGTTAAAGAGTATGTTTTTGACCTTTGCCTCCTTAAGAACATTCTCCTTGTCCTCTTTTGTCCATTCAGCCTTTGGTTTTTCAATGAAGTGTTCTTCAGTTACTTTGCCTTCTTCATTGATTTGAGGCACTAGCTTTAAGGGCACATAGGGTCCTTCATGAATTCTTTCAAGATAGTCAGGGTCTGTTGCTTTCGAATGGTGCAACATCTTAACCTTCCAGTGGGTGAACTCGTTTCTCTTAAGCATAAGAATCTTAGAATTGCCATCTTTGTTTCCAGACATCTTTGATCGATTTTAAACATTAGGCTCTGATACCAATTGTTTTCCCAGTTGTACAAGTAGAAGGGGGGTTGAATACTTATGTGTCTTTTCTGCCTGATTTAAAATCAACTCAATAGCAATAAACAGATATGCATTCAGAACAAAGATCAAACACAAAGATATGAATAAGTACTGTTTGTATTATTGATTTGTAAATACAAAACTCTCCTTGGGTGTACACAAACCCTAGCAGCTTCTCTGTGTTTATCACAACAACTCTCTCTCTATTTCTATGCACTCACAAAATTTCACTTAGACAAATTTTGCTTCGACTTTCACACCTTTACAATTATGTTACATAGAGTTTATATTGAGAGCTACCTATTAGCTAATAACAGAAAGATAAATTACAATAGGAATAGAATTCCTAATTATTAGTTGACAGTTTCCTCCTACAATTCTTCTTCCTTGTTTTTATAGCATATCTGCAATATCTTTGGCTTTATCTTCAAAGACTTCTCTTATCTGTGATCATCTTCCAAATTTAGCTTTTACTTTATAGACTCTGAATTCTTCAGACTCTATCAGACTATAGACTCTGAATTCTTCAGACTCTGAACATTTGTAGACTCTAACAGATCTTAGACTCCGATAGTCTATAGAATCTGATCACCTTCCAGACTCTGATCTTCATGCAGACTCTGAATTTACTTTTTGCAGAAATTCTTCTATGTACAAGTATCTTGAGTATTGACTATCTAGACTCTTATTATACATTTCAGAGACTAGAAAGATATATTGCAAATAAACTAAGCTAACTCTTGTTTTAGTATTTTATACATCATCAAATGAATATATTCCTAACATCAATATATAGACTTCACTATACAATTGGTTCTAGACTTCTCGATTGTGCTTTTCTTATTTTGCGATTCTTATTTTTATGATCATATTTTCTCATGGTGCATGAACAAATACTTGAATTTCTTCCAGGACTTTTATTCGATGACCATTATATTTACATCTTGAATTACAACAGATAAAAAATTACTAATACATGCATTTTACATAAAAAGATCAAGTCATGACTTCACTATATAACTAATCTAGACTTTGGTATACAATGATAAATTACAAATTATAGTGTAGGCTTGTTTGACTTAACAGTCTATATCTAATAATATATGTACTACAAAATATATATTTTATAAAATAATATGTTTTCCAATATTCTACAAATAGTACATATATGGTCTCTAAGGTATTCAATAAAAATGTGATCTATATATAACCAACCCAATATATATATATGTGTGTGTGTCTGCGCGCGCGTGTGCGGGGCCTTTGAGTTCAGTAAAAAACCCATTTAAACCGAGTAACTAGTCACCAATTGTTGGATCATATACAATGCTGGTGTAACGCCCCCAAATCCGGGTATCTTGAGGTTCGAGTCGTTACATCCAAAATATAAAATTTCTGTAAATTATTGATCACCATATATCAGTGAACAAGCATTTCATAGCAGTATGCCAGTATACGACTAATATTAAAAATATAAATCTTATATAGACACCAGCCTTAAAAAGTTATTACAACTCGAGTTAGGAACTATAGCCACTAGCCTTCATTATACAAGCTGCTAACAATTAGAGAAGCTCAATCTATCCCTGAATCTTCTCATTGCCCTTACTGCCAATACGGCTACCCTCGGTGAGTTCACCATTGACAGTAAAACTAATATAAACATTTGCAAGAGTAAGCGAACAATCTTCAACAAGTCTCATACTAAGATAGGGCCAAACAATATCCTAATATTAAATTATCAAAGCATATGAAAGATAGAAAAAATAACTTACTATCAAGTCAATAAAATCAATGTACTATCTAGATAACTTTGGTAAATAAATTAAATAATAGGACAAATCAAATTTAAAAAGAACATTCAGATCATCTCGTCATCCAACAATAACTCGTAGCATGATTAACAACTATGTTTCAAGTATTGCCAATGTTGATAACACATAGCACGATCACTGCTATATCTCAACAACAACACTTATACTATGCTAGAGAGAGTTATCATCTTCAACCCAAGCTACATTAGAGTCAAACACCTTTCGTTCTGTCCGTACACATAACATCCATTAATCAATTTCTCGTTGTCTGTATTAACTAGAAAATAATAAGATTTGATTTGGGTAGCCCGCTCATGGCTACTTTGACATATAAGTGTTGTGGTTTCCGCTCTTTAATCCACCTGATTATGTGCATTGGCAAAGATAATGAGTTCTATTAAGAACCGTTTTATTTACCTTAAATCGATATGAAAATATATCAATCATTGAATATCAGCCGACTTGAACTTATTCAAAATAAGAATTCAGTTCCAATATTTTTAAATATGATACTAATATAACCAATAGGTTTAGTCTAACGAACCAAGGATATACAACTCGGTCATTTGTAAAAAATATATCATAAATTTAATTGAACATAAGGTTTAAAAGAGTATCACAATTCCTTCAATATAAACCATTCAGAATTACACCAGAAAAATAACTCAACTGACTACTTACTAGTAAAAGAAAAATAGGGAATTAAAATAATTAAAACAATTGTTGCAACAATATTTAAAAGAGTAAAGGTAGATGAACTTGCCTCAAGCCCAAGCTAATAGCTAAACAATTAAATGTTTACTAACCGGCCACAACTATTCTCTTTTTTCGAAACCCGAGTCCCAACATTTTTAAAATCATTTGGGAAAAATCATATTTTGAGAAGTTTTCTAAACATGAATGTTAACCTTTTATTATGAGATTTTGTGGTAAAATTTGTAGTTGGGAGAATTGTGCTTTATCATATGTTGTAAGAGTACAACTTCTTTAGGATGTTCAGTTTGGCAATTTTAAATATTGGAGTGTTCATCTTTTCTTTCCCAAAGGTATCATCAAGTGCATACAATCTATCTTTGTGAAGTTCTTGTGGCGTAGTTCTAGTCAATTATCTTGTCAATATAAAGTAGCTTGGAATGACATGTATTTTCCAAAAGCTTAGAGGGGCTTGGTCTTTGTAACCTTAAGGAGTGGAATTCTTCTACGATTCTTTTCGAAATTTGACGTATGGTGGAACCGTCTACTTCTTCGTTATGGATTTTTTAGCTTCACTCGACTCTATTGAAATCTAAGAGGTTTTAGAATTTACAGACTCCTTCTTCATTGTCATGGGCGATCAGAAAAATTTTAGGGGGTCAGGACTATTGCCTTACAACTCCTAACCTTTTAGGTTGTTAATAGTTCAAAATTGTCATATCCTTGCCTATTTACTTGCTAGATTTAGCTTTCCTGCATTCAGTGGCAAAGTGACTCATCTTGTCACATCTGTAACATTTTGACCTTTGATTTTTCAACTTTCCTAGATCTTGAGTCATTACTATCATTCTTCTTATACCTTTTCTTGTTGTCAGAGTTTGATGATTTCTTAGTGAAATTGCATTGCTTCATGTACTTCATCTTTATAAAGCTTTTGACAATCATTTATGATATATGTTATGAACAATATAATATTATTAAACAATAATAAGATTCATACAAATTAAACAATATGCCATATAATGCAACAAACTTGTCGTAGCAGCAACAATGTTCGTATATTCGTATGTATATTGTGAAGGGTTTCGAGGCACAAACGCAGCGGAATAAACACGAAAAATAAATCAAAATAGCAAAACCCTCCGCAGGATCCATGCGAAAACACAATATTTAATTCAGAGATCATGATGTATTACCTTTTGAAGATTTAACGAATTGAAGATTGAGATTATGGAGGTCTAAAGCTCGTACGATCACCACGTATTCCGCTCTCGCGATCTACACTCTAACGGTATCCACACGAACACTTGATCTTCGAAGAAGGAAGGATGTACGAGCACGCAAGTTATTTCTCTCAACCTCTATATCTCTCTCTATGCGGCTAGGGTTTTCTTAAAAATGAATTTTTTTTAACTCCTAGAGAAAGAGATGTATTTATAGAGGATATAAACAAGCCTTTTAGCCCATCATCTGATTGAGTCTTATATCTAATTAATTTATTTAAAATTTAGATTTTAATTTAAATAACTAATTAAGTCAAATTTAATTAAAATTCAAATATAATTTGAATTATAAATTAATTCAAATTTCTAATTTTATTAATTAAGTCCAACGTAATTAAAATCCAAAATAAATTTGAATTACTATTAATTCTCCTTCAAGTGTTCTTTGTGTGTGACCCTTTAGGTTATTATTACATTGGCAATAATTTATTATCTAATAATAAAATTATAAACAATTAGCGGCATCTCGTGATACATCATTGTTACCAAAGTAATAATAATTAAATCGGTGATTTGATTGAGCCTTTCGTGAATAATGTACAATGTAATATAATCCCTTCAATCTTGATATTATAGATTAAATTTAAGACATGTGTCGTGTCATCCTCTTCATAATTTAATCTTTATTTTCTTGATCGATGAGCAGACTATTAAAATCAAATCAACATTTGAGCACGGCCGTGCATTCCATAGTTTTATTCAAGCAAGAGGCCAATAATATCACTCCTAAAATTAAGAGGATTAAATCTCATCTAGATCATTCATATTCCTCACATGATTCATAATATATCCAATGTCCATTTTTATCATCACCCGGTCAAAAGTAACTTTTAATGTAATCAAAGTATATTAATTCTCGTATAGAAATATAATAATTTTAGGTTTAAGAATCATTACACCATTATCACAGTGAGAATTACTTATAACACTTATTTAACATGTAGAATCTCATGACGGGTCATTCCAGTGTCATGCATTGAGACATGCACTTATGTTCTTGACTTTAATATCACCATACATATGATCAATGAGATGTGGTCATCTGTCAACAGACATACTAGTCTTTGTGCATTATTATTGTCCTTGAATAATAATATTCGACTAGGGAATTTTAGGAATAAGATACTATTCATATAATTTCATTTTTAAGTCACATACTTAAAGATATATAATACATATCAAAATTTCATGGACACTTATTATGCTTTCAATTTATTACGCAGTAAATAAAACATAATAAATAAATAAAATTAATAAAACATAATTCTTAATAATAAAATATTTTCCTTAAAATATAAAAATATTGTCTCCATGGCACAATTACTAACATATTGTTGGGTCTGTGTGTGTATACACTTGCACATTAGGGGCTTATAAAACAAACTTCATTTAAATGAGGGCACAATACCTGTTACACAAGACCCATAAGAGCCCAACACTATCAAAAGATTGGCCCACAATACATTCATTAACATAGAACCAATAATTTAATTTATATTTCTTTATTTTCAAAGATATTTGTTTCTTAAATATAGTAATTAATCCCACGAAAAGAAAAAAATAGAAAAAAATTCAAGAAAATAAAATTTGAAGGCAAAAATCCTAATTGTTTTAATGAGTTTATTTACTAATAAATTTTAACCCATAATTATTTTAATATACAATTATTTTTTTAAATGAAATATTTTTATATAATTCTTTAAATTAAAATTTTATTATATTGTTTATAGGTTTTACGAAATTACAATTAATTTTAAAAACATTTTTTCTTTTCTATTAAAATTAATGCCTAAACTGAAACTAAAATGTAAATTTAAAGTGTAAAGTAAATATTTTATAAAATGATTTACTAAGTATAATTAAATAAAAAAGTGAAAATAGCTCATATAATCTAATAATGATAATAATATTCCATGTCAGTTTATTTATTAATGAAATTTGTGATATATATCATTCCTTATATATATTGTTTAAATCTACAAGGAAGGGCGTTCTCGGGTCTGCAAGTATAGTGGAAAGAGATGTGATGATGATCATGATTACTTGAACGGCAAGGAATAGCCTTCTCAGGTCTGCACGTATAATGGAAAGAGATGTGATGGTGATCATGATTACTTGAACCATAAGGAAGTGCTTCTTGATCATAAAGGCAAGAAAATAAATTACTATGATGGCAAAAATTATGAATATTCTAAAAAGAAGGAGAAGCAGAAGATATGGAATAATGTTGTGGCAAAAAATAAAATTGTTAAAATTTCGCCATTATTATTAGAGTCTATGAATCTAATTCAAGAGATGTGAGTGATGATGTGAAACTAGTAATACAAAAACATATGTTTTCCACTGATACTGACACAGGTCAGAATCGTTTTTCAATCCCTGTTAAACATATTTGAGAACATGCTAAAGGTTTTTCGACAGAAAATGAGGTACCACATGTGCCAATTGAAGTTTCATTGATTGAGCCAAATCTTAATTTGACACAAATTGTGATTAGAAAATGGAAGTATTCGAATAAATCATCTTCATACACTTTGAGTGGTTCTTGAAGTGTGATTAGAACTAGAAATAATCTTCAAGTTGGGATGGAAATGTAATTATGGTCTTTTCGAGTTGATGAAAAATTAAATTTGGCACTGGTGAAAGTCTCAAGAGATAATGAACGGGTTCATGATATTAATGGTATTGCAAATAAAAGTCAGACCAATGTAGAATCACCATCAACAACACAAGGATGCAGCAGCCTCAAGTTCTTATCAATTGGACGAGATAGATTAATTGGCTTAGTTGGGAGAAAGATTTTGTTAGGTTATAATAATTAAGTTGAGTTTGGTTTTGAATCTTTATAATACTGAACCTTCAACATATAAATGAATCTGTTATGCACAGTACAAGATTTGTCGAACATATACTGATTGTTTGATTCTGTCTATCTACTTTAAATTCTTATTCTCATAAAAATACTACATTGTTATCCAGATATGTATTTAATTAGGTTATTAACTTACTCAAGACTTAAGTTTTGTAAAAAATGCACCAAATATTATATTGTTCATAACATATATCATAAATGTATATGCCATATATTGTTTCTGAATCAAACTTGATACGAACAATATGCCATATAATGCACCAAACTTGATATGCCAGATATGAATATGTATCTATATATACTCAATATCATAAATAACCAATAATAAGATTCATAAAAATTTTAAAACATGAATATGGTAGAAGTAGTTTATCATCTATATGATAGAATGTAGCTTATCAAACATTCTCATTATTAAACAATGATAATTTAAATATGCAGGTGAGTAAAGGCTAGAGGCAGAGCCAACAATGAATAATATATCAATGTAAATATAATAACATTATAATAAGATTCCAATGTAAGAATTAGGTACAAAGGTAAAAATAATAATGACAAAATGAAAAAAGTACTAACATATTTCTTTGCAACATCTTGCTCATTGTCTTTCTATCATAAGTATCAAATTATATTTCGGTGATTCTTTTTCAATATGTTGTATCTAAAGTATCTTTCTCAAACTTAGTATATGTGTTCTAAAATTTTTCTAAGAATCCCTAAGAGACTCATCATACTCTTGTTTAAAAGTTGTCATCTTGTCAATCAATTCATCAGGTTTATTGGGAGGAAAATACTCAGTTAAGAAAGCTTGAGCAATCACATTCCATTCAGTCACGTTAATATCATTCAACCATTTTTAGGCTTTATCTCGAAGAGAAAACCCAAACAACATGATTTTCAACTGATATGTAGTGACACCCTGATGTTTAATAGTAGAGCAAAGTTGTTGAAACCTTTGAAGATGAAGTGTAGGGTCTTTAGAAGGAAGACTAGCAAACTGATTCTGTTGGATCATACTAAGCAACATCGGTTTGATCTCAAAGTTTTCTGCTTGAATAGTTGGCATAGGAAGGCCAGTAGGCACACCACCCGGAGAGGGCTGTGAATAATTCTTCAAAGATTAAAAAGGAAGGTCAACCATTTTAATCTTTGAGTGGATGATCTGTTTTTAATTTCCTTTCTTCCATTTTATTGATGTATTGTTGTATAGTTTACTCAAATTCAAGACTAAAGGGAATAATATCTGTGACTTGGGCATGAATAACCAAAACAATATAATCGGCCTCAATTGGAATGAAAGTTCTAATGAGACAATGGAAAAAATCTAAATAATTAAACTAAAAACTATAGAAACTAGCCATCTCGCCGGCAGCGGTGTCAAAAACTTAATGCGTTTTAAAATGTAATACCGCAAGTGCACGGTATCTGTTATTAGCAGAGACTAGCAAGTATGGGTCGAATCCACAAAGAGATATGTTCTAAGAAATTTAATCTAATTATTGTAAATTGTTTCTTGGGTAAAACGAGTTTTGAGAATTATTATTAACTAAATAACATAATTTAAATATGTATGAAATCAATTAATTAAAAGTCTAGGGCAATCGGTGTACCATGCTTGCAATCGAGTGTACCATGCTTACATCAATGTGGGTTATTAACTAAAGTTATTAAAGTGGTCACATAATAGGAGTATGCCAATCTCTCTTGAGTATTAACACACATGGAACATGCTTACACATTAATAACTTTTAGTAATTTAATTGGTCAAGTAACTAGAACAAATGTCAATCTCTCTCGAGTATTGACGTTCTCAGAATTCCAATGATGCTCTCGCATTCACATTTATTCTGTTAATTGTATGTGTGCTTCTAATGAATACATTATCTCTCGATCTATTACTCTTATTGCAAACAATTAATATATGATATTGGCCAATTACATAAAGGAAATATTAAAACATATCAATTAGAATAACTTATGACCAGTTAAAGTATTGTGAAAATCAAACCATTATCATGTTGTAAACATGGCTTCCCCTTATGCTCTAGAATACGACTACTCGCTCATGCTAGGAATAAAAATAAGAAAAATAATTAAGAAAGCCATATAAAACATGTGTAAATAAAATAAGAGAAGAAAAGTGAAAGGCATATGACTAGGCCTATTTGTAAT
The DNA here is from genome assembly GCA_028671895.1 of Oenanthe sinensis. Classification (NCBI taxonomy): domain Eukaryota; kingdom Viridiplantae; phylum Streptophyta; class Magnoliopsida; order Apiales; family Apiaceae; genus Oenanthe; species Oenanthe sinensis. Next base: position 4,824,225 of record JAPMAC010000231.1, read on the forward strand.
AATTAGATGTCAACTCAACTCTAGCTCATAAAGAGAAGTAAATAATAAGCACTAAATAGGAATCAAGACGAAGACAGTCAACTAATCACAAAGGATCTGAGTATCGGAAGAATTTTTGTAGGATTGCTACTCAACACTGGAAGAAGTTCATTTATATGTTCAAGCGTCAGTGAAAACAATAAAGTGGTAGTGGTTCTATAATAAACAGCAGATATAGAAGATTTCAAGTGGTTACTACAAGTAGATTCCAGAAGAAGAATGCAAACAGTGAAGAAGAAATTATGACAGAAGGCCTCTAGATAAATGTTATTTTAAATGGAGAATATTTATTTAGTATGACACATATGAACCAGACAGTACATTTGTGTGTCAACTAAAATAATATTTATTTCTTCATTTAATTCAAGAGGTTTCAAGAAAAGAAGACAAAGAAAAGATGGAAGAAGATCTCAAGACCGACAACACGGCTAATGCAAGTAAAGATAGTATTTTAATTCTACTATCAAATGTTAATTAATTATTTAATTTATCTAATTAAATTAATTCAAGTTGAATTTAATTTAATTTATAAATTAACTAATTAAATTAAGTAGAGTTAATTTACTATAAAAGAAATGGTTTAATATGACTTATATATATATATATATATATATATATATATATATATATATATATATATATATATATATATATATATATAAACTGTTAGTATGACTTATCAATAAGTCATACCGAGTTTCATATAAATATATATATATATATAGATAAGTCATACCGAAGACAGTCAAATATGTCATACCGAGCAGAATGAAGAAAAGGTCATACAGGAATATGTCATACCGAGTTTTCTTTTAGAAAAGGTCATGCTGAGTTGATTTTGTTTAATTAAAATAAGTCATACCGATTTATTTAATTAAATAAAATCCGGATATGACTTTCAAAAGGTCATACCGAACTTTTGATAAGTCATACCGAGTTTTAATAAGTCATACCGATCGAAAATATGTCATGCCCAGTCTTTTATAAGTCATACAAGTGTTAAAATAAGTCATACAGACTTATTTTCTTGAAATTAAGTCATACTGAAAAAGGTCATAGCAGCCTTTTTCAAATCTCTATAAATATGAGATGCTTGCTTCATTTGTTAGTGTTCAGTTGTTAAGAAGTTAGAAAATCAGATCAAATTCAGTAATTTATCTGCATTGTAATATTCACAAATTTCTGTGCTGAGTTTGAATATAATTGATTAAACACGAACAGTTCATGTCAAATTTGTTCTAGACTTTTTTATCAATTATATAACAGTTTTCTAAAATATTAATTTTGTAATACTAATCAAGTTTAAATTATATCTTTCACTTGAACAGTATTTCATTATAATTAATATTTCGCGAGTAATTTAAATAATATTTTTAATCCAAATTATTCCGCGGTTAATTTTCAGATATTATATTCAACCCCCCTTCTACAATATCAGGGACCAACAATTGGCATCAGAGCTGGTTGATATAATTAATATCAGATCCAAACCAAAAATTCCGCAACTCATACAGATCTCAAAAATTATTTTTAATTCGAAATAATTTTTTATTCGAAATAATTTTTTTTTTTTTTTAAAATTATTTTTGATAAAAAATTGTTTTAAGTCAAAAATTAAAATATTTTTTGAAACACTTAATTTTTAATCTTATTAAAGATGAGTACCCAGAAAGTGACTAGTATTAAAATTCCACAGTTCGACAGAAAACACTACAACTTGTGGAAACAGAAAATGCTACTTTTTATCGGGATTGCGAATCCCAAGTACGCATTAATAATGGCCAAAGGTGTTGAGCTCCCTATATCAGTTGTTCTCGAACATACAGTAGATGGGGTCGTAATTCCCCATAGACAGTTTCCGAAAAGTCCGGCAGACTATACAGATGAGGAAACAGAAGCTGTGTCCCTTGATAATAACCTGAAGCTCATATTAATTGAATCCCTAGACTACATCATGTACAACCAAGTAGTCAATTGCAAGAATGCAAAACAGATCTGGGAAACAATTGAAATTATCAATGAGGGAACTGAAGAAGTTAAGGAGAATAGACTGGAGATCCTGACCACCCAATATGAGCAGTTTAGATCCAACCCTGGTGAGGGTATCTCTGAGGTGTTTCAGAGACTAAACAAATTGATAAACGAGCTAAACATGAATGGAAAGTTTTATCAGAACCAAGAGGTGAGCATGAAGTTTTTGCTGACCTTACCAGAGCATCTGGAGCACAGGATTGCAGCCATCCGGGAATCTAGGGACATGAAAGAGGTAACCCTAGAAAGACTCTACGGAGTTTTAAAAACTTATGAGATGGAACAAATCCAAACTAGAGAGATGTACGGAAGAGGTAAGGTACTGAGTTCCTCCAAGGCATTAATGGTAGAAGCACCAGAAAAAGAAGAAGTGAAGGCTGTTGCACCTTCTAACAGTTCAACAGAGTATGTGGTTCTAGAACTTGGACATACTTCTGACAAACAAGAAGACGGTGATTTCTACTCGCTGGAAGAACTAGATCAGTTGGAAGATGAATCTCTAGCTATGGTTGCCAGGAAGTTTGGCAACATGAGATTCCGAAGAAACTCCTCATTCAGAAGTAAGCCTAATTTTGGAAGATTCCAAAAAGGAGGTTCTTCGACAGCAGTATCGAAAAGCGGCTAGAAGGCCGGCTTAGTTGATAGAAGCAAGTTTCGTTGCTTCAACTGTAATGACCTAGGCCACTTTGCAACTGAGTGCAAGAAGCCTAAGCAAGGGAAGAAGAGAGAGTCTTACGAAGAGCTCAAGGAGAAGTATGATGCGCTCGTGAAAAAGCATCAAGGAAAGTCCTATCTAGCAGCAGGCAAAAGCTGGGATGATTCAGATAACGATGATGAGGAAGAGCTAGGAAATCTTGCTCTTATGTCTTCATCAGAGGAATCACTGTCTCCCACCCGTGACAGAGGAATAGAGGTAAATCCTTCTTGTCCTAAGATGTTTGCTTTGCTAGGTAAAGAACTAGATGGTGAAAGAGATAAGGTTAAGAAACTCAGACTCAAAGTCAAAGAGTTAGTTGATGAGACTGAAGTTTTTAAACAGTTAAAAAGAAATCATGACAAGTTGACTATTAAGTTGACTGAAGACTTAGCTGTTCAAGTCAGTAAAGTCAGTTGTCATGTTGTAACAGAAGCCAATCTCAGAAACCAGATAGAAGAAGAAAAGAAGAAGTGTCTTGCATATAAGAATTCATCATATATTGTAAAGAACCTAGTTGACCAACAAGAAATAAGTCGTAAAGTTGGGATAGGCTTCGAGTACAATAAATCTGTAGGAAAGCCAAGCAACATAACCCCCTTTAGAAAAAGTGCTGTAGAAAGGGGTATCCCACATGTTGTTAAAGACACACCAAAACCTCTCTTCATAACACCGATAGCTGAACCTATTCTTGAGAGCTCTGTACTGATTGCATATGAAATGCAGTTGGAAGATCTTGAGGAAGAGAAGAAGAGAGGAGAACAGGTTAAGGACATAAAAGGAATTAATGTCTAGAAAGAGAAGTGTGCACCAAAGACACCAGTGAAAGATGTGAGAACTTCTGTCTTCCCTTCTCTTCCAAGGTGAATTCAATTTTCCCTTACTTGAATTATCCAACCATTTTAATAGAGGTAACAAACATGGCATACATACAGCATTAAACCATCGCAGATATAAAAAATGCAAACTATGACATGTTATGCATTTTAGAAAATCCGGTTAATCATATTTACAAGAATCTTCTAAAATCAAATGGAATAGAATCCAAGCATGTTGTTATATACCCCTTTTTCTTGTTCAACAATTGAGTAATCCTCTTCTGGCAAAAGCCTTTGTTTACTTCTCCCATTTTGATCTACTCCCCCTTAGTTGAACACTTTAACATTTTGGAGTAATCCTCTTAATAATTCTCCCCCTTAGTTGAGTAATCCTCTTAATAATTCTCCCCCAATTGTAGATAGGTAACAATTGTTGGTCCTTTTCTGAAGAAATTTCCACCTTGGTTAAGTAACATTTGAAATCTGTAACAGGGAATGGGGAAAGGGATTCGGTAAGTGTGCTAGTGTGTGATTTTACTTTGTGTTCCTCACAAGTGTTTCGCTCATATACTCTCTAAGTGTTTCACTCATAGAATATATATTTTCACTCTTCCTTACTTGTGTTTCACTCTTTTCTCACATCACTATATCTCTCTCAGTACGGATGACACAGCCTTTTGTACCTGCAAGAAAGATCACCATAGCCCCTTCAAGAGAGGTCACTGGTGGTGCAATGGGGTTTCGCAAATCCCCGTCCTCAATTGAATCTATAAAAACATTTTGACTTTGAAAAACTGAATTGCTTCAGAAATAGCAATTCAGTCTATCTGCAAGAATCAATCGACTGATAAATATCGATCGATAAGTCATCAACTGATAATAAGCCATCGACTGATAAAGCCAATCGAGAAGTCATCGATCGAGAAGTCGTCAACTGATATTTATCAATCGAGAACTCAAGTCATCAATTGATATTTATCAATCGAGAACTCAAGTCATCAACTGATATTTATCAATCGAGAACTCAAGTCATCAACTGATAATAAGTCATCGACTGATAAAGCCAATCGAGAAGTCATCGATTGAGAAGTCATCAACTGATATTTATCAATCGAGAACTCAAGTCATCAATTGATATTTATCAATCGAGAACTCAAGTCATCAACTGATATTTATCAATCGAGAACTCAAGTCATCAACTGATATTTATCAATCGAGAACTCAAGTCATCAACTGATATACTACCGTCAATTCATCCTTCCTGTGACATTTCAATTATTCTTTCTTGGTCCATTTTGGTCCCAAGTAAGTTCTTAAATTGTTGGTCCAAAATGCCAATTGAGTTGGTCCATTGTTGTCCCTAAAAATAAGACAATATTTGTGGTTTCTTGAAAAATGTCAGATGAAATTAACTCTTTGCTGATAGCCTTGGCTGACAGGCTGAATTCAATAGGCTCACTCTGTTGAGAGAATGAACCTAGTAACAGTTTTGCCTTTTCCAAGTCTGTATCCTTTTGAGAGAACACAGATGAGCTAACAGTTGTCTCAGTTTATATGTATTTGAATCACCTTTCTGGAGACAGAGCTGTTGGTTCCCTCACATTACCAACCTTATCAAATGCACTCAAGGCATTGACTCCCTCATTCTTAGTAATTAGGTATTCTGTTTAATGGTTAGAGAGACGGATGTGATTGTGTTTGTGTGTTTGGTTCTAAGATCTTGGATAGAGATTGATGCCAATGTTTGGGATCTAACTATTAGAAACAATTGGATGATCAAGCTCATAGATCTTTCCTACTTCTCAAAAGAGACGTGAAATAATCAGCTTATATTTATGTATAAACAAAAATATAAAAACATAAATAAAAATAAGGATGCCAATGTTGAAAAACAACTAAAACTATACATACTTATATATACCAATTGTTGATACCAATTGTAAAAAAAATAAACAATATATACTAAGCGTTGGAAAACAAACATAATATAAAATATATTTACAGTAAAGATGCCAATGAAATAACAACTGTACAAAATAAGGAAAATCTTTTTGAGTTTTCTTTTTCAATTTGTTTGTTTGTTTTTGATAATTTTTTAAGGAATATATACAGTGTATTTACAGTGCTTCAAAATAAATATGCAATTTAAAACAACATGCAATAATTAGTTCATGTTTAACATCCCTAACTCACTAACCAACTTAGAGAAAGTGGATTCATCAAGTGGTTTCGTGAAGATGTCGACAATTTGATCTTCTGTGGGTACAAAATGTAACACCACAGTTCCGTTCATGACATGCTCTCGGATGAAATGATACCTTATGTCTATGTGCTTGGTTCTTGAATGTTGTACAGGATTATTGGAAATAGCTATGGCACTTGTGTTGTCGCAAAGTATTGGAATTTTAGATAGCACAAGTCCATAATCATTCAGCTGATTCCTTATCCACAAGATTTGTGCACAACAACTACCTGCCGCAATATATTCTGCTTCGGCTGTCGAGGTAGATACTGAGTGTTGTTTCTTGCTGTACCAGGAAATCAACTGTCGTCCTAGAAACTGACAACTTCCAGATGTACTTTTCCTGTCCATCCTGCATCCTGCATAATCTGAATCTGTATAGCCTATTAGTTCAAAACCTGTACCTTTAGGGTACCAAATTCCAAGATTCGGTGTACCCTTCAGATATCTAAAAATTCTTTTAACAGCTATAAGATGAGATTCTCTAGGGTCAGTTTGAAACCTTGCACATAAGCATGTTGCAAACATTATATCGGGTCTACTAGCAGTTAGATATAATAATGAGCCTATCATACCTCTATAGCTTGTGATGTCAACCTTCTTACCAGTTTCATCTTTGTCAAGCTTTGTGGCTGTTGGCATAGGGGTTTTTGCCGGTGAAGAATCTTCTAGATTGTATTTCCTTAGAAGATCCCTTACGTACTTTGATTGGCAAATAAAAATCCCATCTTCCATCTGCTTCACTTGCAATCCAAGGAAGAATGACAGCTCACCCATCATGCTCATTTCATACCTACTCTGCATTAACTTAGCAAATCTCTTGCACAAGTTTTCATTAGTAGAACCAAATATAATATCGTCAACATAAACTTGGACAAATATCATATCTTTATCATGTAATTTGTAAAAGAGAGTTTTATCTATGACACCTCTAGTAAAACTGTTTTCAAGTAAAAACTGAGAGAGTGTGTCATACCATGTCCTCGGTGCTTGCTTGAGTCCATAGAGGGCTTTGAATAAGAAGTATACAAAATCAGCAAACTCTGGATTTTCAAAGCCAGGGGGCTGTTCCACATATACTTCCTCTTCTATCTTTCCATTCAGAAATGCACTCTTCACATCCATTTGATAGACTTTAAAATTGGAATGTGCTGCGAATGCCAGAAATATTCTGATGGCTTCAAGTCTTGCAACTGGTGCGTAGGTCTCATCATAATCAATTCCCTCTTCCTGGGAGTAACCCTTTGCCACCAGTCTGGCCTTGTTCCTTGTAACAATGCCATTACCGTCTAACTTGTTCCTGTATACCCATTTCGTGCCAATAACAGATCTATCTTTAGGCCTGGGTACCAGTGTCCATACTTCTTGCCTTTCGAACTGATTGAGTTCTTCTTGCATGGCAAGAACCCAATCTGGATCAGTTAGAGCATCTTCAATTTTCTTTGGCTCTTCTTGAGATAGAAAAACCGAAAATAAACATTCATTTGAAGTTGCACTTCTGGTTCTAACACCAACATCTGGATCACCTATGATCAATTCAAAGGGATGATCTTTGCTCCATATCCTTTCCCTTGGAAGGTTTGATCTTGATGATTCGCCTCGAAATTCATTGTGATGTTGTGTTCTGCCAGTTGATCCTTCATCTCCCCCTGAGTTGCTGCCTGGATGACTTGTTGATCCACCACTGGTATTAGTAGTATCTCTAGTATTTCCATTGTTTCCACTACTATTACCTGGATCATTACCATCATTGTTATCATCATCATTTCCTGTTGCAACCTCAGGCTCTTCTTCATTATCCGAATCTGAGTCTGGATGATTGTCAAATTTTAATGACTCAAAAGGATCTTCAGTTTGGATGCTCGGGAGTTTAGTGTCGTCAAATGATACGTTGACACTTTCTTTTACTTGGTGCTGATCAATTATGTACACCCTATATGCTCTTTTTGAGTAGCCGACAAAAATTGCTTCATGTGCCTTGGCCTCGAATTTGCCACGATGTTCATCTCCATCTTTTAGCACAAAACATTTGGCTCCAAATACATGAAAGTATTTGAGTGTTGGTTTCTTGCCAGCCATTAATTCATAGGGTGTCTTCATATGATCCTTGTTGATTAAGGTTCGATTCTGGGTATAACAAGCTGTGTTCACTGCTTCAGCCCAGAAGTAGATAGGCAACCTTGATTCACTTAACATTGTTCTTGCAGCTTCAATCAAGGTTCGATTCTTCCTTTCTACTACTCCATTCTGTTGCGGAGTTCTTGGCGCTGAGAATTGTCTTGTTATCCCTTTGTCTGAGCAGAAGCTATTCAGAATTTCATTCTTGAATTCTGTTCCATTATCTGATCTGATTGCCCGGACAGGTAGCTTTGAATCTAACTCAATCAATTTTACATGATCAATCACCAACTGTGGAGTTTCATCCTTAGAGTTCAAGAATAAAACCCACGTGTACTTTGTGAAGTCATCTACAATCACTAAGGCATATCTCTTCCTTGACATAGACAGAATATTTACTGGACCAAATAAATCTATGTGTAGCAGCTGCAGTGGTTCAGAAATATTCGTAGTGTCTGTGCCTTTGTGAGTTGCTCTTTTTGACTTCCCTTTCTGACATGCCTCACACAATCCTTCTTGTGTAAATTCCATCGGAGGCAGTCCTCTCACCAAATCCCTCTTGACTAGAGAGTTCATTGTTTTGAAATTCAGGTGTGAGAGTTTCTTGTGCCATAGCCAACTTTCTTCTGATGAAGCTTTTGAATAAAAACAGTTTGCTTCAGCTTCAGTTCCCGAGTTGAAATCAGCTACGTACAAGTTTCCTTTCCTTACTCCACGCAAGGCTAGTCTGTCTTCTTTAGAATGAGCTATTAAGCACTTCTCCTTGATAAAGTTCACTTTGTAACCTTTATCACAGAATTGACTGACGCTGAGTAGATTGTGCTTAAGTCCTTCCACCAAAGAGACGTTTTCAATGATAACATTTCCAGTATTTAACTTGCCATATCCCGTAGTCATTCTTTTGCTGTTATCTCCAAAGGTGACGATTGGGCCAGCTCTTTCAACCACGTCTGATAGCAGGGCTCTATCTCCGGTCATATGCCTTGACGATCCGCTGTCTAGGATCCAAACAACCCGGTTTTCCTGTTTTACTCCCTGCACATATCAAACGGATTAGATTATCTTCGGAGCCCAAAATTGATTGGGCCCGGCATACTTAAAGAATTGACCTTTGTCAGCTTTGACAACAGATCCTTTTCGAACAACAGCCACATCCTCCTTGACTGTACTTACTTTCCTATAAATAGTCTTAACAATTTTTTGTTTAGACTTAGGAATATATTTTTCCTTCTTGATAGGTAAAGGAATAGCAGTCTTGGATTTAGCAAATTTATTATTGATGTATTGTCTCGGTGTCATGTTCTTTTTATTAGCAGTCATGCGTTTGAAATAAGAAGTCATAGCATTAAAAGCACATAACATACAATTTAACATACCATAAGGTTTATGGCATACATCAATAGCAGGCATGTTATTCACAGCAGTAGGAGTTTTAACAATTTCTACTTTAACTTTTTCAGCAGATTTAAAGTTTTCAGTAGAATGGCATCTGTTGTTACTATCCCTACTTCTAACAAACTTATTGTTAGGTCTGTTCAAATTATTCTTTAAGTTCTTAGCACCTAAACCAGGAGTGGATGAACTAGCAGAGTTCACATTTTCGATTGATCTTTTAGGTACATATTTAGCTTTCTGGACATTTATTCCTTTTATGTCCCTAGTCTGTTCTTCTCTTTTCTTCTCTTCAAGGTCTTCACATTTAATTTCATAATCCACTATTACACAACTATCAAGAACTGGTTCTGCAATAGGAGTTATGAAAAGAGGTTTCTTGGTGTCCTTAATAACATGTGGAATACCCCTCTCTATAGCAGTCTTTTTAAAAGGGGTGATGTTACTAAGCTTTCCTACTGATTCATTATATTCAAAACCTATTCCAACTTTCCGATTGATCTCTTGTTGGTCAACTAGATCTTTCATAACAAATGAAGCAGTTCTATAGGCTTGACACCTGACCTTTTCTTTTTCAATTTTATCTTTCAAAAAAGCTTCAATTTCAACATAGCAGTTGACTCTATTAACTTGAAATGCAACATCTTCAGTTAATTTAACATTAATAAGTTTCAGCTTTTTCAATTCATAATTCTCCTCTGATAAAACTTTGTTTTCGAGAATTAAGACTTTTATTCGATCTCTAGCATCAGTTAAATTCTCACCTATCAATTTAAACATCTTAGGACAGCTAGGGTTTACCTCAATTCCTTGTCGAGGTGGAGATTGTGATCCTTCAGAAGAAGAGGCCATTAGAGCAAGATTTCCCATTTGATCTTCTTCATCATTGTCGGAATCATCCCAGTTTTTTCCTGCTGCTAAGTATGATTTTCCCTGATGCTTCTTCAGTAGAGTGTCATATTTCTGTTTGAGCTCGTCATATGAATCCTTCTTTCTTTCCTGCTTGGGCTTTCTACAATCAGTAGCAAAGTGTCCCATTTCATTGCAGTTGAAGCAACGGATCTTGCTTCTGTCTACCATCCCTGTCTTGTATCCACCTTTTGTGTTGGATGAACTAGAAGTACCACATGTCTGAAATCTGTTTGCCATAGGCTTGAATTTTGAAACTAGGGTTCCTCTTGAATCTTGTATTTCCAAATTTTCTAACAATCAGAGCCAGAGATTCATCCTCAAGTTGATCGAGTTCTTCCATTGAGTAGAATTCACTATCAGTTGAATTCACTAGAGTTGCGCCAACTTCTGCAACAATACCCTGATCAATGAGGTTGACTGAAGAAGATTCAGTCTTAGCTTTTCTGTACTCTGGTTCTTCTGCTACAAGAGCTGTAGACTTGCTGACCACCTTGCCTGTACCATATATTTCTTTCTGTTGAATCTGCTCTAGCTCATAGGTCTTCAGAATGCCATAAAGTCTTTCCAAAGAAATTTCATTCATGTCCCTTGACTCTCTGATGGCTGTTATCCTATGCTCTAGGTGTACTGGCATTGTCAGCAAAAACTTCCTATTGATCTCCTTCTTCGTATATTGTTTGCCATTGAGATTTAGATCATTTATCAGCTTGTTGTATCTCTCAAAAACTTCAGAGATACCTTCTCCAGGATTTGATCTAAAATGCTCATATTGAGACGTTAAGATTTCCAATCTGTTCTCCCTTACTTCTTCTGTTCCTTCATTTAGTATCTCTATCGTTTCCCAGATGTGTTTAGCATTTTTACAATTAACAACATGATTGTACATTCCGGGATCAAGAGATTCCACTAAAATTAACTGTAGACTGGTGTCCAATGTATCCAGTTCCTTTTCTGTCTCAGTGTACTCAGAAATATCTTTTTCAAATTGTCTGTGCGGAATGAGTACACCATCTTCCATATGCTCAGGAAAGATATTTATTGGAACAGCAACACCAGTTTTTAAAATATCCTTGTACTTGGGATTTGCAGCTCGAAGAAACAAGGTCATCTTTCTCTTCCACAGATTATAATTGTCTTTATCAAATTGTGGAATTTTAATGCTACTAACTCTTTGAGTACTCATCTTTAAATAAGATTAAAAATTAATTGTTTCAAAAAATATTTTAATTTTTGGCTTAAAATAATTTTTGATCAAAAATAATTTTTCGGAAAAAAATTATTTCGAATAAAAAATTATTTCGAATTTAAAATAATTTTTGAGATCTGTATGAGTTCGCGGAATTTGATTTAGATCTGATATGAAAATATATCAACCAGCTCTGATACCAATTGTTGGTCCCTGATATTGTAGAAGGGGGGTTGAATACAATATCTGAAAATTAATCGCGGAATAATTTGGATTAAAAATATTATTTTAATTACTCGCGAAATATTAATTAGAATGAAATACTGTTCAAGTGAAAGATATAATTTTAACTTGTTTAGTATTACAAAATTAATATTTAGAAAACTGTTATATAATTGATAAAAAGTCTAGAACGAATTCGACATGAAGTGTTCGTGTTTAATCAATTATATTCAAACTCAGCACAGAAATCTGTGAATATTACAATGCAGATAAATTACTGAATTTGATCTGATTTTTCTAACTCTTGATAAGTTGAACAACTGAAAAATGAAGAGCTGATCTCATATTTATAGAGAATGAAAAAGGCTGCTATGACCTTTTTCAGTATGACTTTTATTAATATAATTCGGTATGACTTATTAATAAACAGTCGGTATGACTTATTTATTAGTCATTTGAATTATATTAAAAAAAGTCATACTGAAAAAGGTCATAGCAGCCTTTTTCATTCTCTATAAATATGAGATCAGCTCTTCATTTTTCAGTTGTTCAACTTATCAAGAGTTAGAAAAATCAGATCAAATTCAGTAATTTATCTGCATTGTAATATTCACATATTTCTGTGCTTAGTTTGAATATAATTGATTAAACACGAACACTTCATGTCGAATTCGTTCTAGACTTTTTATCAATTATATAACAGTTTTCTAAATATTAATTTTGTAATACTAATCAAGTTAAAATTATATCTTTCACTTGAACAGTATTTCATTCTAATTAATATTTCGCGAGTAATTAAAATAATATTTTTAATCCAAATTATTCCGCGATTAATTTTCAGATATTGTATTCAACCCCCCTTCTACAATATCAGGGACCAACAGGTGTCATAGATAAAACTCTCTTTTACAAATTATATAGTAAAGATACGATATTTGTCCAAGTTTATGTTGACGATATTATATTTGGTTCTACTAACGAAAACTTGTGCAAGAGATTTGCTAAGCTAATGCAGAGTAGATATGAGATGAGCATGATGGGTGAGCTGTCATTCTTCCTTGGATTGCAAGTAAAGCAAAAGGAAGATGAGATTTTTATTTGCCAATCAAAGTACGTAAGAGATCTTCTCAGAAAATACAGTCTAGAAGATTCTTCACCGGCAAAAACCCCAATGCCAACAGCCACGAAGCTTGACAAAGATGAAACTGGTAAGAAAGTTGACATCACAAGCTATAGAGGTATGATAGGCTCATTATTATATCTAACTGCTAGTAGACCCGACATAATGTTTGCAACATGCTTATGTGCAAGGTTTCAATCTGACCCAAGAGAATCTCATCTAATAGCTGTTAAACGAATTTTTAGATATCTAAAGGGTACACCAGATCTTGGAATTTGGTACCCTAAGGATACAGATTTTGACCTAATTGGCTATACAGATTCAGACTATGCAGGGTGCAGGATGGACAGGAAAAGTACTTCTAGAAGCTGTCAGTTTCTAGGACGACGGTTGATCTCCTGGTACAGCAAGAAACAACATTCAGTATCTACCTCGACAGCCGAAGCAGAATACATTGCGGCAGGTAGCTGTTGTGCACAGATCTTGTGGATTAGGAATCAGCTAAATGACTATGGACTTGCGTTGAACAAAATTCCAATTTTCTGTGACAACACAAGTGCTATAGCTATTTCCAACAATCCTGTTCAACATTCGCGAACCAAGCACATTGACATAAGGTATCACTTTATAAGAGAGCATGTCATGAACGGAACTGTGGTGCTACATTTTGTACCCACAGAAGATCAGATAGCCGACATCTTCACAAAGCCACTTGATGAATCCACTTTCTCAAAGCTGGTTAGTGAATTAAGGATGTTAAACAATGGCTAAATTTTTGGTTGCTAGGAATTAATTTAAGCTCATAAATATTAAATGATAAGATTTAAAGAGTTTATGAGACTTGAATTAATAAAATCCTAGGGCTTATGAATTTTTGGAAAATTATCTTAAGATTAAATCAATATTCTTAGAAGATAATTATTTCAATTAAAGCATAAGTACTTTTGTTTAATTTTAAACATTTATAAGCATTTATGTAAATTAATGTATATATTTTTCGAATTATTATTGTACATTAAAATAAATGAGTATGTTATTAATTATTCAATTAATTTGCTTATTAAATTAATTCAAACATGAGTTAATTTAATTCTTAAATTAATTAAAATAAATTAATAATGTAAATATTTATTATTTGTCTATAATAAGTTATTAGTATGTAATTTATTGTTAGTTAACTATTTACTAAGTTTTTTTTTTCTTTTCTCAGAATGACTTATTATGATAAAATTTCGGTATGACATTTAATTTAAATGAAATTCAGCATGACTTTTTATTCTTAATAATAAGTCATACCGAGAATTCATTTAAAAGGTTCTCCTTAAGTCATACCGAGACCTGCTATTAATAAAAACTCGGTATGACTTTTGAAAAAGTCATACCGAGACAAGTCATAGGAGGCCTATCAAATAAGTCATACCGAGAATAAGTTGTCTTTCTTTCTTTAATTAATTAAGTCATACTCAGTCCTATATACATATACACGCTGCTATATACACAAACACTCGAACAGCCGATTTTCTTTTTCAAAAATCGATCGATTTTCACTCTTAACAAGCTAATTAGTTGTTGTTAATCCTTATTTACAAGCATAGTTGCTTGCTAGTGTGATAAAATCGTTTGATTCAAGCGAACCTCTGCCCGATTTTCATCAAAAATCGAACTGACTGTTCTTATTTGTGTTAAATAATCGAAGCTTTTGGTTTTGATTGTGACTAAAGACTGGTGTATGGTGATTTCTGGATTAAAGACTATTTGGGGCTTATTAGAAATTAGGGTTTCTATTTAAAGTGTAATTTTCAATTTAATAACTTGTAATTGTTAATTTTGTTATTTTCTTTGTAATCGCAATTTGTTATTTATTAATTGTAATAGGATAAACAAAAATGGCTGGTTTTTACGAATTAGTAAAAACTAATTTTGTAGGATATTTTAATCCGGTGAATTGTTCAGTCGAGAGGTTTCGACCGTGGATCGTTTTTATGAATGAACATTCACTTGTAAGAACTGCAATTACTCTGGACGCCCCGTTGCAAGTGTTAGCACTTAGGGCTCTGTATTCCACTACTAGGAATAGGAGTACTGCAGGCAGAGTTCAATTCTCATTCAGCATAGGAGATCATGAATATATGGTGACTGAAGAGGACGTGAACAGGATTTTAGGCTTTCCAACTGATAACTTCATGGATCCACCCTCTGTACCAGAAATTCTAGAGTTTTTCTATTCCATTAGATATCAGGGTGAGAACAATTTGGTAAGATTGACGAAGTCCAGATTGGTAAGCGAATGAGACTACTTCTTTGGGACGTTAGCCAAAGTTTTTGCACCCACTACAAAGAACAACTTCAACAATATATCTTCACTACTGCAAATAATAGGGTTTTCTGTGGCCCATAACAGGAGGATAAAATTTGGAAAGTTGATTCTAAAAGAAATAATAAGGAAAATAGGGAAACCAGAAAGCAGGGAACAGGACATTCAAGTCTACTATCCGAGGTTCCTGATGCTGTTCATGAATGATTTGTTGATGGATGAAGACAAAGCCTTATTTCATAATAGTCCTGTAGAAGAATCTCCTACTTCTCAGAACAACTTATTTGCAAGGCTCCACAACAACCCCAAGTACGAAGATGTGCCAGTGGAAAGAACAGATTACATGGCTGAGGTATTAGATCTTATTGCTAATCCTGTGCAGGAACAAGAGCCAGAGCAAGTGCCAATGCAAATGGATCATCCTATGCACCTTCTACTTGAAGCTGCTCAGCATGTCGATCAAGTGGCACAAGATCAACAGGTAATATCTCACTCACAATCTTCTAGTTCAATACCTATAAATATATCCACTGCACTGTTAGATTTATCTGTGGCGGACTATAATTATGGTCTTACACTCCAGGATATCAGCTACGAACCTGAAAACACACAGGTTCCGTCCCCAGCTGAATTAGAGCCTCAAACAATTTCTCCTTCATCCTCTTCTTCGCTAAAAGTCAGAAAAAGGAAGAAACCTGTCAGAATAGTTAGGGGTCTTGGTGCTGAAGTGAGTGAACCCGCAGCTCTGTCTCCTCCCTAAAAAATTTCTAGAATTGAACCTGAGACAACTGCAGCCTCAACCTATTCCGATCTATGGGATATGGATTTTAACATGGCCATCCAAGATTCTCTAGATACACTTGCTCAACCAGGTGATCTAATTCGCTGCTCCGCCACAGCATCAGATAGTGAGGAAAACACACTGCTAGCAATCACTCTAGCAGAACCTTCACTTGAAGAAATACCAACACAGGAGGGCACATTAGTTGAAGAAAATGTTTTTAATAAAAACTCGTCGGATGCCACCTATGTTATGGACCATGACATTTTCGATGCAGTGCAGCATCAGATACCCTCCGCGGTACTAAGGAGCACCACAGACTCTCAAGAGCCTGTCATTATATTGTCTAAGGTGGTGACTCCGCTGGATTTCTTTCATCCAGTTCTCTTTCGAGAAGGTCTCGAATCCACTGGTGGATTTGAGAGGCAACCACTCCATAGAGGGAGATGGGACTCTATTCACGGAGTAGCTACGTCAGTAGCGGAGCCACTTCAAGTTAATCTTGTTGAGGACGCGCCTTCACAGGCATCAGAAGAGCATTTTGACTCTTCAAAAGCTATTGTTATATATGCAGGTACAGCTTCAGGATCTGGAAAGGAGCTAAACACGAGTGATGTGAGGCAAACACAGAGTGAAACACATGCACAGAGTGATAGTGAGTTAAACAGGAGTGCAAGTGAGCTGAGTGCACACACACACAGTGAACTATTATCTAAAATGGAAGCTCTCCAGAAAGAAATGCTAATTGTTCAGGCTGAGTTGGTAAAAGTAAAAGCACAAGCAGAAGAAAAATCTACATCTGCCTCTGTAACACAGCAGCTGACAATAGTACGAAAAGATGTTGATGATGTCAAAACCTCCATTCTTCTAAAAACTCAAGACATCCAGAGCGTTCAAAATCTAATTGCTGAGGATATGAAAGAAGTGAGCAAACTGCATGAAAGAATTGATGACGTTGAGAAAAACTTAACCCTCACAATCATTGAAAATGAAAAGATTTCTACTCAACGCTTCAGCAAACTGGATGATGGCATGACGCATCTGAATGAAGGAATGAAGCAAGTCTATCTGACTATGCAAAAAATTTTGACATCATTTGAAGCCTCTGAAACTGAAGAGGATCCCTCAACTAAGGGGGATAAATCAAAGGAGAAAGTAGCTGGAGATGGAGGGGCTTCTACTCAAGACAAAGGGAACGCTAAACTGTATTCTGAAGATCAATTTCAATCGTATGATCCAGAACCAGAAAAACAGTTTTATGTGTTGGTGTAGGTGCCCTAGAGGCAATACAATGTTTATTTTGATAAACCTTTATGTCAATTGATTATTCAATAAACATATTTATTATGACTTTAATTACTGCGATATATTTGTTAGCATAATAAATGTCCTTAGAATCATGATACACATTGTATAGTTTAGTACATGACTTGAACTTGAGATTATATAATATATCATATTCTTAAATGTCCCTAGTCGAGTATTATTATTATAGGACAATAATAATACATAAATAGACTAGTATGTTATTTGACAGATAACCACATCTCATTGGTTATAAGTATGGGGATACTAAAGTCAACACATAGGTACATGCAGGAGTACATGGTACTGGACAGACCCACAGTGAGATTCTTCATGTTTAATAAAGTCATAAGAAAGACTCACAGTGATAATGGTGTAATGATCCTCTGACTTGAGATCATTATATTTTTATACGAGGATTAATATACTTTGACTACATTAAAAGTTACTGTTAGGAATTATGAGTTTTGATGATAACAAATTACTTAGAATTTCAATAGGGACTCAAAATTATTTTTGTAACTGATCAATGGATATGACTTATAAATATCCATTGATTAGGAAACCAGCTATCAGTTGAAACTTGTTTCTCAACTGATAAACTGGATTGTAGCATTGATTTATGTTTCACTATCAATTGATTGTATTACCTCGATGGATGCAATGATGTAGTCAACTGATGTTATTGACTTCAATTTCTAGCTTCTCAACAGATGTGAAGAATGGCTGATCAATTGTAAATATTCTAAGTCAGAATTCTCACAAGTGAAGTGATCAACTGATGTTGAAGTCGATGGATGAAGACACTACTCAACGGATGAAAGCTATCAATGGATAATTACAGTCAACGAATAAAGAATCATCAATGGATAAGGAGTCGATGGATAGCTCAATTATCCATCGACACATCAACTGATCAACAGATATCCTATCCATCGATGGATAAGCAAAGTGCAGAAACTGAATCATTGGAAGACAGTCCTGTCAGGACTGTGAAGACTTTCTAGGCAACACAGCATCCAAGGAATATCTTAAGACAAAAGACACTTCCAGAGCTAGTAAGTTCTACAAGGAAAGATGTGAAAAGGAGCTAGTTTCTATTTTTATGTAAACAGTATAAATTGTAATATTATATTGTTATCAGTCGATAGAAAACTAGAGGAGTAGTTGTTGTTTATAAAAAGCAACAACACAGTAGCAAAGATGTAGTTGTTTTTGTAATAGAACTCAAGAAAAGCAAAGTAGAAAATCAGGCAGAACTTGTAATGCTTTTCTAGATTCTACATTCAACTTTGTACGCAGCTTAGTATTTTTACTAAGATCAATTGAAAGCAAAAACACACTAGTGGAAAAACAATCCACTAGTAATTTTTAATCTTGTTGTTTCTGTTATCAACACGTTAGTTATCCAGTTCTTAGTTACATCAATCTTAATTAAACACTCTCTTTGTACAAACTTATTTCCGCAAGAAGTTGACTTAATTCTTAAGTTTGTATTCAACCCCCCCTTCTCCAAACTTAGTGTACTTAAGGGCGAATAACAATTGGTATCAGAGCAAGCTTTCGACAAACAGAAAGTCAAGATCTAAAAGTACATCAAGAATGGGTCAAAGAGAAACAGGAGTTAAGATTCCAGTTCTAGAGAAAGATGAATATTTTCCCTGGAAAGTAAAAATGCACTTGCATCTGCTATCTATTGATCCTTCCTATGTTCATTGCATAGAGAAAGGTCCACATGTGCCTATGAAAATAGTTACAAGTGTAAATGCAGACGGTACTCAAGCACCAGACAAACTCATTCCTAAATCTGTGAGTGAGTATACAGATGAAGATGAAAAGGAAGTACACAAGGACAAAAAGGCCATGAATATTTTGTTTAATGGTCTTGACAAGGACATGTTTGACAATGTCATCAGTTGTACAACCTCCAAAGAAGTCTGGGACACTCTTCAAACCCTCTGTGAAGGTACTGAGCAAGTAAGAAAGAACAAGATGCAACTCTTGATTCAAAAGTATGAGGCCTTTCACTTCAAGGGTGGTGAAACAATAAATGATACATATAGTAGGTTTCAAAAGCTGTTGAATGAGCTTAAACTATATGGAAGAGTTTATGCTGTTGAGGACACCAACCTCAAATTCTTGAGGTCCCTACCCAAAGAATGGAAACCAATGACTGTCTCTATAAGGCAATCTCCTGACTTTAAAGATTATACCTTGGACAAGCTGTATGGCATCTTGAAAACCTATGAGTTGGAGCTACAGCAAGATGAGGAAATTGAGAAAAGTCAGAAGAGAGAAAAGTCCATTGCTTTGATGGTCAAGGAAAAGCAAGTTGCAGAAACAGATGAAGATGCTGATTTCAAAGAAGGGAAGAAAGAAGGTCATGGCAATGGTGCAAATTATGTTAGATATGATGAATCTTCTACTGGTAAAGGAAAAGAACTTTGTGATAGTGATGAGTCACTCATCAAAGATGAAATGGATGAAATAGATGAGCATTTAGCTTTTCTATCAAGAAAATTTTCCAAACTCAAGTTCAAAAGGAATCCAATGCAAAGGCCTGGATCACAGTTCAGGAGAGACACTCAACAAGGCAAAAATCTTGTTGACAGAACTCAATTCAAATGCTTTAACTGTGGATTGGCTGGTCACTTTTCAAGTGAATGCAGAAAGCCCAAAGTTGAAAAGAGGTCAAAGTCTAGTGATGGTGTTGACTATAAAAAGAAGTACTTTGACTTGCTCAAACAAAGAGAGAAGGCTTTTGTGACAGAAGAAAAGGACTGGGCTGCTGAGGAGGATTCTGAAGAAGAAGAAGAACACATCAATCTTGCACTAATGGCCAATCAAGATGACCAGGAAGCTAGTTCATCTAGCAATCAGGTAATTTCTACAAATCTATCTGAGTTGTCCAAAGATGAATGCAATATTACAATTAATGAAATGTCTAATGAATTGTATAATTTGCATGTCACTCTTAAGTCTTTGAACAAAGAGAACACTAGGCTCAAATTAACATTAGAAACTCTCACTGAAAGAAACAATTTCTTAGAGAGTGAGCTAGTGCAATTGGACAGACTCAAGATGGAAAACAAAGATGCTAGAAATGAACTAGTTGATAGTAAAAAGGAAATAGAGAAGTTAAAAGAAAAATTAGAGGATGAACTAAGAACCATTGACAAGTGGAACAGGTCAAGTAAAGCCAGTAAGAAGATGAATGACATTCATGGAACAAACTCTTTCACCATGTTGTCTGAAACTCTTGAGAAAATAGCCATTGATGAAGATCAATCTTTAGAAAAGAAGCAATCGATTGATAACTCTGAATCAACTGATAAGAATTATCCATCGATTGATAATGCTATTTCAACGGATAATTATCCATCGATTGAGAAGTCATCAACTGCTAAGAAATGTAATATTAAAACTAAGTTTAACAGACCTATTAAATTTGTCAAAGAAAGTAGCTCCTCTGAAGCTAAAATCGAAGTTGAAAAGGCTAATATAGGATTCTTATCTAAAAATCAGTTGAAAGAGAAATTGGAAAAGATAGAACCTAATATTCAGCCAAATGAAAAGAAGAAGAAAAATAGAAATGGTAAAGTAGGCATAAACAAGCACAATAACTACACACCTGACAAATATGCTCCTAGGAAAGTTTGTGCTAAGTGTGGTAGTAAAAATCATTTATCTGTGCAATGTAAACTCACCATGCCTACAACAACAAATGTACCTGCTATACCCAACATGCATACCAGTTCTGTTTTTCCTCATTCAGTTGATTCTCATGCTGTTCATGCTCAGTATGCATCAATGCCTTATATGTTTAATCCATATCTTGCATTTGCCAATATGAATATGCCTGCTATGCCATGGAATATGCTTAACAGTCTTCATGCACCAAATTTTTTCAACTCTGCAAGCATGAGCATTCCAAATATTAGCACTGAGAATTCTGAGGTAGGAAGACCAACACCTAAGGTTGAAGTGGAAGTAAAACCACCCAAACCAAAGGTACAAAAATTGGAAACCAAGCCAAAGATAACAACTAATAAGAAAGGACCCAAGGCAACTTGGGTACCAAAATCAACTTGATTTGTTTTGACTGTGTGCAGGGAAAGAGAAGAAATCTTTGGTACTTGGACAGTGGATGTTCAAGACACATGACTGGAGATAAATCCCTGCTCACAAAGTTTGAGGAGAAAGCTGGCCCTGGAGTAACTTTTGGAGATGACAGCAAAGGGCACACCATGGGATATGGCTTGATTTCAAGAGAGAATGTCATCATTGAACCTGTTGCATTAGTTGATGGCTTAAGACATAACTTGTTAAGCATAAGTCAACTATGTGACAATGGAAATAAAGTCTGTTTCACAACAGAAACATGCATAATTTCCAACAAGGTAGATGGAAGCCTGGTCATGACTGGGAATAGAAAAGGGAATGTGTACATAGCTGACTTCAACTCAACAAATGCAGAATCAATGACTTGTCTTCTCTCTAAGGCAAGTACAAATGAAAGTTGGCTGTGGCATAAGAAATTAGCTCACTTGAATTTCAAAGCCATGAATCTCTTGGTTAAGAAAAATCAAGTGAGAGGCTTACCACAAATGGAATTTGTCAAGGATGGACTTTGTGATGCTTGTCAGAAAGGAAAACAGAGGAAGGCATCATTTAAGTCGAAATTGGAATCTTCAATTGAAAAGCCACTTGAGTTATTACATATGGATTTGTTTGGTCCTGTAAATATTATGTCTATTGCAAAGAAGAGGTATGCTCTAGTCATTGTGGATGATTTTTCAAGATTCTCATGGACTTATTTTCTACATTCAAAGGATGAAGCTAGTCATCTCATCATCAAGCACATAAGAGAAAATGAGAAAAATCTTGAATTGGATGTAAAGAAGATAAGGAGTGACAATGGAACAGAATTCAAAAATTCCACAATGAAAGAGTTCTGTGAATCAAAAGGAATCATACACACATTCTCTGCACCCAGAACACCTCAACAAAATGGGGTAGTTGAAAGGAAAAATAGGACATTGATTGAAGCTGCTAGAACCATGTTGGAAGATGCCAAACTCCCAACATACTTCTGGGCTGAGGCCATAAACACAGCATGTTTTACTCAAAACATCTCCCTAGTAAATAAAGCTCAAGGGAAGACTCCTTATCAATTGATCAAGAAAGACAAAAAGCCAAAGGTGGGATTTCTTCATGTCTTTGGCTGCAAGTGTTATGTACTAAGAAATCAAGGTGAAAATCTAGGAAAATTTGAAGCCAAGGCTGATGAAGCTATATTTATTGGGTATGCACTATCAGGTGTAGCCTATAGAATCTACAATCTCAGACTACACATTGTTATGGAATCTGTACATGTAGTATTTGATGATAAAAAGATTCAAGGCTTGTTTGATGAAGGAAATCATGACACACTGCATTTTGAGAATGAATCAAATGATGTAAATGACGATGAAGAGGCAGAAATTATAAAACCTCAAGTGTTCAGAAACCCAATATCAGTTGATGTTACTGCATCAATGAATAATTTATCAGTTGACAGAAATCCATCAATTGATAATGCATCAACTGATATCTCCTCAACGGATAATCAACAATCTTCATCAAGGGTATCCACTTCAGGGGGAGGGTTTCAGAATCATTCTACAAATTCAGATCACTTTGAGTTCAATACAAATGATCATGAAGCTTCATCATCAAGGCAAAATTTGTATCCTCAAAGAAAATGGACAAGAAGCCATCCATTTGAACTAATTATTGGAAATGCAGAAGATGGTGTCAAGACAAGAAGTGCTACTCAAAATGAGTGTCTGTATAGCAGTTTTCTATCTCAAGAAGAACCCAAAAGAATTGAAGAGGCTCTCATGGATCCTGATTGGGTTTTGGCTATGCAAGAAGAACTGAATCAGTTTGAAAGAAATAAAGTATGGAAGCTGGTGCCCAGACCAAAAGACAGATCAGTAATTGGTACAAAATGGGTATTCAGAAACAAAATGGATGAAACTGGTATTGTGACTAGGAATAAAGCAAGGCTTGTAGCAAAGGGTTATTCACAAGAAGAAGGAATTGATTTTGATGAAACTTTTGCACCAGTTGCAAGGTTAGAAGCAATTAGAATCTTTCTGGCCTATGCTGCACATGCTAATTTCAAAGTCTACCAGATGGATGTGAAAAGTGCATTTTTAAATGGAGTACTAGAAGAGGAAGTCTATGTGGAACAACCTCCTGGCTTTGAAGATCTAAAATTTCCTAACTCTGTCTACTTTTTACTCAAAGCACTTTATGGCTTGAAGCAAGCACCAAGGGCCTGGTATGACACTCTATCTCAGTTTCTCATTGAGAATAATTTCACAAGAGGTACTGTTGATAAAACTCTATTCAGTAGACATGTTAATGGCTCTATCATTCTTGTACAAATTTATGTGGATGACATTATTTTTGGATCAACAAATGAGGAACTTTGCAAGAAGTTTGCCAAACTAATGCAGAGTAAATATGAAATGAGCATGATGGGAGAGCTTACCTACTTTCTTGGGTTACAAGTCAAACAGGTTAAGGATGGTATTTTTATAAATCAAACAAAGTACATTCATGATTTGTTAAAGAAATTTGAGTTAAGTGAATGTTCTTCTGCAAAAACTCCCATGGCCACTGCCACTAAACTTGAATTAAATACCAAAGAAGCTAAGGTGGATATTTCAAGTTATAGAGGCATGGTAGGCTCACTTTTATATTTAACTGCTAGTAGGCCAGATATAATGTTCTCTACATGCTTATGTGCTAGATTTCAGGCTGATCCTAGAGAATCTCATTTAGTAGCTATTAAAAGAATTTTCAAATATCTTAAGGGTACATCAAATTTAGGTATTTGGTATCCTAGAGATTCTGGTTTCAATCTAATAGGCTACTCAGATGCTGATTATGCAGGTTGCAAAATAGACAGGAAAAGTACTACAGGCACCTGTCAATTTCTGGGAAATAAACTTGTGTCATGGTTTAGCAAAAAGCAACACTCAGTATCAACTTCAACTGCAGAAGCTGAGTACATTGCTGCTGGAAGTTGCTGTGCACAAATTTTATGGATGAGGAATCAACTATTTGACTATGGGTTCAACTTGAACAAAATTCCCATCTTCTGTGACAATACAAGTGCCATTGCAATAACAGAAAATCCTGTGCAACATTCCAGAACTAAACACATTGACATTAGGTATCATTTCATTAGGGAACATGTAATGAATGGTACAGTTGAATTACATTTTGTCCCTAGTGAACAACAACTTGCAGACATATTTACCAAACCTCTAGATGAATCTACTTTTAATAGATTAGTCTGTGAGTTAGGTATGCTTAATTATACTCATGCTTAAAATGTCTGTCAAGTTTTGCAGCCATTGTTCACAATTCAATGGATATTTATCTATCGACAGATAATTACCTAAGTAATTGTTTATCGATGGATAAATCCCATCCTATTTGATCAACAGATAAATGTTATTCCTATCGATGGATATTTATCTATCGACAGTTAATTATCTTGGTAGTTAGTGATCGATCGATAAATGATTAATTCTCTATTTTTTATCCGTCGATAGTAATAGAATTTCTACAGTTTTATTCATCCGTTGATCAAATTATAGCCGTTGGAGAATTACCATCAAGGGTAATAAATTACAGTCTTTTATACATCAACGGTTATCTACTAATTAAAAAGTCATTTCAAGTCTTTTTAATACTAGGAAATATAAATAGCAGCAACAATTAAAAATTCATTCTTACCTGCTATTTTTTTTCTATTCATCTCTGTCTCTCTCTCAAGCTAATTTTATCTAATTCCCACGAGCTCTCACAAATTCTTTCAAGTTCACTTTAATTTCTTGAATATCAACTGAAAGAATGGCACCACAAAAGAAGATCGTCTCTTCCACTGGGTTCACCTATGAACAAAACAACTTCACAGCATGTCTAACGGTGAATGATGCTCCTGTGGACTTTCATCCATTGATGCGATTCCTAGGAGATTGCAAAGTTTCCAAAGCTCTCAGCGAAGCACCAACAATCGTGTGTTCCTTTATTGAAGAACTGTGGACCTCTGCAGAGATTTCATCAGATGGGAAGGTAATTTCTTATTCTTGCAAAGGTAATACCTATACAATAAATAGTACTTCATTATCTGAATGTTTAGGATTGCCTGCAAATAATTGTGATAAGCCCCCAACTGAAGAGGAAATTAGGGACATGTTAGAATCCGTTAATTATGCAAATGCTGAAACTGGATTAGGAGAAGTTGTTAGGAAGAATCTTAGAAAAGAATGGAGTTATTTCTTTGATGCCATAATTAAAGTATTTTCTGGAAAAATAAGTAATTTTGATGCAATTACAATAAGTATGCAAGAAATTGCTTATTCTGTCCTATTTGATAAATATTTTAATTTTGGCACATTACTCCTAAATGAATTGACTGCCAAATTAGGACCCAAGTCATCTAGGAAACATAATATCTACTTTGCAAGATTTTTCATGATGATTATTAATGCCTCTGTTGGAGAATATGAAATAAGTGCAGATATGGAGTCCTTGGAGCCATGGATGCAAAACAAGAGGGTCTTCAAGGATCTTGTGAGAATCAACTTACACCCTAAGTTGTGCCTCATTTATCCTCCTCTTGTGCAGGTATATCTTCAAAATCTCAATCTTTTACATTCTTCTTCAAAATATCAAATTTCTTTGCCTTCTGCAACAATGGAGGGAGATGGAAATGCCCCCATTCCTCCTACCCAAGTTGCACAACCTTCAAAACCCAAGTCTAATCAAACCACCTCAGTAGTTTCTCAAAAGACTACTGTTGTAAGAAGTAAGAAAAGAAAAATCACTGAGGGGAGAGTGAAGGTGGTTGATAAGGGTGAGGGAACTGGCCAACATCAAGAAAGCCAGAAGGATAAGGAGAGTGAGATTGAGAGGAACCAGCCAGCCTCCAGTCCAATCTCCCAACAGATTGAGGCTGTAGTAAAGGACTTGAACACATCCCTAGTTGCATCTTCTCAAAAAGATGTAACTATTGAAAAGAGGTCTCAACCAGGACCATCAGATGGGGATAAGGGTCACCAAATAATACAACCATACAAAAGAAGAAAGAAGGTTACAAATACTGCACAGGGCACACACACACTTGCAAAGCCAAATGAAAATTTGGTGGAGCCTTCCGTTTCTTCTTTTGATGTGTCTCAGAATCTTCCTGAGGCACAGCCCCATTCTTTATCTGAATTTTCTTCTCAATCTCCCTCAAAAACTATTTCTTCAGAAACAGTGTTGATTGACAACTTCATTGTTTCAAATTCACCCTCTTTGCAACTCAGGGTGGAGCCAACACTCTCACCTGCATCACCAAATAAGGTTAACACCTTGGTTGATCAGGCAAATACTGTTAGTTCTCTCCAGTCAATGGATATTATGCAATCAACTGATAACTTCCAACATCCATTGACTAGTTCACTATCATCGATGGATATCCTTACATCCATCGACGAGCTCCCATCAACGGATATTCATCCATCGATGGATACTTCTTATCCATCGATTGATCCCTTAATGTCAATTCATGAATCATCCATTGAAACACTTCAAGTGGCCAATACCCTATTAGGATTGAGTGGAGTGGGTGAGGTGTGTGAGAGGCAAGGTTTGCATACCTTGGCAAAAGGAGAGTGTGTGACTGAGGGGCCCTCAAATTCTTCTGAGGTGGCAAAAGGAGAGGGTGTGAGAAAAGAGAGTCCTACCTTAGCAGCTGATGAAAAAGGAGAGGAAAGTAAGGGAGAGGTGAGAATCCAGGATGAGATCCTGATGCAAGAAAAGAGAGAAGAGAGTGAGAGAGAAAAGAATAGAGAGAAACAAATTTCACCATCTCATGAAGCATCAACTTCTAAAACTGAGCAGATTGAAGCAGGACTCACCCAGAAGTTGGGGCTGGAGTCAGGGGGAGCTGTAGACTATGAAGTCCCTGCAGGAGGTGCAGAAGTCAACTTGGAGGTGGAGGATGAAATTGATGTAAATCTTGATGCTTCAACCTTTCAACATGAAGATCCTCATTATCAGGAACTAGCAGCAGCATCTAATCAAATAGCTGAGCAAATGCTGGGTTTAGTGCAGACAGAAGAGCAATTCAGGAGTGGGAAAGAGTTTTTGGCCAGTCAACCTGATGATATATCCCACATGAATCCTGAAGATTTTGATGACAATTCTGATGATGACCTTCTAGATCCACAAGTGGCTAGTGATGAAACTAATTTGGCTGAAACAGAAAGGGCCATTATTTCTCTTTACAGAAGGTCCATGGCTGAAGTAGATGTGGTGGATCCCCTGCACAGGAGAATTCTGAACTTTTACAGGGATAATTTGAAGATCCAGAAAATGCATGTCACAAGCTCCAAGTATGAATTGAAGAAAATAAGAGAAGACATTGACAGCTCAAGGATGCATTTTGACACCACCATTGACTCCAGACTCAGCCTCACAATGCTGACTAGAATCAAGCAAAGGTTGGACACTGAGTTTTCAGCAAAGGACAAAGTAATGGAATTGGAGAAAAGAGTAACCTCCATGGAACTTAGCATGCAGCAAATTTTGAAGAATCAAGTCACTCAAATCAATCTTCTGGGTAAACTCTTAGAGACTCCCATACTCTCTCAGTCAGTAGCACAAGTGCCAGTTGCTGATAACAAAAAGGGGGAGAAACAAGAAGCTGATGCATTGGAGAAAGCAAGTGGTACTGAAGATGTGGTAAAGACTACAGATCCCAAGAAGGAGTTGGCTCAAGACATAGTAAGGAAATTTGATGCAATTGCTAGCAAATTCAAAGAAACAAGTACCAGCAGCTCACAACCTGGTGACAGGAAAGGAAAGGGAAAGCTAATTGAAGATGATAAAAAGAAAGCTGTCACAGGTGGAGGGGAAAGTGAAAAATTATTGAGCAAAGCCATAGCAGTTGGCATAAAAGAAAAGGAGCAACAAGAAAGAAGACAAGAAGAATTAGCCATTCAATTGCAAAGGGAATATGATGAAGAGGATAGGCTAATAAGAGAAGCCAGAAGAAAAGAAGGTGAAAGGAGGCCAAGGATGAAGCAAAGAGCAAACAAGCCCAAAGATGCACCAAAATCATCTGGAGTTAAAAGACCATTAGCTGATGAAGACAAGGAGAAGAAGCCAAAACAAGTCAAGACTGAAGGTCAAGCTTCTGGGAGTAATCAAGCCAAAGAAATAGAGGTGTTCAAACATAAATCTGAAAACTTTGTGCCAATCAAAGCTGAGGGAATGATTGCAGCAAAAGGGCAAAGGAAGAAAGATGTTGATCTTCTTCACATTGAGTATGAAGATGGATCACACTCAACCTTCACATTCAACCAAGTTTTGGATCAAGGATATGGCATCTTGAGGAAGATCTACACTATGCTCAACAGGAAGTATTATCTAACTGAAGAGCTAGGAAAGGCCATCCTTGAAAGAATGAAGAAGATAAGGGAGGCACCTGTTCAAGAAGAAAGGGATGACACAATAAAGATCTGGAATCCTGAAGGAAGAAAAGTGCTTCATGAGCCCTTCTACTTGATGATATACAAGGACAGGGAAGGCAGAGAAAAATGCATTGATATTTGTCAAGAAATAGACAAACTTCCAAATCTGGAATTAAATCATCTGGCAAGTCAATTGGACTACAGGATTGAAGATGAGAAGATATTGAAGGGAACCCTCTACAGGAAGATGAAGGAGAATGAAGATAAGATGAATGAGTCAAGGGGAAGAAGGAGAAGATAGGAGATTCAACCTCAATCATCAAAATTATCAGAATTCATCCCTGTCTGGTATCCGATTACTCTGTCTAAAACTTTACTTATCAATATTGTAATTCTTGCTAAGAATGAAAATGTTCAGGAGTTTTGTTATCATCAACAGAAAATTTATGCATATTTTAAATATTCATAAATAGGGGGAGATTGTTAGGAATTATGAGTTTTGATGATAACAAATTACTTAGAATTTCAATAGGGACTCAAAATTATTTTTGTAACTGATCAATGGATATGACTTATAAATATCCATTGATTAGGAAACCAGCTATCAGTTGAAACTTGTTTCTCAACTGATAAACTGGATTGTAGCATTGATTTATGTTTCACTATCAATTGATTGTATTACCTCGATGGATGCAATGATGTAGTCAACTGATGTTATTGACTTCAATTTCTAGCTTCTCAACAGATGTGAAGAATGGCTGATCAATTGTAAATATTCTAAGTCAGAATTCTCACAAGTGAAGTGATCAACTGATGTTGAAGTCGATGGATGAAGACACTACTCAACGGATGAAAGCTATCAATGGATAATTACAGTCAACGAATAAAGAATCATCAATGGATAAGGAGTCGATGGATAGCTCAATTATCCATCGACACATCAACTGATCAACAGATATCCTATCCATCGATGGATAAGCAAAGTGCAGAAACTGAATCATTGGAAGACAGTCCTGTCAGGACTGTGAAGACTTTCTAGGCAACACAGCATCCAAGGAATATCTTAAGACAAAAGACACTTCCAGAGCTAGTAAGTTCTACAAGGAAAGATGTGAAAAGGAGCTAGTTTCTATTTTTATGTAAACAGTATAAATTGTAATATTATATTGTTATCAGTCGATAGAAAACTAGAGGAGTAGTTGTTGTTTATAAAAAGCAACAACACAGTAGCAAAGATGTAGTTGTTTTTGTAATAGAACTCAAGAAAAGCAAAGTAGAAAATCAGGCAGAACTTGTAATGCTTTTCTAGATTCTACATTCAACTTTGTACGCAGCTTAGTATTTTTACTAAGATCAATTGAAAGCAAAAACACACTAGTGGAAAAACAATCCACTAGTAATTTTTAATCTTGTTGTTTCTGTTATCAACACGTTAGTTATCCAGTTCTTAGTTACATCAATCTTAATTAAACACTCTCTTTGTACAAACTTATTTCCGCAAGAAGTTGACTTAATTCTTAAGTTTGTATTCAACCCCCCCCTTCTCCAAACTTAGTGTACTTAAGGGCGAATAACAGTTACCTTTGACCGGGTAATGATAAAAGTGGACATCGGGTATATCATGAGTCGTATGAGAAATATGAATGATAGATAAAGGATTTAACCCTCCTATAATTAGGAGAGATATTATTGGCCTCTTGATTGAGTGAGACTATAAAATGCATGGCCGTGCTCAAATAATGATTTGTTTTCATAGTCTACTCATGGATCAAGTAAACCCGGATTAAATGTTGAAGAGGATGACTAAATACATGCCTCGAGTTTAATCTATAATATATATGGTTAAAAGGATTATATTACACGGAAACATTAATCACGAAAGGTTTTATCGAATCACGATTTAATTATTGTTTAATTGGGTAGCAATGATGTATTACTAGATGCCGCTCATTGTTTATAATTTTATTGGAGACTAAAATTATTGCCAATTAAATAATAGCCTATAGGGTCACACGCAAAGAGCACTTAGAGGAATAGTTAATTTAAATTATAGATTTAAATTAATTGATAATTATTTGAATTTTTATTATATTAATTAAGTGAGACTTAATTAATTAAGATAATATAAATTCAAATTAGAATTGTATTTCTGCCCATAATAATTAAGTATGACTTAGTTATTAATTAAATAATAAAATTCGTTTTATTATTTTCCTAGACCTACATGGGTTAGGTTTTGCTGCTATGGGCCTGTTAACCAAACATTATAAATAGATAATGTAGGGTTAAGAGGCAGGATACGTTTTGATAGAAAAACCCTAGAAGAGGCAGCAAAGAGGCAGGAAGACAATTCGAATTATCAAAGGTTTGCTAGTACATCCACTCCGTAATCAAGATCGTGAGACGCTCTTGAAGGTGCTCGTGTGGATACCATAGAGGTGTTTTCGAGAAGAAGACACAAGTCGTGATAGCAAGGATCTCCGTTGAGTTCGTGACATTCAAGATCGTAATAGGTATGATTCGATTATCACCATAATCCGTCCAATCTTATACATGATCCTGCGTTAGGGTTCCGAAATTTTTCGTTATATTTACGTTTATCTGCTGCGTTTTATGCCTCGGAACCCAACAATGGCATCAGAGCTACGTGTATAAGGGACTGATTTGGTTATGTGTTTTATGTATTTGATGCATACATGCCTGTTTTGGTGACTGCCATGCCATGCTACTGCTTTGTCATAACTGCCATGCCACTGCTTATGCTATTGCCATGCTACTACCATGTATATTCGAATTGTTATTCATATGATGAGTAAATAGATGATGATACTAGCATGTTAATGATTTGTCATGACTGATTTATATGCCTGTTTGCGATTTGTATATTTTGCATGAGGGTCAGTTTGTATATGATACAAACTGGTGGAAAGATTTATGTTGGACATGATCTGTTAACTGGGATATGATAAGTATGTATATGATACATGCTTCTGAAACTGTGTAAATTGCAGTGGGGAAAAAGGCCAACAGATATGATCTGTAATTCAGAAATTGATGATAGGTCAGCTCGACCCCAGCCGGGGGCTGCCGCCCCCAGACCCCGCCCGGGGGCTGCCGCCCCCGAACCCCCGCCCCGGGGCTGCCGCCCCCGGACCCCCGCCCCGGGGCTGCCGCCCCCGGACCCCCGCATTATTTTTGTTGTGTACTTGAGCATGGTGCTGGTTATGGCCTTTGGACCCCTAGATTAATGGTTTTTGGTTTTGGTTTTATAAATACGACTTGCATGTCGTTTTCTTCATTCTTGTAATTGTTTAACCTCGAATGTAACTCGAGTTTTCTTATGTAAGTACATTAGTATAGATTGTATTCAATTATTCCATGTAATGTACTTGAAGATTGAAGGATGATCCAAGAAGAGGAGCAAGCACCCATGGATACAAGAAGAATGAAGACATGTAATTGTATTTATATTTTACCACCATAGATTGACTTTGATCCTTTCATTAGCTCGAAAGGATCACATAGGAAAAGGGCCATAACCAAGCACGTTTACATACTGCACTTTACATATTGATGTATGAATGTATGTGTAGAGTAGAAGATGCATGCTTTAATTAGATTAATGATGTATGCATGTATTAGATAGGTCACCCATGCCATGCTTGCCATGCTAAACAAGATAAAATCTTTAACGATTTAAGATTTTAAAATTAACAAACGAACGATCATGAGATTCTTGTGTTTATGAAATATGGATTTTAAAACACGGAATTAAATATGAATTTTTGATATCTAAAACTGGGATTTTCTGTCAAAAGCGGATATGCGTATTCGTAAGGCTGATGGGTTTTAAGTGTGACCACTGGTATCCTCCATCTACCTGGGAAATGAACAATTTAAGATGTCAATTTGAAATATTTGGTTCAAGGAAAAATTGAGGATCTCTTCATGATGTGATCATGATCGTCGTAAATTTTCTAAACCCCTTAACAAAATATTAAGTTTTAATCGGATGCTTTCCAATGAATGAACACTCATCGAATCCTAGATCGATTAGGGGAAAGACTGTCAGTGGCAGGGGACTCCTATCTATCGTGGTGAGATGCGACGAATATAAACGGTTATATTCGGCCGTTGTATCATTGGGTCAAACTTAACTGAGTCGTCATAATAAGGTGAAAGTAAACGGTTATATTCAACAATTATGAACTTAGAAGCATGGAGTTTGGTTAAAAATCTATTAGATAGATAAGATCAATCGTTGCTCACCAAACTATCCAAGAATTATATATGATATAATTGACAAATGTTGTCTACCTAAATAATCATTCTTAAGGACTTCCAGTGGTTGACTTAAGACATGACGAAATATGGATCTTGGCTCACTAGAAAGAATTATGGGATATACTTTCCAAATTAATAGTAAGGGCTATTGATTTGATAAAAATAGTGGGAGATATATTATGAATGTATCATAATCATTTGAACATAATAAATAACTCAGACAATCTAATGTTTATTTTGTGCTTTTATCATTGTAGATACCGAATAATGACAAACAACACAAACACACTATCCGTACGATCTGTCCTTGAGAAGGATAAGCTGACAGGAGGAAACAACTTCCTAGACTGGCAGAGGAATTTGAGGATTGTCCTCAGGCAGGAGCGCAAGCTTCATGTCATTGATATTCCTCCGGCAGGTCCCCTTCCTGAGGGCGCTACTGTTGAGGAACGAGCGGCCCACACAAAGGATGAGAATGATGCAACTGATGTTGCATGTCTTATGTTGGCAACTATGAGTGCTGAGCTTCAAAGACAACATGTGCATATGGATGCATATACTATCAATGAGCACTTGCAAAGCATGTTTGCAAGCCAAACTCGTCAAGAAAGGTTCAACACGAGCAAGTCACTCTTTAACTGCAAACAAGGGACAAGTGAACCAGTTGGCCCACATGTTCTGAAGATGATTGGTTACATTGAGTATCTTGATACTTTGGGTTTCCCGATTGGTCCGGAAACTGGTATTGACCTAATCTTGAATTCTTTGAACAACAAATTCACTCAGTTTGTTATGAACTACAATATGAATGAATTTGACAAAACACCTACTGAATTGTTGGCTATGTTGAGAACATATGAGACCAACATGAAGACGGCTGAACCCGCTCCCATACTGATGGTGGGCAATAAAGGTAAGGCCAAAGGGAAAGGCAAGTGGAAGGGTAAGAAGAAGACAGGTTCTGATTCTACACCCAAGCCAAAGTCAGGTCCTAAACAGGCTTTAAAGCCTAAAGGTGGGGTCGCTAAGGGTGAATGTCACTACTGTAAGAAAACTGGTCACTGGAAGAGAAACTGTTCAGTTTACTTGGAGGATCTGAAGAAGAAGAGGGCTGAGCAAGCTTCTAATTCAGGTATATATGTTATAGAAGTCAATCTGTCTATTTCTACATCTTGGGTATTGGATACCGGATGTGCTTCTCACATTTGTATAAATGTGCAGGAAATGCAGAGAAGTAGGACATTGGCTAAAGGAGAAATGGACCTACGAGTTGGCAACGGAGCAAGAGTTGCTGCTTTAGCTGTAGGAACCTATTATTTATCTTTGCCCTCTGGGCTAGTTTTAGAACTGGAGAATTGTTATTACGTGCCTGCAATTCGCAGAAACATTATTTCTGTTTCTTGTTTGGACAAGAAAGGTTTTTCGTTTACAATAAAGGACAACAGTTGCTCTTTTGCTTTGAATGATTTAACCTATGGTGTTGCGCGTTTGTTTAATGGTTTATATGTTCTTCACTTAGATAATCCTGTCTGTAATATAGAAAACAAACGACTTAAAGTTAATGACTCAAATCAAACATACCTCTGGCATTGTCGTCTAGGCCATATAAATGAGAAACGCATATCCAAATTACATAAGGATGGATATTTGGATAAGTTTGATTTTGAATCATACCAAGAATGCGAATCTTGTTTGCTTGGTAAAATGACTAAAGCCCCTTTCACTGGTAAGGGTCAAAGGGCCACTGAACGTTTGGAGCTAATACATAGTGATGTATGTGGCCCAATGCGTGTGATGGCTAGAGGAGGCTACTACTACTTCATAACATTTACTGATGATTTCAGTAGATATGGATATGTATATCTTATGAAGAATAAATCCGATTCTTTTGAAAAGTTCAAAGAATACAAGGCTGAAGTAGAGAAGCAAATTGGCGGAGATGCAAGTATTAAAATCTTACGATCTGATCGTGGAGGAGAATACTTGAGCACTGAATTTAAAGATTATTTAAAGGAGTGTGGTATTGTATCACAACTCACTCCGCCAGGTACACCTCAATGGAATGGAGTTTCAGAGAGGAGAAATCGCACCTTGTTGGACATGGTGCGATCGATGATGAGTCATGCAGATCTTCCAATTAGTTTCTGGGGTTATGCTCTAGAAACAGCGGCTTTCACACTTAACCGTGTTCCTACTAAGAAGGTTCAAAAGACTCCATATGAGATATGGGAGAAGAAACGGTCAGGCATGAGCTTTATGAAAGTTTGGGGATGCAAGGCGTTTGTGAAGCGTCAAGTATCTGACAAGCTTGGACCTAAATCTGAAGAATGCAATTTTGTGGGATACCCTAAGGAAACAAAGGCGTACTATTTCTATAGTCCTACTGAGCAGAAAGTGTTCATTGCTCGAGATGCTGTTTTCATGGAAAGAGATTTTGTTTCCAAAAGAAACAGTGGGAGAACTATAGACCTCGATGAAGATCGAGAACCACAAAATAGCATTGAACCTGAAGTGGAACAAGAGCAGGATAATGATAATGCTCAACAAACACAGGTTGTTCGTAGAACTGGTAGAATTCGCCATGAGCCAGAGAGATATGGATTTCTCTTGACTCAATGTGGTGATTTGATGCTCATAGACGAAGATGAGCCTCTCACATACCAAGATGCTACGAACAGTCCAGAATCTAAGAGATGGCTAGAAGCCATGAAATCCGAGATGGATTCCATGTACGAAAACCGAGTATGGACCTTGGTTGATCCACCTGAAGGGGTAAAACCCATAGGGTGCAAATGGGTTTTCAAGAAGAAAACTGACATGGATGGAAATGTTTAGACCTATAAAGCAAGGCTGGTTGCAAAAGGTTTCAGACAAATTCATGGTATTGACTATGATGAGACTTTCTCACCAGTGGCTATGGTCAAGTCCATAAGGATTTTGCTTGCTATTGCAGCATTCCATGATTATGAAATCTGGCAAATGGATGTCAAAACAGCCTTCCTTAACGGAATCCTTGAAGAGGATGTGGATGTGTACATGACACAACCTGAAGGTTTTGTCGATCCAAGGAATGTTAGCAAGGTATGTAAATTACGTAGATCCATTTATGGATTGAAGCAAGCCTCTAGGAGATGGAATATCCGTTTTGATGAAACAATCAAGGAGTATGGCTTTGTTCAAAACGAAGATGAACCTTGTGTTTACAAGAAGGTTAGTGGGAGCCATGTGGCATTCATAGTACTATATGTTGATGATATACTACTAATGGGGAATGACATACCTTCTCTCAAGGCTGTTAAGATTTGGTTAGGGAGCAACTTCTCTATGAAAGACTTAGGAGAAGCATCCTACATTCTAGGAATGAGGATCTATAGGGATAAACCTAGAAGGATAATCGGTCTAAGTCAGAGTACATACATCGAAAAGGTTTTGCATCGTTTTGGTATGCAAAATGCAAAAAGGGGATATGTCCCCGTATCTCAAGGGATAACGATCTCTAAAGATCAGTGTCCGAAATCATTGGATGACAAGGACCGCATGAGTAAGGTTCCATATGCCTCAGCAATTGGATCCATCATGTATGCAATGGTATGTACTCGCCCAGATGTTTCGTATGCTTTAAGCATGACGAGCAGATACCAATCTAATCCAGGTGAAGGTCACTGGACGGCTGTCAAGAATATTCTAAAGTACTTGAAAAGGACTAAAGATTCATTCTTGGTGTATGGAGGAGAGGAGAAACTGGTTGTAAAAGGTTACACCGATGCAAGTTTCCAAACAGACAGGGATGATACTGTATCACAGTCTGGTTTTGTGTTTTGTCTAAACGGAGGTGCTGTAAGTTGGAAGAGTTCAAAGCAAGAAACAGTAGCTGATTCTACAATGGAGGCTGAGTACATTGCAGCTTGTGAAGCGGCTAAGGAAGCTGTTTGGATTCGAAAATTCATTAATGATTTGGGAGTGGTTCCATCGATCGCAGATCCCATTGATCTATACTGCGATAATAATGGAGCCATTGCACAGGCTAAAGAACCTAGAGCTCACTCCCGAACCAAACACATACTCAGGAGATATCACCTCATTCGAGAGATTAATGAAAGGGGTGACATACACATATGTAAAGTGCACACAAATGATAACATTGCAGACCCACTGACCAAAGGCTTATCGCAGAAGAAGCACGACGGTCACACTAGTTCCATGGGTATTAGATACATGGGTGATTGGCTCTAGTGCAAGTGGGAGATTGTTGGTGTAGGTGCCCTAGAGGCAATACAATGTTTATTTTGATAAACCTTTATGTCAATTGATTATTCAATAAACATATTTATTATGACTTTAATTACTGCGATATATTTGTTAGCATAATAAATGTCCTTAGAATCATGATACACATTGTATAGTTTAGTACATGACTTGAACTTGAGATTATATAATATATCATATTCTTAAATGTCCCTAGTCGAGTATTATTATTATAGGACAATAATAATACATAAATAGACTAGTATGTTGTTTGACAGATAACCACATCTCATTGGTTATAAGTATGGGGATACTAAAGTCAACACATAGGTACATGCAGGAGTACATGGTACTGGACAGACCCACAGTGAGATTCTTCATGTTTAATAAAGTCATAAGAAAGACTCACAGTGATAATGGTGTAATGATCCTCTGACTTGAGATCATTATATTTTTATACGAGGATTAATATACTTTGACTACATTAAAAGTTACCTTTGACCGGGTAATGATAAAAGTGGACATCGGGTATATCATGAGTCGTATGAGAAATATGAATGATAGATAAAGGATTTAACCCTCCTATAATTAGGAGAGATATTATTGGCCTCTTGATTGAGTGAGACTATAAAATGCATGGCCGTGCTCAAATAATGATTTGTTTTCATAGTCTACTCATGGATCAAGTAAACCCGGATTAAATGTTGAAGAGGATGACTAAATACATGCCTCGAGTTTAATATATAATATATATGGTTAAAAGGATTATATTACACGGAAACATTAATCACGAAAGGTTTTATCGAATCACGATTTAATTATTGTTTAATTGGGTAGCAATGATGTATTACTAGATGCCGCTCATTGTTTATAATTTTATTGGAGACTAAAATTATTGCCAATTAAATAATAGCCTATAGGGTCACACGCAAAGAGCACTTAGAGGAATAGTTAATTTAAATTATAGATTTAAATTAATTGATAATTATTTGAATTTTTATTATATTAATTAAGTGAGACTTAATTAATTAAGATAATATAAATTCAAATTAGAATTGTATTTCTGCCCATAATAATTAAGTATGACTTAGTTATTAATTAAATAATAAAATTCGTTTTATTATTTTCCTAGACCTACATGGGTTAGGTTTTGCTGCTATGGGCCTGTTAACCAAACATTATAAATAGATAATGTAGGGTTAAGAGGCAGGATACGTTTTGATAGAAAAACCCTAGAAGAGGCAGCAAAGAGGCAGGAAGACAATTCGAATTATCAAAGGTTTGCTAGTACATCCACTCCGTAATCAAGATCGTGAGACGCTCTTGAAGGTGCTCGTGTGGATACCATAGAGGTGTTTTCGAGAAGAAGACACAAGTCGTGATAGCAAGGATCTCCGTTGAGTTCGTGACATTCAAGATCGTAATAGGTATGATTCGATTATCACCATAATCCGTCCAATCTTATACATGATCCTGCGTTAGGGTTCTGAAATTTTTCGTTATATTTACGTTTATCCGCTGTG
Source organism: Oenanthe sinensis (assembly GCA_028671895.1). Classification (NCBI taxonomy): domain Eukaryota; kingdom Viridiplantae; phylum Streptophyta; class Magnoliopsida; order Apiales; family Apiaceae; genus Oenanthe; species Oenanthe sinensis. The sequence goes on from JAPMAC010000231.1 coordinate 4,862,976, forward strand.
TTTTATGCCTCGGAACCCAACATTATGCTCAAGAGAAATTCATTGATGACAGTGCTCATGATGAATCAAACCTTCCTGACTACTGCAGAGCTGAGGAAGAGATTGCATTTGATGAAGAGTTTTTGTTTCAAGAAGAAAAAGAAGTTGATCCAGCCTATGAAGAGGCAATGAAGAAACTAAAAGAAGACATCAAGGCAAGTCATGCAAAAACTGAAAATCTGAAAGCTCTGGTCAAGGAAAGAACAAAGGTTGAAAAAGAAGCAAGCCAAGAAAAGCAAAATCTCTGGGCCATAGCAGTCAGAGAAAAGAAGAGAGATGTACAGCTCAAGATTGGAAAGAAATGGGATACTGCAAGAGAAATAATGGACAAACAGCAAAAGGGTCCATTTGAAGACAAGCATCTAAGATCAATAATTGACCGTCTAGAAAAGTCAAATGACAACATTGACAACTTCATGAAAGCTCTGAAAGAGGAAGTGGACTACATCACTATCTTAATTGATCACATTCTTGAAGACTGGCAGATTCTAGTCTACACACACAGGAATGGTACATTCAGAATTTCCTTGGAGTTTTTCAGGCAAAGTAGCTTATCTGTAATATGGACGCTATTGAACAAAGTAAAGAGAAGCTCAGAAGAAAATGAACTTCTCAGGGATAGACTTAGAGTCTTTGCAACAGCTGTTAGTCCTCATATCTTATTTGATCCTCACGAGGTAAGATTCTTCTCAAGCAATCTATATCAAATATTGCAGTTAAATAAGGAATCCTTAAAGGGCTACTCAGTTAAGTACATGATTCAAGTTGAAAGGATGCTAAGGTCAAAAGGTTTCAAATCCCAAGCTAAGATGGATGCTGCAGAAAAGATTAGAAACTACTGTCTGTCAAAAAGAATTCCTTCTTACATCAAGCAAATACCAAAGATAGATTCAACACAACCATCTGATGTAGAAGAAGAGATAGTAGATCCTGTTGAACAGGAAGTACTGTGGCAGTTAGCAAGAGCTGAACAAAAAAGGTTGTATGGAGAAGCCACTACAACAGAAAAACTAGTATCTGAAGAAGTACCAAGGACACCTGTTCATAAAGGTTCAATCCTAGAAGAAGGTGAAGTTGATACAATAGAAGATTGAAGACTTAGATAGAACAAGATAGAAACTTTGTAATATTTGTTCAGTGCTAGAGGAACATCTATCTTGTATTTATCTTTTATGTATGAATCTGGAAAATTATTAAATATAAAACCAGAACTTTTGTTTATTATTTACAGTCATTAAATGTCGTACTACTTTCTTAGTTGTTAGTTGAGTTATCCTCTAGGAATTTGTGTGTTAAATGTTTAACAACAAATAGGGGGAGATTGAAAGGCATATGACTAGGCCTATTTGTAATAATTAGATGTCAACTCAACTCTAGCTCATAAAGAGAAGTAAATAATAAGCACTAAACAGGAATCAAGACGAAGACAGTCAACTAATCACAAAGGATCTGAGTATCGGAAGAATTTTTGTAGGATTGCTACTCAATACTGGAAGAAGTTCATTTATATGTTCAAGCGTCAGTGAAAACAATAAAGTGGTAGTGGTTCTATAATAAACAGCAGATATAGAAGATTTCAAGTGGTTACTACAAGTAGATTCCAGAAGAAGAATGCAAACAGTGAAGAAGAAATTATGACAGAAGGCCTCTAGATAAATGTTATTTTAAATGGAGAATATTTATTTAGTATGACACATATGAACCAGACAGTACATTTGTGTGTCAACTAAAATAATATTTATTTCTTCATTTAATTCAAGAGGTTTCAAGAAAAGAAGACAAAGAAAAGATGGAAGAAGATCTCAAGACCGACAGCACGGCTAATGCAAGTAAAGATAGTATTTTAATTCTACTATCAAATGTTAATTAATTATTTAATTTATCTAATTAAATTAATTCAAGTTGAATTTAATTTAATTTATAAATTAACTAATTAAATTAAGTAGAGTTAATTTACTATAAAAGAAATGGTTTAATATGACTTATATATATATATATAAACTGTTAGTATGACTTATCAATAAGTCATACCGAGTTTCATATAAATATATATATATATATAGATAAGTCATACCGAAGACAGTCAAATATGTCATACCGAGCAGAATGAAGAAAAGGTCATACAGGAATATGTCATACCGAGTTTTCTTTTAGAAAAAGTCATGCTGAGTTGATTTTGTTTAATTACAATAAGTCATACCGATTTATTTAATTAAATAAAATCCGGATATGACTTTCAAAAGGTCATACCGAACTTTTGATAAGTCATACCGAGTTTTAATAAGTCATACCGATCGAAAATATGTCATGCCCAGTCTTTTATAAGTCATACAAGTGTTAAAATAAGTCATACAGACTTATTTTCTTGAAATTAAGTCATACTGAAAAAGGTCATAGCAGCCTTTTTCAAATCTCTATAAATATGAGATGCTTGCTTCATTTGTTAGTGTTCAGTTGTTAAGAAGTTAGAAAATCAGATCAAAATCAGTAATTTATCTGCATTGTAATATTCACAGATTTCTGTGCTGAGTTTGAATATAATTGATTAAACACGAACAGTTCATGTCAAATTTGTTCTAGACTTTTTTATCAATTATATAACAGTTTTCTAAAATATTAATTTTGTAATACTAATCAAGTTTAAATTATATCTTTCACTTGAACAGTATTTCATTATAATTAATATTTCGCGAGTAATTTAAATAATATTTTTAATCTAAATTATTCCGCGGTTAATTTTCAGATATTGTATTCAACCCTCCTTCTACAATATCAGGGACCAACAAAAAGGAATACCTTAAAACTTATATTAACGAAGAAGTAATAATCCAAGAGAGAAAGTGTATGTTACGAAAGAGATGAAGAAAACCTAACTATGAGCCAAGAGTAAAAGTGCGTATATATCTATTATATCTCTTTCACAAATCGATATCTGTTAGGTCCAAATGTGTTGTAGAGGGGGGGGGTGAATACAACTTTTTGAATTAATGAAGCAATAAATACTATGTAATAAATGAACACAATGATTCAAGGAATATATGTCTTATATATAACTTGAAAGGGTTGCTACAACATTCATTACACAGTACACTAGAATTAAAGAGGGTAGTAAATGATACTAAGCTCTGTGAATACTCTCTCTCTCTTTTACAAGTGTTTATCTAGAAAAATATTGCTCTCTTAAAAATAATACACAAGTACTTCTATTTATACTACTTGTAATCTATGTCTTGTAGTCTTCAAAGATTAAAATATACGTGGCCCAATGATATCCACATAAATCTTATCTTATCTTGAAAGCTTGGAAATCTGCCAATTAGATGATGCCATGTGTCATGTTGAAACTGCCCTCCATGTAGAACATCTATTTGAGAACTTCTACTTGGCCATCTCGAATATTCTACCTCGAATATTCTACATAGGAATGTTCTACTTGGCCATCTCGAATATTCTACATAGGAATGTTCTACTTGGCCATCTCGAATATTCTATCTCGAATATTTTGTACTTAGAAAAATTCTGGGCTTTAACTTGAAACTTCAATGCAGCATCTTGAACTTGTGATTTCTTTATGTCTTCCAAATTCTTCAACAAGCTCTTGAACTTGGATCTCTATTACTGACATAAACATACTATCAATGTCCTGACACTTGATGCAATGGTCTGATTCATAAGTCACTAGTCTTGATAGTGTCTCTGCTTCTTGAATAGATTACCATTTTCAATTAGTAATGTGGCTTTCCAAATATTGCTTTCCTTCTTGTTCACTTGAAATCAATTAGTCTTATTGATACTGATAGTTATGATCTTGAGTCTTTAAGTTACAAATCACTAAGGCATGAACAACTCTGTCTTGAACTTCTTTCAATGATTTCTTCTTTATTTGATCATAGTTAACATTTTGAATTGTATCAATTACCCTGTCTTCATTTAGCATTGATTTCTTTGTGGCTTCATGTTCTTGATTGTCTTCTGGTTAAGTATCTTCTCTTTTAGTTGAGTTACAGAAGTTATAATGTTACAAGTTTAGACACTCTGCCTTTCAATCTCCCCCTATTTGATAGTCTAACAATGACATTCAAATTAACAAAGGGATAACTCAACTAAACAATGAGACGAGAAAAAGATAAATAACATTACTGTCTTGTTTGAATTACAACTGAAATAAACTTGAAAACAATTCAAAGAACTAGAATAAATAAAACTTAAGCTAGACAGAAAATTCGAACTTCGAATTAAAGATCATTTGAGTGATTCCTATCACCTGGATTATTTCAAACCTTTCAGTCAAACTTATATCACCTTATTGGATCCACTCTGATTCACGGTTACAGTATGGTACGTTAGCCTATCTCGCATACCGTGATCAGGTGAATTTTCCTCAAGTGAGTTAAAGCAACCAAAAAGATATGAAGTTTTTCCAACTTCAAGTTCACACCACTCTGACCGTTAATTCTAATTCCGTCTCTTCTTCCTAACTTCTTCAGCTTGGCGCTTCTCCTCCTTCAACCTTCTGCGCCTTTCCTTCTGTTGTTGTTCTTTCTTGTAAACTGGATCATGAAGCTGCTTCCACCTTGCATTCAACAGACTTACCGCTTCCATTTCTAAAGGATTCCTGGACTCTGGATAAGGATGCCTGAAAAGCCTTCTGAGTTTGTCCACCTCCTGAGTAGTTCTGATCTTTGGAATGTCCTCAAAATTTTTCATTATGAGCTGTGACTTCCAATGAGACTTATCAGCCTTAAACTGACAATAGATCATTTTAGGGTAGCCCTTAACACGGTTAGTATTGTGGATACTAGCCGCATCTCGCTCCATTCTCTTCTTTTCCACTACTACTTCAGATAAGTACTTCAGGAGTCTCTGCTTCTCATCTACATTCTCATTCTCCACTTCGCCCCATTTGAATACTTCTAAAACTCTCTCTAGAAAAGCAGCATCTTGAGTCTGCAGCAGCCATTTCCTACTCATATGCAACAATGTTTGATTTTGGTCTGCGTCTATGAATGCTAAAGTATCAGCTGTGTCATCGTCATATGAGTGTATCCAGTATACACTATCTCTCCCTGGAACACCAACTGCCTCCCTTATTTCTCCTTGTTCCAGAGATCCAGAAGGAAGAGTCAGAGCTTCATCTACATTCTTAACAGCTTGTAGAATATTCCACTTTCTTTCAATTAGCTCCGGCTCAATCTTTACATTGTCTAGAGGGTTTGGAGCAATAATGTCACACTTCCAGATTTCATTGCTCATCTTGAATATGACCCTCTCAATGAACTCCACTGACTTCTCCTTGATGTCAGAAGTGAATCCCTTACTCATCATTTGCCTGCATACCGCCTTTAGGGATTCTACTGATAGAGCCATTAGGTCATTTTCCTCTAAGCACACCCTCTTCATCTTTCCATCAACAACCATCCGAACAATATCAGGATTCGCTGAGAATTCTGGTCCCTTGTCCTCTGCTAGCTGCATTAACTGATCCCTATACAGAATGCTAAGCTCCTCAGCTTGAGAATATTGAATTTTTGTTGCTAGCAAGAACAACTTTGACGCAGATCTTCTCGAGATGAATTGATCATCCACATACAAGAAAGATGTCGGGACTCCTTCGACTAAAGACAAGATGACCTGCCATTCCTTAACCACTGCATTATATCCAACTCTGACTTTTGAGATCAACCTTTTCAAAGCATTTATGTAGTCAACAATCAGTGGATTCTGCAAGTTCAAGTTGTAGAACAAGTCTTCCGCCTCTTTGTTATGAGTTCCTTTTGTACAAACTCCCGATAGAATCTTCCTTGCATCATCCCATTTCCGTCCTATCCTTTTCTTATCCAGATCTACTTGAGGATCAGCTAACCTTACAAGCTCATGATCATACTGTTTCTCCTTAAGCTCCGCTTTCTTTTCAAGAAAAACAGCCTCATCCTGCATCATCTTCATTTTATAGAACTGAGCTTGTTCCAAGGCCAGCTGTTGGGCTTCTAGAGTTTCCTTATCAACAGGTATTTCTTCAGGCTGTCCGGAAGACATTCCAGCACCTCCACCTTGTTCCTTCAAAGATCTTCTATTAGCATGTGCTAACGGAACATCCTCCATATCAGAATCTGAATCAAGTACTGCATGTGCCTCTTCCTGATGACGACTCAAGTCAATGAATGGCTCTTCTTGTTCAGCCACCACTGCCTTACCCTTCCTCTTTCTTTGAGCCTCTTCTTCATTCACTGGCTCATTTTCTTTGACAACATCAGCAGTTTGTTCTTCAATTTCTTCAATTATTACCGACTGCTGTCTCGTCTCCTTACCACTCTCCCCCTTAGGTGAGTTATCCCCGACACCACCTTTCTCGCCAGATCCAGCAGTTGCATGAGAACCACCAAAACCAGAACCCGAGGGTCCAGCTCCACCAGCACCTCCAGCACGACCAGTATCATCATGATCAGGGGGAGGCTGAGTGAATTGTTCGTCAAAGCACTCGGGAGGAACAAAGCTTCTAACTGCATACATCATCCTGCTGATCTCTGTCGCCATGGTATGCATTATGCTCTCCACTGCTCCCATTCTCTCATTCAGAGTGCTGCCCAAGATACCACCAGCATGGCCCAAGTCATTCACCTTATTTGTCAATTCATCCATCGCTGTTGCTTGACTGGCCATCCGTGCTGCGTAATCATCAAGAGCTCGTTGATTGTCACCAATATTGATCCCCAACTGCCCCATTGACTGCCCGAACTGCTTGATTTCAATTTCAATTGCTGTCATACGCGTGTCAAGATTTTCAAGATAAAGGGACGGTGTTTGGTCTGAGTGTCCTCGCTCTAAAAATCGTTCTGGTAGTGTTTGTCGCTCGGTTTCGGGCCTTAAAAATGAAGGTCCCTCACTCCCTAAACGCTCACACACACTCCCTGTCTCACGCTCGTGTATGTCTTCAACAATAGTCCTGAAAGAGAAAGCAGTACCTGCAGAAACTGGATAAGTAAAGTGAGTAGCAGTTATGGGATCTGTTCCTGTCATATCCTGAGGTGGAATCTCAGGTTGAGAGGCCGCAGAGTGTTCTAGTACAACATCAGAACCGATCCTCTCTGCAGCATCAGTATGTACCGGTGAAGGTACTTCTGAAGCAATGAAAGCTTCTGGCCTTTCTGAAGTAACAGGCTCTTCAGAAGGCCCCAGATCCTTACCAAAATTCTTAGGTGTAGAATGTGCAAAGGTAGAACCACTCTCGTGAGGTGGAGTGGGTGTGAATGACATTCTAGGTTTGGACTGGGCTGAAGAAGTTGCAGCATGTGAAAATTTGGCTTTCTTCCGAATAACTGGCTGCACTTCTGGGTCACTCTCAGAGCCCTCACCTAAATCTACAGATGCCAGCCTTTTAACTCCCGTGAGCAAGGGTGAAATAGAAGAATCAAGAGTTTCAGACTCAGAATCAGAAATATAGCTCTCACCCTGGGATAGATTCTGCGGGCTAGCAGAATCTTGGGCAATGGAATCAGATTTAGTTGAAGAAGTATCAGTAGTGTGAACAGAGAGTTGCTCTTGTTCATAGAAGTTACCTCCTTCATTACCTTGTCCAGCGAAGGGATCAGGATCAGCATGTGGAGTAGGTTGTCTTTCCCTGTGACCGGCAGAGGATTGACCGTGAGAGTGGCCATCATCATCCTCATCACTTTGAGGCTTGTCAGGAATCTCTTGAAATGCGTCAGCATGTGCAGATGGATTCTGAGCATGTGATGATACGTGCGAGGTTCCCGCCATAGTAGTAATACCTGCATCATACTGAAGCCACACTTGAATATTAGCAGGAATAATCAGCGCTTTACCGTGATGTTTATCCTGATTAGCAATTGTTGTGAGTGACTTGGTGCCCATGCCAAGTGATGCAGATGTTTTACTCGTTGCAAATGCCTGTCTTACAGCTAAAGCATTAGTCAGTACTAAATGATTAATGAGCATTTGTAAGAAACGAGGATACCAGCATACAACGTTAGTAGTTGCAAGGTTTCTGTTTGCAGATGATCCCATTGTAGCCACTATTTCGGAAAGAACTATTCTTCCATAATTAATGTCCAGTTCACGGGCTAGGGAAACGGCAAAGATCTGTATGTGAATTGGAATCTGATGATAATCTTTTTCGCGCGGCCGAAAACATCTCGTGATGGCCTCGAAAAAGTAATTCCATTCCACCTGGAAGTATTGTTTCTGGATGGCGCCAGCTAAGATCCGTCCAGAAGGAGGATAGCATCCAATCTCCTCAAAGAATTTGAGACGATCTGCCGTCGAAGGTTCAGGGTCATAAACATCTTTAACTGGAAAGCCCAGAACCCTGTTGAACACTTCCTCCGTTACTTCATATTCCTGACCCGCCAAGGTAAACCTGAAACCATAGGGGGTAGATTTACTCCCGAAAGTAACCGCACTAGTCCATAATTGCTGTAAAGCATCATGAACTAGTGTTGGTTTAGCAGTAAACGCAACACTAGCTTTGGAATACAGATTTAGGAATCGTATCCAAAACTTGAAGCGTGGGAGTTGATCACCAATTTCCGTACTAATGTTATAAAAATTATTTTTCGCAAGAATAAATTGGTGAGCCATTTGTAAAATAATTTTCCTTGAGTTAATGTGATATTTTGAAAAGAAACAATTAAGGTAAACACTTAAGGAAAAAAATGTAATCTAATTAATTCCTTTTAGTGAATCGAGAAGATGAACAGCCGATTTGAACTAAACTACGGAATAAATTATGATCAAAATCAAAACAAACAGAATCCAGTCCAGTAAATACTGCAACCCAAATCAGTGATATAAAAGCTAAACTATATTTGTAAATAACCGTGATAGTTGTGTGTATATCTGTGTGTATATGACAAACTGAACAGATGAACAGACAGGTCCAAATACACAAATACAGGGCAAACAGAGAATAGTAAATTGAAAACGGGCAGCAGTTCGAGATATGTAAGAGTTTTAACACAACTCGAATGAACAGGGCAATGACTGTTTGAAATCGCAGGGAGGGAGGGTGGGGGCTGTAAAAATTTAGGGTTAAAACGATTAGGTAAAAGTGAAAAGAAAGACGGGTTGATGTTGTATATATAGGCATATATGTGTAAAGACGAGAATATCCCTATGAAAAAGAAAAAAAATGTTAAGTACATACAGGGGAACATCAAGTCGAACACTATCTCGAACATCTAAGTCGAAATTCGAGATGAGTTTCGAGATAGGAACTATCTCGAACATCAAGTCGAATATTCGAGATAAAGTTCGAGATGACACTAACTCGAACACATAATCACTTGATCAATTAATACAGCTTAATAAACCCACCAGGGAATCCCATCTCGAATATCAAGACAAAATTCCATTAACATGAGTAAAATTGCAAGTATAAACTTGGGAACACTATCTCGAACATCAAGTCGAATATTCGAGATAATGTTCGAGATAGGACTCAAGTCGAACATCAAGTCGAATATTCGAGATAATGTTCGAGATAGGACTCAAGTCGAACATCAAGTCGAATATTCGAGATAATGTTCGAGAAAGGACTCAAGTCGAACATCAAGTCGAATATTCGAGATAATGTTCGAGATAGGACTCAAGTCGAACATCAAGTCGAATATTCGAGATAATGTTCGAGATAGGACTCAAGTCGAACATCAAGTCGAATATTCGAGATAATGTTCGAGATAGGACTCAAGTCGAACATCAAGTCGAATATTCGATATAATGTTCGAGATAGAGATTAACTCGAACAATTTCCCAGACTTGGAATTTTAAACAGGCACACAGGGAACTGTAACTCGAAATTCAAGTCGAATTTCGAGATGAATTTCGAGATAGACCTTATCTCGAATATTCTTCCCAGACTTAGAATTTTCAAAAAAAATTTTAATTTGGAAGATAGTCAGAATAATGTGGCAATTTCTTCAACAACAATTAAATTTTGCCAAATTAAGATAAACATCAATTCAAGGATTTTTATCAAAGCAAATAATAAAAACATTCCTTGACAATTCTAAGGCCTCTTAAATTAAACAAAATTACATGAAAAACACAGGTAAATTCATCTAAAAATCATAAAAATTTAGAATAATATGAATTTAACTCCCCCTATGATCATGCAATCATACCAGCATAAATTCAAAGATTTAACTAATAATTACATATAAAACACAATGAATTCATGTAAAATAACACAACATGCATCCTAAAATACTCATTACTTAATCATTTTAAAGTCTAAGTCCATAATGATTAATTAGCATGCAGAAGTGATATTTTGAGCAATTGTAGAGATTATTTACATATGTTTTCAACTTTGTATCAATAAAATAGGCAAATGACAAGACCAAAAACATATGTTCATGATTAAAAACTGAAATTTTGCAGATAGGAGAAATCACTAACTTGTGTTAAGCATTCCCAATTCACCAACCAACCTATTGAATGTTACTTCATCAAGAGGTTTAGTGAATATATCTGTAATTTGTTGCATTGTGGGCACAAAATGTAGCTCCACAGTCCCCTCCTCGACATGTTCTCTAATGAAATGATACCTGATATCTATATGCTTGGTTCTTGAGTGGTCTACAGGATTGTTGGTCATGGCAATGGCACTTGTGTTGTCACACATGATTGGAATCTTTTTGTGCTCCATGCCATAATCTTTCAATTGGTTCCTCATCCACAGTATTTGAGCTACACAGCTTCCAGCAGCAATATACTCAGCTTCAGCAGTAGAAGTAGATACTGTGTGTTACTTTTTGCTTTGCCAGGACACCAATCTTCTGCCAAGAAATTGACATGCACCAGATGTGCTTTTTCTATCAATCCTGCAACCTGCATAGTCTGAATCTGAATAGCCAATTAGATTAAAACCTGTATCTCTTGGGTACCAAATCCCTAGATTTGATGTTCCCTTGAGATACCTAAAGATTCGTTTGACGGCTATGAGATGTGATTCTCTAGGATCCACTTGGAACCTTCCACACAAACAAGTTGCGAACATAATATCGGGTCTACTTGCAGTTAAATAGAGGAGTGAGCCAATCATACCTCGATAGCTTGTGATGTCAACTGGTTTACCTGATTTGTCTTCATCAAGCTTCGTGGCTGTTGCCATGGGAGTTTTAGCTGTTGATGCATCTTCTAGATTATACTTCTTGAGTAAATCTTTGATGTACTTGGACTGACAGATAAAGATTCCATGTTTTCTTTGACTGATCTGTACTCCAAGGAAGAAGGACAGCTCTCCCATCATGCTCATCTCATACTTATCCTGCATTAACTTGGCAAATTTCTCGCACAAGCGCTCATTAGATGACCCAAAAATAATATCGTCCACATAGACTTGAACAAGTATTAAATCACTTTTTACATTTTTATAGAACAATGTTTTAGCAATTACTCCCCTAGTAAAACCACTTGCAATTAAGAACAAGGATAGGGTTTCATACCATCGTCTTGGGGATTGTTTGAGGCCATAGACAGCTTTGAAGAGAAGATACACAAAATCTACAAGTTCTGGATCAACAAAGCCAGGTGGCTGTTCCAGATATACTTCTTCTTCTAGCTCTCCATTCAGGAAGGCACTTTTCACATCCATCTGAAAAACCTTGAAGTTCTTGTGTGCTGCAAAGGCCAAGAACATCCTGACTGCCTCAAGTCTTGCAACTGGAGCGTAGGTCTCATCATAATCAATACCTTCTTTTTGAGAATAACCCTTCGCTACCAAACGAGCCTTGTTTCGTGTTACAAGTCCGTCTTCATCCAGTTTATTTCTGAATACCCACTTAGTTCCAATTACTGATCTGTTCTTCGGTCGGGGTACCAGCTTCCAAACTTTCTGCCTTTCAAACTGATTGAGCTCCTCTTGCATTGCAATCACCCAATCAGTATCAACAAGAGCTTCTTCTATTTCTTTAGGTTCAAGCTTGGATAAGAACCCAGAATATATGCAAATATTAGCCATGTCAGCTCTTGCAGTTCTTCTAGTAGTCACACCAGCATCTGGATCACCAATTATTAATTCAAACGGATGGTCTCTACTCCATACTCGTTCTCTTGGAAATTGTCTTGATGATTCAGCTTGACTTTCTGAGTTGTTGTGTTGACTACTTGTGGTATTTCCACTAACTCCCCCTGAGTTAGTGCCAGCTCCTACAGAACTAGTGTCATCTCGTCTTGAGCCTTGAACACTTGTCCTTGAGCTGCTGTTTACTCCCCCTGAGTTGTTGCCGGATCGTGTGGAAGAAGTTTCTTCTGATCTTGTAGGATTCGATTATTCATTAAGCTCAGATGTTTCTTCACGAACACTTGGAACATTTGAAATGACAACCAACTCAGGTTCATCTTCAAGTTCATCTAAGTCCAGATTCTGAAATTTAAGGGACTCTGGTTCACTAGACTCTTTAGATATTGATGGGAGTTTGGTATCGTCGAATCTGACGTTGTAGCTTTCAGTCACTTTTTGATCATTCACTAAGAATACCCGATAAGCTGCCACCACATCTGTAGAATAACCAACAAAGATTCATTCACGAGCTTTTGCTGCAAATTTGCCTAGATTTTCATTATCTATAAGCACATAGCATTTAGCTCCAAAGACATGAAAGTATTTGATTGTAGGTCTTCTGTTATTCATTAGTTCACATGGTGTCTTTTCTTTATCTTTTATGATCAGGGTTCTATTCTGAGTGTAACATACTGTACTCACTGCTTCGGCCCAAAAGTAAAGAGGAAGTTTTGAATCATACAACAATGTTCTTGCTGCTTCAACCAAAGTTCTGTTCTTCCTTTCAACTACTCCATTTTACTGTGGAGTTCTCGGGGCTGAGTACTGACGACGTATTCCCTTAGATACACAGAAGTCATTCAGCACTGCATTCTTAAATTCAGTACCGTTGTCTGTTCTAATCGTCTTTACAGTAAGTGTTGAAACATTCTCAATTTGAGTGATGTGATCAATGATTAGGAAAGGTACTTCGTCTTTCGTCATTGCGAACAATACCCATGTATACTTGGAGAAGTCATCCACGATTACCAAAGCATATCTTTTCCTAGATAAGGATAGGACATTCACTGGGCCAAACAAATCCATATGAAGAAGTTGTAAAGGCTCAGTGATACTAGAAATTTCTTTACTTTTATGTGATGCTCGCTTTGACTTTCCCATTTCACAAGCTTCACAGAGTCCTTTAGGAGCAAACTCCATCTGTGGTAGATCTCTCACTAATTCTCGCCTCGCGAGAGCATTCATCGTTTTGAAGTTTAAGTGAGATAGCTTTTTGTGCCATAACCAGCTTTCATCATCTGAAGCTTTGCTGTAGAAACAGGTGACTTCATTCTGATTTGCCGAATCCATGTCTGCAACAAAAAGATCTGCCTTTCGAACTCCTTTCAAAGCTAACAAACCTTCCTTGATGTGAGTTATTGATACACCTTTCTTATTGAAGACAATTTCATAACCTTTGTCACAGAATTGACTTATGCTCAACAGATTGTGCTTCAATCCCTCAACATAGGAAATATCTTCAATGATGACATTCAGTTTGCCATATCCCTTTGTCACTCCTTTGCTGTCATCTCCAAAGGTAACATAAGGGCCAGCTTTCATAACCAACTCTGTAAGCAGGGACTTGTTTCCTGTCATATGCCTTGATGCTCCACTATCTAGCACCCATAAGACTTTATTTCTTTTCTGCTTAATGCCCTGCAATGACAGATTGATTAGACATTCTTCGGAACCCAAGATTGATTGGGCCCGGCTTTTTTATAAGATCGAGAATTATCAGTTTTAACAACAGGAGATGCACTTTCTTTAACATTCTTAGAGCTTTCGACTTTGTCTTTTCCCTTGTCAGACTTAACAGATTTGTTAGTCTTAGGAGAAGGCTTGTCACTCCTAACTTTAGGAGGACTTGCAGTCTTAGCTCTTACATTCTTCTTCTTGACATTAGAACTAGTAGCAGTATTTAAACATGTTTGACTAGTTGCATTCATCAAGTTCACGAAGGTTTGCATGACATTAAAAGTGCATGGCATACAATTAGGTTGACCACATTGTGCATGATTCTGATGCATGTTATTCATTGTATGTGGTACAGGCATGGCATGTGCAATAGGAATATTCATGTTAGATTTACATGCATAAGAAAGATGTTCAGTAGATTTACAGTGATAACATGCTTTCTTTACTCGTTCTGCCTTAACCTCTTTTATGCCCTTTTCTTTCTTAACCTGTTGTTTAACAGCCTTGGCTCCTAATCCTGGTCTAGATTCTTCTCTAGGGGATTTGATTTTAACTAATTTAGTAGGAGTTACAGGTTGTTCTTTCTTCCGATCTTCCATCTCGATTTCATATCTAACTAGTAAATCAGTCTCTTCTTCTTCTCGAGGAGTAAAGTGTTTGAATATAGGTTTAATAGCAGATTTGAGAATTGTAGGTACTTCTTTTTTAATCTCACTGGGACTGGTGTCTACAGGCCTTTTCCCTTCTTTCTTTGATAAGTTAGAATAGTCAAGTCCTACACCAACACCAGTTATCTTCTTAAATGTGCTACTATCAACATTCACTTTACTAGCTGCTAGTTTATAAGCTTCGCATTTTGTTTCTAACTCAGCTAGTTTATTCCTAAGACATGCTTCTATTTCATCTTTAAGGTTGAGCTTGTGTTCCAAAGTTTTAATAGAGTCTCTTAGGGAAGTATCTATAGTGCAAACGGCCTCTAATTCTTCCACTTTTGCCTCAAGCATTCTGCATTTGGCAACAATTGTTTTCTGTTCTTTTTGAGAAGTATTTAGGCTTTTGCACAGCATATAGATCTCTTCGCTAAGAGCCCCGTTCTGCACCTTATAATCATCTAGAGACATTTCTTCCTTAAGGGTTAGAACTGGTACCTCTGGTTCATCTGACGTTTCAGCCATGAGGGCAAAGTTTGCTGTATGAGTAACTTCTTCCTCATCTGAATCATCCCACGCTCTTCCTTCTGTGACAACTAAAGCTCTTTTTCCATGTCTTTCCTTCACCAGGGCCTCATACTTGCTTTTGAGGGCTTCATAAGTTTCTTTTGGATATGTCTGTTTAGGCTTCTTGCAATCTGTAGCAAAGTGTCCAGCTTCACCACAGTTATAACATTTGAACTTCATTTTGAAATCCAAAGGAGATTTGTAGCTGGTACTCTTGCCTTTTCCTTTGTAGCCTTGTGAACTACCACCACCCCTAGTAACCCGATAATAAGATGAAGATTTACTTTGCGGTCGGTTACTCTTTCTAAATCTGATATTGCTGAACTTCCTTGCCATGTATGCCACGACACTGTCATCCATGTTGTCCAGCTCTTCTTGGGTGAAGTAGTCGTCATCACTATTTGATGTGCACTCATCATCATTTTCAACTTGAGGTGATGCAGGTGATGACCTAGGCTTTTCTGCAACCATTGCCTTTTTAGACTCTACCTCATCAGCAACTAACCCTGATGCAGCTTCTTTTCCTCTTGAATCATTATCCCATGCTTGATCTTGAAGTGTTTCCAGCTCATAGGTCTTTAGAATTCCATAGTATTCTTCCAGAGTAGTTGTGTGTAAATCTCTGGTTTCTCTAACAGCGTAGACTCTATGTTTAATGCTTTTTGGCTGGTTCCTCAGATATCTCGTGTTGATTTCAACCACGGGGAGAGTTACACCTCTCAGATTCAAATCCAAAACCAACTGACTGAATCTTAGATAGACATCAGTTATACTTTCACCTTTTCTTATCCTGAAAGTGTCATACTCCATCTTGAGTATAAGTGTTTTGTTGCTTCTGACCTCAGAGGTACCTTCCATGACGACCTCTAGCTTATCCCAAATCTTCTTTGCTGTAGTTAGTCCTTTAACTACGTTAAACATCTCATGATCTAGGGATTCCATCAGTGTTTGTCGAACGGATGTGTCGAAAGATATCTGCTCCTTATCAGCATCTGAAAAGTCTACTGCCTTCTTAGGCTCAGACCGTTGTGGTACTACCACATCTCATTCCATATGCTCAGGAACAACAACCATTGGTACAAATTTACCTTTATCGAGGACTTCCAGATATTCAGGATTGACGGACTCAAGGTAAAGTTTCATTCTCAATACCCATTCTTCATAATGATCTCGGTCGAACATTGGAATCTTGAAATTGTTTTTAGGTGCCATCTTAATGCTGATTTAAAGTAAAGATAATAAATTTTTCTTATTACTTGAGTAGTAATTAAAAGAAAATTAAATTATCTTAAAATAAATCAAGGTTCAAATTCTGGACACAAAAAAAAATTCTAAGTACCCAAGACTAGGCTAAGTAGAATATCTATGTAGAACTGCCCAAGTCGAATTTCTCTAAGTAGAACTTCTGTCCAAGTAGAATATTCCAAGTAGAATATTCAAGTAGAATATTCAAGTAGAATATTCCAAGTAGAACTATTGTCCTTGGAAGAAATTTTCTACAGGTCACTTTTAATATTGAATAAACAATATTACTTTTCACACTTTTTGACTTTTGTAGCTTTTCTCACCTAACTCACCTAACCCACGTGCTAGGTACTGAATATCTTCTGTAACATTTTTGTTGTGAGATTTATGTCAAATCAAAAGCCAATAACACCTTTTTAACTTTATGTCTCTTGAAAAAGTAATCAAAAGTTGCTGGGTTTATCTTCTTTATCAAGAACAGTAATGTCTCCTTGAAGAACACCAAAAATCAAAGTACCCAGAATAATTCACAAAAATTATCTAAAGTCCTCCCAAGCTAAATAATTACTTCTGGAGTATTTAAATAATTTTTAGAGTGAGTTTTCTCTGCCAAACAAATTTGAGCACACTTTTCGAGAAGAACTTGAAAAGTAGATCTATAGATGAAGACTCACTAATCTTCTACCAAACACAAGGATCTATGTTTTGTATATTAAACATGAAGCTCTGATACCAATTGTTAGGTCCAAATGTGTTGTAGAGGGGGGGTGAATACAACTTTTTGAATTAATGAAGCAATAAATACTATGTAATAAATGAACACAATGATTCAAGGAATATATGTCTTATATATAACTTGAAAGGGTTGCTACAACATTCATTACACAGTATACTAGAAGTAAAGAGGGTAGTAAATGATACTAAGCTCTGTGAATACTCTCTCTCTCTTTTACAAGTGTTTATCTAGAAAAATATTGCTCTCTTAAAAATAATACACAAGTACTTCTATTTATACTACTTGTAATCTATGTCTTGTAGTCTTCAAAGATTAAAATATACGTGGCCCAATGATATCCACATAAATCTTATCTTATCTTGAAAGCTTGGAAATCTGCCAATTAGATGATGCCATGTGTCATGTTGAAACTGCCCTCCATGTAGAACATCTATTTGAGAACTTCTACTTGGCCATCTCGAATATTCTATCTCAAATATTCTACATAGGAATGTTCTACTTGGCCATCTCGAATATTCTATCTCGAATATTCTACATAGGAATGTTCTACTTGGCCATCTCGAATATTCTATCTCGAATATTTTGTACTTAGAAAAATTCTGGGCTTTAACTTGAAACTTCAATGCAGCATCTTGAACTTGTGATTTCTTTATGTCTTCCAAATTCTTCAACAAGCTCTTGAACTTGGATCTCTATTACTGACATAAACATACTATCAATGTCCTGACACTTGATGCAATGGTCTGATTCATAAGTGACTAGTCTTGATAGTGTCTCTGCTTCTTGAATAGATTACCATTTTCAATTAGTAATGTGGCTTTCCAAATATTGCTTTCCTTCTTGTTCACTTGAAATCAATTAGTCTTATTGATACTGATAGTTATGATCTTGAGTCTTTAAGTTACAAATCACTGAGGCATGAACAACTCTGTCTTGAACTTCTTTCAATGATTTCTTCTTTATTTGATCATAGTTAACATTTTGAATTGTATCAATTACCCTGTCTTCATTTAACATTGATTTCTTTGTGGCTTCATGTTCTTGATTGTCTTCTGGTTAAGTATCTTTTCTTTTAGTTGAGTTACAGAAGTTATAGTGTTACAAGTTTAGACACTCTGCCTTTCAATATCCCTAATAATAATAATAATAATAATAATAATAATAATAAAAATAATATTTTACTGATTTAAGCCCAATACAAATAGGCTTCTTAAATTAAATAGGATTCTTCAATTAAAATTTGTATATCTGTCTTTTCCTTAGTTTCTGGGTGTTGGACTATCTATGAATTAAAGATAACTTCATAAGTTTTGCATGGGCCGTAAAATCGTCAAATTTTGACTTCTGAAACTCAAGATATGACCCAAACAATGCAGTGTAAGTAGCCCAATAATTACGAATTTTCTTCTATTTTGACTCAAAAATAGCTTTTTAACTCCAAATCCTTTCAACTTTAGGAATGTCCTCTTTCTGCATTAAATCATTAAAATTTATTAAATAAATATCTAATTCAATGTAAAACATAGCAAATATGAGGATAAAATTGTCTAGAATATATATATATATATATATATATATATATATATATATATATATATATATATATATATGCTAGGCCCGAAATGGGGGTATAAGCTGGAAGGGGGGGTTGAATAGCTTAATACCGTTTTAAAAATTGAGCTTGGCGTTTTAAAATTTTCTTTTCTCCTTTTAAAATATTGTCAACCAACTAGTAATATAAGTGCGGAAAATAAAAGCAGAGAAAAGAAATAGAGTACACAAAAGTATTTTTATCCTGGTTTGCGATGACGCAATCCCCTAACGGATCCGCTCACCCCTAGTCCGGTCCCCGAGTCCCTTCCTGAACTCGAGATTTTGCACTATAAAAAGATGTACTCCTTATTGTTAGTATTGGTGTCCTAGAGACAATACTTTTAATGTTTTATTGAAAATAATTAAGGATTATGTTTTATGTGATTATTTAATTATTATTTATTATGTCTTTATTTACTGCGTTATAAATTGAAAGGATAATAAATGTCCTTGGAATATTAATACGTAATATATATCTTTAAGTATGTGACTTAAAAATGAGATTATATGAATAGTATTTTATTCCTAAAATTCCCTAGTCAAGTATTATTATTTAAGGACAATAATAATGCAATAAGACTAGTATGTTTGTTGACGGATGACCACATCTCATTGGTCATAGGTATGGTGATACTAAAGTCAAAAACATAAGTGTATGTATCAATACATGACACTGGAAAGACCCGCCGTGAGATTCTACATGTTAATAAGTGTCATAAGAAATCTCACTGTGATAATGATGTAATGATCCTCTGACTTGAAATCATTATATTTCTATACGAGAATTAATATACTTTGATTACACTCAAAGTTACCTTTAACCGGGTAATGATAAAGGTGTACATTGGGTATGCTATGAATCGTATGAGGAATATGAATGATAGATATAGGATTTAACCCTCCAATTCTAGGAGTGATATTATTGGCTTCTTGATTGAGTGAGACTATGAAATGCATGGCCATGCTCAAATATTGATTTGTTTAAATAGTCTACTCATTGATCAAGGAAACCGAGATTAAACGTTGAAGAGGATGACACTATACATGCCTCGAGTTTGATCTATAATATAAGGTTAAAGGAATTATATTACATGGAACATTATTCACGAAAGGTTTAATTGAATCACCAATTATTATTGTTACTTGGGTAGCAATGATGTATTACTAGATGCCGCTCATTGTTTATAATTTTATTATTAGATAATAAAATTATTGCCAACGTAATAATAACCTAAAGGGTCACACACAAAGAACGTCAAAACGGAGGTTTATTTAAATTACGAATTTAAATATATTATTGTTTATTCGAATTTAATTATTGAATTAATTAAGTGGGACTTGATTAATTATATTAGAATTCTGATTTAATAAGTATTATTATTATTTGAATTTAATTATTGAATTAATTAAGTGGGACTTGATTAATTATATTAGAATTCAGATTTAATAATAATAATAATTCAAAGTCATAATGGGTTTTGGAAACCACATGGATTAGGGTTAGGCCCAAAATCTCTCTCTCCCCTATATATACATAATGATGTATAGTATTAGGGTTTAATCATCAAATTTCGTTTTAGAGAAAAACCCTAGCTGCTCAACATCAAGAGAAGCTAGAGAAAGAGAGAGAGAGAGAGAGATGCAAACAATTCGGCTAGTACCGACTCCGGTGATCATAGGACGATCGGGCGTTCGTGTGGATTTCTTTAGAGAGCAAATCTTTGCAACAAAGTACTGCTGTGATTCATCTTTCTGGACCTCCATTAAACAGCATACGAAAGCTTTGTTAAGGTACATACTTCTTCACCATAATCATCTAACGTTATACATGGATCCTGCGATTGGGTTTCGATTTTTTTTTGTTTTTACGTTAATTCCGCTGCGTTTTTCATGACCGAAACCCTTCAATGGCATCAGAGCTACGTGTATAATGGGATGATTTGGTTATGTGTTTAACAGTTTTTCGATGTATGTAAACATATATATGATATGCCATGACTATATATTGATATATATGTTTTGTATGATTTTGAATATATGATATTCATGTGTTGTATAATCATGGGATGATTGTGTGTATTGCTGTATGTATATGATACATGTTTGTTCTTGTTATGGAAATCGTATTCGATACGAATTCTGAAACGGCTTCGGTAGATTTTCTGAAATCTGCGTCCAATGTCTGATTTTCGCAAACGATATGTATTTTCTGACTGGAATCGTATCACTGAGAAATACTGACAAAGTCAGCTTCGCGTCTGTAAGCCGTTTGACGACGTTACAGGCCCCGAAACGGCGATTTATTATTTTCTGAAATTTATTTGATTTTCTGAAATTTTGAAATTTATTATATATGATTATATGATATGTTTATATAATCTGAGATATATTACATGTGTTATGTGATAACATGGTGGATGGTTATGGCCTAAAGAACCATAGGATAGTGGTTTTGTTTTATGGTTTTGGTTTCTAAATACGACTTGCATGTCGTTTATTCATTGTAATTATTAATCTCGAATGTAACTCGAGTTCTTCTTATAATTTCATTAGAATAGATTTATTTATTATTCAATGTAATTGTTCAATGGAGACTTGGAAGCAAGGAAGCTAGGAGGCAATCCAGATGATGGAGCAATGAAGAAGATAAAGACATGTAATAGTGTAGTATTTGAAACCACCATAGATTGACCTTGATAATTCCATTAGCTTGGAAATATCACATAGGATGAGGCCATAACCTAACACGTTTAATTTATGCACAATACATATATGTATATGAATGCATGTGTAGATATGTATGTGTTGGAATGATGTATGTATTAGATACGACACCCATGCCATGTCTGCTTAAGAAAGATAAAATCTGTAACGATTCAAGATTTTAAAATTAACAAACGATCATGAGATTCTTGTGTTTATGATATATGGATTTTTAAAACACGGAATTAAATATTGATTTTTGATATCTATAACTGGGATTTTCTGACAAAAACGGATATGCGTATTCATAAGGCTGATGGGTTTTAAGTGTGACCACTGGTATCCTCCATCTACCTGGGAAATTACAATTTAAGATGTCAATTTGAAATATTTGGTTCAAGGAAAAATTGAGGATCTCTTTATGATGTGATCATGATTGTTATAAATTTTCTAAACCCCTTAACAAAATATTAAGTTTTACTCGGATGCTTTCCAATGAATGAACACTCATCGAATCCTAGATCGATTAGGGGAAGGACTGTCAGTGGCAGGGGACTCCTATCTATCGTGGTGAGATGCGACGAATATAAACGGTTATATTCGGCCATTGTATCATTGGGTCTAACTTAACTGAGTCGTCATAATAAGGTGAAAATAAGCGGTTATATTCAACCATTATGAACTTAGAAGCATAGAGTTTGGTTAAAAGTCTATTAGAAGCATGGATAGTTTGGTGAACAACGATTGATCTTATCTATCTAATAGACTTTTAACCAAACTCTATGCTTTTAAGTTCATAATGGTTGAATATAACCGTTTATTTTCACCTTATTATGACGACTCAGTTAAGTTAGACCCAATGATACAACGGCCGAATATAACCGTTTATATTCGTCGCATCTCACCACGATAGATAGGAGTCCCCTGCCACTGACAGTCCTTCCCCTAATCGATCTAGGATTCGATGAGTGTTCATTCATTGGAAAGCATCCGAGTAAAACTTAATATTTTGTTAAGGGGTTTAGAAAATTTACAACGATCATGATCACATCATGAAGAGATGCTCAATATTTCCTTGAACCAAATATTTCAAATTGACATCTTAAATTGTTCATTTCCCAGGTAGATGGGGGATACCAATGGTCACACTTAAAACCCATCAACCTTACGAATACATATATCCGCTTTTGTCAGAAAATCCCAGTTATAGATATCAAAAATTCATATTTAATTCTGTGTTTTAAAATCCATATTTCATAAACACAAGAATCTCATGATCGTTTATTAATTTTAAAATCTTAAATCGTTACAAATTTTATCTTATTTAGCATGACAAGCATGACATGGGTGACGTATCTAATACATACATACATGATTAATCTAATTAAAGCATGCATCATTAACTATTCTACACTACCATTCATACATCAATATGTAAAGTGCAGTATGTAAACGTGCTTGGTTATGGCCCCTTTCCTATGTGATCCTTTCGAGCTAATGAAAGGATCAAAGTCAATCTATGGTGGTGGTAATGAAGGGTTTCGGGCATGAAAACGCAGAGAAATTAACTTAAAAACAATAAAAATCGAAACCCAATCGCAGGATCCATGTATAACGTTGGATGATTATGGTGAAGAAGTCTGTACCTTAACAAAGCTTTCGTATGCTGTTTAATGGAGGTCCAGAAAGATGAATCACAGCAGTCCTTTGTTGCAAAGATTTGCTCTCTAAAGAAGTCCACACGAATGCCCGATCGTCCTACGATCACCGGAGTCGGTATTAGCCGAATTGTTTGCCTCTCTCTCTCTCTCTCTCTCTCTAGCCTCTCTTGATGTTGAGCAGCTAGGGTTTTTCTCTAAAACGAAATTTAATGATTAAACCCTAATACTATACATCATTATGTATATATAGGGGAGAGAGAGATTTTGGGCATAACCCTAATCCATGTGGTTTCCAAAACCCATTATGACTTTGGGTTATTATTATTATTAAATCTGAATTCTAATATAATTAATCAAGTCTCACTTAATTAATTCAATAATTAAATTCAAATAATAATAATACTTATTAAATCCGAATTTTAATATAATTAATCAAGTCCCACTTAATTAATTCAATAATTAAATTCGAATAAACAATAATATATTTAAATTCGTAATTTAAATAAACATCCGTTTTGACGTTCTTTGTGTGTGACCCTTTAGGTTATTATTACGTTGGCAATAATTTTATTATCTAATAATAAAATTATAAACAATGAGCGGCATCTAGTAATACATCATTGCTACCCAAGTAACAATAATAATTGGTGATTCAATTAAACCTGTCGTGAATAATGTGTCATGTAATATAATCCCTTTAACCTTATATTATAGATAAAACTCGAGGCATGTATAGTGTCATCCTCTTCAACGTTTAATCTTGGTTTCCTTGATCAATGAGTAGACTATTTAAATAAATCAATATTTGAGCATGACCATGCATTTCATAGTCTCACTCAATCAA
Source organism: Oenanthe sinensis (assembly GCA_028671895.1). Taxonomy (NCBI): domain Eukaryota; kingdom Viridiplantae; phylum Streptophyta; class Magnoliopsida; order Apiales; family Apiaceae; genus Oenanthe; species Oenanthe sinensis. The sequence continues at coordinate 4,886,773 of JAPMAC010000231.1, forward strand.
GAGGCCAATAATATCACTCCTAGAATTGGAGGGTTAAATCCTATATCTATCATTCATATTCCCCATACGATTCATAGCATACCCAATGTCCACCTTTTTCACTACCCGGTTAAAGGTAACTTTGAGTGTAATCAAAGTATATTAATTCTCGTATAGAAATATAATGATTTCAAGTCAGAGGATCATTACATCATTATCACTGTGAGATTTCTTATGACACTTATTAACATGTAGAATCTCACGGCGGGTCTTTCCAGTGTCATGTATTGATACATACACTTATGTTCTTGACTTTAGTATCACCATACCTATGACCAATGAGATGTGGTCATCTGTCAACAAACATACTAGTCTTATTGCATTATTACTGTCCTTAAATAATAATACTTGACTAGGGAATTTTAGGAATAAAATACTATTCATTTAATCTCATTTTTAAGTCACATACTTAAAGATATATATTACGTATTAATATTCCAAGGACATTTATTATTCTTTCAATTTATGACGCAGTAAATAAAGACATAATAAATATTAATTAAATAATCACATAAAACATAATCCTTAATTGTTTTCAATAAAATATTAAAAGTATTGTCTCTAGGACACCAATACTAACAATCTCCCACTTGTACTAGAGCCAATCTCTCATGTATCTAATACCCATGGAACTAGTATGACCTTCGTGCTTCTGCTACGACAAAGCCTTAGTCAGTGGGTCTGCATTATTCTTATTAGTATGCACTTTACATATATGTATATCTCCTTGATCATTAATCTCATTAATGAGGTGATATCTCCTAAGTACATCCCCAAACAATCTCCTTGGCTGCTTCATAAGCATCAATATACTCAGGCTCTATTGTAGAATCAACAACTGTTTCTGCTGTGAACCATTCCAGCATACAATATCTCCATTTAGACAAAACACAAATCCAGACTGAGAAATCGAATCATCCTTGTCTGTCTAGAAACTAGCGTCGGTGTAACCTTTTACAACCAGCTTATCTTCTCCTACATATACCAAGAATTAATCTTTAGTCCTCTTCAAGTACTTAAGAATATTCTTGACTGCTGTCCAGTGACCTTCACATGGATTAGACTAGTATCTACTTTGACTTAGGCCGATCATTCTTCTTGATCTATCTCTATAGATCTTGATACCTAAAATATAGGTCGCTTCGCCTAAGTCTTTCATTGATAAATTCTTACTCAACCAAGTCTTAACAGCCTGTAAAGAAGGAATGCCATTCCCTATTATTAATATATCATCAACATATAATTCTAGGAATGCCACATTGCTCCCACTTACCTTCTTGTAAACACATGGTTCATCTTTATTTTGAATAAACCCAAACTCTTTGACAGTTTCATCAAAATGAATGTTCCATCTCCTTGAGGCTTGTTTCAATCCATAAATGGATCAACGCAGCTTACATACCTTTACAACATTCTTTGGATCAACAAAACCTTCAGGCTGTGTCATATACACATCCATATCTTCTTCAAGGCTCCCATTTAAGAAAGCGGTTTTGACATCCATCTGTCAGATTTCATAATCATAGTAAGCAGCTATAGCAAGCAAAATCCTGATGGACTTGACCATAGCCACTGGTGAAAAAGTCTCATCATAGTCAATACCATGAATTTGCTTGAAACCTTTTGCCACCAATCGTGCCTTATAGGTCTGTACATTACCATCCATGTCGGTCTTCTTCTTGAAAACCCACTTGCACCCTATAGGTTTTACCCCTTTAGGTGAATCAACCAAAGTCCATACTTGATTAGTATACATGGATTCCATATCAGATTTCATGGCATCCAGCCATCTCTCGGATTCTGGAGTGTTCATAGCATCTTAGTAGGTGAGAGGCTCATCTTCGTCGATAAGCATCACATCACCATCTTGAGTTAAGAGAAATCCATAATATCTCTCAGGCTCATGGTGAATCCTACTAGACCTACGAATAACCTGTGTTTCTTGAGCAGTGTTGTGGTCTTGTACATCTGCTCAAGTTCCTCCATTGGTTCAATGTTATCTTGTGGGCCTCGAACTTCATCGAGATCTATTATCCTCCCACTGTTTTTCTTCGAAAGCATTTCTCTTTCAAGAAAAACTGTAGTTCGAGCAACAAACACTTTGTTCTCGGAAGGATTATAGAATGAATAACCCTTTGTTTCAATTGGGTATCCCATAAAATTATATTTATCTGATTTAGGTCCTAGCTCGTCAGAAGTTAAACGTTTCACAAACGCTTCACATCCCCATATTTTCATAAATGACATGCTATGACGTTTCTTAGTCCATATCTCATATGGAGTCTTCTGAACCGTTTTAGTAGGAACTCGGTTAAGTGTATAAGCATCCGTCTCCAGGGCGTAGCCCTAGAAACTAATTGGAAGATCTGCATGACTCATCATCGATCGTACCATGTCCAACAAAGTACGATTCCTTCTTTCAGAAACTCTATTCCATTGTGGTGTTCCGGGAGGAGTGAGTTATGATACAATACCACACTCTTTTAATAAACTCTTAAATTCATGGCTTAAGTATTCACCTCCACGATCAGATCATAGAGTCTTAATACTTCTGCCAGTTTGCTTTTCTACTTCAGCTTTGTATTCTTTGAAATTTTCAAAAGAATCGGATTTGTTCTTCATAAGATACACATATCTACTGAAATTATCAGTAAACGTGATAAAGTAGTAAAAGCCACCTCTTGTCATAGTACGCATAGGACCACATACATCACTATGTATAAGTTCTAATCGTTCAGTGGCCCTTTCACCTTGTCCAGTAAAAGGAGATTTAGTCATTTTTCCAATGAGACAAGGTTCGCATGCTTCGTATGATTCAAAGTCAAACTTATCCAAGTATCCATCCTTATGTAACTTGGAAATGCGCTTCTCATTTATATGGACTAAACGACAGTGCCAGAGGTATGTTTGATTTGAGTCATTTATTTAAGACATTTTTTTGTTCACATTATAGATAGGAGTGTCTAAATCAAGAACATATAAACCGTTAAATAAACGTGTAACCCCATAGGTAACATTATTCAAAGAAAAGGAACAACTATTGTTCTAAATTAAAAATGCAAAACCTTTCTTGTCTAAACAAGAAACTGAAATAATGTTTCTGCAAATTGCAGGCACGTAAAAACAGTTCTCAAGTTCTAAAATAAGCCCAGTGGGCAATGATAAATAATAAGTCCCTTCAGCTAAAACAACAACCTTCGCTCCATTGCCAACTCGTAGGTCGACCTCTCCTTTAGCCAAAGTCCTACTCCTTTATAGTTCATGTACATTTATACAAATGTGAGAACCACATCCAGTGTCCAATACCCATGATGTAGAAGTTGACAAATTGACCTCTATAACATAAATACCTGAATCAGAAGCTTGACCAGCCTTCTTCTTCTTCAGATCCTCCAAATAAGCATGACAGTTTCTCTTCCAATGACCTGGTTTACCATAGTAGTGACAATCACCCTTTGCAACAACACCCTTAGGCTTTAAAGCCTGTTTGGGATTAGCCTTTGGCTTGGGACCAGAAGCAGATCCAATCTTCTTCTTTCCCTTCCATTTGCCTTTCCTATTAGCCTTACCTTTGTTATCTACCATCAACATGGCAGCAGGTTCAGCCTTTTCATGTTGGTTTCAGCAGTTCGTAACATGGCCAACAATTCAGTGGGTGTTTTGTCTATCTCATTCATATTGTAGTTCATAACAAAATGAGTATAGTTGCGGTTCAAAGATTGCAAGATTAAGTCAATCTGAGCTTCCATAACAATCGGGAAACCCAAAGTATCAAGATACTCAATATAACATATCATCTTCAGAACATGTGGTTGAACAGGTTCACGCTCTCCCTGTTTGCAAGCATACAGTGATTTGCTCGTGTCGAACCTTTCTTGATGAGCTTGTCCCTCAAACATTCTTTGAAGGTGTTCAATCATCTCATAAGCATCCATATGCTCATGTTGTTTTTGAAGCTCAGCACTCATGGTTGCCAGCATGAGACATGCAATATCATTCACATCATCAATATGCTTCTGATAAGCATTTTGCTGAACGCGAGTTGCATTCTCAGCAGGAGGAGCAGGTGAAGGAATTTCAATGACATGGAGCTTACGCTCTTGCCTGAAGACAATCCTCAAATTCCTATACCAATCCAGGAAGTTAGTTCCTGTCAGCTTGTCCTTCTCAAGGGTTGCTCGTACGGAGAAAGTATTTGTATTGTTTGCCATTTAAATATCTACAATGTTTAAAATGCATAAAATAAACATTAGATTGTCTGAGTTATTTATTATGTTCAAATGATTATGATATATTCATAATATATCTCCCACTATTTTTATCAAATTAATAGCCCTTACTATTAATTTGGAAAGTATATCCCATAATTCTTTCTAGTGAGCCAAGATCCATATTTCGTCATGTCCTAAGTCAACCACTGGAAGTCATTAAAAAATGATTATTTAGGTAGACAACAGTTGTCAATTATATCATATATAATTCGTGGATAGTTTGGTGATCAACGATTGATCTTATCTATCTAATAGACTTTTAACTAAACTCTATGCTTCTAAGTTCATAATGGTTGAATATAACCGTTTATTTTCACCTTATTATGACGACTCAGTTAAGTTAGACCCAATGATACAACAGCCGAATATAACCGTTTATATTCGTCGCATCTCACCACGATAGATAGGAGTCCCCTGCCACTGACAGTCTTTCCCCTAATCGATCTAGGATTCGATGAGTGTTCATTCATTGGAAAGCATCCGAGTAAAACTTAATATTTTGTTAAGGGGTTTAGAAAATTTACGACGATCATGATCACATCATGAAGAGATCCTCAATTTTTCCTTGAACCAAATATTTCAAATTGACATCTTAAATTGTTCATTTCCCAGGTAGATGGAGGATACCAGTGGTCACACTTAAAACCCATCAACCTTACGAATACGCATATCCGCTTTTGTCAGAAAATCCTAGTTATAGATATCAAAATCCATATTTAATTCCGTATTTTAAAATCCATATTTCATAAACACAAGAATCTCATGATCATTTGTTAATTTTAAAATCTTGAATCGTTACAGATTTTATCTTTCTTAAGCAGACATGGCATGGGTGTCGTATCTAATACACACATCATTCCAACACATACATATCTACACATACTTCCTTGCTTCCAAGTCTCCATTGAACAATTACATTGAATAATAAATAAATCTATTCTAATGAAATTACAAGAAGAACTCGAGTTACATTCGAGATTAACAATTACAATGAATAAACGACATGCTAGTCGTATTTAGAAACCAAAACCATAAAACAAAACCACTATCCTATGGGTTTTTAGGCCATAACCATACACCATGTTATCACATAACACATGTAATATATCTCAGATTATATAAATATATCATATATAATAAATTTTGAAATTTCAGAAAATCAAATAAATTTCAGAAAATAATAAATCGCTGTTTCAGGGCCTGTAACGTCGTCAAACGGCTTACAGACGAGAATCTGACAATGTCAGTATTTCTCAGTGACACGATTCCAGTCATAAAACACATATCGTTTGTGAAAATCGGACACTGGACACAGATTTCAGAAAATCTACCGAAGCCGTTTCAGAATTCGTATCGAATACGATTTTCATAACAAGAACAAACATGTATCATATACATACAGCAATATACACAATCATCCCATGATTATACAACACATGAATATCATATATTCAAAATCATATAAAACATATATATCAATATATAGTCATGGCATATCATATATATGTTTACATACATCGAAAAACTGTTAAACACATAACCAAATCATCCCATTATACACGTAGCTCTGATGCCATTGAAGGGTTTCGGACATGAAAACGCAGCGAAATTAACTTAAAAACAATAAAAATCGAAACCCAATCGCAGGATCCATGTATAACGTTGGTTGATTATGGTGAAGAAGTTTGTACCTTAACAAAGCTTTCGTATGCTGTTTAATAGAGGTCCAGAAAGATGAATCACAGCAGTCCTTTGTTGCAAAGATTTGCTCTCTAAAGAAGTCCACACGAACGCCCGATCGTCCTACGATCACCGGAGTCGGTACTAGCCGAATTGTTTGCCTCTCTCTCTCTCTCTCTTTCTCTAGCCTCTCTTGATGTTGAGCAGCTAGGGTTTTTCTCTAAAACAAAATTTGATGATTAAACCCTAATACTATACATCATTATGTATATATAGGGGAGAGAGAGATTTTGGAACTAACCCTAATCCATGTGGTTTCCAAAACCCATTATGACTTTGGGTTATTATTATTATTAAATCAGAATTCTAATATAATTAATCAAGTCCCACTTAATTAATTCAATAATTAAATTCAAATAATAATAATACTTATTAAATCCGAATTTTAATATAATTAATCAAGTCCCACTTAATTAATTCAATAATTAAATTCGAATAAACAATAATATATTTAAATTCGTAATTTAAATAAACCTCCGTTTTGACGTTCTTTGTGTGTGACCCTTTAGGTTATTATTACGTTGGCAATAATTTTATTATCTAATAATAAAATTATAAACAATGAGCGGCATCTAGTAATACATCATTGCTACCCAAGTAACAATAATAATTGGTGATTCAATTAAACCTTTCGTGAATAATGTGTCATGTAATATAATCCCTTTAACCTTATATTATAGATAAAACTCGAGGCATGTATAGTGTCATCCTCTTCAACGTTTAATCTTGGTTTCCTTGATCAATGAGTAGACTATTTAAACAAATCAATATTTGAGCATGGCCATGCATTTCATAGTCTCACTCAATCAAGAGGCCAATAATATCACTCCTATAATTGGAGGGTTAAATCCAATATCTATCATTCATATTCCCCATACGATTCATAGAATACCCAATGTCCACCTTTATCATTACCCGGTTAAAGGTAACTTTGAGTGTAATCAAAGTATATTAATTCTCGTATAGAAATATAATGATTTCAAGTCAGAGGATCATTACATCATTATCACTGTGAGATTTCTTATGACACTTATTAACATGTAGAATCTCACGGCCGGTCTTTCCAGTGTCATGTATTGATACATACACTTATGTTCTTGACTTTAGTATCACCATACCTATGACCAATGAGATGTGGTCATCTGTCAACAAACATACTAGTCTTATTGCATTATTACTGTCCTTAAATAATAATACTTGACTAGGGAATTTTAGGAATAAAATACTATTCATATAATCTCATTTTTAAGTCACATACTTAAAGATATATATTACGTATTAATATTCCAAGGACATTTATTATTCTTTCAATTTATGACGCAGTAAATAAAGACATAATAAATATTAATTAAATAATCACATAAAATATAATCCTTAATTGTTTTCAATAAAACATTAAAAGTATTGTCTCTAGGACACCAATACTAACAGGTAAAATATAAATACAATTACTTGTCTTCATTCTTCTTGTATACATGGGTGCCTGCTCCTCTTCTTGGATCATCCTTCAGTCTTCAAGTACATTAAATGGAATAATTGAATACAACCTAAGCTAATGTACTTACATAAGAAAACTCGAGTTACATTCGAGTTTCAGCAATAACAAGAATGAAGAAAATGACATGCAAGTCGTATTTATAAAACCAAAACCAAAACCATTAATCTAGGGTCTAAAAGGCCATAACCAGCACCATGCTCACATAACAATTACTGACATCTCAGAATGCATAATCATATCATCATGCATCATATATATCATGATCATAAAATTACCAAAATTTCAAAATTATGATCTAAGAACAGAAAACTGCGTTTTTAAGGCCCTTAACGATGTCAAATGGCAAAAAAACACCATAGGTCACGACAAAGTGGTGATTTTTGCTCGTGGCGATTTTCCCTTTCCAAAAAGAGTAAATTCAACCCATTCTGACTCCGTCAAAAAACACTATTAACCTACAGAATCACTATTCACAGAAAACTGCATCTTATGCAGTTGTGTTTTTAAACGCTTCAGAACGATTCCGACAACCTTCGTATGACTGTATCTCGTATCACATACATACAGTGCATCACACATATCATGTTATAACAGATTATAACATTGCAGATAACATATAGTCATCATAACATATTACAATTCGAATATACATGAAGAACGTAGCATGGCAGTCATCAAACAGGCACATATGCATCAAATATAGAAAACACTAACCAAATCAATCCCTTATACACGTAGCTCTGATGCCATTGTTGGGTTCTGTGGCATAACACGCAGCGGATAAACGTAAATATAACAAAAAAAATCGGAACCCAAACTCAGGATCCATGGTGAAACAGAATTATACCTATTAAGATTTTGACTTTCACGAACTCAACAGAGATCCTAGCTTTCACGACTTGTGTCTTCCTCTCGAAAAACACCTCTATGGTATCCACATGAGCACCTTCAAGAACGTCTCACGATCTTGACTACGGAATGGATGTATTAGCCTCCCTCTTGATGTTTCGAGTTGTTAGTTTCTACCTCCTTTGCTGCTGCCCACTCTAGGGTTTTTCTCAAAAACGTCACAGCCTCTTAACCCTTCATTATCTATTTATAATGGCTGGTTAACAAGCCCATTCAGCAAAACCTAACCCATATAGGTATAGGATTAAATAATAAAATGGATTTCTATTATTTAATTAATAACTAAGTCATACTTAATTATTATGGGCAGAAATACTCCTCTAATTTGAATTTATACTATCTCAATTAATTAAGTCTCACTTAATTAATATAATAAAATTCAAAAAATCATCAATTAATTTCAATTTATCATTTAAATTAATTATTCCTCTAAGTGCTCCATGTGTGTGACCCTATAGGCTATTATTTAATTGGCAATAATTTTATTCTCCAATAAAATTATAAACAATGAGCGGCATCTAGTAATACATCATTGCTACCCAATTAAACAATAATTAAATCGTGATTCGATAAAAACTTTCATGATTAATGTTTCCATGTAATATGATCCCTTTAACCATATATATATATATATATTATAGATTAAACTCGAGGCATGTATTTAGTCATCCTCTTCAACATTTAATCTGGGTTTACTTGATCCATGAGTAGACTATGAAAAACAAATCATTATTTGAGCACGGCCATGCATTTTATAGTCTTACTCAATCAAGAGGCCAATAATATCTCTCCTAATTATAGGAGGGTTAAATCATTTATCTATCATTCATATTTCTCATACGACTCATGATATACCCGATGTCCACTTTTATCATCATCCGGTCAAAGGTAACTTTTAATGTAGTCAAAGTATATTAATCCTCGTATAGAAATATAATGATCTCAAGTTAAAGGATCATTACACCATTATCACTGTGAGTCTTTCTTATGACTTTATTAAACATGAAGAATCTCACTGTGGGTCTGTCCAGTACCATGTACTCCTACATGTACCTATGTATTGACTTTAGTATCCTCATACTTATAACCAATGAGATGTGGTTATCTATCAAACAACATACTAGTCTATTTATATATTATTATTGTCCTATAATAATAATACTCGACTAGGGACCTTTAAGGATATGATATATTATATAATCTCAAGTTCAAGTCATGTACTTAAACTATACAATGTGTATCATGATTCTAAGGACATTTATTATGCTAACAAATATATCGCAGTAATTAAAGTCATAATAAATATGTTTATTGAATAATCAAATGACATAAAAGTCTATCAAAAGAAACATTGTATTGCCTCTAGGGCACCTACACTAACAGTATACTCACAAACAATCCAACTTTGGCTTCAATCATCTCATGCTTCTCAACAAGGCCTTTAAATGAGGTTTGTAGCTCTTTAAATAAGGCTTCAAGCTCATTATGCTTGTCAAGTAAAACATTATATTCCTTTTCAAACTCAAACTTGATAACAGTTACAACAGGGGGCAAAATGACCCTAGGAGAGATAAGGTCAAGGTCAATGACAGGATGAGTAATATACCCAACCAAAGGAATAACTTCTCTTCTTACTTTGTCTGAGATAGTAGAAGCAACTTAAAAGTTTGGCATTTGGTTCATGTTGAGCTTGTAATATTCAAAAACCTTAGTGAGGATGAGACCATAGGACATGTACCCTAGCTTAAATGACTTAATCATGTGACACAGGATCAAATATGAAAGATTAAAGGTGATTTTGTGACTGATCAGCTTATACATAAGCTTAACTTCAATGAAGTTCATAATTTTAGAGTCTGAGGTGCAAGGAAAGATGTTTCCCCTAAAGATGAGAGCTAAAGTTTGATAAGATGGGAGAAAATGCTCATAGGAATTGCCCTTATTCTCAGTTGTGAGATCATGAGGAACCTCATAACCACAAAGGACTGATAGATACAATTTGTATTCACTATGATTGAAATGAAATTCATGGGAAACATCAATATTTGGCAGGTTTAACATTTTGTTAGTGAGTTTTAAGGTTTTCCCCAACTCAATATGATCAAGTAACATGACCTTCCCATTGACAAAAGAAGAGACAAAGAGAGCATCACACACACCTTTTCTAACTTGCATGTTATTATAGAATTCAGTGACCATATTGGGATACACTCTCCTATTAGAACAATAGAGAAGTGGCTCCCAATGTGCCTTACAGAACATATCATACAAGTTTGTTCTCTTTTCAATGTGAATCAAACAGCCTGGTTGTAGCTTATGCTTGACAAACCTAAGTTGGTTTGGAGAGGAAATGAGGTCAGACATTTTCTTTTATTTCTTCCGATACTTGGTATTGTGAGAAGGACCAGTGGTGGTGTTTGACTGCCCTAAACAAAGATTAGTATCAACCATGTCACTTTCATTGAGAATGGATTGCAACAAATACACACAAGAAATTAAAGAACAAGAAGACAAGTGGAATAAATACTCTCAGACACAGGGAATGAAGAATGAAGCACAGAGTATTTAATTTGTAGACACAGACTTAATATGCATGCATACACACTCATATATAGCAAGAGGAAATGAAATTAAATTTCACAGGATCTGCTAAAGATTGTAGCAGATGTACTTATCAAAATATAAAAATAGATGTGCAGAGGCATGTATATTAGGCACAACATACAAATAACATTGTATATATGCAGTACCAAAGGGAATTGAGTTTAATTCCTGTACCAAACTGATCATGCTGCAATTATAATATATAAGAATGCAGTCAAGTACTCTACAGATAGTTCCAGAGCAGACAGTGCACAGAAAAAGTACAAACAATGTGGATGAAATTTACAGATAAGTACTGTTGAACAGTTCCCAGCAGTCCTTTGTAGCAAGTCTAAACAGATATCAAGTACACAGATACACCATTCTCATTAAATGAGATGCACAGCCCCTTATCATTTTAAAATTCACAAGTACCAATTAATCTTTCCAGCACACACAATAAGATCATATCTACCATGTTTTTTGCAGAACAAGAAATATATATAATTAAATAAAATTATGCATGCTCAACAAAGTAGCAGGTAAAGGTTTGTAGGCTCAGGACATGCTTTTTCAATAGGCAATAAAATAATATAGACAGATACACATGTATGTATAGCTAATATATAATTTTATATACATATACATAGAATAAACAATTTTAGCAATGTCAGTGTGAGAACAACTACAAGAATCCAATTGGTATTCAAATAATAAAAATAAAGCATGCATTAAGAGCAAATTTCTCTAAGGAAATCAATTAATCATGCAATTTCAATACACACAGATTTCTTATTATCAATAAATCAATTATGCATATGAAATTATTTTTTCATGCCAGCATATGTTCTAATGATAATGATAACAGATCAATTAGCACAGATTTTCATGTTTAAGATAGTAGGCCTGCATTACTAAATTAACAATTGCACATAGTCACAGATAGACTCATAAACATGATCAGGATTGCAAATGCAGCACTTAGGCACATTAAGCTATCTGTAACAGCTAAGTACACCAGGCTTAAAATGATACTTGAACTTCACAAAGGTTGCAGACAAGCATGTGTACACTTAGACAAACATATAGCACTTATATTTATAAATTAATCAAACTAGGCACTTAAGAAAATTTGCATATATTACACACATAATTATCAATAAGTTCACATTAAGGAATAATGCAAGTGATGATTCAGTAAATACAAACTGATATGGATATGCATAATGCTTCTATTTATGACCTGTTGGGCTGGGAACAAATCAAGGGCTAATCATGTTGTCCCAGGCAGTCCATACCCAAGAAGTATTAGTGTGCTTTGTGTGTCCTAGAGATGATGCAATGCATTAATGACTAATCAATAACAATTTCATCATTAAACTGTAGCAAGTAATAATTTACAATCAACAGACTTGATGAGTAAATTATAGTTGACAGCAGGTAAGGCAAAGTCACTCATTTTAATAATTAAATACCAGTAAGAGTAGTTAAAGCACATATCTTGGAACCTTAAGCAAAGTTTACTGAACTAGCAGAGTAATTTCACACAATTTTGCAGTTAAGTAGACATTTTAGTCATATAATCAAATTGAGATAAATACAAGCTCTGCCTAGAATCATTTAGTATCTATTCAAAATTGAGTCATTAGCACCAAGATTCTTAAACTTTAACTACCATAGCTTATCAGCTGAGAATATCATATGATTAAGATTACATGTACACATAATGATATTAATTCGAACAGGGGAACATATGTGACCACCAGTTATCAACACTACTTCAAAATAGTATTTGATATACACATATGAACACAAAACTATGATCAATTGCAATCTCAAGCACATAATTTAAATGCTTAATTATACAAACTCAGTTACCAGCGATCTCAGAAAAGAAAATGCTTAGGGTATTGAGTTTGTACCTTAGCCATAGCCCTTTAGGACCATGGACCTACCTGTATGCATCCTCGCGGAGGATGCATAATATGCTATTCCTTTTTCTAAGCACTCATCTAATTTGAGCTCAGCTTTTCTCATATCTTCACCAATTCATAAGTTCTTCCTTGATTTTCGGATTTGATGATATTGAGCATAAGATAATCAGCGTCGAGCTTGAAGAGTATCGACCTCAATCCAAAATAAATCATCTCGAACTGGCCATTCAAATGAGACAGATAGATACATACGAATACCTATAAATTCATCTTTTTGTTAAAGATTGTAGACTGAGTGTTTAGGGTTTCGAATAAGTTGAGTCTTAAGATCGAATTGACCAAATCAGTACTGAGAAAACGATGATATGGATATCAACCGAGAGCAAAATAAGTGAAGAACAATATTTCAACATCGAATCAGGTGAGAAAATCATGAGTCGAAGTGAATTTGTAGCGAGGCAATTTAGGGTTTCTAGAGAGATGATGAACAGTGCGGCTGATTTAGGGGAAATAAGAATGAAAAATAGATATTTATTTTCTATTTTGACAATTAAAGGTCAAGATTGAATCCCTAATTGATCCAGCGGCTGTGATTAATCAGCTCGAAAATTAGAATTAAAATTGTATTTATATATTGACAATAATATATATATATATATATATATTACAATCTTAATTTTATATTTTATATTTTAATTATAATTAAATTGTAATCAATTTATAAATATTCTCTCATTTTTATAAATTATTTTATAATTTTAATTGCAAGAGAGAGTACAATTAATTTTATAAAATAATGTTCAACCAAGAAAGATATTTTCTAAATTTGAGATTTATTTCTAAATTCCCACAATACTCTAAGGCCAATCAATAGTTATGTTAATTAAAATTATTTTATTGAGCTTAATTTCGTAATAAAGCTTGAACAACTTATAATTAACGTCATTATTGATAAATTTGAATTTTACCTCGAAATCCGGTCAAATAATAACCTAAACCACAATTGGAACAAATTTCACTGAAAATTAATTCAACAAAATTAAAGACACTTAGTGTCTCACTTTGAGTACTCAAGCATACCTAACTCCAAACGGAGTTTGTTGAATCTTTCCGAGCTCAAAGGTTTTGTAAAAATATCGGCGATATTATGTTCGGTATCTATATATACCATCTTAATATTGCCCTTCGAGACATGGTCTCGTAGAAAATGATGTCGTATATCAATATGTTTTGATAATGAGTGCAACACAGAATTTTTACTCAAATTGATTGCACTTATATTATCACATTGAATTGATACTACATAAAATTTCACAATATAGTCAGCTAGTGTTTACTTCATCCAAAGGATTTGAGCACAACATTTTGCAGCTGCTATATACTCAGCTTCTGTAGTAGATATGGACACATAATTTTATTTCTTAGAAAACCAAGAAACTAGGCATCTACCAAGAAACTGACACGTGCCACTTGTGCTTTTTCTGTCAATTAGGTGACCAGCATAATCCGAATCAGAAAAGCACACTAAGTCAAATGGTTGTCCTTTCGGATACCATAGACCCATTTCAGTGGTTCCCTTGAGGTATCTAAATATTCACTTTACAGTGGCTACATGAGATTCCTTAGGATTCACTTGAAAGCGGGCACACTTACACATACTAAATTGTATGTCAGGCCTACTAGCAGTGATATAGAGAAGACTTCCGATCATTCCTTGATATTTCTTCGTATTTACAGAGATACCACTAGGATCTTCCGTCATCTTTAAGGCATGTGACATAGGGGTACTAATTGTTTTACAATTTTCCATATCAAATTTCTTAAGCATTTCTTTACAATATTTTGATTGCAAAATATGAATGCCTTCATCAAATTGCTTAATTTGCAACCCTAAAAAGAAATTTAATTCCCCCATCATGCTCATTTCAAATTCTTTACTCATAATATCTGAGAATTCCTTACATAGAGATTCCTTGGTAGAACCGAAGATAATATCGTCTACATAAATTTTGAACGAGTAAGATATCATCACCTTCATACTTCGTAAAGAGAGTGGTATCAATAATTCCTATTTTGAAACCATTTTCAATTAGGAATTTGCTTAACCTCTCATACCAAGCTCTGGGAGCTTGCTTTAGTCCGTATAAAGCCTTGTATAATTTGTACACATACTCAGGATGTAAGTGATCTTCAAATCCCAGTGGCTGGCTTACATATACTTCTTCTTCTAAGGCACCATTAAAGAAAGTAGATTTAACATCCATTTGATAGACTTTGAAACCTTTATGACAAACATAGGCTAAAAACATTCGAATTGATTCAATTCGAGCTACAGGAGCATATATTTCATCAAAATCTATTCTTTCTATTTGAGTATAGCCTTGAGAAACTAAACGTGCTTTGTTTCTTACCACTGTTCCACTTTTGTCTAACTTGTTATGAAAGACCCACTTTGTTCCAATAATGGAAGTTTTAGGGGGATGTGGAACTAGTTCCCAAACTTTATTATGAGTGAATTGGCTCAACTCTTCTTGTATAGCAAAAATCCAATCCTCATCTAATAAAGCTTTCTTTGCGGTTTTGGGTTCTATTTGTGATAGAAAGGCCATGTGACTCACAATGTTTTGAACTTGAGCACAAGTCTGAACTCCTTTAGTTAGATCACCTAAGACATAATCAATAGAATGATCTTTAATCAACGGTATTTCCGTAGGCAGTTCAAGTTCGTTCCCAACTTTTTCAAGAGGATTCTTTAGAATTGCAAGTCCAAGATTTATGTCTCCAATTTGTCGAATAACATTTTCAACATCACTTGGAATTTGACCATTTGAATCTGGTTCCTCCTCTATCAAATCTTTAAACTTTGAGTCTGGTTTAGATTTATCGAATACTACATTCATTGATTCTTCCACAACTAAAGTATTAAGATTGAAAACTTGATAAGCTTTGTTATTACTAGAATATCCTAGAGAGACACCCTCACCAGATTTAGGGTCGAATTTCGTTAGATAATCCTTAGTATTCAAAATATAGCACTTACTTCCAAAAACTTTGAAGTAGCTAAGCTTAGGAGTTTTACCAAAATAAAGCTCATAAGGAATCTTCATTTTGTTAGGTCATAGTAATACTCTATTAAGAACATGGCATGCAGTAGACATAGCTTCGGCCCAAAAATATTTTGGTCGACAATATTCATTAAGCATAGTCGTTGCCATTTCTTGTAACGTTCTATTTTTCCTTTCAATAACCACATTTGATTGAGGTGTATAAGGAGCAGAAAAGTTATGAGTAATACCATATGCCTCACAAAAATCAACAAATTTTGCATTTTCAAACTCTTTTCCATGATCCGTCCGGATATAGATAATCGAGTTATTGTGTTGATTTTGTATGCGCTTGCAAAGAGCCGCAAAAGATTCAAATGTGTCACTCTTTGAACTTGGGAACTCAGTCCACGTATAGTGAGAGTAGTCATCAACTACCATTAGGGTGTATTGACTTCCTCCTAGGCTTTGCACGGGAACAGGTCCAATGATATCCATATATAATAGCTCAAGTGGTCTAAACGTAGACACCGTGAATTTGGCTTTATGAGTTGCTCTTATTTGTTTGCCAATTTCACAAGCTTCACATATGTGATCTTTAACAAAATTGAGTTTTTGTAATCCTCGTACATGTTCTTTCGAACATATGGTCTTAATGAGTTTCATGTTTATATGACCCAACCTTCAGTGCCATAACCATAGATAATCATTAAAGGATACCAAACATACATTATCATATTTCGTAGTGTCACACGTATATACATTTTTGTTATATGGACAATTTAAGGCTAGTCTTCCATCTACATTGTAAATAGAACAATATGTTGACCGGAATACTACTTTGCAACCATTATCACATAGTTGACATAGAAAGAAAGTTGTATTTTAGTCCTGTGACTAATTGTACATTTGTTATTTTAAAGTTTTCATTTCCAATATCCCCAATGCCAATGATGTTGCCTTTACTACTATCTCTAAAGGTTACACTTCCGGCGACAACCTTTCTAATGTTGTTCAACAATGACTTATTACCGGTCATATGACATGAACATCCACTATCAAGATACCACACATCTTTTATAGCAGTAAGGCATACTTACACAAAGGATTAGTTAAACCTTTTGGTACCCTTTTGTCATAAGGGTCCTTGGGTTAGTACATCATGAGGCATATATGAACTAGCATGAACAAATCTAGGCATGTGATAAGCTTGCATATAATCATGTATGTTTCTAGATGCTTCATTCCTAGTAGATATATGATAAGGGTTTCTCCTAGGAGTATATCTGTTATGTCTAACATATTCATGATTATTTCTTGGGGGAAAGATGGTAATAATCGATTTTCTAGATTTAACATTGGCATTGTATTTCAAATTATTACTTCTAACATGAGCATTTGAAGTACTAGGGTAATCATGATGACTCATATTAGCATGATGACTCGATCTAGCATGATAACTCACATTTCTAGGCATAGGTGCATTTATTTTATGAATTTGATCATAATGGTTAGGATTTTGAGTCATAGAACCTTTTCTTGGTCCATAAGAAATTGGTTCTTGATGATACCAAAACCTTGGTTGGTTTTGAACATTCACTTTAGAATCATTATTCTTTTGAGATATTTTCTTTCCATCTCTAGTTCTAGAACTTGATCCTTTTGGAATCCACTTGTATTTTCCCTTAAGTTCACCTTCTTTAGCTTTGAAAAATAGACGAATATGTCCACTTACATTGCAATATGTACACTTAGGTGTAGGTGATTTAGGTGGAGTATTAATCGGAGGATTAGGTTTATGATCTTCCTTTTTAGTAGAAGCTTTATGGTCATAACCCAAGCCTTCACGATTAAATGATTCCCGAGAGCTAAACACCATTCTTTCTAGGATGGCATTACTCTTAGTGAATTGTTTTAAGGTGGATTCAAGATCTTCATTTTCTTTAATCAAGATATTAATCTTGTTAGTTAGGAACATCTCTTTATCCATAACTTGAGCCAAGAGCTTTTGATTTTCATCTTTAAGCTTTTGATTTTCCAACTTCATCGTTTCTAATTCCGAGACAATTCTTTGATGACTTTTGAATTCAACATTGATCTTGCCTTGAAGTTTGGCATAATCATTGTCTTTATTCATTAATTGAAGTTGGTAACCAAAGTCAAGCTCTTTTAAGGCTTCATGAAGCTCTTCCTCTCTATCTCCTATAAGAGATTGTTCGAGGTCATTTATATGTTCGCATCGTGAAGAATTCTCTTGAATCAATGATTCATTTTGAATTTTCAGATTTAGAAGCTCAACATGGAGCTCACGATTGCATTCATTTAAATGAAGCTTATCATTCTCAATCTCTTCATCTTGTATAATCATAGACACATTTTCGACTTCAAGAGTACGAATTTGGTCATCCTTTCCGTTTGTCTCGATTTTTAAGCTTTCATTTTGAGAGAGAATGTTAGTAACGTATTCCATGTCTTTGACATGTATGTCGATCAAACTAGTGACCTCTTTATGAAGCTCAAGACACAAATCCTCATATTTATCTTTTTCAGATTTTGTCTTAACATAACTTCGATTCAATTCATCATAACCAATTTTTAGATTTTTGACCAAGTTTCTAAGTTCAGAAATATCCATACTATAATAATCTACTTTGGACAAGTTAATATCATTACTATCACATGATGAAATCAAGATTGGTTTAGATGTTACCTCTAGTAGAGAAGTGGAGCCTTCCATTGGAGTAGTTTCGTCTTCGATTGCCATTAAAGCAAGGTTTATAGTTTCCTCATTCTGTTCAGGAGCTTCCCCATCCTCGCTTAGATCCCATCCACTTTCGGCTACAAGGATTTGTCCTTTAGACAAATTTGGACATTTCCTTTTAAAGTGGCCCGGTTGTTTACATTCAAAGCAAACAAACTCGGTCTCTTCAGGAACTACCTCTTTAGGCTTAGGTGCATAATTACTCATAAATTTCGAGTTATTGTAAGCATTGTTTGCTTGTGGTTGTTGCACACCTTTGCCTTTAGCATAGCTCGTAGTAGGAAAGTTGCTCTTATAATTCGGCCTACCCTTAGAGTTAAAAACTCGTTGTTGGTTACCCGATTTAAGAAACCCCTTTCCGTATCTTTGAGCTTTGCTTTATAAAACACGACGGAGTTATCTTGATAATAAAGCAATTTCATGCTCGTCAAGATTTTTTAACTCTTTGTTCAAATCATCGTCATTTTCATTTTCATCGATAAGTATTGCCTTTAAGGCCATACTCTTTCTCTTCTCTTCAACTTTAGGAAGAGGTTTATCCGGAGAATTATCTTCTTCGTAAGCACGAAGGTTGCCAAATAAACTATCGATGGTATATGTATTTAGATTATGCATTTCTTTTATAGTGGTAATTTTAACTTTTCAACTCGGAGGTAAGGCTTTTAAGACCCTTCGATTTTTCTCATTAATAGAGTATACCTTTCCGAGTTGAGCAAGTTCATCGATAATACGAGTAAATCTCATTTCCATATCAATGATGGTTTCACCCTCGAGGAGTTTAAAGTTCTCGTATTCTTGGATCAATATATCCATTCGAGAGTCTTTAATATCCATTGTTCCCTCATAGGTGATAACCAATTTGTTCCACATATCTTGTGTTGACTTGCAGTTATTAACACGTTTGTATTCTTTTTCTGCAAGTGCACTGGTTAAGACCATTTCCGCCTTAGCGGCTATGTTCATTAACTCTTCCTCTTCTGTATTCACTGACTTTCTTTTCGATGACTATTTCGTCAACTACTTTAGTCGGAACTACAACACCATCTTCGATATCCATCCATACTTTGACACCTTGGGATTTAGCATAAATTCTAAATCTTATTTTCCAAGTAGCAAAGTTGGTTCCATCAAAAAGAGGGGGTCTCGAACTCGAGATACCTTCACCACAACCAATGGTACTCAAATACGCCAGAAAGATCTACTTTTTGTTGTGTTTATAGGCACTGAAAAAGGCCATAGAACATGATTAAGAGCACTGTTCTGATACCAACTGTTAGGCCCGAAATAGGGGTAAAAGCTAGAAAGGGGTTTAATAACTTAATACCATTTTAAAAATTGAGCTTGGCGTTTTAAAATTTTCTTTTCTCCTTTTAAAATATTACCAGTCAACTAGTAATATAAGTGCAGAAAATAAAAGTAGAGAAAATAAATAGAGTACACAATGGAATTTTTATCCTGGTTTACGATGGCGCATCCCCTAACGAATCCGCTCACCCCTAGTCCAGTCCCCGAGTCCCTCCCTGAACTCGAGATTTTGCACTATAAAAAGATGTACTCCTTATAGTGGCGGAGAAGCCTTTTACAACACTTAGTATTTATCTTGGACCTTAACTACCCGTTAACCCCTCAAAATACAAAGCAAAAACCTACTTGATTTATCTTGGAACGTAACTCCCTGTTATCTCCTCACGATCAAAGTAGAACCCCTACAAGCTGGTCTTAGAGCGTAACTCCCCGTTACCTCTTCACAGGCAAGTAGTACCCCTAGAGCTGGTCTTAGAGCATAACTTCCCGTTACATCTTCACAGGCACGTAGTATCCCTACGAGCTGGTCTTAGAGCGTAACTCCCTGTTACCTCTTCACAGGAACGTAGTATCCCTTATGACCTTATCTTGGAATGTAACTTCCCCTTTACCTCCTCAAAGATACGTAAAAATCCCTTAGACTATGTTCCCCTACAACAATGTAGGTCTTGGATCCGGGTCTTAGGTCTTAGGTCTTTCCTTTTCCTCACGGTGCAAAGACACCCAACTCTCCGTCGGCGTGTCTAGGACTTGGGTCTTAGAACAAGGATCACCTCACTTCACTTTCACCTCAAAACAAAGTGTAGAGAACAAGTACTACGACTTATATCCCTGTTTAATAAAGAAAAGTGGTTGGACTACTATATTACAGTACTAGACCAAAGAGATAAACAAATATATATAGGATAGCCAAAGCAACAATATATATAAATGTGAGTTTGGGTAAGTCACTTAGTGAGAAAGGACGAACCACTCGAAAGGGTAAGTCACTTAGTCAAAAAGACGAACCACACGTTATGTGCTAATGTGTATGTAAGAAATTAAGTGTGTATGCTAAAGTAAGGTGCGGAAATTAAAGCGTATGAATTCAAGCACTTAAAGTAAATATGCTAAAGTAAAGTACTATATGTAAAGCTTATGAATGCAATGCAAGTACTTAAAATAAATCTTTTTTTTTTCTGCTTATTATTGTCCGATATATAAGGCCAAGGGTATATGATCTAAACTAAAGGCCGAATATATTGACTTGATTTATGTCAAGCTCGTTTCGAAATCAAGTTGTTTATAAGGCTTAAAGCAACGATTAAAATTGGCCTTTAAAACACACTTGAAATAAACCACTAAGATTCAATGAGTATTTTTCTTTTATGTCGTACCTCGACTTATACGAAATATTATATTACTCAGAGTCTAACGTGGACTAACTTCAAGAACTCAACAAGTTAGGCTCGTTTATGTCGTACCTCGACTTATACGAAAAGTCCTTAACTCGGTGTTCGAAGTTAAAGAATAAACCTTCAAATATTTAACGAGTTTACTTCGTTTATATCTCTAAATAATATATAAGATTTATATGAAATAGTAACACTCAGAATGTGTGTTGGTTTCTTTCATTTTATAACTCAACAAGATGTATTTATGTTTATGTCGTACCTCAACTTATACACAACACTCAACTTGGAATTAAGGTGAGTTACCTTGCAAATATTAGAGTAACCTTTTGTTTATATCTCTAAATGAGATTTATACAAATCGGTTTCCACTCTTGATATAAGCTTGGTTTAGATACAAAAATTCAACAAGGAAGCCTCTTGTTTATGTCGTATATATCGACTTATACAAGTCTAGCCTCGACTCAGAATTTAAGTAAATAGTTGTTGTTTCTAATCCCAAAATAAATCAAGGATATTAACAACCAACTAAGGAGAGAGATAAGTTAATAACTCTCTTGGTTTAGTTCACTCTTTATATATATGAGAATAAGAAGTTAAGATAAAAGCCCGTGTATATATAACTCGAGGAACAAGCCTAACAATATATATACTTGCAAGAGGTCAAACAAGCAAGCTAGTGTATATATATGTTTGGCCGAATATATATATATATATATATATATATATATATATATATATATATATATATATATATAGATAAAAATAGACAATTAAGAACTAACTTATGACCCTTGTGCTCTATAGGTGTTAGATCTATGGAAGAACTAAGCTTATAACTCAAGAACTCTAAGAGCTGAAAATTTTCTGGAATTGAGAGCTACTTGGGAGAGAAAATTGCAGCATTTACTTGGCTCAAATGGCTTGAGAAGAAGTGTGGGGGTGGGGGTGTATTTAAAGAAGAAAATTATGGTTTTGGGTGGGGGATGAGGGGACAAAGCTTCCTTAAAATAAGGGAAAGGTACATAATTTGAATTTTGTGTTCCTTCATCAGTACTAGCCCACTTGCATGCATGGAAAAATGTGCAAACCACATTCAGTTAATAAATAAAGCTAATAAAAGCGAAACTGAACGATTCAATGATGAATATGATGTTTTTCAAAACATGCTCCAAAAATTATGAAAATTTGGGAACCATCTGGTAATATTCCAAGTAGGTCATGGCCAAAATCCTACTCAATTTGGAGTTGACCTTCATTGACTTTTAATTAACCGAACAATCAATTACGTATCGAAAGTACAGGTGAAAAATAAAAGTCACCCAAAAATTATGAAAAACATCCTAAAATCCTTTTTAAATATTCTAGTGACACTTCCCAAGTTTCAAGTCAATTGGACATGTGTAGCTATTATTTCGAGAAAAAGATTATTTTGGTGTCCCTACGGCCCGAAACAATATTCGATAGCCATTTGTCGGAACTTGTCGACGTTTGGACTAAAGTTTTGAATTGAAATATATTTAAACATAATATTCCTAAATTAATAATGACTATGAAGTCTAAGGAATATTTATGCTTGAATTAAAATGCATTTTATCCGAATAAATAAGACAGTTAAGGACTTTTAGGATAAAATCTGCATTTTACATTTAGGCATGACTTTGTTGAAGATAAGTTGAACAAATAAATTTAAAAAATATATTCAAAATATATTCCCTTGAAAACCTTTAAAACAGACACTCTTTTAATTTAATAAAACATTTTCTGTCTCGTGAAAGCAGTGTCAAAAATACAGTATTTGTTCGTCTTCAGTCTTTTCCTCAAAATATAACATATGTAGACTAGATTTGATTTTATCATTATTTTGATAAATCTTATCTAATTATATGTCGAGAGAAAATTATTTTGTTTCGTTTATAAAACAGTTTGACCAAGTTTGACTTTCCACTCGTTGACTGTCACTTCGAATAACCTAAGGGACGATTACTATGTTAATTAGTAACTTCCTAACCCTAATTTAATTTACACTTAGCGTTAAGACAAAATTAATCAAAACCTATAGAAAAGGCTGTATCTCACAATCTTCCCCTTTTTGATATTTTGTCGAAACATTCGAGTGTAAAATTAAATATGTGTGTGACGGACTAAAACTTCCCTTACGTGTATGCAACTATCTAATTTATGCATTTTTTGATTTTAAGATCTAATTAACACTTCCCCTACAGTGTTGAAATTCTTTTTTAATTTTAAATGCGTAACAGATAAGCATACAAATATTATGCAGCAAATAGGATGTACAGAAAAAAAATTTGAGTATTTATACCTTGATAAGTGAATACTTATCATTTTTTCAATTCCAACTTGGTATACTCCATTTTCATATTTTCCAAGTGCATTCCAAGTTTTGATAAGAATTTAAAAAATTCTATATCAAGTTTCCATATAAGCTGCAAGATATTTAAGAGAAATAAGAGTTCTAAAAATAAAAGTCTTAACTTTTGAAAATAAACTCTCTTTTAGAACCCTTGAAAATTTAATTATCTTTTAGAACAATATTTTCTTTCTTTTTAGAAATTTATTTTACTCTCATCATTCCCTTTTATAGTAAAAGTTTTAATTTTACCCCTCTAAATATCTTCCCCTTTTTGACAAACTATCAAAAAGATTTTTAAGAGAGTATGTTTTTCGAAAAATAATTTTCTGATGTGTTAACAATTCTATTAGTTTAGAGAGCAAGAGTGCACTTCCCTTTTAATTTCAAATATGTATATTTGAAATATATGTACTTCCCTTTTTATTTCAGTTGACTTTGTTCAATTTCAATTGCTTTAATTGAAAATTTGAAATCTCCTTGAGCCATCAAAATTCGACTAAAGCTTTAGTTGCCATCTATTTCTTGATATGAAATGTGATCCACATGCATGCAATAATTAGTGGAAACGTTTAATAGTCTCAAGACAGGATATTAAACTAAATTATGTTGCTGTTTTACAAACTTAAAATGAATAGTTTGTCCAGAGACAAAAACAATCTTCACAACTGTTCAAGACTTGGAGAGTTGCAGAGTAACTCTTTTGAGACTTTGGTTCAGGTATTCCACCTCTTGCAAGCATAACTTGCCTTTTTCCTGAAACAAGATTTAGTTAGTATATCCAGTAGTGTTCCAGAAATCACATTAAATTAAATCTGATAGACTGCAATTTATGTTACAAACTAAGGATTAATTTGTGACTGGAACAAAACTCCATTAGTGCCTAATCTAACTTGGTGTTGCCTAAAAATCAAATGGTTAGTAGTAGAACAAGTATAACTCAAACTACTAAATAATGAAGCTACTAGAACTGATAAAAATCAGATATTTCATTAAAGATCAGCTTCATCCCATTACATCTTCATTTAACTAGCAGGGATAGACAAAAGTAGTATTCCTAAATTGACCAATCACACACAGAGGTCAACTTACATACTAAACAAGTTGTAGGCATACTAGTAGCTAACAAAAGTAAAGTACAGGATAACAACTAGGTCATTTAAGTACTAAACTAAAAAAGCAATCACATATGATTGTTGCAGCCACACAAGCAGTTATAAAAGCAAACACATAAGACATAAAAAGATACAGACACACTTATGAGACTCTAACACCACCACCAACATAGAACTACTCCATATTTATCAAAAATCAGACACAAGGCCAGTTTAATCCATGACATCATAGTCAGGATTGTTAATCACTGCAAGATTAGCCATATCTGTGTCCATGTATTCTTTTCCTCCACCATCTGGAGCATCCAACACTTGTACCATCCTTGGAATTTGTCCCATAACATCTATCATTGGCATCACTACTCCATCAGACATGGCCATTTACATGTGGATATAGTGGGACAGGCCAGTTTCAAGTCTACTGTTGGTCCCTGATATTGTAGAAGGGGGGTTGAATACAATATCTATTAATTATCGCGGAATATTGGATTTAAAAATATTATTTTAAATTCACACGAAATATTAATTGAAATGAAATACTGTTCAAGTAGAAGATATAATTTTAACTTGAAAAGTATTACAAAATTAATTAGTAGAAAGTTTATATAACTGTTTAAAAGCTTAGAACGATTTTGACATGAATTGTTCGAGTTTAACAATTATATTCCAAACTAAGCACAAAAATCTGTGAATATTACAATGCATACAAATTTCTGAATTTGAATGTTTGAACGACAACTGAAAAATGAAGACCATCTCCTCATATTTATAGAGGAGGAAAGCCAGCATGACTCATCCTAGTATGACCTTTTTCAATTAAATTTAACCCTTGTATGACTCATGAAAAGGTTGGGCAAGACTCATAATGGTCGGTATGACTCATTTTTAGACTTCGGTATGACTCACTGTGAATTGCTCGGTATGACTCATAAATTCTGCTCGGTATGACTCATGAATTCTGCTCGGTATGACTCATAAATTCTGCTCGGTATGACTCATTAAATTCTGCTCGGTATGACTCATAATTCTGCTCGGTATGACTCATTGTGAGTCATATGAATCATTTCTTTTCTTAGTAAATCAACTCTACTTAATTTAATTAATTAATTTATGAATTAAATTAAATTCAGACTTGAATTAATTTAATAAAATAAATTAAATAATTAACTTAATTTTAATTGTAGAATTAAAATACTATTAAGTCTTTTGTTCAACTCTTTAGTCCGTCTTTTGTCATGGAACCACTTCAGCTTGATGTTGAATATTTATTAATTAAAGTTGACACACAAATGTACTGTCTGTTTCATTTGTGTCATACTTTAAATAAATATTCTTCATGTCTTTTAACATTTTAGTATAGTGGCCTTCTGTCTTTGCTTAGCTTTTCTGTCTTCTTTTTCTGTTCATCTTCTTCTGGAATCTTCGTATAGTAATCACTCAAAATCTTCTGAATCCTTTTGAATTTACTACTTGATTATTTTCCACTGACGCTTGAACATATTAATGAACTTCTTCAGTGTTGAGTAGTAGGTTCAACTGAGTACTTTTGATTTTCAGTGACTAGTTGACTGTCTTTGCCTTGATTCCTGTTAAATATTTATTATTTATCACTGTTTCTAGATTGAGTTGAGTTGTCATCTAATTATTACAAATAGGCCTAATCATATGCCTTTCAATCTCCCCCTATTTGTTGTTAAACATTTAACATACAAATTCCTAGAGGATAACTCAACTAACAACTAAGAACATAAATATGACATGTAAGAGCTTGTGAATAATAAACAAAAGTTCTGGTTTTATATTTAACAATTTTCCAGATTCATACTTAAAAGATAAATACAAGATAGTTGTTCCTCTAGTACTGAACAAATATAACATAGTTTCTATCTTGGCCTATCTAAGACTTCAGTCTTCAGTGGTATCCAATTCACCTTATTCTAGATTAGAACTCTTGTGCACAGGTGTTCTGGGTACCTCTTCAGTTTCAGTCGGAGTTGCGGTTGACTCTCCATACAATCTTCTCTGTTGAGCCTTTGCTAGCTGAAACATGACTTCCTCTTCAATAGGATCTACTGTTTCTTTTTGTACATCATAAGGCTGTGTGGAATCTATCTTTGGCATTTGCCTGATGTAAGATTTGATGTTTCTGGATAAACAGTAGTTCCTTATTTTCTGTGCAGCATCTAGCTTGGCTTGTGACCTGAATCCTTTTGATCTCAGCATCCTTTCAACTTGGATCATATACCTCACCGTATAGCCTTTCAATGACTCCTCGTCTAGCTTCATGATTTGATACAACTTGTTTGAGAAAAACCTCACTTCATGAGGATCATATAAGATCTGAGGACTAGCCGCTGTTGCTATTTCTCTGAGTCTGTCCCTGAGAAGTTCATTTTCTTCTGAGCTTCTCTTTACTTTGTTTAACAGAACCCATATCACTGATAATGATCTCTTTCGGAAGAATTCTAGAGATACTCTGATTGTTCCATTCCTGTGAGTGTAGACCAGTATTTGCCAGTCTTCAAGAATGTGATCCACTAAGACAGTGATATAGTCAACTTCTTCCTTCAATGCCTTCATGAAGTTATCCAGATTTTTATTTGAATCTTCAAGACCCTTGATAACTGAAAGCATTTGTCTGTCTTCAAAGGGACCTTGTTGAATTTTGTCTAGGACTTTCCTTGTTGCATCCCATCTGTCCCCTATCTTCATCTCTATATCTTCCTTCTTCTTCTTTAGTGCTAAGGCCCAAAGCTTCTGTTTTTCTAAGCTTGCCTCTCTTTCAGCTTGGGTTCTTTCCTTGACTAGAGCTTTTAAGTTTAAAGTTTTGGCATGGCTTGCCTTGATGTCTTCCTTCAGCTTCCTCATTGCCTCTTCATAGGCAGGATCATGCTCTTTTTCTTTTGGAAATAGAAATTCATCATCAAAGACAGCTTCGTCTTCAGCTCTGCAGTAGTCAGGATTGAAACCTTGATTTTCAGCACTTACTTCCTCAATGAATTGCTCTTGTTGATAGTACTGTTCCTCTGGAATATTCGATAGAAATTGATCTTCCTCAGAGTACAGTTTTTCTTTTCCTTTGCTAGTAGCCCCTTCTTCTTCTTCAGCTACAGACTTTCCTTTCTCCCCCTTAGTTGAGGGATCCTCTACAGGTTTTGAAGCATCCAATGATTTACTGACATTTGCAATTGCCAAGTAGACCTGCTTCATACCTTCATTAAGATGTTCCATTCCATCATCTAACTTGTTGAATCTTGCTGATGAGATTTCTTCATTTAAACGAATTCTTTCGTTTAAATTTCTTTCCACATTATCAATTCTTTCATTTAAATTGGAAATCTCTTCCATGTCATCAGCAATTAACTTCTGAACATCCTGGATGTTTTGAGTTTTTAATATTACATTTGACTTGACATTATCAACATCCTTTCTTATGATTGACAGTTGTGCAGTTACAGAGGCAGACTTGCTGCTTGTTCCTTCCCTTTGTTTATTTCAGTCTGAACAATCTGCATCTGTTTCTGGAGAGCTTCCATTTTTAACATGAGTTCACTGTGTGTGTGTGTGTGTGCACTCACCTCGCTTGCACTCCTGTTTGGACTATCACTACGTGCATGTGTATCGCTCAGTGTTTGCCTCACATCACTCGTGTTTAGCTCCTTATCTCCTCCAGATCCTGATGCTGTACCTGTATATATAATAATAGCTTTTAAAGAGTCGAAATGCCCTTTTGATGCCTGTGAAGGCGCGTCCTCAACAAGATGAACTTGCATTGGCTCCGCTACTGGCGTAGCTACTCCGTGAATGGAGTCACATCTCCCTCTATGGAGTGGTTGCCTCTCAAATCCACCAGTGGATTCGAGACCTTATTCTAAAAGAACTGGATGTAAGAAATCCAGGGGGGTCACCACCTTAGACAATGTAGTGAGTGGCTCATTAGAGTCTGTGGTGCCCCTTAGTTCCACTGAGGGTAACTGATGCCGCACTGCATCGAAAATGTCATGGTCCACAACATAGGTGGCATCCGACGAGTTTTTATCAAAAACATTTTCTTCAAGAAAAGTGCCCTCATGTGATTCTGTTTCTGCAAGTGGAGGTCCTGCTATTGTGAGAGCTAGCAGTGTGCTAGGATCTGAATCTGAATCACCCGTTTCATCAAGTGTATCTAGAGATTTTTGGATAGCTGTTTCAAAATCCATATCCCATTGTGAGGAAATGGATGAATCTGCAGTTGTCTCAGGTTCTGATCTTGATCTTTTAGTAGGTGGAGATAGAGCTGCGGGTTCACTTGCACTTACAATTCTCCCCCTAACTTTTCTAACAGGTTTCTTCCTTTTACGAATATGACTGATTGAGGATGGTGAAGGAGAAACTGTTTATGGCTCTAAATCAGCCTGGGTTTGAACCTGTGTGTTTTCAGGTTCATGGCCAATGTCCTGAAGTGAAAAACCACAATCATAGTCCGCCACAGATAAATCTAAAAGAGCAGTAGTTATATTTATAGGTAGGAAATTAGAAGCTAAGGTTTGAGATATTACCTGTTGTTCTTCAGCTTCTTGTTCAGCATGTTGTGCAGCTTCAAGTAGTAGTTGCACTGACTCAGTTTCCATTGGCACTTCCTCTGTTTCTTGTTCTGGTACTTGCTGAGCCTGTTCTGGGTTGGCAATTTGATCCAATATCTGACCCATGTAGTTTGTCCTCACCACTGGCACATTTTCAAATCTGGGATTGTTGTTGAGCCTTGCAAACAGAGCATTCTGTGTGGATGGAGATGTTTGTGATGGACTGTTCTGAAATAAGGCTTTATCTTCATCCAACAACAAGTCATTCATGAACAGCATTAGGAACCTTGGATAGTAGACTTGTACATACTGTTCCCTGTGTTCTGGCTTTCCCATTTTCCTGATTATTTCTTTCAGCACCAACTTCCCAAAATTTATTCTTCGATTGTGAGCCACTGAAAATCCTATGATTTTTAGCAAAGAAGAAATATTGTTGAAGTTGCTCTTCGTTGTAGGTGCAAACACTTTAACCAGTGTGTCGAAGAAATAATCCCACTCATGCACTAGCTTAGACTTTGTCAGTCTTACCAAGTTGATTTCACCCTGATACTGTATAGCAGTAAAGAACTCAAGAATTTATGGAATAGTAGGTGGGTCAACAAAGTTGTCCAAGGGGAATTGCAGAATTCTATTCACGTCATCTTCAGTTATCATATATTCATGTTCCCCAATTTTGAATGAGAATTGCACTCTGGCTTCAGTTGATCTATTTCTAGCAGTGCTGTATAAAGCCCTTAATGCTAGAATCTGTAATGGAGCGTCTAGGGTTATGGCAGTCCTAACCAAAGAGTGTTCGTTCATGAAAATAATCCAGGGTCTAAACTTTGCTACTGTACAAATCTCCGGATTAAAAAATCCGACAAAATTAGTCTTAACAATCTCGCAAAAACCAGCCATTTTTTTTTGATAAATTACAATTAATAAATTACAAAGTTGCAATAAAACAGTAAAATCAAATTACAAGTACAGAAATTGAAAATTACACAGTTAACTTAAAAATCCTAACTAACAAACCACAGACCCATTCGATTTTTACACAAGATCAATAAACTCAGTCCTTAATCACCACTAGTTCAAGAAAAATGATTCTTCAAACCCTCAACCCAGTCAACTCAGTTAACTCGGTTTCAATCTCACGAAAATTGGGCAGTATAACGTTTGTAAGAGATGATTAAATACCAAACCAGCAAGTGTAAGCACTTGTAATAATCTAACAAGCAACTCCAAATAGTTGAAGGGATCGAAAATCACAAGTTTTTGACTCTGTGTGTGTGTATCGCGGGTGTGTGTGTGTGTCTAATATTCAAACTCAATATGACTTAATAAAATGCAGTCGGTATGACTTGTTAATGAGTCATACCGAGATTTTATTTTTAATTAAAATTAAAATCCAATCGGTATGACTTAGATTAGAAGTCATGCTGAGAGAGAAAAATATATATATATATATATACACATTAATTATTTCTAAAATCGAAATAATATATTGAAAATTTTATTCGACTTTTAGATTTAATTAATTAATTAGAAAAGTAAAAAAACTAAATTATTAAGGACATATAATTATTTATATTATCAATTATTCTAATTAATTTAGGAATTAAATTAACTCAATCCTTGAATTAATTTAATGAATAAATTAATTAATTGATTAATAACATAATTATTATTAATGTACAATAATAATTAGAAAAACAAATAAATAAATACATAATATGCTTAACTTAAATTAAAAGTACTTATGCTATAATTGAAATAATTATCTATTAAGAAAATTTATTAAATTTTGAGATAATTTTCCAAAAATTCATAAGCTCTTAGGACTTTATTAATTCAAGTCTCATAAATTCTTTAAATATTATCATTTAATATTTATGAGCTTTAAATTAATTCCTAGCAACCAAAAATTAGCCATTATTTAACATCCCTAGTTCACTAACCAGTTTTGAAAAAGAGGATTCATCAAGTGGTTTCGTGAAGATGTCGGCTATCTGATCTTCTGTGGGTACAAAATGTAACACCACAGTTCCATTCATGACATGCTCTCGGATAAAATGATACCTTATGTCAATGTGCTTGGTTCTTGAGTGTTGTACAGGATTATTGGAAATTGCTATTGCACTTGTGTTGTCGTAGAATATTGGAATTTTATTCAACGTAAGCCCATAGTCATTCAGCTGATTCCTTATCCACAAGATCTGTGCACAACAGCTGCCTGCCGCAATGTATTCTGCTTCGGCTGTCGAGGTAGATACTGAGTGTTGTTTCTTGCTATACCAGGAAATCAGTCGACGTCCTAGAAGCTGACAGCTTCCAGAAGTACTTTTCCTATCCATCCTACAACCTGCATAATCCGAATCTGTATAGCCAATTAGGTCAAAACCTGTATCTTTAGGGTACCAAATTCTAAGATTTGGTGTGCCCTTAAGATATCTAAAAATTCTTTTCACAGCTATAAGATGAGATTCTCTAGGATCTAATTGAAATCTAGCACATAAGCATGTTGCAAACATAATATCAGGTCTACTAGCAGTTAAGTACAATAATGAGCCTATCAGACCTCTATAGCTTGTGATGTCAACTTTCTTACCAGTTTCATCCTTATCAAGCTTTGTGGCTGTTGGCATTGGGGTTTTTGCCGGTGAGGAGTCTTCTAGACTGTATTTTCTCAACAGATCCCTTACGTATTTTGATTGGCAAATAAAAATCCCATCTTCCTTTTGCTTTACTTGCAATCCAAGGAAGAACGACAGCTCACCCATCATGCTCATTTCATACCTACTCTGCATTAACTTAGCAAATCTCTTGCACAAGTTTTCATTAGTAGAACCAAATATGATATCGTCAACATAAACTTGGACAAAAATCATATCTTTTTCATGCAATTTATAAAAGAGAGTTTTATCTATAACACCTCTAATAAAACCATTTTCAAGTAAAAACACAGAGAGAGTGTCATACCATGTCCTTGGTGCTTGCTTGAGCCCATAGAGAGCTTTGAATAGAAAATATACAAAACCAGCAAACTCTGGATTTTCAAAGCCAGGGGGCTGTTCCACATAAACTTTATCTTCTAACTCTCCATTCAGAAAAGCACTCTTTACATCCATTTGATAAACTTTAAAATTGGAATGTGCTGCGAATGCCAGAAATATCCTGATGGCTTCAAGTCTTGCAACTGGTGCGTAGGTCTCATCATAATCAATTCCCTCTTCTTGGGAGTAACCCTTTGCCACCAGTCTGGCCTTGTTCCTCGTAACAATGCCATCAACGTCTAACTTGTTCCTGTATACCCATTTCGTGCCAATAACAGATCTATCTTTAGGCCTGGGTACCAGTGTCCATACTTCCTGTCTTTCGAACTGATTGAGCTCTTCTTGCATGGAAAGAACCCAATCTGGATCAATTAATGCATCTTCAATCTTCTTTGGTTCTTCTTGAGATAGAAAAACTGAAAATAAACATTCATTTGAAGTTGCACTTCTGGTTCTTACTCCAACATCTGGATCACCTATGATCAATTCAAAAGGATGATCTCTGCTCCATATCCTTTCCCTGGGTAGGTTTGATCTTGATGATTCGCCTCGAAATTCATTGTGATGTTGTGTTCTACCAGTTGATCCTTCATCTCCCCCTGAGTTGCTGCCAGGATGACTTGTTGATCCACCACTGGTATTAGTAGTATCTCTAGTGTTACCATTGTTTCCACCACTGTTACCTGGATCATCATTATTATTGTCATCATCATTTCCTTTTGCAACCTCAGGTTCTTCTTCGTCATCAAAATGTGTCTGGATAATTGTCGAATTTTAATGACTCAGAAGAATCTTCAGTTTGGATACTTGGGAGTTTAGTGTCATCAAAAGTTACATTGACACTTTCTTTCACTTGGTGCTGATCAATTATGTACACCCTATATGCTCTTCTTGAATACCCGACAAAAATAGCTTCATGTGCCTTGGCCTCAAACTTGCCACGATGTTCATCTCCATCCTTTAACACAAAGCATTTGGCTCCAAATACATGAAAGTACTTGAGAGTTGGTTTCTTGCCAGCCATTAATTCATAGGGAGTTTTCATATGATCTTTGTTGATTAGAGTTCGATTCTGAGTGTAACAAGCTGTATTCACTGCTTCAGCCCAGAAGTAGATAGGTAACCTCGATTCACTTAGCATTGTTCTTGCAGCTTCAATCAGGGTTCTATTTTTCCTTTCTACAACTCCATTTTGTTGCGGAGTCCTTGGTGCTGAATATTGCCTTGTTATCCCCTTGTCTGAGCAGAAGTTATTCAGAACTTCATTTCTGAATTCTGTTCCATTATCTGATCTGATTGCCCGGACAGGTAACTTTGAATTGTTGGGTTCCGAGGCATAAAACGCAGCGGATTAAACGTAAATATAACGAAAAATTTCGGAACCCTAACGCAGGATCATGTATAAGATTGACAGATTACGGTGAAACGGAATCATACCTTTGTCTGGTCTTGACTTACACGAACTCAACGGAGATCTTAGCTTTCACGACTTGTGTCTTCCTCTCGAAAGCACCTCTATGGTATCCACACGAGCACCTTCAAGAACGTCTCACGATCTTGATTGCGGAATGGATGTACTAGCCTCCTTTGATGATTTCGAATTCTGCCTTTTCTCTCTGCCTTTGCTGCTGCTTCTATAGGGTTTTTCTTATCAAAAACGTGCACCCTTATTAACCCTGCATTATCTATTTATAATGGTTGGTTAATAGGCCCATAATAGCAACCCATAACAGCAAAGCCTAATCCATGTAGGTTTAGGATTAAATAATAAAACCGAATTTTATTATTTAATTAATAACTAAGTCACACTTAATTATTAATGGCAGAATTCAAATTCGAATTTATATTATTTCAATTAATTAAGTCTCACTTAATTAATATAATAAAATTCAAATAATCATCAATTAATTTAAATCTATAATTTAAATTAATTATTCCTTAAAGTACTATATGTGTGTGACCCTATAGGCTATTATTTAATTAGCAATAATTTTATTCTCCAATAAAATTATAAACAATGAGCGGTATCTAGTAATACATCAATGCTACCCAATTAAATAATAATTAAATCGTGATTCGATAAAACCTTTCGTGATTAATGTTTCCGTATAATATAATCCCTTTAACCACATATATATTATAGATTAAACTCGAGGCATGTATTTAGTCATCCTCTTCAACATTTAATCCGGGTTTACTTGATCCATGAGTAGACTATGAAAACAAATCATTATTTGAGCACGACCATGCATTTTATAGTCTCACTCAATCAAGAGGCCAATAATATCTCTCCTAATTATAGGAGGGTTAAATCCTTTATCTATCATTCATATTTCTCATACGACTCATGATATACCCGATGTCCACTTTTATCATCACCCGGTCAAAGGTAAGTTTTAATGTAGTCAAAGTATATTAATCCTCGTATAGAAATATAATGATCTCAAGTCAAAGGATCATTACACCATTATCACTGTGAGTCTTTCTTATGACTTTATTAAACATGAAGAATCTCACTGTGGGTCTGTCCAGTATCATGTACTCCTACATGTACCTATGTATTGACTTTAGTATCCCCATACTTATAACCAATGAGATGTGGTTATCAGTCAAACAACATACTAGTCTATTTATGTATTATTATTGTCCTATAATAATAATACTCGACTAGGGACATTTAAGAATATGATATATTATATAATCTCAAGTTCAAGTCATGTACTAAACTATACAATGTGTATCATGATTCTATGGACATTTATTATGCTAACAAATATATCGCAGTAATTAAAGTCATAATAAATACGTTTATTGAATAATTAATTGACATAAAGGTTTATCAAAATAAACATTGTATTGCGTCTAGGGCACCTACACCAACAATCTCTCACTTGCACTAGAGTCAATCACCCATGTATCTAATACCCATGGAACTAGTGTGACCGTCGTGCTTCTTCTGCGACAAACCTTTGGTCAGTGGGTCTGCAATGTTATCATTTGTGTGCACTTTACATATGTGTATGTCACCCCTTTCATTAATCTCTCGAATGAGGTGATATCTCCTGAGTATGTGTTTGGTTCGGGAGTGAGCTCTAGGTTCTTTAGCCTGTGCAATGGCTCCATTATTATCGCAGTATAGATCAATGGGATCTGCGATCGATGGAACCACTCCCAAATCAGTAATGAATTTTCGAATCCAAACAGCTTCCTTAGCCGCTTCACAAGCTGCAATGTACTCAGCCTCCATTGTAGAATCAGCTACTGTTTCTTGTTTTGAACTCTTCCAACTTACAACACCTCCGTTTAGACAAAACACAAAACCAGACTGTGATACAGTATCATCCCTGTCTGTTTGAAAACTTGCATCGGTGTAACCTTTTACAACCAGTTTTTCCTCTCCTCCATACACCAAGAATGAATCTTTAGTCCTTTTCAAGTACTTTAGAATATTCTTGACAGCCGTCCAGTGACCTTCACCTGGATTAGATTGGTATCTGCTCGTCATGCTTAAAGCATACGAAACATCTGGGCGAGTACATACCATCGCATACATGATGGATCCAATTGCTAAGGCATATAGAACCTTACTCATGCGGTCCTTGTCATCCAATGATTTCGGACACTGATCTTTAGAGATCGTTATCCCTTGAGACAAGGGGACATATCCCCTTTTTGCATTTTGCATACCAAAACGATGCAAAACCTTATCGATGTATGTACTCTGACTTAGACCGATCATCCTTCTAGATCTATCCCTATAGATCCTCATTCCTAGAATGTAGGATGCTTCTCCTAAGTCTTTCATAGAGAAGTTGCTCCCTAACCAAATCTTAACAGCCTTGAGAGAAGGTATGTCATTCCCCATTAGTAGTATGTCATCAACATATAGTACTATGAATGCCACATGGCTCCCACTAACCTTCTTGTAAACACAAGGTTCATCTTCGTTTTGAACAAAGCCATACTCTTTGACTGTTTCATCAAAACGGATATTCCATCTCCTAGAGGCTTGCTTCAATCCATAAATGGATCGACGTAATTTACATACCTTGCTAACATTCCTTGGATCGACAAAACCTTCAGGTTGTGTCATGTACACATCCACATCCTCTTCAAGTATTCCGTTAAGGAAGGCTATTTTGACATCCATTTGCCAGATTTCATAATCATGGAATGCTGTAATAGCAAGCAAAATCCTTATGGACTTGACCATAGCCACTGGTGAGAAAGTTTCATCATAGTCAATACCATGAATTTGTTTGAAACCTTTTGCAACCAGCCTTGCTTTATAGGTCTGAACATTTCCATCCATGTCAGTTTTCTTCTTAAAAACCCATTTGCACCCTATGGGTTTTACCCCTTCAGGTGGATCAACCAAAGTCCATACTCGGTTTTCGTACATGGAATCCATCTCGGATTTCATGGCTTCTAGCCATCTCTTAGAGTCTGGACTGTTCATAGCATCTTGGTATGTGAGAGGCTCATCTTCATCTATAAGCATCAAATCACCACATTGAGTCAAAAGAAATCCATATCTCTCTGGCTCATGGCGAATTCTACCAGTTCTACGAACAACCTGTGTTTGTTGAGCATTATCATTATCCTGCTCATGTTCCACTTCAGGTTCAATGCTATTTTGTGGTTCTCGATCTTCATCGAGGTCTATAGTTCTCCCACTGTTTCTTTTGGAAACAAAATCTCTTTCCATGAAAACAGCATCTCGAGCAATAAACACTTTCTGCTCAGAAGGACTATAAAAATAATACGCCTTTGTTTCTTTAGGGTATCCCACAAAATTGCACTCTTCAGATTTAGGTCCAAGCTTGTCAGATACTTGACGTTTCACAAATGCCTTGCATCCCCAAACTTTAATAAAGCTCATGCCTGACCGTTTCTTCTCCCATATCTCATATGGAGTCTTTTGAACCTTCTTAGTAGGAACACGGTTAAGTGTGAAAGTCGCTGTTTCTAGAGTATAACCCCAGAAACTAATTGGAAGATCTGCATGACTCATCATCGATCGTACCATGTCCAACAAGGTGCGATTTCTCCTCTCTGAAACTCCATTCCATTGAGGTGTACCTGGCGGAGTGAGTTGTGATACAATACCACACTCCTTTAAATAATCTTTAAATTCAGTGCTCAAGTATTCTCCTCCACGATCAGATCGTAAGATTTTAATACTTGCACCTCCGCCAATTTGCTTTTCTACTTCAGCCTTGTATTCTTTGAACTTTTCAAAAGAATCGGATTTATTCTTCATAAGATATACATACCCATATCTACTGAAATCATCAGTAAATGTTATGAAGTAGTAGTAGCCTCCTCTAGCCATCACACGCATTGGGCCACATACATCACTATGTATTAGCTCCAGACGTTCAGTGGCCCTTTGACCCTTACCAGTGAAAGGGACTTTAGTCATTTTACCAAGCAAACAAGATTCGCATTCTTGGTATGATTCAAAATCAAACTTATCCAAGTATCCATCCTTATATAATTTGGATATGCGTTTCTCATTTATATGGCCTAGACGACAATGCCAGAGGTATGTTTGATTTGAGTCATTAACTTTAAGTTGTTTGTTTTCTATATTACAGACAGGATTATCTAAGTCAAGAACATATAAACCATTAAACAAACGCGCAACACCATAGGTTAAATCATTCAAAGCAAAAGACCAACTGTTGTCCTTTATTGTAAATGAAAAACCTTTCTTGTCCAAACAAGAAACAGAAATAATGTTTCTGCGAATTGCAGGCACGTAATAACAATTATCCAGTTCTAAAACTAGCCCAGAGGGCAAAGATAAATAATAGGTTCCTACAGCTAAAGCAGCAACTGTTGCTCCGTTGCCAACTCGTAGGTCCATTTCTCCTTTAGCCATTGTCCTACTTCTCTGCATTTCCTGCACATTTATACAAATGTGAGAAGCACATCCTGTATCCAATACCCAAGATGTAGAAATAGACAGATTGACTTCTATAACATATATACCTGAATTAGAAGCTTGCTCAGCCCTCTTCTTCTTCAGATCCTCCAAGTAAACTGAACAGTTTCTCTTCCAGTGACCAGTTTTCTTACAGTAGTGACATTCACCCTTAGCGACCCCACCTTTAGGCTTTAAAGCCTGTTTAGGACCTGACTTTGGCTTGGGTGTAGAATCAGAACCTGTCTTCTTCTTACCCTTCCACTTGCCTTTCCCTTTGGCCTTACCTTTATTGCCCACCATCAGTATGGGAGCAGGTTCAGCCGTCTTCATGTTGGTCTCATATGTTCTCAACATAGCCAATAATTCAGTAGGTGTTTTGACAAATTCATTCATATTGTAGTTCATAACAAACTGAGTGAATTTGTTGTTCAAAGAATTCAAGATTAGGTCAATACCAGTTTCCGGACCAATCGGGAAACCCAAAGTATCAAGATACTCAATGTAACCAATCATCTTCAGAACATGTGGGCCAACTAGTTCACTTGCCCCTTGTTTGCAATTAAAGAGTGTCTTACTCGTGTTGAACCTTTCTTGACGAGTTTGGCTTGCAAACATGCTTTGTAAGTGCTCATAGATAGTATATGCATCCATATGCACATGTTGTCTTTGAAGCTCAGCACTCATAGTTGCCAACATAAGACATGCAACATCAGTTGCATCATTCTCATCCTTTGTATGGGCCGCTCGTTCCTCAACAGTAGCGCCCTCAGGAAGGGGACCTGCCAGAGGAATATCAATGACATGAAGCTTGCGCTCCTGCCTGAGGACAATCCTCAAATTCCTCTGCCAGTCTAGGAAGTTGTTTCCTCCTGTCAGCTTATCCTTCTCAAGGACAGATCGTACGGATAGTGTGTTTGTGTTGTTTGTCATTACTTGGTATCTACAATGATAAAAGCACAAAATTAAACATTAGATTGTCTGAGTTATTTATTATGTTCAAATGATTATGATACATTCATAATATATCTCCCACTATTTTTATCAAATTAATAGCCCTTACTATTAATTTGGAAAGTATATCCCATAATTCTTTCTAGTGAGCCAAGATCCATATTTCGTCATGTCTTAAGTCAACCACTGGAAGTCCTTAAGAATGATTATTTAGGTAGACAACATTTATCAATTATATCATATATAATTCTTGGATAGTTTGGTGAGTAACGATTGATCTTATCTATCTAATATATTTTTAACCAAACTCTATGCTTCTAAGTTCATAATGGTTGAATATAACCGTTTACTTTCACCTTATTATGACGACTCAGTTAAGTTTGACCCAATGATACAACGGCCGAATATAACTGTTTATATTCGTCGCATCTCACCACGATAGATAGGAGTCCCCTGTCACTGACAGTCTTTCCCCTAATCGATCTAGGATTCGATGAGTGTTCATTCATTGGAAAGCATCCGATTAAAACTTAATATTTTGTTAAGGGGTTTAGAAAATTTACGATGATCATGATCACATCATGAAGAGATCCTCAATTTTTCCTTGAACTAAATATTTCAAATTGACATCTTAAATTGTTCAATTCCCAGGTAGATGGAGGATACCAGTGGTCACACTTAAAACCCATCAGCCTTACGAATACGCATATCCGTTTTTGTCAGAAAATCCCAATTATAGACATCAAAATCCATATTCAATTCCGTGTTTTAAAAATCCATATTTCATAAACACAAGAATCTCATGATCATTTGTTAATTTTAAAATCTTAAATCGTTACAGATTTTATCTTGTTTAGCATGGCAAGCATGGCATGGGTGACGTATCTAATACATGCATACATCATTA
Organism: Oenanthe sinensis; assembly: GCA_028671895.1. NCBI lineage: Eukaryota > Viridiplantae > Streptophyta > Magnoliopsida > Apiales > Apiaceae > Oenanthe > Oenanthe sinensis. The sequence goes on from JAPMAC010000231.1 coordinate 4,927,121, forward strand.
ATCTAATTAAAGCATGCATCTTCTACTCTACACATACATTCATACATCAATATGTAAAGTGCAGTATGTAAACGTGCTTGGTTATGACCCCTTTCCTATGTGATCCTTTTCGAGCTAATGGAAGGATCAAAGTCAATCTATGGTGGTGAAATATAAATACAATTACATGTCTTCATTCTTCTTGTATCCATGGGTTCTTGCTCCTCTTCTTGGATCATCCTTCAATCTTCAAGTACATTACATGGAATAATTGAATACAACCTATACTAATGTACTTACATAAGAAAACTCGAGTTACATTCGAGGTTAAACAATTACAAGAATGAAGAAAATGACATGCAAGTCGTATTTATAAAACCAAAACCAAAACCATTAATCTAGGGGTCTAAGGGCCATAACCAGGACCATGCTCAAGTACACAAAATAAAATATTGCGGGGGTCCGGGGGCGGCAGCCCCTGGGCGGGGGTTCGGGGGCGGCAGCCCCCGGGCGGGGTCTGGGGGTGGCAGCCCCCAGCTGGGGTCCAGCTGCTAGGTCAGCTTGGAAATTTTTTATTTTCGAAGACCAGTCCTATTCAGAAATCATCAATTTCTGAACTACAGATCATATCTGTTGGCCTTTTTCCCCACTGCAATTTATACAGTCCATCAGAGTTTACTGCTAAACTCTGATCAGCACAGTCCATCAGAGTTTACTGCTAAACTCTGATCAGCACAGTTCATCAGAGTTTACTGCTAAACTCTGATCAGCACAGTCCATCAGAGTTTACTGCTAAACTCTGATCAGCACAGTCCATCAGAGTTTACTGCTAAACTCTGATCAGAGACCATCGGAGTTTGTTAAACTCTGACCATGCTCTATACTCTGACCTGACCATCAGAGTTTATTAAACTCTGAGCGAGTCCATCAGAGTTTGTTAAACTCTGACCCAACTCTAATTTCACAAACTCTGATCAGACACAGAATATACATTCTCTGACAGTTACATATTGGCAGAAGCATAGCAGTCTCATAACAGGCATGGCAGTCTCATAACAGAAGCATGACAGTGGCATAACAGATTATGACAAAGCAGTAGCATGGCATGACAGTTACCAAAACAGGCATGTATACATCAAATACATAAAACACGTAACCAAATCAGTCCCTTATACACGTAGCTCTGATACCATTGTTGGGTTCCGAGGCATAAAACGCAGCGGATTAAACGTAAATATAACGAAAAATTTCGGAACCCTAACGCAGGATCATGTATAAGATTGACAGATTATGGTGAAACGGAATCATACCTTTGTCTGGTCTTGACTTACACGAACTCAACGGAGATCCTAGCTTTCACGACTTGTGTCTTCCTCTCGAAAGCACCTCTATGGTATCCACACGAGCACCTTCAAGAACGTCTCACGATCTTGATTACGGAATGGATGTACTAGCCTCCTTTGATGATTTCGAATTCTGCCTTTTCTCTCTGCCTTTGCTGCTGCTTCTATAGGGTTTTTCTTACCAAAAACGTGCACCCTTATTAACCCTACATTATCTATTTATAATGGTTGGTTAATAGGCCCATAATAGCAACCCATAACAGCAAAGCCTAACCCATGTAGGTTTAGGATTAAATAATAAAACCGAATTTTATTATTTAATTAATAACTAAGTCACACTTAATTATTAATGGCAGAATTCAAATTCGAATTTATATTATTTTAATTAATTAAGTCTCACTTAATTAATATAATAAAATTCAAATAATCATCAATTAATTTAAATCTATAATTTAAATTAATTATTCCTTAAAGTACTCTATGTGTGTGACCCTATAGGCTATTATTTAATTAGCAATAATTTTATTCTCCAATAAAATTATAAACAATGAGCGATATCTAGTAATACATCATTGCTACCCAATTAAATAATAATTAAATCGTGATTCGATAAAACCTTTCGTGATTAATGTTTCCGTGTAATATAATCCCTTTAACCACATATATATTATAGATTAAACTCGAGGCATGTATTTAGTCATCCTCTTCAACATTTAATCCGGGTTTACTTGATCCATGAGTAGACTATGAAAACAAATCATTATTTGAGCACGGCCCTGCATTTTATAGTCTCACTCAATCAAGAGGCCAATAATATCTCTCCTAATTATAGGAGGGTTAAATCCTTTATCTATCATTCATATTTCTCATACGACTCATGATATACCCGATGTCCACTTTTATCATCACCCGGTCAAAGGTAACTTTTAATGTAGTCAAAGTATATTAATCCTCGTATAGAAATATAATGATCTCAAGTCAAAGGATCATTACACCATTATCACTGTGAGTCTTTCTTATGACTTTATTAAACATGAAGAATCTCACTGTGGGTCTGTCCAGTATCATGTACTCCTACATGTACCTATGTATTGACTTTAGTATCCCCATACTTATAACCAATGAGATGTGGTTATCAGTCAAACAACATACTAGTCTATTTATGTATTATTATTGTCCTATAATAATAATACTCGACTAGGGACATTTAAGAATATGATATATTATATAATCTCAAGTTCAAGTCATGTACTAAACTATACAATGTGTATCATGATTCTAAGGACATTTATTATGCTAACAAATATATCGCAGTAATTAAAGTCATAATAAATACGTTTATTGAATAATCAATTGACATAAAGGTTTATCAAAATAAACATTGTATTGCCTCTAGGGCACCTACACCAACAGAATCTAACTCAATCAGCTTTATATGATCAATCACCAAATATGGAGTTTCATCCTTAGAGTTCAAGAATAAAACCCATGTATATTTTGTGAAGTCATCTACAATCACTAAGGCGTATCTTTTTCTGGACATAGACAGAATATTGACTGGACCAAATAAATCCATATGTAGCAGTTGCAGTGGTTCAGTGATATTTGTAGTGTCTGTTCCTTTGTGAGTTGCTTTCTTTGACTTCCCTTTCTGACATGCCTCACACAAGCCTTCTTGTGTAAATTTCATCAGAGGCAGTCCTCTCACTAAATCCATCTTGACTAAAGAGTTCATTGTTTTGAAGTTTAGATGTGAGAGTTTCTTGTGCCATAGCCAGCTTTCTTCTGATGAAGCCTTTGAATAGAAACAGTTTGCTTCATCTTCACTTCCTAAGTTAAGATCGGCTACGTACAAGTTTCCTTTCCTTACTCCACGCAAGGCTAGTTTGTCATCTTTAGAATGAGCTATTAAGCATTTCTCCTTGATAATGTTTACTTTGTACCCTCTATCACAAAATTGACTGACGCTTAGTAGATTGTGCTTAAGTCCTTCCACTAAAGAGGCGTTTTCAATGATAACATTCCCAGTATTTAACTTGCCATATCCCGTAGTCATTCCCTTGCTGTTATCTCCAAAGGTGACGATTGGGCCAGCTCTTTCAACCACGTTTGATAGCAGGGCTCTATCTCCGGTCATATGCCTTGAAGATCCGCTGTCCAGGATCCATACAACTCGATTTACCTGTTTAACTCCCTGCACATACCAAACAGATTAATTCGTCTTCGGAACCCAAAATTGATTGGGCCCGACATACTTAAAGAATTGACCTTTGTCAGCTTTGACAACAGATCCTTTTCGAATAACATCATTATCTTCCTTGACTGTTCCTACCTTCCAATAAACCGTCTTAACAACTTTTTGTTTAGACTTAGGAATATATGATTCCTTTTTCTCAGGTGAAGGAGTTGCAGTCTTGGATTTAGCAAATTTACTATTGATGTGCTGTCTAGGTGTCATGTTATCTTTCTTAGTTATCATGCGTTTAAAGTAAGCAGTCATAGCATTAAAAGCACATAACATACAATTTAAAACACCACAAGGTTTATGGAAAGCATCAATAGTAAGCATGTTATTCAGTATAGTAGGTGGCTTAACAGTTTGTGTCTTAACAGTTTCTACCTCAACTTTTTCAGCAAATTTAAAGTTTTCAGTAGAATGAAATCTGTTGTTACTGTTCCTACTATTCACAAAGGAATTGGGTCTGTTTGGTTTGTTCTTTAAGTCTTTAACACCTATACCAGGATTGGGGAAAGCAGAGGTTCCCACATCTTTCACTGATGTCTTGGGTGCAGTCACTTCTTGTTGGACATTAACTCCTTTTATGTCCTTAGCAAGTTCCTCTCTTTTCTTTTCTTCCTCGAGATCCTCTAACTTCATTTCATATTGAATAAGTATAGAGCTTTCCAGGATAGGTTCTGCTATAGGGGTTATGAAAAGAGGTTTAGGTGTGTCCTTAACAACATGTGGGATACCCCTTTCTTCAGCACTTTTTCTGAAAGGGGTTATGTTGCTCGCCTTTCCTACAGATTGATTGTATTCATAGCCTATTCCAACTTTACATTTTATTTCTTGTTGGTCAACTAGATCTTTTACAATATAAGAGGAATGTTTATAGGCAAGACACTTTTTCTGTTCCTCTACAATCTGATTTCTGAGATAGGCCTCAACCTTGACATAACAACTGACTTTATTAACCTGAAAAGCTAGGTCCTCAGTCAGTTTTATATTTCTGGTTTTTAACAATTTTAAACTATCATTCTCATCAGTTAATTCTTTAATTTTGAGACGTAGTTTGTTAACCCTATCTCTGGTGTCGTCCAATTCTTTTCCTAACAGTTTAAAAATTTTAGGGCATGAGGGATCTACCTCTTTTCCTTCTGTCCGAGGTGGAGATACTGATCCATCTGATGAAGCCATAAGAGCAAGATTTCCTAGCTCTTCTTCCTCATCATTGTCTGAGTCATCCCAGCTCTTGCCCTCTGCTAGATAGGACTTCCCTTGATGCTTTTTCACTAAGGCATCATATTTCTCTTTCAACTCTTGATAAGAGTCTCTCTTCTGTCCTTGCTTTGGCTTCTTGCATTCAGTTGCAAAATGACCAAGCTCATTGCAGTTGAAGCAACAGATCTTGTTTCTGTCAACCAAGCCTGTCTTGTAGCCGCTTCTTGATACAGCTGTTGAAGAACTTCCTTTTTGAAACCTTCCAAAGGTAGGTTTAGATTTAAATGAGGAGTTTCTTCTGAATCTCATGTTTCCAAACTTCCTGGCAAACATAGCTAGAGATTCATCTTCCAGCTGATCCAATTCTTCTAGAGAATAGAATTCACCATTTTCCTGTTTTTCTGGAGTATGACCATATTCTGGAACAACATACTCCTCTGAACTTTTTGAAGGTACAACAGCCTTCACTTCCTCTTTCTCTGGTGATTCTACTATTAGTGCTTTAGAAAAACTCGAAACTTTGCCTCTGCCATACATCTCTCTTGTCTGGATCTGCTCCAATTCATATGTCTTCAGAACTCCGTAGAGTCTTTCTAGGGTTATCTCTTTCATGTCCCTAGACTCTCGGATGGCCGCGATCCTGTGCTCCAGATGCTCTGGCAAGGTTAATAGAAACTTCCTGTTGACCTCCTGGTTTAAGTAATATTTCCCGTTGAGGTTGAGCTCATTTATAAGTTTGTTCAATCTCTGAAACACCTCAAAGATACCCTCACCAGGGTTGGATCTAAACTGCTCGTACTGGGAGGTCAATATCTCTAGTCTATTCTCTTTGACTTTTTCAGTCCCATCATTTATAACCTCTATAGTATCCCAGATTTGCTTGGAGGTCTTGCAGTTGACCACATGATTATACATGACATAGTCTAGGGATTCTATCAGAATAAGCTTGAGGTTATTGTCCAGGGATACAACTTCCTTTTCTTCATCGTTGTAGTCTGCCGGACTTTTTAGAATCTGTCTATGAGGAATTACGACCCCATCTACCTCGTGTTCGAGAACAACTGTTATTGGAGGTTCAATACCTTTTTCTAAGATCAAGGCATATTTGGGATTGGCAATCCCAATGAATAACTGCATCTTGTGCTTCCATAGGTTATAATGATCTTTGTCGAATGATGGAATTTTGATGCTCGTTACCTTTTGTGTACTCATCTTTAAATAAGATTAAAAGTTAAGTGTTTCAAAAAATATTTTAATTTTTGACTGAAAATAATTTTTGATTAAAAATAATTTTTTTTAAAAAAAATTATTTCGAATTAAAAATAATTTTTGAGATCTGTATGACTCGCGGAATATTTGGTTCGGATCTGATATTTAATATATCAACCAGCTTTGATACCAATTGTTGGTCCCTGATATTGTAGAAGGGGGGGTTGAATACAATATCTATTAATTATCGCGGAATATTGGATTTAAAAATATTATTTTAAATTCACACGAAATATTAATTGAAATGAAATACTGTTCAAGTAGAAGATATAATTTTAACTTGAAAAGTATTACAAAATTAATTAGTAGAAAGTTTATATAACTGTTTAAAAGCTTAGAACGATTTTGACATGAATTGTTCGAGTTTAACAATTATATTCCAAACTAAGCACAGAAATCTGTGAATATTACAATGCATACAAATTTCTGAATTTGAATGTTTGAACGACAACTGAAAAATGAAGACCATCTCCTCATATTTATAGAGGAGGAAAGCCAGCATGACTCATCCTAGTATGACCTTTTTCAATTAAATTTAACCCTTGTATGACTCATGAAAAGGTTGGGCAAGACTCATAATGGTCGGTATGACTCATTTTTAGACTTCGGTATGACTCACTGTGAATTGCTCGGTATGACTCATAAATTCTGCTCGGTATGACTCATGAATTCTGCTCGGTATGACTCATAAATTCTGCTCGGTATGACTCATTAAATTCTGCTCGGTATGACTCATAATTCTGCTCGGTATGACTCATTGTGAGTCATATGAATCATTTCTTTTCTTAGTAAATCAACTCTACTTAATTTAATTAATTAATTTATGAATTAAATTAAATTCAGACTTGAATTAATTTAATAAAATAAATTAAATAATTAACTTAATTTTAATTGTAGAATTAAAATACTATTAAGTCTTTTGTTCAACTCTTTAGTCCGTCTTTTGTCATGGAACCACTTCAGCTTGATGTTGAATATTTATTAATTAAAGTTGACACACAAATGTACTGTCTGGTTCATTTGTGTCATACTTTAAATAAATATTCTTCATGTCTTTTAACATTTTAGTATAGTGACCTTCTGTCTTTGCTTAGCTTTTCTGTCTTCTTTTTCTGTTCATCTTCTTCTGGAATCTTCGTGTAGTAATCACTCAAAATCTTCTGAATCTTCTGAATCCTTTTGAATTTACTACTTGATTATTTTTCACTGACGCTTGAACATATTAATGAACTTCTTCAGTGTTGAGTAGTAGGTTCAACTGAGTACTTCTGATTCTTTTGATTCTCAGTGACTAGTTGACTGTCTTTGCCTTGATTCCTGTTAAATATTTATTATTTATCACTGTTTCTAGATTGAATTGAGTTGTCATCTAATTATTACAAATAGGCCTAATCATGTGCCTTTCATCTACCAGCCCTTTGAAAGGTGTGGCTTATGACATTAACAAGAACAACAAGTTTGGCTTCTGTAAGCTCATGCTTTTCAACTAGAGCTTTGAAGGATGTTTGAAGTTCTAGAAATAAAGCTTCTAGTTCATTGTGTTTAGTGAGAAGGAGTTAAAGTTCTTTATCAAAGTTAAATGTAGGTATATCAGGATGTGGTGCTGGAATAGGTGTAGAGGGTGCAGGAGGAATAGATGAGTCAAGCACATTTGGTGAAGTAGGGTCAAGATCAATAAAGGGTGCACCAATGTAACCAATTGGGAATTTTATTGACATTGATTTTAAAGTGCTCAAAGATCTTGGTTAGTAGCAAACCATATGACATGTACCCCTTTTTGTAAGATGAGATCATGTGCACAAGTATCATATAGGGCATATTAAAATTCACCTTGTGGCTTACAAGCTTATACATAAGTTTAACCTCACAAAATTTCATAAGCTTGTCACCAGAGGTGTTAGGAAGTATGTTGCCCCTTATGATCAGTGTTAGAGTTTGAAAAACTGGAGTAAAATGCTCATATGATATGCCACTATCAACACAGAACAAGTTTTGAGGCACTTCGTAACCACAAAGCACAGAAAGATACAATTTGAGCTCACTTTGATTAAAGACAAATTCTTGAGAAATATCAATGTTAGGCAAGTTAAGCAATTTGTGAGAAAGTTTTAGTGCTTTACCCAACTCAATGTGATCAAGTAGCAAGGGCTTGCCATTGATCACAGTGGTGACAAAGACAGTACCATGAACACCATATCTGACTTGCATATTAGAATAGAATTCAGTGACAAGGTTTGGTAAAACTTTTCTGTTTGGGTGAAAAAGAATAGGTTCCCAGTTAGCTCTACTGAACATGGAATACAACTCAGACCTTTTGTCAAGATGAATGAGACAACCAGGTTGTAGTTTGAGTTTGACACTCAACAATTGGGATGGAGTTGAAGACATAGAAATATCACCAGCCATTTTCTTGTGTTTCTTCCTATTTCTGTTTCTTATGGTGGAACTGGAAGGAGTGGTGTTTGGTTGACCTAGACTTAAAAGTAGTGTTAACTAAATGACTCTGCATGTTTGAGAATGAAGAGCAATTAAGTACAGTTAAGAACAAGAAGACACATAACTTTATGAGTATAAAACTCAAACCAAGAATGCAGACACAAGGAATGAATTACAAGAACTCAGAGAATGTATTTAAGGCACACATGGACTTAATGCACACATATATTACCTATATAGCCAAGAAAGAGCAAATATGCAGCACCAAAATCTATAAACTACAGTTCTGACCTTAATAATATAAACTAATGTACACAGTTGCAGTTGTCACAGAAACAGGACAAGTAGTTCAGGAAAATCTCAGTTAAGTACAAATGAACAGTGCACATAACAGTCCTTTGTTAACAGGTCTACCATATAGCAGGTACAAGCATACACCATTCCCATTTAATGAACTGCACAGCCCCTTATAATTTAAGAAATGCAAATACCAATTAATCTTGCCAGCACACTATATTTATAAATTAATCTATGTCTATTTCAGAATAGACTATATAAATATAATCAAAAAGCAGATCAGATCAGGCAAGGTTGATTACAGGGTCTGCCGCCTACCTTGTACAAACATATATATATATATATATATATATATATATATATATATATATATATATATATATATATATATATATATATCATAGTTCTCAATTGCACAAATAAACATTATCAGACATGGCAATTATATTACTATTAATCTAACATATATATAGTAAGTAGACCAGAATTTGCAGATAACCAAGCAATCATATTAGCAAGTTTTACAGATTTTGCAGTACTCAGCTATGCATGCTAATTATTTCTACACTTCATATCTTGGTTGATACAAACATGATATATTATCTTCATGAACAATAACCTCATAATTTTGACAAATAGCATGTTAAGAAATTCTCATGTTATCAAAATTAAGCAATTTTTCAATTTTATTGAAACACATAAGTATCAAGAAATATTCTCAATAAATATGCATCAATTTAGACAGAAGAATTATATCATGCTTGTCTTAACAAGTAATACAACATTCAGATAATCATGCAGATTGGCAGATAATATCATTAAGCATAGGCATCTTAACAATTTGCAGGCATGCTTTATTGTACTCAAATAATCAGTGTAGGCATATTAATAAGCATGTATACATTTCAAATTAGAGATAAAGGTACTGGCAACTTAATTCCTTAAGGCACTAGCATGCTTTAATATAAATGCATTCTTAGAATATTGAAGATACATAACATGGCAAATATATTAGGAAAACAGAGTACTTAAGTACATATAAATCCTGCAATTTATCATATATGATCAAGCAATTGGTCAAAAAAATTATTACATTAAGAGCAATTTTCACAGACCAAAGTTCTAAATCATGTATTCTTAGACACACAAACCATGATGACATACTTTCTCTTTTAATATAAGTAGAAAGAGGATAAGCATGCATTAATAAATAATGCAAATTTTTCAAGCTTCAAATAAGCACATAAGATTGCATACAAATTTCAAAGATTTAGACATGTACAAGTTTGCAGGCATGCTTTGTTTTATCCAACTAATCAAGATAGATAATTACTTTTGTAAGGTAAAATATATCTCATAGTCTGCAGATAAACATGGATACAGTCAAGCATGTAAAACAAATAAAGAAAGTTTGCAAAAATTGTCTAAGTAACAAACACAATTAAGAATTCAACTATAGAACCAAGTGATGCACATTCTAATGAGATAAGTTTGAACTGAAAATAAGTTATGCATATGATTCTAAGGTGATCAGTTGGTCTGAGAACAGATCAATGATTAATCATGTTAATCAAGGCAGTCCATGATCCAAGTGATATAATTGTGTTCACTTGTGTCCTGCAAATGATGCACATTAAGACAGTTTTACACTACTGCAATTAACAAGCATTTTCAGACCAAAGAGTTCAAGTTTTGCACACATAAGACTATATAGTTACTTATGTCCCACAGAGCAATAGAAAACTGCAAGTACAATACATTTATCAATGCTACCAGATACACATGTTCAGGACAAGATAAACAGATATATATTAGACAATATCTTTTTATTTAGCCAGAAAACTATACAAGTTTAGCATTTTTATCACAGAAAACATTTTGTCAGCAATGTAAGTAGCTAAAACTGTCATCCACCTAAATATTCACATTGAATCAATACACTCATCATGTGTCACATTTTCTCACATAACATCATCAAGATACCCTCATATGGCACAAATATATATAAGCAACTTGCCAAAACTCATCAAACTATCACATGGACACTTAAAATCAATAGAAACTTAGGCACTTTCAACATAATCAGTGAATTGGTGCAGATAATCAATTAGAAACGTTTCATCACATCTGCATACAAATATTGATTAGAGGCCATTCATACATATATCTCTTCCAATTACACAACTTTTATTACTAGCATTACTGAACTAATCACATATCAAGATGAAAAGTAATACTAGGAATTGAGATTGTACCTTTGTTATAGCCCTAAAGACCATAGACTTACCTGTATACATCCTCGCGGAGGGTGTATAACAAGCAACCTCATTTTCCAAGCACTTGCATGATCGAAGCTTTGCTTTTCTTATATTCATATCAACTCATGAGTTCTCCTTGATGTTCCTGCAGATAATTAGTGTTAGTATCACTTGTAAAATGATATTAACATAATGAAACAATAGTCGAAGTTGAGAGAGAGTTCAGATATGATATAGTCACAAGAAATTGATACTAATTTCTGTGAATATATTATAGATGTCCTGTTTATTTCACCACATCATCACTTCAAGTACAATCGAAATAGAGTCGATCACATAGACTATTGATACGAATCGAACTGATGCATCTCGATCAATTTTTATGATGAAAATCACATAAAGCTAATGCTCAGATGAAGAAATGGATGGTATCCTGGATAGAGCAGTTACAAGGTTGATCAATTCATCGGAATTTAAAACTTAAAAATTAGGGTTTCGATTGAGGTGGGTTTGAGATCGAATTGATCAATTTTGGACTGAGATTATAACAAAATTAGTAGCAATCGAAAGCTTGAGATGCGAGGAATATGATTTCATCATCATTTCACTCGAGAAATCCATGAAGTCGATTAATTAGAGATGGGGCAACTTGGGTTTCAAGGAACAGTCGATGAACTGTGCGGCTAGAATTAGGGAAATGAAATGAAGAATAGAAATTTATTTTCTATTTATATTTCTAGAATGGATGGCCATGATTGAATCCCTAAATGATCCAAGGGTTGAGAATTAAGCAGCTCGAAAATTAAAATTAAAATTGTATTTATATATTGACAATAATATATATATTACAATCTTAATTTTATATTTTATATTTTATATTTTAATTACAATTAAATTGTAATCAATTTATAAAATATTCTCTCATTTTTATAGATTATTTTATAATTTTAATTGTAAGTGAGAGTACAATTAATTTTTATAAAATAATATTCAACCAAGAAAAATATTTTCTAAATTTGAGATTTATTTCTAAATTCCCACAAATTTATTTTAGAAAATAATTCTTGGGACAGTTTAATTAACACTCACTATTTTCCCGAGTTTTGAAATCTAGAATATTCCAAGGCCAATCAATAGCTGTGTTAATTAAAATTATTTTATTGAGCTTAATTTCACAATAAAGCTTGAACAACTTATAATTAACGTCATTATTGACAAATTTGAATTTCACCTCGAAATCTGGTCAAATAATAACCTAAACTACAAGCAGAACAAATTTCATTGAAAATTAATTCAACAAAATTAAAGACACTTTGTGTCTTACTTTGAACACTCAAACATTCCTAACTCCAAACGGAGTTTGTTGAATCTTTCCGAGCTCAAAGGTTTTGTAAAAATATCGGCAATATTATGTTCGGTATCTATGTATACCATCTTAATATTGCCCTTCGAGACATGGTCTCGTAGAAAATGATGTCGTATATCAATATGTTTTGATAATGAGTGCAACACAGAATTTTTACTCAAATTGATTGCACTAATATTATCACATTGTATTGATACTACATCAAATTTCACAATATAGTCAGCTAGTGTTTGCTTCATCCAAAGGATTTGAGCACAACATTTTGCAGCTGCTATATATTCAGCTTCTGTAGTGGATATGGACACAGAATTTTGTTTCTTAGAAAACTAAGAAACTAGGCATCCACCAAGACACTGACATGTACCACTTGTGCTTTTTCTATCAATTAAGTGACCGACATAATCCGAATCAGAAAAGCACACTAAGTCAAATAGTTTTCCTTTCGGATACCATAGACTCATTTCAGTGGTTCCCTTGAGGTATCTAAATATCCGCTTTACAGCAGCTATATGAGATTCCTTAGGGTTCACTTAAAAGCGGTCACACTTACATACACTGAATTGTATGTTAGGCCTACTAGCAGTGATATAGAGAAGACTTCCGATCATTCCTCGATATTTCTTTGTATCTACGAAAATACCACTAGGATCTTCCGTCATCTTTAAGGCATGTGACATAGGGGTACTAATTGTTTTACAATTTTCCATATCAAATTTCTTAAGCATTTCTTTACAATACTTCGATTGTGAAATATGAATGCCTTCATCAGATTGCTTAATTTGCAACCCTAAAAAGAAATTTAATTCATCATCATGCTCATTTCAAATTCTTTACTCATAACATCTGAGAAATCCTTACATAGAGATTCCTTAGTAGAACCAAAGATAATATCATCTACGTAAATTTGAACAAGCAGGATGCCATCACTTTCATACTTCGTAAAGAGAGTGGTATCAACAACTCCTATTTTGAAACCATTTTCAATTAGGAATTTGCTTAACCTCTCATACCAAGCTCTAGGAGCTTGTTTTAGTCCGTATAAAGCCTTGTATAATTTGTATACATACTCAGGATGTAAGTGATCTTCAAATCCTGGTGGTTGTCTTACGTATACTTCTTCTTCTAAGACACCATTTAGGAAAGCAGATTTAACATCCATTTAATAGACTTTGAAACCCATATGACAAGCGTAGGCTAAAAACATCCGAATCGATTCAATTCTAGCCACCGGAGCATAGGTTTCATCAAAATCTATTTCTTCCATTTGAGTATAGCCTTGAGAACCTAAACGTGCTGTGTTTCTTACCACTATTCCACTTTCGTCTAATTTGTTACGAAAGACCCACTTTGTTCTAATAATGGAAGTTTCAGGGGGATGTGGAACTAGTTCCCAAACTTTATTATGAGTGAATTGGTTTAACTCTTCTTGCATAGCAAGGATCCAATCCTCATCTAATAAAGCCTCATTTGCGGTTTTGGGTTCTATTTGTGATAGAAAAGCCATGCGACGCACAATATTTTAAACTTGAGCACGAGTTTGAACACCTTTAGTTAGATCCCCTAAGACACAGTCAATAGGACGATCTTTAAGCAACGGTACTTCTGTAGGCAATTCAAGTTTGTTCTCAACTTTTTCAAGAGGATTCTTTGGAATTGCAAGTCCAAGATTCATATCTCCAATTTATCGAATAACATTTTCAACATCACTTGGAATTTGACCATTTGAATCTGGTTCCTCCTCTATTAAATCTTTATACTTTGAGTTTGGTTTAGATTCATCGAATACTACATTCATTGATTCTTCCATAACCAAAGTATTAAGATTGATATGCTTTGTTATTATTAGAATATCCTAGAAATACACCCTCATCAGATTTAGGGTCGAATTTCGTTAGGTAATCCTTAGTATTCATAATATAGCACTTACTTCCAAAAACTTTGAAGTAGCTAAGCTTAGGAGTTTTACCAAAATAAAGCTCATAAGGAGTCTTCATTTTGATAGGTCGTAGAAATACTCTATTAAGAACAAGGCATGCAGAAGACATAGCTTCGGCCTAAAAATATTTTAGTCGACGATATTCATTAAGCATTGTCGTTGCCATTTCTTGGAACGTTCTGTTTTTCCTTTCAACTACCCCATTTGACTGAGGTGTATAAGGAGTAGAAAAGTTATGAGTAATACCATACGCCTCACAAAAATCAACAAATTTTGCATTTTCAAACTCTTTTCCATGATCCGTCCGGATATAGATAATCGAGTTATTGTGTTGATTTTGTATGCGTTTGCAAAGAGCCGTAAAAGATTCAAATGCGTCACTCTTTGACCTTAGGAACTCAGTCCACGTATAGCGAGAGTAGTCATCAACTACCACTAGGGTGTATTGACTTCCTCCTAGGCTTTACACGGGAACAGGTCCAATGAGATCCATATGTAATAACTCAAGTGGTCTAAACGTAGACACCATGAATTTGGCTTTATGAGTTGCTCTTATTTGTTTGTCAATTTCACAAGCTTCACATATGTGATCTTTAACGAAATTTAGTTTCAGTAATCCTCGTACATGTTCTTTCGAACATATAGTCTTAATGAGTTTCATGTTTATATGACCCAACCTTCGGTGCCATAGCCATGGATCATCATTAAAGGATATCAAACATACATTCTCATATTTCATAGTGTCACACATATATACATTTTTATTACATGGACAATTTAAAGCTAGTCTTCCGTCTATATTATAAATAGAACAATGTGTTGATCAGAAGACTACTTTGTAACCATTATTACATGGTTGACTTATTGAAAGCAAGTTGTACTTTAGTCCCGTGACTAATTGTACATTTGTTATTTTAAAGCTTTCGTTTCCAATATCCCCAATGCCAATGATGTTGCCTTTACTACTATCTTCAAAGGTTACACTTCCGGCGGCTACCTTTCTAATGTTGTTCAACAATGACTTATTACCGGTCATATGACGTGAACATCCACTATCAAGATACCACACATCTTTTGCAGTAGTAAGGCATACCTACACAAATGATTAGTTAAACCTTTTGGTACCCTTTTGTCTTAAGGGTCCTTGGGTTAGTACATCATGAGGCATATATAAACTAGCATGAACAAATCTAGGCATGGGATAATCTTGCATATAAACATGTATGTTTCTAGATGCTTCATTCCTAGTAGATATATGATAAGGGTTTCTCCTAGGAGTATATTTGTTACATCTAGCATATTCATGATTCTTTCTAGGGGAAAGATGGTAATAATCGAATCTCTAGAATTAGCATTGGCATTGTATTTCGAATTATTACTTCTAAAATGAGTATTTGAAGTGCTAGGGTAAGCATGATGACTCATATTAGCATGATGACTCGATCTAGCATGATAACTCGCATTCCTAGGCATAGGAGCATTTATGTTACAAGTTTGACCATACTAGTTAAGATTATGAGTCATAGAACCTTTTCTTAGTCCATAGGGGATTGGTTCTTGATGATACCAAAACCTTGGTTGGTTTTGAACATTCACTTTAGAATCATTCTTCTTTTGAGATATTTTCTTTCCATCTCTAGTTCTAGAATTTGATCATTTTGGAATCCACTTGTACGTCCCCTTAAGTTCACCTTCTTTAGCTTTGCAAAATAGACGAGTATGTCCACTTACATTGCAATATGTAAACTTAGGTGTAGGTGATTTAGGTGGAGTACTAATCGGCGGATTAGGTTTATGATCTTCCTTTTTAGTAGGAGCTTTATGTTCATAACCCAAACCTTCACGATTAAATGATTCCCTAGAGCCAAATACCATCCTTTCCAAAATAGCATTGCTCTTAGTGAATTTTTTTAAGGTGGATTCGACATCTTCCTTTTCCTTAACCAAGTTATTAATCTTGTTAGTTAAGAATCTCTCTTTATCCATAACTTAAGCCAAGAGCTTTTGATTTTCATCATTAAGCTTTTGATTTTCCAACTTCATCGTTTCTAATTTCGAGACAAGTCTTTGACTACTTTCAAATTCAACATTGATCTTGCCTTGAAGTTTGGCATAATCATTGTCTTTATTCATTAATTGAAGTTGGTAATCAAAGTCAAGCTCTTTTAAAGCTTCATGAAGCTCTTCCTCTCTACTTTGGACAAGCTAACATCACTACTATCACATGATGAAATCAAGATTGGTTTAGATGTTACCTCTTGTAGAGAAGTGGAGCCTTCCGTTGGAGTAGCTTCATCTCCGATTGCCATCAAAGCAAGGTTTATAGTTTCCTCATTTTGTTCAGGAGTTTCCTCATCCTCGCTTAGATCCCATCCACTCTCGGCTACAAGGATTTGTCCCTTAGACAAATTTGGACATTCCCTTTTAAAATGACCTGGTTGTTTACATTCAAAGCAAACAATCTCGGTCTCTTCGGGAACTGCCTCTTTAGGCTTAGGTGCATAATTACTCATAAATTTCGAGTTATTATAAGCATTATTTGCTTGTGGTTGTTGCACACCTTTGCCTTTAGCATAGCTCATAGTAGGAAAATTACTCTTATAATTCGGCATACCCTTAGAGTTAAAAACTCATTGTTGGTTACCCGATTTGAGAAACCCCTTTCCGTATCTTTGAGCTTTGCTTTGTAAAACGCGACAAAGTTGTCTTGATAATAAAGCAATTTCATGCTCATCAAAATTTTTTAACTCTTCATTTAAATCGTTGTCATTTTCATCTTCATCGATAAGTATTGCCTTTAAGGCCATACTTTTTCTCTTCTCTTCAACTTTAGGAAGAGGTTTATCCGGAGCATTATCTTCTTTGTAAGCACGAATGTTGCCGAATAAACTATCGATGATATATGCATTTAGATTATGCATTTCTTTTATTGTGGTAACTTTAACTTTTCAACTCGGAGGTAAGGCTTTTGAGACCCTTCGATTTTTCTCATTAATAGAGTATACCTTTCCGAGATGAGCAAGTTCATCGATAATACGAGTAAATCTCGTTTCCATATCGATGATGGTTTCACCCTCGAGGAGTTTAAAGTTCTCGTATTCTTGGATCAACATATCCATTCGAGAGTCTTTAATATCCATGGTTCCCTCTTAGGTGATAACCAATTTATTCCACATATCTTGCGCAGACTTGCAGTTATTAACACATTTGTATTCTTTTTCTGCAAGTGCACTAGTTAAGAACATTTCCGCCTTAGCGGTTATGTTCATTAACTCTTCCTCTTCACGGGTGTATTCACTGATTTTCTTTTCGATGATTATTTCGTCAACTACTTTTGTAGGAACTATAACACCGTCTTCGATAGCCTTCCATACTTTGACACCTTGGGATTTAGCATAAATTCTAAATCTTGTTTTCCAAATAGCAAAGTTGGTGCCATCGAATAGAGGGGGTCTCGAACTCGAGAGACCTTCACCACAACCAATGGTACTCAAATACGCCATAAAGATCTACTCTTTGTTGCGTTCATAAGCGTTGAAGAAGGCCATGTAACAAGATTAAGAGCACTACTCTGATACCAACTGTTAGTCCCGAAATGGGGGGTATAAGCTAGAAGGGGGGTTGAATAGTTTAATACCGTTTTAAAATTTGAGCTTGGTGTTTTAAAATTTTCTTTTCTCTTTTTAAAATATTACCAGTCAACTAGTAATATAAGTGCGGAAAATAAAAGCAGAGAAAAGAAATACAGTACACAACGGAATTTTTATCCTGGTTTGCGATGGCGCAATCCCCTAACGGATCCGCTCACCCCTAGTCCAGTCCCCGAGTCCCTCCCTGAACTCAAGATTTTTCACTATAAAAAGATGTACTCCTTATAGTGGCGGAGAAGCCTTTTACAACACTTAGTATTTATCTTGGACTTTAACTACCCGTTAATCCCTCAAAATACAAAGCAAAACCTACTTGATTTATCTTAGAGCGTAACTCCCCGTTACCTCCTCACAATCAAAGTAGAACCCCTACTAGCTGGTCTTAGAGTGTATCTCCCCGTTACCTCTTCACAGACAAGTAGTACCCCTACGAGCTGGTCTTAGAGCGTAACTTCCCGTTACCTCTTCACAGGCACGTAGTATCCCTTACGATCTTATCTTGGAGCGTAACTTCCCTTTTACCTCCTCAAATATACATAAAAATTCCTGCATAGACTATGTTCCTCTACAACAATGTAGGTCTTGGATCTGGGTCTTAGGTCTTTCCTTTTCCTCATGGTGCAAAGACACCCAACTCCCTATCGGCGTGTCTAGGACTTGGGTCTTAGAATAAGGATCACCTCATTTCACTTTCACCTCACTAACAAAGTCTAGATAACAAGTACTACGACTTTAATATCCCTGTTTCAGAAAAGAAAGTAGTGGACTAGTATATTACAGTACTAGACCAAGGTGACAAACAAATATATATAAAATAGCCGAAGCAACAGTATATATAAATATGAGTCGGGGTAAGTCACTTAGAGACAAGGACGAACCACTCGAAATGGTAAGTCACTTAGTCAAAAGGACGAACCACACGTTGTGTGCTAATGTGCATGCAATAAAGTAAATGCGTATGCTAAAGTAAATTACGTATGTAAAGCGTATGAATGCAAGTACTTTTAAAATAAACGTGCTAAAGTAAATTGTGTTATGTAAAGCGTATGAATGCAATGTAGTGCTTTAAAATAAATATGCTAAAGTAAAGTGCGATATGTAAAGCGTATGATGAAATGCAAGTACGAAATGTAAATATATATAATATTTATAGGGAATATAAGGTCAAGATATAGATCAAATATTTTTGACTTGAATGTGATCAAGTACGTTTTCTAACTATTTTGTTATTAAAGGCCTTGACAAATAATAATATAACTAACCTATGGCCTTTAAAACAACACAAACCAAACTCACAAAAATAAGACTCGACGTGTGAGTTAGTTTCTTACACTTTATAAGTGAAGGAGTATTTATGTTTATGTCGTACCTCGACTTATACACAAAAACTCAACTCAAAATAAAAGTGAGTTACCTTGCAAATATTCGAGGAGTCTTTATCTTATATCTCTATATGAGATTTATACTAATCGACTCAAACTCGTAATAAGAGTTTGGTTTAGATACTAAAACTCAACAAGGAAGCCTTTTACTTATGTCGTATATATCGACTTATACAGAATAGCTTTGACTCGGAATTAAAGTAAATAGGCGTTGTATTTACTCCCTAAATAAATTAAGGATATTAACAACTAACTAAGGAGAAAGGACAACTGCTAACTCACTTAGTTTAGTTCACTCTTTATATATATGAGAAAAGAAGAGGAGATTAAAGCTCTTGTATATATAAATCGCAAACAAGACCAACTATATATATATATACTAAAAATCGAAATAATCAAGATCTATATATATATATATATATATAGTATAGTCGAATATTATATATATAATATAGACAAGAAATAACTAACTTATGACCCTTGTGCTCTATAGTGAGAGACAACAATATTTCTTACGAAATCAAGGGATACGAGTTAGGATCTTGTATAAGAGTTCGTATATACACTTAAAAATCAAGCAAGCAAGGTGTATACACTACTAAACATGTACCAACTGATATTATTTATATAATATAACTAACTAACTTATAACCCTTGAGATCTAGGAAGAAGTCAAGAGAAAAAGCTAGTTTGAAGCCTAAAACACACAAAAAGGGTCGCCGGAAAAAGTCGCCGGAAAATGGCCGAAATGTCAACTTTGGTTACAAATTTGGGGGAAACAAAACAAGTCTAGGGGCTGCTAAGATAGGGTATTTCGATAGCCAAAAGATACTTGTGTGATGTGTGTGTTATATGAGCATGTAAATGTGTTTATAAGCTTGGTAGGTGTTAGATCTATGGAAGAACTAAGCTTATAACTCAAGAACTCTAAGAGATGAAAATTTTCTGGACTTGAGAGCTTCTTGGGAGAGAAAATTGCAGCTTTACTTGGCTCAAATGGCTTGAGGAGAAGTGTAGGGGGGTAGTGTATTTAAAGAAGAAAATTAAGGTTTTGAGGAGAAGTGTAGGGGGGTAGTGTATTTAAAGAAGAAAATTAAGGTATTTAAGCTTCCTTAAAATAAGGGAAAGGTACGTAATTTGAATTTTGTGTTTCCTCATCAGTACTAGCCCACTTGCATACATGGAAAAACGTGCAAACCACATTCAGTTAATAAATAAAGCTAATAAAAGCGAAACCGAACGATACAATGACCTATATGACATTTTTCAAAACATGCTCCAAAAATTATGAAAATTTGGGGAAAATCTGGAAATATTTCAAGTAAGTCATGGTCAAAATTCTACTCAATTTGGAGTTGACCTCCATTGACTTTTAATTAACCGAAAAATCAATTACGTATCGAAAGTACATGCCAAAAATAAAAGTCACCCAAAAATTATGAAAAAATTCCTAAAATTCTTTTTAAATATTCTAGTGATATTACCCAAGTTTCAAGTCAATTGGACATGTGTAGATATTATTTCGAGAAAAAGATTGTTTTGTTGTCCCTACGGCCTGAAACAATATTCGATAACCATTTGTCGGAACTTGTCGACGTTTGGACTAAAGTTTTGACTTGAAATATATTTAAACATAATATTCCTAAATTAATAATGACTAAATTTTTTAATTTAGTGAGTATCGTATTCAACTCCCCTTCTACGATACTTCGGGACCTAACAATTTCTTTTATATACTTGTGTTCTAGTTTTCGATTGTTTGGTACTATTATATTGAACCCCCTTTTATAATAGTCTATTTACTGGGTAACATATATATTTGATGTATAATCTATATATCTATCTGTATATATAATAAAGGAGAATCCCTAGGCACTCTTAAATCTCTCGACACAATTTTTATAATTTTTCTAGAATTTATGTATTAAAAATTTATATAAATTCTTATTTAACTTTGATAAGAGTCTAATTACTACTTGCCTTCTAATTGAAAGTCTTAGAAGGAAATATTAACTTACTCTGATTAAAAGTCTATATTTGTCTTCAAATAAGAATCTAATTACTATTTGTCTTCAAATTCGAAGTCTCATAAGAAAATATTAACTTAGTGTACTTAAAAGTCTAATGAAATTAATACTCATAATCTAATTAGGATATTACTACTTACCTTCTAATTAAGAATCCAATCAGTAAATAATTAAATATTCTAATTACAAGTATTATCAAAATAATTATATGAGAGATCTAAAGAAAAAAATGATTTATTAGCGAAAAATATGTTCCATGAGAGAGCGAGTCATTATGGAGAAGTTAGTTAATCATTTAAATTGGAGAATTCTCATATGCTTTCAAAGCGCTCAAAATTATTTTTCTAATTTTTTGGAATTATCTATTTAAAATTTATATAAATTTTTATTTGTCATTTAATAAGAGTCTAATTATTATTTGTCTTCTAATTAGGTGTCTTTTAAGAAAATATTAATTTATATTCAAATTACGATACAATGAAGAAACAATAAAGCCTCTAAACTATTTTTCTAATTTTTTAAAATTTATTTATTAAAACATTTATATAAATTGTGTTCTAATAAGAATATAATTAGTACTTACACTTTAATTAGGATTTTAGTTATTATTTACATTTTAATCAGGACTATAATCGGTAAATATTAACCTATTACAACTATAATTCTTATAAAAGTAATTTAGCAAAAAATAATTCTTATAAAATTAAAATATATTAAATATAAGTTGACATATTCTGTAACAAAAATATTTATAATAAAATTATAAAAATAATTGACGACCAGATGAATGAGCGGCTCAATAAGGAGTAACTTGTTAACTATTAGAATTTAATACTCATATTATGATTTTTATTTATAAATAATAATATTTATTTAATATGTTATCGATATAAATTCTATTTCAGATTTAAATAAATAACGATACAAAAATAATTTCAATAAAATTATAAAAAAGATAATGACGATCAAACGAGAGAGCGGCTTAATAAGAAGTAATATGTTAAAATTAAAAGTCTAATGAAATTAATACTTATAATCTAATTAGAATTTTAACTATTATTTACCTTCTAACTAAGAATGTAATTAGTAAATATTAAAATATTTTAATTATAAGTTTTATAAAAAAATTGTATGAGAGATCTAAAGAAAAAATAATAGAGCGATTTATCGATGAAAAATATGTTTCACGAGAGATGTGCTCATTAAGGAGGAGCCTGTTAATCGTTTAAATTAGAAAATTTTCGGGTACTTTCAAAGGGCGTAAAATTATTTTTCTAATTTTTTAGAATTATGTATTTAATATTTATATAAATTTCTATTTATCTTTTAATAAGAGTCTAATTACTATTTGTCTTCTAATTAGGTGAAAATATCTTTTCGGCTCATAAAGGAGAAGCATGTTAATATTCGAGAGTTGCTAGTGGTTTCAAATCGCTCGAAATTATTTTTCTAATTTTTTAGAATTTATGTATTTAAAATTCATATAAATTTCTATTTATTTTTTAATAATAGTCTTGTTAGATATGAAGAAGTGATGATGTCAGAGTCTATCCAACAGAGTTGTTGGTGAGATTACGAAATTGTATGAATAGTAATCGTGATAACTCAACACTAGAACATGACAAGTAAATAATACTATGCCTACACAGAAATCAGGAAGAAATGAAGACAAGACAAATACAGTGAATCAAGACATTAGAAGAAGTTTTGAAGTCTACTACAGGTCACTGTGAGAAGTTCATTAATATGTTCATGCCTCAGTAAATAATAATGGTTGAATAATTTCAGGGTTTTAGAAGTGTTGAAGATTCAGTATAAAAGTGCCACTAGAAGATTTCAGTGTATCAGCATTGATTGAAGATAGACAGTGTATGAAGCATAAGAATCTAGAAGAATTGAAGACAAGGTAAAGATAAAGGTTAAAAAAGACAGCTACAGTCTTGAAGTTATACTTTCTGAAGGAAGTTCATTTATATATTCAAGCGTTAGTGAAGAACAGATAATGAAGTATTCAAGATTGTAGTAGTAATGAAGACGTTGTCTAAGTACCAGAAAAGATTCTAGTAAAAGTACAGTATTTATTTATAATCAGTGTTCGAAGAAATAAAGAATTGCAGCATTCCTGTCATTTGATTTTAAATGAGTATATGAAGATCAAGATCAGTGTTATTCACTTGTGAATCAGACCAGTGCACTAAGTGTCAACACAAAAGATTTGGTTAACATGTTCATTGTACAAGAAGAATTGACAGGAAGCCAAGTAAAGCCAAGTATGCATGGATTTAATAGAAGTTGAAATTACTCCAAGTCATTCTACAAGGTGAAGAAAATCAACACATAGTATTACTAGGTGAAGAAAATTCGACACATACTATACAAGGGAGGTAAATTCGACCCATAGCTTTCCATATGCCAAAAAGAAGCTAAGTCATGTATATAATGAGAGAAACTCGACACATGCTATACATGGAAGACAAAGTCGACACTTAGACTTCTTGAATCATTGAAATTATTCTAAGGCATATGCATGGAAAGCTATATTCGACACATGCCTTCAAGATGCCTAAAAGAAACTAAGTCAAGTACCATTGTGTGATAAAATTGACACATGCTCAATATTGAGACTAGAAATCGACACATGGGTCTTGGCTTCATGGAAATGATTCTAAGACATGAAGGATGAGACAAAAAATCGACACATAGGTCATGCACCAAGAAAGAAATCGACACATGTGATCAAGTCAACATACAAGGCAATATTATTCGACACATTGACCCTTTATAAAAGATGGATTATTTTCGAAGTATTCAATACAAGGAAACACTCTTCGACAGTTAGAAAATATCCACGAGATTCTCAAAGTCAACTCAAGTCAACATATAGGGGAGATGTTGTCGACAGTTAGAAAGCTGTTCATTTATTGTAAAACCTACACTATATAAACAAATGAATCTAATCATTTGGTGTGAGTGAATACACACAGCACAAAGAGATACAGAGAGAGACAAAAGTCGGAGAAGAAGAGATACAAAGCTATACACATACCTTCTTCACTGGAGTTTTATAATCTAGCTGGTTCATTATGTTATAAATATATAGGGCTATTATAAAACACTCTATGTTAGATTGATTTCATTTTGTACATTCATAGATCTATACATTGTAATAGGAATCAGTCAGATCTCTTTGTTGTAGCGAAGAACTAATTTGTTCTTCGAAAACCGGTTCATTAAAACCGGGTGTAGCACCCCTCTAAGTTTATATACGAAAGATATATTTCCCGAAACATGTCTCGTTCATTTACTTGCTAATTTTCTAGATCTTTATTGTTTATTCATAAAAATAGAAAATTAGTAAGCCAGCCTCCTAAACACTACAAGGACTCGAACCACTAACCGAACTCTAAATTATTTATCCATAAAAGACTCGAAAGAATTTTTTAATTTAGTGAGTATCGTATTCAACCCCCCTTCTACGATACTTCAGGACCTAACAATTGGTATCAGATCTTGTTGATTGATATACAAATCAAGATCATTAGCTCAGTGAAGCTCACCGTGTTAATTATAAAATTTTAATAAATTTATTTTATAAACTTTTATAAAATTTATTTTATAAACTTTTGTTAGTTTATGTTATAAATTTTAATTAGTTTATTTTATAAATTTTAAATAAAATTTATTTTGTAAAATTTTATAAAATTTATTTTATAAACTTTTATTAATTTATATTATAAATTTTAATTAGTTTATTTTATAAATTTTAATATTAAGTTTATCATTTAAATTTATTAAACTTAATTAACGTGGTCCATTGTTTTCAAACTCGACCATGACTTTTGTGCATGGATGTCAATGACTTAATGAATGTTAACATGTTAGTGAATTTCACGTGCCAGACTAAGTGTCAAATTCATGTACACCATGTGTTATTTTTCCTTGAGTATAACAAGTTTGTAGGGGGGTTGAATACAAACTTAAGAATTTTATGAAATTCTTGCGGATACAAGTTTGTACTTTTAGATTTTTGTGTTTTGAAATATATACAGTGAAGATAACTATTTAAACTATGAATGGAATACTAATATATTGAAAATAAAAACAAGCAATTTAAAACTTACTAGTGGATTGATTTTTTCACTAGTGTATTTTTGCTTTCAATCATCCTTGGTAAAGATATCAAGCTGCTTACAAAAATGTAGTTTTTGAACTAAGAAAAGCACTACAAATATTTTCTAGCTTTTCTATTGTGCTTTTCTTGAGTTCTTGATTTTTCTACATAACTTGCTATAATGGACTATTAATCTATATATAGTAGTTCACATTCTACGTCTATTTTTCTATGTTTCGATGGATAACAATGTGAATTACAAATTACAATTTACAATGTATTCACTAAAATAGATTGTAGCTACTTTTCACAATCTCCTCTGCATTTTCCTTGTTCTGGAAAAATCTTTGTCTTAATCTTTTCCTTGAAGATTGTGTTGCCTTAAAAGTCTTTACAATCTCGACAAGACTGTCTTCCATTAATTCAGTTTCTGCAAAGATCCCATTCCTTTTGTTTTTAATCAATTTGGAAAACCTTGATCAACTAATAATTGTTGTCAAGCTTATCAGTCGATCCTCCTCTGCTCATCCATCGATGGATAGGTTATCCATCGATCAATTGATGTATCGATGGATAGTTAGATTATCCATCGACTCTTTATCCATTGATGGTCCTTTATCCGTTGATTGCCTTTATCCGTTGATAGTCTTTATCCGTTGAATAGTGCCTATATCCATCGACTCCAATATCTATTGATCACTTCATTTGTGAGAATTCTGACTTAGAATATTTACAGTTGATCAGTCATTCTTCACATCCGTTGAGAAGCTATTAATTGAAGTCAATAACATCATTCGACTATTTCACAACATCCATCAAAACAATACAATCAATTGATAATGAAACATAAATCAAATGTTATAATCCAATTTATTAGTTAATTAACAAGTTTTAACTGATAACTGGTTTCCTATACAATGGATATTTATAGGTCACATATCCATTGACCAGTTACAATGAAATTTAAATCCTTTTTGTAATTCCAAGTAATTTGTTATCATCAAATCTCATAATTCCTAACACCATGTACTGAAAATCGACATATAGCTTTTATTCTAAGGCATGTACATTTTTGTTAAGCAAGTGACTTGTTCGACCATGTACAGGATAGTGGCCAACATGAAAGTAAATAATGTATCCGACACTTAACAAAGTGCTATTTGGTACCCCAAGTTTTGTACCTTTTAATTTTTATTTTAGATTTATTTATTTTTCCAGAAAATTTAAAATTCTTGAAAACTAAATTTTTTCTTAAAATATTAATTTACAGATTTTTAATTTGAAGAAATTACAAATATTCTTGAAAATTAATTATTTGTAAATTTTTATTTTTGATTAATTTATTTTCTAAGAAAATTAAAATTTCTGTAAATTTAATTTTTTCTTAAATATTAATTCGAGAGTACTCAAGAGGTTTGTGGTTGAAGATTTTTTCGGGTATTGAAGACAATTAAAATTGACTGAAGAAAACTCAATAAAGTTAATTCTGGAACAGGTTGAAGAAATAGTGGTATTAATTTCCTCAAAGGTTTACTCCATAGGATCTCACTAATATTTTGGAAGTTGCAAAAGAAGATATTATTATGGGTTCATTTTTTGGTTGATTTAAGTTGAATTTTTGAATGAAAAATATTAGGGGTTAAAGTAGTGAAGGAGAACAGACTGGACTACCTAACATCTCAGTACAAGCCTTGAAGTTTATACTATAGGGAGATTACAGGAAGTTTGTACTAACACAACAGATCATCTGGAACACAAGATTACATGTTCATGCACAAAGAGGATGTTGCAGCACGTTTATGCAGGGATTCGGCACTCTAAAGTCACATCGCATAGTTGTGTTTTGTGGTTTTAACATGTTCATGCAGACTTATGGCATGTTCATGTAGGGCTTCACTTTCTTATACGCAGATTTTAGTAGATCTTCAACATGACCATGCAAGTATACAACACTCTCATGCAGCCTTGATTTTGAAGTTACGGTCATGATTTGGAAGTTTGGCATGATCAAAGAAACCCAAGGCATGCTCATGCGCAGATAATAATTTAAAATCATAACTATCAGTCTGCAGCTAGAGTGTTTTGCAAATCACATGTTCATGTCATTAACGGGTATATTCATGCACCAACAAAACAAATTGGTGTCAGTACTATTTGTCATTTAACAAAACTCTCCTCTATTTCTTCAACAGGAGCACTACAAGATCATTCCTCCTGAGCAGGGGTCTACGTCTACACCGTCGGTTGTACCATGGTGCATCGACTTGGACTTGATTTTTATTAGATGGAGTCAACACACTTCACTTCGTTTTCAAGCGGCACTTCGTGCAAATGCATTAGGGGAGTATTTCTAACTTTTCATTGTATATTAATTTTTTTTCTATCTTGATTTTTGTATTTTTTAGGATCTTTTTAGATTTTTTTCTTTTCATAATTCATTGAGGACAATGAACCATTTAAGTGTGGGGATGCGTTCTCAATATTGTAATATATGTATTTTTTTATTGTAGTCTTATAAATAATTAGATGATCATATGGAATGCATGCCTAAAATTCATGTTAAATTTATAAATTTATTGCATTACATAGCATAACATGATCCCTTATTATGTGTAATTTATTTTTGATTATATCTTGTTATCATTTAATAATATTATTTGCGTAGTTTCACTAGTACAGAGTTTATTTCTTTACAAGAAATTATTATGCTCTTTGAATTGAGACTTAGACATACTTGTATCTTGAGGGGTAGCCGCATGTTGATGATTTGAATTTTGACTATTTCCTTTTGATCTTCGTACGTAGCATAAGTTTAAGGGAGACATGGGATGTAAATGTCTAACAAAAAAAGGGGCAAAAAAAGTATCAAGTATTCCTTTGAGTTCAATGGGTGGCAAATGCAATGTCATATGAAAGGGACGATACTTGTACATGTGTTGGTATTAAGTGCAGTTTTATTAGGAATAAAATTTTCTTGGTGACTTTTCACTGCCCTTGGTTACTGGAGAATTACTTGACTAAAAAAAGAGAAAAGAGAAAAGAATGAGATAGTGAAGTCGTATGGTGGTCGTAACTCACTTACCTTGAGAAGCGTCACGATCTTAGACCAAGCAAAAAAAATCTCTTGTAGCAGAAAACAAAAACATAGAAATCCCTTGTTAAACTTGAATGATGGCTAGTTCTAAGTAATAAAGTGTTTAAGATCTATTCTAGTACTCAACTTGGGAGCTATTAACTCGCATGATTTGTCATGTTGAAACTAGTATGCCTATGTTCTTGAATTAAAGCGCATGTTTTTAAGCTAAGCACACACGCATGCTCTGTATTTGTGTTTAATATGTGCTGATATTGTTGTGTGAGCTTGATGTGTCTAAATTTGTTGCATATTATGAAGGTTATTGCTGACTTGACATACACTATTATATTTGGGATCCTTTGCATTCTCATTCATGTAGTTGCATTCATTTAGATGCTTTTATATAGATAGTATAGTCTCCCATTGAATAAGAACACACATTCATAATTGTCATCGATATTACTTTATATGAGCTAGATGGATATTGTGGGTACATTCACTATAGGCCCTCAGGAGGCCTCACTCGTCCACTGGGGCTACCTAGGGGTTAAAGGGCTTGTTGCATATGCTAAATGCAACCGTGATCACCTACGGAAGTGGTACTTGTTAGTAGCTAGATAATATTGTTTTACTCGAGAACGAGTAAATGATAAGTGTGGGGATATTTGATAGAGTATATATATATATATATATATATATATATATATATATATATATATATATATATATATATATATTTTATAGGATTTTATTATCTTATTTTTAATATTTTGTACATAATTGGATATATATTTATTAGAGTTTAATGTTTTATGACCGAAAATAAAGAAATCTTAAAGTTGGAGGAATTGGAGCATAAAAAGTCCAATTTAGAGATAAATGAGAATGAAATTCGGATTTAATGTGCAGCTCACACATATATCACTGTTTGGGCCATAACATGAGTT
The DNA here is from genome assembly GCA_028671895.1 of Oenanthe sinensis. Lineage (NCBI taxonomy): Eukaryota > Viridiplantae > Streptophyta > Magnoliopsida > Apiales > Apiaceae > Oenanthe > Oenanthe sinensis. The sequence continues at coordinate 4,956,640 of JAPMAC010000231.1, forward strand.
CTCGAAGTCAGAATTGGGTGATTTTATAATCCACGTGAAGATAGAAAAATCTATAATTAAAAGGTGGTCTAACACACATATCTCAACTGGAGCAGCCCAGAAACAGGCCTGGAAGGCAGACTATGAATTTCACAATTAGAGTCCAACTTATTTTAGAATATTTCTTGTGTTTACTTGTAAAGCATTAAAACTCTTATATATTAGGGTTTTATATTATTAGAGAGACATACCATCATATTATATTATTAGTTAGCTATACTTTTGAGAAAAAAGGGAGAGAATCACTTTGAGAGGAAAATTGAAGGAAGGGGTGAAGGGATTCATCCAAACATCAATCGAATTCTACAAGTTATATTCTTTGTACTTCAACTCTTATGCTCATGGTTTGTGTTATATATATATATATATATATATATATATATATATATATATATATATTATCTCCCTTTTTATTGTTGTTATCATCTCATTTTCCAAAGTAAACATTCATCTCTTCCTGTGATTATTAACGCTTCATTCATATACATCTCATTTATCTCCCTGTTGGTATCAGAGCCAGCCGGTAATCATTGAGTTATTGAGTTATTATTCCTGTAATCTCTTCATTCATATTGTTTACAGCTGCTTCTTAGTTATCTTTGTAGGGTTTTGTGACACAAACGCAGCAGAATAAACACGAAAAATAAATCAAAATAGCGAAACCCTCCGCAGGATCCATGCGAAAACAAAAGATTTAATTCGGAGATAAAGAATAAATACCTTTAGAAGCTTTAACAGTTCATTAATGGAAGATTAATGGAGGTCTAAAGCTTATTTAATCACCACGTATCCCGCTCTCGCAATCTACGCTCTACGGTATCCACACGAACACTTTTCATGAAGGATTGATGTGTACTAGCACCCGAAAACTTCTTCTCTCTCTATCTTCCTCTTCTCTCAGAGCGGCTAGGGTTTTGTAAAATCTCTATATTATTAAATCAGCCCATAAAGAGATTATATAGAGAGAGGAATAAGTTTTCTAATTATAATCCAATTATAATTAATACTAATCCAAAATTCTAAATTATTTAATTAAGTCTCACTTAATTAATTAATTATTAATTTTGGAATTAGTTTAAGTAATTCATTTATTCTATTTATATAATTAATTAAGTCATACTTAATTAATATCATAAATAAAATAAATTACTTATTTAATTTAAATTCATAATTTAAATTATTTCTCCTTCAAGCGTTCTTTGTGTGTGACCCTGTAGCTTATTATTACGTTGACAACAATTTTAATATATAATTAAAATTGTAAACAATGAGCGGCATCTAGTAATACATCATTGCTACCCAAGTAATAATAATAAATCGGTGATTCGATTAAGCCTTTCGTGAATAATGTTCCATGTAATATAATCTCTTTAATCTTGATATTATAGATTAAACTCAAGGCATGTCTCGTGTCATCCTCTTCATAATTTAATCTTTATTTTCTTGATCGATGAGTAGACTATTAAAATCAAATCAACATTTGAGCACGGCCGTGCATTTCATAGTCTCACTCAAACAAGAGGCCAATAATATCACTCCTAAAATTAGGAGGATTAAATCTCATCTAGATCATTCATATTTCTCATACGATTCATAATATACCCAATGTCCACTTTTATCATCACCCGGTCAAATGTAACTTTTAATGTAATCAAAGTATATTAATTCTCTTATAGAAATATAATGATTTCAGGTCTAAGGATCATTACACCATTATCACAGTGAGAATTACTTATGACACTTACTTAACATGTAGAATCTCACGGCGGGTCATTCCAGTGCCATGCATTGATACATGCACTTATGTTCTTGACTTTAGTATCCCCATACCTATGACCAATGAGATGTGGTCATCTGTCAAGAAACATACTAGTCTTTGTGCATTATTATTGTCCTTAAATAATAATACTCGACTAGGGAATTTTAGGAATAAGATACTATTCATATAATCTCATTTTTAAGTCACATACTTAAAGATATAGAATACGTATCAAAATTCCAAGGACATTTATTATGCTTTCAATTTATTACGCAGTAAACAAAACATAATAAATAAATAATAATCAATAAAACATAATCCTTAATAATAAATATTTTCCTTAAAATATAAAAAGTATTGTCTCTAGAGCACAATTACTAACAATCTTTTGGTTATTCTGCTATTATTAGTCATATATCTTACTGTAGACCACCTAAGTTGCCAGGTAATCCTTTTGTAAGTCTCAGGATAGAGCAGTGTTGGATAAGGGCTTTAAACATAGGTATGAGTAGACATAAGGTAAGAAGGTATGCACTAAAAACCCAGAATCACCTTAGATATTAAGAATCAATAAAAACAAGATCAATGAATAAATTATTTAGGTCTAATTCCTCAGTTAGCTCAAGGTCACTAATGACATCGATCCCTTCAATTCCCGACTTCATAAACCAGGAAGAACATAGTTATGAAAATATTAGTCAAGAATTAGGAAATTGGAATATACCTAGTATAGACCCAAAGCAGATCTATCAGTCAACTTTTACAGATAAATTTAAAACAAATTACAATGTAAAAACAGTAGAGAAAATCTATGCTATTAACAAAGAACACGAAAACTGTTCTTTATTAACAAATGAAATTATAAAAAAATATAAAAAGAAAAGTTATAATTTTATTCATATAGGATTAATACAAGTAGCAGTAAAACCATTATCAGTAAAAGGAATTAACTCTAGCATTCTTTTATGTTTAAGAGATGCTAGGTATTTAAACTATGTCCCTAGTATATTAGGCATTATGGAATCGAGCCTCCATAATGGACCGGTTCATTTTAATTGCTTTCCAGACTTTACTTTAAGTCTGAATGACCCCCATTTATTAAAAGCATTAACATTAAATATTAAAACAGCTGGTGAAATCACTCACATGATTGAGGGATCACAACCACTTGCATTAATTTATAGAATTTACTATAAAACAATGAAAACTAATTTAAACATTCATGCATTAAATAAATGTCCAAAAGACAAAACTGTTTTAATTCAAAGTAGCACTAATGATGCTAATATTCAAGTACCAAAAACTATACTCTGGAAAGATATCAATCTTCCTAGCCAATGGGTTTTAGATAATAAAATACCCCAGGCGCCAATAACAAATAACTTAATGAATCTAGATAATATTAAACAATATTAAATGGAACTGTTAGAATAAGCTTCGATAATATTAGAAAACCATTAATGTTAGACGAAATAACTACAAGGTCAGTTACATCATCTAGACAAGATTCTGAATTACTTAGTAGAACAAATGTTAAAAATATAAAATTAAAGGGAATTATTAGTGAAGGACAGACTAGTCAACCCTATTATAATAAATCTAGTAACCAATCTGAAGAAGATGAAGAACATTTATCTCCTACACAGTCAGATTTTGAAACAAGATCTATTAATAATCAACTAAAAGTAATTAATAAAGAAGTTAAAATCAATTGGAAAATCTTAACAGAAGATTTTAATTCAAAAGAAAATAGATTAAAAAGACATCAGTTTAGAGACAATCATAGTCCTGAAGAAAGAGAAAAAATAGTTAATAAATGGAAATCATTCCTAGTAAAAGAAAAAATAAATATTACTTTTTATTCTTTGTATGAAAGATACGATGGTAAATGTAATGTAATTACTAAAACACAATGGATTAAAGAAGATAAGACAAAAGTATCATCTAGTCATCCCCCTATAGAAACAATAATAATCCCAGTTAAAAATACGGTTATCATAGCTTCACCATTTAAAATATCTGATGGAAAGAATGATGAAAAGAAACTAATTGAGCAAAATAATTTCACTAATCAATATCTAGCCTCTTTAGGTAAGCAATTAGATAAAATTGAAGACAAGATTAAAGATTCAGATATTAAACAATATCCAGATCCAAATAAAGAATGTGAAGAAAAACCCTTGATAAATTTACCCAGTAAAAGAGAAAATTTAAGTCTACCTAATAAAGATAAAGAACTAATTAAAACTCTTGATAAAATATTTAAAAAATTAGATAAACCAGAATCAAGCAAAACTATAGGAGTTTTAGGCTTTTATGAAAGCCCTAATGATAGTGATAGTAATGATTCTATAATTGAAATAGAAAATCAATTTAAAAAATTAAGTTTTAATCAACCCAATATCACAACACAAACGAAGAATTGGTACTCCAGACCAACTCCTCCAGATTTACAATTTGAAGAAAGAAACCTAGATGACCAGTTTTCTGTTTCAGCCAATAAAATGTATGAGTGGAATATAGATGGTCTTAGTGAACAAGAAATATTAAACAAATTAAACCATATGTCAATGGTGGCAAATACATATATAACAACATTTGATCATTTAAACCAAAGTGATATTGTTGAAATTCTAACTAATGGCTTTACAGGAACCCTAAGATCTTGGTGGGAAAAACACCTTACTGAAGATACTAGACATAATATAATTACTGCATATCAATTAGACAATGATGGTCAACCAATATTTGAAGAAAAGATAGGATTTATTCCTGACGGAGTTAATACTTTAATATATACGATAATAAAACATTTTATAGGAACACCTAGTAATATTACTGAAAGAATCCATGACCAACTCAGTAACCTAAATTGCCCAACTCTGAGTGACTTTAGATGGTATAAGGATGTATTTCTGTCCAGAGTTATGATAAGAGAAGATAGTAATAAACCATTTTGGAAAGAAAAATTTGTTAATGGTTTACCTAATCTATTTGCACATAAAATTCGTGAATAATTAAGTAAAGACTTAGGATTCATAAATTATGAAGAATTAACATATGGAGAAATAATAAGTGTCATACAAAAAATAGGATTAAAAATGTGTATTGACCACAAAATTACTAAGCAAATTAGTAAAGACAAAAACAGATCTAAATATGCGTTAGGAACTTTTTGTGAGCAATATGGTTTACCTCCCATAGCTCCTTCCAGAAATAAAACTAAAAATAATAAATACAAAAAATTTAGTAATTATGTTAAAAGAGATAATAAAGAAGAATATTACAAGAAACCATAAAAATTTAAGAGAAAATCTTTTGATAAAAAGAAATTTAATAAACCGTTTACTAAGAAATTTGATAAAAGCAAAATTATTTGTCATGGTTGTGGCAAACCAGGTCATTATAAAAATGAATGTAGAGTCAAAAATAAACTTAACCAACTACAGATCTCTAATGAAGATACTGAATTAATCCTACAATTGATGAAAATTGAAAATGAATCTAGCGAAAATTATACAGATCTACCTTCACAATCAACAACTACTAGTAATACTGATAGTGAAGATAGTAAACCAAACATTACTATGGGATGCACTGATAATTACAATTGTGTCACTAAAACACTAAATGTATTAAATAAAGATCAAGAAGAAGAATCCAATTTATTAATAGAATTAATTAGTAAAATAACAGATCCAAAATTAAAAATAAAATATATGGATAAATTAAAAATTCTACTAACATCAGATAATGAAAATAAGAGTAGGAAAACTAAAGACAAACCCAAATTTAGTCTTAGTACGACTCTTGAAAGATTTAAAACCCCAGTTAAAGAAATAACATTATCAGATTTAAACCAAGAAGTTAATATTTTGAAGAAAGAAATTTCTAGTCTAAAACAAGAAATTCCCAAATTAAAAGAAGAAATTGAAAAAATAAAAAACAATTCAGAATTATTAATAAATGACTCTTCTGATGAAGAAAGATCAGAAAATAATAAAGACTCCGAAATTATTAGACAACAAGGAATTTCATTAAAAATGCTAAAAGAAATTACTATTCAAAAATGGTATATTAATATTAAATTAATAATTAATAAGACCTTTACCATTGAAACTGCAGCCCTTGTTGATTCAGGAGCTGATTTAAATTGTATTCAAGAAGGATTAGTTCCAACGACTTTTTATGAAAAAACTAATGAAAGATTAAGCTCAGCTAATGGAAGCCAAATGAATATAAAATATAAATTACCTAATGTACACATTTGTCAAAACAATGTTTGTTTTAAAACTTCTTTCGTCTTAATAACAAATATGACTGATAAAATCATATTAGGACTACCATTTATTTATTTACTTTATCCTTTTACAACTTCAACTAAGGGATTAACTAGTAAACACTTAGGCCAAACAGTAATATTTAATTTCATTTTAGAACCTAAAGAAAAAGATTTAAAAACTATTCAAGAAAATTCTGTTACTAAAACTCTTACAATATTAAATAGTAAAAAGAGCCATTTAAAACATTTAAAAAATGAAATCAAATATAAAAGAATTGAAGAACAGTTAACAAATAATGAACTCCAAAATAAAATTAAACAGTTTAATAATAAATTATTAAAAGAATTATGTTCAGACATTCCTCATGCTTTTTGGCATAGGAAGAAACATATAGTAAATCTACCTTATGCAAAAGAATTTAAGGAACATTTAATTCCAACTAAAGCCAGGCCTATTCAAATGAACCACGAACAGTTAGAATATTGTAAAAAAGAAATTAATGAATTACTTAGTAAAGGATTAATAAAAAATAGTAAATCTCCCTGGTCATGTGCAACTTTTTATGTTAATAAAAATGCTGAAAAAGAAAGAGGAGTACCAAGATTGGTAATTAATTATAAACCATTAAACAAAGTACTTGAATGGATTAGATATCCTTTACCTAATAAAAAAGATTTAATAAACAGGTTAAACCAAGCAGTTATATTCAGTAAATTTGACTTAAAAAATGGATTCTGGCAAATACAGATCAGTAAAGAAGATAGATATAAAACTGCTTTTACTACTCCTTTTGGACATTATGAATGGAATGTAGTTCCATTTGGTCTTAAGAATGCCCCTAGTGAATTTCAGAACATCATGAATAACATATTTAACCCTTATAGTCATTTTATTATAGTTTATATTGACGATGTTCTAATTTATTCCAATTCAATAGAAGAACATTGGAAACATTTAAATTCTTTTTTCAATACAGTCAAAACTAACGGACTAGTACTCTCGCCTAGTAAATGCTCACTATTCCAAACAAAAGTAAGGTTTCTAGGACATGTTATCCAATATGGTAAAATTAAACCAATAGATAGAGCCATTGAATTTGCTAGCAAATTTCCAGATGAAATACTTGATAAAACTCAGCTTCAAAGATTCTTAGGATCCCTTAACTATATAGGAGAATTCTATAAGGATCTCAGGAAGCAGTGTAAACCGTTGTTTGAACGATTACAGAGTAATCCCCCACCTCGGACTTCAGTTCATACTTCTATTATCCAAGACATTAAAAAATATGTCAAGACTCTTCCTTGTCTTGGAATATCAAATCCTTCTGCATTTAAAATTGTTGAAACTGATGCCTCTGAAATTGGATTCGGAGGAATTCTCAAACAAAAGATTGATCACTCTTCTAAGGAAGAAATTGTTTGTTTTCATTCAGGAGCTTGGGATAATACTCAACAAAATTACTCAACTATTAAAAAAGAAATTTTAAGTTTAGTTTTGTGTATTAATAAATTCCAGCATGAACTTTTGAATCAAAAGTTTTTTGTTAGAATTGATTGTCAATCAGCAAAATATATATTAGAAAAAGACGTTCAAAACGTTGCATCAAAACAAATTTTTGCTAGATGGCAAGCATTATTAAGTATATTTGAATTTGATATACAATATATTAAAGGAAGTGAAAACTCTATCCCTGATTTTCTAACTAGAGAATTTCTACAAACAGGAGTGAGAAATGAGTGTCAGAAGAAACCCTGAGGGTAGAGGAGGCAGCAGCTCTCGTGGCAGAGCTAGTTATGATAGTAAACTTAAAGGAATCATGGTTCCTCATCCAGTTACTCTAGTCCAACCAATTGATGTAGTCAACCGATATCAGGTTTTAGGCTAAATCCCTAAACCTTATAATACTGTCCTTGCCAGTAATCCCCCAGTTATAGATCCATTTGCTAATTCCAGTAAACCAATTGTCCCCAGTAAGCAAATCATTCCTTTTGACATATGTTCAAAATCAATTACCGATTATGTTCAGAGGACTGAATATAGCTTGTTTTTCATGGAACAATTCATGAAACCCAACAATGTCCCAGTCAAGCTAGCAGCTCAATATTTCCCCCCAGGATGGCATTTTGAGCCTTTAGCCCCATATAAATCTTTGTCATATTACAAAGAAATTTTACTTCAAACAGATTCAGTAACCATTAAACCAATCTTTGATAGAAAGGATGAATCCAAGATCCTTTATCATTATATTTATATTAAACAGATAATTTTCCAAGATAAGTGGCATAGCCACCCATCTGATCTTCAGTTATTACACACTAACCCTCCTCAACATTTTTGTTATTATGATTATATTGAGGCATGGAACAATGTATTTTTATATCAAAACCAGTCATTCAGTCATTCATGGTTCATACAATTTGACCATAAATTCAAAAGTCCAATTCCATTTTGGTTCACAGGTTGGTGGAATATTTATGGTCCTTTAAGAGTCATCATCCCTGAAATACTCTGGGATCAAATAGAGTATTTCAACAAAGTCAGAACTAGTAAAAATCCTGATTATGTAGGATATGAAGTCCTTCATTTCTTTAGTAAATACAAAGTGCCTTGGATTTCAAAATGGCAATTCAAAATAACCATGCCCATACAGGACACAGTAACGACACTCAAGGCAGGAAGTCATTCAGTTTTAGTAACTCAACATGATGGATATAGTTGTGTTGCAAGAGTTCATTTTGTTAAATGATGGGATAAATTTGATGTTAACAGAATAATAAGTCAAGTCCAGAAAGAATTCCCAGTAATAAATCAAAAACCAGTTACCAAAGCAAAGGTTAAATTAGAAGAATCTTCTTCTTTGGATGTTTCTACAATTAACAGGTTGTCAACTTCAGAGTTAAATGATCTATTGAAAGTCATCAGAGACCGAGTCAGCAGTCTCAAAGAAGAAAGCTCAGACAGCAATTCCTCTGAAAGAAGTCAAAGTTCTAGTCATCAATCAGTCACAAATCCATATGGCATTCTACAAGATGCACAAGACCCATATGCATAAAAACGAAATTCACTATTCATGAACAGTAAAAACTTTTTTACTATTCATCAGTCAGAATTTTTCAGCAAAACGACAAATCAGTCGACAGTCAAAGACTTCAGCAAAACGACAAAATCAGCCGTCAGTTAAAGACAAAAATACTGACCAGTTATTTTACTTTTACTTTTACTTTTACTTTTACTTTTGCTTTTACTTAAGTAACATGTTTTTACTCGAATAACTTTTCACTTTTACTTCAGTAACATGTTTAGTTAATGGGAAGACTGTTTTTTCCCTCTTTTATTGCTCTATATATATGAGCTTCTGTTGTATGTTTTAGGCAGGATGAAAACTGCTTTGTAAGTTTTATTCTCTCCTCTTCTAGTTCTCTAGTATTGTTTTCTCTTTTCTTGTATTTTGCAAGTAACTTCCAGTAATATAATATTTTCAGTAAAAATTGTTTTATACATAGATTCATATCGGCTTCTTGTCTGGTTTAAGTATTATTTCTTACTTGTTTAAATTGTTGAGTAAATATTGTTGTTATCATCTCATTTTCCAAAGTAAACATTCATCTCTTCCTGTGATTATTAACGCTTCATTCATATACATCTCATTTATCTCCCTTTTGGTATCAGAGCCAGCCGGTAATCATTGAGTTATTGAGTTATTATTCATGTAATCTCTTCATTCATATTGTTTATAGCTGCTTCTTAGTTATCTTTTGGTTATTCTGCTATTATTAGTCATATATCTTACTGTAGACCACCTAAGTTGCCAGGTAATCCTTTTGTAAGTCTCAGGGTAGAGCAGTGTTGGATAAGGGCTTTAAACATAGGTATGAGTAGACATAAGGTAAGAAGGTATGCACTAAAAACCCAGAATCACCTTAGATATTAAGAATCAATAAAAACAAGATCAATGAATAAATTATTTAGGTCTAATTCCTCAGTTAGCTCAAGGTCACCGATGACATCGATCCCTTCAATTCCCGACTTCATAAACCAGGAAGAACATAGTTATGAAAATATTAGTCAAGAATTAGGAAATTGGAATATACCTAGTATAGACCCAAAGCAGATCTATCAGTCAACTTTTACAGATAAATTTAAAACAAATTACAATGTAAAAACAGCAGAGAAAATCTATGCTATTAACAAAGAACACGAAAACTGTTCTTTATTAACAAATGAAATTATAAAAAAATATAAAAAGAAAAGTTATAATTTTATTCATATAGGATTAATACAAGTAGCAGTAAAACCATTATCAGTAAAAGGAATTAACTCTAGCATTCTTTTATGTTTAAGAGATGCTAGGTATTTAAACTATGTCCCTAGTATATTAGGCATTATGGAATCGAGCCTCCATAATGGACCGGTTCATTTTAATTGCTTTCCAGACTTTACTTTAAGTCTGAATGACCCCCATTTATTAAAAGCATTAACATTAAATATTAAAACAGCTGGTGAAATCACTCACATGATTGAGGGATCACAACCACTTGCATTAATTTATAGAATTTACTATAAAACAATGAAAACTAATTTAAACATTCATGCATTAAATAAATGTCCAAAAGACAAAACTGTTTTAATTCAAAGTAGCACTAATGATGCTAATATTCAAGTACCAAAAACTATACTCTGGAAAGATATCAATCTTCCTAGCCAATGAGTTTTAGATAATAAAATACCCCAGGCGCCAATAACAAATAACTTAATGAATCTAGATAATATTAAACAATATTAAATGGAACTGTTAGAATAAGCTTCGATAATATTAGAAAACCATTAATGTTAGACGAAATAACTACAAGGTCAGTTACATCATCTAGACAAGATTCTGAATTACTTAGTAGAACAAATGTTAAAAATATAAAATTAAAGGGAATTATTAGTGAAGGACAGACTAGTCAACCCTATTATAATAAATCTAGTAACCAATCTGAAGAAGATGAAGAACATTTATCTCCTACACAGTCAGATTTTGAAACAAGATCTATTAATAATCAACTAAAAGTAATTAATAAAGAAGTTAAAATCAATTGGAAAATCTTAACAGAAGATTTTAATTCAAAAGAAAATAGATTAAAAAGACACCAGTTTAGAGACAATCATAGTCCTGAAGAAAGAGAAAAAGTAGTTAATAAATGGAAATCATTCCTAGTAAAAGAAAAAATAAATATTACTTTTTATTCTTGGTATGAAAGATACGATGGTAAATGTAATGTAATTACTAAAACACAATGGATTAAAGAAGATAAGACAAAAGTATCATCTAGTCATCCCCCTATAGAAACAATAATAATCCCAGTTAAAAATACGGTTATCATAGCTTCACCATTTAAAATATCTGATGGAAAGAATGATGAAAAGAAACTAATTGAGCAAAATAATTTCACTAATCAATATCTAGCCTCTTTAGGTAAGCAATTAGATAAAATTGAAGACAAGATTAAAGATTCAGATATTAAACAATATCCAGATCCAAATAAAGAATGTGAAGAAAAACCCTTGATAAATTTACCCAGTAAAAGAGAAAATTTAAGTCTACCTAATAAAGATAAAGAACTAATTAAAACTCTTGATAAAATATTTAAAAAATTAGATAAACCAGAATCAAGCAAAACTATAGGAGTTTTAGGCTTTTATGAAAGCCCTAATAATAGTGATAGTAATGATTCTATAATTGAAATAGAAAATCAATTTAAAAAATTAAGTTTTAATCAACCCAATATCACAACACAAACGAAGAATTGGTACTCCAGACCAACTCCTCCAGATTTACAATTTGAAGAAAGAAACCTAGATGACCAGTTTTCTGTTTCAGCCAATAAAATGTATGAGTGGAATATAGATGGTCTTAGTGAACAAGAAATATTAAACAAATTAAACCATATGTCAATGGTGGCAAATACATATATAACAACATTTGATCATTTAAACCAAAGTGATATTGTTGAAATTCTAACTAATGGCTTTACAGGAACCCTAAGATCTTGGTGGGAAAAACACCTTACTGAAGATACTAGACATAATATAATTACTGCATATCAATTAGACAATGATGGTCAACCAATATTTGAAGAAAAGATAGGATTTATTCCTGACGGAGTTAATACTTTAATATATACGATAATAAAACATTTTATAGGAACACCTAGTAATATTACTGAAAGAATCCATGACCAACTCAGTAACCTAAATTGCCCAACTCTGAGTGACTTTAGATGGTATAAGGATGTATTTCTGTCCAGAGTTATGATAAGAGAAGATAGTAATAAACCATTTTGGAAAGAAAAATTTGTTAATGGTTTACCTAATCTATTTGCACATAAAATTCATGAAGAATTAAGTAAAGACATAGGATTCATAAATTATGAAGAATTAACATACGGAGAAATAATAAGTGTCATACAAAAAATAGGATTAAAAATGTGTATTGACCACAAAATTACTAAGCAAATTAGTAAAGACAAAAACAGAGCTAAATATGAGTTAGGAACTTTTTGTGAGCAATATGGTTTACCTCCCATAGCTCCTTCCAGAAATAAAACTAAAAATAATAAATACAAAAAATTTAGTAATTATGTTAAAAGAGATAATAAAGAAGAATATTACAAGAAACCACAAAAATTTAAGAGGAAATCTTTTGATAAAAAGAAATTTAATAAACCGTTTACTAAGAAATTTGATAAAAGCAAAATTATTTGTCACGGTTGTGGCAAACTAGGCCATTATAAAAATGAATGTAGAGTCAAAAATAAACTTAACCAACTATAGATCTCTAATGAAGATACTGAATTAATCCTACAATTGATGAAAATTGAAAATGAATCTAGCGAAAATTATACAGATCTACCTTCACAATCAAAAACTACTAGTAATACTGATAGTGAAGATAGTAAACCAAACATTACTATGGGAAGCACTGATAATTGCAATTGTGCAACTAAAACACTAAATGTATTAAATAAAGATCAAGAAAAAGAATCCAATTTATTAATAGAATTAATTAGTAAAATAACAGATCCAAAATTAAAAATAAAATATATGGATAAATTAAAAATTCTACTAACATCAGTGTTGTGGATTAAAAACTGGGGTGTAGTTAATGCGATGTATGTCGGAGCTTAACGAGCTTTAATGGCTGAGCTTGTGTTTCGTAGCTTGGTTCTGCCTTCACAAGATGCCTACGTATCTCTGTTGTGTTTAGAGAATCAAGCCAAAACGTAGTTCTAATAATGAGGGGTTAGGCCCTTTATATAGACGTAGAAAGTCTAAGAATTAGAGTAGGTTTATGAACCTTGATTGATAAGGTATTTCCTAGAAGGATTCTGGATCCTTTGTAGAAGCAGTTTCCATGTAGGAATAGGTTTCCTTGTAGTTGGACATAATTAATTAGCTGTATACTTAGCTAATTAATTAATTACGGATTTATTTATTAATTAGGGTTTCAAGCCTTAATAATTGGGCCTCCCCTTTGGACCAGATTAAGTACAATTAATGCCACATTAATTTTGTTTTTAGGGCTTACTTTCAGCCCATATCATTTGCCCCCCAACTTCTGTAAAGTGTGTAATACTTTGTAGAAGTTAAGATTCATGACCCTGTTTCTCAAGTTCCTATGAAGAATTTTTACAATTCTTTCCTTATGTTCATCACTATTTTTCATTAATTTTTAGGGATTTTTCTCTAATTTTAGAGAATTTTCCCAAATTTATTAGTACCCACAGGTATTTTTCCTTAATTTCTAGGAATTTTTCTCTATTTTTAGAGTATTTTCCCAAATTTATTTGCCTTATAAATCATTTTAATGATTTTCTGGTATTTTTTGATGTTATTTTTGACCAGGATCCTGGTCGATTCTGAGGATCACTTGAGTCCTGGTCGACCCTAGTTCCTGGTCGATTGTTGACCAGGTTCCTGGTCGATTCTAGACCATTTTTGAGTCCTAGTCGACCATGGTTCCTGGTCGACTGTTGACCAGGTTCCTGGTCGATTCTAGACCATTTTTGAGTCCTAGTCGACCATGGTTCCTGGTCGACTGTTGAACAGGTTCCTGGTCGATTCTAGACCATTTTTGAGTCCTAGTCGACCATGGTTCCTGGTCGACTGTTGACCAGGTTCCTGGTCGACTGTTGACCAGGTTCCTGGTCGATTCTAGACCATTTTTGAGTCCTAGTCGACCATGGTTCCTGGTCGATTGTTGACCAGGTTCCTGGTCGATTCTAGACCATTTTTGAGTCCTGGTCGACCATGGTTCCTGGTCGAATGTTGAACAGGTTCCTGGTCGATTCTAGACCTCTTTTGAGTCCTAGTCGACCATGGTTCCTGGTCGAATCTCGATCAGGATTCTGGTCTATTTAAAAAGGCCTTATAATTTGCTGATTTTAATAGGCCCTGGCCTACTTCACTTTTTTAGCCTGTTTTAGTTTACGTCGACTTTTGGGCCAAAAGCCAGCCAGGCCCAATTAGCTTATGGGCTTGTCACCGGCTATAGGAAGTTTAACCGGTTGAATTACCGTTTTCTTCGGCTATAAATTAGTGAGGTGAGAACTTCACTTTTCACTTCTTACTTTCTCAGTAGAAATCTCTCTCAAAATTTTCACTCTAGCTCATTTCTCTCAAGGCGATTTCCGGCGACCCTCTTCCGATCAATCTTCATCTTCCTCACTTTCCAAGCATTCAAAGGTTGAATATCAATGGCGGAACAGGATTCTGCTCACCAACGACTCCTCGCCAGGGCGGCAAAAAGAGGTAATGTTGTTACAGTAAATCCCTCTTTTTCTTCAATATCAGACCTCCTTCAAATTATGGGAGACGAGTTTCCCACGTTGGCCGAGTTAGACGCCTTTAGGTTTTCTAGCACCTTTACCAATCAAGCCCACTGTGATAGGTTTACCAAGCTGTACAAACTTCCCTCGGGCTATAGGTTTGTTTTAGCCGAGCCTGGGGACCGGGCCTGCCATTGGCGGCCCAATAGGCTATGTGTCTTTAGAGATGCCCTAATTGGTGGGCTTAGATTCCCTTTCAACGAGTTTGTAATTAGGTTATTAGCTGAAGTTAGGATTAACCCGTGTCAGCTGAGCCCAAATTCGTGGCGAACACTTCTTTGCTTTATTGTTTTGTGCCTTAGGAAAAATTATCCTCTTTCTATAGCTGTTTTTCGTAGTATATTTCAGTTTAAGAACAGCCCATCGAGTATATTGGGTTGGGTTTATATCAACCATAGGCAGGGAGTGAGCCCAATTTTCTGCAAAAAATCACTTCCGGACAACAACATTGACTGGCGGAGGGATTTCTTGTACTTGGAGTGGGAAGGAGGGGATTGGGGCACCCTTTTTAGGTCCAAGTTTTGCAAGGCTAAAGATGGAAACGCTGGGCTGATCCAACTAACTCCTGAGGAGAAGCTCATTATAGCCGATTTGGGCCAGGATAAGGGCTCAACCCATCATCGAAAGATTTTGGAAGAGTTTTCTCTAAAGGCTGTGGGCCTTTCAAATGTTTCTAATAGCGGTATTTTTCTGTTCTTATCTTGTCCTTTCTTTCTGACTTTTCTGAGTTCGGCTGTTTATTTTATTGTTTGTTTTGCAGCGGCGGAAAACATTAACTTTCACTTGGGGGTGGGTGACCAGGAGACCCACAAGATGAGGAAGGCCCGCGAGGCTGTTGAGGGCCCAATTAAGGAGCCCAACCTTCCAGGGTTTTTCCAGCCCTGCGACAAGGCTCAAGGAAAGAGGCCTCGAGTCGAGGAGGAGGAGAACCCAGACACTGCGGCTTGGAGGCCCAGCTGGGGCTTGAGGAGGCAAGATACCGTCGTTGGGAGTACTTTGAATTCCCTCGATTGGTCACAGAACTCCATTCCTCCAGCCGATAAGGCCAAGATTGTTTTGAAGACTGATATTGAGGAGGCCGAGACTTTGGGGGCCCAGGCCGTTGCCATGGTATGGCACATTCATTTCTTTTCTCTCTTTTATTTTCTTAACTTCTTTGCTAATCCGTTCTTTTTGGAACAGGTCAACACTTACTTTCAGACCATGGCTCACCAGGCCAAAACCTGGCGCTTCTCAGAGAGGGCCCAAAGGAAGGGCAAGGCCAAAGCAGAGTCAAAGGTGGCCGTTTTGGAAAAGAAGCTGCTCGAGAAGGAGCAAGAACTGGTTACGGCCCATGCAGAGCTACAGGAGCTTAGGGCCGGGAAAAAGGCCGTGATCGACGAGTACCTGGACTCGGAAGACTTTTATGCTTTTATTGATAAGCATGACGATTTGGTCTTCCCGGCGACTTGTACTCAGGCCTGGGAAAAGTGCTTTCACGCTGTTCTGGCTAAGCATCCCGGCCTATTCGATCCTGCCGAATTCCCCTGCCCTATGGGTCTACCTTTGGCTCTGACTTCAAATGCCGAAGGGACAGGTTCGGGAGATCTATCAGGCGGCGAGGCCTTGGATGAATTTGATCGGGTTTTCGATTCTTCCCCAGAGGCTGAGGAAAATGTCAGGAAGGAAGTAGAGGGAGAAGAAAAGATGGGGGAGGATGAAGGTGCTGAAGATTTCCCTTAGTTTCTCTTCCCTTTTCCTGTATTTCTTGTATTCCTTGTATTTCATGCATTTCCTTTCGTTATTTTAAATTATGTAATCCTGAAGACTTTTTATTTATAAAAAGCCCTTTTGTTGTTTGTCTTCTTCTTTTCGTGCCTTAATACACTTTTTCGAACATAGAACAAATGGGATGTTAATCGAAGGGCCAAACAGGCTTCTTTTTGTCATAAAAGAACTAATAAAAGTTGTCAAACTAGGCTAAACACACAGGTTTTTGAGGATGTCATAAAGCTGGGAATTTTATTAATAATGCCTTTGAGGCTAAAGTGGGCACAGCCCTTACAAAAAGAGAATCTTGTCTGGAGCGAAAAGCTCTTACATCCTGATGGTTTCATTGAGCCTTATTTCTACTTAGTTCCTACTAAATATAAGAACTCATGGTTGAATTCTTTAAACATAATAGACTTTCAGGTTTGAAGCATGCCAAGTCCTTGGTACCTCAACATCTTCTAGGGTTTCAAGGATGTATGATCCTCCACCCTTTACTTGTTTTATCTTGTACGGCCCTTCCCAGTTGGGGGCTAATTTGCCTTTGGGGCCTACCCCGGAAGCTTCAGCTTTCCTGAGGACTAATTCCCCTTGCCTAAAAAATCTTTCTTTAACTCTTAAGTTGTAGTAGAAAGATGACTTCTTTTGATATTCCACAATTTTTGCATGAGCTTTGTCCCTGACTTCATCTATCAAGTCTAACGCAAGTTTCATTCCTTCTTCATTTTTCTCAGGTTCAAAGGCCTTGATTCTTGGGGATACATGTGATATTTCGACTGGAACCACTGCCTCAGCCCCATAAGCCAGGACGAATGGAGTTGCATCAGTAGTAACTTTATGGGTGGTTCTGTATGCCTAGAGTATTGGCAAAAGCTCATCCACCCAAGTGTTGGCAGAACGCTCGATCCTTTTCTTGAGACCATCAAGGATGATTCGATTGGCTACCTCAGCCTGCCCATTTGCTTGGGGGTGTGCAACAGAAGTGAAGCGTAGATTGATGTCATTATCAGTGCAATATCCTTTGAATTCTTCATTGTTGAATTGGGTGTCATTGTCCGTCACCAGTATTCGTGGTATTCCATACCTACATATGATGTTTTCCCAGAAGAATTGAGCTACTTGCCTTGTGGTTATCTTGGCTAATGGTTTAGCCTCGATCCATTTAGTGAAGTAATCGATCGCAACGATCAGGAACTTTCTCTGTCCGCTAGCTATTGGAAAGGGCCCGAGGATGTCCATTCCCCACATTGCAAAAGGGATAGGGGAATTGATGGATGTCAACATCTCAGGTGGTTGTCTGACAACCGGTGCATGCCTTTGGCACCTGTCACATCTTCTTACGTATTCTTTCGAATCTTTTATCAAGTCAGGCCAGTAAAAACCAAGGCGGGTGATTTTATGGGCCAAAGCCCTGCCCCCCAAGTGTTGGCCGCAGATTCCTTCGTGTACTTCTTTCAAAGCCTCATGACCTTCTTCTGGCCTCAAACATTTCAAGTATGGGATAACAAAAGATTTCTTGTAGAGAATTCCATCAATAAGAGCGTACCTTAAGGCCCTCACGGTGAGTTTTCTGGCTTCCATGGGGTTGTTAGGAGTCCATCCAGATTGAAGGTGGGCTCTAATTGGGTCCATCCAGCAACTGCCCATGTTTATCGGGGCTACCAGCTTTGCATTAACGCTGGGGGTCTTCAAGATTTGGAAGTACACACTCCCCACATGTTCATCTGCTTCTGATGTGGCGAACTTTGACAAGGCATCGGCCTTCGCATTCTCTTCTCTAGGAATATACTCAATCTGACATTCTTCAAACTGCGTCATTATAGCTTTGACCAACCGGAGGTATTTGATCATGATTTCTTCTCTTGCTTCAAAATCCCCATTCACTTGGGATATAACCAGCTTTGAGTCTCCACAAACTTTGAGATGCTTGACATTTAGTGCTTTGGCCAAACCTAGGCCTGCTATCAGGGCTTCATATTCGGCTTCATTGTTGGTTGTTGGGAAGTCAAGCTTAATAGCATACTCAATAATGAATCCTTCGGGACTTTGTAGTACCAAGCCTGCGCCGCTAGATTTTATTTTTGATGCCCCATCAAAATTGAGCACCCAATATTCTTTAGGAGTCCGTCCTCCTTTTTGTGTTGTTTCCTCTGTTTCCTCATTGTCCTGCCCCCCGACTTCTTGGTCGTCAATAGTACATTCGACCACGAAGTCAGCAAGAGCTTGGGCTTTAATGGCCGTTCGAGTCTTATACTTGATGTCGAATTCTCCTAGTTCAATGGCCCACTTAATCAGTCTTCCACTTGACTTGGGGTTGTGTATAATATTCCTCAAGGGTTGATCAGTTAATACTTCGATTTTGTGAGCTTGAAAATAGGGGCGTAGTTTCCTCGAGGCCATTATCAAGGCCAGTGCAAACTTCTCAATTTTGGAGTAGTTAAGTTCCGCTCCATGCAAAACCTTGCTCACATAATAGACTGGCTTTTGAATTTTCTCTTCTTCCTTTATAAGGACAGCACTCAGGGCCTTGTCTGATATGGCCAAGTATAAGTATAGGATGTCCTCTGGGTTAGGCTTGGCCAACAACGGGGCTTTAGCCATATATTTCTTCAGTTCCTCAAAGGTCGTTTGACTTTCTTCTGTCCACACGAAATTTTTAACTTTTTTTAACGTCTTGAAGAAGGGTAGACATTTATCCCCAGACTTCGAGACAAACCTTCCCAGGGCAGCAACTCTTCCTGTCAATTTTTGGACGTCCCTTACTATTTTTGGAGGTTCCATCTCGAGTATGGCCTTGATTTTGTCAGGATTGGCCTCAATCCCTCTTTTAGAGACCATCATTCCTAGGAATTTTCCAGATCCTACGCCAAAGGCGCACTTTGCAGGGTTGAGCATCATATTGTGGTGCCTTAGCACTTCAAAAGCCTCTCGCAGGTGCTCAATATGATCGGCCTTATCGAGACTTTTGACTAGCATATCATCAACGTAGACCTCCATGGTTTTTCCAATGAGATGCTTGAAAATTTTGTTTACTAGCCTTTGATAGGTGGCCCCTGCATTCTTTAACCCAAAGGCCATAACGAGATAACAAAATACACCAAAGTCAGTGATGAAGGATACCTTGGCAATATCATCCTCGTGCATCCGGATTTGATTGTATCCACTAAAGCCATCCATGAAGCTTAACATCTCATGTCCCGCCGTGGCATCTATGAGTGCATCAATCCTTGGGAGGGGGAAACAATCCTTTGGGCATGCATCATTTAAATCAGTGAAGTCGACGCACATCCTCCACTTTCCATTGGATTTCCTGACCATTACAGGATTAGCAATCCATTCGGGATATTGAATTTCTTTAATGAATCCAGCCTTCAAGAGCTTTTCCACCTCTTGCTTTATGGCTTCCTGCCTTTCTGGAGCAAAATTTCTCTTCTTTTGCTTCACCGTTTTTCGCTGTGGATCCACGTTAAGTTTATGAGTGATCAGTTCAGGGTTAATTCCCGGCATATCAGCGGCTGTCCAAGCAAATAAGTCTCCGTTTTCTTGCAAGAACTTTGTCAATTTTTCTTTCATAGGCTCTTCTAATGAGGCCCCAATATAGGTGACTTTCTCTGGTTCTCCTGGAACTAAAGGAATTGGAACCAAGTCCTCAGCTGGTTTCCCCCTTTGTTCTTCGTTTTCTCTTGAGTCCATGTCCTCTATTGGTAGGACTTGCCCCCCGGCTCCATCGGGTCTCAGGGCTGCCACGTAGCAACTTCTCGCCATTTTCTGGTCTCCTTTCTCCTCCCCAACACCGTTTCTGGTGGGGAACTTGATTTTTAAGTGATAACTTGAGGCTACAGCCTTAAAAGCATGCAAACCTGTTCTTCCAAGGATGGCGTTGTATGTAGAAGATGCTTTGACCACCAGAAAAGTTAGCATCTGAGTGACCTCTTTAGGTTCTCTTCCCACTGTCACGGGTAGTTGAATGGTTCCTTCTACTTTTGATTCCACTCCATTGAAGCCATAGATGGGAACATCCGAAAGGGTTAGCTGGGAATCGTTGTATCCCATCTTTACAAATGCATCATGGAACAAGATATCAACAGATGCTCCATTGTCTACCAGGACTCTCTTTACCTCTGAGTTGCCTATCAAAGGGGTAATAACGAGGGGATCATCATGAGGAAACTTTACCCCTTCTAGGTCTGAGTCATCAAAAGATATAACCGCCTCCGTCCTAGCACGTTTAGGTGCTTCTCCTACGACTTGCATAACTTCTCTTGCGTATGCTTTTCTTGAATTCCTTGAAGTCCCCGCAGCAGTGAGTCCTCCGAAAATCATATTAATAACCGGTCCTCTAGGTTGAGGATTCCTATCCCGGCCATCATTATTTTTTCTGTTATCGTCGTGCCTATCATGACTTCCATCCTTGGTGTACTTGGAAAGTTTTCCTCTCCTGATAAGGAATTCGATTTCATCCTTCAATTGTCTGCAGTCATCCGTATTATGCCCGGTATCCCTATGAAACCGGCAAAACGCATTCTTATTTCTTTTCTCAGGATCAGACTTTAAGGGTTTAGGCCATCTCAAGTCTCGATCTCTTTCAATATCCATAAGGATTTGACTTCGAGGTGCATTCAGCCTTGCATATTCAGCAAATTTCGGCCCAAAGTTATTTTTCTTAGGAGGGGATTCGGAATCCTTATCCGTCTTGGAGTACTTGTCTCGGGCGTCATATTCTTGATCACCCTTTCTCTTCTTGTTATTATTCTCATGTGTAGCCACTGATATAGTGGTTTTCTTCATGCTTTCTTCTGCCTTGATGTATTTCCCTGCTCTGTCTTGGAGAAGAAGCATGTTCTCAGGCGGGTGTTTGGCTAGAGATCTCTTGAAATAAGGATCAGTCGTCCCCTGTTGTAAGGCTATCATAGCTACCTTCTCGTCTAAGTCTGGGACTTTCAAGGCTTCCTTGGTGAAGCGGTTCAGGTAGTCCCTCAGGGATTCGTTCTTTCCTTGCTCCAGATTCATGAGAGAAGCCGAGCTTTTTTCGTGCACTCTTCCACTTATAAACTGGCTTATAAAGGCCTTACTGAGTTCTTTGAAGGATCCAATGGAGTTGGGCGGCAACCGGCTGTACCAACGTTGGGCCATGCCCCCCAGGGTTTGGGGAAACGCCCTACACTTCACGGCATCATTGATAGGTTGTAGTAGTAATGCATTCGAGAAGGTCCTTACGTGATTAGCTGGATCGCCTGCGCCATCGTACACTTTGATGGTGGGCATTTTGAACTTACTTGAGATGTGAGCGTTCATGATGGTTTCGGTAAAAGGCGGCGTGGGATCATCACGATCTCCGAGAGGCAATAGTTCAGTGGGGTCAGCCCTAGTAATTTCCGTTCTTCTCCCTCGCGGGGTTTCATCCAGTTCTATGACGTCGGGAGCTTCATACCTTGAGGCTGTCCTTCTATCCTGCCGATCTAAGCTTTTCTTCAATTCTTTGAGTTCAGCCTCGTGGGAAGCAATTTTCTGTTCTAGTGTCCTACGGGACTGTGAACGCCGGCTTCCACTGGGCTCTTTACCAGGCCTTCTTCTCCTAGGATTGACGTCGGTGCCTTCTGAGCTTTCATCATCAGTGGAGTATGGTCCTGAGAAATCACGGACATTTTTTCTATGCCCATAGTTTTGCGGGGGTTCCAATCCTCGGATGTAAAGAGGGGGATAAGCTTGGGAGATTCCAAGCCTAGGTTGGGCGACAGTGCTACTAGGGATAACAACAGTAGAAATTTGTGCGTGTGGAGGAGCAGTAGCAATAAAAGGAGTTTGAGTTACCTGGGATAGTGGGTTGGATCCATGGACGATGTCCTCAGGATTGGTGGATTGGACGATCTCACTAAACGGACCAAGCCTTTGAGTATTAGGTCCTTGGGTTCCAGCGGGAATAGTGGTGGTAGCAGGGACCTCGGTAGTTTGAGTTTCATCAGGAGGGATGATAGCAGTCGGATCACCTGTGGTGGGGACGATGTCTCCGTCAGTTCGCCGTGTTCTTGCCATGGTTGATGTCTTCTTCCCACAGACGGCGCCAAATGTTGTGGATTAAAAACTGGGGTGTAGTTAATGCGATGTATGTCGGAGCTTAACGAGCTTTAATGGCTGAGCTTGTGTTTCGTAGCTTGGTTCTGCCTTCACAAGATGCCTACGTATCTCTGTTGTGTTTAGAGAATCAAGCCAAAACGTAGTTCTAATAATGAGGGGTTAGGCCCTTTATATAGACGTAGAAAGTCTAAGAATTAGAGTAGGTTTATGAACCTTGATTGATAAGGTATTTCCTAGAAGGATTCTGGATCCTTTGTAGAAGCAGTTTCCATGTAGGAATAGGTTTCCTTGTAGTTGTACATAATTAATTAGTTGTATACTTAGCTAATTAATTAATTACGGATTTATTTATTAATTAGGGTTTCAAGCCTTAATAATTGGGCATCCCCTTTGGACCAGATTAAGTACAATTAATGTCACATTAATTGTATTTTTAGGGCTTACTTTCATCCCATATCAATCAGATAATGAAAATAAGAGTAGGAAAACTAAAGACAAACCCAAATTTAGTCTTAGTACGACTCTTGAAAGATTTAAAACCCCAGTTAAAGAAATAACATTATCAGATTTAAGCCAAGAAGTTAATATTTTGAAGAAAGAAATTTCTAGTCTAAAACAAGAAATTCCCAAATTAAAAGAAGAAATTGAAAAAATAAAAAACAATTCAGAATTATTAATAAATGACTCTTCTGATGAAGAAAGATCAGAAAATAATAAAGACTCCGAAATTATTAGACAACAAGGACTTTCATTAAAAATGCTAAAAGAAATTACTATTCAAAAATGGTATATTAATATTAAATTAATAATTAATAAGACCTTTACCATTGAAACTGCAGCCCTTGTTGATTCAGGAGCTGATTTAAATTGTATTCAAGAAGGATTAGTTCCAACGACTTTTTATGAAAAAACTAATAAAAGATTAAGCTCAGCTAATGGAAGCCAAATGAATATAAAATAT
Source organism: Oenanthe sinensis (assembly GCA_028671895.1). Taxonomy (NCBI): domain Eukaryota; kingdom Viridiplantae; phylum Streptophyta; class Magnoliopsida; order Apiales; family Apiaceae; genus Oenanthe; species Oenanthe sinensis. The sequence continues at coordinate 4,980,376 of JAPMAC010000231.1, forward strand.
AAATTACCTAATGTACACATTTGTCAAAACAATGTTTGTTTTAAAACTTCTTTCGTCTTAATAACAAATATGACTGATAAAATCATATTAGGACTACCATTTATTTATTTACTTTATCCTTTTACAACTTCAACTAAGGGATTAACTAGTAAACACTTAGGCCAAACAGTAATATTTAATTTCATTTTAGAACCTGAAGAAAAAGATTTAAAAACTATTCAAGAAAATTCTGTTACTAAAACTCTTACAATATTAAATAGTAAAAAGAGCCATTTAAAACATTTAAAAAATGAAATCAAATATAAAAGAATTGAAGAACAGTTAACAAATAATGAACTCCAAAATAAAATTAAACAATTTAATAATAAATTATTAAAAGAATTATGTTCAGACATTCCTCATGCTTTTTGGCATAGGAAGAAACATATAGTAAATCTACCTTATGCAAAAGAATTTAAGGAACATTTAATTCCAACTAAAGTCAGGCCTATTCAAATGAACCACGAACAGTTAGAATATTGTAAAAAAGAAATTAATGAATTACTTAGTAAAGGATTAATAAAAAATAGTAAATCTCCCTGGTCATGTGCAGCTTTTTATGTTAATAAAAATACTGAAAAAGAAAGAGGAGTACCAAGATTGGTAATTAATTATAAACCATTAAACAAAGTACTTGAATGGATTAGATATCCTTTACCTAATAAAAAAGATTTAATAAACAGGTTAAACCAAGCAGTTATATTCAGTAAATTTGACTTAAAAAATGGATTCTGGCAAATACAGATCAGTAAAGAAGATAGATATAAAACTGTTTTTACTACTCCTTTTGGACATTATGAATGGAATGTAGTTCCATTTGGTCTTAAGAATGCCCCTAGTGAATTTCAGAACATCATGAATAACATATTTAACCCTTATAGTCATTTTATTATAGTTTATATTGATGATGTTCTAATTTATTCCAATTCAATAGAAGAACATTGGAAACATTTAAATTCTTTTTTCAATACAGTCAAAACTAACGGACTAGTACTCTCGCCTAGTAAATGCTCACTATTCCAAACAAAAGTAAGGTTTCTAGGACATGTTATCCAATATGGTAAAATTAAACCAATAGATAGAGCCATTGAATTTGCTAGCAAATTTCCAGATGAAATACTTGATAAAACTCAGCTTCAAAGATTCTTAGGATCCCTTAACTATATAGGAGAATTCTATAAGGATCTCAGGAAGCAGTGTAAACCGTTGTTTGAACGATTACAGAGTAATCCCCCACCTCGGACTTCAGTTCATACTTCTATTATCCAAGACATTAAAAAATATGTCAAGACTCTTCCTTGTCTTGGAATATCAAATCCTTCTGCATTTAAAATTGTTGAAACTGATGCCTCTGAAATTGGATTCGGAGGAATTCTCAAACAAAAGATTGATCACTCTTCTAAGGAAGAAATTGTTTGTTTTCATTCAGGAGCTTGGGATAATACTCAACAAAATTACTCAACTATTAAAAAAGAAATTTTAAGTTTAGTTTTATGTATTAATAAATTCCAGCATGAACTTTTAAATCAAAAGTTTTTGGTTAGAATTGATTGTCAATCAGCAAAATATATATTAGAAAAAGACGTTCAAAACGTTGCATCAAAACAAATTTTTGCTAGATGGCAAGCATTATTAAGTATATTTGAATTTGATATACAATATATTAAAGGAAGTGAAAACTCTATCCCTGATTTTCTAACTAGAGAATTTCTACAAACAGGAGTGAGAAATGAGTGTCAGAAGAAACCCTGAGGGTAGAGGAGGCAGCAGCTCTCGTGGCAGAGCTAGTTATGATAGTAAACTTAAAGGAATCATGGTTCCTCATCCAGTTACTCCAGTCCAACCAATTGATGTAGTCAACCGATATCAGGTTTTAGGCCAAATCCCTAAACCTTATAATACTGTCCTTGCCAGTAATCCCCCAGTTATAGATCCATTTGCTAATTCCAGTAAACCAATTGTCCCCAGTAAGCAAATCATTCCTTTTGACATACGTTCAAAATCAATTACCGATTATGTTCAGAGGACTGAATATAACTTGTTTTTCATGGAACAATTCATGAAACCCAACAATGACCCAGTCAAGCTAGCAGCTCAATATTTCCCCCCAGGATGGCATTTTAAGCCTTTAGCCCCATATAAATCTTTGTCATATTACAAAGAAATTTTACTTCAAACAGATTCAGTAACCATTAAACCAATCTTTGATAGAAAGGATGAATCCAAGATCCTTTATCATTCTATTTATATTAAACAGATAATTTCCCAAGATAAGTGGCATAGCCACCCATCTGATCTTCAGTTATTACACACTAACCCTCCTCAACATTTTTGTTATTATGATTATATTGAGGCATGGAACAATGTATTTTTATATCAAAACCAGTCATTCAGTCATTCATGGTTCATACAATTTGACCATAAATTCAAAAGTCCAATTCCACTTTGGTTCACAGGTTGGTGGAATATTTATGGTCCTTTAAGAGTCATAATCCCTGAAATACTCTGGGATCAAATAGAGTATTTCAACAAAGTCAGAACTAGTAAAAATCCTGATTATGTAGGATATGAAGTCTTTCATTTCTTTAGTAAATACAAAGTGCCTTGGATTTCAAAATGGCAATTCAAAATAACCATGCCCATACAGGACACAGTAACGACACTCAAGGCAGGAAGTCATTCAGTTTTAGTAACTCAACATGATGGATATAGTTGTGTTGCAAGAGTTCATTTTGTTAAATGATGGGATAAATTTGATGTTAACAGAATAATAAGTCAAGTCCAGAAAGAATTCCCAGTAATAAATCAAAAACCAGTTACCAAAGCAAAGGTTAAATCAGAAGAATCTTCTTCTTTGGATGTTTCTACAATTAACAGGTTGTCAACTTCAGAGTTAAATGATCTATTGAAAGTCATCAGAGACCGAGTCAGCAGTCTCAAAGAAGAAAGCTCAGACAGCAATTCCTCTGAAAGAAGTCAAAGTTCTAGTCATCAATCAGTCACAAATCCATATGGCATTCTACAAGATGCACAAGACCCATATGGCATCCTCAGTCGACAGTCAAAGACTTCAGCAAACCGACAAAATCAACCGTCAGTTAAAGACAAAAATACTGACCAGTTATTTTACTTTTACTTTTACTTTTACTTTTACTTTTGCTTTTACTTAAGTAACATGTTTTTACTCGAATAACTTTTCACTTTTACTCCAGTAACATGTTTAGTTAATGGGAAGACTGTTCTTTTCCCTCTTTTATTGCTCTATATATATGAGCTTCTGTTGTATGTTTTAGGCAGGATGGAAACTGCTTTGTAAGTTTTATTCTCTCCTCTTCTAGTTCTCTAGTATTGTTTTCTCTTTTCTTGTATTTTGCAAGTAACTTCCAGTAATATAATATTTTCAGTAAAAATTGTTGGTGAGATTACGAAGCTGTATGAATAGTAATCGTGATAACTCAACACTAGAATAGGACAAGTAAATAATACTACACCTACACAGAAATCAGGAAGAAATGAAGACAAGGCAAATACAGTGAATCAAGACTTTAGAAGAAGTTTTGAAGTCTACTACAGGTCACTGAAAGAAGTTCATTAATATGTTCAAGCCTCAGTGAAGAATATTGTGTAAAGACTTTCAGGGTTTCAGAAGTGTTGAAGATTCAGTATAGAAGTGCCACTAAAAGATTTCAGTGTAAAGGCATTGATTGAAGATAGACAGTGTTCGAAGCATAGGAATCTAGAAGAATTGAAGACATGGTAAAGACAAAGGTTAAAGAAGACACCTACAGTCTTGAAGTTATACTCACTGAAAGAAGTTCAGTTATATGTTCAAGCGTCAGTGAAGAACAGAGAATGAAGTATTCAAGATTGTAGTAATGAAGACGTTGTCTAAGTACCATAAAAGGTTCCAGTGAAAGTACTATGTTTATTGACAGTCAGTGTTCGAAGCAATGAAGTTGCTGCAAACTTAATAATGTACGTAAGGCGATAATACGAAGACCTGGATCGAAGTTAGTCGTTTGTGAACCAGACCAGTTGCACTAGGCGTCAGCAGTCTGTGAAAGGAATATGAGTATTACCTATAGAAGAATTGTTAAGTTGAAGAACGTACTTGGAAAGAACGTTTATTTATTAAGGTACGAAAAAGTGATTTGTAAAGGCTACAACCAAACAGCTAAACAGCTAAACAGCTAAACAGCTCAAAGGGTGCAGGTTGCAAAGTGTCACAACCTTGGTACGAAAAGTGAAAGTTTCTGAACTACAGTCGAAGAACAGGAACAACTCAGGGTACAGGGTGTAATGTGACAAGACTTTGGTACAAGAAATGAAAGTTGGGAAACTTCAATCAAGGAATAAATAGAGGGTCAAAATGCAGTGACCAAACTACACTTTGACCATGGAAATGAATTCACACGCGCCAAAAGTCTCAGCAAATATATGAAGGCAGTGTGTCGCGCCTCTACAAGGCACACACAGTAGAGGCGCAACATACCTCATTTCCCTTAACCAAAATTCCAAGGCGCCACTTATTCTTTCACAGTGAATGCAATGTAGCTGGCGCCACTTAACTTCACTTTGGAGCAACTTAGTTTTTAAGGCACCACTTGATTTATCACAGGGTATCCACTGTATGAAGCGCAACAAAGAAATTATTTCTTGGACCCACTCAGCCCTTAGCCAATAAAATTCAAGCAGCCTACTTTATTGATTTAAAGTCTACACCAATTAAATTGAAGAGTCGTCTTCTCCAACAACAAAAATATGTAGAGAGCAGCCATGGCCGGGAGCAAGAAGAAACATTTTATACACACATATACCTTGCTTCTGGTCAGATATTAGGACCCGGTTCTTTAACGAAAAATGCTCAGGGCTCCTAGATATCACTCCCTACGGACTCAGTTTTTCCTTGTACTAATTTAGATATATTTGTATAGGAACTGAGCCTAATATTTTTGTGTTAGTAGCAAAGAACTAATTTGTTCTTTGGAAGCCAGTTATATTTTTAACTGGGTGTAGCACCCCTCTGGGTTTATATACGAAAGATATATTCCCGGAAACTTGTCTCCATAATTTACTTGCTAATTTTCTTGAACCTAATTGATTTATCCGGACACACAGAAAATTAGTAGGCAGCTCACCTAAACACTACAAATGGCCAAACCCACTCTGAAGCAACAATTTATTTATCCGCAAATTCTGAAAAGAATTTAAATTATTGTGAGTATCGTATTCAACCCCCCTTCTACGATACTTCGGGACCTAACAATTGGTATCAGAGCTTGCTGATTGATATACAAATCAGGATCCGTAACCCAGTGAAACTCACAGTGACGAAGCTGCTTGGACTCAGAATTGAGGCCTTATTAAATAAGTTTAATTATAAACTTTTAATTAGTTTATTTTATAAACTTTTATAAAATTTATTTTATAAATTTTTATTAGTTTATGTTATAAATTTTAATTAGTTTAGTTTATAAATTTATTATTAAAGTTATTTTATAAACTTTTATAAAATTTGTTTTATAAACTTTTATTAGTTTATATTATAAATTTTAATTAGTTTATTTTATAAACTTAATATTAAATTTATTTTATAAACTTTTATAAAATTTATTTTATAAAATTTTATTAGTTTACATTATAAATTTTAATTAGTTTATTTTATAAATTAAATAAAGTTTACAATTCAAGTTTATTAAACAATGTTGATCCAATTTTTCTCTCGACTTATGTTAGTCAACAGCAGCTTGTCAGATTAAAGTGGTGTTGTGCGCATGGACTTCACGCGCTATTGAATTGAAATTTTATCAAGTCAATTCAAGGCTTTGTTGCGCCATTACAGGGTTCTCCTGTGTGTTAGCGCCAGTCGAAGCAGATGACACGCGCGCGAGATTTTTTCTCTCTAAGGCATAAGTTTCTTGCGCCTGTACAGAGCAAGTCACTGGAGAGGCGCCACTTGAATTCTTTTTGGGTTTGTTGCGCCTGTACAGCAGTTCCAGTGTACAGGCGCCACTAAAACACTTGGCGCCACTTACACCCAATATCAGTTTGGTATCTTAAGTTTTGTACCCTTTAATTTTTAATTTTTATTTTAGATTTATTTATTTTTTCAGAAAATTTAAAATTCTTGAAAACTAAATTTTTTCTTAAATATTAATTTACGATATTTTAATTTTTAAGAAAATTCGAAATTCTTGAAAATTAATTTGTTGTATATTTTTATTTTTGATTAATTTATTTTCTAAGAAAATTAAAAATTTTGTAAATTTAAATTTTTCTTAAATATTAATTCGAGGGTGCTCAATGGGTTCGTAGTTGAAGATTTTTCCGGGTATTGAAGACAACAAAAAAATTGACTGAAAATTATCCAATGAAGCTTATTCTGGAACAGGTTGAAGAAATAGTGGTACTAATTTCCTCAGAGGTTTACTCCATAGGATCCCACTAATATTTTAGAAATTGCAAAAGAAGAGATTAATTTGGGTACAGTTTTTGAGTAATTTGAGTTGTATTTTTGGATGAAAAATCTAAGGGGTTTGAAGTAGTGAAGGAGAACAGACTGGACTACCTAAAATCTCAATACAAGCCTTAAAGTTTATTCTACAGGGAGATTACAGGAAGTTCGTGCTAACACTGCAGATCATTTGGAACATAGGGATACAGCCAACAGGGATTTAAGGATACAACCACATTGTCTGTAAAAGACCTGTATGTACTGAAGGCCTATGAACTAGAACAAAAGCTGAAAAAGATAATATTTGGTAAAGCAGGTTTTAGCATATCCACTGTATTTGTGACCCAGGAACCAAATTTGATTGAAGTCAAGGTTGAGAACCTCTGAACAGAAACGAATTGATCCTAGAAGCTGAATTGAAGATGTAGTAGCTCGAGGTAGTGGTCAAGGTGTTATAAGTGAATTTGACACTTTGGAATATCTTGAGAACTGGACTGTAAGTCAAGCCTGCAAGGCAACAGGAAGTTCAGTGACATCAGATTCAGACGGAATCCAAATTCTTAATCTAAGGTCCTTACCTATAGATTCCATTAAGGATATTTTCAAGATCAGTTCAAGAGGTGGTTGCAAGACAGGGATGGTTGATTATAGAAGACAAGATCAGGGGTTTGCTACACAGTTTGAAGAAGCCTGTACAAGCAAAAGCTGACAGACACTATGTTGAGTTAAAGCAAGAATCTCAGGCATTACTGAGGATGCAGCAAGGGAAAACATTTGTTGATGAAGTTAAATACAAGGTTGATTCTATCAGTGACAGTGATGAACCAAATGGATATCTGACATTAATGACCAATACTGGAGATGAATCACTAAGCACATCACAGGTACACATTCTAATTAGTATACGTTTATCTAATTCCGAACTACATGGTTATTAGGTATTGAAATGTATTATATTCATGATAGCATGTTAGCATCTTAGGACTTAAATGCTTAATTGATTGCTAAGAATAAGATTGCATGCTAGGATTCATGAGTTTAAATAAGTACATTTCATACTTGATTTTATATGCAGTAAAATGAATATCTAGAATTAGATAGGGTGTTCTAGACGGTTAGGTGTATCCCTAAACATTTGCTGGAACTTGAGTTAAATCTTCTGTGATTTAATAACTCTGTTAATGTTGTGAAAACTGTTAAATAGACAAACAGGTCATAGATCAGATATTTTATATTTGTTCTTATTGTGATAAATGACTTGATAAGTATATGTGGAATTTGATATTGCTTATAATGTTTTATTCAAATATTCTGCATATACTTGAAATTGTTTATGTGCTTATTTTCATATGATTTGTTATTACTCACATGGTTGCACTTAAAAGTCATATCATATCATGTATTGCTTATTAGGGATAGAATAATAAAAGATGGTAGAATTATCTAAGTAGTCAGTAACATTTGTTGATTCGAGGATTAATCTAAAACTGACTTAGGTAATTAGAGATAGTTAAAAATGTTAGATAACAACAGAAATGGATTAGAGAGAATTAGTAATTAATTTGTTAATTCTTCTATCCATGTGCTTTTAGAAGATTAAGTACTGAATTTTCTAATATGCATATTGAAGCTGTTGTTACCACTGAAAAATATTTCTAACCCATCTGGACTCAATTAAAGTTGAGTACCAAGAAGCGTAATCATTTGTGATTGTAGAGTATGTTATGAAAGACAAAAGTTATGTGACTTCGTGACATTTACTGTTCGAGGCACATGATTAAGATTAAAGCTCTACTATCACAGTTGGTTGAGAAGGCCTCCCCGAAGGTAACCTTTGGAGATGACAGCAAAGGATGTACAAGGGATATGGCTATCATGATTTAAGAACTGTCATCAGTGGAAACATCTTTCTTGTTGAAGGACTTAAGCACTATCTACAGGGCACTAGGGAATTCTTCGTCAAGGGTTTTCTGGAGAAGTGTTTGATCTCAAACAAGAAGGTTGGAAGCTCACTCAGCTGAGGTTGAGGAAGTTTGTTCGTAGCTGACATGAAATTTGGATGCAAAGGTGAAGTGAACTTTTCAGTGAAGCTTCATCAATGAAGAGTTAGCTATGGCAAAGGAAGCTCTCACACTTGTTAGTCAGCAAGACAATGGATTCTCTGATAAAGATGAAATTGGTGAGATGACTGCTTCATATGGAATTCTATCAAGAAGGACATTTTGAAGTATGTCACATAGAGAAGTCAATGAAAACATCACACTGAAGAAAAGTCATAAGCTTAGTGGTGATTGAAATTGGTAACCCTAATTACAGATTGGTGATGTTCAAGCATTCAACAGACAAAATGTCACAATGGTGATTGATCAAATAAGGAAGATCAAGTTGGAAACAATTGGTAAGTTATGAGAACTTTGAAGTCGGATAATGGAACTGCATTTCGCGAGTGAAGTTCTAAATGAAGTCTGTACTGAAAAAGGGATTTTGAAGCTGAAGCAATTAACACAGCATGCTGCTTTATTCAACAAGATCGTGAAAAGACATCATTTGAGTTAATGGCCAACCAGAAGCAAACACTGAAGCTCTTTCGTGTGTTTGGAGGGAATTGATTTTTAATGAAGATTTATTTGAGTAACTTGACAAGAAGTTAGGGCTCATGGAACAATTCTCCTCGGCTACTCAGAAGTGATTAAAAGTCTGAATGTAATGAATATCTACACCAAGCTCCCAAGCATTCAAGTGAACGTCTATTCTGAATCTTTGACAAATTCAGATACTGATGTAGAAGCTGAGGTTGCAGAAGGAATTAATGTTTAGCAGCAACTCAGAGGAGTAAATAAAAGAAGGATCTACTAGCCGTACTCAACAATGAAGATCAAAGGATTTCATTAAGAACATTTCTGCCAAGACAAAAGGTCTGAAGTCAAATTCAATCCTGGAGTCTCGTTCTTAGTGATCCAGATTCTTGTGTAAAGGCTAGAAGTGCTAATCGAAACGATCATATACTTCTCGGGATCCAACAGTTGGGAAAGAGAAATTATCAACAATTGGTATCAACAATTGGTAAAACTCATCAATTGGTATCCCAAAGAATACTGAAGATGCACTGATTGATCCAGATTGGGTTATTATAATGCAAGGTGATCTCAATCAGTATGAAGGCGGAAAACCACTGAAGCTGTAACCCAGACCACTAAAGTCGAAGCTGAAATTGGTACAGTAGGGGTTCACAGAAACTAGATGACTATTGGCATTGTTTTGAGGGGCAAAGCCAAACTGGTTGCTACAGGACTTTAAAGCAGAAGGTATCGACGATGATGGAAACAGAATCTTCGGGACTTTCAAGATCAGGCATGAAGCACCAGTGATGAGTCTTGATCCTACAGGGACCCAATGATTAGGACCAAAAAAGATGAGGACCTAATAATGGGATATCCCCAGCACAAGTGGAGCATTCAAGCATGAAGATCTAACAGATGAATGTGAACAAGTGCACTCCTGAATGGTGAGCTAGAAGATGAAGGTGCAGATCCATTACAATTTGTATTTCATTCTCTTCCCAGGCTTTTCTATGACGGAGGTAAGGACTCAAGCAAAACGTCAAGGACATGGTATGACTCTCTAACTGTGAATTACTTAAAAGTGAGTTTACATTTGAGTTGTTATACATATCTCTTTAGAAATGCTAGGCACACACAAAGACATATAAATGTGCAAGTATACCTTAATTCTCGATATGCCTATGTGTAAGTTTCCAAGTGGATACTAGAGAATCTTATCTTATAGCCAAGTTATGAATTGTTAGATATCTTAGAGGATCACCAATTCTTGGAATCTGGGACCCTTAAGATAATAGGTTTAACCTAATTGGCTATATAGATATAGATAATGCAGGTTGTACGAAAGACAGGGAAGTCATTCCTAGAAGATGTCAATTTCCAGCAACACTGTTAATCTCTTCACCACTGAAGGAACAAGCGCATGGACACCAGGTATCATTTCTGTTGAGAGCTGTCCATAGTCGAATAACTTGCAGATATTTGCTAAATAACTTGATGAATTTATTTTATCTAAGTTGGTTAGTAAATTTGGGATATTATTAATATGCATATTTATTGAAAATCCCATCTGCAAGGAATTCTCAAATGAGTTCACAAGTATTACTTTTTCCCTATCCAAAGGACCTGTGAATTTATTTGAAATCCAGATCCTCATACTTTTTGCTATTAATTTAATTATCATGCTTAAGATGTAAGATACATAAGTGGTAGTTAAATTATTTAGCATAAGTTAGAAGCATAATTATTTACATCTTAAATATTTGATGAGTATTAGTCAAGATGTCTTGCTTAATTGCTCTGATATTCTTAAATATTTTGTTACAAATAATTGTGATACTTTCGATATTAGTGACAGTATTTAGAATTTCTGTTCTAAGTAATTAATGCATATTTCAAAACTCACTAATATTGGAAGACGAAGTATTTTCTAAGTTATGTGTATAAAATTCTCAATATTTTATATACTTAGAAAATATTTCTAAATTTGTTTTTGTTGCGAGAAGTTGCTATTAGGAACACAAGTGTTAAATGTCTATATTTAAAGGACTTGTGAATTTCTATTCAACTATTTTCTCGAGCTTATATATATCAATAAGAATTGTTATGAGTATAATTGTAATATGCTAGAGTGACAATTATTAGATATAGTGTAGGAAGTTAGATGCTAATATTCAATCTTATGAATATTTTAGTATTTAGCGAAATTATTTTATCTTATTAAAATTATGGATTGAAGCAATTCAATGATTATCAGTTTCATAATTTTGATTTGATAAAATATAAGAAGCACAATTTCTTGCATCTTGAAATTATTGATAAATATAGAATAATTGGTATCAGCGTGCAATTAATTGTGATATTTTTAATATTAGTGATAACACAAGTTATTTATCTGAAATCACTAATAATAAAAATATGTTTAAATGCTTATTGTTCTACTGAATAATTGCCACATGTTAAATAATTTATATATGCATGTCTGTGGTAACTGTTTCGTATTACATAAGTATTATTATTAGTTTTCTTTCTTTGACTGAATTTTAAACTTGAATGTGTTAAAAAGAAACTTTTGTCTATTTCTTTTTCAAAATGCTTTATTCAAAGATGCATTCAATTTTCTATCAGTCTTAGAGAGAGAAAACATCAAATTCTTTTTCAAAACTTCTCTTTTGAAAAACTTTTGATTTACAGCGCTAATTTATTTTCCCAAACCTAGGGTGTGAATTAAATTTTTCTTGAGGATAATTTTTCTCCAATCTCAAAATATTTTATCCTCTCTCCAAAGCTGGTTTTAAATGCTATATTTTCAAAACCGTTTTCTCTCTTAATTTTTCTTTTTAAAGTGGCAGAAACTTTGTGACTGCTATTTTATTTGGAGAAATTATTTTTTTTAAGGTATCAACCATTTGTAAAATGATTTGTTTTTAAACACTTGTTTCAATGTATGTTTCACATTGATTCAGAGTACCTAAACAATGGTTGTTGCTTTGAAGGCCTAGTGCTGTATTGTTAAGCATTCATTCAACCCCAATTGACATGTTTTTATTTTAAGTCGGTGATATTATCAGGCAGACGAAAATGATGTAAATCATAATTGCATTATGAGTCGAAAAATCATAGTCCTCTATCTGATAAGGATGTTTTGCAAAACTATTTTCAAAACTTACAGTACTTAGGTTATAAAGGAAAAGAGTCATTTTATTGAGATAAAATTTGGTAAGAGAGTTGAGTTTCATATTTGGTGTAAATTCCCGCGTTTTATTATGGGAAGTTTGCCTTATAAGAAATTCATAAGGAATAGAAACCTTTTTCTCTGATACACATTCCCGCGTTTTATTATGGGATAAGTATCTTAAGGAAAATTTTTATTGGTGTCACGCTCTTAAATGATAAATCTTTAGAATCGACAAAACTCTTTTATTAAAAGTGCTTTAAGGCAATCCATTACCATTCCTTCTTATATTTTTCTTTCTCCTTGAGATGAAAAATATATTTTGGAAATTTAAAGTGATTATCTTTTAATCTTAATTGATTATATCCGTTTAGCCCCCAGTGGCTACAGAAGCTGGCCAAGAGGTTGAAAACCCATCAATCTCTTACCCAGGCCTTCATACCAAACACTCATTCATCCACTTCCATATATTAACCCTTGGAGATATAAGGAACTTATGTAAGTTAGAGGTTGATAAGGGAGAAACTGCACTTGATGCAGCAAATAAGGATGAAGTCGGAAGTGCACCCACAGCTCTACCTCCAGAGAAGTAAAGAAGTATATATCTGAGGTAACTGTAAGCTCATCTGCATCTTCTCAAAAGGATGCAGAGCTGAAAAGGCAATAAAACGGTCTCTGGAATCACTCTCTCAACAGGGTGTGTCCATTTAAATTCGCTCGTCAGCCAGAGCATCTTGTAATGAGTCAAGCACACCACTGGCAATCACGCTGATGGTAAGCCTAAACAGATAAATTCTAGGAACACATTGCAAGGCATGCACAGTGAGAGGTATAGGCCTTTAGAGGAGATACGGACTCTAGCCATACATTACATTGTCCAGGGTATCTACCTCAAACAGAAGTTAATCTTCTGCATCCCGAAAGGGAGATCTCTTATTCAGATTTATCTGGGCTTGAGAGGCAACTGCTTGACAAGAATTCTTCGGATAAGTCAAATAGGTTATTTTACACAAATTCCCGTCACAGGGTTACGAGGGAAACGTAGGCTCTAAATTGCCATTCATTACATTGTCTACTACGTCGCCCCTCCTGGAAGGAACATTTCCAGATCCTGAAAAGGAATGTCCACCTCCCATTTATGGAGAAGGTGTAAGGCAACTCCTTGATAGAACAAGGCAGGATTCCCTAACAGATATTAATATCTTGGGATAACCCATCTCAAAGATGTGAGGCTCCACTAGACAGTGATTTAGCAATTGCTATTGAGTCTGGTACTGAGACAGTGCTTATGCATGATAGATCAAGAACACCTCTACGAGGCAATTCTCCACTTGATAGTGATTCAGTTCATTCTGATGAATCAAGTGTTGGGAATATATGAATTGACGGATTTCACTTGCAGGTACAGAAGGCTATATTTGGAATGCAGAGTGAAAGTGAGAGAGAGAAACACTTAAGTGAAAGTGAGGGAGAGATACACTTGAGTGAGAGATAGGGAGAGAAAGAGTGAAACACTTCAAAGTGCTCGACACTTGAGTGTAAACACCAACAGAACGTAGTAGAAGTGAGGAAACCATAAGCCAAACACTTACCCTTGCTACTTGCTACTTCTGAAAGAAAAGTTATTATATTTTTCCCGATCAACGACAGACGAGAACCTTCTTTGGAAGACAAACCATTCAAAGTGGGCCACTGGAGGATTCCTCAACTAAGGGGGAGAAGTTATAGTAAGAAAAAGGAGAAGTTAATCAAGTCTTATCTTCGTACTTTGGAAAAGTTAATAATCCTAAAGGGGTTCGTATCCTGGATCCTGGAAGATCCTTGGAAAAAGGGGTTCGTATCCTTGGGAGAAGTTAATATCCTTAGGGGGAGATTTTAAACAAGAAAAAGAAGAAAATCTTATCTTCTGATCCTGATGGGAAACAACAGAATATGGGAGAATCAAGAAACTGTATCCTTTACTTGAAAGGAGTTGTCAGTAGAGGATTCATCATCCAAGTGGGATGTACAGAAAAGAATTGACACTTCCATTGATTATCTAAAGGGAGAAGAAGAATCACATTCTTAGGGGGAGAACATTACTTGAGCTATGTTATATGTTCAACAGAAGACGTTCCCAGGAATTTGAATTCTTATGAAGCTCTGTTCATGATAAGTTCTTTAAGTTCAAACTATGAAGGATTTTGAAGCAGAGAAAGCTCAAACAGACAGAAATGAAGATGATACTATATGAATATCAGCTCAGTGCTAGAGGAACATACATCATTCATTTCAGTTACTCAAGAATTCTGGAAATGCAGTATCTGATCCAGAAAAACCAGTAGTATTATTTACAAGTCTCGGACGATTACTTTTTCTAGTTGTTAGTTGAGTTATCCTCTCTAGGTGATTTGTTTGCTAAGTTTAACAATCAAATAGGGGAAGATTGTTGGTGAGATTACGAAGCTGTATGAATAGTAATCGTGATAACTCAACACTAGAACAGGACAAGTAAATAATACTACACCTACACAGAAATCAGGAAGAAATGAAGACAAGGCAAATACAGTGAATCAAGACATTAGAAGAAGTTTTGAAGTCTACTACAGGTCACTGAAAGAAGTTCATTAATATGTTCAAGCCTCAGTGAAGAATATTGTGTAAAGACTTTCAGGGTTTCAGAAGTGTTAAAGATTCAGTATAGAAGTGCCACTAGAAGATTTCAGTGTAAAGGCATTGATTGAAGATAGACGGTGTTCGAAGCATAGGAATCTAGAAGAATTGAAGACATGGTAAAGACAAAGGTTAAAGAAGACACCTACAGTCTTGAAGTTATACTCACTGAAAGAAGTTCAGTTATATGTTCAAGCGTCAGTGAAGAACAGAGAATGAAGTATTCAAGATTGTAGTAATGAAGACGTTGTCTAAGTACCAGAAAAGTTTCCAGTGAAAGTACTATGTTTATTGACAGTCAGTGTTCGAAGCAATGAAGTTGCTGCAAACTTAACAATGTACGTAAGGCGATAATACGAAGACCTGGATCGAAGTTAGTCGTCTGTGAACCAGACCAGTTGCACTAGGCGTCAGGAGTCTGTGAAAGGAATATGAGTATTACCTATAGAAGAATTGTTAAGTTGAAGAACGTACTTGGAAAGAACGTTTATTTATTAAGGTACGAAAAAGTGATTTGTAAAGGCTACAGCCAAACAGCTAAACAGCTAAACAGCTCAAAGGGTGCAGGGTGCAAAGTGTCACAACCTTGGTACGAAAAGTGAAAGTTTCTGAACTACAGTCGAAGAACAGGAACAGCTCAGGGTACAGGGTGTAATGTGACAAGACTTTGGTACAAGAAATGAAAGTTGGGAAACTTCAATCAAGGAATAAATAGAGGGTCAAAATGCAGTGACCAAACTACACTTTGACCATGGAAATGAATTCACACGCGCCAAAAGTCTCAGCAAATATATGAAGGCAGTGTGTCGCGCCTCTACAAGGCACACACAGTAGAGGCGCAACATACCTCATTTCCCTTAACCAAAATTCCAAGGCGCCACTTATTCTTTCACAGTGAATGCAATGTAGCTAGCGCCACTTAACTTCACTTTGGAGCAACTTAGTTTTTAAGGCGCCACTTGATTTATCACAGGGTATCCACTGTATGAAGCGCAACAAAGAAATTATTTCTTGGACCCACTCAGCCCTTAGCCAATAAAATTCAAGCAGCCTACTTTATTGATTTAAAGTCTACACCAATTAAATTGAAGAGTCGTCTTCTCCAACAACAAAAATATGTAGAGAGCAGCCATGGCCGGGAGCAAGAAGAAACATTTTATACACACATATACCTTGCTTCTGGTCAGATATTAGGACCCGGTTCTTTAACGAAAAATGCTCAGGGCTCCTAGATATCACTCCCTACGGACTCAGTTTTTCCTTGTACTAATTTAGATATATTTGTATAGGAACTGAGCCTAATATTTTTGTGTTAGTAACAAAGAACTAATTTGTTCTTTGGAAGCCAGTTATATTTTTAACTGGGTGTAGCACCCCTCTGGGTTTATATACGAAAGATATATTCCCGGAAACTTGTCTCCATAATTTACTTGCTAATTTTCTTGAACCTAATTTATTTATCCGGACACACAGAAAATTAGTAGGCAGCTCACCTAAACACTACAAATGGCCAAACCCACTCTGAAGCAATAATTTATTTATCCGCAAATTCCGAAAAGAATTTAAATTATTGTGAGTATTGTATTCAACCCCCCTTCTACGATACTTCGGGACCTAACATATATATATATATATATATATATATATATATATATATATATATATATATATATATATATATATGTGTGTGTGTGTATGTGTGTGTGTGTGTGTGTGTGTGTGTGTGTGTGTGTGTGTGTGTTTTTATCCATCATGAGTAGCTAATCCCTTAATCCGGGAATTTGGTAGTATTTGTTGGTTTATCATGTTTGTTTGATTATATTGTGATTTCTCTTCATTCGTTTATCTGTTATTGAGAGATTTATACGATTAAAAGAGTAGCTAATTTTTAATTGAATTTGTAGAAGTTATTAATGAATCAGAAGAAGAGTAATAATTCTAGTACATGATATGATAGACACAATTTAAGTATTATATCGGGAGATTGATATGCGAATTGTGAGACTTATAATTCTTGGTGCTTAATAGTCTATGGTTGTATTTTGTTTGACCGTGGGAGTGGCGTTCATGGTATAATTGTAGGCATTATAATTTACATTGGGAGATGATTTTATAATCATTAGAAGGATTGTGTTTAGCAAAACAAGAGACACAAATTAGACATTCATAATAGCCAATTGAAGAACCTTTGTTCCTGGATTATCTTCTCTCATATTTATTATATAGTTATTTTATTTATTTATTAGAATAATTTAGTTGATAATCACACACCCACAAATTCTTCACCATACTTCTGAATTGTAAGGAATAATATATTTGAAATTGATATTGATAAGAGTCCTTCCCTGCGAATGATACCCTACTCAAATACTCGACAACAAAATCCTCTGATAATGATAATGATTCAGATCCTGTTAGTGGAAATGGTAGTGAATCTACACAACTCGCGAACTTTAACAGAATCCACTGAAAAAGGTGAAGGATCTTCAATACATCCTAGCAGCAACTTAGGGGGAGCAAAGAGAACAAGGATCTACTAGTCGTACTGAACACAATGAAGATCAAAGGAATACATCAAGAACATATCTACCAAGACAAAAGGTTTGAAGTCAAATTCATTCTTGGAGTCTAGTTCTTTGTGATCCGGATTTTGGAGTAAAGGCTAGAAGTGCTATGCAAAGTAAATGGTTATTCTTCGGGAAAGAACAATTATTAACAGTTGGTAGCCAAAAGAAGAGTGAAGATGCACTGATTGATTCAGATTGAGTGATTGCAATGCGAGATTATCTCAATCAATTCAAAGGAAGAATCTATCGAAGCTGGAACCCAGACCACAAGACAAGACTGTATTTGGTATTGTAAGGGTTTTCAGAAACTGGATGATTATTGGCATTGTTATGAGGGATTCAATCAAAACATCAAGGACATGGTATGATACTCTAACTACTAATTACTTGAAAATGATTTTGGTAGAGCCATTATACACATATCTCTCTAGAATACAAGACACAAACATAATGTAATATTAGTGCAAGTATACCATGATTGTATTATATGTGGGTCTACTAACAAAACTTGTGCAAGAGATATTTTGCTAAGTAAATGCAGAGTAGGTACAATATGTGCATGTTGGAAGAGTTGCAATTCTTTTTTGGATTACAATTAATTCAAAGAATGATGGCAATTAAAGTAAGTCAAGGATCTTTTGAAGATGCGCAATTTGGAAGATTCTAGACCTGCCAAGATTTCTTGCCAACAAACCACTAAGCTTGATCAAGGCAAACCAGGTATATGAACTGAAGTGACAAGCTATAGAGTGCATAAAAACCATATATTTTATTCTCGATATGCAATTGTGCAAGTTTCCAAGTGGATACTAGAGAATCTTATCTTATAGCTAAGTTATGAATTGTTAAATATCTTAGGGGATCACGAATTCTTAGAATCAGGTAGCCTGAAGATAATAGGTTTAACCTAATTGTCTTTATAGATATAGATGATGCAAGTTATAAGAAAGGCAGTGAAGTAATTCCTAGAAGCTTTCAATTTCATGGAAGAAGTTGATTTCTTGCTGAAATGAGAAGAAGCACTCAATACACAGTTGCGGCAAAGGCGAAAATTAAAGCAACCTATGAATGTGATGCTCTGATCTCGTGGACAAGGAAACTTTTTCAACTCTAACAACTCTGCTGGGTATTTTCTTCACCACGTATGGAACAAGCTCATGGATACCAGATATCATTTCTTTCGAGAGTTGTCCTTAGTAGAATAACTTAGAGATCTTTGCTAAATAGCTTGATGAATTTATTTTATCTAAGTTGGTTAGTGTACCTTGGAATATTATTTATATGCGTATTTGTTGGAAATCCCATCTGTAAGGAATTCTCAAATGAGTTCACAAGTATTAAATTTTCCATATTTAAAGGACTTGTTAGTTTATTTGAAATCCAGTACCTCGTACTTTTTACTACTAGTTTAATTATCAGACTTACAATGTTATATGCATATGTGGTAGTTAGATTTTCTAGCATAAGTTAG
Source organism: Oenanthe sinensis (assembly GCA_028671895.1). Taxonomy (NCBI): domain Eukaryota; kingdom Viridiplantae; phylum Streptophyta; class Magnoliopsida; order Apiales; family Apiaceae; genus Oenanthe; species Oenanthe sinensis. The sequence goes on from JAPMAC010000231.1 coordinate 4,999,292, forward strand.
CATCATAATTATTTGCATGTTAAATATTTTATGAGTATTAGTCTATCATATCTTGCTTAATTGTTCTGATATTTTTCTCTAATATTTGGAAATATTTTATTACAAATAATTGTGGTACTTTTGGTATTAGTGACGTTATTTAGAATTTCTATTTTAAGTAATTAATGCATATTCCAAAACTCACTAATATTGGAAGACGAAGTATTTTCCAAGTCATGTGTATAAAATTCTCAATGTTTTATATACTTAGAAAATATTTCTAAAATATGATATTACTTGCGAGGAGTTGTAATTAAGATCACAAGTATTAAATGTTTATATTTAAAGGACTTATGAATTTCTTTTCAACTATTTTCTTGAGATTACGTATATCATTAATAATTGTTATGAGTATAATTTCAATATGCTTGAGTGACGATTATTAGCTATATCGTAGGAAGTTAGATGCTAATATTCAATCTTATGAATATTTTAGTATTTAGCAAAATTATTTTATCATATTAAAATTATGGATTGAAATAATTCAATGTTTATTAATTTTATAATTTTGTTTTGATAAAATATTCGAAACATAATTTCTTGCATTTTAAATTATTGATAAATATCAAGTAATGATATTTCGTTAATATTTCCAAGCAATTAATTATGATATTTTTAATATTATTGATAATACATGTTGTTTATCTGAAAATCACTAATAATAAAAATATGCCTTAATGGTTATTGTTCTACTGAATAATTGTCATGTTTATTTGATTTATATATATGCATGTTTGTGGTAACTATTTAGTATTGCATGAGTATTCCTATTAGTTTTCTTCATTTAACTGAATATTTTAAACCTGAATATATTGAAAAGAATTTCTTGTCTATTTCATTTCCAAAATGTTTTATCTTACAATACATTCAATTTCTATCGGTTTTAAAGAAGAAAACATCAAAATTCTTTTTCAAAACATCCCTTTTGAAAATCTTTTGATTTATAGCCCTTCTTTATTTTCTAAATTCTTGGGTGTGAATCAAATTTTTCTTGACGATAATCTTTCTCAAAATCTCAAAATCTCTGATTCCTCTCTCAAAAATTAGTTTTAAATGCTACATTTACAAAACCTTTTTCTCTCTTAATTTTTCCTTTTAAAGTGGTAGAAACTTTGTGACTGCTATTTTATTCAGAAAAAATATTTTTACTTCGAGGTGTCAACCATTTGTAAAATGATTTATTTTTAAACAGTTGTTTCAATGTATGTTTCACATTGATTCATAGTACCTAAACATTGGTTGTTGCTTTGAAGGACATGTACTGTATTGTTAAGCATACATCCACCCTTATTGTCATGTATTTTCATTTTAAGACGGGCATATTATCAGGCAGACGAAAATGATGTAAATCATAATTGCATTATGAGTCGAAAAATCATCGTCCTCTATCTGATAAGGTTGTTTTGCAAAATTATTTTCAAAACATACAATATTAAGGTATAAAGGAAAAGAGTCATTTTATCGAGATATAATTTGGTAAGAAAGTTGAATTTCTTCTTTGATATAAATTCTCGCATTTTATTATGGAAAGTTTGCCTTATAAAAAATTTATAAGGAATAGAACCTTTCTTTTCTGACACACTTTCGCTCTTATGGGATATGTATCTTAAAGAAAATTTTGTATCATGCTCTTGAATGATAAATCTTTAGTTCTAACAAAACTCTTTTGCTGAAAAGTGCTTTAATGCAATCGTTTACCATTCCTTCTTATATTTTTCCTTCTCTTTGAGATGAAAAATATGTTTTGGAATGTTAAGGTGATTATCTATTTATCTTGATTGTCTCTATCCGTTTAGCCCACAGTGGCTTTAGAAGCTGGCCAAGAGTTGAAAACCCATCAATCTCTTACCCAAGCCTTAGTACCAAACACTATTCATCCACTTCCGTACAATAACCCCCGGAGATATAAGGAACTTATGTTAGTTAAAGGTTGATAAGGGAGAAACTGCACTTGATGTAGCAAAATAAGGATGAAGTCGAAAGTGCACCCATAGCTCTACCTCCAGAGAAGAAAAGTTATATATAACTGAGGTAACTGTAATCTCATCTGTATTTTCTCAAAGGGATGAAGAGCTGAAAAGACAATAAAACTGTCTCTGGAATCATTCTCTCAACAGGGTGAGTCCATTGAAATTCGCTCATCAACCAGAGCACCTTGTAATGAGTCAAGCACATCACTAGCACTCACGCTGATGGTAAGCCTAAACAGATAAATTCTAGGAACACATTGCAAGGCATGCACAATGAGAGGTATAGGTATTCAGAGGAAATACAGACTCTAATTAGCCATACATTACATTATCCAAGTATCTACCTCAAACAAAATTTAATCTTCTGCATCCCGAAAGGGAGATCTCTTGTTCAGTTTTATCCGGGCTTGAGAGGCAACTACTTGGCAAGAATTCTTCGGATGAGTCAAGTAGGGTATTTCATACAAAAAATTCCCATCACCGAGTTACGAGGGAAACGTAGGCTCTAAATTGCCATTCATTACATTGCTTACTACGTCGCCTCTCCTGGAAGGAACATTTCCAGATCCGGAAAAGGAATGTCCACCTCCCATTTACGGAGAAGGTGTGAGGCAACCCCTTGATAGAACAAGGCATGATTCCCTAACAGATTTTCAAATCTTGGGACAACCCATCCCAAAGAGGTGAGGCTCCACTAGACATTGATTTAGCAAAATTTATTGAGTCTGGTGCTGAGACAGTGGTTATGCATGATAGATCAAGAACACCTCTATGAGGCAATTCTCCACTTGATAGTGATTCAGTTCATTATGATGAATTAGGTGATCAGAATATAAATGAATTGACGGATTTCCGTTGAAGGAACAGAAGGCTATATTTGGAATGCAGAGTGAAAGAGAGGGAGAGAAATACTTAAGTGAAAGTGAAGGAGAGATACACTTGAGTGAGAGATAACGAGAGAAAGAGTGAAACACTTCAAAGTGCTCGACACTTAAATGTAAACACCAACAGAACGTAGTAAAAGTGAGGAAACCATAGACCAAACACTTACCCTTGCTACTTGCTACTTTTGAAAGAAAAGCTACTATGTTTTCCCAATCAATGACAGACGAGAACCTTCTTTGGAAGAAAAACCATGAGTTAATTATGGTCCAGTAGAGGATTCCTCAAATAAGGGGGAGAATTTAGTAGACAAGAAGAAGGAGAAAGTTTTTTCTTTGTATCCTTAGGGGAGAAGTTAATAACCTTAGGGATAGAATTTAGACAAGAAAAAGAATATTCTTCTGATCCTTATAGGAGAATCAAGAAATTATACCCTATACTTGAAAGGAGTTGTCAGTAGAGGATTCATCATCCAAGTGGGATGTACAGAAAAGAATTGACACTTCCATTGTTCATCTGAAGAGGAAAAGAAGAAAAAGAAGAAGAATCACATTCTCAGGGGGAGAACATTATTTGAGCTATGTTCTATGTTCTATTGAAGATGTTCCCATGAATCTTAAATCTTATGAATCTCTGTTCATGATAAGTTCTTTAAATTTAAACTATGAAATATTTTGAAGGGAGAACATTATTTGAGCTATGTTCTATGTTCTATTGAAGATGTTCCCATGAATCTTAATTCTTATCAAGCTCTGTTCATGATAAGTTCTTTAAGTTTAAACTATGAAATATTTTGAAGCAAAGAGAGCTCAAACAGATAGAAATGAAGATAATACTACATGAATATCAGTTTAGTGCTAAAGGAACAAACATCTTTCATTTCAGTTACTCAAGAAATATAGAAATGCAGAATCTGATCTAGAAAAATCAGTAGCATTATTTACAAGTCTCGGACGATTACTTTTTCTAGTTGTTAGTTGAGTTATCCTCTCTATGAGATTTTTTTGCTAAGTTTAACAATCAAATAGGGGGGATTGTTGTGAGATTACGAAGTTGTATGAATAGTAATCGTGATAACTCAACACTAGAACATGATAAGTAAATAATACTACGCCGACACAAAAATCAGGAAGAAATGAAGACAAGGCAAATGCAGTGAATCAAGACATTAGAAGAAGTTTTGAAGTCTACTACAGGTCACTGTGAGAAGTTCATTAATATTTTGATGTCTCAGTGAAGAATAATGGTTGAAGACTTTCAAGGTTTTTGAAGTGTTGAAGATTCAATATAAAAGTGCCACTAGAAGATTTCAATGTATCAGAATTGATTGAAGATAGACAATGTTTGAAGCATAAAAATCTAGAAGAATTGAAGACAGAGTAAAGGCAAAGGTTAAAGAAGATAGCTACAGTCTTGAAGTTATACTCACTGAAGGAAGTTCATTTATATGTTCAAGCGTCAGTAAAGAATAGATAATGAAGTATTCAAGATTGTAGTAGTAATGAAGATGTTGTCTAAGTACCAAAAAATATTCTAGTGAAAGTATAGTGTTTATTAATAATCAGTGTTCGAAGCAATAAAGAATTGCAACATTCCTATCATTTGATTTTAAATGAGAATATGAAGATCAAGATCAGTGTTAGTCATTTGTGAACCAGACCAGTGCACTAAGTGTCAACACAAAGGATTTGGTTAACATGTTCATTGTACAAGAAGAATTGATAGGAATCCAAGTGAAGCCAAGTATTCATGGATTTAATAGAAGTTGAAATTACTCCAAGTCATTCTACAAGATGGAGAAAATCGACACATAGTATTACTAGTTGAAGAAAATTTGACACATACTATACAAGGGAGGTAAATTCGACACATAGCTTTTCATATGCCAAAAAGAAGCTAAGTCATGTATACAAGGAGAGAAACTCGACACATGCTAACATGGAAGACAAAGTCGACACTTAGACTTCTTGAATCATTGAAATTATTTTAAGGCATATACATGGAAAGCTATATTCGACACATGCCTTCAAGATGCCTAAAAGAAACTAAGTCGAGTACCCTTGTGTGATAAAATCGACACATGCTCAATATTGAGACTAGAAATTGACACATGGGTCTTGGCTTCATGGAAATGATTCTAAGGCATGAAAGAGGAGACAAAAAATCGACACACAGGTCATGCACAAGAAAGAAATCGATACATGTGATCAAGTCAACATACAAGGCAATATTATTCGACACATTGACCCTCTATGAAAGATGGATTATTTTCTAAGTACTCAATACAAGGAAACACTATTTGACACTTAGAAAATATCCACGAGATTCTCAAAGTCAACTCAAGACAACATACAGGGGAGAAGTTATCAACACTTAAAAAGCTGTTCAATTATTGTAAAGGCTACACTATATAAACAAATGAATCTTATTCATTTGGTGTGAGTGAATACACACAGACACAAAGAGATATAGAGAGACACAGAAGCCGGAGAAGAAGAGATACAAAGCTATACACATACCTTCTTCACTGGAGTTTTATAATCTAGCCGGTTCATTATGTTGTAAATATATAGGGTTATTATAAAACACTCTCTGTTAGATTGATTTCCTTTTGTACATTCACATATCTATACATTATAATAGGAATTAGTCAGATCTCTTTGTTGTAGTGAAGAAATAATTTTTTCTTTGGAAACTGGTTCATTAAAACCGGGTGTAGCTCCCCTCTAGGTTTATATACGAAAGATATATTCCCTGAAACTTGTCTCATTCATTTACTTGCTAATTTTCTAGATCTTTATTGTCTATTCATAAAAATAGAAAATTAGTAAGCCTGCCTCCTAAACACTACAAGGACTCGAACCACTATCTGAACTCTAAATTATTTATCCTCAAAAGATTCGAAAGAATTTTTTAATTTAGTGAGTATCGTATTCAACCCCCCCTTCTACGATATTTCGGGACCTAACAAGAGTCTATCAGTCAGAGTTTACAAAAGATGATCAAAGTCTAGATGATGTCACCAGAGTCTACAGAATCAGAGCCTACTCAACCTATAGAGTCTAAAATAATTAGAGTCTTTTAGATGATAATTCGACAAATCAGGACTCGATTGAAGACAGAAAATGAAGTATTTATATGAAAGACAATTACCTTCTTGAAGTTATCTATTCCGCAGATAATGATGGAAATTGTATTTCCGTAATCATTAATCATTATCCTTGCATTATTTTGACATGTAACTGTGTATTATATAAACACAGTTTAGGTTTACATTGATGTAGTCGTCACATAATATAATATTCTCATAACCTAGCTGTTAGTAATTGTGCTCTAGAGACAATACTTTTTATATTTTAAGGAAAATATTTATTATTAAGGATTATGTTTTATTGATTATTATTTATTTATTATGTTTTATTTACTGCGTAATAAATTGAAAGCATAATAAATGTCCTTGGAATTTTGATACGTATTATATATCTTTAAGTATGTGACTTAAAAAATGAGATTATATGAATAGTATCTTATTCCTAAAATTCCCTAGTCGAGTATTATTATTTAAGGACAATAATAATGCACAAAGACTAGTATGTTTCTTTACAGATGACCACATCTCATTGGTCATAGGTATGGGGATACTAAAGTCAAGAACATAAGTGCATGTATCAATGCATGGCACTGGAATGACCCGCCGTGAGATTCTACATGTTAAGTAAGTGTCATAAGTAATTCTCACTGTGATAATGGTGTAATGATCCTTAGACCTGAAATCATTATATTTCTATACGAGAATTAATATACTTTGATTACATTAAAAGTTACCTTTGACCGGGTGATGATAAAAGTGGACATTGGGTATATTATGAATCGTATGAGAAATATGAATGATCTAGATGGGATTTAATCCTCCTAATTTTAGGAGTGATATTATTGGCCTCTTGTTTGAGTGAGACTATGAAATGCACGGTCGTGCTCAAATGTTGATTTGATTTTAATAGTCTACTCATCGATCAAGAAAATAAAGATTAAATTATGAAGAGGATGACACGAGACATGCCTTGAGTTTAACCTATAATATCAAGATTAAAGGGATTATATTACATGGAACATTATTCACGAAAGGCTTAATCGAATCACCGATTTATTATTATTACTTGGGTAGCAATGATGTATTACTAGATGCCGCTCATTGTTTACAATTTTAATTAGATATTAAAATTGTTGCCAACGTAATAATAACCTACAGGGTCACACACAAAGAACGCTTGAAGGAGAAATAATTTAAATTATGAATTTAAATTAAATAAGTATTTTATTTTATTTATGATATTAATTAAGTATGACTTAATTAATTATATAAATAGAATAAATGAATTACTTAAACTAATTCCAAAATTAATAATTAATTAATTAAGTGAGACTTAATTAAATAATTTAGAAATTTGGATTAGTATTAATTATAATTGGATTATAATTAGAAAACTTATTCCTCTCTCTATATAATCTCTTTATGGGCTGATTTAATAAGATAGAGATTTTACAAAAAACCCTAGCCGCTCTGAGAGAGGAGGAAGATAGAGAGAGAAGAAGTTTTAGGGTGCTAGTACACATCAATCCTTCATGAAAAGTGTTCGTGTGGATACCGTAGAGCGTAGATCGCGAGAGCGGGATACATGGTGATTAAACAAGCTTTGGACCTCCATTAATCTTCCATTAATGAATTGTTAAAGCTTCTAAAGGTATTTATTCTTTATCTCCGAATTAAATCTTTTGTTTTCGCATGGATCCTGCGGAGGGTTTCGCTATTTTGATTTATTTTTCACGTTTATTCCGCTGCGTTTGTGTCACGAAACCCTACACTAGCAGCTCTTAAGAACATTGATTTTCTTAAGAGTGTTTTGTATTATGTTTGTTAAAGTTAATACAAACAGTATTTCGTTTATATACTTGTGTTCTAGTTTCGATTTTTTGGTACTATTATATTTAACCCCCCCCCCTTCTATAATTGTCTATTTACTATAATTGTCTATTTACTGGGTAACAATTGATATCAAAGCAGGTGGTTTCGTATAACCTAAAAGATCTCAAACAATGTTTGGAAATAAGTATGAAAGCATCAGAATTCCAATTCTCAAAAAGTTTGAATACCCTACATGGAGGGTGAAGATGATGATGATGTTCTTGGAAGCTAAAGATCCTGATTATCTAGACAAGATTAATTAGGTCAGTACTTACCAACAAAGTTAGCACCACCAGCCATAGTTGAAGGAAGACAAGTTCTTGAACATTATACTATTAAGGACAAGAAAGAGTGGACTACTGAAGAAAGATTGGATGTTCTCAATGATGAAAAGGTAAAAAATATCTTACACAATAGTCTGGATTCTATAATGTCTAACAGAGTAATTGCTAGCAAAATTGCAAAGGAAATCTGGGATGTACTGGAGGTTCAATATCAAGGAACCAAGGTAATAAAAAAGAATAAAAGATCTGTTCTAATTCAAGAGTATGAATTTTTTGAGGCAAAAAAATGAATCTCTAACTGATACATATGACAGATTTCTCACTATGTTGAATGACTTGGCTTTGGTTGATAAGGTGTATGAGAATGAGGAATACAACACAAAGTTTCTAAGGGCTCTACCTGAAAAATGAGACTTGCAAACATCCTTGATAAGAGACAAAACAGACCTGGAAGATATGACTCTAGATGAAGTATATGGAAAGCTAAAAACTCATGACTTGAAGTTACAGCAAAGGAAGAACAGAAAAAGTGGCAAAGCAAAGACAGTTGCATTAAATGTGGAGACAAAAACTATGAAAACTAAGGAACAAATTCCTACAGTTTCAAAAGGAAAAGTAAAAATTGTGAAAGTAAGGGAAAGTAGTGAATCAGAGTCTGAAGTAAACTCTGATGAAGACTCTGATAATGAATCCACAGACTCTGACGTGATGGAAATGGTTGTTATGATTGTCAAGGGCTTCAAAAATATGAAGTACAGGAAGTTCAGAAATCAGGGCAAATTTCAGAAAAGGTTTGGTAATTCTGAGAACAAGGAAAAGTTCAGGAAGGGAGAAGACATAGAAGGGAAGTCAAAAATACTTGACAAATTAAAAGTCAAGTGTTACAAGTGTAACAAGACGGGGGGCACTATGTAACTGAGTGTAGGAGCAAGGAAGTTGGAAAGGCGCTCATAACATCCAAGAAAGACTGGATGGACTCCTCAAACTCTGATGAGGAAGTGAACTATGCTCTCATAGAAAACTCTGAGACTCCCACTACAAACTTTGATAAGGTACTAGATTCAATCTTCAACATTGACATTGATAATATCTATGAATTAAAATCATTTCTTAGAACCTTACATGTCAGTTTTAAGACTCAATCTCTTGAGAATGAAAGACTAAAATCTGAAATTCAAAAATTATCTGTTAAGAATGATTTTCTTGATTCTGAACTTGTGCACATGACAAATATTAAGAAATATTATGAAAGGGCTATACATATGTAAACTCAGTTAGAAATCTAAGTGACTTATCTAAAAACTGAATTAGCCAAAGAAAGGGAAACCTTCAGAGTCTGGACAAACTCTGGTAAAAAGGTTCAGGAAATTTTAACAGACAAAAACTGGACATCTGCTTTAGGTTATAAGTCTGATAGTGAAAAGAGGAATAAAATTCCTAAGACACACATAAGAGTTAATGAACATTTGATTAAACTTGTGAACTTTTTTAGGGCTAGTAATGGAACAAATATTTTTGATAAAAGTTATAACACTTCCAAAAACAAAAAAATCAATGTTTCAAAAAAAACCAATAAATATTGGTTTTCTTTCTCATAAGAAGCTTAAGGAAAAGATGAAGTCTGTTATCAATAAGAATAAGTCTAAAAGAGTGAAAATATATAGGAATGGAAAGGTAGGAATATCTAAGAAGACTGATTATAAGAAAATTCCTGATGCACCTAGAAAGACTTGTTTCACTTGTGGTAATTCTAATCTTCTTGCTATTGACTGTAGGCAGAATAAAAAGAAGGAACCTGAGAGACCTAAATCAGAAATTAGGAAACAAACTAGATATATGCCATAAAATCCTTGTTTTCATTGTGGTAGCTTGTGGCATTATATTTATTCTTGTAAAGAATATCATAGTCTCTATTTTAACTATTATGAACTTTTACCTCAATTGAATAAAACTCCTATTTCCTCTATGTATGCTGCAAAACAAAAGTATGTTGTAAAAGCTGATAGAAGAAAACCAAACTCTGAAAATGCAAACTCTGTTAACTTAAACTATGATAAAGTTACTTTTGCTGCAAAAGTTAACAATGTTAAAAAGAAATGATCCAAACTTGTTTGGGTCCTCAAAACTTCTAATTAAGTTACAATTATGATTGCAGGGAAACAGGAAAAACATCCTAGTGATTGATAGTGGATGTTCTGCACACATGACTAGAAATAAATCCTTGCTTTCAGAGTTTGAGGAGAAGGCTGACCCAGAAGTATCTTATGGAGATGGCAACATAAGAAGAATAGTGGGATATGGAAATATTGTGATTGGAAATGTCATCATTGAAAATATAGCTCTGGTTGAAGGACTCAAGCACAACCTATTGAGTGTGAGTCAAATGACAAACATAAGCTATTCTGTGGAATTTCATGAAACATATTGTGAAGTCAAGAGCAAAAAGATTGGCAAAGTGGTTCTCATTGGACATAGACATAACAACCTATTTGAAGATGGCTTGGAGATAAATTTTGAAGGACCAATAACATGTCTCATTGGAAAAATAACTCCAATAGAAAGCTGGAATTGGCACAAAAAGTTGTGCCATTTGAATTTTGGAAATATAAATGAATTGGTGAGAAAGGATCTTGTGAGAGGTCTTCCAAAAGCTCAATTCCATCTTGATGGCCTATGTGACTCATGTCAAAAGGCAAAACAGAGAAAGACATCCTTCAAAAGTAAGACTGAATCTTCAATTGAAGAACCCTTCCACATGTTACATCTTGATTTATTTGGTCCTGTCAATATCATATCAATTGGAAAGAAAAGGTATACTCTAGTGATAGTTGATGAATTTACAAGATACACTTGGGTGTATTTTCTACACAAGAAGGATGAAACAACTTAGATCATTTTTGACCACATCACCTATTATTTCCCTTAAGTACAAGAAGTTTGTAGAAGGGGGGGTTGAATATAAATTTAAGAATTATTTTAAATTCTTGCAGATTTAAGTTTGTTCAATAATAATGTTTGAGTGTTTGAAAGATTAAACAAAAAGAAAGAACTAGAAGAATTAAAAAAAACTTGAAAACAAATTTTTTAAAATTACTAGTGGATTGGTTTTTCCACTAGTGAATGTTTTTGCTTTCAATAAACCTTTGTCTTAGAACCAAGTTGCTTACAACATAAAAAAACAGAACTACGAAAAACACAATAAATAATTCTCTATCTCCAATATATTATTCTTGTTCTACTTTTCTTATTATTGCTACAATGAACTGCTAATCTATATATAGCAGCTCATTTCTACTTCTATTTTTCTATCGACTGATAAAATGCATAAAATACATTTTACAATATTTACATTAAAATAGAATGTAGCTACTTTCACAGTCTTCATAGGTCTTTGCCTTAGTATTGAAGATTGTGTTCCCTTGAAAGTCTTCACAGTCTTGACAAAACTGTCTTCCATTGATTTACACTTCTACAAAGATCCCTTTCATTTGCCTTTAACTGTTTTGGGAAACTTTATTCAACTAATAAATGCTATGAAGCTTATCAGTTGAGTCTTATTTGCTTATCCATCGATGAATAAGTTATCTATTGATCAATTGATGTATCAATGGATATTTGAGCATCCATTGATTGTCTTTTATCCATTGATTGCCTTGATGCTTTTATCCGTTGATGGATATCCAATGATTTGACTTTTATTGACCTTTTATCCATCGGTAAATCATCCATATCCGTTGACTCCTTTATCCGTTGATCACTTCATTTGAGTGAATTCTGACTTAGAATATTTATATTTTGTCAGCCATTCTTCACATCCGTTGATGAGATATCAATCGAAGACAATAAATATCAGTTGATTAAATGATCACATTCATCAACATATTACAATCAATTGATAACAAAAGGAATTCTAAATCACTGTTACAATCCATTTTATCAGTTGATCAATAACTTCAACTGATAAATAATTCCCTAGTCAATGGATATTTATAGATCACATATCCATTGATCAGTTATAAAATTAATATCAAGATTACAATTCTAGGTAATTTGTTATCATCATGTAACATGATTCCTAACAATCTCCCCCTATTTATGAATATTAGTAATAATCATAAATCTAGGTTGATGATAACAAAATCCTAAGCATTTATCAATACATTGAGAATCATAAATTGACAAAATAAAGAAACATTAGGCTAGAGGTACCAGTATCATGTGATTTCTGAGAAAAATTTTGATGATCTTGACTTGTCTAGTTTCTTCTCTTCCTCCTTCTAGACTCAGCCATCTCCCTTTTCTCATTCTCCTCCATTTGTCTGAACAATGATCCCTTTAGTATCTTCTCATCTTCAATACTATAGTTCAATTGACTTGCCAAGTAATTCAGCTCCAAGTTTGGCAATTTCCTGATTTCCTTGTAAATATCAATGCATCTTTCTCTATCATCCTTGTCTGTGTAGAACATCATGTAGAAAGGTTCATGAAGAACTTTTCTTCCTTCAGGATTCCAGATTTTTATTACTTCCTCTTTCTCCTCCTAAATTGGAGCCTCTCTCATGATGGTCATTCTTTTTAAGATATCCTTGGCCAGTCCGTGAGTCAAGTAGTAATTTCTGTTGAGAAGAGTATAGATTTTCCTTAGAGTTGCATAGTCCTGTTCCATCACCTATAAAAAAGTAAAGGTGAGATGTATACCATCTTCATATTCAAGGTGAAGAAGATCCACATCCCTCTTTCTTTGGCCTCTTAGAGCAATTAATCCTTGTGATCTAATTCGGATGTAATTGCTTGCCTTTGACTAGAACAGTTCTATTTCTCTTGGTTGATCATTGTCAGTCCTTTGAATTTTAGTCTCCTTTGACTGTTTCTCCTCAGCCACTTCACCTTCATCAACATATAATTTCCTCTTTACTCCTACAGGCTTTGAGGATCTGTTTGCTCTTTGCTTTGTCCTCGATTTCTTCTCAGCCTGCTTCCTTCTATCTTCAAGAATATTTTCATTCTCTTCATCAAATTACTTTTGGAGAATCATGGCCAGTTCATCTCCTGCCTGCTCTTGCTTTATCCTATCCTTAACACCAACCACTATTGCATTGTGCAATAATTTCTCACCACCTCATGAGATAACCTTTTTCTTCTTTCCATCTTCAATCATTATACCTTTCCCTTTCCTATCTCCAAGCTATGAGCTTCCTTCATCCATCCTTATTCTTCCAGCCTTATGAGATTCAACAATTACAGTTTCAGAAATTGACCTTGTTGGCAATGAAGTAACCGTTGTGATCTCAATTGGCTTTTCTTCATTTATAGCCTTGGTCCTCCTTTCTAGTGCTTCAAATTTATGAACAATTGACTTAGACATTTCTCTTTTCTTAGTCAATGGGTCCTGCTTGGATATAACAACCTCAAAAGCTTGAATTTGATTTTCCACCTTCCTCCTTAATTTAACATTTTCCTTCTCCCTCTTTTTGTTATCAACAACATGTGACAAATTTTGGGATGAGGAAGGTGTGTCTAACAATCTTCTTAGAAGCTTGACCTATGTAACCTGATTAGCTAGGATTTGATTCATACTGAGTTCCATAACAGTAACTCTCTTTTCCAACTCCACAACCTTATCATTGGCTATAACCTCTGTGTCAAGTCTCTGCTTGATTCTGCTCATGAGAGTGAAATTGATTCTGGAATCCATTGTTGAATCAAAGTGAGTCCTTGCACTCTCAATGTCATACTTGACCTGTCTCAGCTCATTCTTTGTGCTTGTGGCTTGAAGATTTTGAACTTTGAGATTATCTCTGTAGAAGTTCAATATTCTTTTTTGAATAGGGTCCTCTATGTTTACTTCAGCCATGGAACTTCTGTACTAAGTCAAGATTTCCTTCTCAGTGTCAGCTATAGTGGCTTCATCATCTCTCATTACAGGCTACAATGTGTCAACATCACCTTCAGACTCAAAGTCCTCAAGATTTATATGAGAGACATCATCAGGAATCCTTGATAAAGTTTCCTTCCCACTCCTGAACTCTTCTTCAATCCGCACTAATCCTAAAATCTGCTCAGCTTCTTAATTTGTGGCTGCTGCTAAATGCTGAGAATGAGGATCTTCATGTTGAAAAGTGTCAGCATTTAGATTGACATCTATCTCCTCATCCTCTATCATGAGGGCATCTACAACTCCTGCTGGGACTCCAAGCTCTCCATCTCCCCCTAACTCCAACCCCAACTCCTGGGTGAGTTCTGCTACAAAACCCTCCATTTTAGAAGATGAAGCTTCATAGATTGGGGACAATGATTTCTCTCTTTTCTTTTCTCTCTCACTCTCTTCTCTCTTTTCTTTCATAAAGATCTCATCCTGGAATCTCACATCTCCCTTACCTTGCTCACATATTTTATCACCTACTAAGGTGGAACTCTCAATCCTCATACCCTCTTCTTTTGCCATCTTAGAAGAAGTTGAGGGCCTCTCAATCACACACTCTCCTTTTTCCATGATAAGCAAATCCTGCCTCTCACTCACCTTACCCACTCCACTCAATCTTAATAAAGTGTGGGAAACTTCAACAGTAGGATCATTATTTGAAATTTCAGTTGAAGCATCAATCGATGGATATGAAGTGGTGATCGATGGATAAGGAATATCTATCGATTGATGAATATCTGTCGAAATAAGTTCGTTTGGATAATATCAATTGATTTAGAAATATACATTGACTTAGAAGAATTATGAATTTTATCCTGTTCAACCAAGGTGTTAACCTTATGTGGTGAGTCAGGTGAGAGTGTTGGCTCCACCCTGAGTTGTAAAGAAGGTGAATTTGAAACAGTGATGTTATATATCATCAAAGTTTCTAAAGAAAGAGATTTAGAAGGAGATTGAGGAGAAGGAATAGATAAAGGGTGATGCTGTGTCTCAACATTTATTTGAGGCACATAAAAATAAGAAGTTGAAGGCTCCACCATATTTTCATTTGGCTTTGTAGTTGTGTGTGCCCCTTGTGCATCTACATTCCTCTTATTTCTCCTTTCGAAGGCTTGAATGACTTTGTGTCCCTTTTTCCCATCAGATAATCCTAGTTGAGACCTCTTTTCAATAACTACACCTTGTTGAGAAGGTACAACTAGAGATATGTTCAATTTCTTTATCACAGTCTCAATCTTTTGAGAGATTGGACTGAAGGCTGGTTGGACATTCTCACCCTTTCCATCCTTATTATTCTGGCTTTCTTGATGTTGGCTAGTTCCCTCACCCTCAACCACCACCTTCACACTCCCCTCAGTGATTTTTCTTTTCTTGGATTTTACAACAATAGTTTGTTGGAAAACTATTGAGGTGGTTTTCTTTGATTTGGATTTGAAAGGTTTTGCAACTTGGGTAGGAGGGATGGGTCCATTTCCAACTCCCTCCATTGTTACAGAAGGCAAAGAAAGAGGTATTTCTATCTCAAGGAAAGAAAGATTTTAAAATTTGAGGAATAACTGTACAAAAGAGGGATAAGTGAGGCACAACTTAGAATGTAAGTTGATTCTCACCAGGTCCTTAAAGAGCCTTTTATTTTGAGTCCATGCTTCCATTGTCTCCATGACCTCTCTGATCTCATATTCTACAACAGAGTGGTTAATGAATAACATAATGAATCTAGCAAAATAGATGTTGTTTTTCCAAGACTCTATATTACCTAACTTAGCAATGAACTCATTTAGGAGCAATGTGCCAAGATCAAAATATTTATCAAATAAGATACTATAAACAATTTGTTGCATACTAGTAGTAATAACATCAAAATTGCTTATTTTTCTATAAAATACTTTGATAATGGCATCAAAGAAATAGCTCCATTCTTTTCTTAAGTTCTTTCTAACTACCTCTCCTAAATTACAGTCATTCTCAGCATAATTAACAGAAGCTAGCATATTCATAATGTCTTCATCATTAGGCATGTCATCATAATTAATAATGGGAATTTCTAAGCATTCAGAGATAATAACACTAGTGAGAGTATAGGGTTTACCTTTGCAAATGTAAGAAATTACCTTCCCATCTCTTGACAATTCCGCAGACTTCCAAAACTCTTCCACCAGTTCATACACGATTGTTGATGCTTCACTTAGTGCTTTGAAGAGTCTACATTGGCTTAGAAACTTCATCAATGGATGAAAATCAGCAGGGCATCCTCCACTGTCAAGCAGACAATGAAGTTGTTCTTCTCATAGAAGAAGCATGTTGATGATTGGATTTTCTTTTGTGGTGTCATTACTATTCTTGAGGAAATTAGGGAAAGAGACTTGGAGAAGAAGAGTAAAAATTACCTTAAGGTTCTTAGAGAGAAAAAAATATATTGTTTAAGCCAAAATAATAGGTAAAATGAAATAGGAAATGGACCTGCTATTTATATTTTTCAAGAATGGACTAACTTTAAATTAGTCACATCAATTAATTTTGCTAGTTTAGTGAAAAGAAATGATCGTTTGAAAATAAAATACATATAGGACTGTATATATTTGTCGATGGATAAAATAGAGCATCAACGATTAATTTAGACAGTAGTCAATGGATGTTTAGAAACGAATAAAATTATGTTATCATCGATAATTACATCCATTGATACACAATAACTGATTTATTGATCGATAAACAATTACTAGGTAATTATCTGTCGATAGATAAATATCCATCAATAGGTATATATTTTATCAGTTGATGAAATATATCCATCGATGGCTGAGAAATATTCATTGATAGTTAATCCATTTATCAATTGATCACATGGATTCAACAGATATATGTAAATAATGGCTGCATTCAAAGAAATAAATAAAACTTGTTGATCATTTTTCAAAATTCAAGTGAAATTGAGCATACCTAATTCACAGACCAATCTATTAAAAGTAGATTCATCAAGTGGTTTGGTAAAAATGTCAGCAAGTTGTTGTTCACTAGGGACGAAATGTAATTCAACTGTACCATTGTTCCCTAATGAAATGATACCTTAAGTCAATGTGTTTAGTTCTGGAATGTTGCACATGATTCACTATTATTGCAATGGTACTTGTATTGTCACAGAAAATAAGAATCTTGTTCATGTTGAACCCATAGTCAAATAATTGATTCCTCATCCACAATATTAGTGCACATTAACTTCCAGCAGCAATGTACTCAGCTTCTATAGTTGAAGTTGATACTGAGTGTTGCTTCTTGCTAAACCATGACATAAGTTAGTTTCCTAGAAATTGACAGGTGCCTGTTGTACTTCTCCTGTCTATTTTGCAACATGCATAATCTATATTTGAGTAGCCTATTAGATCAAAACCAGAATATATGGGGTACCAAATACCTAAATTTGGTGTATCCTTGAGATATCTAAAAATTCTCTTAATATCCACTAGATGAGATTCTCTAGAATTAGTCTGAAATCTAGCACACAAGCATGTAGAAAACATTATATCTGGCCTACTAAAAGTTAAGTACAAAAGTGAGCCTACCATGCCTCTATAACTTGAAATGTCTACCTTGGCTTCCTTAGTATTCAATTCATGTTTAGTGGCAGTGGCCATGAGAGTCTTTGCAGAAGAACATTCACCCATGTCAAATTTCTTCAATAAATCATGAATGTACTTAGTTTGATTTATAAAAATACCATTCTTAACTTGTTTGACTTACAGACCATGAAAGTAGGTAAGTTCTCCCATCATGCTCATTTTATACTTACTTTGCATTAATTTAGAAAACTTTTTGCAAAGTCCCTCATCAGTTGAGCCAAATATGATATCATCCACATAAATTTGAACAACAATAATTGACCCATTAACCTTTCTATGAAATAACATTTTATCTACATTACCTCTTATGAAGTGACTCTCAATAAGAAACTGAGATAAAGTGTCATACCATGCCCTTGGTGCTTGTTTCAAACTATAGAGTGCTTTGAGTAAATAGTAGACAAAGTCAGTGAAATTTGGATCTTTAAAACCAGGAGGTTGTTCTACATAGACTTCTTCTTCTAGTTCTCCATTAAAAATTCACTCTTCACATCCATCTGGTAGACTTTGAAATTTGCATGTGCTGCATAGGCTAGAAAGATTCTGATTGCTTTCAATCTTGCAACTGGTGCAAAAGTTTAATCAAAATCAATTCATTCCTCTTACGAGTAACCCTTTGCAATAAGCCTTGCCTTTTTTCTAGTCACAGTACCATTTTCATCAATTTTGTTTTTGAATACCCATTTTGTACCAATTATTGATCTGTCTTTTGATTTGGGCACCAGGTTCCATACTTTATTTCTTTCAAATTGATTGAGTTCCTCATGCCTATCCAATACCCAATCAGGATCCTTGAGAGCATCTTCAACTCTTTTGGGTTCTTCTTGAGATAGGAAAATGCTATACAGACACTCATTTTGAGTGGCACTCCTCGTTTTGACACCATCTTCCACATTTCAAATAATCAACTTAAAGGGATGACTTTTGGCCCATTTCCTTTGAGGTGGTAAATTTGTCCTTGAAGAAGATGCTTCATGATCATTAGCATTGTTATGATCATTGTGATATGATTAAGTGGTCGAGAACCCTCCCCCTGAGATGGACACTCTACTTGAGGATTATTGAGTAGAATTATTATCCATCGATGGATTATCAATTGATGTATTATCAGTCAATTGATGATCATCAACTGATAAGTTATCTGTTGATGTATTGACATCAATTGATGGGAAATTTCTGGATACTTGATTTCTTGAAATTTCCATATCATCATCACTTTCTTCACCATTACCAGTTGATTCATTCTCAAAATACAAAGTCATGGTATCATTCATCAAAAAACCCTTGAATTTTCTTGTCATCAAAGACTACATAAATAGGTTCCATAATAATGTGTAATCTAAGATTGTTGACTCTGTAAGGCTTGGTTGTTATTCCATATCCAACAAATATTACTTCATCAGCCTTGGCTTCAAATTATCCTAAATTTTCTCCCAAATTTCTTAGGACAAGACATTTGTATCCAAAGACATGAAGAAAATTTATTGTTAGCTTTTTGTCTTTCTTCATTAATTTATATGGAATTTGCCTTGTGATTGATTGACCATGGAAATATTCTGAATGTAACAAGCTGTTGGACTAAATCAAGCCAACCATTATTGTATTTACTTGTCATATTGTAACATTCTAGATATATTGTATTAAATAGTGAATTAGTTTATCTTAACTATATATTTGCAGTTAGAAGCTTGTTTCTAATGCATCTCTAAATGTAAATGAGTAATACCTAGAATAATTGTACTGGTAGAATATTCTATGAATCATGCATCAGAAGAATAAAGATTACATCAAATAAGGAGTTGTAGAAGAAATTATTTCTAAGGCAATTGATCAATAGATGAATCACATTAATAGAGAAGTCAAGTGCAAACTGGTAGAGAAGTCTCAAATGACTCAATCGAGAAGTCTACTCAATCGAGAACTCATGGACATAGAGTCATTCGTGAAGTGCAAAGAAATGTTCATTCGAGAAGTCCAGTTAAACAAATCGAGAAATTAGCCAATGAAGCAATCGAGAAGTCTGTGAAGTGAGTCAGTCAAGAAGTTTGTGAAATCAAGTCAATCGAGAAGTTTATCCTAATCGAGATGTCTAGTCTGATCGAGAAGTCATCAATAGATATATCCAATCAAGAAGTCAAGTCTGATCGAGAAGTCATCAACAGATATATCCAATCGAGAAGTCTAGTCTGATCGAAAAGTCTTAAGTCAAAAACCAATCGAGAAGTTTCACAAGTACTCGATTTAGGAGTTCCCAACCTGACTTCTCGAAGCACAAAGAAGCTGAGTATTCGGTGGTTTCAAATAGCTAGTTTCAAGGAAATTTACAGAATAATAGGACAAGTAATCTAAAGCATTGTCATGATCAGGACAGTCAATCCTGTGAAGATAATGACAAGTCTACAATGAAGCTTGAAGGAAGAACAATATAAGGACAGAAGATAGATAATAGATGATGCAGACTGTCAAAGAGAAATAGTTAGCTAGAAATAGAATTGAGTAAAATGTAAAGTTTAATTTGTCTATTTCTAGTTATAGTATAACTGACTGTGAAAGCATGTGCACCAAGACATGTTGTCTATTTAGTAGAATACACAACTTCACAGTTCAGTGTGTTGAATAGTTTTTCATACCTTATTTTATTTCAAGAACAAGAAGCTGAGAATTCCACAAAGATTATCAGATTGTAGCAAATCATTCTAATAAAAGATTATATTGATATTTACCTATGAAGTGTTAAGATAAATTCTGCATCTCATATAAACACTGATAAGGTTAAACAATACTACAATATCAATCAGGTTCATACACACAGAAAGGAAAATCAAAGGTAATTCAAAAAGATATCAATCTATACATTCACCCCCCTGTATAGTTTTGAGCTAACTCGTTCCTAACAAGTGGCATCAGAGTAGTTGTTGACATAAAAATAGTTCAAAGTTCAGAATGAGTTTATAAAAACTTAATAGTATCAAGATTCCTCCATTTGACAGAGAATACTATATTCTATGGAAGAAGAAAATGCTCACATTCATCAAGACTTCCGACTACATTTATCCTGAGCTTCTGAAAAATGGACTTTTCATGCCTGTAACACTAGTTTCTGAAACAACTAGTGGGTCATAGGTGATACTATCCACATGGGTACCAAATGATCCATCTCAGTACACTAATACTGAAAGAGAGAAGGTGATTCTTGATAACAGTCTCATACTCATCCTGATTGACTCTCTAAATATGGGCATGTAGAGCAATTTTGTCAACTGCACCACTTCCAAGCATATTTGGGAAACCATAGAGCAGCTATGTGAATGCACGATGGAAGTAAGAGAAAATTAAATACAATTATTGGTGTCATAATATGAAGCCTTCATTTGAAAACCCAATGAAAGCATAACTGAGGACTTTGAGTGGTTTAATAAACTAATCAATGAACTGCAGTTACCTGGGAAGGCTTATGAAACAAAAGAGAAAAACATGAAGTTCTTGCTAACTCTTCCAGAGCATTTGGAGTACAAAATTGCAGCTATCAGGGAGGGAAGAGATTTAGCAAAAATTCCACTGGAAACTTTATATGGGATACTGAATACATATGAACTAGAATACTTTCAAAAGAAGTCTATTCTAGGAAACAGAAGTAAGATGAAAAATGTCTCTAGTGCCCTAATTGTCAAAGAACCAGGAAAGGTAGAAAGGGTTGGCACATGCCAAAAATTGAAGAGTGATGAAAGTGTTGAAAAAGACAATGAAGAAGAAGAACCTATCAAGGAAGAATCTTATGAAGATGAGTTCTACACCATTGAAGAGCTTGAGGGCATGTACAACAAATCTATGGTCTTCATGGCTAGAAGGTTTAGAAACTTGAGGTTCAAGAAAAACAAGGGCTTCAAGCCAAAACCAAACTTTGGCTCTTAAAGCAAAGGCAAAAGCACCAAAGAGCAATTTCAAAGGAGGTTACAAAACTGGGGCTGTGGAAAGATCAAAGAAAAGGTGTTACAATTATGATGAATTGGGACATTTCGCTACTGAGTATATGAAGCCAAAGGCATCCAGAAAAGACAAAGAATATTTAAAATTGGAGGCCAACTTTGAAGTCTTGTTGAAAAAGTAAACTGGTAAAGCATACATTATTGAAGGAATATGTTGGGATGACTCTGATGAGGAAGAAGAAGAAGAAGAATATGGAAATTTGGTACTCATGGCCAAATCAGATGAAGAAGCATCAATCTCAACAAATCAGGTACCAATTCTAACTTCTATTGAAATGTTAAAATCTCAATACAAGAAAACTATGGAAGAATTAAGTGTTGAGGTGTTTAACATACATACTAGTATGAATGTTGCTTATAAAGAAATTGATAGATTATTGAAAGCCAATGATGAACTGACTGTTAAAAATGAACATCTAGAATTATCTTTGGTTAACATGAAATCCATGAAACAAGAAAATGAGTATCTAAAAAATAAGATTACTTGCTTAGAACAAATTGAAAAGTTTCTAAGAGATCAAATCTCTGAAAATGAATTGAAAATAAAAGCTTATCAAAACTCATCTGTTGTTCTACAAGGACTTCATGAAAGACACCAAGAAAATTCTAAGGTTGGAATTAGATTTGACTATGAAAATCTTAAAACAAAAAAGTCTATATCAACAAAAGGCAAGAAAACTGAATTTTCTGACAATACGCACATTTTGAGAAATGTTAAAGCTCCAATTTTTAAAAAGGAAACTGTTGAATTTGATGAAGCCAGTATGATCATCAAGCAACAATTAAATGATGAAGATGAATCAGAAGCTAAGAATGATGTGCCCTTTGTTGAAATAGAAGAACCAACAGTCAAGGCCAATCCCACATCTGTTAAACCTAAAAGAAAGGAAGATGTCACAAAAATTAACATAAAAGAGAATGTCTAGAAAAATGACTCCATGCATGCTAAGAAGAAAAAGGCAAATAAAAATGGAAAAATAGGCATTAATAAACACAACAATTATGCACATGTTCAAAATACTCCTAGAAATATTTGTAAGAACTGTGGTTCAACAAATCATCTTACTTACGTGGGCAAGAAACCTGTTATTGATAATGCTGATTTTGCTTGAAATTATATGAAACCTTTGATGCATGATAATAATAATTGTTTTGACAAATTTGACTGTATGCCATGCAACCTAAATGTCATGAACACATGTTTTAGATTAAGAAAACAACTTGTTGAAGGATGCATCAGTCAAAATGGAAACAACAATATTGCTAGACCAAAATCCACCAGTCCAACTAAAAGAAAAAACATCCCATGTCACCTAAAAATGTCACTTGTTCAGGTAGCACTAAACAGGCTAAAACTGAACATCAAAAAAAGGAAATTGTGCATGAAAAGATAATTATGACTGTTGAAAAGAAGAATAACAGTTATGTGACTAAGCATAAAGGACCTAACTTAGTTTGGGTACCAAAGAAAACTTGATATTGTTTTGATTGCAGGGCACATGTAAGAAGAAGAAGGTTATGTGGATCTTGGACAGTGGATACTCAAGGCACATGACTGGTGACAAAGCCTTACTATCACAATTCAAGGAAGAGGCTGACCCAATGGTGACCTTTGGAGACAACATCATTGGTTTCACTATGGGATATGGCAAATTGATTCATGAACATGTTGTCAGTGAAGATGTAGCTTTGGTAAAAGGTTTGAAGCACAACTTTTTGAGCATCACTCAGTTCTGCAACAAAGATTTGAAGGTGGAGTTTGATAAAGAAATGTGCCTCAAATCTCACAGAAAAACCGAAGAAATTGCTCTTCAAGGAGTAGGAAAGGGAAGTCTGTTTGTAGCTGACTTGAACTCTATAAATAAGGATAAAATATGTTGTTTCTACACCAAATCCTCTGAACATGAAAGTTGGTTTTGGCACAAGAGGTTGTTTCACTTGAATTTCAAAAATCTCAATTCTCTAGTCAAAAGAGAATTAATGAAAGACTTTGTTGGAAATGACGAAGTTGTATAAATAGTAATCGTGATAACTCAACACTAGAACAGGACAAGTAAATAATACTACGATTACATAGAAATCAGCAAGACATGAAGACAAGGCAAATACAGTGAATCAAGACATTAGAAGAAGTTTTAAAGTCTACTACAGGTCACTGAAAGAAGTTCATTTATATGTTCATGCCTCAGTGAAGAATAATGTTTAAAGACTTTCAGGGTTTCAGAAGTGTTGAAGATTCAGTATAGCAGTGCCACTGAAAGATTTCAGTGTAACAGCATTGATTGAAGATAGACAGTGTTTGAAGCATAGGAATCTAGAAGAATTGAAGACATGGTAAAGACAAAGGTTAAAGAAGACAGCTACAGTCTTGAAGTTATACTCACTGACAATCAGTGAAGAACAGAGAATGAAGTATTCAAGATTGTAGTAGTAATGAAGACGTTGTCGAAGTACCAGAAAAGATTCTAGTGAAGTTACATTGTTTATTGACAGTAAATGTTCGAACCACTTATTGGGAAGCCACATTACCAATTGAACATGGTAATCTATTCAGAAGCAAGAACCCTATCAAGACTAGTCACTTATGAACCAGACCGTTGCATCAAGTGTCAGGACATTGATAGCAAGATTATGTCAGTAGTAGAGATCCATGTTCAAGAGCTTGTTGAAGAATATTGAAGAAGCTAGGGAAACTTGCTCATAAAGGTCAATCCACAATTAGTCACTAAAGAAAGTCAACATTCGATGAGTGCATATTTGCTAAAGCAAATATTGATCCACAGCAGATCGAGATGCGGGTCGAGATTTATAATTAAAGATAAATATTGCAAAGGCAAATCTCGATCCACGACAGATCGAGATCGAGATTCTCACAGATCGAGATCGAGATTCTCACAGATCGAGATCGAGATTCTCACAGATCGAGATCGAGATTTTCACAGATCGAGATCGAGATGGGTCCAGGCCGAGATCGAGATGCAGGTCGATATGTAGCATTTAATGTTCAAGGGACAAGTGGCTTATTGTGAACGGTTGATCCAGAGTGGTTGGGAAAGTACTTTTTGTTGACGAGTCCTGATTGGGCCACGTACACAAAAAGGACAAGATCAAGACTACAGGACATTATAAAAGCAGCACTTTGTTTTATTTGTAATGAGACTTTAAGTCCATCTCTGTATTGTAACGATAATTTTAAAGAGAGAGCATTTACTGTAAAACAGAAGTGAGAGAGAGGATCAGTTGAATCAAGCTTCAATTGTTGTATTTATTGTTCAACTGATCCTGATACTTTTATGAATGTTGTAGCAAACCCTTCAATGAATATAAAGTTATACTCTTGAAATTCTGTGTCATCATTTACTACATGCATATTTGTATATTCTCTCATTACTTTGAAAAAGTTGTATTCACCCCCCCCCCCATCTACAACACATTTGGACCTAACAATTTGTATCAAAGCCTAATGTTTGACATACAAAACATAGATCCTTGTGTTTGGTAGAAGATTAGGGAGTTTTCAAGTCCAGATCTACTTTTTAAGATTTTCTTGAAAAGTGTACTTAAATTAATTAAACAGTGAAAACTCATCCTAAAATTATTTAAATACTCCAGGTGTAATTATTTAGCTTGGGTGTATTTTAGATAATTGCTGTGAATTAAACTGGATACTTTGGTTTGTGGTGTTCTTCACGTGTTCATCGCTGTTCTTGTAAAGAAGATAAACCCAACAACTTTTTGATTACCTTTTCTAAAGACATAAAGTGAAAAGGGTATTATTGGCTTTTGATTGGACATACTCACTGCACAAAAAGTAATTATCAGAAGACTCTGTACCTAGCACGTGGTTGTTAGGTGAGGTAGGTGAGAAAAGACACAAAAGTCAAAAAGTGTGAAAGTCAGGCAGCAAATTTCGACCAAGGACAAAAGTTCGACTTGAGAATATCTACTTTGAGAATTTCGACTTGGTGAAATTTCGACATAGGCAAAAGTTTTGTAGATCGAGATCGAGATCGACTTGCGAAAATGGCTTAAAATATGTTAAGGTAAATCTCGATCTGTCGACATCGAGATCGACCTCGAGATGTAGATCGAGATCGACATAGATTATCTACAGAACCTAGTGTCGGGTACTTAGAATTATTTTTGGTGACCAGTTTTGGAACTTTGATTCATTTGGAGATAATTCAATTTTCTTTTAATTACTACTCAAGTAATAAGAAAAGTTTATTATCACTATTCTAAATCTATATTAAGATGGCACCTTAAAATCAATTCAAGATTCCAATGTTCGACCGAGATCAATGAAGAATGGGTTTTGATAATGAATTTGTTACGATGGTTGTTGTTCCTGAGCATATGGAAGGAGATGTGATTGTACCACATCGGTCTGAGCCCAAAGAGGGAGTGGACTTTTCAGATGCTGATAAGGAGCAAATAGCTTTCGATACGTCCGTTCGATAAACCTAGAAATAGAGGTCATCATGGAAGGTACCGCTGAGATCAACAAAACACTTTTACTCAAGATGGAGTATGACACCTACAAGATCAGAAAAGGAGCAAGCAAAAGATGAAGACACTATGTTGGGTTATAGCATGAACCTCAAGCATTATTGAGGATGCAGCAAGGGAAAGCATTTGTTGATGAAGTTAAATGCAAGGTTGATTCTATCAGTGACAGTGATGCACCAAATGGATATCTGGCATCAATGACCAACACTGTAGATGAATCACTAAGCACTTCACAGGTATACATTCTAACTAGTATACGTTTATCTAATTCAGAACTGTATGTTTATTAAGTTTTGGAATGTATTATATTCATGATAGCATGCTAGCATCTTAGGACTTAAATGCTTAATTGATTGCTAAGAATAAGATTGCATGCTAGGATTCATGAGTTTAATTAGTACATTTCATACTTGATTTTATATGTAGTAAAATGAATATCTAGAATTAGATAGGGTGTTCTAGACGGTTAGGTGTATCCCTAAACATTTGCTGAAACTTGAGTTAAATCTGATGTGATTTAATACCTCTGCTAATGTTGTGAAAATTGCTAATAGACAAACAGGTCATAGATCAGGTTTTATTTGTTCTTAATGACAAATGGCTTGTTAATTGTTTATGTGCTTATTTTCATATGATTTGCTTTTACTCACATAGTTGCACTTAAATGCTATATCATTTCATGTAATTGCTTGTTAGGGTTAATTGGATAAAAGATGGTAGAATTATCTAAGTAGTCAGTAAGTCATGTAGATTCGAAACTTAATCTAAAACTGACTTAGGTAATTAGAGATAGTTAATAATGTTAGACAACGACAGAATGGATTAGAAAGAATTAGTAATTAATTTGTTAGTTCTTCTATCAATGTGCTTTTATGCAGTGAAACTGAATATTTACCATGTGTTCTTATTTCCATGCTTGTTTAGTTAAATTTAAAAATGCATATCTTAGGACTTGCATAATCTTAGACAAAGCATGTATAAGAATCACAGTAGGGTAAAGACTGCTAGTTCACCTTAAGTTAGGTTGAAATCACTAGTCTCATAGCCTAAAGACTACTTTGTCAAGGCTGCTGTGTATGAGAAGTGATCAGTCAAAGATCAGTTTGTGCATATTAAGGTTGAAGCTGTTGTTACCTCTGAAAATATCTCTAACCCATCTGGACTCAATTGAATTTGAGTACCAAGAAGCTTAATCTTTTGTGATTGCAGAGTATGTTATGAAAGTCAAAAGTTATGTGACTTCGTGACATTTATTGTTCGAGGCATATGATTACGATTAAAGCTCTTCTATCACAACTGGTTGAGAAGGCCTCCCCGATGGTAACCTTTGGAGATGACAGCAAAGGATGTACAAGGGATATGGCCATCATGTGTTAAGAACTGTCATCAGTGGAAGCAACTTACTTGTGGAAGGACTTAAGCACTAAAGGGCACTAGGGAATTCTTTTTCAAGGGTTTTCTGGAAAGGTGTTTGATCTCAAGCAAGAAGGTTGGAAGCTCGCTCAACTAAGAGTGAGAAAATTTGTTCGTAGCTGACATGGAATTTGGATGCGAAGGTGAAGTCAACTTATCAGTGAAGCTTCATCAATGAAGAGTTAGCTATGGCAAAGGAAGCTCTCACACTTGTTAGTCAGCAAGGCAATAGATTCTCTGATAAAGATGAAATTAGTGAGAGGACTGCTTTATATGGAATTCTTTCTAGAAGGACATTTTGAAGTATGTCACATAGGGAAGTCAATGGAAACATCACACTGAAGGAAAGTCATATGCTTAGTGGTGATTGGAATTGATAACCCCAATTACAAATTGGTGATGTTCAAGCATTCAATAGACAAAATGTCACAATGGTGATTGATCAAAAAGGAAGATCAAGTTGGAAACAATTGGTAAGCTGTGAGAACTTTGAAGTCAGATAGTGGAACTGCATTTCGCGAGTGAAGTTCTAAATGAAGTCTACACTGAAAAAGGTACTTTGAAGCTGAAGCAATTAACACAGCATGCTGCTTTAATCAACAAGATTGTGAAAAGACATCATTTGAGTTAATGGCAAACAAGAAGCAAACACTGAAGCTCATTCGTGTGTTTGGAGGAGATTGTTATTAATTGAAGATTTATTTGAGTATCTTGGCAAGTTAAGTTAAGACTCATGGAACAATTTTCCTCGGCTACTCATTGAAGTCAAAAGTCTTCAGGGCTTAAGTGATGTGAAAACAAAAGGTGATTAAAAGTCTGAATATGATGTTAGGAATATATTCATTTGATGATGTACAAAATACTAGAACAGGGTCTAGATTAGTTTATCTGTAATAAGTCTTTCTAGTCTCTGAAATGAATAATCAGAG
The DNA here is from genome assembly GCA_028671895.1 of Oenanthe sinensis. NCBI lineage: Eukaryota > Viridiplantae > Streptophyta > Magnoliopsida > Apiales > Apiaceae > Oenanthe > Oenanthe sinensis. The sequence continues at coordinate 5,027,807 of JAPMAC010000231.1, forward strand.
TCTAGATGGTCAATATTCATGTTACTTGTACTTAGAAGAATTTCTGTAGAAAGTGAAACCAGAGTCTGCATGAAGATCAGAGTCTGGAAGGTGATCAGAGTCTATAGACTATCAGAGTCTGTGATCTATCATAGTCTACATGTGATCAGAGTCTGAAGATCATCAGAGTCTGAAGATTTCAGAGTCTATACAGTTGAGGATAAATTTGGAAGAAGATCACAGGAATGGAAAGTCTTCGAAGATCAGGATAAATATATTGCAGATATGCTGTGGGAAAGAAAGAGAATTCTAGAAGGAAACTGTCAACTAATAATTAGGAATTCTATTCCTATTGTAATTTATCTTTCTGTTATTAGTTGATAGGCAGCTCTCTATATAAACTCTATGTAACCTAATTGTAAAAGTGTGGAAGTCGAAACAATAATCATCTGAGTGAAATTTTGTGAGAGCATAGAAATAGAGAGAGTTGTTGTGATAAACACAGAGAAGCTGCTAGGGTTTGTGTACACCCTAGGAGAGTTTTGTATTCACAAATCAATAATACAAAACAGTACTTATTCATATTTTTGTGTTTGAGTTTGTTCTTAATTTGATTTTAAATCGGGCAGAAAAGACATACAAGTATTCAACCCCCCCTTCTACTTGTACGACTGGGAAAACAATTGGTATCAGAGCCTAACGTTTAAAATCGATCAAAGATGTCTGGAAACAAAGATGGCAATTCTAAGATTCCTATGCTTAAGAGAAACGAGTTCACCCACTGGAAGGTTAAGATGCTGCACCATCTGGAAGCAACAGACCCTGACTATCTTGACAGGATTAATGAAGGACCCTTTGTGCCCTTAAAAATTGTGCCTCAAATCAATGAGGAAGGCAAAATAACTGAAGAACACCTCGTTGAGAAACCAAAGGCTGAATGGACAAAAGAGGACAAAGAAAATGTCCTTAAGGAGGCAAAAGTAAAGAACATTCTCTTTAACAGTTTAGATTCTGTTCTAACTAACTGTGTCATATCATGCAAGACTGCTAAGGAGATGTGGACAAAACTGGAGGTGCACTGTCAAGGGACTAAAGATGTCAAGAAGAATGCTAGGTCTTTGCTCATTCAAGAGTATGAGTACTTTGAAGCAAAATCTGGAGAATCTATCACTGAGATGTATGATAGGTTTACAAAACTCCTGAATGAGATGGCTATGCTTGGTAAGGTTTATGATTCTGAAGATACGAATACCAAGTTTCTGAGAGCACTTCCTGAAGAGTGGGACAATAAGACTACAGCCATAAGAGAAGCTAGAGATTTGGATGAACTAACTCTAGAAGAATTGTATGGCAGACTCAAGACATATGATTTGGAGATGCAACAGAGGAAGAATAAGAAGTCTGTGAAGACAAAATCTGTGGCACTCTTACTGGAGTCTGAGAAAGAACAACAGGAACAACCCACAGAAGCTAGAATCAAGGATTCAAGGAAGAAGGGTAAAGCTGCTGTGGAGTCAGAGTCTACTGACACAGACTCTGATTCTGATGAAGAGGTTGATCTTAGTCAAATAATGGCTATGTTTGCTAAAAATTTCAAAAGAATGAAATTCAACAAAAGAACTGGCAAATTTAGCAAAAGGCCATCATTCAAGAAGGAAGATGAAAAGGTTGAGAAGAGCAAGAGTACAATTATCAAACTTGACAAAGCAAAGGTCAAATGTTTCAACTGTGGAATATTGGGGCACTTTGCCAGTGAATGCAGAAAATCAAAAAGTCAAGGAAAAGCACTTCTATCAACTGGAAAGGATTGGGCAGATTCAAGCTCAGAGGATGAAATTGATTATGAAAATCTAGCACTGATGGCATCCTCCTCAAGAAAATCACAATCTCCCAAAGAACCCTCATCTCCTAAAACTCAGGTATCAATCTTTACTCCTGAATCCTTAATTAATTTAGACTCTGATGGTATAAAAATTGTGAAAAGTGAGGTTAATAAAATTATGACAACATGTAGGTCTCTCACTAGTGAAAGTGAAAGGTTGAGAGAAGAAAATTTAGCCTTAACTAAAAGGAATTGTCATGTAGAATCTGAGTTATTATTAATGGAACAATACAAAAAGGATTCTAAGAAATATAGTCATAACTACACTGAAATTTTGAAAGCCTATGACTATGTTAGGAAAGAACTAGAAGAAGAAAGGCTTAAGTTTAAAGTTTGGACAGACTCTGGTAGAAAAGTTCAAGAAATTCTCAATAATCAAAATGTGTGTCAAACTGCTGGTCTAGGCTATGACAAGAGTCAAGACAAAAGACCTATTGTTGAGAATGATAACAGTGAAGAAACTAGCCAAGTTAATAAGACTAAAGACAAAAGTACATTTGTTCCTGTTAAGTTTGTGACACCTAAAGAAAAATCTGAAACTACAAACTCATCTGTCATTAATCCCCCTGTTGATAACAAAAAGACAGATGAAACAGGAGCAAATAACTCTAAGAAAAATATTAATATAGGGTACTTGTCTAAGTCAAAATTAAAAGAAAGGCTAGAGAACTTATCAGAGTCTACCAAAACTAGGAGAAATAGGAATGGTAAGGAAGGAATTAATAAGACAAACCATTACCAAAAGGATCCTAATGCTCCTAGAAAGAAGTGTTATAGATGTGGCAACCACAACCATTTGGCTATAGATTGTAAAGCAAAGATTGAGAAGAAATCAGAGTCTAGTCCTTCTCAGACTCTGAAAAGTCACTACATACCACAGAAACCTTGTTATCACTGTGGTAGCATATTTCATTCTATATATATGTGTAGGGACTATCATGATTTGTATTACAATTTTTATGAGCTAAAATCTTCTATTGATAAGAGTTGGTATGACACTGATAAGATTCCACCACAGTCTAGAACAACAAAAGAGACAGGTAAGCCAAAGGTGAAAATTATTAAGCCTGTTTCTCCTAAAAATAGTAGAAAAGGATCCAAAACTGTTTGGGTCCTCAAAACATCTAACTAGTTGCTTTATGTATGCAGGGAGCTAGGGTAAAGAAAGTAACCCTAATCCTGGACAGTGGATGCTCAGGACATATGACTGGAAAGAAATCCCTGCTTACAGACTTTGAGGAAATGGCTGGCCCAGAAGTATCATTTGGAGATGGCAACAAAGGACAAACACTGGGATATGGCAAGATTGTACTTGGGAATGTCATCATTGAACAAGTAGCTCTAGTTGATGGCTTAAGGCATAATTTAATAAGCATAAGTCAACTTGGAGACAAAGGTTACCATACTGGCTTTGACAACAAAGAGTGTCTTGTGACTAACAAAGAAACAGGCATTGTGGTTTTCAAAGGACACAGACATGGTAACATTTATGAAGCCAGCTTGGAGGATTGCATAAACAATAAAGTCACATGTCTATACAGCAAGGCCTCAACTGAAGAAAGCTGGAAATGGCACAAGAAACTGTCACACATCAACTTCAAAACACTCAACAAGTTGGTTAAACAGAATCTTGTAAGAGGATTACCTCATGTTGATTTTGTACAAGATGGACTTTGTGAAGCATGTCAACTTGGAAAACAAAGGAAATCATCCTTCAAGAGCAAGACAATAAATACCATTTCTGAACCCTTTTATTTACTACATCTTGATTTATTTGGTCCAGTAAATGTTATGTCAATTAACAAAAATAAATATACTCTTGTTATTGTAGATGATTTTACAAGATTCACATGGGTTTTCTTTCTACATTCAAAGGATGAAGCTTCTCAACACATAATAGATCATATCACTTTTCTGGAAAGAAAATCAAAGAAAATAGTAAGAATTCTGAGGAGTGACAATGGTACTGAATTCAAGAATTCAATCATGGAGAACCACTGTGCATCAAAGGGAATTACTCAACAATTTTCTGCGCCAGGAACTCCTCAACAAAATGGAGTCGTGGAAAGAAAGAATAGGACACTCATAGAAGCTGCCAGAACAATGTTGGCATAGTCTAAGCTACCAGTATATTTTTGGGCTGAGGCAGTCAATACAGCATGTTTCACTCAAAACTGCACTCTAATAAACATGCATGGAAAGACTCCCTATGAAATGATAAAGGACAAGAAGCCAAGTGTAAAACACTTTCACATATTTGGATGCAAGTGTTATGTACTGAAAGTACATCCTGAAAATCTAAGCAAATTCGAAGCCAAGGCAGATGAATCAATCTTTCTTGGATATGCATCAAACACAAAAGCATTCAGAGTGTTTAATCTCAGAACCAAAATTGTTATGGAATCTATTCATGTTGCATTTGATGATAAAAAGTTTACAGGATTGCAGGATGAGTCAGAGTCTACTACACTGGAATTTGAAAATCTAAAAAGTTCTGAGATAAATGAAGAAGAAGAGGATGAAGACCCTCAAACAACTCCTGAACCAACACAGGAATCTGCACACTCTGAGGGGGAGTCAGAAAATTCAACTCCAAATAATTCAGAGTCTAACAGGTCAGGGTCTACCCAGACAGAGTCTAGACAGACAGAGTCTAACTCATCAGGGTCTGGGTCAAGCAACTCTGAAGCCTTGTCAGAGTCAAGCAATTTAGGGGGAGTCTCTTCATTTGAATTTCACTCAAATACAGAAGATGCAAATGACTTAGGGGGAGCTTCAAGTTCAAGAACCAATCTTCCACCTGCTAGAAAATGGACAAGGAATCACACTCCTGATTTAATAATTGGTGATCCTGAGAGTGGTGTACAAACAAGAACAACCACTCAAAATGAATGTCTTTATAGCTGTTTTCTCTCAAAGAATGAACCCAAGAAAATTGAGGAAGCCTTGCAAGACCCTGATTGGATTATTGCAATGCAAGAAGAATTGAATGAATTTGAGAGAAATAAAGTGTGGAAACTTGTACCAAGACCTAGAAATAGATCAGTGGTTGGTGCAAAATGGGTGTATAGAAATAAACTTGATGAGAATGGAACTGTAGTAAGAAATAAAGCAAGGCTAGTTGCAAAAGGATACTCACAGGAGGAAGGAATTGACTATGATGAAACTTTTGCACCAGTAGCAAGATTGGAAGCTATCAGAATGTTTCTTGCCTTTGCAGCTCATTCAAAATTCAAGGTGTATCAGATGGATGTGAAAAGTGCCTTCTTAAATGGAGAATTGGAAGAAGAAGTCTATGTGGAGCAACCACCAGGATTTGTGGATCCAAAGTTTCCTGATCATGTTTACAGGTTAGACAAGGCACTATATGGATTGAAGCAAGCACCTAGAGCATGGTATGAAACTCTTTCAAAATTTCTTCTGGAAAATGATTTCACAAGAGGTACCATTGACAAAACTCTCTTTATTAGAAAATGTAAAGGTGATATTTTGCTTGTCCAAATTTATGTTGATGATATTATATTTGGATCTACTAATGATAAACTCTGTGAAAAGTTTAGTCAACTAATGCAGTCAAATTATGAAATGAGTATGATGGGAGAATTAAACTTCTTTTTGGGGCTTCAAGTCAAACAGAATGATGATGGAATTTTCATCAATCAAACAAAGTATGTAAGAGAACTGTTGAAGAAGTTTGATATGCAAGACTCTGCAACTCCTAAAACTCCCATGTCAACTGCCACAAAGCTAGACTCTGACCCAAAGGGTAAGAAAGTTAACAACACTAGCTACAGAGGTATGATTGGCTCATTGTTATATTTAACTGCTAGTAGACCAGACATAATGTTTGCAACTTGTCTATGTGCTAGATTTCAAGCTGACCCTAGAGAATCACATTTAATAGCTGTGAAAAGAATTTTTAGATATCTCAAGGGGGCACAAACTCTTGGACTTTGGTATCCTAGAGAGTCAGATTTTTCACTAATTGGTTATTCAGATTCTGACTATGCAGGATGCAAAGTAGACAGGAAAAGCACAACAGGACAATGCCAGTTTCTTGGCAACAGATTAATTTCTTGGTTTAGCAAGAAACAACAGACTGTATCAACCTCAACAGCTGAGGCTGAATACATTGCAGCTGGAAGTTGCTGTGCTCAAATCCTGTGGATGAGAAATCAATTACTTGATTATGGACTAACATTCTCAAATATTCCTATGTATTGTGATAATACTAGTGCTATTAAAATTGCAGAGAATCCAGTCCAACACTCCAGAACAAAGCACATTGATGTCAGGTATCACTTTATTAGAGAACATGTTGAAAATGGTACTGTGACACTTCACTATGTTCCAACTGACAGACAGATTGCAGACATTTTGACAAAACCACTTGATGAATCTACCTTTCTCAAACTGGTAGGTGAATTAGGTATGTTAAATATGTAAGTAATCAAAATTAAAGAAGCAAGGTATGTACTTTAATTATAGTCCCTGTCTTAACACACTGTGATTAATTGTTAGTGCAACATTTTGGTTGGTATTTTACCTTGACAGAGTCTAGACTTTGACGAGTCTGTAGACTCTGAAAGTCAGTAGACTCTGAGAAAATTATCGCCTAGACTCTGAAACGGTTAAAATTCGCGCCTGCAGACTCTGATTGCATTTAAAATGTTCAAATGACTTGAAATAGGCGGTAACAGTTATTTTTTTGACCGGATACAGGCTGTAGACTCGTGTGTATTGTATGCAACTTGAACAAAATAGAATTTTTCATACAATTTACTCACTTGTTTATTGCAATTGATTTCTAAGGCAAAAATATTCACAGAGCTTTTTACGAACCCTAGCTAAATTCTTCAAGCTTCTCCATCACTTTCAACTCAACAACTTTAATGGCTGCCGTTTCTACTGTCCTGAGAGGACCCAAGGCGATTGCGTTCACATTTGGGGATTTCGAGTTCATGACCACAAATCATGTTGCTGCTCTTGGAGATAGGAAAGGGGTAGACGCTGACTACTACCCTGTGATGGATTTCTTGGAACAATCCGAGCTACACTACATTCTCAAGGCATCACCAGTCATTCACATGGATGCTGTATCACAAGCATGGAGCACTGCAAAGGTAGTTGATCCTTCTCAGGATCAACCAGGTAAAATAATGTTTACCTTTGGTTCGACTACATTTGATGTCACTGCAGATGTGCTTAATTCTGTGTTTAAACTGCCTGTTAAGTCTACTTTTGATGAAATTGTATCTGATGATGACATTAAAAGCATGTTTAAGGCAATAGGTTATTCTGCTAGCTTAGATAACATGAGCAAGATAACTAGGCCTTACTTAAGGAAAGAATGGTCATTTTTCTTCGATCAAATTGCTAAGTGTTTTACTGGTAAGTGTAGTGGATTTGATGCTATTACTGCTATTACTTATCAAATTGGTCATAGTCTCCTATTTGATAGAATAATCAACATTGGTGATATGTTGCTCACTCAAATGGGAGCAAAATTAAATAATGTGCATGAGGGGAGAAAGAAAGTCTACTATCATAGATTTCTTATGATTCTCCTCAATCACTTCATTCCTGACATGTCCACCAAGTTGGCAGATGATTGCTGTGTGCAGGCATACAAACAACAAAGGAGGATATTCTCTGACATTAAGAGAATTGATGACAAAAAGAAGAGTCTACCTGCAATGACATATCCACAGGTAATACAGGTAAAACTCTCATCCTACAAACCTTCTATCTACAATGCTTCATTTTTTGGTGGTGAAATGGTGCAGGAACAAGTAATGGAGAGTCCCTCTGCACCTACCCAAGTCACCCAATCCCCTTCAATTATACAATCTTCCAAACCAAAATCCAAAAAGAAACCAACCTCTGGTGTCTCTCAACAGGCACCAGTTGTAAAGAGAAGAAAATTGATTCAATCTAGGCTTATAGATGAGCACAGTGATGAGGAGCTCAATCCACTAGAGAAGCAAGTTGTTGAAGGACTTTCTTTGCTAAAGGAAGGTCATGATACACTTGATTCTAACCTTCAAGCCAAGTCTGTAGACTCTCAAAAGGCTACAGACTCTGAAAAACCTAGGGAAGCACCTCAGGATTCTCACATTGAGTCTCCTGAGAAATCTTTTGCTAAGAAGTACAGAAGGTTAAGGAAGGCTTATTCTGCACACACACACAAGCCTGTTATTAGTACTAACCCTGTTTTGCAGGAAACAGATGCTCCCAAGGCTCCTGCAGCGCCAGACTCTGAAATCAAGAAAACACCTGAACCAGAGTCTAATGTTGAGTCAGAGTCTAGACTGCCTTTAGACTCTGATCATGACACATTTTGGGAAGGAATGCCATTGGATGCAGCCTCGTGCCTAATTGATGAGATCATTACTCCCAGTGATGAGGCACTGATATTCTTATATCCTTTGGTGGAATCAGTTGAAGATCCAGAGCAATATCAGACTAAATCTCATGTCTTGGATTTTCTTTCATCCTATGAAGCCCTAAGGAAGAGAATGGAACAGGAGCTACAAATGTCTGCACAGGATGTGGTCAAAAATCTTTATAGCTACCTATTCAACTCTTCATTCCAGGAACAAGCAGCTGGGCTCATAGAAGGCAGAACAAATGCAGTTCTCAAAGCACTAGGTGTGCCAGACTCTGAACAGCAAATTACAAAGAAGCCTAAAAAGCTTAAGGTCCACAAAAGGAGAGCCTCAGAGTCTGTTGTTGAGTTGGAAACTGAGATTGAGCAACCAGTTTTTAACTATGAAGCAATTTGGGATAATGGAGTTACCTACAGGACAGCCATTCAATGGATCTCTCAAATTCAACCTCTGTCAAGACAGGTGGCTGACTATCTTGTCCATAATATAGGTACAATTGCCAACAAATACATCTATCCAACCTACCAAAGTAGACTGGACCAATTTAAGGGCACATATTTTCAAAGAGTAAGAAGAGAACTGCAGGACCTCTTCAATCTCACAGATGCTCAGGCAATCAATGCAATCCATCTCAGGGCCTTTCATCACAAGTTGGATGCATTTATTCTTGAAGAACAACAGGAGGTAGCAGGTGGTGCAAGGCAGTTGAAGGATGGGACTAGTGCACCAGTGGTGACTAGTGATAGAGATGCTCAGTCTGCCTCACCCACACAAGAACCACCTAGTCAGAGGTTGGGTGATAGTGGGGCAGGGGAGTATGCTGTTGAGCCCTCCTTGACAACTCACCAAAGAGCTGATGAGAACCCCAGTGATATGGGAGGACAGACTCTGATGGATGCTCATGAAGAAATTTCCCAATCTATTCTATCAGAGTCTATCCACCTTGAGGGGGAGTCTCATGCACAAACAGTCAAAGATGGTGACACTCAGACTCTGGCTTCTAATGAAGTCATGCTGAAGCAGTCAGAGTCTAGAGTAGACCCTGAGACTGGAATACTGGAGCCAACAGACTCTGAAAAGAGAGAAGATGCTAGTAAGGGTTCAGAATCTGTTGATGCTCACCCCTTGGTGGAAACCCCTAGCCTTCAGACATTTGAAGGGGTTCCCCTCCATCAAGGTGGTTCAGGTATTGAAGCACCATTTTTCTCTCTCAACCCCTCTTCTGTAGGTTTACTGAGTGCACCCTCCAAATTGAGTGACAAAAATTCTGAGAGGCTGGCACTGGACCAGGCAAAAGGAGAGGTAGATAAGGCTGTAGAGAGCCTGAGTGAGATTGAGAAAGTGGGTGTCCAACCCCACTGTGAGCATGAGAGAATAGGGTATCCTGAACCTAGCTTTACTTATTGGGATCAAGATTTTCCAAAGAGTTGGTCTAATGAGTTGGAGCAGGGGATGGATGACAATTCACTATGTTTGATTGTGCAGATTGGCAAACAGGAGGAGGCTCTTGCTGCTCAGAAATCATTTACACAGAGACCCCAACTTCACCTGGTGGATTCTCTAGCAAGGAGAGCAGATAGAGTCATGGAGGCTTTGGTGGATAACCCTGTCATTTTCCCTGAGGCTGCAACATTGAAGTCAGAAGAACCTCTTTTCATAATGCCTATAAGGGCTAGACTTCCAGAGTCTACAGTATCTGATCACTCTCAGGAGGAGTCAGGGTCTGTAGTCCCGTTTGCAGTTTCGGAGTCTACACCACCACCAGAGTCTACACCTCCATTCACAAAGCCAGAGCCTGTTGCTGATTCTACAGATGATGATCTTGTTACTCCTTCTTTTGTCTATTTTGATCAGGTGTTTCCTCAGTCTTGGGAGTCTGCACAGCAAAGAGGCATCAATGATAAAGATTCTTTTGAGTGTATTTTGGATATTCATCTTTCTGAGAGACTTAAGGCTTTTCAAAAAAAAATCTTTTCAACAGGAACATGGTTACTATCCTGGTGATGAAGATCAAGTCTTAGGTGGAGCTGTTAAAGCTAAGCTGCCTGATGTTGCTGCTCAGTTATCCAGTGTAGTTCAGGACATTTCTCATATTCAAACAAAGCTCACTGGTGTTGATAATACAACTTCTCTGCTCAATACAAGATTTGACAGAATTCACTCTCTTCAATTATCCAAAGAGGTCGCTTTTAAAGATGCTCTAGCTGCTATCACTACCACTCAGGCCTCTCTTCAAACTACGGTTTCTGATTTGACCACTAAGGTTGATTCAGTTATTGCAGCCCAGGCAAATATCTCCACTGTTCTTGAACAGATTCTTTTGGCCGTCACTAGTACTGATGATGTCAAAAAGGGGGAGAAGGTGAAGCAAGGTGAGTCCTCCAGGAGACATAAGGATGAGGGATGCAAGAATCAATCAAGGGGAGTTAAAAGGAGGAGAGATGGTGATGATGGAGATAGTTCTCATGGTTCTAAGGGTCCTGATGGTGTGCAACAAAAGCAATCTGGAGTAGTAAGAACTCCAACACATCAGTCAGGGACTAGACATGGGAAATCAGAGTCTAAGTCAGACTCTGATAAGCAAAGAAAGAAGTCAGACTCTGATCAAACTCAAGAACCTTCATACTGGAAGTGCAGTCAATCAAATCTGCAACTTAGAGCTAAAAAGAAGATAGGTCTTGGAGGATTTGAAGAATCTGACATTGACAGAACATCTACTCTAACCAGGGATCCTCAATCCTTGACAGATAGGCAGTTTGAGAAGATCACTCAGAAGCACTTAAATAAAGTGGTGTCTGCTCAAATTGTGTATAATGTTTTTGAAAAGAAGATACAAGGAGGTCAGGGAGGTACAGAAAAGGTGAAGAATGAGATGCTGGTTTATTTCTTAGAAGGTGGAAGTGTAAGATGGATTAGTCAGTCAAATTTTATCTTTTTCAAACAGGCTGAGGAACTACAGTATATTAGATTCCTACTTCAAATTGCTTATGAAGTTAACAAGAGCAAAGAAGCTGTCACACACAAATGGTTCAAGGAGATTGATAGGAAGCTGATTTTGCACAGACAGGCAAATCGACAAATGGGCAAATTTTCTTTAAAATATGTTGATACTGAGGGAAATGATCAAGTCATGCCATTGGAGGAAAAACAGATTAAATTTCAAGAAGGTGTGGGTCATTACTTTGGGTTTCAACCTATGAGTGGGAAAGTTAGTGTTCTGATGTTGAAGGACTTAAAAGATCAAGAAAGCAGTGCAAATGATCTGAGAGCAGCTTACTGTCAAATTAAATGTTCAAATGAAGAAATGAAGAAATTAAAGAAGTTTGTTGGTGAAGCTCTTGCAATTGTGGAAGAAAATATGCTAAATTCATTTTTGAAGAACAATCCAGCCTTTGAGAAGATTAAATGAGAAGTAATTCTTTTTCTTTTTTAATTCTTTTATACTGTTCTAGATTATTAGTTTTATTCTTTAGTTTTGACATCATCAAACCTTGATTTATGCTTACATTTTATAAAGCATAAATAGGGGGAGATTGTTAGGAATATATTCATTTGATGATGTACAAAATACTAGAACAGGGTCTAGATTAGTTTATCTGTAATAAGTCTTTCTAGTCTCTGAAATGAATAATCAGAGTCTAGATGGTCAATATTCATGTTACTTGTACTTAGAAGAATTTCTGTAGAAAGTGAAACCAGAGTCTGCATGAAGATCAGAGTCTGGAAGGTGATCAGAGTCTATAGACTATCAGAGTCTGTGATCTATCAGAGTCTACATGTGATCAGAGTCTGAAGATCATCAGAGTCTGAAGATTTCAGAGTCTATACAGTTGAGGATAAATTTGGAAGAAGATCACAGGAATGGAAAGTCTTCGAAGATCAGGATAAATATATTGCAGATATGCTGTGGGAAAGAAAGAGAATTCTAGAAGGAAACTGTCAACTAATAATTAGGAATTCTATTCCTATTGTAATTTATCTTTCTGTTATTAGTTGATAGGCAGCTCTCTATATAAACTCTATGTAACCTAATTGTAAAAGTGTGGAAGTCGAAACAATAATCATCTGAGTGAAATTTTGTGAGAGCATAGAAATAGAGAGAGTTGCTGTGATAAACACAGAGAAGCTGCTAGGGTTTGTGTACACCCTAGGAGAGTTTTGTATTCACAAATCAATAATACAAAACAGTACTTATTCATATTTTTGTGTTTGAGTTTGTTCTTAATTTGATTTTAAATCGGGCAGAAAAGACATACAAGTATTCAACCCCCCCTTCTACTTGTACGACTGGGAAAACATGTGAAGACCAACTACACCAAGCTCCCAAGCATTCAAATGAACGACTATTCTGAATCTTTGACAAATTCAGATACTGATGTAGAAGCTGAGGTTGCAGAAGGAATTAATGTTTAGTAGCAACTCAGGGGGAGCAAATGAAAGAAGGATCTACTAGTCATACTCAACAATGAAGATCAAAGGATTTCATTAAGAACATTTATGCCAAGACAAAAGATTTGAAGTCAAATTCAATCCTGGAGTCTCGTTCTTAGTGATCCGGACTCTTGAGTAAAGGCTAGAAGTGCTATGCAAAGTAAATAGTTACTCTTGGGAAAGAGCAATTGTCAAGAACTAACAATTGGTATCACCAATCAATTGGTATCCCAAAGAATACTGAAGAAGCACAGAGTGGTCCAGATTGGGTGATTGCAATGCAAGATGATCTCAATCAGTTCGAAGGCAGAAACTACTGAAGCTGGAACCCAGACCACTAAAGTCGAAGCTGAAATTGGTACAGTAAGGGTTCTCAGTAACTGGATGACTATTGGCATTGTTATGAGGGGCAAAGCCAAACTGGGTGCTACAGGACTTTAAAGCAGAATGTATCGACGATGATGGAAACAGAATCTTCGGGACTTTCAAGATCAAGCAGTAAGCACCAGTGACGAGACTTGATTCTTTTGGGACTCATCAATGGGGACCTAATAATTTTCAGGGACTCAATGATTAGGACCTAACAATCTAGCACATGTGGAGCATTCAAGCATGAAGATCTATCAGATGAATGTGAACAAGTGCACTCCTGAATGGTGAAGCTAAAAGATGAAGTTGCAGATCCATTACAATTTTTATATCATTCTCTTCGCAAGCTCTTCTATGACGGAGATAGGGATTCAAAAAAAAAAAGAAAAAAAAACGTCAAGGACATGGTATGACACTCTGACTGTTAATTACTTTAATATGATTTTACAGTAGAGTAAGTTATACACATATATCTCTCCAGAATGCAAGGCACACACAATGTTATATATGTGCTAAGTATACCATGAGTATATTATATGTGGGTCTACTAACGAAAATTTGGCAAGATATATTTTTGCTAAGTTAATGCAGAGTAGGTACAAAATGAGCATGTTGGAAGAGTTGCAATTCTTTCTGGATTATAATTAATTCGAAAGAATGATGGCAATTAAAGGAAGTCAAGGATCTTTTGAAGATGCGCAATTTGGAAGATTCTAGACCTGCCAAGACTACTTTCCAACAGACCACTAAGCTTGATCAGGGCAAATCAGGTATATGAACTGAAGTGACAAGCTATAGAGGTATGATGAGCTCATTACTTTTTCAAGTGCACAAAGACCATATATTTTATTCTCGATATGCCTATGTGCAAGTTTCCAAGTGGAAATTAGAGAATCTTATCTTATAGCTAAGTTATGAATTGTTAGACATCTTAGGGGATCACCAATTCTTGGAATCTGGGACCCTTAAGATAATAGGTTTAACCTAATTGGCTATATAAATATAGATGATGCAGATTGTACGAAAGACAGGGAAGTCATTCCTAGAAGCTGTCAATTTCCAGCAACTCTGTTGAACTCTTCATACCACTGAAGGAACAAGCTAATGGACATCAGGTATCATTTCTTCTGAGAGTTGTCCTTAGTCGAATAACTTGCAGATGTTTGCTAAATAACTTGATGAATTTATTTTATCTAAGTTGGTTAGTAAACTTGGGATATTATTAATATACATAGTTGTTGGAAATCCCATCTGCAAGGAATTCTTAAATAAGCTCACAAGTATTAAATGTTCAATATTCAAAGACTTGTGAATTTATTTGAAATCCAGTACCTCATATTTTTTTTTGCTATTAGTTTAATTATCTTGCTTGTAAAGTATTATGCATAAGTAATAGTTAAATTATTTAGCATAAGTATTCAATTTATTTTGATTTGTTTAAATCATGATGATATAAAACAATTCAATGAAATATCTGTTCCATGATTTAAGTAAATTAAAATAAATTAGAGGCATAATTATTTGTATATTAAATATTAGATAAGAATTAGTCAATGATATCTTGCTTAATTGCTTTGATATTTTGCTCTAAGAGTCTTAAAATATTTTATTACAAGTAATTGTGATGCTTTTGATATTAGTGATGGTATTTAGAATTTCTGTTCTAAATAATTAATGCATATTTCAAAACTCACTAATATTGGAAGATGAAGTATTTTCCAAGTTATGTGTATAAAATTCTCAATGCTTTATATACTTAGAAAATATTTCTAAAATTGATTTTATTGCGAGGGGTTGTAAAAAGAATCACAAGTATTACTTTTTCCCTATTTAAAGGACTTGTGAATTTCTTTTCAACTATAACCTCGAGCTTACGTATATCAATGAGTAATTGTTATGAGTACGCTTACAATGTGCAAAGTGACAATTATTAGATATGGCGTAGGAAGTTAAATGCTAATATTCAATCTAATGAATATTTTAGTATTTAGCGAATTTATTTTATCTTATTGAAATTATGGATTGAAACAATTCAATGGTTATTAGTTTCATAATTCTATTTGATAAAATTGTTAGTAATTGTGCTCTAGAGACAATACTTTTTATATTTTAAGGAAAATATTTATTATTAAGGATTATGTTTTATTGATTATTATTTATTTATTATGTTTTATTTACTGCGTAATAAATTGAAAGCATAATAAATGTCCTTGGAATTTTGATACGTATTATATATCTTTAAGTATGTGACTTAAAAATGAGATTATATGAATAGTATCTTATTCCTAAAATTCCCTAGTCGAGTATTATTATTTAAGGACAATAATAATGCACAAAGACTAGTATGTTTCTTGACAGATGATCACATCTCATTGGTCATAGGTATGGGGATACTAAAGTCAAGAACATAAGTGCATGTATCAATGCATGGCACTGGAATGACCCGCCGTGAGATTCTACATGTTAAGTAAGTGTCATAAGTAATTCTCACTGTGATAATGGTGTAATGATCCTTAGACCTGAAATCATTATATTTCTATATGAGAATTAATATACTTTGATTACATTAAAAGTTACCTTTGACCGGGTGATGATAAAAGTGGACATTGGGTATATTATGAATCGTATGAGAAATATGAATGATCTAGATGTGATTTAATCCTCCTAATTTTAGGAGTGATATTATTGGCCTCTTGTTTGAGTGAGACTATGAAATACACGGCCGTGCTCAAATGTTGATTTGATTTTAATAGTCTACTCATCGATCAAGAAAATAAAGATTAAATTATGAAGAGGACGACACGAGACATGCCTTGAGTTTAATCTATAATATCAAGATTAAAGGGATTATATTACATGGAACATTATTCACGAAAGGCTTAATCGAATCACCGATTTATTATTATTACTTGGGTAGCAATGATGTATTACTAGATGCCGCTCATTGTTTACAATTTTAATTACATAATAAAATTGTTGCCAACGTAATAATAACCTACAGGGTCACACACAAAGAACGCTTGAAGGGGATATAATTTAAATTATGAATTTAAATTAAATAAGTAATTTATTTTATTTATGATATTAATTAAGTATGACTTAATTAATTATATAAATAGAATAAATGAATTACTTAAACTAATTCCAAAATTAATAATTAATTAATTAAGTGAGACTTAATTAAATAATTTAGAATTTTGGATTAGTATTAATTATAATTGGATTATAATTAGAAAACTTATTCCTCTCTCTATATAATTTCTTTATGGGCTGATTTAATAAAAGAGAGATTTAAAAAAAAAACCCTAGCCGCTCTGAGAGAGGAGGAAGATAGAGAGAGAAGAAGTTTTCGGGTGCTAGTACACATCAATCCTTCATGAAAAGTGTTCGTGTGGATACCGTAGAGCGTAGATCGCGAGAGCGGGATACGTGGTGATTAAACAAGCTTTGGACCTCCATTAATCTTCCATTAATGAACTGTTAAAGCTTCTAAAGGTATTTATTCTTTATCTCCGAATTAAATCTTTTGTTTTCGCATGGATCCTGCGGAGGGTTTCGCTATTTTGATTTATTTTTTACGTTTATTCCGCTGCGTTTGTGTCACGAAACCCTTCAATGACATCAGAGCTACTTGCGAAACGTTTTAATTCGGTTATGTGCTTAACAGTTTTTGATATATAAGCATGTATGCGATCTATCATGATTTTATATTGATACAATATGTATATGTTTATATATATTATGAATATATGATATTTATATGATATATAATCATGTGATGATTATGTGTGTTGATGTATGTATATGATACATGTTTGTTCTTATTATGGGAATCGTATTCGATACGAATTCTGAAACGGCTGTCGTTGATTTTCTGAAATCTATGTCCGTTGTCCGATTTTTGCAAACGATATGTGTTTTCTGACTGGAATCGGGTCACTGAGCAATACTGACATAGTCAGCTCTGCGTCTGTAAGCCATTAGATGTCGTTACAGCCTCCAAAACGGTGATTTATGATTTTTTGAAAATTATTTGATTTTCTAAAATTTTGAGTATATGTATGTATATATTATGAATATATGATATTCATGTAATGTATAATCATATGATGATTGTATGTATCTCTGTGTATGTATATATGATATATGCTTGTTCTTGTTATGAGAATTGTATATGATACGATTTCTGAAACACCGTCAGATTTGGAGAAATCTGACTGCTGTATCCGATTTTCGTAAACGATATGTGTTTTCTGACTGGAATCGGGCCAATGAACAAAACTGATAGCTTTGCTATCACCGACGGGTCTGTAAGACGTTTGACGTCGTTAAGGGCCTCGAAATAGCGATTTATTGTCTTCAGAAATCTGTTTTTAATTTTCTGAAATTTCGAAATTTGTTATATATGATTATATGATATGATTATATAATATAAGATATATTATATGTGTTATATGATAGCATGGTGGATGGTTATGGCCTAAAGACCCATAGGATAGTGGTTTTGATTTATGGTTTTGGTTTCTAAATACGACTTGCATGTCGTTTATTCATTGTAATTTAATTATCTCGAATGTAACTTGAGTTCTTCTTGTAATTTCATTAGAATAGTTTTATTTTTATTATTCAATGTAATTATCAATGAAGACTTGCAAGCAAGGAGGCGATCCAAAAGGGGATGATGGAGCAATGAAGAAAGAAGACATGTAATAGATAGTATTTTTAAAACCACCATAGACTGACCTTGATATTTCCATTATCTTGGAAATATCATATAGGATGGGGCCATAACCAAACACGTTTAATTTACGCACATTACATATATGTATATGATTGCATGTATTGGTATGTATGCGTAGATATAATTGAGATGCATGCTTAATATTGATTAATCATGTATGTATTAGATATGACACCCATGCCATGTTTGCTTAAACAAGATAAAATCTGTAACGATTCAAGATTTTAAAATTAACAAACGATCATGAGATTCTTGTGTTTATGAAATATGGATTTTTAAAACACGGAATTAAATATGGATTTTTGATATCTATAATTGGGATTTTCTGACAAAAGCGGATATGCGTATTCGTAAGGCTGATGGGTTTTAAGTGTGACCATTGGTATCCTCCATCTACCTGGGAAATGAACAATTTAAGATGTCGATTTGAAATATTTGGTTCAAGGAAAAATTGAGGATCTCTTTATGATGTGATCATGATCGTTATAAATTTTCTAAAACCCCTTAACAAAATATTAAGTTTTACTCGGATGCTTTCCAATGAATGAACACTCATCGAATCCTAGATCGATAAGGGGAAGGACTGTCAGTGGCAGGGGACTCCTATCTATCGTGGTGAGATGCGACGAATATAAACGGTTATATTCGGCCGTTGTATCATTGGGTCTAACTTAACTGAGTCGTCATAATAAGTGAAAATAAACGGTTATATTCAACTATTATGAACTTAGAAGCATAGAGTTTGGTTAAAAGTCTATTAGATAGATAAGATCAATCGTTGTTCACCAAACTATCCAAGAATTATATATGATATAATTGACAACTGTTGTCTACCTAAATAATCATTTTTTAAGGACTTCCAGTGGTTGACTTAGGACATGACGAAATATGGATCTTGGCTCACTAGAAAGAATTATGGGATATACTTTCCAAATTAATAGTAAGGGCTATTAGTTTGATAAAAATAGTGGGAGGTATATGATGATATACCATAATCACTTAAACATAATTAATATTAAATTTGCAATCTAGTTTATTTTATGCACTTTAATATTGTAGATATCAAATGATAAACACAAACAACTTCTCTATGCGATCAGTTCTTGAGAAGGACAAGTTGACGAGAATATATTTCATTGACTGACATAGGAGCTTGAGGATCGTCCTCGGGTACCACGATATTAGTCAAATCTCTTCCCCTGCTCTTAAAGTTGAGAATGTAACATGTGCAAATCATAGTGCTTATTGGAAGCAAATTGATGTTGCGACTGATGTTTCATGTCTCATGCTCGCAAATATATGTGCTGAGCTTAAGAAGCAATACAAGCATATAGATGCTTATGAAACGATTGAGCACAAGATATATTTGAAAGGGCACTATACACTTACAAGTAGGGAGAGTGAGACCCGGTTACACCACATGTTCTAAAGATTATAGGGTATAATGAATACCATTGATATTTTGGGTTTCCAGATTGGTCTGGAGACAGTTAGATTTGATCTTACAATCTTTGGACAAATATTATTCTTATTTTGTTATGAACAATAAAGTGAATAAGATTGGTAAAACACCCATTGAGTTGCTAAGCATGTTGAGAACTGCTGAAAGTAATATGATAAATGCATGAACTACTACTATATTGATGGTAAACATAGGGAATGCAAAAGGGAAAGGAAAATGGAAAGGCAAGGAGAAGATTTGATCTAGTTCCGTTGTCAAACCAAAATCCAATCCCTAAAGCAGACTCTAAAGTCTGAATGAGGTGTTGTTAAAGAAGACGATTGTCACTTCTGTGGAAAGTTGGGAGACTGGAAATTAAACTGTCATGCTTAATTGGAAGATCGGAAGATGATGATCAATAAGGGTAAAGATAGTTGCTCTGGTTCGAGGAACTCGTTACTTAATTTTTGGCCTATAAGGAAAATTTAGAACTTAATAATTGTTATAGCGTGCTTGCAATTGGCAGAGACATTATTTCAGTTTCTTGTTTGGACAAGAAAGGCTTTTTCATTTTATAACAATAGTTGTTTATTCTATTTTGATGATGAGCCTTATAATGTTGCACATCTAATTAACAATTTATATGTTCTAAAGTGACTCAAATCAAATATTACCTTTGGCACTGTTGTTGAGGCCGTATTAATAAGAAATGCATTTTCAGAATACATAAGGATGCATTCATGGATAAGTTTGATTATGAATCATACAAAAGGATGCGAATCTTGGTTTATTTGGTAAAATGACTAAAGCTCCTTTTACCGGACATGGTGAAGGGATCATTGAATGGGTATGACTTATACATAGTGATGTATGTGGTCATATGTGTACGATGACAAAAGGTAGATTTTATTAACTTCATAAAATTTACTAATTATTTTAGTAGATACGGATATATGTATCTTTTGAAGAACTAATCCGAATCATTTGAAAAGTTCAAAGACTATAAAGATGAAGTAGAAAATATCAAAGAAAAGTTTTTTTGATAGGAGAGATCACACCTTGTTGGACATGGTGCGATCAATGTTGAGTCAATGAATCTTCCAATTAGTTTCTGGGGTTGCACCCTGGAAACGGCTTCACATACACTTAACTGTGTTCCTACTAAATTGGTTCAAAAGACTCCTTATGAGATATGGACTGAGCAACGTCACAGCATGTCATTTATAAAATTTGGGGATGTGAAGCGTTTGTGAAACGTCTAATCTCTGACAAGCTAGGACCAAAATCAGATAAATGTAATTTTGTGGAATACCCAACTGAAACAAGGGGTTATTCTTTCTATAATCCTTCCGAGAACAAAGTGTTTGTTTCTCGAACTGCTGAGAGACAGTGGGAGGATAATAGATCTCAATGAAGTTTGAGACCCACATGATAACGTTGAACCAGTGGAGGAACCTGAGTAGAATGTACAAGAAAAATAATACTGCTCAAGAACCACAGGTGTTCGTAGGTTTAGTAGGATTCGCCATGAGCCCGAGAGATAATATGGATTTCTCTTGACTCAAGATGGTGATGTGATGCTTGTGGATGAAGATGAGCCTCTCACCTACCTAGATACTATAAACACTCCAGATTCTAAGAGATGGTTGGATGCCATTAAATCTGAGATGGAATCCATGTATACTAATCAAGTATGGACTTTGGTTGATCCACCTGAAGGGGTAAAACCTATAGGGTGCAAGTGGGTTTTCAAGAAGAAGACCGACATGGATGCTAATGTACAGACCTATAAGGCACGATTGGTGGCAAAAGGTTTCAAGAAAATTCATGGTATTGACTATGATGAGACCTTTTCACCAGTTGTTATGGTCATGTCCATCAGGATTTTGCTTGCTATAGCTGCTTACTATGACTATGAAATCTGGCAAATAGATGTCAAAACCGCTTTCTTAAATGAGAGCCTTGAAGAAGATATGGATGTGTACATGACACACCCTAAGGGTTTTGTTGATCTAAAGGATGCTGGAAATGTATGTAAGTTACGTCGATCCATTTATGGATTAAAGCAGGCCTCGAGGAGATGGAACATTTGTTTTCATGAAACAGTCAAAAAAGAGTTTGACTTTATTCAGAATGAAGATGACACTTGTGTTTACAAGAAGTTTAGTGGGAGCCATGTGGCATTCCTAGTATTATATGTTGATGATATATTACTAATAGGGAATGACATTCCTTCTCTACAGACTGTGAAGACTTGGTTGAGAAATAATTTCTCAATGAAAGACTTAGGCGATGTGACATATATATTAGGGATCGAGATCTATAGAGATATATCAAGGTGATTGATCGGCCTAATTTAGAGTACATACATTGACAAAGTTTTGCATCGATTTCAAATGCAAAGAGACTAAAATGGATATGTCCCAATGTCTCATGGGATAGTGATCTCAAAATAAAATTTGTCCTAAATCATTGGATGATAGGGACTGCATGAGTAAAATTCCATATGCGTCAGCAATTGGTTTTATAATGTATGCAATGATATGTACTTGTCCTAATGTCTCGTATGCTTTAACCATGATGAGTAGATACCGATCTAATCCAGGTGAAGGTCACTAGACGACAGTCAAGAATATTCTTAAGTACTTAAAGAGGACTAAAGATTCATTCTTGTTATATGGAGGAGATGTGAAGCTAGTTGTAAGAGGTTTCAGTGATACTGGTTTCTAGACAGATAACGATAATTTAATGTTTCTGTCTGGCTTTGTGTTTTATTGAGATGTTGTATGCTGGAATGGTTCACAGCAAAGACAAATGTTGATTTTATAATAGAACCTGAGTATATTGATGCTTGTGAAGCAGCCAAGGAGGCTGTTTGGGCATGTACTTAGGAGATATCACCTAATTAATGAGATTAATGATCAAGGAGATATACATATATGTAAAGTGCATACTAATAATAATATTGCAGACCCACTGACTAAGGCTTTGTCGCAGCAGAAGCATGAAAGTCACACTAGTTCCATGAGTATTGGATACTTGGGTAATTGGCTCTAGTGCAAGTGGGAGATTGTTAGTAATTGTGCTCTAGAGACAATACTTTTTATATTTTAAGGAAAATATTTATTATTAAGGATTATGTTTTATTGATTATTATTTATTTATTATGTTTTATTTACTGCGTAATAAATTGAAAGCATAATAAATGTCCTTGGAATTTTGATACGTATTATATATCTTTAAGTATGTGACTTAAAAATGAGATTATATGAATAGTATCTTATTCCTAAAATTCCCTAGTCGAGTATTATTATTTAAGGACAATAATAATGCACAAAGACTAGTATGTTTCTTGACAGATGATCACATCTCATTGGTCATAGGTATGGGGATACTAAAGTCAAGAACATAAGTGCATGTATCAATGCATGGCACTGGAATGACCCGCCGTGAGATTCTACATGTTAAGTAAGTGTCATAAGTAATTCTCACTGTGATAATGGTGTAATGATCCTTAGACCTGAAATCATTATATTTATATACGAGAATTAATATACTTTGATTACATTAAAAGTTACCTTTGACCGGGTGATGATAAAAGTGGACATTGGGTATATTATGAATCGTATGAGAAATATGAATGATCTAGATGGGATTTAATCCTCCTAATTTTAGGAGTGATATTATTGGCCTCTTGTTTGAGTGAGACTATGAAATGCACGGCCGTGCTCAAATGTTGATTTGATTTTAATAGTCTACTCATCGATCAAGAAAATAAAGATTAAATTATGAAGAGGACGACACGAGACATGCCTTGAGTTTAATCTATAATATCAAGATTAAAGGGATTATATTACATGGAACATTATTCACGAAAGGCTTAATCGAATCACCGATTTATTATTATTACTTGGGTAGCAATGATGTATTACTAGATGTCGCTCATTGTTTACAATTTTAATTACATAATAAAATTGTTGCCAACGTAATAATAACCTACAGGGTCACACACAAAGAACGCTTGAAGGGGATATAATTTAAATTATGAATTTAAATTAAATAAGTAATTTATTTTATTTATGATATTAATTAAGTATGACTTAATTAATTATATAAATAGAATAAATGAATTACTTAAACTAATTCCAAAATTAATAATTAATTAATTAAGTGAGACTTAATTAAATAATTTAGAATTTTGGATTAGTATTAATTATAATTGGATTATAATTAGAAAACTTATTCCTCTCTCTATATAATCTCTTTATGGGCTGATTTAATAAAAGAGAGATTTAAAAAAAAAAAATCCTAGCCGCTCTGAGAGAGGAGGAAGATAGAGAGAGAAGAAGTTTTCGGGTGCTAGTACACATCAATCCTTCATGAAAAGTGTTCGTGTGGATACCGTAGAGCGTAGATCGCGAGAGCGGGATACGTGGTGATTAAACAAGCTTTGGACCTCCATTAATCTTCCATTAATGAACTGTTAAAGCTTCTAAAGGTATTTATTCTTTATCTCCGAATTAAATGTTTTGTTTTCGCATGGATCCTGCGGAGGGTTTTGCTATTTTGATTTATTTTTTACGTTTATTCCGCTGCGTTTGTGTCACGAAACCCTTCAAAAATAACAGAAGCACAATTTCTTGCATCTTGAAATTATTGATAAATATCGAATAATTGGTATCAGTGTGCAATTAATTGTGATATGCTTATTGTTCTACTAAATAATTGCCATGTATAGTTTTTATAAATGCATGTGATTGGCAATTGCTTAGTACAGCATAAGTATTTAATTTATTTTGGTTTATTTAAATCATGATGATATAAAACAATTCAATGAAATATCTGTTCCATGATTTAAGTAAATTAAAATAAATTCGCAGCATAATTATTTGTAGTACAAGTATTATCTTTTGTTATTTTGTGATAACTGAATAATATTTTATTGCAAAATAATTGTGATATATTTAGTTTTCTTTCTTTGACTGGTTTATGATCCTGAATGTATTTAAAAGAAATTTTTTGTCTATTTCTTTTTCAAAATGTTTTATTCAAAGATACATTCATTTTCTCTATCAGTTTTAATTAAGAAAACTTAAGAATTCTTTTTCAAAACCTCTCTTTTGAAAAACTTTTCTTAAGGATAATCTTTCTATTCTCTCGAAACTTTATTCCCTCCCAAAAGCTTGTTTTAAATGTTTTATCTTTAAAAGCTTTTTCTTTTCTTTTTTAAAAAAAAAACATTGTTTTAACTTCGAGGTACCAATCACTTGTAAAATGATTTGTTTTTAACTACTTGTTTCAGTGTATGTCTCACATTGATTCATAGTACCAAAACAGTGATTGTTGCTTTGAAGGCCTAGTACTGTAATGTTAAGCATACATTCAACCCCAATTGTCATGTTTTGATTTTAAGTCGGGGACATTATCAGGCAGACGAAAATGATGTAAATCATAATTGAATTATGAGTCGGAAAATCATTCTCTTCTATCTGATAAGGATGTTTTGCAAAACTGTTTTCAAAACATACAGTGCTTAGGTTTAATGGAAAAGAGTCATTTTATTGAGATACAATTTGGTAGAAGAGTTGAATTCCTTATTTGTTGTAAATTCCCGCATTTTATTATGGGAAGTTTGCCTTATAAGAAATTCATAGTGATAGAATTTTTCTCTGATACTCCCGCGTTTTATTATGGGATAAGTATCTTAAAGAAAATTTTTATTAGTGTCATGCTCTTAAATGATTAATTTTTTTTTCGATCTGACAAAACTCTTTTATTAAAAGTGTTTTAATGCAATCCCTTTACCATTCCTCTTTATATTTTTATTTTTATTTTCTCATTGAGATGAAAAATATATTTTGGAATGTTAAAGTGATTATGTTTTTATCTTATTTAAATTGATTTTATCTGTTTAGCCCCCAGTGGCTATAGTAGCTGGCCAAGAGGTTGAAAACCCATCAATCTCTGACCCAGGCCTTAATACCAAACACTCATTTCATCCACTTCCATATATTAACCCTTGGAGTTATAAGGAACATATGTTTGTTAGAGGTTGATAAGGGAGAAATAAGGATGAAGTCGGAAGTGCACCCATAGCTCTACCTCCAGCGAAGTAAAGAAGTATATAAACTGAGGTATCTGTAAGCTCATCTGTATTTTCTCAAAAAGATGCAGAGCTGAAAAGGCAATAAAACTGTCTCTGGAATCATTCTCTCAACAGGGTGAGTCCATTGAAATTCGCTCGTCAGCCAGAGCATCTTGTAATGAGTCAAGCACACCACTGGCATTCACGCTGATGGTAAGCCTAAACAGATATATTTTAGGGACACATTGCAAGACGTGCACAGTGTGAGGTATAGGCATGTTAACAAAACACCCGTCATTGGGTTACGAGGGAAACATAGACTCTAAATTGCCATTCATTACATTGTCTACTACGTTGACCCTCCTGGAAGGAACATTTCCAGATCCTGAAAAGGAATGTCCACCTCCCGTTTACGGAGAAGGTGTGAGGCAACTCCTTGATAGAACAAGGCAGGATTCCCAAAAAGATTTTAAAATCTTGGGATAACCCATCTCAAAGAGGTGAGGCTCCACTAGACAGTGATTTAGCAATTGCTATTGAGTCTGGTGTGGGACAGTGCTTATGCATGAAAGATCAAAAACACCTCTACGAGGCAATTCTCCACTCGAGAGTGATTCAGTTTATATTGATGAATCAGGTGATGAGAATATGAATGAATTGACGGATTTCACTTGCAGGTACAGAAGGTAGGCAGAGTGAAAGTGAGAGAGAGAAACACTTAAGTGAAAGTGAGGGAGAGATACACTTGAGTGAGAGATAGGGAGAGAAAGAGTGAAACACTTCTAAGTGCTCGACACTTAAGTGTAAACACTAACAGAACGAAGTATAAGTGAGGAAACCATAAGCCAAACACTTACCCTTGCTACTTGCTACTTCTGGCAGAAAAGTTACTATTTTTTCCCGATCAACGACAGACGAGAACCTTCTTTGGGAGACAAACCATCTAAAATTTGGACCTAACAATTGGTATTAACAATTGGTATCTTCAAAAGTGGGCCATTGGAGGATTCCTCAACTAAGGGGGAGAATTTATAGTGTTATAGTTATAACAAGAAAAAGGATAAAGAGGGAGAAGTTATAATGTTATAGCTATAACAAGAAAAAGAAGAAGTTAATAAGTCTTATCTTCGTATCCTTCGGAAGAGTTAAGAGTTAATATCCTTAGGTTTCGTATCCTGAATCCTGGAAGATTCTTGGAGAAAGGGGTTCGTATCCTTGGGAGAAGTTAATATCCTTAGGGGGAGATTTTGGACAAGAAAAAGAAAATCTTATCTTCTGGTCCTGAGGGGAAACAACAGAAATATGGGAGAATCAAGAAGCTGTACCCTATACTTGAAAGGAGTTGTCAGAAGAGGATTCCTAATCTAAGTGGGAAGAACAGAAATGACTATTCCATTAATTTTCTAAAGGGAGAAGAAGAATAAGAAGGAGAATCATATTCGCAGGGGGAGAACATTATTTGAGCTATGTTGAGTATTGGTTGAAGACATACCCAGGAATTGATTCTTATGAAGCTCTGTTCATGATAAGTTCTTTAAGTTCAAACTGAAGGATTTTGAAACGGAGAAAGCTCAAACAGACAGAAATGAAAATGATACAATTTAAATATCAGTTCAGCGTCAGAGGAACAAGCATCTTTCGTTTCAGTCACACAAGAATTCTGGAAATGCAATATTTGATCCAGAAAAACCAGTAGCATTATTTAAAAGTCTCGGACACTCTTTTTCTAGTTGTTAGTTGAGTTATCCTCCCTAGGTTATTTGTTTGCTAAAAGTTTAACAATCAAATAGGGGGAGATTGTTGGAAATGACGAAGCTGTATAAATAGTAATCGTGATAACTCAACACTAGAACAGGACAAGTAAATAATATTACGATTACATAGAAATCAGCAAGACATGAAGACAAGGCAAATACAGTGAATCAAGACATTAGAAGAAGTTTTGAAGTCTACTACAGGTCACTGAAAGAAGTTCATTTATATGTTCATGCCTCAGTGAAGAATAATGTTTAAAGACTTTCAGGGTTTCAGAAGTGTTGAAGATTCAGTATAGCAGTGCCACTGAAAGATTTCAGTGTAACAGCATTGATTGAAGATAGACAGTGTTTGAAGCATAGGAATCTAGAAGAATTGAAGACATGGTAAAGACAAAGGTTAAAGAAGACAGCTACAGTCTTGAAGTTATACTCACTGACAATCAGTGAAGAACAGAGAATGAAGTATTCAAGATTGTAGTAGTAATGAAGACGTTGTCGAAGTACCAGAAAAGATTCTAGTGAAGTTACATTGTTTATTGACAGTAAATGTTCGAACCACTTATTGGGAAGCCACATTACCAATTGAACATGGTAATCTATTCAGAAGCAAGAACCCTATCAAGACTAGTCACTTATGAACCAGACCGTTGCATCAAGTGTCAGGACATTGATAGCAAGTTTATGTCAGTAGTAGAGATCCATGTTCAAGAGCTTGTTGAAGAATATTGAAGAAGCTAGGGAAACTTGCTCATAAAGGTCAATCCACAATTAGTCACTAAAGAAAGTCAACATTCGATGAGTGCATATTTGCTAAAGCAAATGTTGATCCACAGCAGATCGAGATGCGGGTCGAGATTTATAATTAAAGATAAATATTGCAAAGGCAAATCTCGATCCACGACAGATCGAGATCGAGATTCTCACAGATCGAGATCGAGATTCTCACAGATCGAGATCGAGATCGAGATTCTCACAGATCGAGATCGAGATTTTCACAGATCGAGATCGAGATGGGTCCAGGCCGAGATCGAGATGCAGGTCGATATGTAGCATTTAATGTTCAAGGGACAAGTGGCTTATTGTGAACGGTTGATCCAGAGTGGTTGGGAAAGTACTTTTTGTTGACGAGTCCTGATTGGGCCACGTACACAAAAAGGACAAGATCAAGACTATAGGACATTATAAAAGCAGCACTTTGTTTTATTTGTAATGAGACTTTAAGTCCATCTCTGTATTGTAACGATAATTTTAAAGAGAGAGCATTTACTGTAAAACAGAAGTGAGAGAGAGGATCGGTTGAATCAAGCTTCAATTGTTGTATTTATTGTTCAACTGATCCTGATACTTTTATGAATGTTGTAGCAAACCCTTCAATGAATATAAAGTTATACTCTTGAAATTCTGTGTCATCATTTACTACATGCATATTTGTATATTCTCTCATTACTTTGAAAAAGTTGTATTCACCCCCCCCCCCTCTACAACACATTTGGACCTAACAGACTTTCATTCACTTGAATTCTGTATAGAAGGATTGTGTGAGGCATGTCAAAAGGGAAAAATGAAGAGGTCTTGTTACAAGAGTAAAGAAATCACTTCAATCACAAAGCCTCTACAATTAATTCATATGGATTTGTTTGGACCATTAAATGTCATATCAATGTCCAAGAAGAGATATGCACTTGTCATGGTTGATGATTTTTCCAAATACACATGGGTGGATTTCTTGCACTCAAAAGATGAAGCTCATGGGCTTATCATTGAAAATCTAAGGAGACTGAATAAAGGCCTAACACCTGTTTTGGCTATGAGGAGTGACAATGGAACAGAATTCAGAAATTCTGCATTGAGTTAATTATGTAAAGAAAATGGAATTACTCACCAATTCTCAGGTCCAAGAACTCCACAAAAAATGGAATTGTTGAGACAAAAAATAGAAATTTTATTGAAGCTGCAAGAACCATGTTAGTAGAAGCAGTCTACCAACTATTTTTTGGGCTGAAGCTGTCAGGACTGCATGTTTCACCCAAAACAGAACACTCATCACAAAACCAGTTAGAAAGACTCATTATCATATCATGACAAACAAAAGATCATCTGTCAAATATATGCATGTGTTTGGAGAAAAGTTTTTTATCCTTAAAGATGATGCTGATCATCTTGAAAATTTGAAGCCAAAATATATGAAGGAATTTTTATAAGGTACTCCTTGTACAAGATTGTCTATAGAGTATATGTGATTGATCAACAGAAAGTGATGGAAAACACAAATGTGACTTTTGATGACTTCAAGTTTCCTGCCATGAGTCTTGAACACGAAAACTGTGACACCTTGAGATTTGAAAATGAAGTGGAAATAGAAGCATCTGAAAGCAAGAAAGTCCTAGTAATTGTGCCCTAGAGACAATACTTTTATATTTTAAGAAAAATATTTTATTATTAAGGATTTTGTTTTATTGATTATATTTTATTTATTGCATAATAAATTGAAAGCATAATAAATGTCCTTGGAATTTTGATACGTATTTTATATCTTTAAGTGTGTGACTTAAAAATGAGATTATATGAATAGTATCTTATTTCTAAAAATTCCCTAGTCGAGTATTATTATTCAAGGACAATAATAGTGCACAAAGACTAGTATGTTTATTGACAGATGACCACATCTCATTGGTCATAGGTATGGTGATACTAAAGACAAGAACATAAGTGCATGTCTAAATGCATGACATTGGAATGACCCGTCATGAGATTCTACATGTTAATAAGTGTCATAAGTAATTCTCACTGTGATAATGGTGTAATGATCCTTTGACCTGAAATCATTATATTTCTATATTAGAATTAATATACTTTGATTAAATTAAAAGTTAACTTTGACCGGGCAATGATAAAAGTGGACATTGGATATATTATGAATCGTATGAGAAATATGAATGATCTAGATATGATTTAATCCTCCAAATCTTAGGAGTGATGTTATTGGCCTTTTGTTTGAGTGAGACTATGAAATGCACGATCGTGCTCAAATGTTGATTCGATTTTAATAGTTTACTCATCGATAAAGAAAATAAAGATTAAATTATGAAGAGGATGACACGAGACATGCCTTGAGTTTAATCTATAATATCCGGATTAAAGAGATTATATTACATGAAACATTATTCACGAAAGGCTTAATCGAATCACTGATTTTATTATTATTACTTGGGTAGCAATGATGTATTACTAGATGCCGCTCATTGTTTACAATTTTAATTAGATGTTTAAATTATTACCAACATAATAATTATTAGTAATTGTGCCCTAGAGACAATAACTTTAATATTTTAAAGAAAAATATTTTATTATTAAGGATTATGTTTTATTGATTATTATTTATTTATTATGTTTTATTTACTACATAATAAATTGAAAGCATAATAAATATCCTTGGAATTTTGATACGTATTATATATCTTTAAGCATGTGACTTAAAAATGAGATTATATGAATAGTATCTTATTCCTAAAATTCCCTAATCGAGTATTATTATATACAGATAATAATAATGCAATAAGACTAGTATGTTTGTTGACAGATGACCACATCTCATTGGTCATATGTATGGTGATACTAAAGTCAAGAACACAAGTGCATGTCTCAATGAATGGCACCGGAATGACCCGCCCACTATGATAATGATGTAATGATCCTCCAACTTAAATCATTATATTTCTATACGAGAATTAATATACTTTGATTACACTAAAAGTTATCTTTAACTGGGTGATGATAAAACTGGACATTGGGTATACTATGAATCGTATGAAAAATATGAATGATAGATAAATGATTTAACCTTCCTATTTAGGAGTGATATTATTGGCCTTTTGATTGAGTGAGATTATAAAATGCATGGCAGTGCTCAAATGTTGATTTGTTTAATAGTCTACTCATTGATCAAGGAAACCCGGATTAAATGTTGAAGAGGATGACACGATACATGCCTCGAGTTTGATCTATAATATAAGGTTAAAGGGATTATATTACATGGAACATTATTCATGAAAGGCTTAATCAAATCACTGATTTTATTATTATTACTTGGGTAGCAATGATGTATTACTAGATGCCGCACATTGTTTACAATTTTAATTAGATATTAAAATTCTTGTCAACATAATAATAACCTACAGGGTCACACACAAAGAATGCTTGAAGGAGAAATAATTTAAATTATGAATTTAAATTATATAAGTAATTTATTTTATTTATGATATTAATTATGTATGACTTAATTAATTATATAAATAGAATAAATTAATTACTTAAATTAATTCCAAAATTAGTAATTAATTAATTAAGTGAGACTTAATTAAATAATTTGTAATTTTGGATTAGTATTAATTAAAATTAGATTATAATTAGAAAACTTATTCATCTCTCTATATAATCTTTTTATGGGCTGATTTAATAGTAAGACACATATTTTTCTAAAACCCTAGCCGTTTTGAGAAAAGAGGAAGATAGAGAGAGAGAAACAGTTTTCGGGTGCTAGTACACATCAATCTTTCGTGAAAAGTATTCGTGTGGATACCGTAGAGCGTAGATCGCGTGAGCGGGATACGTGGTGATTAAATAAGTTTTGGACCTCCATTAATCTTCCATTGATGAACTTTTAAAGCTTTTTAAGGTATTTGTTCTTAATCTCCGAATTAAATCCTTTGTTTTCACATGGATCCTACGGAGGGTTTCACTAATTTAATTTATTTTTCGCGTTTATTCCGCTGCGTTTGTGCCTCGAAACCCTTCAATGGCATCAGAGTTACTTTCGAAACGTTTTAATTCGGTTATGTGTTTAACAATTTTTCATATATATGAGCATGTATATGACCACCATGATTTTGTTACGATACAATATGTATATATATTCGTGTATATATGATTTTGAATATATGATATTCATGTGATGTATAATCATGTGATGATTGTGTGTATTACTGTATGTATATGATACATGTTTGTTCTTATTATGGGAATTGTATTCGATACGAATTCTGAAACGACTTCAATAGATTTTCTGAAATCTGTGTCCAGTGTCCGATTTTTGCAAACGATATGTGTTTTCTGACTAGAATTGTGTCATTAAGCAATACTGACCAAATCAGCTTCGCGTCTGTAAGCCATTTGATGACGTTAAAGGCCCCACAACGGTGATTTGTTATTTATTGAAATTTAATTGATTTTCTGAAATTTCAAAATTTGTTATATATGATTATATGATATATTTATATAATCTTAGATATATTACATGTGTTATGTGATAACATGGTGGATGGTTATGGCCTAAAGACCCATAGGATAGTGGTTTTGTTTTATAGTTTTGGTTTCTAAATACGACTTACATTTCGTTTATTCATTATAATTGTTAATCTCGAATGTAACTCGAGTTCTTCTTGTAATTTCATTAGAATAGATTTATTTATTATTCAATATAATTGTTCAATGGAACTTGGAAGCAAGGAAGCTATGAGGCAATTCAGATGATGGAGCAATGAAGAAGATAAAGACATGTAATAGTGTAGTATTTGAAACCACCATAGATTGACCTTGATAATTCCATTAGCTTGGAAATATCACATAGGATGGGCCATAACCAAACATGTTTAATTTACGCACAATACATATATGTATATGAATGCATGTGTAGATATGTATGCGTTAGAATGATGTATGTATTAGATAAGACACTCATGCCATGTTTGCTTAAGAAAGATAAAATCTGTAATGATTCAAGATTTTAAAATTAAACAAATGATCATCATATTCTTGTGTTTATGAAACACGGTATTGAATATGAATTTTCTTTTTCTGATATGGGGAGATTTTGTCAAAAGCGAATTATTATTCGTAAGAAAGTTGGGTTTTAAGTGAGATCGCTTATGACTTCTCTAACGATCTGGAAATCGAACCATTGACGAATATTGAAATGGATTATTTGATCAAGGAAAAATTGAGAATCTCTTTATGATGGGATCATGATCGTTCATATAAACAATAAATCCCTAAATAAATATTAAGTTAATAAAGATGTCTTCCAATGTTAATACACGTCAAAATCTAGATTGAGAATGAGTGGGTTCGCCAAAGTGAAGTGCTCTTATCAATCATGAGAAAATGTGATAAGTAAATGTACTTATTTTATTGAAACGTTGGGTCTAACTTTACTAAATCATCACAATAGGATTGTGGGTTTAGAGGCATAGAGTTTGGTGAGATTTATTGGATAAATATGGGTTGTTCCACCAAACTTTCCAAGAGTTATATTTGATATAATCGACAAATATTGTCTACCTAAATAGTCGTGTTTTGGGTGTATTAGCCAACGCTATCTTAAAACATGAATGAAATATGGATTTTGGCTCACTCGAAAGATTTAAAGAAATGTTTTCCGAATTAATAGTGAGGGCTATTAGTTTGATAAAAATAGTGGGAGGTATATGATGATATACCATAATCACTTAAACATAATTAATATTAAATCTGCAATCTAGTTTATTTTATACACTTTAATATTGTAGATATCAAATGATAAACACAAATAACTTCTCTATACGATCAGTTCTTGAGAAGGACAAATTGATGAGAACAAATTTCCTCGACTGACATAGGAGCTTGAGGATCGTCCCCGGGCACCACGATGTTAGTTAAATCTCTTCCCCTGCTATTAAATCTGAGAATGTAACATGTCCAAATGATAGTACTTATTGGAAGTAAATTGATGTTGCGACTGATGTTTCATGTCTCATGCTTGCAACTATGAGTGTTGAGCTTAAGAAGCAACATGAGCATATAGATGCTTGTGAGACGATTAAGCACCCTTAACGGATATTTGAGGGACAGACTCTTCAAGATATATTTGACGAATAAAGGGTACTATACACTTACAACAAGTAGGGAGTGTGAGACCCGGTGACACCACATATTCTAAAGACTATAGGGTATAATGAATACCTTGATATTTTGGGTTTCCAGATTGGTCTGGAGGCTCACATAGATTTGATCTTAGAATCTTTGGACAAGAAATATTCTTAGTTTGTTATGAACAACAAAATGAATAAGATTGATGAAACACCTATTGAGTTGCTAAGCATGTTGAGAACTGCTGAAAGCAACATGATAAATGCATGAACTATTACTATAATGATGGTAAACATAGGGAATGGAAAAGGGAAAGGAAAATGGAAAGGAAATGAGAAGATTTGATATAGTTTCCTTATCAAACCAAAGTCCAATCCCAAAACAGGCTCTAAAGTCTAAATGAGATGTTAACAAAGAAGACGATTGTCGCTTCTATGAAAAATCAGAAAACTGGAAATTAAAATGTCATGCTTATTTGGAAGATCGGAAGAAGTTGATCAGTAAGGGTCAAGCTTCGAGTATGAAGTTAGAATTGGAGTAAAGGTAGTTTCTCTGGTTGAAGGAACTCATTACTTAATTTTAGGCCTACATGGAAAATTTAGAACTTGATAATTGTCATAACGTCCTTACAATTAGCAGAGACATTATATTAGTTTCTTGTTTGGACAAGAAAGGCTTTTTCATTTTAATTAAATAACAAGAGTTGTTTTTTCTATTTCGATGACGAGGCTTATAATGTTGCACAACTAGTTAATAATTTATATATTCTAAAGTGACTCAAATAAAATATAACCTTTGGCACTGTCATTGAAGCCATATTAATGAGAAACACATTTCCAGAATACATAATGATGCATTCTTGGATAAGTTTGATTATGAATTATACAAAAAGATGTGAATCTTGGTTTATTTGGTAAAATGACTAAAACTCCTTTTACCGGACATGGTGAAAGGGTCACTGAACGAGTATGACTCATACATAGTGATGTATATTGTCATATGCGTACAATGACAAAAGGCAGCTTTTATTAACTTTATAAAATTTACTAATTATTTTAGTAGATACAGATATATGCATCTTTTGAAGAACAAATCCGAATCATTTGAAAAGTTCAAAGATTATAAAGATGAAGTAGAAAATATCAAAGAAAAGTTTTTTTTGATAGGAGGGATCACACCTTGTTGGACATGGTGCTGTCAATGTTGAGTCAATGAATCTTCCAATTAGTTTATGGGGTTATGCCCTGAAGACAGTTGATTATGCATTTAACCGAGTTCTTACTAAAATAGTTCAAAAGACTCTGTATGAGATATGGACTGAGAAACGTCATAGCATGTCATTTATGAAAATTTGGGGATGTGAGTCATTTGTGAAACGTCTAACTTCTAACAATCTAGGACGTAAATCAGATAAATGTAACTTTGTGGGATACCCAATTGAAATAAAGGGTTATTCTTTCTATAATCCTTCAGAGAACAAAGTATTTGTTGCTCGAACTGTAGTGTTCCTTGTAAGAGAAATTCTTTTTAAGAAAGGCAGTGGGAGAATAATAGATCTCGATGAAGTTCGAGACCCACATGATAACATTGAACCAATGGAGGAACTTGAGTAGAATGTACAAGAAACACAGGTTATTTGTAGATCTAGTAGGATCCGCCATGAGCCGAGAGATATTATGGATTTTTCTTGACTCAAGATGGTGATGTGATGCTTGTGTATGAAGATGAGCCTCTCACCTACCAAGACGCTATGAACACTCTAGATTCTAAGAGATGGTTGGATGCCATGAAATCTGAGATGGAATCTGTAACGATCGAGACATCTATATATATTTAATTAATATGAGATATATTATTTATGTGCTCTAATGTGAAAACATATGGTATGTGGTCATTTTATATTCTAGTTGACTGCCTGTTTGACCATAATGTGCTTAAGTGCCTTATTAAAGCGATTAATTGATTTTTCATGCTAAATTGAGTAACTGTTTGATTTTTATAAAATTATTGGTATGTCCAATAATTATGAAAAGCTTCTATGTGATTTTAGAGACTTTCTAAAAATGGTTGTGTGATTTAATTCAGTTTCAATATTGTTATATGATTTTCTCAGTCCTGTTTTATCCTGAAAATATTTCTCTTCTAAATTCCATATTTAGTTATTGGAATGTCCAAAAATCATGAAATCTTTTCAAAAATGTTCTTTATATATTCTGAGACTTTTTAAAAATAAAAGTTTATTTTATTTGAGCCCTAAAATATTTTTAAGGATTTTTCTACTCTTATTTCTATTTAAAGTGCCTAAACTTCCCTGATTTTTATTTAATTATTTATTCATCAGAAAAATATTTTAAAAATATGGGTGAGTTTCTAAATTCATGATATTTATTTTAAAAATATATAATTTAATTTTATACCCTGTTTCTCTCAAAATTCGAAATTTAATTGTTTTAAATTCAGAAAATAGCTTTGTAAAGTTACCATGCTACCCTTGTCTTTATATAACAACACCACCGCCCCATTTCCTCATTTGCTCTGCATCATCGTGTTCAAGTCGCCTCTTGGTTCCTTGCTGCGACATATGTTTTCACCATTTCCTTAACTGTGTTGATTTGAACTTTAACCATGGAAGTACCCTACTTCTATTGCCTAACTACTATTATAATCAGATGCCTTACAACTGTTTTCAAAACATCTTGTTATACCTGGAATTGACCCTAAAACCTGACTTTACTACTATAGCTTGGTTTTGTTCCCTAGTTTATGATTTCAGCCTACTTTATTATAACAGAGACTCGTTTTGAGACTTATCCTGGAATAAAATTTATCTCTGTCTATTTATCTTTTAAAAATGGATTTAAATATGAAATCCGACTTTCAAGAAGTCTTTTTCATCAAATGTTTTGGTAACTTTAAAAAGAAAGGTTTTGGTTATTTTAGGAATTCCGATCAAAATGGTTTCTGCGGATTCCTATAGGTTGGAGGCGTAAGAGGCCGAGTGACGCCAGTCCAGCACCTTTTATGTGAAGACTATAATGAGATAGTCAATGGCTATAATGAGATAGCCCAAGGCCAATGGCAATAAGTGCCTTTATGAGTACTCTTTATGTCTAGAGGGACTTCGGTCCGTTATGGGGACTTTACGTGGCTGATCACCCGTATTGTCCGGCGTTGTGAGAAAACTCCAATCAAAATAATTTGTTTTTAAGTAAAGGTCCTAATGAAAGGACAGTTTTACACAAATGATCTTTGAAATGATTAGTAATGAATACTGAAATGCCTTGTAATATCCTGCCTTATACAGCTTAAATTGTCAGATATATCTTAATTTTGACTTCGTTTCATTTATTATACATTATTTCCTGTTATCCATCTAACCCTGCAAATTACTCCTAGATTTGGAAATGATTATTACCTACCAGTTTTTTAATACATTACACCCCAGTCATTAAAAACATTAACCCTGGACTAAACTTTTCATATATATCTTGTACTTCTACCAGTGGATTTATAAAAGAAAGTATTACAAATAATGAATACCCTGACTGGAATTTTGGATTATAATATTGGGACAATAAAGTCCAGGAATGATTTTTAAAGCATGGTGTTGAGAAAAGACTTTTAAATCTTAAATAACCCTGTAGAACTGTTTTTAACCTGTATGGTTACTTGCTGAGCTTTTGTAGCTCATTCTTTTATTTTCTAACATCTACAGCTTTTGAGAATCATGGTACGTATTAAGCAGACTACCAGGAAGAACATGTCTTATATGAACTATGCTAGGCTGGCTACCAGTGAACAGGTAGGATCAAGGCGGAGTTGGAAGGAAAAGACTTTGTTAAGTCCTGTATTTTGTTATTAGATTTTGAGATGTTGCAGGAGTTGTAATAATATCATTTTGTTATTATAAATGTAAATGTAAATGAATGTAGTTGTGTGCTTGTTTCATACCATTACCTTGAAAGGTCCAGGTTAGTAGTCGGGGTCATATTTATGCGTACATTCTGTTATGGTTATTTAGGGTGCATGCATGTAGAGTGTCAGTGACTCCCCGATCTAGACCCCGGATCGGGAGGGCGCTACAGAATCCATGTATACTAATCAAGTATGGACTTTGGTTGATCCACCTGAAGGGGTAAAACCTATATGGTACAAGTGGGTTTTCAAGAAGAAGACCGACATGGATGGTAACGTACAGACTTATAAGGCACGATTGGTGACAAAAGGTTTCTAGCAAATTCATGGTATTGTCTATGATGAGACCTTTTCACAAGTGGTTATGGTCAAGTTCATCAGGATTTTGCTTGTTATAGCTGTTTACTATGACTATGAAATCTGGCAAATGGATGTCAAAAATACTTTCTTAAATGGGAGCCTTGAAGAAGATGTGGATGTGTACATGACACATCCTGAGGGTTTTGTTGATCCAAAGAAAGCTAGAAAGGTATGTAAGTTGCATCGATTCATTTATGGATTGAGACAAGCCTCGAGGAGATGTAAAATTCATTTTGATGAAAATTTTAAATAGTTTGAAAACAAGCATGGCATGGGTGTCGTATCTAATACACACATACATGATTAATCTAATTAAAGCATGCATCATTAACTGTTCTACACTGACATTCATACATCAATATGTAAAGTGCAGTATGTAAACGTGCTTGGTTATGGCCCCTTTCCTATGTGATCCTTTCGAGCTAATGAAAGGATCAAGGTCAATCTATGGTGGTAAAATATAAATACAATTACATGTCTTCATTCTTCTTGTATCCATGGGTGCCTGCTCCTCTTCTTGGATCATCCTTCAATCTTCAAGTACATTACATGGAATAATTGAATACAACCTATACTAATGTACTTACATAAGAAAACTCGAGTTACATTCGAAGTTAAAAAATTACAAGAATGAAGAAAACGACATGCAAGTCGTATTTATAAAACTAAAACAAAAACCATTAATCTAGGGGTTTAAAGGCCATAACCAGCACCATGCTCAAGTACACAAAATGAATATGAAAAATATTGCGGGGGTCCGGGGGCGGCAGCCCCCGG
Organism: Oenanthe sinensis; assembly: GCA_028671895.1. Classification (NCBI taxonomy): domain Eukaryota; kingdom Viridiplantae; phylum Streptophyta; class Magnoliopsida; order Apiales; family Apiaceae; genus Oenanthe; species Oenanthe sinensis. The sequence continues at coordinate 5,066,836 of JAPMAC010000231.1, forward strand.
GCGGGGTCCGGGACTGGCGGGGTCCGGGGCGGCAGCCCTTGGCGGGGTCCGGGGCGGCAGCCCTTGGCGGGGTCCGGGGCGGCAGCCCCGAGCGGGGTCTGGGGGCGGCAGCCCCCAGCTGGGGTCGAGCTTGGAAATTTTTATTTTCGAAGACCAGTCCTATTCAGAAATCATCAATTTCTAAACTACAGATCATATATGTTGGTCTTTTCCCCACTGCATTTTATACAGTTTCAGAAGCATGTATCATATACATACTGATCATATCCCAGTTAACAAATCATGTCCAACACAATCTGTCCACCAGTTTATATCACTATACAAACTGACCCACATGCATAATATATATACAAATCGCAATAAAGCATATAAATCAGTCATGGCAAATCATTAACATGCTAGTATCATCATCTATGTAATCATGATATGAATAACCAGATACACATTATGTAATAGTTTTAATCATACATCAACATAACAGCATGCATATTAAATATCATACAAAGGCAGTATCAATATACATGCAAGGAAGATCATATACACACTGTAATATATTGAAAAACTGTTAAACACGTAACCAAATCATCTTATTTATACATGTAGCTCTGATACCATTGTTGGGATTCGGGCACATATACGCAACGGAATTACGCTAAATAATAATAAAAATAATGAATCCCAAACGCAGGATCCGTGTACAATTGACGGATGATTATGGAGAATCAGATGTGTACTTTATTAAAGCTTTCCTTATGATGATTATAGAGGTCGAGAAGCGATGAATCACAGCAGCCCTTCACAGAAATCTGCTCTCTATCGGTATCCACATGAACGTCGTATCGTCTAACGATCACTGGAGTTAGGTACTAGGCTGTTTTCTGCCTCTTTGTCTCTCTCTTTCTCTAGCCTCTCAGAAACATAGAGCTGCTAGGGTTTTATTAAAAACGAATTATCTTCACTATTAACCCTAAACTATACATCTTTATGTATATATATGGGAGAGAGGGACTTCAGATTTCGGATTTATACTATTATTAAATTTGAATTCTAATATGTATATAATTAATCAAGTCTCACTTAATTAAATAAATAAATAAATTTGAATTAATAATAATAACAGTATTTAAATTCATAATTTAAATAACATTCCGTTTAAACATTCTTTATGTGTGACCCTTTAGGTTATTATTACGTTGGCAATAATTTTATTTTCTAATAATAAAATTATAAACAATGAGCGGCATCTAGTAATACATCATTGCTACCCAAATAATAATAATAATTGGTGATTCAATTAAACCTTTCATGAATAATGTACAATGTAATATAATCCCTTTAACTTTATATTATAGATCAAACTCGAGGCATGTATTGTGTCATCCTCTTCAACGTTTAATCCGGGTTTCCTTGATCAATGAATAGACTATTAATCAAATCAATATTTGAGCATGGCCATGCATTTTATAGTCTCACTCAATCAAGAGGCCAATAATATCACTCCTAAAATAGGAGGGTTAAATCCTATATCTATCATTCATATTTCTCATATGATTCATAGCATACCCAATGTCCACTTTTATCATTACCTGGTTAAAGGTAACTTTGAGTGTAATCAAAGTATATTAATTCTCGTACAAAATATAATAATTTTAAGTTAAAGGATCATTATATCATTATCATAGTGAGAATTTCTTATGACACTTATTCACATGTAGATTCTCATAGTGGGTCTGTCCAGTGCCATGCATTGAGACATGCACTTATGTTCTTGACTTTAGTATCACCATACCTATGACCAATGAGATGTGGTCATCAGTCAACAAACATGCTAGTCTTATTGCATTATTATTGTCCTTAAATAATAATACTCGACTAAGGACTTTTAGGAATATAATACTGTTCATATAATCTCATTTTTAAGTCACATACTTAAAGATATATAATTCGCATTAATATTCCAAGGACATTTATTATGCTTTCAATTTATAACGCAGTAAATAAAGACATAATAAATATTAATTAAATAATCAAGTAAACATAATCTTTAATTTTTTATCATAAAGTATTGTCTCTAGGACATCAACCCTAACAAACAAGTGAGGTGCTGCCATTTTATTTTTGAACAGAGTTTGGGTTAGTTTCAAGAACTGATTTTGGTGGTTAATTACTGATTAAAGACTAATTTGAAGTGATTATCTAGTTAAATCGATTTAAGTGCAATTAGGGTTTTGACTTTAGTGTGTAATTTTTGAATTACTGGGCTTTTATTTCGTATTTTATTATTTTATTCGAATTAACTAGGTAATATTGCAATTTATAATCCTAATAATTGTAATAAAAAGTAATTAAAATGGCAGGAAATTGTGAGATTGTAAAGATAAATTTTATAGGATTTTTTAATCCAGTGAATTGCTCAGTTGAGAGGTTTAGACCATGGATCATATTTTTAAATGAGCATTCACTAGTCAGGACTGCAATTACACTGGATGCCCCGTTATAAGTTGAAGCTTTAAGGGCACTGTACACTACAGCCAGGAATAGCAGTTGCAGCAAGAGTGCAATTTTCCTTCACCATTAGAGAACATGAGTACATGGTGACTGAAGATGATGTAAACAGAATCTTAGGTTTCCCAACTGACAATTTCGTTAACCCACCAACTGTTCCAGAAATACTTGAATTTTTTTATGCAATTCAGTATCAAGATGACATTAACCTGTTGAAGATGTCAAAAGCTAAGTTGATTAGCGAGTGGGATTATTTCTTTGATACACTAGCAAAAGTGTTTGCCCCCACAACAAAGAGTAACTTTAACAATATCTCTTCTTTTCTTCAAAATATTGGGTATTCTGTGGCCCATAATAGACGGATTAATTTTGGGAAGCTGATATTGAAAGAAATTATAAAGAAAATGGAAACGCCAGAAAGAAGGGAACATAATGTAACCTGCTACTATCCAAGATTCTTGATGCTATTTGTTTGCCCAGAAATATAATCTATTACAGAAGGGGGGGTTCAATGTAATAGTACCTAATAATCGATTATGAACACAAGTATGTAAAAAGAAACACTATTTTGGATTAATGATAATGAATGGAATACAAAACTCTCTCAAGAAATTCTTTGTTCTCAAGAGCTGCTAGGTTATGAAAAAGAAGACTTGAGAGTTATTATAATGTTAACCTATGTCTATGTTTATATAGACACAATTACAATTCAATTACAAAACAGATTATGAAAAGAATAACTTTAATAAGGCAATAGACTTGTATTAGGATTCCTTCTTCACTATCCTAATCATATTCTGATTTGTCTTGCTTCTTCACAAACTCTTATTGACAAATTCTGTCGGTTGTTTATTCTCTGATTTGAGCATTCTCTGTTAGAGTAAACTCTGATTGAGTATTCTATGATAGAGTAAACTCTAACCGACAACTTCATAAACTCTGATGACGTCAGTAGTGTAAACTCTGTTTTTATTCTCTGAGAGCATCAATATTTGTTTCCTAACAATCTCCCCTAATTTATGCTTTATGAATTAAAACATAAATTTTACTTATGATATCAGAAATATGGACAAATGCATCAGAGTTTGAATCTTCATTCTTGAATCAAATCCTTCTGTAAGAAAAGTCTTCCTTAAGAAAATTATCCAACAGCTTCTTCTCAGCATTCTTCAGCAATTCAACTAGCTTTTCCTTCAATTCTTTCATCTGCTCAGAAGAATCATTGATTTGAAATATAGCAGCCCTCAGAGCATAAATTGATGATCTATCCATTCTTTCATATAAGGGAATGCAACAGGCCTTCTTATAATCAGGATTTAAAATTATTGTATGAATGCCTAACACCATCTTGACCTTTGCATCACCCTTTGCCTTTTCTTTTTTAGTGTCATCTTCAAGTAGATAGCTGAAAGTGTTTGACCTAAAACCAATCATGTATGATGAGTTAGGAAAAACTTTCTGTTACTCTTATTTGATTTCATTTGATAATAATAAAGTATTTATGTTACGGGCTTAATCTATTTGAAGTGTATTAAATAAAATATTCCATAATTTAGAGCAAAGCTTCTAGAATTATAATGAGATTGTAATAATGAGATCTAGAAGATAATAGCTTTAGACTTAAACAGTTCCTGATCATAGGATAACTAATTGGAAATTGGTAAATCCGTAAAGATCAGTACATACTATGCTAGCTCTCTTAGGAGGATGTCTGTTCTCATAGACATTTGTGTGGTGACACTATAGCTAGTATGTAGGTGCTTATTAAGGAATAAGTTCACTGAACATGACTCGATAAGTAGAACAACTAATGGAGTTTACTCACGTACAGTTGTTTATTAAGTACATGACTCGATACAGTTGTTTATTAAGTAAATAGTTGTACAAGTATCCTTAGACTTGAGATCGTTAGAGTAATCTCGTACATAATGATTTATGCTTTGGTTTAGTCCTTAGTCTCTAGGACATTCATTAGGTCCATTCTGGGCATAGTGATATGTGTATGGATATAGTTAACGGATCAATAAAGGATCTGCCCCTTCCAGTAAAGGAAGTGAATATCCTATGTTATTCTTAGATATGCAAGTTCAGGAATCTCTAGCCATAGTGAATGAAATTAGAAAGAGTTTCTAATTTGCATTAAAAGGAACTTTGCATTATGAATAAGAAATCATATGATTAAATTAGATAGGCTTGACACGAGTTCCATGCCTTGTATTTAATCGGGATATTGAAGGGTAGAAGGAATTAATTGTACGGTAACTAATTACTGACAGGTTCTAAGTATTCTAAGCAATGATTTCGTATTATTTGGATAGTCGCGATATGTTGAGAAGCATCACTCACGATGTAGAATAAATATAATTAATCAGATTAATTATATTTAATGAATTAATAGAATTCATATAAATAATAAATAAAATGTTTATTATTATTTATTTCTACTACCGGCTTAATATTGAACCTAAAGAGTCACACCATAAAAAAGATTAAATTATAGATGAAGGAATAATTAATAATAGCTAGTCATTATTTATTTATGAAATAAATAATTACTTAGCAAATTTTATAAATTAATTAAATGAGATTTAATTGATTATAAATTATTTAAGATAAGATCTTAATATTATTAATTAAATATTTAATTAAAGTAATTAAATATGAAGAGAGAATAATTTTCTAAAAGAGTTTAGAAAAAAGAATTAATGATTAAAATAGTTTTAATCATTAACTAATTAATTAATAAGATTAATTAATTAAAAAAGGAATTAATAATAAGATATTTATAGAAAATATCTCAGCTGAGATATTTGCCTATAAATATAGGATTATAAATCCTAATTTTGGTGAGAAATATTTTAAAAGGGAGGCAACCCTAATTTCCTCTCTAGCCTCCTCCTTCATCTTTTAGTTTGATTCTTGGTGGATATCTTTAGAGCACTCCACACTTGAGGGGTGATTGCAAGGATTGAAGAACAAGATCTTCTCTAGCTGTTGCCGGAAAGCAATCGAAGTATTCTTCAATTTATAAAATAGTTTTTGTATCTATATGTATGTATACATAGGAATATATGCAAATAAATGTTATTCAATGCTTCCGCTAGTGCATAAATTCCTCCAATAGTTTGGCTTATATTCTTCAGTGTTTATCATCAATAATCTTTCATTATTCTTCTTCTCATTTATAATGCCTTCTAGAATCTTTACCCATCTGGAAGTGACTTCATTTTCATCATTGAGAAGATACAAAACATGTTCAAGTTCTTTTGAGGCCTTGTGAATACGATCTTCTTCAGAAATTTTTAATACTCTTCCATCTTCCAAGAAATATATCAGATTTTCTTTTGCTTGAGCACCATCAAAGATATCCTTCACTATGTTTACATATTTTAATTTGTCCAAATGTTTTTGTGACAAATATTTTTCAGGCTTATCTTTTAATGAAAAAAGATCTATGAAAATGTTGGCTTCACCCCTGTAGACTTTGGCATGTGAATCTCCAATACCACCCTTGTTTTTACCAAGTCTGGCATTGAGAGTCAGAGTTTGAGTTTTGGTCCATAGAAGATCAGACCTTTTCTTTCTGATCAGAGATTGATGTTGTTCTTCTTCTTCATCATCAAAGCTAGACCCACCTATGAGAAATTTGGTTCCTGACATAGTGAGAGGAGATTTTGGTTTAGCTGCAACTTTTTACTGGTTCCTTGATGTTGACCTAGTTTAGATTTCTGAAGTAGGCTTTGATTGAGCAATTGTCTTAGGAGTATCAAGAGATTTGGCTTGGACATGCATAGATGTAATTTCTTTTTGTTGAGTAGATGCCTTCCTTTGAATTAGAGCTTTCTTCACATATTTTCTCTTTTTCTTCTGAACTTGAGCATTATCAGTACCAGATTTATTCAATTCTTCCTCAACAACAATTGGATCCATTCCTGGATTTTCTTTTTCAAATAACTTTCTTGCGAGTTCTGCATCCTTTAAGTTTTCCGCTTCTATCTTTCCAGGATTATGTTCTTCTTCAAGCCTATTTGCTAATTCCATGTCAGCTTCCATCAGAGTTTGCTTCTTATCAGAGTTTGTTGTCTTCAGAGTTTGTGAGGTTATCAGAGTCTGTCCAATTAGATTTTGCTGCTTCAAATTTTGTTTCTCATCCTTATGACTCCCTTGATCTTCATCATCAGGTTTGTCAAATTTTTGTACAACATCCTCCTTGCATTTGTCTTAACCTTCTGCCCCTTTCTAACATCATTACCCTTTCTAACTGTGAGAATTTCAACAATTATGTGTAGCATACTCTGCATAGAATTGACAGAAGTAGAGAGATTATCAACTTTGGATTCCAATGCATCCTATTTTGCAGAAACATTCTTCAATTTAGTTCCAATGCATGTTGAGAAGTAGTGACAGAAGTCTGTACAGAGGCAGTAGTTTTGCTAATGGATTCCTTCAAATCACAAACTTCATTGTGAAGTCCCTTGGACAACATAGTAGTAGCCTTTAAAATTGTTTTCATCTCCTCAGAGTTTATTTCCTTATCAGCATTTTTGATCAATTCATGAACATGTGGCCAGGAGATTTCTTCATTTGAAAATTTCCAAGACATGTCCCCGACCTTTTATCTGTGAGAGGTGATCAATTCTTCATTTGATGGTCCTACTTTTGAACTGAAATCCATCTTGACTCCTTCTGCATCTAGAGCAGCTTCAATTACCCCTTTGAGATTTTCCACCACCATATAATCAGGATAATCCATCATTAATCTTTCATGTGCATCATGTAAATTGACAGGCCACCTTTTTGAGTTGTACCTTTGTGTGTAGGGGATTGACAGATCTGTGACTTCTTCATCAACAAAAATTGGCTCATCAGAGTCTGTGTCCTCCCCATCAGAGTTTATGACTTGATTAGAGTTTGGCAAAGCATCAGAGTTTGCAGTGACAGATAAACTCTGAATACCTACAAAAGTAACAGAACATCCTAAATCACTCTGATTTTTTTAAAGTAATCTCATTGCTTCACACTTCACACATATCATAACTTTTAATAGTTAGATTTTGCTCACTAGAAGTAACTAAATTCTTTCTCATTTCTACCTCTCTTTTTGCCAGATTCAATATCTGCCTCTCATTATTAATTATGTTTTTCACACATTTTACCTCATTCTCACATGAAAAGTTCAAATCACAGTGTCCTACACAAATAAGAGGTGGCTGAGAAAGGAGGTTTGTAGTCACATGAATAGGGGTACCCTTTTCAGGACTATTCATGATCATTCCAGTAGTTAAAAAAGGAAAGGTAAAATCTGAACTTATACTATCAGAGAATGTAAATTCTGGAAAAAAAAGTCAGAGTTTATACCTTGAGTATTTGTTGATGTGGAAGGAGTCTCCATTGGCTATGCAGAAAGTGGTTGCACCATGATTGCATCATAGATTTCCATTGGAATTGTCTCAGAGTTTGTATCACCAGCATCAGGAGAATCTTCTTTTATTGATTGTGTGTCTGCATCCAAACTTTGATTGGATGGTTCTTGTGGGGCAGGGGCCATAACAAGTTCTTCAACCCTTTGAGTTGAAGGTTCTTGTGGGTTGTACCCCTGATTCCTACTGGATTCATCTGCTTCATCTTCATTGGTTGCTGTTCCTGGCCCTTCAAGGACTGCTACCTTACTTTGAGAGGCAGGTTCTTGTGTGTCCTGGCAAAAAGAAAGTTGTTTCTTCTTCCTTATAAATTGCTTTGAATTTGGAGAGACTGAAGATGATTGAGATTTTTTTGCCTCCATTTTCTTTCTAACTTCTTCAGCCAGGTCCTTCACCCTTTCATAAGATATTTCCTTGGTTATTTGCTTAGGTGAATGAACAGGAGAGTCAGATATTTTCACAAGAACTGCTTCACTTGGCATTTATTCACTATTATAGGTTTTCCCTAATTTATTGTCACTTAGTGAAAGAGTCTTGATTTGATGTATATGCAAGTCTGTCGTATCTATCTATTTTTCAGACTTGTTTCCATTATTTATTGTAAAACTTTTAGAACTGTGTGGTTCAGGTTGTTCATCAACATTCATTTCAGCCAATTCATCATTTTTTCTCTGTTGGCATTTTCATCATCACCATCAACCTCAATTCCACCGATGTTACTGTTTATTTGGTCAGGCAATGCAGATTCACCAGACTTCATAACAGCATCAGAGATTAGCATTGCATCAGAGATTAGATCTTGAGGTTTTGGCTAATCAGAGATTAGGACATCAGAGTTTAGTAATTTTTCAGAGTTTATTATTTCATCAGAGTTTAACTCTTTAGTGTTTGCAGCATCAGAGATTTCAGCTTTGACTAATCTTTTCCTCTTCTTTTTCAGTTCAGGCATTGGATTTACTATGAATGGCTTCATAAAAGGTGTAGGAGGAATCTTAGAAGCCTTCTTAATAATCTTCCTCTCAGGAAAAACCAACCCTTCATCAGAATCTGTATTTTCATCAATTAATTTCCTTTTCTTAGGAGAAGATTCTTTCACTGATTTTCCCTTCCTTTTACTTGTGCCTCGTTAAAAGGTTTGTTTTACAACTATAGTCTTTTGGGAGACTATAGAGGTTGGCAATTGTGTTTGGGAATCAGTGTTTAGTGGGTGGCTTGGGTTAGAATAAAAGGGTGCTAAACTCTGATCCATAGCCACAGAAAGAAAATCCCTTCCATACATGGTAGGAATTCTCTAATTTAAGAGAAGCCTAACCCATATGGGATAAAAGAGAGGAGATAGATAACCTTTCTTTGCATCTTTCCTAGCTAAGTCAGCAAAATTTCTCTTGTTCATGCTAACACTAGCTAAACTTTGATCATTCTCAAAATTTACATTAGGCAATAAATGGCTAAAAATCAATTGTAAAAATCTAGCAAAATATATAGTATGTACATCATCATCTATTTTACTAGTTAATTGCCTAATTATTAAACAAGGAAAATTAAAATTAAAATTGTGGGTCAGAGAATACCCAATTGCATCAAAATTGGTGCATTTGGCAGTGAAGGCCCTTGTGATGCAATCAAAGAAGAAGCTTCATTCTCTAGAAGATTCGGCCTTGTCAAACTACCCAATTTAGATAGGTTGTCATCATAGCCCATTGCTCTAAAGAATTCTTTAATTTGTTCATCATTCACCAACTCGTCATATACAACCACTTTTGGAAGATGAAGGGCATGTCTCGCCATAGCAAGAGTGATAGAAAATTTTATATTGCATTGAAATGTGATGATAGGCTCTTCATCATCACCATCATTATTAACTTTGCCGAAGACCAAATTTTTATGAGAGATTGAGTAGAGAAGTTTGTGGGTTTCTGTAGTGCATATCCATTATTGTTGTTCTGCAGAAAATTTTGAATAACATAAAAATCCTGAGGAGCTTTAGTTTTATTCAAGAGAGATATATAGTTTGTAGTAGAAAAAGAGTAGTTTTGGAATGTAAGACCTTTGGATGCCATTGGAAAACAGAGATTTGCAGGTTTAAAAAATTAGGGTTTATATGAAATAAGATAGAAATATTAGATGAAGATGAATAATTCAAAGTGAAAATAAGAATTAAACCATTCCCTCTCATTTGCATATACTCTGTAATGGGACACATGGCAAAAAATTATTGGAAGAGTAATGAGTAGTGCAATTCTCAAAATACAGCAAGTGTGTGTGTATCTGTGTATAAATATAAAACATTTTCTGTGACAAACATGTTCCCTATGATTAGTCCAATCAGAAAGTAGCTCAGAGTTTAACATGTAACAGAGTTTAGTGCAAAACAGATTTTAACATGTAATCAGAGTTTAAAATAAACAGAGTTTCACATATAATCAGTGTTTATAGTAATCAGAGTTTAAATTATCTGTCAGAGTTTACCATATGCTCTGATAGAGTTTACCATAAACACTGATAACTTAAGATCAGAGATTAGATGTTCCAATGATTAGAGTTTACTCCATTTCCATCAGAGTTTGTCATATACTCTGATTGTCTGCTATTTGCCATCTGAAGTTGATCCACTTATCACCATTCCTAATTCAGAAACCAATCTTGTAAAATTTGCTTCACACAGTGGCTTAGTGAATATATCTGCTAACTGTTGATCTGAGGGAACAAAATGCATTTCAATTGTTCCTTCCAAGACATATGCCTTTATGAAGTGATATTTGATACTGATGTGCTTTGTCAGAGAATGTTGAACTGGATTTCCTGTCATTACAATAGCGCTTTGATTATCACAATAAATAGGAATTTTACAAAAGTTCAAACCATAATCTAACAGTTGATTTTTCATCCATAAGATATGTGCACAACAGCTTCTTGCAACTATATATTCAGCTTCTGATGTAGATGTTGAGATTGATTTCTGTTTCTTACTGAACCATGAGACAATTCTTCCTCCTAAGAATTGACAACTGCCACTTGTACTTTTCCTATCAATTTTGCATCCTGCATAGTCAGAATCTAACTATCCTATTAATTTAAAATCAGACTCTCTAGGATACCATAAGCCAAGATTAATGGTGCCTATGAGGTATCTGAAAATTCTCTTGACAATAATCAAATGTGGTTCCCTTGGATTTGCCTAAAATCTAGCAGATAGACAGGTTGCAAACATGATGTCTGTTCTACTTGCAGTCAAATAGAGTAGATAACCAATCATGCCTCTGTATGCTGTAATATCAACAGGTTCTCCAGTGTCTTGATCAAGCTTTGTTGCAGTAGCCATTGGAGTTATAGCAGATGCAGAGTCTTGCATTTGGAATTTAGTGAGTAGATTCTTTGTATATTTAGACTGATTTATGAAAATTCCTTCCTCAGTCTGTTTCACTTGTAACCCTAGAAAATAACTCAATTCTCCCATCATGCTCATTTAATATCTAGACTGCATTAGCTTTGAAAATCTTTTACAGAGTTTTTCATTAGTGGAACCAAATATAATATCATCAACATATATTTATACCAATTATAAATCCTTACCTTGAGTTCTATAAAATAAGGTTTTATCAATTGTACATTTAGTAAAACCACTTTCAAGTAAAAATTGAGCCAGAGTTTCATACCAGGCTCTTGGTGCTTGCTTGAGTCAATATAAGGCTTTATCCAGTCAATAGACATGATTTGACAAAGCCAGGTAGTTGTTCAACATAAACTTCTTCTTCAAGTTCTCGATTTAAAAATGCACTTTTAACATCCATCTGGTAGACTTTGAATTTCTTGTGTGCAGCATAACCAAGAAAAATTCTGATTGCTTCAAGTTTAGCTTCTGGTGCAAAGGTTTCATCATAATCAATACCTTTCTGTTGAGAATAACCTTTAGCAACTAGTCTTGCTTTGTTCCTTGTAATTATTCCATCAGAGTCTGCCTTATTTCTAAACACCCATTTTGTGCCAACAACTGATCTATTCTTTGGCCTTGGAACTAGGGTCCAAACTTCATTTCTTTCAAACTCATTTAATTCTTCCTGCATTTCAGTAACCCAATCTTCATCCTTCAAAGCATTTTCAACCTTCTTTGGTTCTGTTTGAGAAAGAAAACTATGAAATAGACCTTCATTCTGAGTAGTTTTTCTTATTTGGACTCCACTTTCTAGATCACCAATAATTAAATCAGGTGTGTGATCTTTGGTCCATTTTCTTAGATGTGGAAAATTTCTTGAACTAGATGATTCCCCATGATTTGTGCCTTTATAGAATGATTCTTATATAAATGTTAATCATCCCCCTGAAGATGTTCTTCCATCAGTGTTTGATGTCTCAGAGTTTATGTACTCAGAGTTTGAATAATTAGAGTTTGAGTTATCAGTGTTTGTGGTTTCAGAGTTTGATTGATCAGAGTTTAGAGTTTCAGAGTTTGGTCAGACTCTGATATTTCAACAATAGTGGTTTGTTCTCCAGTATCAATAATTTGTTGAAGTTATTCCCCCTCAACATGTGCAGAATCTTCAATTTCTATTTCAATTGTTTCTAAATCAGAATGTAAGGGATCAGTGTTTAACTCATCAGAGTTTAGTTCAACAATGTTTAACTCATCAGAATTTGGTTCAACAGAGTTTGTGTTCTGCAATTCATTCTCAAATCTCAGAGTTTCCTGAGCATCTTCATCATGTAATCCAACTATTTTTCCTTCATCAAAAGAGACATTAATAGATTCCATGACTGTCCTTGTCCTAAGATTAAACACTTTGAATGCCCTTGAAGAGGTTTTAGAAGTTGTGGCATAACCAATAAAAATTCCTTCATCTGCTTTAAGTTCAAACTTCTTTAATTATTCAGTATGTGTTTTGAGAATAAAACACTTGCTTTCAAAGATGTGAAAGTATTTAACATTTGGCTTTCTTCCCTTTAAAGTTTCATATGGAGTCATTCCATGTTTGTTTATCAAAGTGCAATTCTGAGTAATGCATGCAGTATTCACAGCTTCTGCCAAAAAATAAGTAGGTATTTTTGCCCTTCTAGCATTGTTCTGGTAGCTTTAATTAGAGTTCTGTTCTTTCTTTCAACTACATCATTTTGTTGAGGTGTGCCAGGTGCTAATAATTGTTTAATAATTCCTTTTATTGAGTAGAATTCCTCCATTGCATAGTTCTTAAACTCTGTTCCATTGTCACTCCTTAAATTCTTTACCTTGTGTGGTGATCCATTTTCAATCATTGCAATATGATCAAAAATTATCTCTGCAGTTTCATCCTTTTTATGCAAAAAGTACACCCAGTTAAATCTATTATAATCATCAACTATCACCAGAGTATATTTCTTCTTTCCAATGGACATAATGTTGACAGGACCTAATAAATCAAGATGCAATAGATGAAAAGGTTGATCAATAGAATTTTTAGTTTTGCTCTTGAAAGATGTTTTCTTTTGTTTGGCCTTTTGACATGAATCACAGAGTCCATCATGATGAAATTGAACTTTTGTAAGACCTCTAACTAGATCATTTTTCACCAATTCATTAATGTTTCCAAAGTTCAAATGACATAGCTTTTTGTGTCATTTCCAGCTTTCCAAGGATGATGCCTTTCCAAGTAGACAAGTTAAAGGACCATCAGAGTTTACATCCAAGCTAGCTTCAAATAAGTTGTTATGTCTATGACCAATAAGAACTACTTTTCCATTCTTCTTGCTTTTCACTTCACAATGAGTTCTATGAAATTCCACAGAATAACCTTTGTCTATCATTTGACTCACACTTAACAGATTATGCTTGAGTCCTTCAACCAGAGCTACATTTTCAATGATGACATTTCCAATAACAATATTGTCATATCCCAGTGTTCTTCCTATGTTGCCATCTCCATAAGATACTGCTGAGCCAACCTTCTCCTCAAACTCTGAAAGCAGGGATTTGTTTCCTGTCATATATGTAGAACATCCACTATCAATCACTAGGATGTTTTTACTGTTTTCCTGCAATCAGTAAATGCAAATTAATTAGTAGGTTTGGGGACCCAAACTAGTTTAGGTCCTTTCTTTTGAAACTTGTTAACTCTTGCAGCATAAGAATTTTTATCAGAGTTTATGTTAATAGAGTTTACATGATCAGAGTTTGCATTTTCAGAGTTTATACTATCAGAGTTTACTTCTCTTTTATCAGATTTTATCACATAAATTTGTTTGACAGCATGTTTTGGAGATATATTCAGTTGAGGCAATGGTTCATAATAATTGTAATACAAATTATGATATTTTTTGCATGTATAAATAGAATGACACAAACTACCACAATGAAAACAGGGATTTTGTGGTCTATATCTAGTTTGTTTTCTAGCCTCTGAATTAGGTTTCTCAGGTTCCTTCTTTTTGTAATGTTTGCAGTCAATGGCAAGGTGATTTGAGTTACCACAATTAAAGTAGGTTTTTCTAGGAGCACAAGGGATATACTTATAGTTATTCTCCTTAGTAATTCTTACTTTTCCATTTTTATTTCTTTTCACCTTTTTAGGTTTATCTTTATCAGTAACTGCCTTCAACTTTTCATTAAGTTGCTTCTTAGAAAGTAATCCTATATTGACAGGTTTATTCTCTGACACACTATTCTTTTTACCTTTGTTATTATTAGAGCATTCACCAGATGTAGATTTCTTATCATTACTAGCTCTAACAAATTTTACAAGTTCACTCAATGTTCCTTTTGTGTGTGCTTTAGTGTGTCTTTCTTTATAAGATTCATAACCTAAGGCAAAAGTCCAATTCTTATTGGAAAGCATTTGTTGGACTTTCTTGCCAGAGTTTGTCTAAACTCTGAAAGTCTCATTTTCCTTAGCTATCTCAGATTTCAAATATTCAACTTGAATTTCTAATTAAGTTTGCATGTGTATGGCATTTTCACAGTCTTTCTTAATGCTAATCATATTAGAATTTTCAGATTCAAGAAACTTATTCCTAGCAGTCAGAGTTTGTATCTCAGATTTTAATCTTTCATTTTCAAGAGACTGTGATTTAAAACTAACATGTAATGATCTAAGGAAAGACTTTAATTCACAGATATTTTCAGTGTCAAAATTAAAGATAGAGTTTGGTACCTTGTCAGAGTTTTGGATGGGAGCATCAGAGTTTAACATGAGAGCATAGTTTGTTTCTTCTTTAGAATCTAAGGAATCCATCCAATCTTTCTTTGATGTGATGAATGCTTTTCCAGATTCCTTGCTTCTGCACTTAGTAGCAAAGTGCCTCATCTTGTTATACTTTTAACACTTAACCTTTGATTTGTCAAGAGTTTTTTATTTTCCATCTTTATCTTCTCTTTTCCTGAATCTGTCTTTCTTTTCTGGTTCTCTATGTTTTTTCTGATAATTACCTTGCTTCCTGTAATTTCTGTACTTCATCTTTTTGAAGCCTTTAACAATCATGGAAACCATCTCCATTATGCCAGAATCTGAAATATCATCAGAGTTTACATCAGAATTTGCCTCAAACTCTGATTCACTATTTTCTTGGACAAATACAGCTTTTCCTTTTCTTGCTGATGCCTTAAGGACTTTTTCAAGAGGTTATTCAATTTTGGCCTCAACATTCAAAGCAATAGATTTTGTCTTGCTACTTTTTCTGTTTCTTCTTTGCTGTAATTCCAAGTCATGAGGTTTTAATTTTCCATTGACTTCATCTAAAGACATCTCATCTAAATCACCAATGTCTCTTATCAAGGATGTCTACAGATCCCATTATTCAGGAAAAGCCCTTAGAAATTTGGTATTGGAATCTATATTGTTATATACTTTATCAACCAATGCTAAATTATTTAACAGAGTAAGAAATCTGTCATATATATCTGTGAGAGATTCATTATATTTTGCCTCAAAATATTCATATTCTTAAATTAGCACAGATCTTCTGTTCTTTTTTATCTCCTTGGTTCCTTGGCATTGAACCTCTAGTGCATCCAAATTTTCTTTGGTAGTTTTATATGCCATTACCCTGTTAAACATCACAGAGTCAAGACTATTGTGCAGAATATTCCTTACCTTTGCATCCTTGAGGACTTCAAGTTTTTCTTCATTGGTCCATTCTTTCTTGTCTTTCAAGGAATCAGGGATTTGTCTTCCTTCCACAATTGTAGATCGCACTAGTTTGGTTGGTAGATATTGACCTGTATGGATTCTGTCTAAATAATCAGGATCAGTTACTTCCAGGAACATCATCATCTTCACCCTCCATGTAGGGTATTCAGTCTTCCTCAATATTGGAATCTTGATACTTTCATACTTGTTTCCAGACATGATTATATTAAATTTGAGTTGAAATTAACAGCCTTCTCTGATACTAATTCTTTGCCCAGAAAGATAATCTATTACAGAAGGGGGGTTGAATGTAACAGTACCTAATAATCGATTATGAACACAAGTATATAAAAATAAACACTATTTTGTATTAATGATAATGAATAGAATGCAAAACTCTCTCAAGAAATTCTTTATTCTCAAGAGCAGCTAGGTTATGAAAAATAAGACTTGAAAGTTATTATAATGTTAACATATGTCTGTGTTTATATAGACACAGTTACAATTCAATTACAAAATAGATTATGAAAATAATAACTTTAATAAGGCAATAGACTTGTATTAGGATTCCTTTTTCACTATCCTAATCATATTCTGATTTGTCTTGCTTCTTCACAAACTCTGATTGATAAACTCTATCGGTTGTTTATTCTCTGATTTGAGCATTCTCTATTAGAGTAAACTCTGATAGTATTCTCTAATAGAGTAAACTCTGACCGACAGCTTCGTAAACTCTAATGATGTCAGCAGTGTAAACTCTGTTCTTTATTCTCTGACAGCATCAATGTTTGTTTCCTAACACTATTCATAAATGATTTACTTTCAGAGGAGGATGAATCACTGTTCGAAACCAGTCTTGTAGAAGAGTTTCCAACTTCACAGAAAAACTTATTCACAAGGCTCAGCAACAAAGTCAAATTTCCAAATGTGTCAGTGGTAAGAACATAATACATGGGTGAGATCATGGATCAAATTGCCAATCCTACACAGGTTCAACCGCATTAGCAAGATCCAGAGAAAATTCAAGATCAAGTGTCAATGGAAGTTAAAAAATTTGCACAGCTTTTACTAGAAGTTGCTCAACTTGCAGAACACGAGGCAGAGGTACAACAGGTAATAACACACACCTTAGCTTCTAATTTCCTACCAATAAATATATCTATTATACCTTTAAATATATCTTTGGCAGACTTTGATTGTGGTATTACAATTCAGGACTTCGTCTATGAATCTGACAACATACAGGTTCAATCCCAAGCTGAGATAGAACCTCAAACAGTTTCTCCTTCACCAACTTCTTTGAGTCAAATCAAAAAAAGGAAGAAACCTGTTAGGAAAGTAAGAGTAGAGGTTTCACAATGAGTGAACCAATAGCTCTGTCTCCACCATCAAAAAGATCGAGGAATGAATTGTAGACCCATCTTTATCCTCTCATTGGGATATGTACTTTGAAATGGCAATACAATAGTCTCTTGACTCACTCGATCAAACGGGTGATTCTATTAAAACAAGAGTACAAGCGAGGTGAGTACACACACACAGTGAACTACTATAAAAAATGGAAGCTCTCCAGAAAAAAATGCAGGTTGTTCAGGCTGAGTTAGCTAAGAAAAAAAAGCACACTCAGAATCCAAGTCTGCCTCTATAACAAAACAGATGACAATCGTGCGGAAAGATGTTGAAAATGTCAAATCCTCCATTCTCCTGAAAACTCAAAATATCCAGAACTTACAAAGTCTCATTGTTGAAGATTTAAAAGAGATCAGCAACATAAATGAAAGAATTAATGATGTTGAAAGAAGTTTGAATCTAAGGATCATTGAAAATGAAGAAATCTCAACAAAAAGATTCAACAAGCTGGATGAATGGATGGTACATCTGAATGAAGGGATGAAGCATGTCTATCTGACCATGGAAAAACTAGTCAAATCTTTTGAAGCTTCTAAATCTGAAGAGGATCTCTCAACTAAGGAGGAGAAAGGAAAGAAGAAAGTAGCTAAAGATGAATGGACTACTAAAGATAAAGGAAAAGCAAAGTTGTATACTGAAGGACAACTTGAGTCTTATGTTCCAGAAATAGAAAAAGAGTACTATGTTGAAGAACAATCCATTGATGACAATGCTCATAATGAATCAATCAATCCTGACTACTATAGAGCAGAGGAAGAAGTTGCCTTTGATGATAAATTTTTAAAAGAAGGCATCAAGGTGAGCCATGCTTAAAATGAGAAACTAAAAGCTCTAGTCATGGAAAGAACAAAGGTTGAAAGAGAAGCAAGCCTAGAGAAGCAAAATTTATGGGCTATTGCAGTCAGAGAGAAGAAAAGAGATGTGCAGCTGAAAATAGGGAGGAAATGAGATACAACAAGAGAAATCATGGACAAACTTCAGAAGGGCCCATTTGAAGACAATCATCTTAAGTCAATCATTGAGCGTCTAGAAAATTCAAATGACATCATTGATAACTTCATGAAAGCAGTGAAAGAAGAAGTGGACTATATCATTGTCATAGTGGATCACATTCTTGAAGACTGGCAGATTTTAGTCTACACTCACAGGAATGGTACATTCAGAATCTCCTTGGACTTCTTTAGACAGAGAAGTTTGTCAGTGATATAGACAATGTTGAATAAAGTCAAAAGAAGTTCAGAAGAAAATGAGCTTTTGAGAGATAGGCTCAGAGACTTCGCAAGAGCTATATAAGCTATATAAGATCTTGAAGTAAGATTCTTCTCTAACAAGCTATATAAAATCTTGAAGCTAGATGAGGAGTCATTGAAGGGCTATACAGTCAAATACATGATTAAAGTTGAGAAGATGCTAAGGTCGAAAGGGTTCAAATCCCAAGCCAAGCTAGATGTTTCACAAAAGATCAGAAACTACTGTTTATCTAAAAAGATTCCATCATACATCAGGCAAATGAAGAAGATAGATATAACTCAGCCATCTGATGTAGAAGAAGAAGCAGTAGATCCTGTTAAGCAGGAAGTGATGTTTCAGTTAGCAAAGGCTGAACAGAGAAGGTTGTATGGAGAATCCACTACAACAGAACAATCATAATCTGAAGAGGTACCAAGGACACTAGTGCATAAAGGTTCAAACCTAGAAGAAGGTGAAGTTGATACTTCTGAAGACTGGAGATTTAGATAGGTCAAGATAGAAACTATGTAATATTTATTCAGTACTAGATGAACATCTATCTTGTATTTATCTTTCAAAACATGAATCTGGAAAATTGTTAAATATAATACTAGAACTTTTTATTATTTATAGTTTTTACATGTTGTATTACTTTCTTAGTTGTTAGTTGAGTTATCCTCTAGAAATTTTTGTGTTAAATGTTTAACAACAAATAGGGGAGATTGAAAGGCATATGACTAGGCCTATTTGTAATAATTAGATGACAACTCAACTCAAATATGAAAGAGAAGTAAATAATAAATACAAAACAGGAATCAAGATGAAGAAAGTAAACTAGACACGAAAAATTAGATTATCAGAAGTATTTCTATGAGATTGCTATTCAACACTGGAAGAAGTTTATTAATATGTTCAAGCGTCAGTGAAAAATAAAGAAGTAGTATTTCATAAGAATTCAGAAGATACAAAAGATTTTTAGTGACTACTACACGAAGATTTCAGAAGAAGAAAAACACTAAGAGGAAAGACAGTAAAGCTAAAGAAGGACAAAAGACCACAACTTAAAGTTAAAAGATGGAGAATATTTATTATAGTATGACACAAATGAACCAGACAGTACATTTGTGTGTCAACTAAAATAATAAATATTCATCACCTAGCTCAAGTGATTTTATGACGGAAGACACAACGAAGACGGGAAGATTTCAGAACTGACAACACTGTTATGCAAGACATGATTGTATTTTAATTCTAATATCAAAAGTTTTTTAATTATAAAATATATGACTTAATATGACTTTTAATATAATTTAAATGACTCATTAATAAGTCATACCGAATTATAATAAAATTTCATACCGAAATAAAAAAAGAAAGAGTCATACCAAATATTAGAAAAAAGTTATACCGAATTCTTTTGATAAAAGGTCATATCGAAATATTTTTTATTTAATTAAAAAGTCATACCAAATTCTTTTGATAAAAGATCATACCGAGATATTTTTTATTTAATTAAAAAGTCATTTTTAATAAATAAAAAAAGTCATATCAATTTTTAGAAGTCATACTCATCCTTTGGAAAAGTCATACAAGTGTTAAAAAATGTCATACAGACTTAAATAAAGTATGTAAAATGTCATGTACTAGAAAGTCATACAAGCTTTTCTAGCTCTATAAATATGAGGCTTTCACTTCATATTTTAGTGTCGATTAAAAGCATTCAAATTCAGAAATTTGTACGCATTGTAATATTCACAGATTTCTATGCAAGTTTGGAATATAATTGTTAAACCCGAACACTTCATGTCGAATTCGTTCTAGATCACTTTATCAATTATATACACTTTTCATCAGATTAATTTTGTAATGCTTTTCAAGTTAAAATTATATCTTCTACTTGAACTATATTTCATTAAAATTAATATTTCGTGATTAATTAAAATAATATTTTTAAATCAAAAATTCTGTGACAATTTTAGATATTGTATTCAACCCCCCTTCTACAATATCTGAGATCAACATAAAGATACTAGGTTTAACCTAATTGACTATATAGATATAGATAATACAGGTTGTAAGGAATACAAGGAAGTAATTACTAGAAGTTGTCAAACTCTATCAATTCTGCTCGATAATCTCTACACCACTTACGGAACAAGCTCATGGACACCATGTATCATTTATTTCGAGAGTAGTCCTTAGTAGAATTACTTGCAGATATTTGCTAAACAGCTTGATGAACTCAATTTATCTAAGTTGGTAGTAAATTTGAGATATTATTTATATGCATATTTGTTGAAAATCCCATCTATAAGGAATTCTCAAATGAGTTCACATGTATTAAATTTTCAATATTGAAAGGATTTGTGAATTTATTTGAAATCCAGTACCTCGTGCTTATTGCTACTACTTTAATTATCATGTTTACAATGTTATATGCATATGTGGTAATTATGTGTTCTAGCATAAGTTTGAATATTATCTTAATTGATTTAAATTATGATGTCAGACAATCCGATGTCATATCAGTCTCATGATTTAAATGACTTAAAATAATATGAAACATAATTATTCGAATGATAAATATTTTATGAGTATCAGTTAATGATATCTTGCTTAATTATTTTGATATTTTTCTCTAATATTTTTAAATGTTTTGTTACAAATAATTGTAACACTTTTAATATTAGTGACATTATTTAGGATTACTGATCTAAGTAATCAATGCATATTTCAAAATTCACTAATATTGAAAAGTGAAGTATTTTCTAAGTAATGTGTATAAAATTCTCAATATTTTATATACTTAGAAATATTTCCATTATTTTTATTTTATTCAATTGACATCTATACTGTAAATATATTTTATATTATTTTTGTTTTCAAACTTTTAGTACCATTATATATATATATGTGTGTGTGTGTGTGTGTGTGTGTGTGTGTGTGAGTGAGTGAGTGAGTGAGTGAGTAATTGTATTTTTTTTAGTTGGCATTTTTTTTCTTATTTTTCTTTGTTTTATTTTTTAATTTTAAATTTATTTTTGACTATGAGGATTTGTTATAAGAATCATAAGTATTAAATGTCAATATTTAAAGGATTATGAATTTCTTTACAACTACTTTCTCGAGCTTACATATATCACTAATAATTGTTATGAGTATAATTGTAAAATGGTTGAGGAATAATTATAAGATATAGTGTATGAAGTTAAATGCTAATTTTCATTCCTATGATTAGTTAGTATTTAGCAAGGGTATGTTATCTTATTAAAATTATGAATTGAAGCAATTCAATGTGTATTAGTTTCATAATTTTAATACGATGAGATATAAATAGCATAATTACTTACTTTTTGAAATTATTATTAATTATTATGTATTGATAGTTTGTTATTGTTTCATTGCAATTAATTGTGATTTTTGTTGTTAGTGATAATATATATTGTTTATCTGAAAATCACTAATAATAAAATTATATCTGTGTTCTAAATCACAAGCTCTTCAACATACTTTTATTGTCAAAAATTTTCGAGGATTTTTTTTTATTTTTGGTATTTTTAGTCTTAATACTTGCCGAACAAGAGCAATCGACTCGAGGTAAAGCAGGTAATCTCGATCTTGATATATTCTCTAATCAATTGGTATAAATATATATATATATATATATATATATATATATATATAATTGATATATTAAGCCCTCAGTGGCTATAGGACATGATCAAGGGATTGAAAACATAAAATCTCTAATACAGATCATAATACCACAAACACTCAAACAGATACAACTTCATCTACTAAACCCTTGAAAAGAAAAGTTATAAGGAGAATAACTATGAGTGTTCTAGCAGCTTTGCCCCTAGTTAGAATGTGAAATTGAAACAAGGCAACTGTTAACTAATTTATATCCTCCCAAAAGGATATAGATTAGTAAATGGCAAAACTATTACTAGGTTCGTTATCTTAACATGATGAGTCTATTGAATTCGGCATGTCAGCCAAGGCCATTTGTAAAGAGTCAACTTCATCTGGACACTCTCAAACACTACAAACCATAAATGTATATATTCAAATGCACTATAAGGATTGTCACACACAAAGGATGAATTGATGGAAGCAACTATTCTAAACTTCCATATTAAGGAAGGAAGGATGATTGATGATTCTAACTGAATCAACATGTATTCACAGGCATCAGGAGGAAACTTAGATCATTTACTACATTATAGATCCTTGTCTCTCTCCCCAAATGGAACATATCTGGATTCGTAATGGAATAGATCATCTTAGATGATCAGCAACTCGTTGAGTCTATTATTGAAGCAATTCAGTTTTCAAACTCAAATATTTTAATAGAATCAATTGAGGATAAAGATTTATGAAACCACATTGCACCATCAGTGACCTCTCTTGAAGTGGCTATGGTGATCTTTCTTACAGGTACAAAAGACTGTATCATCAGTACTGAGAGAAACAGTGTTATAAGAAAAGTGTGAAACACAAGTGAGAAAGAGTGAAAATATATATTCTATGAATGAAACACTTAGAGAGTATACGATCGAAACACTTGTCAGAAACACAAAGTAAAATCACACACTATCACAATTCCTTATTACAATTTTCTAATGTTACTCAACTAAGGGGGATGAAATTTCTTCTGAAGAGGATTACTCAACTAAGGGGGAGAATTGTTGAACAAGATCCAAATGGGAGAATTTTTGAACAAGATCCAAATGGGAGAATTGTTGAACAAGATCTAAAGAGGAGAATTGTTTAACAAGAAAATGGGGTATATAAAAACATGCTTGGATTGGATAGAACTAATGATTATTTATTAATTCTTCTATTCCATTTGATTTTAGAAGAATCTTGTATATAGGATAAACCGGATTTCTAAAATGCATAACATGTCACAGTTTGCATTTTTTTATATCTGTGATGGTTTAATGCTATATGTATGCCATGTCTTTTATTACCTCTATTAAAATGGTTGGATAATTTACTCAAGGGGAGAATGAATTCACATTGGGAGAGAAGTGAAGACAGAAATTGGAGAAACATAGGAGAAATGGTAAGAAAAGAACAAGACTTCGTCCCTGCCATCCTAAGGGGGGGGGGTAGTGGTGAGTCTGAAAAGTGAAGATGATTTAACTTGAAGATTTATCTTTCATCTTTCATTTCTAGTTCATTCAAGAAATCTGGAAATGCAGAATTTGATCCAGAGAAACCAGCCACTGAAGATCTAACAATGACACCTGGTCACAAAAGTTAAACTCTAGAAGAATGTGAATTTGATACTTCTGAAGCTGGTAATGATAGGTAAGTCAAGATAGAACTTTGTTATAAATATGTTCAGTCTAGAGGAGCATCTATCTTATATTTATCTTTCACGATTGAAATCTGAAAATGTATTATATGATCCAGAAAACATTTTATTATTTACATAGTTTAAAGTTTTATCTATTTTCTTATTTGTTAGTTGAGTCATCCTTTATGAATTTGTGTGTTAAATATTTAATAACAAATATGGGGAGATTGAAAGTCATATGACTACTCCTATTTGTAATAATTAGATGACAACTCAACTCGGATAAGAAAGCGAAGTAAATAATAAATATTGAATAAGGAATCAAGACGAAGAATGTCAACTAGACACGACATTGTAGTTAGTTATGAGAATAAGAAGAAGCCAAGACAGGACAAGACAAGTAATAAAGACCACTACAACAGAAATGAGAATCAACATTGTAGTTAGTTATCCATGAACCAGACCAGTGCACAGGGTGTCAACAATGTCAGTGAAGATTCGTCATCAAAAAGTTCAAGTAGTTAAAAAGGTTATTGTTGAAGAACAGAAGAGTTTGATCTACAGCAACAATGGTCTTACAGCCAAGACTTTAATTTAATTCTCTATTAATTAATTAAATTAATTAGTTAATTTAATTAGTAAATTAATTCACTAAGAATTATTATTTTTTCTTAAATTAATTAAAATATTAATTATTTAGAATTATTTTAGAATGACAGAAGAGATAGCAAATGCAGAAAGATTTCAGAACTAATAAAAGGTTATACAAGTCAAGATAGTATTTTAATTCTATTATCATAAGTTAATTAAGTATTAAATTTATTTAATTGAATTTAATTTAATTTATAAATTATTTAATTAAATTAAGTAGAATTAATTTATTATAAAAGATATGACTTGATATGATTTTAAATAAAGTCTAAAAGAATTTATTAAAAGTCATACCGAACATCTCAAGAAAAAGTCATACCGAAGCACATAAAAAGGTCATACCGAACTGATTTAAGAAAAGTCATACCAAGCAAATCAAAAGGTCATACTGATTTATTTAAAAAGTCATACCGACTTTTTAAATAAAAGTCATACCGAAGCTTAGAGAAAAAAGTCATATCGAGATAAATTAAAAATTCATACCAAATTTTCAAAGGTCATACCGAGCTATTACAAAGTCATACAAGTACTTTTGGAAAGTCATATAGGCTTAAATAAAGTCTGGAAAATATCATATTCTAAGAAAGTCATATCAGCGTTTCAACCTCTATAAATATGAGGCCAAAAGGCTTCATTTTCAGAAGTAGAAAAACAGTCAAATTCAGAAATTTGCCTGATTATCATATTCACAGACTTTCTGTACTGATTTGAAGTTAATTCCTTAAGTAGAACAATTCATGTCAAATTTGTTCTAGGAATTAAGATTTATTATACCGAATATTGTAAAACCCTTTCAATTTTAATATACGTATTGTTAAGAATTATGAGATTTGATGATAACAAAGTTCTTAGAATTACAATAGGGATTTAAAATTCATTGTAACTAGTCGATGGATATATGACTTATAAATATCCATTGACTAGGAAATCAGTTATCAGTTGAAGCTTGTTAATCAACTCATAAATTGGATTATAACATTTGATTCATGTTTCATTATCAATTGATTGTATTGCCTCGATAGATGCTGTGAAGTAGTCGACTGATGTTATTGACTTCAATTTATAGATTCTCAACGGATGTGAAGAATGACTGATCAATTATAAATATTCTAAGTCAGAATTCTCACAAATGAAGTAGTCAACAGATATTAGAGTCGATGGATAAAGACACTACTCAACGGATAAAATCTATCAATGGATAGAAGCTATCAACGGATAAAGGCAATCAACGAATAAATGACCATCAATGGATAAGGAGTCTATGGATAACTCAATTAGCCATCGATACATCAATTGATCAATGGATATCCTATCCATCGATGGATGAGAAAAGGAGAATCAACTGATAAGCTTAACAACATTTATCAGTTGATTAAGGTTTCCAAATTTAGTTAAAGACAAAAGAAATGGGAACTTTGCAGAAACTGAATCAATGGAAGACAGTCATGTCAGGATTGTGAAGACTTTCAAGGCAACACAGTCTTCAAGGAATGGATCAAGACAAAGATATTTCCAGGACTAGACAAAGTCTAATGAAGACTGTGAAAGTAACTAATTTCTATTTTCATATAAACATTTTAAAGTGTATTTTATAATGTTATCTGTAGATAGAAAATAGAAGTAAAAGAAAATTGCTATATAGTAAGTAATAGTCTATTGTAACAAAGTGTGAGTGATTGTAAGCATTGTAGTTCAAGAACAACACTTTGTAAGCAACTTGGTAATTCTACCAAGATTATTTGAAAACAAAAACATATTAGTGGAAAACCAATTCACTAGTAATTTTTATATTATTTGTCTTGTTTTCAATATCATAAGTATTTCACTCTGAGTTCATTTAGTTATGTCTTAACCATACACTTCAAAACACACTAAAATCTTGAACAAACTTAAATTCGTAATAATTAGAATTAATTCTTAAGTTTGTAGTCAACCCCCCCTTCTCCAAACTTCTTGTACTCAAAGGCAAATAACAATTGGTATCAGAGCCTAGCTTTCAACATACAGAAAGTTAAGATCTAAAATACGTCAAGTATAGGTCAAAAAGACACGGGAGTGAAGATTTCAATTCTAGAGAAAGACAAGTACTTTCTCTGGAAAGTAAAAATGCACTTGCATCTGCTATCTATTAATCCTTCCTATGTCCACTACGTATGAAGATAGTTACAAGTGTGAACGCAGATGGTACTCAGGCTCCAAACAAACTCATTCCAAAACCTATGAGTGAATACACAAATGAATATGAGAAGGAAGTACACAAGGATAAAAAGGCTATGAACATTTTGTTTAATGGTCTTGACAAGGATATGTTTGACAATGTTATCAATTGTACAACCTCCAAGGAAGTTTGGGATACTCTTCAAACTCTATGTGAAGGCACTTAGTAAGTAAGAAAGAACAAGATGCAACTCTTGATTAAAAAATATAAGGCCTTTCACTTCAAGAGTGGTGAATCAATTAATGACACATATAGTAGGTTTCAAAAGCTATTGAATGAGCTAAAACTATATGGAAGAGTATATGCTACTGAAGATAGCAACATCAAATTCTTGAGGTCCTTACCCAAGGAATGGAAACCAATGACTGTCTCTATAAGACAGTCTCATGACTTTAAAGAATATACTCTTGACAAGCTATATGGAATCTTGAAAACCTATGAGTTGGAACTACATCAAGATGAGGAAATTGAGAAAAGTCTGAAGAGAGACAAGTCTGTTGCCTTGGTGGCCAAGGATAAGCAAGGTGCAGAATCTGGTGAAGATGTTGTTGTCAAAGAAGGGAAGAAATAAAGTCATGGCAATAGTGCAAGTGGTGTTAGATGTGATGAATCTTCAACTGGAAAAAGAAAAGAAACAGATGAGGATGATGAGTCATACACACGGATGAAATAGATGAGCATTTGGCTTTTCTATCAAGAAAATTTTCAAAACTCAAATTCAAAAGGAATCCCATGTAAAGGCTTGGATCTCAGTTCAAGAGAGACAATCAATAAGGCAAAAATCTTGTTGACAGGACTCAATTCAAATTCTTTAATTGTGGATTCACTGGTCATTTTCCTAATGAGAGTAGAAAGCCAAAAATAGAGAAGAAGTCAAAGTTTAGTGATGGTATTGACTATAAGAAGAAGTACTTTGACTTGCTCAAACAAAGAGATAAGTCTTTTGTAACAGAAGAAAAGGAATGGGATGTTGAAGATGATTCTGAAGAAGAAGAATACTCAACCTTGCAATAATGGCCAATCATAATGACCAGGAAACTAGTTCTTCTTGCAATCATGTAATTTCTACAAATCTATCTGAGTTATCCAAAGATGAATGCAATATTATAATTACTGAAATGTCAAATGAATTGTATAATTTGCATGTCACTCTTAAGTCCTTAAACAAAGAGAACACTAAGCTCAAAATCACCTTAGTAATTCTCACTGAAAGAAACAATTATCTAGAGAGTGAGCTAGTGTAAATGGACAGACTCAAGGTAGAAAATAGAGATGCTATAAAAGAACTAATTGAGTGTAAAAAGGAAATAGAAAAATTGGAAGAAGAACTAAGAACCATTGATAGATGGAACAGGTCAAGTAAAGCTAGCAAAAAGATTAATGACATACATGGAACAAATTCTTTCACCATGTTGTCTGAGACTCTTGAGAAATTAGCCATTGATGAGAATCAATCCTTGAAAAAGAAGCAATTAATTGATAATCCTGAATCAACTGATAAGGATTAACCATCGATTGATGATGTTATCCCAACGGATAATTATCCATCGATTGATAATGTTATCTCAACGGATAATTATCCATCGATTGATGAATCATCAACTGCTAAGCAATTTGTCTTAAAAACAAAGTTTAACAGACCTATTAAATTTGTGAAAGAAGGTAGTTCTAATAAATCTCAAGTCAAAGTTGACAAGGCTAATATAGGGTTCTTATCTAAAGATCAATTGAAGGAAAAGTTAGAAAAGATAGAACCTAATATTAAGACAAATGAAAAGAAGAAGTAGAACAGAAATGGTAAAGTAGGCATAAAAAGCACAATAACTACACACCTGACAAGTATGCTCCAAGAAACATATGTGCTAAGTGTGGTAGTAAGGATCACTTATCTGTGCAATGCAAGTCCATTATGCCTGCAACAGCCAATGTACCTGTTATACCTAACATGCATTCTAATTCTGTTTATCCTTATTTAATTGATCTTCATGTTATTCATGCTCAATATGCATCAATTCCTTATATGTTTAATCCATATCTTGCATTTGCCAACATGAATATGCCTGATATGCCCTGAAATATGCACAATAATTTTCATGCTCTAAATTTCATTAATTCTGCTAGCATGAATATTCCAAATATTAGCACTGAGAATCCTGAGGTGAAGAAGCCAACACCTAAGGTTGAAGTGGAAGTAAAACCACCTAAACCAAAGGTACAAAAATTAGAAACCAAACCAAAGGTAGCAACTAATATGAAAGGACCCAAGGCAACTTGGGTACCAAAATCAACTTGATTGTTTTTGGATGTGTGCAGGGAAAAAGAAGAAATCTTTGGTACCTGGACAGTGGATGTTCAAGACACATGATTGTAGATAAATCTCTGCTCACAAAGTTTGAGAAGAAAGATGGCCCTGGGGTAACTTTTGGATATGACAGTAAAGGATACACCATGTGATATGGCTTGGTTTCAGAAGAGAATGTCATTATTGAACTTGTTGCATTAGTTGATGGCTTAAGACACAATTTGTTAAGCATAAGTCAACTATGTGATAATGGAAATAAAGTTTGCTTCACAACTGAAGCATGCATAATTTCCAACAAGAAAGATGGAAGCCTGATTATGACTGGGAATAAAAAAGAAAATGTGTAATATAGTTGACTTCAACTCAACAAGTACAGACTCAATGACTTGTCTTCTCTCTAAGCAAGTATAAATGAAAGTTGGCTATGGCACAAGAAATTAGCTCACTTAAATTTCAAAGCCATGAATCAGTTGGTCAAGAAAAATCAAGTGAGAGGATTACCACAAATGAAATTTGTCAAGGATTGACTATGTGATGCATGTCAGAAAGGAAAACAATGAAAGGCATCATTCAAGTCAAAATTGAAATCATCAATTGAGAAGCCACTTGAGTTATTACACATGGATTTTTTGGTCCTGTAAATATCATGTCCATTGCAAAGAAGAAGTATGCTTTAGTCATTGTGGATGACTTTTCAAGATTCTCATGGACCTATTTTCTGCATTCAAAAGATGAAGCCTGTAATCTCATCATTAAGCACATAAGAGAAGTTGAGAAAAGTATTGGATTAGATGTAAAGAAAATAAGAAGTGACACTGGAATAGAATTCAAGAATTCCATAATAAAGGAGTTCTGTGAATCTAAAGGAATCATACACACCTTCTCTATACCAAGGACACCTCAACAAAATGGAATAGTTGAGAGGAAAAATAGGGCATTGATTGAAGCAACTAGAACTATGTTAGAAGAAGCTAAACTACCAACATATTCTGGGCTGAGGCCATTAATACAGCATGATACACTCAAAACATCTCCATAGTGAATCAAACTCAATGAAAGACACCTTATCAATTGATCAAGAAAGACAAAAAGCCAAAAGTGGGGTGTCTTTATGTCTTTGGCTGCAAATGCTATGTGCTAAGGAATCAAGGTGAAATCCTAGGAAAATTTGAAGCCAAGGCTGATGAAGCTATATTTGTTGGGTATGCACTATCAAGCATAGCCTATAGAGTCTATAATCTTAGACTACACATTGTTATGGAATCTGTACATGTAGTATTTGATGATAAAAAGATTCAAGGACTGTTTGATGAAGGAAATCATGACACACTGCTTTTTGAGAATGAATCAAATGATGTATATGATGATGAAGAAACAGAAATTATAAAATCACAAGTACTCAGAAACCCAATATCAGTTGATGTTACAGCATCAATGGATAATTTATCAGTTGACAAAAATCCATCAACTGATAATGCATCAGTTAATAATTCTTCAATGGATAATCAACACTCTATATCTAGGGTATCTAATTCAGGGGGAGGGTTTCAGAATCAATCCACAATTTCATATCAATTTGAGTACAATTCTAATGATCATGAAGCCTCATCATCAAGGCAAAATTTGCCTCCTTAAGGCAAAATTTGCATCCTCGAAGAAAATGGACAAAAAGTCATCCATTTAAACTAATCATTGGAAATGAAGAAGATGGTGTCAATATAAGAAGTGTTACTTAAAATGAGTGTCTGTATAGCAGCTTTCTATCTCAAGAAGAACTTAAAAGAGTTGAAGATGCTCTTATGGATCTTGATTGGGTTTTAGCTATGCAAGAGGAACTCAATCAATTTGAAAGAAATAAAGTATGGAAGCTGGTGCCCAAACCAAAAGATAGATCAGTAATTGGTACAAAATGGGTATTCAGAAATAAAATAGATGAAACTGGTACTGTGACTAGAAACAAAGCAAGGCTTATGGAAAGGGGTACTCACAAGAAGAAGGAATTGATTTTGATGAAACATTTGAACAAGTTGCAAAACTGGAGGCAATCAAATCTTTCTAGCTTATGTTGCACATGCTAATTTCAAAGTCTACCAGATGGATGTAAAGAGTGTATTTTTGAATGGAGTATTAGAAGAAGAAGTCTATGTGGAACAACTTTCTAGCTTTGAAGATCCAAATTTCCCTGACTTTGTCTACTATCTACTCAAAGCACTCTATGGCTTGAAGCAAGCACTCTATGACACTTTATCTTAGTTCCTCATGGAGAATCACTTCCCAAGAGGTATTGCAAGTCAAACAAGTTAAGGATGTTATTTTTATAAATCAAACAAAGTACATTCATGACTTGTTAAAGAAATTTGACTTAAGTGAATGTTATTTTGCAAAAACTCCCATGGCCACTGCCACCAAACTTGAATTGAGTAGTAAGGAAGCTAAAATGGATATTTCAAGTTATAGAGGTATGGTAGGCTCACTTTTATATTTAACTACTAGTAGGCCAGATATAATGTTCTCTACATGTTTGTGTGCTTGGTTTTAAGCTGATCCTAGAGAATCTCATTTAGTGACTATTAAGAGGATTTTTAGATATCTCTAAGGTACATCAAATTTAGGTATTTGGTATCCTAGAGATTCTGGTTTTAATCTAATAGGCTACTCAGATGCAGATTATGCAGGTTACAAAATAGACAGGAAAAGTACTACAGGCACCTGTCAATTTATAGGAAACAAACTTGTGTCATGGTTTAGCAAAAAACAATACTCAGTATCAACTTCAACTACAGAAGCTGAGTACATTGCTGCTGGAAGTTGCTGTGCACAAATATTATGGATGAGGAATAAATTATATGACTATGGGTTCAACATGAACAAGATTCCTATTTTCTGTGATAACACAAGTGTCATTGTAAACACAGAAAATCCTGTGCAACATTCCAGAACCAAACACATTGACATTAGGTATCATTTCATTGGGGAACATGTAATGAATGGTATGGTTAAATTACATTTTATCCCTAGTGAACAACAATTTGCAGACATTTTTACCAAACCTCTAGATGAATCTACTTTTAATATATTAGTCTGTGAATTAGGTATGCTTAATTTTACTCAATCTTAAATGTGTGCTAAGTTTTTCTTTTTGCCATTGTTCACAATTATCTATTGAAACAAAATGATCAACTGATAACTGTGTTAATTGTTAATGGATATTTGTTTTAGCCATCGATGGATATATTTTGATCAACAGATAAAATATATTCCTATCGATGGATATTTATCTATCGACAGATAATTGCTCTGGTAATTGTTTATCGATCGATAATTTTTTATTTATTTACTTGTTCAACATATAAAATTTATTCTTATCGATGAATGTTTATCTATCGACAGATAATTACCTTGGTAATTGTTTATTGATCGATAAATTATTTATTTTAATTACCCATCGATGGTAATAGAATTTCTACAATTTTACACATCCATTGATCAAATTATAACCGTTGATTAATTACTTTATTTGTCAACAGATGAAGACATCCATTGATTGACATTTAGAGTAATTTACTTCAACTCTTTTTATCTTTCAACGGTTATATTCTTAATGAAACTGACTACTCAAGTCATTTTCATCTCAGAAATATAAATAGCAATATCAAGTCTCACTTCATTCTTACTTGCTATTTTATTTATCTCTCATCTCTGTAACTCTATTTCTCAAGAACCCTAAAGCAATTTCTCTAACTTTTCTTTAAGTTTCTATTCTAATATCTCTAAGAACAACAATAGCGCCTCAAAAGAAGATTACTTCCTCAACTGGTTTCATCTATGAACAAAATAACTTCATAGCGTGTATGATTGTGGAGGATGCCCCGATAGATTTTCATCCATTGATGAAATTCTTGAATGAATACAAGCTGTCAAAGGCTCTAAGTGAAGCACCTACAATTATGTGTGAACTTGCAGAAGAGTTCTGGAAGTCTGCAGAGATATCCAATGATGGCAAGGTAAATCTCTTACACTTGTAGAGGTAAGACATATACTCTTACTAGCATTATTGTTTCTGAATGCTTAGAAATTCTAAGTAATAATTCTGATGCCAAGCCTAATGATGAGGAAATTAGGAATATGTTTGCTATAGTTAATTATGCTGAATCAGAATACAGTCTAGGAGAGGTAGTTAGAAAGAATTTAAGAAAAGAATGGAGCTATTTCTTTGATGCTATTATTAAGGTATTTTCTGGAAAAATAAGTAATTTTGATACTATTACTACAAGTATGCAACAAGTCGCTTATAGTATCCTGTTTGATAAATATTTTGATCTTAGCATCCTGCTCCTAAATGAATTGATTGCTAAATTAGGAAATAAAGCATCTAGAAAAGAAAATATTTACTTTGCTAGATTCATTATGCTATTTATTCAAAATGAAATTGGAGATTTTGAAGTGACAAATACCATAGAGACAATGGAGCCTTGGACAAAGAACAAAAGGATCTTCAAGGACTTGGTGAGAATCAACTGTTATTCCTTAGAACAATGTCAATATTTGTAGAAGGGGGGGTTGAATACAAATATTAAAACTTTTTCCTTGTTCTAATATTTGTTCTTGATGTTTGAAAGAATAAGAGAATAAGTTCGAACAAATTAGTGCTGAAAATGATACTGAACAAAGAGATTTAAAATTATTGATGGATTGGTTTTTCCATCAATATATATTTTTGCTCAATGCTCCTAGGTTAGAAGAAACCTAGCTGCGTTTACAAGATTAGAAAACAAATCAACCGTTCTTACAAGTGTGCTCTCAAGCTAGAACAGTTGATTATAAAATATTGTCTAACTTGTATGTTTTCTAATAATGCTACTACACTTGTTTATATATCACAAGTGTACTTTTACAATACCTATTCTAGGATTGTTTCTACCTGCCTTCCTTTTACCTTTTTCTATTTTACAAAAAGGTTTGAAAGACAGCTTCTGATTGAGTCTTCACAGTCACTCTAGACTGTCTTCCATAGGTGTGCTTTTGTTCTCTGGATCTTCAACAGATATTCTTTCTGTGTTGTCACACTCAATTAATAATTTGCTGTTAAGCATATCAATTGATCCATTCTTTAATCCATCAACTGATGTACTTCTTCGATTGATCTTTATATCCATCGATTGATAAAAGATGTCTTATCGATTGATAGATGTTATCAATCGATATATCAGTAGATGGGTCTTCACATCAGTTGATGGTCTTCAATCCTTGGCTTGGCTTCTTCGATTGATCCTTCATCCATCGATGCTTCAATATCAATTGATCATCCTTCACTTGTGCAATTTCCTGTCTTCTCATAATTATAATTTAACAGTTTAATTTACACATCAATTGATGATCTATATCAATCGACTCTAACATCAATTGATGAACAAAATATCAATTGATTTACACCTTATCGATTGAAATAAACTAAGAACACCTATGCTACAATCCAAATTATCAGTTGATTCATATAAACACTTCAACTGATAAATGGTTGCCTGATCAATTGATATTTATAACTTTCATATCAATTGATCAGTTACAACAAATAAAATTTCTATGATTCTAAGATTAATGTTATCATCAAATCACATGTAGATTCCTAACAATCTCCCCTATTTGTGTCTGTGTTCTTAACAGGCATAAATCTACTTGATGATAACAAAAACCCTTAAAATTTACATTCAGATAAAATCAAGAAATTTAATTGGCATATTAATTTTGAAGTACCAGATTGATAGATAACTCCTGCAAGCAGCTTCAAGGTCTTCATAGTCTCCTTGATTTAAATTAGCTTTTCTTCCCTCTCTTCTTAGCATTTTCCTTTAGATGCCTTATGAAAGTACTCCTCAGAATTTCTTCATCCCTGTCAGTTTCTCCAAATTGCCTCATGAGGTAATGTATTTCTTCATCTGTGATTTTGTCCAGATATTTGCAGATATCAAAGAACTTTGTGTTGCCCTCTATATCTGTAAAAATCATAGCATACTTTGGCTCCAACACCACCTTTTTGACCTGTGACTTCCATAGCTTTAGAGGTGAATCAGGTTCAGCTTCAGCCTTGGATCTCCTTAACTTTGATATTTGCTGTTGAATCTCCTGAGCAATTGTAATGTTGAGTTTGTACCTTCTGTTGAGTAAAGGAAGAATAGTCTTTAAAACATTGTAGCTTTGCTTCATTATCACCTTCAATGAATAGATTGTTTTCACTCCATTTTCATACTCCAACCTCATTGATTTTTCATGGTTAGAGGTTGCAGGGTGAGTCCTTACTCCAATTAATCCTTTTTCATTGATTACTGGTATTCCCTTCAAATCATATCCTTCAATTGTGACCTCCTCCTTGATTTCTTCTTGTTGACCCTGGAGGTTTTCCTGAACCACTATTTCTTGAGTAGAACTTGACCTTTTCTTGGCCATAGTAACTTTTCTCCTTTTTCTCAATGGTTGCTCTACCTGTAGCTCTTCTTCCAAATGCCATTGCATTTCCATCTGTCTAGCAATCTTTTCATTCTCCCTTTCTCTCCTTGAGGCATCTGAGATTCCTATAGTGATGGCTCCTTGAAGTAGCTTTTGACTTACTGGTTCAGTCTCTTTCTTCTTCTCTTCTTCAATCACTATTGCTTTCCCTTTCTTCTTTTCTTTAAGAGCTTCAATATCCAATTGAAGAAAAGCTTATGTATTTGAGTTTCTTTCCTTGACAGCCTTTTGTGCATCTTCATTTATTTTTCTTGTTTGAGCAATGAACTCATCCAAGTCTCCTTTTTCTACTGCCTCTGTTACTAACTCAGTGTTTCTCCTTAGATCTTCAATTCTCTTCTTTTCTCTCTCAATCATTGATTGAGTTTCTTTCTCCCTAGAAATTCTCCTAGCTTCAATATCTTCATCAAACTTCTTGTATTCTTTCTTTTTCTGTTCTAAATCATCTTTTGGAGAATTAGATGACTTAGATTTCTTTGAAGATTGATTGTCCCTGTTACTTCTGCTTTTATCTCTTCTGGGTGCAGAACCACCAATGCCACTTGACTTATCCATACCAGAACCACCTTTACCATCACCATCATCCTTCTTCTTTGTATTCTCCCCCTTTTTGTTATCATCAATTGGAGGGGGTGGTGGAAGTTTGTCAAGAAACTTTTGAAGAATGGAAGCATGGAGATTTTGACCTCTGATAATATCATCCATCTTCTTTTCCAGAGAACCTACTCTTGTCTCCAAAGATGTAAAATTTTTGGATTCTTTGAAAAGCTTGTCTTTGATGCTATTCATGGTGTTGAATGGTAGCTTCTCATCCAATCTCCTGTCCATTGCATCCTTGTTAGATGAGATAGAGTCCTTAATCCTCTCCAGTTCCCTCCTTACTCCTGTTACTGTCATCTTTTGTATTTTCATTGATTCTCTCATATAGTGAGCAATTCTCCTTTGAGTAGGATCTTCAATGTCTCCTTCCACCATTGTTCTTCTATATTGAGAGAGAATTTCAGTCTCAGCAGCTTCTAAGGAACCATCAATAGTGCTCATCCATGGCTCTTCATCAGAATCACTCTCTAACTCTTCAGGTGCCATATAACAAGTGTCTGTTGTATTGGCAATGCTTTCCTTCAGATTCATGGTCCTTTGATCTGTATGATCAATGCCCAAGAGTTGTTCTGCATTCCTGTTACTTGAAGTAGCCAACCCTTGATATTGTGGATCAGGATGAATGAAATTCTTTGGATCCAATTCACCAGCATCTATTTCCTCTTCAAAGTCTTTAGCAATTCCACTCCCACTAGCTTCAGCATTATTTGCTCCCCCTATCTCCTTTACTCCTTCTTCTGCCATCAGTTCAATTTCCAATTCCTGTGCAAAAAGTAGAATGTTTTTATCACTTTCACTCATCTCTCTATTTTGCATCAGGATTTCATCCTGGAATCTCACCTCTCCCTCACTCATTTCTTGTGCACCTACTAAGGTGGGGCCCTCAAGTGTTTCACTCTCATTCCTGGAAGAAATAAGAATGTTTTTACTCACTTCCTCTCCTTTTGCCAGGTTACAATCCTGCCTCTCACCCAACTCACTCAATCCTAAGAGTGTTTGTGCAACATCAATTGATTGAGCATCAATTGATGTATTGACATTATCAGTTGAAGTGGTGTTTGGGATATCCATCAATTGATGCATACCCATCGATTGATCTTGAGTATCGATCGATGGCTTATCAGTCGATGGTTGAATATCAATTGATGAAGGAACATCAGTTGATGGAGTAGAAACAGTTGAATTAATTTGAGAAGTAATGTTTGAAATGATATGGGAAATAGAATCCTGAAAATTCTGAGAAGAAGATTCAGGAGAGAGTGTTGGCTTCTCCTTGAAAAACAAAGAAGGAGAATCTGAAAATGTTCGATAATCTATCAAAACATTTTCTGAAGAAGTTTGAGATGGGGAAAGAAGAATAGAAGAGATAGGAATTGAAAGAGAATGGGGTTGCATCTCATCATTTATATGAGATGCATCAAACAGACTTTGAGAAGGCTCCACCACAGTTTCCTGTGATTTTGCAGTGTGTGATTCCCCAAGTGTAAAGGTGACTTTCTTTTCTCTTCTTTTGTATGGTGTTAGTGTTTTGGCTTTTGTGTCCCCAATTTGATTCTGTGCCCCTGGTTGTGGGCTATTTTCAATATTGTCATCCTTTTGAGAGAATGGCAATAGGGATATGGTATTTTCCATGTTAACATCCACAGTCTTTTGGGAGACTATGGAGTGGCTTGGTTGAGGTTGCACACCCTCACTCTCCTTATCCTTCTAGGTTCTTTGATGTTCCCCAGTTCCCTCACCACCTACATCCTCCTCTAATCTATCTACCACAATAGTTGATTTTCTTTTCTTGGTTTTTACAACAGCAGGTTTTTGAGAACCTGTTGAGGTTGGTTTCTTAGATTTGGATTTAGAGATTGGTTGTGTGGCTTGGGTAGGAGGGTTGGGGTCATTACTACCACCCTCCATAGTCACAGAAGACAAAGAAGAGTTAGGTTGAGAAGTGTTTAAAGTAGAGATAAATACCTGAACAAAAGGGGGATAGATCAATTCCACATTGCTGTGAAGATTGATCCTAACCAAGTCTTTAAAGACCCTTTTGTTTTGAGTCCAGCAATCCAAAATTTCTGTATTCCTGTCAATCTCAATATCCTTGACAAAGTGGTTAATAATAATCATAATAAATCTTGCATAATAAATATGATTAGATCTATTTATTTTATTCCCCAATTTGGCAGATATTTCATTGAGTAACAGGCTTCCTAAATTATGATATCTATCATATAAAATGCTATACCCTACTTGTTGCATACTTGTTGTTATTGCATCAAAATTACTAACCTTACCAGAAAAACACTTTATTAAAGCATCAAAGAAATATGACCATTCTTTTCTTAGATTCTTTCTAACAATACTACCTA
This sequence comes from Oenanthe sinensis, assembly GCA_028671895.1. Lineage (NCBI taxonomy): Eukaryota > Viridiplantae > Streptophyta > Magnoliopsida > Apiales > Apiaceae > Oenanthe > Oenanthe sinensis. The sequence continues at coordinate 5,105,437 of JAPMAC010000231.1, forward strand.
GACTAGCATCAGGAGCAAGGTAATTGATTTCCCTAAGCATGTTTCTAATATCTGTGTCAGTGGGTGCATTTTCGGTATTATTTGCAGGAATATTTAAACACTCACCCAAGACCACAGTGGTTAGAATATACCTTTGTCCTTTGCATTCAAAGGAGATTGTAGAAAAATCATCTGTTACTTCTGCTGTTGTCCAGAATTCTTCAACTAGATTGCACACTATTTTTGGTGCTTCTGAGAGGGCCTTTGCAATTTTTGAACTCCTTAGAAATTCCATTAGGGGATGAAATTCTGTTGGGGCTTCCTCCACCATAGTGCAAGCAACGAAGTTGTTGAGCTCATAGTAGAATCCAGATTGTGAGACTTTCTTTGAAGATGCCATTATCGAGTTTGAAGATTTATAATAGAATTAACTGGCAAACTTGTTAGTAATTATAACAGAAACAATAATTAGACAGTAGCAGTTTAGGGTTCTTAGCAAGAGATAGATACAGAGTAAGTTCAAAGATTGATAAAGAGAAAGAGATAGAGAAGTCGTTAGTAAAAATTGCAAGTAAGAATTAAAAGATGTTTTAATCTCACTATTTATATTTACTGATTTCTCAATCAATTACTTACTCAAAATAGAACAAAATTGACCGTTGGAAGAGTATTTAAGAGTAAAAGTTACCAATTTTGGCAATCGACTGATATACATACAAGAGTGTATGTATTAATCAATTGATAAAATAAGTAATCAACGGCTAGAGTTTGTACAGATCGATTGATGACTTGGACTATTAAAATTCCAGGTCATCGATTGATAAATTGCTTATCCATCGACAGGTACAATTATCCATCGATAGACAAATATATCATTGATTGATATATCTATCTGTCGATAGTTACCCCTATCCATCGATAAACAAATATATCATCAATTGATATATTTATCTGTCGACAGCTCCAATAATATCCATTGATATGTAAAATATTTATCAGTTGATTATTGAGGAATCAATAAATCAACATAATCAATGGCTACAATCAATATAATTACATAACTTGTCAGACATTTAAAGGGTTAAATATAATTAAGCATTCCTAAATCACAGATCAATCTATTGAAGGTAGATTCATCTAATAGTTTGGTAAAAATGTCTGCAAGTTGTCTTTCACTAGGGACAAAATGTAATTCAACTGTACCATTCATTACATGTTCCCTAATGAAGTGATACCTTACATCAATGTGCTTGGTTCTGGAATGTTGCACAGGATTTTCTGTTATAGCAATGACACTTGTATTATCACAGAAAATAGGAATCTTGTTCAAGTTGAACCCATAGTCAAGTAGTTGATTCCTCATCCATAAAATTTGTGCACAGCAACTTCCAGCTGCAATGTATTCAGCCTCTGCAGTAGATGTAGACACTGAATTCTACTTCTTGCTAAAAACCATGAAACAAGCTTATTTCCTAGAAATTGACAGGAGCCTGTTGTGCTTTTTCTGTCAATTCTGCAACCTGCATAATCTGCATCTGAATAACCAATTAGATCAAATCCAGAATCTCTAGGATACCAAATTCCAAGATTTAGAGTTCCTTTGAGATATCTGAATATTCTTTTTATTGCAATCAAATGAGATTCTCTAGGATCAGCTTGAAACCTAGCACACAGACATGTAGCAAACATTATGTCTGGCCTACTTACAGTTAAATAAAGTAATGAGCCAACCATACCTCTATAACTTGAAATGTCCACTATAGCTTCCTTAGTGTTCAATTCAAGTTTAGTTGCAGTGGCCATGGGAGTTTTAGCAGAAGAACATTCACTTAAATCAAATTTCTTTAATAAATCAGAAATATATTTGGTTTGATTTATGAAAATACCATTTTTGACTTGCTTGACTTGCAAACCAAGAAAATAGGTAAGTTCTCCCATTAAGCTCATTTCATATTTACTCTGCATCAACTTAGCAAACTTTTGACAAAATTTTTCATTGGTTGAGCCAAAGATAATGTCATCTACATAGATTTGAACAAGAATCATAGAGCCATTTACATTTCTATGAAAGAGAGTTTTATCAACAGTACCTCTTGTGAAGTGATTCTCAATCAAGAATTTAGATAATGTGTCATACCAGGCTCTAGGTGCTTGCTTCAATCCATAAAGTGCCTTGAGAAGATAGTATACAAATCCAGGATGAACAGGATCAATAAAACCAGGAGGTTGTTCTACATATACTTCTTCTTCTAGTTCTCCATTGAGAAAAGCACTTTTCACATCCATCTAATACACCTTGAAATTTGCATGAGCAGCATATGCTAAGAAGATTCTGATTGCTTCCAACCTTGCAACTGGTGCAAAGGTTTCATCAAAATCTATGCCTTCTTCTTATGAATAGCCCTTTGTCACTAATCTTGCTTTATTTCTTGTCACTGTACCAGATTCATCCATTTTGTTTCTGAACACCCATTTTGTACCAATGATAGACTTATTCTTTGGTTTGGGCACCAGCTTCCATACCTTGTTTCTTTCAAATTGATTCAACTCTTCTTGCATAGCAATTATCCAATCAGGATCATTCAAGGCTTCTTCAATCCTTTTTGGTTCTTCTTGAGACAGGAAGCTACTATACAAGCATTCATTTTGAGTTGAACTTTTAGTTTTGACACCATCATTTGCATCTCCAATTATTAATTCAAAGGAATGGCTTTTTGTCCATTTCCTTTGTGATGGTAAATTTGTCCTTGAAGATGATGCTTCATGATCATTGGAAGTGTTATGATCATTGTGATGTGATTGACTATTTGAAAACCCTCCCCCTGAGATGGACACTCTACTTGAAGATTGTTGAGCAGAGTTGATATCCATCGAATGATTATCAATTGATGTATTATCAGTTGATTGATGATTGTCAACTGATAAGTTATCTGTTGATGCATTGACATCAATTGATGGGAGGATTCTAGGTACTTGAACTCTTGTGTTTTCCACATCAACATCACTATCTTCAATATTACTTGTGGATTCATTTTCAAAATGCAATAGATCATGAAATCCTTCATCAAACAACCCTTGAATTTTCTTGTCATCAAAGACTACATGCATAGATTCCATAACAATGTGTAATCTAAGATTGTAGACTCTGTATGCTTTGGTTGTTATTCCATATCCAACAAATATAGCTTCATCAGCTTTGGCTTCAAATTTTCCTAGATTTTCACCTTGATTTCTCAGTACAAAGCATTTGCAGCCAAAGACATGAAGAAAGTTAACTGTTGGCTTCTTGTCTTTCTTCATCAATTGATATGGTGTTTTGCCTTGAAATTTATTGACCATGGAAATATTTTGAATGTAACAAGCAGTATTAATTGCTTCTGCCCAGAATTATGTAGGTAGTTTTGCTTCTTCTAACATAGTTCTAGCAGCTTCAATTAAGGTCCTATTTTTCCTTTCAACTACTCCATTTTGCTGTGGAGTTCTTGGAGCAGAGAAATGATGAGTGATATCTTTTCTTCACAGAATTCTCTCATGGTTGAATTCTTGAATTCAGTACCATTATCACTTCTAAATTTCTTGACCTTCCATTCAGTGATATTGTCAACATTCTTCACATGATTGATAATCAATTTGCTTGCTTCATCCTTAGAATGTAAGAAATATACCCATGAAAATTTTGTGAAGTCATCCACAATTACTAAGGAATATTTCTTTTTGGCAATTGACATGATGTTGACTGGTCCAAATAAATCCATGTGCAATAATTCTAGAGGTTTATCAATTGATGATTCAGACTTTGACTTGAATGATGCTTTTCTTTGTTTTCCCTTTTGACAGGCATCACATAGTCCATCCTTGGTGAATTCCATCTGTGGAATGCCTCTAACCAGATTCTTTCTAACCAATAAATTCATGGCTTTGAAATTCAAATGGGCTAGTTTCTTGTGCCAAATCCAACTTTCATCTGTATTGGCTTTGCTAAGTAGATAAGTCATTGAATTTGCCTTTACAGAGAGAAAATCAGCCACATAGACATTTCCTTTTCTTTCTCCCGTTAAGAGAATTTCACCAGATTCTTTGTTGGCTATGATGCATGATTCAGTTGTAAACCACACACCATTACCATTATCACACAGTTGACTTATACTGAGCAGATTGTGCTTCAATCCATCAACCAGTGCTACAGATTCAATGATAACATTTTCTTTTGCAATTGAGCCATATCCCAGAGTAAAACCTTTGCTGTTATCTCCAAAAGTAATACCTGGGCCAGCCTTTTCCACAAACTTTGTGAGCAGGGACAAATCTCCAGTCATGTGCCTTGAACATCCACTATCCAAATACCAGAGATTTTTCTTCCTGTTTCCCTGCACACACATAAAACAATCAAGTTGCTTTTGGTACCCAAGTTGCCTTGGGTCCTCTTTTATTAGTTGCAGCCTGAGTCCCTGTTGTCAACTTAGGTTCCTTTTGTTTTGGTGGGTTTAAATCCACTTTAACTTTGGGAGTTGACTTTTGGGGCTTTGACACCTTAGAACTCATGGCAAAATTTCCATGGATTTCATCATTTACATTAGGCATGTTCCATGGCATACCAGGCATGTTCATATTAGGATATGCAAAGAAGGGATTATACATGTATGGAACTTGTGCATAAGGCATATGAACATTAGGTGCAACCAAATTAGAAGACATGGCATTCATGAGCATAGGATTGGTAAACATGGCATTTGCAGTCATGGCATGTATATTTAAATCATTTGCAGATATAGACTTCTTTTCATTCTTGCATTGCATGGACATATGATTTACACTACCATATTTAGCACATACCTTTCTAGGGGCATACATATCAGGAGTGTAGTTGTTGTGCTTATTTATGCCTACTTTACCATTCCTATTCTTTTTCTTTTTCTCAGACTTAGGTTGAGTAATTTCCACAGGTGCTATCTTTTCTAATTTTTCTTTTAGTTGTTTCTTGGATAAGCTACCTATGTTGATTTTCTCAGTCTCAGCCTCAACTTGATTTTTGGTTTCCTTAACAAACTTAATATGAGTGCTAAATTTGTTCTTTTTATTAGCCATTGATGATTTACTTGTCGATGGATGCTTATCGATTGATTCAGCATCAATCGATTGATAATCCTTATCAGTTGATGAAGGATTAGCAGTCGATTGATCTTTATCCATTGAAGTATCAGCCAATGACTTGCCTATTGATTTGGAGAGTTCTCCTAGAGTATCTACACCCTGAACATCAATAATTTGTTTGGCAGTTTTAACAGACCTATTCCATTTGCTAATGGTTTCAATTTCTTCAGCCAATTGTTCTTTCAACAATTCTTCTCTTTTCAAACTGTTTACTAGTTCATTCCTAGCATCCTTTCTTTCCTGCTTAAATCTTTCTAAACAAACAAGTTCATTTTCAAGAAAAATATTCCTCTCAGTTAAGGCATCAATGGTGTTCTTTAACTTGAGATTTTCTTTGTTTAGAGATTTTAGAGTGACATGCAAATTGTACAGTTCATTAGACATTTCATTAATAGTACTATTGCATTCCTCAGATGTAAGCTCGGAAAAGTTAGTAGCTAGTACCTGATTAGATGCTGAACTAGCTTCTTCATCTTCATGGTTGGCCATTAATGCAAGATTGACATATTCTTCAGAATCACTATCCTCAGCAGCCCAGTCCTTCTCCTCAGTTACAAAAGCCTTTTCTTTCTGTTTTAAAAGGTCAAAGTATTTCTTCTTATAATCAATACCCTCATATGACTTTGCCTTTTCTTGTTTTGGCTTCCTGCACTCACTTGAGAAATGACCAGCCAATCCACAGTTAAAGCATTTGAATTTAGATCTATCAACCAGATTTTTATTTTGAATGTTGTTTTTAAATTGGGATCCAGGCCTTTGAGCATATGGATTCTTCTTGAATTTTAGCTTTGAAAATTTCCTTGTCAGAAATGAAAGGTGCTCATCAATCTCATCCAAATCATCCTGAGAGCATGTTTCATCTTCTTCACACTTGCTCTTTCCTTTTCTCTTGAATGATTCTTCAACAGCATCACCAGCCATCATGACAGACTCTTCTTCATAGCCATTTTCTTTCTTCTCTTCATTTCCCTTGACTACCAAAGCCACAGTTTTCTCTTTTCTTTGATTTTTCTCAATCTCTTCATCTTGTTGGATTTCCAACTCATATGTCTTGAGAATACCATAAAGTTTCTCTAGTGTAAAATCCTTGAAGTCCTGAGATTGTCTAATGGAAACAGTCATTGGTTTCCATTCTTTTGGAAGAGATCTAAGAAATTTTAAATTTGTATCCTCAGTTGCATAAACCCTACCATATAGCTTCAGTCCATTTAACAACTTTTGGAATCTGCTATAGGTATCATTGATGGCTTCACCACTCTTAAAATGAAATGATTCATATTTTTGAATTAAGAGTTGCATCTTATTTTTCCTAACTTGTTCAGTTCCTTCACACAGAGTTTGAAGAGTGTCCCATACTTCTTTTGATGAAGTACAGTTTATCACATTATCAAACATATCTTTATCTAGACCATTAAACAAAATGTTCATGGTCTTTTTGTCTTTAAGTACTTCTTTTTCATCCTCTTCTGTGAACTCAGAAATGAGTTTTGGAACATGTCTATCAACTGTAGGAGTTCCATCAGGGTTTACACCTGTGACTAGCTTCATGGGAACATGAGGACCTTTCTCTATGCAGTGAACATAGGAAGGGTCAAGAGAAAGAAGATGCAGATGCATTTTTACCTTCCATGGAAAATATTCATCTTTCTCTAAAACTGGAATCTTCACACCTGAATCTTTCTGGCCCACATTGACTGTTCTTGATCTTTAAACTTTCTGTATGTTGAAAGCCTGCTCTGATACTAATTGTTATTCCTTAGAACAATGTCAATATTTGTAGAAGGGAGGGTTGAATACAAATATTAAAACTTTTTCCTTGTTCTAATATTTGTTCTTGATGTTTGAAAGAATAAGAGAATAAGTTCGAACAAATTAGTGCTGAAAATGATACTGAACAAAGAGATTTAAAATTATTGATGGATTGGTTTTTCCATCAATATATATTTTTGCTCAATGCTCCTAGGTTAGAAGAAACCTAGCTGCGTTTACAAGATTAGAAAACAAATCAACTGTTCTTACAAGTGTGCTCTCAAGCTAGAACAGTTGATTGTAAAATATTGTCTAACTTGTATGTTTTCTAATAATGCTACTACACTTGTTTATATATCACAAGTGTACTTTTACAATACCTATTCTAGGATTGTTTCTACCTGCCTTCCTTTTACCTTTTTCTATTTTACAAAAAGGTTTGAAAGACAGCTTCTGATTGAGTCTTCACAGTCACTCTAGACTGTCTTCCATAGGTGTGCTTTTGTTCTCTGGATCTTCAACAGATATTATTTCTGTGTTGTCACACTCAATTGATAATTTGCTGTTAAGCATATCAATTGATCCATTCTTTAATCCATCAACTGATGTACTTCTTCGATTGATCTTTATATCCATCGATTGATAAAAGATGTCTTATCGATTGATAGATGTTATCAATCGATATATCAGTCGATGGGTCTTCACATCAGTTGATGGTCTTCAATCCTTGGCTTGGCTTCTTCGATTGATCCTTCATCCATCGATGCTTCAATATCAATTGATCATCCTTCACTTGTGCAATTTCCTGTCTTCTCATAATTACAATTTAACAGTTTAATTTACACATCAATTGATGATCTATATCAATCGACTCTAACATCAATTGATGAACAAAATATCAATTGATTTACACCTTATCGATTGAAATAAACTAAGAACACCTATGCTACAATCCAAATTATCAGTTGATTCATATAAACACTTCAACTGATAAATGGTTTCCTGATCAATTGATATTTATAACTTTCATATCAATTGATCAGTTACAACAAATAAAATTTCTATGATTCTAAGATTAATGTTATCATCAAATCACATGTAGATTCCTAACATCAACTTACACCCTAAGTTGTGCCTCATATATCCTCCTTTTGTACATGTATATCTCAAGAAACTTAATTTTTTTTTTACTACCTATGGTATCTCAATTTCTTTGCCTTCTACAATAATGGAGGGAGTTGGAAATGCCCCCATCCCTCTTACCCAAGTTGCACAACCTTTTAAACACAAATCTAAACAAACCACCTCAGTAGTTTCTCAAAAGACTATTATTGTAAAAACTAAGAAAAGAAAAACAACTGAGGAGAGTGTGAAGGTGGTTGATAAGGGTGAGGGAACTGTCCAATATCAAGAAAGCCAGAAGAATAAGTAAGGAGAGTTTGAGATTGTCCAGCCAGCCACCAGCCCAATCTTTCAACAGATTAAGGCTGTGATAAAGGATCTAAACACACACTACTAGAAAAACTGGATACAACATCACACCTTTAACAACGGTCACAAAAATCACTGATGTTAAAGGTCTTTTTAACATCACTTTTGTATATAACGATGTTAAAACTTATTTGAGACATCACTTGTTAAAAAAACCGATATCTTATATTCTGTTTTAAAAAATAAAAAAACCAGTTATATTATTTCCCCCCTGATTACCCAAATATTTCCCCCTCATATTACACAATATTATTTCCCCCTTAGACAAAATACTGGCCCCCAATATTTCCCCCTCCCTTGACACTCTCTCACTCTCTCACTCTCTCGACACAGCCTCCCTCTAGACATTATCTCTCTTGCAAATATCTCTCACCATCATACTATCTCTCTCAAACATCTCTCAAATCTCATCAACTAACCACTTCGTCATCTCTCTCTCGCAAATCTATGTCTTTGAAAAATACAAACCCTAGATTTAACAATCGATTTTCAAAACCCTCGATTTCGAATCTTCTATTTGTTAGTAATTAGCTCATTTGGGGTTAATTAGGTTGATTCCAAGATTCTATTTATTTGTAATTAGCTTCTTTTAAATCTCCTCTGCAATGAGTAAGTTTTTTTTCGAAATTAGTTTTAAATTTTGTTTTCTATTTCTAATATGACTTCCTTCAACAGGTCTGATTTTGGGTGATTTTTTGCTATTGATTAGAGTTTGGGTAAGTACGTCCCTCGTCTCTTCATTTATATATTGTACTTAGGGTTTAGATTTTGGGTTGAGTTTTAAATTATTTTTATATGTATGTATATGAGTATATATTTTTTTGATATTGTGAAATAATTTTGTTATTTGGGTCTGATTTGTTGAAATATTTGGTTGATTGAGTTTAAAGGTTTAGATTTTGTTGCTTCCTCAAGTTTAAATTTGGATAACAATTATTGGAGGTATTCACTTCTCCCTGTTTGGCTGATTTAGTTCTGGTTTTTTAATTGTTGGCTTTACATATTGATGACCTGGTTTCTAGTTGAAATTTACTAGATTGATTTCTTAGACTACATCATACTTAATTTGTTTGCTTTCTATTTCATTTATGGTATTGTGTATGCTTATATGTAATACAATATTGCATATTCCTTGTCTTTGTGTAATACTCGCAGGACAATATTGCGTACACTAATCAGAGTAGTAAAGCTCTGTACTTGAAACTCCTTATTTGTTTAATTGTTTTTTGGTACAGGGTTATGCTGCTAGAGAGTTTGCAAACCAAAGAGTTAAGAAAGGTGAGCTGGAAATTATTTCCAAAGAGGCAGCGAGCTATTCCACTCTTGATGTCTATCTTATTATTCTTATGTTTTCATTTAGTTTTATGAATTTCTGTGAATATTTTGTAAATTTAAGAACCTTGTGGCGTTTGGTTCTTGTAACTGGCCCCTGCTAGTTTGGGATGGAGGCCAAGTAAAATTCGATTTGATTTGTGAACATGATACATAACTTATGCCATTTGTTCTATAATACATAATAACATTTATTATTAAATTCTTGTTGCAATACGATTTACTTCTATTCTTCCAGGTGTCTCCATATGAACGTCTTGCGCTTAATGAGGGTTACATATTTCCTGAACATAAGAAGCACTTTACTCGTTTAGATGTATAGAAATGATAGAGATGCAACTATTTGTCGTTCCCATGAATTTTTGTTGGGAAGGATAGGAATAGCCTTCAACACTAGGCTATGACCTAATCCTTCTATCTCATTCACTAATATCTACTTTCGTAGCAGCACAAATTGTGGAATTTCAGATCTGTGACATGGTGACAGTTGCTCGAATGTTGAACCTTACTTTAGTTGTTCCAGAACTTGATAAGACATCCTTCTGGGCTGATCCCAGGTATCTATTTATAACTGAAATGTTGTCACTTCCTCAACCTTTTTGTAATTTGATGTTAAAAACTTGAGGTTTCTGACTTGTAGTGATTTCGAGGACATTTTTGATGTGAGACACTTCATTGATTCACTGAGAGATGAAATTCGAATCATTAAAAGGTTACCAAAAAAGTTTACAAGAAAATATGGTTACCAGCCACTGGAAATGCCTCATGTTAGCTGGTCGAGTGAAAAATACTACTTGGAACAGGTCTGTATGCCTCACCTTTTATCTATTTTTATCTACAACCTTAAACGTATGTCAAATATATATTTGGCTTCACAACTACAAATTATTGATATTTCTGTCCATGTTTGCCCTTGTATAATTTTATTTTTCACCTTTCACTATGTGATGTATTAGGTTGTATTAGATATGAATTGGCATGTTATATAGTAAATGGTGCGAAGTAATATATAATAAGAAAAGTGTTCCCTTTTTCTCTCTTGCTCTAACTTTAGTCCTCTGCCTATCCCTGTCTGTTTTATAAATTACATTCTATGATATTATTCCCTCGCGCAGATTCTGCCTCTTTTTGGCAAGCACGAGGTGATACATCTCAACTGGACAGATACACGTTTGGCAAACAATATAATCCCCCTTGATCTTCAGAAACTCAGGTGCCGTGTGAATTTCCAGGCACTAAAATTCACTCCTCAAATTGAGGCTTTAGGACATATATTAGTCCATATTCTAAAAGACAGAGGACCATATATAGCATTGCATCTAAGATACGAGATGGATATGCTGGCTTTCTCTGGTTATACGCATGGCTGTACAGAGCAGGAAGCTGAAGAGCTTAAACAACTGAGGTGATCCATCCCACTATAGAATACCTTAATTAGGCTCATATTAATCTTTACTAGCTTAGAATATGTTTGGATTATTTCCATTATATGATCATGCAGTTTGTAAGTACTCCAAGTTATAAACAAGTGTCTGATTGACCGTATATTTTGTCTAATATCCTTCTTTTGTTGTTGATAATGTTATATATCAATTGAGTTTGGTAATTTAAATTTCTTTTTGTAGCAGCAGTTCTTTTTCTCTAGTTTGGTTGTGGTTGAATAAGTTTTTAGATGGTTGAATTGATTTTGGCTAATATCAATGTACATAGGACAATGTCATCTGAACCTAAAGAAATAACATCACAATTGTTTTTAAAGCGATATGTAATAGTATATCTAACATCATTTTATAAAAGAAATTTGATGTCTAAAATTACAAAGACATCAGTTGGCCTCTAAAAAATGATGTGCTAAGGTAAATACTACATCTATTATATTGTCATTAAAACAACTGATGTTAAACATCTCTATAGACATCAATTTTTATTAAACACTTGATGTGCTAAGTGACCTACCAAATCGATTCTAGCAAGGTAACCGATGTTAAAAATTAATATAGACATTGTATAATATTAAGTAACTGATGTTAAACAGATAAGTCATTTAACTTTAACATCAATTATAGTTAAGGGGCGATGTTAAAGGGGTTTATAACAACGATTGTTTTCCGATAGATGATGTCATTAATATGTTTCAACATCGTCTGTATTTAGAAAAACGTTGTGTAAGTATAGAATAGACATCAGTTGAAAACCGATGTGTAAAGTGTATACTTTTAACATCACATGCGAAGACATCGGTCAAAATTTTTTCAGACATCAGTTTTTAGCCGATGTTGTATGCAGTTTTTCTAGTAGTGACATCCCTAGTTGCACCTTCTCAACAAGGTGTAGCAATTGAAAAGAGGTCTCAACCAGGACCATTTGATGGGGGTGAGGGACACAAAGTAATTTAACCATACAAAAGGAGAAAGAAGGATAATAACATTGCACATGGAACACACACATGCAAAGTCAAATGCAAATTTGGTGGAGCCTTCAATTTCTTCTTTTGATGTGTCTCAGAATTTTCCTGAGGCACAGCCCCACTCTCTATCTATTTCATCTCTTCAATCTCCTTCAAAATCCATTTCTTCAGAAACTTTGTTGATGGACAACTTCAATGTTTCAAATTCACCCTCTTTGTAACTCAGGGTGGAGCCAACACTCTCACCTGCATCACTAAATAAGGTCAACACCTTGGTTGATCAGGAAAACACTGAGAATTCTCACAAGTCAATGGATATTCCTCAATCAACTGATAATTTCCAATATCCATTGAATAGTTCACTTCCATCGATGGATATCCTTACATCCATCGACGAGCTCCAATCAACGGATATTCATTCATCAATGGATATTTCTTATCCATCGATTGGCAGCTTCATTCCAATTCATGAATCATCTAATGAAACAATTCAAGTGGCCAATACTCTACTAGGATTGAGTAGAGTGGGTGAGGTGAGGTGTGTGAGAGGCAAGGGTTGTATACCTTGGCAAAAAGAGAGTGTGAGAATGAAAGGCCCTCAATTTATTCTGACATTGCAAAATGAGAGGGTATGAGCAAAGAGAGTTCCACCTTAGCAAGTGATGCGAAAGGAGAGAATAGTAAGAGAGATGTGAGAATCCAAGATGAGATCCTGATGCAAAAATGGAGAGAAGAGAGTGAGGGAGAAAAGAATAGAGAGAAACCAATTTTACCATCTCATGAAGCATCAACTTCTAAAACTGAGCAGGTTGCAACAGAGCTCACCCAGGAGTTGGGTTGGAGTTAGGGGAGATGAAGAAAATGGAGAAGATGGAGTTCCTGCAGGAGGTGCAGATGCCCACATAGAGGTGGATGATGAGATTGAATTCAACATTGATGCTACACCTTTTCAACATGAAGATCCATAATATCAAGAATTGGCAGTAACCACTAATCAAGAAGCTGAAAAGATGTTGGGATTAGTGCAAACAGAAGAACAATTCAAAAGTGGCAAGGAGAATTTGGCAAGACAGCCTGATGATGTGTCTGATATGAATCTTGAAGATAGTTCTGATGATGAGTTATTGGAACCTGCAATGGCTAGTGATGAAACTAATTTGGCTGACACTTAAAGAGCCATAATTTCACACTACAAGAGATCCATGGCTGAAGTAAATGTAGAGGATCCTTTACACAGAAGAATTCTCAACTTTTACAGAGACAACTTAAAGATCCAGAAGATGCATGTAACAGGTTCCAAGTATGAACTCAAGAAGATCAGGGAAGAAATTGATAACTCAAGGACACATTTTGACACCACTATTGATTCAAGACTTAGCCTCACAATGTTAACAAGAATCAAACAAAGACTTGATACTAAGTCTATAGCCAAGGACAAAGTAATGGCATTGGAGAAAAGTGTGAATGCCATGGAAGTTAACTTGGAGCAAATTTTGAAGAATCAAGTCACTCAAATCAAACTTCTAAGCAGATTATTGGATACCCCTCTTATTTCTCAATCCTTAGCTCAAGAGCCTATTACTGATAACAAAAAGGGAGAGAAGGATGAGGAGTTAAGGACGAGGGAGAGTGAATAAGTTGAAGCTGTGGTCAAGAATACAAAGAATGTCATTCAAAAGAAAGATCCAAAGAAAGCATTGGCTCAACAAATTGTAAGGCAATTTGATTCAATTGCCAGCAAAAACAAGGAGATTGATGCACAAGAGCCAATTGCCTTAATGCTAGAAATTCTTGAGGCAATAAAGAAAGGAGAAATAAGGGTAGGTGAAAGTATCTCACATATTGGTGATAGAAAAGGAAAGGGCATTGCAATAGAAGAAGAAAAGAAGAAGAAGAATTCTGCCATGATTGGAGGTGAAAAACTATTGAGCCAAGCAATAGTTGTTGGTGTGAAAGAAAGAGAACAACAAGAGAAATTACAAGAAGAACTAGTTATTCAATTGTAAAGGAAATTTGATAAGGAGGATATGCTAATTAGAGAAGCCATAAGAAAATAAGGTGAAAGGAGGCCAAGAATGAAACAAAGAGCAAACAAGCCTGTAGATGAACCAAAAACATCTGGAGTTAAAAGAAAACTTGTTGCTGATGAAAAATTTGCTAAGGAGGTAAATCTTGAGTTTCAAGCATCTGGGAGTGGTCAATCCAAGGATATAGAAGTGTTCAAATCCAAACCTCAAAATTTTGTTTTAATCAAAGTTGAGGGAATGATTGCAATTAAAGGAAAAAAGAATAGAGATGTAGATCTACTTCACATAGACTATGAAGATGGGTCACATTCATTCTTCACATTTGATCAAGTCATGAAGATGGTGTCTTAAGGAAAATATACACAATGCTTAACATGAAATATTAACTAACTGAAGAGCTAGGAAAAGCCATCCTTGAGAAGATGAAGAAAATAAGAGAAACACCTCTTCAAGTAAAAAGGGATGACAGAATCAAGATTTGGAACCCTGAAAGAAGGAAGGTACTTCATGAACCATTCTACATGATGATCTACAAGGACAAGGAAGGTAGAGAAAAATGCATTGATATTTGTCAGGAAATAGACAAACTGCCTAATCTGGAATTGAATCAACTTGCAAGCCAACTAGAATACAGGGTGGAGGATGAGAAGATTTTGAAGGGATCCCTATACAAAAAGATGAAGGAAAATGAAGAAACTGAATCAATGGGAACTTTGCATAAGCTGAATCAATGGAAGACAGTCCTGTCAGGATTGTAAAGACTTTCAAGGCAACACAGTCTTCAGGGAATGGATCAAGAAAACATACTAGTGGAAAAACCAATCCACTAGTAATTTTATATTATTTGTCTTGTTTTCAATATTATAAGTATTTCACTCTGAGTTCATTTAGTTCTGTCTTAACCATACACTTTAAAACACACTAAAATCTTGAACAGACTTAAATCCGCAAGAATTAGAATTAATTCTTAAGTTTGTATTCAACCCCCCTTCTCCAAACTTCTTGTACTCAAGGGCAAATAATACGTATTTAATTTGAATATTGTTTAGTTACTTGCTAATTTTCTAGATCTTAAATGTTTTATCATGAAAATAGAAAGCTAGTAAGTCAGCCTCCCAAACACTACAAGGACTCAAACCCTCAGTAAAAGTAATAATTTAATTCCGCAAATTTTGAAAAAAATTTTAAATTGTTGTAAGTATCGCATTCAAACCCTTTTCTACGATACTTTCGGGACCCAACAGATGCAGAGTTGATAGAAAGAGCACCTCTGAAAGCTGTCAATTCCTTAGAGAGAGATTGGTGTCGTGGTATAGCAAGAAGCAACAATCAGTTTCAAATTCCACAACTGAGTTTGAATATATAACTGCTGGAATTTGTTATGCTCAAGTGCTTTGGATAAGAAATCAGTTAAGGGACTATGGACCAGTTTTGAAGAGAATTCCTATCATGTGTGAAAATACTAGTGCTATATCCATTGTTGCAAATCCAGTGAACCATTCAAAGACAAAGAACATTGATGTAAGGTATCATTTCATAAGGGAACATGCAGAAAATGACATGATTGAATTATTTTATGTTCCTACACAAAAACAGTTGGTTGATATTTTACTAAACCACTAGATGAAGCCACTTTTAACATGTTGGTTAGTGAAATTAAAATGCTAAACTCTTCTGGTTAGTGGCTAAATAAATATATATCACCAACTGTTACAACAATTACTTCACATACATGAATTCTAAATGATTTATCTAAGTGAAGTAAACAGATGTATATTTATAAATATATCAGTCATATTGTTATACATTGTTTTTGAAAAATCAAAATTGTAGCTTGGAACTATTTTCATGTTCTAAGTAAACCTGAAAAAAATTATTGTACTTGTGCATCTTTAAATAACAAGTGTGATATTCAATTCTGTAGGAATATTTAACAAATGCATTTTTGATCCAAGATTAAATTAATTTAATTTGAATTTAGTCTGAAAAATATGTGTTTGATAAATTTTTTATTTTATTTTCTAAGGGGAAATAGAGTAAACTTTCAACATTGGAGTTTGTGATTAAGTTGCAATTCTTTTCTGACTTCTCAACTAGGTACAATTCTTGAGTTCTCGGATAGTCTCAAATAGAGTTCTCGAATCATTCTTTAGTGAGTTCTCGATCAAATTAGTGTTTAAGTTCTCTACCAACTATATTTTACAGAGTTCTCGATCTAGTATGAATGAGAGTTCTCGACCACTAGAGTTCTCGGTCAAGTTCAAACTGAGTTTTCGAATAGTTTATTTCTCAAATACATAATATTGAGTTCTCGATCAAATTCTGTCAGTTTTCTACTAAAGTTACTTTATTCATTTTCTGAGTTCTCGATCATTCAAATCAATTACAATCCTAGTCGAGTTGCCTAAGTCATATAAATAGCAAAGTAAATCTAACATTTCATTTCTACACTTAATCGGAAACTCAAAAAACGTTTGCTCTCAACAGTTATATTCGAACTCTCTCTCTTTCAACTTTTTCATTTCTTCACTTCCCCTTTCTACACATTACTCTAATGGCTTCTTCTAGTTACAACCCTGTAACTGAGGTGTATGTTATTCCAGAAATAAACTTCTTGGCGATTGCTAGAGATGCAGATGCAAAGCCACAGTACAAGTGCTTCACCAGATTTCTCATTGATTCATACTTGAAGGAAGCATTGTTGTTCAACCCTCCACTGTACTTGGACATTCTAGAGCAGTTCTAGAACATTGCAAACTAGGAGGAGATTGCATTAGAAGATGGGAGCTTCAGGATTTAAGTCACCTACAAGATTCAAGGTGTTGACCTAAGTTTCAATGAAAATGATGTAAATTCAAGTTTGTCTCTCCCAACTGAGAAGCATGACAAGGTGCCAACAGAGGCTGAACTGGAGGACTTCATGGAGTTTATCAGATACTCTGATGAGATCAAGCTTGGAAAGTTCAATAAGAAATATGTTAGAAATGAGTGATCATTTCTATTTGACACTCTACTGAGAGTCTTCACCTGCAGAAAGACTAGCTTTGATCAAATTAGTGTCATTGCCATGAAGCTGGCCTACTCTTTGGCAAATAACTAGAAGCTCAATGTAGGCAGGCTCATTCTTGGGGAACTCATAACCAGGATTCCCAAGAGAGGTAATGAGATTTTCTTCCCTAGCTTCATTCAATCAATTTTAAATTATAAAAATGCTAGTTTGATTGAATTTCCTAGGATGAACAAAAATAGAATTGGCTATTCTAAGTCCATGTCAAAAATCATTTTTGCTACATTGGACAGAAGAACCACAGTGAATGTACCTCTTCAAATAACACCTCATATGAGGAGTATATTTGAAGGGTATCCACTTGTGCAGCCTACATATGGTTACTTGCAAGCAGTAGAGGGTCCCAAGGTGGCAGAAGTACCTAATGCACCTAACCTAGGGACTCTTAACCCAAATGCAGAACTTTGTTCAAATCCCCTAGATGTTAGTGAACCAACCTCTACATCCTCTCAACAAAGTATAGTTGAAAAGAAGAAAAGGAAGAAACCAGTTGCTAAGAAGAGATTATAAGTAGTGGTAGAAGAAACTGATGAACCTGAGTCTCTTGTAGAATCTCTAAAGAAGAGGAAAAAGAGTAAAGAGACCACAAAAAGCAACTATACATCCTCCCAACAGGGTGTATAGGTATTAAAGGGATTAAACCTGTTACTAGATGCATTCTCTCAACAGAATGTATCTATTAAAATTGGGAGTTAGCCCACTCCACTTTGTAAAGAGTCTGCATCATCACATGAACTCACTCCTGTTGATGATAGAAGTATAGTTGAAAAGGAAACACCTGAGCACATAGGAATTTCTATTGAAACTTCCCCATTTTCTCAAGGGGGTTGTCAACACTCATTTCTTCTCAAAACATTTCTTTCAGTTCTCAAATTTCCTCTCAACCAATTATGTCTAGCCAAACATAAAAGGTTGTTGATCACTAGGAATTTAATCCTCCTAGTGAGCCAATTTCAAGTGACTTAGTGCATGATACCTTTCTCACCACCCATGAAATACATCAAGATGGTGAGGGAATACAAGTTGGGGTATATCCTGATGACACCATCAAAACCATAAAGGTTCCAGGAGTTTTTACTTCAGACTCTGTGGGGGCTAGAGTAACATCACCCATTGGTCTCATTAATGAGCCATTGGATACTATGTCTACACAGACATTGGGAAATTTGAGGGACCTCTACACCATGCCAATGGCATTCCCTGGACACTCCCCGGTCATTCAAAGACTGTCATCTAGGAAGAATTCTCCTATCCAGCCAGAATCTATTCATGATTCATCTGAAAAATTGGACGAGGAGATAGATACTGAGGGACTCACTGTAATAAGTGGTCCTAGCTCTAACTGCAAGTCTCAATGGCTGAAGAAGGAGAAGTCAATGTTGATGCCTGGTTGGACAAGAAATATACTATGAGTATGGAGGAGAAACTACAGTGGATGAGGGAGAAATATCTGACTTCTCTTGGTTTATGTGCCAAAGTCTTCACTCCCTCTGCAATTTATAATGCAATTCATGAGGCTGCCAAGGTACAACTACAAGCAAATCACTACCTTGCAAGGGGTTTCCAGTCTGAAATTGAAAATTATAGAAGCAAGATGGAGAGTAGGATGAACTCTATTAATGAGAAGTTTATGCTTAGTGTGCATGCTCCTAGATCAGAGTTATCTCTGGCAAGACTTCAAGTGAAAGAGATGAATGATAAGATGGAGAAGATGAATAGAGAATTTAAGGAAATGGTTGAAAGCAATGCTTCTCTACAACATAATCAAACCAAAATCAACAATATGGTGGAGGTGTTGTATAAAAATAGGCATGCTGATAGATTACCAGAAGCTGTGTCACTCAATGATTTGACTCCTTTTTAAGTGGACATCTACTATCAAGCCAAGGCTAAGACAGAAAAAGTTGAAGCTCTCATTGTTGCTAAGTTAAATGAGAAGGTTGAAAAACTGTCCTCAGATTAACGAACTCTTGCTAACACAGTATCAGAAGTGGTGTCTAGTATGGATTCTCTGCAAAAAGATATTGAAACTTCCATGTCAACACATGGCATCACTCTTCAACAAGTTACAAATCAACTGACCAACATTCAAACTCTTCTCTCCACCATGACTACTCCAAGCCAAGCACATCCAGTGCAAGTCTAATCTAAATTCAAGCTAACTACATCAATCTTCCTTCCTCAAACACAAGATATCAACCCTAAGAGGGAGAAAGAAAGAAGGGAGGAGATTGAGGCTGAAAGGAAAAGGCAGTGTTGAGGACTCTAAGGCAAGAAGTTTTGAGGCCTAATGCTAACAAAGAGTTTCTCCAAACTTCGAGGGCCATCAAGGAACAAGCTAAAAGACATCACTGGGATTACAAGAAAATTCTTGAAAATTCCATCATAACAGTTAGAGGAGTCAAATTTGAGCAGAATGGAAAATTGTTCAAAGAGCCTATAGTGTAGATGAAATCTGGCTACTTTAAGGTCTCAATTGGACTCTTTAATAAACTTTCCTACACTGAGTTGAAATGCCTGCACAAAGCCATTGAAATAGTAACTCAGGAAGATGATGAATTGAAAAAATCTATAATAGGTCCCATTTTCCCTATTTCACTTCTAGAGGCATACTGCAATCTTGATGGAGTGATGTATATGGCAAAAGGAAACAAATTAGCTCATTTCAAGATTCCTCAACATCTAAATCAAGGAAACAGAAGCCAAGCCATTAATTGATCTGTTAGAAGAGAAGAAAGTTAAACAAGAAGAAGACATATTGATTCTGGAGAAGATAAAATGGTTCATGAGTGATCAAATTTCTGATTTTTCAAAGAAAGAATTGGAAAAGAAAAAGAAGGATGATGAAGACAAAGGTCAGGGAAAGAAAGGCAACAAACCTACACCTAGGAGTGATAAGGATGGAAGGAAGGAAGATAAGAACAAAAAAGATGGATATGAAGAGAAGGAGATGGATGACTCACACAAGGAAAAGAAGTATGAAAGGAATAAACCAACAAAATAGAAAGTTATTGGAAGTCATGTTAGTGCACCTAACACAAATCAGGGTACTAATATGGCTCCAATAATTTCTGAAACTGCTAATGTCCCTGAATCTAAATCACCAAAAAGACATCTTGTCAATGTGACTGTAAATGGAGTAATAAGGAAGGAAGTTAAAGAAAATCAATTCAACAATCTCAAGCCTTGCAAAAGAATTCCAATCAATGCAACCATCAAAATGAAAATCAAGCATTCTGCTAGTTCTTCACTAGCTAGATGTCCTAAATGGAAAAAACAGCTCATCATTCCTGAAAAGGTCTACCAATTAAGCCTATCCAAAAAGTTGTTGAAGTTGATAAAGTAAATATCAAAAAATGGAAGGTAGACATAATTTTCAAGGTTGTGATGAGAGCCAAAAGAAAGTTTGTGACTATTGTTGATGGAGAAGAAAGATCTTTCTACCATGACAACTCAACTTCAACCACTCATGATATCAAAAGAGTACTCAGTCTTTTTGACAAGAAATGCATGGTAAATAAATTAAAGATGGTTGAAGTAGCTGAGTACTTGGCTAGGAAGTACCAAAAGAAAATTGACAAGGTCAAGTACTTGAAAAAGATGGTTGAAAAGAAGATTAAAGAAGATGAAGAGATAGAGAGAATGTCTGAAGAGCTGAGAAGACAGGAAAAATGCAGAGTATTCAAAGATCCCGACAGAGTTGAGTTCAAACTTAGGAATGGAGTAAAAACCAAAGTCACACTCAAGTTTGTCAATGATTATCCCTTATAAACTCTCAAAATTCCTGCTGACATACTGAAAGATGCAATTCTAATTGAAGAAATAATTGTCAGATAAGAAATTCTTCAGGCTATTGAAGAGATCAACTCTAGAGAGGAAAAAGAAAAGAAAGCAAGATATGATCAATTCATGAAACAACAACAACAATAAATGTAGGCTTGATATATTGTAACACTCTAGTACTTCTTGTATTAGACATTGACTTAATTTCTTTAATTATGTATTTGTAGTCATAAACATATTTCTACCGTAACTTCAAATATAAATGAGTGATATCAAGAATAATTATACTGGTAGAAGATTCAAGATTCTATGGATCATGCATCAAGAGAATAAAGGTCACATCAAATAAGGATTTTAGAAAATGAATTATTTTGAAGGCAAATGATCATTCGAAAAGTCACACTACTAGAGAAGTCAAAGATGTGCAACTGGTAGAGAAGTCTCAAAACTCTCTATGGCTCGGTATTCCATCGAGAAGTCTGTTTGATCGAGAAGTCAAAACATTGGAGCCATTCGAGAAGTACAACAAAGTAATCATTCGAGAAGTCGAGTAAAATAAATCGAAAAGTTAGCTAAGCAAGCAATCAAGAAGTCTAAGTGAAGAGGCCAATCGAGAAGTCTGTGTTAGTAGACCATTCAAGAAGTCTAGTCTAATCGGGAAGTCATCAAAGTTATACTCAATCGAGAATTCTAGGCATTAGAGAAGTAACAAGTCAAAAAGCTGATCGAGAAGTCTCAGAAGTAGTTGATCGAGAAGTCTGTGTCATGACTTCTCGAGGAAAGAATAGTTGAGTATTCGAATGTTTCAAACAACTAATTTCAAGGAAATTTGTAAAAGAATAAGACAAATAATTTGAAGTATTATCATGATCAGGTCAGTCAAACTTGTGAAGATAATGACAAGTTTACAATGAATCTTGAAAAGAAAACAAGACAAAGACAGAATGAAGAAAGCTGAATGGAGCATACTGTCAAGTCATAGAACTTAGCTAGAAATAGATTGTGTACAATGTAAAGTAGTTTTGTCTATTTCTAGTTATAGAAAAACAACCTGTGAAAGCATGTGCACATGAGACATGTTGTCTATATAGCTAATAGCACAACTTCACTAGTTAGTACATTGAATAGTTTTCATACCTTGTTTTTTTTCAAGAAAAAAGAAGCTGAGATTCAAATCAAGAATCTCATATTTGTAGCATTTCATTCTAATACACAATTAGTTTGAAAGTTAAACTTTGAGTGTTTGTTTTATTTCCGCAATTCTTAAGTAAACACTGTTAAGTTATAAAAGCTACAAACAAGATAAAATCAGTTCATATATTAAACAAATTTAAAAGAAAATCAAAGTTTGAAACCATACATTCACCCCATGTCTAGTTTCTCTACAACTCATTCCTAACATGTTTTGATTTAAATAATGTGAGGTTGATATTGGATCTAAGTTCTCATTGAGTTTCTCATTTGAGCATTTGTCTATATATATATGGGAAGGTATGCATAATACTTTCCTATGTTTAAATATATTATTATATTTTTATTATTTTAATTTGTAATATTCTTTTATATGTGTATATATATATATATATTTAAAAAACTTTGCTAGTTTTTAGGATGACGACTAGACGACCCCATTAATCCATTTACTCTAATTATATATATGATATAATAGTATAGATAGATATAACATAGTAATAAAATTTAATTAATATAAATAAAATAATAATATTATTTAAATATTCATAAAATTTAATTAATAAGATATGATTTTAAATAAATTAAAGAGGTTGAGCAATTAGGAAATCGAAACATGTTAGTATATTGTAAGTACAACTGTATATTTTAATTAAAAGAGTGTGTTTGAAATTGAGCAGGAGACAAACATGTGTATTTGAAATTGAGTGATAGACAAAATGACCAACATTTGCCCGTGCAGTTTTAACAATATAATATAGTATAGATGTACACATACATCAATATTTAAATCTTATTTATTATAAAAGAAGCCCAAATTATATACATATATTTATATTAAATATAATTCTATTTATTATAACTAAATTATACGGGTCCAAATACTATATATATATATTTTATACTTATCATATATAATTTTTAATTATTGTTAAATTAACTATTCTAATTAATTTATTATCACCCAATTCTTTAATAAATTTACATAAAATTAAAATAAAATTATATATATTAGCATAAGCTCTCACCTCTAAAAAAATTTAATATAAAAATTTTCATATTAAATATCAATTAAAATATTAATCAATTCGTGCATAGTAAGTTATGAGCTATATTAATATTAATTTAAATACCTAAAAATACCTAATATATGATTTAAAAGAATAAAAAATAGAAATAGAGAAAATGAATAGCTAAATAGCATAGACTTGAAATTCATAGGTTAAAAGGGGTTTAGGTGTTAGATATACACACAAAAACAAAAATATAAACAGGTTCTGCTGCTTCTTTTCACCTTGACGGCAGCTGGTACTCTGCTCACTGCGCCAGATTCATATCCATATCCATTCAGACACACATACACACACACACACACAGAGAGATTAGATTTATCAAAGCGAATCCAAGTTGAAACCCTAGAAATTGTAATTAAGAAACCCTAGAGAGAGACCGCGAGAGAGAGAGAGACCGAGAGAGAGAGGGTGTCAAGATGAGGATAATGATAAAGGGAGGGGTGTGGAAGAACACCGAAGATGAGATCTTGAAAGCGGCTGTTATGAAATATGGTAAGAATCAATGGGCTCGTATCTCGTCTCTGCTTGTTCGTAAATCTGCTAAGCAATGTAAGGCTCGTTGGTATGAGTGGCTCGATCCTTCTATTAAAAAGGTATATCTTCACTTCATATTCGTGTTTGTATATGTAATTTGTTTATATTTCAATTGATGATAGATTTGTCATTGTTATAGGTTTTAGTTAATATTTTGTCTTTTTGATAAAAACAGAATAGTTTTGTGTGATTTGCGGATATCAGCAAGAGTAAAATTATAGTATATGGTTTTAAATGTTATTTATTATTTAGATTAGGTGCGTGTTAGTTATGAAGCTTTTCAATGCCTGCGGTTCTAATCCCATAAAATTGTATCTGTGCGACATTTGTGTAAATGTGACAGTGAATACTATAGTCCATAGGTGCAAAAGCTATCGAGTAAAATAGACAAAAAGAATACATTAGGAATAAATGCCAGGAGGAAAAGGATAATTGTTGAAAATTATTTAACTAGGCAGGTGTAAGAAACTGTACAAAAATACTAACAACGAGATTAGGCTTTTAACCACTGACAACATGATTGAGTTGGGTGTAGTATCCTCAGATTTTATTGTTTACTTCCGATTTAATGGTCGTTCATAATATGCAAATAATTTAGTCATTACTTTTTATGGAGGAACTACTTCTTGTTATCATATTTTTTTCTCAATCCTTGGATTATTTTTCTTGCAGACACTTTTGCTTTTATATATGTCGTGATTATATCATCCTATTTTTTTATTATACCTATGGGGGACTGCTACTTTGGTCAAATGTAGACTTTTCATGTTGTACTTCTGTTTTTGCGTGTCTAGTGAACAATCTACAAGTCCTATTGGTATCGTTTATTTTCTGCATTTTAGTCATGGAATTTGAATCTTGAGATGGTATTTCCTACAGACCGAGTGGACCAGAGAAGAAGATGAGAAGCTACTCCACTTGGCAAAGCTAATGCCAACTCAATGGAGGACAATCGCTCCAATTGTGGGTCGTACTCCATCGCAGTGTCTTGAGCGTTATGAGAAACTCCTTGATGCAGCATGTGCTAAAGATGAGAACTATGAGCCAGGAGACGATCCCCGAAAGTTGCGTCCTGGGGAGATTGATCCTAACCCAGAATCAAAGCCTGCTCGTCCTGATCCTGTTGATATGGATGAAGATGAGAAAGAAATGCTTTCAGAAGCACGAGCTCGGCTAGCCAATACGAGGGGGAAAAAGGCAAAAAGAAAAGCTAGGGAAAAGCAGCTTGAAGAGGCCAGACGGCTTGCATCTTTGCAAAAAAGGAGGGAATTAAAGGCAGCTGGAATTGATAATAGGCATAGAAAGAGGAAAAGGAAGGGTATCGACTATAATGCTGAAATCCCCTTCGAGAAGAAGCCTCCTCCAGGCTTTTACGATGTTACGGATGAAAGTCAAACAGTTGAACAGCCAAAGTTCCCAACAACAATTGAGGAACTTGAAGGTGAGAAGAGGTCTGATAAGGAAGCCCGATTGAGAAAGCAAGACGCTGCAAGGAATAAAATTGCTCAGAGGCAGGATGCGCCTTCAGCTATACTGCAAGCAAACAAGCTTAATGATCCAGAAGCAGTCAGAAAGAGGCCAAAAATGAATCTCCCTACACCTCAAATTCCAGACCATGAACTGGAGCATATTGCAAAAATTAGGCTTCCTGCTTCAAGTGAAGAACTCACAGAAGGGAGTGGCGCAACACGTGCTCTTCTTGCAGACTATGCTCAGACACCACGTCAGGGAGCAACCTCATTACGAACCCCACAAAGAACTCCTGCTGGTAAGCATGATGCAATAATGATGGAAGCAGAAAACCAGGCCAGGTTGAGACTGTCTCAGACACCGTTACTAGGAGGAGAGAACCCAGAACTGCATCCTTCTGATTTTTCGGGGGTTACTCCAAGGAAGATAGAAATTCAAACACCAAATGTTATGTTGACTCCCTCAGTGACTCCTAGTCCTGGAGGTGCAGGTCTAACTCCTAGAATCGGGATGACGCCTTCAAGGGATGGTCCTTCATTCGGTATGACCCCTAAAGGAACTCCAATTAGGGATGAGCTGCACATCAATGATGATATGGACATGCATGACAGTGCTAAACTTGAGTTGCGGAGGCAAGCTGATTTGAGACGGAATCTGCGTTCTGGTTTGACCAGCCTTCCACAACCAAAAAATGAATACCAGATTGTGGTTCAACCGATTCCAGAAGACAATGAAGAGCCGGAAGAAAAGATGGAAGAAGATATGTCTGATAGAATTTCTAGAGAGAAAGCAGAGGAGGAAGCCAGGCTTCAAGCTTTACTTCAGAAGAGGTCGAAAGTACTGCAGAGGGACCTCCCTAGACCTCCCGCTGCTTCATTGGAGCTTTTAAAAAATTCTTTGCTCAGAGCTGATGAGGGTAAAAGCTCCTTTGTTCCCCCTACTTTGATTGAACAAGCTGATGAGATGGTAAGAAAGGAGCTTGTGTCCTTACTGGAGCATGATAACATCAAGTATCCAACTGATGAAAAAGTTCAAAAGGAGAAAAAGAAAGTTACAAAGAGGACTGCAAAGGGAAATTCTGCTCTTGTCCCCTTGATAGACCAATTTGAAGAGGAAGAGTTAAAGGAGGTATGTGCTTTATTGAATAATAGACCCCCCAGATAACTTATAACTCTTTGTTTCCATCTGCTCCTTCTCGTTGTTAGTGTTATCTATTTGTAGAACAAGGTGATTAATAATATAATACCTTGCTAGCCAATCTATGTATCATGTGCATACTGAATTGCAGTTGCAGTTTTTTTTAAAAGAAATAATTTGTAACATATTATGTGTAGATTTAATTCCCAATGTGCTAATTCCTTAGTTGTCATGTTTGATATTATAATGTATGTACAGATTATATTAGTTCATTTTAGCTAATATTCGTGATTATGCCAGTGTTTTTGCAACTAAAGGTTAGTGAGGACCGAGGACTACATACACTGATGCTCAGATAGTCATGCATTTATAATATTCTGCAACACTGGAACTTGACTATACTCAATAAAACATTCAAAATATTTTTTTTTTGTTTCTAATAAAAAGAGATTATGTATATAAAAGTTTGATACTTGTCAGCAAAGCCAGACAAGTCGCCATCAGTAGTAGAAAAAAGTAAAAATATTCTAACCATCATTGAACTTGTGAAGTGGTATATGTATTGAACTTCCTCTGCTGCGATTAGTTCTCAATATCTTAGAATTAGTTAAATATTAGCTGAAGCGTAAGTAGCGAATTATGAGCCATTAGTTTTTTTTTCCAGAAGAAAATGACAATTCCTTATTTGAATTTATCTTTATTTCTCAGAATATTATTGTTTTTCGTTTTACCTTAGATCTTCACTTACATCATGAATTGAGACCATCAGGTCTATGTCAACTGCACCTGTGTTGATCTCATGTAGCTTCCGATATACATGCTTTTAAACTGTAGCAATTTCACTTTCTTTTCTAGTATGTTAATTGATGTGACTGAAATAGTACCAACTGCTTAGATATAATTGTCTAGACCTGAGATCGTTGTTCTGGATCTCAGTTTCTTTTTAAATATATTTATTCATTCAGATAGGCATTATGAATATTCATTCATGAAGAGTCCTATGCCCTTGATGTTGTCTGTGGACTGTGTCTTTCGTAAGTTTAACTTTTTTCGGACTCGGGAAAAAGTTTTAACTTTTAAATACAGTTAAAAATTAACAGAGATCAGCGGGAGCGAAGAATTGAAAAGATTGGTAAAGAATTTGGTTTTCAACATTAAAATTATTGATTAGGAGGTTGTGAATTTCTTGAGCACATCTATATCTATATGTATTCATTGAGTGCAGAGAAATAGCTACCAGGTTTACCATTTTATCCTTATTTATTGTCTCTGTACCGCTGCTGTAGTAGCAGTGTTAGTTTCTGTAAGCAGTCAAGGCAAGGCAGTGTGTGACAGGGGCTGTCTGGCTCAACATAAAAGTAAAATTACTTGCTACTTATAGTGATATTATAACTTATTCTTAAAATTTATTATCAGTGTGGATAGTTCAAGCGATAATAAATTATTTACAAGTTACAAATAAAAATCAAATAAAAACACTACATTTAGTGAGGGTAATACTTTTTTGTCTAGTCAAATTATAAACGTAAAGTTAATTTGGACTTTCAAGTTGCTTTGTCAAACAGACTCTTACGGCCTGTTTGGCAAATCAATTACAAGTCACTTTTTGATTTATAAGTTACAATTAGCTTATTTGGCTTCTTTGTGTAAAAAATAGAAGTGATGTATTACAGTTTTGTTTGTTGCACATTAAATCACTCATTTTTGAATTGCGCCCCTTGTGCTTAAACCCGAAGCGCAATTAAGTGCGCCTTTAAAAACACTGATTTAGAAGTTGAATTTTAAAAAGTAGGAAATAGGTACTATTCTTTCTGAATTTTCCCTTGGCTTTTTGGTTATTACATTATTTTTTATACATTCTAAGTTACATAATTCTCATTTAATTTTCCAAAAAGATGGTAGAATAGAAAAAGTGACAAGTAAGTTTAAATTTAGCCAGACAATCCGTAGTACATCATGGATTATTGGTGCATTGCAGTTGCCAATTTGTTTGATGTGCTATGTTTGTTATATATTTTTATTTACTTTTATCCTTAGATGCTCTTTACTTGAACTTCTTGTAAATTTTGTTACCTTATCAACAACTACATAACCACACGTAATTTTGCAGGCTGATCATTTAATCAAAGAAGAGTCCGGATTTCTTTGTACGGCGATGGGTCATGAAAGTGAATCCCTTGACGAGTTTGTTGAAGCACACAGCACTTGCTTAAATGATATTATGTATTTCCCTACTCGTGGTGCTTATGGTCTGTCGAGTGTTGCCGGAAACATGGAGAAGGTTGCTGCATTGCAGGATGAATTCGAAAACGTGAGAAGCAGGATGGACGATGATACTAAAAAGGCTCAGCGCCTTGAACAAAAGATTAAGCTTCTAACGAACGGTTATCAGGTATTGCAAATATACCGAAAGACTTCAGTATTTCCGCTCCCTTTCCATTCCATCATGTTTTTTACACTTCCACAATCTACTGCAGTATTTAAGAAACTAGGGAATATGCCCGTGCTACGCATACGGGGAATAATTTAGTGAATTGTTTATAATTTTTATAATTTGATTAAATACTTAAAATATTGGGGAAAAAATAAGATAATAAATTCCATGATAACTAAAAATCTTGAGGTAAAACATAAATATGAAAGTCAAAATATCAAAACATAAAAAATAATATAAACTTAAGGATTAAACTGATTCTCTATTATGTCATCTATTCAATAACAAAGAAATTCATACTTAACTTCATCAAATGGATGTACGAATTCTGAGAATTTTAATCAATAATTGATATTTACTCGCACTTGAACTGCTTGACTGAATCTTTTTTTATATTGACATTGATTCAATAACATAATATTGAATATGTTTTACTTATTGATACGTTTAGACTCCGTTTGGGAGCTGCTGTGTTGTGAGAAAAAGTGCTGGCGGAAAAAGTACTATTAGAAAAATTAGATGACTGTTTGATAATTTTTTGATTAGATATTTTGAGATATAATATATAAAAATAATGTTTTTGGAAAGTTTTGATGATGAAACTGATAGCCACTTCCTGTAAAAGCTGAAAAACAACTTTTTCCAAAAGCATGTGGGGATATGCTTTTGCTAACAGCAACTTTTAGACCAAAAACGCGATTTTTCAGACAGCAGCTTCTAGAATTTACTAAACAACTTTATGAGGGATTTTCAGCAAAAAAACTGTTGTAGCTGTCTGCAACAGGAATATCAAACGGGGTCTTAGTTGCATAAATGCATATTATTCTGACTTCAGTCACAGTTGCTCTGAACAATGCATTTTTAGTTGCATCACTACGCCCAAGATCATTGATTCAATATATTGCATTTCAATTAAATATTAAATTTATATAATGCAGTTTGTTGTATTAGTTGAGTTGTAATTTTAGACATTATGATTTGGTAGTAGAAGCAATAGTTTAGAACTTGAAATATATAATTAACAAATAAATGTTATAGGTACTAAATGTTAAATCTACTGTATAACACATTGATAAAATTAAATAATTTTAAAAATAAATCAATACTTGTATAAAAACATGATATTATTCTACATGGATGTTATAAGAAAAATATGAAATAAGTAAACTTGATAAAATACAAAATAAACGTTTCTCGACGTCACCTCCCAGCGCCGTCTCACATTTTATTATGAGAAAAATAATTATAATCCATGGAAACAAATTTAAATAATGTAGAAATTAATTCATTAAGAAGAATGTTAAGATAAAGATAATTCGATCATATTTTCATCAAGTATAAAATATTGAATGCTACAAAAATAAGACATCCATTTTCATGATCTTTATAAAACCATTTAAAATAAAAAATTATTGTTAATATTTATATAGGTTCTTAATTTGTTTATTAAGAAAAGTTATAGAAATACTCATTAAATCGATAACATCTTATTAATTATATTGATTAAATCTTATAGATATATGTTTTATTTTTCAATTTATATAATATTATAAATAGTATAGAGAGATTAAATAGATCACGAAAAATTGTGATCTAATTCGCACTCTAACTTTTGTATTGCTATTAGATTTTTTATATTATTAAATATTATTATAGAAAAATACAAGTCTTACTGTTTGGACTTTTCGTTATATAGATATGTTTTATTTTTTAATTTATATAATATTATAAAAGGCATAGAGAGATTAAATAGATAATGAAAAACTATGATCTAATTTACACTCTAACTTTTCTGTTGCTATTAGATTTTTTATATTATTAAATATTATCATAGAAAAATATAAGTGTTACTATTTGGACTTTTCGTTATTGTTCTTAATTATTTTTTTCTAAAATTATTTCATAATTAAAAGGTTGTTAATAAATTAATATTAAAATATTTTTTAATAAATGAGAAAATGTAAACTTGTATCATTATATATCGATATTATAAGAAAAAATGTGGTAAACTTATATAAAACAAATAATAAATGTTACTCGACGTCGCCTCCCGGCGCCGTCTCGCATTTTATTATGTGAGATTATTATTAGCAATAGAGGCAAATTTAAATAATGTAAATAAATTCATATTTAATTTTATCAAATTGATGTACGAATTCTGAGAATTTTCATCAGTAATTGATATTTACTCGCATTTGAACTGCTTGATTGAATCTTGTTTTATATTATCATTGATTCAATAACATGATAGTGAATGTGTTTTACTTATTGATACGTTTAATTACATAAATGCATATTATTCTAATTTAAATCACAATTTCTCTGAACAATTAGTTCCATCACTACGCCCAAAATCTTTGATTGAATATAATGCATTTTAATTAAATACTAAATTTATATATTAAAGTTTGATGTATTAGTTGAGTTGTAATTTTAGACATTATGATTTGGTAGCACAAACAATAGTTTAGAACTTGAAATATATAGTTAATAAATAAATGTTATAGTTATAAAATGTTAAATCTACCGTATAACACATTGATAAATATTTAATACTTTTAAAAATAAATCAATACTTATATAAAAGTATGATATTATTATACATAGATATTATAAGAAAAATATGAAATAAGTAACTTGATCAAATACAAAATAAATGCTTGTCGACGTCATCTCCCGGTGCCGTCTTGCATTTTATTATGTGAAAATTTATTATAATCCATGAAGGCAAATTTAAATAATGTAGAAATTAATTCATTAAGAAGAAGGTTAAGAAAAAAATAATTTGATCATATTTTCATCAAGTTTAAAATATTTATTATTATAAATAGTTTAATTGATTAGAGTAAATGGTTGTCATGAGATAATGAACCATTTTATGTAACTCTATAATATTTAAAATTTGGGATAATAAATGATAATTGATCCTAAAAATATTTTTTTTATATCTTCCATGAATGAAATTAGTGGAAGAATTTCAATTAAGGGTATAAATTACTTGTATACATATTTATATATTTTTATTTTAATTAAATTTTTAAATAAAAAATTGAGTAATTGATGTTAAATGATAATATATATAAGGAAAGAATTTTTTAAAAAATAGTTATTTTACAATAAAGGCAAATATCATGAAATAATTATATCACCATTTGCTCATATTTAAATTTTGAACTAAAGAAAAATATGAAATTGATAGAAGAAAGTCAATAGAGCTTTTGAAATAGATGTATAAACTTTTCGTTTGAATATTTAAAATTCAAAATTTTTCGATTTAGCAAAAATTATTGGATGATTTTGATGACTCTGAAGTGAAATTAAGATAAGATTTATAACATATATTATATATTTAATTACACATAACAATTTAACTCATATATAAGCATATGAGTTACTTGTATATATATTTTTTTGTCATTTTATACTCAAAAATAAAAGTTGAAAATATGAGTAATTGATATTAATTGATACTACATATAAGGAAATTTTTTTAAGAAAGAAGATACATTTTTTAGGTATGTGTATATATATTCATTTATAGATGTATAATTCAAAATTTTAAAAATAAAATAAAATTATGGATATTTATTGTTGATTGATTTCACAACTAAGGTAAAATTAAAATTACACATAAAATATATATATATTACACGTGTATATTTGTAATTCAAACTTACATGTGTATATTTAAAGTACGCGTAATTTGAAATTTGAAATTTCTAGTTAAATTGAATGGAAGATTTTGTTGGCTCTATAATATAATTAAGATAGCTAAAATCATGGAAAATTTTTGTCCATAATTTCACTTTATAAAACTAATAGTTAGTCGAATGTCATGTTTCTACAATGCACGTTTGTGTAACATACACCAAGTTCCAAATACTCCTTGTATTGTATGTTTTATAAATGCAACAATTTTACATATGAACTAATTGAATCTTTTCTTTTCGTCTTTCCATTCCATAGCTGATAACATATATAAAATAATTGTTTAGCTAATTAAACAAATATAATATTTTATAATAATGATACTCCACAGAAACATAATTAAAATATGCTAACAATCTTTATATGAAAAAATCACACAAACATAACTAAATATCACGCGTACATACACATATATGTACACATACATAATCTATATAAAGAAATTTTTTTATAGATTAAAAATAAATAATATACAAAAACTCGTAAAATAGATATACTTAATTTTATATCAAAAATACATAAGTTTTGTTCATGTTCAAATATATATACCTGATTTGATATTTGATGATGAATTTATTGATTATATTCATCGACACTTAATCTGTAAAAATAAAAAAATCAATAGTGAACCAACACATTACATAAATACATATATAACATATTTAAAAAATAATATGAATCGAATAGAGAGAGATATATAAGAATAAAAAAGGAAGAAAAACAAAAATGGAGAGATAAAAATAAAGTAAATTATGGAAGAAGAATCAAAATAATGTTTCAAATTTTGAAAAGGATAAAATCATGACAATCAAAGATTTGAAAAAAAAAATTTAGAACCCATATTTATATAACATATAAATATGCTAACATTTTATTAATAAGTTTATGTGAGATATTTGCAATTCAAACTATAAACTGCAATGAGACACATATATACCGAAAATACCTATATTTGAATAATATGTCTGATGTTTTGTTCTTTCTAGATAACTGGTTTAATATTAATCATCTGCACAAATCAAACAAATGTTAGTAAATTACAATCATGTTAAACACATATCAAAACATACATATAAAATTAATATAAACATCAATAAAAGAACTATGGAGAAAGAGAGACACATGTGACATAAAGAAAAAATAAAAAACACAAATATATTATATTCGTACACATACAAACATAAAAAGTCTATAAAGATTGGGCGAAAAAAAAATCAAGGCGAAGAAAAAAAAGATGAGAGAGATTAATGAATAAGTAAAAATGAATTATAATCAGGAGTATAAGATACAAATTATTTATGGAAAGATAAGTGTGTTTTCAAAATTTGAATTAATGATGTCATGATTTTAGTATTTGTGATTGTACTAAACATAATTAATGCTAAAATATAATAATTTATCTTGTAATTACAAATATATTAAATTACAATATTAGCTATTAGAGGAGGGAAGATTAGTAATTAAGATGAGGGATAAATTATGGATTGGGTAATTAAGATTAGAGATATACTGTTAGTTGATTGATTCATATATTATGGAAAGTTTTGATTTTGAATTTATTTGTTAGCTGCAAAAAATATGTAAAGTGGGTAAAAATTTAAATTTCAACGGTAAATATTTTGATCCATGGGTAAAAAATATTGATAGTCCGCGGGTCGTCTCAAAATGTATGAGAAGTTAATATACTGTTAGTATATTTTACAAATGGGTAAAATCCGTAGAATATTTGGGTAATCCAGGAATAGTAAATTACTATAATATTCAAGAATGTAAAGGAAATTTTAAAAGAAGGATAAAATAGTAATTCTTAGGGGAAAAATTAGCACCTATTACGAATATCATAGATGGGTGTGGAAAATATTTATATGGGGTTTTTTTATAATAATACTATAATTAATAATCGACATGTAATTAAGATTTTATAATATTAATAAATTCCTACATTTTTATGAATTATACCCTTCTCTAAATTTTATGGAATAATCAATTATTAATTTTAATGTGCGTTAATATAAAAATATTTATAATATAAAAATAATTAACTCTTAATTATTAATAGATGAATATAATTTTAACAAATCGTAATTAACATTGATTGATTTAGTCGATCGTGTAATTTAACCTTAATTTCGTGAAATCAATCATTACAAAATTGAAGTTAATTGATATCGGTTGATATGATGAGCATAGTCAACAGTATATAGTGTATACCCATATGAAAAATATGGGTAAAACCCGACAGTTCAGAATTTGTATATGTTTATTGTTAAATTATAATTCGGGTAAAATCCAAAACAGACTATTAGTTATAAATTGAGTAACTGATATTAATTAATAATATATATATATAATGAAAGAATTTAAAAAAATATATTTAATTATTTTACAACAAAAGTAAATATCATGGAATAATTATATCACCATTTACTCGTATTTAAAATTTTGAATTAAATGAAAATATGAAATTGATTGAGAGAAATAAATAAAGATTTTGAAATAGATGTATAAACTTTTCATGTCTATATTTAAAATTCAAAATTTTTTGATTTACCAAAAATTATTGGAAGATTTTGAAATTAAGGAAATATATGTCACATATATATTATATACTCCCTCCGTTTCACTTCAAGTGGCTGATTTGACTTTACAATAGTCAAATTTTTTAAAGTTTGACCAAATATTACATATATTATATAATTAAAAAAATTATAAGATATATATCATTGAAAAGTTTATGTAATTTTCTTTAAAATGTATTTTCCAGATTTTTAAAATTATAAATATATATATATTTTTAATTTTCTGTCAAAATTAATTAAATTTGACCGTTGAAAAGTCAATTGAGACACTTGAAGTGGGACGGACGGAGGGAGTAATTAATTATATATATATATATATATCACATTTAACTCATATATAAGGATATGAGTTATTTTTATGTATTTTTTATTTTATATTCAAAAATAAATGTTGAAGATATGATTAATTGATGTGAATTGATATTACTTTTAAGGAAAAAATTTAAAAAAAGAATAAACATTTTTTTAGGTATGTATATATATTCATTTATAAATAAATAATTCAAAATATTAAAGATAAAAACAAATTATATATGGATCCTTATTTTTTTGATTGATTTCACAATTAAGATAAAATTAAATTACACATACAAAAAAAGACATAAATTACATGTGTATATTTGTAATTCAAACTTACATACACATGTGTATATTTAAATTACGCGTATTTTGAAATTTTAAATTATATATACATGCATTGCATGCTCCATAAATATGCAACAATTTTATATAGGAACTAATTGAATATTTTCCTTTCGTCTTTCCGTTGCATAGGTGATAATATATATAAGACAATTATTTAGTTAATTAAACAATTATAATGGTTTATAATAATGATACTCCACATAAGTATAATTAAAATATGCTATTATTATTTGAAAAACTATTACTAATAATGTAGGTAAATTTAAATAATGTAAAAATTAATTCATTGAGAAAGAAGGCTGAGAAAAAAAATATTTCGATCATATTTTCATGAAGTATAAATTATTAATTAGAGTAAATAATTTAATTGATTAGAATAAATGAAAAGGTAGTAATTAGATATTGAACCCTATATAATCACATATGTAATTCTATTATATTTAAAATTTGGGATAATAAATGATAATTGATTCTAAAAATATTTTTCGATATCTTCCATGAATGAAATTAGTGAAAGAATTTCAAACAAGGGTATAAATCACTTGTATACATATTTATATATTTTCATTTTAATTAAATTTTTAAATAACAAATTAAGTAATTGATATTAAATGATAATATATATATATATATATATATATATATATATATATATATATATATATATATATATATATATATATATATATAAAAGGAAAGAATTTATTTAAAAAATTCATTTATTTATAACAAAGGTAAATATCATGGAATGATTATATCACCATTTGTTCATATTTAAATTTTGATCTGAGGAAAAATATAAAATTGATAGAAGAAAGTCGATAGAGATTTTAAAATAGATATATAAACTTTTCATTTCTATATTTAAAATTCAAAATTTTTCGATTTAGCAAAAATTATTGAAAGATTTTGCTGACTCTCAACTGAAATTAAAATAAAATTTGTCACATATATTATATATTTAATTGCACAAATAACAATTTAACTCATATATAAGTATACGAGTTACTTGTATAATATATATATATATATATTCATTTTATATATATTCAAAAATAAAAGTTGAAAAATGATTAATTGAAGTTAATTGATTCCATATATAAGGAAAGAATTTTAAAAAAGAAGAAATATTTTTTTAAGTATGTGTATACTCATTTATTAATGTACAATTCAAAATTTTAAAGATAAAATTAAATTATAGATATTTTTTGTTGATTGATTTCACAACTAAGGTAAAATTATATTACACATAATAAAATATAAATTACACGTGTATACATGTGTATATTTAAATTACGCCGAATTTGAAATTTGAAATTTGAAATTTCTGGTTAAATTGAATGGAAGATTTTGTTGACTATATAATATAATTAAGATAGTCAAAATCATGGAAAAAATTTGTCCATAATTTCAGTTTCTATAACTAATAATTAAAATTTGTGTACCCTACACCAAATTCCAAATATTCCTTGTATTGTATGCTCCATAAATGCAACAATTTTACATATGAACTAATTGAATCTTTTTCTTTCGCCTTTTCATCCATAGCTGGTAACATATATAAAACAATTGTTTAGCAAATTAAACAAATATAATATTTTATAGTAATGATACTCCACAAAAATATAATTAAAATATGCTAGCAATCTTTATATGAAAAAACCATATAAACATAACTAAAAATCACGCGTACATACACATACACGTACACATACATAATTTATAGAAACAAAAAAAATTTATAGATTAAAAAAACAAATAATATACAAAAATTGGTAAAATAGATATACTTATTTTTGTACCAATAATACATAAGTTATGTTCATGTTCAAATCTATATACCTATTTAATATTTGATGATGAATTTACTGATTATATTCTTTGACACTTAATCTGTAAAAATAAAAAAAATCAATTGTGAAACAACACATTACATATATAACACAATAAAAAAACAATATGAATTGAATAGTGAGAAAGAGATATAACAATCAAAAAGGAAGAAAAAATAAAAATGGAGAGATATAAATATGCTAACATTTTTATTAATAAGTTTATGTAAGATATTTGCGATTCAAACTATAAACTGCAATGAGACACATACTATGTTACTCCGACTCGGGTACGGCGTGTCGGACACAACACATATCCGAGTGTCCGACTCGAAAAATCTAAAAATTGGGGACACGGGGACACTGTCCAATTTTTGGACACGGGGTGCGGGGACACGATACAATATATTAATAAATATGTTTGGTAGGCAAGACACTTTAACAAATAGAAACAATAAAACTCATATTAAACACTATTTTAGTATTTTGTAAAGGACTTTGCAAATTAGGCGTATTCTCTACTTTTATCTCATTTTTGTTCTTTTCTTTTTTTCTCATATATTTATCTTGAATCATTAGATTGACTCATATGTGGTCTTTAAGTTAGTCAAAGTGTCCACATTTCAGTCAAAGGATCCGACACGAAATAAGTGTCGTGTCCAAGTGTCCAAGTATCCGACACGGGTACGGTGACTGAAACAGAAGAGTCGGAGTAACATAGGACACATATATATACTGAAAATACCTATATTTGATTAATATGTCTGATGGTTTGTTCTTTCTGAATAACTGGTTTAAGATTAATCATCTGCACAAATCAAACAAATGTTAGTAAATAACAATCATGTTAAACAAATATCAAAATATACCGATACAATCAATATAAACATCAATAAAAGTACTATGGAGACAGAGAGACACATGTGACATAAAGAAAAAAAACAAATATATTATACACATACACTGATACACATACAAACATAAAAAATTCATAAAGATTGAGCAAAAGATAAAAAATGAAGAAAAAAAAGATGAGAGAGATTAATGAATAAATAAAAATAAATTATAGTAAGAGTATAAGATATAAATATAAGATGCAAATTATTTATGGAAATATATGTGTGTTTTCAAATTTTGAATTAATGATGTCGTGATTTTAAAATTTGTGATTGTCCTAACCATAATTAATGCTAAAATATAGTAATTTATCTTTTTAAGTACAAATATATTAAATTACAATATTATAATAGCTATTAGAGGAGGGAAGATTAGTAATTAAGATGAGGGATAAATTGTGGGTTGAGTAATTAAGATGATGGATATATTGTTAGTTGATTGATCATATATGGAAAGTTTTGATTTTAAATTTAATTGTTAGCTGAAAAAAATATGGGAAGTAGATAAAAATTTGAATTTCATTGGTATATATTTTGACTTATGGGTAAAAAATATGGATAATCCGTGGGTCGTCTTAAAATGTATGGGAAATTAATATACTGATAGTATATTTTAGAAACGGGTAAAGCCCATCGAATATTTGGATAATCCGGGAAAAGTAAATTACTATAATACCCAAGAATATACAGTAAATTTTAAAAATTTAGAAGGATACAATAGTAAATCTAAATCTAAGGGAAAAAAATAGCACCTATTAAGAATATATAGATGTGATAAAATTCTTGTGCTGGCATAATGTTTTCAGCTTTTTTTTGTTTCAACCCCTTTGTACATACAGTAGAATCTTTTGCCTTGTAGCCAGGATGTTAAATTTCCAGTGAGTTAAAAATCCCTTTTTCTTCCTAAACCTACTAATTTATGTCCCCTAGGAATAAAATTCTTGTGCTGGCATAATGTTATGTTCAGCTTTTTTTTTTTTTAACCCATTTGTACATACAGTAGAATCTTTTGCCTTGTAGCCACGATCTTAAATTTCCAGCGAGTTAAAAAGTCCCTTTTTCTTCCTAAGCCTACTAATTTCTCTACCTTGCATGAACTCATGTCCCCCCCTCCGAATCATGAAAACTATCTTTAAATTTAGTAATTGGCGTGATTAACCCCAACTTGTAAAGAAACTAATATTGATAAATTATATATGCGTATTGATGATCTGCCCTTTGGCTCTGAGAAAAACAATCTATTAACTTGAACAGGTAGATCTTTAAGTCATTTGTTGTGCAACCCTTGATGGTTTTCCATGAGCTTAAAGTAGCCTGCATATGAAGTCAAATAATGTGCTGGAATAGAAAATACTTCTGCTTACCATGCCAGTTATCATGTCTTTTATTTTATTCGGATATCCGCTTCAAATCTATACTATATTATTAAAACACTTTGGTGAACCATAGAAAAGATCCTAACCGTCCAATTTTAGGTGAACCATATAAACAATCATAACCATCCAATTTTAATAAAATTTAATTTTAGAAAAGATATATATCATACATACAACTCTATCTCCGATACTCCTTTTATACAACTCCTCACGGATAATATTATATTTTTATTTTAATAAAATATCTCACATTAATCTCCTACCTATACAAAACGCACAAACATTATCCTATTAAAAAAATATATAAATAAATTATATAAAAATATATACATATAATATGAAATAAAGTTTAAATTATTATTATATCAATAAAAATAAATTCAAATCATATAAAAAATATTAAAATAAAAATATCAAAAAATTAAAAAAATTTATCTGTGCATCGCAAGGGACATAAGTTAGCATCATTTATAGGTGAAAAGTGAAAATCTTAATTTTCTCTCTTAATTTATATGAAAAATGAAAAACTTTAATTTTCTTTCTTAATTTAAATTAAAAATATTTTTAATGTATATATAGAGTCAATGACTATAAAAAATAAATTTTAAATAGTGATTGATAAGATTGAGTTGATATTATAAATACTCATTTATTATTATACAAATTAAAAATAAATTCAAATCATATAAAAAATATTAAAAAAACTAAAAAATTTCATCCGTGCATCGCATAGGATATTAAGCTAGTATCAGTTGTATATATAACATCACATTGTTCAAAATGTAAATTTTGGGTTTTTACAATTTTTTATTTTGTCTTGTCAGCATAGAGCTACAAACCTTTGGTCACAAGTTGAGGCAACATTCAAG
Organism: Oenanthe sinensis; assembly: GCA_028671895.1. Lineage (NCBI taxonomy): Eukaryota > Viridiplantae > Streptophyta > Magnoliopsida > Apiales > Apiaceae > Oenanthe > Oenanthe sinensis. Next base: position 5,146,167 of record JAPMAC010000231.1, read on the forward strand.
CTGATGGACGATGCTGGAACAGAACTCAAGTGCTTCCAAGCTTTGCGTAATCAGGAGCAGCTTGCAGCATCTCACAGAGTTAATACGCTCTGGGAAGAAGTTCAGAAGCAGAAAGAGCTTGAGCAAACTTTGCAAAAACGCTATGGTAATATTTTGTTAGAGCAAGAAAGAATTCAGACCTTGATGAATGAATTTAGAGCACGAGCGAAAGTTGAGGAAGAGAATGCTGCAAAGCAGCGTGCTCTTGAGTTGGCCGAGGCTGCAGAGCAGCAGCGTGCTCTTGAGTTGGCCGAGGCTGTGGAGAAGCAGCAAGCTCTTGAGTTGGCTGAGGCCAAGGCTGTGGAGAAGCAGCAAGCTCTTGAGTTGGAAAAACAGAATGCTGTTGAGCCGACAGAGCCTGAGACTGAAGCACAGGAAAGGCAGCTCACCGAAGTGAAACCTGCAGAAGACCATACCGCCAAGCTGGCCAAAGGCCAGGAAGAAATTTTGGGAAACCAACCATTGCTCGAGAAAAATGAGGCTGTGGCGTTATCCGAAGCCATAGACTTGGCTGAGGTCAAGGATGGTGAAAACTTTCAAGAATGCATTACTGTGACAACTGTTACAACTTCTGTTACTCACACTGTGACCACTGTGACAACTTCTGTTAGTGAAACTGAGACAAACGAGGTAGAACAAGAATTATTGTAGGATATTCGGGCTTGAAATATTTAGATGGAAAAAAGTCCAGAAAAGAGCTTCTCCTCAAGCTGACTGGTTTGAGGCCCAAGGTCGGGCTTTTTAATGTGAGTTAAATTAATTAATTTGCTTGTTGAGGTTAAAGAATATTTTGTGTTTTACTTTCTGCAGTATGCATGAACTTACATGGTTATTGGTGAGACTGTGTACTATAAGAAAATAATATATTTGGTTGACTATTGTATGGAGGGGATTGTACTTCGTAAGCCTTGTCCTTGAAAACATTTACTTCCAATTTAAGTTTTGGTACTACTCGTTAGCGCTTGTGTGGCGGGATTGGTATTTTTTTTTGCAAATAATAGCACAATTGGGGGTGAGGAAAAGTTTCATGTGCGTATTCTCGGATAACCTTTTAATATTTGGAGAGGAGGATTCAGAAGTATCTACCTAGAAACATTATGGTCTTTTAATATTTGCCTAGGAGGCTTGCAATCTGAAAGATTGAACAGTTAATGTGATAATGCAAGTTTTCAGACACAGTAGTATTATTTGCATATTGTGGTACTTAAGTTTTAATTAACAGAATTAATAATAGCTTAATTGGTAAAATAGTGGGGATCATTGTGATCATTAGGCTGTAATTCGAGTTGAGTTTTTTTGAACTCGGTTCGAGTTTTGCTAGATTTACCCGGCTCGGCTCGAACTTGTTATTGAGCTCGAACAAGTTTTTGAGTTCAACTAAATACTCGAGTCGAGACAAGTTTTTTTGGGCTCGACTCGAACTCGGCTTGATTATATTTTTAATTTTTTTTAATATATATATATTTTTATATATTATATTATATTTATTTTAGAATTTTTATTATATTACTTTTTAAAGAATGTTAATTTAAAGTTTAAATTAGGCAATTTAACAAGTTGTTGAATGAGGATTTTGGCTGGTTCCTGTAGTGTGCTAACTAGGGCTATATGTTGAAAACAATACTTACTAAGTTACAACTAGTAGTAATGTTTTTGAGGTATGAAATTGAGTATTACTACCGATTGTGCCATCCCCACTTGAGCATGTTATTACTTATCTATATACATGAAGGAGAAAACGCCTAGTACAAACTTCTAGGTGAGATGTATGTAGTTCATGCTTTCCGTGCCTATCAACTTGGGACAATGGTGCCAATGTAGCCTAATCCCACGATAGAAAACGTTACTTTTTAGAGGAACATGTAAACAAAATAGTTTCCCCCCCCATAAAGATAATCATAGCATCTGCATGAGAAGATGAATGCTGCGAATCCCAGCTCTGTAACATGCCATATATTTTGGTAAAGACAATAGAAAAAAAGTGTTGTTAATAAGTTGCACTAATCTTAAACCAACTAATCATCAGAGAGCAAACTAGCAAACTGAGGAAGCCTCCATTTCATCTTCTGGAATGAGCACATATAAAATATTGCCAAATCAGACCTAGATTCTAGAAAATATATTTTTAGTTTGATATGGTACACGGACAACCTCTTTGCCTACGTTTCTTAAACACAATTGGATGCACATTAGTGACTACATGTCAAGTGAAAAAGATAGGAAAACATACAACAAAGTATTGTCACTTGTCTCCTATATTAAAGTTAAATTTCTTTGTTGGTTTATTGTTTTTGTTCTTCAGAGCATATCCTAATTTCTCAGTTACAACTCATTCATTAGCCCTCTTTGCCTCAAATAAACCAATGAAGGTTGCCTTATAAAATCAAAAGCAGTGTTTTATGTTATGTTATGTGTTATGTAATAGGAGAACATCTCCTAACTCTCCTTCATGTATGTTATGTGTCATAAACTAAGGAAATATGTGTGTAAGCTAGCTTTACCAAATCAAAAGCAGTGTGCCTGTTGTGGTTTTACCCTGTAACTACTAGTGACAAGGTTCTTCCGTCCACTGTATTCATGTTCCTCCGTCCACTGTATTCATTTCTTGTATTCCCAGTAACTACTAGTATTAGTTAGTATATTATAAATACTACTACAACCAAGAGTTTACAAACACACACATTCTTATTATCTACGCATACATAAAATATATTGAGAGAGAGAGATGATACTGGTAGCTATAGTAGCAGAGTTGCTGAAAGAATACATAGAAGTGGTTTCTATATTATTTTATCTTGTCCTGTTTATATAATATATCGCATCTCACCAGACATGTCACTCATTCGTCTTTTCTGTCTACTAATTGGCTAAATAAAAGTTATATATCCATTAATATATGCTAAGCTGACAACTAATTTGTCTATCATTAATTGGTGATTTATTTTTAAGTTAAATTATTTCTGATCAACGACCAAAATCTTGAGTTTAAATCCACGTTGCGATTCATTTATGGTAATTCAGCCCCCTTGATAGGAAGTATGCTAATGGGTCTCAACTGACTGAATCATGCCACTCGGGGTACTGGAAGCTCCTGCTATTTTCCCATGAGGTGATTTGGCTAAGGTGCAAAGGGATGTGTGTATGATCGCCAATTCAACTAGTGTGGATGGGGTGTTTTAGAGGATTGATACAAAGTTCTTACTATTTTTCTAGGAGGTGATTTGGCTAAGGTGCAAAGGGATGTGTGTATGATTGTCAATTCAACTAGTGTGGCTGAGGTATTTTCGAGGATTGATACAAAGTTTGATCTGATGGGGGTAAAAAGGGCTTTTGTTAGCAAGTTTTAAGTTCTAACAGATTTTAGGACAAAATAGTTTTTTCTATTTAGACTTGATACATATTTCCTGTACAAAAAGTCTTAACAATGACGAGTCACATAAATTACTAATAAATAAAAGTAACAAATTTCTAATGTTTAAAAAATAAAAAAGTCTCTTATTAGTATGAATCAACTAATAATTTCAAGAATTGCAATCTTGTTGGTTGGCCTGACCTTGCCAATATAATATATACGCATTCCATCCTTGCATGTACATGTTCCTGTATGAACTGATTTTGCTTGGGCCACAAAAACGACTGATGCGTATTCATGTTTCAATTTGATTATCCCCTCTATCCAATTTGTAGCACGAAACCTGGAAAAGCGTGTAGCTTAACACGCAACCTGGAAATGCGTGTAGCTTTAACTATATACACATGATTTTTATGCGTGTTGGGTGTACGCATTACTGGAATGCATATCCGGTGGGTATTTTGGGCCATAGCATTCGCGTATAGGTATTTTGGTTACTCCATTTCAAAAAAGGGGTAATGAAGGCCTTCACCAAAAGACAACTTTATAACATAAATATTTGCAATACCTCTTACAAACACAATTATATGCATGTAGGATATTCTAAAATAAATAAAAAATAATGTAAATTAAGAAATGATCATTATAAATTCTTCTTTAAGATTGTATTGTATGGCAAATACAGTTGTTACAGATTAAAAATGAGATGTATTTAATATATAATTAATGCTAAGGTGTGAGAGAGCTTTGAGCTTCTATGGCTGCACTAACGTTTCGTGACTAACTCAGGTCCTCGTTAACTGCCTACGTATCTCAATGGGTGTGAGAATCAAGCCAAAAAATGTAGTTCTAATGTTGAGGGGTTAAGCCCTTTATATAGGCGCACGAGGGCTTTGGAATTAGATTAGAAGTAGGAGACTTGGTGGCCAAGTCTACTATTGTCAAGGTAGTCTAAACCTACTAGGAATGAGGGTCCTCGTTGGACTCTTCCCATGTTTGGGTTTCTAAATCCTTCCAGGATTAAGGCCTTCAATAGGCTTCTCGGGCCTTTACTGAGCACTTATTAATTAATTGTGGAATTAATTAATAATAGAGGCTTATTGGGCCTATGTCTTCAACAGAGCTTGTGAGCTGGTCTTACAAATCCAGTTGACCCCTGGATTACAAATCCAGTTGATCCTATGATTTATTTTCCTAGTTCGTTTCAAGGGCCCAAGATTTTGGACCATACCAGGTCTAATAAATGAAATAATAAATGCTATATTTATTATTTCCCTAAGGCTATTTTTAACCACATCATTTGCTCCCCAACTTTTGGGAAAACTTTGTGAGTTTTCATAAAAGTTTCGCAAAGGGTTTTAAGTGCCTTACCGGGCTTTTGACTTATTTCAGTCAACCTTATTTCATCTTTTGGGCTCAGGCCTTTCATTATTAATTCTTTTAAAGAATCAATATCATATAAATTGGTCCTCCAAGAACTTTATTTGTAACAATTTCCAAAATATAGGAAATTTTCGAAATTTATCAAATTCGACCTGGAATGAGGTCGAAAAAGACCTCAAATACGACCCCAGGTCGAATCCAGGGATCGAGGTCGAACTCGACTACGATCAAGGTCGAACAGTACTTGAGATGTGCTTCTAGGTCGATATGTGGAGATGAGGTCGAAATCAACTTCGATCGAAGTCGATTACAACAGGAAAATTACTTCGATGTCGATTACGTGACTGAGGTCGAATTCGACCTCGATTGAGGTCAAATTAGACCTGAAAATCCCTTGAGGTCGAAATACGAGTATGAAGTCAATTTCGACCTCGATTGAGGTCGAATTAGACCTGAAAATCCCTTGAGGTCGAAATATGAGCATGAGGTCGATTTCGACCTCGATTGAGGTCGATTTCAACCTCCATTGAGGTCGAATATAGCCTTAATGGCTTTTTGAAGTTGAAACATGAGGCTGAAGTGGTGTTCAACCTCGATTGAAGTCGAATTTAGGCCTCAATAACTCTTTGAAGTCGAAATGTCATTCTGTAGTTGATTTCGATCTCGATTGAGATCGAGCTAGGCCTCAATTGGCTATTGAGGTCGATATATGAGGCTATTGTCGATTTCGACCTCGATTGAGGTCGAAGTAGGCCTCAATTTACCCTTGAAGTCGAAACTTGTAAATGAGATCAATTTCGACCTCATTGGAGGTCGAACATGATTTTAAAGTGCAACATTCCTTCCAGGTTTAGGGCTTCCAATTCGACCTTAATTGAGGTCGATCTATGCCTTATTTTTCCATTGAGGTCGATGAAGAATCGAAGTCGACTATCGACTTGGAATGAGGTCGATATAATCATCATTTTTCCTCCCAACTCGATTTTGGAATGAAGTCGATTGGCCTCTTGGCTATAGCTTAATTTCGACCTCAATTGAGGTCGAATATCACTTTAAATATAGACCCAAGTTGATTAATAATTGAGGTCGATTATCGACCTTATTTGAGGTCGAATTTTACCTCCAATTTACATTGAGATCGATTTGAGATGGAGATTGGATATCGATCTCATGTGAAGTCTAACTTGACTTTAGAAGTTGGACAGGCCTTCTAGGCTATATCTGTGTTCTCGACCTTGACCGAGGTCGAATTGTACCTCAAAATGGCACTAAGTCGATTCTTTTATTTCTCTATAGTTGTTGATTTTCGACTTGGTTTGAGGTTGATCAACACTTGATTTTTCTCTCCATGTCGAAATTGTTGTGGGCTTCATGCCTTTCTGTTTTTAGAAGGAGATTGAGGTCGAAATGAACCCCAAATGCCCTCATGGGTTGAAAAGTAGTTGTTTCCTTACAGATTTGATTAAGTGGAGCCTTACAGGCTTTTGGGTTTTTGGGCCCTAGATAATATGGGCCCTTACTAAGCCTTTCATTAAAGAGTCCAATTGATGTTTCCAAATAGTGGGCTTTCACAGATTTTGGATCATGGGCCTCCAATGGTCTTGGATTATGGGCCTCTAATATTTTACGAGCATTTAACCCTTATTTAGGCCTTCTGGGCCTCGGGCTTTTTAAATTCTAGGCTTTTGAGGCTTTTATCTTTGGTTATTGGGCCTTCATGGCTCATTGGTCATGGACTTCACAGGCCCAACTTCTAGATTCTTCTTCTAGGTTCTAGAAAACTCCATTTTTTTTTACTTTGGGCTTTCGTTTATAGGCTTTGATATATGAGCCCTTTTACCAGCTGTACCGGTTGACATGCCCTTCAACGGTCATGTGACCTAGAGGTGCCGGTAAAAATGGAATTTGAACAGGTAAGTGACCGGTTAGGGGTTATATATGAGTGAAGTGAGGGGATTCACTTCCCCCACTTCTCATTTCTCATTTCTCACTTTTCAAACACATTTGAGTTCTCAAGTCTTCGAGCAAATCCAGCTTCTAATACTCTCGGGGATACTCACGAAGTCGAAGCTTCAAATGGCAGGCAAGAAGACATCTCGACTGACAGCTATGAACGCGGGGTCTACTAAGAGAGGTAAACTCGTCCATCGAATCCCAATTTTTTCTTCTTACATGTCTTTGTTAGATATGATAAACCAAAGGGGGGATGAGTACCGTAGCTTGTCTCACCTAGACTCATATAGCCGTAGTAATAAATTTTTTGACTCCGATTTAGTAGAGGAATACAACCGCCTTTTCAACTTTCCCCCTCGTTTTACCATTTCTCTGGCAGAGCCTGGCGAAAGGACCTGCCATTGGAATCCTTCCAAATTGTTTATTTACATAGATGCCCTGTTAGCGGGGCTTAGGTTTCCCTTACATGACTTCATCCCCACACTTTTAGCCGACGTTCAAATACACCCTTCTCAAATCGTTCCCAATGGATGGAGGCTCATCCCTTGCTTTATGGTCCTTGGTTTAGAAAAGAGAATAAAAATGACTATCCCTCTTTTCCGTAAAATTTTTCAATTTAAAAATTCTTCTAGCCTTTCCTTGGGCTGGGTTCACATTGCCCATAGGCCTAATAAACCCCATATTTTTGATAACTCTTCGATCCCCGACAACAAACTTTATTGTAAGGAAAATTTTGTTCAAATTTCATGGGAAGGAGGAGACTGAGGTACTCTCTTTAGGCCCACATTTGGCAAGGTTGTAGACTGGAGCGCCGACTCTAATATGCTCTCAGAGGAGGAGCAAAAGGCCTATACTGCGCTCACTCAGGCGGAGACCAATGAGGTTTCTTGGGCTCTTCTGGATGAGCGTAGGTTAAAAGCCGTGGGCCTATCTAGGGCCTCAAGTAAAGGTATACCACTTTTACTTAGATTTTCCTTTTTACTCTGAACATTTTAGTGCTTTACTAACTTGCTTATGTTTTGTTTATTTTTGTCAGCTGCTGCGCAAATCAACGAGTGGACTATTCCACCTGTTGAAGAAACTGGCCGTATGAAGCGGCTAAGGCTGATGAGCGATCCCACGCAAGGGAAGGAGCTGCCAGCTTTTTTGCAGCCTCATTCCGGGCCAACTGAGGCTGAAGGCAACGAGACTGTCAAGGCACCAAAATCCCCAGCATACAAGCCAGGCTAGGGATTTAGGAAATCAGATACCGTGGTCGGCTGTACAGACCATGCTAGGGACTGGTCCCTTCATTCATTGACCCCTCGTGATTACAATGACATCGTTTTGGGGTGCGATGAGGAAAGCACCAAGGCCCTAGGTGCACAGGCACTGACATCAGTAAGTTTCTGTACTTGTCTTATTCCTATTTCATTTCACTAGCACACACTTTTTTAGGGTTCTTTTTAATGATCCTAACTTGTTTATTTTTCAGGCCAATGCCTATTTCCAAGCTTCCTAGCATCAAACTGAGTCGTGGAAGGCTCAGACAGGGAAGCATAAAAAGGAGCTTTCGGTGGCTAACGCCAAATTAAAGCACTTAGAGGAGAAGCTGGCCGAGAAAGAGGAGATCCTGAAGCAGGCCCAATCTGAAATAGTTGAACTCTGGGCCGACAAAAATGCAATTATCGACAAATACCTGGCGTAAGACGAATATCAAGATTTGATCCTTCAACACGACGACCACTTTTTTCCTACCAACTACACCATCTGGTGGAACGAGGCGCCAAAGGCGGTGTTGGATAAACATATGGGATTGTTTGATCCTAAGGTGGACTTCCAGAGTCCTAAAACAGCTGATCGCCACTCAATAGGAGGAAACCGAGGGGGATAACAGTCCCGATGTAAGGCATAAAAGGGCTCGTTAGCCCAGTCTTACTCCATCCCCCAAGCAGGCTATTCCAAAGGCAACTCCTCCAGAGCCAACAGAAGAGAGTTCTTCCGGAGAGGAAGAATCAAGTGAAGGCGAAGAGGGTTCGTCTTCATCTAGCGGTGAGGAGTCATTGAGAGGGGAAGAAGAAGAGGAGGAGGAGGAGCCGTCAAAGTAGATAGGTTTTCTATCTCTTGTATTTATGTTGGCCTCTACGGCTTTGTATAAACATTTGGCCCTCGGGCTTTTATTTATGTAATCGTGTTTCTTCACATTTCTGTCTATTTACTTTCTACCTTTGTTTTGCTTGTTTTTCGTGTTTAACTTGAACATAAACAACAAATACTTGCTAGGCTTGTAAAAGACTTAGTAAAAATGACCAATGTTATAAAGATAATAGAAAACATTTTTTAGAAACTTATCAAATTGTCCAACATAACTTAGAATTAAAAACATGTCATGCCTTCGAGGATAATAAACCGGTACTTATACTTTTTTGAAAGTTAAAGTACAAAAATTAAAAATAATAAACCCTCAAGTTGGCAGCATTCCAACTTCTTGGGATTTCAACTCCTTCAAGAGTTTGGAGCTTGTACGTGCCCTGCCCTATGACTTTCTTCACTTGATAGGGTCCTTCCCAGTTCAGAGCTAACTTGACCTTTAGACCTGCCCCAGATGTCTCCATCTTTCGCAGGACTAAGTCTCCTTTGCGGAAGAACCTTTCCTTCACTCTAAGGTTGTAATAGAACAAAGCTTTCTTCTGATTTGCTACTATTCAGGCATTGGCCTTGTCGCGTAACTCATCTACCAGGTCCAAAGCAAACTTCATGCCTTCTTCATTGGCGTCAATCTGGATTTCTTGCACTCTTGGTGACGTCTGAGTAATTTCAACGGGCACTACTGTCTCAGCCCCATAGGCTAGTTGGAACGGTGTAACTCTTGTTGAAGCTCTACAAGTAGTTCTGTATGACCATAAGATTGGAAGCAATTCATCAACCCAAGTCCCTTAGGAGCATTCAATCCTCTTCTTGACTCCATCCAGGATGATTCTGTTGGTCACTTCGGTTTGTCCATTTGACTGTGGATGAGCGACTGAGGTGAAGCGTAGTTCGATGTCATAGTTCCCACAGTACTCTATGAAGTCCTTGTTGTTAAATTGAGTCTCATTGTCCGTCATAGGATTCATGGTAACCCATACTTGCATATAACATTCTCCTAGAAGAATTGAGTCACATTCTTAGTATCAATCTTGGCCAGGGGATTGGCTTCTATCCACTTAGTGAAGTAATCGATGGCGACTATGAGAAATTTCCTCTGTGCACTGGTCATAGGAAATGGGCCTAAGATATCCATTCCCCACATGGCAAAGGGGAGTGGAGAGTTAATGAATGTCAGTATCTCAGGGGGCTGCCTAGCGATGAGCGCAAACTTTTGGTAGCGATCACACTTCTTAACGTAAGCTTTAGCATCTCTAAGTATTTCAGTCCAATAGAATCCCAGTCTTATGTCTTTATGAGCAAGAGCCCTGCTCCCAAGATGTTGGCCACATATACCTTTATGAACTTCCCTTAGGGCCGCTTCAGCCTCGTGGGGTCTCAGACACTTTAAGTAGGGTATCACAAATGATTTATTATAAAGTATTCCCTCTATGAGGGCATACTTTAAGGCTCTCACAAATAGCATGCGTGCCCCTATAGGGCCAGTTGGTGTCTCTCCCGTCTCCAAGTAGAGTTTGATGGGATCCATCCAACATGCTCCCAGCCCAATCAGAGCTACCAGTTTAGCGTTAATGCTTGGGGTCTTCAAGACTTGGAAATAAACACTGCCAGAACATCTATCATTCTCTAATGATGCAAACTTAGATAAGGCATCAACCTTCACATACTCCTCTCTCGGAATATAGTCGAAGTGGCATTCTTCGAATTGTGTAGCTTGAGCTTTAACAATCCTCACATATTCTGCCATAGTCTCTTCTCGGGCCTCAAACTCCTCATTCACTTGAGAGATCACTAACCTTGAATCACCACATATCTTCAACTTGTTCACCCTCAGGGTTCTGGCCAGACCAAGGCCAGCTATCAAAGCTTCATACTCTGCTTCATTGTTTGTGGTGGGGAAATCCAACTTGATTGCGTACTCGACAACAAACCCATCAGGGATTTGCAAAACCAAGCAAGCACTACTAGTGCTCGTTTTTGAAACTCCGTCAAAAAGGAGTAGCCAGTATTCTTTGAGTTCCTCCTCTTTTTCCTTATTCTTTCCAGTTTCTTTATTTTCTTCCTTCCCCCGACTTCTTGGTTGGGAATGGTACATTCAACCACGAAGTCAGCTAGAGCTTGAGCCTTGATGGTCGTTCTTGGCTTGTATCTGATTTCGAACTCTCCAAGCTCAATAGCCCATTTAGTTAGCCTTCCACTGGCTTTGGGGCTATGCAATATATTTCTCAGGGGCTGGTCAGTTAAAACTTCAATAACATGTGCCTGGAAGTACGGGTGTAGCTTCCTTGAAGCCATCACTAATGCTAAGGCAAACTTTTCAATCTTTGAGTAGTTTAGCTCTGTTCCATGCAGAATCTTGCTAACATAATAAATGGGTTTCTAAACCTTCGCTTCCTCTTTCACAAGAATAACACTCAGGGATGAGCTAGAGACTGCGAGGTATAGGTATAGCACTTCTCTAGGTTTCGGTTTGGCGAGCAAGGGTGACTCAACCATATATTTCTTCAGTTCTTCAAAAGCTGCTTGACTCTCGTCATTTCACTCGAAGTTTTTAACCTTCTTGAGGGCCTTGAAAAATGGTAGGCACTTTTCTCCCGACTTGGATATGAAGCGCCCCAGGGCTGCTACCCTTCCCGTAAGCTTTTGGACATCTTTTACCGTCTTGGGTGGCTCCATGTCCAAGATTGCTTGAATTTTATCGGGATTGGCCTCAATGCCTCTTTTGGAGACCATCAGGCCTAGAAATTTTCCAGAACCTCTACCAAATGCACACATGGCCGGGTTCAACATCATCTTATGGGTTCTCAGAACTTCAAATGCCTCACTCAGGTGCTCAAGATGATCGTCCTTGTCTAAGCTTTTGACTAACATGTCATCAACATAGACCTCCACGGTCTTACCAATGAGGGGCTTGAAGATTTTATTTACAAGCCTTTGATACGTGGCTCCTGCATTCTTAAGTCCAAAGGCCATAACCAGATAACAAAAAACACCAAAGTCAGTGATGAATGATACCTTAGGGATGTCATCAGGGTGCATTTTAATTTAGTTGTAGCTACAGAATTCATCTATGAAGCTAAACATCTCGTGCCCAGCTGTGGCATCTATTAACGTGTCTATCCTTGTCAATGTGAAACAGTCCTTAGGACATGCATCGTACAAATCAGTGAAGTTGACGCACATTCTCCACTTCCCATTGCTCTTTTTGACCATCACTGGGTTGGCCAGCCATTCAGGAAATTGAGTTTCTTCAATAAACCCAGCTTCCAACAATTTCTCTACCTCCTGCTTAATGGCCTCTTGTCTTTCAGGAGAAAAACTCAATTTCTTCTATTTGACTGCTGTCCTTCCAGGATTCATATTCAACCGATGTGTTATAAGCTCGGGGTCTATCCCTGGCATGTCGGCTGCTGTCCAAGCGAAAACATCCCTGTTATCTTGCAAGAATTGAACCAGCTATTCTTTTAGGTCCTTGGGGAGTGAAGTCCCCACATATGTCACCTTTTCGGGATTTTGAGGTTCCAAAGGAGCAGGCTCCAGGTCCTCCGCAGGCATACCCCTATTTTCTTCTCGGTCCCTGTCATCCATGTCTTCAATATGGAGGACCTGCCCCCAGTGCCACTAGGCTTTAAGGCGGCCACATAACAACTTCTAGCCATTTTTTGATCTCCTTTCTCTTCTCTCACTCCATTCCTAGTTGGGAATTTGAGCTTCAGATGGTATGTAGAGGCTATCACCTTGAAGGCATGCAGTCCCGTCCTGCCAAGGATCGCATTGTAGGTGGTGCTTGCCTTGATAACTAGAAAATTCAGCATCTGAGTAAACTGTCGAGGTTCTTCGCCCATAGTCATGGGTAGTTGTATAATTCCTTCTATCCGGGACTTCACTCCATTGAAACCATTGATAGGCATGTTGGAGGGGGTCACTTGTGAATCGTTATATCCCATCTTCACGAAGGCTTTCATAAAATAGGATGTCTACAGACGATCCATCGTCTACCAAGACTCTCTTCACCAGAGAGTTTCCTATGACATGGGTGATCACCAAGGGATCATCGTGGGGGAACCTTACCCCTTCTAAGTCAGAATCATTGAACGACAAAGAGACCTCAGTCCTTGTCCTCTTGGGAGGTTCTCCCACAATGCTCATTACCTCTCGGGCATGTGCCTTCCTGGTGTTTCGAGAGTTACTTGCTGCGGTGGGCCCTCCTGAGATTACGTTGATCACAGGCCCTCGGGGCTGATTATTTCTATATTTGGGGTAAGATTCCTTTCGTTTATCATTGTGACTTCTGTCTTGTCTAGCACCCTCCTTGGTGTATTTTTCCAACTTTGCTCTTCTAATCAGAAATTCTATCTCATCTTTCAACTGACGACAGTCATCAGTGTCGTGTCCCACATCTCTATGGAACCGACAGTACGCGTTCTTATTTCTCTTTTCAGGATCAGTCCTTAGTGGCTTCGGCCATCGAATGTCTTTACCCTTTTCAATGTCCATCAGTATTTGGCTACGGGCAGTGTTCAGCCTTGCATACTCTGTGGACCTGGATCCTCCCTTCTTTTTGGAGTCATTAACATCATCATTCTTTGCATACTTGGTATCAACAATATACTCAGTATCGCTGGGTCGTTTCTTAGAGTAAGTGTTCGAGGCTTGAAACCCTTGGGCTTTCCTCATACTTTCCTCGGCCTTGATATACTTTCCAGCCCTCTCCTGGAGCTCATTCATACTTTCGAGGGCCCTCTTGGCTAACGATCTTCTGTAATTTTCGTCAGAAGTCCCTTGCTGTAAGGCTATCATAGCTACTTTCTGGTCTAAATCAGGGACCTTCAAGGCTTCCTTTATGAACCTGTTCATATAATCCCTCAAGGACTCATTCTTCTCCTGATGCATGTTCATTAGTGAAGTCGAGCACTTCTCATGAGTCTTGCTGCTGATGAATTGTCCAACAGAGTGTGGTGGTAGACGACTAAACCACCGTTGAGCCATACCACTTAGGGTTTGGGGGAACGCTTTACACTTGATGGCGTTGTTTACAGGCTGCAACAACAGTGCATTAGAGAACGTGAGAACATGATTTGAGGGATCCCCCATTCCATCATAGGCCCTAATTGTAGGCATCTTAAACTTCCTTGATATCTTCTCATTCATGATACTTTTAGTGAAAAGGGGAGTAAGATCATCAGGATCTCCAAGTGGTAACAGGTTTTAGGGGTCAGCCCTAACATGACTTGCCCTTGTTTGCCTCCTAGTTGGGGGCTCATCCAAATCTATAATAGGTGCGTTTCTTATCGATCCCCCAACACCTTCAATTCTAGGGTGCTGTCACCTTGCTAACTCCCTCTCCAGGTCCTTCGTCAGTCGCTGTGCTTCAGCTTCATGAGTGCGTATTTTGTCTTGAAGGCTCATGTAGTCATTATCTTGTGGCCCTCAGGGCTGGGTACTCCTCCCTCCAAGGGGCTCCTTGCCGGGCCGCCTCCTTCGTGGGTTTATATCCTTGTCAGAAGAGTCCTCGTCATCCGTAGAGTAAGGTCTAGAGAAGTCACGACTTCTCGGTTATGAGGCGCGTATTCTGTCTTGGAGGTTCGTAGTTTCTTGGGAGCCCGTAACGAGGGTCGGGTGTTATGGTAGATGAGGCATGCAAAGTAGGAGGAACAATAAAAGTTGTACGAAGGGGAGGAATTACTTGGAGCGGAGGAACTGAAGCATAGATAGACACGTCAGGGTTTTAAGGATGAACAACGATGCTTAGGGGTCTGGCACGCCGAATACTTGCTTCAGGGTCCTCAATGGAGGTGTTAGGAACAGTAGTTCCTTGCTCATGCGTCACAGCGGGGGCATCGTTTGCGTCAACAGTGGTGTCAGGGATCTTTCCTTCGAGAGTGCTCGCAGTTCTAGGTGTTCTTTCCATGGTTGTTATTCGGGTTTCCATAGACGGCGCCAAATGTTACGGATTAAAAATGAGATATATTTAATATATAATTAATGCTAAGGTGTGATAGAGCTTCGAGCTTCTATGGATGCACTAACGTTTCGTGACTAACTCAAGTCCTAGTTAACTGCCTACGTATCTCAATGGGTGTGAGAATCAAGCCAAAAAACGTAGTTCTAATGTTGAGGGTTTAGACCCTTTATATAGGCGCATAAGGGCCTTGGAATTAGATTAGAAGTAGGAGACTTGGTGGTCAAGTCTCCTATTGTCAAGGTTGTCTAAACCTAATAGGAATGAGGGTCCTCGTTGGACTCTTCCCATGTTTGGGTTTCTAGATCCTTCCAGGATTAGGGCCTTCAACAGGATTCTCGGGCTTTTACTGAGCCCTTATTAATTAATTATGAAATTAATTAATAATATAAGCTTATTGGGCCTATGGCTTCAACAGAGCTTGTGGGCTGGTCTTACAAATCCAGTTGACCCTTGGATTACAAATCCAGTTGATCCTATGATTTATTTTCCTAGTTCGTTTCAAGGGCACAAGCCTTTAGACCATATCAGCTCTAATAAATGAAATAATAAATGCTATATTTATTATTTCCCTAGGGCTATTTTTACCCACATCAACAGTTATATAAGTACCGCTAATATAATTTAATAATTTATATTATTAAAAAATATTAAAAATAAATTAAATATTTTGATTAATACTTTATATTTGTCACTTGTGAATTTGTGATTAATTGTTAATGCATACCTTTCTAATTTTACAATAATATAATTTATTCAATTTTATTCTAAAATACACCAAGTCACCAATCAATAACACATTAAATTCATAATATCATAGTTTGCTATACTTCAATTAAATTAAAATTAAAATTAAAATTTTTATAATTATTAATGATTTGGTACTTATTGCCTACATTTATTTTGGATTTGTTTCCCAATAAAAAAAAATAAGATTCCCATATTATTATCATTATTTATTTATTTGTTATCATATATTTAACATATACATATTATAAAAATAAAGTGACATTAAGTATGAATGTATCAATGTATGACTGTATGAATAAATGATAATATGAATTCAAAAAATTATTTAAATTATTTGAAAAGTTAACTATCAAAATATTATTGACATTAAGTTACAAATACATCCAAATTATATTTGAATATATGTTATTTCATATAACATAAGTGTATTATTTTAAAATTTTATTCATCATTTTTAATAGAAGGAAAAATATTTTTAGATTAAAGTTGAAAAAAATAATAATTGGATAATTTTTATGATTATTAAGCTAAAACTCGATAAGCTCGATAAGAACCCGGAAACTCGATAAAAACTCGAAAACTCAAAACCATGTTAAAAATTCAACAGACTCGATAAGCTCGATAAACAATAAGCTCCAAAACTCGTGAACGGCTTAAATTCGACTCGTATAATAAACGAACCGAACTCGAATAAACATTTCAAACTCGATTATTTTTAAGCTTGGCACGATAAAAAAAAGTTCGAACTTGATTATGAGAAGCTGGAACTCGGCTTGGCTCAGCTCGAATTATAACCCAATAGATGTTGGTTGTATCAATTTTCTTCCCACGTCTAAAAGTTGTTCCGTTTGAACGTAGTCAATGTGTTCCCCAAAATTAAAAAAGAAGATTTAAAGGGAAAATGTTAAAAAAAAGCTAATATAAATATGCTTCTTTTATTTAATACAAATAATATACAATTAAGAGAAAAACATTATATATACTAGCTTATAAGCCATACACGAATGAATAGATTTTCAATATTTTATTTGTATTAAAATAATTTTTTTCTATTTTTTTATTCTTCCAATAATTAACAAAAATAATACACAAATCTGAATTACTAACATATTAAAAAACATGTAAATAAATTATAATAAACATGTTTGCCCAGAAAGATAAACTATTACAGAAGGGGGGTTGAATGTAATAGTACCAACAAATCGATTAAGAATACAAGTATGTAAAAGATGAATGCGGTTTTGTATTAAAGATTGAACAAGTTACAAAACTCTCTCAAGAAGTTGTTTGTTCTCAAGAGCTGCTAGGTTATGAAAAGTATGATTTGCTAAGATATATCAATGTTAACCTATGTCTGTGTTTATATAGACACAATTACAATTCAATTACAAATAAGAATAGAAATAGTATAGCTTTACATAAGGAAATACTCTTGCATTCGGATTCCTTCTTACTTTCCTATTCAGACTCTGATTTGAATTGCTTCCTGACAAACTCTGATATTAAACTCTGTCGGTTATTATTCGCTGATAGAGTAAACTCTGTCCGACAGTTCCTTAACCTCTGATGACGTCATCAATATAAACTCTGACTTGTATTCTCTAACAGCCATCAGTGTTTGCTTCCTAACAATCTCCCCCAATTTATGCTTTAAGAAATAAAACATAAATTCCACTTATGATGTCAGAAATCCAAGACAAATGCATCAGAGTTTGTTTGTCATGTTTAACTTAGATTCTTCTGTACGAAAAGTCATCTTTCAGAAATTGACTTAGAAGTTTGTCTTTAGCAGCTCTCAGTAGATCAACCAGCTTATCTTTCAGTTCCTTCATCTGGTCAGAAGAATCATCAATCTGATAAATAGCAACCCTCAAAGTATAAATAGATGAACTGTCCATTCTTTCATCCAAAGCAATACAAAAATCCTTCATTCTATCAGGATTTAAGATTAGTGTAGGAATCCCTAACACCATCTTGACTTTTGCATCTCCCTTTCTCATTGCTCTTCTTGATCCATATTCATGTAAGTATCCAGGCTCATACTCCTCAGATTTTATCATCATTAATCTTTCACTTTTCTTCTTCTCAGCTATTGCTCCTTCAAGAATTTTTACCCATCTAGAAGTCACCTCATTTTCATCATTTAGGAGAAACAAAACATGTTCAAGTTCTTTAGATGCTTTCTGAATTAAGTCTTCTTGAGCAATCTTCATAACTCTTCCATCTTCCAAGAAATAAATAAGTTTCTCCTTAGCTTGAGCACCATCAAAGATATCCTTCACAATATTAACAGATATTAGCTTGTCTAAATGTTCTTGAGATAGTTCTTCTTCAGGTTTGTTTTTCAATGAATAAGGATCTCTGAAGATGTTTGCTTCACCTCTGTAGACCTTAGCATGTGAATCACCAATACCACCTTTATCTTGTCCAAGTCTGGCATTGAGTGTCAGAGTTTGAGTGTTTGTCCACAGAAGATCAAACTTTCTCTTCCTTATCAGAGATTGTTGTTGTTCTTCTTCCTCATCATCAAAACTTGAACCACCTGGAAGAAAAGTTGTTCCAGACATAGTAAGAGGATTCTTTGGCTTAGCTGGAGCTTTTTGTTGAATTCTAGAAGATGATCTTGTTTGAATTTCTGAGATTGGTTTTGGTTGAGTAATTGGTTTGACTGGCTTGGGAGCTTCAACATTCTTGGCTTGAATGGGCTTAGCTTCTGGCTTCTTCTGTTGAACAGGTACCATATTCTGAATTGGACCTTTTCTTATATACCTTTTCTTTTTCTGGACTTGAGCAATGTTAGTACCAGACTTCTTCAATTCAGCTTCTACAGCAGCTGGATCCATTCCAGGATTTTCTTCTTCAAAAACTTTCCTAGCCAGCTCTGCATCTTTTAGATTCTGTTTTTCAATTTTCTCATGCTTCTCTTCTTCTTCAAGACTTCTTGCAATTTCCAAATCAGCTTCTATCAGAGTTTGTTTCTTGATCTGTTTGTCAGAGATTGGTGCCATCAGAGTTTGAGTGGTTGACGGAGTTTGACTTTGACCAATCAGAGTTTGCTGCTGTAGAATTTGTTTACCCTCCATGTGACTCCCTTGATCTGCATTATCAGGTTTATCAGGTTTTTGTACAACATCCTTTTTGCATTTGTCTGTAACTGAACTCTTCCCCTTTCTGACATCAGACTTTTGCTTGACAGTAAGAATATCAACAATGGTGTGTAACATCCCCTGCATAGAACTGATAGAGTTTGACAAAGTATCTACCTTTGCCTCCAGAGCATCTTGTCTAGATGAGATATTCTTAAATTTGACTTCCGTAGAATTCTGTAAAGATTTCACAAAGGCAGAGTTGTTGGTAAGAGAATCCTTGAGTGCACCAACTTCAGTGTGAAGACCTTTAGATAACACTATTGTAGCCTTCAAAATAGATTTCAATTCTGCAGAGTTAATCTCCTTGTCAGCTTTATTAACAAAATCATGAACATGTGGCCAAAAGATATCTTCATGTGAATATTTCCAAGAACTGTCCCAAATTTTCTATTTAAGAGAATCTATTATCACATCCTGAGAAGTTCCTGGTTGAGAAGAGAAATCTCTGTGAACACCTTCAGCATCTAAAGCAACTTCAATCTCTCTTTTCAGATTTTCTACCACCATGTAATCTGGATAACTCATGCTCAATCTTTCATGTGCATCATGTGAGTTGACTGGACACTTCTTAGTATTGTACCTTTGAGAATAAGGAATGAAAAAGTCTGTGATTTCTTCATCAGCAAAAATAGGCTCATCAGAGTCTGTATCCACCCCATCAAAGTTTGCAGCTTTATCAGAGATTAGCAAAGCATCAGAGTTTGCAACAGATAAACTCTGAGTACCTGTAGAAGATATAGAACATCCTAAGGCACTCTTATTTTTTAAAGTAATCTCATTACTTCTCACATCACACATATCATAACTTTTAAGAGTTAGATTTTGCTCACTAGAAGTAACTAACTTCTTTCTCAATTCTACCTCACCTTTTGCCAAAGCCAGTGTCTGCCTCTCATTAATTCTGTTTTTCACACATTTTACCTCAGACTCACTAAAAACGCTCAACACACAATGTCCTACAGAAATAAGAGGTGGTTGAGAAAGGTTGACTGTAGTTACATGAGTAGGGGTACCCTTTTCAGGACTATTCATGATCATTCTAGCAGTTAAATTAGAAAAGGTAAAATCTGAACATAAACTATCAGAGAATGCATATTCTGAAGAAAAGTCAGAGTTTATACCTTGAGTTGTGGATGTATATGTTGTCTCCATTGGCTGTGCAGAGATTGGTAATACCATAAGAGCATCAGTGGTTACCAGTGTAGCTTCATCAGTGTTTGTCTGTCCAATATTAGAATTTTGGTCTGCAATCATAAAATTGATGATTGGTTCTTGTGGGACCTGATTCATATCTTCAGCTACTTCACCACTTTGAGGTGAAGGTTCTTGTGTGCTTGACTCTGCCAAAAATTTGGCCTTCAGCATCAGCAACAGCAAGATCCGCAAGAATAGGTAAAGTGCCTGTATCCAAACTTTGATTGGATGGTTCTTGTGTGGCGGGGCCTTAACAACTTCTTCAACCCTTTGAGCTGAAGGTTCTTGTAGGTTGTACCCCTGATCCAAGCTGGCTTCATATGCTGGAAATGTGGCTGCTGTTGAACTTTGATCAATAGGTTCTTGTGTGCCTGGCCATGTAGAGATCGCTATCTCACTTTGAGAGATAGGTTCTTGTGTATCATGGCCAAAAATGACAGACTTCTTCTTTCTTCTTGAGAATTGTTTTGAACTTGGAGAGGCAGATGATGTAGACTGCTTGGCTTCCATCTCTTTCCTGACTTGTTCTGCAAACTCCCTAACTCTTTCATAAGAGATCTCGTTAATAATTTGCTTAGGATAGTTTGTAGGAGAATCAGAGATTTTAAGAGGACCAGCTTCCTCTGGAGTGACATATGGCTCATCTTTCAAATAATTGTGTTGTCGCTCCTGTTCAGCCTTGAGCCAAAGATCATTTAGATTCCCCAAATTTTTCCTGCAGACTGTCTTGTCAACAGTAGGCCCCCGTGTAATACGTTCACGGTTATAATGGGCAACATTTGTCCACCAATCAGCTTTTGACTTGACATACCGAGAAATCATGTTCACAATTGGAACTGGTAATCCAGGTTCCTTCCAAGGAATATTTGCCTTCCAGCTACGCCATGCTTCACCAGATTTTGCCAAGTCATCAGAGTTTAGATCAGAGATTGGAAGGTCAGAGTTTAGTACTGCATTTTAGTCCAGTGTTTGCAGCCTCAGAGTTTATAGCCTTGACTAATCTTCTCCTCTTCTTCTTCACCTCAGGCATTGGATTTATTGTGAATGGCTTCATAAAAGGTGCAGGAGGTATCTCAGAAGCCTGTTCAACAGTTTTTCTCTTGGCAAAAACCAATCCTTCATCAGAATCAGAATCTTTATCTATTAATTTTCTCCTTTTAGGAGAGGATTCTTTCACTACCTTCCCCTTCCTTTTGATGGTGCCCTGTTGAGAGGTTTATTTTACAACTACAGCCTTTTGGGAGACTGTAAAGGTTGGCAAAAGTGTCTGGGTGTTAGTGTTTAGAGGGTGTCCTGGGTTTGAATCAGAGGGTGTTAAACTCTGATCCATAGCCACAGAGAAAAAATCCCTTCCATACATGGTAAGCATTCTCTGTTTTAAGAGAAGTCTGACCCATGTGGGATAAAAAAGAGGAGAGAGATTACCTTTCTTAGTATCCTTCCTAGTTAGGTCAGTAAAAATCCTTCTATTCATACTAAAACTAGCTAAACTCTGATCATTCTCAAAATTTACATCATGCAACAAAATATTAAAAAATAACTGAAGAAATCTAGCATAATAAACAGTGTGAGCATTATCATTTATTTTGCTAGCCAGCTGCCTAATTATCATACAAGGAAAATTAAAATTAAGATTATGGGTCAGAGAATACCCAATTTGTTGTGCAAACTGTGGGATTGCATCAAAGTTTGTGCACTTGCCTGTGAAGGCCCTTGTGATGCAATCGAAGAAGAAACTTTATTCTCTTCGAAGATGGGGTCTGGTAAGACTCCCCAGATTTGTTAGGCTTCCTCCATAGCCTATAGAAACAAAAAATTCTTTTATCTGATCATCTCCCACAATATCATCATATTCAGCCACTTCTGGGAGTTGAAGGGCTTATCAAACTACGGCCGATGTTATTAAATGCTTGCCATTGCAGTTGAAAGTGATGACTGGGTCTTCATCATCACCTGCATCATTAAACTTAGCAGTCGACCAAATCCTTATCAAGGATTGAGCAGAGAAATTTGAAGGTTCCTGTAATGCGTATCTGATATAACTTTGTTCTAAGAAATCTTGAATCAAATGAAAATCGTTAGGTGCATCAGATTTGTTTAACAAAGAGATATAGTTTGTGGGTGCAAAGGTATAAGTTTGAATGGTTTGTCCTTTTGATGCCATTGAAACAAGGAGAAGTTGCAGGTTTGAACAGTTAGGCTTCTTGAGAGACGAGAGAGTAGAAATGAATAGTAATCGATAGAATGAACACTGATAATGATTAATGGAATTAATCTGAGACTATTCATATGCATAACTTATGTAGTGGGACATGTGGCAAGTATTGATTGGAAAGCAATTATGAATAAGGTCTCAAAATACGGCAAGTGTGTATGTATGTGTGTAAGTATATGAACCGTCATTCGTGAGTTACACGCGCTTCGTTTCAAATCCAATCAGAGAATGATAATTATGATGTCACAAAAATGAATTATGATGTCATAAATATGATTTCAGAGTTTACCACATAATCAGAGTTTAACAATTCAGAGTTTAGATGAGTCAGAGTTTACCACAACCTCTGATAGAGTTTACCATAAACACTGATACATGTGACCAGAGATTAGATGCTGCATTGATCAGAGTTTACTTCAATTTTATCAGAGTTTATCCCATACTCTGACATATTCTCTGATTGTCTGTACTTGTTAAGTCATGTTGAGCCACTTGTTACCATTCCTAATTCAGACACCAGTCTGTTAAATGTTGTTTCAGGCAAGGGCTTTGTAAATATATATGCTATTTGTTGATCCGTGGGAACAAAATGTAATTCAATTGTTCCTTCCATAACATGTTCCCTTATGAAATGATATCTAATACTGATGTGCTTTGTCAGAGAATGTTGAACTGGATTTCTTGTCATTACAATAGCACTTTGATTATCATAATAAATATGAATTTTAGAAAAGTTCAAACCATAATCCATTAGTTGATTTCTCATCCATAATATCTGTGCACAACATCTTCCTGCAGCTATATATTCAGCCTCTGCTGTAGATGTTGAGATTGATTTCTGCTTCTTGCTAAACTATGATACTAGTCTTCCTCCCAGAAATTGACAACTACCACTTGTACTTAGTCTGTTAATTTTACATCCTGCAAAGTCAGCATCTGAGTAGCCAATTAATTTAAAATCAGAGTCTCTAGGATACCATAAGCCAAGATTAATAGTGCCCTTGAGATATCTGAAAATCCTCTTTACAGTTATCAAATGAGGTGCCCTTGGATCTGCTTGAAATCTGGCATATAGATATGTTGCAAACATGATGTCTGGTCTACTTGCAGTCAAATAAAGTAAAGAACCAATCATTCCTCTATATGCAGTGATGTCAACAGGTTCTCCAGTATCTTGATCAAGCTTTGTTGCAGTAGCCATAGGGGTTGTAGCAGATGATGAGTCTTGCATTTGAAATTTTGTGAGTAGATTCTTTGTATATTTAGACTGAATAATGAAAATACCTTATTTAGTATGTTTTACTTGTAAACCTAGAAAATAACTCATTTCCCCCCATCATGCTCATTTGATACCTGGACTGCATTAACTTTAAAAATCTTTCACAGAGCTTCTCATTAGTGGAACCAAATATAATATCATCAACATATATTTGTACCAATAATAGATCCTTACCTTGAGTTTTATAAAACTGTGTTTTATCAATTGTACCTCTAGTGAAACCACTTTTAAGTAAGAATAGAGCTAAAGTTTCATACCATGCCATTGGTGCTTACTTTAGACCATACAAAGCTTTATCCAATCTATAGACATGATTTGAATATTTTGGATTGACAAAGCCAGGTAGTTGTTCAACATAGACTTCTTCTTCCAGTTCATCATTCAAAAATGCACTTTTGACATCCATCTGGTAGACCTTGAATTTCTTATGTGCAGCATAAGCAAGAAAAATTCTGATTGCTTCAAGTCTGACTACTGGTGCATAAGTTTCATCATAATCAATGCCTTCTTATTGAGAATAGCCTTTAGCTACCAGTCTTGCCTTATTTCTTGTAATGATTCCATCATAATCTGTCTTATTCCTGAATACCCATTTTGTGCCTACAATAGATCTGTTCTTTGGCCTGGGTACTAGTGTCCAAATTTCATTTCTTTCAAACTCATTTAACTCTTCCTGCATTGCAGTCATCCAATCTGCATCCTTCAAAACATCTTCAACCTTCTTTGGTTCTGTTTGAGACAGAAAGCTATGAAATAGACATTCATTTTGAGTAGATTTTCTTGTTTTTACTCCATTTTCCAGATCACCAATAATTAAATCAGGTATGTGATCTTTTGTCCACTTTCTTGGACGTGAAAAGTTTCTAGAACTAGATGCTTCCCCATGATTTGTTCCTTCATAGAAAGATTCTTCTGTAAATGCTGATCCCCCCCTGAGTATGTGTTGTCATCAGTGTTTGATGTCTCAGAGTTTATATGCTCAGATATTGAGATTTTAGAGTTTGTAGTTTCAGAGTTTGATGGATCAGAGTTTAAGGGTTCAGAGTTTGTGTTGTTCAGAGTTTCGTCAGAGTCAGATATTTCAATTACTGCATTTTGATCTCTATTGTCAGTGTTTGAATGATGTTGCTCCCCCTCAACATGTGCAGAATCTTCACTTTCTATTTCAATCAATTCTGAATTAGAGTTTAAAGAATCAGAGTTTTCCTCACCAGTGTTTAGCTGAACAGAGTTTGTATTATCAGTGTTTGAACCACCAGAGTTTATTTCCTGCAGTTCATTCTCAAATCTCAGAGTTTCCTGTGCATCCTTATCATGTAATCCAGTTATTTTTTCTTCATCAAAAGAGACATTGATCTATTCCATGACTGTCCTTGTTCTTAGATTGAATACTTTGAATGCCCTTGAAGAGGTTTTAGAAGTTGTTGCATATCCAATAAAAATTCCTTCATCTGCTTTAAGTTCAAATTTTTTCAATTGCTCAGGGAGTGTTTTAAAAAAAAACACTTGCTTCCAAAGATATGAAAGTATTTAACATTTGGTTTTCTTCCCTTCAAAGATTCATATGGAGTCATTTCATGTTTGTTTATCAAAGAACAATTTTGAGTAATGCATGCAGTGTTTACAGCTTCTGCTCAAAATTAAGTAGGCAGCTTTGCTTCTTCTAGCATTGTTCTAGCAGCTTCAATTAGAGTTCTGTTCTTTCTTTCAACCACACCATTTTGTTGAGGTATTCCAGGTGCTGAGAATTGTTGAATAATACCTTTTATTGAGCAGAATTCTTCCATTGCAGAGTTTTTAAACTCTGTTCCATTGTCACTTCTTAGATTCTTCACATTGTGAGTTGATCCATTCTCAATCATTGCAATATGCTCAAAAATTATTTCTACAGTTTCATCCTTTTTATGTAAAAAGTATACCCAAGTAAATCTAGTGAAATCATCAACTATCACAAGAGTGTATTTCTTCTTTCCTATGGACATTATGTTTACAGGACCAAATAAATCAAGGTGCAATATGTGAAAAGGTTGATCAATTGAATTTTCAGTTTTGCTCTTGAAAGATGTCTTCTTTTGTTTGGCCTTTTGACATGAATCACAAAGTCCATCAGGATGAAATTGAACTTTTGGAAGACCTGTGACTAGGTCCTTTTTCACTAATTCATTGATGTTTCTAAAATTCAAGTGACATAGCTTTTTGTGCCAATTCCATCTTTTCAAGGATGATGCCTTTCCAAGTAAACATGTTAAAGGACCATCTGAATCATTATGCAAGCTAGCTTCAAATAAATTGTTATGTCTGTGACCAATAAGAACTACTTTTCCATTCTTCTTGCTTTTCACTTCACAATGAGTACCATGAAATTCTACAGAATAACCTCTGTTTGTCATTTGACTCACACTTAGAAGATTATGTTTGAGTCCTTCAACCAGAGCTACATCTTCAATGATGAAATTTCCAATTACAATATTGCCATATCCCAGTGTTCTTCCTATGTTGCCATCTCCTCAAACTCTGAAAGCAGGGATTTGTTTCCAATCATATGTGCAGAACATCCACTATCAATTACTAGGATGTTATTCATGTTTCCCTGCAATCAGTAAATGCAACTTAATTAGTAGGTTTGGGAACCCAAACTAGTTTGAGTCCTTTCTTTAAAGACTTGTTAACTTTTGCAGCAGAAGTACTTTTATCAGAGTTTGTGTTAACAGAGTTTGTAGAAGTATAGTTTGCATTCACAGAGTTTGTAATGTCAGAATTTACACTTTTTTTATCAGACTTTATCACATATATTTTCTTAACAGTTTGTTTTGGTAAATTCTTTATTTGAGGCTGTGGTTTATAAATGCTGTAATACAAATTATGATATTCTCTGCAAGTATAAATTGAATGACTCATATTACCACAATGAAAACATGGATTTTTTCTAGTTTGTTTTCTAGTCTCAAACCTAGGATTTTCAGGTTCTTTCTTTTTCTTTTGTTTGCAGTAAATAGCAAGGTGATTTGAATTACCACAAATAAAACATGTTTTCCTAGGAGCATCAGGAATATTCATGTAATTTGTCTCCTTATTGATTCCTACTTTGCCATTCCTATTTCTTTTAACCCTTTTTGGTTTAATTTCATTTGTGACTGCCTTCAACTTTTCCTTAAGTTGCTTCTGAGAAAGTAATCCTATATTTATCTTTTTAGGTTCTGTCACACTATTGTTCTTAGAGCATTCTGTGGGAGTTTCCTTAATACTTGCTCTAACAAATTTCACAGGTTTATTTAATATTCCTTTTATGTGTGATTTAGTGTGTGATACCGATTCATAACCTAAAGCAGAAGTCCAATTCTTATTATTCAGCATTTGTTGAACTTTCTTTCCAGAATTTGTCCAAACTCTGAAAGTTTCCTTTTCTTTTGCTATTTCAGATTTTAAATATTCACCTTGAATTTCTAACTGAGTTTGCATGTGAATAGCATTATCAAAATCTTTCTTAATTTTTAAGATATCAGAGTTTTCAGATTCAAGCATGTTATTTCTAGTAGTCAGAGTTTGTATCTCAGATTTTAATCTATCATTCTCCAATGTCTGATATTTAAAGCTAACATGCAAAGATCTAAGAAAAGACTTTAATTCACAGATATTATCAGTTTAAAAATTAAAGACAGAGTCTGGTACCTTATCAAAGTTTGGAGCATCAGTGTTTGCCATGAGTGCATAATTTGTTTCTGGTTCAGAATCTGAGGAATCCATCCAGTCTTTCTTTGAAGTGATTAAGGCTTTTCCTGATTCCTTACTTCTGCATTCAATAGTAAAATGCCCCATCTTGTTACACTTATAACACTTTATTTTTGACTTGTCAATAGTCTTTGATTTCCCATCTCTATCTTTTATTTTCTTGAACCTTTCTCTCTTTTCTGACTCTCCATGTTTCTTCTGAAAATTTGCCTGCTTCTTATATTTCCTGTATTTCATCTTTTTGAATCCTTTTACAATCATAGCAACCATCTCCATCATATTAGAGTCTGTGGAGTCATCAGAATTTACTTCAGAGTTTGTCTCAGACTCGGATTCACTACTTTCTTGAGTCACTATCTCTTTTCCTTTTTTTGTTGAAACTTTAAGCACTTTTTCTTTTGCTTCTTCAGACTTTGTTTCAACATTCAAAGCAATGGACCTTGCTTTGTTGCTTTTTCTGTTTCTCCTTTGCTGTAATTCTAGAACATGAGTTTTTAGTTTGCCATAAACTTCATCTAAGGACATCTCATCTAAATCAACCCTTTCTCTAATTAAGGATGTCTGTAAATCCCATTCTTCTGGAAGAGCCCTCAGAAACTTGGTGTTTGAATCCTCATTATCATATACTTTATCCACCAAAGCCAAGTTATTTAAAAGTGCTAGAAATCTGTCATAGATATCTGTTAGGGATTCATTATGTTTGGCTTCAAAGTATTCATACTCCTGAATAAACAGAGATCTTCTATTTTTCTTGATTTCCCTTGTTCCTTGACATTGAATCTCTAGTGCATCCCATATTTCCTTTGCAGTTTTGCATGCTATAACCCTGTTGGACATTACAGAGTCAAGACTATTGTTTAATATGTTTCTTACCTTGGCATCTTTGAGAACTTCTTGTTTTTCCTCATTAGTCCACTCCTTTTTATCTTTGAGGGTATAATGCTCAGGTGCTTGTCTTCCATCCACAATAGTTGTAGGTACCAGTTTTGTTGGAATGTACCGGCCTTCATTGATCCTATCCAAGTAATCAGGATTTGTTGCTTCTAGGAACATCAACATCTTCACCCTCCATGTAGGGTACTCAACTTTCTTTAATATTGGAATTTTTATGCTCTCATACTTGTTTCTAGACATGATTTGAGATCTAACAGTTGAATTTGAACTGCCTGCTCTGATACCACTTGTTCGCCCAGAAAGATAAACTATTACAGAAGGGGGGTTAAATGTAATAATACCAATAAATCGATTAAGAACACAAGTATGTAAAAGATGAATGCGATTTTGTATTAAAGATTAAACATGTTACAAAACTCTCTCAAGAAGTTGTTTATTCTCAAGAGCTGCTAGGTTATGAAAAGTATGATTTGCTAAGATATATCAATGTTAACCTATGTTTGTGTTTATATAGACACAGTTACAATTCAATTAAAAATCAGAATAAAAATAGAAAGCTTTACATAAAGAAATAGTCTTACATTCGGATTCCTTCTTACTTTCCTATTCAGACTATGATTTGAATTGCTTCCTGACAAACTCTGATATTACACTCTTTCGGTTATTATTCTCTGATAGAGTAAACTATGTCCGACAGTTCCTTAACCTCTGATAACGTCAACAATATAAACTCTAACTTGTATTCTCTGACAGCCATCAATGTTTGTTTCCTAACAAAACATGTAAACTAAGGACTTTTTTAAAAAAATACCAAATTTTTACTTTTTTATAAAAATACAATTTTTTACTTTATATTTTGAAAAAATACGAACGTTAATTTTTATTTTACAAAAATACGATTTTACAACCAATGCAACCTGATACAATCAAAATCAACCTCAAATGCAACGAGTAACTCCAATTTTTTTCAAAAAAAATTGCAGTCGATTGCATTTGGTTAGAAATTTTATATAAAAAAGCTGCATTTAATTAATTTTAGTTGCAAAATGTATTTTTGTAAAAAAAAATTAAAATATAGTAAAATCGCAAAAAATTGAAAAAAAGTAATAGTTTTGATAGATACTCTAAAACTAATTATAATAATGCCTACATAATAAAATGTTGTCATAATATTATTATAAATTATAATGAGAAATATTAATTTTCTAATATTAATATTAAAATTAGTAATATTGTTAAAAAAAACTGATTTATATTATTTTATTTAATATTTCCTAATTTGGTCCGTATCACTATATTTATTAAATTAGAAGATATGAGAAATTTAAATAAATTCAGAAGTATTTTTTTTAATTTGTTCTTAAAGTGGTTTTAAATTAAGATTTTATTTCATTTAATATTTTATTATTATATTATTTATATTATAATAATATTTTAATATTTTATATTATGAAATTAACTTGAATAATTTACATATATTATATTGATACATTTTTGGGATTATATTATTAGTGATATATTATAATTTTAATATAATTTAAAGAACTTTTGTAAGTCAATTCTAATGCCATAAAAATGCTCTCCCCTTCCCCTTCTTTAACCTAAACCCTAATTTCAAAAATCTTCTTCTATTACATGAGAAAAATATTCTTATATCAAAAAAATTTTACCTATGTTTTGAAAAAAGTTTCAATTTAAAAATTTTCAAATCTATTTTTATATCTTTCAAATCTATTTCATATCATTTAGATATGTTTTCAAATCTTTTAAGTCTGGCTTTTTCGAACGATTTTAATATCATATATGATCCTCTATGAGTCAGTGCAAATTTTTATGACATTTTAACCGTATATAATAGTTGTTATATGTCGTTGAATGACGATTTTATATTATATGGGATGATTTTTCTTCATATATTATGAGTTATATGTATATATGTGTGTATTATAATTTTATATGAGACATATTTTAGACACTTATTGTTTTATTATTTTTATAATTTCATATGTGTTTTTTAACATTTTCTGGATTTGGATCGGACGACAAACATATTTGTTTATTGAAGTACGACATATGTTCTCTTCTCAGACATTAAGACCTTATTGTCTAAATTTCCGGGGACATTTTCATGTCCTTTGGTCAGATAATAAGTTTTTTGAATGAAAAATATCATTCCATGTATATTGTATCCTGATACAATTTATTAAGAGTAAATATTTTCTGTTAAAAAAATAGTTTAAAGAGTTTGAGTTAGGATGAAATTGAGATATTTTATAATTGTGTTAGGTCTATATTACTATATTATTATATTATAAATGAAAGAGATTATATATATCTAATTTTTTTAAAATATAATAATATTTTATAACAAATAATAATTTATAATTTTAATAGAGTCTAAAGACTTTGAGTGATAATAAAATTTAGATATTAAATTAAGTCACAATTGTGTTAAATTTATAATACTATACTAATTCTTTTAAGTCTTTTTGCAAGGTGTTTATAATTTTTAGGGAAAAGTTGAACCAAACCATCAATTATTCCACATTCCGATTATAATAATATAGTAGAGACAAGCCTAGGTAACCACTAGGATTAATAATAGAATAATATGTATATACATGAATAAATAAAATTAAAAAGATTGCTATAAAAATAAAAATATATATCAAGAAAATAAATATTAAATCTAAATAATAAAATACATATATGTTGGGATATTCAAATAAAAATTTTAGTGTGCAAATGAAAAATTCGATAACAACACGGAATGCATGCAGTAAAATATAAGTAAAATTTATCAATATTCTGGAAATAATTTTTCTTTAAATAATATTTATTTTAATAAATTATAAATTAATTTTTTATATAAATATTGAACTTATTAATAATAATATTTTTATTATAAGTAAAATATAATTTATTTTTAAAATTTTAAATAAATTTTTATAATTTCTAGAAATTTGTTAAATTTATAAAATCAAAAGATTTGTAGTGTACCTCGTGCCTGTCCTGTATAACTAAATATGTAAAAAAAAGTTATTTTTTTTCTTTTTTAAGTAATAAGTGGAATACAACCAGAACCTGATATACAATAATATGTAAAAGAATTAGGTGTAACAAGACAAACAGGTAGGAATATATAATTGATTGTACATGTGGATCACAAAAAGATAAAAGATTGCCACTCATATGTGAATGGCAACCTTGTTCATCTGTTCAGCTCTTCTTATCAATAATATGCATGCTCATGTAGGTTCATGTTTATCCATTTCTGAGATACATATACATCTACTTGTCTCTCGTACCTAGTTTGTAGTAGCCATTCAACCCACTTCTTCCTTTTCTTCGAAGTAAGGTTTACTAGACAGTCGTTCTAATATAAAGTAACTAGGTGAAAAAATCGTGCTTATTACAACTTTTAATTAATATTTCAAAATGGAAGAAGTAAAGTAACTCGTAAATTTATGTAAAAATTTAATATTTTTGAAACATTTTTATAAAAGGTTGTCTTTCAAATTTATCGAACAAATTTTTACTTGTTTTGTAGCTACTAGATTTTAACCCGTACGATACACTGTTATTAAATAAATTATTTATTTTAAAATTACTAATATTTTTATAATTTTAAAATGTCTTAATATATTATAATTTTATTAGTTTTTTAATTTATTTAATTTATATATTTTTATATCAACCGGATTAAATATAAATAAGAAAATTATAAATTATTAAAAAAATGCATATCGCAAAAAATATAAATTTATATTATTAATATATAAATATGTAAATTTTTGTGAATGAAATATTATGAACATAATTTTTTAATATATCAAACATATATTTAATTTATTTAAGATTATACATATGTTTTCCCAAATGTATAATCTATTACAGAATGGGGGTTGAATGCAATAGTACCAATTAATTGATCAAGAACACAAGTATGTAAAGAAAACACTGTTTTGTATTAATAATAATGAATAGAATACAAAACTCTCTCAAGAAATTCTTTGTTCTCAAGAGCTGCTAGGTTATGAAAGATATAACTTGTAAAGATACAATTAAGTAACCTATGTCTGTGTTTATATAGACACAGTTACAATTCAATTACAAATCAGATTAAGAAAAGAATAACTTTAAATAAGGAAATGGACTTGCATTAGGATTCCTTCTCACTAGCATAATCAAACTCTGAATTGATTTGCTTCCTGACAAACTCTGATTATAAACTCTATCGGTTGAATATTCTCTGATTGGAGTATTCTTTGTTAGAGTAAACTCTGATTGAGTATTCTCTGATAGAGTAAACTCTGACTGACAGTTCTTTCATTCTCTGATGACGTCAGCATAAACTCTGATTGGTATTCTCTGACAATCATCAGTGTTTGCATTCCTAACAATCTCCCCCAATTTATGCTTTATGAATTAAAACATAAATTCCACTTATGATATCAGAAATATAAGACAAATGCATCAGATTTTTTTTTTTTTATGATTCAGATTCTTCTGTATGAGAAGTCTTCTTTCAGAAACTAGAAACTGTTCCAGAAGCTTTTCTTCAGCATTCTTCAATAATTCAACGAGTTTCTCCTTCAAATCTTTCATATGTTCTGAAGAATCATCAATCTGACATATAACAGCCCTTAGAGCATAAATTGATGATCTGTTCATTCTTTCATCCAAGGCAATGCAACAGGCCTTCAACCCATCTGGATTTAAAATCAGTGTATGAATCCCTAACACCATCTTGACCTTTGCATCTCCTTTTCTCATAGCTCTTTCTGTTCCATCTTCAAGTAAGTATCCAGGCTCATACTTTTTAGAGTTTATCATCACCAGCCTTTCATTCTTTTTCTTCTCAGCTATTACTCCTTCAAGAATTTTCACCCACATAGAGGTTGCTTCATTTACATCACTAAGTAGATAAAGAACATATTCAAGTTCTTTAGATGCTTTCTGAATTAAATCTTCTTCAACAATATTTAAAACTCTCCCATCTTCTAAGAAATATAGAAGCTTCTCTTTGGCTTGAGCTCCATCAAAAATATATTTCACTATGTTGATAGATATCAATTTGTCCAGATGTTTTTGTGACAACTCTTCCTTAGGATTATCTTTCAATTTGTACATATTTTCTTTTTTTCTGGACTTGAGCATTGTTAGTACCAGATTTCTTCAATTATGCTTCTACAGCAACTGGATCTAATCCTGGATTTTCTTCTTCAAACAACTTTCTTGCCAGTTCTGCATCTTTAAGATTTTGTTCTTCAATCTTTTCAGGCTTCTCTTCTTCTTCAAGCCTCTTTGCTAATTCCATATCATCTTCCATCATAGTTTGCTTTTTCTCAGAGATTATCTTCTTGTCAGAGTTTATTGTCATCAGAGTTTGAGTCGTTGACAGAGTTTGATCAATCAGAGATTGCTGCTTCAGAGTTTGTTTCCCATCCTTATGACTCCCTTGATCTTTATCATCAGGTTTGTCAGATTTTTGTGCAGCATCCTCCTTGCATTTGTCTAAACCCTTCTCCCCCTTTTTGACATCATTCTCTTGTCTAATAGTAAGAATTTTAACAATAGTGTATAGCATTCCCTGTATAGAATTGACAGAGTTAGAAAGATTATCCACTTTAGCTTCTAATGCATCCTATTTTACTGAAACAGTTTTAAGTTTTAGCTCCAGAGAATGTTGAGATGTCGTAACAGCAGTTTGAACAGATGCATAGGTTTTGTTGATAGATTTCTTGAGTTCACCAATTTCATTGTGAAGTCCCTTAGATAACACAGTAGTAGCTTTCAAAATTGACTTAATCTCTTTAGAATGTATTTCTTTATCAGCTTTATCAATTAGGTCATGAACATGTGGCCAGGAGATTTCTTCATTGGTGTATTTCCATGACATATCCCAGACCTTTTGTCTGTGATAATTTATCAAGTCTTCCTGAGATGGTTCTACCTTAGAAGTGAAATCTCTCTTTACACCTTCAGAGTCTAATGCAATTTCAATTTATCCTTTATGCTTTTCCACCACTATGTAATCAGTGTAAACCATTCTCAGACTCTCATGTGTATCATAGAAATTTACAGGCCACTTCTTGGTGTTGAATCTTTGTGTGTAGGGGATTGACAGGTCTGTGACTTCTTCATCAGTAAAAATTAGCTCATCAGAGTCTGTGTCCTCCCCATCAGAGTTTACAGCTTACGCAGAGTTTAGCAAAGGATTAGAGTTTGCAGTAACAGATAAACTCTGAGTACCTGCAAAAGTTATAGAACATCTTAAATCACTCTGATTTTTTAAATTAATCTCATTACTTCTTACATCACACATATCATAACTTTTAAGAGTTAGATTTTGCTCACTAGAACTAACTAACTTCTTTCTCAATTCTACCTCTCCTTTTACCAGATCCAGTGTCCACCTCTCATTAATTCTATTTTTCACACATTTTACCTCAGACTTACTAAAAAGGCTCAATACACAATGTCCTACATAAATAAGAGGTGGCTGAGAAAGGTGATATATAGTTACATGAGTAGGGGTACCCTTTTCAGGACTATTCATGATCATTCTAGCAGTTAAAACAGGAAAGATAAAATCTGAACTTAAACTATCAGAGAATGCATATTCTGAAGAAAAGTCAGAGTTTATACCTTGAGTGTTTGTGGATGTAGATGTTGTCTCCATTGGCTGTGCAGAGATTGGTTGCACCATGATTGCATCAGAGATTGCCAGTGGGACTTCATCAGAGTTTGTATGTCCAATAGTAGAATCAAAGTTTGTCTTCATCTTTATTTCTTGATCTGCAATCACAAAACTGGTGATTGGTTCTTGTTATTTCCCAGAACTATGCCAATATTTATAGAAGGGGGGGGGTTGAATACAAATATTAAAACTTTTACTTATTTTAATATTTGTTACTGATGTTTGATAATTAGAGAGAATGTGTTTGAATAAATTAAAACTGAAAATTAAATATAACAAAGAGATTTAAAATTACTAATGGAATGGTTTTTCCATCAGTGTATATTTTTGCTCAATGTTTGTAGGTTAAAATAAACCTAACTTCGTTTTTACAAGGTTAGAAGATAAACCAACCATTCTTACAAAGTGCTCTAACGTTGAACAGTTGATTTTCAGAGAAATAGTCTAACTTCTACACTTCTAACAATGCTACCACACTTGTTATATAAACTACAAGTGTGTTTTTACAATTCCTATTTTTGGATTATTTCTATCTACCTTACTTTTACCTTTTTCCATTTCTAGAAAACAAGTTTGAAAGACAGCTACCGATTGAGTCTTCACAGTCATCATAGAC
Organism: Oenanthe sinensis; assembly: GCA_028671895.1. NCBI lineage: Eukaryota > Viridiplantae > Streptophyta > Magnoliopsida > Apiales > Apiaceae > Oenanthe > Oenanthe sinensis. Next base: position 5,181,512 of record JAPMAC010000231.1, read on the forward strand.
TGTCTTCCATAGGTTTACTTTTGTCCTCTGGATCCACAACAGATAGTCCTTCTGTGTTGTCTCAATCAATTGATAATTTGTTGTTAAGTATATCAATTGATATATCCTTTAATCCATCAATTGATGATCTTTTTCGATTGATCTTTATATCCATCGATTGATAAATGATGAATTATCGATTGATAGATGTTATCAATCGATATATCAATCAATGGGTCTTCACATCAGTTGATGGTCTTCAATACTTGACTTGGCTTCTTCAATTGATCTCCTATCCATCGATGCTTCAATATCAATCGATCATCCTTCACTTTTGCAATTTCCTGTCTTCACATAATTATAATTTGACAATTTCATCTATACATCAATTGATGATCTATATCAATCGAGTTTAACATCAATTGATGAGAATAATATCAATTGATTTATACCTTATTGATTGAAATAGACTAAGTATACCTATACTACAGTCCAAATTATCAGTTGATTCATATAAACACTTCAACTGATAAATGATTTCCTGATGAATTGATATTTATAACTTTTATATCAATTGATCAGTTACATCAAATAAAATTTCTATGATTCTAAGATTAATGTTATCATCAAATTACATGTAGATTCCAAACAATCTCCCCCTATTTGTGTCTGTGATATGAACATGCATAAATCTACTTGATGATATAACAAAACCCCTAATTATTTTCATTCAGATAGAATCAAGAAATTTAAGTAGCACTTTGAGACTTTGGAAGTACTAGTTTGATGAATAACTCCTGCAAGCTGCTTCATTGTCTTCACCATCTTCATAATTCAATTAGTTTATCTTCCTTCTCTTCTCAGCATTTTCCTTTAGTTGCCTCATAAAAGAACTCCTCAAAATTGCTTCATCTCTGTCAGTTTCCCCAAGTTGCCTCATAAGGTAATGTATTTCTTCATCTGTGATTTTGTCCAGATATTTGCAGATATCAAAGAACTTTGTGTTGCCCTCCACATCTGTAATAATCATTGCATAATTTGGCTCCAACACCACCTTTTTGACTTGAGACTTCCATAACTTAAGAGGTGAATCAGGTTCAGCTTTTGCCTTTCATCTCCTTAGCTTTGAAAATTGTTTTTAAATCTCCTGAGCAATTGTTGTGTTGAGTTTGTACTTTCTCTTGAGTAGAGGAATTATGGTCTTCAGAACATTGTAGTTTTGCTTCATTATCACCTTCAATGAATAAGTGATCTTCACTTCATTTTCATATTCCAACATCATAGATTCTTCTTGGTTAGATGTTGCAGGGTGAGTCCTTACTCCAATCAGCCCTTTTTCATTGATCACTGGTATTCCTTTCATATCATATCCTTCAATTGTAACATCTTCCTTGATTTCTTCTTATATACCTTGGGGGTTTTCCTGAACCACTCTTTCTTGAATAGAACTTGACCTTTTCTTAACCATAACTATTTTCCTCTTTTTCCTCAGTGGTTGTTCCATTAATTGATCTTCCATGTTCCATTCCATTTCTATCTGCCTTGCTATTTCCTCATTCTCCTTTTCTCTTCTTGCAGCATCTGACAATCCTGATGAAATGGCTCCTTGAAGAAGCTTTTGACCAACTGACTCTTTCCTTCTCTTTTCTTTTTCAATCATTATGGATTTGTCCTTTTTCTTTTCTTCAAGGGCCTCAAGATCAATTGTTAGAAAGGCTTCTACATTTGAATTGCTTTCTTTGGCAGCCTTTTGTGCATCTTCATTCACTTTTCTTGTTTGAGCAATGAACTCATCCAAGTTTCTTCTTTTTGCTGCCTGTGTCACCAACTCAGTGTTTTTCTTCAAATCCTCAATCTTTTTCCTTTCCCTCTCAATCATAAACTGAGTTTCTCTTTCCCTAGAAATATTTCTAGCTTCTAGATCATCTTCAAACTTCTTGAATTCTTTCTTTTTCTGTTTTAAGTCATCTTTGGGTGACTTAGATGACTTAGATGTCTTTGAAGATTGATAATCCCTATTGTTTCCATATCTAGTCCTTTTAGCTGCAGAACTTCCAATGCCACTAGACTTGTCCATACCAGAACCACCAACACTACCACTACCACTGTCTTTGCCATCACCATCACCATCACCATCATCCTTCTTCTTTGTATTCTCCCCCTTTTTGTTATCATCAATTGGAGGAGGTGGTGGCATTCTATCAAGAAATTTCTGAAGAATGGACGCATGTACACTCTGGCCTTTAATTATATCATCCATCTTCTTTTCTAGAGATCTCACTCTAGTTTCCAAAGCTGTAAAAGTTTTAGATTCCTTGAAAAGCTTGTCCAACCTTCTCTCCAATGCATCCTTGTTAGAATTGATAGAATCCTTGATAACCTCCAATTCTCACTTCACTCCTATCACTGTGATCTGTTAAATTTTCAGTGATTCCCTCATTAGTGAGCAATTCTTCTTTGATTGGGATCTTTAATTTCTCCTTCCACCATTGCCCTCCTATACTGAGAAAAAATCTCAGTTTTAGCAGCTTCTAAAGAACCATCAATTGTGCTCATCCATGGCTCCTCATCAGAATCATCTTCCAACTCCTCGGGTGCCATATAATATGTGTCTGTTGTATTGGCAATACTCTCCTTCACATTCCTGGTCCTTTGTTCTGTATGCTCTATTCCCAATAGTTGTTCTGCATCCCTATTACTTGAAACAACCAACCTTTGATATTGTGGATCAGGATGAATGAAATTATGTGGATCCAATTCACAATCATCAATTTCCTCTTCAATCTCCTTATCAATTCCACTCCCACTAGCTTCTGCATTTGATACTCCCCCTATCTCCTTGACACCTTCCTTCTCTGACATCAACTCATTTTCCAATTCCTGTACAAATAGTAAAATTGTTTTATCTCTCTCACTCGTATCTCTATTTTGCATCAGGATCTCATCCTAGAATCTCACCTCTCCCTCACTCATTTCCTGTGCACCTTCTAAGGTGGGCCTCTCAAGTGTTTCACTCACATTTCTGGAAGAAATATGAATGTCTTCACTCACTCCCTCTCCTTTTGCCAGGCTGCAATCCTGCCTCTCACTCAACTCACTCATTTCTAAAAGAGTTTGAGCACCATCAATTGATTAAGCATCAATTGATGTGTAGATATTATCAGTTAAAGTGTTTGGGATATCCATCGATTGATGCATAACCATCGATTGATGAATATTGATTGATGAAGAAACATCAATTGATGGAGTAGAAACAGTTGAGGTAATAATTTAAGAAGTGATATTTGTAATGATATGAGAAATGAAATCCTGAATTTCCTGAATTTAGGATATCCATCTATAGAAACCGTTTCAGAATTCGTATCGAATACGATTTCCATAATAAGAACAAACATGTATCATATCCATACAGCAATACACACAATCATCACATGATTATACATCACATGAATATCATATATTCAAAATCATATAAAACATATATATCAACATATAACCATGTCATATCTTATACATGTTTACACACATCGAAAAACTGTAAAACACATAATCGAATTAAAATGTTTTGCAAGTAGCTCTGATGCAATTGGGTTTCGAGGCACAAACGTAGCGGAAAAACGTGAAAAATAAATACAAAATGTAATATAAATTGAAACCCTCCGCAAGATTCATGCGAAAACAAAAGATTTAATTCGGAGATTAAGAACAAATACCTTAAAAAACTTTAACAGTTCATAAATGGAAGATTAATGGAGGTCCAAAGCTTGTTTAATCACCACGTGTCCCGCTCACGCGATCTACGCTCTACGGTATCCACACGAACACTTTTCATGAAAGATTGATATGTACTAGCACCCGAAAACTGCTTCTCTCTCTCTATCTTCCTCTTTTCTCAAAATGGCTAGGGTGTTATAAAAATATGTGTCTATCTATTAAATCAGCCTATAAAGAGAATATATAGAGAGAGGAATAAGTTTTCTAATTTTAATCTAATTATTATTAATACTAATCCAAAATTCCACATTATTTAATTAAGTCTCACTTAATTAATTAATTACTAATTTTGGAATTAGTTTAAGTAATTTATTTATTCTATTTAAATAATTAATTAAGTCATACTTAATTAATATCATAAATAAAATAAATTATTTATATAATTTAAATTCATAATTTAAATTATTTCTCCTTCAAGCATTCTTTGTGTGTGACCTTGTAAGTTATTATTACGTTGGCAATCATTTTAATATCTAATTAAAATTGTAAACAATGAGCGGCATTTAGTAATACATCATTGCTACCCAAGTAATAATAATAAAATCAGTGATTTGATTAAGCCTTTCGTGAATAATGTTTCATGTAATATAATCCATTTAACCTTATATTATAGATCAAACTCGAGGCATGTATCGTGTCATCATCTTCAATGTTTAATCCGGGTTTCCTTGATTAATGAGTAGACTATTAAACAAATCAATATTTGAGCACGACCATGCATTTTATAGTCTCACTCAATCAAGAGGCCAATAATATCACTCCTAAATAGGAAGGTTAAATCCTTTTATCTATCATTCATATTTATCATACGATTCATAGCATACCCAATGTCCACTTTTATCATCACACGGTTAAAGGTAACTTTTAGTGTAATCAAAGTATATTAATTCTCGTATAGAAATATATTGATTTCAAGTCAGAGGATCATTACATCATTATCACAGTGAGAATTTCTTATGACACTTATTAACATGTAGAATCTCACGGCGAGTCATTCCAGTGCCATTCATTGAGACATGCACTTATGTTCTTGACTTCAGTATCACAATACATATGATCAATGAGATGCGGTCATCTGTCAACAAATATACTAGTCTTATTGCATTATTATTGTCTTTATATAATAATACTCGACTATGGAATTTTAGGAATATGATACTTTTCATATAATCTCAGTTTTAAGTCACGTACTTAAAGATATATAATACGTATCAAAATTCTAAGGACATTTATTATGCTTTCAATTTATTACACAGTAAATAAAACATAATAAAGAAATAATAATCAATAAAACATAATCCTTAATAATAAAATATTTTCCTTAAAATATAAAATTAATTGTATCTAGGGCACAATTACTAACAATCTCCCACTTGCACTAGAGCCAATTACCCAAGTATCCAATACTCATGGAACTAGTATGACTTTCGTGCCTCTGCTGCGACAAAGCCTTAGTCAATGGGTCTGCAATATTATTATTAGTATGCACTTTACATATATATATATATCTCATTGATCATTAATCTCATTAATTAGGTGATATCTCCTAAGCACATGCCCAAACAGCCTCTTGGCTGCTTCACAAGCATCAATATACTCAAGCTCTATTGTAGAATCAACAAATGTCTCTGCTGTGAATCATTCCAGCATACAACATCTCAATTTAAATAGATAAAACACAAAGTCAAACAGAAACACTAAATGATCGTTGTCTGTCTAGAAACTAGCATTGGTGTAACATTTTACAACCAGCTTATCTTCTCCTTCATATACCAAGAATTGATCTTTAGTCCTCTTCAAGTACTTCAGAATATTCTTGATTGTCGTCCAGTGACCTTCACCTGGATTAGGCTGGTATCTACTCACATGCTTAAAGCATACGAGACATCAAGACGAGTACATATCATTGCATACATTATAGAACCAATTATCGGTGCATATGAAACTTTACTCATACGGTCCTTATCATCCAATGATTTAGGAATGTTTTCTTTCGAGATCGATATCCCATGAGACATTGGGACAAATCCTATTTTAGCCTCTTGCATTCCAAATCGATGCAAAACTTTGACTTAGGCCGATCAATCTCCTTGATCTATCTCTATAGATCTTGATCCCTAATATATATAGGTCACATCGCCTAAGTCTTTCATTGATAAATTATTTCTCAACCAAGTCTTCACAATCTGTATAGAAGGAATGTCATTCCCTATTAGTAATATATCATCAACATATAATACTAGGAATATCACATGGCTCCCACTAACCTTCTTGTAAACACATGGTTCATCTTCATTTTGAATAAATCCAAACTCTTTGACAGTTTCATCAAAATGAGTGTTACATCTCCTCGAGGCTTGTCTCAATCCATAAATGGATCGACGCAACTTACATACCTTTCTAGCATCCTTTGGATCAACAAAACCCTCAGGTTGTGTCATGTACACAATCACATCCTCTTCAAGGCTCTCATTTAAGAAAGCGGTTTTGACATCCATTTGCCAGATTTCATAGTCATAGTAAGTAGTTATAGCAAGAAAAATCCTGATGGACTTGACCATAGCCATTGGTGAAAAGGTCTCATCATAGTCAATACCCTGAATTTGCTTGAAACCTTTTGTCACCAATCGTGCCTTACAGGTCAATACGTTACCATCCATGCCAGTCTTCTTCTTGAAAACCCATTTGCACTCTATAGATTTTACCCCTTCAGGTGGATCAACCAAAGTCCATACTTGATTAGTATACATGGATTCCATCTAAGATTTTATGGCATTCAGTCATTTCTTAGAATTTGGAGTGTTCATTGTGTCTTGGTAGGTTAGAGGCTCATCTTCGTCCATAAGCATCATATCACCATCTTGAGTCAAGAAAAATCCATAATGTCTCTCGGCTCATGGTGAATCCTACTAGACCTACAAAAAACCTGTGTTTCTTGAGTAATATTATTTTCTTGTACATTCTGCTCAGGTTCCTCCATTGGTTCAATGTTATCATGTAGGTCTTGAACTTCATCGAGATCTATTATCCTTCCACTGTCTTTCTTAAAAAGCATTTCTCTTACAAGGAACACTGCAGTTCGAGCAACAAACACTTTGTTCTCGGAAGGATTATAGAAAGAATAACCCTTTGTTTCAATTGGGTATCCCACAAAGTTACATTTGTCTGATTTAGGTCCCAGCTTTTCAGAAGTTAGACGTTTCAAAAATGCCTTACATCCCTAAATTTTCATAAATGACATGCTATGACGTTTCTCAGTCCATATCTCATACGGAGTCTTTTGAACGTTTTAGTAGGAACACGGTTAAATGTATAAACAGCTGTCTCCAGGGCGTAGCCCCAGAAACTAATTGGAAGATTCTTTGACTCAACATTGATAGCACCATGTCCAACAAGGTGTGATCCCTCCTATCAAAAAACCTTTTCTTTGATATTTTCTACTTCATCTTTATAGTCTTTGAACTTTTCAAATGATTCGGATTTGTTCTTCAAAAGATACATATATCCGTATCTACTAAAATAATTAGTAAATTTTATGAAGTTAATAAAAGCTACCTTTTGTCATCGTACACATATGACAACATACATTACTATATATAAGTCATACTCATTCAGTGACCCTTTCACCATGTCCGGTAAAAGGAGTTTTAGTCATTTTGCCAAATAAACCAAGATTCACATCCTTTTGTATAATTTATAATCAAACTTATCCAAGAATGCATCATTATGTATTCTGGAAATGCGTTTCTCATTAATATGGCCTCAACGACAGTGCCAAAGGTAATGTTTGATTTGAGTCACTTTAGAATATATAAATTGTTAACTAGTTGCGCAACATTATAAGCCTCGTCATCGAAATAGAATAAACAACTCTTGTTATTTAATTAGAATGAAAAGCCTTTATTGTCCAAACAAGAAACTAATATAATGTCTCTGCTAATTGTAAGCACGTTATAACAATTATCAAGTTCTAAAATTTTCTTATAGGCCTAAAATTAAGTAACGAGTTCCTTCAACTAGAGAAACTACCTTTACTCCAATACCAACCTGATACTCGAAGCTTGACCCTTACTGATCAACTTCTTCCGATCTTTTAAATAAGCATGACATTTTAATTTCAAGTTTTCCGATTTTCATAGAAGCGACAATCATCTTCTTTGTCAACACCTCATTCAGACTTTAGAGCCTGTTTTGAGATTGGACTTTGGTTTAATAAGGAAACTAGATCAAATCTTCTCATTGCCTTTCCATTTTCCTTTCCCTTTTGCATTCCCTATGTTTACCATCATTATAGTAATAGTTCATCCATTTATCATGTTGCTTTCAGCAGTTCTTAAAATGCTTAGCAACTCAATAGGTGTTTTACCAATCTTATTCATTTTGTTGTTCATAACAAACTAAGAATATTTGTTGTCCAACGATTGTAAGATCAAATCTAGGTGAGCCTCCAGACCAATCTGGAAACCCAAAATGTCAAGGTATTCATTATACCCTATAGTCTTTAGAATATGTGGTGTAACTGGGTCTCACTCTCCTTACTTATAAGTGTATAGTACCCTTTAATTGTCAAATATATCTTGAAGAGTCTGTCCCTCAAATATACTTTAAGGGTGCTTAATCATCTCACAAGCATTTATATGCTCGTATTGCTTCTTAGGCTCAGAACTCATAGTTGCAAGCATGAGACATGAAACATCAGTCGCAACATTAATTTACTTCTAATAAGTACTATCATTTGCACATGTTACATTCTCAGCTTTAATAGCAGGGGAAGAGATTTGACTAACATCGTGGTGCCCGAGGACGATCCTCAAGCTCCTATGTCAGTCGAGGAAATTTGTTCTCATCAATTTGTCCTTCTCAAGAACTAATCGTATAGAGAAGTTGGTTGTGTTTATCATTTGATATTTATAATATTAAAGTGTATAAAATAAACTAGATTGCATATTTAATATTAATTATGTTTAAGTGATTATGTTATATCATCATATACCTCCCACTATTTTTATCAAACTAATAGCCCTAACTATTAATTTGGAAAACATTTCTTTAAATCTTTATAGTGAGCCAAGATCTACATTTCATCCATATTTTAAGATAGCGTTGGCTAATACACCCAAAACACGACTATTTAGGTAGACAACATTTGTCGATTATATCAAATATAACTCTTGGAAAGTTTGGTGGAACAACCCATTGTACACATTTATCCAATAAATCTCACCAAACTCTATGCCTCTAAACCCACAATCCTATTGTGATGATTTAGTTAAGTTAGACCAAACGTTTCAACAAACTAAGTCACTTACTTATCACGTCTTCCCATGATTGATAAAAGCACCTTGCTTTAGCAAACTCATTCCTTCTCAATCTAGATTTTGACGAGTATTAAACATTGGAAGGCATCCGATTAACTTAATATGTATTTAGGGATTTTAATATTTATATGAATGATCATGATCCCATCATAAAGAGATTCTCAATTTTTCCTTGATCAAATAATCCATTTCAATATCCGTCAATGGTTCGATTTCCAGATCATCGGAGAAGTCACAAGTGGTCTCACTTAAAACCCAACTTTCTTACGAATAATAATTCGCTTTTGACAAAATCTCCCCATATCAGAAAAAAAAATTCATATTCAATACCGTGTTTCATAAACATAAGAATCTCATGATCGTTTGTTTAATTTTAAAATCTTAAATCGTTACAGATTTTATCTTTCTTAAGCAGGCATGACATGGGTGTCGTATCTAATACATACATCATTCCAACGCATACATATCTACACATGAATTCATATACATATATGTATTGTGCGTAAATTAAATGTGTTTGGTTATGACCCCATCCTATGTGATATTTCCATGCTAATGGAATTATCAAGGTCAAATCTATGGTGGTTTCAAATACTACACTATTACATGTCTTTATCTTCTTCATTGCTCCATCATCTGGATTGCCTCCTAGCTTCCTTGCTTTCAAGTCTCCATTGAACAATTACATTGAATAATAAATAAATCTATTCTAATGAAATTACAAGAAGAACTCAAGTTACATTTGAGATTAACAATTACAATGAATAAACGACATGCAAGTCGTATTTAGAAACCAAAACCATAAAACAAAACCACTATCCTATGGGTCTTTAGGCCATAACCATCCACCATGTTATCACAAAACATATGTAATATATCTCAGATTATATAAACATATCATATAATCATATATAATAAATTTTAAAATTTTAGAAAATCAAATAAATTTCAAAAACTAATAAATCACCGTTTTGGGGCCTGTAACAACATCGAATGGCTTACAGAAGCCATGCTGATTTTATTAGTATTTCTCAGTGACACAATTCCAGTTAGAAAACACATATCGTTTGCGAAAATCGGACACTGGACACAGATTTCAGAAAATCTACAGAAACCGTTTCAGAATTCGTATCGAATACGATTCCCATAATAAGAACAAACATGTATCATATACATACAGTAATACACACAATCATCAGATGATTATAATCAAATGAATATCATATATTCAAAATCATATAAAACATATATATCAACATATAGCCATGGCATATCTTATACATGTTTACATACATCAAAAAACTGTTAAACACATAACCGAATTAAAACGTTTCGCAAGTAGCTCTGATGCCATTGAAGGGTTTCGAGGCACAAACGCAACGGAAAAATGTGAAAAATAGATACAAAACGTAATATAAATCGAAACCCTCCACAAGATCCATGCGAAAACAAAAGATTTAATTCGGAGATTAAGAACAAATACCTTAAAAAGCTTTAACAGTTCATCAATGGAAGATTAATGGAGATCCAAAGCTTGTTTAATCACCACGTATTCCGCTCACGCGATCTACGCTCTACGGTATCCACACGAACACTTTTCATGAAAGATTTATATGTACGAGAACCCGAAAACTACTTCTCTCTCTCTATCTTTCTCTTTTCTCAAAATGGCTAGGGTTTTAGAAAAATATGTGTCTATTTATTAAATTAGCTCATAAAGAGATTATATAGAGATATGAATAAGTTTTCTAATTTTAATCTAATTATAATTAATACTAATCCAAAATTCCAAATTATTTAATTAAATCTCACTTAATTAATTAATTACTAATTTTGGAATTAGTTTAAGTAATTCATTTATTCTTTTTATATAATTAATTAAGTCATACTTAATTAATATCATAAATAAAATAAATTACTTATATAATTTAAATTCATAATTTAAATTATTTCTCCTTCAAGCATTCTTTGTGTGTGACCCTGTAGGTTATTATTACGTTGACAAAATTTTAATATCTAATTAAAATTATAAACAATGAGCGGCATCTAGTAATACATCATTGTTACCCAAGTAATAATAATAAAATCAGTGATTTGATTAAGCCTTTCGTGAATAATGTTCCATGTAATATAATCCATTTAACCTTATATTATAGATTAAACTTGAGGCATGTATCATGTCATCATCTTCAACGTTTAATCCGGGTTTCCTTGATCAATGAGTAGACTATTAAACAAATCAACATTTGAGCACGACCATGTATTTTATAGTCTCACTCAATCAAGAGACCAATAATATCACTCCTAAATAGGAAGATTAAATCTTTTATCTATCATTCATCATTGTTACCCAATGTCCACTTTTATCATCACCCGGTTTATGGCGCCCCCAGACCTGGGGTCAGAGACTGGGCCGCCATGGTCCCTTTTTCCTACTGTTAATACATTTAACTTAATCCTTAATGATAATATTTCCCCACAGTTCATATACACACCCTACCGATTATAGTCTCAGAACGAATACACATAAAATACATAAAATCCTTCAGAGTAATATTACAATCCCAAAAGTAAGTTCTTTGACCTATAAAGGCAATGCGGTTTCTACTTGAAACAGTACTGAATGCTAATGCATATTCTTGTTAATTAGCTTACATAGATCATACTTATAGATAAGGCATACCATCAACAACTGTACCCCTATCTTACTTCTACTCCTACTCCCTACCTGAGGTTGGTTGGCGAAGAACCTACGGAATGCGCGGGCGTTTCCCACGCGTTTCCTGGCGGTGCATCGCATCCGCAGCATTCTGTCGTCCTTTTGCGTTGTGATATATAAAGAAAGCAAGGGTGAGCAATATAGCTCAGCAATAGACAATATACTTATGAAAACATGCTGTAAATCTGTAAGATTTCTCCTTTATCAAATACATTGTGAAAACATGCTGTAAGTTATTTGTAAAATCATTATGAACAAACAACTGAAGTTTAAAATAACTTTCGTTAAAACATGATGAGTAAGATGAATCTTTCAGAATGTTTCACCGCTAACAACACCATCGGTAACTCAGCTCATAGGCTTTCGTTACGGTGCGTAGCACAATTCCAATTGGAAGAAGGGACTATAATTAGAGCATCAACACGCCCGCTACCACACATCCACGATGATCAGTCGTAGCACGTGGCAGCCTTCATCAGCAATCTATGGAAACCTTCTATTTCTCTACATGTAGAAGGGGGAGCCCTGGTACTCGCTACCGTTAACGGGTAATCACCCTTGACCGCATATGGGTCAAAGTGTTGGACCGTGCACTCGGCCTCTTACGCTATCTCCAAGTCCGCTGAATCAATCTATAAGTCTGGAACTAGAACATTAATCCAAGCTCCCCAAGTATATAATACTTGTTAATAGATTTGTTTATCTAACCTGGAACCGGAAGTAATCCTAGTTCCCCAAGTATATCGTACTTGTTGATAGACCCTCATAGTTATGAGCATATACTGTCAGATTAAGTGATGTCGCCGCATTACCATACAGGTAAGTTGACCTTCATCATATAATCTCATTTCTCAAGGACTGAATTCATTTTGAAAACCATGACTCGGGAGTTTGTCGGAAACTTCTTTGCTTTTGATAAGTTGAGAATCTCTTGCTACTGTAGAAACTGGTTCCAAAACTTGACTGCTTTCGAGAAGTAAATAGGTATTCACTTCCTAGACCGAGTTTCTTATTTTTGATAAGTCTGAACGTATTTTATTCTTATTAATAAAATAAAATAAAATAATTAAATTAAATATTAGAGAGCTCTCACTATCTTTAAATCATTTTCTGAAGGTCGGAAAATATTTAAAATAATTATTGAAAGCTTCGATTAATTATTAAAGACCTAAAATAATTTGTAAATGAATTTTAAATAATTAATGAATATTTAAATAATATTTATTAATTATATTTAAATATTAATTATATTTAAATAATATTTAAATATTAATTATATTTAAATAATATTTAAATAATATTTATTAATGAATATAAATATCGAAATATTTATATGGTCATTTCAAAATAATATGTCTCCGGCTTCTTCCGGATTACAACAGTACTTAACATAACCTTCCGACTCCCGGTCTACATTAAAAAATACATAACTCGCTATACACTTAGAGCCTTTTTCTTTCACCGGCTTATATCTATATTTCTTATAGCATATGACCGAAACATTTGTGAAATACTTAACAATACATAAAATAGTTCGTACTTTACAAATCGGTGTTTACATTTTAAAAGAGTGCTCACGAAAAATAGCTATTACGATGGCTATAAACGTAACGTTTTCCGGATTCAACCAACGTGAATCCATTCACAACCAACACTCAACTCACTCATACCATCATGTTAACAATATTAAGATACTCAACTCATAATCATATGGTAACATCATTCCAAGAACTCAACCAAAACACAATATCTTACTAACATCATTTCATCTTTACCATTCTAGCTCATGGATCCATCTACCATCACTTTCATGGCATGCTACTCACACAAAACACAAGGAGTTAAGGGTGTTCATACCTTCTTGGAGTTCAAACAACATCTTGTTAGATCTTGGAGTCCTTAAAAGTGCTTGATCTATCCTTAGAAACCAAGAAACATCAAGAACAAAACTTTAAATTTTCTATGTTTCATTATTCATACTATTCATGTTCATCTTGGATTAATTATTTGAAAATGAAAGACATGGAGGATGAGCTTGAGATTTAAACCATACCTTATCTATGAAATATAGAAGCTATGGTTAAAATATGAGGATTTATGGAGGTTGGGAGCTTGGACTTTGAATTTGCATTTCTCTTTCTTTTTTTTTTGAAAACTGCCGAATGGTGCTTGGTGGGGAAGAAGAAGAGAATGCTTGCTTGGCTACTTGATTTGTGGCTGATTTTGTGAGAATAAAATCTATGAAAAGGTTAATCATGGCTTTGTTGAACTTGTTCCAAGTGATAAAGTGGCTTTATGCTTACTTTTCCCTAATTTTGGGAACCATGTCTCTAACCTTGGTTACTTGCATGGTTACTTGCCTTGTCTAGTTACTTGATTTAGTTAATTCTCTACCAATGCAAGTACTTGCATGCATGGCTTCTTTGTAGTGCACTTCACTTGCCATTCATTAATTATACTTAATCCCTCATTTAGCAAAGCATGATTAGGGTTAACACTTCTCATTTCTATCTTTGTAATGTAAACATTTACTAGTCACAATACCTTAGCATGTCCATGATATAATTTCTTTGAATTATAATCCTTAGGTCATAACTTAATCTTCCATCTCTCGATATCTCGTAATTACAAAACAATTAGTAAACGACAAAATTTTCGGATTCTAACGACTTTTGCATTCACTTATTTACTCAGTACTATCACAATATAACTTCGGATTTATAATCGTCTACCATTTACATGGTGTGGGCTAACATGCTTTTCGTAAAACTTCAAAGTTACTATTCATTCATAATTCGGAGTTTACAAAAATTTGGGTTTTTACAGTCTCCCCTCCTTAAAGGGATTCTGTCCCGGAATCCATACTGAAAACAAGTGAGGGTGCTTTTCTAACATTGCACTTTCTAGTTCCCATGTTGATTCTTCAGTGTTCTGGTTTCTCCACAAGACTCTTACTAGCTTGACCACTTTGTTCTTGAGCACTTGTTCCTTTTGGTCTAAGATTTCCACCGGTCGTTCCACATATGTCAGATCTGGTTGTAGGTTTACCTGCTCATACTCGATTACATGCCTGACATCTACATTATACTTTCTCAGCATAGACACATGGAACACATTGTGGACTTGTTACAAATTTGGGGGTAGGGCCAATTCATAGGCTACTTTCCCAATACGTTTTAAGATCTCGAATGGTCCAATTAATCTTGGGGTCAGCTTTCCTTTCTTTCCAAATCTCATTAATCCTTTCCATGGAGAAACTTTCAGAAGTACTGAGTCTCCCGCTTCGTACTCTCTATCTTTCCTGGTCTGATCGGCATACTTCTTTTGTCGGTCTTGTGCTGCTATTAATCAGTTCCGGATGAGCTCTATCGTTCATCTCATTTTCTGGACTAATTCAGGTCCCAATACTTTCCGCTCTCCTACTTCCTCCCAACACAATGGGGATCGACACTTCCTCCCGTATAGGGCTTCATAAGGGGGCATACCTATGCTGGCGTGGTAGCTGTTGTTGTAGGCAAACTCGATTAAAGGTAAGTGATCATTCCAGCTTCCTTTAAAATCTATTACACACACCCTTAGCATATCCTCTAATGTCTGAATGGTTCGCTCGCTCTGCCCATCCGTTTGGGGATGATAAGCCGTGCTCATGTTCAGCTTAGTCCCCGCACATTCTTGAAAACTTCTCCAAAATCTTGAGTTGAACCTTGGATATCAGTCCGATACTATGGACACGGGAACTCCATGTCACACTACAATTTCCTTGATGTAAATCTCTACTAGTCGGTCAACTGTATACCTTTCATTGATTGGAAGAAAATGAGTTGACTTGGTTAGGTGATCTATGATCACCCATATCGCATCGTGGTTGGTGCTCGTCCTCGGCAGGCCTACTACGAAGTCCATTGCTATCTGTTCCCACTTCCACTCGGGGATTTCCAGGGGCTGTAGAAGACCACTAGGTCTCTGGTGTTCTGCTTTCACTCTTTGACACGTCAAACATTTGCTTACACATCCCACCACGTTCTTTTTCAGGTTCGGCCACCAGTAAAACTCTTTCAAATCCTCATACATCTTGGTGCCACCCGGATGAATTGAATACCTCGAATTGTGTCCTTCATGCAAAATCTCATCCTTCAATTCTTGCACATTTGGAATCCAGATTCTGGAGGCATATCTCATTATTCCCTTACTGTCCTTCTCGCACTTTATTTCTTCTCCAGTCAGGGACTTCCATTCGTCTGCTTGCTTCCTTTCTTGGCACAACTTGATCTTTTCTATCAATGGGGGTTGCATACTAATCTCAAATAATCCTTCTGTGCCCTTTCTGGAAACCTTCAACTCGATTTCCATCTTTTCAAACTCGTTAATCAGCTTCTCCAAAGAGGTCATCATCTTAAGTCTTTCCTTCCTACTAAGGGCATCAGCCACTACATTGGCCTTCCCTGGGTAATAGAGAATTTCACAGTCATAATCCTTAATCAACTCTAGCCACCTCCTTTGCCTCACGTTCAATTCCTTCTGTGGGAAGATATACATTAGGCTCTTATGGTCCGTAAAGATTTCACATTTCTCGCCATACAAGTAGTGCCTCCAAATTTTCAATGCGAAGACTATCGCGGCTAGTTCTAAGTCATGACTGGGATACCTTATTTCATATTCCTTCAATTGTCGTGATACATAAGCAATCACCTTGCCGTGTTGCATAAGCACGCACCCTAATGCCTTATGCGAGGCATCGCTGTAGATCACGAAATCTCTCTTTCCATTGGGTAGTGCAAACACTGGAGCTATTATTAATCTCTTCTTCAATTCTTGAAAGCTTTCCTCACATTTCTCGGTCAAATTAAACTTTTCCGTCTTCCGAGTAAGCCGAGTCAGTGGGGCGGCTATCTTGGCAAAATCTTGCACGGATCTCCGGTAATAACCTGTCAGTCCCACGAAACTTCTTACATCGGTTGGTGTGGTAGGTCTTTCCTAATACGAAATGGCTTCTATCTTGGCCGGGTCGACTAGTATCCCTTCACTGCTTACTACATGTCCCAAAAATTGGACTTCCCTGAGCCAAAATTCACATTTCGAGAATTTGGCAAAAAACCTTTCCTCCCTTAAGATCTTCAGAACTATCCTTAGATGTTTGGCGTGTTCTTCTTCGGTCTTTGAATTGATCAAAATATCATCGATGAAAACAATGACGAACTTGTCCAAGTATTTCTTGAAGACTCGGTTCATCAAATCCATGAAAGCTGGTGGGGCATTGGTTAATCCAAACGACATTACCAAAAACTCGTAGTGCCCATTTCTGGTGCGGAATGATGTCTTTGGTATGTCCTCGGGCTTAATCTTCAGTTGATGATACCCCGTCCCGAGGTCAATCTTTGAGAAACACACTGCGTCTTTCAATTGGTCGAATAGATCGTCAATCCTTGGTAGGGGATACTTGTTCTTGATCGTTAACTTGTTCAGCTCTCGGTAGTCTATGCATAGTCGCATGCTGCCGTCTTTCTTCTTTACGAATAATATCGGCGCACCCCATGGTGACATGCTCGGCCTTATCATTCCTAGTTCTAATAATTCTTGTAGTTGGGTGGCTAGTTCCTTCATTTCTACTGGGGCTAAACGATACGGGGCCTTTGAAACTGGCGTCGTTCCTGGGGCTAGTTCGATTGCAAACTCTATTTCCCGGTCGGGTGGTAGTCCTGGAAGATCCTCGGGGAATACATCCTCGAATTCGGCCACCACTCGAAGGTCTCTAAGTTTAGGCATCCCTTGACTGGTGTCTACCACGTGGGCTAGGTAAGCCTTACACCTTTTTCATAACAATCTCTTAGTCTGGGCTATGTTTAAAAACTTCCGAACTTGTCGTTGTCCCTTAAACACGACCTCTTTCCCTCCTAGCACTTTCAATCTGATCTTCTTCTTTTTACACTCAATCTGCGCACCGTTGCTTGACAACCAGTCCATTCCCAAAATGACATCAAACTCTCCTAGCTGAAAAGGAATTAAATCTACCCCAAAAGTTTGCCCATCTATCTTTAAATTACAATTTGGGTGAACTTGACTAATTGGAATTACTTCCCGGTTAACTATCTCTACTTGTAACAATTCTCTCAAAGGTTTTTCTTTAAGTTTTAACTTGCATGCCAAATCCTTAGACACAAAGGACCTGGTAGCTCCAGAATCAAATAAAACATTTACGCTGACAGTATTAAGGAGAAGGGTACCTGCTATAATGTCCGCGTCTCACATGGCATTCTTCACTGTCATATTGAAGGTCCTTGTTGTTGGGGGCCTGTTGGAAGCTGTCCCGCTCATCTTGGACATTGTGGGTGCTGGTGCCTTGCAATCCTTTTTCATGTGCCCCGTCATTCCACACTGAAAGCTCTTCAACCTACTCTAGGGGCAGTTACTAGCATAGTGACCTGCTCGCCCACATTTGAAACAATCTGTTGACCCCTTGAGACAGGTGCCAAGTTGCTTCCTTCCAAAACTCTTACATTCTGGTGTTGGTGGTCGGGATTGGCTGAAATGAGATACCCCGACTGGTCAGCTATTCTGGACAGTACTGCCACTCCCAAAATTTCTAAACCCTGTGCTCCTCGCTGGTTGCGATACTGCCCCTCGGTTGACTGCTTGGAAAACCTCAGCTCGCGGAACTTCATCCGCGGCTTTCAAACTTCCTCTTCTTCATTTCCTTGCTCTTAGATATCTGCTCATTTCCTGCCTCCACGATCGAGGCTTTCTGTACTAGTATGGCATAATCGGTAATCTCAAATACTGCTACCCTGTTCTGAATCCACTGCTTCAGCCCTTGTTGAAACCTTCTAGCTCGCTTAGCTTCTGTGTTCACGAAGTCTGGCACAAACCTTGACAGTTCTGTAAACTTGGTTTCATACTCTGCCACTGTCAAGTTTTCCTGTTTTAGCTCCAGAAATTTTAGCTCCATTTGAGTTTCGATGAACCTAGGGAAATACTTTTCCAAGAACAGCTCGCTGAATCTTGCCCAAGTGATGACGACATCTTCTTCCAAGTTTTTCTTGGCTTCCCACCAAAAGTTAGCCTCTCCCTTGAGGAGGTAAGTGGAAAAGATAGTCTTTTGGGCCTCCTCAGTATCTATTATCTAGAATTATTTCTCCATTTCCTTCAGCTAGGCTCTTGCCTCGACTGGATCTGTTGTCCCTCGGAACTCTGGTGGTTTTAGTGACTTAAAGGCTTTAAAAGCATTCGCCACTGATTGTCTAGGATGTGGGGGTTGGTGATTCAAGTTCTATCTGAGCAACCTTACAAACTGCTCCATCTAACCCCCCTCTTGCCTTTCTTCGTTTTGGGTGTCTTCGTATTCCTCTTCTTCATAATCTTGGTCGTCCATTTCATTGTTACCAATGTCATTTTCCTCTTCCTATGGGAGATTTTCATTTTCCTCTTCTTGGTTATTGCTAACCTGAGCCACAGATTCGGCTGGGTGTGCTCTCGTTCCCACGCGTCTAGGAGGCATTGTTCTGGCATTTATTAAGAACATTTTTGTCAAAATAATTTAGATCATAATCTTTAGTAACCATTTCTCAACCATGTAGGTTTCATAATCCTGCTCAGTACACTAACCAATTTGCAGCAATATTTGACAGTAGAGTATATGTGACAATACTTAAAGATAGCTATATGAAACTGAAAGTAATGCAAATATATACAAACGGCGATCCTTGGTCGCAACCACTGAATGTCATAGTCAACAACAAGAAATACGATTCTGGAACTAAACATAATATAGATAATCAAAATGCCTAACAAGTGGCCAGAAACAACAACACTAATGCATCACCGAATCCTCAAAATGCTAGTGCCACAGGCATTTTTACCAAAAGTCATTAGCCTCCTCTCGGGCTACCCCGTGGGGCGGGTCAAGTCTTGGACCTGCATCATAGCATCGGCCCGCAAGCTCACTGTCCCATCTCTCCTAGTAGGTAGGCTCCGCATACGATCACGGGCCCTCACCTCAATCCTGGTAACCGCTGTCCTCATCTGCTGGGTGGTGGTAGGCATCAAGCCTCCCTGTTGAGCAACCCTAAGCTCACGCTCAGCGGCCAGCTGACGCCTCAGCTCATCAACACGACCATCTGCCAAAGCAATCTCTGTAGTAAGCTGACCTATCATGTACTCATGGATGACTGCTGGTACTCCTAAAAATGGGGGAGGGGGAGTGTCTGGGTCCACTGACATATCCGTGGAAAGCTCGGCCCAGACAGGTGTAAGCTCCTCGTACTCGTCCTGTGAACTGAAAAGACTAAGTGGAGGCATGGGTGGTATAGAAGATCTCACAACTGGAAGTGGGTACATCTCGATGTCCCTCTAGATAACACCATCATCCATAGGGTTCCCCTCCGTCTCAGTGGGTGGGGTAGGAAACACATAGTTTGCATCCTGTGGTCCCTCATTCGGTTCCTCCTCTGGATCCTCCTCCGGATTCTCCTCCGTGATGGCTGCAAGGTCACGTCCTAATCCTAGTAATGCTGCGTCGTGCTGCACCTCATGATCCTCTGCCTCTTGGGCATCAGGTACCTATATGTACAAGAAACGATGTTACTAACTGAGGTTGAAATTTCCCTTGCGGGTTTTTAATGCCAGCACTACATCCCAGTAGCCCGACGGTGAACTCGATAAGAGTTTCTTATTAATATCATGAGATTTAGTGTTCATAGCTTCCTATCGTTCTGAGAGTTATAACCTTACGCTCTGATACCATTTCTGTGGCGCCCCCAGACCCGGGGTCAGAGACCTGGGCCGTCACGGTCCCTTTTTTCTACTGTTAATACATTTATCTTAATCCTTAATGATAATCTTTGACCTGCAGTGACCCCACAATTCATATACACACCCTACCGATTATAGTCTCAGAACAAATACACATATAATACTTAAAATCCATCAGAGTAATATTACAATCCCAAAAATAAGTTCCTTGACCTATGAAGGCAAAGCAATTTCTACTTGAAACAGTACTGAATGCTAATGCATGTTCTTGTTAATTAGCTTACATAGATCATACTTATAGATAAGGCGTACCATCAAAAATTGTACCCCTATCCTACTTGTACTCCTACTCCCTACCTGAGGTCGGTTGGCGAAGAACCTACGGAATGCGCGGGCGTTTCCCACGCGTTTCCTAGCGGCGCGTTGCATCTGCGGCATTCTGTTGTCCTGTTGCGTTGTGATATATAAAGAATGCAAAGGTGAGCAATATAGCTCAGCAATAGACAATATACTTCTGAAAACATGTTGTAAATCTGTAAGCTTTCTCATTTATCAAATACATTCTGAAAACATGCTGTAAGTTATTTGTAAAAGCATTATGAACAAACAACTGAAGTTTAAAATAACTTTCGTCAAAACATGATGAGTAAGATGAATCTTTCAGAATGTTTCACCGCTAACAACACCATCGGTAACTCAGCTCCTAGGCTTTCGTTACGGTGCGTAGCACAATTCCAATTGGAAGAAGGGACTGTAATTAGAGCATCAACACGCCCGCTACCACACATCCACGATGATCAGTTGTAGCACGTGGCAGCCTTCATCAGCAACCTATGGAAGCCTTCCGTTTCTCTACATGTAGAAGGGGGAACCCCAGTACTCGCTACCGTTCACGGGTAATCACCCTTGATCGCATATGGGTCAAAGTGCTGGACCGTGCGTCACTCGGCCTCTTACGCTATCTCCAAGTCCGCTGAATCAATCTATAAATCTGGAACTGGAACATTAATCCAAGCTCCCCAAGTATATAATACTTGTCTAATAGATTTGTCTATCTAACCTGGAACCGGAAGTAATCCTAGTTCCCCAAGTATATCGTACTTGTTGATAGACCCTCATAGTTATGAGCATATACTGTCAGATTAAGTGATGTCGCCGCCTTACCACACAGGTAAGTTGACCTTCATCATATAATCTCCTTTCTCAAGGACTGAATTCATTTTGAAAACCATGACTCGGGAGTTTGTCGGAAACCTCTCGGCTTTTGATAAGTTGAAAATCTCTTGCTACTGTGGAAACTGGTTCCAAAACTTGACTGCTTTCGAGAAGTAAATAGGTATTCACTTCCTAGACCGAGTTCCCTATTTTTGATAAGTCTGAACGTATTTTATTCTTATTAAAAGAATAAAATAAAATAATTAAATTAAATATTAGAGAGCTCTCACTATCTTTAAATCATTTTCTGAAGGACGGAAAATATTTAAAATAATTATCGAAAGCTTCGATTAATTATTAAAGACCTAAATTAATTTGTAAATGAATTTTAAATAATTAATAAATATTTAAATAATATTTTTTAATTATAATTAATAAATAATCCTCAATAAATGAATATTCAAAATAATATTCATTAATTAAATAAATATTAAAATAATATTTATTATCCTCATTTAATTCTTTTATCAAAAGAATATCAAAATATAAATATCAAAATATTTATATCGTCATTTCAAAATAATCTGTCTCTGGCTTCTTCCGGATTACGACAGTACTTAACATAACCTTCCGACTCCTAGTCTACGTTCGAAAATACATAACTCGTTATACACTTAGAGCCTCTTTCTTTCACCGGCTTATATCTATATTTCTTATAGCATATAACCGAAACATTTGCGGAATATGTAACAATACATAAAACAGTTCGTACTTTACAACATACAGTTATATCACAACAACAACAGTCTTTCGACAAAATAATAGTACATTAGGTGTTTTGAAAACTTGCATGAGGTCCTGGGGTTCGTCGAGGTGCGGGGGCTTGACGGATGATCTATATAAATCAAATAGAACGTTTCGTTAGTTATTGGTTATCTTAACCACTAATGTCACGCACGCACGAACCATGAGCTTGACATAAGTTAGACCTCTCATTCTAGAGTTACTTAACCTTAAGGACATATGATAAGCACTTAAGTCAATTCATGGGTCAATGACACCTTCCTACTTGTCATTTTACATAGATACTTAAATCCCTTATTCATTCATTCTCCTTTAAGGTTTGTCATTGAACCTGCCCGGCTTCAACAATTTTATAAAATCGAAATTTTCTCCTCTGGTCATGAAATTTTTCAGAGCCTTGTCCACTGTCCAAACTATGATCCCATAAAATTTTATGATTTTAGGTGACATTTAAGGGGGTCCATTTATATTAACAAAAAGGGCTTCCCGAAATAGTTCGGTTGGTTTAGTTGTCTTTACTAAAATCGACTTATCTCCTAAACCGTATGTTGGAATAACATGATTCAAGTGTCAAAACGATCTATGAGTCAAGTACCATCCAACCATGGTCAGAGGTGTTAGGGGCCAGGAGCTTGACAAATCGGTATTTACAGTTTAAAAGAGTGCTCACGAAAAATGGCCATTACGACGGCTATAAACGTAACATTTTCCGGATTTAACCAACGTGAATCCATTCACAACCAACACTCAACTCACTCATACCATCATGTTAACAACATTAATCTACTCATCTCATAATCATATGCTAACATCATTCCAAGAACTCAACCAAAACTCAACATCTTACTAACATCATTTCATCTTTACCATTCTAGCTCATGGATCCATCTACCATCACTTTCATGGCATGCTACTCACACAAAACACAAGGAGTTAAGGGTGTTCATACCTTCTTTAAGTTCAAACAACACCTTTTTAGAGCTTGGAGTCCTTAAGAGTGCTTGATCTATCCTTAGAAACCAAGAAACATCAAGAACAAAACTTTAAATTTTCTATGTTTCACTATTCATACTATTCATGTTCATCTTGGATTAATTATTTAAAAATGAAAGATATGGAGGATGAGCTTGAGATTTGAACCATACCTTATCTATGAAATATAGAAGCTATGGTTAATTTATGAGGATTTATGGAGCTTGGTAGCTTGGTCTTTGAATTTGCATTTCTCTCTTCTTCTTTTTTTTTTGAAAACTGCCGAATGGTGCTTGGTGGGGAAGAAGAAGAGAATGCTTGCTTGGCTACTTACTTTGTGGCTGATTTTGTGAGAATAAAATCTATGAAAAGGTTAATCATGGCTTTGTTGAACTTGTTCCAAGTGATAAAGTGGCTTTATGCTTACTTTTCCCTAATTTTGGGAACCATGTCTCTAACCTTGGTTACTTGCATGGTTACTTTCCTTGTCTAGTTACTTGCTTTAGTTAATTCTCTACCAATGGAAGTACTTGCATGCATGGCTTCTTTGTAGTGCACTTCACTTTCCATTCATTAATTGTACTTAATCCGTCATTTAGCAAAGCATAATTAGGGTTAACACTTCTCATTTCTATCTTTGTAATGTGAACATTTACTAGTCACAATACCTTAGCATGTCCATGATATAATTTCTTTGAATTATAACCCCTAGGTCATAACTTAATCTTCCATCTCTCGATATCTCGTAATTATAAAACAATTAGTAAGCGACTATGAAAGGCATATTGTAATAACCCGTATTTTTGACGCTTGGGGTTATTAAGATTTTGGGTAAAAAATTTTCATTTTATGGAGAAATGATTTTATTGATTTATTTTCTTTATAAGGTACGGGAACTGTAAGACCGTATTGTTAATATACGGGATATTTGAAAATATGCGTATCGGTGTTACGGTAACATACACAATCAATATGGGACTTATAAATATTTTTTAGTCCAACAAAATAAATTTGAAGTCTGGATGAAAGTTGTAACAGAATTTGAGAGACGGTGTAAGTGATAAGTGTTTATCCGGAGAATTGTTTCGTAAATTCTCGAAACAATCAAAGAGTATTAATTTAATGATTCTAAAATATATTAGGATCATAATATGAGATTTTAAGTTTTTAAAACTTAGGTGGGATGAAAGAAAAGAGAACGAGAACGAGAGCTTGAAACGAAGTCGGGAAGTTACGTGACTACCGTACAAACCAAATTAAATATCAAGTTCCACCGCACATTTACCAAGAAAAAGGAAAATCAGTTTTCCCCCATTTTCTTGAAGAAAACCGAAGTGGAGAAGGAGAGAAGAAAAATGAAGAAGAAAAGCTCGTAACTTTGGATTGCCATGTCCGTTTTGCGCGTTCTACCACTCAAAACGAAGCTCTTCTCGAGATCTATACGGAAATGGTAAGCACTCTCCTCACCTCCTATCTTCTCTAGTTCGTTTCTTGGTTTGTATGAACTGATAGTTTCAGATTTTGGAAAGTTATGGTCTAGAAATCAAAGAGAGAAGAGATGAAGAAAGAAAGAGGAAGAAGAGAAAGGATGTTAGCAAGCTACTTTCCCTTTCCAATCCAGCTGATTGAAGAGGAAAAGTGGAGGGAGAGAATGCTTGGTTGCTTGATTCTTGATGGGTTTGACTAAAGAGGTATAAACTCTTTCCTTACAACTATGGTTTCAGTTTAAGCTAGCTACTGCCCTGTTTTGAAGCACTGATTCGGACCGGTTTCATTATTTTCTTCGATTGATGTCTTGATGAAAGTTGTTCTATTTAGTTTCTAGTTTATTTACGCGCAAACCTT
Source organism: Oenanthe sinensis (assembly GCA_028671895.1). Lineage (NCBI taxonomy): Eukaryota > Viridiplantae > Streptophyta > Magnoliopsida > Apiales > Apiaceae > Oenanthe > Oenanthe sinensis. Next base: position 5,206,823 of record JAPMAC010000231.1, read on the forward strand.
GTGTCGTTTGGATAAACGAGTAAAAAGTTATGAGTGTTTTAGCGAAGGTAGCGCGGAGCAGTGTTTTCTGTGTTCGGTTTTTAGAGTTGTTCAGTTCGTTTTTGGCTTGAATAAAATTATTTTGAGATGAAATTTTTATGAGAGCTTTGCCAGATATCCAAGGATATGTCTGCAAAATTTGGTATTAAAATGATTATGTTTCAATTTATTAAAAATGTTTGAGTAAAGGGTGCGCAGTAACGTTTTATGTTTTTGAATTGGTTGTCCTGTTTTGGAGAATTGTTTTGGAAAGGTTAAAGACCTTATTTGATGTGGGTCAAATGATGAAAGTTGTTCATAAATCTCTTTACTAGAAGTTTGCAAAGTGTAGTAATTTTTGAGCTTTGATTGAAAGAGTTATGAGTAGTTGAACACTAGCTTGTAAGAATATGATTGAATTGTTGGCTGATTTCTATGATTTATTGGCAATGTTTGGAGTATTAATAAATTGTGTTTGGGCTTGGGATGTCTTGAGTACATTCCCAAGTAGTGGTATAAAATTTATGGAGGTTGTTTGGTTGATTTGGAGAAGGTTAAAATGAGGTAAACGATGAGCGTACAAACGGAACCATGCAAAATTGTTTCTGCCTACCAACTGTTCATAAAACCCGAAGGGTCTACCCTGCCTTGATTGATGATTTCTTTATATTGTTGGATAGATATCGGTCTCTAGATCGTTTGCGCGCTAATTTTGCGTCAAACGGAGTTATGAGCTAAAAGTTATGGCCAAAATAGTCAGGTTAGGCAGAAAACTCAGCTGCTCTGTTTTTGACTGACTTGGAGTAGGTGATCAGCCTAGTTAAGCTACTCCATAAATCTTGAGCCTTTTATTTTAAATAGTAGGCACATATTTGAAGACTTGGAAAGAAGAATTGGGTTAAAAAGACTAAAACCTGATTTATGAAAAATGTTTGAATCCAAGTGGTGCAAATGAAAAGTTAAGGGAAATGCTAATGTTTTAGTCCTAGCTATTCCTTATTATGAAACGACATTTGAGGCTAAACTAGAAAACGAAACCTCAACGAAAGATGTCATGTGATGACATAGGAATGCTATAAGCTAATGGACTTGTTTATTGTGTGTTGTTTGGAAAGGTTAAGGTAGTTATACGAGTATGTTTAATAGAGCGATTAAGATATGCTCGTATAGCTAAACGTGTTATGTTTCTGATTCGTAGATACTCGGACGAAGCCAGGAAGGAGCTTACTTTCGCGGGAACATACAGGCAAGTTTCCAACTCTATCGTTTTATTCCATATCATAATATTATTGATTCATGGTGATGCCAAAACTTTTGAAATCTTTGACTTGATGATAAGTTCTTTGATTATACATTTTTGTTGTGTTTGGAACTACTTAGCTCATTGTTGTTATTGGAAATGCACGTCGGCATTTCACCTTGAACTGTCTTGTTCATATATAACGTGATTCTTCTGCTACTCTGAACTTCTCGAAAAGTTAGAGTATGCAAGTATCCGACGCTTTGTCATTTTAATTCTGATTTATGACAAGAGTATGCATAGGTTGTTAAGATTGCTTATCGTGAGTTGTTTCGAATCTCTTTCAACCTAATTCTGAGACGACTCTGAACTTCTTGAAAAGTCAGAGTTCGTATAGCAGCTTTCTAAACTCTAGACTTTATAACGGTTTATTGGTTATAAAGCTCTGTAGTGTTTGAAGTTCCTTTCAGATGGAACTGTATACTATATGTTCGCGCCTCTGAACATCTCAAGAGTTAGAGGACGCCTTTTGTCAGTTTTGTATAACTGAATCTAGTGTCGAGTATATCTTTTTGGTGCTCGATGGTCGACCGGGAGTAGTCTGGTATGAGATGGGATTAGTGGATTTGGATTAATATCCCATCGATGTTTTAAATAATATTTAGTTTATTAAATATTATTTAAAGAGTATAGAAAGTGTTTAAATGTTAATTAAATACTTTCAGGTCATTTGAAATTATTTAAATATGTTGAATCATTTAAGATTATTTAAATATTAAATAATCTTGATTATATTCGAATTAAATATTTTAATTCTTTTAAATCCTTTTAATATTTTTCGAGGACTATTCTGGGCCTCCTAAATATTGATAAAATATTTATTTGTTCTTTAAAAATATTCTGGAGTTGTCTAAACTTCTTTAAATATTATTTTCATTAAATAATAAAGAATGAGCGATGACTCAGATATTTTGTATTCACTCTGAGTCGATAACTCCAGGTTAGGGAGGTAACGTCCGGCTCCAATATTCCTCTCAGTTGTATTGGTGCCTTATGGCCCATTGTTTCACTCCAAAAATGTAATATTTTGTGGAGTCTATTTTCACTCGTATTAGTGGCTCCCCGGTCGCGTTCTTGAGTCTCCTTGATTCAAGGGTTTTTGTCTTGTTAAATTCGTTGACTGAGAGTCAACCCAGATGTTTCGAGAGTACTCCCACATCGTTTCGGGAGCCAAGCTATTGTCAGATATTGAAATCTTATAATAGGTCGTTGTAGTTCTGGAAGGTTGTATTAAATTCCCTTCCTTATCTGTTGATTGAAATCCTGTGATGGATTGTTGTGTTGTTCTGGAAGGTTGTTTTAAATTCCCTTCCTTATCTGTTGATTGAAATCCTGTGATGGATTGTTGTGTTGTTCTGGAAGGTTGTATTAAATTCCCTTCCTTATCTGTTGATTGAAATCCTGTGATGGATTGTTGTGTTGTTCTGGAAGGTTGTATTAAATTCCCTTCCTTATCTGTTAATTGAAATCCTGTGATGGATTGTCGTTGTTGTTCTGGAAGGTTGTATTAAATTCCCTTCCTTATCTGTTGATTGAAATCCTAGAGTGGATTGTTGTTGTTCTAGAAGGTTGTATTAAATTCCCTTCCTTATCTGTTGATTGGAATCCTAGAGTGGATTGTTGTTGTTCTGAAAGGTTGTATTAAATTCCCTTCCTTATCTGTTGATTGAAATCCTAGAGTGGATTGTTGTTGTTTTGGAAGGTTGTATTAAATTCCCTTCCTTATCTGTTGATGAAATCCTATGATGGATTGTTGTTGTTCTGGAAGGTGGTATTGAATTCCCTTCCTTAACAGTTGATTGAAATCCTAGAGTGGATTGTTGTTGTTCTAGAAGGCTTGATTAAATTTCCTTCTAGGTTTGATGAATGTTTAAGTATTCATCAGGGACTGGAGTAAAAGTTGCGTAAGAGGTCGGGGACGCACGACCCAGCCGTAATTAAAGGCCCATGAGTTGCCTAGGGTGACGTCCCGATAAGGGGTTGTCCTTCTACTAGTAGAGAAAATGACGAAATGTCGATTGTACATGCGACTGATCATCGAGTACAATAAGGCGTTGAAAAATCTCCAGTTAATCCCGTTTCTTCCAATTAGAATTTGACGTTGCACTATAACGAAAGCCTAGGTGCTGAGTTACCGATAATGTCAACGGGAATGTAATCCACTCTGAGTTGGTTGGATGTTTTGAGTACTGTTTTTTTTGCATATATCAGTTTCATTGTTCCTACACTATAACGAAAGCCATGGTGCTAAGTTACTGATAGTGTTAATGGGAATTGTTGAACTTTCATTCATTCTTTTCGCAGTATATTGAATTGCTTGCTTATTGGTACTCAAACGAATGGTACTCGGTGATTGAGGCCATTGTTCTAAGTTATTGATACTGTCAGTCTCAAAAATTATGAACTTAAATTGTTGTATTGCAGTAACGTGAACTGCATTATTGTTGTGAATATCTTCTTGCATCGTGAATCTTGTGTCATTTATTGTCGAGATATAGCTGGCTATACATCTTCAATCAGATTGCTAGTTATGTACTTTATTGTTGAATATCCAGTTGGGATAATTATGGCTATCACCTTTTCCTTGAAATATTCTGATAAATAACTTGCTGAGTATTCTTTGGCTCATTCTTGCTTTTTTGTGAATCTTATACCTTGCAGAAAGAGATGACTATGAATTGTCTACCTCGGGTATTATGTTAAGGAACAGGAAGATTCGAGCTTGAGCTAGCCAGGTTCAGGACTTCGATAAATGGTGCAAGAAAGGCGGGATTCCAGATTAGAATCCTAGACTTATTGAAAAATATGTAATGTGACAGTAGATCTTGGATTAATGTTTACTTCTAATGTAACATCATGTGGAAGTTATATTAGTAGTGTGAGATCCTGAGGATACATTGGTTTGTAATAACTGTTACTATTTTAAGTTCGTTTCCTGAGACTATAACTTGAGTTGTGTATTTGGTTTGGGGTCACTGTTTTTATGTTTGGTTATTATAATGGTTAAAGCAGGTGAGTGATGTTATTGTTATGGATATTAGACCGTGATGACCCGGATCCCTGACCCCGGATCTGTGGGCGTCACACTTATGATAAGACCTATTTGTAATAAGTAGATGACAACTCAACTCAAGTAAGAAAATAAAGTAAGTAATAAATACTGAGGAATGAATCAAGATGAAGACAGTCAACTAGACACAAAGAATCATAATATCAGAAGTGTTCTAATGAAGCTGCTACTCTACACCGGAAGAAGTTCATTAATATGTTCAAGCGTCGGCGAAAAATAAAAGAGTAGTATTTCAGAAGAGTTCAGAAGATACAGAAGATTCCAAGTGCCTACTACAAAGAGATTCCAAGAAAAGAAATAGTAAAGAAAAAGCTAGAAGCCAAGACAAGACACAAAGACCACTACAGAAGAAATGAGAATCAACATTGTAGTTAGTCATCCGTGAACCAGACCAGTGCACAGGGTGTCAACAATGTCAGTGAAGATTCGTCATCAAAAAGTTCAAGTGGTTAGAAAGGTTATTGTTGAAGAACAGAAGAGTTTTATCTACCTCAACAATAGTCAAGCCTTTAATTTAATTCTCTATTAATTAATTAAATTAATTAGTTAATTTAATTAGTAAATTAATTCACTCAGAATTAATTTATTTCTTAAATTAATTAAAGGATCAATTAATTTAGAATTATTTTAGAATGACAGAAGAAAGAAGCTAGAAGCTCAAAGGGATACAGAAACAGCTAAACAGGCCTGACATTACTGACTTTAAGACAAGACGGAAAAAGTATTGACACGGAAGAAATGCAGAGTCATATATTCTTAAAAGTGGAACCCCGGTTGGAATTGATTTATCATTCCCAAGTCAAAAGGAGTTCGGTTCCAGACCATCAGAAGATCACAACTTAGCGCGTAAGGATTTATTTAATTAATAAATATTTTATTTATTTAGTAAATTATATTTATAAATATCTAAATAATATTAAATATTTATTTTTATAATTTATGAATTAAATTTATTATTTATTAATCAAAGATTATAAGCTGTGCGGGTCTAAAAGTATTTCTGCGGAGCCTATCCACTAAAAGACGAAATAGGCCCCTTTGAATTGAAATTGGCAGGATGTTTTGTTTTAAAACAACCAATGAATGGATGCCACTTGTCCAAACAAGAAGAAAGAACATGGAAAAGGCAGTTGAGCAAATAAGTCATACCGAACAATTCAAACAAAGTCATACCGAGCAGAATTTTTAAAAGGTCATGCTGGAGCAAGTGGATTGATTTTTTATTTAATTAAAAAAGTCATACCGATTTTTTTAATTAATAAAATAAGTCATACCGAATTTTTCTTGTTCAAAAGGTCATGCTGGACTTATTTTTTATTTAATTAAAAAGTCATACCAATTTTTTAATTAATAAAATAAGTCATACCGAGAGAAATAAGTCTTGCCCAGCTTTTTAAATGTCATACAAGGGTTAAAAAAAGTCATACAGACTTAATTTCAATAAATTAAGTCATGCTGATAAAGGTCATACCAGCCATTTCCATTCTCTATAAATATGAGATGAAGGCTTCACTTTTCAGTAGTTAAAGAGTTCAGAAAAATAGCTCAAATTCAGTAATTTGTCTGCATTGTAATATTCACAGATTTCTGTGCTGAGTTTGGAATATAATTGTTAAACACGAACAGTTCATGTCAAATTTGTTCTAGATCATCTTATCAATTATATATCAGTTTTCTAAATATTAATTTTGTAATACTAATCAAGTTAAAATTATATCTTTCACTTGAACAGTATTTCATTATAATTAATATTTCGCGAGCAATTAAAATAATATTTTTAATTCAAATATTCCGTGATTAATTTTAGATATTGTATTCAACCCCCCCCCCCCCTTCTACAATATCAGGGACCAACAATTGGTATCAAAGCTGGTTGATATTTTTCATATTAGATCCAAATTAAATTCCGCGAACTCATACAGATCTCAAAAATTATTTTAAATACGAAATAATTTTTTATTCGAAATAATTTTTTTTCCGAAAAATAATTTTTGATCAAAAATTATTTTAAGTTAAAAATTAAAATATTTTTTTGAAACACTTAATTTTTAATCTTATTTAAAGATGAGTACTCAAAGAGTCAGTAGCATTAAAATTCCACAATTTGATAAAGACAATTATAATCTGTGGAAGAGAAAGATGACCTTGTTTTTTCGAGCTGCAAATCCTAAGTACAAGGATATTTTAAAAACTGGTGTTGCTGTTCCAATAAATATCTTTCATGAGCATATGGAAGATGGTGTACTCATTCCGCACAGACAATTTGAAAAAGATATTTCTGAGTACACTGAGACAGAAAAGGAACTGGATACATTGGACACCAATCTATAGTTAATTTTAGTGGAATCTCTTGATCCCGGAATGTACAATCATGTTGTTAATTGTAAAAATGCTAAACACATCTGGGAAACGATAGAGATACTAAATGAAGGAACAGAAGAAGTAAGGGAGAACAGATTGGAAATCTTAACGTCTCAATATGAGCATTTTAGATCAAATCTTGGAGAAAGTATCTCTGAAGTTTTTGAGAGATACAACAAGCTAATAAATGATCTAAATCTCAATGGCAAACAATATACGAAGAAGGAGATCAGTAGGAAGTTTTTGCTGACAATGCCAGTACACCTAGAGCATAGGATAACAGCCATCAGAGAGTCAAGGGACATGAATGAAATTTCTTTGGAAAGACTTTATGGCATTCTGAAGACCTATGAGCTAGAGCAAATTCAACAGAAAGAAATATATGGTACAGGCAAGGTGGTCAACAAGTCTACAGCTCTTGTAGCAGAAGAACCAGAGTACAGAAAAGCTAAGACTGAATCTTTTTCAGTCAACATCATTGATCAGGGTATTGTTGCAGAAGTTGGTGCAACTCTAGTGAATTCAACTGATAGTGAATTCTACTCAATGGAAGAACTCGATCAACTTGAGGATGAATCTCTGGCTCTGATTGCTAGAAAATTTAGAAATACAAGATTCAGGAGGAACCCTAGTTTCAAATTCAAGCCTATGACAAACAGATTTCAGACAGGTGGTTCTTCTAGCTCATCCAACACAAAAGGTGGATACAAGACAGGGATGGTAGACAGAAGCAAGATCCGTTGCTTCAACTGCAATGAAATGGGACACTTTGCTACTGATTGTAGAAAGCCTAAGCAGGAAAGAAAGAAGGATTCATATGACGAGCTCAAACAGAAATATGACGCTCTACTGAAGAAGCATCAGGGAAAATCATACTTAGCAGCAGGAAAAAACTGGGATGATTCCGACAATGATGAAGAAGATCAAATGGGAAATCTGGCTCTAATGGCCTCTTCTTCTGAAGGATCACAATCTCCACCTCGACAAGGAATTGAGGTAAACCCTAGCTGTCCTAAAATGTTTAAATTGCTAGGTGAGAATTTAACTGATGCTAGAGATCGAATAAAAGTTTTAATTCTCGAAAACAAAGTTTTATCAGAAGAGAATTTTGAACTGAAAAAGCTGAAACTTATAAATGTTAAATTAACTGAAGATGTTGCATTTCAAGTTAATAGAGTCTACTGCTATGTTGAGATTGAAGCTTTTTTAAAGAATAAAATTGAAGAAGAAAAGCAAAGGTGTCTAGCTTATAAAAATTCCTCTTATATTGTAAAGAACCTAGTTGACCAACATGAAATAAACTGAAAAGTTGGAATAGGTTTCGAGTACAATAAATCTGTAGGAAAACCAAGCAACATTACTGTTAGTATTGGTGTTCTAGAGACAATACTTTTAATGTTTTATTGAAAACAATTAAGGATTATGTTTTATGTGATTATTTAATTAATATTTATTATGTCTTTATTTACTGCGTCATAAATTGAAAGAATAATAAATATCCTTGGAATATTAATACGTAATATATATCTTTAAGTATGTGACTTAAAAATGAGAATATATGAATAGTATTTTATTCCTAAAATTCCCTAGTCAAGTATTATTATTTAAGGACAGTAATAATGCAATAAGACTAGTATGTTTGTTGACAGATGACCACATCTGATTGGTCATAGGTATGGTGATACTAAAGTCAAGAACATAAGTGTATGTATCAATACATGACACTGGAAAGACCCGCCGTGAGATTCTACATGTTAATAAGTGTCATAAGAAATCTCACAGTGATAATGATGTAATGATCCTCTGATTTGAAATCATTATATTTCTATACGAGAATTAATATACTTTGATTACACTCAAAGTTACCTTTAACCGGGTAATGATAAAGGTGGACATTGGGTATGCTATGAATCGTTGGGGAATATGAATGATAGATATAGGATTTAACCCTCCAATTCTAGGAGTGATATTATTGGCCTCTTGATTGAGTGAGACTATGAAATGCATGGCCATGCTCAAATATTGATTTGTTTAAATAGTCTACTCATTGATCAAGAAAACCAAGATTAAACGTTGAAGAGGATGACACTATACATGCCTCGAGTTTTATCTATAATATAAGTTAAAGGGATTATATTACATTGCACATTATTCACGAAAAGTTTAATTGAATCACCAATTATTATTGTTACTTGGGTAACAATGATGTATTACTAGATGCCGCTCATTGTTTATAATTTTATTATTAGATAATAAAATTATTGCCAACGTAATAATAACCTAAAGGGTCACACACAAAGAACGTCAAAACGGAGGTTTATTTAAATTACGAATTTAAATATATTATTGTTTATTCGAATTTAATTATTAAATTAATTAAGTGGGACTTGATTAATTATATTAGAATTCGGATTTAATAAGTATTATTATTATTCGAATTTAATTATTGAATTAATTAAGTGGGACTTGATTAATTATATTAGAATTCAGATTTAATAATAATAATAACCCAAAGTCATAAGGGGTTTTGGAAACCACATGGATTAGGGTTAGGCCCAAAATCTCTCTCTCCCCTATATATACATAATGATGTATAGTATTAGGGTTTAATCATCAAATTTCGTTTTAGAGAAAAACCCTAGCTGCTCAACATCAAGAGAGGCTAGAGAGAGAGAGAGAGAGAGGCAAACAATTCGGCTAGTACCGACTCCGGTGATCGTAGGACGATCGGGCGTTCGTGTGGACTTCTTTAGAGAGCAAATCTTTGCAACAAAGGACTGCTGTGATTCATCTTTCTGGACCTCCATTAAACAGTATACGAAAGCTTTGTTAAGGTACAGACTTCTTCACCATAATCATCCAACGTTATACATGGATCCTGCGATTGGGTTTCGATTTTTTTTTATTGTTTTTACGTTAATTCCGCTGCGTTTTCATGCGCGAAATCCTTCAATTACCCCGTTCAAGCAAAGCGCTGAAGAAAGGGGTATTCCTCATGTTGTTAAAAACACACCCAAACCTCTTTTCATAACACCTATTGCTGAACCTATCCTTGAGAGCTCTATACTGATAGCTTATGAGATGCAGTTAGAGGATCTCGAGGAAGAGAAGAAAAGAGAAGAACAGACAAGGGACATAAAAGGAGTAAATGTCCAGAAAGTGAAATATGTACCTAAAAGACCAATAGAAAATGTGAACTCTACTAGTTCATCCACTCCTGGTTTAGGTGCTAAGAACTTAAAGAATGATTTGAACAGACCTAACAATAAGTTTGTTAGAAGTAGGGATAGTAACAATAGATGCCATTCTACTGAAAACTTTAAATCTGCTGAAAAAGTTAAAGTAGAAATTGTTAAAACTCCTACTGCTGTGAATAACATGCCTGCTATTGATGTATGCCATAAACCTTGTGGTGTGATAAATTGTATGTTATGTGTTTTTAATGCTATGACTGCTTATTTCAAACGCATGACTGCTAATAAAAAGAACATGACACCTAGACAATACATCAATAATAAATTTGCTAAATCCAAGACTGCTATTCCTTCACCTGTCAAGAAGGAAAAATATATTCCTAAGTCTAAACAAAAAGTTGTTAAGACTGTTTATAGGAAAGTAAGTACAGTCAAGGAGGATGCGGCTGTTGTTCGAAAAGGATCTGTTGTCAAAGCTGACAAATGTCAATTTTTAAGTATGCCGGGCCCAATCAATTTTGGGCTCCGAAGACGAATTAATCTGTTTGATATGTGCAGGGAGTTAAACAGGAAAACCGGGTTGTATGGATCCTAGATAGCGGATCGTCAAGGCATATGACCGGAGATAGAGCCCTGCTATCAGACGTAGTTGAAAGAGCTGGCCCAATCGTCACCTTTGGAGATAACAGCAAAGGAATGACTACGGGATATGGCAAGTTAAATACAGGAAATGTTATCACTGAAAACGTCTCTTTGGTGGAAGGACTTAAGCACAATCTACTCAGCGTCAGTCAATTCTGTGATAGAGGTTACAAAGTAAACTTTATCAAGGAGAAGTGCTTAATAGCTCATTCTAAAGAAGACAAACTAGCCTTGCGTGGAGTAAGGAAAGGAAACTTGTACGTAGCTGATTTCAACTCGGGAACTGAAGCTGAAGCAAACTGTTTTTATTCAAAAGCTTCAATAGAAGAAAGTTGGCTATGGCACAAGAAGCTCTCACACCTGAATTTCAAAACAATGAACTCTCTAGTCAAGAGGGATTTGGTGAGAGGACTGTCTCCGATGAAATTTACACAAGAAGGATTGTGTGAGGCATGTCAGAAAGGGAAGTCAAAAAGAGTAACTCACAAAGGCACAGCCACTACAAATATTACTGAACCACTGCAGCTGCTTCATATGGATTTATTTGGTCCAGTAAATATCAAGGAAGAAATATGCCTTAGTGATTGTAGATGACTTCACAAAGTACACGTGGGTTTTATTCTTGAACTCTAAGGATGAAACTCCACAGTTGGTGATTGATCATGTAAAGTTGATTGAGTTAGATTCAAAGCTACCTGTCCGGGCAATCAGATCAGATAATGGAACAGAATTCAAGAATGAAATTCTGAATAGCTTCTGCTCAGACAAAGGGATAACAAGACAATTCTCAGCGCCAAGAACTCCGTAACAGAATGGAGTAGTAGAAAGGAAGAATCGAACCTTGATTGAAGCTGCAAGAACAATGTTAAGTGAATCAAGGTTGCCTATCTACTTCTGGGCTGAAGCAGTGAACACGGCTTGTTATACCCAGAATCGAACCTTAATCAACAAGGATCATATGAAGACACCTTACGAATTAATGGCTGGCAAGAAACCAACACTCAAATACTTTCATGTATTTGGAGCCAAATGTTTTGTGCTAAAAGATGGAGATGAACATCGTGGTAAATTTGAGGCCAAGGCACATGAAACAATTTTTGTCGGCTACTCAAAAAGAGCATATAGGGTGTACATAATTGATCAGCACCAAGTAAAAGAAAGTGTCAACGTATCATTTGACGACACTAAACTCCCAAGCATCCAAACTGAAGATCCTTCTGAGTCATTAAAATTTGACAATCATCTAGACTCAGATTCGGATAATGAAGAAGAGCCTGAGGTTGCAGCAGGAAATGATGATGACAACAATGATGGTAATGATCCAGGTAATAGTGGTGGAAACAATGGAAACACTGGAGATACTACTAATACCAGTGGTGGATCAACAAGTCATCCAGGCAGCAACTCAGGGGGATATGAAGGATCAACTGGCACAACACAACATCACAATGAATATAGAGGCGAATCATCAAGATCAAACCTACCAAGGGAAAGGATATGGAGCAAAGATCATCCCTTTGAATTGATCATAGGTGATCCAGATGTTGGTGTTAGAACCAGAAGTGCAACTTCAAATGAATGTTTATTTTCGGTTTTTCTATCTCAAGAAGAACCAAAGAAAATTGAAGATGCTCTAACTGATCCAGATTGGGTTCTTGCCATGCAAGAAGAACTCAATCAGTTCGAAAGGCAAGAAGTATGGACACTGGTACCCAGGCCTAAAGATAGATCTGTTATTGGCACGAAATGGGTATACATGAACAAGTTAGACGGTGATGGCATTATTACAAGGAACAAAGCCAGACTGGTTGCTAAGGGTTACTCCCAGGAAGAGGGAATTGATTATGATGAGACCTACGCACCAGTTGTAAGACTTGAAGCCATCAGAATATTTCTGGCATTCGCAGCACATTCCAATTTTAAAGTCTATCAAATGGATGTGAAGAGTGCTTTTCCGAATGTAAAGTTAGAAGATGAAGTATATGTGGAACAGCCTCCTGGATTTGAAAATCCAGAGTTTGCTGATTTTGTATATTTCTTATTAAAAGCCCTCTATGGACTCAAGCAAGCACCGATGACATGGTATGACACTCTCTCTCAGTTTTTACTTGAAAACAGTTTTACTAGAGGTGTCATAGATGAAAATCTTTTTTATAAATTACATGATAAAGATATGGTATTTGTCCAAGTTTATGTTGACGATATTATATTTGGTTCTACTAATGAAAACTTGTGCAAGAGATTTGCTAAGTTAATGCAGAGTAGGTATGAAATGAGCATGATGGGTGAGCTGTCATTCTTCCTTGGATTGTAAGTGAAGCAAAAGGAAGATGGGATTTTTATTTGCCAATCAAAGTACGTAAGGGATCTTCTAAGGAAATACAATCTAGAAGATTCTGCACCGGCAAAAACCCCTATGCCAACAGCCACCTATCTTGACAAAGATGAAACTGGTAAGAAAGTTGACAGCACAAGCTACAGAGGTATGATAGGCTCATTATTATATCTAACTGCTAGTAGACCCGATATAATGTTTGCAACATGCTTATGTGCAAGGTTTCAATCTGATCCTAGAGAATCTCATCTTATAGCTGTTAAAAGAATTTTTAGATATTTGAAGGGTACACCGAATCTTGGAATTTGGTACCCTAAAGGTACAGGTTTTGAACTAATAGGCTATACAGATTCAGATTATGCAGGATGCAGGATGGACAGGAAAAGTACTTCTGGAAGCTGTCAGTTTCTAGGACAACGGTTGATCTCCTGGTACAGCAAGAAACATCACTCAGTATCTACCTCGATAGCCGAAGCAGAATACATTGCAGCAGGTAATTGTTGTGCACAAATCTTGTGGATAAGGAATCAACTGAATGATTATGGACTTGCGTTAACTAAAATTCCAATACTTTACGATAACACAAGTGCCATAGCAATTTCCAACAATCCTGTACAACATTCAAGAACCAAGCACATAGACATAAGGTATCATTTCATCCGAGAGCATGTCATGAATGGAACTGTGGTGTTACATTTTGTACCCACAGAAGATCAAATTGCTGACATCTTCATGAAACCACTTGATGAATCCACTTTCTCTAAGTTGGTTAGTGAGTTAGGGATGTTAAACATGAACTAATTATTGCATGTTGTTTTAAATTGCATATTTTTTTCAAGCACTGTAAATACACTGTATATATTCCTTAAAAATTATCAAAAACAAACAAACAAAATGAAAAAGAAAACTCAAAAAGATTTTCCTTATTTTTGTACAGTTTTATTTATTTGGCATCTCTACTGTAAAATATTTTATATTATTATTGTTTTCCAATAATTGGCATATATTATTTATATATATAAGTATGTATAGTTTTAGTTGTTTTTCAACATTGGCATCCTTATTTTTTATTTATGTTTTTACATTTTTGTTTATATATAAATATGCGCTGATTATTTCACGTCTCTTTTGAGAAGTAGGAAAGATCTATGAGCTTGATCATCCAATTGTTTCTAATAGTTAGATCCCAAACATTGGCATCAATCTCTATCCAAGATGTTAGAACCAAACACACAAACACAATCACATCCGTCTCTCTAAACCATTAAACAGAATACCTAATTGTTAAGAATGATGGAGTCAATGCCTTGATTGCATTTGATAAGGTTGGTATTGTGAGTGATCCAACAGCTCTGTCTCTAGAAAGGTGATTCATATATATAAAAGTTGAGACGACTGTTAGCTCATGGGACCAACACCAAGGGACCAACAATGTAAGGACTTACTTGGGACCAAAAAGGACCAAGAGGGAGCATTTGAAATGTCACAGGAAGGATGAATTGACGGTAGCAATTATTCTAAACTTCCATATCAAGGAAGGAAGAATGATTGATGATTCTGACTGAATCAACATGCCTTCACAGGCATCAGGAGGAAACTTGGATCATTTGCTACATTATTGATCCTTGTCTCCCTCCCCAGATGGAACATATCTGGATTCCTAACGGAATAGATCATCTTAGATGATCAGCAACTCACTGAATCTATTCCTGAAGCAATTCAGTTTATAAAAATCAAATATTTTAATAGATTCACTTGAGGACGGGGATTTACGAAACCCCATTGCACCACCAGTGACCTCTCTTGAAGGGGCTATGGTGATCTTTCTTGCAGGTACAAAAGACTGAGTCATCCGTACTGAGAGAGATATAGTGATGTGAGAAAAGAGTGAAACACAAGTAAGGAAAAGTGAAAATATATATTCTATGAGTGAAACACTTAGAGAGTATATGAGCGAAACACTTGTGAGGAACACAAAGTAAAATCACACACTAGCACACTTACTGAATCCCTTTCCCAATTCCCTGTTACAGATTTCAAATGTTACTTAACCAAGGTGGAAATTTCTTCAGAAAAGGACCAACAATTGTTACCTATCTACAATTAAGGGAAAATTATTAAGAGGATTACTCAACTAAGGGGGAGAATTATTAAGAGGATTATTCCAAAGTGTTAAAGTGTTCAACTAAGGGGGAGTAGATCAAAAGGGGAGAAGTAAACAAAGACTTTTTCCAGAAGAGGATTACTCAAATGTTGAACAAGAAAAGTTGGATAATTTATGAAAAGGGAAAATGAATCTACCTTGGGTGAGAAGTAAAAACAGAAGTTGGAAATTCAAAGGAAAAGTGGTCAGAAGAGAACATACATCATCTCTGTCATCCTAAGGGGGAATAGTGATGAGTCTGAGAAATGAAGATAATACTACATGTATAATATGTTCAGTGCTAGAGGAACAAACATCTTTCATTTCAGTTAACTCAGGAAATCTGGAAATGTATTATATAATCCAGAGAACAACTTATTATTTACAGTTCTTAAATGTCATATTATTTTCTTAGTTGTTAGTTGAGTTATCCTCTAGGGATTTGTATGTTAAATGCTTAACAACAAATAGGGGGAGATTGAAAGGCATATGATAAGACCTATTTGTAATAAGTAGATGACAACTCAACTCAAGTAAGAAAATAAAGTAAGTAATAAATACTGAGGAAGGAATCAAGATGAAGACAGTCAACTAGACACAAAGAATCCTAATATCAAAAGTGTTCTAATGAAGCTGCTACTCTACACCGGAAGAAGTTCATTAATATGTTCAAGCGTCGGTGAAAAATAAAAGAGTAGTATTTCAGAAGAGTTCAGAAGATACAGAAGATTCCAAGTGCCTACTACAAAGAGATTCCAAGAAAAGAAATAGTGAAGACAAAGCTAGAAGCCAAAACAAGACACAAAGACCACTACAGAAGAAATGAGAATCAACATTGTAGTTAATCATCCGTGAACCAGACCAGTGCACAGGGTGTCAACAATGTCAGTGAAGATTCGTCATCAAAAAGTTCAAGTGGTTTGAAAGGTTATTGTTGAAGAACAGAAGAGTTTTATCTACCTCAATAATAGTCAAGCCTTTAATTTAATTCTCTATTAATTAATTAAATTAATTAGTTAATTTAATTAGTAAATTAATTCACTCAGAATTAATTTATTTCTTAAATTAATTAAAGGATCAATTAATTTAGAATTATTTTAGAATGACAGAAGAAAGAAGCTAGAAGCTCAAAGGGATACAGAAACAGCTAAACAGGCCTGACAGTACTGATTTAAGACAAGACGGAAAAAGTATTGACACGGAAGAAATGCAGAGTCATATATTCTTAAAAGTAGAACCCCGGTTGGAATTGATTTATCATTCCCAAGTCAAAAGGAGTTCGGTTCCAGACCATCAGAAGACCGCAGCTTAGAGCGTAAGGATTTATTTAATTAATAAATATTTTATTTATTTAGTAAATTATATTTATAAATATCTAAATAATATTAGATATTTATTTTTATAATATATGAATTAAATTTATTATTTATTAATCAAAGATTATAAACTGTGCGGGTCTAAAAATATTTCTGCGGAGCCTATCCACTAAAAGACGAAATAGGCCCCTTTGAATTGAAATTGGCAGGATGTTTTGTTTTAAAACAACCAATGAATGGATGCCACTTGTCCAAACAAGAAGAAAGAAAATGGAAAAGGCAGTTGAGCAAATAAGTCATACCGAACAATTCAAACAAAGTCATACCGAGCAGAATGTTTAAAAGGTCTTGCTGGAGCAAGTGAATTGATTTTTTATTTAATTAAAAAAGTCATACCGATTTTTTTAATTAATAAAATAAGTCATACTGAATTTTTCTTGTTCAAAAGGTTATGCTGGACTTATTTTTTATTTAATTAAAAAGTCATACCAATTTTTTAATTAATAAAATAAGTCATACCGAGAGAAATAAGTCTTGCCTAACTTTTTAAATGTCATACAAGGGTTAAAAAAAGTCATACAGACTTAATTTCAATAAATTAAGTTATGCTGATAAAGGTCATACCAGCCATTTCCATTCTCTATAAATATGAGATGAAGGCTTCACTTTTCAATAGTTAAAGAGTTCAGAAAAATAGCTCAAATTCAGTAATTTGTCTGCATTGTAATATTCACAGATTTCTGTGCTGAGTTTGGAATATAATTGTTAAACACGAACAGTTCATGTCAAATTTGTTCTAGATCATCTTATCAATTATACATCAGTTTTCTAAATATTAATTTTGTAATACTAATCAAGTTAAAATTATATCTTTCACTTGAACAGTATTTCATTATAATTAATATTTCGCGAGCAATTAAAATAATATTTTTAATTCAAATATTCCGCGATTAATTTTAGATATTGTATTCAACGCCCCCCCCCCCTTCTACAATATCAGGGACCAACAGACTAAAACTTCGAATTCTAATGACTTTTGCATTCACTTATTTACTTAGTACTATCATAATACAACTTCGGATTTATAATCCTCTACCATTTACATTGTGTGGGCTAACATGTTTTTCATAAAACTTCAAAGTTACTATTCATTAATAATTCGGAGTTTACAAAAATTCGGGTTCTTACAAGGTTAAAGGTAACTTTTAGTGTAATCAAAATATATGAATTCTCGTATAGAAATATAATGATTTCAAGACAGTGGATCATTACAACATTGTTATTCGCCCTTAAGTTCACTAAGTTTGGAGAAGGGGGGGTTGAATACAAACTTAAGAATTAATTCAACTTCTTGCGGAAATAAGTTTGTACAAAGAGAGTGTTTAATTAAGATTGATGTAACTAAGAACTGGATAACTAAAGTGTTGAAAACAGAAACAACAAGATTAAAAATTACTAGTGGATTGTTTTTCCACTAGTGAGTTTTTGCTTTCAATTGATCTTAGTAAAAATACTAAGCTGCTTACAAAGTTGAATGTAGAACTTAGAAAAGCATTACAAGTTCTGCCTGATTTTCTACTTTGCTTTTCTTGAGTTCTTCAAAACTTCTCTCACTTTGCTACTGTGTTTTTGTGACTTATTTATACAAAAACTACTACTCTAGTTTTTCTATCGACTGATAACAATATAATATTACAATTTATACTGTTTTCATAAAAATAGAAACTAGCTTCTTTTCACAGCCTTCCTTGTAGAACTAACTAGCTCTGGAAGTGTCTTTGTCTTAAGATATTCCTTGGATGCTGTGTTGCCTTGAATGTCTTCACAATCCTGACAGGACTGTCTTCCAATGATTCAGTTTCTGCACTGTTCCCGTAATTTCTGGCTTTAGCTAAATAGGGAAACTTTAATCAACTGATAAATGTTGTTAAGCTTATCAGTTGATTCACCTTTGTTTATCCATCGATGTATAGGATATTTGTTGATCAGTTGATGTGTCGATGGATAATTGAGTTATCCATCGACTCCTTATCCATTGATGGCTTGTATCAGTTGATAGCTTTCATCCGTTGAGTAGTGTCTTCATCCATCGACTTCAACATCAGTTGATCACTTCACTTGTGAGAATTCTGACTTAGAATATTTACAATTGATCAGCCGTTCTTCACATCTGTTGAGAAGCTAGAAATTGAAGTCAATAACATCAGTTGACTACATCATAGCATCCATCGAGGTAATACAATCAATTGATAGTGAAACATAAATCAATGCTACAATCCAGTTTATCAATTGATAAACAAGTTTCAACTGATAACTGGTTTCCTAGTCAATGGATATTTATAAGTCATATCCATTGATAAGTTACAAAGTAATTTTGAGTCCCTATTGAAATTCTAAGTAATTTGTTATCATCAAAACTCATAATTCCTAACAATCTCCCCCTATTTATGAATATGTAAAATATGCATAAATTTTCTGTTGATGATAACAAAACTCCTGAACATTTTCATTCTTAGCAAGAATTACAATATTGATAAGTAAAGTTTGAGATAGAGTAATCAGATACCAGACAGGGATGAATTCTGATAATTTTGATGATTGAGGTTGAATCTCCTATCTTCTCCTTCTTCCCCTTGACTCATTCATCTTGTCTTCATTCTCCTTCATCTTCCTGTAGAGGGTTCCCTTCAATATCTTCTCATCTTCAATCCTGTAGTCCAATTGACTTGCCAGATGATTTAATTCCAGATTGGGCAGTTTGTCTATTTCTTGACAAATATCAATGCATTTTTCTCTGCCTTCCTTGTCCTTATATATCATCAAGTAGAAGGGCTCATGAAGCACTTTTCTTCCCTCAGGATTCCAGATCTTTATTCTGTCATCCCTTTCTTCTTGAACAGGTGCCTCCCTTATCTTCTTCATTCTTTCAAGGATGGCCTTTCCTAGCTCTTCAGTTAGATAATACTTCCTGTTGAGCATAGTGTAGATTTTCCTTAAGATGCCATATCCTTGATCCAAGACTTGGTTGAATGTGAAGGTTGAGTGTGATCCATCTTCATACTCAATGTGAAGAAGATCAATATCTTTCTTCCTTTGTCCTTTTGCTGCAATCATTCCCTCAGCTTTGATTGGCACAAAGTTTTCAGATTTGTGTTTGAACACCTCTATTTCTTTGGCTTGATTACTCCCAGAAGCTTAACCTTCAGTCTTGACTTGTTTTGGCTTCTTCTCCTTGTCTCCTTTGTCTTCTACAACTAATGGTCTTGTAACTCCAGATGATTTTGGTGCATCTTTGGGCTTGTTAGCTCTTTGCTTCACCCTTGGCCTCCTTTCACCTTCTTTTCTTCTGACTTCTCTTATTAGCCTATCCTCTTCATCATATTCCCTTTGCAATTGAATGGCTAATTCTTCTTGGGATTTTTCTTATTGCTCCCTTTCTCTTATGCCAACTACTATGGCTTTGCTCAACAATTTTTCACTTTCCCCTCCACCTGTGACAGCTTTCTTTTTATCATCTTCAATTAGCTTTCCCTTTCCTTTTCTGTCACCAGGTTGTGAGCTACTGGAACTTGTCTCCTTGAATTTGCTAGCAATTGCATCAAATTTCCTTACTATGTCTTGAGCCAACTCCTTCTTGGGATCTGTAGACTTTGCCACCACAGCTTCAGTACCACTTGCTTTCTCCAATGCATCAGCTTCTTGCTTCTCCCCCTTTTTGTTATCAGCAACTGGCACTTATGCTACTGACTGAGAGAGTATGGGAGTCTCTAAGAGTTTACCCAGAAGATTGATTTGAGTGACTTGATTTTTCAAAATTTGCTGCATGTTGAGCTCCATGGAGGCTACTCTTTTCTCCAATTCCATTACCTTGTCCTTGGCTGAAAACTCAGTGTCCAACCTTTGCTTGATTCTAGTCAGCATTGTGAGGCTGAGTTTAGAGTCAATGGTGGTGTCAAAATGCATCCTTGAGCTGGTAATGTCTTCTCTTATTTTCTTCAATTCATACTTGGAACTTGTGACATGCATTTTCTGGATCTTCAAATTATCCCTGTAAAAGTTCAGAATTCTCCTTTGCAGGGGATCCACCACATCTACTTCAGCCATTGACCTTCTGTAAAGAGAAATGATGGCCCTTTCTGTTTCAGCCAAATTAGTTTCATCACTTGCCACTTGTGGATCTAGAAGTTCATCATCAGAATTATCATCAAAGTCTTCAGGATTCATGTGGGATATATCATCAGGTTGACTGGCCAAAAACTCTTTCCCACTCCTGAATTGCTCTTCTGTCTGCACTAAACCCAGCATTTGCTCAGCTATTTGATTAGATGCTGTTGCTAGTTCTTGATAATGAGGATCTTCATGTTGAAAGGTTGAAGCATCAAGATTGACATCAATTTCATCCTCCACCTCCATGTTGACTTCTGCAACTCCTGCAGGGAATCCATAGTCTACAACTCCCCCTGACTCTAGCCCCAACTCTTGGGTGAGTCCTGCTTCAAACTGCTCAGTTTTAGAAGCTGATGCTTCATGAGATGGTGAAATTGGTTTCTCTCTATTCTTTTCTCTCTCACTCTCTTCTCTCTTTTCTTGCATCAGGATCTCATCCTGGATTCTCACCTCTCCCTTACTTTCCTCTCCTTTTTCATCACCTGCTAAGGTGGGACTCTCTTTTCTCACACCCTCTCCTTTTGCCACCTCAGAAGAATTTGAGGGCCCCTCATTCACACACTCTCCTTTTGCCAAGGTATGCAAACCTTGCCTCTCACACACCTCACCCACTCCACTCAATCCTAATAGAGTATTAGCCACTTGAAGTGTTTCAATGAATGATTCATGAATTGACATTAAGAAGTATCCATCGATGGATGAATATCCGTTGATGGGAGCTCGTCGATGGATGTAAGGATATCTATCGATGAAAGTGAACTAGTCAATGGATGTTGGAAGTTATCAGTTGATTGCATAATATCCATTGACTGGAGAGAAATTACAGTATTTTCCTGATCAACCAAGGTGTTAACCTTATTTGGTGATGCAGGTGAGAGTGTTGGCTCCACCCTGAGTTGCAAAGAGGGTGAATTTGAAACAATGAAGTTGTCAATCAACATTGTTTCTGAAGAAATAGTTTTTGAAGGAGATTGAAGAGAAGATTCAGATAAAGAATGGGGCTGTGCCTCAGGAAGATTCTGAGACACATCAAAAGAAGAAACTGAAGGCTCCACCAAATTTTCATTTGGCTTTGCATGTGTGTGTGTGCCCTGTGCAGTATTTGTAACCTTCTTTCTTCTTTTGTATGGCTGTATTATTTAGTGACCCTTATCCCCATCTGATGGTCCTGGTTGAGACCTCTTTTCAATAGTTACATCTTTTTGAGAAGATGCAACTAGGGATGTGTTCAAGTCCTTTACTACAGCCTCAATCTGTTGGGAGATTGGACTGGTGGTTGGCTGGTTCCTCTCAATCTCACTCTCCTTATTCTTCTGGCTTTCTTGATGTTGGCCAGTTCCCTCACCCTTATCAACCACCTTCACACTCCCCTTAGAGGTTTTTCTTTTCTTAGATCTTACAACAGTAGTCTTGTGAGAAACTACTGAGGTGGTTTGATCAGACTTGTGTTTTGAAGGTTGTGCAACTTGGGTAGGAGGAATGGGGGCATTTCCATCTCCCTCCATTGTTGCTGAAGGCAAAGAAATTTGAGATTTTGAAGAAGAATGTACAAGATGGAGATTTTGAAGATATACCTGTACAAGATGAGGATAAATGAGGCACAACTTATGGTGTAAGTTGATTCTCACAAGATCCTTGAAGACCCTCTTGTTTTGCATCCATGGCTCCAAGGACTCCATATCTGCACTTATTTCATACTCTCCAACAGAGGCATTAATAATCATCATGAAAAATCTTGCAAAGTAGATATTATTTTTCCTAGATGACTTGGGTCCTAACTTAGCAGATAATTCATTTAGGAGTAGTGTGCCAAAATCGAAGTATTTATCAAACAGGATAGAATAAGCAATTTCTTGCATACTGATCGTAATTGCATCAAAATTACTTATTTTTCCAGAAAATACTTTAATTATGGCATCAAAGAAATAACTCCATTCTTTCCTAAGATTTTTCCTAACAACTTCTCCTAATCCAGTTTCAGCATTTGCATAATTAACGGATTCTAACATGTCCCTAATTTCATTTTCAGTGGGTGGTTTATTACAATTATTTGCAGGCAACCCTAAACATTCAGATAATGAAGTACTAGTAATTGTATAGGAATTACCTTTTCAAGAATAAGAAATTACCTTCCCATCTGGTGAAATCTCTGCAGAGGTCCACAGTTCCTCAACAAAGGAACACACGATTGTTGGTGCTTCGCTGAGAGCTTTGGAAACTTTGCAATCTCCTAGGAATCGCATCAATGGATGAAAGTCCACAGGAGCATCATTCACCGTTAGACATGCTGTGAAGTTGTTCTGTTCATAGGTGAACCCAGTGGAAGAGACGATCTTCTTTTGTGGTGCCATTCTTTCAGTTGATATTCAAGAAATTAAAGTGAACTTGAAAGAATTTGTGAGAGCTCGTGAGAATTAGATAAAATTAGCTTGAGAGAGAGAGACAGAGATGAATAGTTTAGAAAAAAAATAAATAGCAGGTAAGAATGAATTTTTAATTGCAACTGCTATTTATATTTTCTAGTATTAAAAAGACTTGAAAGGACTTTTTAATTAGGCAGATAACCGTTGATGTATAAAAGACTGTAGTTTATTACCCTAGATGGTAATTCTCCAACGGCTATAATCTGATCAACGGATGAATAAAACTGTAGAAATTCTATTACTATCGACGGATAAAATAGAGAGTTAATCTTTTATCGATCGATCACCAACTACCAAGGTAATTAACTGTCGATAGATAAATATCCATCGATAGGAATAACATTTATCTGTTGATCAATTAAGAAGAGATTTATCCGTCGATAAACAATTACTTAGGTAATTATCTGTCGATAGATAAATATCCATTGATAATTGTGAACAATGGCTACAAAACAACAACAAAACAAAAAAAACTTGACAGTCATTTTAAGCATGAGCAAAATTAAGCATACCTAACTCAGAGACTAATCTATTAAAAGTAGATTCATCTAGAGGTTTGGTAAATATGTCTGCAAGTTGTTGTTCACTAGGGACAAAATGTAATTCAACTATACCATTCATTACATGTTCCCTAATAAAATGATACCTTATGTCAATGTGTTTGGTTCTGGAATGTTGCACAGGATTTTCTGTTATTGCAATGGCACTTGTATTGTCACAGAAGATGGGAATTTTGTTCAAGTTGAACCCATAGTCAAATAGTTGATTCCCCATCCATAAAATTTGTGCACAGCAACTTCCAGCAGAAATGTACTCAGCTTCTGCAGTTGAAGTTGATACTGAATGTTGCTTTTTACTAAACCATGACACAAGTTTGTTTCCCAGAAATTGACAGGTGCCTGTGGTACTTTTCCTGTCTATTCTGCAACCTGCATAATCTGCATCTGAGTAGCCTATTAGATTAAAACCAGAATCTCTAGGATACCAAATACCTAAATTTGATGTACCCTTAAGATATCTGAAAATTCTTTTAATAGCTACTAAATGAGATTATCTAGGATCAGCCTGAAATCTAGCACATAAGCATGTAGAGAACATTATATCTGACCTACTAGCAGTTAAATATAAAAGTGAGCCTACCATGCCTCTATAACTTGAAATATCCACCTTAGCTTCTTTGGTATTTAATTCAAGTTTAGTGGCAGTGGCCATGGGAGTTTTTGCAGAAGAACATTCACTTAACTCAAATTTCTTTAACAAATCATGAATGTACTTTGTTTGATTTATAAAAATACCATCCTTAACCTGTTTGACTTGTAACCCAAGAAAGTAGGTAAGCTCTCCCATCATGCTCATTTCATATTTACTCTGCATTAGTTTGGCAAACTTCTTGCAAAGTTCCTCATTTGTTGATCCAAAAATAATGTCATCCACATAAATTTGTACAAGAATGATAGAGCCATTAACATTTCTACTGAATAGAGTTTTATCAACAGTACCTCTTGTGAAATGATTCTCAATGAGAAACTGAGATAAAGTGTCATACCAGGCCCTTGGTGCTTGCTTCAAGCCATAAAGTGCTTTGAGTAAAAAATAGACAAAGTTAGGAAATTTTAGATCTTCAAAGCCAGGAGGTTGTTCCACATAGACTTCCTCTTCTAATACTCCATTCAAAAAAGCACTTTTCACATCCATCTGGTAGACTTTGAAATTAGCATGTGCAGCATAAGCCAGAAAGATTCTGATTGCTTCTAACCTTGCAACTGGTGCAAAAGTTTCATCAAAATCAATTCCTTCTTCTTGTGAATAACCCTTTGCTACAAGCCTTGCTTTGTTCCTAGTCACAATACCAGTTTCATCCATTTTGTTTCTGAATACCCATTTTGTACCAATTACTGATCTATCTTTTGGTCTGGGCACCAACTTCCATACTTTATTTCTTTCAAACTGATTCAGTTCTTCTTGCATAGCCAAAACCCAATCAGGATCCATGAGAGCCTCTTCAATTATTTTGGGTTCTTCTTGAGATAGAAAACTGCTATACAGGCACTCATTTTGAGTAGCACTTCTTGTCTTGACACCATCTTCTGCATTTCCAATGATTAGTTCAAATGGATGGCTTCTTGTCCATTTTCTTTGAGGAGGCAAATTTTGCCTTGATGATGAAGCTTCATGATCATTTGTATTAAACTCAAAGTGATCTGAATTTGTAGATTGATTCTGAAACCCTCCCCCTGAAGTGGATACCCTTAATGTAGATTGTTGATTATCCATTGAGGAGTTATCAGTTGATGCATTATCAGTTGATGGATTTCTGTCAACTGATAAATTATCCATTGATGCAATAACATCAACTGATATTGGGTTTCTGAACACTTGAGGTTTTATAATTTCTGCCTTTTCATCATCATTTACATCATTTGATTCATTCTCAAAATGCAGTGTGTCATGATTTCCTTCATCAAACAAGCCTTAAATCTTTTTATCATCAAATACTACATGTACAGATTCCATAATAATGTGTAGTCTGAGATTGTAGACTCTATAGGCTACGCCTGATAGTGCATACCCAACAAATATAGCTTCATCAGCCTTGGCTTCAAATTTTCCTAGGTTTTCACCTTGATTTCTTAGCACATAGCACTTGCAGCCAAAGACATGAAGAAATCCCACCTTTGGGTTTTTGTCTTTCTTGATCAATTGATAAGGAGTCTTCCCTTGAGCTTTATTTACTAGGGAGATGTTTTGAGTAAAACATGCTGTGTTTATGGCCTCAGCCCAGAAGTATGTTGGGAGTTTGGCATCTTCCAACATGGTTCTAGCAGCTTCAATCAATGTCCTATTTTTCCTTTCAACTACCCCATTTTGTTGAGGTGTTCTGGGTGCAGAGAATGTGTGTATGATTCCTTTTGATTCACAGAACTCTTTTATTGTGGAATTTTTGCATTCTGTTCCATTGTCACTCCTTATCTTCTTTACATCCAATTCAAGATTTTTCTCATTTTCTCTTATGTGCTTGATGATGAGATAAATAGCTTCATCCTTTGAATGTAGAAAATAAGTCCATGAGAATCTTGAAAAATCATCCACAATGACTAGAGCATACTTCTTCTTTGCAATAGACATGATATTTACAGGACCAAACAAATCCATATGTAATAACTCAAGTGGCTTTCAATTGAAGATTCCAATTTCGACTTAAATGATGCCTTCCTCTGCTTTCCTTTCTGACAAGCATCACAAAGTCCATCCTTGACAAATTCCATTTGTGGTAAGCCTCTCACTTGATTTTTCTTAACCAAGAGATTCATGGCTTTGAAATTCAAGGGAGCTAATTTCTTATGCCACAGCCAACTTTCTTTTGTACTTGCCTTAGAGAAAAGACAAGTCATTGATTCTGCATTTGTTGAGTTGAAGTCAGCTATGTACACATTCCCTTTTCTATTCCCAGTCATGACCAGGCTTCCATCTACCTTGTTGGAAATTATGCATGCTTCTTTTGTGAAACAGACTTTATTTCCATTGTCACATAGTTGACTTATGCTTAACAAGTTATGTCTTAAGCCATCAACTAATGCAACAGGTTCAATGATGACATTCTCTTTTGAAATCAAGCCATATCCCATGGTGTGCCCTTTGCTGTCATCTCCAAAAGTTACTCCAGGGCCAGCTTTCTCCTCAAACTTTGTGAGCAGGGATTTATCTCCAGTCATGTGTCTTGAACACCCACTGTCCAAGTACCAAAGATTCCTTCTTCTTCCCTGCACACAGTCAGAACAAATCAAGTTAATTTTGGTACCCAAGTTGCCTTGGGTCCTTTCTTATTAGTTGTTATCTTTGGTTTGGTTTCCAATTTTTGTACCTTTGGTTTGGGTGGTTTTACTTCCACTTCAACCTTAGGTGTTGGTCTCCTTACCTCAGAATTCTCAGTGCTAATATTTGGAATGCTCATGCTTGCAGAATTGGAAAAATTTGGTGCATGAAGATTGTTAAGCATATTCCATGGCATAGCAGGCATATTCATATTGGCAAATGCAAGATATGGATTAAACATATAAGGCATTGATGCATACTGAGCATGAATAGCATGAGAATCAACTAAATGAGGAAAAACAGAATTGGTATGCATGTTGGGTACAGCAGGTACATTTGTTGCTGTAGGCATGGTGAGTTTACATTGCATAGATAAATGATTTTTACTACCACACTTAGCACATATTTTCCTAGGAGCATATTTGTCAGGTGTGTAGTTGTTGTGCTTGTTTATGCCTACTTTACCATTTCTATTTTTCTTCTTCTTTTCATTTGGCTGACTATTAGGTTCTATCTTTTCCAATTTCTCTTTCAACTGATTGTTAGATAAGAATCCTATATTAGCCTGTTCAACTTTGATTTGAGATTCAGAGGAGCTACTTTCTTTGACAAATTTAATAGGTCTGTTAAACTTAGTTTTAATATCACATTTCTTAGCAGTTGATGACTTCTCAATCGATGGATAATTATCCGTTGGAATAGCATTATCAATCGATGGATAATTCTTATTAGTTGATTCAGAATTATCAATCGATTGCTTCTTTTCCAAAAATTGATCTTCATCAATGGCTATTTTCTCAAGAGTTTCAGACAACATGGTGAAAGAGTTTGTTCCATGAATGTCATTCATCTTCTTACTGGCTTTACTTGACCTGTTCCACTTGTCAATGGTTCTTAGTTCATCCTCTAATTTTTCTTTTAATTTCTCTATTTCCTTTTTACTGTCAACTAGTTCATTTCTAGCATCTTTGTTTTCCATCTTGAGTCTGTCCAATTGCACTAGCTCACTCTCTAAGAAATTGTTTCTTTCAGTGAGAGTTTCTAATGTTAATTTGAGCCTAGTGTTCTCTTTGTTCAAAGACTTAAGAGTGACATGCAAATTATACAATTCATTAGACATTTCATTAATAGTAATATTGCATTCATCTTTGGACAACTCAAATAGATTTGTAGAAATTACCTGATTGCTAGAAGAACTAGCTTCCTGGTCATCTTGATTGGCCATTAGTGCAAGATTGATGTGTTCTTCTTGTTCTTCAGAATCCTCCTCAGCAGCCCAGTCCTTTTCTTCTGTCACAAAAGCCTTCTCTCTTTGTCTGAGCAAGTCAAAGTACTTCTTCTTATAGTCAATACCATCACTGGACTTTGACCTCTTTTCAACTTTGGGCTTTCTGCATTCACTTGAAAAGTGACCAGCCAATCCACAGTTAAAGCATCTGAATTGAGTCCTGTCAACAAGATTTTTGCCTTGTTGAGTGTCTCTCATGAACTGTGATCCAGGCCTTTGCATTGGATTCCTTTTGAACTTTAGTATAGAAAATTTTCTTGTTAGAAAAGCTAAATGCTCATCTATTTCATCCATTTCATCTTTGATGAGTGACTCATCACTGTCACAAAGTTCTTTTCCTTTACCAGTAGAAGATTCATCATATCTAACATAATTTGCACCATTGCCATGACCTTCTTTCTTCCCTTCTTTGAAATCAGCATCTTCATCTGTTTCTGCAACTTGCTTTTCCTTGACCACCAAAGCAATGGACTTTCTCTCTTCTGACTTTTCTCAATTTCCTCATCTTGCTGTAGCTCCAACTCATAGGTTTTCAAGATGCCATACAGCTTATCCAAAGTATAATCTTTAAAGTCAGGAGATTGCCTTATAGAGACAGTCATTGGTTTCCATTCTTTGGGTAGGGACCTCAAGAATTTGAGGTTGGTGTCCTCAACAGCATAAACTCTTCCATATAGTTTAAGCTCATTCAACAGCTTTTGAAACCTACTATATGTATCATTTATTGTTTCACCACCCTTGAAGTGAAAGGCCTCATACTTTTGAATCAAAAGTTGCATCTTGTTCTTTCTTACTTGCTCAGTACCTTCACAGAGGGTTTGAAGAGTGTCCCAGACTTCTTTGGAGGTTGTACAACTGATGACATTGTCAAACATGTCCTTGTCAAGACCATTAAACAAGATGTTCATAGCCTTTTTGTCCTTGTGTACTTCCTTTTCATCTTCATCTGTATACTCACTCACAGATTTAGGGATGAGTTTGTCTGGTGCTTGAGTACCGTCTGCATTTACACTTGTAACTATTTTCATAGGCACATGTGGACCTTTCTCTATGCAATGAACATAGGAAGGATCAATAGATAGCAGATACAAGTGCATTTTTACTTTCCAAGGAAAATATTCATCTTTCTCTAGAACTGGAATCTTAACTCCTGTGTCTCTTTGACCCATTCTTGATGTACTTTTAGATCTTAACTTTCTGTTTGTTGAAAGCCTGCTCTGATACCAATTGTTATTCGCCCTTAAGTACACTAAGTTTGGAGAAGGGGGGGTTCAATACAAACTTAAGAATTAATTCAACTTCTTGCGGAAATAAGTTTGTATAAAGAGAGTGTTTAATTAAGATTGATGTAACTAAGAACTGGATAACTAAAGTGTTGAAAACAGAAACAACAAGATTAAAAATTACTAGTGGATTGTTTTTCCACTAGTGAGTTTTTGCTTTCAATTGATCTTAGTAAAAATACTAAGCTGCTTACAAAGTTGAATGTAGAACTTAGAAAAGCATTACAAGTTCTGCCTGATTTTCTACTTTGCTTTTCTTGAGTTCTTCAAAACTTCTCTCACTTTGCTACTGTGTTTTTGTGACTTATTTATACAAAAACTACTACTCTAGTTTTTCTATCGACTGATAACAATATAATATTATAATTTATACTGTTTTCATAAAAATAGAAACTAGCTTCTTTTCACAGCCTTCCTTGTAGAACTTACTAGCTCTGGAAGTGTCTTTGTCTTAAGATATTCCTTGGATGCTGTGTTGCCTTGAAAGTCTTCACAATCCTGACAGGACTGTCTTCCAATGATTCAGTTTCTGCACTGTTCCCGTAATTTCTGGCTTTAGCTAAATAGGGAAACTTTAATCAACTGATAAATGCTATTAAGCTTATCAGTTGATTCACCTTTGCTTATCCATCGATGGATAGGATATCTGTTGATCAGTTGATGTGTCGATGGATAATTGAGTTATCCATCGACTCCTTATCCATTGATGGCTTGTATCAGTTGATAGCTTTCATCCGTTGAGTAGTGTCTTCATCCATCGACTTCAACATCAGTTGATCACTTCACTTGTGAGAATTCTGACTTAGAATATTTACAATTGATCAGCCGTTCTTCACATCTGTTGAGAAGCTAGAAATTGAAGTCAATAACATCAGTTGACTACATCATAGCATCCATCGAGGTAATACAATCAATTGATAGTGAAACATAAATCAATGCTACAATCCAGTTTATCAGTTGATAAACAAGTTTCAACTGATAACTGGTTTCCTAGTCAATGGATATTTATAAGTCATATCCATTGATAAGTTACAAAGTAATTTTGAGTCCCTATTGAAATTCTAAGTAATTTGTTATCATCAAAACTCATAATTCCTAACAAACATTATCACAGTGAGAATTTTTTATGACACTTATTAACATGTAGAATCTCACGACGGGTTATTCCAGTGCCATTCATTGAGACATGCACTTATGTTCTTGACTTCAGTATCATCATACATATGACCAGTAAGATGTGGTCATCTGTCAACAAACATACTAGACTTATTGCAATATTATTGTTCTTATATAACAATACTCAACTAGGGAATTTTAGGAATAAGATATTATTCATATAATCTCATTTTTAAGTCACATACTTAAAGATATATAATACGTATCAAAAATCCAAGGACGTTTATTATGCTTTCAATATATTATGCAGTAAATAAAACATAATAAATAAATAATAATCAATAAAACATAATCCTTAATAATAAAATATTTTCCTTAAAATATAAAATTAATTGTCTCTAGGGCACAATTACTAACAGGATGGTGTGTCCGCAATTTGGTTTTGTGCCCCTGGTTGTAGGCTATTTTCAATACTGTCATCATTTTGAGAGGACGTCAATAGAGATGTGGTATTTTTCATATTAACATCCACAGTCTTTTGGGAGACTGTGGAGTGGCTTGGCTGAGGTTGCACACCCTCACTCTCCTTATCCTTCTGGGTTATTTGATATTCCTCAGTTCTCTCACCACCTACATCCCCCTCTAGTCTATCTACCACAACAGGTGTTTTTCTTTTCTTAGATTTTACAACAACAGGTTTTTAGGAACCTGTTGAGGTTGGTTTTTTAGATTTGAATTTATAAACTGGATGTGTGGCTTAGGTAGAAGGGTTGGGGTCATAACTAACACCTTCCATATCTACAGAAGGAAAAGAAGATCGGGGATTGGAAGAAGTTAAGGTAGAGATAAATACCTGAACAAAAGGTGGATAAATCAATTCTACATTACTATGAAGATTGATTCTTGCCAAGTCTTTGAAGACCCTTTTATTTTGAGTCCAACAATCCAAAGTTTCTATACTCCTGTCAATCTCAATATCCTTGACAAAGTGGTTAATAATAATCATGATAAATCTAGCATAATAAATATGATTAGATCTATTAACCTTATTTCCCAATTTGACAGATATTTCATTGAGTAACAGGCTTCCTAAATTATGATATCTATCATATAAAATGTTATACCCTACTTGTTGCATACTTGTTGTTATTGCATCAAAATTACTAATCTTACCAGAAAAACACTTTATAATTGCATCAAATAAATAGAACCATTCTTTTCTTAGATTCTTTCTAACAATACTACCTAGACTAGCATCAGGAGCAGTGTAATTGATTTCTCTAAGCATGCTTCTAATCTCTGTGTCAGTGGGTGCATTTTCTGTATTATTTACAGGAATGTTTAAACACTCACCCAAGACTACAGTGGTTAGAATATACCTTTGTCCTTTGCAATCAAAGAAGATTGAAGAAAAATCATCCGATACCTCTGCCGTTGTCCAGAACTCTTCAACTAAATTGCACACTATCTTTGGTGCTTCCGAGAGGACCTTTGAGATCCTTGAACTTCTTAGGAATTCCATTAGAGGATGGAATTCTGTTGGGGCTTCCTCCACCATAGTGCAAGCAACGAAGTTGTTGAGCTCATAATAGAATCCTAATTGTGAGACTTTCTTTGATGATTCCATGATCGTGTTTAAAGATGTAGATAAGAATTAACTGGCAAACTTGTTAGTAATAAAGAAAAAACAACAATTAGACAATAGTAGATTAGGGTTCTTAGCAAGAGATAGATATAGAGAGAAAAAAAGGTTAGGATTGAGTCCGTAGATTGAGAGAGAGAGACAAAGACGGAGAAATTGTTAGTAAAATTGCAAGTAAGAATTAAAAGTTGTTTTAATCTCACTATTTATATTTACCGAGTTCCCAGTCACTTTCTTACTCAAAATAGAACTTAATCGACCGTTGGAAGAAAAATGAAAAGCAGAAATTACCATTTTTAGCAATTGACTGTTATACATACAGGAATGTATGTATTAATCAATTGATAAAATAAGTAATCAACGGCTAGATTTTGTGCAGGTCGATTGATGACATGGACCCCTTTAAATTTCAGGTCATCGATTGGTAATTAACTTATCCATTGACAGGTACTCTTATCTATCGATAAATAAATATATCATCAATTTATATATTTATCTGTCGATAGCTACAACTATCCATCGATAAGTAAATATATCATCAATTGATATATTTATCTGCCGATAGCTACAAATATCCATTGATGAGTAAAATGTTTAGCAATTGTTTGTGGAAGAATCAATAGATTAACATAGTCAATGGCTAAAATTAATATAAATACATAACTTGTCAGACATTCAAATAGATTAAACATAATTAAGCATACCTAAATCACAGACCAATCTATTGAAAGTAGATTCATCTAATGGTTTGGTAAAGATGTTTGCAAGTTGTCTTTCACTAGGTACAAAATATAATTCAACTGTACCATTCATTACATGTTCCCTAATGAAGTGATACCTTATGTCAATGTGCTTGGTTCTGGAATGTTGCACATGATTTTCTGTTATAGCAATGGCACTTGTGTTGTCACAGAAAATAAGAATTTTGTTCATGTTGAACCCATAGTCAAATAGTTGATTCCTCGTCCATAAAATTTGTGCACAGCAACTTCCAGCTGCAATGTATTTAGCTTCTGCAGTAGATGTAGACACTGAATTTTGTTTCTTGCTAAACCATGATACAAGCTTGTTTCCAAGAAATTGAAAGGTGTCTGTAGTACTTTTTCTGTCAATTCTGCAACCTGCATCTGAATAACCAATTAGATCAAATCCAGAATATCTAGGGTACCAAATTCCAAGATTTGGAGTTCCTTTGAGATATCTGAATATTCTTTTTACTGCAATCAAATGAGATTCTCTAGGATCAGCCTGAAACCTAGCACAAAGACATGTAGCAAACATTATGTCTAGCCTACTTGCAGTTAAATAAAGTAATGAGCCAAACATGCCTCTATAACTTGAAATATCCACTTTAGCTTCCTTAGTATTCATTTCAAGTTTAGTTGTAGTGGCCATGGGAGTTTTTAAAGAAGAACATTCATTTAAATCAAATCTCTTTAATAAATCTGAAATATATTTGGTTTGATTTATGAAAATATCATCTTTGACTTGTTTGACTTGCAAACCAAGAAAATGGGCAAGTTCTCCCATCATGCTCATTTCATATTTACTCTGCATCAACTTAGCAAACTTTTGACAAAGTTTTTTATTAGTTGAGCCAAAAATAATGTCATCTACATAGATTTGAACAAGAATCATAGAGCCACTAACATTTCTATGAAAGAGAGTTTTATCAACAGTACCTCTTGTGAAGTTATTCTCAATCAAGAATTTAGAGAAAGTGTCATACCAGGGTCTAGGTGCTATCCATAAAGTGCCTTGAGAAGATAGTATACAAATCCAGGATGAACATGATTAATGAAACCAGGAGGTTGTTCTACATATACTTATTCTTCTAGTTCTCCATTGAGAAAAGCACTTTTCACATCCATCTGATACACCTTGAAATTTGCATGAGCAGCATAAGCTAGAAAGATTCTAATTGCTTCCAACCTTGCAACAGGTGCAAATGTTTCATCAAAATCTATGCCTCTTCTTGTGAATAGCCATTTGCCATTAATCTTGCTTTATTCCTTGTCACTGTACCAGATTCATCCATTTTGTTTCTAAATACCCATTTTGTACCAATAACAGACTTGTTCTTTGGTTTGGGCACCAGCTTCCATACCTTATTTCTTTCAAACTGATTCAACTCTTCTTGCATAGCAATTATCCAATCAGGATCATTCAAGGCTTCTTCAATCCTTTTCGGTTCTTCTTGAGACAAGAAGCTATTATACAAGCATTCATTTTGAGTTGTACTTCTAGTTTTGACACCATCATTTGCATTTCCAATAATAAATTCAAAGGGATGACTTTTTTCAATTTCCTTTATGATGGTAAATTTGTCCTTGATGATGATGCTTCATGATCATTGGAGTTGTTATAATCATTGTGATGTGATTGATCATTCGAGAACCCTCCCCCTAAGATGGGCACTCTTCTTGAAGACTGTTGAGTAGATTTGTTATCCATCGAATGATTATCAATTGATGTATTATCAGTCGATTGATGATTATCAACTGATAAGTTATATGTTGATGCATTGACATCAATTGATGTGAGGATTCTAGGTACTCTATTTCTTGAAATTGCCACATCATCATCACTATCTTCACTATTGCTTTTATATTTATTTTCAAAGTGCAATAGTTCATGAAATCCTTCATAAAAAAATCCTTGAATCTTCTTGTCATCAAAGACTACATGCATAGATTCCATAATAATGTGCAATCTTAGATTGTAGACTCTGTATGCTTTGGTTGTTATTCCATATCCAACAAATATAGCTTCATCAACT
Source organism: Oenanthe sinensis (assembly GCA_028671895.1). NCBI lineage: Eukaryota > Viridiplantae > Streptophyta > Magnoliopsida > Apiales > Apiaceae > Oenanthe > Oenanthe sinensis. The sequence continues at coordinate 5,241,713 of JAPMAC010000231.1, forward strand.
TTGGCTTCAAATTTTCCTAGATTTTTACCTTGATTTCATAGCACAAAGCATTTACAGCCAAAGACATGAAGAAAATTAACTGTTGGCTTCTTGTCTTTCTTCATCAACTGATATGGAGTTTTTCCTTGAAGTTGATTGACCATGGAAATATTTTGAATGTAGCAAGCAGTATTAATTGCTTCTGCCCAGAAATCTGTAGGAAGTTTGGCTTCTTCTAACATAGTTCTAGCAGCTTCAATCAATGTCCTATTTTTCCTTTCAACTACTCCATTTTACTGTGGAGTTCTTGGTGCAGAGAAATGATGAGTGATACCATTTTCTTCACAGAATTCTTTCATTGTTGTATTCTTGAATTCAGTACCATTATCACTTCTTATTTTCTTGACTTTCCATTCAGTGTTATTTTCAACATTCTTCACATGATTAATAATGAATTTGTTTGCCTCATCCTTAGAGTGTAAGAAATATACCCATGTATATCTTGTGAAGTCATCCACAATGACTAATGCATATTTCTTTTTGGCAATCGACATGATGTTGACTGGACCAAATAAATCCATGTGAATCAATTCCAAAGGCTTATCAATTGATGATTCAGACTTTGACTTGAATAATGTTTTTCTTTGTTTTCCCTTTTGACAGGCATCACAATGTCCATCTTTGGTGAATTCCATCTGTGGAATGCCTCTAACCAGATTCTTTCAAACCAATTGATTCATGGCTTTGAAATTCAAATGGGCTAGCTTCTTGTGCCAAATCCAACTTTCATCTGTATTGGCTTTGCTAAGTAGGCATGTCATTGAGTTTTCCTTTATAGAGTTGAAATCAGTCACATAGACATTTTCTTTTCTTTCACTAGTTAAGAGAATTTCACCAGATTCTTTGTTGGCTAAGATGCATGATCCAGTCGAAAACCATACACCATTTTCATTATCACACAGTTGACTAATGCTGAGCAAATTGTGTTTCAAGAATTTCACCAGATTCTTTGTTGGCTAAGATGCATGATCCAGTCGAAAACCATACACCATTTTCATTATCACACAGTTGACTAATGCTGAGCAAATTGTGTTTCAAACCATCAACTAGTGTTACAGGTTCAATGATAATATTCTTTTTTGTAATTAAGCCATATCCCAGAGTAAAACCTTTGATGTTATCTCCAAAAATAACTCATGGGCCAGCCTTTTCCACAAACATTGTGAGCAGAGACAAATCTCCAGTCATGTGTCTAGAACATCCACTATCCAGATACCAGAGATTTCTTCCCCTATTTCCCTACACACATTTAAAACAATCAAGTTATTTTTGGTACCCAAGTTGCCTTGGGTCCTCTTTTATTAGTTACAGCTTGAGCCTTGGTTGCCAACTTTATCTCCTTTTGTTTTGATGGGTTTAGATCCACTTTAGCTTTGGGAGTTGGCTTTTGGGGCTTTGACACCTTGGAACTCATGGCAGAATTTCCATGCATTTCATTATCTACATTAGGCATGTTCCATGGTATACCAGGCATGTTCATATTTGGATATGCAAAGAAGGGATTATACATGTATAGAACTTGTGCATAATGCATATGAACATTATGTGTAACTAAATTAGAGGACATGGAATTCATGAGCATAGGATTGGTAAAAATGGCATTAGCAGTCATGGCATGTACATTTAAATCATTTGAGGATATAGATTTCTTTTCATTGTTGCATTGCATAGACAAATGATTTACACTACCACGTTTAGCACATACCTTTCTAGGGGCATACATATCAGGAGTATAGTTGTGCTTATTTATGCCTACTTTACCATTCCTATTATTTTTCTTTTTCTCAGACTTAGGTTAAGTAATTTCCACAGGTGCTATCTTTTCTAATTTTGCTTTTAATTGTTTCTTAGATAAGCTACCTATGTTGATCTTCTCAACCTCAGCCTCAACTTGATTTTTAATTTCCTTAACAAACTTGATAGGAGTGCTAAATTTGTTCTTTTTGTTAGCCATTGAAGATATACTTGTCGATGGATGCTTATCAGTCGATTCAGCATCAATCGATTGATAATCCTTATCGGTTGATAAAGGATTAGCATTCGATTGATCTTTATCCATTGAAGTATCAGCCAATGGCTTGCCTATTGATTTGGGGAGTTCACCTAGAGTATCTACACCCTGAACATCAATAATTTGTTTGGCAGTTTTAGCAGACCTATTCCATTTGTTAATGGTTTCAATTTCTTCAGCCAATTATTCTTTTAACAATTCTTCTCTTTTCAAACTATTCACTAGTTCATTTCTAGCATCCTTACTTTCCTGCTTGAATCTATCTAAACAAACAAGTTCATTTTCAAGAAAAATATTCCTCTCAGTTAAGGCATCAATGGTGTTCTTCAACTTGAGGTTTTCTTTGTTTAGAGATTTTAGAGTGACATGCTAATTTTACAATTCATTAGACATTTCATTAATAGTACTATTGCATTCATCAATTGTAAGCTCAGAAAAGTTGGTAGCTAGTACCTGATTTGATGATGAACTAGCTTCTTCATCTTCATGTTTGGCCATTAGTGCTAGGGTTGGTAAGCATGGCATTTGCAGACATGACATGTGCATTTAAATCATTTGAAGATATAGAGTTCTTTTCATTCTTGCATTGCATAGACAAATGATTTACACTACCACATTTCGCACATACCTTTCTAGGGGCATACATATCAGGAGTATAATTGTTGCGCTTATTTATGCCAACTTTTTCATTCCTATTCATCTTCTTTTTCTCAGACTTGGGTTGGATAATTTCCACAGGTGCTATCTCTTCTAATTATACTTTTAATTGTTTCTTGGATAAGTTATCTTTGTTGATTTTCTCAACCTCAGCCTCAACTTGATTTTTGGTTTCCTTAACAAACTTGATAGGAGTGCTAAATTTGTTCTTCTTATTAGCCATTAATGATTTACTTGTCGATGGATGCTTATCGATTGATTCAGCATCAATCGATTGATAATCCTTATCAGTTGATGAAGGATTAACAATCAATTGATCTTTATCCATTGAAGTATCAGCCAATGGCTTGCCTATTAATTTGGGGGGTTCTCCTAGAGTATCTACACCCTGAACATCAATGATTTGTTTGACAGTTTTAGCATACCTGTTCCATCTTTTAATGGTTTCAATTTCTTCAGCTAATTGTTCTTTCAACAATTCTTCTCTTCTCAAACTGTTTACTAGTTCATCTCTAGCATCCTTACTTTCCTGCTTGAATCTTTCTAAACACATAAGTTCATTTTCAAGAAAAACAATCCTCTCAGTTAAAGCATCAATGGTGTTTCTTAACTTGAGGTTTTCTTTGTTTAGAGATTTTAATGTGACATGCAAATTGTACAATTCATTAGACATTTCATTAATGGTACTATTGCATTCATCTTTTGTAAGTTCAGAAAAGTTAGTAGTTAGTACCTAATTTGATGATGAACTAGCTTCTTCATCTTCATGTTTGGCCATTAGAGCTAGATTGATAAACTCTTTAGAATCACTGTCCTCAGTAGCCCAGTCCTTCTTATCAGTAATAAAAGCCTTTTCTTTTTGTTTCAAAAGGTCAAGGTATTTCTTTTAGTAATCAATACCATCATAAGACTTTGCCTTTACTTGTTTTGGCTTTCTTCATTCATTTGAGAAATTACCATCCAATCCACAGTTAAAGCATTTGAATTTAGATCTATCAACCAAATTTTTATTTTGATTGTTGCTTCTAAACTGGGACCAGGCCTTTGAGCATTTGGATTCCTTTTGAATTTAAGCTTTGAAAACTTCCTTGTCAGAAATGCAAGGTGCTCATCAATCTCATCCAAATCATCATGTGATCATGTTTCAACTTCGTCACACTTGCCCTTTCCTTTTCCTTTGGATGATTCTTCAACAGCATCATTAGCCAACATAACAGAAACTTCTACACAACCATCTTCCCTCTTCTCTTCATTTCCATTGACCATCAAAGCCACAGTTTTCTCCTTTCTTTGATTCTTCTCAATCTCCTCATCTTGTTGGATTTACAACTCATATGTCTTGAGAATTCCATAAAGTTTCGCAAGAGTATAATTTTTGAAGTCTTGAAATTGCCTAATGGAAACAGTCATTGGCTTCTATTCTTTTGGAAGAGATCTAAGAAATTTCATATTTGTATTCTCAGTTGCATAAACCCTAACATATAGCTTTAGTCCATTTAATAACTTCTGAAATCTGCTATAGGTGTCATTGATAGATGTTAGTAATTGTACCCTAGAGACAATTATTTTTATATTTTAAAGAAAATATTTTATTATTAAGGATTATGTTTTATTGATTATTATTTATTTATTATGTTTTATTTACTGCGTAATAAATTGAAAACATAATAAATGTCCTTGGAATTTTGATATGTATTATATATCTTTAAGTATGTGACTTAAAAATGAGATTATATGAATAATATCTTATTCCTAAAATTTCCTAGTCGAGTATTATTATATAAAGACAATAATAATGCAATAAAACTAGTATGTTTGTTGACAGATGACCACATCTCATTGGTCATATGTATGGTGATACTAAAGTCAAGAACATAAGTACATGTCTCAATGAATGGCACTGGAATGACCCGCCGTGAGATTCTACAAGTTAATAAGTGTCATAAGAAATTCTCACTGTGATAATGATGTAATGATCCTCTGACTTGAAATTATTATATTTCTATACGAGAATTAATATAATTTGATTACACTAAAAGTTACCTTTAACCGGGTGATGATAAAAGTGAACATTATTCATGAAAGGCTTAATCAAATCACTGATTTTATTATTATTACTTGGATAACAATGATGTATTACTAGATGCCGCTCATTATTTACAATTTTAATTAGATATTAAAATTGTTGGCAACGTAATAATAACCTACAAGGTCACACACAAAGAATGCTTAAAGGAAAAATAATTTAAATTAAATAAGTAATTTTTTTTATTTATGATATTAATTAAGTATGACTTAATTAATTATATAAATAGAAAAAATGAATTACTTAAACTAATTCCAAAATTAGTAATTAATTAATTAAGTGAGACTTAATTAAATAATTTAGAATTTTGGATTAGTATTAATTATAATTAGATTATAATTAGAAAACTTATTCATCTCTCTATATAATCTCTTTATGGGCTGATTTAATAAGATACACATATTTTCTAAAACCCTAGCAGTTTTGATAAAAGAGGGAGATAGAGAGAGAGAGAGAGAGAGAGAGAGAGAGAGAGAGAGAGAAGCAGTTTTCGGGTCCTAGTACACATCAATCCTTCATGAAAAGTGTTCATATGGATATCGTAGAGCGTAGATAGCGAGAGCATGATACGCGGTGATTAAACAAGCTTTAGACCTCCATTAATCTTCCATTAATGAACTGTTAAAGCTTTTAAGGTATTTGTTCTTTATCTTCGATTTAAATCTTTTGTTTTCGCATGGATCCTGCAGAGGGTTTCGATTTATATTTTATGTTTTGTATTTATTTTTCACATTTTTCCGCTGCGTTTGTGCCTCGAAACCCTACAATAGATTATCCACTCTTGAAATAAAATGATTCATATTTTTGAATCAAGAGTTGCATCTTGTTTTTCCTTACTTGTTCAGTTCCTTCATACAGAGTTTGAAGGGTGTCCCATACTTCTTTTGATGAAGTACAGTTTATCACATTGTCAAACATATCTTCATCTAGACCATTAAATAGAATTTTCATGGCTTTTTTGTCTTTAAGTACTTCTTTTTAATCCTCTTCTATGAACTCAGTGATGAGTTTTGGAACATGTTTATCAAGTGCAGGAGTTCCATCAGGGTTTACACCTGTGACTAGCTTCATGGGAACAATAGGACCTTTCTCTATGCAGTGAACATATGTAGGGTCAAGAAAGAGTAGATGTAGATGTATTTTCACCTTCCATGCAAAATATTCATCTATTTCTAGCACTAGAATTTTCACACCTAAATCTTTTTGGGCCATATTGACTGTTCTTGATCTTTAAACTTTCTGTATGTTGAAAGCCTATGATCTGATACCAATTGTTATTTCCCAGAACTATGCCAATATTTATAGAAGAGGGGGTTGAATACAAATATTAAAACTTGTGCTTATTTTAATATTTATTACTTATATTTGATAATTAGAGAGAATGTGTTTGAATAAATTAAAACTGAAAATTAAATATAACAAAAAGATTTAAAATTACTGATGGATTGGTTTTTCCATCAGTGTATATTTTTGCTCAATGTTTCTAGGTTAAAATAAACCTAGCTTCGTTTTTACAAGGTTAGAAGATAAACCAACTGTTCTTATAAAGTGTTCTAAGGTTGAACATTTGATTTTCAGAGAAATAGACTAACTTCTACACTTCTAACAATGCTACCACACTTGTTTTTAAACTACAAGTGTGTTTTTACAATTCCTATTTTTGGATTGTTTCTATCTACCTTCCTTTTACCTTTTTCCATTTCTAGAAAACAAGTTTGAAAGACACCTACCGATTGAGTCTCCACAGTCATCATAGACTGTCTTCCATAGGTTTACTTTTTTCCTCTAGATCTACAACAGATAGTCCTTCTGTGTTATCTCAATCAATTGATAATTTGCTGTTATGCATATCAAATAATCTATCCTTTAATCCATTAATTGATGATCTTCTTCGATTGATCTTTATATCCATCGATTGATAAATGATGACTTATCGATTGATAGATGTTATCAATCAATATATCAATCGATGGGTCTTCACATCAGTTGATGTTCTTCAATACTTGACTTGGCTTCTTCGATTGATCTCCTATCCATCGATGCTTCAATATCAATCGATCATCCTTCACTTGTGCAATTTCCTGTCTTCACATAATTACAATTTGACAGCATAATTTACACATCAAATGATGATCTATATCAATCGACTTTAACATCAATTGATGAGAATAATATCAATTGATTTACACCTTATCGATTGAAATAGACTAAGTATACCTATGCTACAGTCCAAATTATCAGTTGATTCATATAAACACTTCAACTAATAAATGGTTTCCTAATCAATTGATATTTATAACTTTCATACCTATTGATCAGTTACATCAAATAAAATTTCTATGATTCTAAGATTAATGTTATCATGAAATTACATGTAGATTCCTAACAGTTCTTGTGTGATCTGAGTCATATCAACAGCTGCTTCACCACTTTGAGGTGAAGTTTCTTGTGGGCTTGACTCTGCCAGAGATTGGCCTTCAGCATCAGCAACATCAAGATCTTCTATGATAGGTTGAGTGCTTGCATCCAAACTTTGATTGGATGGTTCTTGTGTGGCAGGGGTCTTAATAACTTCTTCAATCCTTTGAGCTGAAGGTTCTTGTGGGTTGTACCCCTGATCCATGCTGGCTTCATCTGCTGGAACTGTGGCTGTTGTTGAACTTTGATCAACAGGTTCTTGTGTGCCTGACCATGTAGAGATTGCTACCTCACTTTGAGAGATAGGTTCTTGTGTATCCTGACCAAATGAGACTATTTTCTTTTTCTTTCTTGAAAATTGTTTTGAACTTGGAAATGCTGAAGATGATTAAGATTTCTTTGCTCCATTTCTTTTCTTACTTCTTCAGCCAGTTCCCTCATTCTTTCATAAGATATCTTCTTGTTAGTATTGGTGTCCTAGAGACAATACTTTTAATGTTTTATTGAAAACAATTATGTTATGTGATTATTTAATTAATATTTATTATATCTCTATTTACTGCATCATAAATTGAAAGAATAATAAATGTCTTTGGAATATTAATACGTAATATATGTCTTTAAGTATGTGACTTAAAAATGAGATTATATGAATAATATTTTATTCCTAAAATTCCCTAGTCAAGTATTATTATTTAAGGACAATAATAATGCAATAAGACTAGTATGTTTGTTGACAGATGACCACATCTCATTGGTCATAGGTATGGTGATACAAAAGTCAAGAACATAAGTGTATGTATCAATACATGACACTGGAAAGACCCGCCGTGAGATTCTACATGTTAATAAGTGTCATAAGAAATCTCATAGTGATAATGATGTAATGATCTTCTGACTTGAAATCATTGTATTTCTATTCAAAAATTAATATACTTTGATTACACTCAAAGTTACCTTTAATCGGGTAATAATAAAGGTGGACATGGGTATGCTATGAATCGTATGAGGAATATGAATGATAGATATATGATTTAATCATCCAATTCTAGGAGTGATATTATTGGCCTCTTGATTGAGTGAGACTATGAAATGCATGGTCTTGCTCAAATATTGATTTGTTTAAATAGTCTACTCATTGAATAAGGAAACCAAGATTAAAAGTTGAAGAGGATGATACTATACATGCCTTGAGTTTGATATATAATATAAGGTTAAATGGATTATATTACATGGAACATTATTCACGAAAGGTTTAATTGAATTACCAATTATTATTGTTACTTAGGTAGCAATGATGTATTATTAGATGCCGAAATATGTAGCTCATATCCCTAGTTGAAGTGTAAAAGCCATCCAATACTTAGCCAAAAGTTATCTTACTCATAAAGCCAAAATAATTATAAATGCATCTTTCATTTAAAAATCTTGATCTACAGTTACTAACATACTTACATCTTCATAGATCTTTCACTTTCCTTCTCAATCAAATGCTCCAAAATGTTAAATCAATAAATATTTAAGATTTAATCAAGATCATGCATTGCTATCGGAAATAAGTTTGCCTAGATAAGTATATTCTACATATTCTAAACACTCTAGATAATTATCACGAAAGCACATTAAAGGATTCATTTACGAAGACTAAAAGGAAAGATTCTGAAGAGATGAGAAAGAAGAAACAAAATGAATCAAAACATATTCAAATAATGCAAAAGCTCCACGTCTAAAAAGGATTCACAATATCAAATACAGATACGAATGAAGTTCGCAGAAAGAGGCAAGCTGAAGTAGTTTATAAAAATTTACAAGAATGAAATAATAGTGAAATGAACGCAACTACATGAAGTCTCAAAATAGAATACCCATCCTAATGGCTACCCAAACTCACAGGTCAAACCTAAATAGGTTTTCTACAAGAAAGAAACTAAGCTCTGATGCCATCTCTGTAACACCCCATTTCCAAAATGAGATGAGGGGTTACTTCCAAACCATAAACCTGTATATAGAGTACTAAAATTTACCTTATAATAAATAAATATGTCCAACAATGTCTCCAAAATAATATTAAAACCTCCAAAACAATTCAAAACCTCTAATAATAAACAATGTCTAAGAAGAAATGCGAGAAGTTCAAACGTCCTAATAAATGTAAATAAGGGAGCTCTCCATCACACATCCCAAGATCCCCCTAAGTACCTGCCAGAAGAAAGAATACGGCATGAGCCAAATACACAGTACGGATTGGAGTTTATAAAACAGAAACAAGATATATAGTTTGACAGTTATAAATAAACATTAATTTTTAAAACATGGCTGAGCAAAGAGGGGTTAGGATATTTCATACAATTACAAAATAGATAACAGATACACACATCATAGGGTACCTAATGCGTGCACAAACCGGACAACGTGTACGACATATACAACATCACCGTCAAATATCAAATCACAAATCAAATCAAATCTGGGTGCACCCACGTATTCTCAAATAAATATCAAAATGGCCAAAGCTCACCTCTTGAGCTAACAGAAGGATACGCCGTGACCAATCACACTGCCACGGAAGTGTCATGTCACTGGTGTCGCAATGACATTGCTGTAGTACCCCTATAGCTCGTTAAATCGGTATACCCTATATCACTCTAAGGGTTCAAATAAAATAATTTTCACAATTTAAAAATCACCTGAACAGATATTTCAAATATTCTATGCAGATATGTAACATACATAATTTTCAAAAACTGCAGAGACAAATATTTAAATATTTCGAAACAGACTTTGAAAATAACTTTCGGAGAAACAAAACAGTTAAAACGAATAATAACGGAAGGAACAAATTTATGAACAGAATGATTTAAATATAACTAATCCTAAAAAGAGTAGCACTGAATAGAAAGGGGACGAAATCTGTACCTCGAAATAGCAATCTCAAACAATAATGAAATCCAAAAATAACTCGCTAGACTTCTGAATCTCGACCTAATTACAAAATATAATTTATTAAATAATATACTTATCTAAAAAATATTATTAATACAATATTATTATCTGTTACTAATAATACTATGATTATCAGAGACAAAATTAACGACTTAATCTTAAACATATGCGGCAGTAACTTTAGAATTTGATGTCCACGTATACTTATATTGCATATGTAATTCACTTTTCGTTTGAATCAGTTGACCAATATGACTAGTGAATTAATAAACTATTAAACTAATACACGATGACACCACAACTATATATATACAGTAGTCATGGGTATTTATCAAACTTAAAACTATGCACATGGACTTAATCATATACAGTAACATATAACATGAATAAAAGTAAGTTTTATAAAAATAATGACTAAAAGTATATGAACCTGGTTTGTTAATGAAGAAAATCGATGAATCCTCTTATTCTCTCTGCGGCTAATATAGGGTTTAATAGAATATCTCTCATCGGGTTTGTGTGTGTGTATATATATATAAACCCATTAACTACTAATCTATTGCTAATCAAATTACTATTTAAATTATAATTCTTTTTCTAATCAAATTCAATATAAATAAATATTATGGTTAAAGAAAATAATCTTACAAATTCTAATCTAATTCTAATTATTATTACTAATATCTAAATAAATAAATTACAGATATTACATATATACCCCCTTAAAAAGGATTCCGTCCCCGGAATCTAACGAAACTAAAACTCGTACCTAAATTAAATAAGTGTGGATATTTCTCACGAATAGATTCTTCTAACTCCCAAGTAGCCTCTCTCTCATAATGGTTCTTCCACAAAACTTTAACAAATGGAATAGTTTTCTTCTTCATAATTCGTTCCTCTCGAGCTAAAATAGTTTCAGTTTCTTCCTCACAAGAAAGATCTTCCCTAATCTTATGCAACGGATATTGAACTACGTGCAATGGGTGATACTTGTAGACTCTCAGAACAGACACATGAAACACATTATGCACATGGGATAATTGTGGTGGCAATGCTACTCTAAAAGCAACTTCCCCTACTCTCTCTATAACATCAAAAGGGCCAACATATCTCGGACTAAGCTTTCCTTTCATACCAAAACATTTAACACCCTTCCAAGGTGACACATTCAAGAACACATGATCACCAGGCTCAAATCCACCAAATTTCCTCTTTTGATCTGCATAGTTCTTTTGACGCGATTGAGCTTCCTTTAAGTTTTCTTTAGCCTGTTCTACCTTCTCATTAGTTACCCGAACCAACTCTGGCCCTTCAATGACACTCTCTCCAACCTCATTCCAACAAGTCGGTGCTCTACATTTTCTACCATACAACGCCTCAAATGGTGGCATGTCAATGCTCGCTTGCCAACTATTATTGTACGCAAACTCCACAAGGTACAGATACTTGTCCCAATCACAAGACCACTCCAAAGAACAAGCTCTCAACATATCCTCCAACGTCTGAATAGTCCTCTCTGATTGTCCATAAGTTTGTGGGTGAAAAGTTGTACTATAATTAAGTCTTTTACCCCAAGCCTGCTGAAATCCCTTCCAAAAACGTGAAGTAAATCTCGTATCCCTGTCTGAAATTATCGACACAGGCACACCATGAAGTCTAACAATATCCCGTTGAAATATTTCTGCCAATTCATGAATAGGAGTAGTCTCTCTAATAGGCAAGAAATGAGCTGATTTTGTAAGTCTATCAACTACCACCCAAATAACATCATTCTTCCTGAAGGTCCTCGGTAAACCGATCACAAAATCCATGGTAATGTTTTCCCACTTCCAAACCGGAATATCCAACTGCTGTAATAGTCCACTAGATCTCTGGTGTTCAATCTTCACTTGTTTACATGTAAGACATTTCCCCCCGAACTCTGCTATGTCCCATTTCATCCCACTCCACCAAAAGTGCTTCTTCAAATCTCTATACATCTTAGTAGAACCTAGATGAATGGAGAATGAAGAACTATGAGCCTCAGTCAAAACTACTTCACGAATTATTACGTCTGAAGGTACACACAATCTACTATCCAACCATACCACACCATGAGCATCAATATGAAACTCCATTTGCTTACCATCTGCCACATTCGATCTAATAGCTTCTAGCCCTGTATCATTTTTCTGAGCTTCCTTAACCCTTGAGACTAGATTTGATTCCACCTTCAAACTTGCCATGCTTGCAGCTGATCTTCCAACATACAACTCCACACCCAAGCAGTCCATATCTGAAATAAGGTGATGCTGAGTAATAAGAGAAGTGACACTTCCCAAGTTCTTCCTGCTAAGAGCGTCTGCCAGTACATTCGCCTTTCCCGGATGGTACTGAATTTTAGCATCATAATCTTTAATAAGTTCAAGCCACCTCCTCTGCCTCATGTTTAACTCCTTCTAAATAAAGTGTACTTGAGACTTTTGTGATCAGTGAAGATGTCATAAGTTTTTCCATACAAATAATGCCTCTAAATTTTTAAGGCAAATACCACTGCTGCTAACTCCAAGTCATGGGTAGGATAATTTACCGCAGAGGGTTTAAGATGCCTAGAAGCGTACGAAATCACCTTCCTATGCTGCATAAGAACACACCCCAAACATCTCTTAGAAGCATCACTATAAACTTGATATCCTCCACTCCCTGATGGTAGAACAAGTATAGGAGCTGACACCAACCTCTTCTTCAATTCTTGGAAACTCTGTTCATAATCATCATTCCATTCAAACTTGACACCCTTCCGTATCAACTGAGTCAATGACAAAGCTATGGATGTGAAACCCTCTATAAAGCGCCTATAGTAGCCTGTCAAACCCAAGAAACTTCTCACTTCTGTCACATTGCTAGGTCTCGAACAATTTGTGATAGCCTCGAATTTCGCAGGATCTAACTCAATCCCCTTACCAGACACAATATGCCCCAAAAATGCAACCTGCTCCAAGTAGAATTCACAATTCAAAAATTTTGCAAACAATTTCTTTTTCCTCAAGATTTCAAGTACAATGCACAAATGCTCCTCATGTTCTTCCTTACACCTAGAGTATATCAAGATATCATCAATGAAAACCACAACGAACTTATCCAAGTAATCATGAAAGACCCGATTCATCAAATACATAAACACTGCTGGTGCAATCATCAACCCAAAGGACATAACAAGAAACTCGTAATGACCATATCGAGTGTGAAATGTTGTCTTCAGAATATCCTCATCTCTTACTCGTAACTGGTGGTAACCCGATCTCAAATCTATCTTCGAGAAATGTTTCGGCCCTTGCAACTGATCAAACAAGTCATCAATGCGTGGAAAAAGATACATGTTTCTAACAGTCACCTTATTTAACTCCCTGTAGTCAATACAAAATCACATAGACCTATCCTTCTTCTTCACAAACAACACTAGAGCACCCCATGGAGATACACTCGGCCTGATAAATCCCTTATCCAACAAGTCTTGCAACTGTTCTTTCAATTCATGTAACTCCAATGATGTTATCCCATACAATACTTTTAAATATCTTATTCTCTAATGACGTATTCAGAGTTAACACACGCATGGTTTATGACATAACACATATTTTCATATCTTACTAGTTTTCTCAATCCTATAATCATAAAATCTATCCACTACTTCCTTTTATACTCTAACTTAACAAACCTTGTTGTGTAGTTTAAAATAGTCTCATTATCATATTACCTAATTAAATACAACATCCTATTGCAAGCTTCTTTGCACACAACTAAGAAATATTGTCAACTGGACACATTGTAAACCATTTCTAATCCATTGTCATCTTGAAATCTTTTCATCTAATCGCATTCACATTTCCACACCATATTCCAAATTATATATATATGATTTCACGTCTTGCCATGGTAGCGAACCTAATATCTCTTTAGAATTAGCTCATTGGTACTCAATAACCTTAATATACAGCTCATCGCATTCCTAGTGGAGGTCTTAAAGCCACGCAATTCTTAGCCAAAAGTTATCTTTCTCGTAAAGCTAAAATAATTCTATACCTCATTTAAAAATCTTGATCTATAATTAATAATATACTTGCATCTTCATAGATCTTTCACTTTCCTTCTCAATCAAATGCTCCAAAATGTTAAATCAATAAATATTTAAGATTTAATCAAGATCATGCATTGCTATCGGAAATAAGTTTGCCTAGATAAGTATATTCTACATATTCTAAACACTCTAGATAATTATCACGAAAACACATTAAAGGATTCATTTACGAATACTAAAAGGAAAGATTCTGAAGAGATGAGAAAGAAGCAACAAAATGAATCAAAACATATTCAAATAATGCAAAAGCTCCGAGTCTAAAAAGGATTCACAATATCAAATACAGATACGAATGAAGTTCGCAGAAAGAGGCAAGCTGAAGTAGTTTATAAAATTTTACAAGAGTGAAATAATATTAAAATGAACGCAACTACATGAAGTCTCAAAATAGAATACCCATCCTAATGGCTACCCAAACTCACAGGTCAAACCTAAATAGGTTTTCTACAAGAAAGAACCTAAGCTCTGATGCCATCTCTGTAACACCCCATTACCAAAATGAGATGAGAGGTTACTTCCAAACCATAAACCTTATAGAGTACTAAAATTTACCTTATAATAAATAAATATGTCCGACAATGTCTCCAAAATAATATTAAAACCTCCAAAACAATTCAAAACCTTTAATAATAAATAATGTCTAAAAAGAAATGTGAGAAGTTCAAACATCCTAATAAATGTAAATAAGGGATCTCTCCATCACACATCCCAAGATCCCTCTAAGTACCTGCCAGAAGAAAGAATACGGCATGAGCCAAATGCCCAGTACGGATTTGAATACAGTTTATAAAATAGAAATAAGATATATAGTTTGACGGTTATAAATAAACATTAATTTTTGAAACAAGGCTGAAGCAAAGAGGGGTTATGATATTTCATACCGATACAAAACAGATAACAGATACACACATTATAAGGTACCTAATACGTGCACAAACCGGACAACGTGTACGGCATGTACAACGTCACCGTCAAATATCAAATCACAAATCAAATCAAATCTGAGTGCACCCACGTATCCTCAAACAAATATCAAAATGACCAAAGCTCGCCTCTTGAGCTAACAGAAGGATACGCCGTGACCAATCACACCGCCACGGAAGTGTCATGTCACTGGTGCCCGCAATGACATTGCTGTAGTACCCCTACAGCTGGTTAAATCGGTATACCCTATATCACTCTAAGGGTTTAAATAAAATAATTTTCACAATTTAAAAATCACCTAAACATATATTTCAAATATTCTACGCAGATATGTAACATACATAATTTTCGAAAACTGCAGAGACAAATATTTAAATATTTCGAAACAGACTTCGAAAATAACTTTCGGAGAAACAAAACAGATAAAATGAATAATAAAGGAAGGAATAAATTTACGAATGGAACGAATTAAATGTAACTAATCCTAAAAAGAGTAGCACTGAATAGAAAGGGGACGAAATCCGTACCTCGAAATAGCAATCTCAAACAATAACGAAATCCAAAAATAACTCGCTAGACTTCTGAATCTCGACCTAATTGCAAAATATAATTTATTAAATAATATACTTATCTAAAAAATATTATTAATTCAATATTATTATCTCTTACTATTAATATTATGATTATCAGAGACAAAATTAACGACTTAATCTTAAACATATGCGGTAGGTACTTTAGAATTTGATGTCCACGTATACTTATATTGCATATGTAATTCACTCTTTGTTTGAATCAGTTGACCAATATGACTAGTGAATTAATAAACTATTAAACTAATACACGATGACATCACAACTATATATATACAGTAGTCATGGGTATTTATCAAATTTAAAACTATGCACCTGGACTTAATCATATACAGTAACATATAACATGAATAAAAGTAAGTTTTATAAAAATAATGACTAAAAGTATATGAACCTGGTTTGTTAATGAAGAAAATCGATGAATCCTCTTATTCTCTCTGCGGCTAATATAGGGTTTAATAGAATATCTCGCATTGGGTTTGTGTGTGTATATATATATATATATATAGACTCATTAACTACTAATCTATTACTAATCAAATTACTATTTAAATTATAATTCTTTTTCTAATCAAATTCAATATAAATAAATATTATTGTTAAAGAAAATAATCTTACAAATTCTAATCTAATTCTAATTATTATTACTAATATCTAAATAAATAAATTACAGATATTACAAATCCAGGTGAAGGTCACTGGACAACAGTCAAGAATATTCTAAGTACTTGAAGAGGACTAAAGATCAATTTTTGGTATATGGAGGAGAAGATAAGCTGGTTGTAAAAGGTTACACCGACGCTAGTTTCTAGACAGACAAGAATGATTCGATTTCTGAGTCTGGGTTTGTGATTTGTCTAAATGAAGGTGTTGTAAGCTGGAAAAGTTCAAAGCAGGAGACGGTTGCCGATTCTATAATGGAGGCTGAGTATATTGCTGCATGTGAAGCAGCCAAGGAGGCTGTTTGGATTCGGAAATTTATTGCAGGTCTTGGTGTGGTTCCTTCAGTCGCAAATCCGATAGATTTATACTGGGATAATAATGGAGCCATTTTGCAGGCTAAGGAACCAAGGTCTCATTCCCGAATAAAGCATATACTCAAACAATATCATCTTTTCTAGAGATTAATAATCAAAGGGATATACATATACGTAAAGTGCATACGCATGATAACATTGCAGATCCATTGACCAAGGCTTTGTCACAGCAGAAGCACGAAGGTCATACTAGTTCCATGGGTATTAGATACATGAGAGATTGGCTCTAGTACAAGTGGGAGATTGTTAGTATTGATGTCCTAGAGACAATACTTTTAATGTTTTATTGAAAATAAATATGTTATGTGATTATTTTATTAATATTTATTATATCTTCATTTACTTCATCATAAATTGAAAGAATAATAAATTTTCTTGGAATATTAATACGTAATATATGTCTTTAAGTATGTGACTTAAAAATGAGATTATATGAATAGTATTTTATTCCTAAAATTCCCTAGACAAGTATTATTATTTAAGGACAATAATTATGCAATAGGACTAGTATGTTTGTTGACAGATGACCACATCTCATTGGTCATAGGTATGGTGATACTAAATTCAAGAACATAAGTGTATGTATTAATACATGACACTGGAAAGACCCGTCGTGAGATTCTACATGTTAATAAGTGTCATAAGAAATCTCACAGTAATAATGATGTAATGATCCTCTGACTTGAAATCATCATATTTCTATACGAGAATTAATATAATTTTATTACACTCAAAGTTACCTTTAACCGGGTAATGATAAAGGTAGACATTGGGTATGCTATGAATAGTATGAGGAATATGAATGATAGATATATGATTTAACCCTCCAATTCTAGGAGTGAAATTATTGGCCTCTTGATTGAGTAAGACTATGAAATGCATGGCCATGCTCAAATATTGATTTGTTTAAATAGTCTACTCATTGATCAAGGAAACCAAGATTAAACGTTGAAGAGGATGACACTATACATGCCTCGAGTTTGATTTATAATATAAGGTTAAAGGGATTATATTACA
The DNA here is from genome assembly GCA_028671895.1 of Oenanthe sinensis. Lineage (NCBI taxonomy): Eukaryota > Viridiplantae > Streptophyta > Magnoliopsida > Apiales > Apiaceae > Oenanthe > Oenanthe sinensis. Next base: position 5,259,552 of record JAPMAC010000231.1, read on the forward strand.
TGGAACATTATTCACGAGAGGTTTAATTGAATCACCAATTATTATTGTTACTTAGGTAGCAATGATATATTACTAGATGCTGCTCATTGTTTATAATTTTATTATTGGATATTAAAATTATTGCCAACGTAATAATAACCTAAAGGGTCACACACAAAGAATGTCAAAACGGAGGTTTATTTAAATTACGAATTTAGATATATTATTATTATTAATTCGAATTTAATTATTGAATTAGTTAAGTGGGACTTGATTAATTATATTAGAATTCATATTTAATAAGAATTATTATTAATTCGAATTTAATTATTGAATTAATTAAGTCGTACTTGATTAATTATATTAGAATTCGGATTTAATAAGAATTATTATTAGTTCGAGTTTAATCATTGAATTAATTAAGTGGGACTTGATTAATTATATTAGAATTCAGATTTAATAATAATAACCCAAAATTACAATGGGTTTTGGAAACCACATGGATTAGGATTAGACCCAAAATCTCTATCTCCCCTATATATACATAATGATGTATTGTATTAGGGTTAATCATCAGATTTCATTTTTAGAGAAAAACCCTAGCTGCTCAACATCAAGAGAGGCTAGAGAAAGAGAGAGAGAGAGAAAGAGGCAAGCAATTCGGCTAGTACGGACTCCGGTGATCATAGGACGATCGGGCGTTCGTGTGGACTTCTTTGGACAGCTGATCTTTGCAACAAAGGACTGTTGTGATTCATCTTTTCTGGACCTCCATTAAACAGCATACGGAAAGCTTTGTTAAGGTACAGACTTCTTCACCATAATCATCCAAAGTTATACATAGATCCTGCGATAGGGTTTTGTTTTTTATTATTTTACATTATACCCGTTGTGTTTTCATGCCTGAAACCCTTCACTCCTTAATAATTTGCTTAGGTGATTGAGTAGGAAATCCAGATACTGGTACATGAACGACTTCCTCTAGAGTGACATATGACCCATCTTTCAAATAATTGTGTTGTCGCTCCTGTTCAGCCTTGAGCCAAAGATCAGTTAACTTCCCCATATTAGGGTTAATCATCTCATTGGATTCACTGTGAATGACTTCATAAAAGGTGCAGGAGGAATCTTAGAAACCTTCTTAACTATCTTTCTCTCAGGAAAGACCAACCCTTTATTAGAATCTGTATCTTCGTCAATCAATTTTCTCTTTTTATGAGAAGATTCTTTCACCGACTTTCCCTTCCTTTTACTTGTGCCCTGTTGAGAGGTGTGTTTTGCAACTACAGTCTTTTAGAAGACTGTAGAGGTTGGCATTAGTGTTTGGGTTTTATTTTTTGGAGAGTGGCCTGGGTTTGAATCAGAGGGTGTTAAACTCTGATCCATAGCCATAGAGAAAAAATCCCTTCCATACATGGTAGGCATTCTCTGTTTTAAGAGAAGTATAACCCATGTGGGATAAAAGAGAGGAGAGAGATTACATTTCTTTACGTCCTTCCTAGATAAGACAGCAAAAATTCTCTTATTCATACAAAAACTAGCTATACTTTGATCATTATCAAAATTTACATCAGGCAACAAATGGCTAAAAATTCATTAAAGAAATCTAGCAAAATATACAGTATGAGCATCATCATTTATTTTGCTAGCCAACTACCTAATTATTAAACAAAGAAAATTAAAATTAAGATTATGGGTCAGAGAATACCTAATTTATTGAGCTAACTGTGGGATGGCATCAAAATTGGTGCATTTGCCTGTGAAGGGCCTTGTAATGAAATCAAAGAAGAAACTCCATTCTTCTAAGATTAGGTATTGTGAGGCTCCCCAATTTTGACAGGCTTCCTCCATAGCCTATAGACCTGGAAAAATTCCTTTATTTATTCATCTCCCACCATGTCATCATACACAGTCACTTGTGGAAGATGAAGGGCTTATCGCACCATAGCCGGAGTAATCAAGTATTTGCCATTGCATTGAAACGTGATGATAGCCTCTTCATCATCATTTACATTATTGAACTTTGCAGTCGACCATATTATTATCATTGTTTGAGTAGAGAAGTTTAAAGGTTCCTGTAACGCATAGCCAATGTAGCTTTGTTATAAGAAATCTTGAATAACATGAAAATCTTCAAGTGTATCGGTCTTATTCAACAGAGAATTTATAGTTAGTAGCAGCACATGTGTAGTTTTGGAAGGTTAAACCTTTGGATGCCATTGAAACAACAAAGATTTGCAGGTTTGAGCAGTTAGGGTTTATATGAAATGAGAGAGCAAGAGAAGAATAATAGATACAAATGAGTAACTCAAAGTGAGAAAATGAATTAAGTGTGCCCTTTCATTTACATATACCATGTAGTGGGACACATGGCAAAAAATGATTGGAAGAGTAATTATTAGAATAAGTCTCAAAATACAGCAAATGTGTGTGTATCTGTGTAATGATATGAACCATCTCTCAAGAAATTCTTTATTCTCAAGAGCTGCTAGGTTATGAAAGATATAACTTGTAAAGATATAATTAAATTAACCTATGTCTGTGTTTATATAGACATAGTTACAATTCAATTACAAATCAGATTAAGAAAAGAACAACTTTAAATAAGGAAATAGACTTGCATTAGGATTCCTTCTCACTGTCCTAATCAAACTCTGATTTGATTTGCTTCCTGACAAACTCTGATTATAAACTCTGTCGGTTGAATATTCTATGATTGGAGTATTATTTGTTAGAGTAAACTCTGATTGAGTATTCTCTGATAGAGTAAACTCTGACCGATAGCTCCTTCATTCTGTGATGATGTCAGCATAAACTCTGATTGGTATTCTCTGACAATCATCAGTGTTTACATTCCTAACAATATATTGCATTTAAATATATTTTTGATAATATCTCTATTATGTTTATTTTATATAAAATTTAATAGATATTATGGTATTTGAGATATAATATGTACCTTTTAATAATATGATAATATAATTATTCATTTGAATAAAAAATTTATGTTACTAGATTTTCAGTAGTATAGTATTAATTATAAATTATAAATAATTATATAATACATATAATTTAAACCTTGCATCAATAAAGAATATATGTTACTATATTGCTAATGAGATTTAAACTTTAAATTAATATTAAAAAATAAAAGGATACATAACAATTACCATCATAATAATTTTTACATCCACTTTTTCATACTAATATATGACAGGTTATTTATTGAACCAATCATATTACTCCATATTCATATTTAATGTGTATTATGACAATTCAACCTGTGTAATAACATTCTTTTAGAAATATAAATAACTTTTAATTATAAAAATAGTTAACAGTAGTCCTCAATTATTAAAAATTAATTCAATATGATTTTCTCATATATAAATTGATTAGATTTAAAAAATGTATTAATATTAATTTATATCATTTTAATTTTAATTTGATTTATTTTATTTATCAAATTGCATGATTCAAAATATCTAATAACGTGTTTTTGATATAGTATTATATATAATATAGTAACAAAATAGAATGTGTATGTAAAATCCTAATACTATCTCCACTATAATATAATAATAATACATAAAAATGTCTGATATATGATATGTGTCTATATAAATCTAATATAAAAAGTATTTAAATGTTTTAAATCAATTATAAAATGGTTTCCTAAACGGAATAGAATTCTCCGATAAAAAAATCGTAATTGTCCTTTATGTCTATGTTACAGGATGCTCCGATTGGATTTTGGATGTTGAACCACCTTAGATTTAAAGATAATTTTGTAAGTTTCGCGTGGGTTGTAAAATCGTCCAATTCTGACTTCTGAAACTCAAAATATGACTCAAACGATGTTTGTCGTATAAGTAGCATAATAATTACGAATTTTCTTTTTAATTTTATTCCAAAATTGCTCTTTAAGTTCAAATTTATATATTACTAAGATATTTAATAGTGTTTGAGTTATAATCTGAAGCGAGGTAAGAAAAATTATAGTTGTTAGAAATCTAAATAATAATTATAACTTATAAATAATTAGTATATACTATTATGTATTTATTAATAATCGATCGTTTGACTTTTGATAGTATTTAGATAAGATCCTATTACTCTTATTATATATAGAATATAATTACATATCAAATGAGGTTTAAATGTTTCAATGAAGAGATATAATGTTGAGATAATTGAATTAGTAAAGTTAAGGAAATTTTCATAAAACGGCCATGTATTTATGAACTATGAAATTAGTCAACATTCACGGGAAATTTTACAGTTTCCCCGCTGATCACTTTTATCCTAAACCATCTAACAAGTAGTAATTAAAAGTATATCCTAGACTGATCTTATTTTTTAATCATTTTTCTAATTTAGCCTTGAGCATAATATTGTTATCTGCCACAAAATGGATAGATTTTCACTCAGCACAAACATTTAAAGAAAAAAAAATGGTACATATATCAATATATTTATAAAATTAGTATTGGAGGTGTTGATAGAAAATTCTGGGAATCAATAAATTTAAATTGACGTTCGAAAGAGAGTATATTCACATCTGAGATGAAAGAATATCGTATCATAATCGGAGAACATTGTAGCATAACAAACGGTGATTACTATTTAGAATATAATATATGATCCTGCTAAATCGGTCTCTTAACCCCTTACGATTTTAAGAGAACTGGTAGCAACACGAAGATAAATTATTACCTCAAAGATGGGCGTCCATGATCCACTCATTGACCCAAAAATGAACTTTTGAGTGAGGCGGAATATTAAAATATAATATATGATCCTGAAAAGTCGGTCTTTTAATATAATGACAAGTATGTCCCAAAAAATATGTGGGATGCCCGGTGAAGGGTTTTAGTGATACCATTAAAGCATTTGGTGAACGCTTGCACACGGTAGAATCCGTGACTCAGACGAAAGGTCGTCATCCCCACTTGATCGTCACCCTAATAAGGAATCTATGATTGAGTCGGTCAATCCAGAGACAGATGACGGTTGTAATAGGAGGTTTCAAAGGGAGACACCGCGGTGACTGGAGTTTGCTGAGTTTGGTAGTGGACATCCAATCTTTAAATTCTTAAGCGAAGGAAAAGGGAAAAATAGATCGTGGTGGCAGGAGAAACCTGACAGACTCCCCATCCAAATAGATCTAGCCATGCTGGAAATGAGGTACTTAACGTCGAGGTAACATCTGATAACTCTAGGGTATATTCGTCTAAATCTAGCAGGGCACTTACCCAGGAGGAAACTAGGGATATGTGGATTAGAAATCAGGAGCGGGATATGAACCGGGAAGGAAGACCCCTTAGCCGTGACATAGCCCCTTACTCTAAAAGGAGAGTTGTTGAACCAAGACCATGACATGTGCTAAGACCGGGGGAAATTAATACTCCTAGAGACTACATACCGCGAGACAACTGGTTAACGAGATATGGAGGAATAAGGATGAGAGCTAACTAACGTGACAGAGGTTTTCATGATTATAATCAACCTCCCAGAGGAGGTAACTCTCAGGGTGCGTCCTCGGTCCTTCTATGGGAGGATTCACAATGCCATTCCTGTAAATTCTCGTAGTTCATCTACAGGTCGATGCCAGGGCCCTCCCTTCCATTAGGCTCCAAGGAATCAAGCTCCAAGGGATGAATCCCTTACTCCGTAAGTTCAGAATAACCAGAACTCTAATCAGAATCCTCCTCCTCAGCGGGTGTAAATAGGCTTGTCAACATATCAAGTTTGAATCAGATCACCCTAAATCCATATACAAATCCATTTATTTATTTGGATCATATTGGATCAAGTGTTAGATATTTTAAAAATTAATCCATGTAAAGCATAATGTAACATAGTATGTAATAAAGATAACGATAACTCAACTCAAGAAGAAAGACATACAAATAATATTAATAGGAAACACAGGAATTCACAAGGACATGCAGACATGATACACAAAAGGATCATTACAGGAATTAAAGATTGAAGTCTTTAGAAGCGTCAACGAGAGAAATTCAGTAACATGTTCAAGCCTCAGTGATGAATAAAAGATCAGAATATTTTCAGAGACAAGAAAATGCAGTTGTTCAAGTTTGAGTATCAAAGGATTTCAGTGAATAGAAGTAAAAGAAAATATGAAGAAATGTTAAATGATATTTAAATGTAAGTGAAGAGAATTCAATTATGTGTTAGTCGTTTGTGAACCAGACTAGTGCACTAGGCATCTGCACAACAAGGAAAGAATTATCTTTGCAAATTCAAGGGATCAGTTAGCGACAAGTTGAATCAATGACATACAAAGAAATAATAACATAGAAAAGATTAAAAGGTATTTCTGAAGTCAAAGTCAAGACAAGGGCCAAGTCAACAGAAGTCAAGAAATAGCTCTTGGTGTAATTCATGTACTTGGAGAAATTCTAAGTCAAAATTTGAGTTGAAATGCGCCTAGAACAAGAGAAGCGCACCTCAAGTTATTGAAATAATTCTCCAAGTAAATTATACTTGAAGTGCGCCTAGTCAAGAAAAGTGCACCTCCAGTCACATATTGAAGTGCGTCAAGTCCTATACAAGTGAAGTGTTCCCATACAAGGTAATCAATGAAGAGATGAACCTCATGCCATATATTGATTCTTGAAGTGCGCTTGTTCAAGGATGACACAAGGCAGGCGCACCTCAATACTTGTTACTTTGGAAATAAATCAATACAATTGATTTAGAAGACTACACTATATATGGGATTTACAACAGAAGACAAAGTGTGCATCTTCTTAAATATCATCAACAACCTACGAGAACTCCATTAAAGAACCTCATAAACACCTAATTGTATCTTGTTGTTATATTGATTGGAAACCATTATAGCTAATCATTTGATTGGAGTGTAGAATCTCAAGGATTTATTAATACATCTATATTTCCCCGAATTGATTGTGTTATTTGTTTACTTAACTCTAAATCTCAAGAACCAAAATACACATAAATCATAATCCGTAATTAATGATTAAAAACTACCAACATCATATTCAACCCCCCTTTCTATGATGATTTGGGACCTAATAATCCATATTCACTTCATTTGGATTATGGGTAATCTGATCGGATATTTGATCCAATTAAATTTTTTAATATTTTTTTAATTAATAGAAAAACATAAGAGTATGAGACTAAACCTTTTAAAACCTATATGTTAAACAATGAAGTAATTTTAGACTATATAGTCATTTGCCAATTAAAATGATATTAATACATACATCATATTCTATTTTAATATAGCCAAATGATGATAATGTTTCAATATATAAGACTTAATTGCACAGTGAAACCTTCACAACAAAATCCAAAATCATTAAGAAACTGGATATCGAGTTCAGAGATGAAACTTAATGATGAACTTGACAACATAAGATAACTATTCACAACCCTTTCAATCCCATCGGTGTTGAAAGGCATATGACTAGGCCTACTTGTAATAGTTAGATGACAACTCAACTCAGATCAGAAAGAGAAGTAAATAATAAATATGATAAAAGAAATCAAGACGAAGAAAGTTAACTAGACACAAAGAATCAGATTATCAGAAATATTCTGATGAGATTGCTACTCTACATTGAAAGAAGTTTATTAATATGTTTAAGCGTCAGTGAAACATAAAGAAGTAGTATTTCAGAAGAGTTCAGAAGATATAGAAGATTTAAAGTGGCTACTACACGAAGATTCCAAAAGAAGAAAAACAAATGAGGAAAACTAGTGAAGCAGAAGAAGGACAGAAGACCACAACTTAATAGTTAAAAGATGAAAAATATTTATTTTAGTACAATACAAATGAACTAGACAGTACATTTGTGTGTCACCTAAATAAATAAATATTTATCATCTAGCTTAAATGGTTTTATGACAGACGATAGAGCAAAGATGGAAGGATTTCAGTGCTAATAACAAGGTTGTACAAGTCAAGAAAGTATTTTAATTCTACTATCCAAAAGTGAATTAATTATTTAATTTATTTATTTAAATTAATTCAAGTTGAATTTAATTTAAAAATTATTTAATTAAATTAAGTAGAATTAATTTACTAGAAAAGAAATTGTTAGGAATCTATATGTAATTTGATGATAACACTAATCTTAGAATCATAAAATTTTTATTTGATGTAACTGATCAATTGACATGAAAGTTATAAAGATCAATTGACCAGAAAACCATTTATCAGTTGAAGTGTTTATATAAACCAACTGATAATTTGGATTGTAGTATAGGTGTACTTAGTCTATTTCAATCGATAAGGTGTAAGTCAATTTATTTTATTCCTATCAATTGATGTTAGAGACGATTGATATAGATCATCAAGTGATGTGTAAATTAAACTGTCAAATTGTAATTATTTGAAGACAGAAAATTACATAAGTGAAGGATGATCGATTGATATTGAAGTATCGATGGATAGAAGATCAATCAAAGAAGCCAAGTCAAGTATTGAAGACCATCAACTAATGTGAAGACCCATCGATTGATATATCAATTGATAACATCTATCAATCGATAAGTCATTATTTATCAATCGATGGATATAAAGATCAATCGAAGAAGAACATCAGTTGATTGATTAAAGGAAGGATTAATTGATATGCTTAACAGCAAATTATCAATTGGTTGAGACAACACAGAAGGACTATATGTTGAAGATCCAAAGGACAAAAGCACAACTATGAAAGACAATCTATGATGACTGTGAAGACTTAATCTGTAGCTATCTTTCAAACCTTTTACTAAAAAGGAAAAAGATAAAAGGAAGGTAGATAGAAATAATCCTAAACTAGGGATTGTAAAAACACACTTATAGTATATAAACAAGTGTGGTAGCATTGATAGAAAAATGTACAAATTAGATTTTACTTCTTGAATCAACTGTTCATCCTTAGAGCACGTTGTAAGAATAGTTGGTTTATTTTTTAACTTTTTAAAAACGAAGCTATGTTTCTTTTAGCCTAGGAACATTGAGCAAAAATATACACTGATGGAAAAACCAATCCATCAGTAATTTTAAATCTCTTTGTTAAGTTGTATTTTCAATTTTTAATTTATTCGAACATATTCTCTCTAATTCTCAAACATCAGTAACAAATATTAAAATAAGCAAAAAAATTTAATATTTGTATTCACACCCCCCCCCCCCTACAAATATTGGCATAGTTCTGGGAAATAGCAATTGGTATCAAAGGAAGGCTTTCAACATACAAAAAGTTTAAAGATCAAGAACAGTCAATATGGGCCAAAAAGATTCAGGTGTGAAAATTCTAGTGCTAGAAAAAAAATGAATATTTTGCATGGAAAGTGAAAATGCATCTGCAACTACTCTCTCTTGACCCTTTCTATGTTCACTGCATAGAGAAAGATCCTCGTGTTCCCATGAAGCTAGTCACAGGTGTAAACCCTGATGGAACTCCTGTACTTGACAAACATGTTCCAAAACTTAGCACTAAGTTCACAAAAGAGGATGAAAAAGAAGTTATTAAAGACAAGAAGGCCATGAACATTCTGTTTAATGGTCTAGATAAGGATATGTTTGACAATGTGATAAACTGTAATTCATCAAAGGAAGTATGAGATACTCTTCAAACTCTATGTGAAGGAACTGAACAAGTAAGGAAAAATAAGATGAAACTATTTATTCAAAAATATGAATCATTTCATTTCAAGAGTGGAGAATCTATCAATGACACCTATAGCAGATTTCAGAAGTTGTTAAATGGACTGAAGCTATATGGTAGGGTTTATGCAACTGTGGATACAAATCTAAAATTTCTTAGATCTCTTACAAAGGAATGGAAAGCAATGATTGTTTCCATTAGACAATCTCAGGACTTCAACGATTATACTCTTGAGAAACTTTATAGTATTCTCAAAACATATGAGTTGGAAATCCAACAAGATGAGGAGATTGAGAAGAATCAAAGAAAGGAGAAAACTGTGGCTTTGATGGTCAAGGGAAATGAAGAGAAGAAGGAAACTGGTTGTGTAGAATTTTTTGTCATGGTGGCTGATGAAGCTGTTGAAGAATCATCCAAAGGAAAAGGAAAGGCCAAGTGTGAAGAAATTGAAACATGCTCACAGGATGATTTGGATGAGATTGATGAGCACCTTGCATTTTTGTCAAGGAAGTTTTCAAAGCTAAAATTCAAGAGGAATCCAAATGCTCAAAGGCTTGGATCCCAGTTTAGAAGTAACAATCAAAACAAAAATTTGGTTGATAGATCTAAATTCAAAATTTTTAACTGTGGATTTGCTGGTCATTTCTCAAATGAGTGCAGAAAGCCAAAACAAGAAAAGGCAAAGTCATATGGTGGTATTGATTACAAAAAGAAATACTTTGACCTTTTGAAACAAAAAGAAAAGGTTTTTGTTACTGAGGAGAAGGACTGGGCTGCTGAGGACAGTGATTCTAAAGAGTTCATCAATCTAGCTCTAATGGCCAACCATGAAGATGAAGAAGCTAGTTCATCATCAAATCAGGCACTAGCTACTAACTTTTCTGAACTTACAAAAGATGAATGCAATAATACCATTAATAAAATGTCTAATGAACTGTACAATTTGCATGTCACTTTAAAATCTCTAAACAAAGAAAACCTCAAGTTGAGAAACACCATTGATGCCTTAACTGAGAGGAATGTTTTTCTTAAAAATGAACTTGTGTGTTTAGAAAGATTTAAGCAGGAAAGTAAGGATGCTAGAGATGAACTAGTGAATAGTTTGAAAAGAGAAGAATTGTTAAAAGAACAATTAGCTGAAGAAATTGAAACCATTAACAAATGGAATAGGCCAGACATAATGTTTGTTACATGTCTTTGTACTAGGTTTCAGGCTGATCCTAAAGAATCTCATTTGATTGCAATAAAAAGAATATTCAGATATTTCAAAGGAGCTCTAAATCTTAGAATTTGGTACCTAGAGATTCTGGATTTGATCTAATTGGTTATTCAGATGCAAACTATGTAAGTTACAGAATTGACAAAAAAAGTACTACAGGCACCTGTCAATTTTTGGAAACAAGCATGTATCATGGTTTAGCAAGAAACAAAATTCAGTATTTACATCTACTGCAGAAGCTGAATACATTGCAGCTGGAATTTGTTGTGCACAAATTTTATGGATGAGGAATCAACTATTTGACTATGGGTTCAACATGAACAAAATTCCTATTTTCTGTGACAAAACAAGTGCCATTTCTATAATAGAAAATCATGTGCAACATTCCAAACCAAGCACATTGACATAAGGTATCACTTCATTAGGGAACATGTAATGAATGGTACAGTTGAATTACATTTTGTCCCTAGGGAAAGACAACTTGCAGACATTTTTACCAAACCATTAGATGAATCTACTTTCAATAGATTGGTCTATGATTTAGGTATGTTTAACTATATTTAATCTATTAAATGTCTGACTAGTTATGTATTTATATTAAATTTTAGCCATTGACTATATTAATCTATTGATTCTTCCATAATCAATCGATAAACATTTTACATATCAATGGATATTTGTAGCTATCGACAGATAAATATATCAATTGATGATATATTTACTTATCGATGGACAGTTATAGCTATCGATAGATAAATATATCAATTGATGATATATTTACTTATCGATGGATATTTGTAGCTATCGACAAATAAATATATCAATTGATGATATATTTATTTATCGATGGATAAGAGTACCTGTCGATGGATAAGTTAATTACCCATCGATGACCTAGAATGTAAAGGGGTCTATGTCATCAATCGACCTGTACAAAATATAGCCGTTGATTACTTTTTCTATCAATTGATTAATACATACATTCATGTATGTATAACAGTCTATTACCAAAAATGGTAATTTTTGCTTTTCATTTTTCTTCCAACGGTCGATTAAGTTCTATTTTGAGTAAGAAATTGATTGGGAACTCAGTAAATATAAATAGTGAGATTAAAACAATTTTTAATTCTTACTTGCAATTTTACTAACGATTTCTATGTCTTTTTCTCTCTCTCAATCTACGAACTCAATCCCTAACCCTTTTTTTCCTCTCTGTACTCAAACTTTCTACAACTTCAAAGCTTTTATTTTACTAAATTTATACTCTAAGGAATGGCATCTTCATCCAAGAAAGTCTCGCAAGCCGGTTTGATCTATGAGCTTAACAAATTTATGGCTTGCACTGTGGTTGAAGAGGCTCCAAAAGAATTTCATTCTTTAATGCAATTCCTCGAAAGCTGTAAAGTACAAAAGGTGTTGAAGGAAGCACCAACAATAATCTGCAATCTAGTGGAAGAGTTTTGGAACTCTGAGAAGTTGTTGATGACTTTTCAAGCATCAAATTCAATTGCAAGGGACAAAAGTACATTCTTACTACTTTAATTTTAAATGAATGCTTAGATTTACCTGTTAATAATACTGATAATGTGCCCAGTGAATCAAATATTAGAAACATGCTTAGGGCTGTCAATTATGCAAATCCTGACATCAATTTAGGACGTAGTTAGAAAGCATCTTAGGAAAGAATGGTACTATTTATTTGATGCAATAATAAAATATTTTAGTGGTAAAATTTGTAATTTTGATGCCATAACTTCTACCATGCAACAAATAGCATATAGTGTCTTGTTTGATGAATATCATGATTTATCTTCTACATTGCTATCTGAGATTGCTGCTAAGTTAGGTAAGAAGCATGATAGGTCTAATCATATATACTATGCTAGATTTATCATGATTTTTATTAACCAATTTGTCAAAGAAGTTGAGATTTGCAGGGAAACTGAAACCCTTGAGTGTTGGACTCAAAACAAAAAGGTCTTCAAAGACTTGGTAAGAATCAATCTTCACAGTAATGTGGAATTGATTTATCCACCTTTTGTTCAGGTATTTTTCTCAACCCTAACTTCATCCAATCCTCAATCTTTTTTGCCTTCTGTAGCCATGGAGGGTGTTAGCAATGACCACAACCCTCCTACCCAAACCACACATCCAATTTCTAAATCCAAATCTAAAAAGCCAACCTTAACAGGTTCCCAAAAACCTATTGTTGTAAAATCAAAGAAAAGAAAAACACCTACTTTGGTAGATAGATTAGAGAAGGATGTAGGTGGTGACGAAACTGGGGAACATCAAAGAACCCAGAAGAATAAGGAGAGTGAGGGTGTGCAACCTAAGCCAAGTCACTCCACAGTATCTCAAAAGACTGTGAATGTTAATATGGAAAATACCACATCTCTATTGGCATCCTCTCAAAAGGATGATAGTATTGAAAATAGCCCACAACCAGGGGCACAGAACCAATCTGGGGACACACCATCTAAATTTAGAAAAACCTATGGCAGAAGAGAAAAGAAAGTCACCTTTACACATGGGGAATCACACACTACAAAATCACAGGAAACTGTGGTGGAGCCTTCTCAAAGTCAGTTTAATGCATCTCATATAAATGATGAGATGCAGCCCCATTCTCTCTCAATTCCAATCCCCTCTATTCTTCCTTCCCCTTCTCACCAAATTTCTATAGAAAATGTTCTGATAGATAATCAGACATTTTCAGATTCTCCTTCTTTATTTTTCAATGAGAAGCCAACACTCTCTCCTGAATTTTCTTCCCAGGAAATTCAAGATTCAATTTCTCATGTCATTACAAATATCACTTCTCAAATTATTACCTCACATGTTTCTACTACATCAATTGATGTTTCTTCATCAATTGATGTCTAGCCATCGATCTATACTCAAGATCAATCGATGGGTATGCATCAATCGATGGATATCCCAACCACTTCAACTGATAATATCTATACAATAATTGATGCTCAATCAATTGATGTTGCACAAACACTCTTAGGATTGAGTGAGTTGAGTGAGAGGCAGGATTGTAGCCTGGCAAAAGGAGAGGGAGTGAGTGAGGACATTCCTATTTTTTCCAAGAATGTGAGTGAAACACTTGAGGGCCCCACCTTAGAAGGTGCACAGAGTATGAGTGAGGGAGAGGTGAGATTCCAGGATGAGTTCCTGATGTAAAATAGAGAGATGAGTGAGAGAGATAAAACAATTATACTATTTGCACAAGAGTTGGAAAATGAGTTGATGTCAGGAGGAAGGAGTCAAGGAGATAAGGGGAGTATCAAATGCAGAAGCTAGTGATAGTGGAATTGATAAGGAAATTGAAGATGAAGTTGATGCTGGTGACACCATATCAAGGGTTGGCTGCTTCAAGTAACAGGGATGTAGAACAACTATCGGGAATTGAGCATACAGAACAAAGTACCAGGAATCTGAAGGAGAGCATTGCCAATACAACAGACACATGTTATATGGCTCCTGAAGAGTTAAAAGATGATTCTAATAAGGAGCCATGGATGAGCACAATTGATGGTTCCTTAGAAGCTGCTGAAACTGAGATTGTTTCTCAATATAGGAGGGCAATGGTGGAAGGAGAAATTGAAGATCCCAATCAAAGCAGAATTATTCACTATATGAGGGAATCACTGAAAATTCAAAAGATCACAGTGACAGGAGTGTAGAGAGAATTGGAAATTATCAAGAATTCTATCAATTCTAACAAGGATGCATTGGAGAGAAGGTTGGATGAGAAGCTACCAATTAACACCATGGGTCAAATCAAGGACAAGCTTTTCAAGGAATCTAAGAATATTGCAGCTTTGGAAACTAGAATGGGGTCTCTAGAAAAAAAGATGGATGATATTATTAAAGGCCAGAGTCTACATGCTTCCATTCTTTAGAAGTTTCTTGAAAGAATGCTACCACCTCCTCCAATTGATGATAACAAAAAGGGAGAAAATACAAAGAAGAAAGATGGTGATGGGAAAGGCAGTGGCAGTGGTGGTGTTGATGGTTCTGGTATGGACAAGTCTAGTGACATTGGTGGTTCTACAGCAAAAAGAACTAAATATGGAAGTAATAGGGTTAATCAATCCTCAAAGACATTTAAGTCACTCAAAGATGATTTAGAATAGAAAAAGAAAGAATTCAAAGAAGTTTGAAGATGATCTAGAAGCTAGAAGGATTTCTAGGAAAAGAGAAACTCAATCAATGATTGAGAGGAAAAGGAAAAGAATTGAAGATTTGAAGAAGAGCACTGAGTTGGTGACAGAGGCAGCAGAAAGAGGAAACTTAGGTGAGTTCATTGCTCAAACAAGAAAAGTAAATGAAAATGCATAGAAGGCTGCCAAAGAAAGAAATTTAAATGCAGAAGCCTTTCTAACAATTGATCTTGAAGCCCTTGAAGAGAAGAAAAAGGGTAAATCCATAATGATTGAAGAAGAGAAGAAAAGGAAAGAGCCAGTTGGCCAGAAGCTTCTTCAAGGAGTCATTTCCTCAGGATTGTCAGATGCTGCAAAAAGAGAAAAGGAGAATGAAGAAATTGCAAGGCAAATGGAAATGGAATGGAACATGGAAGATCAATTAATAGAGCAACCACTAAGGAAAAAGAGGAGAATAGCCATGACTAAGAAAAAGACAAGTTCTACTCAAGAAAAGGTGGTTCAGGAAAACCTCCAGACTAATCAAGAAGAAATCAAGGAGGAGGTTACAATTGAAGGATATGATATGAAAGGAATACCAGTGATCAGTGAAAAAGGGTTGATATGAGTCAGGACTCACCCCGCAACCTCTAACCAAGAAGAATCAATGAGGTTTGAGTATGAAAATGGAGTGAAAATCACCTATTCATTGAAGGTAATAATGAAGCAAAGCTACAATGTTCTGAAGACCATTCTTCCTTTACTCAACAGAAAGTACAAACCTAATACAACAATTGCTCAGAAAATTCAACAACAAATTTCAAAACTAAGGAGATCAAAGGCAGAAGCTGAACCTGATTCACCCCTTAAGTTATGGAAGTCTCAAGTCAAAAAGGTGGTGTTGGAGCCAAAGTATGCAATGATTTTTACAGATGTGGAGGGCAACACAAAGTTCTTTAATATCTGCAAATATCTGGATAAAATCACAGATGAAGAAATACACTACCTTATGAGGCAACTTGGAGAAACTGACAGAGTTGAAGCAATTTTGAGGAGTTCTCTCATGAGGCAATTAAAGGAAAATGCTGAGAAGAGAATGAAGAAAAACTAATTGGATTATGAAGATGGTGAAGACATTGAAGCAGCTTGCAGAAGTTATTCATTAAATTGGTACTTTCAAAATTCAAAAGTGCTGTTTAAATTTCTTGATTCTATCTGAATGAAAATAATTAGGGGTTTTATTATCATCAAGTAGATTTATGCTTGTTCATATCACAAACACAAATAGGGGGAGATTGTTAGGAATCTACATGTAATTTGATGATAACAGTAATCTTAGAATCATAGAAATTTTATTTGATGTAACTGATCAATTGATATGAAAGTTATAAATATCAATTGATCAGGAAACCATTTATCAGTTAAAGTGTTTATATTAATCAACTGATAATTTGGATTGTAGCATAGGTGTACTTAGTTTATTTCAATCGATAAGGTGTAAGTCAATTGATATTATTCCTATCAATTGATGTTAGAGTCGATTGATATAGATCATCAATTGATGTGTAAATTAAACTGTCAAATTGTAATTATTTGAAGATAGAAAATTACACAAGTGAAGAATGATCGATTGATATTGAAGCATCGATGGATAGGAGATCAATCGAAGAAGCCAAGTCAAGTATTGAAGACTATCAACTAATGTGAATACCCATCGATTGATAACATCTATCAATCGATAAGTCATTATTTATCAATCGATGGATATAAAGATCAATCGAAGAAGAACATCAGTTGATGGATTAAAGGAAGGATCAATTGATATGCTTAACAGCAAATTATCAATTGATTGAGACAACAAAGAAGGACTATATGTTGAAGATCCAAAGGATAAAAGTACACCTATGGAAGACAGTCTATGATGACTGTGAAGACTCAATTTGTAGCTGTCTTTCGAACCTTTTACCAAAATGGAAAAAGGTAAAAGGAAGGTAGATAGAAACAATCCTAAAATAGGAATTGTAAAAACACACTTGTAGTATATAAACAAGTGTGGTAGCATTGTTAGAAAAATGTACAAGTTAGATTTTGCTTCTTGAATCAAATGTTCATCCTTAGAGCACTTTGTAAGAACAGTTGGTTTATTTTCTAACTTTGTAAAAATGAAGCTAGGTTTCTTTTAACCTAGGAAAATTGAGCAAAAATATACACTGATGGAAAAATCAATCGATCAATAATTTTAAATCTCTTTGTTAAGTTTTATTTCAGTTTTTAATTTGTTCAAACAAATTCTCTCTAATTCTCAAACATCAGTAACAAATATTAAAATAAGCAAAAAGTTTTAATATTTATATTCAACCCCCCTTCTACAAATATTGGCATAGTTCTGGGAAATAACAGAAATGATTTTGTATGACTTTTAATTAGTTTTTTTAGACTTTATTTTAAAGTCATACCGAATTTATTTAAAAGAAAGTCATATAAAGCTTAAAGAAAAGTCATACCGAATTCTCAGCCCAAAAGGTCATGCCAAAGCAAGTGGGAAAAGGTCATACCAAGCTATAATCAAAATTCATGCCGAGCAGAATGCAAAGGTCATACCGAACTTAAAAGAAATCATAGAGAGCTTAATCAAAAGTCATATCGAGTTTATCAAAGGTCATACCGACCAGAAAACTCATACCCATTATTTTTTCAAAGGTTTAATTAGTGTCTGAAAAATATCCTGATCAAAAATCATATAAGCTTTGCTACCTCTATAAATATGAGGCTTTAGACTTCATATTTCAGTTGTTGAAAATATTCAAATTCAGTAATTTATCTTATTGTAATATTCACAGACTTTTTGAAAGTCATATGACTAGGCCTATTTGTAATAAGTAGATGACAACTCAACTTAGATAAGAAAGTGAAGTAAATAATAAATATTGAAGAAGGAATCAAGACGAAGAATATCAACTAGACACGAAAAATTAGAATATCAGAAGAAGTCTGACAAGACTGTTATTCAACACTGAAAGAAGTTCATTTATATGATCAAGCGTCGGTGTAAAATAAAAGAATAGTATCTCAAGGAGTTCAGAAGATACAGAAGGTTTTAAGTGCCTACTACAGAAAAATTACAGAAGAAGAATATAGAGGAAAAACAAAGAGAAGACAAGACAGGAGAAGACAAGATATAAAGACTAGTACAGCAGAAATAAGAATCAACATTGTAGTTAGTAATCCGTGAACCAGACCAGTGCACACGGTGTTAACAATGTCAGTGAAGATTCATCATAAAAAAGTTCAAGTGGTTAGAAAGGTTATTGTTGAAGAATAGAAGAGTTTAATCTACATCAACAATGGCCTTACAGTCAAGACTTTAATTTAATTTTCTATTAATTAATTAAATTAATTAGTTAATTTAATTAGTAAATTAATTCACTTAGAATTAATTTATTTCCTAAATTAATTAAAGGAATAATTAATTTAGAATTATTTTAGAATGATAGAAGATAGAGCAAAGGCATAAAGATTTTGGAACTAACAAAAAGGTTATACAAGTCAAGATAGTATTTTAATTCTACTATCAAAAGTTAATTAATTATTTAATTTATTTAATTAAATTAATTCAAATTGAATTTAATTTAATTTATAAATTATTTAATTAAATTAAGTAGAATTAATTTATTATAAAAAGATATGACTTGGTATGATTTTTAATAAATCTTTAAGACTTTATTAAAACTCATACCGAATTTAGCGTAAAAAAGCCATACCGAATGCTGAATAAAAAAGTCATATCTAGAATTTTCTAAAAAGTTATACCGAGCTATGTAAAAAGTCATACCGAGCTATATTGGAAAAGTCATTCCGATTTCTTCAATAAAAAAGTCATACCGAGCTATATTGAAGAAAGTCATACCGAGTTGTTTACAAAGGTCATACCGAATTCTTTGATGCAAAAGTCATACCGAAGCCTGTGTCAAAAGTCATAGTGAAGCTTGAGATACAAAGTCATACCAGGACAAATTGAAAAGTCGTGCCGACTTTTCAAAGGTCATACTGAGCTATTGGAAAGTCATACAAGTACTTTTTGATAGTCATACTTACTTTAAAAAATCTGAAAAATGTCCTGAATTAAAAAGTCATACGAACTTCTCATCCTCTATAAATATGATGCTTATGTTTCTCCAGTTGCACAAGTAGAAGGGGGTTAAATATTTGTGTGTTTTTTCTGCCTGATTAAAATTAACACAGTATGAATTAAATATTTGAATTTAGAACAAAGATTAAACACAAAGATATGAATGAATACAGTTTGTATTATTGATGTGAAAATACAAACTCTCCTAAGGTGTACACAAACCCTAGCAGCTTCCATGTGTTCTTTCAGCAACTCTCTCTATCTCTATATTATCACAAAACTTTTAAACTTTGACTATTTTTCACCCTTTATAATTTGGTTACATAAAGTGTTTATATAGAGAGCTACCTATCAACTAATAATAGAAAATCAAATTATAATAGGAATATAATTCTTAATTATTAGTTGACAGTTTCCTTCTGTAATTCTCCTTCCTTCCCATAGCATATCTGAAATATATTTGGTTTTATCTTCGAAGACTTCCCTTTTCTGTGATCATCTTCCAAATTCAGCTTCAACTTTATAGACTCTGAAATCTTCAGACTCTGCCAGACTATAGACTCTAATCATTTGTAGACTCTGACAGATTTTAGACTCTGATAGTCTATAGACTCTGATCACCTCCCAGACTCTGACTTCATCTAGACTCTAGTTTCACTTTCTACAAAAAATCTTCTAAGTACAATAATGTTGATTATCCAGACTCTGATTATAAAATTTCAGAGACTAGAAATACTTATTACAAATAAACTATGCTAAATCATGTTCTAGTATTTTATATATCATCAACTGAATATATTCCTAACAATCTCCCCCTATTTATGATTTATAAAATGTAAGCATAAATCAAGGTTTGATGATGTCAAAACTAAAGAATGAAACAATTAATCTAGAACAATATAAAAATGTATAAGGAAAAAGAATTACATCTCACTTGATTTTCTTAAAGGCTGGATTATCCTTCCAAAATGACTTCATCATATTTTCCTCTACAATAACAAGAGCTTCACCAACATACTTCTTCAATTTCTTCATTTCTTCATTGGAACATTTGATTTGACAATAAGCTGCTCTCAGATCATTTGTAATGCATTCTTGTTCCTTTAGATCTTATAAAAATAGAACACTAACTTTCCCACTCATAGGTTGAAATCCAAAGTAATGACCCACACCTTCTTGAAATTTGATTTTCTTTTCTTCTACTGGCATGTCTTGATCATTTTCTTCAGCATCAACATATTTTAAAGAAAATTTTCCCATCTGTCGATTTTCCTGTCTGTGCAGAATCAGCTTCCTGTCAATCTCTTTGAACTATTTGTGAGTGACAACCTCTTTTCCTTTATTTACTTCATAAGCTATTTGTAAGAGAAATCTAATATACTGCAATTCATCAGCCTGTTTGAAGAAGATGAAGTTTGATTGACTTATCCATCTAACAGATCCTCCTTCCATAAAGTACACAAGCATCTCATTTTGTACTTTTTCTGTACCTCCTGGCACATTTTTTCAAAAATATTATAAATAATTTGAGCAGATACCACTTTGTTCAAGTGTTTTTGTGTAATCTTCTCAAACTGCCTATTTGTCAAGGATTGAGGATCCCTAGTTAGAGTTGATGTTCTATCAATGTCTGATTCTCTAAATCTTCCAAGTCATGTCTTCTTTTTAGCTCTCAGTTGCAGATTAGATTGACTGCATTGCCAGTAAGTAGGTTCTTGAGCTTCATCAGAGTCCGACTTTTTTATTTTCTTATCAAAGTCTGGCTTAGACTCTGACTTTCCATGTCCAGCCCATGACTGGTGTGTTTGAGATTTTGATAATACAGCCACTCCAGACTGCTTTTGTGGTACACTACAAGGACTCCTAGGACCATGAGAACTATCACCAGCATCATCATCATCATCTATCCTCCTTTTAACTCTTTTTTAACATTCTTGCATACATCATCCTTATATCTCCTAGAGAAGTCAACTTTCTTCTCCACCTTTTTGACATCATCATGACTTGTAACAACCAATAGATTTTGTTCAATCATTGTAGAAATATTGTCCTAAGCAGCAATTACGGAATCAACCTTAGTGGTGAGATCAGAAATTGTTGTTTGGAGTTGGGCTTGATTAGAAGTGATGTCAGCAATAACATCCTTGAAAATTACCTATTTGGTCAATTGATTGGAATAAATGCTGTCAAGCCGAGTTTTGAGCAGAGAAGTTGTATTATCAATACTAGTAAGTTTGGTTTGAATATGAGATATGTCCTTAACCACACTATCCATTTGTGCAGCAACATTCTCTATCTCAGCCTAAATGTCTTCCTTGATAGCTTGTTCTTTTTCAATAAGAGAAACATCAGCATCTTTATCAGGGTAATGACCATGTTCTTGCAAAAATAAATTCTTCTAAAAAGCCTTTAGTTTTTCAGATTGGTGAATGGCCAAGATGCAGTCAAAAGTATCTTTATAATGAATTCCCTTAAGTTGTACAAATTCCCACGATTGAGGAAAAACCTGATCAAAATAAATAAATGATAGATTTACTAGTCCATCATCCTCAGACTCCTCCTGCATATCAGCATCAACAGGCTCAATCTTGGTAACTGAAGGTGTAGACTCTGGTGATGGTGTAGACTCTGAAATTGCAAAAAGGACTATAGACCCTGACTCCTCCTTAGAGTGATCAAAGTCTGTAGACTCTGGAGGCCTAGTCCTTAGAGGCGTAATAATAGAGGTTCATCTGACTTCAATTCTACATTCTAAGGTTGAATTGTATTTGTATCCACCAAAGTTTCCATGACTTTTTCTGCTCTCTTTGCTAGAGAATCCACTAGATGGTGTTGTGGTCTTTGTGTGAATGATTTTTGTGCAGTTAGAGCCACCTCCTTTTTGCTAATCTGCATTATTAAAAAAAAGAATTTTCATCCATCCCCTAGCCCAACTCATTGGACCAACTCATTGGAAAATCTTGATCCCAATAAGTGAATCTAGGTTGAGGATACCCTAGTCTCTCATCCTCACAGTGGGCTTGGGCACCCACTCTCTTATGCTCACTCAGACTCTCTACAACCTTAACTACCTCTCCTTTTGCCTGGTCCAGTGCCAACCTCTCAAGTATTTTTTCACTCAATATGGAGGGTGCACTCAAAAATCCTACAGAAGAGGGAATGAGAGAAGGAATATTTGCTTCAATACCTGAACCACCTTGATGGAGGGGTACCCCTTCAAATATCTGAAGACTAGGGGTTTCCACCAAGGGGTGAGCAACAACAGACACTGAACCCTTACAAGCTTCTTCTTTCTTTCCAGAGTCTGTTGGCTCTAGTATTCCAGTGTTAGGGTCTACTCTAGACTCTGACTGCTTCAGTACGACTTCATTAGAAACCAGAGTCTGAGTGTCACCATCTTTGACTGTTGTTGCTTGAGACTCCCTCTCAAGGTGGATAGACTCTGAAAGAATAAAGTGTGGAATTTCTTCAAGAGCATCCATCAGAGTCTGTCCTCCCATATCACTAGGGTTCCCAACAACATATTTTAGAGTTGCTAAGGAGGGCCTAACATCATGCTCTACTGCCCCACTATCACCCAACCTCTGACTAGGTAGTTCTTGTGTGGGTGAGGCAGACTTAGCATCTTTCGCACTAGCCACCACTGCTGCACTAGTCCCATCCTCCAACTTCCTGACAACACCTACTACCTCCTTTGGTTCTACCTGTTAGTAATTGTGCTCTAGAGACAATACATTTTATATTTTAAGGAAAATATTTATTATTAAGGATTATGTTTTATTGATTATTATTTATTTATTATGTTTTATTTACTGCGTAATAAATTGAAATCATAATAAATGTCCTTGAAATTTTGATACGTATTATATATCTTTAAGTATGTGACTTAAAAATGAGATTATATGAATAGTATCTTATTCCAAAAATTCCCTAGTCGAGTATTATTATTTAAGGACAATAATAATGCACAAAGACTAGTATGTTTCTTGACAGATGACCACATCTGATTGGTCATAGGTATGGTGATACTAAAATCAAGAACATAAGTGCATGTATCAATGCATGGAACTGGAATGACCCGCCGTGAGATTCTACATGTTGAATAAGTGTCATAAGTAATTCTCACTGTGATAATGGTGTAATGATCCTTAGACCTGAAATCATTATATTTCTATACGAGAATTAATATACTTTGATTACATTAAAAGTTACCTTTGACCGGGTGATGATAAAAGTGGACATTGGGTATATTATGAATCGTATGAGAAATATGAATGATCTAGATGGGATTTAATCCTCCTAATTTTAGGAGTGATATTATTGGCCTCTTGTTTGAGTGAGACTATGAAATGCACGGCCGTGCTCAAATGTTGATTTGATTTTAATAGTCTACTCATCGATCAAGAAAATGAAGATTAAATTATGAAGAGGATGACACGAGGCATGCCTTGAGTTTAATCCATAATATCAAGATTAAAGGGATTATATTACATGGAACATTATTCACGAAAGGCTTAATCGAATCACTAATTTATTATTATTACTTGGGTAGCAATGATGTATTACTAGATGCCGCTCATTGTTTACAATTTTAATTAGATATTAAAATTGTTGCCAACGTAATAATAACTTACAGGGTCACACACAATGAACGCTTGAAGGAGAAATAATTTAAATTGTGAATTTAAATTAAATAAGTAATTTATTTTATTTATGATATTAATTAAGTATGACTTAATTAATTATATAAATAGAATAAATGAATTATTTAACCTAATTCCAAAATTAATAATTAATTAATTAAGTGAGACTTAATTTGGATTAGTATTAATTATAATTGGATTATAATTAGAAAACTTATTCCTCTCTCTATATAATCTCTTTATGGGCTGATTTAATTGATGAGACAGATTTTTACTAAAACCCTAGCCGTTTTGAGAAAAGAGGAAGATAGAGAGAGAGAGAAGCAGTTTTCGGGTGCTAGTACACATCAATCCTTCATGAAAAGTGTTCGTGTGGATACCGTAGAGCGTAGATCGCGAGAGCGGGATACGTGTTGATTAAACAAGCTTTGGACCTCCATTAATCTTCCATTAATGAACTGTTAAAGCTTCTAAAGGTATTTATTCTTTATCTCTGAATTAAATCTTTTGTTTTCGCATAGATCCTGCGGAGGGTTTCGCTATTTTGATTTATTTTTCACGTTTATTCTGCTGTGTTTGTGCCTCGAAACCCTTCAATGGCATCAGAGCTACTTGCGAAACGTTTTAATTCAGTTATGTGCTTAATAGTTTTCGATATGTAAGCATGTATGTGATCTATCATGATTTTGTATTGATACAATATGTATATGTTTTTATATATTATGAATATATGATATTCATATGATGTATAATCATGTGATGATTGTGTGTATTGATGTATGTATATAATACATGTTTGTTCTTATTATGGGAATCGTATTCGATACGAATTTTGAAACAACTGTCGTAGATTTTCTGAAATCTGTGTCCGTTGTTCGATTTTCACAAACGATATGTGTTTTCTGACTGGAATCGGGTCACTGAGCAATACTGACAATGACAGCTCTGTGTCTGTAAGCCATTAGATGTCGTTAGAGGCCCCAAAACGGTGATTTATTATTTTCTGAAAATTATTTGACTTTCTAAAATTTTGAGTATATGTATGTATATATTATGAATATATGATATTCATGTGATGTATAATCATGTGATGATTGTATGTATCACTGTGTATGTATATATGATATATTATTATTCTTGTTATGGGGATTGTATATGATACGATTTCCGAAACACCGTCAGATTTGGTGAAATCTGATTGCCGAATCCGATTTTCACAAACGATATGTGTTTTCTGACTGGAATCAGGCCAATGAACAAAACTGATAGCACAACTATCATCGACAAGTCTGTAAGGCGTTTGACGTCGTTAAGGGCCTCGAAACAGCGATTTATTGCTTTCAGAAATTTGTTTTTTAATTTTCTGAAATTTCGAAATTTGTTATATATGATTATATGATATGTTTATATAATCTTAGATATATTATATGTGTTATGTGATAGCATGGTGGATGGTTATGGCCTAAATACCCATAGTATAGTGGTTTTGATTTATGGTTTTGGTTTCTAAATACGACTTACATGTCGTTTATTCATTGTAATTTAATTATCTCGAATGTAACTCGAGTTCTTATTGTAATTTTATTAGAATAGTTTTATTTTTATTATTCAATGTAATTATCAATGAAGACTTCCAAGTAAGGAGGCGATCCAAAAGGGGATGATGGAGCAATGAAGAAAGAAGACATGTAATAGATAGTATTTTAAAACCACCATAGACTGACCTTGATATTTCCATTAGCTTGGAAAGATCACATAGGATGGGGCCATAACCAAACACATTTAATTTACGCACATTACATATATGTATATGATTGCATGTGTTAGTATGTATGCGTAGATATAATCGAGATGCATGCTTAATATTGATTAATCATGTATGTATTAGATACGACACCCATGTCATGTTTGCTTAAGAAAGATAAAATCTGTAACGATTCAAGATTTTAAAATTGAACAAACGATCATGAGATTCTTGTGTTTATGAACACGGTATTAAATATGAATTTTCTTTTTCTGATATGGGGAGATTTTGTCAAAAGCGGATTATTAGTTTAATTCATAAGGAAGTTGGGTTTTAAGTGAGACCGCTTGTGACTTCTCCGACGACCTGGAAATCAATCCATTGACGAATATTGAAATGAATTATTTGATCAAGGAAAAATTGAGAATCTCTTTATGATGGGATCATGATCGTTAAAATAAACAATAAAAATCCCTAAATACATATTAAGTTAATCAGATGCCTTCCAATGTTTAATACTCGTCAAGATCTAGATTGAGAAGGAGTGGGCTTGCCAAAGTAAGGTGCTTTTATCAATCATGGGAAGATGTGATAAGTAAGTGTACTTAGTTTATTGAAACTTTGGGTCTAACTTAACTAAATCATCACAATAGGATTGTGGGTTTAGAGGCATAGAGTTTGGTGATATTTATTGGATAAATGTGTACAAATGGTTGTTCCACCAAACTTTCCAAGAGTTATATTTGATATAATCGACAAATGTTGTCTACCTAAATAGTCATGTTTTGAGTGTATTAGCCAACGCTATCTTAAAACATGGATGAAATATGGATCTTGGCTCACTAGAAAGATTTAAAGAAATATTTTCCGAATTAATAGTTAGGGCTATTAGTTTGATAAAAATAGTGGGAGGTATATGGTGATATACCATAATCACTTAAACATAATTAATATTAAATTTGCAATCTAGTTTATTTTATACACTTTAATATTGTAGATATCAAATGATAAACACAAACAACTTCTCTATGCGATCAGTTCTTGAGAAGGACAAGTTGACGAAAATATATTTCCTTGATTGACATAGGAGCTTGAGGATAGTCCTCGGACACCACAATGTTAGTCAAATCTCTTCCCCTGCTCTTAAAGTTGAGAATGTAACATGTGCAAATCATAGTGCTTATTGGAAGCAAATTGATATTGCGACTCATGTTTCATATCTCATGCTCGCAAATATGTGTGCTGAGCTTAAGAAGCAACACGAACATATAGATGCTTATGAGACGATTGAGCACAAGATATATTTGAAAATAAAAGGGCACTATACACTTACAAATAGGGAGAGTGAGACCCGGTTACACCACATGTTCTAAAGATTATAGGGTATAATGAGTACCTTTGATATTTTGGGTTTCCAGAATGGTCTGGAGACGTAGTTAGATTTGATCTTACAATCTTTGGAAAAATATTATTCTTAGTTTGTTATGAACAATAAAATGAATAAGATTGGTAAAACACCCATTGAGTTGCTAAGTATGTTGAGAACTGCTGAAAGCAATATGATAAATGCATGAACTACTACTATATTGATGGTAAACATAGGGAAAGCAAAAGGGAAAGGAAAATGGAAAGACAATGAGAAGATTTGATCTAGTTCCGTTGTCAAACCAAAGTCCAATCCCTAAAGTAGACTCTAAAGTCTGAATGAGGTGTTGATAAAGAAGACGATTATTGCTTCTGTGGAAAATTGGGAGACTGGAAATTAAACTGTCATGCTTATTTGGAAGATCTGGAAAAGATGATCAATAAGGGTCAAGCTTTAGGTATCGGGTTGGAATTGGAGTAAAAGTAGTTGCTCTAGTTAAAGGAACTCGTTACTTAACTTTTAACCTATAAGGAAAATTTAGAACTTGATAATTGTTATAATGTGCTTGCAATTGACAGAGACATTATTTCAGTTTCTTGTTTGGACAAGAAAGTCTTTTTCATTTTAATTAAATAACAATAGTTGTTTATTCTATTTTGATGATGAGGCTTATAATGTTGCACAACTAATTAACAATTTATATGTTCTTAAGTGACTCAAATCAAATATTACCTTTGGCACTGTTATTGAGGTCATATTAATGAGAAACGCATTTCCAGAATACATAAGGATGCATTCATGGATAAGTTTGATTATGAATTATACAAAAGGATGCGAATCTTGGTTTATTTGGCAAAATGACTAAAGCTCCTTTTACCGGACATGGTGAAGGGGTCATTGAACGGGTATGACTTATACATAGTGATGTATGTGGTCATATGTGTACGATGACAAAAGGTAGATTTTATTAACTTCATAAAATTTACTAATTATTTTAGTAGATACGGATATATGTATCTTTTGAAGAACTAATCCGAATCATTTGAAAAGTTCAAAGACTATAAAGATGAAGTAGAAAATATCAAAAAAAAGTTTTTTTGATAGGAGGGATCACACCTTGTTGGACATGGTGCGATCAATGTTGAGTCAAGGAATCTTCCAATTAGATTCTGGGGTTGCACCCTGGAAATGGCTCCATATACACTTAATTGTGTTCCTACTAAAATGGTTCAAAAGACTTCTTATGAGATATGGACTAAGAAACGTCACGGCATGTCATTTATGAAAATTTAGGGATGTAAAGCGTTTGTGAAACGTCTAATCTCTGACAAGTTAGGACCAAAATCAGATAAATATAATTTTGTGGGATACCCAACTGAAACAGGGGGTTATTCTTTCTATAATCCTTCCGAGAACAAAGTGTTTGTTGCTTGAACTGCTATGTTCCTTAAGAGAGATGCTCTCTAAGAAAGACAGTGGGAGGATAATAGATCTCGATGAAGTTCGAGACCCACATGATAACATTGAACCAATGGAGGAACCTAAGCAGTATGTACAAGAAAACAATACTGCTCAAGAAACACAGGTTGTTCGTAGGTCTGGTAGGATTCACCATGAGCCCGAGAGATATTATGGATTTATCTTGACTCAAGATGGTGATGTGATTCTTGTGGATGAAGTTGAGCCTCTCACCTACCAAGACGCTATGAACACTCTAGATTCTAAGAGATGGAACATTTATTTTCATGAAACAGTCAAAAAGAGTTTGACTTTATTTAGAATGAAGATGAGACTTGTGTTTACAAGAAGTTTAGTGAGAGCCATGTGGCATTCCTAGTATTATATATTTATGATATATTACTAATAGGGAATGACATTCCTTCTCTATAGACTGTGGAGACGTGGTTGAGAAATAATTTCTCAATGAAATACTTAGGCGATGCGACATATATATTGATCATGATCTATAGAGATAGATCAAGGAGATTGATCGGCCTAAGTTAGAGTACATACATTGACAAAGTTTTACATCGATTTTGAATGCAAAGAGGCTAAATGGATATGTCCCAATGTCTCATGGGATAATGATCTCAAAATAAAATTTGTCCTAAATCATTGGATGATAAGGACCGCATGAGTAAAGTTCCATATGCGTTAGCAATTGGTTTTATAATGTATGCAATGATATGTACTCGTCCTGATGTCTCGTATGCTTTAAGCATGACGAGTAGATACCGGTCTAATCCAGGTGAAGGTCACTGGACGGCAGTCAAGAATATTCTTAAGTACTTGAAGATGACTAAAGATTCATTCTTATTATATGGAGGAGATGTGAAGCTAGTTGTAAGAGGTTTCAATAATGCTAGTTTCTAGACAGACAACGATGATTTAATGTTTCTGTCCGGCTTTGTGTTTTATCTATTTTTATTGAGATGTTGTATACTGGAATGGTTCACAGCAGAGACAGTTGTTGATTCTACAATAGAGCCTGAGTATATTGATGCTTGCGAAGCAGCCAAGGAGGCTGTTTAGGCATGTACTTAGGAGATATCACCTAATTAATGAGATTAATGATCAAGGAGATATACATATATGTAAAGTGCATACTAATAATAATATTGCAGACTCACTGACTAAAGACTTTGTCGCAGCAAAAGCACGAAAGTCACACTAGTTCCATGAGTATTGGATACTTGGGTAATTGGCTCTAGTGCAAGTGGGAGATTGTTAGTAATTGTGCTCTAGAGACAATACTTTTTATATTTTAAGGAAAATATTTATTATTAAGGATTATGTTTTATTGATTATTATTTATTTATTATGTTTTATTTACTGCGTAATAAATTGAAAGCATAATAAATGTCCTTGGAATTTTGATACGTATTATATATCTTTAAGTATGTGAATTAAAAATGAGATTATATCAATACTATCTTATTCCTAAAATTCCCTAGTCGAGTATTATTATTTAAGGACAATAATAATGCACAAAGACTAGTATGTTTCTTGACAGATGACCACATCTCATTGGTCATAGGTATGGTGATACAAAAGTCAAGAACATAAGTGCATGTATCAATGCATGGCACTGGAATGACCCGTCGTGAGATTCTACATGTTGAATAAGTGTCATAAGTAATTATCACTGTGATAATGGTGTAATGATCCTTAGACCTGAAATCATTATATTTCTATACGAGAATTAATATACTTTGATTACATTAAAAGTTACCTTTGACCGGGTGATGATAAAAGTGGACATTGGGTATATTATGAATCGTATGAGAAATATGAATGATCTAGATGGGATTTAATCCTCCTAATTTTAGGAGTGATATTATTGGCCTCTTGTTTGAGTGAGACTATGAAATGCACGGCCGTGCTCAAATGTTGATTTGATTTTAATAGTCTACTCATCGATCAAGAAAATAAAGATTAAATTATGAAGAGGATGACACGAGCCATGCCTTGAGTTTAATCCATAATATCAAGATTAAAGGGATTATATTACATGGAACATTATTCACGAAAGGCTTAATCGAATAACCGATTTATTATTATTACTTGGGTAGCAATGATGTATTACTAGATGCCGCTCATTGTTTACAATTTTAATTAGATATTAAAATTGTTGCCAACGTAATAATAACCTACAGGGTCACACACAAAGAACGCTTGAAGGAGAAATAATTTAAATTGTGAATTTAAATTAAATAAGTAATTTATTTTATTTATGATATTAATTAAGTATGACTTAATTAATTATATAAATAGAATAAATGAATTATTTAAACTAATTCCAAAATTAATAATTAATTAATTAATTAAGTGAGACTTAATTAAATAATTTAGAATTTTGGATTAGTATTAATTATAATTGGATTATAATTAGAAAACTTATTCCTCTCTCTATATAATCTCTTTATGGGCTGATTTAATTGATGAGACAGATTTTTACTAAAACCCTAGCCGTTTTGAGAAAAGAGGAAGATAGAGAGAGAAGCAGTTTTCGGGTGCTAGTACACATCAATCCTTCATGAAAAGTGTTCGTGTGAATACCGTAGAGCGTAGATCGCGAGAGTGGGATACGTGGTGATTAAACAAGCTTTGGACCTCCATTAATGTTAGTCCCAAATATCGTAGAAGGGGGGTTGAATACGATATTGTCCAATTTATAAAATATTCGCGGAATGATTTGTTATGGACTAATTGACAGTTCGAACAGTTATATAATCAAACAGTTGGTGAGCAATAACATAACAACAGTTCGTTCGGGGAATATATCGTTTTATTAATATAAACCACGAAGGTGCTACACAACTCTAATCCGTAGATTAGCTTCAACTGATTCACTAGTACAGTTACAATACAACAATAACAACAATACGAACAATAAATATGACACTAGCTCAAACGACGTTAATGGCTTCTCTGTGTCTCTCTTCTTTGCTCTGTATGTTTTCGCTCTGTAACTGAATGAATTTGTGTGTTCGTGAATGAATCACAAAGGCTTGGCTTTGCTGCTTTATTGTGTAGACTTTTTCAATCTACTACGTGGCCTTCTGAGAACCAAGTAAATAGATTGCTTCTCACTTCTTGAATTAACAACCGTCGAGACATTTAATTTATAACCATCGGTGAGTCTGTTGATAACCGTCGAGATTGAAATAAATCACTTAAAACAATTCTGCTCAAGGATATCAATGATATGTGGCATGCTGTGGCTGGCTGTAGATTAAACAATCTTAAACCCTCAACTATCGAAGTGCCATAACTATCGAGTGACTTAACCGTCGATGGAATAAATAATCTGGATATTTATCTGAGTCCCTTAACTATCGAGATGCTGTAACCGTCGAGTGAAATGGACGAAACAGTCAAACCCAACTGTCAGTTATAACTATCGACTCAAATGAATTATTAAAACCATAACCGTCGAGTGAAATGGAATTAATAATACATCCAAAATGGTAACCGTCGAGTGATTTGCTAACCGTCGGTAAATAAGACGAAATAGCCAAACAGGAGACCCAACCGTCGGTAAATAAGACAAAACAGTCAAACAGCTAAACGGTAGTTCACCTTAGCCATTTTTCCAACGATTCAAAGCTCTGCAATATTTTCTTTCACTGCAACCAAGTTAATAAAATTACCTTTACTACTTGAACTTGATTTTCTCTGAGCTTTAGCACACAACGATTATACAGCCAATTCTTTTCTAACATAGATGCGGTTCTCAATTCCTTTTGTGCTGACATTTAGTGCAACTGGTCTGGTTCACAAACGACTAACACGAACTTGATCTTCACATCTTCTTGACTATTCAATTGGCCCTGTTTCTCTAGCTGTTAAGAAGTGCTTCTGTAATTCACTGGAATCCCTTGACTTCTCTGTTGTAAAACCTCTGACATCTTCTGAACCTCTGAAACACTATATCTTTATTCTTCACTGAGGCTTGAACATGTTAATGAACTTCTTTCAGTGATCTTCAATGTCTTCAAAGCTTCATCTAATGTTTTGGTCTTTTGTATTCAACTTGTAAACGATTCACAGTCGATTCCGTGCTTCATTTTAATATAAGTTACCGACCATCAGTGTTGAGTTAGTTTCCTCGGTTACATGTTACGTTACGTTACATTATGCTTTACAATCTCCCCCTATTTGATTGTTAGAGTTCGACAAGCAAATCCCTTAAGAGGATAACTCAACTAACTTACAAGAAAAAGTAAATAGAAGATGGTAAACTAATATTAAACAAATTCTGGATTACATAACACATTTCCAGATGTCAAAAACAATTACAATGTAGAATGAATGTTCCTCTAGCCTGAACTGATATACATTAAGTCATTCTCACTGTACAAGACTTGCAAGCTGGTCATTCACTAGATCCAGCGCTTCTTCTTCTAGCATATTACTTGGCTTGGGATCTGACAAAGCTTCCTGAAGTGTTTGCAAGACAGCTACTCTTCTGATCTGCTTAACTTGTTCGAATGTAAATTCAAGAACTTTCGTCTTTCCTTTAACACTCAACCTTTTTGGTACTGCTTTAACCCGATCAGTGTTGTAGTATGATTCTGCTCTCAACTTCTCCATGTAAAGCTTAGAGATCTCTGCCAATGCTGATTTGTCTTTGTAGTTCGTTGAAGTCTTGATTTGATCAAGTATAACACCCAGTTCCCTAGAAGTCATGTATGACATCTTGTGGATATCAACTATTTCAGTTTTTCCTTTGGGGTTCTTATACCTGATTGCTGGAGGATCTTTTAGCACTATTGTCTCTGTCTCCCTGATTACATCAAAATCTGGAAAGACAATTGGAAAATCTGGCTTCTTTGCATATTCGAACACCTTCCCTGGATGATTATATCTAAATTCAGTCATTGCCTTGACTTTTTCAAAGTCCCAATCTCCTTCTTCTCTTGTATACACAGGCAATTTTGGTTGAGATCCATTTGAAGGATCTATTCTTCCGACCTTGGAAATATCTACAGATTGATTTGATAAGACATTAAGTCTATAAGCATAAATGCGCTCTGCAGCTTTCCATTTTTCTTCTGTTCTAAGTCCTTCACTCCTAAGAAGCCCTTCAACATATTTCAGACGCTTCAGAGGATATAGACTCAGTCTTTCATCACTCAAACACAGTGTCTGAACTAACTTGTCTTTGTAGAATATCACTGTATAAGGAGTTGTGTGAACTTCAGCTGATGTTTTGTTCATCTGATCTTCAATCAAATCAGTAAGAAGTTCATTCACATGAGATCTCTTGTCCGTCCTAATCTTCATGACATACAATTCTGTTAGAGACCTCAACTTGATGAAATTCGAAGAAATGGTCTTTGTGGTCGAATTATTGAACTGAATCTGAATCTTCCATCCATTGATGTTGGTCGTGATGAATATCAACTTGATAGTCTGTCTTAGTGCATGAAAGAACTGGTTTATTGATGGATGACTCTTGTGAGCTTCTTGCAGTGCTTCCAGAACTTTTTGATCTTCATTTTGAATTATTCCTAATTCTGGTTTCTGCAAAAGACTCCTAGCCTGATCCCATGCACTTCCTTCTCTTGATAACATCAACGGCCTTTGTCTTCTTTCAATGTAGTGGTTGAAGTGTTCTTTTCTGATTTTTTCCTGAGACATTCGAGCTATTTCACATGCCCTTATCATGGATTGATTTGCATCTAGAAAACCAAATGTTTCCACAAAATCCGTTTCGGTGAACTGATAAGCGGCATCATTGACAAATTCATCAAACACATCATCTTCCTGAGCTGTAGGAGCTGTATGAGAAGGTTCCCATATTTCTCCTTCTTCAAGTGTAAGCCTGACCTCCAGCGGTATTTCTTGCTCCCCCTGAGATGTGATGTTTGCTTCTTCCTCTACCAACTTTCCTTTACCTTTGTCTTTACTCCTCATTTCTGCACCAGATTCTTTTTCTTGTTCTCGCACTATCATCTCCCCCTTAGTTGTGTTATCCTTCGAAGTAGGGATTTGAGTAGATTGAGATTTATGCTTTTCAAACAAATCTGTAACAAATTTCTTCATATCCGTCTTGAAATTCTGCAAATCCTGCAACATGTTGTACTGAACAGATTTTATTTCCATGACATTGCTGTGAAATTCAGATTTCATTTCGGTGACAGTAGTCTCCAGGTTATAAACCCTTTGACTTAGTGATTGTGTGTGCATTGTGAGGGTATTTATTTGGCTGGTAGGTGTCTCACTGACAGGTTCTGTAAGTGTTTGTCTCTCAATTCTCTCACTCGGTCTGAGGGGTGTGGGTGAATTATGATCACTCAAACGTTCTGTTGGTGTTTCACTCACTCTCATTGACTCCAGCAAGTCTTCTGTACCTGCAGTTAAAATCCTAAATGGCTCATCCGAAGAACTATTGCCAAGTAGTTGCTTCTCCTTTCCACTAATAGTGGTGGAGACCTCCTTATTAGGAGCCAGGAATGTTCCTCATGGGGGGCTTATCACATTGGATCCTGTAATGTTTAGCAATGAAGGACCCGTGACTCCCGCAATAGCCTGTGAAGGCATGACCTGTACAGGATCTACCTGTATAGGTTCTGCTACAGTAGTAGCAACATCAGTCAATTCCTCCTGTGTGTGTGCTCCTTTCAGTGCAACATATAACTTGGTTGGAGGCTCAATTATTGACACTCTTTCAGATGCCCTGGCCGACGGGCGAATTTCAATAGGTTCACCCTGTTGAGAGGATGTCCCCAGAGACTGTGTATTTGCCTTTTTCAGCTCTATGTCCTTTTGAGAGGGCATAGATGGGCTAACAGTTACCTCAGGTTCTTCTAATCGACGTCTAGTCAGAGGTAGAGCTGTTTGGGTTCCCTCACCTTCCTTATGTGGTGCTTCTGAGGCACTATCTCCCTCACTCACAAATTTTCTTTTTAGGGGTTGGAGAGAAGATAAAGGTAAGGTTTTTATAGTGTTTGGTTCTGAGGCAGTGGTTAGAATCTGTTGGGTTTCAGATTCATTGCCTTGTCCTACAGCCACAGAGGGCTCAGTTGATAGGTTCATGACACTTTCTCCAAAAAGATCTTGCAAATTAGAATAAGCTGAAGAGTCAGAGACATGAAGAGTACCTTGAGTACTACCTGTAGGAGTCCAAGGATGATATGATTTCTGACTGTCAGCATGACCTATAGAATCTCCTCCAGATATACTTTGAAATCCATCTCCTGAAATTTGTAATTCCTCTGTCACCTGAACCACTTCCTCTTCTTGAGCTAAATCCTCGACAGGAGTAGCTACTGGAACTGATTCTTGCACTGGTTCAGGGACCTGATCATTTTCTTGAGGCCCTTGAGGCTCGTCTCTTTCCATATCCACTACACAACCCTGCATGTATTCAGTCATTTGAGCAGGTGCTTCGTTGATGTAGTTTCTGTTATTGTTCAGAGTGGTGGCTATCCTGTTTTTCTGTTTCATACACAAAGAGGTAACACTACTAGTATATAGTAGTTTTTCCTCGTTAGTCATTAGATCATTAAGGATAAGCTGTAGGAATCGTGGAAAGTAACACTCCACATTAGTGACTTGAAGGTTTCTGTACTCCACCGATCCCATAACATACAACATCTGATTCAATAATAACCTACCAAAATTTATCCTACAATTATTAGCAACACTGAAGCCTAAAGTTCGATAAAAACTTGAAATACTGTGTGTGTTGAACTTTTTGTAAGAGAAACATTGCATAAGAGTGTGGAAAAAGAAATTCCATTCCTTAGGTAAATGATGTTTACACCTTTCACCTGAGTCGTGGAGATTAGGATTAACGTAGTTGATAGTCGTGAAGAACTGAGTTAATTGTTCGGAATTGGGATAAGGGACTAGATTATTCTCAGGGAATCTTAAGATACGATTCAAATCTAGCTCCGTCACCCGGATTTCCCGATTAGCAATACTAAATGTAAAAGCCAGTTCATCAACAGCTGAAGAGTTATATGCAGAACAGTAACAGTCTCGTAGCATATTATGATTTAATATCACGTCTGTTACTAAGGCATACCTCACTCGAGAATATTCGAGTAACACTCGTGCCCAAGCCCGATAATTAGCAGGAAGGGACTGAATGTCAAACTCGGCAACTAAATTCGTTTTGGTAATAGTAAAAATTCCAACCATTTTTAACTAGTAAAAATTATCAAAAATTTTAACTTTAAACAATTAATTACGAATTTAATTAGACTCGATAACGAACCGAAAACACTAAAATTCAAACTTCTCCAAAAATCGTGAAAAAAATATGTGCTAAACTAGGAGAGATTTGAACGGTGAAACTATTTTTTTTGTGATTTTTGGACCTCAAACAAACCCTAGAAAAAATCCCAAAGTTTGAAATACCCGAAACAAAACTGAAACCAAACGATACAAGGCTGGTATCAAATAATTCGGGATGACTAGATCTACAATTCTATGGGTTTAGATTTTCAAAACTAGTACTAGAATGGTAGAAAAAGAGGAAAGAAAAATCAATTTTTGGTTCGATGGTTAAGAACAGCAGCTAACTATCGAGTATATATATATATACGTAACTGGCGAAGTGAAAGAAACTATATATATATGTGTACCTACTTAACTGACGAGTGGGAAGAAAAAAAATAAAACAAACCTGCCACTAGCCAACGTAACTAGCGAGAGAAAAAAAATAAACAAAACAAAAATAATAAAATAAAAGTAACTATCGAGATGTACACTAATATATAATACGTAACTATCGAAAGGTTAATTAATAAAATTATTCACTTCGACGGTTAGCTAATAAAAATAACTATCGAAGCAGATAAAATAATTAACCAGATAGTAACTATCGAGATGGATAGTTTTTATTTATTTATTTATTCATTTATTTATTTATTTATTAACCAAAAGACTACTTCGACTGTTATAATATAATATATTTTTTTATAACTATCGAGTACTGTTTAAAACCACTTCGATGGTTACGAAAAAATATATCTAATTGTAACTGTCGAGAGTTTGCTAATTAAAAAATAATAATAAAAAGCATTTAAATACACTTACCAAATAATTTCAAATATTCATAAAATTAATTAAATAGAGATTTCTTAAATTAAAGAATTAATATTCCTACAATAGAAATATTAGAAGCTTAATTTGGAAATAACTATCGAATTAATAATAATTCAATTTGAAATCCACAAACAGACAATATTAATAATTATTATAATAATACTAATAAACACAGGTGGTTGCTTTAACATCTTTGGAACCAAAAAAAAATTTTTTGTTCCATATTCTGTTACTTTTAAAATTTCCAAAAATTTTAAACCAACCCAATCATAATCCAAATGATCATACAAGCATACTATGAATAAACATACAGACAATTCGGCAAAATAAGATCATGAAATGTAATTGCTACACATGTTTTTAGTGATAACCAGTACATTAAATAAACAAGTTTGTACAACCAATTTCTCACTAAAGATCACAACCTGTCTGATATAGAATCTCTCAGCCAGATCTCATCATATTGAAATCCACCAATTAATTCTAAACCACAGACTGTTATGCTTCTTGTTAACTACAAACACTTATGTAGCAGTTAACTACTTATGCTATATCGAATAATTGCCACAAAGCATAACTGGTATACTTATGATAATTAACATTGATATTCATAAGCCCGAGATTATAAATTAGATTGGAGGTCACAAGTCCTTTGGATATAAAAATTCAATAACTTGTGAATCCATACAACTCCTCGCAAACAAAAATTAATTTAAATTTAACATCCCTAATTCACTAACCAACCTAGAGAAAGTAGATTCGTCTAGTGGTTTCGTGAAGATGTCTGCAAGTTGTTGTTCTGTGGGTACAAAATGCAACTCCACAATTCCATTCATGACATGCTCTCGTATAAAGTGATACCTGATATCAATGTGCTTGGTTCGTGAGTGCTGAACCGGATTGTTGGTTATAGCTATGGCGCTTGTGTTGTCGCAGAATATTGGAATCTTGTTCAACATAAAGCCATAGTCTTGGAGTTGGTTTCTCATCCATAGGATCTGAGCACAACAGCTACCTGCTGCGATGTATTCTGCCTCTGCTGTTGAGGTAGACACTGAGTGCTGCTTCTTGCTATACCATGAGACCAATCTTCTTCCCAAGAATTGACAGCTTCCAGAAGTACTCTTCCTGTCAATCTTACAACCTGCAAAATCCGAGTCTGTATAGCCGATTAGGTCAAAACCGGTACCTTTAGGATACCAAATTCCCAAATTTGGAGTACCCTTCAAGTATCTAAAAATTCTTTTGACAGCTATAAGGTGAGACTCTTTTGGGTTAGCTTGGAACCGTGCACATATGCAAGTTGAAAACATAATATCTGGCCTACTTGCAGTTAAGTAGAGTAAAGATCCAATCATACCTCTGTAGCTTGTGATGTCGACAGATTTACCTGATTTGTCCTCATCAAGCTTTGTGGCAGTTGGCATTGGAGTCTTGGCGGGGGCTGAATCTTCAAGTCCATATTTCTTTAGAAGATCTCTGATGTACTTTGCCTGGCAAATGAAGATCCCATCTTTCTTCTGACTCACTTGTAGTCCAAGGAAGAAAGTAAGCTCGCCCATCATACTCATCTCGTACTTACTCTGCATTAACTTAGCAAATCTCTTGCATAGCTCATCATTAGTAGAACCGAATATAATATCATCAACATACACTTGAACTAATATCAAATTATTTTTGTGCATTTTATGAAAGAGAGTCTTATCTATAACACCTCTGATAAAACCATTTTCAATTAAAAATTCAGATAGTGTTTCATACCATGTTCGAGGCGCCTGCTTGAGTCCATAAAGAGCTTTAAAAAGGAAGTACACAAAGTCCATATGATCTTTGTTCTCGAAACCCGGAGGTTGCTCTACATATACTTCTTCTTCCAGCTCCCCATTCAGGAATGCACTCTTCACATCCATTTGATAAACTTTAAAGTCTGAATGTGTTGCGAATGCCAAAAACATCCTGATGGCTTCAAGTCTTGCTACTGGTGCATAGGTCTCGTCATAATCTATTCCTTCTTCTTGAGAATACCCCTTAGCAACCAGTCTGGCCTTGTTCCTCGTAACAATGTCATCTTCATCCAACTTATTCCTGAATACCCATTTAGTGCCAATAACAGATTTTTCTTTAGGTCTGGGTACCAGTTTCCAAACTTTCTGCCTATCAAACTGATTGAGTTCATCTTGCATCGCAATCACCCAATCTGGATCTTCTAGAGCATCTTCAACCTTTTTAGGTTCTTCCTCTGATAGAAAACCAGAGTACATACATTCATTTTCCGTTGCTCTTCTAGTCCTCACACCACTCTCTGGGTCACCAATGATTAATTCAAAGGGATGATCTCTGTTCCATACCCTCTGTCTAGGCAGATTAGCCCTTGATGATTGTCCTTCTTCGTAGTTGTGTTGAGAGCGACTAGCTGATCCTTCTTCACCTCCCCCTGAGTTGCTGCCTTCATTATTTGATGATCCACCAGTTGAGCTAGCAGGTTCAGTAACAGACTGATTTTTAAATACAGACTGTGACTGTGACTGTGTGGTATTACCAACACTTCCACTACTTTGCTCTGGATTATCAATCTCCGTGTGTTCATGATTACCAGATACAGCACCAGGTACGTCTTCATCTCCTAAGTAGTATTCTGATAGATTTTCAATTTTCAGAGATTCAGAATTTTTATCATTTTGAAGACTTGGGAGTTTGGTGTCGTCAAACGTTACATTAAGGCTTTCAATGACCTTATGAGTTTCAATCACATATACCCTGTACGTCTTAGACTCCAGTGAGTAACCAAGGAAAATCCCTTCATCTGCTTTAGCATCAAACTTGCCCAGATGTTCATCTTTCAATACATAGCATTTTCCACCAAACACATGAAAGTACTTCAGTGATGGCTTTCTGTTGGTCATAATCTCATAGGATGTCTTTTCTAGATCTTTATTAATCAGGGTTCTGTTCTGAGTGTAACAAGCTGTGTTGACTGCTTCTGCCCAAAAATATGTAGGTAGCTTTGACTGGCTTAGCATTGTCCTTGCTGCTTCAATCAAAGTCCTATTTTTCCTTTCTACCACTCCATTCTGCTGTGGAGTTCTTGGGGCTGAGTATTGTCTTGAAATTCCTTGCTCCGTGCAGAATTCATTTAGAACTGCATTTCTGAATTCAGTTCCATTATCTGATCTGATCCTCCGCACAGGCAATCCAGCTTCCACCTCAATCTTTTTAATGTGATCGATTACCATTTGAGGTGCTTCATCCTTAGAATGCAAAAACAACACCCACGTGTACTTGGAGTAGTCGTCGACAATCACTAATGCATATTTCTTCTTTGAAACTGACATGACATTAACCGGTCCAAATAGATCCATATGAATCAACTGGAGAGGTTCGCTGATGCTTGACAATTCCTTACTTCTATGTGACGCCTTCTTTGACTTACCCTTTTCACATGCTTCACAGAGTCCTTCTTGGTAGAATTCCATCTGTGGTAACCCTCTCACCAATTCTCTTCTTACTAAAGAATTCATCGCCTTGAAGTTCAGGTGAGATAGTTTTCTGTGCCATAACCAACTCAATTCAGAGGATGCTTTACTGTAGAAACAATTTGCTTCTCATCTGCTTGCAGTGTTTAAGTCAGCTACGAACAGATTTCCTTTTCTTACTCCTTTAAGAGCAAGCTTTTCATCTTTCCTATTGGTGATCATACAATTTTCCTTCCTGAAGTCCACATTATATCCTTTATCTGTGAATTGACTGACGCTCAGCAAGTTGTGCTTCAGACCGTCAACAAGAGAGATATTTTCAATGATGACATTTCCAACTTCCAGACTACCATATCCCTTAGTAAATCCTTTGCTGTCAACTCCAAAGGTTACAACTGGGCCGGTCTTCTCAATCACATTGGTCAGCAGGGACTTGTCTCCTGTCATGTGCCTTGAACATCCACTATCCAGAATCCACATGACTTTTTCATTAGTATCTATGCCCTGCAACCACAAAGTGATTAAGGTTTCTTTGGAACCCAAACTTGTTTGGGTCCAAGAAATTTAGAGGTTCTTGTAGATGGTGTAATAGGTTCAGTTTTCACATCTTTAAGTTCTACTTTGACTGAACTCAAATCATGTTCCTTTGCCTTGACAGATTTGCCTTTTGGCTTAGGAGATTGAGTCTCCTTCCTAACCTTAGGAGGACTAGCAGTCTTTGCCCTTACCTTTTTCTTATTCATGCTTCTTTCTATGCATATGCAATTACTAGAAGTAGATGCATTCATCAAATTAAAATAAGCATGCATAATATTAAAAGCACATGGCATACATCCAGTAATACCACAAGGCAAATGAAAACTATTCATGCTAAACATGTTCTGCACAATAGGAACATTAGATTCTACTTTAACCTTATTACATGCATGACTAAGGTGTCCAGCAGAATTGCAATTAGTACACAATTTCCTAGGTGCAGTGGGTGCAGGTGTAGCAGAATTAGCAATTTTAACACCTACTTTCCCATTCCTATTACTATTTGACTTGTTCTTGTTACCACCTAATTCAGTTTTAGCATATTCAGTTTTAACTGGCTCATTAGGTGTAACTTCTTCTACATTATTTTCCTCAACTTCTTTCTCTTTTAACTTATCCTCAACAAGCATTTCTTGTTTCCATACGATAGTATCTTCGTCTAAGGGTTCTGAGAGTGGGAGCTTAAAGATAGGATTACTACTTTTCTTAATGACAAAAGGAACATTTTCATTTTCTAATAAAACAGTACTAGAAGCATTGAAAGTTATATTCCTTTTATCCTTTTTCTTATTCCTTTTATGTTCATCGTAGTTAAAGCCTATACATGTCTTATTATCTAAGCTCTGCTTATCCATTATGTCTTTAGCAATATTAGCTGAGTTCTTAAAAGCTTCCATTTTTAACTCTAGCTCAGAAATCTTAGCCATAAGTGCTGTCTCAACCTCTGCATTACAGATAACCTTATTCTCTAAATATTCATTTCTTTCCTTAAGGTTATTAACTGTGATTCCTACAAGCTCTAGTTGTTCCTTTCCAGATTCTAGCTTTTTAATCTTCGCAACTAGTCTAGCATTTTCTGCTTCAGAAGCTAGCATGCTTGTATGAATGTTAAACATCTCTATACTCAAGTCATTAACTGTATTTTTATATTCAGATAGAGACATATCTACAGTGGTGAGAATAGGTACTTGTGCTGATGATGGAGATTCTTCTGAAGTGTCTGCCATTAATGCAAGATTTCCATATTCTTCTTTTTCAGAACCTGTGTCATCCCAGCTTCTACCTTCAACAATGTAAGCCTTGCCTTGTTGTTTTGCAACCAAAGCATCCAATCTCTGTTTCAACTTCTCATTCTCCCTTTTCAACTCATCATAGCTTTTCTTCTCGTAGGAACTCTTCTTCTCATAAACCTTCTTGTCTTTTGCTTGTCTTGGTTTCTTACATTCAGTGGCGAAATGCCCTAGTTCATTGCAGTTGTAGCACCGGAACTTACTACGGTCTACCATGTTTGACTTGTAACCACCTCTTGAGTTGGATCCCGAAAATGATCCTGTCTTCTGAAATCTGCTACCAAAACTTTTCTTGTACTTGGGATTCCTTCTGAATCTTATATGCTTGAAACGCCCTGCCAAGTACGCCATAGATTTGTCTTCCATCTCATCAAGCTCTTCCAATGTATAAAAATCATCTTCCTCTTCAGCTTGTGATTCTGTAGCCATTTCAGCTTCAATGATCAATTCTCCACCAAACTTGGTTTCAACAACCTTTGCTTCAGAAGTCTTCACTTCATCTGCCACAAGAGCTGTGGTCTTCATTAGTGCTGCACTCTTACTGTCCACTGAGCCGGAACCATAGATAATCAACCTTTGTTCTTGTTCCATTTCATAAGTCTTCAATTTTCCATATAGCTTTTCAAGGGGCATAACATTGAAGTTGTCCCTTTCTCTAATTGAAGAAACTTTATGCTCAACATGATGCGGAAGAGTCAACATAAACTTCATGTTCGTTTCCCTTAACGGATAGTTCTTCCCCTGGATACTCAATTCATTTAACAATTTATTATATCACTCAAAGACTTGAGTGATTGTTTCTCCAGGAGTAGATTTGAACGCTTCATATCTTGATGTCAGTATATCCAACCGGTTCTCTTTCACTTCTTCTGTTCCTTCCATAATCAGTTCGATGGTTTCCCACATGTGCTTTCCAGATATACAATTTAAAATTTGATGGCACATGTCTTCATCCATTGAGTCAACAATAATCAACTGAAGGCCTGTGTCCAATGCAACAATTTCTTTCTCTGTATCAGTGAACTCTGTAGGATCCTTTGGAGTAGACCTTTGAGGAACTCTTACTCCGTCCACTGTAGATTCAGGAATCATCTTCATTGGTACAAACGGTCCGTTCTCTAAGATACCCATGTATAACAGATTTGCAGCCTTAATAAACAGGGTCATCTTCTTTTTCCAAAGATTATAATTCACTCTATCAAACTGAGGAACCTTAATACTTCCTACTTTCTGAGAACTCATGATATTGAACTTTTCAAAATTATTTAAAGTTCAAAAAATTTCTGAGTGAAATATTTTGAAAATTAAAAAATTCGCGAAAAAATTCCAGAAGCTTAATACTGAAGTCCGAACAATAGATCCTGATTTGTAAACTCAATCAGTAAGCTCTGATACCAATTGTTAGTCCCAAATATCGTAGAAGGGGGGTTGAATACGATATTGTCCAATTTATAAAATATTCGCGAAATGATTTGTTATGGACTAATTGACAGTTCGAACAGTTATATAATCAAACAGTTGGTGAGCAATAACATAACAATAGTTCGTTCGGGGAATATAT
The DNA here is from genome assembly GCA_028671895.1 of Oenanthe sinensis. NCBI lineage: Eukaryota > Viridiplantae > Streptophyta > Magnoliopsida > Apiales > Apiaceae > Oenanthe > Oenanthe sinensis. The sequence goes on from JAPMAC010000231.1 coordinate 5,303,862, forward strand.
CGTTTTATTAATATAAACCACGAAGGTGCTACACAACTCTAATCCGTAGATTAGCTTCAACTGATTCACTAGTACAGTTACAATACAACAATAACAACAATACGAACAATAAATATGACACTAGCTCAAACGACGTTAATGGCTTCTCTGTGTCTCTCTTCTTTGCTCTGTATGTTTTCGCTCTGTAACTGAATGAATTTGTGTGTTCGTGAATGAATCACAAAGGCTTGGCTTTGCTGCTTTATTGTGTAGACTTTTTCAATCTACTACGTGGCCTTCTGAGAACCAAGTAAATAGATTGCTTCTCACTTCTTGAATTAACAACCGTCGAGACATTTAATTTATAACCATCGGTGAGTCTGTTGATAACCGTCGAGATTGAAATAAATCACTTAAAACAATTCTGCTCAAGGATATCAATGATATGTGGCATGCTGTGGCTGGCTGTAGATTAAACAATCTTAAACCCTCAACTATCGAAGTGCCATAACTATCGAGTGACTTAACCGTCGATGGAATAAATAATCTGGATATTTATCTGAGTCCCTTAACTATCGAGATGCTGTAACCGTCGAGTGAAATGGACGAAACAGTCAAACCCAACTGTCAGTTATAACTATCGACTCAAATGAATTATTAAAACCATAACCGTCGAGTGAAATGGAATTAATAATACATCCAAAATGGTAACCGTCGAGTGATTTGCTAACCGTCGGTAAATAAGACGAAATAGCCAAACAGGAGACCCAACCGTCGGTAAATAAGACAAAACAGTCAAACAGCTAAACGGTAGTTCACCTTAGCCATTTTTCCAACGATTCAAAGCTCTGCAATATTTTCTTTCACTGCAACCAAGTTAATAAAATTACCTTTACTACTTGAACTTGATTTTCTCTGAGCTTTAGCACACAACGATTATACAGCCAATTCTTTTCTAACATAGATGCGGTTCTCAATTCCTTTTGTGCTGACATTTAGTGCAACTGGTCTGGTTCACAAACGACTAACACGAACTTGATCTTCACATCTTCTTGACTATTCAATTGGCCCTGTTTCTCTAGCTGTTAAGAAGTGCTTCTGTAATTCACTGGAATCCCTTGACTTCTCTGTTGTAAAACCTCTGACATCTTCTGAACCTCTGAAACACTATATCTTTATTCTTCACTGAGGCTTGAACATGTTAATGAACTTCTTTCAGTGATCTTCAATGTCTTCAAAGCTTCATCTAATGTTTTGGTCTTTTGTATTCAACTTGTAAACGATTCACAGTCGATTCCGTGCTTCATTTTAATATAAGTTACCGACCATCAGTGTTGAGTTAGTTTCCTCAGTTACATGTTACGTTACGTTACATTATGCTTTACAATTAATCTTCCATTAATGAACTGTTAAAACTTCTAAAGGTATTTATTCTTTATCTCCGAATTAAATCTTTTGTTTTCGCTATTTTGATTTATTTTTCGCGTTTATTCCGCTGCGTTTGTGCCTTGAAACCCTTCACTACCATGATTAATGCATCTAATTTGTCATGTAGAAAGGTCCTTGATAGTTTTTTAAAACATATTGTCTCCAAAGCTGTTGTCAACTATCCCCGCCAATGTTGCTGTCAATTATCCCCGCCAAAGTTGTTGTCAGTAAAACTTGTTTTCTTCAAATCTTCATTCTTTGCTAAATTTACTGTTAATGGAATAGTTGATGTCAGTAATACTTGTTGTCTTTAAATCTTCATTCTCCGCCAAGTATACAGTCAAGGGAATAGTTGTGATCCACATCATTACTGTTCACCATCGACCGTACTTCATTTAATGAGCACCATTAAAGCAACATCAATGGTGTCTTTAAGGTTATTTTCTAACCCTATTAATAATATATTTACACACACATCATTTTAAATAGAACTAAAAATATTATTAAAACAATAAAATAAACATAAAATAGAAAAAACACCAATTAAAATATATAAATAATAAAATATTTGAAACTAATATAAATATTAATGAGAAAAAAAACTAATGTAAATTAAAAAAACTAAACATTTAAAAAATATTAAAAGTAACCCATTTTATTAAAAATATGATAATATAATCTCACAAAATATTGAATAGAATTAAAAATAATATTAAAATAACAAAAATAAATATAAACTAGAAAAAAATATAATAATAATAATAATATAAAAAAAATAACCCATACGTTGCATGTGATATAAACTAATATAATATTAATGTTTGTTATCAATTATTTGAGTATTCAGTGATCGTTTTCTAATAGACTTAATAGTTTAGTGATAAACAATTGATTTTCCTTCGTTGTTCAAAATTTATGTGCGTTAAAAAAAGTATTAGGGAAAAAACTGTCGTGAGTAAAAATACTATTAATTAATTGTTAAAAAATATTTTTAATATGTGTATATTTTTTATGAGAATAAAGAATATGATACATGGAAGAAAATGACTGTATTTTAATAAAAAGAATATTTTAATATATAAAATATTTTTAAATATTATTTTAATACACACCTCTTATAATATTAAGTAATTTTATTAAATGTCTTAGAAAAATTACCTGAAATGTATTTCAAACTCTTTATTCACTTTTCTAATATATAATAGGTAAAATTTATTTTCTAATATATAATAGGTATTTTTTTTCCGTAGATTTGATAATGGAAAATATTTGTACTATGTATTATTATGACCAAATTATAGAACTTTTTTTTAAAACAACCATATAAAATATCTCAACAGTCCAATTTTAGATGAACCTTAGAAAGAAACGATTCTAAACATCCAATTTTAATAAAATCTAATTTTAAAAAAGATATATCATTTATACAACTACTCATGGATAATATTATATTATATCTAAATTATATTCTATATTTTTTATTTTAATAATCTTACTTAACCTATAATTTTTATTTAATACAATTGTACTCACATTTTAACTCAATTGTATCACCATGCAAATTCTTTTATTTATTTAAAAGAAAATTAATAATAAAACAAATTATCATATTAAATAAAATATTTAAATTATATAAAATAATTAATTATATAATTTATTAATAGTAACGGTTTAATACCAAAACGGACAAACTAGCTCAAAAGGAGGAGACCTCCTTTCTCACACCGAAACCATTTATTCTTACAAAACATATTTTTAATTTTACCAAATATTTTTTAACCATTTTGTGTGTTGTCATTCCAATCTCACAACCTTTTAATTGCTGTTTGTTGGGAGGTTGATAGATTTCAAGTAGTTGGTAATGATGGAATTTTGATTTTAGTGTAAAAGTGAAGTGGGTTCGTTTAGAATTCTTGAAACAGTGCAGGGAGGGCTTGCGTCTGCTATATTTGTCCCCACGCATACATGTCACATGTGTGTTATACTTATATATGAGACGTGTATGTGTCGAATACTCCTAGTAATATTCTTGCAACTTTTAATAAACTAGTGGGGTTCTCTACCAGGTTCTTGTGTTACTCATTTTGATCTCTCTTTCCTTTTCTTCCCTTTTTGCATGTTGGTGAATTGATTGATTACGATTTTTTATGATTCATTGTATTCATTCTTTTCATTTTTATGTTTATTCGGATGCATATTGAGATTCTATTAAAAATAATGAATATTCAGATTGTAAATCTCTTTTTCTATGTTTGGTTTTGCACATTTTTAACTTTATTTCTTTAAATTGTGTGTCTAATATTTTGCTGGTTGATATATGCAGGAATCTGAAACCATTTTGAAGGTATACAGAAACAAGCTTGCAAAGGGTCAGTTCCTCTCTGTCTCCTTCTCTCGAGAATTATCGTAATTATGTGTTTTCTTGATCATTGTCCATGTGATTAGGATAGCTCTCAATACTGGGATTACTATATCATGATATTGTAATATGTAAATATTTTGGGAGTCCCTTTTTGAAAAATAAAGGGAAGGCTGAGTCCTGTAAATGCAGGTATGATGACCGTAGTAGTGCTGTATGCTTGTAACTGTTGAATTGTGTCCAAGCGTTTCTTTTCGGTTCTGTAAGCTGATTAAATGATTAGAAGGTCTGGTCCTGAATTTTACTTTTCAACCACACATTTAGTTATGGTTTCATACATGTGTATATTGGTTATTATTCATTTGTCTGGGTCGATTTTCGGGTTGATGTGTAGGAAATAGCATAAATTTCTTTTTTCTCTTTTACTAAATTCAAGTTGGATAATACTTTGATTATACGTTTCATGTGATAAAAACACACAACTTTTTGTTCAGTTTCTAGTTTTTTAAAGAAAAAATTGTTATTATAAATAAGAAAATTCTTATAGTGTGGTTCAGACTATTTTATCTCACTGGTGATGATGTATTTTGCTAATAAAGGTGTGCTTTTCTGACTGAATGCAGAAACACAAAAGGAATTAGTAGCAACTTTCTCAGGTTAATTTGATTTATTGCTTTTTTATATGTTTATTAAAATAGTGGCAAAAATAATTCTATTTTTACTGGTGGTGTACTTTTTGTTCGGTTACATTTTACTTTAACTATTAGATAATAAACTCCAGGGTTGATTTTCTATGTTCTTTCTGGCTTATATATACACTAAAAAAAAATTTGGTCTATATTTTCATATATTAGCAAGATGGTGACGAAAAAGGTGGATCTTCGATCTGATACAGTAAACAAACCAACAGAAGCAATGCGAGCTGCAATGGCAATAGCTGAAGTTGATGATGATGTATTGACTTTTGACCCAACAGCTCGTCGTCTTGAAACTGAAATGGCAATGATCACAGGGAAGGAGGCAGCACTATTTGTACCGTCAGGCACCATGGGAAATCTCATCAGCGTGCTTGTTCACTGTGATGTAAGAGGGAGTGAAGTAATACTTGGACATGATTCTCATATCTTTATTTATGAAAATGGTGGCATTTCAACAATTGGCGGTGTTCATCCAAGGACCGTGACAAATAATAAAGATGGTACTATGGATATTGAATCGATTGAAGCTTCCATTAGAAACAAGAACTTTAAGATATGTTACCCTACTACTAGACTTATCTGTCTGGAGAATTCACATGCCAGGTAAGGGTTTATCTATCTATCATAGAATTACAAAACTCATCATGTCAACTTCAACATATATGTATTATCGATCGTATTCTCCAAAAAACTTGAATTATGATATGCATTATCGATCTCATTCTAAACAAAGTTAACATTCCAACATATCTGCTAAAATGACAGTATTTTGTAATTACTATAAACGCTATTTTCAAGCCTAGCCTTTGCCTTGTTGTATATATTCTAACCAGAAATACCTATCTGTGCAGTTCTGGAGGTCGATGCCTTTCCATAGAGTATACAGAAAGAGTTGGGGATTTAGCGAAAAAGTACGGGTTAAAGCTTCACATTGATGGGGCCCGTCTATTCAATGCACCGACAGTGAGTAACTTTATGTGAAGAATATTATTTACTTGTTTTTCAATTGGAGTGAGGCTGTACTGTTTAAATATTAATCCTACTCGGGGGTAGTAATAAAAAAGAGAGAGGATACTAACTTTTTTACCTACTAAATATTTGAATATGAATAATTTTATATCTTCAGTCGGGGTTTTTTAGACATGTTTACTTTTAAGATCTTGGAGAAATTCAGATTTATTTACTTGTATAATCTTGTAGTGTATTGTGTTTGGCGTTCTCAAAACTTCAGATAAAAAAATTAGAAGATTTGTAACTTTATAAATTTCTTCATCCAGGCACTCGGTGTTCCAGTTCATAGGCTTGTGCAGGCTGCTGATTCAGTTTCGGTAGGTCATGTATCTGTTAAAGTTATGCAATAAAAAAACATTCTAGTCTCAAATATTATGTTTTTGAAAATTTTCAATCGTCCTTTAGATATATTCAAATTGATTCTTCTCTAGCATACTGTAGATATTCTAATAAAAGCTTCTCTTTCTTAATTATGTTTGTGCCTAGGTCTGTCTGTCAAAAAGGTCTTGGTGCTCCAGTTGGATCAGTGATTGTAGGCTCAAAAAGCTTTATATCCAAGGTATTACAGATGAAAGTGAAACAAGTTAAACATCAATTAATTACGCTGATTAACCAGCTCATTTCTAATTTTTTGTAGGCAAAGATTCTCAGGAAGACTTTAGGTGGTGGAATGAGACAGAGTGGTGTCCTCTGTGCAGCTGCACTCATAGCATTGCAAGAGAATGTTCAGAAGCTTGAGGGTGATCACAAGAAAGCAAGAACTTTAGCAGGTATCATCTTGTTTCAAATACTTATCTTTGTTCGGAAGGAGTAATAATGCATAGTGTGATGTGAATATATGATTACTAAACAACCCTCCCCCCCATTCTCCCCCTGGAAAGTGGAAACCACTCTCTACAAAAATTCTCTCTGCTTTACTGTAAGCTACATCTAGTAACTTATTTGAGTTCTTTTTTTAGAGGGACTCAATAATATCAAAGGACTAAAGGTGGATGTTGATGCTGTGGAGACCAACATCGTAAGTAGCCTACTCAAATAGATTTTGAAATGATTGAATATTGCTTTATCTGAAAGTTAAAAATGTAATCATGATTACTGACACTGGGCCACATTCTAGTTTTAATGCACATGCTCTGTTACCTGGACTTACTCGCAACTTGGAAGTGTCCAACATAGATACCTGTCCAAGAGTCAGACTCTGGATTATTTTGAAGATTTTGCATGGTTCTGGTCCAAAATAAAGTGTCAACTATCAAGTGTCAATATTCATGTCCTTGTCTCGATTGCCCACTAGTACTCGAGGTGAAATAAGGTGTCTGAGTTACAAAGCGCACACTTAACTTTATGCAGGGAAATGTTCTCTGAGAGAATATATGAGGGTTCTATTAAAGAATTTAATGACTGCCATTGTCCGTTTTTCACTTTGAGTGGAAATTGATAGTACTTGAAAACAAAATTTTCAATTTATTATTGTATTTTTATCTCTTTTGATTATTAGTTATCATCTAAAAGCATCTCAAGAGTAAAGTCTATACATAATCATACTTTATCAAGTCGATTTATGTGTAAAAAACTCTATGCCAAACATGCGGACTGTATATATCCATTGAGTTCCTACATAGTTATTATGTATGTGCCTTTGTGTTTTTGTGTGTAGATAAACATGAGAAGTATTGGGTCGGCTGGCTATAATTTTCTAAAATTGATACCTTATACCATTGCTTACCTTCTCTGTTTTATTCCATACTGAATACACATTTGTATAGTTCTATTACTATAGTGATAGCATAATTCAAGTAAACCGCATTAACTTTGATAGCATTATATATGGAAATATATAATCCATAACCATCTTCTCTGGGCAGGTGTTTTTTGATATACTAGAGGAAGCAAGCATCACTGCACAAAAACTATGCCAGATATTAGAAGAACACAACATACTTCTGCTGCACGATAAGCCAAACAGGTGTGTGCCACGTGTTTCAGTAATCATATGAACTCGGGAGTTATTATCTGTAAAAAGATGTTTTTTGGTGTTATACTGCAGATGCCACTTTAGATGATAATTCATTATAATTCCATCTTTGCAGCATGATCAAGATTTCTGACAAACACTATATTGTTATCACAAATCTGAAAATGATCTAAAATGTCATTATATAATTTTACGAATTCTTTTCGAAAGAATTTTTTCTGGAGTGGAATTAAGTGCATTTACCATAATTAGAATTTTGATGCATCAGAATTTAGGAGAAAACTCTTCTTAGAGGCATGCACACTTTAACACTATAAGTTCCAAAATGCAGGATATAATAGGAAAGTTTCAAGTGTAACACATTCCGGCATTGTAGTTGTCGAGAAATTGCAAATAAACAACACTATTCAATAAAAAATTTAAGCTAGATCCCTTCTTATTTAGCTGGGATTGTAGTTCCTCCTGAATGGCTTGTTCTCTCCGGTTGGAATAGGCGAGTCAATTCCTCCCCTTAGAACCGTACTTGAGAGTTTAATTTATCTTCCTCATACTTCTCAGCGGCTCAACAGTCAAATCTTTTGGTATTCCATTTAATCTGTCTTCCTTTTCAGTTAGTGTGATTAAATTTTGTTACAGGTATATTGCAAATAATTGCTTGTTTTACAGGTTGATATTAAACGCTATGTAACTATCCTCTATAACTGTAAAGTTATACTAGTTATTACACTGCTTGGTGTACTTTGAAATTTTCATGTCACCGTTACTTGACATGCTTTAAACTTCGGATTCACAATTTTAGCTTATATATATAACAATCAAGTTTCTAAAAAGATACATTAAGAATATGAGATAAAGGGTGAAACTTTTGTTGATTGGCATTCCGTCCAAATAATAATATACCATGGCATGTATAACTTTAAATGCACCAAAATTGTTTAAATTAATAAGTTATTCGTTGATGAACCAAGATGTTTAAGTATTTAGAGTTATCCGCCCCTGCCTGTAATCATCCTATAATGCAGGGTCAGGATTGTCCTTCACCATCAGATTTCTGCCAGTGATGTACAGTTCACCTTGTCATGCATTCAGGTACATTACATTTCGCCTCAGATATTCTTGTTTCTCCCAAGAATTTCATATACCGTATCAAATTAGAACTGTTTAACATACAGTTTTTTCTTTTATTATTTTTTTAATAATAACCTAAAGTTCTATGGTAGAACCATGTCATTATGACATTACTGTAAAATCAAATACTATCTAATTTCAATGACAACAATGAAGGACATAACGTTTGTAAGATCATTTTAGCACTATTTCTTTGAAAGGGATATAGTTATACATTTTTTTAGAACCTTTCACCACAGTACCTCCCTTTATTTCTTGCTAGTATCACAGAATTCACGGTTATGTTCTTGATACATTGCAGAAAGCTGTAAATGGAGTTTCACAGGGGAATGGTCTTAGTTGAGAGGGATGCTCAATATTTCTATGATGAAATATCATAAAATTGTCATGTAAAGGTGTCATGCTCACCTGAATGTCTCTTTGAAACAGTTCTTAATGGCATTGGGAGATAAAGAGCATATACAATCAAAAAATGTCTTTATAATTTCATGTGCACACATTCTCGTTTTCCTCGGTTATTACTCATTAAAAATTAATCTTTGAGATATGAACCTCCGAACATTGATATTTCAACCCACATAAATACATGATTACATATACAAAATATTAAATCAATGAAATTAATAATTTTATTAAATGTATTTGAGATATAAATATATTCACATAAATTATCTAAGTGATTCTCTCAAATTTCTTTAAAATAATATATGTTGTGTAATATGATGTGCTTATACATGCTCTATATATAATATATTATAAGATTATTACAAATCAGTAAAGACTAGAGACCATAGTTTAGTTAGAGACGTGAAATCATTTCCAGGAATGGACTACATTTTAGAAAACCACCCTTCATTCTCCTCAAATCTTATGGCTAATAATTATTTTACTTTTTAAATATATTTTATTAAAATAGAGTTATATATGTTTTATATCATATAAAATATACATATTTGCAGGACAACAATTACACTAACAATTACACTGTACAAGAGGATATTAGCATTGCGCAGAATACGGTTGTGGGACTCTATAACAGTTACTATTTATGACTCTATAACAGTTACTATTTACGGTAACTTATTTGGTTAAGTGTTTTGTAATTAATATTTTTAGAAGTATAAGTAGATATATCCAATCTCATTGATTACTATCGCGGGATAAATGACAGTTATATATTTTAATTTTAAAATTCATGTAATGCACTGCAGTAACTTTAATTGTATTACTTTTGTTGAATTTTTTTTTAAAAAATATTATTTATATATTGTCATTTCCAATTGTCAAAGATATATCCATATTTTTTGTCTTATTTTGACTTTTCAAAGTCAAATTAATTAATTTTGACCAACAAATTAAACTGTTATATAATAATATATATTTTTTAGAAAAATATTATAATAAAATTTAACTATTCTATTTTATGAATCAATTTATAAAGTCGTAAAATTATGGAACGGAGGGAGTAGTATAGAACAACATGTACAAAAATAAATAAAATCATAGGATTAAATGTAAATTAATGGTCAATATTTAGTTTTCACATATTTAGTTTTTAATTAGTTTTACTAATTGATATATATACAGAGAGAGAGGAAACTGGTCAAGAGCCAAGAACCGGACCAGCCAATAAATCTGCATAACCAACGGTCTGGCTATCAGATCCAACGGTCTGGCTGCCCAGCAAGAATTCAGTGCGGTAGGCGCAATGTTTCATTGCTACTCCCGCAGTTAAACATTGTGATAGTGGAGTGATGTTTTTATGTCCCAAAATACTCTTGCAGGCATATACATGAGTTATATAGGGCCTGTTTGGCAACTGCCAATTTATGAAAACAAGGGCTTATTTCCGGAAAAAAGTAGGGATGTATTTACTTTTCAGAAATAAGTCCTTATTTCCAGAAAAAAGTAAGTTCATATTTGGTTTTAAAATTCTAAAACAAATATTTATCTTTAAAAAAATATGAAAATATGTAAAAAAAATAAAAAATAAACTACTTATTTTAAGTTTATGGAACCCCAAACACCCACATAATTTATTTTGTAATAATAATAAGTAATATAAAAAGTATATTTAATTAATAATAAAATAAAATATATTATTCTAGGTAATTAAATTGAATTAATATATATTTAATATTTTGTAAAGTAAAATACTAATTTCGATATACTAGTCCTTTTTTGTCCTATTTATATTAAAAAGGAGTAAAAGATTGAATTGTAAATTTTTTATTATTTTTTACTCACCTAAAATTAATATTTTAGAACATCCGTTTGGTTGGATCGTCCCAAAAATTATTAAAAAAAATCATTTTATAAATCAGGATCTAGTTTCGATATACTAGTCTTTTTTTTACTATATTTGTATTAAAAAAGAGTATAAGATTGAATTCTAACCTAAAATTCATATTTAAGAACATCCGCACGATTGGATCGTCCCAAAAATTATTTTATAAATCGGGAACTATTTCGATATACTAACATTTTTACTATATTTGTATTAAAAAGTAGTACAAGATTGAACTGTAAATTTTTTATTATTTTTTTACTCACCTAAAATCCATATTTAAGAACATCTGTACGGTTGGATTGTCCCAAAAATTATTTAAAAATATTATTTTGTAAATCGGGAACTAGTTTCGATATACTAGTCATTTTTAATATATTTGTATTAAAATGGAGTACAAGATTGAATTGTAAGTTTTTTATTATTTTTTTACTTACCTAAAATCCAAATTTAGGAACATCCGGTTGGATCGTCCCAAAAATTACTTTAAAAAATCATTTTATAAATTGAGAACTAATTTTGATATACTAGCCATTTTTACTACATTTGTATTAAAAAGGAGTACAAGATTGAATTGTAAATTTTTTATTATTTTTTTACTCACCTAATATCCATATTTAAGAACATCAGTACAGTTGGATCGTCCCAAAAATTATTTAAAAAATTATTTTGTAAATCGGGAACTAGTTTGGATATGCTACCTATTTTTACTATATTTGTATTAAGAAGGAGTACCAGATTAAATTGTAAATTTTTTATTATTTTTTTACTCACCTAAAATCAATATTTAAGAAAATCCGTACAGTTGGATAATCCCAAAAATTATGAGAAAATCCTAGATTTATATTAAAATATTAAATGTACTATTTTAGGAATCAGAGATAGTTAAATAAAAACAATATTTCATTGTGGCTACCGCAATGAAACATTGTTGCTCCCGCAATGGTAGCTTACAATCCTGGATGTTCATCAATATTATCAACGGTTTGTTGGTTGGGGATCAGGTCTCATATATAAGCGAAAGTGTGTGTGTGTGTGGGAGAGAGAGAAAGAGAGGGGGAACCTAACCTTGATCTTAGATAATTTTATCTTAGATGATGATAAAAACAACTAAACAACTGTGTTTTGATAATGAGAAAAAGGAACCTAATATACATCTTAGGCAATTTCCTAAGATCTTAGTACAAAATAATAGTATATTAGTAAAATTTTAAATGAATCGTGATTTTACAAAAATACTCTACCCTGTTTGCATATAAAATCGTATGTATTTTAGATAATTTACCTAAAATGTATCTTAGGCTCCCTAATATCTTTGATAATAATGATATTTTAATATGTATAATCAAAATAGTATTTACAAAGATTGTGTAGGGGAGGTAAAGTTACCTAAAATCAATCTTAGATTTCTTATTCTCATATATATAAATATATTCAAATTATAATATTATTTTTAACGATTTTAAACACGAAAATATCCATACAAAAATAACCTTTCATATTAGGTATTCAATTCATAACCAAACCAAAACATAAATGTTGTGTTTTGTTTTTGTATAAAATTCAAAGTCCAATGTTATTGTTGGGGCATTCTATTCGATTGTATCAAAAGGTCCAATAAATTGAAATTTCTCATTGGTCGAGGTTATTTCGAGACATCAAAATGTCCAATAAATTCAAATTTCCCATGGTCCAAGTCATTTCGAGACAAATGGATCATTTATGATAAGAGTTTGAATTTCAAGAAAATGATTCAAAATTTTTGCAGAATAAAACCATGCAGTACCAAACACAAGTTATCGGATTGGTGGCCTTCAATACCATGCTAATGTGTATCCTTGAAAGCATAGCAATTTATACGCATTTTACACATGAGTATCACGTGCATGAAAACTTTTTATTACTTTTTTTACCTTTCAGCCCTACTTCATCATATCCCTCAAAATCTTCAGAACCAGTCTTGAAGTGAATGAAATAGTATTGACTTCCACCAAACTCCTACTCAAACGGTAAACTGTTTGACCTCCGGCTTAGTGGCAACAGCCTTTTAAAACAATGGGTTCAGAAACCACACATTTCTCTGGATCAAGCACAACTGGGGTCTTCGTGGTCCACAAGAGAAAGGCTCGACTTCCTGTGTATGAGGAGGGCGAGGGATGAAACGCATTTAAAACAGGGGTAGTGCAAGACACACATTTAACAAAGCGTATCATTGTTATTATTCAAAGTTATTAATTAGTTTCAGCAGGTAAAAGAAACAAGATATATGAGATGTTTCAAAAAACAAAACAAAAAAGATATATGAGATTTTTTTTAAAAACAAAAAGATATATGAGAGAAGAACGTGCTAGTAGCCTAGTATCATTGAGATTTGAGTGTGTCCTATGTATCTTTAAACGTGTTTTGGGTCTGGTAGGATAAATATATGGTGTTTCAAAGTTAGTATATGCAAGGAAGAGAAGAGAAGACAGTTTTAGAAATTCTCTCCAAGTTGTGCTTACCTAATTTCTGCAGGGGAGGGAGAAAAAGCTTGGAAGAATTTCTAAAAAAATTCTCCCGAATATGAGATGATTAGGTCCTCACATAAGTTTTTTGAAATTACCCCCCGATATCCTTTCCTTCTTCCAAAATTTTCTATCCTATTTTAAGAATAAAACTCAAGAGCATGATAGAAAGTAGAGAGTATTCTTTACCCTTCTCTTCTTTTCTTTAATAAAAATATCGGGAGACAGCATAAAAAGGAAAGATGCTTGAACAACTATAATCAGTTCATGCTTCTGTCTCTATTATGAACAAATAAATTTTATGTACAGTACAAGAACTTCAGATCTACATGTTTCCCATATTGCATTGCACATCAGGCAATATATATAGCCAGTACAATAGTGCTAATATATAGCCACCAATTCCTGGACACCGGAAACAGTACATTTAGAAAACATTGATGTATATCTATCAATAAGTATGATCGACTTACCTTCATCCCATTCCCTTTTCTCGAAGAAACCTATGATTGTACAAGTGCATCTAGGATCTTTGCCCAATTGCTTACACTTTATATGGTCTTCATTAGATACTCTCTTTTTTTTGTCTAAGTAAACAAGTAGGGGATTTGATCTCTGTGCAAAGGTTAGAAAAACACATCTCCTAAATATCATTGGCCGACTGAACATAGCACTATTTGACACGAAAGTCATGCTTAAAAGCAGTCAAACTCTGGGTGAATTTGTCCCTGTTCTTCGAGTCTAAGCTGCGGGTAACATCAGCCATAAGTTTGTCAAAACACAACGAAAGACGCTGATGCTGATCCACCGGCTGCAAGAAGGAAAAAAACAAACGCATAAGTCAAGGAAAAACAAAAGTACTGCAGGACAACAGAGACTAATAAATTTGCTTCAAGGTATGTCAGTCAAGTCGCCTTATTATCTAGATAAGGAAATTAACCCAATTAATACAATGTCCATAGGATAAAGTTTTAAAGCTTACGGGACAAAGTAAAACCTTGATTAACTTGCAACTCACAAGCAGGAGTAAAGAAAAGTGGAAAATAATATATCGCGGAAGTTCAAAGATAGTGGATCGAGTTCAGCCAAGTTTTATAAAATTCAAATACTTTCGGCCTTCGGGTTATAAAAAAAAATCCAAATCAGATGATGCAATTAAAATATTATAAATGTAATATGCTAATAGAATAATCAATAATGATGCCTTAATTCACTAAATGAGTATTAACTAATGAGTAATAATGAAATAATACAATAAATATAAATAAATTAATTTTCTTATATTTAATCTAATTTGTGCCAAACTTACTAATAATAATAGTGACATTGAATAATCTAGCAAAAAATTGATACAAAATAGTGACAAAGAATAATTGATATGCAGCAGGTTCATATGTACAGAACTTGAATACTACTACAAGAAGCTATATATTTACATCGATGATACACATGCTGTATCCAGAATTCAGCTTCATGCTTATATATATAGTATAATGACAAGTGTGGATAAACCTAACCTGTGATCCCAGAATTTGAGCTTTCAAATCAGTAAATATCTGCAGATGAATAGAAATCAGTATACTTGGTGCATAATAACAGAAATTTATGTTAGTAATAAGCATCACTTTTTATGCAGTCATCATATATTATGCAGTTCTAGGTAAAATATGCAGCATATACAGCTCTCGTATCTAGTTTCCTACTTGCTGCTTCCCATAGAAGCTAACTAATCAATGTCAAATGTACCGGACACAAAAATGACTTACAAGTAAGGTGCCACGTGGAAAATGGAACATAGATTACACGGAAAATGATTAACAAGTCTTATATATTCGATTCCACACGAACAATAGATTTAGAATCAGATTTACATATTATTACTTGTATCAAAAACTTATCTGGTAACACAGCTCAAGTTAACAAATAAAATGGAAGGCATTAAAACACCCTGCGCCATGACCAAAAGAAACCTATGCTTCTCAGGACTTGCACCCAAATAATTGCATATAGCTTGCATTTGACAAGAACACAAGCTGAAAGACACTCTCATACATTGGTTGGGAGTATTTGAGACACCAATATTGCAATCTTTGTTAGTTATTACATTACTAAGTGGGTAATAATAAAAAAATTGCAAGTCCCTAAGACAGTCATCTTTTTTGTCCTCGAAACATGTTTCCTATTATTGATTACTGTGATATAAAAGGCTCCAACAAACCTGACAGATATACAACTCAAATCAAAATATACAGATATAGGAATATTTGGAATGGCAGAATGCCATAAGTGGTCCTCAAAATAGGAAAGGAAAATAATTTTATAGAAAGATCAATATACAAATATAATATTTCTAGAGAGCTTCTATTTGACAATACAAGGTCCAACCAGTAAATTAAAAAGGACAATTGTAATATCTATAACCCATAATCGCGATCAGTGGCAGAGTTACTCAGTGCCGAGAAGGTGCGGCCGAGTACCCTGAATTTTAAAAATAAAAAAATAATTTTTTTTATATGTGTAGTTTATATAAATTAGACACCCAATATTAATTAATTTACTTTCAGCCCACATAAACTAGCCCACATCCCAATTGTCTTTTACTTGCATTAATGAGTTGTAAATTGTTACAGAGAAACAGAGAGAACTAAGGAATAGTACTATAAATAGAACTTGCAGTTGTATTTGAGATTTTATGGATTATGAAATATCAGAAAATAGAACTTGTTTCCACCAAACTCTTTTCTATCTCTTCTCTCTAACTGAACCTCTCTCTCTCTCTCTCTCTCACTCTCACTCTAGATATCTTCATCAGGAAGCTATCTAGTTATCTCTCTCTGCTATCCCTCTGTCCTTTGCTATACCTCCGTCTCTCAGCTGATTCCCTCTTAATCTCTGTCTCTAATCTGTTCTAATCTCCCTATTTCTCTCTTATCTTCTGTGTTTACTTTCATAAAACATAGAAAATACCAAAAATATACAAAAACACACTCTCAGGACCTTGAGTTCCTGACATATAATAATGTACAATTTTAACGAGTATACTTATATGTAATGCTTTATGGAAAAAAATTTAACTACTAATTTTGGGGCATAGTTACAAGGAACACGGGACGTGCTAGAGAATCTCGAACCAGTTCGTCCGTCCCGGAACACGGTTCGATTCCGACCAGATCGTTACGGGTACGCGCTCCGGTTCGTAATTTTCGGCGATCCTTGATTATTCCGGCGAACTAGCTAAGAAACGAAGAAAAGAAGTAGATCCGACATCAAAGTAGAAGGAAAGAGAAAATACAGGAAGAAAGAAAAAGATGAAGAAGAGAATGGAGGAGAAGATGGTGAAAATGGAGGAAAGAAAATTTTACAGAAGGAAGTGAAGAAGAAAGAGGGGTGTCTGCCTCGATTACCGTGATGGATAGACAGTTGTGTGTGCACTGCATTATTGTTGTTTAACTCATGTAGTCATGTATAGCTGTATTTTAAACTAAAATTAATTGTGAATTGTTTTCTTATTTAATTTTACTTGTCTTCACCTCGATAGTACAAATAAAGAATTAATAATTAGAATTAGAATCTTATTTACAAAATTCTTTTATAAAAAAGTAAAAATATTGTATATTAAAATAAATTTTAAAACTAAATATATGTTTTAAATTTACATATTTTTTATGTTAATAGGATAATACTTAAAATCAAAATATTAGTAATAAAATTATTATTTTTTAAAAAAAGAATTATCGTTCCCAAACGTTCCATCATCCTCATACGTTTCACCGTACCGGATTCACATAAGCTAACCTCCCACGTATCCGATTTCGTACCCCGTATCGAATCGAACCGCGTTCTATGTAACATTTTTTTGGAGTACCCTAACAATTATTCCCGACTCCATCACTGATCGTGATCAAATTTTAATTTCATATACTTCCTAAACACAACATATTTTTAGGCTAGCAGCCTAGCATCCCACCTTACACTGTAGTTAAAGAGATACAAAAAAAATTCACTCATAATTTCATATATTCTCAAGTAGAAATGTATATATACTTTTACATTTTTACCAGCCAAGCCATTTAAAACATTATTTCATAGTTTGCAAAGCAGATCAAATTTTAAAAATAAAATCAAATTCGAACATTACCTGTTCACTAATAAGTATTAAGCTCAGCATTGGTCTGCTAAGGCTCCACTGGTTGTTGCAATCCTCAAATAAAACAATCTCGAACAGCGTCCTAAGTATCTGTATAAATGAAAGCAGTTATGTATTTATTTGTCGTTCTGATGATAATTTGAGCTAACAAATTGACTCAGATAAAATAGTACATAGTGCAAGAAAATAGATATGCAGCTAGCTTAAGAATGCTAGCAAACCAGGATGTTATTCAAATAAGTTATAATACGGATCTGTCATCTGTTGTAAATATACATGTCAAGACTACAGAGTTTTTTAAAAGTTACTTTTAGCACTCAAGTATATAACATTATCATAAATCTAAGTTCTATTAGGTACTATAACACATGTAATTTCGTTAAAATCGAATTTGTATATTAGTCAGGATCGAATGATCAGTCATTACTAATCTTCCCTATAACATTGCGATTTTCACTGCTCAGTTTTGAGTTAATCTATGCCTAAGTTGAGATAATACTTGTCAAAGAACAATTAGGTTAGAGTTGGTGACTACGTAAAACATGTTTGATAAGAGCAGAGACAAATATGGGTTCATTAGCATTAACCTCGGTTAATTTGGGGAAGGGCTTTACGTTCGATATTATTGTCTACAATGTTTCTACGTACTCAGCATAAGCATGTACCTGTATTCCAATTTTTACGCAGAATAGTAGGTCGTGTGGTTCCAAACTATTGTGACATGAAAATGTTAAATTATGAAACCTAGTGAAACCCTGAAAACCCATTCCCAAGTGAGGGGCACATTTGTTTCTATTGTGCAGAACTAAGCATATATAAAAGTGGTTGCAATCGCACCATTTTCAATACTCTGTACATATGTTTATTGTCAACCGTATCATGATGTTCAAGTTGCTCAAGTTTTAACTACTTTTTGCACCCAGTTGCAACAATCTATTGTTTCCGTTTTATCATTTCCAAAGATGTAACAATTTGTAATCTACTTGAGTATTTTCCTTGCTTATCGTGTGACATTTCTTCAACGATAGCGCATACCTCATAAGTTCCAAGTTATCGTATACTTGGGGGGAAATCATTGGGTGAGGCAGTGAAACCTTTAGTGAGGCCTCTGGCAGCACATTCAGGTATTCAGATTTACAAGTGAATATAAAAGAAGACGACTTTCTATTTATTATACTTATAAGTTTTTACATATGAAATATAAATGTATATATCTTGTACAATAATCATGACTAATTCAAAAAGGTTATTTAACTGATTATGATATCTTAGTTCATATAGTTGGACTTTTGTCTTTCAACTAAAATGAGAGACTGAGGGCTTTAGGTTCGTCAAATAGTAATGTAATTCGGTATGAAATTAAATAATTGTTTCTTGCGACTATTTTAATAATATTACGGTTCATAGGGAAATTAGGGATGATGGATAATCTATAGTTATTTTTATGTTGTAAATCTCTTCAAAAATAAATAAACAGTAAATAATATATACGAGGACTTTAATCTTCGCATTACCATCCACATAAGATGGGATGTTAAGTGGAAGGAAGCAAACAGATGCACAAAGAATAGAAGTAAAGAAATTGAATTGAAAATCGAATGAGATAACCTAAACCATGAACTTAGTATAGCACAACAAAAGAAATGTGATTTCTAAATCTCTAAAAAGTACATGTTCAGCTTTTAGATATGTATTATTCTTTACATAATAAATTTTCATTACTAGTCTTCTAGCTGGTTTTGTACAATTTAGAGCTGAGTATAAATGTTATACAAGTTACGACCTTAAGAAATCACCACTAAATTGCAATCAGGTCACTTGTTATGTTTAGCAAAAGATATCTGCACTCAACAAAGGCTGGAAAAACCTTTCAGAATCCTTTTACATGATTGAACTTTGACTATTATAAAACTATATCCACAATAATAAACTAGAACTTAGGACACAGTGTGCAATTCTCACTAATGTTGCCAACTGCAATTTGGGAACAATTTGTAGCAACAGGTTAGGCATTTAGTTATTGAATCAATAACAGGAAAAAATTAAAATTACTTCCACATAATTATAAGATATGGAACAAACAATAAAATTAAATTCCAGAGCATTATGACTTACTTCAGGCAACAAACTCGGACATTCTGCGATATGTCGAGCAAGCCTGACTGCAGCAGGCGAAGTGGGTGCCTCTCCCATGGTGATGTTGTTGAAATAATAAGCAGCCAAATTATCTACTGCAGATGCACACTGATACCAAAAAGTATAAGACAAACATTCATAAATATGATCTAGAAAAGTAACTACGATAGAAGGTGATCCTGACCCATTTTGGCATATGAAATCAAATGGTATAATCATATACTAAATAAAAATAAACTCTGGAAACAACAAATCTCTGTCTAGTTGGACTTCTTTCAATAGTTTATGATAATTTTTTGTATTACCTATAATCAATTATATTTAATATTGAATTTAAATTATCTGAACTTGCAAATTGACTTCATGGCGATGCAGAACTGTGTAACAGCTCTAGTATAATAAGAGAATTATGAAAAGTGTATAGACAGATAGTCCTTGAACATCAAGAGGAGAATGAAAATGGCTCGGGCACCAGCAAGAGACATGCCTGTGTCGAAATACTAGAATCCAGACCCTTTAGCCCAGATTCTAGTGAACCAATGATATGCATGAACGTGTTTGTCTCCACATTTAGAATAAATTCAATATGATTGCTGAACAGAACCTCCAGGAATGCAAAATATGCTTTCATCAGCTGCAAGTTAGAATACTTCAGTTAGAATTAAGCCATCAGCTGCAAACAAGACATTAGGTGCTTTTCTAAACACGCTAGGTTGGCATATTAATTTTTCAATGGCAAAATCAAAATGTAAAGTACATTTAGATCTCAATCATACAGTTACTTTCAGGTAAGTGAAAAATTCACCTATTGCATATACTCATATAGCACAGACTGACATTTTATATACTGGATAACTTAAAAGGAATGGATTCAGTATGGTGTAGCTTTCCATGTATGTGTTGTGGAAATTATTAAAAAAAAGGTGTTTTGAGTTTCCAGTGAACATATTATTGAATGACTCTATCTTGTATTCTTTTACTAGACTACACTTAAAGCTACTTTTCAATTTCAAAATACTGTAGGTTGTCTGTTTTGGAATGCTCAAATAATATATTGACCTCTATTAGTGTCCACCTACAAATTTTTCTCTCATCTTCAAATGTTTTTTTTGTCAGATCAGACCTAGAAAACTGATATATGGCATGCCCCGAGAGGTGATATAATACAGAAAAGTCAGTCACTCTGTATACGTATTGCCAGTGTTGACTGTTCTATATAGAACTTCAATATACATGTGACAAGACAAAGCTTTTACGCAATCAACAATGCAAGAAAGAACTATAATCCGAGGCATATAGATATATGACACAGACTATAAAGGGAGTACGACAAGTCGATTCAAAACAACGAGAATGGCAGCCGGAACCAATAACTGCAGTATAAGTTGCAACTGAGATTAAAACATACCTTCCTATATGCTAAAATATCTGCCAATGGAACTGAAAGAGTCATCTTTAGAGCAATATCAAGTGCATCAGACAGTGCTCTGTCACCATACAGTTCAAATACACCAAAGTTCACATAATTTCCCGCAAGAGCTGCCATTTTAATAGAAATACAAGGCCAACTTTAGCAAACAACAGATGTATTTCTTTTCATCCTCATCACCTTTAAGTTTTTTGTTGTTACGTGCAGTTCCATGTACGTCGAAAACTAACAATATAATCCATCTATTAATTCATAAAATATATATATATATATATGAAGCAAATAATCAAAAATTCTTGGCCTTGTACACAAAGATGTACACATGTCCTAATGTAGGAACATGGTAATACAAGTCGTGATATGCATCCGAACCTTATTGGTGAATACAACCAAGTATCATTAATAATTTCAATCTGTGGACCAAATTAGACAGTCCTGAAACTAAATAAAGAAATCTTTAAAGTTTGATTCTTGTCACATACATCTTCCACACAAGATGAAGGGTAATTGCTAATTTCATATAATCCATTATTGGTTATCTTAAGATTTTCAAAGGGTACCTAATATGGCATCAAAGAATGGTTTAGAAGAGGTATTCTGCTTATGCCATCCTACCCTTATTGGATTAAGGATGAGTAGTAGTGTTAAATGTATATGATCCATTCAGTGGTTTTTCCCAACACCTTAAGGTATTAGGAGAGATGACCAATTGGTCTTTTAACATATATCATGCGGCTAATAATAATAGTGAGTGTGATAAGAAAATCCAAAGATAATTAAGAAAGCATAGAAATTCTTAAAAGAACTTATGTTATTCACATCACAATAGATGTTTTAATATAATAAAAAATAAAATGATAGTGAGTGGCGCTATGTTGTACTATGAGTGCTACAAATCAATTGGTATAACAAAATATTTATTTAGATATTGCATCAATTCCATGCTACATCGAATAAATTAAGAAATTTTTAGTGCATCAAATATTATGACCTAATGGAGTGTGTTTTAACATATTTGAACAACTTCACTTAACATAGTAGACCTACCAATTACCATCCATGGAATTATAAAATAAAATATTGGGGTACTCGTACCTCTTGAGAGGATAGTCAAAGAAATCCAAATTCCCTTGTACTTAAAAGCATAGATATCGGTAACATTAGGAAGGGATAGTATTCTTGATCCATATGCAACCAGTAGTTTGCTAACTTCTCGGAATAGAAGTATGCCATTAGGTGAAGAGGAGTCAAATGTCAAACGCTGAGCTTTATTTAACACAAATTCGGCCATAAATTTGAGTAATGGGGTAGAAACCTGGAGAATTTAATTACATTATGATGTCTATGCATGAAGATATCAATAAAAAGCATAAATCCTCAATAGAAACTATTTGTGAAAGAGGCACCATTTGAGTAGCAGGATTTAATCCCGGTAAATAATATTGCGAATTCAAGACAAAATGTATTAGTCCCGACCATTCCCAAACTGAATTTATATTTCATGATCCAAAAAGCCACAGAGGTCAGACATAGGCACTAGTAAATTTAGCTAAAGCATGAAGAATCACTCCAACACTCTACCTGAACCACCACCACACCAACTCCTCTGCCACAGAAATGAAATATGGGGCGGGCGGCAGGGGGAGAGAGAGAGAGAGAGAGAGATTCCCTTTCGAGCCTAGCCTATAAAGTATGGTATTGTAAACCTCTGTGATCATGGGAAAAATTACCAAAATAATAGGGACCAGACTATTTTAAGTCTCTAGTCTGAAGGCTTAAAATAATATATAAACTCAAAGAAATTAAATGACCTAACAATCATTCAAAAGAATGTTGACATTTAGGAAAGTTGTGACAAAAATAGAAATAAAGGTCACTGAATAACATCATGTTCATAAAACATTTTTACACCCAAAATCAATACAGAAACAACACGATTAAAAAAAATGACCGCTTGCCTCCTACCGCCTGCAGATATCATTAAGAATAGAAGTTGCATCTCCTTACAAGAGAAAGGAATAAAATGTTGCATGTACCTCTGGTGTATCTGCCCAATGTGAGATACCTTTTAGCAGAACTGTCATGTGCTTGGGATATAACCAGTCAAACAGAAGCCCATAATTTCTCCTACTGAAAGATTGAATTTTGAAAGCAAGTGTCATATGAACAGTCATCAAGAATGCTATATGTAATATTGACTGTTGTTACCAACCTATTGGTAGCCATTGCAATCCCTCTAAGGTCTCTCATAACTCCAATTAATGCATATTTTACGGCATCGGATCGAAACATTGCATCAGGAGTGGACTCTAAGCTCATAAATACCTGAAGCACTCCCAACCAATTAACTACAAGTTAGAAACCCTCTTGTATATAAACTGAAATTGTCCATTAAACGACAAAATCAGAAATCAGAATCAATAAATATTTCCAAGTACCCCACAAAAAATTAATGCAAGATAACCATTGTGCATAATATAGCACTTTTCTCTAGTACGGCACCCAATGTTATTTAAGGCGAGAGGCGCACCACGGCGCAAGGGTCGCATGGAGCCTAGGCGACGAGGTGCGAGCCGAGTCGCGCGCCTCATCGAAGTGAGGCGCTGAATGTAAAAAGTTCAATAAAATCATATATATAGCAAGAAAAAGACATATATTATATATAAGGTCTCATCACCCATTAAATAAGAACAATTCAGTTCTGAAGTACAACAATTATAGTAAAACAATAAGTTAGTCTCCCCTTGAAAGCAATTTAGTAACATAGTCAAAACTATAGAATTTGTACATGTATATATAGAAGAAAGAAGTGAGGATTGACTAATATGTATGAAGTATTTTTGTTTTTTTGAAATGTAAAAAGCATAAATTAAATAATAAATTATTTAGTTGATGTTTTTAATTATTTAACATACAGGATATTATTTATTTATATGATCAAATTCATCTAATTAAATAATATATGTTAATGTTATTTATTTATTCATTTGGTAATATAAACAATGATTACATAAATAAAACAGATCTAACATATGAATAATTTAGAAGGAAAAAAATGTTGGGTTGCGCCTCTCGCCTTGCCTCGCTGAGATGCCCCATGCGCCTCAAGGGTAGTCGAGGCAACATACACGCCCCTCGTTGGGCCTCAGCGCGATTTTAACAACACTGACGGCACCTATCTAAACATTACTATACGTTTAATTACCTTATTTAAAAAAGCCAGTTGTTAAACCTTATTTTATGACATATATTGAAGGTACTTGTTGCTCAGAGTTTTTATGACTTGTATGTAAGTTTTTCTTACTAGCTTTTTGTCGTTTTGTCGATTTGGATAATTCGATTGACCATGTATAATTTAAAAGAAATAAAAATATTAAATGGGAAAAATGGAAAAAAAAGGAAAAAAATAACTAGGAGTTACATGAGTGAGGGTAATATAAATTTTTTAGTCAAATTACAAACTCACAGCCGGTGACCAAAAAAGTACCATTTTCCTACTTTTATAATATAAATAATAAGTTTCACGTCATATGTTGTTACGCGACGAACACACCAAATAAGTTCATTCTGACTTATAAGTCAAATTTGACTTAAAGTCATGATGCCAAACTGGATCTAGTGTGCAATATTGCTCAACAAGTTTATGACTTCGAGTTTCAGTAGTACAGAGTCAACATATTAAATGTGACATGTCAGACAGTATTAATTAATACTGTTAGGTATAATATTGCATTTTGCCAAGCGGGGGAGGGGGTATTGAGGATTAAACACTCAATTTGTTCCGCACTGATAGTAGTTGCCTACAACTGGGCTACTCCCTAACCCCAAGTTTAATCTTTTTTTAATTATATATGAACAATTATGTACCATAAATGGGTTTATATTCAAATTGACAAGAAACAAAAGCATGAGAAATACAAATCTTCTAAAAGAAGAACTCATAAATTAATTGACTTCATATAATTACTAACTTACTGTAGTCATCTGTTACCAAATACATTAAAATTATTTAAGTCGATTACAGAATTTTGATAAATTATCTATAAGCTAAACTTTTATGATCTAGAGAAAGCTAGGAATGCATGAATGCATGGTTGTCACGGCGGTCAGTCGAGTCAAGTCGACAGAGGTCCGGCTAGTCGACTAGTCTGACTAGTCGAGACTAGTCGTCGACTAGTCGATAAATTATATATATATATAATTTAATTAATAAATTTATATATATTATATCTATTAGATTATATATGTTATATAATTCCAACTTTTTAAATTTATGAGTTATCCAAAACTTGTAATTTACTCCCACAATGTACTCCACTCAAGCTCAGTGTTCTACTTACTGCCTGGAACATAGACAGAAAATTGAAAATTGAAATTTTTTTGAACCAGTCGACTCGACTAGTCGACTAGTCGCCCAGTCAGTCGACTAGTCACCCGAAATATCATTTTTTTCAAGTCGGCAGTTTCAGTCGACTCTTCCACCTCAACTGCTCGACTAGTCGTCGACTAGTCGCGACTAGTCGAGCGCCGTGACAACCATGCATGAATGCAAATTCAAGGATTTTAACTACAAAGAGACCTTGGAGGAATCACAAAATTACAAGAACTAGTTAATTCTGAATAGGGCTTGAATATTCTGACAGGCCTTATGGCGGTGTCTATTTATCCATCTATTTCTTTATCTACGATGATAATTACCTGATTATCAGGTCCAGACATTCCAATTTTGTTTCGTTCCTTCGCACCAGCAACATTATAGTAAACATTGATACTTTAAACTACTTAATTCATTTATATCTTTGCAAATGTTCATCACCGTCAGAAGTCAGAACAATATTCACCACCTTAGGTGAGTTCTTTATCTAAATAAAGAATTCTTTATTTTGTTTGGTTAAGTGATTTGAGTGAGTTCTTTCAATATAAGCTACAAAATTTGTGCTTCCTACGGCAAAAAAAAGCAGTTGAATTGAAGAAATTGTACACAGCAAGTAGTTGATCTGAAACCTTTTATGTCTACACAAATTACACATTCGCTTCAGAGTATCAAAGAGGGAAAGGACAGGAGATGCTACCCGTAAAAACGGTTCCATTGAAGACTTAAATTTTACAGCACTGTCTTCCGTAAATATCAACCACCCGATAGTGTAAAAGAAAGTTGTTCGGCTCCGGGAGCATCTATACACTACCAAGAAGGGGAAGTGCTCACTCTGCAAATTAAATTAGTAGAAACCTCTTCAAGCATGGGTACACAACACTTTAAAATGACCTTGAAATGAAAAAAAAAAAATCTTGTTGACAGAATAAACAGATGAGAAATTACAGTATGATTTGCAATAATGAATTTCACAGTATCCAACTTCAGTAGCAGTTTTCCAGTCATATATCTGCAATAAAAGGGTTAACTATAAAACCAGCCACAGATAACAATACATCTCAAAGTTTCACGACAAAAATATATATGTACTAACCCAGATGCCAGTTCAAAGAACAGAATCAAGGTGTGATCAATTACATCCTCACTCTGCATGTGAACATGACATACGAAATTAATATCCAGCACTTTACTAATAGCATGCCAAGTGTAAGGCCACAGTTGTATGACCCTGCCAAAGAAAGTGTATACAAGCAAAAAATAGAAATGGGACCTCTGTATAGCACTTGAGGTTTGTAGCAATTTTTCCAACGATTACATTGAGTAATAAAAGATGATCATGAAGTCCAAGAAGCTCGGACAATCGGGCATATAGCTGCTGCAACAAAAGGAGATATATTTAATGTGCACATTTGTAATGAAAGACCCTTTGTTAGCAAGAAGTACAAAAAAGTAGAGAGCAGAGCTTGGGGAACAGCAGAACAGGATATACATTAGGGAGTATAGATACAGTTGGAGACAAATATCAAAGAACTTAAATAGCATCAGGCTCTCATTTTATTTATCAATCTGCATAACACTTTCTGAGACTGATACAGACTTATATTATACTAGCTTTCCGAAGAAGGAAAAAACTGAACCTACAGTCCTACACAATCTTTTTATCCTACAACATAAGTACCAAGTTCAATGCTAGAGACTTCTACCAACAATACTACTATTTCGCTTGCTTGACATACAACATTACTGCAAAGATACACACACGGTCTACCTTGGACGAATGCATGGCCTGATCACCAACATGAGACTTTCTAAAATGCTGAAAGAATGTTAAAATTGCACGGTCAAGTCTTTGCTTGCTTAATTCACCATATCTCTGCACCAAAATCACATAAGTAGTAATCAATATTGTAAGCATTTAAAAGCAAATTAGTGAGTAGATTAGATATACAAGCATAAAATAAAATAATATTCTTTTTAAGTCTGATGGGCAAAAAATAAAAACCACCCACAGATAATCATCTGAAATCATAACAGAAAGCTTGATGATCTGATGTTTAAAATAATACCCTACAAGATATACTACATAATATTTAGATATTCCTTGAAAGCTGCAAATATCCATTCTACTTTTTATTTTTCACAAAAAATGTTTTGACCAAGCATGTCAATATGTCATTACTTCATTTCCAATCTTTTCGTTGTGGGGGAGGGAGATTTTTTTTACATAGAGAAGTTTAAATTAACATATAACACTATGTGATCCTTAGAAGATAATATGGAACACCACTTCTTGTGATCAATTGTTCAGATATTTATTCGCATTGCATTCCCATTTTATTTTCTTCTTTGTAGTTCAGTTTTCAAAGGTTACAAGCATACTGAATCAGCAACACAATGCACTACTCTCTTCCTTCATTCTATTACAGACTTTCTAATGCAGCAGTAGGAACCTGTCATAATTCAGCCATCAAATTTAAGCAAGTAACTTGCCAATTTTAATGGCCCCATGAACAGAAAATGAAGGCAGATTTGCATTAATAGCCACCATAATGACCATTATTATATTTACAAAAAAAGACTAGTAGTTCCCAATAGAAAAATCAATATATATATGATTATATAATATTATCATGTATCCATTATTCTATAGAGAAGAAACTATTTTCACACTAGCCTACCAGACTGTGTAACCCACTATCAGTGGCACTGATTAAGCGCAAAACTCGAGCTGAAAGTTCTGCATCGATTACTTCTTGGGACTCATTACTGCATGACAAAGACAAACGATTGTTAAACACTTGTACCACCAAAATGACGGTCCCTTGCAAAAAAAAGAGGCTGAGCTACTCACCTACAACCAATACATTGTTTAATTTTTAGAATAGCAGCAATAATGTGGACAATCCAAGTAAGTTTAGCTTCAATCACAGACAACTCATTCGGATCTCCTGCCGGAAGTTTTGCTCGTTCCTATTGACAACTTTGATTAATAATCTGTGTAATAAATAAATAACAAGTGCTTCTCAACACAAAAAATTAGCATACCGAATATATATGCAGAATAGGTTCCACAACGTTGATAATGTACAAGCTGCTGCTTTCATACTGCCAGTTGGGAGATAAAAATTCAGTCAGCAACAGTTAAATCAAATGATTGGCCTTTTCTTTCCCGTAATCTCATCATCATGTACATCATACACATTCATTATACCTGAAATCGGAAAAGGTAAGGGAAGCAATCTAGTTGATCTTGAAGAAGCTCAACATTATCAAGGGGATTCTCAGACGGGTCATGTGGGAACCCCGCCTACATAAGTGTTAAAAAAAAATTACAAGTATGAAGTGAAAAAAACAAATACACACGCACATACATATGTGTGTATCTGTGTCCGCATTACAATTAAACATTCTGGAATAAATAAACGTCAGAGCAAAGAATGTCAATTTACCTGGACGGAATCAAATCTTGATGTGATGAAACCTTCAATGATCTTGGGCACAAATTCATCAAGCAGGCTGGGGGCATCACCCTTCAGATATGGCACAGAAGTCACCAGCCTTGACCAAAGACCTAAAAGGTAGTAGACACTGCTACTGGCCCACTGCAATATTACATGACAAGGATCTGAATTAGCATATGGACTAAAATGGGTGGAAAAAACTGGTTTGAAAGAATGCTTCTCCTCTTGTGCATCAAAAATGGGTAGATCATTTCCAAAAGATAAACAAACAAGTCAAGTAACTTTGCTTTCATTCTCAGTTCCAAATATAATATAAATATGTGTGTGTGTGTTATTGGAAAAATAAGAGAGTCAAACAACATACTAACTATAGGTTTATAACTTCGACATTCTAATACTGACCCGCCAGGAGTGCAAGGATTTCAGTGTAAATTCTGCTACCAACTGTATCCAATCGCTATAGCCCTCCACATTAACAAGCTCTGATAGCTGACACATATTTCAAATCGAAACATCAAGCCGGTATTGATGTCACACAAGATAAATAACCCATAATATAACTGAGTAACTGCATTCTGGTTAAAATAGAATGGAAAGGAAAAGAAAGAAAAGAGATGATGTATCACACGAAATCAGTGGCATCTATGTTGGAGTTTGTTTAAATAGTTCGAAGTAGTTATCTAAGACGAGCAATTTTGCACTTTCATTTCGCAAACTCTTTATTGCAGAAACTGCAAAATTTCTGAAACTGCAAAACTTCATATTCAAAAAAAAACTTTAAATCACCACGGCCCAATGACGAAGGTCTTATGTCAAGGTCCACAGTTAGAACATATATACATACATACAGGCCTCAACTATCAGGAGAAGTTAAACATGATTATAACTACTAGAGTAGGCTTTGCCAGCATGGTAGTTATGTTGGGTGCTATTGGTCTCATCTCATAGGGTGACGACTTCCCTACTCATTAATCAGCACCCTGCCCCTTCCACAATCGATGGGGGATAAGCCAACAGTAGGTTTTCAATAATGCAACATTGTGTAACTCTATGCTTCCACGAAGTAAATCTCGAGTACGAGTTTTTTCATAATTTGAATGATTAATGAATAATTCGTCAGACATGCACCAACTGACAAAATATAACCGAACACTCCACAAGGAAGAAAATTAAATCAGTACTTGAACTAAACAAGTATTTTTATAATTTTCAACATCTCAAAATAGGTAATTAATGGTAAAACTAACCTATTTTAGAGAGTAAAGTGGTATACAATGAAAAAAAATGCTAAAAAGTGAACATGCAAGGTTGTTTGTCTGTATACCAACACTCACCATATCACATTTGAGTGCAATCTAGAAGAATCAAATATCATCAAACAAGTTTACCTGATAATTTACTCTGAAGCGCCCTAAAAGACGACAATATTCATGGTAATTATCATGATCTGCAAGACCTGAGCTCCCAAACAAAAACAAATTTGCAAATGAGTGTGAAGATTCACAAGAATAATGGAAAGTAGAAATAAACTCATAATGAAAACTTACTGCCAACGTCAATCTTAATGTCGATGCGTAACTAAGTCATGTGAGTTTCCCCAAGACATGGCACTATAAGTAATTCTAATATATTTACTTAATGGTACAAATTTGTTGCTTCTTCCAATAGTTAACTACATAATAGTACATGGCATACTTACCAAAATAAGTAGCTAAGAAGATATCAACCGGCCAAGTTCAACAACTCAAATCCTTCAAAAAAAATTAGTTTTGAAAAGACCAAAAATCTATATATCTATAAAAGCTGGGCATTTCCTCGCTTATGTGGCGGCCTAAAATCTCACAAAACAAGTTTTACTGCAGTCATTCCCTATAAAAGTGGCGCATGTGCCTTGATACAGAGTTTTGATTTTAAATGATTTTGTTTTCATGTTCTATAAATTTCCCCTTTCAGGTTTAAAATAAAAACTATTAAATTGTTACTTTCGTAACTACTCAAATCGTAAATCAAAGAACTATTTAAATATGCATAATCAGTTGTCACATTCATCGATGTATACGAAATTATTTTAATTATATATTAGCATAGTTATCAAAAGCTGCGCTTAAGCATAGCGAAGCACACCTATTGTGCTTCACTTATAAAAAGCCTAGAGTATATATAAAAGCTCAGCTTAAGCGGAAGGCCAAAGCACAAAAAAGCTCCAAAAAGCGCCCTTACGTGTCAATGGGCCTTTTTTATAAAATCTAAACATAATTTTAAAAGGTGGGTCAATATTTTGTCTTATTGGCCTTTTTTTTCAAAACCCAATATATATAGTTCGCTTCGCTTCACGCTTAAGTTATAAGAGACCCCTACGCTTCATTACGCTTTATTTATTAATATTTTCCGATTTTGATTTTTTAATTTTCCTTAAATTTATTAATATTTTAATTAGTGATTTATTGCACCTCTTAAATACATTTTATTGCTATTTTTTAACTTATGTATTCAATATTTTTGCACATAATCAAAATTATTTTATTAATGAAAATTAGAATCCTAAAAATTTCATTATTTTACTATACGAACACAACCTAAAAATATAAAGTAATAATAATTAATATCCTATATCTAAAACTTGTAAGATTACTTATATCACTTTTCTATATATTTTAATTAAAGATGAACATTTCATGAATTTTCCTTTTTTCATATTTTTGTTTGCATTCATTACCATTTCAATGATTCATTAATTACATATGATAAATATACATTCAATTTATTTTATTCTATGTACAATTTTAATAAATTCATTTAAATACTTAACTATTTTATATCATTATATGAGGAAAAAACAATATAATAAATTTTTTAGTTTCTATTAAATTATTTTATATTTGAAATTTGGAAGAGGGGTGACGGTTCACGAAAACGTAGTTAAGGTATATTTAATATATTTCACTTTATTACTAAATATTTTACTAATACTATAATTTATACTATTTGATATTTTTTCCTTTTATAAAATTTAAAATAATTTATGAAATCATTATTTTTTATTAATATTCAAAAAATTATACTATTTTCTATATATTTTGTCTTCTTGATTCATTGTTAATCAGACTTTTAATACTAAGGGATTAATTTGCAGCTTCGGAGTAAGGCAAGGGTCAAGCAAAAAAAGAAAAGAAAAAGAAGGAGAATGATTCAATAGATCATCTTTGTTTAAATTAGCAAAAGAAGTTGATACAGAATTCAGTGAAACATCACATAAAACTCCAATAACAAATGGTAGGCATAAAAAATGTATGATATACAAGGGCCAATTTTAGAGTCCAAAATACCTTTCCCTGTTTGTAAAACTTCCTTGGTTCCAGTCATCAGATGGGCCAAGAACTTCGAGCGTGCAATATCATTTGTAAACAAGGAACGTCTTACAGATGCTAATCTCACCAAACACTCGAGTGCCTGTTCCAAGTGGAAATATAATTTAAAAATGAAACCACAAAAAAACAGAGAAAGAAGGAAAAATATGACTCTATGATAATAAGATAATGGTAATTATCCATATGCATTTAAAGAATATAAAGAGAGTATATACACAGATTTAGCAATAATTAACAAGCACCCAACATGTACTCAATATCAACCACAGGAAATAACGAGATGGCCATTGTCAGAATCTAATTATTTATGTATCTAATCAATCATCACTTCACGACCACCAACACTGGAAATACAGGTAAACAATAGCACACAGCCTAGGATCTTGTGCCTCTAAACAAATTGCTTCTGCTCCAAGAACAGAAGATTGTGTGCCTCATTTGATTCTACTGATACCATGACATGCCATGACGTTTCTCTCATTGACAGTTTCCAGACAAAAGTGATGTTTCACATTGAAAAGAAATGAACTTCTGCAAAGAGCTAATTTTATAAAGATAGAGGAAAAAAGAATACAAAGGAAAAGAGGAACAACCAATTATGGTTGATATATAAATATAGAAGTAACAAATGGGAAACAAATATCAATTTGAATGCGGTTCAGTCTGATACATAAATAAATATGGTACACGTTACATTCGACAACATCATTACTATTGAGCTGTGTACCGGTGCTTGCACTAAGGAATTCTCTTTCAGTTTAAATGGTAGTAAATCTTTATCTTCAAGGTATCATAATCTAAAACAAGTTCTTTTCAAAAGAATTATTATTCATTACATTTGACTGTCCAATATGATGTTGAAGGGGAACTACAAGTTTTAGATTGTTCGTGGTAGTCGCTATTGCATCTAATGCAGATTGCTTAATCTTTAAGAAAATATACTACATAAATGAATTTGAAAAAAAAAACATATTGGGATATTTAGAGCTGCATAAACATATTCATTCACTAAAGAGTATGTGGTGAGAAAAAGCTGATTAAGTGTTTGAGAATCCAATAAGTTCAAAAACTGTGCAAACAGAGAGAAAATAAAAACATGGATTACAAAATTCTAGTAGGCTATACAGGGATATATTATCATTTAAGAATTTGGAGGCAAGACAATGTTAACCTCAGTTAATAGTAGCATTTAAAAATTTGGTAATATTATAAGACTCATTAGAACATACAATAAAATCCTTAACAAGAGATGTATGGCACAAAACAAGGATAAAAGATCAATTTTTATCAGCAAGTCTGAAGTCTTTCATAATACTTTGGCAGTAAATTATTTATCAAAGCATCTATAGTAAGCTATCCATGGAAGTTTATATCGGGATCATTTTACCAACTAAATGCAATAAGGCTAAACATTTGGAACAACATGCAAGGTCTGCTTCTTAGAATAAGATAGAACTAATATAGTGTTTCAGCATCCAATACAGAGTTTAAATGCACCCATGACTAAGGATAAAAGAATTATTAATTTGGTGTTTTAATTTAAATCTTAATGTCCGGACAGACCATGAAAAACTAAGGGTATTGATCATTTGGGTAAAATCCTAATAGGGCCATCATGAAATCCTTGTATAAATCTATATTTAGACTAGAAACTGTGAGTATGTGACAAGAAAAAGATCAAACTATGTTAATAATGTATTTTAAATAATAATAATAGCTCCAATAGTCAATTACATAAGCACTGTTTTGCCTGAACTAGGAGTATATCTCTTATTATATGAATTTCAGTTTTCATGTATTTCTTGTTACATATTATAAACAATATTCGACATTCATATTTCTATCATTAATTTTTCTAGGGTTTAGAGTAAATATGTACAGTTATATCATATATGGGATGATTTTTCAAGTATTTTATAGTATTATAAGCACTGTGGTGGCATGGCCTCCTAACAACAAATATTACACCACAATCCTTGTTTAGATCAGCATTACTTCCATGAACCTAAAAGTAATTAGCTTCTCTTAGAAGTTAGGAGATACTATACATACTAAAAATAAATAAGATTGTTCAGAACTAAATATAGTAGTGTTTTCTGACATTATTAAAGCCAATAACGATCTGGCAGAACTATAACACCTCAAAACATATAAAGAGATAAGCATGTCATGAAGTGACATTTCAGATCGGAAGCTAAACGAATTATTTTGAATAAATGGCATCAATTGACCTCCTTAGATAGAGGAGGCTTTGTAATTCCATAGTAGTCAAAGAAAATCTGCAGAGTTTCAGGATCCTCTAATACTGGTTTCCAAGCAGATGGAATCTGCAAAGCCATATGAGGCATTAGTTTGTGTTCAGAGACTAAGATGATATGAACTCAGTTATGAAAAATTAGTAATAAGCAGCCAAAAATTACTACAATATTATATATCTGACGAAGATATATAATAAATACAAGACATTACCTGTACTGTACCAAACTCTTCTGCACTTTCATCAATTGTAGTTCCAACAAAATCAAAAGACAGACATTTCAGTGAAAGAGATAGTGCTAACTCTTGCAAGCGACTCACAGCTGCATGTCACAGACATGAAATTGTAAAGAGAAACAGCGACAATGTCAGCAGTCAGATGGGATTCCATCATTCATATACAACATTGCACATTACCATCACTTTTCAGTTGGTGCAACGAGGTTAGAGATATTTGGAAAATCTGGAAGAGAGATTGATCCCTAAAGGAGCATGCGACTCTTCGATGATTTGTAGTAGCCAATCCCGGATTCGGCTGAAAGTTCACATTCAAAACTTTCTGAGTGTGACATTTAAGTCAATAGATTTCCGACGTAGAAAGAATAACTCTGGCTATTAAACTAATAAGGTACCGCAAATAATAAAAATAGCAGAGCCAGTCAATGCAGGTCATCTATTACACAAGGGTTTTCCTAAAGAAGTTCTAAAATGTTTCTCATTTGATATGGTTTAGTGTCATGTAAAGTGGCACTACCTATGATAAAGATTAAGGTTCTGGGACAACCTTTGGAAAGGATGAAGAACAGTATGAAGATATTTCTATAACATAGTTTCCATGAGGTTATTTTAACTTTCATGATGTACACTGCAAGAAAGATGCCAAAAATTATTGTATAAAAGCTTAAACCTCTATATACTACCTTCAGCCGTGGAATATCACATGCAGCATGTATACATATCATCTATGTTCCTTATCATAAGCGTCTTCTAACATCAAGCATAGAACTAGTTACAAATGTTGTGCCACAGAAAGATAAGGGAAGACACAATTATGGCATCGCTTACAGTTAAGGACGAGGCATTAAATCTCTATATGTGTGTGTATATATTAGAGAAATAATAAACATTTCGATTAAAATTTATGCAAATATATGCAGTTGCTTTGAGAAAAAAATAATTGTTGATATTCAAATGGAGCATCACAAACTAACAAAGAAATAAGTATAACTTTCTACTCTATTTCTCCTTCATGCTAACAAAGTTGTTTCTCTACACAATACAAAAATGGGAAAGAGTTTAAAACTGACCTGATTCATCTCGCAAACAAGCTGATTCAATATCTTCAATCCTATAGCATAGTGATCAGATGTTGCCTGCTTACGAAGCATATAAAGTATGGATATTTATATCAGTAAGCATTATCACATTTAGAGTTTCAGTGACAAAGTCTATAGTCAGATTGAAGTTTTAAATATATATGAATCAACAGTCCAACTTTCATATTTTTTTTATAATACAGCTCTCAGTAAATAGAAGAAAACATGCATACCAAAAAACCAAAAGAAATATTTACATCAAATTTAGAACTACAGAATGCTAGTTGAAAAATGTGCTGCATATGCAAAAAAAATAATCAACTGAAGGCTTGTACATAATGCTAGTTGAAAAATGTGTGCATGGGGGTTTGCCTATATTTTTGTTAGTATTGTTTTCTCATAAGATTGCTGTAAGGAGCTCTGCATATGATTCTACCGATAAAACTTTACGGTTATATATATATATAATATAGATATATATAGAGAGAATGGGGGGTTTATAGGTAGGGAAGATATGATAATACTTTCATTTTCAGCTAGTATCTTGCAGTTATCTTGATATAACATTCTTGATTAGTTGAGACAACAACTTTAACATATCACATCAGAAATATCAAACTACATGCGCCCTTGATACACGGTGGAGCTATGAGTTCTAGCTTTATACCAATTCAAACAACACATGACTTATTAAGTTTGAGGAAAAAAAGAGTCAAATATAAAGAATACACACTACGAACTTATACAATCAAACTTAGAGATAAACATTATGTGAAACAACTTGCCTGGCGCAAAAAATTCATGGACTCCTTAACAACTTCTCTGAATCTATCATCATCAAGCCACCCATACTTTGTAACCCGGCACAGCAATTGGATCAGAGATGCAGTTACAAATGATTGTAATTCAGGACCTCTACTGCCCAGATAGTTGATAACGTAGTTTCCTTAAAGACGGTATAAAACAATTATTTCAAATTCTTACATATATTGTACAAGGGAACATGTATTGTAAAACTAGAATGCAATCTCAATCCTTCGTATTTCAGTTATAAAATGATAGTGTAATTCCCTTACATATTTCAATCCTTCGTGATAATATAATTCCCTTACATAAAAAAGGTGATTCAGGAAAAAGTATATCTAGAATATGATCTCATTTTTTAATTTGAGTCAAACATTTCAAAGCTTCATTTAAGTATAAACACATTGTATATAAGTGTACGAGTCATGTTCAAACTTCAAAATATTTCTATAACTACTCAGAGAAGCCAAAAGCCCAAAACACTAGCAAAACATTATAACATGAAATGTTTCATCATATTGCCAAACACATTAGAGATCAGATCAAGCATTACTTATATCAACGCGGAGCTGTAAGGAGAGACTCTGTTCTGTCACTTGCTTCAGCAAACTGGAACTAGCAAGCATCAATGCGTAAGGAGTCAATGAATTGTCTAATATGTACTGGCACTGTGAAATGTAGTCGGTGTTTGAAGAAAAACATTTCAAAGTATTTTCGGCATGAGCTCGTTCAGCTGAGTTTTGTGAATTGTATAGCCTCTCACACAAGGCTTCTAGTTGCGCTAAGCTCTCCATTTCTGAAAAAACAAGATAAATTCTGGAAGGGTTAAGGTGATCGAGAACCATTAGTTTCCCGTGGAAGTTTACCATATTAATTTACAAAAAAAAAAGGTATGTATCTATGATACTTTGAACAAATATATAACCATATAATCAATTATATGTTTATGTACACACATGCATAAACAATGAGTATACACAAGCATTGAAACAATAATCTTCATTTCAAGATTAAATAATTTTATAAAGAAAAAGATATATGCACAAGAGGGTGAAAGGAGATTGATAAATAATTAATGATGTTACATTGTTTACAATACAAGGTAGTCCCTTCATTCCTGAATGTTTTTCTATTACATATAAGTTGGTCAAAAAGTGACATTTACATAAACACATTAACTCCGAAGAAAGGAACCCAATGCTAGTCAGCAGTATCCCCCTTGCTATATGTGATACAACCTTAACCAAACCTGACCAAGAAAATAGAAGAGAAATTGGTTAAAAAACAACTTATTTCTTAGAACACTTCTATTCTAGAACATATCTTCAACCATCATATGTAGGACATAACCATTCTAAACCCTTACTATGTTTTAAAATGAGCATTGATAACTATTTATCTTGACTAATGAGAATCTAATACAGACATTTACTGGGTGAGTTTTAACATTGATTTGTGCAAAGCATATCAGACGAGTGTACAACTAATTAATAATATGGAATCAAATCTCCTGTACTACAGTTTCTATCCACTTGTGTACAGTACATATATCTATATACATACATAAATGTGTGTGTGTGTGGGCGCACGTGATCAAATGATAACTCTTTTGCATTTACTGTGCAAACATATCATATGTTCATATGATTATAACCCACAAAGTAATGCATATATAGAATCAGAGACATATATAAATGACAAATCAGGGCAGGGTGGATAGTAAAAGCAACAATAAGACAGATAGAGGAAGACCAAGATGACAAGTATTTTGCTTTCACAAAAACATTTTGAATTTCCGACCAATTTTAAAACTAAAATTAATACAAACACGGAATCGGATCCCCTCCTTACAGTTCATACAAAATCATGCACAATATCTTCATACCATAAATAACAACTGTTCATATCAAATATTCATACTACCAATGGACTAAAATCAATACATATATGAAACAATATCAACTCGTTTACAGTTTCTATCCACTAAATTCCAAATTAATTGACAATTGTTCTGCATTGATCGTGCAAAACATATCAAATGTTCATATAATCGTACAGCTAAATTCACAAACATAAGTTCTCAGATCACCGCTATAACAATTTGTATCCAGTTTTGCACCGTGTATGCATATGTATACATAATAAATGACAAATATCCTGCATTTATCGTGCAATCGAAAATTTATAATTATACATACATGAAACCGGATCACCTCCATTACACTTCTTGTGTAATCGTATATACACTATAAAGTTGCACAAACACACACACATATCGGAAAAGTGTTCGTGCAATCATATAATCGTAAAATCGATATTAATACATATACGCAACCAGATCACCAGAGTGTATCAACTTACACACACATAACCAGAGTATATCAATCCAACAAACACGTATCGAATAATAAATCGAAACTTCTCTAACCATAACTATAAACAAGTGAAAATGCAAACTAAAAAAATCTATTGATAAATTAAAGTTAAAATAAATAACAAATGATTAAAACCTAATTAAATTAAATTGAAAATAAAGTGAAAGAAGACAAGTGAAAAGAAGAGAAAGAGAAGACTAACGGAAGATCGCAGAAGAAATGGAAGGTATCGCGGCGTGAGATTAGCAGCGCAAATTCATACTCTCTCTCTCTCTCTCTCTTCTATTAGCTGTATGTATGTATTTGTGCGGTTTGTTGTATGTAATGTGCCTATATATAATTTTGTATTTGTACTAGCCTTTTCTTGCCCCGGGTGTTCCCCTACTTTGGGAAATTTTGGTTTTTTATTGTAAAAATTGTAATAATTATGAATATTTGAAAATTTTATAATACTTATTTTGTAAATGATTATATGAATAATGTTGTAAATTTTGAATTTAATAATCAAATGATATAATTAAATAGATTTTTGTAATTTTAGTAAAAGAATATATTTATAATGTAGATACAAGAAAAGAAAATAGTTGTATAGAAAAAGGTATATATTTTCGGTATATTTTAATGTACTAATTTTAACTATCAAATGTGCTCGGAATTTGTTTACAAATATTTTTAACGAAGTTATACAATTCTTCTTTATCAAATATTTGTTTACAAATATTTTAACTATCAAATGTATGGTACATTTCTCCCCTTCGCATTGATACAGGTCAACTAGATGAGCCCTCGTTACGGAGCTGGTGCAAATCTCTCATGTACATCCACAGAGATAAAGACTGGTTGAACAATTTTTGGACGATTTTATGGACTATTTGGATTGATAGAAATAGTAGGGTGTTCAATGGAAATAACAGGGGACCAAAATTAGCGGTGGACAAGGCAATGGAAGTGTTAAGCGAGTATGAGTTAGCCAACAAAAATGTAAATTTGCTGGGTAATAATCCTCCAAGCAACACGAAATGGAGTCCCATGCTGAAAACAATTTTAAGTCAACTCAGATGCATCAATTTTTAATGAACATGGTTGCGGCCTTGGGACAGTGATGCGAGACCATGTTGGGGATGTCATGGTAGCCACATGTTTAAAAAGGGAGGGAGCGTTCGATGTTGATGTAGCAGAGGCACTAGCAGCTCGTCATGGCCTCTTAATTTCTTGGGAATCTGGACTTGTGGATGTCATACTTGAAACTGATAATTTGAAGTTATACGACCATCTCAAAAAATAGGTGAAGGATTTTTCAAGCTTTGGTAGTATTATTTCAGTCATTTTTAAGCTTCCTGTAAAGTTCAGATCATGTTCTTTCTCACATGTAAAATGTACAGGAAACATGGTTGCTCATAACTTAGCAAAAATAAGTAGAGATTATAAAGAGATGAGAGTCTGGATAGAAGAAGTCCCAGGAAGATTGATTGCTCTTGTAAACAATGACATGAGTTATTTGAAAGAATAAAAGCCCCGAGCTATTTTCTCAAAAAAAAAGTTTCATATGCTTTCTTGATAAGATATGTGAGTTACTCGATAAATTTTATTTCATGAGTCTTCATCAATCAGTTATGTGAGTATACTTTTTTTTATGAATCTTTATTGATAAACTTTGACGATCGCTTAAAATATTCATACTATAACACTCCATTTTACTGTCAAATGCGAGATATTTTACGGATTAACTACCACGTCAAAACCTTACAGATAAAAACTTAGTGGAATAAATATCGTAACGCAGAAAAAGAATAAAGTCTCTCCCTTAATAAATTGTCTTACACTTTGACATCTTGGTGCGGTAAATTTTTCAATCTTCACATTGCAATATTATTTCACAGTTCTACAAAAATTGATGTAGGTAATCACTTTTTAAGTAAATCTATCAAATTATCACTTGATCGAACTTATTATATATAAATGCCACTATTTTCTTAAAATTCATGGGTGTGGAAGAACTTTGGCAAAATGTATTTCATTCTCCTTTTATCTATTGTTAGATGCTTCACTGTGAATATAAATTAAATTTTAAAAAACATATGTATATAATCTTATTTAGTTTGTAGTTAGTTGTATCTAACATTGTTAGTTAGTTAGTTGACCTTAGTATGTATATGCATTTTCGAATGTATATAAAAGTCTAGGAAATGTATTAAATAGATTTTTATTAAAATGTTTATTTCCTTCCTTGGAATCAAATTCTATATAAATAAAATTATCCTAGAAGAATTTCATCACTATTCGTGCCTTAAAACTCAAGTCAAGACAATATAAAAAGTTATGAAGATTGAAGAAAATTTTCTAAGACAAATTTCATGAAGTCTAGACTATTTTTGTCGTGAATAATGAAGGTTCTTATATCGTGAATTTAAATAATATATAGCTTGTTGATGGAAAAATCTGGAAATCAACAAAGATTGAGATTCTTTATTCGTAAGAGAAAATATATTTTCTCTTTAACATTTGTTTTTCCAACCCCTTACAATGTGACTGCATACCCCTATTTATAGAGGATCAAGCTCACATAGTTCTTGCTGAAGTAGAGGCCTGATAAGAAAAGGTTGTAGGAATTTATGCACCAGCGGAAGCATTGAATAACATTTATTTGCATATATTCCTATGTATACATACATATAGATACAAAACTATTTTATAAATTGAAGAATACCTCGATTGCTTTCCGGCAACAGCTAGAGAAGATCTTGTTCTTCAATCCTTGCAATCACCCCTCAAGTGTGGAGTGTTCTAAAGATATCCACCAAGAATCAAATTAAAAGATGAAGGAGGAGGCTAGAGAGGAAATTAGGGTTGCCTCCCTTTTAAAATATTTCTCATAAATATTAGGGTTGAAGTATTAGGGTTTATAATCTTATATTTATAGGCAAATATCTCAGCTGAGATATTTTCTATAAATATCTTATTATTAATTCCCTTTTTAATCAATTAATCTTATTAATTAATTAGTTAATGATTAAAACTATTTTA
The DNA here is from genome assembly GCA_028671895.1 of Oenanthe sinensis. Taxonomy (NCBI): domain Eukaryota; kingdom Viridiplantae; phylum Streptophyta; class Magnoliopsida; order Apiales; family Apiaceae; genus Oenanthe; species Oenanthe sinensis. The sequence goes on from JAPMAC010000231.1 coordinate 5,345,922, forward strand.
ATCATTAATTCCTTTTTCTAAACTCTTTTAGAAAATTATTCTCTCTTCATATTTAATTACTTTAATTAAATATTTAATTAATAATATTAAGATCTTATCTTAAATAATTTATAATCAATTAAATCTAATTTAATTAATTTATAAAATTTGCTAAGTAATTATTTATTTCATAAATAAATAATGACTAGCTATTATTAATTATTCCTTCATCTATAATTTAATCTCTTTTATGATGTGACTCTTTAGGTTCAATATTAAGCCGGTAGTAGAAATAAATAATAATAAATATTTTATTTATTATTTATATGAATTCTATTAATTCATTAAATATAATTAATCTGATTAATTATATTTATTCTACATCGTGAGTGATGCTTCTCAACATATCGCGACTATCCAGATAATACGAAATCATTGCTTAGAATACTTAGAACCTGTCAGTAATCAATTACCGTACAATTAATTCCTTCTACCCTTCAATATCCCGATTAAATACAATGCATGGAACTCGTGTCAAGCCTATCTAATTTAATCATATGATTTCTTATTCATAATGCAAAGTTCCTTTTAATGCAAATTAGAAACTCTTTCTAATTTCATTCACTCTGGCCAGAGATTCCTGAACTTGCATATCTAAGAATAACATAGGATATTCATTTCCTTTACTGGAAGGGGCAGATCCTTTATTGATCCGTTAACTATCTCCATACACAAATCACTATGTCCAGAATGGACCTAATGAATGTCCTAGAGACTGAGGACTAAACCAAATCATAAATCATTGTGTACGAGATTACTCTAACAATCTCAAGTCTAAGGATACTTGTACAACTATTTACTTAATAAACAACTATCGACACGTGAGTATACTCCATTAGTTGTTCTACTTATCGAGTCATGTTCAGTGAACTTATTCCATAATAAGCACCTACATACTAGCTATAGTGTCACCACACAAATGTCTATGAGAACATACATCCTCCTAAGAGAGCTAACATAGTATGTACTGATCTTTACAGATTTACCAAGTTCCAATTAGTTATCCTATGATCAGGAACTGTTTAAGTCTAAAGCTATTATCTTCTATATCTCATTATAATTCTAGAAGCTTTGCTCTAAACTATGGAACATCTTATTTAATACACTTCAAATAGATTAAGCCCGTAACATAACAAATAAATACTTTATTATTATCAAATGAAATTAAATAAGAGTAGCAGAAAGTTTTTCCTAACTCATCATACATGATTGGTTTTAGGTCAAACACTTTCAATCTCCCACTTGGCCTAAAGCCAATCACTCTGGTATCTAATACCCTTCCGCTCCTTATGACGATCAAAATTTAACCGAGTCAGCGGCTTCGTGAACGGGTCTGCTATGTTGTTATGTGTGTCAACTCTTTCGATCTTGACATCTCATCTTTCAATGATATCCCTAATTAAATGAAACCGCCGCAATATATGTTTGGTATTCTTGTGAGACCTCGGTTCCTTGACTTGAGCTATTGCAGCGTTATTGTCACAATATAACACAATATGCCCCTCTATGCCAGGAACTACTCCCAACTCATAAACAAATTTCTTCATCCAAACAGCTTCCTTTGCAGCCTCACTTGCAGCTATATACTCTGCTTCTGCTGTGGAGTCAGCCGTCGTAGATTGCTTACGACTTCTCCAACTAATCGCCCCTCCATTTAGATTAAACATATACCCTGACATGGATGTACTATCATCACACTCTAACTGAAAACTAGAGTCAGTGTAACCCTCTATTTTCAAATCAGACCCACCAAAAATAAGAAAAATATCCTTAGTCCTTCTCAAGTACTTAAGGATGTTCTTCACTACTTTCAAGTAGTCTTCACCTGGATTTGACTGATATCTGCTAGTCACACTAATTGAGTGAGCAACATCAGGTCTAGTACATAACATCGCGTACATGATAGATCATATTGCCGACGCATAAGGAATCCTACTCATACGCTCTCTTTCTTCAGGTGTCTTAGGAGACATCTTGTCAGAAAGGGAGACTCCATGGCTCATCGGTATGAGACATCTCTTGGAGTTTTCCTTGCTAAACCTTTTAAGCACCTTATCGATGTACGTACCTTGGGTTAGACCTATCATTCTTCTTGATCTATCTCTATAGATCTTCATACCAAGAATATAGGACGCTTCTCCCAAGTCCTTCATGGTGAAGTTCTTTGATAGCCACATTTTTACTGATTGCAGCATTGGTATGTCATTTCCATTAAGAGTATGTCATCTACATACAAAATAAGAAATGTTACTGCGCTCCCACTAACCTTCTTGTAGAGACACGGTTCATCTATGTTTTTGAGAAAATCAAACTCTTTGATTGTCTCATCAAAACGAATGTTCCATCTTCGAGAAGCTTGCTTTAACCCATATATGGTTCGTAGTAGCTTACATACTAGATGTTCATTTCCTATGGAAATAAAACCATCTGGTTGTGTCATATACATTTCTTCTTCAAGTTCCCCATTGAGGAAAGCCGTCTTTACGTCCATTTGCCAGATCTCATAGTCATAGTAAGCTGCAATAGCAAGTAAAATCTGAATTGATTTGAGCAAGGCTACCGGCGAAAAAGTTTCATCAAAGTCAATCCCTTGTCTTTGTTTGAATCCTTTTGCCACGAGCCTGGCCTTGTAGGTCTCTACCTAGCCATTTGCTCCAATCTTTCTCTTGTATACCCACTTGCACCCTATAGGCTTCATATCCTTGGGTGCCTCTACCAAAGTCCATACTTGGTTGGCATACATGGAGTCCATTTCGGATTTCATGGCACTCTGCCATTTCTCTGAATCAACACTACTCACAGCCTCGTTGAAGGTCATAGGGTCGTCTCCATCAATGACCGCCAATTCATTGTCATTCTCAATGACAAGGCCATAATACCTCTCAGGTTGGCGAGACACCCTTTGTGATCTACGAATGGGCTGTTCTACGGAAGGTTGTTCAATATGAACAGGTGTTTCCTCTTGAACCGTAGTAGTTTGTTCTTCATAAACTTCATCAAGTTCAATCTTGCTCCCACTATTCCCTTCAAGGATAAACTATTTTTCCAGGAAGGTAGCATGTCGGGAGACAAACACCCTTTGTTCGGTGTAAAAGTAATACCCTAAAGTCTCTTTAGGATATCCAACAAACCTACATTTCACGGATCGAGATTCTAGCTTATCGGGGTCAACTTTCTTGACATAAGCCGGACATCCCCAAATCTTAACGTGCTTAAGACTCGGTTTCCTTTCTTTCCATATCTCATACGGAGTTTGAGGAACAGATTTGGAAGGCACCTTGTTCAATATATATGTTGATGTTTCCAATGCATAACCCTAAAGTGATACTGGAAGATCTGTATAGCTCATCATGGATCGAAACATGTCCAACAAAGTTCGATTTCTCCTTTCGGATACTCCATTCAACTGGGGAGTGCCCGGAGGAGTCCATTGAGAGACTATACCATTTTCTTTAAGATAATTTAGAAACTCGCCACTTAAGTATTCACCTCCTCGATCTGATCGAAGGGTTTTAATATTATACTTGGTTTGTTTCTCTACTTCATACTTATATTCTTTGAACTTTTCAAAGGCTTCGGATTTGTATTTCATCAAATACACATATCCAAATCTAGATCGATCATCTGTAAAAGTAATGAAGTATGAAAATCCACCCATGGCTTGCGTGGACATCGACCCACACACATCTGTATGTACCAATCCAAGCAACTCCGCAGCTCTTTCTCCATGTCCACTAAATGGAGATTTGGTCATTTTGCCTAACAGACAAGACTCGCATGTAGGATATGATTCAAAATCAAAAGGTTCTAGTAACCCTTCCTTATGCAATGTCTTAAGTCTATTTTCACTAATATGACCAAGTCTGAAGTGCCACAAGTAGGTGGGATTTTCATCATCTCTTTTTCTTTTATTATTATGTTCAATTTGAAGTAAACTATGTTCTACGTCGCATACATACAAACCATTATTTAAAATACCAACACCATAAAGAACATTATTTCTAAAAATTGAACATTTATTATTCTCAATAACAAACGAAAAACCATCCAAGTCTAACATGGGAATAGAAATAATATTCCTCACAATTGAGGGAACAAAATAACAATTATCCAAAATAATAGTCTTGCCCGTTGGCATAAGTAAATCAAACGATCCTACAGCTACAGCAGCAACTCTTGCTCCATTGCCCGTACGTAGGATCACCTCTTCTTCTTCAAGAGTCTTACTTCTCCTTAGTCCCTGCAACGAATTGCAAATGTGAGAACCACAGGCGGTATCTAATACCCAAGTAGAAGGTTGATTAAGTGACATATTTAGTTCGATCATGAACATACCTGAAGCAGAAGCGGTAGTCTCACCGCCCTTCTTCTTCTTCAATTCTGCAAGGTAAGCCTTATAGTTTCTCTTCCAGTGCCCCACTTTGTTGAAGTGAAACCAAACAACTTTGCTTTTGGGATCTTCAGCTTTTGGAGGAACTGGCATTTTCTCACCTACCTTCTTCTTCTTCTTAGGAGGGCTCCTCTTCCTCTTCTTAGGGTTAGAGCCTTCACCAATTAGAAGAACAGAACTCTTCTTTGTGGGAAAATTCAACTCAGCAGTTTTCAGCATGTTATGGAGTTCAGGCAAGCTGACATCCAACTTGTTCATGTGAAAGTTCACAACGAACTGCGAGAATGAATCTGGAAGTGATTGCAAGACCAGATCTTGATTCAGCTCCCCATCCATGACAAATCCAAGTTGTCCAAGACGCTCAATCAAATTGATCATCTTGAGCACATGAACATTCATAGATGATCCCTCAGTCATCCTACAACGGAACAGCTCCTTCGATATCTCATATCGAGCTGTCCTTCTTGCCACGTCATACAAATCTTGTAGATGCATAAGGATAGAGTGAGCATCCATATGCTCGTGTTGCTTTTGGAGCTCATCATTCATGGATCCCAGCATAACACACTGTGCAACTCTTGCATCATCTATCCAATTACGATACACAATATGTTCATCATTATGTGCATCCTGAGCAGGTTCAGCAGGTTTAAGCGAGTCTAGTACATATTCCTTCTTCTCAATCCTGAGAACAATTCTCAGGTTTCGAAGCCAATCAGCATAGTTGGGACCAGTTAATTTGTGTGCATCGAGCATGCAACGGAGTGATAGTGCAGAAGACATTATGTATATAGTAAATCTGTAAATAATAGACACATAATAACATTTAGCAAATACTCTATTTCATTATCTAAAACACCATATGAATCGGGTCTTTATTCATAAGTGCCTCCCACTATTCTATCTAATTTCTATATCCCTTATTGAAATTAAGCATTCATAACGATAGTGGGATAGGGATCCTACATTCCATCACACAACCTCGGCTGTAGCACGAAACGCCATGTAACGTTCAATAGGCTGACAACTATTTTCATCTACATCTCATGTTATTCCCTAATCTTACTTCAGCCTCTTGAATACTTGAGTCACGCCTGTGGCACGACAAACTCAATATTCTAAGTCAAGTCAATCCCAACATCTCGTATAATTAAACTAGTTTCAAATATCCCACGGCTGTAGCACGTAACGACCATAAGATTCCAATTCATCATACACATCTCATGTTATAGACAAGTATCTCTTCTTTCGGAAACAACGCCCTCGGCTGTAGCACGAAACGACAGAGTTTCAAAAACAAGAAATACTTTCTATTATGTTGGAAGACTATGACCAACACAAGCCCTTTGTGTTTTATGGCCAATTACTACTTGATATTCTTTATATTTTAGGGGATTATATTATGTTACAATCATAATCATATTATGAAGAGATTCTTTTAGATTGGATTAAATATTTCAAATCAACTATTGATACTTGGAGTCATCCCAGGCCAGGGGTGGAGCATTGTCAAGAGGCGTCTCTTAATAACCCCCTTTCTTACAGATAGAACATCTGTTGTTTGGCAGAATCATCCTTTCACTTAAGTTGAAAATTCATATTCAATCACGTGTTTCATAAACACAAAAATCTCATGATTGTATTCATAATATGTAAATAAAGGTCACGAAATAATTTCACTATTCTAGATTGTCTAACATACGCCTTATGTTAATTAAGTTCACCTAAATCTATCTTCTCATGATAATTCAGGCATATATCACATATATATAATCACGAATAAACATAAGGTAGGCATGTTAAATCATATATTACAACATATAAGCATTATACATCTCTATGTATCACATGGTGTATTTAAAAACAACTTAAAACAGTTAAAACTTGCTTTAAAACACTTTTGGAAGCTCTAAACAGTCGGAAACAATTTCAGAAAAATTATTGTAATATACCATTAGAACCGTCTCGGAAAAACGAATCCAACGGTATATTACACGCCCTATTCTGAGCTCTCACGCGCCCGCACGCGCCCCGAGAAGTTTCTGACGCATCCTCATGCGCGCACGCGCGTCAGGCGCGTGCAAGACACCCTGTCACGCATATCGGGTATGCGTTACAAGCCAAAACCCCCTTTTTAGCTTGTAACGCATGCGCAGAATGCGTTACACCTCTTTTTTTCTTCAAGATATTATTATTTAATTACGAATTAATTAAAAATAACTTTAAAAATCCATAATAAATAATCAATTGCTCAGAAAAATATTCTAAAAATACCTGGACGATCTACAACACTTGTAAAACACATGAAAAATATAAAATAAATTTTGAGGAACAGTAATGAATTAATCATAATAAATATTTTACGCATCAGAAAATTATGAAAAATTAACTGGACGATCTACAACACTTATAGAACCCAGGAAAATTATCAAAACAATTTTGACGAACAGTATCATATTAATCATAATTAAAACATGATATTGCTTGTATAAATCATAATAAATACATACATGCTCATAAAATTCTGAAACTTGACCACGAATCTATATGTATACAACCTGGCTCTGATACCATTGTAGGAATTTATGCACCAGCGGAAGTATTGAATAACATTTATTTACATATATTCCTATGTATACATACATATAGATACAAAACTATTTTATAAATTGAAGAATACCTCGATTGCTTTCCGGCAACAGCTAGAGAAGATCTTGTTCTTCAATCCTTGCAATCACCCCTCAAGTGTGGAGTGCTCTAAAGATATCCACCAAGAATCAAATTAAAAGATGAAGGAGGAGGCTAGAGAGGAAATTAGGGTTGCCTCCCTTTTAAAATATTTCTAACAAATATTAGGGTTGAAGTATTAGGGTTTATAATCTTATATTTATAGGCAAATATCTCAGCTGAGATATTTTCTATAAATATCTTATTATTAATTCCCTTTTTAATCAATTAATCTTATTAATTAATTAGTTAATGATTAAAACTATTTTAATCATTAATTCCTTTTTCTAAACTCTTTTAGAAAATTATTCTCTCTTCATATTTAATTACTTTAATTAAATATTTAATTAATAATATTAAGATCTTATCTTAAATAATTTATAATCAATTAAATCTAATTTAATTAATTTATAAAATTTGCTAAGTAATTATTTATTTCATAAATAAATAATGACTAGCTATTATTAATTATTCATTCATCTATAATTTAATCTCTTTTATGGTGTGACTCTTTAGGTTCAATATTAAGCCGGTAGTAGAAATAAATAATAATAAATATTTTATTTATTATTTATAAGAATTCTATTAATTCATTAAATATAATTAATCTGATTAATTATATTTATTCTACATCGTGAGTGATGCTTCTCAACATATCGCGACTATCCAGATAATACGAAATCATTGCTTAGAATACTTAGAACCTGTCAGTAATTAATTACCGTACAATTAATTCCTTCTACCCTTCAATATCCCGATTAAATACAAGGCATGGAACTCGTGTCAAGCCTATCTAATTTAATCATATGATTTCTTATTCATAATGCAAAGTTCCTTTTAATGCAAATTAGAAACTCTTTCTAATTTCATTCACTCTGGCCAGAGATTCCTGAACTTGCATATCTAAGAATAACATAGGATATTCACTTCCTTTACTGGAAGGGGCAGATCCTTTATTGATCCGTTAACTATCTCCATACACAAATCACTATGTCCAGAATGGACCTAATGAATGTCCTAGAGACTAAGGACTAAACCAAAGCATAAATCATTGTGTACGAGATTACTCTAACGATCTCAAGTCTAAGGATACTTGTACAACTATTTACTTAATAAACAAATATCGACACGTGAGTAAACTCCATTAGTTGTTCTACTTATTGAGTCATGTTCAGTGAACTTATTCCTTAATAAGCACCTACATACTAGCTATAGTGTCACCACACAAATGTCTATGAGAACAGACATCCTCCTAAGAGAGCTAGCATAGTATGTACGGATCTTTAAGGATTTACCAATTTCCAATTAGTTATCCTATGATCAGGAACTGTTTAAGTCTAAAGTTGTTATGTTCTAGATCTCATTATTACAATCTCATTATAATTCTAGAAGCTTTGCTCGAAACTATGGAACATGTTATTTAATACACTTCAAATAGATTAAGCCCGTAACATAACAAATAAATACTTTATTATTATCAAATGAAATTAAATAAGAGTAGCAGAAAGTTTTTCCTAACTCATCATACATGATTGGTTTTAGGTCAAACACTTCCAAAGGTTTCCTTCTTCGAATCAAAATAGGCAAGTGAAACTTACTTGGAAGAGGTCTCTATATCGAGATGTGTTCGGATAGTCCAAAACCCAGTATAAGGCCCAAAGATTTCAAGAATCCAACTTTGACCCGGATTCCTCAAGGCCAAGCCAGTTCACTACAACTATTTTCTTGGAACCTTGACTGAAGGCCAGCACTAGATCCACCCTGAATGTAGGACATGTCCTAAGCCCTAAACGGGGACAACCCACCTGAGTACAAGGAAATGATCTTCCAAGTTAAGGTTAAGCATATCACAAAGCTTTTCACCGATGGTAACTCGTGGAATATAGAGTAAGGGTCTTCAAGCATGAGCGTCATTAAATCCAGAACCACAAATGCAAGAAAGAGGCCACCCTTCACCTAGGAGGGGGTGTGCCCTCTTCCTTGACCAAAGAAAGGCACACCCTCCCTTGGCAGGGGAGAGCCACTTCAAATCTTAGCAGATGCCAATTCCCTTCAAGTCAGACCCATTTCATGGCAATGCCTAGTAAAATATATCCAAGTGCAAATTTGGCTATAACAACTAACCCCCAAGTCCTAAAATCATTGAAAATGTTTGAGAGATTTGTAATCCTGGAACTTTCTTGCATCAAGGCGTGGCCCTACATAACTTACAACTCCTAGACCTCACATATCAGCCTAAGTTGATCCCCATTTAGGGCACGCCTTCAAGCAATCCACCTTCTTAACCATAAGGGTTTTATCCCTGAAAGACAAACTGTCTTATTATAGGGCACACCCTTTAAATGCCAACCGTCCTACTCAATTCAAAAATCATCCTTCCACACCCATATCAAATATATTTATATATGCCAATTATACAAATCATTTTACACTGTACACCATGTTCCTCGGAACGCGTTCTCAAGCCAACTAGCTCTTGTCAAGTGTCCTAGTTGTCCCATACTATTTAAATAACAGCCACTCCACTTCTCTCTCCATCTTCACTCACGCAACTCAATCTCTCTTTCTTCAAGCATCTTCAAGCACAACCCAAGCTTTACTCGACCATTCTAGGGTTTCTTCCGTCCAAAGCTCGAGATTTTTGGCTCAAAACCTTCATCTTGTTAGTAGTATGTAACACATCCTCATTTATTGGATTGCACCCCGTATATCTCTGTAAAAATGTAAAAAATCATGTATGCTCCATTTTGTTCTTCACATGCATCTCTGTGTTTATATGTGCATATATCTCCTGTAAATCTTATTTGCTTGTAGAATCATTACTTGTAAATGTTTCTGGAATTTATAGTGACACAATCCTAGTGCGCGCCCTTTCGAGGGATGCCCAGAATTATACTTTGATATTAGTAATTATTATAACTTGGGCGCGCCCCTCCTAAAATAGCAACTCCAGACTTTCCCTTATTCCATCTATTGGTGAGATTACGAAGCTGTATGAATAGTAATCGTGATAACTCAACACTAGAACAGGACAAGTAAATAATACTATGCCTACATAGAAATCACGAAAAAATGAAGACAAGGCAGATACAGTGATTCAAGACATTAGAAGAAGTTTTGAAGTTTACTACAGGTCATTGAGAGAAGTACATTAATATGTTCATGCCTCAGTGAAGAATAATGGTTGAAGAATTTCAGGATTTTAGAAGTTTTGAAGATTCGGTATAGAAGTGCCACTAGAAGATTTCAGTGTAACGACATTGGTTGAAGATAGACAGTGTTCAAAGCATAGGAATCTAGAAGGATTGAAGACAAGGTAAAGACAAAGGTTAAAGAAGACAGCTACAGTCTTGAAACTATACTCACTTAAAGAAGTTCAGTTATATGTTCAAGTGTGAGTGAAGAACAGAAAATGATGTATTTAAGATTGTGGTAATAATGGAGATGTTGTCTAAGTACCAGAAAAGGTTCCAGTGAAAGTACTATGTTTATTGACAGTCAGTGTTCAAAGCAATGAAGTTGCTGCAAACTTAACAATGTATGTAAGGCTATAATACGAAGACTTGGATCGAAGTTAGTAGTCTGTGAACCAGACCATTTGCACTAGGCGTCAATAGTTTGTGAAAGGAATATGAGTATTAACTATAGAAGAATTGTTAAGTTGAAGAACGTACTTGAAAATAATGATTATTTATTAATGTACGAAAAGTGATTTGTAGAGGCTACAACTAAACAGATAAACAGCTCAAAGGGTGTAAGGTGCAAAGTGTCACAACCTTGGTACAAAAAGTGAAAGTTTATGAATTACAGTCGAAGAACGGAAATAACTCAGGGTACAGGGTGTAATGTGATAAGACTTTGATACAAGAAATGAAAGTTGGGCAACTTCAGTCAAGGAATGAATAGAGGGTCGAAGTGCAGTGACTAAACCTCACTTTGACCATGTAAATCAAACTCAAGCGCAACAAAAGAAATGGGCACAACAAACATTCAAAATAGCTAAGGCAGTTATTCAACTTGTTTGTGGCGCCACTACAGGGCAACTCTAGTGCAGGCGCAAGAAAAATCATTCCGGCACAACAAATCTCAAAGTAATATGTTGAGTATTTTAGTGGCGCCAATACAGGGGTAATGGAGTAGAGGCGCAACAAAAAATGGTAGCAAGATTATTCTAAGTACTAAGGCGCCACTTTGATTTACACAGGGAAGTCACTCTACTGGCGTAACAAAGCAAGCCTGGCGCAACATAAATTCTATGGTGTAATAAATATTTCTTGGTCCCACTTAACTCCCAGCCAATCAAATTATAGAAGCTTACTTTATTGATTTAAAGTCTACACAGATAAGAAGATGAAGCCACTCATTCAAGAGTCGTCTTCTTCAACACAAATAAAATGTAGAGAGCAGTCATGGCCGAAGCAAGAGACTAAAATTATACACGCCCACACCTTGCTTCCGGTCAGATATTAGGACTCAGTTCTTTAACGAAAAATGCTCAGGACTCCTAGATATCACTCCCTACGGACTTAGTTTTTTCTTGTACTAATTTAGATATATTTGTATAGGAACTGAGCCTTATATTTTTGTGTTAATAGCAAAGAACTAATTTGTTCTTTGGAAACCAATTATATTTTTAACTAGGTGTAACAACCTCCGAGTTTATATACGAAAGATATATTCCCCGAAACTTGTCTCCATAATTTACTTGCTAATTTTCTAGAACTTTAATGTTTATTCATAAATACAAAAAATTAGTAAGCCAGCCTCCTAAACACTATTCACCTCATGAATTCGAACCAACTAATCGAACTCTAAATTATTTATCCGTAAAAGATTCGAAAGAATTTTTTAATTTAGTGATTATCGTATTTAACCCCCCCTTCTACGATACTTCTGGACTTAACAATTGGTATCAGAGCAGACTGATTGAAATACAAATCAAGATCCACAACTCAGTGAAGCTCAGAGTGTCGAAGCTGTTTGGACTACACAAGATTAGAGGACTTGATAAATAAATTTATTTTATAAATCTAAATTTTGATAAGTTTATTTTATATATTTATTTTAATAAATTTATTTTATAAATTTAATTTAAATGAGTTTATTATTTAAACTTGAATAAGTTTATTTCATAAACTTAATTTAAATAAATTTATTTTATAAATTTATTTTATAAATTTAATTTAAAATAAATTTATGATTTAAAATTAAGGAAATTTATTTTTATAACTTAAATATATTTATTTTATCTATTTTAGGTTTACAGCATTTCAGCGTCACTCACACCATTTGCAGTCTACTTCAAGTTTTCATCTCAATTTAATTTCTATTTTAGATTTATTTATTTTTCCAAAAAATTTAAAATTCTTGAAAATAAAATTTTCCTTAAATATTAATTTATGATATTTTAATTTTTAAGAAAATTTGAAATTCTTGAAAATTAATTTATTGTAAATTTTTATTTTTAATTAATTTATTTTCAATGAAAATTAAAAATTCTGTAAACTTAAATTTTTCTTAAATATTAATTCGAGAATGCTCAAGAAGTAGTAGATGAAGATTTTTCCGGGTATTGAAGACAATTAAAATTGACTGAAGATTATCCAATGAAGTTAATTCTGGAACAGGTTAAAGAAGAGGTGGTACTAATTTCCTTAGAGGTCTACTCCATAGGATCCCACTGTTTATTCGGATGTTGAAAAAAAAGAAATTAATTGGTACAATTTTTGGTTGATTTGAGTTGAATTTTTGAATGAAAAATCTTAGGGGTTAAAGTAGTGAAGGAGAATAGACTGGACATCTTGGTATCTCAGTTAAAGCCTTAAAGATTATTCTACAGGGAGATTACAGGAAGTTCGTGCTAACACTGCAGATCATCTGGAACACAGGATTACAGCCAACAGGGATCTAAGGATACAACTTGTTGGTCCTTGATATTGTAGAAGGGAGGGGGGTTGAATACAATATCTAAAATTATCGTGGAATTTTAGATTTAATTATATTATTTTAATTAAACACGAAGTATTAAGTTTAATTATAATTTTAACTTGAAATGTATTACAAACTTAATCTGATGAAAAGTGTATATAATTGATAAAGTGATCTAGAACAAATTTGACGTGACATGTTCGGGTTTAATAATTATATTCTAAACTTGCACAAAAATATGTGAATATTACAATGCATACAAATTTATGAAATTTGAATGTTTTTCAATCTGCACTGAAATATGAAGTGAAAGCCTCATATTTATAGAGGTGGAAAAACTTGTATGACTTTCTAGTATAAGATATTTTATAGACTTTATTTAAGTCTGTATGACATTTTTTTAACACTCGTATGACTTTTAAAAAGGCTGGGTATGACTTTTAAAAATCGGTATGACTTTTTTTATTAATTAAAAAATCGGTATGACTTTTTAATATAATAAAAAATCACTCGGTATGACCTTTTGTTCAACAGAAATTCGGTATGACCTTTTTCTTTATTAATTAAAAAATCGATATGACTTTTTAATATTATAAAAAATAACTCGGTATGACCTTTTATCAATTGAATTCGGTATGACTTTTTCTTCTAAAATTGGGTATGACTTTTTCTTATAATTCGGTATGACTTTTTATTAAGTCATTTGAATTATATTAAAAGTCATATTAAATCATATCTTTTGTAATAAATTAATTTACTTAATTTAATTAAATAATTTATAAATTAAATTAAATTTAATCTTGAATTTATTTAATTAGATAAATTAAATAATTAAATAACTTTTGATAGTAGAGTTAAAATACTATCTTGACTTGCATAACCGTGCTGTCAGCTCTGAAATCTTCCTGTCTTCGTTGTGTCTTCTGTCATAGAACCACTTGAACTAGATGATGAATATTTATTATTTTAGTTGACACACAAATGTACCGTCTGGTTCATTTGTGCCATACTATAACAAATATTCTTCACCTTTTAACTTTAAGTCATGGTCTTCTATCCTTTTATAGCATTATTGTCTTTCCTCTTAGTGTTTTTCTTCTTCTGAAATCTTTGTGTAGTAGCCACTATAAATCTTCTGTATCTTCTGAAATACTACCTCTTTATTTTTCACTAACACTTGAACATATTAATGAACTTCTTCCAGTGTTGAGTAACAATCTCATAACAATACTTCTGATAATCTTGATTCTTCATGTCTAGTTTACTTTCTCCGTCTTGATTCCTGTTTTGTATTATATTATTTACTAATGTTTTTTATCTGAGTTGAGTTGTCATCTAATTATTACAAATAGGCCTAGTCATATGCCTTTCACAACCACGTTGTCTATAGAAGAACTGTATGTGCTGAAGTCCTATAAACTAGAACAAGAGCTGAAGAAGATAATATTTGGTAAAACATGTTATTAGCATATACACTGTATTTGTGACCTAGGAACTAAATTTGATTAAATTCAAGGTTGAGAACCTCTGAACAGAAATGAAATGATCCAAGAAGCTGAATTGAAGATGTTGTAGCTCAAGGTAGTGGTCAAGGTGTTATAAGTGAATCTTACACTTTGGAATAACCTGAGAACTGCACTGCAAGTCAAGCCTGCAGGGCAACGGGAAGTTCAGTGACATCAGATTCAGACGGAATCCCAATTCTAAATCTAAGGTCCTTACCTATAGATTCCAGAGGAGATTTTCAAGACCAGTTCAAGAGGCGGTTACAAGACATTGATGGTTGATTATAGAAGATAAGCAAATGATGACAGACACTGTGTTGGGTTGAAGTAGGAATCCCAGGCATTAGTGAGGATGCAGCAAGGGAAATCATTTATTGGTGAAGTCAAATGCAAGGCCAATTCTAGCAGTGACAGTGATGAACCAAATGTATATCTGGCATCAATGACCAATACTAGAGATAAATCCCTAAGCACTTCACAGATACACATTCTAACTAGTATATCTTTATCTAATTCATAACTATATGATTATTAAGTTTTGAAATGTATTATATTCATGTCAGCATGTTAGCATCTTAGGACTTAAATGTTTAATTGATTGCTAAGAATAAGATTGCATTCTAGGATTCATGAGTTTAAATATGTACTTTTCATACTTGATTTTATATGCAGTAAAATGAATATCCAGAATTAGATAAGGTGTTCTAGACGGTTAGGTGTATCCCTAAACATTTGTTTGAACTTGATTTAATACATCTGCTAATGTTCTGAAAATTGCTAAATAGACAAACAAGTCATAGATCAGATATTTTATATTTGTTTTTATTATGATAAATGACTTGATAAGTGTATGTGGAATTTGATATTGCACATAATGTCTTATTCATATATTCTGCATATTCTTGAAATTGTTTATGTGCTTATTTTCACATAATTTGCTCGCACTCACATAGTTGCACTTAAATGTCATATCATATCATGTATTGCTTGTTAAGGAGTACAAGATTAAAAGATGGAATAATTATCTAAGTATTCAGTAAGATTTGTAGATTCGAAGCTTAATCTTAAACTGACTTAGGTAATTAGAGATAGTTAAAAATGTTAGACAACGACAAAAAATGAGTTAGAAAGAATTAGTAATTTAATTGTTAATTTTTCTATCCATGTGCTTTTAGAAAATTACTGAATATTTGTAAATCTGCTTTACATCTGTTACACTTGTGTAGAATGATTAAAGTAGATAGTACTGAATTTTCTAATATGCATAACATGCCTGAATTGCATAATTCTTATCTATAATGCATTGAAACTGAATGTTTACCATGTGTTCTTATTTTCATGCTTATTCGTTTAAATTTGAAAATGCACATCTTAAAACTTGCATACTCTTAGGCAAAGCATGTATAAGAATCACAATAGGGTAAAGACTGCTAGTTCACCTTAATTTATGTTGGAATCACTAATCTCATAGCCTTAAGACTACTTTGTTAAGGATGCTATAAATGAGAAGTGATCAGTCAAAAATAAGTTTGTGCATGTTAAGGTTGAAGCTGTTGTTACCACTGTTGAAAGTAATATCTCTAACCCATCTGGACTCAATTGGAGTTGAGTACCAAGAAGCTTAATCATTTATGATTGTAAAATATGTAACAAAAGACAAAAGTTATGTGATTTCATGACATTTATTGTTCGAAGCATATGATTAAGATTGGAGCTCTAATATCACAGTTAGTTGAGAAAGCCTACCCAACGGTAACCTTTGGAGATGACAGCAAATGATGTACAAGGGATTTGGCTATCATGTTTTTGGAATTGTCATCAGTGGAAGCATCTTTCTTGTGGACAGACTTAAGCACTATCTATAGGGCACTAGAGAATTCTTTATCAAGGGTTTTCTAGAAAAACATTGAAAATGAAAAGTGTTTGATCTCAAACAAGAAGGTTGGAAACTCACTCATCTGAGAGTGAGGAAGTTTTTTCGTAGCTGACATAGAGTTTGTATGCAAAGGTGGAGTGAACTTTTCAGTAAAGCTTCATTAGTAAAGAGTTAGCTATGGCATATGAAGCTCTCACACTTGGTCAACAAGGTAATGGATTCTCCGATAAAGTTGAAATTGGTGAAAGGACTGTTTCATTTGGAATTCCATCAAGAAGGACACTTTGAAGTATGTCATATAGAGAAGTCAATGAAAACATCACACTAAAGCAAATTATGTCATGGCAGAAATATGCTTAGTGGTAGTTGGTGACAACTCTAATTATAAGTTGGTGAAGTTTGTGCATTCACCAGATAATATATCACATATGGTGATTGATCACATCAGGTTGATCAAGTTGGAAGAAAAGTAAGTTGTGAGAGTTAACTTCCTGTAATCTCTATGTTTAATAATCTATAAGGCTTGTATTGAGATACCAGGTAGTCCAGTCTGTTCAACTTCACTACTTTAACCTCTAAGATTTTTCATTCAAAAATTCAACTCAAATTAACCAAAAACTGTACCCAAATTAATCTTTTTTTTTACAGCATCTAAAAAATAGTGGGATCTTATGGAGTAAACCTCTGAGAAAATTAATACCACTATTTCTTCAACATGTTCCAGAATTAACTTCATTGGATAATCTTCAGTCAATTTTAGTTATCTTCAATACCCGGAAAAATCTTCATCTACTACTTCTTGAGCATCATCGAATTAGTATTTAAGAAAAATTTAAGTTTACAAAATTTTTAATTTTCTTAGAAAATAAATTAATCAAAAATAAAAGTTTATAACAAATTAATTTTCAAGAATTTCGAATTTTCTTGAAAAATTAAAATATCGTAAATTAATACTTAAGAAAAAATTTAGTTTTTAAGAATTTTAAATTTTATGGAAAAATAAATAAATCTAAAATAAAAATTAAATTTAGATGTAAACATGTAGTAGACTGCAAATGGTGTGAGTGACGCTGAAATGATGTAAATCTAAAAGAGACAAAACAAATATATTTAAGTTATAAAAATAAATTTACTTAAGTTTAAATCATAGATTTATTTAAAATTAAATTTAGAAAATAAATTTATTTAATGTAAGTTTATAAAATAAACTTATTCAATTTTAAATAATAAAATTTATAAAATAAATTTATTAAAAATAAATATATAAAATAAACCTATCAAAATTTAAATTTATAAAATAAATTTATTTATCAAGTCCTCTAATTTTTTGTAGTCCAAACAGCTTCGACACTCTGAGCTTCACTGAGTTGTGGATCTTGATTTGCATATCAATGAGTCTGCTCTGATACCAATTATTGGGTCCCGAAGTATCATAGAAGGGGGGGTTGAATACGATACTCACTAAATTAAAAAATTCTTTCAAATCTTTTACAGATAAATAATTTAGAGTTCGGTTAGTGGGTTCGAATTCATGAGATTAATAGTGTTTAGGAGGCTGTCTTACTAATTTTCTGTATTTATGAATAAACATTAAAGTTCTAGAAAATTAGCAAGTAATTAAACGAGACATGTTTCGGAAAATATATCTTTCGTATATAAACCCAAATGGGTGCTACACCCAGTTAAAAATATAACTGATTTCCAAAGAACAAATTAGTTCTTTGCTCCTACAAAGAGATATAACTTAATCCCTATACAATATTTGACTATGTGTTTGTACTAAAGGAATCAAGCTAACAGAGAGCGTTTTACAATAGCCCTATATATTTGCAACATAATGATCTGGCTAGAATATAAAACTACGGTGAAGAAGGTATGTGTATGGCTTTGTATCTTCTTCTTCTCCGGCTTCAATTTTCTCTCTATATCTCTTTGTTTGGTTGTGTATTTCAACAATTCAAAATGAGCACGTCATTTTGTTTATGTAGTGTAGTCTTTTAAATGAAATTAATTGATTTACTTCACAATGCTAAGTCATTTTTTTGCGCTTGTACAGGGTGGATAGTATGTAGGCGCCACATAAATATTTTACTGCTCCTTTAATCTTTTGGTGCGCCTAGTGAGATTCTTTGTTGCGCCTCTACACCATTCACCATGTATAGGCGCCACCAAAGTATCTACATAGGGTTTTGTTGCGCCTTTGACTTCAAATTAACTCCAAGTCACATTTTTGTTGCGCCTGCACTAGGGAAGCCTTGTATAGTCGCCACAAAAACCTTCCCTTAAACTTTTGTTGCGCCAAAACAATCTTTTTGTGCCTTGGGATGATTTTGTTGCGCCTCGTACTTTATGAGCCTTGTGTAGGACCACAAAATACTTAGAAATTCTAGAGAAGAATTTACTTGCGCCATTATAACATTTTGTTGCACCTCTTCATTGCTTCAAGAGTATAAGAACAACACAGGTGATATTACTTGCCTTAACCATATTCTTGAGATGCTTGAAGTAAATACCATCTTATATATCAATTGATTTTCTTCTGATACATCAAAGTAATTCTCTTCTTGTTGTGATTACGCTTAGTGCACTGGTCTGGTTCACAAATGACTAAAACTGAATTAAATTCTCTTCACTTCTATTCTTTCCAGTTGATTAAACTTTGATTGTTGCATTGCTTCACACAGTGACTGTCAATAAACACTGTAATTTCACTAGAATTTTTTCTGGTACTTCGACAACGTCTCCATTATTACCACAATCTTGAATACTTCATTATCTGTTCTTCACTGACACTTGAACATATAACTGAACTTCTTTCAGCGAGTATAGCTTCAAGATTGCAGCTGTCTTCTTTAACCTTTGTCTTCCCTTCTAGATTCCTATACTTCGAACACTGTCTATTTTCAATCAATGTTAATACACTGAAATCTTTTAGTGACACTATATACTGAATCTTCAACACTTTTGAAACCCTGAAAGTCTTTACACATTAATCTTCACTGAGGCTTGAACATATTAATGTACTTCTTTCAGTGACCTGTAGTAGACTTCAAAACTTATTCTAATGTCTTGATTCACTGTATCTCCCTTATCTTCATTTCTTCCTGATTTCTGTGTAGGCGAAGTATTATTTACTTGTCATGTTCTAGTGTTGAGTTATCCCGATTACTATTCATACAGCTTCGTAATCTCACCAACAATTCATTATAAATTATCGAATTATTGAGAGAACGTAGAGATAGAGATCGTTGTTGTGAAACACATGGAAGTTGTTAGGGTTTGTGTACATCCTAGGAGAGTTTGTAGTCATATATTAATAATATGAACAATATTTCTTTTCATCTTTGTATTTATTCTTTGTTTAATTGGCAATTGAGTTTATATCTATAAGATTTATTTTAACAGGCAAAAAGGAGACACGCAAGTATTCAACCCTGCCTTCTACTTCTGTACCGAGGAAAACAATTTATATAAGAGCCTAACAAATATCGATCAAACATCTATAGAAATAAAGATGAAAATTCTAAGTGAAGGGTTTCGAGACACAAATGCAGCGGAAAAACGCGAATATTAAATACAAAATGTAATATAAATCGAAACCCTCCGCAGGATCCATGCGAAACATGATATTTAATTCGGAGATTAAGAACAAATACCTTAAAAAACTTTAACAGTTCATCAATAAAAGATTAATGGAGGTCCAAAGCTTGTTTAATCACCACGTATCCCGCTCACACGATCTACGCTCTACGGTATCCACACGAACACTTTTCATGAAGGATTGATGTGTACTAGCACCCGAAAACTGTTTCTCTCTCTCCATCTTCCTCTTTTCTCAAAACGATTATGGTTTTAGAAAACTATATGTATTTTTTTAAATCAGCCCATAAAGAGATTATATAGAGAGAGAAACAAGTTTTCTAATTATAATATAATTATAATTAATACTAATCCAAAATTCTAAATTATTTAATTAAGTCTCACTTAATTAATTAATTACTAATTTTGGAATCAGTTTAAGTAATTCATTTATTCTATTTATTCTATTTATCCTTGACTCAACATTGTCCAACAAGGTGTGATCCCTCCTATAAAAAAATGTTTTCTTTGATATTTTATACTTCATCTTTATAGTCTTTGAACTTTTCAAATGATTCAGATTTGTTCTTCAAAAGATGTATATATCCGTATCTACTAAAATAATTAGTAAATTTTATGAAGTTAATAAAAGCTACCTTTTGTCGTACGCATATGACAACAAACATCACTCTGTATAAGTCATACTCGTTTAGTGACCCTTTCACCATGTCCGGTAAAAGGAGTTTTAGTCATTTTGCCAAATAAACGAAGATTCACATCTTTTTGTATAATTTCATAATCAAACTTATCCAAGAATGCATCATTATGTATTCTGGAAATACGTTTCTCATTAATATGGACTCAACGACAGTGTTAAAGGTAATGTTTGATTTGTGTCACTTTAGAATATATAAATTGTTAACTAGTTGTGCAACATTATAAGCCTCATCATTGAAATAGAATAAACAACTCCTGTTATTTAATTAAAATGAAAAAGCCTTTCTTGTCCAAACAAGAAACTAATATAATGTCTCTGCTAATTGTAAGCATGTTTTAACAATTATCAAGTTCTAAATTTTCTTTGTAGGCCTAAAATTAAGTAACGAATTCCTTCAACCAGAGAAACTACATTTACTCCAATTCCAACCTGATACTCGAAGCTTGACCCTTACTGATCAACTTCTTCCGATCTTCCAAATAAGCATGACATTTTAATTTCCAGTTTCCTGATTTTTCATAGAAGTGACAATCGTCTTTTTTGTTAACACCTCATTCAAAATTTAGAGCCTGTTTTGGGATTGAACTTTGGTTTGATAAGGAAACTAAATCAAATCTTCTCCCTACCTTTCCATTTTCCTTTCCCTTTTGCATTCCCTATGTTTACCATCATTATAGTAATAGTTGATGCATTTATCATGTTGCTTTCAGCAGTTCTCAACATGCTTAGCAACTCAATAGGTGTTTCACCAATCTTATTCATTTTGTTGTTCATAACAAACTAAGAATATTTGTTGTCCAAAGATTGTAAGATCAAATCTAGGTGAGCCTCCAGACCAATCTGGAAACGCAAAATGTCAAGGTATTCATTATACCCTATAGTCTTTAGAACTTGTGGTGTAACCGGGTCTTACTCTCCGTACTTGTAAGTGTATAGTACCCTTTAATCATCAAATATATCTTGAAGAGTTTGTCCCTGAAATATCCTTTAATGGTGCTTAATCGTCTCACAAACATCTATATGCTCATGTTGCTTCTTAAGCTTAGCACTCATAGTTGCAAGCATGAGACATGAAACATCAGTCACAACATCAATTTACTTCTAATAAGTACTATCATTTGCACATGTTACATTCTCAGCTTTAATAGCAGGGGAAGAGATTTGACTAACATCGTGGTGCCTGAGGACGATCCTCAAGCTCCTATGTCAGTCGATGAAATTTGTTCTCGTCAATTTATCCTTCTCAAGAACTGATCGTATAGAGAAGTTATTTGTATTTATCATATGATATCTACAATATTAAAGTGTATAAAATAAAATAGATTGAATATTTAATATTAATTATATTTAAGTGATTATGGTATATCACCATATACCTCCCACTATTTTTATCAAACTAATAGCCCTAACTATTAATTCAGAAAACATTTCTTTAAATCTTTCTAGTGAGCCAAGATCCATATTTCATCCATGTTTTAAGATAGCGTTGACTAATACACCCAAAACACGATTATTTAGGTAGACAACATTTGTCGATTATATCAAATATAACTCTTAGAAAGTTTGTTGGAACAACCCATTATACACATTTATCCAATAAATCTCACCAAACTCTATGCCTCTAAACCCACAATCCTATTGTGATGATTTAGTTAAGTTAGACCCAAAATTTCAAATGTGATAAGTACATTTACTTATCACATTTTTCCATGATTGATAAGAGCACTTCACTTTGGCAAACCCACTCCTTCTCAATCTAGATCTTGACGTGTATTAACATTGGAAGGCATCTTTATTAACTTAATATTTATTTAGGGATTGTTTAACGATCATGATCCCATCATAAAGATATTCTCAATTTTTCCTTGATCAAATAATCCATTTTAATATTCGTCAATACTGTGTTTCATAAACACAAGAATCTCATGATCATTTGTTTAATTTTAAAATCTTGAATCGTTATAGATTTTATCTTTCTTAAGTAGGCATGACATGGGTGTCGTATCTAATACATACATCATTCCAACGCATACATATCTACACATGCATTCATATACATATATGTATTGTGCGTAAATTAAACGTGTTTGGTTATGGCCTCATCCTATGTGATATTTCCAAGC
This sequence comes from Oenanthe sinensis, assembly GCA_028671895.1. Classification (NCBI taxonomy): domain Eukaryota; kingdom Viridiplantae; phylum Streptophyta; class Magnoliopsida; order Apiales; family Apiaceae; genus Oenanthe; species Oenanthe sinensis. Next base: position 5,368,807 of record JAPMAC010000231.1, read on the forward strand.
TAATGGAATTATCAAGGTCAATCTATGGTGGTTTCAAATACTACAATATTACATGTCTTTATCTTCTTCATTGCTCCATCATCTGGATTGTCTCCTAGCTTCCTTGCTTCCAAGTCTCCATTGAACAATTACATTGAATTATAAATAAATCTATTCTAATGAAATTACAAGAAGAACTCGAGTTACATTCGAGATTAATAATTACAATGAATAAACGACATGCAAGTCGTATTTGAAAACCAAAATCATAATTCAAAACCACTATCTTATGGGTCTTTAGGCCATAACCATCCACCATGCTATTACATAACACATGTAATATATCTCAGATTATATAAACGTATCATATAATCATATATAATAAATTTTGAATTTTCAGAAAATCAAATAAATTTCAGTAAATAATAAATCGCCATTTTGGGGCCTGTAACAATATCGAATGGCTTACATATGCCAAGCTGATTTTTCAGTATTGCTTAGTGACATGATTCCTGTCAGAAAACATATATCGTTTGCGAAAATCGGACACTGGACACAGATTTCAAAAAATCTACAGAAGTCGTTTCAGAATTTGTATCGAATAGGATTCTCATAATAAGAACAAACATGTATCATATACATACAACAATACACACAATCATCACATGATTGTACATCACATGAATATCATATATTCAAAATCATATAAAACATATATATCAACATATAACCATGGCATATCTTATACATGTTTACATCCATCGAAAAACTGTTAAACACATAACCGAATTAAAACGTTTCACAAGTAGCTCTGATGCCATTGAAGGGTTTCGTGACACAAACACAGCGGAAAAATGCGAAAATTAAATACAAAACGTAATATAAATCGAAACCCTCCGCAGGAACCATGCGAAACATGATATTTAATTCGGAGATTAAGAACAAATACCATAAAAAGCTTTAACAGTTCATCAATGGAAGATTAATGGAGGTCCAAAGCTTGTTTAATCACCACGTATCCCGCTTACACGATCTACGCTCTACGGTATCCACACGAACACTTTTCATGAATGATTGATGTGTACTAGCACCCGAAAACTACTTCTCTCTCTCTAACTTTCTCTTTTCTCAAAACGGCTAGGGTTTTAGAAAACTATACGTATTTTTTGCAAATCAGCCCATAAAGAGATTATATAGAGAGAAGAACAAGTTTTCTAATTATAATCTAATTATAATTAATACTAATCCAAAATTCCAAATTATTTAATTAAGTCTCACTTATTTAATTAATTACTAATTTTGGAATTAGTTTAAGTAATTTATTTATTCTATTTATATAATTAATTAAGTCATACTTAATTAATATCATAAATAAAATAAATTACTTATATAATTTAAATTATTTCTCCTTCAAACATTCTTTGTGTGTGACCCTTTAGGTTATTATTACGTTGGCAATAATTTTATTATCTAATAATAAAATTATAAACAATGAGCGGCATCTAGTAATACATCATTGCTACCCAAGTAACAATAATAATTGGTGATTCAATTAAACCTTCCGTGAATAATGTGCAATGTAATATAATCCCTTTAACCTTATATTATAGATAAAACTCGAGGCATGTATAGTGTCATCCTCTTCAACGTTTAATCTGGGTTTTCTTGATCAATGAGTAGACTATTTAAACAAATCAATATTTGAACATGGCCATGCATTTCATAGTCTCACGCAATCAAGAGGCCAATAATATCACTCCTAGAATTGGAGGGTTAAATCCTATATCTATCATTCATATTCCCCATACGATTCATAGCATACCCAATGTCCACCTTTATCATTACCCGGTTAAAGGTAACTTTGAGTGTAATCAAAGTATATTAATTCTCGTATAGAAATATAATGATTTCAAGTCAGAGGATCATTACATCATTATCACTGTGAGATTTCTTATGACACTTATTAATATGTAGAATCAAACGGCGGGTCTTTCCAGTGTCATGTATTGATACATACACTTATGTTCTTGACTTTAGTATCACCATACCTATGACCAATGAGATGTGGTCATCTGTCAACAAACATACTAGTCTTATTGCATTATTACTGTCCTTAAATAATAATACTTGACTAGGGAATTTTAGGAATAAAATACTATTCATATAATCTCATTTTTAAGTCACATACTTAAAGATATATATTACGTATTAATATTCCAAGGACATTTATTATTCTTTCAATTTATTACGCAGTAAATAAAGACATAATAAATATTAATTAAATAATCACATAAAACATAATCCTTAATTGTTTTCAATAAAACATTAAAAGTATTGTCTCTAGGACACCAATACTAACAATCTCCCACTTGTACTAGAGCCAATCTCTCATGTATCTAATAGCCATGGAACTAGTATGACCTTCGTGCTTCTGCTGCGACAAAGCCTTAGTAAGTGGGTCTGCATTATTCTTATTAGTATGCACTTTACATATATGTATATCTCCTTGATCATTAATCTCATTAATTAGGTGATATCTCCTAAGTACATCCCCAAACAATCTCCTTGGCTGCTTCATAAGCATCAATATACTCAGCCTCTATTGTAGAATCAAAAACTGTCTCTGCTGTGAACCATTCCAGCATACAATATCTCCATTTAGACAAAACACAAATCCAGACTGGGAAATCGAATCATCATTGTCTGTCTAGAAACTAGCGTCGATGTAACCTTTTACAACCATCTTATCTTCTCCTCCATATACCAAGAATTAATCTTTAGTCCTCTTCAAGTACTTAAGAATATTCTTGACTGCTGTCCAGTGACCTTCACCTGGATTAGACTAGTATCTACTCTGACTTAGGCCGATCATTCTTCTTGATCTATCTCTATAGATCTTGATACCTAAAATATAGGTCACTTCGCCTAAGTCTTTCATTGAGAAATTCTTACTCAACCAAGTCTTAACAGCCTGTAAAGAAGGAATGTCATTCCCTATTATTAATATATCATCAACATATAATTCTAGGAATGCCACATTGCTCCCACTTACCTTCTTGTAAACACATGGTTCATCTTCATTTTGAATAAACCCAAACTCTTTGACAGTTTCATCAAAACGAATGTTCCATCTCCTTGAGGCTTGTTTCAATCCATAAATGGATCGACGCAGCTTACATACCTTTACAGCATTCTTTGGATCAAGAAAACCTTCAGGCTGTGTCATATACACATCCATATCTTCTTCAAGGCTCCCATTTAAGAAAGCGGTTTTGACATCCATCTGTCAGATTTCATAATCATAGTAAGCAGCTATAGCAAGCAAAATCCTGATGGACTTGACCATAGCCACTAGTGAAAAAGTCTCATCATAGTCAATACCATGAATTTGCTTGAAACCTTTTGCCACCAATCGTGCCTTATAGGTCTGTACATTACCATCCATGTCAGTCTTCTTCTTGAAAACCCACTTGCACCCTATAAGTTTTACCCTTTAGGTGGATCAACCAAAGTCCATACTTGATTAATATACATGGATTCCATATCAGATTTCATGGCATCCAGCCATCTCTTGGATTCTGGAGTGTTCATAGCATCTTAGTAGGTGAGAGGCTCATCTTCGTCGATAAGCATCACATCACCATCTTTAGTTAAGAGAAATCCATAATATCTCTCAGGCTCATGGTGAATCCTACTAGACCTACGAATAACCTGTGTTTCTTGAGCAGTGTTGTGGTCTTGTACATCCTGCTCAAGTTCCTCCATTGGTTCAATGTTATCTTGTGGGCCTCGAACTTCATCGAGATCTATTATCCTCCCACTATTTTTCTTCGAAAGCATTTCTCTTTCAAGAAAAACTGTAGTTCGAGCAACAAACACTTTGTTCTCGGAAGGATTATAGAATGAATAACCCGTTGTTTCAACTGGGTATCCCACAAAATTATATTTTTCTGATTTAGGTCCTAGCTTGTCAGAAGTTAAACATTTCGTAAATGCTTCACATCCACATATTTTCATAAATGACATGCTATAACATTTCTTAGTCCATATCTCATATGGAGTCTTCTGAACCGTTTTAGTAGGAACTCGGTTAAGTGTATAAGCAGCCGTCTCCGGGGCGTAGCCTCAGAAACTAATTGGAAGATCTGCATGACTCATCATCGATCGTACCATGTCCAACAAAGTACGATTCCTCCTTTTAGAAACTCCATTCCATTGTGGCGTTCCGGGAGGAGTGAGTTGTGATACAATACAACACTCTTTTAATAAACTCTTAAATTCATGGCTTAAGTATTCACCTCCACGATCAGATCGTAGAGTCTTAATACTTCCGCCAGTTTGCTTTTCTACTTCATCTTTGTATTCTTTGAACTTTTCAAAAGAATCGGATTTGTTCTTCATAAGATACACATATCTACTGAAATTATCAGTAAATGTGATAAAGTAGTAAAAGCCACCTCTTGTCATAGTACGCATAGGACCACATACATCACTATGTATAAGTTCTAATCGTTCAGTGGCCCTTTCACCTTGTCTAGTAAAAGGAGATTTAGTCATTTTTCCAATGAGACAAGGTTCGCATGCTTCGTATGATTCAAAGTCAAACTTATCCAAGTATCCATCCTTATGTAACTTGGAAATGCGCTTCTCATTTATATGGCCTAAACGACAGTGCGAGAGGTATGTTTGATTTGAGTCATTTATTTAAGACGTTTGTTATTCACATTATAGATAGGAGTGTCTAAATCAAGAACATATAAACCGTTAAATAAACGTGCAACCCCATAGGTAACATTATTCAAAGAAAAGGAACAACTATTGTTCTGAATTAAAAATGCAAAACCTTTCTTGTCTAAACAAGAAAACGAAATAATGTTTCTGCAAATTGCAGGCACGTAAAAACAGTTCTCAAGTTCTAAAATAAGCCCAGTAGGCAATGATAAATAATAAGTCCCTATAGCTAAAACAGCAACCTTTGCTCCATTGCCAACTCGTAGGTCGACCTCTCCTTTAGCCAAAGTCCTACTCCTTTGTAGTTCATGTACATTTATACAAATGTGAGAACCACATCCAGTATCTAATACCCATGATGTAGAAGTTGACAAATTGACCTCTATAACATAAATACCTGAATCAAAAGCTTGACCAACCTTCTTCTTCTTCAGATCCTCCAAATAAGCATGACAGTTTCTCTTCCAATGACCTGGTTTACCATAGTAGTGACAATCACCCTTTGCAGCAACACCCTTAGGCTTTAAAGCCTGTTTGGGATTAGCCTTTGGCTTGGGACCAGAAGAAGATCCAATCTTCTTCTTTCCCTTCCATTTGCCTTTCCTATTAGCCTTACCTTTGTTATCTACCATCAACATGGCAGCAGGTTCAGCCTTTTCATGTTGGTTTCAGCAGTTCGTAACATGGCCAACAATTCAGTGGGTGTTTTGTCTATCTCATTCATATTGTAGTTCATAACAAAATGAGTATAGTTGTGGTTCAAAGATTGTAAGATTAAGTCAATCTGAGCTTCCAAACCAATCGGGAAACCCAAAGTATCAAGATACTCAATATAACCTATCATCTTCAGAACATGTGGTTGAACAGGTTCACGCTCTCCCTGTTTGCAAGCATACATTGTTTTGCTCGTGTCGAACCTTTCTTGACGAGCTTGTCCCTCAAACATTCTTTGAAGGTGTTCAATCATCTCATAAGCATCCATATGCTCATGTTGTTTTTGAAGCTCAGCACTCATGGTTGCCAGCATGAGACATGCAATATCATTCACATCATCAATATGCTTCTGATAAGTATTTTGCAGAACGCGAGTTGCATTCTCAGTAGGAGGAGCAAGTGAAGGAATTTCAATGACATGGAACTTACGCTCTTGCCTAAGGACAATCCTCAAATTCCTATACCAATCCAGGAAGTTAGTTCCTGTCAGCTTGTCCTTCTCAAGGGTTGCTCGTACGGAGAAAGTATTTGTATTGTTTGCCATTTAAATATCTACAATGTTTAAAATGCATAAAATAAATATAACCTATCATCTTCAGAACATGTGGTTGAACAGGTTCACGCTCTCCCTGTTTGCAAGCATACATTGCTTTGCTCGTGTCGAACCTTTCTTGACGAGCTTGTCCCTCAAACATTCTTTGAAGGTGTTCAATCATCTCATAAGCATCCATATGCTCATGTTGTTTTTGAAGCTCAGCACTCATGGTTGCCAGCATGAGACATGCAATATCATTCACATCATCAATATGCTTCTGATAAGTATTTTGCAGAACGCGAGTTGCATTCTCAGCAGAAGGAGCAAGTGAAGGAATTTCAATGACATGGAGCTTACGCTCTTGCCTGAGAACAATCCTCAAATTCCTATACCAATCCAGGAAGTTAGTTCCTGTCAGCTTGTCCTTCTCAAGGGTTGCTTGTACGGAGAAAGTATTTGTATTGTTTGCCATTTAAATATCTACAATGTTTAAAATGCATAAAATAAACATTAGATTGTCTGAGTTATTTATTATGTTCAAATGATTATGATATATTCATAATATATCTCCCACTATTTTTATCAAATTAATAGCCCTTACTTTTAATTTGGAAAGTATATCCCATAATTCTTTCTAGTGAGCCAAGATCCATATTTCGTCATGTCCTAAGTCAACCACTGGAAGTCCTTAAAAAATGATTATTTAGGTAGACAACAGTTGTCAATTATATCATATATAATTCTTGGATAGTTTGGTGAACAACGATTGATCTTATCTATCTAATAGACTTTTAACCAAACTCTATGCTTCTAAGTTCATAATGGTTGAATATAACCGTTTATTTTCACCTTATTATGAGGACTCGGTTAAGTTAGATCCAATGATACAACGGCCGAATATAACCGTTTATATTCGTCACATCTCACCACGATAGATAGGAGTCCTCTGCCACTGACAGTCCTTCCCCTAAACGATCTAGGATTCGATGAGTGTTCATTCATTGGAAAGCATCCGAGTAAAACTTAATATTTTGTTAAGGGGTTTAGAAAGTTTATAACGATCATGATCACATCATAAAGAGATCCTCAATTTTTTCTTGAACCAAATATTTCCAATTGACATTTTAAATTGTTCATTTCCCAGGTAGATGGAGGATACCAATGGTCACACTTAAAACCCATCAACCTTACGAATACGCATATCCGCTTTTGTCAGAAAATCCCAGTTATAGATATCAAAATCCATATTTAATTCTGTGTTTTAAAATCCATATTTCATAAACACAAGAATCTCATGATTGTTTGTTAATTTTAAAATCTTGAATCGTTACAGATTTTATCTTTCTTGAGCAGACATGGCATGGGTGTCGTATCTAATACATACATCATTCCAACACATACATATCTACACATGCATTCATATACATATATGTATTATGCGTAAATTAAACGTGTTTGGTTATGACCCCATCCTATGTGATATTTCCAAGCTAATGGAATTATCAAGGCCAATCTATGGTGGTTTCAAATACTACACTATAACATGTCTTTATCTTCTTCATTGCTCCATCATCTAGATTGCCTCCTAGCTTCCTTGATTCCAAGTCTCCATTGAACAATTACATTGAATAATAAATAAATCTATTCTAATAAAATTACAAGAAGAACTCGAGTTACATTCGAGATTAACAATTACAATGAATAAACGACATGCAAGTCGTATTTAGAAACCAAAACCATAAAACAAAACCACTATTCTATGGGTATTTAGGCCATAACCATCCACCATGTTATCACATAACACATGTAATATATCTCTGATTATATAAACATATCATATAATCATATATAATAAATTTCGAAATTTCAGAAAATCAAATAAATTTCAGAAAATAATAAATCGCCGTTTCGGGGCCTGTAACGTCGTCAGTCAGAAAACACGTATCGTTTGCGAAAATCGGACACTGGACACAGATTTCAGAAAATCTACCGAAGCCGTTTCAGAATTCGAATCGAATACGATTTCCATAACAAGAACAAACATGTATAATATACATACAGCAATACACACAATCATCCCATGTTTATACAACATATGAATATCATATATTCAAAATCATATAAAACATATATATCAATATATAGTCATGGCATATCATATATATGTTTACATACATCGAAAAACTGTTAAACACATAACCAAATCATCCCATTATACACGTAGCTCTGATGCCATTGAAGGGTTTCAGGCATGAAAACGCAGCGGAATTAACGTAAAAACAATAAAAAAATCGGAACCCAATCGCAGGATCCATGTATAACGTTGGATGATTATGGTGAAGAAGTCTGTACCTTAACAAAGCTTTCGTATGCTGTTTAATGGAGGTCCAGAAAGATGAATCATAGCAGTCCTTTGTTGCAAAGATTTGCTCTCTAAAGAAGTCCACACGAATGCCCGATCGTCCTACGATCACCGGAGTCGGTACTAGCCGAATTGTTTGCCTCTCTCTCTCTCTCTCTCTCTCTCTATCTTTCTCTAGCCTCTCTTGATGTTGAGCAGCCAGGGTTTTTCTCTAAAACGAAATTTGATGATTAAACCCTAATACTATACATCATTATGTATATATAGGGGAGAGAGAGATTTTGGGCCTAACCCTAATCCATGTGGTTTCCAAAACCCATTATGACTTTGGGTTATTATTATTATTAAATCTGAATTCTAATATAATTAATCAAGTCCCACTTAATTAATTCAATAATTAAATTCGAATAATAATAATACTTATTAAATCCGAATTCTAATATAATTAATCAAGTCTCACTTAATTAATTTAATAATTAAATTTGAATAAACAATAATATATTTAAATTCGTAATTTAAATAAACCTCTGTTTTGATGTTCTTTGTGTGTGACCCTTTAGATTATTATTACGTTGGCAATAATTTTATTATCTAATAATAAAATTATAAACAATGAGCGGCATCTAGTAATACATTATTGCTACCCAAGTAACAATAATAATTGGTGATTCAATTAAACCTTTCGTGAATAATGTTCCATGTAATATAATCCCTTTAACCTTATATTATAGATAAAACTCGAGGCATGTATAGTGTCATCCTCTTCAACGTTTAATCTTGGTTTTCTTGATCAATGAGTAGACTATTTAAACAAATCAATATTTGAGCATGGCCATGCATTTCATAGTCTCACGCAATCAAGAGGCCAATAATATCACTCCTAGAATTGGAGGGTTAAATCTTATATCTATCATTCATATTCCCCATACGATTCATAGCATACCCAATGTCCACCTTTATCATTACCCGGTTAAAGGTAACTTTGAGTGTAATCAAAGTATATTAATTCTCGTATAGAAATATAATGATTTCAAGTCAGAGGATCATTACATCATTATCACTATGAGATTTCTTATGACACTTATTAACATGTAGAATCTCACGGCGGGTCTTTCCAGTGTCATGTATTGATACATACACTTATGTTCTTGACTTTAGTATCACCATACTTATAACCAATGAGATGTGGTCATCTGTCAACAAACATACTAGTCTTATTGCATTATTACTGTCCTTAAATAATAATACTTGACTAGGGAATTTTAGGAATAAAATACTATTCATATAATCTCATTTTTAAGTCACATACTTAAAGATATATATTACGTATTAATATTCCAAGGACATTTATTATTCTTTCAATTTATTACGCAGTAAATAAAGACATAATAACTATTAATTAAATAATCACATAAAACATAATCCTTAATTGTTTTCAATAAAATATTAAAAGTATTGTCTCTAGGACACCAATACTAACATCTAGCACTAATGGCCAAACATGAAGATGAAGAAGCTAGTTCATCATCAAATCAAGTACTAGCTACCAACTTTTCTGAGCTTACAACTGATGAATGCAATAATACTATTAATGAAATGTCTAATGAATTGTACAATTTGCATGTCATTCTAAAATCTCTAAACACAGAAAACCTCAAGTTGAAGAACACCATTGATGCCTTAACTGAGAGGAATATTTTTCTTGAAAATGAACTTTTTTGTTTAGATAGATTCAAGTAGGAAAGTAAGGATGCTAGAAATGAACTAGTGAATAGTTTGAAAAGAGAAGAATTGTTAAAAGAACAATTGGCTGAAGATATTGAAACCATTAACAAATGGAATAGGTCTGCTAAAACTGCCAAACAAATTATTGATGTTCAGGGTGTAGATACTCTATGTGAACTCCCCAAATCAACAGGCAAGCCATTGGCTGATACTTCAATGGATAAAGATCAATCGACTGTTAATCCTTTATCAACTGATGAGGACTATCAATCTATTTATGCTGAATCGACTGATAAGCATCCATCGACAAGTAAATCTTCAATGGCTAACAAGAAGAACAAATTAAGCACTCTTATCAAGTTTGTTAAGAAAACTAAAAAGCAAGTTGAGGCTGAGGTTGAGAAGATTAACATAGGTAGCTTATCCAAGAAACAATTAAAAGCAAAATTAAAAAAAATAGCACTTGTGGAAATTACTCAAACTATGTCTGAGAAAAAGAAAAAGAATAGGAATGGTAACGTAGGCATAAATAAGTACAACAACTACACTCCTGACATGTATGCCCCTAGAAAGGTATGTGTTAAATTTGGTAGTGTAACTCATTTGTCTATGCAATGCAAGAATGAAAAGAAATCTATATCCTCAAATGATTTAAATGTACATGCCATGATTGTTAATGCCATGTTTACCAATTCTATGCTCATGAATGCCATGTCTTCTAATTTAGTTGCACCTAATGTTCATATGCCTTATGCACAAGTTCCATACATGTATAATCCCTTCTTTGCATATCCAAATATGAACATGCCAGGTATGCCATGGAACATGCCTAATGTAGATAATGAAATGCATGGAAATTCTGCCATGAGTTCCAAGGTGTCAAAGCCCCAAAAGTCAACTCCCAAAGTTAAAGTGGATTTAAACCCACCAAAATATAAGGAACCAAAGTTGGCAACTGGGGCTCAGGCTACAACTAATAAAAGAGGACCCAAGACAACTCTGGTAACAAAAACAACTTGATTATTTTATGTGTGTGCAGGGAAACATGAAGAAAAATCTTTGGTATTTGAATAGTGGATGTTCAAGGCACATGACTGGAGATTTGTCCCTGCTCATAAAGTTTGTGGAAAAGGCTGGCCCAGGAGTTACTTTTGGAGATAACAACAAAGGTTTTACTCTGGGATATGGCTCAATTGCAAAAAAATGTTATTATTGAACCTGTAGCACTAGTTGATGGATTGAAACACAATCTGCTCAGTATTAGCCAACTGTATGATAATGGTAATGGTGTGTGGTTTACAACTGGATCATGCATCATAGCTAACAAGGAATCTGGTAAAATTCTCTTAACTGGAGAAAGAAGAGGAAATGTCTATGTGGCTGATTTTCACTCTGTAAAGGCAAACTCAATGACATGCCTACTTAGCAAAGCCAATACAGATGAAAGTTGGATCTGGCACCAAGAAGCTAGCCCATTTGAATTTCAAAGCCATGAATCAATTGGTTAGAAAGAATTTGATTAGAGGCATTCCACAAATGGAATTCACCAAGGATGGACTATGTGATGCATGTCAAAAGGGAAAGCAAAGGAAAACATCATTCAAGTCAAAATCTGAATCATCAATTGACAAGCCTTTGGAATTATTACACATTGACTTATTTGGTCCAGTCAACATCATGTCAATTGCCAAAAAGAAATATGCCTTAGTCATTGTGGATGACTTCATAAGGTATTCTTGGGTATATTTCTTACACTCTAAGGATGAGGCAAGCAAATTAATTATCAATCATGTGAAGAATGTTGACAATGGCACTGAATGGAAGGTCAAGAAAATTAGAAGTGATAATGGTACTGAATTCAAGAATGTAACAATGAAAGAATTCTGTAAAGAAAAAGGTATCACCCATCATTTCTCTGCACCAAGAACTCCACAACAAAATGGAGTAGTTGAAAGGAAGAATAAGACCATGATTGAAGCTGCTAGAACTATGTTAGAAGAAGCAAAACTACCTATATACTTCTGGGCAGAAACAATTAATATTGCTTGCTACATTCAAAATATTTCCATGGTCAATCAAATTCAAGGCAAAACTCCATATCAGTTGATGAAGAAAGACAAGAAGCCAACAATTAATTTTCTTCATGTCTTTGGCTGCAAATGCTTTGTATTGAGGAATCAAGGTGAAAATCTAGGAAAATTTGAAGCCAAGGCTAATGAAGCTATATTTGTTGGATATGGGATAACAACCAAAGCTTACAGAGTCTACAATCTTAGATTACACATTGTTATGGAATCTATGCATGTAGTCTTTGATGATAAGAAGATACAAGGGTTGTTTGATGAAGGATTTCATGACTTATTGCACTTTGAAAATGAATCCACAAACAATATTGAAGATAGTGATGATGATGTGGAAATTTCAATTGGTACCCTAGAGATTTTGGATTTGATCTAATTGGTTATTCAGATGCAGACTATGCAGGTTGCAGAATTGACAGAAAAAGCACTACAACCACCTATCAATTTCTAGGAAATAAGCTTGTATATTGTTTTAGCAAGAAGTAGAATTCAGTGTCTACATCTACTGCAGAAGCTGAATACGTTGCAGCTGGAAGTTGCTGTGCACAAATATTATGGATGAGGAATCAACTACTTCACTATGGGCTTAACATGAACAAGTTTCCTATTTTCTGTGATAACACAACTGCATCCTGTGCAACATTCCTGAACCAAACACATTGACATAAGGTATCACTTCATTAGGGAACATGTAATGAATGGTACAGTTGAATTATATTTTGTCCCTAGTGAAAGACAACTTGCAGACATTTTTACCAAGCCATTAGATGAATCTACTTTCAATACATTGGTCTTTGATTTAGGTATGCTTAATTATATTTAATCCTTCAAATGTCTATCAATTGATAGATATTTGTAGCTATCGACTGATAAATATATCAATTGATGCTATATTTATTTATCGATGGATAAAAGTACCTGTCGATGGATAAGTTAATTACCGATCGATGACCTAGAATTTAAAGGGGTCCATGTCATCAATCGACCTGTACAAATTCTAGCCGTTGATTACTTATTTTATCAATTGATTAATACATACATTCTTGTATGTATAACAATCGATTGCCAAAAATGGTAATTTCTACTTTTCAGTTTTTTTTCCAACGGTCGATTAAGTTCTATTTTGAGTAAGAAATTGATTGAGAAATCAGTAAATATAAATAGTGAGATTAAAACATCTGTTAATTCTTACTTGTAATTTTACTAACAATTTATCTATCTCTTTCTCAATCTAAGAACTCAATCTCTAACCCTTTTCTCTCAGTACTCAATTCTCTTAATATCTTCAAAGCTTTTGTTCTACTTAAGAAAATGGCATCTTCATCCAAGAAAATCTCTCAAGCCGGGTTCATTTACGAATTGAATAATTTTGTGGCTTGCACTGTGGTTGAAGAGGCTCCAAGGGAATTTCATCCATTGATGCAATTCCTGGGAAGTGGCAAGATACAAAGAGCATTGAAGGAAGCGCCAACAATAATATACAATCTGGTAGAAGAGTTTTGGACCTCTGCAGAAGTTGTTGATAACTTCTCAAGCATCAAATTCAACTGTAAAGGACAAGAGTACATTCTTACTACTTTAATTTTAAATGAATGTTTAGATTTGCCTGTTAATAATACTAATAATGTGCCTTGTGAATCAGATATTAAAAACATGCTTAGGGATGTCAATTATGCAAATCCTGACATTAATTTAGGTCAAGTAGTTAGAAAACATCTTAGGAGAGAATGGTCTTATTTCTTTGATGCTATAATAAAATGCTTTAGTGATAAAATTAGTAATTTTGATGCCATAACTTCAAGCATGCAACAAATAGCATATAGTGTGTTGTTTGATGAATATCACGATTTATCTTCTATTTTGCTATCTGAGATTGCTGCTAAGTTAGGTAAGAAACATGATAGGTCTAATCATATATACTATGCTAGATTTATCATGATTTTCATTAACCTCTTTGTCAAAGAAATTGAGATTTGCAGGGAAACTGAAACCCTTGAGTGTTGGACTCAAAACAAAAGGGTCTTCAAAGACCTGGTAAGGATCAATCTTCACAACAATGTGGAATTGATCTATCCCCCTTTTGTTCAGGTATTTATCTCTACATTAACTTCTTCCACTCCCCAATATTCTTTGCCTTCTATGGTTATGGAGGGTGTTAGTAATGACTCCAACCCTCCTACCCAAGCCACACATCTAGTTTCTAAGTCCAAATCTAAAAAGCCAACCTCAAAAGGTTCCCAAAAACCCGTTATTAAAAAATCCAAGAAAAGAAACATAACTGTTGTGGTAAATAGACTAGAAGGAGATGTAGGTAGTGAGGGAACTAGGGAACATTAAAGAACCCACTCCACTCCACAATCTCCCAAAAGACTGTGGATATTAATATGGACAATATCACACCTCTATTGTCATCCTCTCAAAAGGATGACAGTATTGAAAATAGCCCACAACCAGGGGCACATCATGTTGCTTTAATCAACAATGATTGTGAAAACATATCATATGATTTAATAGCCAATCAGAAGCAAACATTGAATCTCTTTCGTGTGTTTGGAGGAAATTGATATTTATTGAAGTTTTATATGAGTATCTTGGCAAGTTTGAAGTTATGGGTCATGAAATAATTTTCTAGGCTACTCATTGAAGTCGAAATCTTATGAGGCATATGTGATTGAAAACCAGAAGGTGATTGCAAGCCTAAATGTATCGTCCAACTACACCGAGCTCCCAAGCATTCAAATGAAAGATAATTCTGAATCTTTGAAGTCTGACATCTTGTCAGAGTCAAATTCAGATACTGATGTTGAAACTGAGGTTGCAGAAGGAATCAATGATAATGATGATGATTCAGATCCTATTAGTGGAAATGGTAGTGAATCTACACAACTCGTGAACTTTAACAGAATCCACCTAACAAGGTGAAGGATCTTCAACATGTCCTAGCAGTAACTTAAGGGGAGCAAATAAAAGAAGGATCTACTAGTCGCACACAACACAATGAAGATCAAAGGAATACATCAAGAACATATCTGCCAAGACAAAAGGTTTGAAGTCAAAGTCATTCCTGGAGTCTAGTTCTTAGTAAATTGGATTATTGAGTAAAGGCTAAAAGTGCTTATCAAAATGAACATATTTTTTTTCAGGACCTAACATTTGGTATCCCAAAGAATAGTGAAGAAGCACTGATTGATCCAGATTGAGTGATTGCAATGCAAGATGATCTCAATCAGTTTGAAGGCAGAATCTACAGAAGCTGGAACCTAGACCACAAGACAAGACTGTATTTGGTATTGTAAGGGGTTTTCAGAGACTGGATAATTACTGCCATTGTTATGAGGGACAAAGCCAAACTGGTTGCTATGGGTTACTATAAAGTAGAAGGTATCGACGATGATGAGAACATAATCTTCGGGACTTTCAAGATCAAACAGTTAGCACTAGTGACGAGACTTGATCCTATTAAGGCTGAACAAGTTGATGACCTAACAGTAGGATATCCCTAGCACATGCTGAGCATTCAAGCATGAATATCTATCAGATGAATGTGAACAAGTGCTCTCCTGAATGGTGAGTTAGAAGTTGAAGTTGATGTACAACATTTCCTGGACTTTGAAGTTGCAGATCATTGGAATTTATATATCATCCTCTTCACAAGCTCTCTATGAATGGAGTTAAGGATTCAAGCAAATCGTCAAGGACATGGTATGACACTCTAACTAGTTTATTACTTGAAAATGATTTTAGTAGAGTCATTATATATAAATATCTCTTTAGAATACAAGGCACACACACAATATAATATATGTGCAAGTATACCATGATTATATTATATGTGGGTATACTAATGAAAACTTGTGCAAGAGATATTTTGCTAGGTAAATGCAGAGTAGGTACAAGATGAGCATGTTGGAAGAGTTGCAATTCTTTTTGGATTACAATTAATTCATAAGAATGATGGCAATTAAAGCAAGTCAAAGATCTTTTGAAAATGCGCAATTTGGAAGATTCTAGACCTGCCAAGACTTCTTGCCAATAAATCACTAAGCTTGATCAGGGCCAATAAGGTATATGAACTAAAGTGATAAGCTATAGAGGTATGATCAGTTTATTACTTATTCAAGTACATAAAGACCATATATTTTATTCTCAATATGCCTATGTGCAAGTTTCGAAGTGGATAATAGAGAATCTTATCTTATAGCTAAGTTATGAATTGTTAGATATCTTAGGAGATCACCAATTCTTAGAATCAGGTACCCTGAAGATAATAGGTTTAACCTAATTGGCTATATAGATATAGATGATGCAGGTTATAAGAAAGACAAGGAAGTAATTCCTAGAAGCTGTCAATTTCATGGAAGAAGTTGACTTCTTGCTGAAATGAGAAGAAGGCATTCAACACATATAGTTGCAGCAAAGGCTAAATTTAAAGCAGCTAGTGAATGTGATGCTCTGATCTTCTGGACAAGGAAACTTCTTCAACTCCCACAACTCTGTTGATCTCTCTACACCACTCACAGAACAAACACAAGGACATCATGTATCATTTCTTTCGAGAGTTTTCCATAGTAGAATAACTTGCAGATCTTTGCTAAATAACTTGATGAATTTATTTTGTCTAAGTTGGTTAGTGAACTTGAGATATTATTTATATGCATATTTGTTGGAAATCCCATCTGCAAGGAATTCTTAAATGACTTCACAAGTATTAAATCGTCTATATTTAAAGGACTTGTGAATTTATTCCAAATCACCTCATGCTTTTTGTTATTAGTTTATTTAACATGCTTACAATGTTATATGCATATGTGGTAGTTAAATGATTTAGCATAAGTTAGCAGTATAATTATTTGTAGGTTAAATATTTGATGAATATTAGTCAATGATATCTTGCTTAATTGCTATGATATTTTTAAATATTTTGTTATAAATAGATGTGACACTTTTAGTATTAGTGATATTATTTAGGATTTCTGTTTTAAGTAATTAATGCATATTTCAAAAATCACTAATATTGGAAGCTGAATTATTTTCTAAGTTATGTGTATAAAATTCTCAATGTTTTATATACTTAGAAAATATTTATAAAGTATGATTTTGTAAGCAATTAGTTGTAATTAAGATAACAAGTATTAAATGTCTATATTTAAAAGACTTATGAATTTCTTTTCAACTATATCCTCGAGTTTACGTATATCATTAATAATTGTTATGAGTATAATTGCAATATACTTGAGTGACAATTATTAGATATAGTGTAGGAAGTTATATGCTAATATTCAATTTTATGAATATTAATATTTAGCGAAATTATTTTATTTTATTAAAATTATGGATTGAAGCAATTCAATGTTTATTAGTTTCATAATTTAGATTTGATAAAATATTAGAAGCATAATTTCTTGCATTTTAAAATTATTGATAAATATCAAGTAATGATATTTTGTTAATGTTTCCTTGCAATTAATTGTGATATTTTTAATATTAGTGATAATATTTGTTACTTATCTGAAATCACTAATAATAAAAATATGCCTAAATGCTTATTGTTCTACTGAATGATTGCCATGTCTATTTGATATATATGCATGTTATTGGTAATTGCTTAGTATAACATAAGTATTTAATTTATTTTGATGTACTTAAATTATGATGATATAAATCAATTATGTGATATATCTGTTCCATAGTTTAAGTATATTAAAATAGATTTGCAGTATGATTATTTGTAGTATAATTATTCTCTGTTATTATTCTGTGATAATTGAATAATATTTTATTACAAAATAATTGTGATATATTGATACTAATGGATTTGCTTAGTCTTTATTCTAAGTAAAAATTGGTTTTTGAAAAAGCCGTTAGTATCAATATATTTAATTTTCTTTCTTTAACTGAATTTTAAACCTGAATGTATTTAAAAGAAATTCTTGTCTATTTCTTTTCCAAAATGTTTTATCTTACAATAAATTTACTTTCTCTCAGTTTTAAAGAAGAAAACATCAAAATTCTTTTTCAAAACTTCTCTTTTGAAAATCTTTTGATTTACAGCCCTTCTTTGATTTCTAAATCCTAGGGTGTGAATCAAATTTTTCTTGAGGATAATCTTCTTTAAATCTCAAAATATTTTATCCTCTCTTAAAAACTGGTTTTAAATGTTATATTTTCAAAACCGTTTTCTCTCTTAATTTTTCTTTTAAAGTGGCAACAACTTTGTGACTGCTATTTTATTTGGAGAAATTGTTTTTAACTTCGAGGTATCAATCACTTGTAAAATGATTTGTTTTCAAACACCTGTTTCAATGTATTTTTCACATTGATTCATAGTACCTAAATAGTAGTTTTTGCTTTGAAGGCCTATTACTGTATTGTTAAGCATACATCCAACCCCAATTGTCATGTGTTTATTTTAAGTCAGGGTTACTATCAGGCGGACGAAAATGATGTACATCATAATTGCATTATGAGTCGGAAAATCATAGTCCTCTATCTGATAAGGATGTTTTGCAAAACCGTTTTCAAAACATACAGTGCAAAGGTTTAAAGGAAAATAGTCATTTTATCGAGATATAATTTGGTAAGAGAGTTGAATTTCTTTTTTGGTGTAAATTCCCGCGTTTTATTATGGGAAGTTAGCCTTATAAGAACTTCACAAGGGATATGAACTTTCTTCTCTGATACACTTTCCCACGTTTTATTATGGGATACGTATCTTAATGAAAATTTCGTATCATGCTCTGAAATGATAAATCTTTAGATCCGACAAAACTCTTTTACTAAAAGCACTTTAATGCAATCTATTACCGTTCCTTATTATATTTTTCCTTCTCTTTGAGATGGAAAATATGTTTTGGAATGTTATGGTGATTATCCTTTTATCTTGATTGATTCTATCCGTTTAGCCCCCAGTGGCTTTAGAAGCTGGCCAAGAGGTTGAAAACCCATCAATCTCTTACCCAGGCCATAGTATCAAACACTTATTCATCCACTTCCATATATTAACCCCTGGAGATATAAGTAACACATGTTTGTTAGAGGTTGATTAAGGAGGAACTACACTTGATGCAGCAAATAAGGATGAAGTCGGAAGTGCACCCACAGCTCTTCCTCTAGAGAAAAAAAGTAGTATATAAACTGAGGTAACTATAAGCTCATTTGCATCTTCTCAAAAGGATGCAGAGTTGAAAAGGTAATTAAACTGTCTCTGGAATCATTCTCTCAGCAGGGAGAGTCCATTGAAATTCGCTCGTCAGCCAGAGCACCTTGTAATGAGTTAAGCACACCACTGGCACTCACGTTAATGGGAAGCCTAAATAGATAAATTCTAGGAACATATTGCAAGGCGTGCAGAGTGAGAGGTATAGGCATTCAGAGGAGATGCGGACTCTAATTTGCCATACATTACATTGTCCAAGGTATCTACCTCAAACAGAAGTTAATCTTCTGCATCCCGAAAGGGAGATCTCTTGTTCAGATTTATCTGGGCTTGAGAGGCAACTACTTGGAAAGAATTCTTCAGATGAATCAAATAGGGTATTTTATACAAAATTCCAGTCACCGGGTTACGAGGGAAACGTAGGCTCTAAATTTTCATTCATTACATTGCCTACTATGTCGCCCCTCGTGAAAGAAACATTTCCAGATCCTGAAAAGGAAGTCCACCTCCCATTTATGGAGAATGTGTGAGGCAACTCCTTGATAGAACAAGGTAGGATTCCCTAGCAGATATTAATATCTTGGGATAACCCATCTCAAAGAGTTGAGGCTCCACTAGACAGTGATTTAGCAAAAGCTATTGAGTCTGGTGTTGAGATAGTGCTTATGCATGATAAATCAAGAACACCTCTACGAGGAAATTCTCCACTTGATAGTGATTTAGTTCATTCTGATGAATCAGGTGATGATAATATAAATAAATTGACGGATTTCACTTGCAAGTACAGAAGGCTATATTTGAAATGCAGAGTGAAAGTGAGAAAGAGAAACACTTAAGTGAAAGTGAGGGAGAGATACACTTGAGTGGGAGATATGCAGAGACAGAGTGAAACACTTCAAAGTTCTCGACAATTTAGTGTAAACACCAACAGAACGTAGTAGAAGTGAGGAAATCATACTTACCCTTGCTACTTTCTACTTCTGAAAGAAAAGCTACTATGTTTTCCCAATCAATGACAGATGAGAACCTACTTTGGAAGACAAGCTATTTGAAAGATCATGGGCTATTGGAGGATTCCTCAACTAAGGGGAGAATTTAGTATACAAGAAAAAGCAAAAAAAGGAGAAGGTCATATCTTCGAATCCTTAGGAGAAGTTAATATCCTTAGGGGGATAATTTAGGCAAGAAAAAGAAGAAAATCTTATCTTCTGATCCTCATGGGAAACAACAAAATATGGGAGAATTATCAAGAAACTGTATTCTATACTTGAAAGGAGTTGTCAGTAGAGGATTCCTCATCCAAGAGAGATGCACAGAAAAGAATTGACACTTCCATTGTTCATCTGAAGGGGAGAAGAAGAAAAAGAAGAAGAATCACATTCTCAGGGGGAGAACATTATTTGAGCTATGTTCTATTGAAGATGTTCCTAGGAATATTGATTTTTATGATGCTCTGTTCATGCTAAGTTCTTTAAGTTCAAACTATGAAGGATTTTGAAGCAGAGAGAGCTCAAACATAGAGAAATGAAGATGAAACTACATGAATATCAGTTCAGTGCTAGAGTAACAAACATCTTTCATTTTAGTTACACAAGAAATCTGGAAATGCAGAATCTGATCCAGAAAAACAAGTAGCATTATTTACAAGTCCCGTACAATTACTTTTTCTAGTTGTTAGTTGAGTTATCCTCTCTATGAGATTTGTTTGCTAAGTTTAACAATCAAATAGGGGGAGATTGTTGGTGAGATTACGAAGCTGTATAAATAGTAATCGTGATAACTCAACACTAGAAAATGACAAGTAAATAATATTACGCCTATACAAAAATCAGGAAGAAATGAAGACAAGGCGGATACAGTGAATCAAGACATTAGAAGAAGTTTTGAAGTCTACTACGGGTCATTGAGAGAAGTACATTAATATGTTCATGCCTCAGTGAAGAATAATGGTTGAAGATTTTCAGGGTTTTAGAAGTGTTGAAGATTCAGTACAGAAGTGCCACTAGAAGATTTCAGTGTAACGACATTGATTGAAGATAGACAGTGTTCGAAGCATAGGAATCTAGAAGGATTGAAGTCAAGGTAAAGACAAAGGTTAAAGAAGACAACTGCAGTCTTGAAGCTATTGAAGGGTTTCGAGGCACAAACGCAGCGGAAAAACGTAAAAAATAAATACAAAACGTAATATAAATCGAAACCCTCCACAGGATCCATGCGAAAACAAAAGATTTAATTCGGAGATTAAGAACAAATACCTTAAAAAGTTTTAATAGTTAATCAATGAAAGATTAATGGAGGTCCAAAGCTTGTTTAATCACCACGTATCCCGCTCACGCGATCTACGCTCTACGGTATCCACACGAACACTTTTCATGAAGGATTGATGTGTACTAGCACCCGAAAATTGCTTCTCTCTCTTCAGCTTTCTCTTTTCTCGAAAGGGCCAGGGTTTTAGAAAAATATGTGTCAATCATTAAATCAGCCAATAAAGAGAATATATAGAGAGAAGAATAAGTTTTATAATTATAATCTAATTATAATTAATACTAATCCAAAATTCTAAATTATTTAATTAAGTCTCATTTAATTAATTAATTACTAATTTTGGAATTAGTTTAAGTAATTCATTTATTCTATTTATATAATTAATTAAGTCATACTTAATTAATATCATAAATAAAATAAATTACTTATTTAATTTAAATTCATAATTTAAATTATTTCTTCTTCAAGCATTCTTTGTGTGTGACCCTGTAGGTTATTATTACGTTGATAATAATTTTAATATCTAATTAAAAAGATAAACAATGATAATAATTCCAACAAGGTGTGATCCCTCCTATCAAAAAAAATTTTCTTTGATATTTTCTACTTCATCTTTATAGTCTTTGATATCTAATATAATGTCTTTACTAATTGTAAGCACGTTATAACAATTATCAAGTTCTAAATTTTCCTTGTAGGCCTAAAATTAAGTAACGAGTTCCTTCAACCAGATAAACTACCTTTACTCCAAATCCAACCTGATACTCGAAGCATGACCATTACTGATCAACTTCTTCCGATCTTCCAAATAAGCATGACATTTTAATTTCCAGTTTTCCAATTTTTCATAGAAGCGACAATCGTCTTCTTTGTCAACACCTCATTCAGACTTTAGAGTCTGTTTTGGGATTGGACTTTGGTTTGATAAGGAAACTAGATCAAATCTTCTCCTTGCCTTTCCATTTTCCTTTCCCTTTTGCATTCCATATGTTTACCATCATTATAGTAATAGTTTATGCATTTATCATGTTGTTTTCAGCAGTTCTCAACATGCTTAGCACCTCAATAGGTGTTTCACCAATCTTATTCATTTTGTTGTTCATAACAAACTAAGAATATTTATTGTCTAAAAATTGTAAGATCAAATCTAGAGAGCCTCTAGACCAATCTAGAAATCCAAAATATCAAGGTATTCATTATACCTTATAGTCTTTAGAACATGTGGTGTAACCGGGTCTCACTCTCCCTACTTGTAAGTGTATAGTACCCTTTAATCGTCAAATATATCTTGAAGATTCTGTCCCTCAAATATCCTTTAAGGGTGCTTAATCGTCTCACAAGCATCTATATGCTCGTGTTGCTTTTTAAGCTCAGCACTCATAGGTGCAAGCATGAGACATGAAACATCAGTCGCAACATCAATTTACTTCCAATAAGTAGTATCATTTGGACATGTTACATTCTCAGCTTTAATAGCAGGGGAAGAGATTTGACTAACATCATGGTGCCCGAGGACGATCCTCAAGCTCCTATGTCAGTCGATGAAATTTGTTCTCGTCAATTTGTCCTTCTCAAGAACTGATCGTATAGAGAAGTTGTTTATGTTTATCATTTGATATCTATAATATTAAAGTGTATAAAATAAACTAGATTGCAGATTTAATATTAATTATGTTTTAGTGATTATGGTATATCATCATATACCTCCCACTATTTTAATCAAACTAATAGCACTAACTATTAATTCGGAAAACATTTCTTTAAATCTTTCTAGTGAGCCAAGATCCATATTTCATCCATGTTTTAAGATAGCATTGACTAATACACCCAAAAAATGATTATTTAGGTAGACAACATTTATCGATTATATCAAATATAACTCCTGGAAAGTTTGGTGGAACAACCATTTGTACACATTTATCCAATAAATCTCACCAAACTCTATGCCACTAAACTCACAATCCTATTGTGATGATTTAGTTAAGTTAGACCCAATGTTTTAACAAACTAAGTTACTTACTTATCACGTCTTCCCATGATTGATAAAAGCACCTTACTTTGGCAAACCCATTCCTTCTCAATTTAGATTTTGACGAGTATTAAATATTGGAAGACATCCGATTAACTTAATATGTATTTAGGGATTTTAATGTTTATATGAATGATCATGATCCCATCATAAAGAGATTCTCAATTTTTCCTTGATCAAATAATCCATTTCAATATTCGTCAATGGTTCGATTTCCAGATCGTCGGAGAAGTCACAAACGAACTCACTTAAAACCCAACTTTCTTACGAATAATAATTCGCTTTTGACAAAATCTCCCCATATCAGAAAAAGAAAATTCATATTCAATACCGTGTTTCATAAACACAAGATTCCCATGACCGTTTATTTAATTTTAAAATCTTGAATCATTACAGATTTTATCTTTCTTAAGCAGGCATGCCATGGGTGTCGTATCTAATACATACATCATTCCAACGCATACATATCTACACATGCATTCATATACATATATGTATTGTGCATAAATTAAACGGGTTTGGTTATGGCCCCATCTTATGTGATATTTCCAAGCTAATGAAATTATCAAGGTTAATCTATGCTCGTTTCAAATACTACAATATTACATGTCTTTATCTTCTTCATTGCTCTATCATCTGGATTGCATCCTAGCTTCCTTGCTTCCAAGTCTCCATTGAACAATTACATTGAATAATAAAGAAATCTATTCTAATGAAATTACAAGAAGAACTCGAGTTACATTCAAGATTAACAATTACAATGAATAAACGACATGCAAGTCGTATTTAGAAATCAACACCATAAAACAAAACCACTATCCTATGGGTCTTTAGGCCATAACCATCCACCATGTTATCACATAACACATTTAATAAATCTCAGATTATATAAATATATCATATAATCATATATAACAAATTTTGAAATTTCAAAAAATCAATTAAATTTCAGTAAATAACAAATCACCGTTTTGGGGTCTGTTACGTCATCAAATGGCTTACACACGCGAAGCTGACTTTTTCAGTATTGTCTAGTGACACAATTCCATTCATAAAACACATATCGTTTGTGAAAATCGGACACTGGACACAGATTTCAGAAAATCTACCGATGCCGTTTCAGAATTCGTATCGAATATGATTCCCATAATAAGAACAAACATGTATCATATACATACAGCAATACACACAATCATCACATGATTATACATCACATGAATATCATATATTCAAAATCATATATACACACATATATATATACATATTATATCGCAATAAAATCATGGCGGTCATATACATGCTCATATATATGTAAAATTGTTAAACACATAACTGAATTAAAACGTTTCGCAAGTAGTTATGATATCATTGAAAGGTTTCGAGGCACAAATACAGCGGAAAAATACGAAAAATAAATACAAAACGTAATATAAATCGAAACCCATGGCAGGATCCATGCGAAAACAAAATATTTAATTCAGAGATTAAGAACAAATACCTTAAAAAGCTTTAATAGTTCATCAATGGAAGATTAATGGAGGTCCAAAGCTTGTTTAATCATCACGTATCCCGCTCAGCGATCTACGCTCTACGGTATCCACACGAACACTTTTCATGAAGGATTGATGTGTACTAGCACCCGAAAATTGCTTCTCTCTCTCTTTATCTTTCTCTTTTCTCAAAACGGCTAGGGTTTTAGAAAAATATGTGTCAATCATTAAATCAGCCAATAAAGAGATTATATAGAGAGATGAATAAGTTTTCTAATTATAATCTAATTATAATTAATACTAATCCAAAATTATAAATTATTTAATTAAGTCTCACTTAATTAATTAATTACTAATTTTGGAATTATTTTAAGTAATTCATTTATTCTATTTATATAATTAATTCTCCTTCAAGCATTCTTTGTGTGTGACCCTGTAGGTTATTATTACGTTAACAATAATTTTAATATCTAATTAAAATTATAAACAATGAGCGGCATCTAGTAATACATCATTGCTACTCAAGTAATAATAATAAAATTAGTGATTTGATTAAGCCTTTCGTTAATAATGTTCCATGTAATATAATCCCTTTAACCTTATATTATAGATCAAACTCGAGGCATGTATCGTGTCATCCTCTTCAATGTTTAATCCAGGTTTCCTTGATCAATGAGTAGACTATTAAGCAAATCAATATTTGAGCACGGCCATGCATTTTATAGTCTCACTCAATCAAGAGGCCAATAATATCACTCCTAAATAGGAAGATTAAATCTTTTATCTATCATTCATATTTTTCATACGATTCATAGTATACCCAATGTCCACTTTTATCATCTCCCAGTTAAAGGTAACTTTTAGTGTAATCAAAGTATATTAATTTTCGTATAAAAATATAATGATTTCAAGTTAGAGGATCATTATATCATTATCACAATGAGAATTTCTTATGACACTTATTAATATGTAGAATCTCACGGTGGGTCATTCCAGTGCCATTTATTGAGACATGCACTTATGTTCTTGACTTTAGTATCACCATACATATGACCAATGAGATGTGGTCATCTGTCAACAAACATACTAGTCTTATTGCATTATTATTGTCCTTATATAATAATACTCAACTAGGAAATTTTAGAAATAAGATACTATTAATATAATATCATTTTTAAGTCACATACTTAAAGATATATAATACGTATCAAAATTCCAAGGACATTTATTATGCTTTCAATTTATTACGCAGTAAATAAAAATAATCAATAAATAATTATCAATAAAACATAATCCTTAATAATAAAATATTTTCCTTAAAAATATAAAATTTATTGTCTCTAGGGCACAATTATTAATAATTATACTCACTGAAAGAAGTTCAGGTATATGTTCAAGCGTCAGTTAAGAACATATAATGATGTATTAAAGATTGTGGTAATAATGGAGACGTTGTCTAAGTACCAGAAAAGGTTTCAGTGAAAGTACTATGTTTATTGACAGTCAATGTTCAAAGCAATGAAGTTGCTGTAAACTTAACAATGTACGTAAGACTATAATATGAAGACTTGGATCGAAGTTAGTCGTCTGTGAACCAGACCAGTTGCACTTGGCGTCAGCAGTTTGTGAAACAAACTTATTAAAATTTATAAAATAAACTTATAAAAGTTTATAAATTAAATTTTATGAAAGTTTATAAAATAAATTTAATTTAAAATTTAAAAAATAAACTAATTAAAATTTATAACATAAACTAATAAAAGTTTATAATATAAATTTTATAAAAGATTATAAAATAAATATAATTTAAAATTAAAAAAATAAACTAATAAAAA
This sequence comes from Oenanthe sinensis, assembly GCA_028671895.1. Taxonomy (NCBI): domain Eukaryota; kingdom Viridiplantae; phylum Streptophyta; class Magnoliopsida; order Apiales; family Apiaceae; genus Oenanthe; species Oenanthe sinensis. Next base: position 5,395,709 of record JAPMAC010000231.1, read on the forward strand.
TTTATAACATAAACTAATAAAAATTATAAAATAAATTTTATAAAGTTTATAAAATAAATTTTATAAAGTTTATATTTAAACTTCTTTAACAAGGCCTCCATTCTGAGTCCATCCAGCTTCAGCACAGTGAGTTTTACTGAGGTATGGATCTTGATTTGTATATCAATTAGTCTGCTCTGATACCAATTGTTAGGTCCCAGAAGTATCGTAGAAGGGGGGTTGAATACGATACTCACTAAATTAAAAAATTCTTTCGAATCTTTTGTGGATAAATAATTTAGAGTTCGGTTAGTGGGTTCGAATTCATGAGGTGAATAGTGTTTAAGAGGCTGGCTTACTAATTTTCTATTTTAATGAATAAATAATAAAGTTTTAGAAAATTAGCAAGTAATTAAACAAGACAAGTTTCGGGGAATATATTTTTCTTATATAAACTCAGAGGGGTGCTACACCCGGTTTTAATGAACCAGTTTCTGAAGAATAAATTAGTTCTTCGCTATAATAAAGAGATATGACTGATTCCTATTACAATGTATAGATCTGTGAATGTACAAAAAGGAAATCAATCTAACAGAGAGTATTTTATAATAGCCCTATATTTTTACAATATAATGAACCGGCTAGATTATAAAACTCCGGTGAAGAAGGTATGTGTATAACTTTGTATCTCTTCTTCTCCGGCTTCTGTTTCTCTCTCTGTATCTCTCTGTGTGGTTGTGTGTATTCACTCACATACATCCATCCATATCAAATGAATTAGATTCATTTGTTTATATAATGTGGACTTTACAATAATTGACCAGCTTTCTAAGTGTCGACAACTTCTCCCATGTATGTTGACTTGAGTTGACTTTGAGAATCTCGTGGATATTTTCTAAGTGTCGAATATTGTTTCCATGTATTAGTACTTAGAAAATAATCCATGTCTCATAGAGGGTCAATGTGTTGAATAATATTGCCTTGTATGTTGACTAGAGTTGACTTGATTTGACTTTGACAACATGTGTCGATTTCTCTTGGTGCATGACCTATGTGTCGATTTTTGTCTCCTCCTTAATGCCTTAGAATCATTTCCACGAAGAATAACCACATGTGTCGAATTCTAATCTCAATGTATAGCCATGTATCGATTTTACTCCCCATGTATATGCCTTAGAATAATTTACATCATTCCAAGATCCTATGTGTCAAATTCCACCACCTTGTATGAGTATGTGTCGATTTTACTTCCTTGTTGAATTGACTTAGAATCTTTTTGTAATCCTAGAGGTTATGTGTCAAATATTAACTCCCTTGTATAGCATGTGTCAAATTTCTTCACCTAGTAATACTATATGTCAATTTTTTCCACCATGTATACATGACTTAGATTTTTTTTGGCATCTTGAAGGCATGTGTCGAATATAGTTCCCTTGTACTGATATGTGTCGAATTTTTTCACCTAGTATAACTAAGTGTCAATTTTCTCCACCTTTTATAATGACTTGGAGTATTTTCAATTTCTTTTCAATCCTTACATACTTGGCTTCACTTGGCTTCCTATCAATTCTTCTTGTACAATAAACATGTTAACTAATTCCTTTGTATTGTCACTTAGTGCACTGGTCTGATTCACAAATGACTAACACTGATCTTGATCTTCATATTTTCAGTAAAATCAAATGACAGGAATGCAACAGTTCTTTATTACTTCGAACACTGACTGTCAATAAACCTGTACTTGCACTAGAATCTTTTCTGGTACTTAAACAACGTCTTCATTACTACTACAAACCTGAATACTTCATTCTATGTTCTTCACTGACGCTTGAACATATAAATGAACTTCTTTCAGTGAGTATAACTTCAAGACTGACATGGTTATTAGTGAGGCTATTGCTTCTGAAACGAATGACGGGTATGTTACCTAAACCCTAATTAATTTCCACTTATCTGTCAAATGAATGGTTGATTGATACTGGAGCTAGTGTACATATTTGTACTGATATTACTCTGTTTGTATCTTATCAACAGATTCAAGGCATGATAGTGACGATGGGGAATGCTAGTGCTGCTCAAGTACTTGGAGTAGGAAACGTGGACCTGAAGCTTGCTTCTAGGCGTGTTATATCCCTCACAAGAGTGCATCATGTTCCTGACATTCGTAGAAACATAATAAGTGGAAGTTTTTTAGTTATAAATGGTTTCAAACTTTCTTTGAAGTGTAATAAAGTAGTCATTACCCATACTGGTGTATTTTTTGGCAAAGGTTACTTGTCTGATAGATTATTTTTAATAAATGTTGACCCTGTTTTGGGCAGTTTTATTAATGATAATGTTGATCCTTCTGTTAATTTTGTTGAATCATACAATTTATGGCACTCACGTCTTGGTCATCTAAATTTTGGTGCTCTAAAGAATATGGTGAATTTAGAGTTGATTCCAAAGCATGTCATTGAAAAGAAATCTAAATATAAAGTATGTATGACTGTTAAACTAACTAGGAAACCCTCTCATATTGTTATTAGGGATTCAGAAGTATTAAAATTAGTCCACACAAACATATGTGAATTCGGTGGTGTTTTGACTAAGAATCATAATATATATTTCATTACCTTTATTGATGATTGTAGTAGATATTGTCATGTTTATTTGCTTAAGCATAAAGATTAAGCACTTGATAAATTCATTATGTATAAAAATAAAGCTAAACACAAACTGGCAAAGTGCTTAAATGTTTGAGGTCTTATAGAGGTGGAGAGTATACGGGTATCTCGTTTAATGAATTTTGCAAAAGCAATGGTATAGTTCACGAGGTAACTCTACCATACACTCCTGAGTCTAATGGGGTGGCAGAACGAAAGAACAAAACATTTAAAGATATGATTAATAGTATGCTGATTAACTCTGGATTGCCTAAGTACATGTGGGGAGAGGCTCTGAATATGACTTGCCATATTCTGAACAGAGTCCCTATGAAATATATGGACAAGATGTTAGTATTGGTGTCCTAGAGACAATACTTTTAATGTTTTATTGAAAACAATTAAGGATTATGTTTTATGTGATTATTTAATTATTATTTATTATGTCTTTATTTACTGCGTTATAAATTGAAAGGATAATAAATGTCCTAGGAATATTAATACGTAATATATATCTTTAAGTATGTGACTTAAAAATGAGATTATATGAATAGTATTTTATTCCTAAAATTCCCTAGTCAAGTATTATTATTTAAGGACAATAATAATGCAATAAGACTAGTATGTTTGTTGACGGATGACCACATCTCATTGGTCATAAGTATTGTGATACTAAAGTCAAGAACATAAGTGTATGTATCAATACATGACACTGGAAAGACCCGCCGTGAGATTCTACATGTTAATTAATGTCATAAGAAATCTCACTGTGATAATTATGTAATGATCCTCTGACTTGAAATCATTATATTTCTATACGAGAATTAATATACTTTGATTACACTCAAAGTTACCTTTAACCGGGTAATGATAAAGGTGTACATTGGGTATGCTATGAATCGTATGAGGAATATGAATGATAGATATAGGATTTAACCCTCTAATTCTAGGAGTGATATTATTGGCTTCTTGATTGAGTGAGACTATGAAATGCATGACCATGCTCAAATATTGATTTGTTTAAATAGTCTACTCATTGATCAAGGAAACCGAGATTAAACGTTGAAGAGGATGACACTATACATGCCTCGAGTTTGATCTATAATATAAGGTTAAAGGGATTATATTACATGGAACATTATTCATGAAAGGTTTAATTGAATCACCAATTATTATTGTTACTTGGGTAGCAATGATGTATTACTAGATGCCGCTCATTGTTTATAATTTTATTATTAGATAATAAAATTATTGCCAACGTAATAATAACCTAAAGGGTCACACACAAAGAACGTCAAAACGGAGGTTTATTTAAATTAAGAATTTAAATATATTATTGTTTATTCGAATTTAATTATTGAATTAATTAAGTGGGACTTGATTAATTATATTAGAATTCAGATTTAATAAGTATTATTATTATTCGAATTTAATTATTGAATTAATTAGGTGGGACTTGATTAATTATATTAGAATTCAGATTTAATAATAATAATAACCCAAAGTCATAATGGGTTTTGGAAACCACATGGATTAGGGTTAGACCCAAAATCTCTCTCTCCCCTATATATACATAATGATGTATAGTATTAGGGTTTAATCATCAAATTTCATTTTTAGAGAAAAACCCTAGCTGCTCAACATCAAGAGAGGTTAGAGAAATAGAGAGAGAGAGAGGCAAGAGGCAAACAATTCGGCTAGTACCGACTCCGGTGATCGTAGGACGATCGGGCGTTCGTGTGGACTTCTTTAGAGAGCAAATCTTTTCAACAAAGGACTGCTGTGATTCATCTTTCTGGACCTCCATTAAACAGCATACGAAAGCTTTGTTAAGGTACATATTTCTTCACCATAATCATCCAACGTTATACATGGATCCTGCGATTGGTTTTGATTTTTTTATATTGTTTTTACGTTAATTTCGCTGCGTTTTCATGCCCGAAACCCTTCACAAGACACCTTATGAATTATGGAAAGGCAAAAAGACTAGTTTAAAGTATCTTAGTATGTGAGGCTGCCTTGCAAATGTACTTGTCCCTGAACATAAGAGAAAGAAACTGGGACCAAAAACTGTTGATTGCATCTTTCTAGGCTATATTGAAACCACTACCGCTATGAGATTTTTAGTGTTAAAATATGACATAGATGGTATAGTGGCAAACACTATAGTTGAGTTTCATGATGCAACATTCTTTGAGAATGTGTTCCCTATGAAGACCGGTATACCTCAGGGTATTTTTGAAGATAATCCCACTCGCACATCGAGTGGAAAAGATGAAAAATGTGGGGGCGGATTCTGTTAGTAGCTCTACTCCTAACGAAGTAGAGGAACCTAGAAGGAGTAAGCAGGCAAAGGTGGTCAAGGACTTTGGAAGTGATTTTATCACTTACAATATCGAGGACGAACCTTTATCTTTTCAGCAGGACATGGACTCTTCAGAGTCAAGGCACTGGAAAGGCGCTGTAAAGAGTGAGATTGACTCTATTGTTTCTAATAGAACATGATAGTTAATTGATCTCCCTCATGGGTGTACTACTATAGGATGTAAGTGGATTTTCAAAAGAAAGATGAACCCAAATGGCTCAATAGATAAGTATAAGGCTAGGCTGGTAGCTAAGGGTTTTAGGCAAATGGAAGGCATTGACTATTTTGATACATACGATCATGTTTCAAGAATGACAACAATTCGAATGCTTATAGCATTGGCTTCCGTACATGGTCTTATCATCCATCAAATGGATGTAAAGATAGCTTTTCTTCGTGGTGATCTTGAAGAAGAGATTTATATGGATCAATATGAGGGATTTGTTACTTCTGGCAACAAGAGGAAAGTTTGTAAATTAGTCAAATCTATCTATGGCTTGAAACAAGCTCCTAGAGACTGGCACAAAAGTTTGATGAGACTGTTTTGACTTTCAATTTTGTGGTTAATGAAAGTGACAAGTATGTCTATTATAAGGCTAAAGGAGATGAAAAAGTGATTTTGTGTCTGTATGTAGATGACATACTGTTGTTTGGAACCAATATTGAGATTATTAACGAGACTAAAAGTTTCTTGAAAAGGCACTTTGAAATGAAACATATGGGTGAGACTAACGTGATTCTTGGTATCAAGCTGACTCAGTCGGCTGTTGGAATAACCTTGTCACAATCTCATTATATAGAGAAATCTATACTTGAGAAGTATGATTATTCAAATTTTAGAATCACAAGCACACCATATGATTCAAAAGTTGTGTTTGTCAAGAATAAGTTGGGAGTTCTAGTGTCTCAGTTAAGATATTCTCAAATTATTGGGAGTTTGCAATATCTTGCTAATGGTACTAGACCATATATTTCATATTTTGTGTCTAAGTTAGCTAGATATATCTGAAAGGAACCATCTACCTTGGTTTGCATTATAGGAGGTTTCTTGGAGTGCTAGAGGGATATAGTGATGCAAGTTAGATAGCTAAAAAATCTGGTTCCAATGGAGTGACTAGATACGTGTTTACCCTTGCGGGTGGAGCTATATCCTGGAAGTCTACTAGATAGACTATTGTAACTCGGTCTACTTTTGAGGCTGAGTTGTGTGCATTAGATGCCACAGGGACGGATGCTGAATGGTTGCATGGACTTATGTCTGTGATTCATGTAGTAAGCCAACCACTTCATACTCTTGTTGTTCATTGTGATAGTCGTACAACTATCGACAAGATAAATAGCAAGAAGTATAATGTGAAAACAAAGAGACACATCCAAGTTAGACTAAAGTCTATAAGGGGTTTGGTGTCTGACAGGATAGTTGCTATTGAGTTTGTTAGAACTCAAGTTAACCTGGTTGATCCTTTGACTAAGGGACTTGAGCATGCTGTTGTCCTTAAGTCGAGATTGGGGATGAGAATGACAACCTATTTTGATCATCAACAACGGGAACCCAATACACTTGAGAGGAGATCCCTCGAAGTGTATTCAATGTGATAATAATAAATTGTGAGGGTGATTCAGTATTACCTCTACTACAAATATCTAGATACTCACGTATCTGAGTCTTGCCCTTGTAAACCTCAAGAGGTACTGTAACTGCTAGTTAGCAAGAGTTTTAAGAACTCTGAATGGGGTCAAGTCGTGAGACGAGATGTTGGCAGTACATCTTTGAAGATGTCCAGCTAAGCAAATGTTATTGTGTGGTCATAATTAGAGGATAGGGTTATTCCTCGAAGTATTCGATGAACAGGATCGAGACATGACCATTTACGTCTCAAAGCCGTAGATCAGCACCATAACCTTTGATTTGTCGTCGTTTATGGAACGTAGTTACACTAAATGGATAAAGATTCAAGGTGAAACATTCCATCTATATCCGGTAGCCATCAAAGTAGGGGACTTAGGAGGGTTCAAACCCGAAAGGGTACTGACTCTGAAAAACAAATCATGATGAAAACTGATATGCATTTCTGTATGGATTTATGGGGAAATGTTAGAAAATGGAAATTTTAAGGCATATTTTATATATGTTCTTGATGTAATTTCTAGAAACTAACTAATGAAATTTGTTCTTTGCTATAAGGACTTAAACTTTCATATTTGGATCTAAGACATTTTCTTAGTGGAATTCATAAAGAAATTGAGTTGAAGTTACTTGTTTGAAATGAGTTATGTGGGTTTGTCCCACATTGAATTTGTAAAGGAAAGATAATGAGTTTATATAACATCTTGTATTAGTATTGTTTACAACTACTAGTGTAAGTGGAATGCTTATGGCACATGATGCTATTGAATACTATATATCTTTTAATTGCAAGTTTATTTGATTTATTTATGTTGATTATTTAATATTAATATTAAATATATTGATCAAGGATTATTTCAATAATCAGACTCTAAATATATATTACAATATTAATATTACTTAATCTGAATAATATAAGTAACAAATAAAACTCACTTCTTTGTAAAACTATATTTCTTTGAAAAACTCTATATCCCACATCGAGTAGAATAAGAGAAGAGGAACTCAAGAAACCTATATATTGAGGTGTGCACATCTAGTTGTGGTGTGCCTCTTGCTTGTACCTTGCATACAATAAAAATTTCATAGGTTGTCGGGCAAATTGAGGCGTGTCTCTTTCTCCTACCTCACATACATATAAAGTAGCATAGGTTTTTGGGCGAACTGAGGTGCTAGTCACTGTTGACTGCTATGTATCTGTGGACGAAATACTCTGTGCTGTTTTATCCTGGAAGTGATATTGCTACAACCCAACACAGCGTAGTGGGACAATTATCTCTTCAAGAACAGTCAAGACTTCTTGCAAGGCTTAGCGACTCAGCTGTTCATTTTGGTTATATCAGTGTATGCATAAAGTTTCTGTTAGAGTTAAGTTTTCTATTTTTTCTCTCGTCTTTATAGTTACTGATTCATAGTTTGTTTGTTTTCGTGTTTGTTTCGTAATTGATATCTGTTTGTTCTTGTTAATTATCATCATATAACTTCTCATTGTTATGTTTAGATAATAATATTCCCTATATAAAAAGCATTAACACGTAAAGAGTCAACGAATTGTGTAATATTCAAACTGTTCTCCGCATGAGCTGGTTCAGCTGAGTTTTGTGAGTTGTATAGCCTCTCACACAAGGCCTCTAATTGCTCTAAAAACAAGATATGTTATGAAAGACTTATAAAAGAAAAGGAGATCGGGAACTACTAGTCTCTGCTGGAGGTTTGCAGTATCATTATTGAAAAGAAAAGTATGTATATGTAATAGTTTGAACAAATATGTAACGATATACAGAATTATATGGTTATGCACACACATGCAGAAACACGAGTATACACACGGATTGAAACAATGAAGTTCATTTCAAGATTAAATAAATGAGTAATGAGAACGATATATGCACAAATGGGTAACAGAAGAATGAATAAAAATTAACGATGTTACGTTGTATACAATTCAAGGTAGTCCATTCCTGAATGTCAAACCGTTTTCTATTACAGTAAGGTTGGTCAAAAATTAAGATTGACATAAACATATTAATCTCAAGATACCCAATGCTGTCAGTAGTATCCCCTTGCTATATGTGTTGAAACCTTAACCAAACCTGACCAAGAAAATAAAAAGTATTTGGTCAACAAACAACTAATTTCTTTAACACTCTTATTCTAAAACATATCTTCAGCCACTTTATGAGGGGCATGACCATTCTAAACCTAATTATGTTTTAAAATGAGCATTGATAAGTCTTTATCTTGGCTAGTGAAGATCTAATACAATCAAACATCACTAGTTAATTTTAGCATTAATCGTGCAGAGCATATCAGATGACAATAAAAGCAAAATGAAGACAAATAGAGGAAGGCAGATATGACAAATGACAATTTTTTTGCTTTAATTGTACGAAAAAACATTTCAGAATTCAGATTCTCGTACGATTTTAAAACTAAAATTGATACATATATGAAATCAGATCACCTCCTTACAGTTTATAAAAATCTGTTTACAGTACACATACATTTACACCATAAACCACAACTGTTCTGCACTAATTTTGCAAAATATATCCGAATATTCATATTACAGTAAGACTAAAATTTATACATTTATGGAACAGATCAATTCCGTTACAGTTTTTGTCCACTGGAAAACAACATATATGTATACATAAATGATAAATGGCTCTGCAAAACATATCATATGTTCATACGATTGTACAGATAAATTCAATAATTGTGTCAGCAGGAAGAAAATACTTGCGTACTTGGCTCTGCTCGTACATTTGTAATCAGTGCCTATTCAGTGTTGCACTAGATATCTGTTATGTTGAGAGAATTCTCAACAGGGAGAAATGATACGGTTTCATATTGAAATAACCGCCTTTAACAGTTCCAAGTACAAAGAAAACTTTCAACTGGGAAAGCAGTTGCTTTCCCAAAAATGCAAGATTTTACAATACATCTTGCAGGGGAAATGTCCTGCTCAACCGTTTAAATGACTCATTTGAAATTAAATCAATCACAAGCAAAGAATTCGCCAACTCCATAGCCTCTGCACGCCATCCAGCAAAACCAATACCCTCAACCAACAATATATATGAGGTTTCATTAGGCTGATATCTCTTTTCAACCATTTCTGACAACACTTGGATTGCATCATCAATCCTATGAGCTTTGCACAGTCCAAGAAGAACGATGTTATAAGTTATAACCGTTGGTGAAAACTTGCTACTTTCCATGTCCCTTAACAATTCAGTAGCTTCATCCACCATACCATCTCTGCACAAACATGATATAAGTGAATTATATGTAATTCTATCTGGATCGATCCTTTTGTTTATCATGTCCGAAATTAATCTAAAAGCCCTAGTTCTATCCCCACTGTTCCACAATGCACTGATCATCGTGTTGTAAGTAGTCACGTCTGGTTGACAACCTGTCATTGCAAGTTGTTCAAATATTTCCAAAGCTTGATCTGCATTTCCATTCTTACTAATGGCAGACAAGATTGTGTTATAGTTGATAATATCAGGTAAGCAGCCATTAGAAATCATGAAATCCATTAATTCAATCGCTGAATCTAGTTTCCCCTGTTTGCAGAGTGCAGATATCAATGGATCAAATGTATAAGTATCCGGAGATAATCCTTTCTCCAGCACAAGCTTTAACAAGTTAATTGCCTCATCTATTTTTCCATCTCGACATAACGAGCTAATTAAAATGCTATATGTTACCACATTTGGATCACATCCTATTGAAAACATCTCCCTCACCAAATTCTCTCCATCATTCCATTTCCCATGATTTAACAATGTTCGTAACAATATATTGTATGATATCACGTCAGGTTTGCAACCCTCCGGTAATCCCCTAACAAACTCAAACGCTCTCTCAATCATTCCTTCTCTACACATTCCCCTAATGAGTGCATTATATGTATACATATCAGGTTGAAGACATCTCGACAACATCTCATCTAAAAGCTCCATCGCTTTATCAATCCCACCGTCAAGAATAGTTGCTTCTATCAAAATCGTATAAGTAATCACAGTAGGCAAACAATTATCTTCCAACAATTGATCCATCATTTTCAAAGCCAAATCAAGCCTCCCTCTACTACAAAGACTCCCTATCATTATATTATACGTAACAACATCCGGAAGAAACCCACGATCCCTCATTCGTTGCAAACCTCTATTAGCCTGTTCAATTCGATTCAACTTACAAAAACCACTAATAACTGCATTATAAGCAAAAACATCAGGATCACCTTTCAACTCCAAAATCTCCATAACCCTCCTAGCCTTTTCGACATTTTTCGAATTAAAGAACCCTTTCATCAGCTTTGTACAGAGAATAACATCAGGCTTATAACCCCTATTCACCAGACATTCAAGAAAATATAAACATTCATTGTACTTGCCAGCTTTACAAGACCTATTAAGCAATTTCACAAGATGGGATTCTTGAAAAGTATAAGAATGCAAATGGGTGAGTGTTGAATCAGTAAAAGCTCTTACCTTTCTGGGGTTTCTTGAATTGACACCTCTTCTGGGGTTTGAATTTCTGCAGTGAACTAGAAAGTTATATTGAGAGTGAAAAGTGAGTAGCTTTAACTGAGTTCCAACAGGGAGGCACTGGGGAAAGAACTCACAAGAATATATTGTCATCTGTAAGTATGTATATTTGGGAATCAGTACACATGCATCAATACTTGTAAATTGTAATTTTCAAGAAGATTTTTGTGAGAAAATGAAAAAAGTTGGCGGTTGAGACTAAGTAGATATATAGCTTGATATTTGTTGGATATAATCGGAGATTGCATATGTTTAAGATAAGGTGACGCATGCCACTTATATGGCATACCAGCTGGCAGCTGCGTCCTTGTAACTAGTCCCAGTGCCACTCACAGGGACGTAACCAGTGAAGGGTTGCCGTGGGCTTAAACCCAGGGTAAATTAAAAAAAAAAACCCAGTATTTATACATATATCAGTAATTAGTCCAGCCCATTAGAAATATGTGTCAAGCACATTTAAGATTATATCTCTTTTCATTGCTATAAATCTATAATGTTATATTTGTAAGCATATATCATGTGCAGCCCATCTAAGACTATATCTCTTCGATCATCAATCCTCAATTCATGTGCAGTAGTGCATGTAATAATTTTCTCTATTTCAATGTAATTGTAAGCATATATCTCTTTTCATTGCAATAAATCTATAATGCTATATTTGTAAGACAGGTAATATATTTTCTCTATATTTATCTATATATAAAGACAGTTTGCTAAGAAAATTAACATAGATTCGATGATTGATGAATTTGATGGTATGGGTGATCGCCGCGTGAAACTTCGCTAATGACTCGTCAAGTCCACCCTAATTTAGGATCCTGGTTCCGTCCCTGGCCCACTCACCAATTCTTTTATATTTATATATATGGTGCTCGTTCCCATTGTCTCAACCATATATCCGTTATAATTTTTCACGAATTATATTAACACGTGAAATTTTTGTGAATTCAAGGGTCAAGTCATTTATCCGCATTTTTCAGGGCTAGTTAGAATTTTTTCTTATTAGCAGAAAAAAACACGTATAAATGGATGGTCAATTATTCTGGACCAAAATCTTATATATATTTTGTATTATACGGGACTCGGTCTCGGTCCTTTATGGCACAATTCTAATATAAAATGTCTCAAATAATATATGGGCAAAGATGGTTTCAAATAGCACAAAATCCTACGTTAATTAAAACGTACGCAAGCTTACAAACGTTTCCAAAGAAAGGTAATATGCATTTATGTTTTCACTAACAAAAACACTAATTTAGTCTTTTATTTTTCTTGTAAAAACGCAAAACGCAACATTAAAAAATGTTACAATAAAAACGTAACATATAATTGTGTTGGCCGGAGGGAACAATTAAAAAGAATAAAAAGATAAACAAAACATATAAGATCAACTCTGATGGAAGTGTAACTAAAATTATCAAAAGTGACAAATCATCAATAATATTATTATTTTAATTTTTTTTCCAATAATTTTTATGGAATTTATACATAAAAATTGGTTCCAATGCTTATTACTCAAAGTTACCAAATATTTGTACAATATAATTTTTTTTATATAAACCCAAACAAAACACATTTATTTTATTTAGGCTAATATAATTAATCTTAGAAACAAACAACTGCTTCAACTTTGTTTGCTGAAGCACCACTGCTTGAAAATATATAGATAGTAAAATTAATGGGTCCCACAATCATGTACACAATTAACCTATATATAATTGTCAGTGCATAAATAATATTATATAATAAACTATACACGCATACTTAATCAGCGTTTGTTTGTGTCACGTAGGATCTTATTTTCCGTTTGTGTCATTTTGGATATTTTAACTTCAAATTGTGCTATAGAAGGCCTTTTCTCGCATTATATAGGCTTATAACCCGAGTTAGGTACGGATTAACTAATATTTAAATAAATAATTTTTTTATATTATATTTTTATTGCTATTTCATATTAAATTTTATAATATAGAGAATATATTTTAATATATATGATATATTTACTTGTTTTATGCAAATTTAGTGAAGATGTGAGTGATAAAAAACTAATTAAAAGGGTTATTTTGATAATGATTAAAAATTATGTATAATAAGTAAAATTTTATTTAATATACAAATGTACATGATTTTTTTGATAATTGGATAAATATATAATATAAATATGTACATAATTTGGACTCGCGTTGTAATATATATATATATAATTTGGACTGAAAGTAGAATTCTAATATATATAGGGTTGCACTCCATAAAAACATCATTATATAAAGAACATAAAAAACACCATCATAAAACTTCATTTTTTATAAAAATTCGATGGTTAAGATTAGTATCATAAATTTTAACAATAATTAAGCTTAACATATCGAATCTAACATCAAATCTCATCTAAATTTTAAAAATCAAATGTTACAGAATCTAATATAGAATCTAGTATAGAATCTTATATACATTTTTGTAATAATAAATTTTACATATAACCATGTTATGTTTAATTCTAATTTATTGTTTAGTTCATGTTAGATTCTATTACTATTCATAATAATAACTTAATTATTATTAAAATTAGAATCTAAATGAATTTTTATGTAAGATTCTATAATGTTCCTTCTTTTTCTTTATATAAGGGTGTTCTTTATGAAGTAATGACACACACACACACACACACACACATATATATATATATAATTAGGGCCATATTATAAGAAATAAAATTATATTTATACAAATATTTATATATTTTAGGCCCCTGACACAGTATCAACTCATCAAAATTTGTAATATTTTAGTTTAAATAATACAGTTCAGTATATATAGTATAATATAGAATTATTTATATTTTTTAGGAACCTTTTTCTCGTTATATTTTAAATTTTTTGTGGTATTTGTTATCATATTTTTCATTTTAATTTTTTATGGCGTTGAGAACTTATATAATTAATACATATAACCTATACTTTTGTTTCATATAAATTTGTTAAAGATATGTGTTAGGTCTGTAAGGATGGGTATTAGCTAGAGGGGAGGGGGTTGAATAGCTTAATACCCTTTTAAAAATTAGAGCTTGGCATTTTAAAATTTTCTCTTCTCTTTCAAAAATATTACTAGTTAACTTATAAATCATGTGCATAAATTAAAAGAGAGTAAAGAAATAGAGCACAACACACAAGATTTTTATCCTGGTTTACGATGGCACAATCCCCTAACGGATACGCTCATCCCTAGTCCAGTCCCCGAGTCCCTCCCTGAACTCGAGATTTTTCCACTATAAAAAAATGCACTCTTTATAGTGGTAGAGAAGCCTTTACAACCACTATGTATTTATCTCAGACCTTAACTCCCCGTTAACCCCTCAAAATACAATAGCAAACCTACTATAATATCCCTAAAATCCAGGTACTTTTAAAACCTTGTTATTAAAAGTATGTATTGGATGATAAATATGGATTAAGGTTTTGTTGGGCAATCAAATTATTAAAATTGCCGGAACGAGGCAAAGATTAAATTTATCGTCATGAATTATTACGAAATTGAAAATCTAAGGATTTTCAAGAGTTATTAAAGAGCTTATTTTATTTTTGACATGGATTGTCAAAAATACAAATACTTGCATTTGATTTATGAAATAAGAAATGCTAGTATATTATATGAAGTCAAAGAAGTGCTAGATACTTGACTAAGGTCAAACTTGACCAAGACTTTGACTTGCCCTTTATTTAAGTCAAAGAGCCAAGTAACATTAGCATAAAGAAAAGAAAGAAAAAAATCTGCTAGCATAGCAAGGAGAAGCATTCGGTGGAAACAAGGGGGAAAAGAGGAGAAAAATTCAAGAGCTCAAGCTAGAGTGGATTGATCATCTTGCCATTTAGCTTAAAAGAAAGGTAGTATCCTTGTGTTCATCATACTATAATCTCATGCAAAGTTATCCATGGAAGCTTGTGATTTTCATGAAAGTATATGAACGTGAACAGTAATTTTAATCCTGGAAAAATTCTGGAATGCTTGTTTTATGATTCCTTAAGCCTTGATAGCACTTGTTAATGGTTATTTAAGCTATGGGTAGTGTTAATGAGCATGGGAAGCTTGAATATGTAAACCCTAGCTTTATGAAGTTTATGTGGTTAAAGCATGCTATGTAATGAGCTTCTATGCTTAAGTGCTTGCTTTGTGGGCTATGATTGTATAATATAGTGATGATTCGGTTAAGAATTATAAGTGTATAATGTGGGCATGACTTGGTAAAATTGTGGTTGTAAGAGGAGCAAGTGATTTGTTATTTTCAAAGTAGTAAAATGGTGTTAAAAAGCTGTCTAGCAGTGGTGATGAGATTGGCTAAATTATTGGCAATATGGGGAGTGTTATTAAATTGTGTTTGGGCTTGGGATGTCTTGAGTACATTCCCAAGTAGTAGTGTAAAATATATGGTAGTCGTTTGAGTTGAATTGGGTGAGTTTAAAATAGGGTAAACGATGAACGTACAAAGGAGACCATGCAAAATTTTTGTCTGCCTACTAACTGTTCATAGCATCCGAAGGGGCTAGCCTGCCTTGACTGACGATTTATTTATATGGTTGGATAGATATCGGTCTCTAGATCGTTTGCGCGCTAATTTTGCGTCAAACGGAGTTATGAGCTAAAAGTTATGGCCAAAATAGTAAGGCTAGGCAGGAAACTCAGCTGCCCTGTTTTTGACTACCTTGGAGTAGATGATCAGCCTAGTTAAGCTATTCCATAAATCTTGGGCCTTTTATTTTAAATAGTAGGCACATGTGTGAAGACTTGGAAAGAAGAATTGGGTTAAAAAGACTAAAACCTGATTTATGAAAATTGTTTGAATCCAAGTGCTGCAAATGAAAAGTTAAGGGAAATGCTAATGTTTTGATTTAGCCACTTCCTTTTTATAAAATGACGTTTGAGGCTAAACTAGAAAACAAAACCTCAACGAAAAATGTCGTGTGATGACATAAGAATGCTATGGGCCAATGGACTTGTTTATTATATGTCGTTTGGAATGAATAAGGTAGTTATACGAATATATGTTAATAGAACGATTAAGAAATACTCGTATATCTAAAGGTGAATTGTTTTTATTCGTAGATACTCGGTAGAAACAAGGAAGGAGCTTACTTCCGCGGAAACCTACAGGCAAGTATCTGACACTTTGTCACATTGATTCTGATGTATGACATATGTATGCATATGTTGTTTAAGGTAGTTCCTTGTGAGTAGGACTAGATCCTTTCAACCTAATCCTGAGACTCCTCTGAACTTCTTAAAAAGTTAGAGGACGTTTATTCTTCAGTTTGTATAACTGAATCTGTGTCGAGCATATCTTTTTGGTGCTCGTTGGTCGACCGGGAGTAGTCTAGCGTGTCTCGACGGTTAGTCGAGGTTTATTGTTTTAAATAATATTTAGTTTATTAAATATTATTTAAAGAATATAGAAAGTATTTAGAGGTTAAGTAAATACTTTCAGGGCATATGAAATTATTTAAATATTATTTAATATTGATTAAATATTATTTAAATATTTCGGGGCATCTAAAAGTATTTAACTACTGATTAAATACTTCCAACTCGTTTTGGTTCATTTAAATATTATTTAATATTGATTAAATATTATTTAAATATGTTGAATCATTTAAGATTATTTAAATATTAAATAATCTTGATTATATTGGGATTAAATATTTTAACTCTTTTAAATCCTTTTAATATTTTTCGAGGACTATTCTGGGCCTCCTAAATATTAATAAAATATTTAATTGCCCTTTTTAAAAATATTCTGGAGTTGTCTAAACGTCTTTGATTATTATTATTTTATTAAATAGTAAATAGTGAGCGATGACTCAGATATTTTGTATTTATTCTGAGTCGATAACTCCAGGTTCGGGAGGTAACGTTCGACTCCGATATTCCTCCCAGTTGTATTGGTGCCTTATGGCCCGGTCGCGTTCTTGAGTCTCTTTGATTCAAGGGTTCTGTCTTGTTAAATGCGTTGACTGTGGGTCAACCCAAGTGTTTCGAGAGTACTCCCACCTCGTTCGGGAGTCAAGCTATTGTCAGATATTGAAATCTACAATAGGTCGTCGTGTTGTTCTGGAAGGTCGTATTAAATTCCCTTCCTTAGCTGTTGATCGAAATCCTGTGATAGATTGTCGTGTTGTTCTGGAAGGTCGTATTAAATTCCCTTCCTTATCTGTTGATTGAAATCCTGTGATGGATTGTTGTGTTGTTCTGGGAGGTTGTATTAAATTCCCTTCCTTAACAGTTGATTGGAATCCTAGAGTGGATTTCTGTTGTTCTAGAAGGTTTGATTAAATTTCCTTCTAGGTTTGATGAATGTTAAAGTATTCATCAGGGACTGGAGTAAGGTTGCGTAAGAGGTCGGTGACGCACGACCCAGCCGTAAACTAAAGGCCCATGTGTTGCCTAGGGTGACGTCCCGATAAGGGGTTGTTCTTCTACTAGTAGAGAAAGTGATTGGTTTTCTATTGTACAAGGCGACTGATCATCGCGTACAATAGGGCGTTGAAAAATCTCCAGATTAAGCCCGTTTCTTCCAATTGGAATTTGACGTTGCACTGTAACGAAAGCCTAGGTGCTGAGTTACCGATGGTGTTAACGGGGAACATAATCAACTTGAGTTTGTTGATTGCTTTGAGTATTGTTTTACTTGCATTTGGCAGTTTCATTGATATCTTGATATTGTATCCTGTTGTTGATTCAGTACCTTGTTATACTGTTATCTATTACTTGCTGAGCATTTGTAGCTCATTCTTGCTTGTTGTTTCCTGTTATTGTTCCTACCTCACAGTTTCAGACCATGCCCAGACGAGTACACCGCATCTTGCGCAAGCGGGTCACCAGGGCAAGGACCCCCTATGAGAGATTCCGCTTTACGGTACCTGAGGTAGGGAGGCTTAGTAGGATAGGCTTCCAGCTTCTACTAGTCAGGTTTATTTACAAATATGACTTTTGTAAGTATATGGAACAGTTGTAAGATAATCTATTTTTGACTGCGGCATAGTTTACTCAAGGAGCTATAGCCAGCAATGCAACCCCAAGTTTGTAATAACTTTACAATATAACGGTTAAGATGTAATGATGTAAATTATGAAACTCCGTTTCTGAGACTATGGCTCGTGTGTGTGTGATAAGGTGTTGGGGTCACCAGCCTGTTGTTATTTTGTGATTTTTATATTGTGGTTTGCTATTGTTGGATTACAAGTGTGTGTGTATACTGGAAATTGGACAGTGACAACCTGGATCTCCGACCCCGGATCTGGGGGCGTCACAGAAGTGGTATCAGAGCCCTAAGTTATAGTACTCAGAAATGAGAGGCGAAAGGACAAGACGACCATTAAAATAAACCTAAAAGCCTTAATAAGAGTAAAACCCATAAAAAGGGAACTTATTAAGATCTGGTAGTAACGAGTGGTTGTTGTATTGTAGATACCTGATCCTGAGGCGTACGAGGCCCAGCGAGATTTAGAGTTGCTAGATGAGGATGGGGATGACGATCCGGAGGAGGATCCGGAGGAGATTCCGGAGGAGGATCCGGAGGAGGTTCCGGTCGAGGTTCCGGTAGAGGTTTCGGTTGCAGTGCCTGCCGAGATTCCAGTTGAGGTACCGGCAGAGATTCCTGTAGAGGCCCCAGTGCCACCTGCTGTTCCAGCACCCACCATTACACCTACTGATCAGGCTGGACCCTCTGGTACAGTAATTATAGATATTCCTATGGTGCCACCTCAGGTAGTGTTTCCACCCCTACCTCCTCTCAGTCCGATACCATCCGAGGACGAGGGATTTGAGGAGCTGACCCCAGAGCCGGCAGAGCCAGAGGATGCTCCCCTTAATTCGCCCCCACTGCCACCAGTATCCCCTTCGCCGCCACCTACTCCACCACCTCCACCTCCACCTGTTGCCGAGGAGTCGATACCTCCTTGGGTAGTGTCTGCGCTCATGAGAGAGCGGGATGCCTCAGCTGGTCGGATTGACGAGCTCAAGCGTATTGTGGACGGGATGTTGCCGGGGCCCTCTGGACCATCGGGTGGTCTACCTAGAGTCGGTATTCCACCGAGTGGCCTTTCTACAGACGGTGTTCCCCGGGACGTGGAGCTTGGCTTCATTGGTATCCGGATGTGGGCACGAGCATTTCAGGAGATGAGGACGCCTTTGGGCGGGGGACCGATGGGAGGTGACGAGGTAGATGCGATGGTAGACAGTATGATGGGGCAGGTCCGGGACTTGGTCCGCGGGAGATTTAGATGATGTGTATATGATGACGTAGTCTTCTAGTACTAGACGTGGCACTATATGTATATAGTGGTGCCAATTTTGAGGGATTAACTTTTGATGTATATATCAGTAGTCCCGTCTTGACTAGAGGATAGAGTAGTTGATCTAATTTTTGAGATGTATTCAGACGCTGTGACAAGAGATGTAACCGCAAATGATATATATATATATATATATATATATATATATATATATATATATATATATATATATGATCAGTTCTTGTCAGTTGACGTTGATTTTGTTTTTAGTGTTATATGCACTCTTGTCTTTGATACAGAAATTGAATGAGAACCATTGTATAACTGTGATTATTGGATAATGTTGTAGTGGGCACTCATTACTTATGTGATTGTTCCTTGTAACAAATGTCGGAGTAATCTAGTCCGTCGGTAATTAATTGATATTGATTGATTGTGCCAGAATCATGCCACCAAGAAGAAACACAAGGTTACACCCAGAGGCCCAAGAAGAGCCAAGTGAGCAGGGTATTCAGGAGAGTGCAGGGTATGAGGAGGGTGATCATGTGAGTTCAGGAGACTCTGAACATAGTCTAAACCAGGATCAGAGAGAACAGGGGGAACCCCAGGATCAAGGGGGAAACCAGGATGCGGACCCCATGAACTTATTTGTGAACTTTTTAAGGCAGCATGCCACCCCTCACCCGACTCAACCACCCCCAGCTCCCCGCAATGTTGTAGCGAATGCTTTTCGTGCCTTTAAGTCCTTGAGACCGCCTGAGTTTCAAGGGAGTGCTGACCCGGTAGAGGCAAGGGCATGGCTCAAAGAAATGGAAAAATCATTTGAAATATTGCAAGTAGAAGAGGAACAGAAAACAGTCTTCGCCACTTACCTCCTAAAAGGGGAGGCCAATTTCTGGTGGGAAGCTAAGAAGAGTATGGAAAGAGAAGGAGTGATAGCCTGGGAGAGGTTCACTCAGTTGTTCTTGGAGAAATATTTTCCCAAGTTTATGGAAAGTCAAATGGAGTTGAAGTTTTTGGAATTAAAACAGAATAATCTGACGGTGGCTGAGTACGAAGCTAAGTTTACGGAGTTGTCCCGGTTTGTACCGGACTTTGTAAACACAGAAGAGAAGCGAGCCAGAAGATTTCAGCAAGGGCTCAAGCAGTGGATTCAGAATCGGGTGGCTATATTTGAATTGACTGATTATGCCACGTTGGTACAGAAAGCCTCGATTGTAGAGGCCGGTGGTGATCAAATCCACAGAAATAGAGAAGAAAATAAGAGAAAGGCGGAAAGCCTGAAGAGAGGATCATCATCGGGAAAGCATCCTAACAAAGCTAGCCGTGGGCCAGGATTTCAGTCTAGGAGAAGTTTTGAAACCAGGAGGACAGACAGTGTGAGTGTCAGCCCAGGAGGCAGACAGTCCGGGGTGAGGTATTCAAACCAATCCCGACCTCCATTGCCAGATTGCCAGAAATGTGGTAAGAAGCATCTGGGAGGGTGCAACACGGGGAAGGTTACATGTTATCAGTGCCATCGGGAAGGGCATTACTCTAGAGATTGTCCCCAAAGGAATATGACCTGTTTTAAGTGTGGCCAGCTAGGGCATGTGAAGAAAGACTGTCGGGTACCCGCGCCAACTATGTCAAAGCAAAGTGGAGTCGCCTCTAATAGGACTCCTACGGCCCGAACTTTTAACATGACTCTGAGGGATGCGGTAAAGCACACAGATGTAATTGCAGGTATACTTTTACTTAATTCCATCCATGCAAATGTTTTATTTGATTCCGGAGCAACCAAGTCTTTTATATCTTGGGATTTTGTGAATAAATGGAATCTTAGAACACAACCGCTAAGAGACTTCCTACAAGTAGAAATAGCTAATCGGGAAGTTATTCCTGTTAGTCAATTATGCGCTGACTGCGAGTTAGAAATAGAAGGACATCGATTCAGTGTTGACT
Organism: Oenanthe sinensis; assembly: GCA_028671895.1. NCBI lineage: Eukaryota > Viridiplantae > Streptophyta > Magnoliopsida > Apiales > Apiaceae > Oenanthe > Oenanthe sinensis. The sequence goes on from JAPMAC010000231.1 coordinate 5,417,113, forward strand.
TAATTCCTTTTGTGCTGGGAGAATTTGATGTCATTTTAGGAATGGATTGGCTAGCCAGTTGTGGAGCTAGCATAGAGTGTAGCGGAAAGAAGGTAAGAATGAAGTTACCTAATCAGAAAGAAGTAGTGTTTCGAGGGCAGAGGCAGACTAAGAAGTTCTTGACCCGGATGCAAGTTAAGAGGTTGTTGCACCAAGGGTGTGAGGCCTATTTGGCCTATGTAGTGGACCAAGAAAAGAGTGTACCAGGTATAAGTGACATACCAGTGGTTAATGAATTTGAAGATGTGTTTCCAGAAGATCTTCCGGGGCTACCACCTGACAGAGATATAGAGTTTAATATTGAATTAGGGCCAGGAACGACACCGGTATCAAAAGCTCCTTATCGATTAGCCCCGGTGGAAATGAAGGAATTAGCTACCCAATTACAGGAGTTGTTGGAGAAATGTTTGATTCGACCAAGTGTGTCCCCATGGGGTGCACCAGTATTATTCGTTAAGAAAAAGGATGGGAGTATGAGGTTATGTATAGACTATCGAGAGCTTAACAAACTAACTATCAACCTTTACCCAGGATCGATGATCTGTTTGACCAGCTGAAGGATGCGGTCTACTTTTCAAAGATCGATCTAAGGACTGGATACCACCAATTGAAGATCAAGCCTGAGGATGTACCAAAGACGGCGTTCCACACCCGATATGGGCATTATGAGTTTTTGGTAATGTCCTTTGGATTAACCAACGCCCCTGCAGCCTTTATGGACTTGATGAATCGAGTCTTCAAGAAATATCTAGATAAGTTTGTGATAGTCTTCATTGATGATATCTTGATTTATTCAAGGACACCGGAAGAACATGAAGAACACTTGAGAACTGTTTTGGGAATATTGAGAAGAGAGAAGCTGTATGCTAAGTTCTGGAAGTGTGAGTTTTGGTTGAAAGAGGTGCAATTTTTGGGCCACGTAATTAGTAATAAAGGCGTGTTAGTAGACCCTGCTAAGATCGAAGCTATTTCCAACTGGGAAAGGCCAACAACGCCAACAGAAGTAAGAAGTTTTGTGGGACTAGCCGGATATTATCGGAGGTTTATGCAGGATTTTGCCAATATAGCTACTCCGCTGACAAGGCTCACCCGCAAGACTGAGAAATTCGAATGGACTGGTAAATGTGAAGCAAGTTTTCGAGTACTGAAGAAGAGGTTGGTCACTGCACCAGTGTTAGCCCTACCTGATGAGGAAGGAGATTTTATGATTTATAACGACGCGTCGCACAAAGGGTTGGGCTGTGTATTGATGCAACATGGCAAGGTGATTGCGTATGCATCTAGACAACTGAAAGAGTATGAGTTAAGGTATCCAACCCATGATCTGGAATTAGCTGCGATAGTTTTCGCGTTAAAGATCTGGAGGCATTATCTTTATGGAGAGAGGTGTGAGATCTACACCGACCATAAGAGCCTTAAGTATATATTTACTCAGAAAGAATTAAACATGAGGCATAGAAAGTGGTTGGAATTAATTAAGGATTATGATTGTTCCATCAACTATCACCCTGGGAAAGCCAATGTGGTGGCTGATGCCCTAAGTAGAAAAGAAAGGCTGAAAATGATGATTTCTTCGGAAGAGTTAGTGCGAGAATTTGAAAGGATGGAACTGGAAGTAAAATTTCCTGTGAAAGGCATGGAATTTCTGATGGAAATCCGAGTAGAGCCTGAACTAATTGAGAAGATACGAATATGTCAAGAGAAGGTGATGGAAGAGGGAAATACCAAGGTGAATGGAGATGAATGAAGGTGCGTTAGGGACGAGAAAGGAATCCTGAGATTTAATAATAGAATTTGGATTCCAGATGTCCAGGAACTAAAAGATGAAATATTGCATGAGGCACACAATTCTAGATTTTCTATTCACCCAGGAGGTACCAAAATGTATAAGGATCTGAAAGAGTATTATTGGTGGCCGAACATGAAAAGAGATATCGCTGAATGGGTAAGCAAGTGTCTGACTTGTCAGAAAGTGAAGGCAGAACACCAAAGACCCAGTGGACTGTTGCAACCCCTGGAAATTCCGGAATGGAAATGGGAGCACATTGCGATGGATTTTGTTGTAGGGCTACCAAGAACAAAAGCGAACCATGATGCCATTTGGGTAATAATAGATCGGTTAACGAAGTCAGCACATTTTCTACCCATTAATGAGAGGTATTCAGTTGACCGATTAGTGGAGCTATACCTAAAGGAAATAGTGGTGCGTCATGGAGTTCCCGTGAGTATTGTGTCTGATAGAGACCCAAGGTTCAATTCTAGATTTTGGAGAAGTTTCCAAGAATGCTTGGGAACAAGACTGAATATGAGCACCGCGTATCACCCACAAACCGATGGGCAAAGTGAGCGGACCATCCAAACAGTGGAAGATATGTTGAGAGTCTGTGCTATAGACTTCAAAGGCAGTTGGGATGATCATTTGCCGTTAATTGAGTTTGCCTACAATAACAGCTATCATGCCAGCATAGGGATGCCCCCTTACGAAGCCTTGTATGGCAGAAAGTGTCGATCTCCCTTGTGTTGGGAAGAAGTAGGAGAGCGAAAAATGTTGGGACCCGAGTTGGTCCAGCAGACGAGGGAGACAATAGAGCTCATCCGAAACCATATGAAAGCCGCCCAGGACCGGCAAAGAAAGTATGCCGATCAGGCCAGGAAAGACAGAGAGTATGTGGTGGGAGACTTAGTACTTCTAAAAGTGTCCCCATGGAAAGGTTTAATGAGGTTTGGTAAGAAGGGGAAGTTAAGTCCAAGATTTATTGGACCATTTGAAATCCTAAGACGTATTGGGAAGGTAGCCTATGAGTTGGCCCTACCCCCAAACCTACAGCAAGTTCATAATGTGTTTCACGTATCAATGCTGAGGAAGTATAATGCAGATGCAAGGCATGTAATAGAGTATGAGCATGTAGATCTGCAACCGGATCTGACCTATGTGGAACGACCGGTGGAAATTTTAGACCGAAAAGAGCAAGTGCTCCGGAACAAAGTGGTCAAGTTAGTAAGAGTACTGTGGAGGAATCAGAACACTGAAGAATCCACATGGGAACTAGAAAGAGTAATGCAGGAAAAGTACCCTCACCTATTTTCAAGGTAGATTCCGGGATGGAATCCTTTTTAAGGAGGGGAGACTGTAATATCCCTAAAATCCAGGTACTTTTAAAACCTTGTTATTAAAAGTATGTATTGGATGATAAGTATGGATTAAGGTTTTGTTGGGCAATCAAATTATTAAAATTGCCGGAACGAGGCAAAGATTAAATTTATCGTCATGAATTATTACAAAATTGAAAATCTAAGGATTTTCAAGAGTTATTAAAGAGCTTATTTTATTTTTGACATGGATTGTCAAAAATACAAATACTTGCATTTGATTTATGAAATAAGAACTGCTAGTATATTATATGAAGTCAAAGAAGTGCTAGATACTTGACTAAGGTCAAACTTGACCAAGACTTTGACTTGCCCTTTATTTAAGTCAAAGAGCCAAGTAACATTAGCATAAAGAAAAGAAAAAAAAATCTGCTAGCATAGCAAGGAGAAGCATTCGGTGGAAACAAGGGGGAAAAGAGGAGAAAAATTCAAGAGCTCAAGCTAGAGTGGATTGATCATCTTGCCATTTAGCTTAAAAGAAAGGTAGTATCCTTGTGTTCATCATACTATAATCTCATGCAAAGTTATCCATGGAAGCTTGTGATTTTCATGAAAGTATATGAACGTGAACAGTAATTTTAATCCTGGAAAAATTCTGGAATGCTTGTTTTATGATTCCTTAAGCCTTGATAGCACTTGTTAATGGTTATTTAAGCTATGGGTAGTGTTAATGAGCATGGGAAGCTTGAATATGTAAACCCTAGCTTTATGAAGTTTATGTGGTTAAAGCATGCTATGTAATGAGCTTGATCATATGCTTAAGTGCTTGCTTTGTGGGCTATGATTGTATAATATAGTGATGATTCGGTTAAGAATTATAAGTGTGTAATGTGGGCATGACTTGGTAAAATTGTGGTTGTAAGAGGAGCAAGTGATTTGTTATTTTCAAAGTAGTAAAATGGTGTTAAAAAGCTGTCTAGCAGTGGTGATGAGATTGGCTAAATTATTGGCAATATGGGGAGTGTTATTAAATTGTGTTTGGGCTTGGGATGTCTTGAGTACATTCCCAAGTAGTAGTGTAAAATATATGGTAGTCGTTTGAGTTGAATTGGGTGAGTTTAAAACAGGGTAAACGATGAACGTACATAGGAGATCATGCAAATTTTTTGTCTGCCTACTAACTGTTCATAGCACCCGAAGGGGCTAGCCTGCCTTGATTGACGATTTATTTATATGGTTGGATAGATATCGGTCTCTAGATCGCTTGCGCGCTAATTTTGTGTCAAACGGAGTTATGAGCTAAAAGTTATGGCCAAAATAGTAAGGCTAGGCAGGAAACTCAGCTGCCCTGTTTTTGACTACCTTGGAGTAGATGATCAGCCTAGTTAAGCTACTCCATAAATCTTGGGCCTTTTATTTTAAATATTAGGCACATGTGTGAAGACTTGGAAAGAAGAATTGGGTTAAAAAGACTAAAACCTGATTTATGAAAATTGTTTGAATCCAAGTGCTGCAAATGAAAAGTTAAGGGAAATGCTAATGTTTTGATTTAGCCACTTCCTTTTTATAAAATGACGTTTGAGGCTAAACTAGAAAACGAAACCTCAACGAAAAATGTCGTGTGATGACATAAGAATGCTATGGGCCAATGGACTTGTTTATTATATGTCGTTTGGAATGAATAAGGTAGTTATACGAGTATATGTTAATAGAACGATTAAGAAATACTCGTATAGCTAAAGGTGAATTGTTTTTATTCGTAGATACTCGGACGAAACAAGGAAGAAGCTTACTTCCGCGGAAACCTACAGGCAAGTATCTGACACTTTGTCACATTGATTCTGATGTATGACATATGTATGCATAGGTTGTTTAAGGTAGTTCATTGTGAGTAAGACTAGATCCTTTCAACCTAACCCTGAGACTCCTCTGAACTTCTTAAAAAGTTAGAGGACGTTTATTCTTCAGTTTGTATAACTGAATCTGTGTCGAGCATATCTTTTTGGTGCTCGTTAGTCGACCGGGAGTAGTCTAGCGTGTCTCGACGGTTAGTCGAGATTTATTGTTTTAAATAATATTTAGTTTATTAAATATTATTTAAAGAATATAGAAAGTATTTAGAGGTTAAGTAAATACTTTCAGGGCATATGAAATTATTTAAATATTATTTAATATTGATTAAATATTATTTAAATATTTTGGGGCATCTAAAAGTATTTAACTACTGATTAAATACTTCCAACTCGTTTTGGTTCATTTAAATATTATTTAATATTGATTAAATATTATTTAAATATGTTTAATCATTTAAGATTATTTAAATATTAAATAATCTTGATTATATTGGGATTAAATATTTTAACTCTTTTAAATCCTTTTAATATTTTTCCCAGTTGTATTGGTGCCTTATGGCCCATGGTTTCACTCCAAAATGGTAATGTTTTGTGGAGTCTATTTTAACTAGTATTAGCGGCTCCCCGGTCGCGTTCTTGAGTCTCTTTGATTCAAGGGTTCTGTCTTGTTAAATGCGTTGACTGTGGGTCAACCCAAGTGTTTCGAGAGTACTCCCACCTCGTTCGGGAGTCAAGCTATTGTCAGATATTGAAATCTACAATAGGTCGTCGTGTTGTTCTGGAAGGTCGTATTAAATTCCCTTCCTTAGCTGTTGATCGAAATCCTGTGATGGATTGTCGTGTTGTTCTGGAATGTCGTATTAAATTCCCTTCCTTATCTGTTGATTGAAATCCTGTGATGGATTGTTGTGTTGTTCTGGGAGGTTGTATTAAATTCCCTTCCTTAACAATTGATTGGAATCCTAGAGTGGATTTCTGTTGTTCTAGAAGGTTTGATTAAATTTCCTTCTAGGTTTGATGAATGTTAAAGTATTCATCAGGGACTGGAGTAAGGTTGCGTAAGAGGTCGGTGACGCACGACCCAGCCGTAAACTAAAGGCCCATGTGTTGCCTAGGGTGACGTCCCGATAAGGGGTTGTCCTTCTACTAGTAGAGAAAGTGATTGGTTTTCTATTGTACAAGGCGACTGATCATCGCGTACAATAGGGCGTTGAAAAATCTCCAGATTAAGCCCGTTTCTTCCAATTGGAATTTGACGTTGCACTGTAACGAAAGCCTAGGTGCTGAGTTACCGATGGTGTTAACGGGGAACATAATCAACTTGAGTTTGTTGATTGCTTTGAGTATTGTTTTACTTGCATTTGGCAGTTTCATTGATATCTTGATATTGTATCCTGTTGTTGATTCAGTACCTTGTTATACTGTTATCTATTACTTGCTGAGCATTTGTAGCTCATTCTTGCTTGTTGTTTCCTGTTATTGTTCCTACCTCACAGTTTCAGACCATGCCCAGACGAGTACACCGCATCTTGCGCAAGCGGGTCACCAGGGCAAGGACCCCCTATGAGAGATTCCGCTTTACGGTACCTGAGGTAGGGAGGCTTAGTAGGATAGGCTTCCAGCTTCTACTAGTCAGGTTTATTTACAAATATGACTTATGTAAGTATATGGAACAGTTGTAAGATAATCTACTTTTGACTGCGGCATAGTTTACTCAAGGAGCTATAGCCAGCAATGCAACCCCAAGTTTGTAATAACTTTACAATATAACGGTTAAGATGTAATGATGTAAATTATGAAACTCCGTTTCTGAGACTATGGCTCGTGTGTGTGTGATAAGGTGTTGGGGTCACCAGCCTGTTGTTATTTTGTGATTTTTATATTGTGGTTTGCTATTGTTGGATTACAAGTGTTTGTGTATACTGGAAATTGGACAGTGACAACCTTGATCTCCGACCCCGGATCTGGGGGCGTCACACCTACTATATTTATCTTGGAGCGTAAGTCCCCGCTACTTCCTCACAATCTAAATAGAACCCTTACAAGTTTATTTTGGAGCATAACTCCCTACTACCTCCACACATACAAGTAAGAAAAATACAAAATCCTGCGTAGACTGTGTTCCTCTAACCCTTTGTAGGTCTTGAATCTTAGTTCATAGGTCTTGGGTCTTTACTCTTCTTCATGGTGCAAAGACACCCAACTTCCCATCGGCGATCCTAGGACTTGGGTCTTAGAACAAGGATCACCTCACTTCACTTCATCTCATTAAAAAAGTCTAGACAACCAGTACTACGACTTAATATCTCTGTTTAAGAAAAGAAAGTTGGTGGACTAGTATATTACAGTACTAGACCGGAGACAAATAAATATATATAAAATAGCCTAAACAACAGAATATATAAATGTGAGTCAAGTTAAGTCACTTCGTGAGAAGAACGAACCAGACGTTGTGTGTGAACGTGTATGCAGTAATTTAAGTGTGTATACTAAAGTAAAGTAAGTTATGTAAAGCGTATGAATTCAAGTACTTTTAAGTAAATATGATAAAATAAATTGTGATATGTAAAGCGTATGAATGCAATGTAAGTACTTAAAGTAAATATATATATATATGGATATATAAGGTCAAGATATAGACCAAATATATTTGACTTGAATGAGATCAAGTACGTTTTATGAATGTGTTGTTTATACGGCCTTAGAAATTAAGACAACTAAACTACGACCTTTAAACAAACACAAGATATGCCACTAAGATTCAATGAGGATGTTTCGTTTATGTCGTACCTCGACTTATACGAATATTATCTAACTCGGAATCAAAGTTGGTTTAACTTTAAAAACTTAATAAGTTAGACTCGTTTATGTCGTTCCTCGACTTACACGAAAAGCCCTTAACTTGGTGTTCGAAGTTAAAGAATAAACTTACAAATATTCTACTAGTTTACTTTGTTAATATTTCTAGATTTATGAGATATATACAAGGGAACACAACTCGTAATATAAGTTAGTTTCTTTCACTAATAATTCAACAATGAGTCCTTTTATTTATGTCGTACCTCGACTTATACAAATTGGTCTCGACTCGGAATTAAAGTGAGTTTATACTTTACAAATATACTATGAGAGAGTTTCGTTTATATCTCTAAATAATATATGAGATTTATGAATATTCTAATCTCGTAATATAAGTTAGTTTATTACTCTATTTATTTCAAACAAGGAGAAGTTCGTTTATGTCTAATAATATAGACTTATACGAATGGAATCTCAACTTGAAAATAAAATGAGTGGACTTGCAACTTATCAACAAGGAGTCTTTTTGTTTATGTCTCTATATAAGACTTATACAAGTAGGTCTCAACTCGGAATAGAAGCTAGTTTAATTACCAAATTCAACAAGGAGTCCTTTTGTTTATATCTCTAAATGAGACTTATACAAATCAATCTTAACTTAGAACTTAAGTAAATTGGAGTTGTTTATGAACAACTTGGTTGAGAAGAGCAAAAGATGAAGTGCAAGCTCTTCCAACGGTTACAACAATTTATATATAAGAGAGATCGAACAAATAATTAAAGTTCATGTATAATATATAAATCGTAAACAAGGCTAACTATATAATATATCTAAGGCTTAAATATAATTTAAACCCTGTGTTATTAACAATATACAATTTAAACCCTCTTTTAATATATTTAATAAATTTAACCCTACATTTTTTAACTATTTACAATAGAAACCTTTTTTAAAATAATTAGTAAATTTAACCCTATGTTTTTGAACTATGTACAATTGAAACCTTTTTTAAAATAAATAGTAAATTTAACCCTACGTTTTAAAACATTTAGTAAATTTAACCTTGACTTTTTAATTTTGAAATAAAATAAATTTTACGACAAAATTTTGAATAAATATTCGTCAAATGCACTATTGTCAATTTTTTTTGTATAGATATTATCTAAGCATAATAGATATTTACAATTATTAGGGTTTTTTCTTATAAAATGGATATTTAGATGTTCTTTTTTATATTAATATATCTATATGTATAATATATTATATATGTTCAATAAAATTTTAATATGTGTTTATATTATTCCATCTTGCCATCACACTTCCCGCTCAATATATTCATGAATGTTCATCACCGAATTTAATTTATTTTCAAAAATACTCTTCGATGAATATATTCTCGAAAATACTTTTTCGATATAAAATTTATTTTATTCCGAAATTAAAAAGTCAAGGTTAAATTTACTAAATATTTTAAAACGTAGGGTTAAATTTACTATTTATTTTAAAAAAGGTTTCAATTGTACATAGTTAAAAAACATAGGGTTAAATTTACTAATTATTTTAAAATTTTAGTAATTATTTTAAAAAAGGTTTCAATTGTAAATAGTTAAAAAACGTAGGGTTAAATTTACTAAATATATTAAAAGAGGGTTTGAATTGTATATTGTTAATAACATAGGGTTTAAATTGTAAATAAGCCTATAATATATTATATATGTTCAATAAAATTTTAATATGTGTTTATATTATTCCATCTTGCCATCACACTTCCCGCTCAATATATTCATGAATGTTCATCACCGAATTTAATTTATTTTCAAAAATACTCTTCGATGAATATATTCTCGAAAATACTTTTTCGATATAAAATTTATTTTATTCCGAAATTAAAAAGTCAAGGTTAAATTTACTAAATATTTTAAAACGTAGGGTTAAATTTACTATTTATTTTAAAAAAGGTTTCAATTGTACATAGTTAAAAAACATAGGATTAAATTTACTAATTATTTTAAAATTTTAGTAATTATTTTAAAAAAGGTTTCAATTGTAAATAGTTAAAAAATGTAGGGTTAAATTTACTAAATATATTAAAAGAGGGTTTGAATTGTATATTGTTAATAACATAGGGTTTAAATTGTAAATAAGCCTATATCTAAAAATCGAACCAAGCAAGCATATATATATATATATATATATATATATATATATATATATATATATATATATATATATATATATATATATATATATATTATAGCAGCCTAATATATATAAATATATATAATAATAGAACCAACTTGTAACCCTTGAGATCTAGAGAGAAATCAAGAGAAAAAGCTAGTTTAGAAGCCAAAACATACAAAAAGTAGTCGTCAAAAAATCACCAGAATATAATCTTTTGGTATAACTTTGGGGGCAACTAAACAAGTCTAAGATCAGTAGATATATGGTCTTTGGGTAGCCTAAAGGGACTAGTATGGTTGGTGTGTGATTAGTGCAAGTATATGGGTTTTTAAGCTTGAAAGGGGTAAAACTCAAGAACTCTAGAAGATGAAAACCTATTGATGTTAAGATCTTCTTGGGAGAGAAATTTTCAGCATATAATTGGCACTCAAAGGCTTAAGAAATGGTGTGGGGGGAGGGCGTTATTTATAGGCCAAAAATGGGACATTTTTTATTTATTTTAAAAGGGGACAAGGGGACAAGGGTTTACATGTAGCAAAGAGAGCCAGAACAATTCAAATTAAAGTTGAATCAGCTGAAAGAGGCCACATAGGTGCTTGAAAAAACGTGTGAACCTTCTTCAGTAAATTATGTATGCTAATAAACACGAAACCGAACGATACGTTGGAAATATGACATTTTTTAAAATATGCTCCAAAACTTATGAAAATTTGGGAACCATCTGGGAATAATAACAATAGGTCATGGTCAAAATCCTACTCAATTTGGAGTTGACCTTCATTGACCTTTAATTGACCGAACAACCAATAACGTAATCGGGAATACATGCCTAAAATAAAAGTCACCCAAAAATTATGAAAACAATCCTATAATTATTTTTCAATATTCTAATTACATTCCCCAAGTTTCAAGTCATTTGGACATGTATAGATACTACTTTGAGAAAAAGATTGTTTCACTGTGTCTATAGCCCGAAACAATAATCGATAGCCATTTGTCGGAACTTGTCAATGTTTGGACTAAAGTTTTGACTCAAAACATGTTCAGAAAGTCTAAGAAATATTTAATTTGACTTAAAATACAAATTATCCAAAGAAATAGGACAATTCACGACTTCCGGGATCAAATCTGTATTTTTTATATAGGCAGAACTTTGTTGAAGATAAATTGAACAAATATATTTAGAAAATATATTGAAAATATATTCCCTTGAAAATATTTAAAACAAACACTCTTTTGAATGGATATGTGACAACCCGGGTCAAATCCTGAGTCTTTTTCGAAAATCGGGTCAAGTCCCGACTTCCGAATCCGAAATAAGCCAAAGTAAACTGGCCCAAATGCAACAACTTGGGTAATCCAAAAGCCCACCACAGACCCCCAAAAGATCAATGATTTGTTAGTGCACTTAGTAGTAGTACTTTTACTTATATACTGAACAAATTATCCCAATCTACTCGATGTGGGATTGGGGTGTTACAAACTCCCCCACTTAAATTCCTGACGTCCTCGTTAGGCCGAACAGATTGCCCATAGGCCCAGATCGTACCTCTCTAGCCATTGTGGGATAATACCGGCTAGTTTCGTGTCCCCACCTCCTGCAACTTGACGAATCAAGTTTTCGAGAGTTGGCTTTGATACCATATGTGACAACCCGGGTTAAATCCTGAGTCTTTTTCGAAAATCGAATTAAGTCCCGACTTCCGAATCTGAAATAAGTCAAAGTAAACTGGCCCAAATGTAACAACTTGGGTAATCCACAAGCCCACCACAGGCCCCCAAAAGATTAATGATTTGTTGGTGCACTTAGTAGTAGTACTTTTACTTATATACTGAACAAATTATCCCAATCTACTCGATGTGGGATTGGGGTGTTACAGGATAACACATTTTCTGATTCGTAAAAGCAGTGTTAAAATACTGTATTTGTTTATCTTCAGTATATGCCTCAAAATATAACATATATAAATTTGATTTGATTTTATCATTATTTTGATAAATCTTATCTAAATATATGTAGAGAGAAAATCATTTGGTTTTGTTTATAAAAGCAATTTGACCCAATTTGACTTTCTTCTTGTTGACTATCACTTCGAATAACCTAAGGGAGAATTACTATATTAATTAGATTACTATATTAATTAGTAACTTCCTAATTCTAATTTAATTTACACTTATCGTTAAGAGAAAATAATCAAAACCTAATCTGTAAGACTATATCTCACAATCTTCCCCTTTTGATATTTTGTCAAAACATTCTAGTGTCAAATTAAATATGTGTGTGACAGTCCTAGCTTCCCCTCCGTGTATGTAACTATCTAATTTATGCATTTTTAGATTATTAAAATTTAATTAACACTTCCCCTACAGTGTTGAAATTTTTTCTTGATGTTAAATGCATAGCAGATAGACAAACAAAATATTATGCAGCAGTTAGGATGCACATAGAAAAATTGAGTATATACCCCTTGATAAGTGAGCGCTTATCATTATCCCAGTTTCAGTTTGTATACTCCAAAATCTAAAAAAAATTGTTGTATGCCTTCCATTTGATAAGAATTTTATAATTTTGTATCAATCTTCCATTCCTTATAAAGCCGCAGAATATTGGTAGATTAGAATTCTATTACTGAATAAAATTCTATCTAAATTACATTTTCTTCTCTTCTTATAAAAAAATTTCTTCCACTTGTTATAAACTAATATGGTAAATAACACTTTGGTGATTTGTAAAATCAAATTTTACTCTCATTTTTATCAAATCATTAACAAACATATTCATTTTACACTCTCTTCCCGTTGTTGAGATTGAATATCAAAAACAATTTTTTAAGGGAAAATTTTATTTTCGATTTTTTTTTGAAAATCTGATAAATTGATTTCGAAGATTAGTTCCAGTTTTTAAATCATGAATAATATTCGATTAAGGAAAGATGAAGATATAGAGTGTGAAGAGCTTCTTTTTTTAATTTATTAATGGTAAGAATAAATTTCCTTGTGTTAGTCCTTGATTAGTTTCGAAAACAAAGCCATTTATGCTCCTGGGATATATTTTTAACAGCCCTGTTTTCAAGACATTCTATTAATATAATAACAAGAGGGATAGGGAAAATTGGCAAGCCTTCACAACCAATTATCTTGTTCCTACTAATAACCTATACATTATAGTATTATAATCAGTTAGTAGGACAAGCTGTAACCTCATAACCAGATAGATACAAATGGCTGAAAGATAGGTACTCCAGATGTTGACTAAAATAAATAAGAAAATACACATGTTGCAATTTTATGAATTTAAACAAAACAAAGGGCATAACTTCATTCTTTTAGATCATAGTTAAAAAAAAAATGAGTACAAATAAAATTGCTCTGTGAGACCACTTGCTTTCTTAAGCCTGCAATTCCAATGTTGTCAGTAATGGAGCAAGAAAGAAAGTAATCAAGAAGGAAAAAAATTTTACTTAACAAAATAGTACTTCATTCATTAATATGGATGCATTACACACTTGTACCAAGGTTTAATCAAAAGAGGAGTATTTCTAACATGACCCTAGCGAAAGGAGATGTTGTTGGGTCCCGGAGATCGTAGAGGGGGGGTGAATACGATTCCCAAATTAAAATATGACTATTAATAATTTTTAGGACAACATAAAAATTACTTTGGTTCAAACCCGGGTACTGTTCATCATCTTCTTCAACCTCAAGAACACCATTAAAATAACCAAGATAATGAACGGTAAATCATCCAAAACACACAACACAACAAGATCCAATAATATAACTTTATATTCATTGAAGTGGGGTAGATGCTACATACAAGTTCAAGAACAAAAGCTCAAGAACACAACAAAGAAATGATTTTTGGCTCCTCTAAAAATATTACAAATTCTAGATCTAGGAGACAAAAATCAAACCTATCTTCTAAACAAGATTTAGCAATGTTTACAATAGAAGATAGATGAGTGGTATGACAAAGAAATTCATGGCCCCATAATATTAAAGTATGAGTTCGGCCATGGGGGAGAGAGAAAATAATTTTCTCTCTCTCTCCCCATTTCTTTTTCATCCGAATACTCTCTCTAAATGATGACTTGGGTTTCTTCTTTATATATTGAAAAAGGTGTTACTTTGTTTTTCCACCTTTTACTTTTGTCCACTCAAATCATATCTTCAAAGTCATGTGCCAAGCATACCTTTGGAAATATTTAATGTAAAAGTAATATTTAATAAATATATAAAATATAAATAAAGAATATCTTTATTTATAAAATATATAAATAATTAAATAAATACTTTATTTAATTAAATTAAATATTTCCATTCCACTCTTCAATTTGTGTAGACTTCCTTATCCAAATACTTGGCCCCGTATACGTGACTCCACCACGTCCAAGTATTTGGCCTTCTAATCTATGAAGCTTTAGTAAGATCCAATCAGGTTGTGCCGTCTGTCCCTTATCCATTAGGCTGACATTTCTCCAACACTGATTTACCACCTTTGTTGATCCTCCACTTGGCTCAAGAAAACCAACAACTTTAGAATGATTAAAACCATATTAACCGACGAGAGCTTGCCTCCAATGTCCTGACACTTGATGCAACGGTCTGGTTCATAAGTGACTAGTCTTGATAGGGGCTCTTGATTCCGAACATGATTCCACATTCTTCTTTGCAAACCTTACTTGTTGCTTCGATTGTAATGCACTAAAATCGTCATAGACTAAGACAATCTTCTGTAGCTTCCACATCCTTGAATAGATGTCAACATCTTTTATTCTCCACTGAGGCCTGAACATGTTAATGAACTTCTTCCAGTGAGCTTCAAGTCTGTAGATGATCCTTTGATACTTTGTCTTAACTGAACTCTGTGATCCAAGATTTCTGTGCACCTGCATATTATTACATGTCCTGTTCTATTGTTGAGTTATCATCAACCATTACATAGAGATTACATTTAGCATTTCTATTACACATGAAAGTGCAGTGAGTTACTTCCCTTCACTCATATCTCCCCTTTCAATCTCCCCCTATTTGGTTGATATGGAATAGCAATCAAATACTATTTCCCTTTACAATCTCCCCCAAAAGCAATTAAATAAAATTAACTACTAGAGGATAACTCAACTAACATACAAGAAACAATTAAAGTACTGGACATGAAAATAATATACAAAAGGTTCTGGAAAGATATAATCAGTTAAATCCAGATTTCCTGAGTTGCTGAAAATGAATGATGAATTTCTGAATTTCATTTTCCTTTAGCTTTCTCCACTTCAATGTTCTTCAAAGATGGGGTTCTTTCAATAAAGAAACAAATCATTAGTAAAGACTTCTGAACAATCATTCTTGTTTATCTTGCAATTCGAACTAGAACATACAGCTCTCTATGTTCCCCATAAGAGGTCAACTCATTCTCCCCTTAAGGTTGTTCTCTCTTGGAATGAAAGTCACTTCCTCTTTTTCTTCAGGATGTTCTATTTCCAGGAAACATATTTTTCTTTCTTCCCTGCACTATTCCACTGACTTCATCTATCACTGAAACAAGAAATAGAACACACTTGGACACTTCTCATATGCCCCTTTAAAATCTCCTTCACATTCTTCTTTACCAAGAAAACTTCTACTTAGCAAAAACTCCCCCTGAGTTGATACTCTTCAAAGAAATCTTCATTTTCATTCATTGATCGTGCTAGAAAGAATTCTTCTGCCGAACCTCTCCTAAGAATGTTCCGAGGACAAATCTTCAAACAAATAGAGCAAAATCCCTTAGATATCTTTTCAGAATAAGATATAGCACTGCAAACCAAGATGTTAATATTCTCCATAACTTCTCTCCCTTAGTACGACAAGTAACTTCTTCCCATTTGACAAAAAGTAACTTCTCCACTTCAGACGAAAAATCAGTTAAATCTACAACACCTTTAGGGATTAGGCTCCAACCAATTACTAAGAAACTCCCCCTTAGTAATTTCTCCCTTGCATCACTAAGGTTTCAATTTTATCTAATTCTCTCCCTTAGTTCATGCAAACTCCAATCCACCCTTGTGTCTTTAGATATCCTCTAAGTAACCTCCACAAGATAGGATTGACAGATCTCATTTCTTGTATCACCAAGAGATCTCGATTCTTGTATCACCAAATTCTCCCCCTTAGTTGAGAATATCCTTTAAAATAATAAAAGTATCATCTACATCCAATCGAATAAGAAACTCTCTTTCAATTGAACATAAAATCCTCCTTAGGCCTAAAAATTAATGTCTCCCCCTTTGAGATTGAGAACAACATGAATTAATAGACCCAAAGGTAATAGTTTGGACATTCGCACTAAGCTTCAGCTAGACTCTTCTTCAGCTTGTCTTCCAGAAAAGAATCTCTTCAACATTCCAGAGCTGGAAAATTCAGTAACAGGATTCAAGCATAGTAGCAAGGTTAGTGTTTGGTCTATGGTTTCCTCACTTCTACTACGTTCTGTTGGTGTTTACACTTTCAAGCGTAAGTGTTCCACTCATTTCTCTCTATTTCTCTCACTCAAGTGTATCACTCCCTCACTTCACTCAAGTGTTTCTCTCCCTTACTTGTACTCATTCCATTTATAGTAATTTGTACCTGCAAGTAAATCCATGCTAGTCTCACCAAGATATTATGGATCGTTGACTGTAGCATGTTGTCGATCACTAAAGATCGAGGTTCTGAGATGGAATCTCAGACAGGGTTTCATTTAGGCCGTCACCCAACTCACCATGAGCAAATCCATGCACACGTGGCTCGTCGTCGGGGAATAACCCTTCTGAAATTGGAATCTCCTCCAATCCAGGAGTGACTGAAATCCCAACACCCTGATCCTCAAAAGACTCATCAAATTGGTAAACCAACTGAATCATAGTCTACGAGTTGTTGCTCAGCTACTTTCAGCATCAACAATCTCCCCATATGCAAATCCATGCACTGGATCGTTGAATGTGGTATGCGTACTAGCAGCTATCTAAGCATCAACCGACTCCCCATATGCAAATCCATGCACTGGATCGTTGACGGTGATATGCCTTTAAGTTTTGAGCGATCCATGTATTCCAGAATTTGAATTCCTGGGAGAGTAGACATGTACAAACGTCTCTCTCAATCACCTGTAAAGATGAATTAACTCACTATTTTCAGTCATGGAAAACTGTTAGTGATTGCCTCTCAACATCAACAGATTGCTCTGTGGATGTGAAATCCCGTTAGGGAACTAGGACTGTTCCTCCTAGAAAGGTTGACAAGGATTCTAATATATGGCAAGAAATCCAAGTTTCCCTCTAATGCCTGTGAAGGCGGCTCAACAACTTCATTCACCATGAATGGTAAACACAGAAGTTTAGGGGTTTTACCTATACCTCACAATGTGCACTTCTTGCAATGTGTCCTCACAAGTGTTAGTCCCAAGAGAGGCTAGAGAACTGTTAGGTCCTATAACATCCCTTAGAAGCAAAAAATTTTAGGATTACCATCAGCGTGAATGCTTTTGGTGTGCTTGACTCATTACAAGGTGCTCTGGCTGATGAGCGAATTTTCAATGAAATCACCCTGTTGAGAGAGTTCATTCAGAAACGGTTGAATTGCCTTTTCAGCTCTGCATCCTTTTGAGAGAATACAGATGAGCTACAGATACCTCAATTTGTATACTTCTTTCCTTCTCGAGAGGTAGAGCTGTGGGTGCACTTCCGACTTCATCCTTATTTGCTGCATCAAGTGCAGTTTCTCCCTTAACAACCGCTAATCTACATAAGTTCCTTATATCACCAAGGGTTGAAAGTTTGAATTAGAATGATAGTGTTTGGTACTAAGGCCTTGGTTAGAAATTGATGGATTATTCAACTTCTTGACCTTCCCCTATAGCCACTAAGGCCAAGCCATTACGGCTAAATAGATAGAGTTGATCAGAGCTATATAAAATTTGGTAGAGTATGATTAAACTTATTCTCTATTCCTTCTCAGAAATATAGCATCGGAGCAATGTGTCCTCAAGAAACAATGCACCAGAGCTAAAATGTGGGAATTAATAAAGAATAGGTAAAAGAATATTAAGCCAAATTTCATAAACTCACAATTTTGAAAAAAAATTTCACAGATTAACAAAAGTGTTCTTTTGAATTTCTCTTAGACAAATATCCAATTGAAATTCAACTCTTTTAACAAAAACATTTTGATTAATAACTCAAATCTATTTCATCTTGCTCACTGTATGTTTTCAGAAATTGTTTTGCAATTCATCCTTATCGGATATTCTCTCCGACTTAAAATATAAATCTTTAAAAAAAATCGAATGAATGCTTTAGTCATACAGTCCAAGGCACTAATCCCAAAGCAAACAACCATTGTTTTAATACTACAAGTCAATGTGAAACAGACATTAACAAGAGTTTTGAAAAATGTTTTACTAATGGTTGATACCTCAAGATCAAAACAATTTACTCAAATAAAATAGCCTGATACCATGCAACCTCAGTTACAAGTTATCAAGTAACTTTATTTAAACAAATCGTGGAGAGAAAACAGTTTTCATTACAAAACATTTAGAGAGAGAGAGGATATATGATTTTGAAATAGAAAGATAATCCTCAAGAAATGTTCTCTTTCATAGGGAGTAAAAAAAAAACTTTTAGTGACTTTTCATTCTCTGGCAAATGAATGCATATTTAGATAAAACATTTTTCACAAGAAATAGACAAGAAATTTCTTTATGCATTCAAGTTCTAAAGAATGAAAAACATATGTTAATACTAATGAATTATCAAAGATATAAATGACAAGACATTCAAAAGTACTAACATCATTCAATCATTTTGTAATAAAACGCATCTTACTACAAAACAATCAAGCACATAAGATACTTACATTATGCTAGACAATTACCATTTGTCGCTTGAAACAAACACATATTGCAATATAGATCATGGTAATTCTAAAGCATAAAAATAAGCATCCGCTAAACACTGAACATACATTGACCGAATGATAGCATTTAACTTCTTACACTACATCTCAACAGTTATCACATAAGCATATTGAAAATACTCATGACAATCAGAATGTATGTAAGCTCGAGGTACTAGTTGCATCAGAGATCAAATACCTTTAAATATTAATGCTAAAATTTATGATCTTTGACAACCCCTCGCGATGTAGTAAATTACTTTCAATATCAGTGTTTTTGAAATAATCTTTTTGTCACTTAGTGCAGAAATTCTAAGTGGCATCACTAATATCAAAAGAATGACAACTAATATTAATGGATTTTACAAAAGACATGAATTACATCACTTAAACTACATATTAAGTGGTTCCATTAATATTAGCATTAAACAATTAAAAGTAAATAAAATTACAATTAATTAATATATACAAATACTTATGCTGAAACATTTGATACATATAGCATGAATAACATATGACAGCACAAAGTACGAGATCCTGGATATAAATTGACTATACAAAGAGATGCTACAATGTTAGGTCCCTAGGTCCCGGGTGATCATAGGTAATCTCATAATGATAATATTGAGTCCCGGGTGGTCACACGCCAAACATTAATCAGTTCCTAGAGATCGTAGACATCTAAATAGCATGAACACTCTTTATAAACATTATGTTTAAATAAATCAATATTAGACTAGAGTGACATACCTTAGTCAATAGAGCTTTTACTGGTGTATGATCGTTGAATGAATAATTACTCCTCTTTGCCCTAGAGATCGAACGTTTACTCCTTTCGAGATTGAACGTTTACTCCTTTTGGACAGGAATAACTTTTCAGCTACCAGTTAACATTGTTCCTCGAAACAATACCACGCTCATCCAGACGGAAACTGCATTACCTTCAACACCCAAATATTTCCTTGTAGATATTGGTCTTGGCAGCAGCTTCACTAAACTCAGCACTCTAGAAACCAGTAGTCTTGACACTAGCAGAGTAGAACCATCAAAAACTCCGAACTACCCTTCAACTTCTGTATCAATACCAAGTCTTCATGTGGATTGATTCCTTGCGCTAAGTGTATCTGCCTCTGGTTTAATTGAGTTAGTTCCTTGATTCAAACCCTACTCAATCTTGATTAGTTAGTGCATCTTCAATCTTCATTGAATTCACTCAGAAAAACCAATGAAATACTCTTATACATGCACGGCACTACCAATCACTACTCTACTACCCAGATTCATCAAGAACTGACTCTAGGAAATGTTGTTACACAAAACCCTTTGTCATGACAGATGTGTCCTTAATGTTTCCTTAGATATTCAGTGGGTAGAGTAGTCTTCTTCAAATATGATTGAGATCATCTTGCATTATTTTTAAATTGACAATTTCCTTTCTAATATGCAATCACTCAATCTGGATCACTCAGTGCTCCTAAGAATCTCAACTCTTACGCAATGAGCACTGCTAGCCTTTGAGCATCAAACACGACTAGTTGATCCAACTTACTGATGCTCCCCCTGTGATGCTGCTTGCAGCTTTTCTTCATCTGGTGTCATCTGATCTTGAGCCCTAAACAGGATGTCAACCTTTAGAAATTCAGAGCTAAAATCAAACGAATGCTAGGGAGCTTGATGATGATGTTCACTGCATCTAGATCATCTTAAATCAATCACAGACTCTGTGTAAGCTTCTTAACTCCAAATAAGATAGCCCTCCATCACACCATGTGACTTCAGGCATGATTAATCTTACTTGATGTCTTCTCTTTACATTTGCTGATTAGACTTGCTGTGTCAACTGATTCAGCCGTAGTGAATAGAAAACCTTAACTCTATCCATTATCCTTGTAATTCCACTCAAGGTCTGGATTTCCCTATCAACTCCTCCATTTGGTCATGAAGTCCGGAAACTGAACTTTACTCTAGAATACTCCTTTCAGTGCAGACATAACATAGAACTTCGTTCGTCAACAAATTCCATTACCTGCCCTCAAAGTGTTCTTACAGCAATCTGCCTAATCCTTTGAATGTGATTAATCACTGAGATGCTTCATCTATCGAATGCACGAACAAACACCAAAACTAAACAGGGTAGCCTTTGACTTGACTTCCCTTCAACTGACATACTTCACTAATGTCCTTCTTAAAAGAATTTCATTAGAAGTAGTCCTTTCTCACCAACTTCATCTTTACCGTCGAATCCGTTATCTTGATAAACCAAGTATTAGTTGATAAACCAAGTGTGAGAGCATCACTTGTTGTTGCAGCTAACTCCATTCTGATAAACTTCAACGAATAGTTGACTTCATCATAAGCATTACATTTCGTGTCAGCAATAACCTCACTTCCAGTAGAGTGAGCTTCTATTTCTCTTGACCCCGATCAATATTGTTCATCCTCGAACTGATATTAGGAAACCCTTCGCAAAGAATTCCCTATGTCTTCCTTAATATTGTGCTTCAGATCATTCAAGAAAAATAGGTAACCTTGCTTAACCATTTGAATACCAAAGCAAAAGTAGTTACATGCCTCGAACATGAAAATGTCAGAGATATATAACTTGTACATGTTGAAAGATACTCTGCATTCACAAATGATTAAGACACGTGGTCCTCAATTTGATTGAGTCCAAGGGTTAGAGATATTTCTAAACATAGTTAACAACAAAGCATTCAAGTTCAACATGCTCATTCTTATCTGACTGATCACTCCTCATCTATATCAGCCTCAACAAGTAGTCTTGGCTATGAGCTCAGTGATCCCAACCTAACTTAAGGTGGACTAGCAGTCTATAAGAATTATGTCGTACATATATGTAGTCATAGAAGAATCAATCACTCAGATTCCTAATTCTTCTAATTCACCTTTGTTGTTCACTTTAACGTTATATTATCTCTAATTACCTGAGTCAGTTTAAATTTAAAAATTTAATTCATGGTTTATTATACTGACCCCTAGGCAATTCCCAAATTAGAAACAAACTCATCTTAACAAGCACATGGTCAAATATAACATTTAATATAACCATGCGAGTATAAACAGATTATTGACAATGTAAACATCAAGGCACTTAGCATACAGCAAATACTCTTTTCGGTAAATGTACCCCTACAAATACCTAAGACTCTATATGCTAACATGATCAATTATCGTAAAGCAAGCATTAAATCACACAAGATCTAATCATGAAGTCAAATACTGATAAACAAGCAACACTAACAAACTAGCATAAGTTATCTAATTTATATAGAAATCAAGGTGAGACATGCATTACATCAAACTTATAATATAATGCAGTTCAGCACTTAATACTCTATAATTAAATCAAACAAGTATAAACTAGTTAGAAAGTATACCTGTGCGATGCTTATCATTCCATCTCGAGTGATAATCAATTGATCCAAATCAATTTCCATTCTACTAACACTCATGGAAGTATCCTTGCATTTGACCTCAGCAACCCTTACTTCAACCCAAACTGATGCCTGACAGTTCTGCTTATAAACCCCGACATAGAATGTCTCATGTTCTGCTTGAAAAGATCACTCTTCTTTGTGTGTGTAGCAATAACCCCTTGACTACCATATGTCAGTGATAGTCAAACCTTGTGTGTTTCTGCCACTGATGTCTTTTAACCAAATCTCCAAGTATATTGGTCATTTGACCGTTAAACTGAATTCCTTTTCAAAATCCCAATTCTTCAGATATTGATTCGAAAACTACTGATCGAAGACTCTTCCCTAAATGAACTAATCCCCTTTCAATAACCAAATGATCCACTGAGTAGACAGATGTAGAAATACATCTCCAATGGTAAGATCAGGTCTCAACTCCATTAGAATGTTCTTCAGTAAGTTCGTTTGTCCTCAACGAACGAAGAATCAACTCCTGTTGTTTCGTTTAATAAAACATTTTGTTCAAACAGAAGTATTTAATTTTTTTTTTAGGAATTTAAATCATCAAAATAAATTGAAAATGCATTTTTGATAAATAATAATAAATTTCTCAATTTCAAATTATAAATAAAATAAAATTCAAAAAGAAAGTTTTGATATAGAGATAACAAAATTTTCAAGGTATATTAAATAATCCTGAAAAAGAAATTATTTCAAATCAAAATTAATTTCCAAAGAATTTTATAGAATTTATAATCCAAAAAAGTTTCAATTATAATTAAAATAAAACAGATTGAAAATATAAGTTTGATATAAAAATAATAAATTTTCAAGTCATCTTAGATATTCTTGAAAATAAATTATTTCAACCAAAATGATTTTCCAAAAAGTTTTATGAGATTTATAATTAAAACTTCCAAGCTTAAATTATAATTAAAATAAAACAACTCGAAAACATAATTTTGAAATAGAAATACTAAATTTTCAAAACATTTAAAATGTTCGTGAAAATAAATTATTTCAATCCAAAAACATTTTCCAAAGAGTTTTATAAAATTTGTAATTAAAGTTTTATGAAAAATAAATTATTAAACCTCAAAAATAATTCTCAAAATACTTTTAAGAATATTAAACTCAAAAGAAATTAAATTGGATTTTAAGATTAATTTTAGTTTTCAAATTAATAAAATTCTTAACTAAGAATATTAAAAATATAAAATATTTGACTCTAAAATTTAAAAGAAAATAAAATATTTTCCAAGATGTAAGATAAACTTGAAAAATAAATTATTTAAATTTAAAAATTATTTTCAAAATATTTTATATAATTAAATTCAAATTTAATTATTAAATTAATTCTTAAACTAAAAACAATTTGAGAGAAAAACAATTTTTGTTTTAAATAAAAGTTAAACTATGTAGCCATGTGTCATGTTGAAACAGCCTTCTAAGTAGAAATTCTACATAGGAATGTTCTACATAGATTCCATCTCAAACATCCTATTTCGAACATCCAAATCGAACATCCTATCTCGAACATCCAAGTCGAACATCCTATCTCGAACATCCAAGTCGAACATCCTATCTCGAACATCCAAGTCGAACATCCTATCTCGAACATCCAAGTCGAATATCTAACTCGAATATTCTAAGTCGAATATCTAACTCGAATATTCTAAGTCGAATATTTAACTCGAATATTCTAAGTCGAATATCTAACTCGAATATTCTAAGTCGAATATCTAACTCGAATATTTTAAGTCGAATATTTAACTCGAATATTCTAAGTCGAATATCTAACTCGAATATTCTAAGTCGAATATTTAACTCGAATATTCTAAGTCGAATATCTAACTCGAATATTCTAAGTCGAATATTTAACTCGAATATTCTAAGTCGAATATCTAACTCGAATATTCTAAGTCGAATATCTAACTCGTATATTCTAAGTCGAATATCTAACTCGAATATTCTAAGTCGAATATCTAACTCGAATATTCTAAGTCGAATATTTAACTCGAATATTCTAAGTCGAATATCTAACTCGAATATTCTAAGTCGAATATCTAACTCGAATATTCTAAGTCGAATATTTAACTCGAATATTCTAAGTCGAATATCTAACTCGAATATTCTAAGTCGAATATTTAACTCGAATATTCTAAGTCGAATATTCTACATAGAAATATTCTACTTGGCTATCTCGAACATCTATCTCGAATATTCTACATAGGAATGTTCTACTTGGCTATCTCGAACATCTATCTCGAATATTCTACATAGGAATGTTCTACTTGGCCATCTAGAACATTTTGTACTTAGAAAAATTCCGGGCTTCAAAAAAATTCTGGATGCCCAGTGAA
Source organism: Oenanthe sinensis (assembly GCA_028671895.1). Classification (NCBI taxonomy): domain Eukaryota; kingdom Viridiplantae; phylum Streptophyta; class Magnoliopsida; order Apiales; family Apiaceae; genus Oenanthe; species Oenanthe sinensis. The sequence goes on from JAPMAC010000231.1 coordinate 5,441,792, forward strand.
CCAAACGTACCCTCTTTAATCTCAAAAATAACAATAGATCCAATCGATTTGTATGTCAATCGAGTAGCTTTGATACCAATTGTTGGGTCCCGGAGATCGTAGAGGGGGGGTGAATACGATTCCCAAATTAAAATATGACTATTAATAATTTTTGGGACAACATAAAAATTACTTTGGTTCAAACCCGGGTACTGTTCATCATCTTCTTCAACCTCAAGAACACCATTAAAATAACCAAGATAATGAACGGTAAATCATCCAAAACACACAACACAACAAGATCCAAGAATATAACTTTATATTCATTGAAGTGGGGTAGATGCTACATACAAGTTCAAGAACAAAAGCTCAAGAACACAACAAAGAAATGATTTTTGGCTCCTCTAAAAATATTACAAATTCTAGATCTAGGAGACAAAAATCAAACCTATCTTCTAAACAAGATTTAGCAATGTTTACAATAGAAGATAGATGAGTGGTATGACAAAGAAATTCATGGCCCCATAATATTAAAGTATGAGTTCGGCCATGGGGGAGAGAGAAAATAATTTTCTCTCTCTCTCCCCATTTCTTTTTCATCCGAATACTCTCTCTAAATGATGACTTGGGTTTCTTCTTTATATATTGAAAAAGGTGTTACTTTGTTTTTCCACCTTTTACTTTTGTCCACTCAAATCATATCTTCAAAGTCACGTGCCAAGCATACCTTTGGAAATATTTAATGTAAAAGTAATATTTAATAAATATATAAAATATAAATAAAGAATATCTTTATTTATAAAATATATAAATAATTAAATAAATACTTTATTTAATTAAATTAAATATTTCCATTCCACTCTTCAATTTGTGTAGACTTCCTTATCCAAATACTTGGCCCCGTATACGTGACTCCACCACGTCCAAGTATTTGGCCTTCTAATCTGTGAAGCTTTAGTAAGATCCAATCAGGTTGTGCCATCTGTCCCTTATCCATTAGGTTGACATTTCTCCAACACTGATTTACCACCTTTGTTGATCCTCCACTTGACTCAAGAAAACCAACAACTTTAGAATGATTAAAACCATATTAACCGACGAGAGCTTGCCTCCAATGTCCTGACACTTGATGCAACGGTCTGGTTCATAAGTGACTAGTCTTGATAGGGACTCTTGATTCCGAACATGATTCCACATTCTTCTTTGCAAACCTTACTTGTTGCTTCGATTGTAATGCACTAAAATCGTCATAGACTAAGACAATCTTCTGTAGCTTCCATATCCTTGAATAGATGTCAACATCTTTTATTCTCCACTGAGGCCTGAACATGTTAATGAACTTCTTCCAGTGAGCTTCAAGTCTGTAGATGATCCTTTGATACTTTGTCTTAACTGAACTCTGTGATCCAAGATTTCTGTGCACCTGCATATTATTACATGTCCTGTTCTATTGTTGAGTTATCATCAACCATTACATAGAGATTACATTTAGCATTTCTATTACACATGAAAGTGCAGTGAGTTACTTCCCTTCACTCATATCTCCCCTTTCAGATGTTCTAGGTCATCTAACATACTTCTCTAGCAGGTGCAATTATAACAAAAGTCAGATAGGTGAAGACACATATGAGGCTTAACTAAACATCATATAAGAGCCATACAACAGATAGTTTCAGGATCTGAACACCATGAGATAACTACACAGGCAAAGTTGAACCTTCATACTCAAGAAATATGTAGACATCTTGAAGAAACAAACACAAAAAATGAAACATGTAGATAAACACATAAGACACAAACTAGGCCACCACCACATCCCACACAAGTCTTCCAAAACAGGAATTAGTTGTCAAGTCACTCAACAAATGGTTGTAGACATGAAGATGCAGGCAAAGTGTTAATTATACCATCAGTGTCCATTTCCCTAACCTCATTTTCAGTGACTGACCCTACATCTCTTTCTGCCATCACATGCATTTCATCATGTGTTTCCTCAACTAAGGGCAGAAATGGGATGTCTAATAGTCCAAATTGAACATTTATCATCTGGGATAGACCATCATCTACTCTACCAGCTCTAGTGACTGAATTTGCTAAAATTTCCACTAGGACTCTTATCTTGGTTTCAGTCAGCTGAAACTTCTCAGATAGGGCCTTGAGTTGCTCTTGGAGAGACTTAAGTAAAGTCTCAAGCTTAGAGTGACTTTTCTCAAGACTATGAAATTGTGCTTTGACCTCAGACAAGGAAACAGTGTCATTAACAATAGGTATAATAGGCACCACTGCATCATCATTTGCATGCACCACACCCAAAGGAGGAGGAGGTCTAGAGAAACTAGGTAAGGGTATAACAGTTCTAACCTTTCTTGGTAACTGTGGTGCAAGAGACCATAAAACATGTAACCTTTCTTGAAACCATTAATCATTTGATGTAAGATCACATAATAAAGGTTAAAGGTCACTTTTTGGCTGGCCAATTTGTTCATGAGTTTGATTTTGGCAAAAGACTTGACTTTATCATGGGTGGTGTTTAGATAGATATTTCCTCCCATAATCAAGGCAAGGTTTTGAAAGATGGGTGGAAAATGTTCATAAGATACCCTTTGTCTTCTACAAAGAGGTTATTGGGGACTTCAACTTCAAAAAACCCAGATAAATAGAGCTTAAGCTCCATTTTGTTGAAATTAAATTCTTTGTAAATATCAATGTTAGCTAGATTGAGAAGCTTAAGACTGAGTTTGAGAGCCTTACAAAGCTCTATGTGGTCCAGAAGAAATGCCTTACCATTAACAACATATGTGATAAATACAGTATCTCCAACCCTATGCCTAACCTCCATATTATTGTAGAACTCAGTAACCATGTTTGGAAGGACCTTTATATTTGGACAAAATATGATTGGTTCCCAATTGGACTTAGCAAACATTTGATACAACTCAGTCCTTTTATCAAGGTGGATCAGATAACCAGGTTGCAGCTTGGTTTTGATAGGCCTAGACACTGAATGGTTATAGGTGGACACATAGTGAATTTGTTTCCCTTGTTTCTTCCTATTCCTATTATTAGAAGTGGAAGTTTTTGTGGTGTGAGAACCTTGACAATGATACAAGGTGGTGTTGACTAGGTCTTCAGCAGATGCCATAAATACAAATTGAAACAGTGAATGCAAGAAATAAATGCAGACTAGTGTTTAAGATCAAGAAGATAATAAGCGTTTAAGGATGTCAAACAAACAAATGTAGTGCAGGGTATATATGCTTGCAAATAGCATTTAAGGTGCAGCCACATACATACATACTTGCATGTACTAATATACATACACATGCACTCATATATTGCAGTTATCAGATAACACACAAAGGGGCTGCATGACTTAATATTGTCAAGACAAGTGTGTGGCAAACAAAATATAGTGTTTAAGGAAATAAGCATGTTACAGATGTAGTGTAACAAAAACTGAACAGACAGTAAGATATAGACTGTAAACTTTATAATCAACCAGGAATTAGACATAAAGTAATGTAATATATCCATTCCACAATCAAGTAAAGACAAACAATCAAACAGTCACTCTCAAAGGACATCAAACAGTGACCGTTAAATCAAACAGGACAACAGTCTGCAAAACTATACAACATGCTCATTTAATGAGAAGTAGAGATTCTTATCAGCTACCACAAATAAGTAACACCTCATGCTCCAAAACAATATGCTTCATACTATGGTGCAGTCATAAGAATAAAATAATCAAAATAACAGATAACATTTAATTCTTCAAATTGAGCATGCTACAGACTGGGATTATTAATCTAATTAACCATAGAAAATCAAGGACAAGTCCTTGTATTTCAATAAAACAAATTTAGCAGTCAAAAGGAAGAATCTTGTTTCATACCAGTTAATTCAATTAATTAACACTAATCACATTAGATAATTATACAGACCATGAGGGCACTTAAGCATATATTCAGCAATTAAATTAGGTCTCATAATTTTAATTACAAATTAACAGATAAATGTGACATAGAGAGCAATTAATCATAATTGTTCCATGCTTAGAAATGAACCATCAGTAGGCACCAAAGCAGTAGACTTAGAATTACTTCAAATAAACATGAATTTCATGGTATTCACACAAAACTATTATCTGTTAATTCATAGAATATATTTCACAAAATAATTACAGACATGCATAATCTTCAGCAAAAGTATATTCTATTGAAAGACATAAAAGAGAGTATGTCACATATTTCAGCAGCATAGGAGATCCAACAAAATCATACAGAGAAAGTTTACTGGATACATTAGTAGACACAATCCCTTGGAGCAATCCTACATAAAGTAAATTATATCTCATATGGAAATTCACAGAACAATCAGGGATCAAACAAGTAAATTAAACAGGTTGATGCACAATTTACACAATCATTTATACAATTTATACACGTACTCAGGATGTAAATGATCTTCAAATCCAGGTGGTTGTCTTACGTATACTTCCTCTTCTAAGACACCATTAAGAAAAGCAAATTTAACATCCATTTGATAGACTTTGAAACCTCTATGACAAACGAAGGCTAAGAACATTCGAATTGATTCAATTCAAGCAACGGGAGCATAGGTTTCATCAAAATCTATTCCTTCCATTTGAGTATAATCTTGAGCAACTAATCGTGCTTTATTTCTTACCATTGTTCCACTTTCATCTAAATTATTATGAAAGACCCATATTGTTCCAATGATGAAAGTATCAGGGGGTTGTGGAACTAGTTCCCAAAATTTATTATAAGTGAATTGGTTTAATTCTTCTTGCATAGCAAAAATCTAATCCTCATCCAATAAAGCTTCATTTGCGGTTTTGGGTTCTATTTGTGATAGAAAGGCCATATGACTCACAATATTTTGAACTTGAGCACGAGTTTGAACGCCTTTCTTTAGATCCCCTAAGAGATAGTCTATTGGATGATCTTTAAGTAATGGTACTTCTATAAGAAATTCAAGTTCATCCTCAACTTTTTCAAGAGGATTCATTGGAATTGTAGGTACAAGATTCATGTTTTCAATTTGTTGAATAATATTTTCAACATCTTTTGTAATATTACCATTTGAATCTGATACCTCCTCTATCAAATCCTTAAACTTTGAGTTTGGTTTAGATTCATCGAATGCAATATTCATTGATTCTTCCACAACCAAAGTGTTAAGATCAAATACTATATAAGCTTTGCTATTAATGGAATATCCTAGAAAGATGCCCTCTCCAGATTTTGGGTCAAATTTTGTTAGATAATCTTTGGCGCTCATGATATAGCATTTACTTCCAAGAACCTTGAAGTAATTAAGCTTAGGCGTTTTACCAAAATAAAGCTCATATGGAGTTTTCATTTTGATAGGTCATAGTAATACTCTATTAAGAATATGTCATGCAGTAGACATAGCTTCGGCCCAAAAGTATTTTGGTCGATGATATTCGTTAACCGTAGTATTTGTCATTTCTTGCAAAGTTCTGTTCTTCCTTTCAACTACCACATTTGATTGAGGTGTATAAAGTGCAGAAAAGTTATGAATAATACCACACGCTTCACAAAACTCAACAAATTTTGAATTCTCAAATTCCTTTCCATGATCAGTTCTTATGTAGATGATCGAATCATTTTGTTGATTTTGTATGCGTTTGCAAAGAGCTGAAAATGATTCAAATGCATCACTCTTTGATCTTAAAAACTCAGTCCATATAAACCGAGAGTAATCATCAACTACCACGAGGGTGTATTGACTTCTTCCTAGGCTTTGCACCGGGACCGGTTCTATAAGATCCGTATGTAATAGCTCAAGTGGTCTAAATGTAGACACCATGAATTTAGCTTTATGAGATGCTCTAATTTGTTTGTTAATTTCACAAGCTTTATATATATTATCTTTAACGAAATTGGGTTTTGGTAATCCAAATACATGTTCTTTCGAACATATAGTTTTAATGAGTTTCATGTTAACATGGCCCAACCTTCGATGCCATAACCATGGATCCTCATTAATGGAAACTAAATATACATTCTCATATTTCGTTGTGTCACATGTATATACATTTTTATCACGTAGACAGTTTAGAGCCAATCTTCTGTCTACATTGTAAATAGAACAATGTGATGTATGAAAGGTGATTTTGCAACCATTATCACATAGTTGACTTATGGATAACAAATTATACTTTAGTCCCATGACTAGTTGTATGTTTTTTATTTTGAATCGTTTATTTCCAATATCCTCAATGCCAATGATGTAGCCTTTACTGCTATCTCTAAAGGTTACACTTCCAGCAGCTACCTTTCTAATGTTGTTCAACAATGACTTATTACAGGTCATATGTCGAGAACATCCACTATCAAATTACTACACGTCTTTATTAGCAGTAAGGCATTCCTGCATAATACATTAGTTAAACCATTTGGTACCCCATTGTCTTAAGGGTCCTTGAGTTAGTATATTATAAGGCATATGTGAACTAACATTAAAAAATCTAAGTATGGGATAATCATGCACATAATCATATAATTTTCTAGATGCTTCATTCCTAGTAGAGATATAATAGTGGTTTCTCCTAGAGTATATTTGTTATGTCTAGTATGATCATGAGTTTTACTAGGTGGAAATATAGTAATAATCGAATTTCTAGAATTAGCATTGGCATTGTAATTCGCATTATTAATTCTAACATGAGCATTCGAAGTACTAGGATATGCATTATGACTCACATTAGCATGATGAATCGATCTAGCATTATAATTCGCATTTCTAGGCATATTAGCATCTAAGTTACGAGATTGACCATGGTAGTTAGGATTTTGAGTCTAGAGCCATTTTGAGGAACATTATCCTTTCTAGTTAAACTAGAGCTAGGATGAACATTTTTAATGTTCCTTGGTCCATAGATTATTGGTTCTTGATGATACCAAAACTTTGGTTGACTTTGAAAATTTGCTTTAGGGTCATTCCTCTTTTGTGATAATTTCTTATCATTTCTAGTTTTAGAGGTTGATCCTTTAGGAACCCATTTGTACTTCCCCTAAAGTTCACCTTTTATAGCTTTGCAATATAAACGAGTATGTCCATTTACATTGCAATATGTACACTTAGGTGTATGTGACTTAGGTGTAGTATTAATCGAAGGTCTAGGTTTATGTTCTTCCTTTTTAGGAGGATCATTATGTTTATAACCCAATCCTTCACGATTAAATGATTCCCGGGTACCAAATACCATTCATTCTAAAATGGCACTACCCTTAATGAATTGTTTCAAAGTGGATTCGAGATTTTCCTTTTCTTTGACCAAGATATTAATCTTGTTGGTCAAGAAAATCTCTTTATCCATGACTTGAGATACGAGCTTTTGATTTTCATCTTTATGCCTTTGACTTTCAAACTTCATCGTTTCTAATTCTGAGACAAGTCTTTGACGACTTTCGAGTTCAAAATCTTCCTTATTTTTAAGTTTGGCATAATCGATATTTTTACTCATTAATTGAAGTTGGTAGTCGAATTTTTGTTCTTTTAAGGCTTCATGAAGCTCTTCCTCTCGATCTCCCGTAAGAGATTGTTCGAGGTCATTTATACAATTGCATTTTGAAGAATTCTCGTGAATAAGCTATTCTCTTTGAATTTTCAAGTTTAAAAGCTCAACATGGAGCTCACGATTGCATTCGTCTAAATGAATCTTGTCATTCTCAATCTCTCCAGTTTGTCGAATCAGAGACACATTTTTGACTACTAGAGTACAAATTTGATGATCATCCTTTTCTTTTGTTTCGATTTTCAAGCTTTCATTAAGAGAAAGAATGTTAGTAATGTAATCCATGTCTTTAACTTATACGTCAGTCAAACTAGTGACCTCTATTTGAAGTTGGAGACAAAAATCCTCATATTTGTCTTTTTCAGATTTGGTCTTGGTATAATTTTGGTTTAATTCAACATATCCAATTTTCAAATCTTTAACCAAATTTCTAAGCTCAGAAATATCCACATCATAACGATCAATATTAGACAATTTAATAGCATTACTGCTACAAGACGAAATTGAAATTGATTTAGATATTACCTCTTGTAGAGAAGTGGAGGCTTCCGTAGGAGCAGTTTCATCTCCGATTGCCATTAAGAAGAGGTTAACAATTTATTAATTCTACTCCAGAGTTTCCTCATCCTCACTTAAATCCCATTCACTTTCAGCAACAAGGATTTGTCCTTTAGACAAATTTGGACATTCCCTTTTAAAATGACTAGTTTATTTACATTTGAAACAAACATTCTCATTTTCTTCGGGATTTGCCTATTTAGGCTTAGGTGTATAATTACTCGTAAATTTTGAGTTATTATTGTAAGAATTATCTGCTTATTGTTGCACACCTTTTCCTTTGGCATAGCTTGTGCTAGGAAAATTTTTCTTATAATTCGGCCTACCCTTAGAGTTGAAAACTCATTGTTGGTTACCGCCTTTCTCGTATTTTGAGCTTTGCTTTGTAAAACACGACAGAGTTGTCTCATTAGTAAAGAAATTTCTTGCTCGTCGAGATTCTCTAACTCTTTGTTTAAGTTATCGTCGTTTTCATCTTCATCGATAAGTATTACTTTTAGAGCCATACTTTTCCTCTTCTCTTCAGTTTTAGAAAGAGGCTTATCTGGAGCATTGTCTTCTTCGTATGCACGAAGTTTGCCGAATAAATTATCGATGGTATATGCATTCAAATTATGCATTTCTTTTATAGTGGTAACTTTAACTTTCCAACTCGGAGGCAAAGCTTTTAACACCCTTCAATTTTTCTCTTTAACCGAATAAGCTTTTCTGAGTTGTGCAAGTTCATCAATAATCCAAGTAAATCTCATTTCCATATCGATGATGGCTTCACCCTCGAGGAGTTTAAAGTTCTAGTATTCTTGGATTAAAGTATCCATTCGAGAGTCTTTAATATCCATTGTTCCCTCGTAGGTAATAACCAATTTGTTCCACATTTCTTGTGTTGACGTACAGTTATTAACACGTTTGTATTCTTTTTCTGCAAGTGCACTGGTTAAGACCATTTCCGCTTTCGCGGCTATGTTCATTAACTCTTCTTCTTTACGGGTGTATTCACTGACTTTCTTTTCGATAATAATATCGTCAACTACTTTCATCGGAACAACACCCTCTTCGATAGCCATTCACACTTTGACACCTTGGGATTTAAAATAAATTCTAAATCTTGTTTTCCAAGTAGCAAAGGTAGTGTTATCGAATAAAGGAGGCCTCGAACTCAGAGACCTTCAACACAACCAATTGTACTCAAATATACCATAAAAGATCTACTTTTTATCGCGTTCGTAGGCACTGAAAAAGGCCATTGAACATAGTCAAAAACACCACTCTGACACCAGCTGTTAGGTCCGTAAGGATGGGTTTTAGCTAGAAGGGAGGTTGAATTGCTTAATACCCTTTTAAAAATTAGATTTTGGCATTTTAAAATTTTCTCTTCTCTTTTAAAAATGTTAATAGTTGTAAATCAAGTGCAGAAATTAAAAGAGAGTAAAGAAATAGAGCACAACACACAAGATTTTTGTCCTGGTTTGCGATGGCATAATCCCCTAAGGGATTCGCTCACCCCTAGTCCAGTCCCCGAGTCCTTACCTGGACTTAATATTTTCCTACTATAAAAAGATGCACTGCTTATAGCGGCGGAAAAGCCTTTACAACCACTATGTATTTATCTCGAACCTTAACTCCCCATTAACCCTTCAAAATATAATAACAAACTTACTAGATTTATCTTGGAGCTTAACTCCCCGGTACCTCCTCACAATCTAAATAGAACCCTTACCAGTTTATCTTGGAGCGTTACTCTCCGCTACCTCCTCAAATACAAGTAAGAAAAATACAAAATCCTGCGTAGACTATGTTCCTCTAAACCTTTGTAGGTCTTGGATCTTGGGTCTTAGGTCTTGGGTCTTTCCTCTTCTTCACGGTGCAAAGACACCCAACTTCCTATCGGTGTGCCTAGGACTTGGGTCTTAGAAAAAAGATCACCTCACTTCACTTCACCTCACTAACAAAGTCTAGACAACCAGTACTACAACTTAATATCCTTGTTTAAGAAAACAAAATTGGTGGACTAGTATATTATAGTACTAGATCGGAGACAAATAAATATATATAAAATAGCCGAAGCAAAAAATATATAAATTTTAGTCGGGGGAAGTTCCTTCGTGAGAAGGATGAACCACATGTTATGTGTGAACGTGTATGCAGTAATTTAAGTGTCTATGCTAAAGTAAAGTACGTTATGTAAAGCGTATGAATGCAAGTACTTTAAAGTAAATATGCTAAAGTAAATTGAGATATTGAAAGTCATATGGCTAGACCTATTTGTAATAAGTAGATGACAACTCAACTCAGATAAGAAAGTGAAGTAAATAATAAATACCTTGAATAAGGAATCAAGATGAAGAATGTCAACCAGACACGAAGAATCAGAATATCAAAAGAAGTCTTACAAGACTGCTACTCAATACTGAAAAAAGTTCATTTATAAGATCAAGGTTCGGTGTAAAATAAATGAGTAGTATCTCAAGGAGTTCAGAAGATACAGAAAATTTTAAGTGCCTACTACATAAAGATTTCAGAAGAAAAAATTATAGAGGAAGAACAAAAAGAAGACAAGATATAAAGACCACTACAGCAGAAATGAGAATCAACATTGTAGTTAGTCATCCGTGAACCAGACCAGTGCACAGGGTGTCAACAATGTTAGTGAAGATTCGTCATCAAAAATTTCAAGTGGTTAGAAAAGTTATTGTTGAAGAACAAAAGAATTTTATCTACATCAACAATAGTCCTACAATAAAGACTTTAATTTAATTCTCTATTAATTAATTAAATTAATTAGTTAATTTAATTAGTAAATTAATTCACTTAGAATTAATTTATTTCTTAAATTAATTAAAGGATTAATTATTTTAGAATGAAAAAGGTAGTGAAAACTGGAAGACTCAAGTCAAATCTATAGTGGTTGTGCAGTGAAGAAACTAAATTAATTCTACTAGCAAAAGTTAATTAATTATATAATTTATCTACTTAAATTAATTCATCTTGAATTAATTTAATTTAATTATTTAATTTAAATTGGTGGAATTAATTTAGTTAAAAAGAGCATTTTATTTAATAATTAAAGAAAGTCTTGTTGCATAATTTAGAAAGTCTTACCGAATCTGATCAACAAGACTTTCAAAAGTCTTACCGAATTAACTTGGCAAGACTTTTTATAAAGTCTTACCGAATTAACTCAACAAGATCTTTTAATAAATTTTACCGAATTAATTCAATAAGAATTATTAAACGTCTTACCGATTGTTCTTGTAAGACTTTTTGAAAAGTATTACCGAGTTTTTAAAAGTATTACCGAGTTTTGAAAGTCTTGCCTAGCTAATTTGAAAAGTCTTAAAGGCTATTTTATAAAATTTTATGGTTTTTTAAATAAGTTTTATTCAAAAATCTTGCTAGCTTCAACCTTGTTAGGTCCTAAATCATCATAGAAGTGGGGGTTGAATATGACGTTGGTAAATTTTCTTTTAATTGTGGATTAAGTGTTTGTGTTCTTGAGATATTTAAATAGTAGAAAATGAAATACAATGATTCGGGAAAATAAAGATATATTATTAAATCCCTGAGGTACTACACTTCTAATCAAAAGATTAGCTTCTGTGGGTTCAATCAATATTACAACAACAATACAGGTGTATGTTTAATGCTAGGCTTTAATGGAGCTCCCATAAGTTTGTTGTGTTTACTGAAGACGATGCACACTGATTCTTTTGAATTAAACCCATATATATTGGTGTAGACTTTTTCAAAATCAAATGAATTGATTTTCCAACAATTTAAGTCCTTTGTTGCGCCTTGAAGAGTGACTGCAGTGTGTAGGCACCACATAATAGCTTTGTTGCGCCTTGGAACTTTGTTGCACTTGCAAGAGTAGTTTTGTTGTGCCTATACAGTTGTTCCCCTGTATAGGCGCCACAAATGACTTAAAATCTTCAACAGAAGTTTCCTTGCACCTAAGGTTAGCTTTTGTTGCGCCTGTACTGCCAATTGCCTTGTGTAGGCGCCACAAAAATACACCATGTTTGTTTGTTGCGCCTCAAGTTGTTTATTGTCATCTTTTGTTGCGCCTGCACTAGGGGATACCTTGTGTAGGCACCATGAAATCCCTTATAATCATTTCCTTGCGCCAATACACTTTCCTTCCGCCAATTAATTGTTTTAATGTGCCAGCACACTGAATTCCTAGTGCAGGCGCCACAAAACACTTAGATTCTATGACAAGCTGTTTCCTTGCGACTTGAATGATATTTATTACGCCACTTGGTTTACACTCTTCTGGCTTGATCAATCGGTTTTCTTCTGATATATCAAGACAATTCTTTTCTTATTGTGCTGACGCTTAGTGCACTGGTCTGGTTCATAAACGACTAATACTGAATTGAATTCCCTTGACTTCTGTTCTGTTTTAGCTGATTAACCTTGGACTGTTGCATTGCTTCTGATCACTGAAACTCTTTGACATTTATACTCAAATCATTACACTGTCTTTAGTATGAAATCTTCTGAACTCTTATTTGTTGCTGAGGCCTGAATATATTACTGAACTTCTCTCGCTGACGTTCAGTAACCCTTTCATCTTGAATGCTCTGCAATGATGTATGTATGATTATTGTTTACATGTCCTTCTGGATTGTTGTGCTGCATATTAGTATTATTTGACTGTATTTGTTTCTTAGTTGAGTTATCGTTATCACTATTACATATTACGTTACATTATGCTTTACAATCTCCCCCTATTTGGTTGTTAGAGTTCGACAAGCAAATCCTGTGAGAGGATAACTCAACTGATACTTACAAGAAAAAGTAAAGTACAGAAAGACAGGAAATAATATTAATTACATTCTAGATTGGATTTTACATTTCCAGATTTCTTTACAAGTACAAGAGAACTTTGTTCCTCTAGCCTGAACATATATTTCTATGATCTCCTGCTTGTTTAAACTGTATCTTGCTTCTTTTTAGATCTTGTCTCGTAGTAATTTTTCCTCAGCACTTCTTCCTTTTCTTCTAACCTTGATTTTACCAAATCCCTCGCTTCAACTCCAAGAGTGTTGACAGGAGGTAGATCTTCTAGTTTCTTCAGAACTTCTTGAAAGTGTTTGACCTAAAACCAATCATGTATGATGAGTTAGGAAAAACTTTCTGCTACTCTTATTTGATTTCATTTGATAATAATAAAGTATTTATGTTACGGGCTTAATCTATTTGAAGTGTATTAAATAAGATGTTCCATAATTTAGAGCAAAGCTTCTAGAATTATAATGAGATTGTAATAATGAGATCTAGAAGATAATAGCTTTAGACTTAAACAGTTCCTGATCATAGGATAACTAATTGGAAATTGGTAAATCCGTAAAGATCAGTACATACTATGCTAGCTCTTTTAGGAGGATGTCTGTTCTCATTTACATTTATGTGGTGACACTATAGCTAGTATGTAGGTGCTTATTAAGGAATAAGTTCACTGAACATGACTCGATAAGTAGAACAACTAATGGAGTTTACTCACGTGTCGATAGTTGTTTATTAAGTAAATAGTTGTACAAGTATCCTTAGACTTGAAATCGTTAGAGTAATCTCGTACACAATGATTTATGCTTTGGTTTAGTCCTTAGTCTCTAGGACATTCATTAGGTCCATTCTGGGCATAGTGATTTGTGTATGGAGATAGTTAACGGATCAATAAAGGATTTGCCCCTTCCAGTAAAGGAAGTGAATATCCTATGTTATTCTTAGATATGCAAGTTCAGGAATCTCTGGCCAGAGTGAATGAAATTAGAAAGAGTTTCTAATTTGCATTAAAAGGAACTTTGCATTATGAATAAGAAATCATATGATTAAATTAGATAGGCTTGACACGAGTTCCATGCCTTGTATTTAATCGGGATATTGAAGGGTATAAGGAATTAATTGTACGGTAACTAATTACTGACATGTTCTAAGCATTCTAAGCAATGATTTCGTATTATCTGGATAGTCGCGATATGTTGAGAAGCATCACTCACGATGTAGAATAAATATAATTAATCAGATTAATTATATTTAATGAATTAATAGAATTCATATAAATAATAAATAAAATGTTTATTATTATTTATTTCTACTACCGGCTTAATATTGAACCTAAAAAGTCATACCATAAAATAGATTAAATTATAGATGAAGGAATAATTAATAACAGCTAGTCATTATTTATTTATGAAATAAATAATTACTTAGCAAATTTTATAAATTAATTAAATGAGATTTAATTGATTATAAATTATTTAAGATAAGATCTTAATATTATTAATTAAATATTTAATTAAATCAATTAAATATGAAGAGAGAATAATTTTTTAAAAGAGTTTAGAAAAAGGAATTAATGATTAAAATAGTTTTAATCATTAACTAATTAATTAATAAGATTAATTGAATAAAAAGGGAATTAATAATAAGATATTTATAGAAAATATCTCAGTTGAGATATTTGCATATAAATATAGGATTATAAATCCTAATACTAAAACCCTAATATTTGTGAGAAATATTTTAAAAGGGAGGCAACCCTAATTTCCTCTCTAGCCTCCTCCTTCATCTTTTAGTTTGATTCTTGGTAGATATCTTTAGAGCACTCCACACTTGAGGGGTGATCGCAAGGATTGAAGAACAAAATCTTCTCTAGCTGTTGCCGGAAAGCAATCGAGGTATTCTTCAATTTATAAAATAGTTTTGTATCTATATGTATGTATACATAGGAATATATGCAAATAAATGTTATTCAATGCTTCCGCTGGTGCATAAATTCCTACAATGGTATCAGAGCTTAGGTTGTCTGCATATAAATTCGTGGTCAAGTTTCAGAATTTTATGAGCATGTATGTATTTATTATGATTTATAGAAGCAATATCATGTTTTAATTATGATTAATATGATACTGTTCGTCAAAATTATTTTGATAATTTTCCTGGGTTCTATAAGTGTTGTAGATCGTGCAGTTAATTTTTCATATTTTCTGATGCGTAGAATATTTATTATGAATTTTGAAAGCAATAATAATGATTTAATTATGATTAATTCATTACTGTTCCTCAAAATTTATTTTATATTTTTCATGTGTTCTACAAGTGTTGTAAATCGTCCAGGTATTTTCAGAATATTTTTCTGAGCAATAGATTATTTATTATGGATTTTTAAAGTTGTTTTTAATTAATTCGTAATTAAATAATAATATCTGGGAAAAAAAAGGGTGTAACGCATTCTGCGCATGCGTTACAAGCTAAAAAGGGGTTTTTGGCTTGTAACGCATACTTCTCGGGGCACGTGCGGGTGCGTAGAAGCTTAGAATGGGGCGTGTAATATACCGTTGGATTCATTTTTCCGAGACGGTTCTAATGGTATATTACAATAATTTTTCTGAAATTGTTTTGGACTGTTTAGAGCTTCCAAAAGTGTTTTAAAGCAAGTTTTAACTATTTTAATATAACAACTCAAACCCACAACTTAACGCATACCGGGCCCAACAACCCACCACAGGTCAACCCAAAAGAGCTAGCAATTTGGTATACATTAGTTATTGACTTGTTCTTATAAAGGGTTCAAACACACACATTCTATTCGATGTGGGATGTTACAAACACCCCACCTTATTGGGTCGACGTCCTCGTCGAGCCCACAAACAAATTTACGGAACCCGGGCAGTGCCTTTGCACTTCCGGCCGGGTATAGCTTTGATACCATTTATAACAACTCAAACCCACAACTTAACGCATACCGGGCCCAACAACCCACCACAGGTCAACCCAAAAGAGCTAGCAATTTGGTATACATTAGTTATTGACTTGTTCTTATAAAGGGTTCAAACACACACATTCTATTCGATGTGGGATGTTACATTTAAGTTGCTTTTAAATACACCATGTGATACATAGAGATGTATAATGCTTATATGTTGTAATATATGATTTAACATGCCTACCTTATGTTTATTCGTGATTATATATATGTGATATATGCTTGAATTATCATGAGATGATAGATTTAGGTGAACTTAATTAACACAAGGCGTATGTTTAACAATCTAGAATAGTGAAATTGTTTCGTGACCTTAATTTACATATTATGAATACAATCATGAGATTTTTGTATTTATGAAACACGTGATTGAATATGAATTTTCAACTTAAGTGAAAGGATGATTCTATCAAACAACAAATGTTCTATCTGTAAGAAAGGGGGTTATTAAGAGACGCCTCTTGACAATGCTCCACCCCTGGCCTGGGATGACTCCAAGTATCAATAGTTGATTTGAAATATTTAATCCAATCTAAAAGAATCTCTTTATAATATGATTATGATTGTAACATAATATAATCCCCTAAAATATAAAGAATATCAAGTAGTAATTGGCCATAAAACATAAAGGGCTTGTGTTGGTCATAGCCTTCCAACATAATAGAAAGTATTTCTTGTTTTTGAAACTCTGTCATTTCGTGCTACAGCCGAGGGCGTTGTTTCCGAAAGAAGAGATACTTGTCTATAACATGAGATGAGTATGATGAATTGGAATCTTATGGTCGTTACGTGCTACAGCCGTGGGCTATTTGAAACTAGTTTAATTATACGAGATGTTGGGATTGACTTGACTTAGAATATTGAGTTTGTCGTGCCACAGCCGTGACTCAAGTATTCAAGAAGCTAAAGTAAGATTAGGGAATAACATGAGATGTAGCTGACAAGAGTTGTGTGCCTATTGAACGTTACATGGCGTTTCGTGCTACAGCCGAGGTTGTGTGATGGAATGTAGGATCCTTATCCCACTATCGCTATGAATGCTTAATTTCAATAAGGGATATAGAAATTAGATAGAATAGTGGGAGACACTTATGAATAAAGACCCGATTCATATGGTGTTTTAGATAATGAAATAGAGTATTTGCTAAATGTTGTTATGTGTTTATTATTTGCAGATTTACTATATACATAATGTCTTCTGCACTATCACTCCGTTGCATGCTCGATGCACACAAATTAACTGGTCCCAACTATGCTGATTGGCTTCGAAACCTGAGAATTTTTCTCAGGATTGAGAAGAAGGAATATGTACTAGACTCACCTAAACCTGCTAAACCTGCTCAGGAATTACATAATGATGAACATATTGTGTATCGTAATTGGATAGATGATGCAAGAGTTGCACAGTGTGTTATGCTGGGATCCATGAATGATGAGCTCCAAAAGCAACACGAGCATATGGATGCTCACTCTATCCTTATGCATCTAGAAGATTTGTATGATGTGGCAAGAAGGACAGCTCGATATGAGATATCGAAGGAGATGTTCCGTTGTATGATGACTGAGGGATCATCTGTGAATGTTCATGTGCTCAAGATGATCAATTTGATTGAGCGTCTTGGACAACTTGGATTTGTCATGGATGGGGAGCTGAGACAAGATCTGGTCTTGCAATCACTTCCAGATTCATTCTCGCAGTTCGTTGTGAACTTTCACATGAACAAGTTGGATGTCAGCTTGCCTGAACTCCATAACATGCTGAAAACTGCTGAGTCGAATTTTCCCACAAAGAAGAGTTATGTTCTTCTAATTGGTGAAGGCTCTAACCTTAAGAAGAGGAAGAGGAACCCTTCTAAGAAGAAGAAAAAGGTAGGTGAGAAAAGGCCAGTTCCGCCAAAAGTTGAAGATCCCAAAAGCAAAGATGTTTGCTTTCACTGCAATAAAGTGGGGCACTGAAAGAGAAACTGTAAGGCTTACCTTGCAGAATTGAAGAAGAAGAAGGGTGGTGAGACTACCGCTTCTGCTTCAGGTATGTTCATGATCGAACTAAATATGTCACTTAATCAAACTTCTACTTTGGTATTAGATACCACCTGTGGTTCTCACATTTGCAATTCGTTGCAAGGACTAAGAAGAAGTAAGACTCTTGAAGAAGAAGAGGTGATCCTACGTATGGGCAATGGAGCAAGAGTTGCTGCTGTAGCTGTAGGATCGTTTGATTTACTTGTGCCTACGGGCAAGACTATTATTTTGGATAATTGTTATTTTGTTCCCTCAATTGTGAGGAATATTATTTCTATTCTCATGTTAGACTTGAATGGTTTTTCGTTTGTTATTGAGAATAATAAATGTTCAATTTTTAGAAATAATGTTCTTTATGTTGTTGGTATTTTAAATAATGGTTTGTATGTATGTGACGTAGAACATAGTTTACTTCAAATTGAACATAGTAATAAAAGAAAAAGAGATGATGAAAATCCCACCTACTTGTGGCACTGCAGACTTGGTCATATTAGTGAAAATAGACTTAAGACATTGCATAAGGAAGGGTTACTAGAACCTTTTGATTTTGAATCATATCCTACATGCGAGTCTTGTCTATTAGGCAAAATGACCAAATCTCCATTTAGTGGACATGGAGAAAGAGCTGCGGAGTTGCTTGGATTGGTACATACAGATGTGTGTGGGCTGACGTCCACGCAAGCCATGAGTGGATTTTCATACTTCATTACTTTTACAGATGATCGATCTAGATTTGGATATGTGTATTTGATGAAATACAAATCCGAAGCCTTTGAAAAGTTCAAAGAATATAAGTATGAAGTAGAGAAACAAACCAAGTATAGTATTAAAACCCTTCGATCAGATCGAGGAGGTGAATACTTAAGTGGCGAGTTTCTAAATTATCTCAAAGAAAATGGTATAGTCTCTCAATGGACTCCTCTGGCCACTCCCCAATTGAATGGAGTATCCGAAAGAAGAAATCGAACTTTGTTGGACATGGTTCGATCCATGATGAGCTATACAGATCTTCCAGTATCACTTTGGGGTTATGCATTGGAAACATCAGCATATATATTGAACAAGGTGCCTTCCAAATCTGTTCCTCAAACTCCGTATGAGATATGGAAAGAAAGGAAACCGAGTCTTAAGCACGTTAAGATTTGGGGATGTCCGGCTTATGTCAAAAAGGTTGACCCCGATAAGCTAGAATCTCGAACCGTGAAATGTAGGTTTGTAGGATATCCTAAAGAGACTTTAGGGTATTACTTTTACACCGAACAAATGGTGTTTGTCTCCCGACATGCTACCTTCCTGGAAAAACAGTTTATCCTTGAAGAGAATAGTGGGAGCAAGATTGAACTTGATGAAGTTCATGAAGAACAAACTACTACGGTTCAAGAGGAAACACCTCTTCATATTGAACAACCTTCCGTAGAACAGCCCATCCATAGATCACACAGGGTGTCTCGCCAACCTAAGAGGTATTATGGCCTTGTCATTGAGAATGACAATGAATTGGTGGTCATTGATGGAGACGACCCTATGACCTTCAACGAGGCTGTGAGTAGTGTTGACTCAGAGAAATGGCAGAGTGCCATGAAATCCGAAATGGACTCCATGTATGCCAACCAAGTATGGACTTTGGTAGAGGCACCCAAGGATATGAAGCCTATAGGATGCAAGTGGGTATACAAGAGAAAGATTGGAGCAAATGGCCAGGTAGAGACCTACAAGGCCAGGCTCGTGGCAAAAGGATTCAAACAAAGACAAGGGATTGACTTTGATGAAACTTTTTCGCCTGTAGCCTTGCTCAAATCAATTCGGATTTTGCTTGCTATTGCAGCTTACTATGACTATGAGATCTGGCAAATGGACGTAAAGACGGCTTTCCTCAATGGGGAACTTGAAGAAGAAGTGTATATGACACAGCCAGAGGGTTTTATTTCCATAGGAAATGAACATCTAGTATGTAAGCTACTACGAACCATATATGGGTTAAAGCAAGCTTCTCGAAGATGGAACATTCGTTTTGATGAGACAATCAAAGAGTTTGATTTTATCAAAAACATAGATGAACCATGTGTCTATAAGAAGGTTAGTGGGAGCGCAGTAACATTTCTTATTTTGTATGTAGATGACATACTCTTAATAGGAAATGACATACCAATGCTGCAATCAGTAAAAATGTGGCTATCAAAGAACTTCACTATGAAGGACTTGGGAGAAGTGTCCTACATTCTTGTTATGAAGATCTATAGAGATAGATCAAGAAGAATGATAGGTCTAACCCAAGGTACGTACATCGATAAGGTGCTTAAAAGGTTTAGCATGAAAAACTCCAAGAGAGGTCTCATACCGATGAGCCATGGAGTCTCCCTTTCTGACAAGATGTCTCCTAAGACACCTGAAGAAAGAGAGCGTATGAGTAGGATTCCTTATGCGTCGGCAATAGGATCTATCATGTACGCGATGTTATGTACTAGACCTTATGTTGCTCACTCAATTAGTGTGACTAGCAGATATCAGTCAAATCCAGGTGAAGACCACTGGAAAGCAGTGAAGAACATCGTTAAGTACTTGAGAAGGACTAAGGATATTTTTCTTGTTTTTGGTGGGTCTGAGTTGAAAATAGAGGGTTACACTGACTCTAGTTTTCAGTCAGAGTGTGATGATAGTACATCCATGTCAGGGTATGTGTTTACTCTAAATGGTGGGGGGATTAGTTGGAGAAGTCGTAAGCAATCTACGACGGCTGACTCCACAGCAGAAACAGTGTATATAGCTGCAAGTGAGGCTGCAAAGGAAGCTGTTTGGATGAAGAAATTTGTTTCAGAGTTGGGAGTAGTTCCTGGCATAAGGGGGCCTATTGTGTTATATTGTGACAATAACGCTGCAATAGCTCAAGCCAAGGAACCGAGGTCTCACAAGAATACCAAACATATATTGCGACGGTTTCATTTGATTAGGAAGATCATTGAAAGAGGAGATGTCAGGATCGAAAGAGTTGACACACATAACAATATAGCAGACCCGTTCACGAAGCCGCTGTCTCAGTTAAATTTTGATCGTCATAAAGAGCGGATGGGTATTAGATACCAGAGTGATTGGCTTTAGGCCAAGTGGGAGATTGAAAGTGTTTGACCTAAAACCAATCATGTATGATGGGTTAGGAAAAACTTTCGGCTACTCTTATTTGATTTCATTTGATAATAATAAAGTATTTATGTTACGGGCTTAATCTATTTGAAGTGTATTAAATAAGATGTTCCATAATTTAGAGCAAAGCTTCTAGAATTATAATGAGATTGTAATAATGAGATCTAGAAGATAATAGCTTTAGACTTAAACAGTTCCTGATCATAGGATAACTAATTGGAAATTGGTAAATCCGTAAAGATCAGTACATACTATGCTAGCTCTTTTAGGAGGATGTCTGTTCTCATTTACATTTATGTGGTGACACTATAGCTAGTATGTAGGTGCTTATTAAGGAATAA
Organism: Oenanthe sinensis; assembly: GCA_028671895.1. NCBI lineage: Eukaryota > Viridiplantae > Streptophyta > Magnoliopsida > Apiales > Apiaceae > Oenanthe > Oenanthe sinensis. The sequence continues at coordinate 5,463,168 of JAPMAC010000231.1, forward strand.
GTTCACTGAACATGACTCGATAAGTAGAACAACTAATGGAGTTTACTCACGTGTCGATAGTTGTTTATTAAGTAAATAGTTGTACAAGTATCCTTAGACTTGAAATCGTTAGAGTAATCTCGTACACAATGATTTATGCTTTGGTTTAGTCCTTAGTCTCTAGGACATTCATTAGGTCCATTCTGGGCATAGTGATTTGTGTATGGAGATAGTTAACGGATCAATAAAGGATTTGCCCCTTCCAGTAAAGGAAGTGAATATCCTATGTTATTCTTAGATATGCAAGTTCAGGAATCTCTGGCCAAAGTGAATGAATTAGAAAGAGTTTCTAATTTGCATTAAAAGGAACTTTGCATTATGAATAAGAAATCATATGATTAAATTAGATAGGCTTGACACGAGTTCCATGCCTTGTATTTAATCGGGATATTGAAGGGTAGAAGGAATTAATTGTACGGTAACTAATTACTGACATGTTCTAAGTTTTCTAAGCAATGATTTCGTATTATCTGGATAGTCGCGATATGTTGAGAAACATCACTCACGATGTAGAATAAATATAATTAATCAGATTAATTATATTTAATGAATTAATAGAATTCATATAAATAATAAATAAAATGTTTATTATTATTTATTTCTACTACCGGCTTAATATTGAACCTAAAGAGTCACACCATAAAAGAGATTAAATTATAGATGAAGGAATAATTAATAATAGCTAGTCATTATTTATTTATGAAATAAATAATTACTTAGCAAATTTTATAAATTAATTAAATGAGATTTAATTGATTATAAATTATTTAAGATAAGATCTTAATATTATTAATTAAATATTTAATTAAATTAATTAAATATGAAGAGAGAATAATTTTCTAAAAGAGTTTAGAAAAAGGAATTAATGATTAAAATAGTTTTAATCATTAATTAATTAATTAATAAGATTAATTGATTAAAAAGGGAATTAATAATAAGTTATTTACAGAAAATATCTCAGCTGAGATATTTGCATATAAATATAGGATTATAAACCCTGATACTAAAACCCTAATATTTGTGAGAAATATTTTAAAAGGGAAGCAACCCTAATTTCCTCTCTAGCCTCCTCCTTCATCTTTTAGTTTGATTCTTGGTGGATATCTTTAGAGCACTCCACACTTGAGGGGTGATTGCAAGGATTGAAGAACAAGATCTTCTCTAGCTATTGCTGGAAAGCAATCGAGGTATTCTTCAATTTATAAAATAGTTTTGTATCTATATGTATGTATACATAGGAATATATGCAAATAAATGTTATTCAATGCTTCCGCTGGTGCATAAATTCCTACACTTCTGTGAGAAATGTAGTTGAATTTGTCTTTGAGATAGACTCGAAGACCAGTGATTGTATTTTTGAAAACATAAACACGGTTATTCTTTTTGGAAAGTCTTTCACTCTATCAGTGTCATGCATAGACTCTTCTGCTATTTTCTCCATCAGTACATCTTGAATGATCCTCAAAGCCTTCTTATCTGATTTGAAAGTGGATCTCTTAACCTTGGAAAAGACTTTTCTGATGATGTGAGAATTGTTCCTTTTTAGTTTTGACAGTTCCTTTCTCTTCTCCACTCCATTTTTCTTGAACAAGAAGTACTTTGTTCCATTTGGCTATGTTTGAATGCAAGGTTCCGATTCCTTAATGGCTTCAAGTTCTTCAGTGACATCCTCATTTCTCACATACACTGGATTCTGATAGTACCTGGTTGTCTCCATTAGATATCTTCTAGATGTTTTGATAGCTCTGTTCAGCCTGAATGCATAGATTAACTCATCAGCCTTAAGATCTTCTTCAGTTCTGTTCTTCTTGCTTCTGAGTCTTCCTTCTACATACTGCATGAACATTACTTGGCTTGACTCCAGACCTTCATCGGAAAAAGTTAGATTGTGTAGTGTTCTGAGGCTTCTCAAATGCTTCGACACCGATCTCAATAATCTTCTTTTCAATTAGATCACTCGGTATCTCTTTTGTCTTGTGTCCCACAAAGATGAATTTCCTCTTCAGCACATACAACTCCACTATATTCATTTTCTCGAAGCTCTTTGTCGACAATATTCTTGATCCCAGTGTTGTTAAATTGATATACATCTTCCAACCAGATTTGAATGCACTAACTAACACGCTTGTTATTTCTTCTGATAGCATAGCATAGAACTCATGAACATCTTGAAATTTTTCCTTTATGGTTCTGAAAAGGTCAAGGACTTCTCTGTCTTTCTTCTGACTTAGAGTTAATTCTTTCTTCTTCAACAGACTCCTTGTTTCATCCTATTCAGGATCAAATTTAGCTTCGATGTCCTTAATTCTATTTCTTCTTTCCATTGTGTGTTGAACTCTTCTCCACTTTCTTCTCATCAACTCTTGAGCTTGAACTATATCTTGAGTAACAACTTCATCTACACCAACTAGAAGACAGTCATTATCAAAAGAATACTCTTCAGCAAATTTCTCCTCGACATTTATACCTGCAGCTTTTGTTGTTTCCTCTATCTCATTCTCAATAGGAATATCCATTGGCCCGTAGGGTTCAAAGATTTCTCCTTCCTCTAGTTGCCTCGTTCCAGGCCTGTAAAAGATACGTGTCTCCCCCTGAGTTGTGTATTCCATAATCATTTCTACTCCAAATTTTTCTTGCTCTCTTCTCTCCCCCTTAGTTGGGTTATCCTCCCTTTCGACCGGAGTTATCTGAGCTGTTGAAGTTGATTGATGAGTAGTAGGATTTTTCTGAGCCAGCAATTGTTAGACTATATCTTTGATTTCTTTCATTTCATTACGCTGCTGCTCTTGCACTTTCAAGATTTTTCTTATAGAGTAATGAATTTCAGTAACTTGGGCATCCAGATTTAGAATCCTTTAGCTATATGTTGTGTGTGCAATGTGTGGGGTGTTTATTTGGTCAGTGGGTGTCTCACCGCTCACTGTTACTATTTGATCACGTCCCTTAACACTCGCACTCAGTTGTTCAAGGTCAGGGAATTGAAGATCACTGACGTCAATTATTTCTCTCATCTCATTTATAGCATCATGATCTTCTGGACCTGCAAGAAAATCCCTATCCCTTCTATTGGTAGGTTGCCTCTCCGCCGGACCACTTAGGTTGGGGAGAATTCCTATTTTAGGAACTGGGGGGTTTAGACCCAGTGTGGTCACCACTATGGATTCTGTAATGATTAGCAGAGTTGAAGAATCTTTGATGCCAGCTAAAACTATTGAAAGTCTTACCTTCTCAGAGGCACCCTGAACAGGTTCTACTACCAAAGCAGCAGATACTCTATGTATAGAGTCCACATCCCTTCTATGGGTGTGTTGTCCCTCGCCTGACCTGAAAAGGTGGGGAGGACCTCCTTTGTAGGAGCTGGATTTTTAATCTCCAGGGGGTCACCACCTCAGGGAATGTAATGATTGACAAATTAGAGCCTATGGTGCCCCGCAACGCCTGTGAAGGCAATTCCACTTGAAGTGGTGATGCTGATGACGCAGTTACTCCATGAATGGAGACCTCTTTCCTTCTAAAGGAGAGTTGCCTTTCCACTTCACCCACTTGGGGAGGGAAAACATCCTCATTAGGATCTGGAGATGTTAAATCAAGGGGGTCACCACATTTGACAATGTAGTGAATGGCTCATAAGAGTCAGTGATGCCCCCTTCTGTCTGTGAAGACAGGTTCTGAATTGGATTAACCAAAATAGTACTAGCTACTGAAGTAGCTGATTATGTTTCCATATCTATTTTTATTCCCGTACCTTTTAGGATTTTGTCAATTTTAGAATTTAGATCACGAAGAAACATAAAGGTTTCAGAGATTGGAGAATCAGGTTCCTGGCTCACAGTTACCATAGGTTTAAAATTCATTTTTCGACGTTTTCGAGAAGGCAGAGCTGTAGGGGATATTTCAAAAATTTCCTGATTCGGTAGGGACTCACTCCTATCATCTATATCAAGGGTTCTTTTTCTGGTTTGAGGAGATATATGAAGAGTGTGTTGATCTCTGGCAATGGTTAGAACTAGTTGGTCGCCAAGTTCATTGCCAGCTTTGAAGGCCACTGAGGGCTCAAGTGTGTGCATTGTCGTTTGAGGCATAGAGGTAGATATAGTGACAAATTCATCTTGAAGAAAAGAAGAAAAGTCAAAATCCAGAAGTGTACCTTCTTCCATTTTTTCATCGGATAGATTAGGGATGTACACATCTGTAGTCTGAGTCTCTTCCACTACATTCTCAATAGCTACCTCCTCTATTGGATTTTTAGGGCTTTGCCTTTGTTGATCTTCTTCAGGATCTAGTTCTTGTTCATTCTTAGAACAATCTTCATCCATGATCTCATCTTCTTTTTCAGTTTCAGCTTCAGTCTCCTCTTGAGAGGCTTATTCTTCTTCTTCATTTGCTGACTCATCAGCTTGAGAAACATGTTCTTCTTCTGCAGCTTCTCCGTCAACTTGTCTAAGAAGGGTAATGTAATCTCGAATAGAAGTAGTCATTGGAGCAGGAGTAAACCTGTTTGGGTAGTCAGCCTCATTCTGTAGCAACAAGATTGTTTTGAACTGTAGAGAGGGTGACTCTTCCAAAGGACTATTCTGAAATGATTGGAGTTGATCAGCGTCCAATACTTGGTTCAACACCAGTTGCAAAAATCTTAGATATAGAAAAAAGTTCTCCATTTTTGCTTGGTTCTTTAGGATCTCCACCATGATCAACCTTCCAAAATTAATTCTGACTTCTAAAGCCACTGCATAAGCAATCATCTTGTTGAATTGAGTTATCCCGTGGAAGCCACCTGTCTTTGGTGCAAAGCCATGAGACAAGACGTTGAAGAATAGATTCCACTCATTGGGTAGATGATTCTTGTATATTTTCTTCGGGAGATTGTTGTTTTCCCTAGTGTAGTGCAGAAATATGAAGAAGTTGTTTAGATCTGCCTGAGATGGTTCATCTTCAAAGTCTCTGTTGACAAATTAAGTGCTTGATTGATGTCATTTTATGTTATTCGCACTTTTTGTCGCTGAATTTTGCAATTGAAAACTGATATCCCATCAGCAGATGTGTTTTGAGCAGACCTGTACACCTGTCTTAGAATATTTCTATTCAAAGGAACATTAGTTGTTAGAGCATAACGGACCATAGAACTTTCATTTAAAAATCAGGTCCATTTTCCTAACTCCCCTGCTCCAGTCCAGTCATCTACTAAAATGGATAAATAATTAGTCTTTTTAATCTCAAAATAATCTTCCATTTAATTAAAGTGAAAGGAAATTTTTATGAATTAAAAATAATAATTAAAGTTGAGTTAAATTAGTAAATTACGAACCAAACCCTAATTTTTAAATTACTTGGATTGACATGAAAGTAAAATATGATGAACTCCTATTAATTTTAAGTGCACAAATAATTTTATTTTAATTTTTAATCGATTAAAACTATGAGAAACCTAGCCAATCAGTTCGAGAAAATCAAAATTTGATTATTTTAAAACCGTAACCAAAATTGATAGGACCACTTGCAAATGAAAGGTATGAACGTGGGTCTCACAAATTTGGTTTTAGATTAAAAATTGGACAGAAATTGACTTGGTTATGTTCGATTAAAAAATAGTAGATTTATGTTGCACCTTGATCTCCTAATACAGTGTGTATATGTGTATGTATCGCCACTAAAAATAAAAGAACACATTAACAGACTAGGCTTTATATACTACTGTGAAAAAGAAGAAAACAAATGCTAAGTTGTTTTGTTGCACCTACATAATGCATACACTGTGATGGCACCCCAAAACTAACTAGTGCAACTAAATAAATCGATCATTTTTGTTGCGCCTACACAATGTAATCACTGTATGGGGAGCCACAAATTTCTTGGCGCAACAAAATTTCACCTAATGGCCACTTTTGTTACGCCTACACAATAGATCCCCTATGTGGTGCAACAAAATTAATTGGTGAGTTTTGTTGTTCCACAATATTTTTGTTACTAACATATATTTATATAATCGTGAATAATTCTAAACAAATCAGCAACAAATAATTATCCACTAATACAAATATATCACAAATTATTAATAATTTATAATAATAATATTAAATTGTTATAATTATAAATATTTATAATTTATGCTACATTTTCATATTAACAATTATGACCTTTAAAATATTAATAATAATAAGGTCCATAATTATTAAAGCTCACAAAATATTCATTAATAATAATAATAACATTAATTGTTAGAATTATCAAAATAAATAAGTTATGCTTCTTATTATTTTACTTTTATTTTAAATATGAGAACAAATATAAATATTTATCCTTTCTATTGAAGATAATTTCAAATAATATTTAAATATACAAGTGCTAAGAATTTATCAATTAAATACAAGCACTTAAATATTTTCTAAGATCAAAATAAAATAAATACCATATTAATAAAATTAGTATTCATGCACAAGGTATTTATCTAATATTTAATCTGAATAACTGGAAAATAATTTAGTAAATAAATTCACAAGTCCTAAAAATATTGAAATTAATTAACTAGTGAATTTATCAGCTTCAAATTACAGTTATTGATTACTAACTAATTAGTTAGTAGAATTTAACATCTCAAGTTCACAAACTAGTCTAGTGAAAGTGATTTTATCCAGTGGTTTAGTGAAGATGTCTGCAATTTGCTGCTTTATAGGTACAAAATGTAACTCTACAGTACCATTCATGACATGCTCTCTTATGAAATGATACCTGATATCAATTGGCTTGTTCTTTGAATATTGGACGGGATTGTTTGTGATTGCTATGGCACTTGTGTTGTCACAAAATATTGGAACTTTGCTCAGCAACAGTCCATAATCTTGAAGTCGGTTCCTTATCCACAATATTTGTGCACAGCAGCTTCCAGCAATAATATATTCAGCTTCAGCTGTTAACATTGCAACTGAGTGCTGCTTCTTGCTATACCAGGACACCAATCTTCTACCAAGAAATTGACAACTCCCTGATGTACTATTTCGATCAATCCTACAACCTGCATAATCAGAATCTGTATAACCAACAAAGTCAAAACCTGTATCTTTAAGGTACCAAATTCCAAGATTCAAACTTCTCATAAGATACCTAAAAATGCATTTAACAGCTATAAGATGTGATTCTTTAGGGTCAGACTGAAACCTAGCACACAAGCATGTAGCAAACATAATATCTGGCATACTTGTAGTTAAGTAAAGTAATGATTCGATCATACCTCTGTAGCTTGTGATGTCTACCATCTTACCAGGTTCATCTTTATCAAGCTTAGTGGTAGTTGCCATAGGGGTTTTGGCTGATGATGCATCTTCAAGACCATATTTCTTCAATAGATCTCTGATGTACTTGGTCTGGCAAATGAAGATTCCATCTTTCCTTTGAATTACTTGGAGTTTAAGGAAGTAATTCAGCTCTCCCATCATGCTCATTACATACCTACTCTGCATTAGCTTAGCAAAATCTACTACACAAATGATCGTTAGTAGAACCAAATATAATGTCATCCACATATACTTGTACTAATATCATGTCATTTTTATGCATTTTATGAAACAGAGTCTTATCTATGACACCTCTAGTGAAACCATTTTCAAGTAAGAATATAGATAGAGTGTCATACGATGTCATAGAGTGTCATACCATGTCATAGAGTGCCTTGAAGAGAAAGTATACAAAATTGGAAAATTCTAGATCTTCAAACCCTGGGGGTTATTCCACATACACTTCTTCTTCAAGATCTCCATCTAGGAATGCACTCTTCATATCCATTTGATATACTTTAAAGTTGGAATGTGTTGCGAATGCCAGAAACATCCTGATAGCTTCAAGCCTTGCTACTGGTGTGTATGTCTCATCATAATCTATTCCTTCTTCTTGGGAATATCCTTTAGCAACCAGTCTGTCTTTGTTCCTCGTAACAATGCCATCTTCATCCAGTTTATTTATGAATACCCACTTTGTGCCAATAATAAACTTGTTCTTTGGCCTGGGTACCAGCTTCTAGACTTTTTGTCTTTCAAATTGATTGAGTTCTTCTTGCATAGAAATAACCCAATCTGGATATTCTAGTATTTTTTCAACTTTCTTTAGCTCTATCTCAGAGAGAAAACCAGAGAATAAACATTCATTATGTGAAGCACGTCTTGTTCGGACTCCAGCATTTGGATCTCCTAGAATCAACTCAAAGGGGTGATCTCTTCTCCACACCCTATGCCTAGGCAGATTTGGCCTAGATGATTCCGCCTGATTATCATTAAAGTGCTGAGTCCTGTTAGTAGATCCTTCAGTTGCTCCCCCTGAGCTGCTGCTTGGTTGAGAATGAGATTTTCTGCTACTACTAGTAGTTTCTGTGAATCTTCCATTGTTTCTACTACTAGGTTTAGAATCATCATTGTTTTTATTCTCATTTAGTGCTTGATTTTCTGTTGCAGTTTGAGGCTCTATTTCACCTTCATCTGAGTTCATATTTTCAAACTGCAGAATTTCAGTGTTATCTGTTCTTTGCAGACTTGGAAGCCTGAGATCATCGAAAGTTACATTCATGCCTTCAATGACCTTTTTGTTTTCAATCACATAAACCCTGTATGCCTTAGATTCCAGAGAGTAGCCAAGAAATATGCCTTCATGAGTCTTGGATTCAAACTTTCTTAGATGCTCATCATCTTTCAGTACAAAACACTTTGCTCCAAACACATGCAAGTATTTTAGTGTTGGTTTCTTGTTAGCCATCAACTCGTATGGAGTCTTGTCATGATCTTTATTAACCAGGGTACGGTTCTGAGTATAGCAAGCTGTGTTGACTGCTTCAGCCCAAAAGTATAGAGGTAACTTAGCTTCATTCAGCATTGTTCTTGCTGCTTCAACTAGAGTTATGTTCTTCATTTCTACTACTTCATTTTGTTGTGGAGTTCTGGGCGCTGAATATTGTCTTGAAATCCCTTTCTCAATACAGAAATCATTCAGGTTTACATTCCTGAATTCTGTTCCATTGTCAGACCTTATTTTCCTTACAGACAAATCAGTTTCTAACTTTATCTTCTTTATGTGATCAATTATTGTTTGATGGGCACACGTATTATATTTTCCATATTTAAAGGACTTGTGAATTTATTTGAAATCCAGTACCTCGTGCTTATTGCTACTATTTTAATTTTCATGTTTACAATGTTATATGCATATGTGATAATTATGTATTCTAGCATAAGTTTGTATATTATCTTAATTGATTTAAATTATGATGTCAGACAATTCGATGTCATATCAATCTCATAATTTAAATGAATTAAAATAATATAAAGCATAGTTATTTGTATGATAAATATCTTATGAGTATCAGTTAATGATATATTGCTTAATTGTTTGATATTTTTCTCTAATATTTTTAAATGCTTTGTTACAAATAATTGTGACACTTTTAATATTAGTGACATTATTTAGAATTATTGATCTAAATAATCAAAGCATATTTCAAATTTCACTAATATTGAAAGGCGAATTATTTACTAAGTAATGTATATAAAATTCTCAATATTTTATATACTTAGAAATATTTCCAAAATTTTATTTTTGTACAGTTTATTTGATTGGCATCTTTACTGTAAATATATATATATTTTTCTTTTTCTTTTACAACAATATGTCCAAAATCTGTTTTTACTTCGATGTATCAACCATTTATTTTCAAACACTTTTTTCAATGTATGTTTCACATTGATTTAAAGTACCTAAACAGTGGTTGTTGCTTTGAAGGCCTTGTACTGTATTGCTAAGAATATATCCACCCTTATTATTATGAAATTTTCTATTTTAAGTCTGGAGTAATATCAGGTGGAAGAAAATATGAAGTTCATAATTGCATTATGAGTCGGAAAATCATTGTCCTATATCTGATAAGGATGGATTGCAAAATTGTTTTCAAATAGTACGGTATTAAGGTATAATGGAAAAGTGTCATTTTAACGAGATATAATTTGGTAAGAGAGTTGAATTTCTTCTTTGGTATCAATTCCCGCGCTTTATTATGGGAAGTTTTCCTTATAGGAAATTCAAAAGGGATAGAAACTTTCTTCTCTGATACAACTTTCCCGCGTTTTATTATGGGATATGTATCTTAAAGAAAATTTTGTATCATGCTCTTAAATGATAAATCTTTTTATCTGACAAAACTCTTTTATTGAAAGTGCTTTAATGCAATCTATTACCATTCCTTATTATATCTTTCCTTCTCTTTGAGATGAAAAATATGCTTTGGAATGTTAAGGTAATTATCTTTTTATCTCGATTGGTTCTTTCCAGTTAGCCCCTAGTGGCTTTAGAAACTGACCAAGAGGTTGAAAACCCATCAATCTCTTACCCAGGCTATAGTACCAAACACCAATTCATCCAATTCCATATATTAACCCTTGGAGATATAAGGAACTCATGTAAGTTAGAGGTTGATAAGAGAGAAACTACACTTGATGCAGCAAATAAGGATTATGTCGAAAATGCACCCACAGCTCTACCTCCAGAGAAGAAAATGAGTATATAATTGAGGTAATTGTAAGCTCATCTGCATCTTCTCAAAAGGATGCAGAGCTGAAAAGGCAATAAAACTGTATCTGGAATCATTTTCTCTGCATGATGAGTCCATTGAAATTCGCTCGTCAGCTAGAGCACCTTGTAATGAGTCAAGCACACCATTGACACTCACATTGATGGTAAGCCTAAATAGATAAATTCTAGGAATGCATTGCAAGGCATGCACAGTGAGAGGTACATATAACATCCCTAACTTCTTTATTTACCATTTGTTACGATAGATGAAGTTGTTGCAAACGCAGAAATGCAACTGCCTTCACAGGCATACGAGGGAAATATGGATTCTCAAACTGCCATACAGTAAATATATTTTTTATTATTTTTATTTTCCAACAATTGGTACATATTATTTTTGTTTTCAAACTTTAAGTATCATTATTTCTATATATATATGTGTATAAGTTTATTTTTATTTTGTTTTTATTTATTTTAAGATTGGCATATTTTTATTTTATAGTTATTGTTATTTTATTTTATTTTTAAAAATTTATTTTTGTCTACGAGAAATTGTTCTAAGAATAATAAGTATTAAATGTCAATATTTAAAGGACTTGTGAATTTCTTTGCATCTACTTTCTCGAGCTTACATATATCACTGATAATTGGTATGAGTATAATTGTCATATGCTTGAGTACCAATTATTAGATATAATATATGAAATTAAATGGTAATTTTCATTCCTATGATTATTTAGTATTTAGTGATGATATTTTATCTTATTAAAATTATGAATTGAAGCAATTAAATATTTATTAGTTTCAGAATTTTAATACGATGAGATATTATGAGCATAATTACTTACTTTTTGAAATTATTATTAATTGTTAGTTTATTATTGTTTTATTTCAATTAATTATTATTTTTGTTATTAGTGATAATATATATATATATATATATATATATATATATATATTGTTTATCTGAAAATCACTAATAATAAAAGTATATATGTGTCTTGCTGAACAAGAGCAATCGACTCGAGGTAAAAACAGGTAATCTCGATCTTGATATATTCTCTAATTAATTGATATAAAAATATTACAATTGATATATTGAGCCCTCAATGGCTATATGATGAGATCAAGGGATTGAAAACCTATAATTTCTAACACAGATCATAGAACCACAAACACTCAAACAGATACAACTTCTTCTACTAAACCCGTGAAAAGAAAAATTTTATCAACTAACGAGGGTGAGAGAGTAAGTGCCTCTAGTGCACTAGAAAAGAGAAGTATACATGAGTGTTCTAGCAGCTCTACCTATAGTTAGAATATGAAATTGAAACCAAGGCATCTGCTAACTTATTTATATCCTCCCAAAAGGTTATAGATTTACAAATGGCAAAACTGTTACTAGGTTCGTCATCTTAACATAATGAGTCTATTCAATTCGGCCTGTCAGCCAAGACCATTTGTAAAGAGTCAACTTCATTTGAACACTCTCAAACACTACCAACCATAAATCTATATATTCAAATGCAATGTAAGGATTGTCACACACTACGGATGAATTGACGGAAGCAATTATTCTAAACTTCCATTTCAAGGAAGGAAGAATGATTGATGATTATGACTGAATCAACATGCCTTCACAGGCGTCAAGAGGAAACTTGGATTATTTGCTAAATTATAGATCCTTGTCTCCCTCCCTAGATAAAACATATCTGGATTCCCAACAGAATAGATCATCTTAGATGATCAACAACTCTTTGAATCTATTCCCGAAGCAATTCAGTTTTTAAAGTCAAATATTTTAATGGATTCAGTTGAGGACGGGGATTTACGAAACCTCATTGCACCACCAGTGACCTCTCTTGAAGGGGATATGGTGATCTTTCTTACAGGTACAAAAGACTATGTCATCAGTACTGATAGAAACAGTGTTGTGAGAAAAGAGTGAAACACAAGTGAGAAAGAGTGAAAATATATATTCTATGAGTAAAACACTTAGAGAGTATATGAGCGAAACACTTGTCAGTTACACAAAGGAAAATCACACACTAGCACACTTCCCAATTCCGTATTACAGATTTCTAATGTTACTCAACTAGGGGGGATGAAATTTCTTCAAAAGAGGATTACTCAACTAAGGGGGAGAATTGTTGGACAAGATCTATGAGAGAAAATAAGATCTAAGGAAGAGAATTGTTGAACAAGATCCAAAGGGGATATATAATAACATGCTTGGATTGGATAAAACTAATGATTATTTATTGATTCTTCTAATCCATTTGATTTTAGAAGATTCTTGTATATAGGATCAACCAGATTTTCTAAAATGCATAACATGTCATAGTTTGTATTTTTTATATCTGCAATGGTTTAATGCTGTCTGTATACCATGTCTGTTGTTACCTCTATTAAGATGGTTGAATAATTCATGTAAGGGGAGAATGAATTTACCTTAGGAGAGAAGTGAAGATAGAAGTTGGAGAAATAGAGGAGAAGTGGTAAGAAAAGAACAATACTTCATCCCTGCCATCCTAAGGGGGAGTAGAGATGAGTGTGAGAAATGAAGATAATACTACTTGTATAATATGTTCAGTGCTAGAGGAACAAACATCTTTCATTTCAATTACTCAAAAAATCTGGAAATGTACAATCTGAACCAGAGAAACCAGCCACTGAAGATGTACCAATGACACCCGTTCACAAAAGTTCTACTCTAAGAGAAGGTGAAGTTGATACTTCTGAAGCTGGTAATGATAGATAAGTCAATATAGAACTGTGTTAAATATGTTCAGTTTAGAGGAACATCTATCTTATATTTATCTTTCATGATTGAAATCTGGAAATGTATTATATGATCCAGAAAGTAATCTATTATTTACAGTTCTTAAATGTCGTATTATTATCTTAGTTGTTAGTTGAGTTATCCTCTAGAAATTTGTGTGTTAAATGTTTAACAACAAATAGGGGAGATTGAAAATCATATGACTAGGCCTATTTGTAATAAGTATATGACAACTCAACTCAGATAAGAAAGCGAAGTAAATAATAAATGTTGAATAAGGAATCAAGACGAAGAATGTCAACTAGATACGAAGAATCAGAATATCAAAAGAAGTCTAACAAGACTGCTACTCAACACTGAAAGAAGTTCATTTATATGATCAAGCGTCGGTGTAAAATAAATGTGTAGTATCTCAAGGAGTTCAGAAGATACAGAAGATTTGAAGTGCCTACTACAGAAAGATTCTAGAAGAAAAAAATTATAGATGAAGAACAAAAAGAAGACAAGATATAAAGACCACTATAGCAGAAATGAGAATCAACATTGTAGTTAGTCATCCATGAACCAGACCAGTGCAAGGTTGTCAACAATGTCAATGAAGATTCGTCATCAAAATTTTTAAGTGGTTTGAAAGTTTATTGTTGAAAAACGTAAGAGTTTTATCTACATCAACAATAGTCCTATAGTCAAGACTTTAATTTAATTATCTATTAATTAAGTAAATTAATTAGTTAATTTAATTAGTAAATTAATTCTCTTAGAATTAATTTATTTCTTAAATTAATTAAAGGATTAATTAATTTAGAATTATTTTAGAATGAAGAAGGCAGTAAAAATAGGAAGACTCAAGTCAAATCTACAGTGGTTGTGTAGTGAAGAAACTAAATTAATTCTATTATCAAATGTTAATTAATTATTTAATTTATCTATTTAAATTAATTCATCTTGAATTGATTTAATTATATTATTTAATTAAAATTGGTGGAATTAATTTAGTTAAAAAGAGCATTTTATTTAATAATTAAAGAAAGTCTTGCTGCATAATTTAGAAAGTCTTACCGAATCTGATCAACAAGACTTTCAAAAGTGTTACTGAATTAGCTCAACAAGACTTTCTAAAAAGTCCTACCGAATTAACACAACAAGACCTTTTAATAAGTTTTACTGAATTAATTCGATAAGACTTATTAAAAGTCTTACTGAGTGTTTTTGTATGACCTTTTGAAAAGTCTTACTGAGTTTTTAAAAGTATTACCGAGTTTTAAAAGTCTTACCCAGCTAATTTGAAAAGTCTTAAAGGCTATTTTATAAAGTCTAATAAGTTTTATTCAAAAGTCTTGCTAGCTTCAACCTCTATAAATATGAGGTCTTTGGTTTCATTTTTCAAGAGTAGAAAAACATTCAAATTCAATAATTTGTCTGATTGTCATATTCATAGACTTTCTGTGCTGGTTTGGGTTTAATTCCTCAAGTAGAACAATTCATGTCAAATCTGTTCTAGGAATTAAGATTTATTCTACCGAATATTGTAACACCCGTTCAAGTCTAATATACGTATTTAACTTGAATCTTGTTTACTTATTTGCTAATTTTCTATATTTTAAATATTTTATCATGAAAATAGAAAGTTAGTAAGTCAGCATCTCAAACACTACAAGGACTCGAACTCTCAGCAAAAATAATAACTTAATTCCACAAATTCTAAAAAGAATTTTAAATTGTTATCAATATCGCATTCAACCCCCCTTTTACGATACTTCCGGGACCCAAAATATATGTAAAGCATATGAATGCAATGCAACCATATAAAGTATATATATATATATATAAGGATATACAAGGTCAAGATATAGACCAAATATATTTCACTTGAATGAGATCAAGTACGTTTTATGAATGTGTTGTTTATATGGCCTTGGAAATTAAGACAACTAAACTATGGCCTTTAAACAAACGAAAGATATACCACTAAGATTCAACGAGGATGTTTCATTTATGTCGTACCTTGACTTATACAAATATTATCTAACTCAGAATCAAAGTTGGCTTAACTTCAAGAACTCAATAAGTTAGACTCGTTTATGTCGTACCTCGACTTATACGAAAAGCCTTTAACTCGGTGTTCGAAGTTAAAGAATAAACTTACATATATTCTATGAGTTTACTGTATATATCTCTAGATAAGTGAGATTTTTACAAGGAAACACAACTCGGAATATAAGTTAGTCTCTTTCACTAATAATTCAACAAGGAGTCCTTTTATTTATGTCGTACATCGACTTATACAAATTGGTCTCGACTCGGAATTAAAGTGAGTTTAAACTTTAGAAATATTCTATGAGAGAGCTTCATTTATATCTCTAAATCATATATGAGATTTATACGAATATTCTAATCTCGGAATATAAGTTAGTTTATTACTCTATTTATTTCAAACAAGACGAAGTTCATTTTATGTCTAATAATATAGACTTATACGAATGGAATCTCAACTTGAAAATAAATGAGTTGACTTGGAACTTATCAACAAGGAGTTCATTTGTTTATGTCTCTATATAAGACTTATACAAGTAGTCTCAACTCGGAATAGAAGCTAGTTTAATTACCAAATTCAACAAGGAGTCTTTTTGTTTATATCTCTAAATGAGACTTATAAAAATCGGTTTCAACTTGGAACTTAAGTAAATTGGAGTTGTTTATGAACAACTTGGTTGAGAAGAGCAAAAGATGAAGTGCAAGATCTTATAACGGTTACAACAATTTATATATAAGAGAGATCGAACAAACAATTAAAGCTCATATATATATAAATCGTAAACAAGGCTAACTATATAATATATCTAAAAATTGAACCAAGCAAGCATATATATATATATATATATATATATATATATATATATATATATATATATATATATATATATATATATATTATAGAAGCTTAATATATATAAATATATATAATAATAGAACCAACTTATAACCCTTGAGATGTAGAGAGAAATCATGAGAAAAAACTAGTTTAGAAGCCAAAAAACACTAAAATTAGTCGCCGGAAAAAGTCGCCAAAAATCTGTCGGAATATGATCTTTTGGTATAACTTGGGGGCAATTAAACAAGTCTAAGGGCAAGTATAAGGGGTTTTAAACTTGAAAGATGTAAGATCTATGAAAGAACTAAGTTTAAAACTCAATAACTCTTGAAGATCAAAACCTACTGATGTTAAGAGCTTCTTGAAAGAGAAATTTGCATCATATACTTGGCACTCAAAGGCTTAAGAAATGGTGTGGGGGGAGGGCTTTATTTATAGGTAAAAAATGGGACATTTTTGATATATTTTAAAAGGGGACAAGGGTTTAAATGGAGCAAAGAGAACAATAACAATTCAAATTAAAGTTGAATCAGCTGAAAGAGGCCACATAGGTGCTTGGGAAAACATGTATACCTTGTTCAATAAATTATTTATGCTAATAAACACGAAACCGAACGATGCGTTGGAAATATGAAGTTTTTCAAAATATGCTCCAAAAATTATGAAATTCGGGAACCATCTGGGAATAATCCCAATAGGCCATTGTCAAAATCCTACTCAATTTGGAGTTGACCTTCATTGACCTTTAATTGACCGAACAACCAATAACGTAATTGGGAATACATGCCAAAAATAAAAGTCACCCAAAAATTATGAAAACAATCCTCAAATTATTTTTTAATATTCTAATTACATTTCACAAGTTTCAAGTCATTTGAACATGTATAGATACTACTTTGAGAAAAAGATCATTTCATTGTCTCTATAGTCCGAAACAATAATCGATAGCCATTTGTCGGAACTTCTCAGCATATGGACTAAAGTTTTGACTCAAAACATTTTCAAATATAATATTCCTAAAATAATAATGACTATGAAGTCCAAGGAATATTTAATTTGAGTAAAATACAAATTATCCAAAAAAATAGGACAATTCACGGCTTCCAGTATAAAATCTGTATTTTATATTTAGGTAGAACATAGTTGAAGATAAATTGAACAAATATATTTAAAAAAATATATTGAAAATATATTTCCTTGAAAACCTTTAAAACAAACACTCTTTTGAATGGATAACACATTTTCTGATTCGTAAGAGCAGTATTAAAATAATGTATTTGTTTATCTTCAGTCTATGCTTCAAAATATAACATATATAAATTA
This sequence comes from Oenanthe sinensis, assembly GCA_028671895.1. Taxonomy (NCBI): domain Eukaryota; kingdom Viridiplantae; phylum Streptophyta; class Magnoliopsida; order Apiales; family Apiaceae; genus Oenanthe; species Oenanthe sinensis. Next base: position 5,480,726 of record JAPMAC010000231.1, read on the forward strand.
GATTTGATTTTATCATCATTTTGATAAATCTTATCTAAATATATGTAGAGAGAAAATTATTTGATTTTGTTTATAAAAGCAGTTTGACCTAATTTGACTTTCTTCTCGTTGACTGTCGCTTCGAATAACCTAAGGGAGGATTACTATATGAATTAGTAACCTCCTATTTCTAATTTAATTTACACATATCGTTAAGACACAATGATCAAAACTTAATCCATAAGTCTGTATCTCACAATATGGATGATAATAAATTTATTAAAAAAGTTAGTTTGATAATAATTAAAAATTATGTATAATAAGTAAAATTTTATTTAGTGCCGGTTTAACTTATTTTAAAAAAAAAGTTACCATTTATTTATAAGTATTTTATTATTTATAAATAAAATAAAAATTGTCAGTTTTAAGTTAATAAAAACTTGGATAAATTTATTATTAATTCATAACTTTTTATATACAAGTTTACAACCCGTGTGATGAATGGGTTTATTAATATTTAGGTAAATATATTTTTGGTGATATTTGATATAAATATTTTTATACTAAATTTTTGTAGGATTGAAAATTAGTTATAGAGAAAACTGACCTTGAGGTCATTCTTAGGCTGTAGCCTGAGGTTATATTAGCCTATAGTATAAATTTTGAGTGGCAGTTTTGTAAATATTAAATTCATCTCTCTACATTTACATAAAATTTGCTTAAATGAGAACCTCACTACTAGTCCTAGTTCTTCATTTTATAAAATTTGTAATCTAATCTAACGGCCCTGTCAGGGGCACCCACGCTAAAAACATACACCATCACACACACTAACTCGACCCTTATTGTCGTCATAATGATGTCATAATTATTTTTTTATTTTATTCTTTAAAAAAGTTTAAAAAAATTATTTTTGTCAAAAAAGAAAAATTGGGAATCTGACATCATACTAACGTCATACTGGGTGATTTTCTTAAGAAGTGGTGATTCTGTGAGGAAAACAAATCACTAGAATTTGATTTTCTTGAGAAAAAATGACCAGTATGATGTCAGATATATAAAAAAAATTCAATATTTTTATTTTAAAAAAATATTTATGACGTCAGCATGACGTCATACTGGTGTGATTTTTTTCCCGTTGATATCATACTTGGTAATTATTTGTGTAGAGATGAGTGACTAGGATTAAATCTCATATTTCACCGTAGTTTAAGTTCTCATTGGAGTATTACCCTATATATATATATATATATATATATATATATATATATATATATATATATATATATAACCATTCATCAATCAGCAGCCTCAAATGTCTTATACTTAAAACTTTAAAATGAATTCTTAGAGCATATTCACTCCAACCTTTTTTTAGTTGAATTAGTTGCATTTTTAATGGGCCGAAGAAATAAATGCATGCACCAGTCCATTTTCAAGGCCATCAATTATTAAAATTTCAGCAATTCACTGACTTGAAGTTTGATTTTCAAAGGAGTTGATAACAGGCAGCAATATGATAGGGCCCACAATTTTATTACTTTTCATATATTGCAAATATCAATTTTTTGTGTTCATTTCTTACATACTCTTTCTGTCCTTAATTAGTAATCTTTTTTTTTTACTTTTCGTGGTCAAATTGACTAGTTTTTTTACTAACAATTAAAAATTGTTCTTTTATAATTTTAAAAAACTAAAAAATATATTTTAATGTAGATTATATATATTTTTTAACAACATAAAATTTTGATTTTTTTCAATTATATATTATATTTAAATTGCAGTCAAAGATGAGTTAGTTTGACAGCACTGAAAATAAATTAGACAAATTAAAATGGGACGGAGTGAGTAAAATTTTACAATACCTACATTCTTACCTTCTCAATCTCATTTTTTCTTTCATATATATATTACTAATTGGCTCCCTTCCGAATAATTACAATTATGTGTTTCGTGGGCTCAACAATCTGTTGATCCGATCACCGGTCGATATTCAAACAAGAATAATTTATGGGGCGAATTCATGAGGATTATGCAAAAAATTGGTGTGACACTCCCGAGAATCCTCATGCTAAACCTCGTTTAGAAGTTGCTCTTGACTCACACTGGACACCATTGAAGAGAGCACTAAAAAAATGATATTGTACCAAGCGGAACCAATTGCCGCTTCAGTCACCATGGTATTCATCGTTTCAGACTCTTCGTGACTGTGTTGTTGCCTCTGACTCAACAATATTTTCAATGCATTCATTATGATAAAAATTTGTAGTGATTTTGAGATACTATAATAAGACGATCATGATATTATTTATGGACAAATTTTCTATCTATAAATTTGGATCAAGACACGTGTCATTACGTGACTCAATAAAAATTTTATCAAAAATTTAAATTTATCTACAATCTTATCAAAAATCTAAACTTATCCAACAATCTATCATTGGATATTATTTGTGGGACGATTAAATAGTAGAGATGAATTTAAATTTATGATATAAAATATAATTAATTATTTCATGAACAGTAACTGATGATTTGATAGAGTTGTATGGGTGCATAAAAAGTAACCAAAATAGTTGATTTATCTTGAATAGTAATCAACTCCATCAATTGTATCCATGAAATGATGAATCAAAGCTCAACATGGGTGCATATTCTCTTAGCCTTACTTAATTGCTTTCGAAGAGAGAGAAAAGATGTAGACATTCATTAATCACAAGCCTCAGATGTCATATACTTAAGATTTTAGTATATAAAATGAAATCTTAGCCTTCTTTAATTGCTTTCGAAGAGAAAGAAAATGTATAGACTTTTCTTCCAATGATGTGGCATCTTGACAACTAATCAAATATTGTTTTTTCAAAATATGATTGTGGATAGGTTGGAGAGAGAAAGACATATTCCCTTTTCGAACTGATTTGAAATGTTTTGACCATATTTGTGTTTTTGTTGTACTCAACTGTGTTCCCTGTGACAAGTACTTAGAATTTCAACTTTATAGAACTGAGACAACATTAATATTTAAACTGTTGAGTGTCCCCGCCAAAAGTGGTGTTTTATCAGTGTAGCACAGTATATACTACTTCAAAACTTTTCTATTTATAGACCACAACCTTGGCATTTCTTCCTCTGCCAACATTGGCATTTGATCCAATATCCTTATATACACTGTATGATTACCAAGGTTGTTTCATGACTTAAATTTTCAAAGCTTATGTAACTCTAGCATTTTAACCAAGAGTTGACCCGCCAACATTGGTGATTTAAGTCATTTCACTGTATACCATGTATGTTGGTGAGATTACGAAGCTGTATGAATAGTAATCGTGATAACTCAACACTAGAGCATGACAAGTAAATAATACTACGCCTACACAGAAATCAAGAAGAAATGAAGACAAGGCAGATACAGTGAATCAAGACATTAGAAGAAGTTTTGAAGTCTACTACAGGTCATTGAGAGAAGTACATTAATATGTTCATGTCTTAGTGAAGAATAATGGTTGAAGACTTTCAGGGTTTCAGAAGTGCTGAAGATTTAGTATAAAGTGCCACTAAAAGATTTCAGTGTATTAGCATTGATTGAAGATAGACAGTGTTCGAAGCATAGGAATCTAGAATGGTAAATAGAAAGACTAAAGACGACAGCTGCAGTATTGAAGTTATACTCACTGAAAGAATTTCATTTGAATGTTCAAGCGTCAGTGAAGAACAGAGAATGAAGTATTCAAGATTGTAGTAGTAATGAAGATGTTGTCTAAGTACCAGAAAAGATTCTAGTGAAAATACAGTGCTTATTAACAGTCGGTGTTTGAAGCAATGCAAAAGTCAAGATTAATCAGCTGAAACAAAATAGAAGTCAAGAGAATTTAATTTAGTGTTAGTCATTTGTAAACCAGACCAGTGCACTAAGCGTCAGCATAACAAGAAGAGAATTACTTTAATTTATCAGCAGAAAATCAGTTGATCAAGCCAGAAGAGTGAAAACCAAGTGATAAATACTTCAAGCATTTTAAGAAATTATTTAAGGCAAGTATTACTACGTTTGATGGCTCTTGTACTCTTGAAGCACTCTATGAGGTGCAACAAAAGAGTGTAGGCCCAACAAAAGAGTGTATGCGCAACAAACACTCATGGATAAGTTTCTAAGTGTTTCCTGGCTCCTATACGAGGGACACAGAGTGTAGGCGCAACAAAACTTTGTCTTAGGAGCAACTAAAGAATTAAAGGCAAAACCAAGACTTTCGTGGCTCCTATACACAAGAACAAGATTAGAGGCGCAACAAAACACCTTAGGCGCAACAAAATAATTATGAATAGGTTTCTAAGCACTTTTGTTGTTACTATACACTGCAAGCAATGTAGGAGGCGCAACAAAACACTTAGGTGCAACAAAATACTTATGAATAAATTTCTAAGTACTTTTGTTGTTCCTATACACTGCAAGCAATGTAAGAGGCGCAACAAAATATCTAGGCGTAACAAAATACTTATGAATAAGTTTTTAAGTACTTTTGTTGTTCTTACACACTGCAAGCACTCTATGAGGCGCAACAAAACTTTGCCTTATGCGCAACAAAAGTTTCGTGGCTCCTATGCACTGCACTCACTCTACAGGTGCAAGAAAGGACTTAGCGTTGTGAAGAACAAATCAATTTTAATTGATTTGAAATGTCTACACCATATATAAACAAAATTACGTGGTCATTTTAAATAGTGTTCTGGTTCGTCTCTTCCAATCAAGTGCCGGAGAAGAACACAACAAATAATATACAGAGGGGTGAAAACAAATCAAAACTTTATCCATTACTCCTTACTAGAGTTTTTTGTTAATGGTCGGAAAAATATAGTAATATTTTAAGGACCATTACAAAATACTCCTGGTAGTTAAATCCTTAGACAAAATTATAGATACATATATTGTATAGGATTTGGCTTATATATTTTTGTAGAAGCAAATAACTAATTTATTCTTTGAAAACTAGTTATATTTTTAATTGGGTGTAGCAACCTCAAAGGTTTTATACGAAAGATATATTCCCCGAAACTTGTTTCATTAAATTACTTGCTAATTTTCTAGAACATTAATGATTATTCATAAATATAGAAAATTAGTAAGCCAGCCTCCTAAACACTTTTCACCTTATGAATTCGAACCCACTAACCGAACTCTAAATTATTTATCCGCAAAAAACTCGAAAGATTTTTTTAATTTAGTGAGTATCGTACTCAACCCCCTTCTACGATACTTCGGGACCCAATAATTGGTATCAAAGCTGATTGATTGATATACAAATCAAGATCCACAACTCAGTAAAGCTCAGAGTGTCGAAGCTGTTTGGACTACACAAGAATAAAGGACTTGATAAAAAAATTTATTTTATAAATTTAAATTTTGATAAGTTTATTTTATATATTTCATTTTAATAAATTTATTTTATAAATTTAATTTAAATGAGTTTATTGTTTAAACTTGAATAAGTTTATTTCATAAACTTAATTTATATAAATTTATTTTATAAATTTAATTTAAAATAAATCTATGATTTAAACTTAAGTAAATTTATTTTTATAACTTAAATATATTTATTTTGTCTATTTTAGGTTTACAGCATTTCAGCGCCACTCACACCATTTGCAGTCTACTTCAAGTTTACATCTCAATTTAATTTTTATTTTAGATTTATTTTTTTTTTCCAGAAAATTTAAAATTCTTGAAACAAAATTTTTTCTTAAGTATTAATTTATGATATTTTAATTTTTAAGAAAATTCGAAGTTCTTGAAAATTAATTTGTTGTAATTTTTTATTTTTGATTAATTAATTTTCAAAGAAAATTAAAAATTTTGTAAACTTAAATTTTTCTTAAATATTAATTCGAGGATGCTCAAGAAGTAGTAGATGAAGATTTTTCCGGGCATTGAAGACAATTAAAATTGACTGAAGATTATCCAATAAAGTTAATTCTGGAACGAATTGAAGAAATAGTTGAATTAATTTCCTTAGAAGTTTACTCCAATAGATCTCATTAATATTTTGGAAGCTGCAAAAGAAAAAATTAATTTGGGTTCAATTTTTGGTTAATTTGAGTTGAATTTTTGGATGAAAAATCTTAAGGGTTAAAGTAGTGAAGGATAACAGACTGGACTACTTGACATCTCAGTACAAACCTTAAAGATTATTCTACAGGAAGATTACAGAAAGTTCGTGCTAATACTGCAGATCATCTGGAACACATGATTATAGCCAATATGGATATAAGGATACAACCACATTGTTCGTAGAATAACTGTATGTGCTGAAGACCTATGAACTAGAACAAGAGCTGAAGAAGTTAATATTTGTTAAAGTAGATTGTTAGCATATCCACTATATTTGTGACCCAGGAACAAAATTTGATTGACGTCAAGGTTGAGAACCCCTGAACAAGAAATGAATTGATCCAAAAAGCTGAATTAAAGATGTTGTAGCTTGAGGTAGTGGTCAAAGTGTTGTATGTGAATTTGACACTTTGGAATATCTTGAGAACTGGACTACAAGTCAAGCCTGCAGGGCAACAGGAAGTTCAGTGACATTAGATTCAGACGGAATCCTAATTTTTAATCTAAGGTCATTACCTATATATTTCATAAATGATATTTTCAAGAATAGTTCAAGAGGCGGTTGCAAGATAGGGATGGTTGGAAATCAAAGACAAGATCAGGGTTTGCTACACAGTTTGAAGAAGCCTGTACAACCAAATGATGACAGATACTATGTCGGGTTGTAGCAGAAATCTCAGGCATTAGTGAGGATGCAACAAGGGAAAGCATTTGTTGGTGAAGTTAAATGCAAATTTTATTTTATCAATGATAGTGATGAACCAAATGGATATCTGACATCAATGACCAACACTGGAGATGAATCACTAAGCACTTCACATGTACACATTCTAACTAGTATACGTTTATCTACTTCAGAACTGTATGATGATTAGGTATTGAAATGTATTATATTCATTTCAGCATGTTAGCATCTTAGGACTTAAATGCTTAATTGATTGCTAAGAATAAGATTGCATGCTAGGGTTCATGAGTTTAATTACTACATTTCATACTTGATTGTCTATGCAGTAAAATGAATATCTAAAATTAGATAAGGTGTTCTAGACAGTTAGGTGTATCCCTGAACATTTGCTGGAACTTGATTTAAATCTTCTGTGATTTAATACATCTGCTAATGTTGTGAAAATTGCTAATAGACAAATAGGTCATAGATCAGATATTTTATATTTATTCTTATTGAGATAAATGACTTGATAAGTGTATATGAAATTTGATATTGCTCATAATATTTTATTCAAATATTCTGCATATTCTTAAAATTATTTATGTGATTATTTTCACATGATTTGCTCTTACACACATAGTTTCACTTAAATGTCAAATCAGTTCATGAATTTCTTGTTAAGGAGTATAAGATTAAAATATGGTAGAATTATCTAAGCAGTCAGTAAAATTTGTATATTCAAGGCTTAATCTAAAACAGACTTAGGTAATTAGAGATAACTAAAATCTTAGACAACAACAAAAATGGATTAGGAAGAATTAGTAATCAATTTATTAGTTCTTTTATTCCATGTGCTTTTAGAAAATTATTGAATATCTGTAAATCTGCTTTATATTTGTTACACTTGTGTAGAATGGTTAAAGTATATAGTACTGAATTTTCTAATATGCATAACATGCCTGAATTACATAATTCTTATCTATAATGCGTTGAAGCTGAGGACTTGCATACTCTTAGGCAAAGCATGTATAAGAATCACAATAGAGTTTGCGCATGTTAAGTTTGAAGCTGTTGTTACCACTGTTGAAAGTAATATCTCTAACCCATCTAGACTCAATTGAAGTTAAGTACCAGGAAGCTTAATTATTTGTGATTGCAGAGTATGTAACAAAAAATAAAAGTTATGTGACTTCGTGACATTTATTGTTTGAGGCATATGATTAAGATTAAATCTCTGTTATCACAGTTGGTTGAGAAAGCCTACCCAACGGTAACTTTTGGAGATGACAGTAAAGGATGTATAAGGGATTTGGCTATCATGTTTTTGGAATTGTCATCAATGGAAGCATCTTTCTTGTGGAAGGACTTAAGCACTATCTATAGGGCACTAGGGAATTCTTTGTCAAGGATTTTTTGGAAAAGCATTGAAAAGGAAAAGTGTTTGATCTCAAATAAGAAGGTTGAAAGCTCACTCAACTGAGAGTAAGGAAATTTGTTCGTAGCTGACATGGATTTTGTATGCAAAGGTGAAGTAAAATTTTCAGTAAAGCTTCATCAGTAAAGAGTTAGCTATGGCAAAAGAAGCTCTCACATTTGTTGATCAAGACAATGGATTCTTTGATAAAGAAGAAATTAGTGAGAGGACTGCTTCTAATGGAATTCTATCCAGAAGGACATTTTGATGTACGTCACATAGGGAAGTCAATGAAAACATCACACGAAGCAAATTATGTCATGGAAGAAATATGCTTAGTGGTGGTTGATGACAACCCTAGTTACAAGTTGGTGATGTTCGTGCATTCAACAGATAATATATCACAGATGGTAATTGATCACATCAGGTAGATCAAGTTGAAAGCAAAGTAAGTTGTGAGAACTTTGAAGTCAGATATTGGAACTCAATTTCGTGAATAAAGTTCTAAATGAAGTCTGCACTTATAAAGGTACTTTGAAGCTGAAGAAATTAACCATCATGCTGCTTTAATCAACAAAGATCGTGAAAAGACATCAAATGAGTTAATGGCCAACCAAAAGCAAACACTGAAGCTCTTTCGTGTGTTTGGAGGAAATTGATATTTATTGAAGATTTAGATGAGTATCTTGGCAAGTTTGAAGTTAAGGCTCATGGAAAAATTTTCCTCGGCTACTCATTGAAGTTGAAAGATTTCAAGACATACGTGACTGAAAACCAGAAGGTGATTGAAAGTCTGAATGTATCGTCCAACCACACCAAGCTCCCAAACATTCAAATGAAAGACTATTCTGAATCTTTGAAGTTTGACATCCGATCAGAGTCAAATTCAGATACTGATGATGAAACTGAGGTTGCAGAAGGAATCAATGATAATGGTGATGATTCAGATCCTATTAGTGGAAATGGTAGTGAATCTACACAACTCGTGAACTTTAACAGAATCCACTGTATAAGGTGAATGATCGTCAACACATCCTAGCAACAACTCAGGGGGAGAAAATAATAGAAGGATCTTCTAGTCGTACTCAACACAATGAAGATCAAAGGAATACATCAAGAACATATCTGCCAAGACAAAAGGTTTGAAGTTAAAGTCATTCCTAGAGTCTAGTTCATAGTAAACCGGATTATTGAGTAAAGGCTAGAAGTGCTAACCAAAATGAACATATATTTTTCGGGATCTAACATCTGGAATCCCAAAAAATACTAAAGTAATGATTGATCCAGATTAGGTGATTGTAATGCAAGATGATCTCAATCAGTTCGAAGGCAGAAACTACTGAAGCTGGAACCCAGACCATAAGACAAAGCTGAAATTGGTACAATAAGGGTTTTCAGAAACTGGATGATTCTTGGCATTATTATGAGGGACAAAGCCAAACTGGTTGCTACATGTTACTATCAAGTAGAAGGTATTGACGATGATGGAAACAGACTCTTCGGGACTTTCAAGATCTAACAGCAAGAAATAGAGACGAGACTTGATCCTATTAGGGCTGAACAAGTTGATGACCTAACAGTAGGATATCCCTAGCACATGTTGAGCATTCAAACATGAAGATCTATCAGATAAATGTGAACAAGGGCACTCCTAAATGGTGAGTTAGAAGTTGAAGTTGATGTACAACTCCTGGACTTCAAAGTTGCAGCTCATTGGAATTTGTTTATCATTCTCTTTACAAGCTCTTCCATGAATGGAGTTAGGGATTCAAGCAAATCATCAAGGACATGGTATGACACTCTAACTTCTTATTACTTGAAAATGATTTTTATTAGAGTAGTTATACACATATATCTCTCCAGAATACAAGGCACACATAATGTAATATATGTGCAAGAATACCATGATTATATTATATGTGGGTCTACTAATGAAAATTTGGCAAGAGATATTTTCTAAGTAAATGCAGAGTAGGTACAGGCTGAGCATATTGGAAGAGTTGCAATTCTTTTTGGATTACAAGTAATTCAAAAGAATGATGACAGTTAAAGTAAGTCAAGGATCTTTTGAAGGACAACTTAAAAGATTCTAGACCTGCCAAGACTTTTTGCCAACAATCCACTAAGCTTGATCAGGGCAAATCAGGTATACGAACTGAAGTGACAAGCTATAGAGGTAATCAGCTCATTACTTATTGAAGTGCATAAAGACCATGTATTTTATTCTCGATATGCCTATGTGTAAGTTTCCAAGTGGATACTAGAGAATCTCATCTTATAACTAAGTTATGAATTGTTAGATATCTTAGGGGATCACCAATTCTTAGAATCAGGTACCCTGAAGATAATAAGTTTAACCTAATTGGCTATATAGATATAGATGATGCAGGTTGTAAGAAAAATAGGGAAGTCATTCCTTGAAGCTGTCAATTTCGTGAAAGAAGTTGATTTCTTGCTGAAATGAGAAGAAGCACTCAACACACATAGTTGCAGCAAAGGCTAAAATTAAAGCAGCTAGTGAATGTGATGCTCTGATCTTCTGGACAAGGAAACTTCTTCAAATCCAATAAATCTATTGAACACTCTCTATACCACTTAAGGAACAAGCTCATGGACACTAGGTATCATTTCTTTCGAGATTGTCCTTAGTAGAATAACTTGCAGATCTTTTCTAAATAACTTGATGAATTTATTTTGTCTAAGTTGGTTATTGACCTCAGGATATTATTTATGTGCATATTTGTTGGAAATCCAATCTGCAATGAATTCTCAAATGAGTTCACAAGTATTAAATCGTCTACATTTAAAGGACTTGTGAATTTATTTTTAAATCCAGTACGTCATACTTTTTGCTATTAGTTTAATTATCATGCTTACAATGTTATATGCATATGTGATAGTTAAATAATTTAACATAAGTTAACAACATAATTATTTGTATGTTAAATATTTGATGAATATTAGTCAATGATATCTTGCTTAATTGTTCTAATATTTTTAAATAGTTTATTACAAATAATTGTGATACTTTTGATATTAGTGACAATATTTAGAATTTCTGTTCTAAATAAATAATGAATATTTAAAAACTCACTAATATTGGAAGACGAAGTATTTTCTAAGTCATGTGTATAAAACTCTCAATATTTTATATAATTAAAAAATATTTCTAAAATTTGATTTTATTTGCGAGAAGTTGTAATGAGGATCACAAGTATTAAATATCAATATTTAAAGGACTTGTGAATTTCTATTTAACTAGTTTCTCGAGCTTACGTATATCAATAATAATTGTTATGAGTATAATTGTAATATGCTAGAGTGATAATTATTAGATATAGCGTAGAAAGTTACATACTAATATTCAATCCTATGAATATTTTAGTATCTAGCGAAATTATTTTATCTTATTAAAATTATGGATTGAAGAAACTCAATGTTTATTAGTTTCATAATTTTGATTTGATAAAATATTAGAAGCATAATTTCTTGCATTTTGAAATAATTGATAAATATCAAATAATGATATTTTGTTAATATTTCCTTGTAATTAATTGTGATATTTTTAATATTAGTGATAATACAAGTTGTTTATCTGAAATCACTAATGATAAAAATATGTCTTAATGTTTATTGTTCTACTGAATGATTGACATGCCTATTTGATTTATATATATGCATGTTATTGGTAATTGTTTAATACAATATATGTATTTAATTTATTTTGATTTATTTAAATTATGATGATATAAAACAATTCAGTGATATATTGATTCCATGATTCAAGTAAATTAAAATAAATTTGCAGCATAATTATTCGTAGTATAAATATTTTCTTTTATTACTTTGTGATAATTGATAAATATTTTATTATAAAATAATTGTGATATATTGATACTAATGGATTTGCTTAGTCTTTATTCTAAGTAAAAATTGGTTTTTGAAAAAGCCGTTAGTATTAATATATTTAGTTTTCTTTCTTTGATAGAATTTTAAACTTGAATGTATTAAAAAGAATTTCTTGTCTGATTCTTTTTCAAAATGTTTTATTCAAAGATATATTCATTTCTCTATCAGTTTTAAAGAAGAAAACATTAAAATTATTTTTCAAAACTTCTCTTTTGAAAATCTTTTGATTTACAGCCCTACTTTGATTTCTAAATCCTAGGGTGTGAATCAAACTTTTCTTGAGGATAATCTTTCTTTAAATCTCAAAATCTTTTATCCTCTCCCAAAAGCTAGTTTTAAAAGTTTTATCTTACAAAACTTTCTCTCTCTTAATTTTTCCTTTTAGAGTGACAGAACCTTTGTGACTGCTATTTTATTCGGAGAAATTAATTTACTTCGAGGTATCAATCATTTGTAAAATGATTTGTTTTCAAACACTTGTTTCAATGTATGTTTCACATTGATTCATAGTACGAAAATAGTGGTTGTTGCTTTAAAGGCCTTATACTGTATTCTTAAGCATACATCCACCCTTATTGTCATGTATTTTCATTTTAAGACGGGGATACTATTATGTGAACGAAAATGATGTAAATCATAAGTGCATTATGAGTAGGAAAATTATAGTCCTCTATCTGATATGGATGTTTTGTGAAACTGTTTTCAAAACATACAGTGATTAGGTTTTAAAGGAAAAGAGTCATTTTATCGAGATAAAATTTGGTAGGAGAGTTAAATTTCTACTTTGGTATAAATTCCCGCATTTTATTATGGGAAGTTTGCCTTATAAGAAATTCATAAGGGATAAAAACTTTCTTCTCTGATATATTTTCCAACGTTTTATTATGGGATATGTATCATAAAGAAAATTCGGTATCATGCTCTTAAATGATAAATCTTTAGTTCCGACAAAACTCTTTTGCTGAAAAGCACTTTAATGCAATCGTTTACCATTCCCTCTTATACTTTTCATTCTCTTTGAATTGAAAAATATGTTTAGGAATGTTAAGATGATTATCCTTTTATCTTGATTGATTCTATCCGTTTCGCCCCTAGTGGCTTTAGAAGCTGGCCAAGAGATTGAAAACCCATCAATCTGTTACCCAGGCCATAATACCAAACACTGATTCATCCACATCCATATATTAACTCTTGGAGATATAAGGAACTCATGTAAGTTAGAGGTTGATAAGGGAGAAACTGCACTTGATGCAGCAATTAAGGATGAAGTCGGAAGTGCACCTACAGCTCTACCTCTAGAGAAGCAAAGTAGTATATAACAGAGGTAACAATAAGGTCATTTGCATCTTCTCAAAAGGATACAGAGCTGAAAAGGCAATTAAACTGTCTCTGGAATCATTCTCTCAACAAGGTGAGTCCATTGAAATTCGCTCGTCAACCAGAGCACCTTGTAATGAGTCAAGCACACCACTAGCGCTCACGCTAATGGTAAGCCTAAATACATAAATTCTAGGAACACATTGCAAGATGTGTACAGTGAGAGGTATAGGCATTCAAAGGAGATGCGGACTCTAATTTTCCATACATTACATTGTCCAAGTATCTGTTAGTATTGGTGTCCTAGAGACAATACTTTTAATGTTTTATTGAAAACAATTAAGGATTATGTTTTATGTGATTATTTAATTAATATTTATTATGTCTTTATTTACTGCGTCATAAATTGAAAGAATAATAAATGTCCTTGGAATATTAATACGTAATATATATCTTTAAGTATGTGACTTAAAAATGAGATTATATGAATAGTATTTTATTCTGAAAATTCCCTAGTCAAGTATTATTATTTAAGGACAGTAATAATGCAATAAGACTAGTATGTTTGTTGACAGATGACCACATCTCATTGGTCATAGGTATGGTGATACTAAAGTCAAGAACATAAGTGTATGTATCAATACATGACACTGGAAAGACCCGCCGTGAGATTCTACATGTTAATAAGTGTCATAAAAAATCTCACAGTGATAAATGTGTACATTGGGTATGCTATGAATCGTATGAGGAATATGAATGATAGATATAGGATTTAACCCTCCAATTCTAGGAGTGATATTATTGGCCTCTTGATTGAGTGAGACTATGAAATGCATGGCCATGCTCAAATATTGATTTGTTTAAATAGTCTACTCATTGATCAAGGAAACCGAGATTAAACGTTGAAGATGATGACACTATACATGCCTCGAGTTTGATCTATAATATAAGGTTAAAGGGATTATATTACATGGAACATTATTCACGAAAGGTTTAATTGAATCACCAATTATTATTGTTACTTGGGTAGCAATGATGTATTACTAGATGCCCCTCATTGTTTATAATTTTATTATTAGATAATAAAATTATTGTCAACGTAATAATAACCTAAAGGGTCACACACAAAGAACGTCAAAACGGAGGTTTATTTAAATTACGAATTTAAATATATTATTGTTTATTCGAATTTAATTATTAAATTAATTAAGTGGGACTTGATTAATTATATTAGAATTCGGATTTAATAAGTATTATTATTATTCGAATTTAATTATTGAATTAATTAAGTGGGACTTGATTAATTATATTAGAATTCAGATTTAATAATAATAATAACCCAAAGTCATAATGGGTTTTGGAAACCACATGGATTAGGGTTAGGCCCAAAATCTCTCTCTCCCCTATATATACATAATGATGTATAGTATTAGGGTTTAATCATCAAATTTCGTTTTTAGAGAAAAACCCTAGCTGCTCAACATCAAGAGAGGTTAGAGAGAGAGAGAGAGAGAGAGGCAAACAATTCAGCTAGTACCGACTCCGGTGATCGTAGGACGATCGGGCGTTCGTGTGGACTTCTTTAGAGAGAAAATCTTTGCAACAAAGGACTGCTGTGATTCATCTTTCTGGACCTCCATTAAACAGCATACGAAAGCTTTGTTAAGGTACATACTTCTTCACCATAATCATCCAATGTTATACATGGATCCTGCGATTGGATTTCGATTTTTTTTGTTTTTACGTTAATTCCGCTGCGTTTTCATGCCCGAAACCCTTCAATGGCATCAGAGCTACGTGTATAATGGGATGATTTGGTTATGTGTTTAACAGTTTTTCGATGTATGTAAACATATATATGATATGCCATGACTATATATTGATATATATATTTTATATGATTTTGAATATATGATATTCATGTGTTGTATAATCATGGGATGATTGTGTGTATTGCTGTATGTATATGATACATGTTTGTTCTTGTTATGGAAATCGTATTCGATACGAATTCTGAAACGGCTTCGGTAGATTTTCTGAAATCTGTGTCCAGTGTCCGATTTTCGCAAACTATATGTGTTTTCTGACTGGAATCGTGTCACTGAGCAATACTGAAATAGTTAGCTTCGCGTATGTAAGCCGTTTGACGACGTTATAGGCCCCGAATCGGCGATTTATTATTTTCTGAAATTTATTTGATTTTCTAAAATTTTGAAATTTATTATATATGATTATATGATATGTTTATATAATCTGAGATATATTACATGTATTATGTGATAACATGGTGGATGGTTATGGCCTAAAGACCCATAGGATAGTGGTTTTATTTTATGGTTTTGGTTTCTAAATACGACTTGCATGTCGTTTATTCATTGTAATTGTTAATCTCTAATGTAACTCGAGTTCTTCTTGTAATTTCATTAGAATAGATTTATTTATTATTCAATGTAATTGTTCAGTGGAGACTTGGAAGCAAGGAAGCTAGGAGGCAATCCAGATGATGGAGCAATGAAGAAGATAAAGACATGTAATAGTGTAGTATTTGAAACCACCATAGATTGACCTTGATAATTCCATTAGCTTGGAAATATCACATAGGATGGGGCCATAACCAAACACGTTTAATTTATGCATAATACATATATGTATATGAATGCATGTGTAGATATGTATGTGTTGGAATGATGTATGTATTAGATACGACACCCATGCCATGTCTGCTTAAGAAAGATAAAATCTGTAACGATTCAAGATTTTAAAATTAACAAACGATCATGAGATTCTTGTGTTTATGAAATATGGATTTTTAAAACACGGAAATAAATATTGATTTTTGATATCTATAAGTGGGATTTTCTGACAAAAATGGATATGCGTATTCGTAAGGCTGATGGGTTTTAAGTGTGACCACTGGTATCCTCCATCTACCTGGGAAATGAACAATTTAAGATGTCAATTTGAAATATTTGGTTCAAGGAAAAATTGAGGATCTCTTTATGATGTGATCATGATCGTTATAAATTTTCTAAACCCGTTAACAAAATATTAAGTTTTACTCGGATGCTTTCCAATGAATGAACACTCATCGAATCCTAGATCGATTAGGGGAAGGACTGTCAGTGGCAGGGGACTCCTATCTATCATGGTGAAATGCGACGAATATAAACGGTTATATTCGGCCATTGTATCATTGGGTCTAACTTAACTGAGTCGTCATAATAAGGTGAAAATAAACGGTTATATTCAACCATTATGAACTTAGAAGCATAGAGTTTGGTTAAAAGTCTATTAGATAGATAAGATCAATCGTTGTTCACCAAACTATCCAAGAATTATATATGATATAATTGACAACTGTTGTCTACCTAAATAATCATTTTTTAAGGACTTCCAGTGGTTGACTTAGGACATGACGAAATATGGATCTTGGCTCACTAGAAAGAATTATGGGATATACTTTCCAAATTAATAGTAAGGGCTATTAATTTGATAAAAATAGTGGGAGATATATTATGAATATATCATAATCATTTGAACATAATAAATAACTCAGACAATCTAATGTTTATTTTATGCATTTTAAACATTGTAGATATTTAAATGACAAACAATACAACTACTTTCTCCGTACGAGCAACCCTTGAGAAGGACAAGCTGACAGGAACTAACTTCCTGGATTGGTATAGGAATTTGAGGATTGTCCTCAGGCAAGAGCGTAAGCTCCATGTCATAGAAATTCTTTCACCTTCTCCTCCTGCTGAGAATGCAACTCGCGTTCAGCAAAATGCTTATCAGAAGCATATTGATGATGTGAATGATATTGCATGTCTCATGCTGGCAACCATGAGTGCTGAGCTTCAAAAACAACATGAGCATATGGATGCTTATGAGATGATTGAACACCTTCAAAGAATGTTTGAGGGACAAGCTTGTCAAGAAAGGTTCGACACGAGCAAAGCACTGTATGCTTGCAAACAGGGAGAGCGTGAACCTGTTGAACCACATGTTCTGAAGATGATAGGTTATATTGAGTATCTTGATACTTTGGGTTTCCCGATTGGTTTGGAAGCTCAGATTG
Source organism: Oenanthe sinensis (assembly GCA_028671895.1). Classification (NCBI taxonomy): domain Eukaryota; kingdom Viridiplantae; phylum Streptophyta; class Magnoliopsida; order Apiales; family Apiaceae; genus Oenanthe; species Oenanthe sinensis. Next base: position 5,498,193 of record JAPMAC010000231.1, read on the forward strand.
ACTTAATCTTGCAATCTTTGAACCGCAACTATACTCATTTTGTTATGAACTACAATATGAATGAGATAGACAAAACACCCACTGAATTGTTGGCCATGTTACGAACTACTGAAACCAACATGAAAAGGCTGAACCTGCTGCCATGTTGATGGTAGATAACAAAGGTAAGGCTAATAGGAAAGGAAAATGGAAGGGAAAGAAGAAGATTGGATCTGCTTCTGGTCCCAAGCCAAAGGCTAATCCCAAACAGGCTTTAAAGCCTAAGGGTGTTGTTGCAAAGGGTGATTGTCACTACTATGGTAAACCAGGTCATTGGAAGAGAAACTGTCATGTTTATTTGGAGGATCTGAAGAAAAAGAAGGCTGGTCAAGCTTCTGATTCAGGTATTTATGTTATAGAGGTCAATTTGTCAACTTCTACATCATGGGTATTGGATACTGGATGTGGTTCTCATATTTGTATAAATGTACATGAACTATAAAGGAGTAGGACTTTGGCTAAAGGAGAGGTCGACCTACGAGTTGTCAATGGAGCAAAGGTTGCTGTTTTAGCTGTAGGGACTTATTATTTATCATTGCCCACTAGGCTTATTTTAGAACTTGAGAACTGTTTTTACGTGCCTGCAATTTGCAGAAACATTATTTCAATTTCTTGTTTAGACAAGAAAGGTTTTGCATTTTAATTCAGAACAATAGTTGTTCCTTTTCTTTGAATAATGTTACCTATGGGGTTGCACGTTTATTTAACGGTTTATATGTTCTTGATTTAGACACTCCTATCTATAATATGAATAACAAACGTCTTAAAATAAATGACTCAAATCAAACATACCTCTGGCACTGTCGTTTAGGCCATATAAATGAGAAGCGCATTTCCAAGTTACATAAGGATGGATACTTGGATAAGTTTGACTTTGAATCATACGAAGCATGCGAACCTTATCTCATTGGAAAAATGACTAAATCTCATTTTACTGGACAAGATAAAAGGGCCACTGAACGATTAGAACTTATACATAGTGATGTATGTGGTCCTATGCGTACTATGACAAGAGGTGGCTTTTACTACTTTATCACGTTTACTGATAATTTCAGTAGATATGTGTATCTTATGAAGAACAAATCCGATTCTTTTGAAAAGTTCAAAGAAACAAAGCTGAAGTAGAAAAGCAAATTGGCGGAAGTATTAAGACTCTACGATCTAATCGTGGAGGTGAATACTTAAGCCATGAATTTAAGAGTTTATTAAAAGAGTGTGGTATTGTATCACAACTCACTCCTCCCGGAACACCACAATGGAATGGAGTTTCTGAAAGGAGGAATCGTACTTTGTTGGACATGGTACGATTGATGATGAGTCATACAGATCTTCCAATTAGTTTATGGGGCTACGCCCTGGAGACGGCTGCTTATACACTTAACCGAGTTCCTACTAAAACGGTTCAGAAGACTCCATATGAGATATGGACTAAGAAACATCATAGCTTGTCATTTATGAAAATATGGGGATGTGAAGCGTTTGTGAAACGTTTAACTTCTGACAAGCTAAGACCTAAATCAGACAAATATAATTTTGTGGGATACCCAATTGAAACAAAGGGTTATTCATTCTATAATCCTTTCGAGAACAAAGTGTTTGTTGCTCGAACTACAGTTTTTCTTGAAAGAGAAATGCTTTCGAAGAAAAACAGTGGGAGGATAATAGATCTCGATGAAGTTCGAGGCCCACAAGATAATATTGAACCAATGGAGGAACTTGAGAAGGATGTATAAGACCACAACACTGCTCAAGAAACATAGGTTATTCGCAGGTCTAGTAGGATTCGCCATGAGCTTGAGAGATATTATGGATTTCTCTTAACTCAAGATGGTGATGTGATGCTTATCGACGAAGATGAGCCTCTCACCTACTAAGATTCTATGAACACTCCAAAATCCAAGAGATGGCTGGATGCCATGAAATCTGAGATGGAATCCATGTATACTAATCAAGTATGGACTTTGGTTGATCCACCTAAAGGGGTAAAACCTATAGGGTGCAAGTGGGTTTTCAAGAAGAAGACCGACATGGATGGTAATGTACAGACCTAGAAGGCACGATTGGTGGCAAAAGGTTTCAAGCAAATTCATGGTATTGACTATGATGAAACTTTTTCACTAGTGGCTATGGTCAAGTCCATCAGGATTTTGCTTGCTATAGCTGCTTACTATGATTATGAAATCTGACAGATGGATGTCAAAACCGCTTTCTTAAATGGGAGCCTTGAAGAAGATATGGATGTGTATATGACACAGCCTGAAGGTTTTGTTGATCCAAAGAATGTTGTAAAGGTATGTAAGCTGCGTCAATCCATTTATGGATTGAAACAAGCCTCAAGGAGATGGAACATTGGTTTTGATGAAACTGTCAAAGAGTTTGGGTTTATTCAAAATGAAGATGAACCATGTGTTTACAAGAAGGTAAGTGGGAGCAATGTGGCATTCCTATAATTATATGTTGATGATATATTAATAATAGGGAATGACATTCCTTCTTTACAGGCTGTTAAGACTTGGTTGAGTAAGAATTTCTCAATGAAAGACTTAGGCGAAACGACCTATATTTTAGGTATCAAGATCTATAGAGATAGATCAAGAAGAATGATCGGCCTAAGTCATAGTAGATACTAGTCTAATTCAGGTGAAGGTCACTGGACAGCAGTCAAGAATATTCTTAAGTACTTGAAGAGGACTAAAGATTAATTCTTTGTATATGGAGGAGAAGATAAGCTGGTTGTAAAAGGTTACACCGATGCTAGTTTCTAGACAGACAAGGATGATTCGATTTCTCAGTCTGGATTTGTGTTTTATCTAAATGGAGATATTGTATGCTGGAATGGTTCACAGCAGAGACAGTTGTTGATTCTACAATAGAGCCTGAGTATATTGATGTTTATGAAGCAGCCAAAGAGATTGTTTGGGGATGTACTTAGGAGATATCACCTAATTAATGAGATTAATGATCAAGGAGATATACATATATGTAAAGTGCATACTAATAAGAATAATGCAGACCCACTGACTAAGGCTTTGTCGCAGCAGAAGCACGAAGGTCATACTAGTTCCATGGGTATTAGATACATGAGAGATTGACTCTAGTACAAGTGGGAGATTGTTAGTATTGGTGTCCTAGAGACAATACTTTTAATGTTTTATTGAAAACAATTAAGGATTATGTTTTATGTGATTATTTAATTAATATTTATTATATCTTTATTTACTGCGTCATAAATTGAAAGAATAATAAATGTCCTTGGAATATTAATACGTAATATATATCTTTAAGTATGTGACTTAAAAATGAGATTATATGAATAGTATTTTATTCTGAAAATTCCCTAGTCAAGTATTATTATTTAAGGACAGTAATAATGCAATAAGACTAGTATGTTTGTTGACAGATGACCACATCTCATTGGTCATAGGTATGGTGATACTAAAGTCAAGAACATAAGTGTATATATCAATACATGACACTGGAAAGACCCGCCGTGAGATTCTACATGTTAATAAGTGTCATAAGAAATCTCACAGTGATAAATGTGTACATTGGGTATGCTTGAATCGTATGAGGAATATGAATGATAGATATAGGATTTAACCCTCCAATTCTAGGAGTGATATTATTGGCCTCTTGATTGAGTGAGACTATGAAATGCATGGCCATGCTCAAATATTGATTTGTTTAAATAGTCTACTCATTGATCAAGGAAACCGAGATTAAACGTTGAAGAGGATGACACTATACATGCATCGAGTTTGATCTATAATATAAGGTTAAAGGGATTATATTACATGGAACATTATTCATGAAAGGTTTAATTGAATCACCAATTATTATTGTTACTTGGGTAGCAATGATGTATTACTAGATGCCGCTCATTGTTTATAATTTTATTATTAGATAATAAAATTATTGCCAACGTAATAATAACCTAAAGGGTCACACACAAAGAACGTCAAAACGGAGGTTTATTTAAATTAAGAATTTAAATATATTATTGTTTATTCGAATTTAATTATTGAATTAATTAAGTGGAACTTGATTAATTATATTAGAATTCGGATTTAATAAGTATTATTATTATTATTCGAATTTAATTATTGAATTAATTAAGTGGGACTTGATTAATTATATTAGAATTCAGATTTAATAATAATAATAACCCAAAGTCATAATGGGTTTTAAAAACCACATGGATTAGGGTTAGGCCCAAAATCTCTCTCTCCCCTATATATACATAATGATGTATAGTATTATGGTTTAATCATCAAATTTCGTTTTTAGAGAAAAACCCTAGCTGCTCAACATCAAGAGAGGCTAGAGAAAGAGAGAGAGAGAGAGAGAGGCAAACAATTCAGCTAGTACCGACTCCGGTGATCGTAGGATGATCGGGCATTCGTGTGGACTTCTTTAGAGAGAAAATCTTTGCAACAAAGGACTGCTGTGATTCATCTTTCTGGACCTCCATTAAACAGCATACAAAAGCTTTGTTAAGGTACATACTTCTTCACCATAATCATCCAATGTTATACATGGATCATGCGATTGGGTTTCGATTTTTTTTTGTTTTTACGTTAATTCCGCTGCGTTTTCATGCCCGAAACCCTTCAGTATCTACCTCAAACTAAAGTTAATCTTCTGCATCCCGAAAGGGAAATCTCTTGTTCAGATTTATCTGGGCTTGAGAGGCAACTTCTTGGCAAGAATTCTTCGGATGAGTCAAGTAGGGTATTTTATACAAAATTCTCGTCACCGGGTTACGAAGGAAATGTAGGCTCTAAATTTCCATTCATTACATTGCCTACTACGTCGCCCCTCATGGAAAGAACATTTATAGATCCTGAAAAGGAATGTCCACCTTCCGTTTACAGAGATGGTGTGAGGCAACTTCTTGATAGAACAAGGCAGGATTCTCTAATAGATTTTAAAATCTTGGGATAACCCATCTCAAAGAGGCGAGGCTCCACTAGACAGTGATTTAGTAAACGGTATTGAGTCTGGTGCTGAGACAGTGCTTATGCATGATAGATCAAGAACACCTATACGAGGCAATTCTCCACTTGATAGTGATTTAGTTCTTTCTGATGAATCAGGTGATGAGAATATAAATGAATTGACGGATTTCACTTGCAGGTACAGAAGGATATATTTGAAATGCAGAGTGAAAGTGAGAGAGAGAAACACTTAAGTTAAAGTGAGAGAGAGATACACTTGACTGAGAGATATGGAGAGAAAGAGTGAAAAACTTCAAAATGCTCAACACTTTAGTGTAAATACCAACAGAACATAGTAGAAGTGAGGAAACCATAGACCAAACACTTAACATTGTTAGTTGCTACTTCTAAAAGAAAAACTACTATGTTTTCCTAATTAATGATAGACGAGAACATTCTTTAGAACACACCATTTGAAAGATCATGGGCCATTGGAGGATTCCTCAACTAAGGGGGATAATTTAGTATACAAGAAAAATCAGAAAAAGGAGAAGGTCTTATATTCGTATCCTTATGGGAGAAATTAATATCCTTAGGGGGAAAATTTAAACAAGAAAAAGAAGAAAATCTTTTCTTCTGATCCTTATGGGAAATAACAGAATAGGGAGAATCAAGGAACTGTATCCTATACTTGAAAGGAGTTTTCAGTAGAGGATTCCTCATCCAAGTGGGAAATACAGAAAATGATTGACACTTCCATTGTTCATCTGAAGGGGAGAATAAGAAAAAGAAGAAGAATCACATTCTCAGTGGGAGAACATTACTTGAGCTATGTCCTATTGAAAACATTCCCAGGAATTTTAATTCTTATGAAGCTCTGTTCATGATAAGTTCTTTAAGTTCAAACTTTAAAGGATTTTGAAGCAGAGAGAGCTCAAACTGAGAGAAATGAAGATGATCCTACATGAATATCAGTTCAGTGCTAGAGGAACAAACATCTTTCATTTCAGTTACACAAGAATTCTGGAAATGAAGAATTTGATCCAGAAAAACCAGTAGCATTATTTACAAGTCCCGGACGATTACGTTTTCTAGTTGTTAGCTGAGTTATCCTCTCTATGAGATTTGTTTGCTAAGTTTAACAACCAAATAGGGGGGATTGATGGTGAGATTATGAAGCTGTATGAATAGTAATCATGATAACTCAACACTAGAACATGACAAGTAAATAATACTACGCCTACACAGAAATCAGGAAGAAATGAAGACAAGGCAGATACAGTGAATCAAGACATTAGAAGAAGTTTTGAAGTCTGCTGTAGGTCATTGAGAGAAGTACATTAATATGTTTATGCCTCAGTGAAGAATAATAGTTGAAAACTTTCAGGGTTTCAGAAGTGTTGACGATTCAGTATAAAGTGTCACTAAAAGATTTCAGCGTATTAGCATTGATTGAAGATAGACAGTGTTTGAAGCATAGCAATCTAGAAGGGTAAAGACAAAGGTTAAAGAAGACAACCACAGTATTGAAGTTATACTCACGGAAAAAAGTTCATTTGAATATTCAAGCGTCACTGAAGAACAGAGAATGAAGTATTCAAGATTGTAGTAGTAATGAAGACGTTGTCTAAGTACCAGAAAAGATTCTAGTGAAAGTACAATGCTTATTAACAGTCGGTGTTTGAAGCAATGTAAAAGTCAAGATTAATCAGATGAAACAAAATAGAAGTCAAGAGCATTTAATTCAGTGTTAGTCATTTGTGAACTAGACCAGTGCACTAAACGTCAGCACAACAAGAAGAGAATTACTTTGATTTATCAGAAGAAAATCAGTTGCTCAAGCCAGAAGAGTGAAAACCAAGTGGTAAATAATTCAAGCATTTTAAGAAATTGTTTAAGGCAAATATTACTACGTTTGGTGGATCTTTTACTCTTGAAGCACTCTATGAGGCGCAACAAAAGAGTGTAGGCCTAACAAAACACTCATTAATAAGTTTCTAAGTGTTTCGTGGCTCGTATACAAGGGACACAGAGTGTAGGCGCAACAAAACTTTGTCTTAGGAGCAACAAAAGAGTTAAAGGCAAAACCAAGACTTTCGTGGCTCCTATACACGAGAACAAGAGTAGAGGCGCAACAAAACACCTTAGGCGCAACAAAATACTTATGAATAAGTTTCTAAGTACTTTTGTTGTTACTATATACTGCAAGCAATGTAGGAGGCGCAACAAAACACTTAGGTGCAATAAAATACTTATGAATAAGTTTCTAAGTACTTTTGTTGTTCCTATACACTGCAAGCAATGTAAGAGGCGCAACAAAATATCTAGGCGTAACAAAATACTTATGAATAAGTTTTTAAGTACTTTTATTGTTCCTACACACTGCAAGCACTCTATAAGGCGCAACAAAACTTTGCCTTATGCGCAACAAAAGTTTCGTGGCTCCTATACACTGCACTCACTCTACAGACGCAAGAAGGGACTTAGCATTGTGAAAAACAAATCAATTTTAATTGATTTGAAATGTCTACACCATATATAAACAAAATGACGTGGTCATTTTAAAGGGTGTTCTGGTTCGTCTCTTCCAATCAAGTGCCAGAGAAGAACAAAACAAATAATATACAGCGGAGTCAAAACAAATCAAAACTCTATCCATTACTCCTTACCAGAGTCTTTTGTTAATGGTCGGATAAACATTGTAATATTTTAAGGGTCATTATAAAATACTCCCGGTAGTTAAATCTTTAGACAAAATTATAGATACAAATATTGTATAGGATTTGGCTTGTATATTTTTGTAGAAGCAAAGAACTAATTTGTTCTTTAAAAATCAGTTATATTTTTAATTGGGTGTAGCAACCTCAAGGTTTATATACGAAAGATATATTCCCCAAAACTTGTCTCATTAAATTACTTGCTAATTTTCTAGAACATTAATGATTATTCATAAATACAGAAAATTAGTAGGCCAGCCTCCTAAACACTTTTCACCTCATTAATTCGAACCCACTAACCGAACTCTAAATTATTTATCCGCAAAAGATTCGAAAGAGTTTTTTAATTTAGTGAGTATCGTATTCAACCCCCCTTCTATGATACTTCAGGACCCAACACTGTAGTAGCACCAATGTTTGCACTTAAAAACTTTTCTCATGTTTTCCCAAATTTGACTTGAAATACTCTAATTAAATAAAGCTTCCTTGATTAATTTTATTTTGTCAAATATAGCTATGCAATTATATTACTATTGAATTCCAGTCCCCTGTGGTTGACACTTGATGCACTAATCTAGTTCATAAGTGACTAACCCTGATTGAGATCTTAAATTCCAAATATACTAACATAATTACTTTGTTCCATAACCTTTCTTGCTTTAGAATTAAATTGCTCTTGAATCTTCTAAAACTTGAACACTTTGTTTTCCTAATTACACAAGTAGAAGGGGGAGGGGGTTTGAATAATTGTATGCTCTTTTTGCCTGATTAAAATCAAATCACTATAGATTAAAGCTTTTAATTAAGAATAAAGATCAAACACAAAGATATGAATAAATATTGTTTGTATTATTGATGTATGAATGCAATCTCTCCTAGGGTGTTCACAAACCCTAGCAGATTCTATGTGTTTCTCACTGCAACTCTCTCTATCTCTATGCTCTCAAAAACTTTGAAAAAATAAATTAGGTTACATAGAGTGTTTATATAGAGAACTGTCTATCAACTAATAACAGAAAATCAAATTACAATAGGAAAAGAAATCCTAATTATTCTAACAGTTTCATTCTGTAATTCTCCTTCCTTTTCATAACATATCTTCAATATATTTATCTTTATCTTTGAAGACTTTTCATTATTGTGATTATCTTCCAAATTCAGTTTCAGCTTTATAGACTCTGAAACCTTCAGACTCTGAGAGACTATAGACTGTCGTAGTCTATAGACTCTGATTGAACTCTAGACTCTGATTTGCATCCAGACTCTGGTTTTATTTCTTCAGAAAATCTTCTAAGTACAAATACTCTTGATACCTGTACAGGGACTAACTAGACTCTGATTTATATTTGCTTTGATCAGAGACTAGAAAGACTTATTCTATTATAGATATTTCTATGCTAGACTCTGTTCTAGTATTTTGTACATCATCAAATGAATATATTCCTAACAATCTCCCCATATTTATACTTTATAAAATTTAAGCGTAAATCAAGGTTTGATGATGTGAAAACTAAAGATTGAAACAATTAATCTAGAACATTATTAAAAATTACAAAGGAAAAAGAATTTCTACCTAATTGATCTACTCAAAACCCTTATTGTTTCTTAGAAATGAATTCAACATGTTTTCTTCAATAATGGCTAGAGCTTCTCCAATAATTTTTTTTTAACTCCTTCAACTCATCAGTGTCACTTTTGATTTGATAGTAAACTGCTTTCAGATCATTGTCATTGCACTCCTGCTCCTTCAAATCTTTCAGCACCAAGACACTTGACTTTCCACTCATGGGCTGAAATCCAATGTAATGATCCATACATTATCTAAATTTTATCTCATTTACCTTCAGTGGCATGTTCTGGTCATTCTCATAATCATTAATAAATTTCAAAGTGAATTTACCCATTTACTTATTTGCTTATCTGTGTAGAGTCATCTTCCTGTTAATTTCCTTGAAACATTTGTTTGTAACATCTTCTTTACTTCTATTCACCTCATAAGATATCTGTAAGGGAAACTTAACATAGTGTAGTTCTTCAGCCTATTTGAAGAAGATGAAGTTTGATTGATTAATCCACCTAATAGACCCTCCTCCCAGGAAGTACACTAACATTTCATTCTTCACTTTTTTGTACATCCCTGACCTCCTAACACCTTTCTTTAAAAACAATTATAGACAATTTGAGTAGATTTCACTTTGTTCAAGTGTTTTTGTATAATCTTCTCAAACTGCCTATCTGTCAACTATTGAGGATCCTTAGTTTGAGTTGTGGTTCTATCAATGTCAGACTCTGCAAAACCTCCAAGCCCTTTCTTCTTCCTGGCTCTCAATTGAAGATTTGCTTGTCTACATTTTCAGTAGCTAGGTTCTTGAATTTCTTGACTTTGAATTGTATCAGAGTCTGATCTCTTTCTTTGCTTATCAAAGTCTAGCTTAGACCCTGATTTCTCATGTCTAGTCCCTGACTGGTGTGTTTGAATTTTTATTACCACAACCACTCCAGACTGCTTTTGTTGCACACCACCAGGTCCCCTAGGACCATGAAAATCATCCTTATCATCATCATCATCTCTCTTCCTTTTAACTCCCGTTGGATTGTCTCCATCCTTGCAACTCTCATCCTTATTACTCCTTCTTCAAGATTCATCACCAGCCTCCATCTTCTCCTCCTTTTTGACATCATCACCCCCTATGACAGCTAAAAGAATGTTTTCAAGAACAAAAGTGATTTGGCTTGGGCAGTGATAACCTAATCCACCTTGGGAGTTAGAGAGTTGTCTATTTAGCCTTGAAATCAGCAAATGAATCTTTCACAACAACATTCTTAGACTGTTGAAGAGAGTGCAAAGTTTCAAACTTTGTTTGGAGTAGAGCAGTGGTAGTATTTATATTGGTCACCTTAGTTTGGATTTGAGATATATATGTGACCACAACAGCTAGTTTAGCCTGTGCACAGCCGAGTTCAGCAACCACATCTCTTTCTTCTTCAAGTAGAGAAGCATCAGGCTTCTCACCATGATAGTGACCATGCTCTTGCAAGAAGGACTTCTTTTGAAAATATTTCACTCTCTCAGATTTATGAATATCTAGTATACATCAAAAGTATCTTCATCATCAATGCCCTTAGTCTGTGATGTCTTTCAAGATTGAGGAAACACTTGATCAAAGTAATTGAAAGATGGATGCACCTCCTCTTCATCATCAGAGGCTGAATCATAAACAACATCAACATGCTCTATTGTTGTTATTGGAGGTGTAAACTCTGATGGAAGTATAGACTCTGATACTGCATAACGGACTATAGACCCTGACTCTTTAACTTAGTGATTAACACCTGTAGACTTTGGAAGTCTTGCCTAAATTGACATGATTAAGATAGGTTGTCCTGACTTCAAAGATTCAGTACCAGGTTGTATATGTGAATCATCCACCAGAGTCTCCCTGACTATATCTGCTCTCCTGGCTAGAGAATCCACCAAATGAAGTTGTGGCCTTTGTGTAAAATATTTCTCAGTAGCTAGAGCCTCCTCCTTCTTGCCAATTTAAAAAATAAAAGTATAAGTGTTTTCATCCATTCCCTGCTCCAACTCATTGGACCAACTCTTGGGAAAATCTTGATCCCAATAAGTGAAGTTAGGTTCAGGATACCCTAATCTCACATTCTCACAGTGGAGTTGGAGACCCACTTTTTCAATCTCACTCAGGCTCTCTACAGCCTTATCTACCTCTCCTTTTGCCTGGATCAGTGCCAACCACTCATTTTCAATTTTTTGACTGATTTGGGTGGGTGCACTCATAAGTCCTACAAAAGGGGGGTTAAGGGAATAAAATTATGTGTCAATACTTGAACCACCTTGATGGAGGGGAACCCTTCAAATATCTGAAAGCTGTTTCCACCAAGGGGTAAGAATCAACAGACTTAGATCCCATACTAGTCTCTTCTCTCTTATAAGAGTCTGTTGGCTATATTATCCAGCCTCAGGGTCTACTATAGACTCTGACTGCTTTAGTATGACTTTATTAGAAGCCAGAGTCTTAGTGTCACCATCTTTGACAATTGGTGCATGAGACTCCCCCTCAAGGTGGATAAACTCTGAAAAAATTGATTGTGAAATTTCTTCATGAGCATCCATCAGAGTCTGTCATCCCATATCACTGGGGTTCTCATCATCATTCTGTTGAGTAAGCAAAGAGGGCCTATCAGTATGCTCCCCTACCCCACTATCACGCAACCTCTAACTAGGTGGTTCTTGTGTAGGTGAGGCAGACTGAGCACCTTTTTCACTAGTCACCACAGGTGCACTAGTCACATCTCCCAACTTCCTTCCATCACCTGCTACCTCCTGTGGTTCTACCTGTGTTAATGCATCCAAGTTGCATTAACAAAAGTCCTGGCATGGATTGCATTGATGGCCTGGCCATGAGTCAAATGAAAGAGATCCTACAGGTCCCTTGTAATTTTCTGATAATAAGAACCCTTAAGTTGATCCAATCTACTCTGTTAGGTTGGATAAATATATTTGTTGGCCATCTTCCCTACATTATGGAAAAGGTGATCAACCACCTTCCTTGGAAGAGGCTGAATAGTGGAAATCCATACAATGGCTGTCTTGTAGGTAACCCCATTTTTTCAAATTGCTTCATAGTCAAAAATTGGTTGCTCAATCTCAGTTTCCAACTCAGCAATAAACTTTGATTCTTTCCTTTTTAGGATTTTGATCTTTTTAACCTTTTTAGATTTTGGCTTCTAAGAGTCTGGCATACCAAGTGCTTTGAGAACTTCAGATGTCCTGCCTTCTATGACCCCAACTGCTTGAGTTTGAAATGAAGAATGGAAGAGGTAGCTATATAGATTTATGACCACATCTTGTGCAGACATTGGTAGCTCCATCTCTATTTTCTTCCTTAGGGAATCCTAGGTAGTAAGAAGATCCAAGATTTAAGATTTAGTCTTATATTGCTCTGAATCTTCAACTGGTTCCACCAAAGGATATAAGAATAACATCACCTCATCGGTTGGAGTAATGATTTGATCAATGAGATATGAGGCTGCATCCAATGACATTCCTTCCCAAAATGTTCATGATCAGAGTCTAAAGGCAGTCTAGACTCTGACTCAACATTAGACTCTGGTTCAGGAGATTTTTGTCTTTCAGATTCTGGCTCTGCAGGAACCATGTCAGGTAGACTCTTCTTTTTGTCGTCTATTCTCTTAATATCATAGAATATCCTCCTTTGTTGTCTATAGGCATGCATACAACGGTCATCTGCAAGCTTGATAGACATATTAGGAATGAAGTGATTAAGAAGAAGCATAAGGAATCTATGATACTAGACCTTCTTCCCGCCCTCCTGCACATTATTCAATTTTGCTCCTATTTGAGTGAGTAACATATCACCAATGTTGATCACTTTATCAAATAGAAGAGTGTGACCAATTTGATAGGTAATAAATGTAATAGTATCAAAACCACTACACTTACCAATGAAATATTTAGCAATTTGAACAAAAAATAAAGACCATTATTTCCTTGAGTAAGGCCTAGTAATTTTACTCATGTTATACAAGCTAGCAGAATAACCTAATGATTTAAATATGCTTTTGATTTCTGAGTCATCAATTGTTTTATCAAATGGTGTCTTCACAGGCAAATTATGTTAATGTTGGTGTCCTAGAAACAATACTTTATGATAAACAATTAAGGATTATGTTTACTTGATTATTTAATTAATATTTATTATGTCTTTATTTACTAAGTTATAAATTAAAAGCATAATAAATGTCCTTAGAATATTAATGTGAATTATATATCTTCAAGTATGTGACTTTAAAATGAGATTATATTAACAGTATTATATTCTTAAAAGTCCCTAGTCGAGTATTATTATTTAAGGACAATAATAATGCAATAAGACTAGCATGTTTGTTGACTGATGACCACATCTCATTGGTCATAGGTATGGTGATACTAAAGTCAAGAACATAAGTGCGTGTCTCAATGCTGGACAGACCCGCTATGAGAATCTAAATGTTAATAAGTGTCATAATAAATTCTCATTGTGATAATGATGTAAAAATCCTTTGACATGAAATCATTATATTTCTATACGAGAATTAATATACTTTGATTACACTCAAAGTTACCTGTAACCGGGTAATGATAAAGGTGGACATTGGGTATGCTATGAATCGTATGAGAAATATGAATGATAGATATATGATTTAACCTTCCTATTTTAGGAGTGATATTATTGGCCTCTTGATTGAGTGAGACTATAAAATGCATGGCCATGCTCAAATGTTGATTTGATTAATAGTCTACTCATTGATCAAGGAAACCCAGATTAAACATTGAAGAGGATGACACAATACATGCCTCGAGTTTGATCTATAATATAAGGTTAAAATGGATTATATTATATTGTACATTATTCATGAAAGGTTTAATTGAATCACCAATTATTATTATTACTTGGGTAGCAATGATGTATTAATAGATGCCACTCATTGTTTATAATTTTATTATTACAAAATAAAATTATTGTCAACGTAACAATAACCTAAAGGGTCACACACAAAGAATGTTTAAACGGAGTGTTATTTAAATTATGAATTTAAATACTGTTATTATTATTAATTCGAATTTATTTACTTAATTAATTAAGTGAGACTTGATTAATTATATACATATTAGAATTCAAGTTTAATAATAATATAAATCCGAAATCTGAATGAGTTTTAAAAGGTCCAATCAGATTAGGGTTTTGGCCCAAGTCTCTCTCTCCCTTATATATACATAAAGATGTATAGTTTAGGGTTACAGTTTTTATAAAAAAAATTTTGAAAAAAACCCTACCAGCTCTACGTTTTTGAGAGGCTAGAGAAAGAGAGAGACAAAGAGGCAGAAACATGCTAGTACCTAACTCCGGTGATCATTAGACGATACGATGTTCATGTGGATACCGATAGAGAGTAAATCTTTGTGAATTGCTGCTGTGATTCATCGCTTCTGGACCTCTATAATCATCATATGGAAAGCTTTAATAAGGTACACATCTGATTCTCCATAATCATCCGCCAATTATACATGGATCCTGCGTTTGGGATTCGTTATTTTTTTATATTATTTAGCGTAATTCCGCTGCGTATATTTATCCGGATCCCAACAAATTAAACACAGAGTTTATAATATCAAAAGGTGAATGCAATAGCCTTGGGCCCTCTCATAACAGTGGATTGAGCAGCCATTGAAGTTGTTGAGTTGAGGAAGATGAAAATTCTTGAAGAAATAATCTAGGGTTCTTGAAAAAGCTCTAAGAGTATTTTTTCCTTAGAAAATAAACAAGTGAATTAATTGTTTGTAAAATTCATATTTTGTTATACTTGCACATGATAAGTAGATATTTATTATGAGTTTATCATTATATTTTTAAGTAATTTTGCATGAAATTGGATTTTATTTATGTGTTTTAATATTTTATTGCAGGTTACAAGAAATTAATGGTTTGGAGCTTGAAGTGAAATTTTTGGGCTTAATTAATGCAAAATTAGGATTTTTGGACAACTTGCACAGTTTTTACTGTTTGGGCTTTATCTAGAGTTCTATAACTCCATTTTAGGCCCATAAACAGTAATTGAAAAACTTGGAAGAAGACCTTTATTTCTACCATGAGATCAATATTTAAATCTGCTCTCATCTGCCCAGAAAAGTCCAGCAACAGAAGCCTACGAATTTCTTAATTAAAATTATATTCTAATTAGGAATTCTTTCTTGTATTCTAAATAATTTATTAAAAACACTTGTAGAATAGATGAGATAATGATTATTGAGTTAAGGAGATAAGGACGTGATATTAGAGAGAGAGAGATACACGCACATAGCCCGAGCAGTTACACGGAAGAACAGAGGTGAAGCATTCAAGGGAGAATAGCAATAGAGAGAAGAAGGATTCTTGGGTTTTATCTTCTCTTCTTCACTTTTCTTTATTGTAAACTTGATATCATGTCTTTCTTCTTGTATTTAGTACTCTTTGGTATGATGTCGAACTAAATCTCTATCTAGGCCTTTAATGGATTCTTGTGTTAATATATAAGTATTCTTTAATTCTCTATTTTGGTGTTGATTACAATTGTTTATAGTAATTTATTCTTAATGCTTTTCAGGGAATGATCAATCTTGAAATTGAATTGGTTATTTAGGTTGGCTTGGAAAAGTAGCTTAAATAAAGACCGAATTTCTATAACTTGAGATTAACAATATGTTAATTTATGTTTAGGATATGAATATATCTAAATACCTTAGGTAGTCATATTAAGGTTATGTGTTAATGATGCTCATGGATTTAAATTCTATATAAGAATATGGGAGTTAATCATATGAGTTAGAATCACTTGAGATTCGGAAGGTCCTTGTGGATATTTGTATGCCTTGGACTAGCAATTGAAGCACTAAAATAGAGATGCTAAAGTATTTATTAAAGAATATTTGATGAAGTTGAAGGCCTAGTTTTATTAATCTTGGTAATTTATTTGTGTTAGTTTAGTTTTAGTGATAATTATCATTTTCTAAAATCTATTGTTATTTGACTTGAATTAATTGAACAATATTGTGTGGTATTTAGCAACTTAAAGTTAGTCCTCGTGGGAACGAATTTATATACTACTTGTTTAGATACGTGCAATTGCGTATAGGTTGTAAAATCGCTAACAAGTTTTTGGCGCCGCTGCCGGGGGCTATTTTTAAGTATTTATTTGTTAATATCATTGCACTATTTAGTATTTTAAGATCAAGTTACTTATTGTTCTTTTGTTAAAAATTTACAAGAGTTAACGTTGTATACGTAGATTTGGTTCGTCTTCACTTATTCCACTTGATTTGGAGATTGAGAAAACTGCAAGAAGAAACAGAAGGAAAGCTAAGGAAGCTCGAAATCATTCATCCACAATGGGTGATAATAATGATCCACCTTCTCCTCCTCAGCGTCGGCGAGTTAAGGAATATATAATTCCCTCTTTCGATGGCATCCATTCGAGTATTGCAAGGCCAGCTATTGCAGCAAATAATTTTCATGTTGATGCCACTATGCAAGTTATTAGGGACAACAAATTTAATGGCCTATCAGCTGAAGTTCATAATGCTCATTTGAGAAATTTTCTTGAGATTGTTGATAATTTCAAGGTGAATGGTGTTTCTGAAGAGGCTATCAGATTGAGATTGTTTAGCCGTTCATTGGAAGGAAGAGCACGAGAATGGTTGGATTCTCTACCAAACAACTCTATCACAACATGGAACCAGCTTGTTGAAAAATTCTTAAACAAGTACTTTTCTCCAGCCAAGACAGAAAGGTTGATCAAAGAAATTCAAAATTTTCAGCAGCATGATATGGAGTCTTTGTACGAAGCCTATGAGAGGTTCAAAGATCTTTTACGGAAATGTCCACATCATGGACTTTCTGATCAACAAAAGATTCGTACATTTTATAATAGGTTGACAATACAGTGTGCTACTCAAGTTGATGGTGCAGCTAGAGGATCATTGATAAACCAATATCCTGAAAATGCTTTTGAGATATTAGAAGACATTACTTCAAATAATTGCAGAGCCTATGACCGGAAAAGTTCAAAGAAGGTAGCAAGTTTGTATGAAGTTGATCCTTTGACATCTTTCTCTGCTCAGATGGTTTCTCAATTTGAAGCTTTAAACAAAAAGCTTGAGTCTTTATCTATGGATAGACAACAACACATTCATCTAGCTCATCAGGTTCAAAATGTACCTATGTTTTGTGATATGTGTGGGGAAGGACATCTAACTCAGCAATGTCCATTGATTTATCATGATGTGACACAATCTAATACTGTGAATTATGTGGGGAATTCTAGCAATCAGCAAAATAGCCCGTATTCCAACACATACAATCCTGGTTAGAGAAATCATCCCAATTTTTCATGGAATAACAATGCTAGACCAAACATGGCATACAAGCCTAATGCTCCACCAGGCTTTCAACAGAATCAAAGGTCACATGATGTAGAAAAGAAGCCAACAATTGAAGATCTTCTTCTTCAGTACATGCAGAAAACTGATGCTTTGATTCAAAGTCAAAGTGCATCTATGAGAGATTTGGAGATGCAAGTGGGTCAATTGGCTAGTGCGCTGAATAACCGTCCTCAAGGTACATTACCTAGCGACACTGAGCCCAACCCGAAAAATGATAAAAGATAGCATTGCAAGGCAATTACGTTGAGGAGTGGAAATGAAATTAAAGGGAATACAAATAAGGTAGATGAAGAGGTACATTCTGAACCTCAGTTGAATGAAGAACCTATTGCAGTAAATGATACTCAGGTTGATGCACCAATTCTGGTGAAGCCTGTATATCCACCTCCTCAATTCCCTCAACGATTACAGAAGCAGAAGCAAGACAAGCAATTTCAGAAATTTCTAGAGGTCTTCAAGAAATTGTCTATTAATATCCCTTTTGCTGAAGCACTAGAGCAGATGCCGAGTTATGTCAAATTTATGAATGATATTCTGTCACGAAAGAGAAGGCTAGAGGAATTTGAAACTGTGGCGTTAACTGAGGAGTGTAGTGCCATCCTACAGAAAAAGCTTCCGCCAAAACTCAAAGATCCCGGAAGTTTCACTATCCCATGCACTATTGGGACACAATATTTTAGCAAAGCTTTATGTGACTTGGGGGCAAGTGTGAATTTGATGCCACTATCAATTTTTATGAAGCTAGGAGTAGGAGAAGTAAAACCTACATCAGTATGTTTACAGTTAGCTGACAGATCTTTGGCATATCCAAGGGGCATAGTTGAAGATGTTCTTGTCAAGGTTGATAAATTCATTTTTCCTGCAGACTTCATTGTGCTTGATATGGAAGAAGATGAAGACATTCATTTACTTCTTGGTAGGCCATTCCTAGCGACCGGAAGAGCTCTTATTGATGTTTAGAAAGGAGAGTTAACTATGCGAGTGCAGGATGAACATGTCACATTTAATGTTTTTTCTGCAATGAAGTTTTCTAATGATGAGGAGAGTTATTTTTCTTTGAGTGCTATTTCAAGTGTGGATGACACGCAGATGCTAGCACATCATTCTAGTGATGCTCTAGAGTTGCCTTTACAGGAAGCTGGTGATGATAGTAATGAGGAAATTGAAGAATGTGTCAAAGAATTAAATGCTCTATCTAGTTATCGAAGGCCTTTTCAGAAGTTTGAATCTTTTGAGATGCCTGAAAAGTCTAAGGCATCTAAACCATCTATTGAAGAACCTCCTGAGTTAGAGCTACAGCAACTTCCAGCACATCTCAAGTATGCATTTCTTGGAGAAAATTCTACCTTGTCAGTGATTATATCATCTACTCTCTCAGTTGAACAAGAGGAGAAATTTCTTCGAGTCTTGAGAGAACATAAGAAAGCTATTGGCTGGAAAATTGCTGACATTAAGGGTATCATCCCTTCATTCTGTATGCATAAAATTGTAATGGAGGATGGTCATAAGCCTAGTATTGAGCATCAAAGAAGGCTGAATCCTATTATGAAAGAGGTTGTGAAAAAGGAGATCATCAAATGGCTAGATGCTGGTATCATATACCCTATTTCAGACAGTTCTTGGGTGAGTCCTATTCAATGTGTACCAAAGATGGTGGAATCACAGTTGTGCCTAATGAAAAGAATGATCTCATTCCTACTAGAACAGTAACAGGATGGAGAGTGTGTATGGACTACAGGAAGTTGAACAAAGCTACAAGGAAAGACCATTTTCCACTACCATTCATTGATCAGATGCTTGACAGACTTGCAGGTAAGGAATTCTATTGCTTTCTGGATGGATATTCAGGCTACCATCAAATTGCTATTGCACCAGAGGATCAAGAGAAGACTACTTTTACATGCCCTTTTGGTACTTTTGCTTTTAGGAGGGTGTCATTTGGTTTGTGCAATGCACCACCTACTTTTCAGAGGTGTATGATGGCTATTTTCTCTGACATGATTGATTAGAGGTTTTCATGGATGATTTTTCTGTACTTGGAGATTCTTTTGATTCATGCTTGATGAATTTGGAAAGGGTGTTGCAACGGTGTGAAGAAACCAATTTGGTGCTTAACTAGGAGAAATGTCATTTTATGGTTCAAGAAGGCATTGTTCTTGGGCATAAAGTGTCAAGCAAAGGTTTAGAGGTTGACAAAGCCAAGCTAGAGACTATTGAGAAACTTCCTCCACCGAGTTCCGTTAAAGGAGTCAGAAGTTTTCTTGGCCATGCAGGTTTCTATAGGCGATTCATCAAAGACTTCTCAAAAATTTCAAAGCCTTTGTGCAATCTACTTGAGATGGACACAAAGTTTGTATTTGATGATACTTGTCTTGCAGCATATGAAGAGCTAAAAACGAGGTTGGTTTCTGCACCAATTATCATTGCTCCGGATTGGAGCCTTCCTTTTGAGCTAATGTGTGATGCAAGTGATTTTACAATTGGAGCAGTTTTGGGACAACGAAGGAATAAAATTTTTCATTCTATATACTATGCAAGTAAGACTCTTTATGGAGCTCAACTTAATTACACAACTACAGAAAAAGAATTGCTTGCTGTGGTGTATGCTTTTGAAAAATTCAGATCATATCTTATTGGCACTAAGGTGATTGTGTATACTGATCATTCGGCTATCAAATATCTAATTGAGAAGAAGGATGCAAAACGTCGCTTGATTCGATGGGTTTTACTCTTGCAGGAATTTGACTTGGAGATCAAAGACAAAAAAGGTTCAGAAAATCACGTTGCTGATCATTTATCGAGGTTGGAGAACAATGAGAAATATGATAATTCTTAAATCGTCAATGATTCTTTTCCTGATGAAAAACTTATGGCTGTCGAATACAAGGGTCTTCCTTGGTTTGCTGATTATGTTAACTATTTGGTTAACAATATTATTCCCACGGAGTTCAATTATCAGCAAAAGAAAAGGTTTTTACATCAGGTTAAATCATTTCTATGGGATGAACCATTTCTTTTCAAGCTCTGTCCAGACAATATTCTAAGAAGGTGTATTCCTGATGATGAGATACAAAATGTCTTGTATCATTGTCATAATTCTCCATATGGTGGCCATTTTCAAGGTAGTAGAACTGCAGCAAAGGTCATACAATCAGGTTTTACTGGCCTTCTCTTTTTTCACGATGCTCATGAATTTGTAAGAAGTTGTGATCGATGCCAACATACTGGTAATATTTCAAAGAGGAATGGGATGCCTTTGAATTATATACTAGAGGTTGAATTGTTTGATGTATGGGAGATTGACTTCATGAGTCCATTTGTGATGTCATTCCGGAATCAATATATACTGTTGGCAGTTAACTATGTTTCTAAGTGGGTTGAGGCCATTGCAACCCCCACTAATGATGCATCTGTGGTTCTTGAATTCTTAAGGAAGAATATTTTCACTCGGTTTGGGACACCAAGATCTATTATCAGTGATGAGGGAACTCATTTCTGTAATAAGCAGTTCTCAGCATTATTATCAAAATATGGTGTTCGTCATAAGGTAGCATGTGCTTACCATCCCCAAACCAATGGGCAAGCTGAAGTGTCAAACAGAGAGATTAAACAGATCCTAGAGAAGAGAGTAAATTCTACAAGAAAGGATTGGTCTAAGAAGTTAGATGACAGTCTTTGGGCTTACAGAACTGCCTATAAAACACCATTGGGTTTATCACCTTATCAGTTGGTCTATGGAAAATCTTGTCATTTGCCAGTAGAGATGGAACAAAAAGCTTTTTGGGAAATAAAGAAGCTGAACTTTGATTTTGAAGCAGCTGGAGAGAAGCGTCTTCTTCAACTAAATGAGCTTGATGAAATTCGATTGAATTCGTATGAGAACTCTAAATTGTATAAAGAAAAGATGAAGAAGTGGCATGACCAGAAAACTCTACCCAAAGAATTGGAGATAGGCTAATTGGTTCTATTGTTTAATTCACGACTGAAGTTGTTTCTGGGTAAGCTTAAATCGCGTTGGTCGGGACCTTTTAGAGTTGTACAAGTCATTCCATATAGAGCGGTTGAAGTTGAGGATATGGTTACGGGGAGGAGTTTCAAAGTCAATGGACAAAGATTGAAGCCATACTTAGGTGGTGACATTGATCGTAATGTCTCATCTATCTTACTTTCTGAGCTATGAGGACGGAAATAGTCAAAGCCTCATATAAGTAGGGCGCTTCTTGGGAGGCAACCCAAGTATTTTGTATAAGGTTAGTTGTACAATATATATATTTATTTTTTTCCTCTTAGATTTTTTAAAATTAATTTTTAATTTTTTTTAAATGGGTAGATTTTTATTATTTTATTTTTTTACTCCCACAAGGTGCCTTGATGATTTGTTGTGAAGTTTCAGGAAATTAACAGAAGTTGAATGCAGCTGTTTTGGACTAAAGCTATTTTGAAAAAGAAAAAAATAAAGTGAAATTTGAATCAGGAAATTTAAACCACAGTATTCAATTTAGAGGATGTGGTTTTAAAAATCTGTTTCGCAGCATGCTAGCGCCAGGTGACTAAAACGGGCGTGTACCTCACGAAGCCTGCGGTATAACTTTGCTGGTCATGTAACTTGTTTGACATATATGTACTATATACTAGATTAACTAGAGTACTATGCTAATAATTATCTAGATATAAATATCCTTCCTGTATAGTTTATTTTTGTAATATAACTATTATATTAATTTCTTAATAGTTTATATATATATACTTATTAGATTAAATAAATAAATAAATATTTATTTATTTATTTATTTTCGGTAAACTGATATACGATGTTGTTCTAGGTGACTATATTATCATATTTTACTTAATAGCATTATTAACGCATGTTACTATTATTATTATTATTATTATTTTATGTTATATGTTTACAATGTGTATAATTATTATATTATATTTGTACTACTTTTGTAATAAATTGTACTAACTTTTCAGGTATATAATTTATTTATTATTATTATTATTTTATTATATATATATATATATATTTGTATACTTTATATTATCATTATTTTATATAGTTATGTACGTCTTTTAATTTGTACATGTATATCTTAATTCTAATTGGTGTGCATCTCTAACCTCTCGTGTATATCTTATTGGTTGAACACGTTACTAGCCACATAAGTTCATCACCACCAAATTGGTTACCGTCTGTAGAGATTGGTTATTAATCACGTGCCGCCACTTCTTCAATTTAATTGAGGTTCCCTCTCTCATCGTTCTGTTATCATGACTCCTCGTTCTGACATTAAAAATCCGCCAAGGAAGAAGTGCAAGCGTACATTCGAGACAGGTGTGGCCATCATTCACAAATATCCATCTTTTAAGCCAAGTGGGAAGGCTCAACAAGATCTTTATACGGTATTATCTAAACGTAAGGTCTTACCCAATAAATATGTCGATCCATCTTCATTGGAACTGTTGCGAATTAAAGAGGAGTTTGCGGGTTATTTGTATGACGTGGGTTGAAGTGATTTAATGACCATGGATGATCCTTCTTACCCGTTTCTTACATATGAATTCCTGAGCTCTTTCACTGTTCTTGATGACAATACACTTTCATTCCGAATAACTAATGTTCAACATGAAATCACAAAATCAGAATTGGGAAGCATGTTTGGGTGGCAATTATTTGAACAAGAACCATTGCCCGAGGGTTACGCTACTCCTTTTTGGCTTAAAATCACGAGATTGTCGAAGCCTGCAAGTTATGGAACTCAACATGCCTTATCTTCAGAAATAGTAAACCATTGTGATCGTTATTTTGCTCGCCTCATGTCCTACACTATATAAGGTCGTGCTGAAAGCAACAACAAAGTGCAAATGGGTGAGGTTGCTTTGCTGTATTATTTTGATGATGGGCTACTTGTGGATTGGACAACCTTGTTAATTAACAGAATCTTGTATCAAGCCAAGCGCACAACCGGTGCTATTGTGATAGGCGGTTTTATAACAAGAATTGCTGAAAGATTGGGTGTCTTTGATCGCAACAAAACCAATTTAAAAGTAGCGGATGGTGGGTCACCTACGATTAATGCAGAATATTTAGTTGGTATGTGTATCTTGTTTCGACATTCACGCGATGGGCTGAAGCCATTTCCTCACCCACGTTGGTCGGAAGACTCAGAACCAGCAGAAGAGCATGTCCCCGAGCCTAGGCAAACACTCAAGGAGCAGGTTGCTGGGGTGCAACGCAGCCACAATCAACTGTTACAAAAGATAGAGAGGATGGAGAAGCAAATGGCACACATGTTTGCTTACATGAAGCACCACTTGCCTCGTCAAGAATCTTGATACCTAGGGGAGTTTTTCTTTTCTTAGTAGTGTAGTAGTATTTGTTCCTTGTTCCTTTGTTCCTTTCTTCTTTTATATTAGTTGTTGGCGTCTTTATTTGTTTTTTTTTTGTTTTTTGTTTTTTTTTTGTTTTTGTTTTATTTTCTTTTGAGTCATTGAGGACAATGTCTCACTTAAGTGTAGGGATGCGCATCTTCACTTGTTTTAGTTAGTAGTTTTTTTTTGTATTCCTATTAATTATAAAAAAAGAAAAAAAATTGAAAATTTTAAAAATCCAAATATAATTCTAGCCTTATAATATAATTAGATGCTTGCATTGCATGATCTCATCTGAATAGTAGTTCAAGTCAGTAACTTATGATGATATTAAGTGTAACTTGCTTCTGGTTAAATCTTGCTATGAGCACGTGTTTATTAATGATATTCATGCATAGTATCACTTGTGCAGAGCGTATTTTTTGACATAAATTATTATGCTCGTTGAAGTGAGACTTGGACATACTTGTGTATTGAGGGGTAGCCACTTGTTGATTATTAGAATTTTGACTATTCCCTTTTTGATCTTACAATGTAGCATAAGTTTAAGGGAGATATGGGAGTATGTGTAAAAAAAATGAAAAAAAAGGTGCATATAAAAAAAAGAATAAAAGCGTAGCAATGTCTCGCTTAAATATTTTATTTAGTATAATTGGCTAGGTTGAGCTCATTAATACTCGAGTAATTAAGTCTTAGGGGACTCCTAGTAACCTAAAACCTTTTATGGTTTGGGATTGCTGACCCAACGCTCGCTACATGGGTATTATTGCATAAATCTTTTGGGATCTCAACCATTGCACGATCAAATAAGCTAATCACTTTGGTTAGTTAAGTCTTACGGTTGATGGAACTTCGAGTGAGTAAGTCCGAGGGGGCGCCAATCCTAGTGGCCTAAGATCTTTATGTTCTGGGACTCACTGACCTAAAACTCGTTACATGGAGAACCTCAGTCATAGACCGAGCATATAGAGAACCAAGTGATATGAGTAGAATAAAAAAAATACATGTACCTTTCCATGTTAAACTTGAATGATGGCTAGTTCTAAGTAACGAAGTGTTTAAGATCTATTCTAGTACTCAACTTGGGAGCTATTAATTCGCATGATTGGTCATGTTGAAACTTGTATGTCTATATTTTTGCTTCATTACAAAACATGTTTTTTTTAAGATAAGCACACACGCACGCTCTGTACTTGTGGTTATTATGTGGTGATATTCTTATGTGAGCTAGATTTGTCTAAACCTGTTGCATATGCTGAAGGTTATCGCTAACTTGGCATACACTAGTATATTTGGGATCATGTGCATATCATCTACATTATTATTACATGAGTTAGATGGATTTTGTGAGTACATTCGCTGTAGGCCCTCACGAGACAAAACTCGTCCTACTAGGGCTGCCTAGGGGTTTAAAGGCTTGTTGCATATGCTCAATGCAATCGTGTCATCTACGAAAGTGATGGTAATAAATTAGGATATAGTGTTTATTTTCTTTCTTTGCCCGAGGACGTGCAAAATCTTAAGTGTGGGGATATTTGATAAGTAGATATTTATTATGAGTTTATCCTTATATTTTTAAGTAATTTTGCATGAAATTGGATTTTATTTATGTGTTTTAATATTTTATTGCAGGTTACAAGAAATTAATGGTTTGGAGCTTGAAGTGGAATTTTTTGGCGTAATTAATGCAAAATTAGGATTTTTGGACAGCTTGCACAGTTTTTACTGTTTGGGCTTTATCTAGAGTTCTACAACTCCCTTTTAAGCCCATAAACAGTCATTGGAAAGCTTGGAAGAAGACCTTTATTTCTACCATGGGTTCAATATTTAAATCTGCTTTCATCTGCCCAGAAAAGCCCAGCAATAGAAGCCTACGAATTTCTTAATTAGAATTATATTCTAATTAGGAATTCTTTCTTGTATTCTAAATAATTTATTAAAAACACTTGTAAAATAGATGAGATAATGATTATTGAGTTAAGGAGATAAGGACGTGATATTAGAGAGAGAGAGATACACGCACATAGCCCGAGCAGTTACACGGAAGAACAGAGGTGAAGCATTCAAGGGAGAATAGCAATAGAGAGAAGAAGGATTCTTGGGTTTTATCTTCTCTTCTTCACTTTTCTTTATTGTAAACTTGATATCATGTCTTTCTTCTTGTATTTAGTACTCTTTGGTATGATGTCGAACTAAATCTCTATCTAGGCCTTTAATGGATTCTTGTGTTAATATATAAGTATTCTTTAATTCTCTATTTTGGTGTTGATTACAATTGTTTATAGTAATTTATTCTTAATGCTTTTCAGGGAATGATCAATCTTGAAATTGAATTGGTTATTTAGGTTGGCTTGGAAAAGTAGCTTAAATAAAGACCGAATTTCTATAACTTGAGATTAACAATATGTTAATTTATGTTTAGGATATGAATATATCTAAATACCTTAGGTAGTCATATTAAGGTTATGTGTTAATGATGCTCATGGATTTAAATTCTATATAAGAATATGGGAGTTAATCTTATGAGTTAGAATCACTTGAGATTCGGAAGGTCCTTGTGGATATTTGTATGCCTTGGACTAGCAATTGAAGCACTAAAATAGAGATGCTAAAGTATTTATTAAAGAATATTTGATGAAGTTGAAGGCCTAGTTTTATTAATCTTGGTAATTTATTTGTGTTAGTTTAGTTTTAGTGATAATTATCATTTTCTAAAATCTATTGTTATTTGACTTGAATTAATTGAAAAATATTGTGTGGTATTTAGCAACTTAAAGTTAGTCCTCATGGGAATGAATTTATATACTACTTGTTTAGATACGTGCACTTGCGTATAGGTTGTAAAATCGCTAACAGCACACAATAGACACGAGTCTACAGCCTGTAACCAATAAAAAGTAACTGTTACCACTTATTTCAAGTCATTTGAACGGTTCGAAAATTAATCATAGTCTGTAGGCACGAATTCTAACCGTTTCAGAGTCTAATAGTCATGGCCTTCAGAGTCTACAGACTCTCAGAGTCTATAGACCCGTCAGAGTCTAGAAATTAGACTCTATCAAGGTAAAATACTTCAAGAATTTTGCAATAACAAATTATAGTTTTGAAAATCAGGGATTATAATTAAAGTTCATACCTTGCTACTTATAATGACTGTGCAATTACATATTTAACATACCTAACTCACCTACCATTCTGAGAAAGGTAGACTAATCAAGTGGTTTTATTAAAATGTCTGAAATCTGTCTGTCAGTTGGAACATAATGAAGTTTAACAGTACCATTTTTAATATGTTCTCTAATAAAATTATACCTGATATCAATATGCTTTGTTCTGAAATGTTGGACTAGATTCTCTGAAATTTTGATAGCACTAGTATTATCACAATACATATGAATGTTTGAGAATGTTATTCCATAATCAAGTATTTGATTTCTCATCCACATAATTTGAGTACAACAACTTCCAGCTGCTATGTATTCAGCCTCCTTTGTTGAGATTGATACAGTTTGTTGTTTCTTGGTAAACCAAGAAATTAACCTGTTGCCAAGAAATTGGCATTGACCTGTTGTACGATTCATGTCCACTTTGCATCCTGCATAATCAGAGTCTGAATAGCCAATTAGTGAAAACTCAGACTCTCAAGGATACTAAAGTCCAAGAGATTACGCACCCTTGAGATATCTAAAAATTCTTTTCACTACTATCAAATGTGATTCTCTAGGGTCAGATTAAAATCTAACACATAGGCTTGTTGCAAACATTATATCTGATCTACTACCAGTTAAATATAATAATGAGTCAATTATACCTCTGTAGCTAGTATTGTCAACTCTCTTACTATTAGGAATCATGAAGTATGATGATAACAAATTACCTAGAATTTTAATTATGTTCTTAAATTTGTAACTAGTCAATGGATATATGATCTATAAATATCCGTTGACTAGGGAACCATTTATCAGTTGAAGTTGTTGTTAATCAAATGATAAAATTGATTGTAACAGTGATTTAGAATTCCTTGTATTATCAATTGATTGTAATATGTCAATGGATGTGGTTATCTAATCAACTGATGATTATTGGCTTCGATTGATAGCTCATCAACAAATGTGAATAATGGCTGACAAAGTGTAAATATTGTAAGTCAAAATTCTCTGAAGTGAAGTGATCAATGGATAAAGTAGTCAATGGATATAGATGGTTGATTGATGAATATAAGTCAATAAAAGTGAAATCAATGGATCTCTATCAACGGATTAAAGCATCAAGGCAATCAACGAATAAAAAGCAATCAATGGATAAAGGGATCGATGGATACTCAAACATCCATTGATACATCAATTGATCAATGGATAACTTATCCATCGATAGATAAACAAAGAAGGCTGAACAGATAAGCTTCCTAGTAATTATCAGTTTATCAAAGTTTCCCATAATAGTTAAAGGAAAATGAAAGGAATCTTTCCAGAAGTCTAACCCAACAGAAGACAGTTCTGTCAGGAATGTGAAGACTTTCAAGGGAACATACTTTACATGGAGAAGAACAGGACAAAGACTTGTCCAGAATAAGCAAAGGCCTATGAAGACTATGAAAGTAGCCACACTTTATTTTAGTGCAAACATTGAATAGTGTAATTTATACTCATATCAGTTGATAGAAAATAGATGTAGGAAATTGGCTGCTATATATAGTTTAGCAGTTCATAGTAGCAATAGTGTGAGAAATCGAACAAGAAGAGCACAATAGAGAGATAGAGAATTATTGTAGTCCTTTTCTTAGTTCTATTCATATGTTAAAGCAGCTTGGTTATAAGACTAAGGTTTATTGAAAGCAAAATATTCACTAGTAGAAAAACCAATCCACTAGTAATTTTTAAAAGATTTGCTTTATTTTTTTTTAAATTCTTCTAGTTCTATCTTCTATCTTAATCATTCCAAACACTCAAATACTTTTTAAACAAACTTCAATCTGCAAGAATTTTAAATAATTCTTAAGTGTGTATTCAACCCCCCTCTACAAACTTGTACTTAAGGGAAATAATAATTGGTATCAAAGCCTAGCTTTCAACACACAGAAATTTAAGATCTAAGTACATCAAGTTGGGTTAGAAAGACACAGAGGTAAAAATTCCAGTTTTTAAAAAAGATGAGTACTTTCCTTGGAAGGTTAAAATGCACTTGTATCTACTATCCATTGATCCTTCATATGTTCCCGGTTTAGAGAAGGGTCCACTTGTACCTATGAAAATAGTTACAAGTGTCAATGCAGATAGTACTCAAGCACCAGACAAACTCATTCAAAAGCCTGTGACTCAATACAAAGATAAGGATGAGAAGGAAGTGCACAAGGATAAGAAGGTCTTAAACATTCTATTTAATGGTCTTGACAAGGATATATTTTATAATGTTATCAACTACACAACCTCCAAAGAAGTCTAGGACATTCTTCAAACTCTGTGTGAAGGCACTGAGCATGTAAGGAAGAACAAGATGTAACTCTTGATTCAGAAGTATGAAGCCTTTCACTTCAAGAGTGGTGAAACAATTAATGATATGTATAGTAGGTTTCAAAAGCTTTCAAATTAGCAAAAACTATATGGAAGAGTATATGTTGTTGAGGACACCAACCTCAAGTTTTTGAGATCCTTGCCCAAGGAATGGAAACCAATGACTGTGACCATTAGACAGTCCCTTGGCTTCAAAAAATACACTCTTGATAAGTTGTATGGAATTCAAAAGGCATATGAGTTGGAATTATAATAAGATGATGAGATTGAGAAGAGTCAGAAAAAGGACAACTCTGTTGCCTTGATGGTAAAGGAGAAGCAAGTTGCAGAGCCCTGTAAAGATGTAGTTGTTAAAGAAGGGAGGAAGGACAAGTCATGAAAAAGTTATAAATGGGTACATGTATGATGAATCTTCAACCAATAAAAGAAAATAATTAGTTGAGGATGATGAGTCATACACCAGTGAAGACATTGATGAAATAGATGAGCATCTAAATTTTCTATCAAGGAAGTTTTCAAAGCTTAAATTCAAAAGAAATCTAATGCAAAGACCTGGATCCCAGTTCAGGAAAGAGAGTCAACAAAACAAGAATATTGTTGATAGAACTTAGTTTAAATATTTCAACTGTGGATTGGCTGGTCACTTTTCTAATGAATGCAGAAAGCCAAAAATGGAAAAGAAATTAAAGTTCAGTAATGGTATTGATTACAAGAAAAAGTACTTTGATTTGCTAAAGCAGAAAGAAAAGACTTTTGTAACAGAAGAAAAGGACTAAGCTGCTGAGGATGATTCTGAGGAAGAATTCATCAATCTTGCACTTATGGCCAATCATGATGACCAAGAAACTAATTTCTCTAACAATCAGGTAACTTCTACTAATCTATATGAGTTGTATATAGATGAATGCAATACTACTATTACTGAAATGACTAATGAGTTTTATAATTTACATGTCACTCTTAAGTCCTTGAATAAGGAAAACACTAGACTCAAAAACACCATAGATTCTCTAACTGAATGAAACACACACTTAAAGAGTGAGCTAGTTCAATTAGATTGACTCAAGGTAGAAAACAGAGATGCTAGAGAAGAATTGGTTGGGTGTAAAAAGAGGATAGAAATATTGAAGGAACAGGTAGAAGAAGAACTAAGAACCATTGACAAATGGAACAGGTCCAGAAGAGTAAGAAAAAAGCTGAATGACATTCATGGAACAAATTCTTTCACCATGCTATCTGAGACTCTTGAGAAATTAGCTTTTGATGAAAATCAATCATTGGACAAGGAGCAATCGATTGCTAATCTTGAATCAACTGATAAGGATTATCCATCGATTAATAATGCTATCTCAACAGATAATTATCCATCGATTGAAAAATCATCAACTACTAAATAATCTATTTTAAAAACCAAGCTTAACAGACCTGTTAAATTTTTTATCGAAGGTATCTCCTCTAAAACACAAAATCAAGTTGAGAAGGCTAATATAGGGCATTTGTCTAAGAATCAATTGAAGGATAAATTAGAAAAGATAAAGTCTGAAACTAAGCCTAGTGAGAAAAAGAAAAATAACAGAAATGCTAAAATTGTCATAAAAAGCACAATAATTGTACACCTCACATGTATGTTCCCAGAAAAATATATGTTAAATGTGGTAGTAAAAATCATCTATCTGGGCATTGCAAATCTAGCATTCCTGCCATACCTAACATATCTGCAAATTCTGTTTTTTCTCAATTATTTGTTCCTCATGTTATTAATGCTCAATATGCATCTATAGCTTATATGTTTAATCTATATCTTGTATTTGCTAACATGAATATGCCTGCTATGTCTTGAAATATGAACTCAAATATTAATGCATCAAATTTTTCTAATTCTGCAAGCATGAATGATCCAAGTACTAGCACTGAGAATCCTGAAGTGAGGAAACCAACACCTAAGGTTGAAGTGGAATTAAAACCACCTAAACCAAAGGTACAAAAGTTGGAAACCAACCCAAAGGTAGAAACTAATAAGAAAGGACCCAAGACAACTTGGGTATCAAAACCAACTTGATTATTTTAGGATGTGTGCAGGGAAGACCAAGGAATCTTTGGTACTTGGACAGTGGGTGTTCAAGTCACATGACTGGAGATAAATCCCTACTCATAAAATTTGAGGAGAGAGCTAGCCCTGGAGTGACTTTTAGAGGTGACAGCAAGGGTTACCCCATGGGATATGGCTTGATTTCAACAAAGAATGTCATAATTGAACCTGTTGCACTAGTTGATGGCATAAGAAACAATTTGTTAAGCATCAGTCAACTATGTGACAATGGAAATAAAGTTTGTTTCACAACTGAAGCATGCATAATTTCCAACAGGAAAAATGGAAGACTAGTAATGACTGGGAACAAAAAAGGAAATGTGTACATAGCTGACTTCAACTCAATAAATACAGATTCAAGGACTTGCCTTCTTTTAAAAGCAGGTAAAAATGAAAGTTGGCAATGACACATGAAATTAACTCACTTAAATTTCAAAGCCATGAATTAATTGGTCAAGAAAAATCAAGTAAGAGGATTACCACAGATGGAATTTGTCAAAGATGGACTTTGTGATGCTTGTCAAAAGGAAAACAAAGAAAGGCATCATAAAAGTCGAAATGGGAATCATCAATTGAGAAACCACTTGAGCTATTATACATGGATTTGTTTGGTACTGTAAACATCATGTCCATAGCAAAGAAAAAGTATGCCTTAGTCATTGTGGATAACTTTTCAAGATTTTTATGGACCTATTTCTTACATTCAAAAGATGAAGCAAGTGAGCTCATCATCAAACACATCAGAGAAGTTGAAAAGAGTCTTGATTTGGATGTTAAGAGAATAAGAAGTGATAATGGAACAGAATTCAAGAATTCCACATTGAAGGAGTTTTATGAGGCTAAAGGAATCATACATACTTTTTATGTACCAAAAACTCCTAAAAAAATGGGGTTGTTGAAAGAAAAAATAGGACATTGATTGAAGCAGCTAGAACAATGTTGGAAGATGCAAAATTACCAACATATTTCTGTGCGGAGGCCATTAATGCAACATGTTATATACAAAAAATCTCCATAGTAAATCAAGCAAAAGGAAAAACTCAATATCAATTGATCAAGAAAGACAAAAAGCCTAAGGTGGGGTTTCTTCATGTCTTTAGTTACAAATGCTATGTCCTGAGAAATCAAGGTAAAAACCTAGGAAAATTTGAGGCCAAGGCTGATGAAACTATATTTATTGGGTATGCACTATCAAGCATAGCCTACAGAGTCTATAATCTCATACTACACATTGTTATGGAATCTGTACATGTAGTATTTGATGATAAAAAGATTCAAGGCTTGTTTGATGAAGGAAATCATGATACACTGCAATTTGAGAATGAATCAAATGGGATGCATGAAGAAAGTGATGAAGAAACATGTTTGGTAAAATCACAAGTACTCAGAAACCCAATATCAGTTGATGTTACAACATCAATGGATAATTTATCAGTTGAAAGATGTCCATCGACTGATAATACATCAATTGATAATTCATCAATGGATATCCAACACTCTACATCTAGAGTATCCAACTCAGAGGGAAGGTTTCAAAATCAATCTTCAAATTCAAAACAATATGAGTACAACAACAATGATAATGAAGCTTCTCATCAAGGTGGAATTTACCTCCACAAAGAAAATGGACAAAAAGTCATCCATTTGAGTTAATCATTGGAAATGCAGAAGATGGTGTCAAAACAAGGAGTGCTACTCAAAATGAGTGTTTGTATAACAACTTTCTATCTCAAAAAGAACTTAAAAGAGTTTAATATCCTCTCAAGGATCCTGAATGGGTATTGGCTATGCAAGAGGAACTCAATCAATTTGAAAGAAATAAAGTGTGGAAGATGGTGCCCAAACCAAAAGACATATTAGTAATTGGTATAAAATGGGTATTCAGGAACAAGATGGATGGAAATGGTACAGTGACTAGACACAAGCCAAAGCTGTTGGGTTCCGAGGCATAAAACGTAGCGGATTAAACGTAAATATAACAAAAATTTCGAAACCCTAACGCAGGATCATGTATAATCATGGACTGATTATTGTGAAACGGAATCATACCTTTGTTTGGTCTTGACTACTACGAACTCAACGGAGATCCTAGCTTTCACGACTTGTGTCTTTCTCTTGAAAACACCTCTATGGTAT
This sequence comes from Oenanthe sinensis, assembly GCA_028671895.1. NCBI lineage: Eukaryota > Viridiplantae > Streptophyta > Magnoliopsida > Apiales > Apiaceae > Oenanthe > Oenanthe sinensis. The sequence continues at coordinate 5,531,990 of JAPMAC010000231.1, forward strand.
CCACACGAGCACCTTCAAGAACGTCTCACGATCTTGATTACGGAATGGATGTACTAGCTCCTTTGATGATTTCGAAACTGCCTTGCTGTGTAGCTGCTGCCTCTAGGGTTATTTTTCTCAAAAACGTTAACCCTTACTAACCCTACATTATCTATTTATAATGGTTGGTTAATAGACCCATAATAGCAACCCATAACAGCAAAGCCTAACCCATGTAGGTTTAGGATTAAATAATAAAACCGAATTTTATTATTTAATTAATAACTAAGTCACACTTAATTATTAATGGCAGAATTCAAATTTGAATTTATATTATTTCAATTAATTAAGTCTCACTTAATTAATATAATAAAATTCAAATAATCATCAATTAATTTAAATCTATAATTTAAATTAATTATTCCTTTAAGTACTCTATGTGTGTGACCCTATAGGCTATTATTTAATTAGCAATAATTTTATTCTCCAATAAAATTATAAACAATGAGCAGTATCTAGTAATACATCATTGCTACCCAATTAAATAATAATTAAATCGTGATTCGATAAAACCTTTTGTGATTAATGTTTCCGTGTAATATAATCCCTTTAACCATATATATTATAGATTAAACTCGAGGCATGTATTTAGTCATCCTCTTCAATATTTAATCCGGGTTTACTTGATCCATGAGTAGACTATGAAAACAAATCATTATTTGAGCACGGCCATGCATTTTATAGTCTCACTCAATCAAGAGGCCAATAATATCTCTCCTAATTATAGGAGGGTTAAATCCTTTATCTATCATTCATATTTCTCATACGACTCATGATATACCCGATGTCCACTTTTATCATTACCCGGTCAAAGGTAACTTTTAATGTAGTCAAAGTATATTAATCCTCGTATAGAAATATAATGATCTCAAGTCAGAGGATCATTACACCATTATCACTGTGAGTCTTTCTTATGACTTTATTAAACATGAAGAATCTCACTGTGGGTCTGTCCAGTACCATGTACTCCTGCATGTACCTATGTGTTGACTTTAGTATCCCCATACTTATAACCAATGAGATGTGGTTATCAGTCAAACAACATACTAGTCTATTTATGTATTATTCCTATAATAATAATACTCGACTAGGGACATTTAAGAATATGATCTATTATATAATCTCAAGTTCAAGTCATGTACTAAACTATACAATGTGTATCATGATTCTAAGGACATTTATTATGCTAACAAATATATCGTAGTATTTAAAGTCATAATAAATACGTTTATTGAATAATCAAATGACATAAAGGTCTATTAAAAGATACATTGTATTGCCTCTAGGGCACCTACACTAACAAAAGCTTGTGGCAAAGGGCTACTCACAAGAAGAAGGAATTGATTTTGATGAGACTTTTACACCAGTTGCAAGATTGGAAGCAATCAGAATTTTTCTAGCCTATGTTGCACATACAAATTTCAAAGTCTACCAGATGGATGTGAAGAGTGCATTTTTGAATGGAGAATTAGAAGTCGTCTATGTGGAACAACCTCCTGGTTTTGATGATCCAAATTTCCCTGACTTTGTTTACTATCTACTCAAAGCACTCTATGGCTTGAAACAAGAACCAAGGGCCTGGTATGACACTTTATCTCAATTTCTCATTCAGAGTCACTTCACAAGAGGTATTGTAGAAAAAAATTTATTTCATAAAAATGTTAATGGGTCAATTATTCTTTTTCAAATTTATGCAGATGACATCATATTTTGCTCAACTGATGAAGGACTTTGCAAAACGTTTTCCATATTAATGCAAAGTAAGTATGAAATGAGCATGATGGGAGAACTTACCTACTTTCTTGGTTTGCAATTCAAACAAGTTAAGATTGGTATTTTTATAAATCAAACTAAGTACATTCATGACTTGTTGAAGAAATTTGACTTGAGTGAATGTTCTTCTGTAAAAACTCCCATGGCCACTACCACTAAACTTGAATTGAATACTAAGGAAGCCAAGGTATACATATCAAGTTATAGAGGCATGGTAGGCTCACTTTTATATTTAACTGCTAGTAGGCCAAATATAATGTTTTCTACATTCTTGTGTGCTAGATTTTAGGCTGATCCTAGAGAATCTCATTTAGTGGCTATTAAAAGAATTTTTAGATATCTCAAGGGTACACCAAATTTAGGTATTTGGTGTCCTAGAGATTCTGGTTTTGATCTAATAGGCTACTCAGATGCAGACTATGCATGTTATAAAATAGACAGGAAGAGTACAACAGACACCTATCAATTTCTAGGAAATAAACTTGTGTCATGATTTAGCAAGAAGCAACACTCAGTTTCAACTTCAACTGCAGAAGCTGAGTACATTGTTGTGCACAAATATTCTGGATGAGGAATCAGTTATTTGACTATGGGTTCAACATAAACAAGATTCTTATTTTCTGTAATAATACAAGTGTCATTGTAATAACAGAAAATCATTTACAACATTCCAGAACCAAATACATTGACATAAGACATCATTTCATTAGGAAATATGTAATGAATGGTATAGTTGAATTACACTTTGTTGAACAACAACTTGCTGACATTTTTACCAAACCACTTGATAAATCTACTTTTAATAGATTAGTTTCTGAATTAGGTATGCTTAATTTTACTTGAATTTTGAAAATGTCCAACAAGTTCTATTTAGTTTTTATGCATCCATTGTTTACATATATCTGTTGAATCCATGTGATCAATTGATAAATGCATTAACTATCAATGGATATTTATCAGTCATCGATGGATATATTTGATCAACTGATAAAATATATACCTATTGATGGATATTTATCTATCGACATATAATTACCCGAGTAATTGTTTATCAATTGATAAATTAATTATTTTGTATCAATGGATGTAATTACCCATCGATGGTAATAAAATTTTATTCATTTCTAAGCATCAATTGACTATTGTTTAAAATAGTTGTTGATGCTCTATTTTATCCATCGATAAATATATACAGTCCTGTATGTATAAAATCGATTGCTATTTAGAGCATGACTATTTACCTTATTTTTAAACGGTCATTTCTTTTCACTAAAATAGCAAAATTAATTGTTGTGACTTATTTTAAGTCAAATTATTCTTGAAAAATATAAACAGCAGGTTTATTTCTCATTTACACCTTACTTTTTATTTTTGCTTAAAAATCGATTTAGTTTTTCTCTCTAAGAACCCTAAGGCAATTTCACTTTTCTTCTTCAAGAACAGTAATGGCACCACAAAAGAAAATTCAATCATCGACAAGTTTCATCTATGAGCAGAACAACTTTGTTTCCTACATGAGTGTGGAGGATGCCTCTGCTTATTTTCATCCTCTAATAAAGTTCTTGAGTGACTTCAAACTCTCCAAAGCACTCAGTGAAGCACCAACAATCGTATGTGAACTGGTAGAGGAGTTTTGGAATCCGCAGAAGTCTCCAAATATGGGAAGGTAATTTCATACTCCTGTAGAGGTAAGGACTACACTCTCACAAGTACTGATGTCTCTACATGTTTAGAAATACATGCTGATAAATGTGATACCATGCCTAGGGATGAGGATATTAGAAATATGTTAGCATCTGTTAATTATGCTGATAATGAATGTAACCTAGGTGAGGTAGTTAGGAATAATCTGATAAAGAAGTGGAGTTATTTCTTTGATGCCATCATTAAAGTATTTTCTGGAAAAATAAGTAATTTTGATTCTATTACTACTAGTATGCAACAAATTGCTTATAGTATCCTATTCGATAAGTACTTTGATTCTGACACATTGCTATAAAATGAGTTAATTGCCAAATTAGGTAATAAAGAATCTAGGAAGAATAACATATACTTTGCTAGTTTTATTATGTTGTTCATTAACCATGCCATTGAATAATATGAGATTATAGAGGCAATGGAAAAATGGAAGCATGGATTCAAAACAAAAGGGTCTTCAGGACCTGGTGAAAATCAACTTACACCCTAAGTTGTGCCTCACATATCCCCCTTTTGTATATGTATTTCTTAAATCTCACAATCTTTCTTCTTGAGGTAGAGATACCTCTTTCTTTTCCTTCTACAACAATGGAGGTAGTTGGAAATGCTCTCATCCTTCATATCCAAGTTGCAAAACCCTTCAAATCTAAATGAAAGAAAACCACCTCAATAGTTTCTCAAAAAACTGTTGTTGAAAGTCATATGACTAGGCCTATTTGTAATAAGTAGATGAAAACTCAACTCAGATAAGAAAGTGAAGTAAATAATAAATATTGAAGAAGGAATCAAGACGAAGAATGTCAACTAGACACGAAGAATTAGAATATTAGAAGAATTCTGACAAGACTACTACTCAACACTAAAAGAAGTTCATTTATATGATCAAACTTCAGTATAAAACAAAAGAGTAGTATCTCAAGGAGTTCAGAAGATACAGAATATTTTAAGTAGCTGGAGGGTTTCGGGCCATAAACGCAGCGGAAAAACACGGAAAAAAAACCTAAACCCTAACGCAGGATCCATGTATAACTTTGGATGATTATGGTGAAGAAATCTGTACCTTAACAAAGCTTTCCGTGTGATGTTTAATGGAGGTCCAGAAAAACGAATCACAGCAGCCCTTTATTGAAAAGATATGATCTCCAAAGAAGTCCACACGAACGCCCGATCGTCCAATGATCACCGGAGTCGGTACTAGACGAATTACTCGCCTCTTCCTTTCTCTCATCTTTTCTCTAGCCTCTCTTGATGTTGAGCAGTTAGGGTTTTTCTCTAAAAATGAAATTTGATGATTGAACCCTAATATTATACATCATTATGTATATATAGAGGAGAGAGCTTTTGGGCCTAACCCTAATCCATGTGGTTTACAAAACCCATTCTGATTTTGGGTTATTATTATTATTAAATCTGAATTCTAATATAATTAATCAAGTCCCACTTAATTAATTCAATAATCAAATTCGAGTAATAATAATACTTATTAAATCCAAATTCTAATATAATTAATCAAGTCCCACTTAATTAATTCAATAATTAAATTCGAATAAACAATAATATATTTAAATTCATAATTTAAATAAACCTCCGTTTTGACGTTCTTTATATGTGACCCTTTAGGTTATTATTACGTTGGCAATAATTTTATTATCTAATAATAAAATTATAAAGAATGAGTGGCATCTAGTAATACATCATTGTTACCCAAGTAACAATAACAATTGGTGATTCAATTAAACCTTTTGTGAATAATGTTCCATGTAATATAATCCCTTTAACCTTATGTTATAGATCAAACTCGAGGCATGTATAGTGTCATCCTCTTCAACATTTAATCTCAGTTTCTTTGATTGTTGTCCAGTGACTTTTAACCTTATAAATATTGATTTGCTTAAATAGTCTATTCATTGATCAAGGAAACCGAGATTAAACATTGAGGAGGATGACACTATACATGCCTCGAGTTTGATCTATAATATAAGGTTAAAGGGATTATATTACATGGAACATTATTCACGAAAGGTCTAATTGAATCATCAATTATTATTGTTACTTGGGTAACAATGATGTATTACTAAATGTCACTCATTGTTTATAATTTTATTATTAGATAATAAAATTATTGCCAACATAATAATAACCTAAAGGGTCACATATAAAGAACGTCAAAACAGATGTTTATTTAAATTATGAATTTAAATATATTATTGTTTACTCGAATTTAATTATTGAATTAATTAAGTGGGACTTGATTAATTATATTAGAATTCAGATTTAATAATTATTATTATTACTCGAATTTAATTGTTGAATTAATTAAGTGGGACTTGATTAATTATATTAGAATTTGGATTTAATAATAATAATAACCCAAAATCAGAATGGGTTTTAAAAACCACATGGATTAGGGTTAGGCCCAAAATCTCTCTATCCCCTATATATACATAATGATGTATAGTATTAGGGTTTAATCATCAGATTTCGTTTTTGAAGAAAAATCCTAGCTGCTCAACATCAAGAGAGGCTGGAGAAAAGAAGAGAGAGGAAGAGGCAAGCAATTCAGCTAGTACTGACTTCGGTGATCGTTGAACGATCGGGCGCTCGTGTGAACTTCTTTAGAGAGCATATCTTTGCAAAAAAGGGCTGCTGTGATTCATTTTTCTGGACCTCCATTAAACATCATATGGAAAGCTTTGTTAAGGTACAGACTTCTTCACCATAATCATCCAAAGTTATACATGGATCCTGCGGTAGGGTTTTGGTTTTTTTTATTTATTTTTCACGTTTTTCCGCTGCGTTTGTGGCCCGAAACCCTTCAATGGTTTCAGAGCGAGGTTTATAATGGGATGATTTGGTTATATGTTTAACAATTTTTCGATGTATGTAAACATATATATGATATGCCATGAATATATGTTGATATATATGTTTTATATGATTTTGAATATATGATATTCATGTGTTGTATAATCATGAGATGATTGTGTGTATTGTTGTATGTATATTATACATATTTGTTCTTGTTATGGGAATCATATTCGATACGAATTCTGAAACGGTTTTGGTAGATTTTCTGAAATCTGTGTCCAGTGTCTGATTTTCGCAATGGAATTGTGTCACTGAGCAATATTGAAAAAGTCAGCTTCGCATCTGTAAGCCATTTGACGACGTTACAGGCCCCGAAACGGCGATTTATTATTTTCTGAAATTTATTTGTTTTTCTGAAATTTCGAAATTTATTATATATGATTATATGATATGTTTATATAATCTGAGATATATTACATATGTTATGTGATAACATGGTGGATGGTTATGACCTAAAGTCCCATAGGATAGTGGTTTTATTTTATGGTTTTGGTTTCTAAATACGACTTGCATGTCATTTATTCATTGTAATTGTTAATCTTGAATGTAACTCGAATTCTTCTTGTAATATCATTAGAATAGATTTATTTATTATTCAATGTAATTGTTCAATGGAGACTTGGAAGCAAGGAAGCTAGGAGGCAACCCATATGATGGAGCAATAAAGAAGATAAAGACATGTAATAGTGTAGTATTTGAAACCACCATAGATTGACCTTGATAATTCCATTAGCTTGGAAATATCACATAGGATGGGGCCATAACCAAACATGTTTAATTTACGCACAATACATATATGTATATGAATGCATGTGTAGATACGTATGTGTTGGAATGATGTATGTATTAGATACGACACCCATGTCATGCCTGTTTAAGAAAGATAAAATCTGTAACGATTCAAGATTTTAAAATTAAACAAAATGCTAAAAGGGGATTTGTCCCTATGTCTCATGGGATATCGATCTCAAAAGATAACAGTCCTAAATCATTGGATGATAATGACCGTATGAGTAAAGTTCTATATGCTTCAGCAATTGGTTCTATAATGTATGCAATGATATGTACTCGTCCTGATGTCTCATATGCTTTGAACATGACGAGTAGATACCAGTCTAATCCAGGTGAAGGTCACTGGACAACAGTCAAGAATGCTAAAATGCTATGAATTCCTATACCAAATAAGGTTTCCTTTAACCTTATTTGATACGAGTACTATACATTCTCAGCAGGAGGAGCAGGTGAATGAATTTCAATGACTTGGAGCTTTCACTCCTGCTTGAGGACAATCCTTAAATTCCTATACCAATCAAGGAAGTTAGTTCCTGTTAGCTTGTCCTTCTCAAGGGTTGCTCTCACAGAGAAGTTATTTGTGTTGTTTGCCATTAAATTTCTACAATGTTTAAAATCCATATTAGTTAGTTGCAGAAGTTTAATTATGTTCAAGTGATTATCATATACATTCTTAATATATATCTCCCACTATTTTTATCAAATCAATAGCCCTAACTATTAATTCGGAAAGCATTTCATTAAATCTTTCCAGTGATCCAAGATCCATATTTCATCCAGGTTTTAAGATAGAGTTGGCTAATACACCCAAAATACGACTATTTAGGTAGACAATATTAGTCAATTATATCAAATATAACTCTTGGATAGTTTGGTGGAACTACACTTTGTACATATTTATCCAATAAATATCACCAAACTCTATGCCTCTAAACCCACAATCCTATTGTGATGATTTAGTTAAGTTAGACCCAATGTTTTAACGAACTAAGTCACTTACTTATCACGTCTTCCCATGATTGATAAAAGCACCTTGCTTTCGCAAACCCACTCATTCTCAATCTAGATCTTGACGAGTATTAAACATTGGAAGGCATCCGATTAACTTAATATGTATTTAGGGATTTTAATGTTTATATGAACGATCATGATCCCGTCATAAAGAGATTCTCAATTTTTCCTTGATCAAATAATTCATTTCAATATTCGTCAATGGTTCGATTTCCAGATCGTCGGAGAAGTCACAAGCGGTCTCACTTAAAACCCAACTTTCTTACGAATAATAATTCGCTTTTAACAAAATCTCCCCATATCAGAAAAAGAAAATTCATATTCAATACCGTGTTTCATAAACACAAGAATCTGCAAAGTTTCCTCTCTCAAATCTGCAAAGGAAATTTGGGTAGCTTTGGAGACTTATCATGAAGGGTCTTAAACACTCCGGAAGGTGAAACTCAGCAAGCTAATGAATGAGTTTATAAATTTCAAGCTCAAGGAAAGTGAAACTGTTCGAGAAAGTCAAGCAAGGTTTCAATTCATTATCAACAGCCTACAAAGACTAGGCAAAAAGATTCCACAAGATGAGATCAACATGAAGGTGCTTAGTGCAGTTCCATTTGTCTATGAAGCAAAAGTCACGGCGTTGGAATCAGCTGCAACTATTGACACTATGGATCATCTAGCTATATTTGTTGAGCTAGAACAGTTCGAAACAAAGTTACAAGATGGCAAAGGTGTCAAGGCTCCTACAGAGAAAATGAAGAATTTGGCATTGCATTCTACTCACAGCAAGCTGGAATCTGATGAAGATACCGAATCTGATGAAGAAATGGCACTTCTCTCAAGGAAAATCAAAAAGATGATTGAAAAGAAAAAGCTACCCAAATTTCATTTCCCCTTTTAGCATTTTGTTTAATTTTAAAATCTTGAATCGTTATAGATTTTATCTTTCTTAAGTAGGCATGGCATGAATGTCGTATCTAATACATACATCATTCCAACACATACGTATCTACACATACATTCATATAATATATGTATTGTGCGTAAATTAAACGTGTTTGGTTATGACCCCATCCTATGTGATATTTCCAAGCTAATGGAATTATCAAGGTCAATCTATAGTGGTTTCAAATACTACACTATTACATATCTTTATCTTCTTCATTGCTCCATCATATGGATTGCCTCCTAGCTTCTTTACTTCCAAGTCTCCATTGAACAATTACATTGAATAATAAATAAATCTACTCTAATGAAATTATAAGAATAATTCGAGTTATATTCGAGATTAACAATTACAATGAATAAACGACATGCAAGTCGTATTTAGAAACCAAAACCATAAAACAAAACCACTATCATATGGGTCTTTAGGCCATAACCATCCATCATGTTATCACATAACACATCTAATATATCTCAGATTATATAAACATATCATATAATAATATATAATAAATTTCGAAATTTTAGAAAATCAAATAAATTTCAGAAAATAATAAATCGCCATTTCGGGGCCTGTAACGTCGTCAAACAGCTTACAGACGCGAAGCTAACTTTTTCAGTATTGCTCAGTGACACGATTCAAGCTAGAAAACACATATCGTTTGTGAAAATCGAACACTGGACACAGATTTCAAAAAATCTACCGAAACCGTTTCAGTATTCGTATCGAATACGATTCCCATAACAAGAACAAACATGTATCATATACATACATCAATACACACAATCATCTCATGATTATACAACACATGAATATCATATATTCAAAATCGTATAAAACATATATATCAACATATAGTCATGGCATATCAAATATTTGTTTACATACATCGAAAAACTGTTAAACACATAACCAAATCATCCCATTATAAAACTCGCTCTGATACCATTGGGGGTTTCGGGCCACAAATGCAGTGGAAAAATGTGGAAAAAAACAAAAACAAAACCCTACCGCTGGATCCATGTATAACTTTGGATTATTAGGGTGAAGAAGTCTGTACCTTAACAAAGCTTTCCGTATGATGTTTAATGGAGGTCCAGAAAAATGAATCACAGCAGCCCTTTGTTACAAAGATATGCTCTCTAAAGAAGTCCACACGAACGCCCGATCCTCCAACGATCACCGGAGTCGGTACTAGCCGAATTGCTTGCATCTTCCTCTCTCTCTACTTTTCTCCAGCCTCTCTTGATGTTGAGCAGCTAGGATTTTTCTCTAAAAATGAAATCTGATGATTAAACCCTAATACTATACATCATTATGTATATATTGGGGAGAGAGAGATTTTGGGCCTAACCCTAATCCATGTGGTTTCCAAAACTCATTCTGATTTTGGGTTATTATTATTATTAAATCCGAATTCTAATATAATTAATCAAGTCCCACTTAATTAATTCAATAATTAAATTCGAGTAATAATAATACTTATTAAATCCGAATTCTAATATAATTAATCAAATCCCACTTAATTAATTCAATAATTAAATTCGAATAAATAATAATATATTTAAATTCATAATTTAAATAAACCTCCGTTTTGACGTTCTTTATGTGTGACCCTTTAGGTTATTATTATGTTGGCAATAATTTTATTATCTAATAATAAAATTATAAACAATGAGTGGCATCTACTAATACATCATTGTTAGCCAAGTAACAATAATAATTGGTGATTCAATTAAAACTTCCGTGAATTGTGTTCCATGTAATATAATCCCTTTAACCTTATATTATAGATCAAACTCGAGGCATGTATAGTGTCATCATCTTCAATGTTTAATCTCGGTTTCCTTGATCAATGAGTAGACTATTTAAACAAATCAATATTTGAGCATGGTCATTCATTTCATAGTCTCCCTCAATCAAGAGACCAATAATATCACTCTTAGAATTGGAGGGTTAAATCTTATATCTATCATTCATATTCCTTATACGATTGATAGCATACACAATATCCACATTTATCATTACCCGGTTAAATGTAATTTTGAGTGTAATCAAAATATATTAATTCTCGTATATAAATATAATGATTTCAAGTCAGAGGATCATTACATCATTATCACTATGAGATTTCTTATGACACTTATTAACATGTAGAATCTCACGGCGGGTCTTTCCAGTGTCATGTATTGATACATACACTTATGTTCTTGACTTTAGTATCACCATACCTATGACCAATGAGATGTCGTCATCTGTCAACAAACATACTAGTCTTATTGCATTATTATTGTCCTTAAATAAAAATACTTGACTAGGGAATTTGAGGAATAAAAGACTATTCATATAATCTCATTTTTAAGTCACATACTTAAAGACATATATTACGTATTAATATTCAAAGGACATTTATTATTCTTTCAATTTATGATGCAGTAAATAAAGATATAATAAATATTAATTAAACAATCACATAACATAATTGTTTTCAATAAAACATTAAAAGTATTGTCTCTAGGACACCAATACTAACAGTGGCTACTACACGAAGATTCCAGAAGAAGAAGAAAATAAATTAAGAAAGACAGTGAAGCAGAAGAAGAACAAAAGGCCACTACAGCAGAAATGAGAATCAACATTGTAGTTATTCATCCGTGAACCAGACTAGTGCACAGTCAGTGAAGATTCGTCATCAAAAAGTTCAAGGAGTTACAAATGTTATTGTTGAAGAACAGAAGATTTTGATCTACATCAACAATGATCTTACAGTCATGACTTTAATTTAATTATCTATTAAATAATTAAATTAATTAGTTAATTTAATAAGTAAATTAATTCACTTAGAATTAATTTATTTCTTAAATTAATGAAAGGATTAATTAATTTAGAATTATTCCAGTATGATAGAAGACAAAGCAAAGACGGAAGGATTTTGGTGCTAATAACAAATGTTTGTACATTTAAGAAAGTATTTTCATTCTACTATCAAAAGTAAATTAATTATTTAATTTATTTAATTAAATTAATTCAAGTTAAAATTAATTTAATTTATAAATTATTTAATTAAATTAAATAGAATTAATTTACTATAAAAGAAAGTATTATAATTCTAATATCAAAAGTAAATTAATTATTTAATTTATTAAATTAAATTAATTAAATTAATTCAAGATTGAATTAATTTAGTTTATAAATTATTTAATTAAATTAAGTAGAATTAATTTACTAGTAAAGAAATGACTTTGTATGACTTTTAATTAGTTTTTTTAGACTTTATTGAAAAGTCATAACGGATTTACTTTTGAAGAAAGTCATACAAGGCAAAACAAAAATCATACTGAAGCCTATTGTTGGACTTAAATCAAGCCTAACCTATTTAATTATCTGTCTTGCTATAACATAGTCTCTATTTCTGTAATAGTGTAGTGACTTAGATATTCTTGTATAAAATTGCAGATAGAAGTCTACTCAGTCTGTTTTTCAATTGTAAATAGAGTCAAAATAAAGTATGTTAGAAGATTCAAGCTGAATCTTGCAACAAGACAAAGAAGGCTGTGGAGAAATAAAGGAAGACATCTGAGAACTCTATCAAGGCAATTACTCAGTCGAGAAGTCTACTATTTGAGAAGTCAGAACTGTGGAAACATTTCGAGAAGTCTCAAAACACACTCGATCGAGAAGTCAGACATTCGACAAGTCAAGTATTGAAGCTATTCGAGTAGTGTTAATTATGAATCATTCGAGAAGTGGGAAAAGTAAATCAATTCGAGAAGTTAGCAAAAGGAGCATTCGAGAAGTGGTAAAGCTGAGGCATTCGAGAAGTCACAATTTCAAGTGTACATTCGAGAAGTCTAGCCTGATCGAGAAGTCATCAAATAGAGTATGCGATCGAGAAGTCTAGTCATTCGAGAAGTCAATCATTTAAAGACCAATCGAGTTGTCACAGCCAGTACTCAATCGAGAAGTCAATCTCTGTGACTTCTCGAATTAATTCAAACAGAGTACTCCACTGCACCAAGGAGCTATTTTCAAGGAAAATTGCAGAACAAGTCAGATAATTCTGAAGCTCTGTTTTTACAGGATAAGTCAAGCCTGCAAAGATAGAGACAAGTCTACAATGAAGCTGGGAAGTCAGTCAAGACAAAAGACAGAAGAGATAAGGCTGGATGAAGCAGACTGTCACAGTAGTGTGTTAGCTAGAAATAGATATCAGTCAAATGTAAAGCATGTTTTGTCTATTTCTAGTTATAGCTAAACTATCTTATGTGAGCATCTGCACAGGACATGTTATCTATATACTTTATGCCCAGCCACATTTGATAGTGTCTTGAGTAATTTTACAATTGTAATCTTCCTAGAACAAGAAGCTGAAATTCAATTTAAATTTCAGATTGTAGCAAAGATTCTTTCTAATACAAATTAGATTGAAAGTTACATCCTGTGTTTATTTTCATGTTCTATGTTTTGATAAACACTCAACCTGTTTAAAATCCATTCATAGAATCATAGTTCATCTACCTTCCTTAAGTTCATCAAAGAGTGGAAAAAGAAAAAGAAAAGGTTGAAGTATACATTCACCCCCCCTGTAAACTTCTGAACTAATAATTCCTAACAAGTGGTATCAGAGCAGGCTGAACACATACATACAGACTAAAGATCAAGATGAGTTCTCAGAAGCTAAGCAGCATAAAGATTCCTACATTTGACAGAGAGAATTACAACCTATGGAAGAGGAAGATGCTGATGTTCATAAAGGCTGCAAACCCCATGTATCCAGAAATATTAAAGAATGGTCTTTTCATGCCAGCAACTCTAGTTCCTGAAACTACTAGTGGGTCTGAAGTTATTCCTGCAACATGGATACCCAAAGATCCATCTCAGTACACAGATTCAGAGAAGGAAAAGGTGTCTCTTGACAACAGCTTAATGCTAATATTAATTGAGTCACTGGATCTTGTGATGTACAACAATATTGTCAATTGCACATCTGCCAAACACATATGGGAGACAATAGAAATTCTGTGTGAGGGAACTGAGGAAGTAAGGGAAAATCAGAGGCAGCTCCTTATTTCTCAGTATGAAGCATTCATGTCAAAACCTAATGAGGGCATAACTGAAGTATTTGAGAGGTTCAATAAACTGATCAATGATCTTCAACTTCATGGGAAACATTATGAAATAAAGGAGAAGAACATGAAGTTCTTGTTAACTCTCCCAAAGCACCTGGAGCATAAAATTTCTACAATAAGAGAAGGAAGAGATTTAACAAGGCTTTCACTTGAGACACTGTATGGAATCCTAAAGACATATGAACTTGAGTTCTATAAGAAGAAAGCCATACTAGCAAATAGAGGAAAAATGGCAAATGTCTCAAATGCCCTGGTTTCTTAGGAACCATCAACAATTGAAAAGACTGGTACAAGCAGGAAGTTGAAATCTGAGGTGTTTGAAGATCAAGAACAGGAAGACAAAGACTCTGTCAAGAGTGAGTCAGAAGAAGATGACTTCTACACCATTGAAGAACTTGAAGGCATGGATAACAAAACAATGGCCTTCATGGCAAAGAAGTTTAGAAATTTGAGATTCAAAAGAAACAAAAATTTTAAACAAAGACCAACCTTCAAGTCTTCAAGCAAAGGAAAGAATCCAGCAAGAAGCTCCAACAATGGAGGATACAAAACTGGAACAGTTGATAGATCCAAGATAAGATGCTATAACTGTAATGATCTTGGACATTTTGCAACAGAATGCAGAAAGCCTAAGTCAATCAAGAAGGACAGGGACTACTTGGAGTTGGAAGCCAAGTATGAAGCTCTGCTCAAAAAGCAGACAGGAAAAGCTTATATTATTGAAGGAAAATGTTGGGATGATACAGATGAAGATGAGGAAGAAGAATATGGGAATCTCGCACTCATGGCCAACTCAGACAATGGATATTCATCCTCAAACTCTCAGGTACCCACACTAATCTCTCTTGACATGTCAAATTCACAATATAAGAAAACTGTGGAAGATTTAAGCATTGAAATGTTTAATATTCACACTAGTATGACTGCTACTTATGAGGAGATTGCTAGGTTAGTGAACGCCAATGATGAACTGTCTGCTAGGAATGAAACTTTGGAATTATCTATGATAACTCTGGAAAACTTGAAACAGGAAAATGAGTATTTAAAAAACAAGGTTGTTTGTTCTGAACAAATTGAAAAATTTCTTAAAGAACAAATTTCTGAAAATGAGTTAAAAATCAAATCTTATCAAAACTCAGCTACTGTTGTTCAAGAAATCCATGAGAAGCATAAAGAAAATTCTAGGATTGGAGTTGGCTTTGATTATGAGAATCTCAAGAAGAAGAAATCTGTTTCATCAAAAGGCAAGAAAGTTGAAATCCTTGGAAATCCTCACATTTTGAAAACTGTCAAGGAACCAATTTTTAAGAAAGCAACTATGGATTTTGATGAAGCTAGTATGGTCATCAAACAACAGTTGGATGATGTGGATAAGGAAGCAACTGAAAGAAGTGTGCCTTCTGTTGAAAAAGAAGAACCCACAATCAAAACCAAGTCCATTCCTGTTCAAACTGAAACAAAACAGAATTCTCAGAAAAATGACACCATGCATGCTAAAAAGAAGAAGGCAAACAGAAATGGAAAAATAGGCATCAACAAACACAATAATTATACACCTGTTCATAATGCACCTAGGAAGATTTGTAAAAATTGTGGTTCATCAAATCATCTTATTCATATATGCAAGAAACCTGTTGTTAAAAATGATAAATTTGCCTGTGGATATGTAAAATCTTTGATGCATGATGATCATAAATTTTGTGACCAATTTGATTGTATGCCATGTAACATGAATATCATGAATACCTGCTTTAGGCTCAGAAAACAGTTTGTTGAGGGATGTATGAGTCAGAATCTGAACACAAACACTAGGCCTAAATCTACAAGTCCTGTAAAGCATAGAAAACATTCTATGTCACCTAAGCATGCTTTTAGTTCTGAGAGTACTAATCAAGCTAAAAATCAAAATAGTAAAGATAAGAACAAGCATGTGCAGGCAACTACAAATGCTAGAATCAGGAATGACATTCATGTAACTAAGCATAAAGGACCCAACCTTGTTTGGGTACCAAAGAAAACTTGATTTGTGTGTATTTGCAGGGCACAGGTAAGAAGAAGGTCATGTGGATTCTGGACAGTGGTTGTTCAAGGCATATGACTGGTGACAGCCCTGCTGTCACAATTTAAAGAAGAGGCTGGCCCAATGGTAACCTTTGGAGACAACAGCATTGGCTTCACCATGGGATATGGCAAGTTGATTCATGGAAATGTTGTCATTGAAGATGTAGCCCTGGTTAGTGGTTTGAAGCATAATCTTCTCAGCATCACTCAATTCTGCAACAAAGATTTGAAGGTGGAGTTTGACAAGGAATTGTGTCTCATATCACACAGAAAGACCAAGGAAATTGTTCTGCAAGGAGTAGGAAAAGGAAGCCTGTTTGTAGCATATTTGAATTCTGCAAACAAGGAGAAAATTTGATGTTTCTACACAAAGGCATCAGAAAATGAAAGTATGCTTTGGCATAAGAGGTTATCTCACTTAAATCTCAAATACATTAATTCTTTAGTCAAAAGAGAATTAGTGAAGGACCTGCCCACACTTGAATTCTGCATAGAAGGATTGTGTGAGGCATGCCAGAAAGGGAAAATGAAGAGATCAAGTAACAAGAGTAAGGAATTCACTTCAATCACCAAACCACTACAATTGATTCATATGGATCTGTTTGGACCAGTAAATGTGATGTCCATGTCCAAGAAAAGATTTGCTCTAGTCATGGTTGATGACTTTTCAAAGTACACTTGGGTGGAATTCTTGCACTCAAAAGATGAAGCTAATGAGGTCATCATTGAAAATTTGAGAAGATTGGATAAAGGCCCTACACCAGTAGTTACCATAAGGAGTGATAATGGTACATAATTCAAAAATACTATACTCAATGAATTCTGCAAAGAAAAGGGGATCACTGGCCAATTCTCAGCCCCAAGAACTCCACAACAAAATGGAGTGGTTGAGAGAAAGAACAGGACTCTCATTGAAGCTGCAAGAACCATGTTAGCAGAAGCAAATCTACTAACTAGTTTTTGGGCTGAAGCTGTTAGAACTGCATGTTATACTCAAAATAGAACACTCATCACAAAACCAGTTAGAAAGACTCCTTATCACATAATGACAAATAGAAGACCATCTGTAAAGTACCTGCATGTGTTTGGAACTAAGTGCTTTGTTCTCAAAGATGATGTCAACAACCTTGGAAAGTTTGAGGCCAATGCATATGAAGGAATTTTTGTGGGATACTCTTTGGACAAAACTGTCTATAGAGTATATGTGATTGATCAACAAAAGATTATGGAAAGCACAAATGTGACATTTGATGATTTCAAATTCCCTGCTATGAATTTGGAAGGTGAGAATTGTGACACACTGAGATTTGAAAATGAAATAGAGCCTGAAACATTTGCAACTGAAAATGTTATCAATACTCATGAAGAGTCACATGTAGAGATCTCACATGGAACTAATGTGGAAAGAGAGAATGAAGATTTCAGTCATATTCAACTTGAGAATTCTCCACACAACCCTGGCACTTACTCAGGGGGAGATTCTCAAGGATCTGCAACAAATGGCAATCCCTTCAATTAGGAGGAAACATGTTCAAATGATAGAGATGGAGCTCATCAAACTAAATGGAATAGAGCTCACACAGCTGATCAAATCATTGGAAATCCTGATGAAGGTGTGAGGACAAGAAGAGCAACTATGAATGAATGCCTATTTGCTTATTTTCTGCTCAGAATGAGCCAAAAAGGATTGAAGAAGCCATGTTGGATCCAGACTGGATAATTGCCATGCAAGAGGAGTTAAATCAATTTGTGAGAAACAATGTTTGGGAACTAGTGCCACCACTAAAGGACAGATCAGTAATCGACACTAAATGGGTCTACAGTAATAAAATGGATGAACATGGAATAGTTTAAGAAACAAAGCAAGGTTGGTTGTAAAAGGCTATTCACAGGAAGAAGGCATTGACTATGATGAGACTTTTGCTCCGGTTGCAAGATTGGAAGCAATTAGAATTTTCCTAGCTTTTGCAGCACACTCAAATTTTAAGGTATATCAAATGGATGTGAAAAATGCATTCCTCAATGGTGAATTAGAAGAGGAAATATATGTGCAACAACCACCTGGCTTTGAAGATTCAAACTTTCCAGACTTTGTGTACAGACTCATCAAAGCATTGTATGGACTCAAACAAGCCCCTAGAGCATGGTATGACACCTTGTCAAAATTTCTTCTGGAAAATCAATTCACTAGATGAACTATTGACAAAACTCTTTTCTACAAAAAGCATGGTGAGGATATCATACTTGTTCAAATCTATGTAGATGATATCATTTTTGGGTCTACAAATGAAAAATTGTGTCAAAGGTTCTCTAAACTAATGCAAAGTGAATATGAGATGAGCATGATGGGAGAGCTCAATTATTTTCTAGGCCTTTAGATAGGTCAAAGGGATGATGGCATTTTCATAAGTCAAACAAAATACATCAATGACTTACTCAAAAGATTTGACATGCAAGACTGTTCAACTGCAAAGACTCCAATGTCTATAGCTACAAAACTTGATGAAGACAAGAAAGGAAAAAGTGTAGACATGAAGACCTACAGAGGAATGATTGGATCTCTCCTCTATCTCACAGCTAGTAGACCTGAAATAATGTTTTCCACATGTCTATGTGCAAGGTTCCAGGCAAATCCAAAAGAATCCCATCTCATTGCTGTCAAAAGAATTCTGAGATATCTCAAAGGAACACAATTCATGGGATTATGGTACCCTAAAGAAACAGGATTCAATTTAGTTGGATATTCAGATGCTGGTTTTGCTGGGTGCAGAGTGGATAGAAAAAGCACCTCAGGAAGCTGTCAATTTCTTGGACAGAGATTGGTGTCTTGGTTTAGTAAAAAGCAACAATCAGTTTCTACTTCCACACCTGAGGCTGAATATATTGTTGCTGGAAGTTTTTGTGCTCAAGTGCTTTGGATCAGGAATCAACTAAGGGACTATGGACTGGTGTTGGAAGGAATTCCTATCATGTGTGACAACACTAGTGCCATATCAATTATTGCAAATCCAGTCAACCATTTCAAGACAAAACATATTGATGTAAGGTATCATTTCATAAGGGAACATGCAGAAAATGGAGTAATAAAATTGTTCTACGTTCCTACACAAAGACAGTTGGCTGATATATTTACTATACCACTTGATGAAGCCACCTTCAACAAGTTGGTTAGTGAAATTAGAATGCTAAATTCTTCAGGATAAGTGGCCTAATAAATATATCTCTCCAACTGTTACAACAATTGTTTCACAGAAATAAACTCAAGTGATTTATCTAAGTGAAACAAAACTGGTGTATATTTATGAATATGTCAGTTACATTGTTGTACATGTTGTTAATAAATGTTTTAAAACTAACTTGGAACTATTTTCTTGTTCTGAGGAAGCCTGAAAAGAATTATTATGCTTGTGCATTATTAAATAACAAGTGCGATAATTAAAATTTCAGGAATATCAATTAAACTCATTTCTCTTTTTAGGATGAATAAATAACTTTTATTTATCTAAGAAATGTTGTTGATAAAGTATTATCTTGTTTTCCAAGTGAAAATAAAGTAATTTCTCAAAAACTGGAGCTTGTAGTTAAGTTGCCATTCTTTCTGACTTCTCGACTAAGTATTATTGAGAGTTCTCGAATCGTTCATTTCTGAGAGTTCTCGAATGTTTTGAGTTCTCGAATAGTTTATCCCTAGAGTTCTCGAATTGTTCATTTCTGAGAGTTCTCGAATGCTTTGAGTTCTCGAACAGTTCTTTTCCTGAGTTCTCGATCAAGTACTATTGAGAGTTCTCGAACCCTCAGAGTTCTCTACCATAGCTTGAATGAGTTCTCGATTGTCTTAGTTCTCGATCAAAGTCTGACAGTTCTCTATTAAAACAGCTTTACTCTTTTCTGAGTTCTCGATCACTAAAATCGATTACTATTCTAGTCGAGTTATTTGTATCATTTAAATAGCAAAGTGGATCTAACATTTCATTTCTACGCTTAACTACAAACTCAAAGAAACCCTTTTATTTCAACTGTTATTCTTGCACTCTTCTCTCTCTCTCTAAAACTTCTGTCCCTTCTCTTCTCTATTTCTATACACTAACTCCATGGCATCCTCAAGTTCAGTCTCAACTGGAGTATTTGTCATTCCCGAAACAAACTTATTGGCTATCTCCAGAGATGCTGACGCAAAACCTCAATACAAATGTTTCACCAAGTTTCTAATAGACTCATACCTAAAAGAAGCCTTATTAGCAAACCCAACTCTTTACCTAGACATTCTTAAACAATTTTGGGCTACTGCAGACTGGGAAAACATAGCTTTGGAAAATGGAAGGTCAAAAATAGTTGTAACCTGCAAAATCCAAGGAGTAGATATCAGTTTTGATGAAGAAGATGTTAATAGAAGCTTAAAGATTCAAACTGCAGAGTTTAATGATGAGCCAACTGATGAAGATTTACTGGACTTCCTAGAGATTATAAGGTACTCAGATTCTGTGAACAAGGAAGGGGAGAGGTTCAAGCTGGGAAAAATCAATAAGAAATTCATGAGAAAGGAGTGGTCATTTTTGTTCGACATAATCCTAAGAGTCTTCACCTGCAGGAAGACAGGATTTGACCAGGTTAGCCTCATTTCTATGAAGCTGGCCTACTCATTGGCCTACAATCAAAGGCTCAATGTTGGAAAGCTAGTTCTTGGGGAGCTCATAACCAGGATTCCCAAGAAAGGTAATGAGATTTTCTTTCCTCGCTTTATTCAATTAATTCTCAATAATAAGAATGCTAATTTAATTGAATTGCCTGGAATGAACAAACAAAGAATTGGCTATTCCAAATCCATGTCAAAAATAATTTTTGCTACATTGGATAGGAGAAACACAGTGAATGTGCCCCTTCAAATAACACCTCACATGCTGAGTGTATTTAGGGGGTACCCACTTGTGCAGCCTAAATATGGTTATCTTGATGCAGTAGGGGGTCCTAAGGCTGTAGAATAACCTAATGCACCTAACCCAAGGACCCCTAACCCAACTGCTAGCCCTTCTGTGAATCCTTTAGATGGTAGTCAACCAACCTCTACATCCTCTCAACAGGGTGTAGTTGTAAAGAAGAAAAAGGAGAAAACTATTAAGAAAAGAACAATAGAAACTGTTGAAGAAAGTGATGACATTTTAGATGAGTCACCTGTGGAGCCTTTAACCAGGAGGAAGAAAATTAAAAAGGCCACAACAGACCACTCTACATCCTCTCAACAGGATGTAGAGGTTAACAAGGGACTAAACCTACTCCTAGGTGCACTTTCTCAACAAGGTGCACCTATTGAAATTGGGAGCCAGCCGACTCCACCCTGTACAGAGTCTGCACCATTGCAGGAATTCACTCCTGTCAATGTAGAATCTTTAGTTGAAAAGGAGACACTCTGTGCACAAGTAGGATCATCTCTTGAAACTTCCCCATTTTCTCAAGGGGAGTTGCCAATACTCAGCTCTATCCACAATCTCTCTTCAACCCCTCAAATTTCTTCTCAACCAGCTGTGTCTAGCCAAACACACAAGGTTGTTGATCATCAGGATTCTCATGTCCCTGGTGAGCCCCATTCAAGTGACTTGGTGCATGACACCTTGCTCACCACTCAGGAAATACATTTAGATGGTGAGGGAATGGATGCTGAGGCATATCCTGATGACACCATCAAAGCCACAAAGGTTTCAGGAGTTTTTACTTAAGACTCTGTGGGGGCTCAGGCATTCAATAGCCAAGTGTCTTCACAGACATTGGGAAATCTGGGGGACCTTCACACCATGCAAATGGCATCCCCTGGACACTCCCCAGTCATTCAAAGACTGTCTCCTCAGGAGAAATCTCCTATCCATCCAGTGTCTAGAGAATCATATGAGAAATTGGATGAGGAAATAGACACTGAGGGGACCACTATAACAAGTGGCCCTAGCTCTCACTCTTTGTCACAATGGCTGGAACCTGTGCAACATGACAGGGATTCAGGACCATCATCTCTTGGTGGGTCACTTTCTGATGAGAAACTAAAGGAGTTATATGGAGATCAATTAGAGGGATTCTATCACATTGCTCAGCAGCTTGTGACTTCTCATCTGCCAAACAAAGACTATGCTGCAATTATGCTTGAATATGCTAAGGATCAAGTGTAATTAAAGGAGAAAAATGTTGATCTAGCTGGAAATGCAGAAAAAAATGTGGATGCCTGGCTGGATGGTAAATCTGCAGTTAGTATGGAGGAAGCTTTGGAGTGGACAAGGAAGAAATATCTTACTTCTCTTGGGTCCTGTGAGAAAACCTTCACTCCAAGTCCTATATATGATGCAATTCACGAAGCTGCCAAGGTTCAGCTTCAGTCCAACCACTACCTTGCCAAGGGAGTTCAATCTGAAATTCAAAATCACAGAACCAAGGTAGAGGGTACATTGCTGGCTATTGAAAACAAGATCAGGTCTGGAGGAATGTATGGGGGCAGTGCCAAGGGAGATTCTGTGAAGACTTCACTTCTCAATTGCAAGATGGATTCCCTAGAGAAAGTGTTTAAGGAAATGGTTCACAGTAACACAGCCATCCTAGATAATCAAAGGAAAATCAACAATATGGTTGAAGTATTGTACAAAAATAGGCATGCAGACAGGCTGCCTGAGGATGTGCCCATTCACACCTTGTCTCCATTTCAAGTGGATCTGTACTACCAGTCTAAGGCCAAAGATGAAGCTGCCAAGGCCTCCACTATTGATACTTTAAATGCAAGAGTGGATTCTCTCACATCCACAATTTCTCAAGTTATCTCATATATTCAAAGTCTTCAAAAGCAGTTTGTTAATTCCTCTGCCAGTCAAGGGACTTCACTTGCCAGCATTTTAACATAACTCACTTCTCTACAATCCCTCATCTCCAGACTGGGCACACCTAGTCAGGCTCCTCCAGAAAACATGCCAACTCAAATCAAGCCAAGTCATTCTTCCTTTCTCCACAGTCAAGATATCAACCCTAAGGGGGAGAAGAAAAAGAGAGAAGAGATAGAGGCTGAAAGGCAAAAGGCAGTCATGAGAAAGCTCAGGAGTGAAATTTTAAAGCCCAATTCTGACAAGGATTTTCTTGACCTTCTGCATCATATCAAAAAGCAAGTCAAGGGAAATCATTGGAGTTATAAGAAGATGCTTGACAATGCTATTGTTGCAGTGATGGGAGGTAAGTTTGAACAGAATGGATAAATGTTCAAAGAGCCACTCATTCAAATGGAGTCTGGTTACTTTAAAGTCTCAGTTGCTCTATTCCAAAGGCTCTCATATACTGAACTGGAATGTTTGTACAAGGCAGTGGAGTTGGTAACCCAGGAAGATGAGGAATTGAAGAATCAAATTTTGGGGCCTCTCCTACCTCATGCTCTACTTGAATCCTACTGTAGTCCAGATGGTGTGATGTATATGGCTAGAGGAGAGAAGCTTGCTCACTTTAAGATTCCTCAACATCTCAATTCAGGAAACAGAAGTCAAATCATAAATCTGATTGATTTGATTGAAAAGAAAAAGGTTAAACAAGTTGAGGACAATGTGATAGTGGAAAAGATGAAGAAGTTTATCAAAGATCAACTATCTGATTTTGCAAATGAAGAATTGAAAAATCAAAAGAAAGATGATGATGACAAGGATCAGGACAAGAAAGACAAAAAGCCTGAATCCAGGAGTGATAAGGATGAAAAGAAGGAGAGCAGGGAAAAGGATAATGCAGAAAAGAAGAAAAGAGATAATTCTGAAAAGGAGAAACAGTATCAAAGGAGAAATCCTTCTAAACAGCAAGGTGTTGGTACTCACTCTAGCACACCTACCAAATCTCAGGGTACTAGTGTGATATCAACAGTTTCTGAAACTGCAACTGCCATCAAATCCAAATCTCCAAGAAGGATGTTCATGAAAGTAACTGCACATGGAGTAATAAGGAGGGAAATTAAAAAGGGCCAGTCAAGGAAATTGAATCCAAGTCAATATCTGAAAGTCAACACTGCCACAACAACTAAATTCAAGAATTCTACTAGCTCATTGCTAGTAAGATGTCCTAAGTGGAGAAAACAACTCATTGTTCATGATAAAGGTCTACTAATTAAACCTATTCAAGAAATTGCTGAAATTGACAAGGTGAAGATCAAACAGTGGAAGGCCAACAGAATTGTCAAAGTAGAAATCAGAGACAAGAGGATGTTTGTTACAAATATTGATGGAGAAGAAAAAGGTTTTCATCATGACAACAATAATGCTACCACTCATGACATTAAGAGAATGATTAGCCTTTTTGACAAGAGAAGCATGATTAACAAGTTGAGAATGATGGAAATGGCTCAGTATTTAGAAAAGAAGTATCAGAAAAAGCTTGACAAGGTAAGGTACATGGAGGAGATGGTTGAAAAGAAAAGGAAGGAGGAGGAGAGAATAGAGAAATTGTCTGAAGAGCTGAGAAGGCAGGGAAAATGCAGGGTGTTCAATGACCCTGATAGAATTGAGTTTAAACTAAGAAGTGGATCCATAATCAAAATCAGGCTGAAGTTTATTCAAGACTATCATATGCAAGCTCTCAAGATTGCTGCTGACATGTTAAAGGATTCTATCTTGATAGAGGAAGTTATGGCCAGGCAACAGCTTTTGGAAATCATTGAAGAACATAAGTCAAGGGAAGAAAGAGAAAGAAAAGAGAAATATGACCAGGCAGCTCACCAACAACAAAAACAAAATAGGTAGGCTTGATATCTTGTATTAATTTGTAAAATTCATCATTTCCCAAATTGGGGGAGATTGTTGGACTTAAATCAAGCCTAGCCTATTTAATTATCTGTCTTGCTGTAACATAGTCTCTACTTCTATAATAGTGTAGTGACTTAGATATTCTTGTTTAAAATTGCAGATAGAAGTCTACTCAGTCTGTTTCTCAATTGTAAATAGAGTCAAAATAAAGTCTGTTAGAAGATTCAAGCTGAATCATGCAACAAGACAAAGAAGGCTGTGGAGAAATAAAGGAAGACATCTGAGAACTTTATCAAGGCAATTACTCAGTCGAGAAGTCTACTATTCGAGAAGTTAGAACTGTGGAAACATTTCGAGAAGTCTCAAAACACACTCAACTGCTCAGTACTCGATTGAGAAGTCAGACATTCGACAAGTCAAGTATTGAAGCTATTCGAGTAGTGTTAATTATGAATCATTCGAGAAGTGAGAAAAATAAATCAATTCGAGAAGTTAGCAAAAGGAGCATTCGAGAAGTGGTAAAGCTCAGGCATTCGAGAAGTCACAATTTCAAATGTACATTCGAGAAGTCTAGCCTGATCGAGAAGTCATCAAATAGAGTATACGATCGAGAAGTCTAGTCATTCGAGAAGTCAATCATTCAAAGACCAATCGAGTTGTCACAGCCAGTACTCAATCGAGAAGTCAATCTCTGTGACTTCTCGAATTAATTCAAACAGAGTACTCGACTGCACCAAGGAGCTATTTTCAAGGAAAATTGTAGAACATGTCAGATAATTCTAAAGCTCTGTTTTTACAGGATAAGTCAAGCCTGCAAAGATAGAGACAAGTCTACAATAAAGCTGGGAAGTCAGTCAAGACAAAAGACAGAAGAGATAAGGCTGGATGTAGCAGACTGTCACAGTAGTGTGTTAGCTAGAAATAGATATCAGTCAAATGTAAAGCATGTCTTGTCTATTTCTAGTTATAACTAAACTATCTTATGTGAGCATGTGCACAAGACATGTTGTATATATACTTTATGTCCAGCCACATTTAATAGTGTCTTGAGTAATTTTACAATTGTAATCGTCCTAGAACAAGAAGCTGAAATTCAATTTGAATTTCAGATTGTAGCAAAGATTCTTTCTAATACAAATTAGATTAAAAGTTACATCATGTCTTTATTTTCATGTTCTATGTTTTGATAAACACTCAACCTGTTTAAAATTCATTCATAGAATCACAGTTCATCTATCTTTCGTAAGTTCATCAAAGAGTGGAAAAAGAAAAAGAAAAGGTTGAAGTATACATTCACCCCCCTGTAAACTTCTGAGTTCATAATTCCTAACACCTACAATCAAAAGTCATACTGAGTGCTTCTAAAAAAGTCATACCGAATTTACTTGAAGAAAAGTCATACCAAGTTTCTGAAAAGGTCATACCGAGCTTGAAAGACAGAGTGTCTAAACTTGTAATAATGTAACCTATGTAACTCAACTAAAGAAAATATACTTAACCGGAAGACAATCAAGAACAAGAAGTCACAAGTAAATCAATGCAAAATGAAGACAAGGTAATTGATACAATTCAACATGTTAAATATGATCAATCAAAGAAGAAATCATTGGAAGAAGTTCAAGTGAAAGTTGTTCATGCCTCAGTGATTTGTAACTTAAAGATTCAAGATCATAACTATCAGTATCAATAAGGCTAATTGATTTCAAGTGAAGAAGAAAGAAAGCAACAATTAGAAAGCCACATTACTAATTGAATATAGTAATCTATTCAGAAGCAAGAACCCTATCAAGACTAGTCACTTATGAACCAGACCATTGCATCAAGTGTCAGGACATTGATAGCAAGTTTATGTCAGTAGTAGAGTTCCATGTTCAAGAGCTTGTTGAAGAATATAGAAGACGAGAAGAAATCACAAGTTCAAGATGTTGCATTGAAGTTTTAAGTTGAAGCCCAGAATTTCTCTAAGTACTTACTAGGGAACCTATGTAGAAATTCATATCTAGAAATTCTAGATAAGTTTCTACTTAGAGCCAAGTAGAAATTCTGGAGGTGGAAATATTTTCTAAGTACACAAGGAAGCTATCTCGAAATTCCTATGTAGAAGTTCTACTTGAAGTTTCGAGATAGAACCTAAGTAGAAATTCCTATGTAGAAGTTCTACTTGAGTTTCGAGATAGAGTAAGTAGAAATTTCCATGTAAAAGTTCTACATAGAGGACAGTTTCAAAATGACACATGGCATCATCCGGTTGGACGATTTCTAAGCTTTCAAGGCAAGATAAGATTTACGTGGACAACATTGGGCCACTCATATCTTATCTTTTGAAGACTACAAGTCATAGATTACAAGTAGTATAAATAGAAGTACTTGTGTAACTTTTGAAAAAGAGCAATATTAAGAAAAACACTTGTAAAAGAGAGAGAGATTATTCATAGAGCTTAGTATCATTTACTACCCTCTTTACTTGTGTTGTACTATTGTAATGAATGTTGTAGCAACCCTTTCAAGTCATATATAAGACATATATTACTTGAATCATTGTGTTCATTTATTACATAGTATTTATTTCTTCATAAAGTTGAAAAGTTATATTCACCCCCCCCCCCTCTACAACACATTTGGACCTAACAATTGGTATCAAAGCCTTATGTTTGACATACAAAACATAGATCCTTGTGTTTGGTAGAGAATTGTGAGTTTCCATTTCCAGATCTACTTTTCAAGCTTTTCTTTAAAAGTGTGCTTTAATTCGTTTATCAGTGAAAACTCATCCTAAAAATTATTTAAATATTCCAGGTGTGATTATTTAGCTTGGGTGGATTTTAGATAATTTTTGTGAATTATTCTGGGTATTTTGGTTTGTGGTGTTCTTCACGTATTCATCACTGTTCTTGATAAAGAAGACAAACTCAGCAACTTTTGATTTCCTTTTCAAAAGACAAAAAGTGAAAAAAGTTTTATTGGCTTTTGATTGGACAACATACTCACTACACAAAAAGAAATTACAGAAGACTCTGTACCTATCACGTGGGTGTTAGGTGAGTTAGGTGAGTTAAGACACAAAAGTCAAAAAGTGTGAAAAATAATATTGTTTATTCAATATTAAAAGTGACCTGCAGCAAATTTTCTCTAAGGACAAAAGTTCTACATAGAATTTCTACTTAGAAATTTCGACTTGAGCATAGTTTCTACTTAGTGAAAATTTCGACTTGGACAGGATTTTTACTTAGTGAAATTTCGACTTAGGCGAAAGTTCTACATAAATTTTCTACATAGCCTCTTGGGTACTTAGAAATTTTTGGTGACCAGGATTTGAACTTTGATTTATTCTGAGATAATTCGATTTTCTTTTAATTATTACTCAAGTAATAAGAAAAGTTTATTATCTCTACTCTAAATCTACATTAAGATGGCACCTAAAAATCAATTCAAGATTCCAATGTTCAACCGAGATCACTATGAAGAATGGGTTTTGAGAATGAAACTCTACCTTGAGTCCGTTAATCCTGAATATTTGGAAGTCCTTATCAAGGGTAAATTTGTTCTGATGGTTGTTGTTCCTGAGCATATGGAAGGAGATGTGATTGTACCACAACGGTCTGAGCCTAAAAAGGCAGCGGACTTTTCAGATGCTGATAAGGAGCAAATAGCTTTGGATACGTCTGTACGACAAACCTTGATGGAATCCCTAGATCATGAAATGTTTAATGTAGTCAAAGGACTAACTACAGCTAAGAAGATTTGGGATAAAATAGAGGTCGTCATGGAAGGTACCGCTGAGGTCAGAAGCAACAAAATACTTATACTCAAGATGGAGTATGACACCTTCAGAATCAGAAAAGGTGAAAGCATAACAGATGTCTATCTAAGATTCAGTCAGTTAGTGTTGGATTTGAATATGAGAGGTATAACTCTCCCCATAGTTGAAGTCAACACGAGATATCTAATGAACCAGCCGAAGAGCATTGAGCATAGAGTCTACGCCGTAAGAGAAACCAGATATTTGCATACAACTTCTCTGGAAGAATATTATGGAATTCTAAAGACCTAAGAGCTGGAAACCCTTCAAGATCAAGCATGGGACAATGATTCAAAAGGAAAGGAAGCTGCATTAGGATTAGTTGCTGATGATGAAGTGTCTAAAAAGGCAGTAGTTGCAGAAAAACCTAGGTCATCGCCTGCACCACATCAAGTTGATAATGATAATGAGTGCACCTCTAATAGTGATGATGACTACTTCACCCAAGAAGAGCTGGACAACATGGATGATAGTGTCGTGGCCTACATGGCAAGAAAGTTCAGCAATATAAGATTTAGAAAGAGTAACCGACCACATAGAAAATCTTCATCTTCCTATCGGGTTACTAAGGGTGGTGGTAGCTCTTCAGGTTACAAAGGGAAAGGCAAGAGTTCCAGCTACAAATCTCCTTTGGATTTTAAAATGAAGTTCAAATGCTATAACTGTGGTAAAGCTGGACATTTTGCTACAGACTGCAAGAAGCCGAAACAGACCTATCCCAAAAAGACTTATGAAGCCCTCAAAAGCAAGTATGAAGCCCTGGCGAAGGAAAGACATGGAAATGAAGCTTTAGTTATAACAGAAGGTAGAGCTTGGAATGATTCAGATGAGGAAGAAGTTACTCAAGCAACAAACTTTGCCCTCATGGCTGAGACATCAGAACCAGAGGGCATTAAGCGAAACAGAAATAAAGTTATATGGGTGCTAAATAGTGGAGCATCGAGGCATATGACAGGAAACAAGTCCCTGCTTACAGAGTTGGTTATGAAGGTTGGCCCTTATGTCACCATTGGATATGACAGCATAGGTGTGACAAAGGGATATGGCAAATTGAAAACTGGTAATGTCATCATTGAAGATATTTTCTATGTTGAGGGATTGAGACACAATCTGTTGAGTATCAGTCAATTTTGTGACAAAGGATACGAAATTGTCTTCAATAAGAAAGGTGTATCAATGATTCACATTAAGGAAGGTTCGTTGGCTTTGAGAGGAGTTCGAAAGGCAGATCTGTTTGTTGCTGATATGGATTCGGCAAACCAGAATGAAGTCACATGTTTCTACAGCAAAGCTTCAGATGATGAAAGCTGGTTATGGCATAAAAAGCTATCTCACTTAAACTTTAAAACAATAAATTCTCTCGCAAGGCGAGAATTGGTGAAAGATCTACCTCAAATGAAGTTTACTTCTAAAGGACTCTGTGAAGCCTGTGAAATGGGAAAGTCCAAGCGATCGTCGCATAAGAGTAAAGAAATTTCTAGTATCACTGAGCCTCTTCAACTTCTACATATGGATTTATTTGGCCCAGTAAATGTCCTATCATTATCTAGGAAAAGATATGCATTGGTAATCGTGGATGACTTCTTTAAGTATACGTGGGTATTGTTCGTTATGACAAAAGATGAAGTACCTTTCAAAATCATTGATCACATCACTGAAATTGAGAATGTTTCAACACTCACTGTGAAGACGATTAGATCAGACAACGACACTGAATTTAAAAATGCAATACTGAATGATTTCTGTGTTTCTAAGGGAATACGTCATCAATACTCAGCCCCGAGAACTCCACAGTAGAATGGAGTAGTTAAAAGGAAGAACAGAACATTGGTTGAAGCAGCAAGAACTTTGTTGTATGAATCAAAACTTCCTCTATACTTTTGGGCCGAAGCAGTGAGTACAGTTGTTACACTCAGAATAGAACCCTGATTATAAAAGATAAAGAAAAGACACCATGTGAACTAATGAATAACAGAAGACCCACAATCAAATACTTTCATGTCTTTGGAGCTAAATGTTATGTACTTATAGACGATGAAAAACTAGGCAAGTTTGAAGCAAAAGCTCGTGAAGGGATATTTGTTGGGTATTTTACAGATATAGTGGCAGCTTATCGGGTATTCTTAGTGAATGATCAAAAAGTGATTGAAAGCTACAATGTCAGATTTGACGATACCAAACTCCCATCAATTTCTAAAGATACTAGTGAACCTGAGTCCCTAAAATTTTAGAATCTGGACTTGGATGAAGTTGAGGATGGATCTGAGTTAGTTATTACGTCAAATATACCAAGTGTTCGTGAAGAAATACCTGAGTATAATGAACAATCCAACTCTACGAGATCAGAAGGGATTTCTTTCGCACGTTCTGGCAATAACTCAGGGGGAGTAAATAGCAGCTCAAGGACAAGTGCTCAAGACTCAAGGAGAAATGACACTAGTTCTGTAGGAGCTGGCATTAACTCAGGGGGAGTTAGTAGAAATAACACAAGTAGTCAACTCAACAATTCAGAAAATCAAACCGAATCATCAAGACAATTACCAAGAGAACGGGTATGGAGTAGAGACCATCCGTTTGAATTAATTATTGGTGATTCGGATGCTGGTGTGACTACTAGAAGAACTACAAGAGCTGACATGGCTAATATCTGCTTGTACTCTAGGTTCTTGTCCAAACATGAACCTAAAGAAATAGAAGAAACGCTTGGTGATACTGATTGGGTGATTGCAATGCAAGAGGAGCTCAATCAGTTTGAAAGGCAGAAATTTTGGAAACTGGTACCCCGACCAAAGAACAGATCAGTAATTGGAACTAAGTGGGTATTCAGAAATAAACTGGATGAAGACGGACTTGTAACAAGAAACAAGGCTCGTTTGGTAGCGAAAGGTTACTCTCAACGAGAGGGAATCAATTATGATGAGACCTACACTCCAGTTGCAAGACTTGAGGCAGTCAGGATGTTTTTGGCCTTTGCAGCACACAAGAACTTCAAGGTTTTTCAGATGGATGTGAAAAGTGTCTTCCTGAATGGAGAGCTAGAAGAAGAAGTGTACCTGAAACAGCCACCTGGCTTCATTGATCCAGAACTTGAAGATTTTGTCTATCTTCTCTTCAAAGCTGTCTATGGCCTCAGGCAAACCCCAAGACGATGGTATGAAACCCTATCCTTGTTCTTAATTGAAAGTGGTTTTACTAGGGGAGTAATTGATAAAACATTGTTCTATAAAAATGTAAAAGGTGATTTAATACTTGTTCAAGTCTATGTGGACCATATTATTTTTGGGTCATCTAATGAGCGCTTGTGCGAGAGATTTTCCAAGTTAATGCAGTATGAGATAAGCATGATGGGGGAGCTGTCCTTCTTCCTTGGATTACAGATCAGTCAAAGAAAAGAAGGAATCTTTATCTCTCAGTCAAAGTATATCAAAGATTTACTCAAGAAGTACAATCTAGAAGATGCATCAGCAGCTAAGACTCCCATGGCAACGGCCACGAAGCTTAATGAAGAAAAATCAGGTAAACCAGTTGACATCACAAGCTATTGAGGTATGATTGGCTCACTTCTCTATTTAACTACAAGTAGACCCGATATCATGTTCGCAACTTGTTTGTGTGCAAGGTTATAAATGGATCCTAGAGAGTCACATCTCATAGCAGTCAAACGAATCTTTAGGTATCTCAAGGGCACACCAAATCTAGGGATTTGGTACCCAAGAGATACAGGTTTTAATCTAATAGGCTATTCGGATTCAGACTATGCAGGTTGCAGGATTGATAGGAAAACCACATCTGGTGCTTGTCAATTCCTAGGCAGAAGATTGGTGTCCTGACAAAGTAAAAAGCAACATACAGTATCTACTTCTATGGCTGAAGCTGAGTACATTGCTGCTGGAAGTTGTGTAGCTCAAATACTGTAGATGAGGAACCAATTGAAAGATTATGGCATGGAACATAAGAAGATTCCAATTATGTGTGACAACACTAGTGCCATTGCCATGACTAATAATCCTGTAGATCACTCTAGAACCAAGCACATAGATATCAGGTATAATTTCATAAGAGAACATGTTGAGGAGGGGACTGTGGAGTTACATTTTGTACCCACAATGCAACAAATTGCAGATATATTCACTAAACCTCTTGATGAAGTAACATTCAATAGTATGGTTGGAGAATTGGGGATGCTTAACACAAGTTAGTAAATCCTTCTATCTGTAAAATCCCAGTTTTGATCATGTACATATGTTTTTCTTTTTCTTATTGTTATTTGTCTAGTTGAAAACATATGTAAATAATCTATAAAATTGCTCAAAATATCACTTCTGCATGTTATTTAATCATTATGGACTTAGACTTTAAAATGTTTAATTAATGATTATTATATGTTGTATGTTGTGTTATTTTTCATGAATTCATCGCGCATTGAGTGAAATTATTAGTAAAAACTTTGAATTTATGCTCATTTAATTGCATGAACATAGGGGGAGTTAAATTCATATATCTCTAAATTTGTCATGATTTTTAGATGGATTTTTCTATGTTTTTCATGTAATTGTTTTTAAAAGAGAGGCCTTACAATTGTCAAGGAATGTTTTTGTTACTGGTTATGTTTAAAAAAATCCTTGAATTGGTATTTATTTTAATTTGGCAAAATTTAATTATTGTTTTTCTTGAAAAATTGCAAAATTTTACTAAGTATCTTCAAAATTTCGAGATAGGGTCTATCTCGAAACTCATCTCGAAATTTGACTTGAATTTCGACTTTGAGCTTCCAGGAGTGAAGTTTTGAAAATTCTAAGTCTGGGAAGAATTTCGAGTTACAGTCTATCTCGAAAATCATCTCGAAGTTTGACTTGAGGTTCGACTTCGAGTTCCCAGTATGCCTATTCAAAATTATACCGTCTTCAAAATTTTCGAGATAGAGTCTATCTCGAAACTCATCTCGAAGTTCGAGATAGAGTTCCAGGTGTGAAAATTTTGAAGAGTCTAAGTCTATGAAAATCTTTCGAGATAGTGTTTATCTCGACATTCATCTCAAAATTCGACATACATTTCGAGATAACTCATATCTCGAAACTTATCTCGAAGTTCGACTTAATGTTCGAGATAGAATTCCCTGGTAGTGCTTAGAATTTATTTTGGGGGTTAAGGGAATTTCGAGATAACTCATATCTCGAAACTTATCTCGAATTTCGACTTGAAGTTCGAGATGGGTTTTCCCTGGAGGTTTTATGCTGTTTATTTGGTTAAGTGAATATATTTCGAGTTAGGCTCTATGTCGAAACTCAAGTTGAATTTCGACATAGAGTTCGACTTAGATTCCCCTGTGCGTACTTAAGATTTTTTACTCATTTTCACAAGGGTATTTTTGTCCTTTCACTCTAATGTCTATATATATATATACATCTCTAACCCAATTTTACTTTCACTTTTACCTATTTCTTTTAACCTAATTATTTACAGCAACCCCCCCCCACCCTACCCTGCGATTTCATTATCACAGCCCTGTTCTTAATTTTTGTGTCTAATCTCATACATATCACGAACTACTGCCCATTTTTTTCTTCTTCATTCTCTGTCTGCATCATTTATATTGTGTGCATTTTGCGTTATTGGGTCGTCACTATTCGTCTTCGATTTGATATATATACACGCTACTATACAGACACTTTCACACATATGCATTGCAGACTTGGCTTGGTTATTCCTGTGTAGTGGTTTGCTTATTGATTGTGTTTGATTTCACATTGTTTATTTAAATTCCGTAGTTTAATTACCAGTTAGGCCTCTTCGTCTTATTTGTTAATTACAATGAATTTACTTGTATTTGTTTAATCTCCTTGCTTAGTTGTCTGCATTGTTTGTTTATTTTCCACAAAAATCCAATTAATTCAAGGAAATTTTTTCAAAAATGGCTCACTAATTTTCACTTGTTAAAAACAATTTTTATAATATTTCTACGGAAATTGGTGATCAACTTCTGCGTTTCAAGTGTTGGGTACGATTTCTCAATTTGTACTCCAAAACTAGTACTGCTTTTACTGCTAAACCAACACTGGTCCATGAGGCTTTACAACAATTATGGACTAGTGCGGTCACTTTTGGGAGTAACTCGACCCCCTATGGTTTTAGATTTACCTTGGCAGGTCAGAATTATGAGGTTACAGAGGCGGTTTTCAATCGAGTTCTTGGTTTCCCAGTCCGGGATTCTTATGACCCTGAACCTACAGCGGCCGAGCGCCTGCAGTTTTTTGAGGAAATTGGATGTTATCCACCTAATGGACTAATATCCACTTCCAGCATTCAAAAACAATTCTTTCATGTGGAATGGAATTACTTTTTCGAAGCTATTACTAGATGTTTTCGTGCATGAGAAAGAGATTTTTATCAAATTCCAATTCCTATGCAAATTTTTGGTGTTTGCCTAGCCCGTGAACTCAACATTAATTATGGAAGGATCATTCTTTCTGAAATAGTGGCAACGATGGGATCACCTGCTACCAGGGACATTACAACTACCGATGTTGTCTGCTGGTATCATCGTTTTTTACAAATGCTTATTAATCATTTAGTACCGAATAATGCTTTATATGTTAGGCAGGCATTTGTTAGGAGTCTCACCTCTGCATCTCTTAGTATGGGTACTAAGTCACTGACTACTATTGCTAACCAGGATAAACATCAGGGTAAACCTATGTCTATTCTTGAGAATATTTAAGTGTGGCTTTCTTATGATGCAGGTGTTATTTCTCTTGCGGGGACTTCACAAATATCATCACATGCTCAGAATCCATCTGCTCATACTGACGCATTTCAAGTGATTCCTGACGAGCATCTTAATGAAGACCAAGATGATGGCCAATCTCTCAGTCAATTCTCAACCGGGTATAGGGAGCAGCAACCGTCTCCAAGGTCAACACATGCTGATTCTGATCCCTTTGCTGGACAAGGTAATGAAGGAAGTACTTTCTTTGAACATGAGCAAGTCTCTGCTCACACTACTAATACTTCTTCTTCCTCTAATTCTGATTCTGTGGTCCAAGATTCTGCTAACCCGCAGGATCTATCCCAGGGTGATAGCCATATTTCTGAGTCTGATTCCCTAGCTTCTGCCCTTTCACCCCTGTTGACGAGAGCTAAAAGGCCGGCATCTGTAGAATTAGGTGAGGATTCTGATGAGAGTGACCCCGAAGTGCAGCCAGTTATAAGGAAGCGAGCCAAAATTTCACAAGCTGCTACTTCAACAGCCCAGTCCAAACCTAGAGCGTCTCTCACAACCACTCCACCTCACGTGAGTGGTTCTCTCATTGCACATTCAATACCTAGGATTTTTGGTGAGGATTTAGTGCCTTTTGAAGAGCCTGTTGCTTCAGTTGGGCCAGAAGTTTCAACTGCTTCTAAAGTACCTTCACCGGTACGTACTGATGTTGCGGAGAGGATTGGTTCTCCTGTTGTACATGAACACTCTACAGCCTCTCAACCTGAGATTCCACCTCAGGACAAGACAGGATCCTTAGATCCCATAACTGCTACTAATGTTACTTATCCAGTTTCTGCAGGTACTTCTTTTAATCTTAGTCATGTTGTTGAAGACATACACGAGTGTGAGACAGAGAGTGTGTGTGAGCGATTAGGGAGTGAGGGACCTTCATTTTTAAGGCCCGAAACTGAGCTACAAACACTAACAGAACGATCTTTAGAGCGAGAACACCTAAGCCAAACACCTTCCCTAGTTCTTGAAAATCTTGATACTCGTATGACAGCATTTGAAACTCAGATGAAGCAGTTCGGGCAGTCGATGGGGCAGTTGGGGGTCAATGTTGGAGATAACATGAGAGCTCTTGATGACTACGAGGTAAGAATGACAAGTCAAGCTACAGCTTTAGACGAAATGACGAACAAAGTGAATGACTTGGGCCATGCTGGTGGTGTCTTGGGCAGTACTCTGTATGACAGAATGGGCAGCGTCGAAAGCGTTCTGCATACCATGGCAACGGAGGTCAGCAGAATGATGTATGCAGTTAGACATTTAGTTCCCCCAGAGTGCTTTGCTGAACAATACAATCAACCTCCCCCGGATGATGGTGGTGCTGATGGTGCTGGTGGTACTGCTGCTGCTAGTGGAGCTGGTACTGGACCTTCTGGCTTTGGTTTTGGTGGTTCCTATACTGCTGAAGGATCTGGTGCTCAAGGTGGTATTCCGGATAACTCACCTAAGGGGGAGAGAGGAAATGAGACGACATAATAGTCACTGCTGATTGAAGAAGAGATTGATCTAGTGAAGGAAAATGAGCCAATGACTGATGAGGAGGCTCAGAGGAAGAGAAAGGGTAAAGCAGTGGTGGTTGAACAAGAATATCCATTCACTGACTTTGGTGCTCGATAGGAAGAAGTACATGATGATTCTGATTCTGATATGAAGGACGTACCTCTGGCACATGCTATTAAGAGATCCTTGGAGGAACAAGGTGGAGGTGCTGGGGTGTCTACTGAAGAGATTCATGTTGACGAAGAGACCCTGAAAGCTCAACAGTTAGCCTTGGATCAAGCTCAGTTCTTTAAAATGAAGATGATGCAAGATAAGGCTGTTTTCCTTGAGAAGTAAGTGGAGCTCAAGGAAAAGCAGTATGATCATGAGCTTGCCAGATTAACTGATCCTTAGGTTGATTTGGACAAATGAAGGATTGGACAAAAATGGGACGATGCAAGGAAGATACTAATGGGGACGTGTGCAAATGGAATTTGTAACAAGGAGGCAGATGAGTTGTTCTACAACTTGAAATTGAAGAATCCACTGACTGTGGACTACATAAGTGCTTTAAAGAGGATAATTTCTAAATACCGTGTTGGATATAAAACGGTGGTCAAGGAGTGACTAGTCATTTTGTCCTTAGTTGATGGAGCCCCAATGTCTTTCATGTACGTGGATGATCAATTCATGTCGAGAAGATCTGCGTCAGAGTTGTTCTTGCTAGCAACTAAAATTCAATAGTCTCAAGCTGAGGAACTTATCATTCTATACAGAGATCAGTTAATGCAGCTAGCAGAGGACAAGGGACCAGAATTCTCAGCAAATCCAGATGTTGTTCGAATAGTGGTAGATGGAAGAATGAAGAGGGTTAGTAAAGAGGAAAATGATCTACTGGCTTTATCAGTGGAATCTCTAAAAGCTGTCTGTAGACAAATGATGAGTAAGAGATTCACCTCTGACATTAAGGAAAAATCAGTGGAGTTCATTGAGAAAATAATATTCAAGAAGTGCAACGAGATATGGAAATGTGATATCGTTGCTCCAAATCCTCTAGATAATGTGAAGATTGATCCAGAGCTTATGGAGAGAAAATAGAATATTCTACAAGCTGTGAAAAGTGTAGATGAAGCTCTGACTCTTCCTTCTAGACCACTAGAACAAGGAGAAATAAGGGAGGCAGTTGGTGTTCCAGGCAGAGATAGTGTATACTGGATTCACTCTTACGCTGATGATACAGCTGATGCTTTGGTATTCATTGATGCAGACCAGAAACAGACCTTCTTGCATATGAGTAGGAAATGGTTGCTACAGACTCAAGATGCTGCATTTCTAGATAAAGTCATAGCAGAATTCAAATGGGGTGATGTAGAGGATATGTTTGTAGATGAGAAGCAAAGACTACTGAAGTACTTATCTGAGATAGTGTAGGAGAAGAGACGAATGGAGTTAGATGCGGCTAGTGTTTTCAATACCAACCGTGTCAAGGGCTACCCTAAGATGATCTACTGTCAGTTTAAAGCTGATAAAACTCACTGGAAGTCTCAGTTCATCATGAAGAACTTTGAAGATATTCCAAAGATCAGGACTACTCAAGAAGTGGACAAACTCAGAACGCTTTTCAGACATCCATATCCAAAACCCAAGAATCCTCTAGAGATGGAAGCAATAAGCCTGTTGAATGCTAGATGGGCACAGTTACATGATCCGGTATACAAGAAAGAATAGCAAAAGAAAGAAAGGCGCAGAAAATAGAAAGAAGATGAGCGCGGAGCTGGAAAAGAAGTTAGGAAGGGGAAACGGAATTAGAATTAAAGTTCAGAGGAATGTGAACTTGAAGTTGGAAAAACTTCATGTCTTTTGGTTGCTCTAACTCACTTGAGGAAAATTCACCTGACCACGGTATGCGAGATAGGCTAATTTACTATACTGTAACCGTGAATCAGAGTGGATCCAATAAGGTGATATGAGTTTGACTGAAAGGCATGAAAAAATCCAGGTGATAGAAATCATTCTAATGATCTTTGATTCGAGGTTCGAATTCTCTATCTAGCTTATATTTTATTTACTAAGTTCTTTGTATTGCTTTCAAATTTTCATTCAGTTGTAACATGAATAAGACATTAATGTTACTTATCTTTTCTCGTCTCATTATTTAGTTGAGTTATCCTTCTTTAATTTGAATTTCATTGTTAGACAATCAAATAGGGGGAGATTGAAAGGCAGAGTGTCTAAAATTGTAACACTGTAACTTATGTAACTCAACTAAAGAAAAGATACTTAACCGGAAGACAATCAAGAAAAAGAAGTCACCAGTAAATCAATGCAAAATGAAGACAAGGTAATTGATACAATTCAACATGTTAAATATGATCAATCAAAGAAGAAATCATTGGAAGAAGTTCAAGTGAAAGTTGTTCATGCCTCAGTGATTTGTAACTTAAAGAATCAAGATCATAACTATCAGTATCAATAAGGCTAATTGATTTCAAGTGAAGAAGAAAGAAAGCAACAGTTGGAAAGCCACATTACTAATTGAATATGGTAATCTATTCAGAAGCAAGAACCCTATCAAGACTAGTCACTTATGAACCAGACCATTGCATCAAGTGTCAGGACATTGATAGCAAGTTTATGTCAGTAGTAGAGTTCCATTTTTAAGAGCTTGTTGAAGAGTATAGAAGACAAGAAGAAATCACAAGTTCAAGATGTTGTATTGAAGTTTTAAGTTGAAGCTCAGAATTTCACTAAGTACTTACTAGGGAACCTATGTAGAAATTCCTATCTAGAAATGCTAGATAAGTTTCTACTTAGAGCCGAGTAGAAATTCTGGAGGTGGAAATATTTTCTAAGTACACAAGGAAGCTATCTCGAAATTCCTATGTAGAAGTTCTACTTGAAGTTTCGAGATAGAACCTAAGTAGAAATTCCTATGTAGAAGTTCTACTTGAGTTTCGAGATAGAGCAAGTAGAAATTTCCATGTAGAAGTTCTACATAGAGGACAGTTTCAACATGACACATGGCATCATCCGGTTGGCCGATTTCCAAGCTTTCAAGGCAAGATAAGATTTACGTGGATAACATTGGGCCACTCATATCTTATCTTTTGAAGACTACAAGTCATAGATTATAAGTGGTATAAATAGAAGTACTTGTGTAACTTTTGAAAAAGAGCAATATTAAGAAAAACACTCGTAAAAGAGAGAGGGAGTATTCACAGAGCTTAGTATCATTTACTACCCTCTTTACTTCTGTTGTACTATTGTAATGAATATTGTAGCAACCCTTTCAAGTTATATATAAGACATATATTCCTTGAATCATTGTGTTCATTTATTACATAATATTTATTTCTTCATAAAGTTGAAAAGTTGTATTCACCACCCCCCCCCCCCTCTACAACACATTTGGACCTAACAGAGCTATTTAAAGAAAGTCATACCGAGCAAGAAATCAGAAAGTCATACCGAGCTATTCAGAAAGTCATACCGAGTTCTGAAAAGTTATACCGACTAGAAAAAGTCATACCCAAGATTTTTTCAAATGTCTAAAGACTTAAAATTGTCTGAAAAATGTCATGAATTGAAAATTCATACAAGCTTCTGATCCTCTATAAATATGAGGCTTGTGCTTCATAACTTCAAGTTGAAAAAGCATTCAAATTCTGTAATTTGTCTGATTGTCGTATTCACAGACTTTCTGTGCTGGTTTGAATTTAATTCCTTAAGCAGAAAAATTCATGTCAAATTTGTTCTAGGAATTAAGAAATATTCTACGGAATATTGTAACACCCTTTCAAGTTTAATATAAGTATTTAACTTGAATCTTTTTTACCTACTTGCTAATTTTCAAGATCTTAAAAGTTTATTCATGAAAATAGAAAGTTAGTAAGTCAGCCTCCTAAACACCATAAGAACTCGAACCCTCAGCAAAAACAAAATTTTATTTCCACGAATTCTAAAAAAAAGTTTAAATTGTTGTGAGTATCGCATTCAACCCCCCTTCTACCATACTTCCGGGACCCAACAATTGTTGTAAAATCCAGGAATAGAAAAACCACTGAGTGAAGTGTAAAGGTGGTGGTTGAGGGTGAGGTAACTGGCCAACATCAAGAAAGCTGGAAGAATAAGGTTGGAGAGGGTGAGAATGTTCGGCCAGCCTCCAGTCCAATCTCTCAAAAGATTGAGACTATAATAAAGGAATTTAACACATCCCTAGATGCACCATCTGTTGGGGATAAGGGACACAAACTCATCCAAGCCTTCAAAAGGAGAAATAAGGGGAATGTAGATGCACAAAGGGCAGACTCAATTGCAAAGCCAAATGAGAATTTGGTGGATCCTTCAGCTTCTTCTTTTGATGTGTCTCAGATAAATGCTGAGACCCAGCCCCACTCTTTATCTATTCCTTCTCCTTAATCTCCATCTAAATCTCTTTCTTCAGAAATCTTGATGATTGAAAACATGAATGTTTCAAATTCACCTTCCTTACAACTCAGGGTGGAGCCAACACTCTCACCTGACTCACCGAAAAAGGGTAACACCTTGGTTGAGCAGGATAAAATTTACAATTCTTCTAAGTCAATGGATATTTCTTAATCAATTGATAATATTCAACATCCATTGACTTCCACTCATCCATCGATGGATATTCTTACATCCATCGACGAGCTTATTTTGACTGATATTCATCAATCGATGGATATTTCTTATCCATCGATCACTACCTCATATCCATCGATTGTTACTTCAACTGATATTTCAAATGATGACACTACTGTTGAAGTT
Source organism: Oenanthe sinensis (assembly GCA_028671895.1). Taxonomy (NCBI): domain Eukaryota; kingdom Viridiplantae; phylum Streptophyta; class Magnoliopsida; order Apiales; family Apiaceae; genus Oenanthe; species Oenanthe sinensis. Next base: position 5,573,871 of record JAPMAC010000231.1, read on the forward strand.
GTACAAACTTTATTAGGATTGAGTGGAGTGGGTGAGGTGAGTGAGAGACAGGATTTGCATATCCTGGCAAAATGAGAGTGTGTGATTGAGAGGCCCTCAACTTTTTCTGAGGTGGCAAAAGGAGGGGGTATGAGGATTGAGAGTTCCACCTTAGTAGGTGATGCAATGTGTAAGCATAGTGAGGAAGAGGTGAGATTCCAGGATGAGATTCTGATGAAAGAAAAGAGTAAAGAGAGTGAGAGAGAAAAGAAAAGAGAGAAATGTTTTTCACCAATCTATGAAGCGTCAAATTCTAAAACTGAGGAATTTGCAGCAGAACTCACCCAGATTATATACATGAAAAAGCAAAAACATATAAATAGAGCACGGCTTGAGGGTGTGCGAGTTGTTCGATGGCAAAGGGCCCTCAAATATAGTATTTTAATTTAGGTGTATACTGAAATGGGAGAAAAATTAGCAAAAAAATATAATTTTTATTATTAAATTTTAAAAATTATAAATAAAAAAGATTGGAAAATATTATATATTTAAATAATTTTTAATTGTTATCTTGAATAAGTCACATAAATTCTAAAAGTCGTAATATAGAAATCATGTTAATAAAAATAAATATTTGCATTGGAAAGTGTCATCGGCTCTACTTTAATGAGGTAAACTATTAATTTTAATAATTTAATTAAAGTTAATTAATTTAAATGTGTATACTAATTTTTTGGGTGACAATATATACAATATTATATCATCCAAGTAATGTTTGAATCATTAGGTAAATAATTTATTTTAAATTATATCCTTTTTTTGTAGGGTTTCGAGGTACAAACGCAGCGGAATAAACGCGAAAAATAAATCAAAATAGCGAAACCCTCCGCAGGATCTATGCGAAAATAAAAGATTTAATTCGGAGATAAAGAATAAATACATTTAGAAACTTTAACAGTTCATTAATGGAAGATTAATGGAGGTCCAAAGCTTGTTTAATCACCACCCATCCCGCTCTCGCGATCTACGCTCTACGGTATCCACACGAACACTTTTCATGAAGGATTGATGTGTACTAGCACCCGAAAACTGCTTCTCTCTATCTATCTTCCTCTTTTCTCAAAACGGCTAGGGTTTTAGTAAAAATATGTCTCTATTATTAAATCAGCACATAAAGAGATTATATAGAGAGAGGAATAAGTTTTCTAATTATAATCCAATTATAATTAATACTAATCCAAAATTCTAAATTATTTAATTAAGTTTCACTTAATTAAATAATTATTTATTTTGGAATTAGTTTAAATAATTCATTTATTATATTTAAATAATTAATTAAGTCATACTTAATTAATATCATTAATAAAATAAATTACTTATTTAATTTAAATCCACAATTTCAATTATTTCTCCTTCGAGCGTTCTTTGTGTGTGACCATGTAGGTTATTATTACGTTGGCAACAATTTTAATATCTAATTAAAATTGTAAACAATGAGCGGCATCTAGTAATACATCATTGCTACCCAAGTAATAATAATAAATCGGTGATTCGATTAAGCCTTTCGTGAATAATGTTCCATGTAATATAATCTCTTTAATCTTGATATTATAGATTAAACTCAAAGCATGTCTCGTGTCATCCTCTTCATAATTTAATCTTTATTTTCTTGATCGATGAGTAGACTATTAAATTCAAATCAACATTTGAGCACGGCCGTGCATTTCATAGTCTCACTCAAACAAGAGGCCAATAATATCACTCCTAAAATTAGGAGGATTAAATCGCATCTAGATCATTCATATTTCTCATACGATTCATAATATACCCAATGTCCACTTTTATCATCACCCGGTCAAAGGTAACTTTTAATGTAATCAAAGTATATTAATTCTCGTATAGAAATATAATGATTTCAGGTCTAAGGATCATTACACCATTATCACAGTGAGAATTACTTATGACACTTATTTAACATGTAGAATCTCACGGCGGGTCATTCCAGTGCCATGCATTAAGACATGCACTTATGTTCTTGAATTTAGTATCACCATACCTATGACCAATGAGATGTAGTCATCTGTCAAGAAACATATTTGTCTTTGTGCATTATTATTGTCATTAAATAATAATACTCGACTAGGGAATTTTAGGAATAAGATATTATTCATATAATCTCATTTTTAAGTCACATACTTAAAGATATATAATACGTATCAAAATTCCAAGGACATTTATTATGCTTTCAATTTATTACGCAGTAAATAAAATATAATAAATAAATAATAATCAATAAAACATAATCCTTAATAATAAATATTTTCCTTAAAATATAAAAAGTATTGTCTCTAGAGCACAATTACTAACAATCTCCCACTTGCACTAGAGTCAATTACCCAAGTATCCAATACTCATGGAACTAGTGTGACTTTCGTGCTTCTGCTACGACAAATCCTTAGTTAGTGGGTCTGCAATATTATTATTAGTATGCACTTTACATATATGTATATCTCCTTGATCATTAATCTCATTAATTAAGTGATATCTCATAAGTACATGCCCAAACAGCCTCCTTGGCTGCTTCGCAAGCATCAATATACTCAGGCTCTATTGTAGAATCAATAACTGTCTCTGCTGTGAACCATTCCAGCATACAACATCTCAATAAAAATAGATAAAACACAAAACCAGACAGAAACATTAAATCATCGTTGTCTGTCTAGAAACCAGCATCACTGAAACCTCTTACAACTAGCTTCACATCTCCTCCATATAACAAGAATGAATCTTTAGTACTCTTCAAGTACTTAAGAATATTCTTGACTCCCGTCCAGTGACCTTCACCTGGATTAGACAGGTATCTACTCGTCATGCTTAAAGCACACGAGACAACAGGACGAGTACATATCATTGCATACATTATAAAACCAATTGCTGACGCATATGGAACTTTACTCATGCGGTCCTTATTATCCAATGATTTAGGACAAATTTTATTTTGAGATCACTATCCCATGAGACAATGGGATATATCCATTCCAGACTCTTTGCATTTGAAATCAATGTAAAACTTTGTCAATGTATTTACTCTAACTTAAGCCGATCAATCTCCTTGATCTATCTCTATAGATCCTGATCCCTAATATATAGGTCGCATCGCCTAAGTCTTTCATTGAGAAATTATTTCTCAACCAAGTCTCCACAGTCTATAGAGAAGGAATATCATTCCCTATTAGTAATATATCATCAACATATAATACTAGGAATACCACATGGCTCCCACTAAACTTCTTGTAAACAAAAGTTTCATCTTCATTCTGAATAAAGTCAAACTCTTTTTGACTATTTCATCAAAATGAATCTTCCATCTCCTCGAGGCCTGCTTTAATCCATAAATGGATCGCCGCAACTTACATACCTTTCCAGCATCCTTTGGATCAACAAAACCCCCAGGGTATGTCATGTACACATCCACATCTTCTTCAAGGCTCTCATTTAAAAAAGCGGTTTTGACATCCATTTGCCAGATTTTATAGTCATAGTAAGCAGCTATAGCAAGCAAAATCCTGATGGACTTGACCATAACCACTGGTGAAAAGGTCTCATCATAGTCAATACCAAGAATTTTCTTGAAACCTTTTGCCACCAATCGTGCCTTATAGGTCTATACATTATCATCAATGTCGGTCTTCTTCTTGAAAACCCACTTGCACCCTATAGGTTTTACCCCTTCAGGTGGATCAACTAAAGTCCATATTTGATTAGTATACATGGATTCCATCTCAGATTTAATGGTATCCAACCATCTCTTAGAATCCGGAGTTTTATAGTGTCTAGGTAGGTGAAAGGCTCATCTTTTTCACAAGCATCACATCAACATCTTGAGTCAAGAGAAATCCATAATATCTCTCGTGCTCATGGCGAATCCTACTAGACCTACGAATAACCTGTGTTTCTTGAGCAGTATTATTTTCTTGTACATTCTGCTTAGGTTCCTCCATTGGTTCAATGTTATCATGTGGGTCTCGAACTTGATCGAGATCTATTATCCTCCCACTGTCTTTCTTAGAGAGCAACTCTCTCAAGGAACATCGTAGTTCAAGTAACAAACACTTTGTTCTTGGAAGGATTATAGAAAGAATAACATCTTGTTTCAGTTGGGTATCCCACAAAATTATATTTGTCTGATTTTGGTCCTAGCTTGTCAGAGATTAGATGTTTCACAAACGCTTCACATCCCTAAATTTTCATAAATGATATGTTGTGACATTTCTCAGTCCATATCTCATAAGGAGTCTTTTGAACCGTTTTAGTAGGAACACTGTTAAGTGTATGTGGAGCCGTTTCTAGGGTGCAACCCCAGAAACTAATTGGAAGATTCCTTGACTCAACATTGATCGCACCATGTCCAACAAGGTGTGATCCCTCCTATCAAAAAAACTTTTCTTTGATATTTTCTACTTCATCTTTTTAGTCTTTGAACTTTTCAAATGATTCGGATTAGTTCTTCAAAAGATACATATATCCGTATATACTAAAATAATTAGTAAATTTTATGAAGTTAATAAAATTTACCTTTTGTCATCGTACACATATGATCACATACATCACTATGTATAAGTCATACTCGTTCAATGACCCCTTCACCTTGTCCGGTAAAAGGAGTTTTAGTCATTTTGCTAAATAAACCAAGATTCGCATCCTTTTGTATAATTCATAATCAAACTTATCCATGAATGCATCCTTATGTATTCAGGAAATGCGTTTCTCATTAATATGGCCTCAACAACAGTGCCAAAGGTAATATTTGATTTGAGTCACTTTAGAACATATAAATTGTTAATTAGTTATGCAACATTATAAGTCTCGTCATCAAAATAGAATAAACAACTATTGTTATTTAATTAAAATGAAAAAGCCTTTCTTGTCCAAACAAGAAACTGATATAATGTCTCTGCCAATTATAAGCACATTATAACAATTATCAAGTTCTAAATTTTCCTTATAGGCTAAAATTTAAGTAACGAGTTCCTCTAACCAGAGCAACTACTTTTACTCCAATTCTAACCCGATACTTGAAGCTTGACCCTTATTGATCATCTTTTTCAGATCTTCTAAATAAGCATGACAGTTTAATTTCCAGTCTCCCAATTTTCCACAGAAGCGACAATCGTCTTCTTTATCAACACCTCATTCAGAATTTAGAGTATGCTTTAGGGATTGGACTTTGGTTTGACAACGGAACTAGATCAAATCTTCTCCTTGCCTTTCCATTTTCCTTTCCCTTTTGCATTCCCTATGTTTACCATTAATATAGTAGTAGTTCATGCATTTATCATATTGCTCTCAGCAGTTCTCAACATGCTTAGCAACTCAATGGGTGTTTTACCAATCTTATTCATTTTATTGTTCATAACAAACTAAGAATAATATTTGTCCAAAGATTGTAAGATCAAATCTAACTAAATCTCCAGACCAATCTGGAAACCCAAAATATCAAAGGTACTCATTATACCCTATGATCTTTAGAACATGTGGTGTAACCGGGTCTCACTCTCCCTACTTGTAAGTGTATAGTGCCCTTTTATTTTCAAATATATCTTGTGCTCAATCGTCTCATAAGCATCTATATGCTCGTGTTGCTTCTTAAGCTCAGCACACATATTTGCGAGCATGAGACATGAAACATCAGGCGCAACATCAATTTGCTTCCAATAAGCACTATGATTTGCACATGTTACATTCTCAACTTTAAGAGCAGGGGAAGAGATTTGACTAACATCGTGGTGTCCGAGGACGATCCTCAAGCTCCTATGTCAGTCAAGGAAATATATTCTCGTCAACTTGTCTTTCTCAAGAACTGATCGTATAGAGAAGTTGTTTGTGTTTATCATTTGATATCTACAATATTAAAGTGTATAAAATAAACTAGATTGCAAATTTAATATTAATTATGTTTAAGTGATTATGGTATATCACCATATACCTCCCACTATTTTTATCAAACTAATAGCTCTAACTATTAATTCAGAAAACATTTCTTTAAATCTTTCTAATGAGCCAAGATCCATATTTTATCCATGTTTTAAGATAGAGTTGGCTAATACACTTAAAACATGACTATTTAGGTAGACAACATTTGTCGATTATATCAAATATAACTCTTAAAAAGTTTGGTGGAACAACCCTTTATACACATTTATCCAATAAATCTCACCAAACTCTATGCCTCTAAACCCACAATCCTATTGTGATGATTTAGTTAAGTTAGACCCGATGTTTCAACAAACTAAGTACACTTACTTATCACGTCTTCCCATGATTGATAAAAGCACCTTGTTTTGGCAAACTCACTCCTTCTCAATCTAGATCTTGACGAGTATTAAACATTGGAAGGCATCCGATTAACTTAATATGTATTTAGGGATTTTTATTATTTATATGAACGATCATGATCCCATCATAAAGAGATTCTCAATTTTTCCTTGATCAAATAATTCATTTCAATATTCGTCAATGGATTGATTTCCAGATCGTCGGAGAAGTCACAAGCGGTCTCACTTAAAACCCAACTTCCTTACGAATTAAACTAATAATCCGCTTTTGACAAAATCTCCCCATATCAGAAAAAGAAAATTCAAATTTAATACCGTGTTTCATAAATACAAGAATCTCATGATCATTTGTTTAGTTTTAAAATCTTGAATCGTTACAGATTTTATCTTTCTTAAGCAAACATGGCATGGGTGTCGTATCTAATACATACATGATTAATCAATATTAAGCATGCATCTCGATTATATCTACGCATACATACATGCAATCATATACATATATATAATGTGCGTAAATTAAACGTGTTTGGTTATGGCCCCATCCTATGTGATTTTTCCAAGCAAATGGAAATATCAAGGTCAGACTATGGTGGTTTTAAAAATACTATCTATTACATGTCTTCTTTCTTCATTGCTCCATCATCCCCTTTTGGATCGCCTCCTTGCTTGCAAGTCTTCATTGATAATTACATTGAATAATAAAAATAAAACTATTCTAATGAAATTACAAGAAGAACTCGAGTTACATTCGATGATAATTAAATTACAATGAATAAACGACATGCAAGTCGTATTTAGAAACCAAAACCATAAATCAAAACCACTATACTATGAGTCTTTAGGCCATAACCATCCACCATACTTTCACATAACACATATAATATATCTCAGATTATATAAACATATCATATAATCATATATAACAAATTTCGAAATTTCAGAAAATTAAAAATAAATTTCTAAAGACAATAAATCGTTGTTTCGAGGCCCTTAACAATATTAAACACCTTACAGACCCGTCGATGATAGCAAAGCTATCAGTTTTGTTCATTGGCCAGATTCCAGTCAGAAAACACATATCATTTACGAAAATCAGATACGACAATCAGATTTCACCAAATCTGACAGTGTTTCAGAAATCGTATTATATACAATCCCCATAACAAGAACAAGAATATATAATATATACATACACAGTGATACATACAATCATCACATGAATATCACATATTCATAATATATACCTACATATACTCAAAATTTTAGAAAATCAAATAATTTTAAGAAAATAATAAATCACCGTTTTGGGGCCTGTAAAGACATCTAATGGCTTATAGACGCAGAGCTGACATAGTCAGTATTGCTCAGTGACCCGATTCCATTCAGAAAACACATATCGTTTGTGAAAATCGGACAACGGACACAGATTTCAAAAAATCTACGGCAGCCGTTTCAGAATTCGTATCGAATATGATTCCTATAATAATAACAAACATGTATCATATACATACATCAATACACACAATCATCACATGATTATACATCATATGAATATCATATATTCATAATATATAAAAATATATACATATTGTATCAATACAAAATTATGATAGATCGCATACATGCTTACATATCGAAAACTATTAAGCACATAACCGAATAAAAACGTTTCACAAGTAGCTCTGATGCCATTGTAGGGTTTCGAGGCACAAACGTAGCGGAATAAACGCGAAAAATAAATCAAAATAGCGAAACCCTCCGCAGGATCCATGCGAAAACAAAAGATTTAATTCGGAGATAAAGAATAAATACCTTTAGAAGCGTTAGCAGTTCATTAATGGAAGATTAATAGAGGTCCAAAGCTTGTTTAATCACCACGCATCCCGCTCTCGCGATCTACGCTCTATGGTATCCACATGAATACTTTTCATGAAGGATTGATGTGTACTAGCACCCGAAAACTGCTTCTCTCTCTCTCTATCTTCCTCTTTTCTCAAAATGGCTAGGGTTTTAGTAAAAATATGTCTCTATTATTAAATCAGCACATAAAGAGATTATATAGAGAGAGGAATAAGTTTTCTAATTATAATCCAATTATAATTAATATTAATCCAAAATTCTAAATTATTTAATTAAGTCTCACTTAATTAATTAATTATTAATTTTGGAATTAGTTTAAATAATTCATTTTTTTATATAATTAATTAAGTCATACTTAATTAATATCATAAATAAAATAAATTACTTATTTAATTTAAATTCACAATTTCAATTATTTCTCCTTCAAGCGTTTTTTGTGTGTGACCCTGTAGGTTATTATTACGTTGGCAACAATTTTAATATCTAATTAAAATTGTAAACAATGAGCGGCATCTAGTAATACATCATTGCTACCCAAGTAATAATAATAAATCGGTGATTCGATTAAGCCTTTCGTGAATAATGTTCCATGTAATATAATCCCTTTAATCTTGATATTATAGATTAAACTCAAAGCATGTCTCGTGTCATCCTCTTCATAATTTAATCTTTATTTTCTTGATCGATGAGTAGACTATTAAAATCAAATCAACATTTGAACACGGCCGTGCATTTCATAGTCTCACTCAAACAAGAGGCCAATAATATCACTCCTAAAATTAGGAGGATTAAATCACATCTAGATCATTCATATTTCTCATACGATTCATAATATACTCAATGTCCACTTTTATCATCACCCGGTCAAAGGTAACTTTTAATGTAATCAAAGTATATTAATTCTCATATAGAAATATAATGATTTCAGGTCTAAGGATCATTACACCATTATCAGAGTGAGAATTACTTATGGCACTTATTTAACATGTAGAATCTCACGGCGGGTCATTCCAGTGCCATACATTGAGACATGCACTTATGTTCTTGAATTTAGTATCACTATACTTATGACCAATGAGATGTGGTCATCTGTCAAGAAACATACTAGTCTTTGTGCATTATTATTGTCCTTAAATAATAATACTCGACTAAGATTTTTAGGAATAAGATATTATTCATATAATCTCATTTTTAAGTCACATACTTAAAGATATATAATACGTATCAAAATTCCAAGGACATTTATTATGCTTTCAATTTATTACGCAGTAAATAAAACATAATAAATAAATAGTAATCAATAAAACATAATCCTTAATAATAAATATTTTCCTTAAAATATAAAAAGTATTGTCTCTAGAGCACAATTACTAATATTTTTAATGTATATATATTGGGGTTGGATCTTTAACTAACGTTTGCTGAATAGCTGAGTTTTAACAAACTATTTTGTAGCTGTTGGATCATCAATTGAATGGCTGAGATTAAAAAAAAGGATCGAGCCTCAGTTATTAAAACGAGCCTTGGTTAATAAGAGAGGCCCGACGGGCATTATAACGCACAAATATCCCAAATCGAAGAAGCATATGTTAAAGGTGATAATAAGTTATTCTCAGGCGACCCTTCAGCTATTCATCCAGTTTGCATCAATTTACAAGTAATCTGATTTTATATGTGTTGGACTGGCATCTAGAATCAATTCTCATGACTGAGTTTGATATATACATATACATATTTTTTTTATAACTAATTAACATTTTAACAAGCTAGTAACAACAGTTCAATTTTATTATGCACTTAGTTTTTTGTTCAGTAACACACAGACGCAGTCATACATGTATAATGTATACATCTCTCTCTACACAGAGCCACACACGTCTCTCTCCACCAAACTTTTTCCTAAGGATTCTTAACTAACATTTCAAAGTGGGAGGCAGATAAATGAGGACAGAACGAGCCTAGGTTATTAAGAGAGGTCCGTGCACGAGCCTCTCTTAATAATCGAAGCTCATTCATTTTTTTTAATTTTAGCAGTTCACTTCATGAACCAACGACTAGGAAACAGTTTGTTAAGTACGGGTTATTCAGTAAATGATTGTTGTAGATCCAACCCCATATATATTATATGAAACAAATTAATTTAAATATAAAATTAATTAAATAATGGGTTTGTACAATAATACAAATTTAAAAATGTTTATATATAAATTAGTTTTTATGTGATTAATTTTTTATGAATGTTATATCTTATTTTCTTATTATATCATGATATATTAAAATTTACATGTATAACTTATTTTTTTAGATAAATTTCTACTTAACATTCGAATATATATTAATTCATAAAATCTTTGCATTCTTAAAACTAGTTGCATCATCTCTTTGTTGAAAAAACCTCTTATATTTCTTATTTAAACTTCTAATCTTTTTCATCACTCAGACTCAGTCATCACCGCTGAAGTGTTTGTGTGCAATAGTACAAGTGCAAGTATGGCTGCATTTCATCATAAATCACTTGGATTAAAAGTTTGTGTGTCATAATCAGGTTCTTTTGTTCTTATTTATTTTCTTGATTTATATTCAACATCTGTGTACTATTAATTTGCTAGAAGTAAAAGGTAACATGCCTCCTAAAAAATAATTATCAGGACTTAAAAAAGAATTAAAAAAAAGGAAGGTTGATGAATTTGTTGAATCTCAAAAAATAGCCCTTAATAAGTTTGTTATTAGGGAGCCTCAAAATGTTCACAATAATGTTGATGTACCCGAAACTTTAGTAGAAGATTTAGGTAGTAATAATGATTTAAATCAAGAGAAAAATGTTGATAGTGAAAAAATAGAAGATGGCGTTGATATTAGTCAACCTGGTGATAGTGTTAATGTTATGGAAGGAAATCAAGAGGAGAAGTTTGGTGTTTGTATTGATATTTATGATCCAAGAATTTGGGATAGTCTTGATACTAAATCAATAGATTTATTAATATTAAACGGTCCTGAAAGAGTTCTTTCTATAGTTAAAGGCCCTAGAGATAAATTATCTAGATGTTTCTCTTCAAATTATTTTATGCGTTATATATCAAATGGTGAAAAGTATGATAGACCATGACTAGTGTACTCAAAAGATCTTAATATAATTTTTTGTTTTTGTTGCACGTTATTTAAAAAGAATTCACAAAAAGAGAATAAAATGATAAATGAGGGATTTAATGATTGGATACATTCTCCTGCCAGGCTTAAAGAACATGAAAATAGTAGTGAACATGTTAATGATATGGTACTCGAATTGATTTGCGTGATAGTTTAAAGACAAATAAAATAATTGATTGGGATGTCCAGGAACAGATTAAAAAGGAAAAACAATATTGGAATGAGCTACCTCATAGAGTAATTTATGTGTTGGAATACATATCTAAAAATACATTGTCTTTTCATGGAACAAAAGACCGGCCTTTTGAGGAGAATAATATAAACGTATTAGGATTAATAGAGATGATTGCTAAATGGGATCCTATTATGAAAAAATATATGAGTTGTATCGAATATAGTGAAAGTCATTATCATTATATTGGTAGTAAAATTCAAAATGAGTTAATTATCTCTTTGGCTAATGAAATCAAAAGTGTTATGATTAGGAAAATAAAATAAGCAAAATATTTTTCTGTGATACTTGATTATACTCCCGATGCAAGTCATTAGGAACAAATATTTCTTATATTAAAATGTGTGGATGTATCTAGCAATCTCATCCAAGTAGAAGAATATTTTGTAGAATTTTTAAAAGTAGATAACATGTCATGTCAATGACTTTTTGATGTACTAAAGAATGCACTTTTTACTCTTGATCTTGGCATAGATAATATTAGAGGCCAAGGCTATGATAATGGATCTAATATGAAGGGTAATCATCAAGGTGTTCAGAAAAGATTACTTGATATAAATCATAGGGCTTTTTATACTTTGTGTGACTGTCATAGTTTAAATCTAGCACTTTGTGATATTAAAAATTCTTGTGTGAAAGCAAACGATATTTTTGGTATTATACAAGGTCTTTACAACTTGTTCTCAAACTCAATGAAGAGATCAAAATTTTTAAAAGAATATGTTAAAATTAGTGTTAAACCATTGTCTTCCACGAGACGGGAAAGTCATGTGGAAGTTGTGAAAGCAATTAGGTTTCAACCTATAGAACTAAGAGAAACTTTACAGGAAATAGCTGAAACAGATGGTGACAATGATTTTCGGTGTAGGGCTAATGCTTTAGCTCGTTTTCATATTGGAAATTTTTAATTTTTAGTAGGTTTGATTATATGGTATGAGATTTTGCATGCAGTGAATTTAATTAGTAAACATTTAAAATCTAGTAATATGCTTATTAATGTTGCTACTGATAAGATACAAGGACTGATTAATATTTTCAAAAAAAATACAGGGAGACTGGATTTATTGTTGCCATGAAAATTGCTCAGGATATTGATATAGAAATGAAAATTGATCTCATTTTTCAGGAAAAATGTATAATTCATATAAAAAGACACTTTGATGAAACAACTTGTTCAGAGAACCCACAATCACCAAAAGATTCTTTTAGAACTAATTATTTTCTTTATTTTGTAGATTGTTAAAACTAGATTTTACTGGTATTTCTCTATATCGACGAGTGGCAACATAGTTGACGACTAGACGGGTGACCTAACGAGTATACATTGTTTGGACGACCAACGAGTTATTTGAGCACATTTATTAATATTATCCAATAAATAATTCAATATTAGTTGAACTATTTAATTATACATAGATAATTATCAATTATGTTGATAATTAACCAAGGTCCATTAAAATATGAATTATTAGCAAGCCGAGGAGTAGATCAAGTCCTGACGGGTAAGGCTGAAAGAACTCGACGGGTGAATATTTAGGAAGAGATAAGATTTCTATTTCAACTATAATTCAAACACATGAAAAGATAAGGTGGTGATCCCAAAATTGAAGGAACGTGATCAGCAGTTCTAGCATGGAAATTGGATCGTGGAGAATAACAAAAATAGAGTATAAATATGATCATGGGGGATAAGAATGGGGAATTTAATAGATACACACACCCGACGAGTAGCTGCTGGATAGTTGATGAGTAACAATTATTTGTATTTCTATTTAACTTAAACACTTATAATCGATCTTTATCAACATTATAGTGGATATTCATGGTTGGACACACCCCACCCGCGGTTTTTATCCCTTTACTAGGTTTTTCCGCGTAACCAAAATTATTTTTTGTCTGTGTTTACTTTCAGTCATCGAGCAGCTTTATCTTGTTATTTTTTATTCGTCCAAGCATATAAACTCGTTTGATAAACAATTTTACAATTAGAGAACTTAGTTATTAACCCTTCAAATTTTGGCTAAAACAATTGGCGCCGTCTATGGGAAATTAACTAAGAGTTCTATATGATTTCTACTACTATGGCTACGGATCCTGAGCGAAGCAAGATCGAATAACGACCTATGAATAATGATGTTCTTGAAATTGTGAAGAAGCTACAAACTGATGTGGAGACCCTACGTAGTGAAAATGAGAACCTCAAGGCTGCATTGAGTATGGTGAAGTCAAGTGCAACGGCGACCTCAAAACAAATAGTGGCAAGCGTGGTACGAAGGCTGAAATACGATGATGATGATCAGGATGAAGGTCGAAAGAGGGATGATGAAGTGCTTGTGTTGGGGACTAACAGGGCTGAGAATGAAGCTATGGACAATAACACCAAAACTACGTCTCAGCGGCAGAGAGATACGACGGGCAGGCACGACAACGAGGAAGAAAGGTCGAATAGGAGGTCAAAGCATAGAAGTTCACGATCAGAGAGTCGCACAACAGAGGCCATGAAACTGGAGTTAAAGGAGATGTGGGAAATGATACAATGAATCTCAGGTGTACCAAAGCCGTTGGAAAAGGCTACATCGACAAGCTATGTGGATTCACCCTTCCCTGATGATATTGACTTGGTGGAGATTCCGAAATTATTTAACATACCACATATGAGGATGTATGATGGTGAGACTGACCCACAAGAACACATTGCTCAGTATAGACAACGAATGTTTATGGTACCAATTCCTAAAGAATTGAGGGAACCTTGTATGTGCAGGGCATTTAATTCGACACTCACAGGACCTGTTCTTCAATGGTTTGTCGGAATGCCAAACGGAACCATATCGTCATTTGCGGACCTCGTCGACGCGTTCAACCTACAATTTGCTAGTAGTAGACGATTTGAGAAGATGACGAGTGACTTATACTGAATTGTTCAAAGATATAGAGAGCCTTTGAGAGAATACCTCTCCAGATTCAACAAAGAGAAGGTGATAATTACAAATTGTGACATATCGACGGCTATTGAAGCCATTCATAGAGGACTAGTGTTAGGTCCTAAATCATCATAGAAGGGGAAGTTGAATATGATGTTGGTAGACTTTCGTTTAATTGTGGATTAAGTATTTGTGTTCTTGAGATATAAAAATGGTAGTAAATGAAACACAACGATTCGGGGAAATAAAGATATATTATTAAAACCCTGAGGTGCTACACTTCTAATCAAAAGATTAGCTTCTATGGGTTCAATCAATATAATAATAAAAATACAAGTGGCTGTTTAATGTTTGGCTATTAATGGAGCTCCCGTAAGTTTGTTGAGTTTGCTGAAGAAGATGCACACCTATTCTTTCGAATTAAACCCATATATATTTTTGTAGACTTTTGGAAATCAATTGAATTGATTTTCTAACAATTGCTCAAGTCCTTTGTTGCGCCTTGTATAGTGTGGACAGTGTGTAGGCACCACTAAATCCCTTTGTTACGCCTTTAACATTTTTGTTGTGCCACTAAGTTGTTTTGTTGCGCCTGCACACTGAGTTCCTAGTGTAAGCACCACAAATCATTTAGATAATTTGTTAGATGTTTTTTCTTGCACCTAGCCTCATTTTCTTGCGCCTGTACTCTACAATCCTTGTGTAGGCGCCACAAACCTTCCCTTAAACTTTTGGTGTACCAGGACAAGTGTAGTTGCGCCTATACATATGTTTCCTTGTATAGGCACCACATATACCTTGAAAACTAACTTCAACCTTTTCCTTGCGCCTTGGTTGATTTGTTGCGCTTTATACATGGTTTCAAGAGTATTGGAACACTACAAGTGATATAACTTGCCTTACGATAATTTCTTATTTCTTGAGGTATTTAACACTTGGTTTTCACTCTTCTGGCTTGATCAACTGAATTTCTTCTGATTAAACAAGTCAATTCTTTTCTTGTTGTGCTGACGCTTAGTGCACTAGTCTGGTTCACAAACGACTAACACTG
This sequence comes from Oenanthe sinensis, assembly GCA_028671895.1. NCBI lineage: Eukaryota > Viridiplantae > Streptophyta > Magnoliopsida > Apiales > Apiaceae > Oenanthe > Oenanthe sinensis. The sequence goes on from JAPMAC010000231.1 coordinate 5,589,399, forward strand.
AATTGAATTCCCTTGTGTTTCAGTTGATTAATATTTGACTTTTGCATTGCTTCTGATCACTGAAACCCTTTGACATTATACTCAAATCATTACACTGTCTTTAATATGAAATCTTCTGAAGTCTTATTTGTTGCTAAAGCCTGAACATTTTAATGAACTTCTCTCGCTGACATTCAGTAAGCCTTTCATCTTGAATGCTCTGCAATGATGTATGTATGATTCCTGTTTACATGTCTTTCTAGATTCTTGTGCTGCATAATAGTATTATTTGACTGTCTTTGTTTCTTAGTTGAGTTATCTATACCACTATTATATATTACGTTACATTATGCTTTACAATCTCCCCTATTTGGTTGTTAGAGTTCGACAAGCAAATCTTGTGAGAGGATAACTCAACTGATACTTACAAGAAAAAGTAAAGTGCAGAAAGATAGGAAATAATATTAATTACATTCTGGATTGGATATTACATTTCCAGATTTCTTTACAAGTACAAGAGAAGTTTGTTCCGCTATCCTGAACATAAATTTCTATGAACTTCTGCTTGTTTATCTTGACTCTTGCTTCTTCTTTGATCTTGTCTTAGAGTAATGTGGCATCAGCTCTTCTTCCTTTTCTTCTAATCATGCTTTTACCAAATCCATCGCTTCAACTTCAATAGTGTTGACAGGAGGTGGATCTTCTAAATTCTACAAAACTTTTGTGAGAAATGCAGTTGAATTTGTCTTTGAGATAGACTCGAAAGCTAATGATTGTCTTTTTAAAAACACGAACACTGTTATTCTTTTTGGAAATCCTTTCACTCTGTTAGTGTCATGCATAGACTCTTCTGCTAATTTATCCATCAGAACATCTTGTATGATCCTCAAAGCCTTCTTATCTGGTTTGACAGTGGATCTCTTAACCCTAGAAAAGACTTTTCTGATGATGTCAGAATTGTTCCTTTTCAGCTTTGACAGTTCATTTCTCTTCTCCACTCCATCTTTCTTGAACAATAATTACTTTGTTCCATTTGGTTCAGTTTGGATGCAAGGTTCAGAATCCTTAATAGTTTCAAGTTCTTCAATGCCATCCTCCTTTCTAACATACACTGGATCCTGATAGTATCTGGTTGTCTCCATAAGATATCTTCTTGATGTTTTGATAGCTCTGTTCAGCCTGAATGCATAGATTAACTCAGCAGCTTTAAGATCTTCTTCAGTTCTATTCTTCTTGCTTCTAAGTCTTCCCTCTACATAATGCATGAACATCACTTGGCTTGACTCCAGACCTTCATCAGACAAAGTTAGATTGTGTAGAGTTGTTGCTTTATATTACTTGACCATCAGAGGCTTCTCAAATGCTTCGACATCGATCTCAATAATCTTCTTTTCAATTAGATCTCTCAGTATCTCATTCGATTTGTGTCCCTCAAAGATGACTTTCCTCTTCAACACATACAACTCCACTATATTCATTTTCTCGAAGCTTTTTGTCGATAAGATTCTCAATCCTAGTGTTGTTGAATTGATATACATCTTCCAACCGGATTTGAATGCACTGACTGACACACTTGTTACTTCTTCTGATAGAACATCATAGAACTCATGAACATCTTGAAATTTTTCCATTATGGTTCTGAATAGGTCAAGGACTTCTCTATCATTCTTCTAGCTTAAAGTTAGTTCTTTTTTCTCCAACATACTCATTGCTTCATCCTATCAGGACCAACCTTAGTTTCGATGTCCTTGATTCTCTTTCTTCTTTCCATATCATGTTGAACTCTTTTCCACTTTCTTTTCATTAAATCATGTGCTTGAGCTACATCTTAAGTAACAACTTCATCCACACCAACTAGAAGATAGTCATTATCAAATGCATACTCCTCAACAAATTCTTCTTCGACATCAATATCTACAGCCTTTGCGGTCTCCTCTATCTCATTTTCAGTAGGAATATCCATTGACACATAGGGTTCAAAGATTTCATCTTCCTCCAGTTACCTTGCTCCAGGCCTGTAAAAGATATTTGTCTTCCCCTGAGCTGCATATTTCATTATCATTTCTGCTCTAACTTTTTCTTGCTCTCTTCTCTCCCGCTCAGTTAGGTTATACTCCTTTTCGACTTGAGTTATCTGAGCTATAGAAGTTGATTGTTGAGTAGTAGGATTTTTCTGAGCTAGTAGATGTTGTACTAAAATTTTCAGATCTTTCATGTCATTCATCTGCTGCTCTTGCACTTCCAAGATCTTCTTTAAAGAATAGTGAATTTCAGTTACTTGGGCCTCCAGATTTAGAATCCTTTGGATGTGTGCTGTGTGTGCATTGTGTGGGGTGTTTATTTAGTCAGTGGGTGTCTCAATGCTCACTGTTACTGTTTGTACATGTCCCTCAACACTCACACTCGGCTGATCAGGGTCAGAGAATTGAAAATCACTCAGGTTAACTGTATCACTCAACTCATTAATAGCATCTTGATCTTCTGTACCTGCATATAAATCCCTATCCCTTCTATGGGTAGGTTGCCTCTCCGTCTGACCACTTTGGGTGGGAAGAACTCCTTTTTCAGGAACTGGAGGAATTAGACCCAGTGTACTCACCACTATAGATTCTGTAATGTTTGGCAGAGTTGAATAATCCGTGATACCAGTTGAAGCTATTGAAAGCCTTACCTATCCAGAGGCACCCTGAATAGGTTCTACTACCGAAGCAGCAGATACTCTATGTATAGAGTCCACATCCCTTCTATGGGTGTGTTGTCCCTCTGCCTGACCTGAAAAGGTGGGGATGACCTCTTTTGAAGTAGCTGGATTTTAATATACCAGGGGGGTCACCACCTCAGGCAATGTAATGATTGACAAATTAGAGCTTGAAGTGGTGATGCCGCTGACGCAACTATTCCATGAATGGAAACTTCTTCCCTTCTGAAGGAGAGTTGCCTTTCCACTTCACCCAATTGGGGAGGGAAAACATCCTTACTAGGATCTGGATATGTTAAATCCAGGGGGGTCACCACATTTGAAAATGTAATGAATGGCCCTTGAGAGTCTGTGATGTTTCCAACTATCTGTGAAGACAGGTTCTGAATTGGATTAACCAAAACAGTACTGGCTACTGAAGTAGCTGAAAATGTTCCCTTCTCTGTTTCAATTCCCATACCTTTCAGGAGATTGTCAATTTCAGAATTAAAGACATGAAGAAAAAGAAAGGTCTCAGAGATTGCAAAATCAGGTTCTTAGTTCACAGTTGCCTTAGGTTTAAAATTCATTTTACGACGTTTTTGAGAAGGAAGAGCTGTGGGGGATATTTCAATAATTTCCTGATTCAGTAGGGATTCACTCCTATCATCTATGTCAAGTGATCTTTTTCAGGTTTCAGGAGAGATATGGAGTGTTTGTTGATCTCTAGCAGTGGTTAGAACTGGTGGGTCGCCAAGTTCATTTCCAACTTCGAAGGCCATTGAGGGCTCAAGTGTGTGCACTGCTGTTTGAGGCACATACGTAAATATTGTGACAAATTCATCTTGAAGAAAAGCATAAAAGTCAAAATCCAAGAGTGTACCTTCTTCCATTTGTTCATCAGAGAGGTTAGGAATGTACACATCAGTGGTCTGAGTCTCTTCCACTAAGTTCTCAATAGTTACCTCCTCTGGTGCATTTTCAGGGCTTTGCCTTTGTTGTTCTTATTCAGGATCTGGTTCTTGTTCATTCTCAGAACCAGCTTCATCCATGCTTTCATCTTCTTTTTTAGTTATTGGTTCTTTTTCTTATGATGCTTCTTTGTTTCTCGAGTCATCTGATGTTTCAGCTTCATTCTCCTCTTAAGAGGCTTCTTTTTCTGAATATTTGCTTGCTGACTCATCAGTTTGAGATACTTGATCTTCTTCTTCTGCATCTTCTTCTTCAGCCTGTCTAAGAAGAGCAAAGTAATCTCTAATAGAATTAGTCATTAGAGCAGGAGTAAACCTGTTTGGGTAGTCATTCTCATGTTGTAGCAACAAGATTGTTTTGAACAGCAGTGAGGGTGATTCTTCCAAAGGACTATTCAGAAACGATTGAAGTTGATCAGCATTCAGTACTTGGTTCAACACCAATTGCAAAAATCTTGGATATAGACAAAAGTTCTCCATTTTTGCTTGGTTCTTTAAGATCTCAGCCATGATCAATCTTCCAAAGTTGATTTTGACATTAGAAGCCACTGTATAAGCTATCATCTTGTTGAATTGTGTGATCCCGTGGAAACCTCTTGTCTTTGGTGCAAAACCACGAAATATTATATTAAAGAACAGGTTCCACTCCTTGGGTAGATGGTGCTTGTAGATCTTCTTAGGGAGATTATTATTTTCCCTTGTGCAGTGCAGAAACCTGAAGAAGTTGTTAAGGTCTGTCTGAGATGGTTCATCTTCAAAGTTTTCAGTCTGCAAATGAAGTGCTTGATTGATGTCATTTTCTGTTACTCGCATTTTTTATCGCTGAATTTTGCAAGTGAAAGCTGATATCCCATCTGCAGATGTGTCTTTAGAAGACCTGTACACATGTCTAAGAAGATTTCTATTCAAAGGCACATTAGTGGTTAGTGCATAACAGAATATTGAACTTTCATTTAAAAACCGGGCCCATTTGCCTAACTCGCCTGCTTCTGTCCAATCATCTAGTGAAATAGATAAATAATTAGTCTTTTTAATATCAAAACTACCTATCATTTAATTAAAGTGAAAAGTAATTTTTACGAATTAAAATTACTAATTAAAGTCAAATTAATTTAATAAATTATGGACTAAACCCTAATTTTTAAAGTTACTTGGATTGACTTGAAATTAAAATATGATGAACTCCTAGTAATTTTAAGCACAGTACTATTTTAGATTAATTTTTAATTAATTAACACCTTAACAAACCCTGGCTAGCAATTCATGTAATTTGAAATATGAAGATTCTAATTACTTAACCAAATCGGTTAATATTACTTGCAAATGATAGGCAAGCTTAAGGGTATTACAGAACTGGTTTTGGATTTTAATTTGGACAAAGATTCATGAAGATATTAGCAATTAAAAATTGGATCTATGTTGCGCCTCTAATGGTGTAAGTACTGTGTATGTATATGTGAATCGCAACAAAAGAAATAACATGAAAAACCACTAAACAGTTATTTATAGGCGGCACAAAAAAAATACTCTAAGAACTTTTGTTGTGCCTATACAGTGCAAGTACTGTATAGGGGGCCATAAAATTTTTAGAGAGACAACAGGCCAAGTTATTTTGTTGCGCCTACACAGTGTGTGTACTGTGATGGCGCCACAAAATGACTTAGTGCAACAAAAACAAACAACAAAAATCTGTAGTTTGTTACGCCTTTACAGTGGTGACACTGTGTAGGCGCAACAAAACCTCAAGGCGCAACAAGATTTTCAAGAGATGCCAAGTACTTGTGCTAAGTTTTGTTGCGCCTATACAGTTAAACCTCTGTATAGGCGTCAACAATCAATGAAGCGCAACAAAATACTTGATTAAAATTTCAAGTTGCTCCTAGATTTTCCTACTAATAAATAATAATATTTATGAATAATTTGAATAATTAATCAATAATAATTAATTACTCACAAATATTATTTCACAACATATTTATTAATAACAATAATAACATTAATTGATAAAATTATTATCATAAATAAATTATGCTCCCTTATTATTTTACTTTTATTTTAAATATGAGAACAAATATAAATATTCATTCTTTCTATTTAAAATAATATTTAAATATATATAAGTGCTAAGAATTTATTAATTAAACACAAGCACTTAAATATTTTCTAAGATCAAAATTAAATAAATATTAGATTAACAAAATTAGCAGGCATGCACAACGTATTTATCTAATATATAATCTTAAGAGCTGGAAAAAATGGTTTGGTAAATAAATTCACAAGTCCTAAAAATATTGAAAATAATTAACTAGTGAATTTATCAGCTTCAACTTGCAGTTATTGATTACTAATTAATTAGTTAGTAGAATTTAATATCCCAAGTTCACAAACTAGTCTAGTGAAAGTGATTTCATCCAGTGGTTTAGTGAAGATGTCTGTAATTTGCTGCTCTGTAGGTACAAAATGTAACTCTACAGTACCACTCATGACATGCTCTCTTATGAAATGATACCTAATATCAATGTGCTTGGACCTTGAGTGATGAACTGGATTGTTTGTCATTGTTATGACACTTGTGTTGTCACAGAATATTGGAATTTTGCTCAGCAACAGTCCATAGTCTTGAAGTTGGTTCCTTATCCACAATATTTGTGCACAGCAGCTTCCAGCAGCAACACATTCAGCTTCAGTTGTTGACATTGCAACTGAGTGCTGCTTCTTGCTATACCAGGACACCAATCTTCTACCAAGGAATTGACAACTCCCTGATGTACTCTTTCGATCAATCCTACAACTTGCATAATCAGAATCTGTATAGCCAACAAGGTCAAAACCTGTATCCTTAGGGTACCAAATTCCAAGATTCGGACTTCCCTTAAAATACCTAAAAATCCATTTAACAGCTATAAGATGTGATGTTTTAGGGTCAGACTGAAACCTAAGACACAAGCATGTAGTAAACATAATATCTGGCCTACTTGCAGTTAAGTAAAGTAATGAGCTGATCATACCTCTGTAGCTTCTGATGTCTACCCTCTTACCAGGTTCATCTTTATCAATCTTAGTGGCAGTTGTCATTGGGGTTTTGGCTGGTGATGCATCTTGAAGATCATACTTCTTTAAAAGATCTCTGTTGTACTTGGTCTGGCAAATGAAGATTCCATCTTTCCTTTGGCTTACTTGGAGTCCAAAGAAGTAATTCATCTCTCCCATCATGTTCATTTCATACCTACTCCGCATTAGCTTAGCAAATCTACTACACAACTGATCGTTAGTATAACCAAATATAATGTCAACCAAATATACTTGTACTAATATCATGTCATTTTTATGCATTTTATGAAATAGAGTCTTATCTATGACGCCTCTAGTGAAACCATTTTCAAGTAAGAATACAGATAGAGTGTCATAGCATGTATGAGGTTCTTGCTTTAGGCCATAGAGTGCCTTGAAGAGAAAGTACACAAAATCAGCAAATTCTGGATCTTCAAACACTGGGGGTTATTCCACATACACTTCTTCTTCAAGTTCTCCATTCAGGAATGCACTCTTCACATCCATTTGATATACTTTAAAGCTGGAGTGTGCTGCGAATGCCAGAAACATCCTAATAGCTTCAAGTCTTGCCACTGGTGCATATGTTTCATCATAATATATTCCTTCTTCTTGGGAATAACCTTTAGCAACTAGTCTGGCTTTGTTCCTTGTAACAATGTCATCTCCATCCAGTTTATTTCTGAATACCCACTTTGTGCCAATAATAGACTTGTTCTTTGGCCTGGGTACCAGCTTCCGGACTTTTTGTCTTTCGAATTGATTGAGCTCTTCTTGCATAGAAATAACCTAATCTAGATCTTCTAGTGCTTCCTCTACTTTATTTGGCTCTATCTCAGAAAGAAGTCCAGAAAATAAACATTCATTCTGTGAAACACTTCTTGTTTGAACTCCAACATCTGGATCTCCTAGAATCAACTCAAAGGGGTGATCTCTACTCCACACCCTATGCCTAGGTAGATTTTCCCTAGATGATTCAGCTTGATTATCATTAAAGTGTTGAGTCTTGTTCGTAGATCTTTCAGTTGCTCCCTCTGAGCTGCTGCTTAGTTGAGAATGAGATTATCTGCCACTACTAGTAGTTTCTGTGTATCTTCCACTGTTTCCACTACTAGGGTCAGAATCATCATTGTTGTTATTGAAAGGGGAGATAGGAGTGAATGAAAGTAACTCACTGCACTTTCATGTGTACTAGAAATGCTAAATGTAATCTCTATGTAATGGTTGATGATAACTCAAAAATAGAACATGACATGTAATAATATGCAGGTGCACAGAAATCTTGGATCACAGAGTTTAGTTAAGACAAAGTATCAAAGGATCATCTACAGACTTGAAGCTCAATGGAAGAAGTTCATTAACATGTTCAGGCCTCATTGGAGAATAAAAGATATTGACATCTATTCAAGGATGTGGAAGCTACAGAAGATTGTCTTAGTCTATGAAGATTTTAGTGCATTACAATCGAAGCTACAAGTAAGGTTTGCAAAGAAGAATGTGGAATCATGTTCGGAATCAAGAGCCCCTATCAAGACTAGTCACTTATGAACCAGACCGTTGCATAAAGTGTCAGTACATCGGAGGCAAGCTCTCGTCGGTTAATATGGTTTTAATCATTCTAAAGTTGTTGGTTTTCTTGAGTCATGTGGAGGATCAACAAAGGTGGTAAATCAGTGTTGGAGAAATGCTAGCCTAATTGATAAGGGACAGACGGCACAACCTAATTGGATCTTACTAAAGCTTCACAGATTAGATGGCCAAATACTTGGACGTGGTGGTGTCACGTATACGGGGCCAAGTATTTGGATAAGGAAGTCTACACAAATTGAAGAGTAGAATGAAAATATTTAATTTAATTAAATAAAGTATTTATTTATTTATTTATATATTTTATAAATAAAGACATTCTGTATTTATATTATATATATTTATTTAAATATTACTTTTACATTAAATATTTCCAAAGGCATGCTTGTCACATGACTTTGAAGATAAATTTGGGTGGACAAGAGTAAAAGGTGGAAAAATAAAAAGCAAAAAGTAAAAAGCAACACCTTTTTCAATAATAAATAAAAAAAAGAAACTCAAGTCTCCATCTTAAGTGTGCGTGTGTGTGTGCATCCGAAAGGAGAATTAAAAAGGGGAGAGAAAGAAAAAAAAATTATTTTTCTCTCCCCCATGGCCAAACTAGATCTTGAATATTTTGGGGCCATGATTTTCTTTATCTACACAACTCCTCTATCTTTCTATTGTAAACACTTTCTAAATCTTGTTTAGAAGATATGGTTGATTTTTGTCTCCTAGATCTATAATGTGTATATGTTTAGAGGATCTAAGAATCATTTCTTTGTTGTGTTCTTGAGTTTATGTTCTTGAACTTGTTTGTAGCATTTATCCCACTTCAATGAATATAAAGACATATTCTTGAATCTTGTTGTGTTGTGTGTTTTGGATATTTTTCTGTTCTTGGCCTTGGTTATTTTTAATGGAATTTTTGAGCTTGAAGAAGACAATGAACAGTAACCGGGTTTGAACCAAAGTAAATTTTTAATTGTCCTAAAAATAATTAAAAGTCATAATTTTAATTTGGGAATCGTATTCACCTCCCCCCACCCTCTATGATCTCCCGGACACAATAATTAGTATCAGAGATACTCGATTGACATACAAATCGATTGGATCTATTTTTATTTTTGAGATTAAAGAGGGTATGAAAATAAAAAATTATTATTTATTTTGGTTCACTTGTCATCCAGAAAGGAAGTAGTAGGTGTTTCGTTAATTGTTGAAGCCCAGAATGTCTCTAAGTACTTACTAAGGAACCAATGTAGAAATTCTAGATAAGTTTCTACTTAGAGCCAAGTAGAAATTCTGGAGCTGAAAATTTTTTCTAAGTGCACAAGGAAGGATACTATGTAGAAGTTCTACTTAATGTTCGAGATAGAACCTAAGTAGAAATTCCTATCTAGAAGTTCTACTTAATGTTCGAGATAGAACCTAAGTAGAAATTCCTATGCAGAAGTTCTACTTGAAGTTCGAGATAGAACTTAAGTAGAAATTCCTATGGAGAAGTTCTACTTCATGTTCGAGATATAACCTAAGTAGAAATTCCTATGTAGAAGTTCTACTTATAGTTCGAGATAGAACCTAAGTAGAAATTCCTATGTAGAAGTTCTACTTAATGTTCGAGATAGAACCTAAGTAGAAATTCCTATGTAGAAGTTCTACTTAATGTTCGAGATAGAACCTAAGTAGAAATTCATATGTAGAAGTTCTACTTAATGTTCGAGATAGAACCTAAGTAGAAATTCCTATGTAGAAGTTCTACTTACTGTTCGAGATAGAACCTAAGTAGAAATTCATATGTAGAAGTTCTACTTAAAGTTCGAGATAGAACCTAAGTAGAAATTCCTATGTAGAAGTTCTACTTAATGTTCGAGATAGAACCTAAGTAGAAATTCCTATGTAGAAGTTCTACTTAAAGTTCGAGATAGAACCTAAGTAGAAATTCATATGTAGAAGTTCTACTTAATGTTCGAGATAGAACCTAAGTAGAAATTCCTATGTAGAAGTTCTACTTAAAGTTCGAGATAGAACCTAAGTAGAAATTCCTATGTAGAAGTTCTACTTAATGTTCGAGATAGAACCTAAGTTGAAATTCCTATGTAGAAGTTCTACTTAAAGTTCGAGATAGAACCTAAGTAGAAATTCATATGTAGAAGTTCTACTTAAAGTTCGAGATAGAACCTAAGTAGAAATTCCTATGTAGAAGTTCTACTTAATGTTCGAGATAGAACCTAAGTAGAAATTCCTATGTAGAAGTTCTACTTAATGTTCGAGATATAACCTAAGTAGAAATTCCTATGTAGAAGTTCTACTTAATGTTCGAGATAGAACCTAAGTAGAAATTCCTATGTAGAAGTTCTACTTAATGTTCGAGATAGAACCTAAGTAGAAATTCCTATGTAGAAGTTTTACTTAATGTTCGAGATAGAACCTTAGTAGAAATTCCTATGTAGAAGTTGTACATAGAGAGCAATTTCAACATGACACATGTCATCATCTGGGTGGCTGATATTACACATAATATGGGTTTATTGGTTTTGAATTTTTTTTTAATTTCTTTTCTTAAAATGTTTTTAGTTTAATAATTAATTTAATAATTAAATTTGAATTTAATTATATAAAATATTTGAAAAAAATTTCAAATTTAAATAATTTATTTTTCAAGTTTATTTTACATCTTGGAAAATATTTTATTTTTTTTAATTGTTAGAGTCAAATATTTTATATTTTTAATATTCTTAGTTAAGAATTTTATTAATTTGAAAACTGAAATTAATCTTAAAATCCAATTTAGTTTCTTTTGAGTTTAATATTCTTAAAAGTATTTTGAGAATTATTTTTGAGGTTTAATAATTTATTTTTTATAAAACTTTAATTACAAATTTTATAAAACTCTTTGGAAAATATTTTTGGATTGAAATAATTATTTTCATGAAAATTTTAAATGTTTTGAAAATTTAGTATTTCTATTTCAAAATTATGTTTTCAAGTTGTTTTATTTTAATTATAATTTAAGCTTAGAAGTTTTAATTATAAATCTCATAAAACTTTTTGGAAAATCATTTTGGTTGAAATAATTTATTTTCAAGAATATCTTAGATGACTTGAAAATTTATTATTTTTATATCAAACTTATATTTTTAATCTGTTTTATTTTAATTATAATTGAAGCTGTTTTGGATTATAAATTTTATAAAATTCTTTGGAAATTATTTTGATTTGAAATAATTTCTTTTTCAGGATTATTTAATATACCTTGAAAAATTTGTTATCTCTACATCAAAACTTTCTTTTCGAATTATTTTATTTTATTTATAATTTGAAATTGAGAAATTTATTATTATTTATCAAAAAATGCATTTTCAATTTATTTTGATTTTTTAAATTCCTAAAAAATTAAATATTTCTATTTGAACAAAATGTTTTATGAAACGAAACAATAGAAGTTGATTCTTCATTCGTTGAGGACAAACGAACTAACTGAAGAACATTCTAATGGAGTTGAGACCTGATCTTACCATTGGAGATGTATTTCTACATCGGTCTACTCAGTGGATCATTTGGTTATAGAAAGGGGATTAGTTCATTTAGGGAAGAGTCTTCGATCAGTGGTTTTCGAATCAATATCTGAAGAATTTGGGATTTTGAAAAGGAATTTAGTTTATCGGTCAAAGAACCAAAACAACAATTGAAGATTTGGTTAAAGGACATCAGTTGCAGAAATACACAAGGTTTGATTATCACTGACATATGATAATAAAGGGGTTATTGCTACACATACGAAGAAGAGTGATCTTTTCAAGCAGAACATGAGACATTCTATGTCGGGGTCTTTAAGCAGAACAATCAGGTATCAGTTTGGGTTGAAGAAGGAACATCATTTTTATTGAGGTCAAATGCAAGGATACTTCCATGAGTGTTAGTAGAATGGAAATTGATTTGGATCAATTGATTATCACTCGAGATGGAATGCTAAGCATCGCTCAGGTATACTTTCTAACTAGTTTATACTTGTTTGATTCAATTATAGAGTATTAAGTGCTGAACTGCATTATATTATAAGTTTGATGTAATGCATGTCTCACCTTGATTTCTATATAAATTAGATAACTTATGCTAGTTTGTTAGTGTTGCTTATTTATCAGTATTTGACTTCATGATTAGATCTTGTGTGATTTAATGCTTGCTTTATGATAATTGATCATGTTAGCATATAGAGTCTTAGGTATTAGTAGGGGTACATTTACCGGAAAGAGTATTTGCTGCATGCTAAGTGCCTTGATGTTTACATTGTCTATAATCTGTTTATACTCGCATGGTTGTATTAAATGCTATATCTGATCATGTGCTTGTTAAGATGAGTTTGTTTCTAATTTGAGAATTGCTTAGGGGTCAGTATAATAAACCATGAATTAAATTTTTAAATCTAAATTGACTCAGGTAATTAGAGATAATATAATGTTAAAGTGAACAACAAAGGTGATTTATAAGAATTAGGAATCTGAGTGATTGATTCTTCTATGACTACATATATGTACGACATGATTCTTATAGACTGCTAGTCCACCTTAAGTTAGGTTGGGATCACTGAGCTCATAGCCAAGACTATTTGTTGAGGCTGATATAGATGATGAGTGATCAGTCAGATAAGAATGAGCATGTTGAACTTGAATGCTTTGTTGTTAACTATGTTTAGAAATATCTCTAACCCTTGGACTCAATCAAATTGAGGACCACGTGTCTTAATCATTTGTGAATGCAGAGTATCTTTCAACATGTACAAGTTATATATCTCTGACATTTTCATGTTCGAGGCATGTAACTACTTTTGTTTTGGTATTCAAATGGTTAAGCAAGGTTAACTATTTTTCTTGAATGATCTGAAGCACAATATTAAGGAAGACCTAGGGAATTCTTTGCGAAGGATTTCCTAATATCAGTTCGAGGATGAACAGTATTGATCGGGGTCAAGAGAAATAGAAGATCACTCTACTGGAAGTGAGGTTATTGCTGACACGAAATGTAATGCTTATGATGAAGTTAACTATTCGTTGAAGTTTATCAGAATGGAGTTAGCTGCAACAACAAGTGATGCTCTCACACTTGGTTTATCATCTAATACTTGGTTTATCAAGATAACAGATTCGACGATAAAGATGAAGTTGGTGAGAAAGGACTACTTCTAATGAAATTCTTTTAAGAAGGACATTAGTGAAGTATGTCAGTTGAAGGGAAGTCAAGTCAAAGGCTACCCTGTTTAGTTTTGGTGTTTGTTCGTGCATTCGATAGATGAAGCATCTTAGTGATTAATCACATTCAAAGGATTAGGCAGATTGCTGTAAGAACACTTTGAGGGCAGGTAATGAAATTTGTTGACGAACTAAGTTCTATGTTATGTCTTCACTGAAAGGAGTATTATAGAGTAAAGTTTAGTTTCCGAACTTCATGACCAAATGGAGGAGTTGATAGGGAAATCCAGACCTTGAGTGGAATTACAAGGATAATGGATAGAGTTAAGGTTTCCTATTCACTACGGCTGAATTAGTTGATACAGCAAGTCTAATCAGCAAATGTAAAGTGAAGACATCAAGTAAGATTAATCATGCCTGAAGTCACATGGTGTGATGGAAGGCTATCTTATTTGGAGTTAAGAGCTTACACAGAGTCTGTGATTGATTTAAGATGATCTAGATGCAGTGAACATCATCATCAAGCTCTCTAGCATTCGTTTGATTTTAGCTCTGGATTTCTAAAGGTTGACATCCTGTTTAGGGCTCAAGATCAAATGACACTAGATGAAGAAAAGCTGCAAGCAGCATCATAGGGGGAACATCAGTAAGTTAGATCAACTAGTCATGTTTGATGTTCAAAGGCTAGCAGTGCTCATTAAGTAAGAGTTGAGATTCTTAGGAACACTGATCTAGATTGAGTGATTGTATATTAGAAAGGAAATTGTCAATTTAAAGATAATGCAAGATGATCTCAATCATATTTGAAGAAGTCTACTCTACCCACTAAATATCTAAGGAAACATTAAGGACATATCTGTCATGACAAAGGGTTTTGTGTAACAACATTTCCTAGAGTCAGTTCTTGATGAATATGGGTAGTAGAGTAGTGATTGGTCGTGCATGTATAAGAGTATTTCATTGGTTTTTCTGAGTGAATTCAATGAAGACTGAAGATGCACTAACTAATCAAGATTGAGTAGGGTTTGAATCAAGGAACTAACTCAATTGAACCAGAGGCAGATATACTTAGCACAAGGAATCAATCCACATGAAGACTTGGTATTGATACAGAAGCTGAAGGGTAGTTCGGAGTTTTTTTTTTGAAGTTTCTACTCTACTAGTGTCAGGACTACTGGTTTCTAGAGTGCTGAGTTTAGTGAAGATGCTGCCAAGACCAATATCTACAAGGAAATATTTGGGTGTTAAAGGTAATGCAATTTCTGTCTGGATGAGCGTGGTATTGTTTCGAGGAACAATGTTAACTGGTAGCTGAAAAGTTATTCATGTCCAAATGGAGTAAACGTTCGATATCTCGGGCAAAAAGGAGTAATTGTTCATTCAACGATCATACACCAGTAAAAGCTCTATTGACTAAGGTATGTCACTCTAGTCTAATATTGATTTATTTAAATGTAATGTTTATAGAGAGTGTTCATGCTATTTAGATGTCTACGATCTCTAGGAACTGATTAATGTTTGGCTTGTGACCACCCGGGACCCAATATTATCGCTATGAGATTACCTATGATCACCCGGGACCTAGGGACGTAACAATGTAGCATCTCTTTGTATAGTCAATTTATATTCAGGACCTCGTACTTTGTGCTGTCATATGTTATTCATGCTATATGTATCAAATGTTTCAGCATAAGTATTTGTATATATTAATTAATTGTAATTTTATTTACTTCTAATTGTTTAATGCTAATATTAATGGAACCACTTAATATGTAGTTTAAGTGATGTAATTCATGTCTTTTGCAAAATCCATTAATATTAGTTGTCATTCTTTGATATTAGTGATGTCACTTAGAATTTCTGCACTAAGTGACAAAAAGATAATTTCAAAAACACTGTTATTGAAAGTAATTTACTACATCGCGAAGGGTTGTCAAAGATCATAAATTTTAGCATTAATATTTAAAAGTATTTGCTCTCTGATGCAACTAGTACCTCGAGCTTATATACGTTCTGATTGTCATGAGTATTTTCAATATGCTTATGTGATAATTGTTGAGATGTAGTGTAAGAAGTTAAATGCTGTCATTCGGTCAATGTATGTTCAGTGTTTAGCGGATGCTTATGTTTTATGCTTTTGAATTACCATGATCTATATTACAATATGTGTTTGTTTCAAGCGACAAATGGTAATTGTCTAGCATAATGTAAGTATCTTATGTGCTTGATTGTTTTGTAGTAAGATGCATTTTATTACAAAATGATTGAATGATGTTAGTACTTTTGAATGTCTTGTCATTCATATCTTTGATAATTCATTAGTATTAACATATGTTTTTCATTCTTTAGAAGTTGAATGCATAAAGAAATTTCTTGTCTATTTCTTGTGAAAAATGTTTTATCTAAACATGCATTCATTTGCCAGAGAATGAAAAGCCACTAAAAGTTTTTTTTTATAAAAAAGTCCCTTTGAAAGAGAACATTTCTTGAGGATTATCTTTCTATTTCAAAATCATATATCCTCTCTCTCTCTAAATTTTTTGTAATGAAAACTGTTTTTTCACCACGATTTGTTTAAATAAAGTTACTTGATAACTTGTAACTTAGGTTGCATGGTATCAGGCTATTTTATTTGAGTAAATTGTTTTGATCCTGAGGTATCAACCATTGGTAAAACGTTTTTCAAAACTCTTGTTAATGTCTGCTTTACATTGACCTGTAGTATTAAAAAAATGGTTGTTTGCTTTGGGATTAGTGCCTTGAACTGTATGACTAAAGCATTCATTCGATTTTTTTTAAAATGATTTATATTTTAAGTCGGAGATAATATCAGATAAGAATAAATTGCAAAACAATTTCTAAAAACATACAGTGAGCAAGATGAAATAGATTTGAGTTATTAATCAAAATGTTTTTGTTAAAAGAGTTGAATTTCAATTGGATATTTGTCTAAGAGAAATTCAAAAGAACACTTTTGTTAATCTGTTAAACTTTTTTTCAAAATTGTGAGTTTATGAAAGTTGGCTTAATATTCTTTTACCTATTCTTTATTAATTCCCACATTTTAGCTCTGGTGCATTGTTTCTTGAGGACACATTGCTCTGATGCTATATTTCTGAGAAGGAATAGAGAATAAGTTTAATCATACTCTACCAAATTTTATATAGCTCTTATCAACTCTATCTATTTAGCCGTAATGGCTTGGCCTTAGTGGCTATAGGGGAAGGTCTAGAAGTTGAATAATCCATCAATTTCTAACCAAGGCCTTAGTACCAAACACTATCATTCTAATTCAAACTTTCAACCCTTGGTGATATAAGAAACTTATGTAGATTAGCGGTTGTTAAGGGAGAAACTGCATTAATTGCAGCAAAGGATGTGTCGGAAGTGCCCCCACAGCTCTACCTCTCGAGAAGGAAAGAAGTATACATATTGAGGTATTTGTAGCTCATTTGTATTCTCTCAAAAGGATGCAGAGCTGAAAAGGCAATTCAACCATTTCTGAATGAACTCTCTCAACAGGGTGATTTCATTGAAAATTTGCTCGTCAGCCAGAGCACCTTGTAATGAGTCAAGCGCACCAAAAGCATTCACGTTGATGGTAATCCTAAAGTTTTTGCTTCTAAGGGATGTTATAGGACCTAACAGTTCTCTAGCCTCTCTTGGGACTAACAATTGTGATGACACATTGCAAGAAGTGCACATTGTGAGGTATAGGTAAAACCCCTAAACTTCTTTGTTTACCATTCATGGTGAATGAAGTTGTTGAGCCACCTTCACAGGAATTTGAGGGAAACTTTGATTTCTTGCCTATATTAGAATCCTTGTCAACCTTCCTAAGAGGAACAGTCCTAGTTCCCTAATGGGATTTCACATCCGCAGAGCAATCTGTTGATGTTGAGAGGCAATCACTAGCAGTTTTCCATGACTGAAAATAGTGAGTTAATTCATCTTCACTGGTGATTGAGAGAGACGTTTATACACGTCTACTCTCTCAGGAATTCAAATTCTGGAATACATGGATCGCTCAAAACTTAAAGGCATATCACCATCAACGATCCAGTGCATGGATTTGCATATGGGGAGTCGGTTGATGCTTAGATAGCTGCTAATACGCATACCACATTCAATGATCCAGTGCATAGATTTGCATATGGGGAGATTGTTGATGCTGAAAGTAGCTGAGCAACAACTCGTAGACTATGATTCAGTTGGTTTACCAATTTGATGAGTCTTTTGAGGATCAGGGTGTTGGGATTTCAGTCACTCCTGGAATGGAGGAGATTCCAATTTCAGAAGGGTTATTCCTCGACGACGAGCCACGTGTGCATGGATTTGCTTATGGTGAGTTGGGTGACGGCCTAACTGAAATCATGTCTGAGATTCCATCTCAGAACCTAGATCTTTAGTGATCGATAACATGCTACAGTCAACGATCCATAATATCTTGGTGAGAGTAGCATGGATTTACTTGCAGGTACAAATTGCTATAAATGGAATGAGTGCAAGTAAGGGAGAGAAACACTTGAGTGAAGTGAGGGAGTGATATTCTTGAGTGAGAGAAATAGGGAGAGAAAAGAGTGGAACACTTACGCTTGAAAGTGTAAACACAAACAGAACGTAGTAGAAGTGAGGAAACCATAGACCAAATATTAACCTTGCTACTATGCTTGAATCCTGTTACTGAATTTTCCAGCTCTGAAATGTTGAAGAGATTCTTTTCTGGAAGACAAACTGAAGAAGAGTCTAGCTGAAGCTTACTGTGAATGTCCAAACTATTACCTTTGGGTCTATTAATTCATGTTGTTCTCAATCTCAAAGGGGGAGACATTAATTTTTAGGCCTAAGGAGGATTTTATGTTCAATTGAGGAGAGTTTCTTATTCGATTGGATGTAGATGATGTTAGTAATTGTGCTCTAGAGACAATACTTACAATATTTTAAGGAAAATATTTATTATTAAGGATTATGTTTTATTGATTATTATTTATTTATTATGTTTTATTTACTGCGTAATAAATTGAAAGCATAATAAATGTCCTTGGAATTTTGATACGTATTATATATCTTTAAGTATGTGACTTAAAAATGAGATTATATGAATAGTATCTTATTCCTAAAATTCCCTAATCGAGTATTATTATTTAAGGACAATAATAATGCACAAAGACTAGTATGTTTCTTGACAGATGACCACATCTCATTGGTCATAAGTATGGGGATACTAAAGTCAAGAACATAAGTGCATGTATCAATGCATGGCACTGGAATGACCCGCCGTGAGATTCTACATGTTAAGTAAGTGTCATAAGTAATTCTCACTGTGATAATGGTGTAATGATCCTTAGACCTGAAATCATTATATTTCTATACGAGAATTAATATACTTTGATTACATTAAAAGTTACCTTTGACCGGGTGATGATAAAAGTGGACATTGGGTATATTATGAATCGTATGAGAAATATGAATGATCTAGATGGGATTTAATCCTCCTAATTTTAGGAGTGATATTATTGGCCTCTTGTTTGAGTGAGACTATGAAATGCACGGCCGTGCTCAAATGTTGATTTGATTTTAATAGTCTACTCATCGATCAAGAAAATAAAGATTAAATTATGAAGAGGATGACACGAGACATGCCTTGAGTTTAATCTATAATATCAAGATTAAAGAGATTATATTACATGGAACATTATTCACGAAAGGCTTAATCGAATCACCGATTTATTATTATTACTTGGGTAGCAATGATGTATTACTAGATGCCGCTCATTGTTTACAATTTTAATTAGATATTAAAATTGTTGCCAACGTAATAATAACCTACAGGGTCACACACAAAGAACGCTTGAAGGAGAAATAATTTAAATTATGAATTTAAATTAAATAAGTAATTTATTTTATTTATGATATTAATTAAGTATGACTTAATTAATTATATAAATAGAATAAATGAATTACTTAAACTAATTCCAAAATTAATAATTAATTAATTAAGTGAGACTTAATTAAATAATTTAGAATTTTGGATTAGTATTAATTATAATTGAATTATAATTAGAAAACTTATTCCTCTCTCTATATAATCTCTTTATGGGCTGATTTAATAAGATAGAGATTTTACAAAAACCCTAGCCGCTCTGAGAGAGGAAGAAGATAGAGAGAGAAGAACTTTTCGGGTGCTAGTACACATCAATCCTTCATGAAAAGTGTTCGTGTGGATACCGTAGAGCGTAGATCGCGAGAGCGGGATACGTGGTGATTAATCAAGCTTTGGACCTCCATTAATCTTCCAATAATGAACTATTAAAGCTTCTAAAGGTATTTATTCTTTATCTCCGAATTAAATCTTTTGTTTTCGCATGGATCCTGCGGAGGGTTTCGCTATTTTGATTTATTTTTCGCGTTTATTCCGCTGCGTTTGTGTCACGAAACCCGACAATGGCATCAGAGCTACTTGCGAAACGTTTTAATTCGGTTATGTGCTTAACAGTTTTTGATATATAAGCATGTATGCGATCTATCATGATTTTATATTGATACAATATGTATATGTTTATATATATTATGAATATATGATATTTTATGATATATAATCATGTGATGATTATGTGTGTTGATGTATGTATATGATACATGTTTGTTCTTATTATGGGAATCGTATTCGATACGAATTCTGAAACGGCTGTGGTTGATTTTCTGAAATCTGTGTCCGTTGTCCGATTTTCGCAAACGATATGTGTTTTCTGACTGTAATCGGGTCACTGAGAAATACTGACATAGTCAGCTCTGCGTTTGTAAGCCATTAGATGTCGTTACAGCCTCCAAAACGGTGATTTATGATTTTCTGAAAATTATTTGATTTTCTAAAATTTTGAGTATATGTATGTATATATTATGAATATATGATATTCATGTAATGTATAATCATATGATGATTGTATGTATCTCTGTGTATGTATATATGATATATGTTTGTTCTTGTTATGAGAATTGTATATGATACGATTTCCGAAACACCGTCAGATTTGGAGAAATCTGACTGCTGTATCCGATTTTCATAAACGATATGTGTTTTCTGACTGGAATCAGGCCAATGAACAAAACTGATAGATATTCTATCATCGACGGGTCTGTAAGGCGTTTGACGTGGTTAAGGGCCTCGAAATAGCGATTTATTGTCTTCAGAAATCTGTTTTTAATTTTCTGAAATTTCGAAATTTGTTATATATGATTATATGATATGATTATATAATATGAGATATATTATATGTGTTATATGATAGCATGGTGGATGGTTATGGCCTAAAGACCCATAGGATAGTAGTTTTTGAAAGGCATAGGTGTACTAACTTGTAACACTTAATTATTTTGTAACTCAACTAAGTAAAAGATAAAACAACAGCAAAACAAGAGAAACTGAAGAAGCACATGGAATCAATCAACTGAAGAAATGGTAATGATACTTGGTAACTACAAGTAACTAATTTGGTTAATCAAGGATGCATAAGTGAGAAGAAGTTCAATCTGAGTATTGCTCATGCCCTAACTTATCTAATGGAGAATCAAATTAATGTCAAAGAAGTATCAAGAAGACCAAAGTGATTTCATGTAATGTATATCAACATTTGGATAATGCAAAGGTTAATCAACAAATGAAAACTGACATTCAGAAGCAAGAACCCCTACAAGACTAGTCACTTATGAACCAGACCATTGCATCAAGTGTCAGGACATTGGAGGCAAGTTCATGTCAGTAATAGAAGATCTCATTTGAATTGAGTGAGGAAAAGAAATTGAACAAGCTAGGGAAACTTGCTCATAAAGGTTAATCCTCAATTAGTCACTAAAGAAGGTCAACATTGGATGTGTGCATATTTGCTAAGGCAAATGTCGATCCACAGCAGATCGAGATGCGGGTCGAGATTTATAATTGAAGTAAAACATTGCAAAGGCAAATCTCGATCCACGGTAGATCGAGATCGATATTCTACCAGATCGAGATCGAGATTCTCCCAGATCAAGATCGAGATTTTCACAGATCGAGATCGAGATTTTCACAGATCGAGATCGAGATTTTCACAGATCGAGATCGAGATTTTCACAGATCGAGATCGAGATTTTCACAGATCGAGATCGAAATGGGTCCAGGCGAAGATCGAGATGCGGGTAGATATGTAACATTTAATGTTCAAGGGACAAGTGGCTTATTGTGAACGGTTGATCCAGAGTTGTTGGGAAAGTACTTTTTGTTGTCGAAGTCCTGATTGGGCCACGTACACAAAAAGGACAAGATCAAGACTACATGACATTATAAAAGCAGCACTTTGTTTTTATTAGTAAATAGACTTTTCATCATCTCTATTATTTCAACGATATTTTTAAAGAGAGAGCATTTACTGTAAAACAAAAAAAAGTGAGAGAGAGGATCAGTTGAATCTAGCTTTAATTGCTGTATTTATTGTTCAACTGATCATGATGCTTTTATGAATGTTGTAGCAAATCCTTCAATGAATATAAAGATATATTCTTGAAATTCTTGTCATCATTTATTACCTGCATATTGTTTATTCTCTCATTAATTTTAAACAGTTGTATTCACCCCCCCTCTACAACACTTTGGACCTAACAATTGGTATCAGAGCCTCTGTTAAACACATCTAACAGAGATCCTACTGTGTTGTTTGAGTTGGTTCTTGAAAATCCCAGATCTAATTTTTCTTGAAGTTTGTGCCGAAAGTTTTTATTTGTTTCTTCCTGGAAAAGTCATAGATCTAAAAAGTTCTAAGTAATGGTATAAGGAATATTTGTACAAAATTCCAAAATATTGTACTTTAGAGCTTTGTGGATTTTCTTGTGGTCAAAACTGGAATCAACTGATTGACTAAACAAAAAGGATATTTTCGAACTTCTGTCAACTAGGAAGTGGACATCTTTTTGTTTGGACTTGAGAAAGTGGTGGACCCTGCTACTGTTCCTGTGATTAGAACTAACTTGCTTGAATCTTAAGTGCAAAATCCATTGAATATTAAGTGTTGGATATTTAAAGTGAGATAATTAATTTTTCAAGTAAATACAATTTATTGTAATTTGAAAAGTGTATTATCTTAATTTTAAACTTTATTAAAATGGCCGCCGCACACAGATTTAAGATACCTCCGTTTGATGCACAACATTATGACGAATGGACCGGAAGGATGGGAGCTTACCTTGAATCAATAAACAAGGTATACTTGAGAATATTGGAAAACGGTCCATACATACCCATGAGAATTGAGCCAGAGCGAATGGAAGGAGGGATACTAATACCATCCCGGTCTGTTCCTAAAGAGGAAATGGAGTTTTCAGACACAGATAAAGAATTGGTTGGTATGGATGCGTCGTTACGCAACGTCATAATTGAATCCCTAAACTCAGAGTACTATGTTCAAATAAAGGGATTAAAAACAGCTAAAGCCATGTGGGATAAACTGGCTGTGGTGATGGAAGGGACCGAGGAAGTTAGAGATAATCACAAACGCATTCTGATATCTGAATATGAATCGTTCAGATGCGAACGAGGAGAAAGCGTAGCGGATGTTTACAAACGTTACAGTAAATTGTTTATCGAGCTGAGTATAAGAGATAAAGTCTATCCACTAGCAGATTCAAATATCAAGTTTCTCTTGAATTTGCCTAAACATCTGGAACACAGGATCACTGCCATTCGAGAGTCAAGAGATTTGAAAAACACTTCTCTCGAAAAGCTGTATGGTGTTTTGAAGACCTACGAGCTGGAGCAGGAACAAAATGACAGAAGAAGATCCTACAATAGTGGAGAAAACAAAGCGGTAAGTGAGTCTGGACTTGTAGCTGAAGAGTCTGCTGTAAAGGCATTTGCAGCTGTCTCATTGAAAACTGCTAATCCTGAAAGGGTGGTATTAGACATTGAAGATCCATCCGAAGAAAGTGAGGATGAATACTATACCCTTGAAGAGCTGGACAAATTAGAAGACAAGTCATACGCTTGTATTGCTCGAGAATTTGCTCATATCAGCTTCAGGAAGCAAAGAAGTGGTAAAGGACGATTTGGTAGTTCTTTCAGCCGAAGAGGCGGTAGTAGCAGCAGAGGCAGTAGTGTAAGTGGTCGGGGAAGTTACAGTGGCCGAGGTAGCACATCTGGTAGTGGCTACAGACCTAACCTGGTAGACAAGAACAAGTTCAGATGCTACAACTGCAATGAATTGGGGCACTTCGCAACAGAGTGCAAGAAGCCCAAGTACGTTCATCCCAAGGAATCCTATGCTGATCTGAAAAAGAAATATGATGCCTTGGTTAGCAGGCAACAGAAGGGAAGCCGGGCGTATGTTGTGACTGAAGGGAAGGGTTGGGACGAGTCTGATGAAGATGAAGATCAGGAGCTATGCAATTTCGCTTTAATGGCAAAATCTTCAGAACAATCAGAGGTACCAATTCTAACCGTAAATGAAATGTCTATTCCTGAGTACCAAAATGAATTAGCTGCCATGACTAAAGATATGTACAATCTCCAACTAAATCTAATTGTTGTTAATGAGGAAAATGCTAAACTCTCCCTTAAGAATAGACTTCTCGAGGCCAGGGTAGAGGAATTAGAATCAGGAGAAAGTAAAGAAAGGCAGTTAATGAATCAGGTAGACGTTTCAGAACACAAGCTTAAGATTAGGGAAGACCTTAACGAAGAACTTAAAAATGAATTAGCTGAGCTTAAAATAACATGTCAATCTTTTAAAGAAGCCGCTAATAAAGTTTTCGTAGAAAGGGACATGTACATGAAGCTGGCAGGCAAGAGTAAAAATGAAAAAGTAAACATAGGACTTGACTACACACAGAAAAAGAAAAATAGGGCTGCTGAGTTGTTAGAGCCAGTGTTAGTCAAAGAAAATGTGCCTGAGGTTTTAATGGATGTTAGAAAACCTATCTTTAAGCATTTTGAGCCTAGGACCATAGATCCTGTTGCTACTAAAATTGAACATGAGATTAAAATTGAAAGAGATTCAGAAGAAAAAGTGGTAGAACCTACAACTTCTAAGAGAGCTAGTAAGATTGCTTATGCTAAGAGAGGTGTAGGAACCAAGGAGGCTAAGACGGTGTCATATAAACAATGGGTAGCAGGGTCAGACCAAATGAAAGCACCTGCAAAGGTAGTTAAAACTGAACCTGCATCTGTATCTACATCTACACGAGCTAGAAAGGCATGCTATATCTGTAATCAAACTGATCATTTTTCTTACTATTGCCCGTTCCATGTAGAGGAAGAAAAATCTGTTGGTTGTAATACCATTCCTGCAACTACTGCTTTGCCTAACATGCATGCAAATCATGCTAAATGCAATAATCCTAATTGTATGCCATGTGCTGTAAACATCATGCATGCTTATTTTAATTTAATGAATACTGCTAGTGCATCTGTTGAACATACATCTAGTAGTGGTAAGAAAAAGCATGCGGGGTCAAAGACTAAGACTTCAAGTCCTCCTAAAGTTAGGAGTGACCAGTCTACTCCCAAACCTGACAAACCAGTCAAGGTTGACAAGGGAAAAGACAAAGTCAAGATGAATGCCCCTGATGGCAACAAGGCAAAGCCTTCTGTATCTGAAAAGAAAAAGGAAATTATTGATGCCGGGCCCAAACATCATTGGGTTCTGAAGAACACCTAATCTTTCTGGATTTGCAGGGCAGTGAACAGGAAAAGAGTAAAGTCATATGGGTGCTGGACAGTGGAGCATCGAGGCATATGACCGGCAATAAGTCCCTGCTAATAGATTTGGTGTTGAGAGCCGGCTCCGTGGTTACTTTTGGAGATAACAGCAAAGGTTACACCAGGGGATATGGCAAGATCGTTTGTGGAAATGTTATCATTGAGGACGTATCTTTTGTGGAAGGATTGCGACATAATCTTCTCAGCGTTAGTCAGTTCACCGACAGGGGTTTTGACGTCAACTTTGGGAAGCATGATTGTTCGATTCGAAGCAAAAAGGATGGAAGCCTTGCTCTCAAAGGAGTAAGGAAGTCAAATTTGTTCATAGCTGACATGAATTCTGCTGATCAGTCTGAAGTCACGTGTTTCTACAGCAAGGCTTCTGCTGATGAAAGTTGGCTATGGCATAAAAGATTATCTCACCTGAACTTTAAAGCAATGAATAATCTCGTAAGGAGAGAATTGGTGAGAGGGCTGCCGCAGATGGAGTTCACCCCAGATGGACTCTGCGAAGCATGTGAGATGGGAAAATCAAAAAGAGCCTCGCATAAGGATAAACAAGTGAATAGCATTACCGAGCCCCTACAACTCCTTCACATGGATTTGTTTGGACCTGTTAATGTTATGTCAATGTCAAGGAAAAGATATGCGCTGGTAATTGTCGATAACTTTTCCAAATACACATGGGTGAAGTTTGTGACATCGAAAGATGAAGTGCCACATGAGATCATTAGACATGTACTGGTAATTGAAAACGTAGCAAGTCTGACTGTGAAGACTATCCGATCCGACAACGGGACAGAATTCAAGAACTCAGTGTTAATGGATTTCTGCATATCTAAAGGGATCAGACGACAGTATTCAGCACCGAGAACACCACAGCAGAATGGGGTGGTAGAAAGGAAGAACAGGACACTGGTTGAAGCAGCTAGGACAATGCTGTATGAGTCAAATCTTCCTTTATATTTTTGGGCTGAAGCAGTTAGCACAGCTTGTTATACACAGAACAGAACCCTGATTATAAAGGACCATAATGAGACGCCTTATTACATGATGAATAAACGTAGACCATCTATCAAGTACTTTCACGTATTTGGTGCCAAATGCTTTGTGTTAAGAGACAATGCACAACTTGGAAAGTTTGATGCCAAAGCAGATGAAGGGGTTTTCATTGGATATTCTCTTGAAGTAGTAGCAGCGTACAGGGTGTTTGTGCTTAATGATCACAAGGTGGTTGAAAGCCTTAATGTCACATTCGACGACTCAAAGCTCCCTTCTATACAAAAAGAAGATAGTGAGCCCACTTCCCTAAGATTTGAGAATATGGATATTGATGAAGTGGATACAGTTCATGAGTCTGTAGTGCAGGGTAGTGATCCAACGATAAATAATGAAATTAATCAAGAGTCTAGTGTTTCACAAATTCAAAACACTAGGGCTGAGGGATCACCTTCAGTCAGACCTGGTACTAACTCAGGGGGAGTCAGTATGCACTCAGGGGGAGCAGCTCACTCAAGGGGAGCCAGTACTAGCTCAAGGGAAGCTAGTGAAAACGCTTCTAGACTAAGTCACCTTCACTTACAAGATCAAGCTGAATCATCAAGAACATTTGCTAGGGATCGCACTTGGAACAAGGACCATCCGTTCGAGCTAATTATTGGTGATCCAGAAGCTGGAGTGACTACTAGAGGAAAAGCTAGAGCTGAAATCGCCACTGAGAATGAATGTCTATACTCAGTGTTCCTTTCCCAGATGGAACCCAAAGTGGTGGAAGAAGCTCTAGATGACGCTGATTGGGTGATTGCTATGCAAGAGGAACTCAATCAGTTTGAAAGGCAGAAGGTGTGGAAGCTGGTACCCAGACCAAAGAATAGTTCTGTTGTTGGGACAAAATGGGTATTCAGAAACAAGCTGGATGAAGACGGACTTGTAACACGAAATAAAGCTCGCCTGGTTGCTAAGGGTTATACTCAAAGAGAAGGAATTGATTATGATGAAACCTATGCACCAGTAGCAAGGCTAGAAGCAGTAAGGATGTTCTTGGCATTCGCAGCACATCATGGTTTTAAAGTCTATCAAATGGATGTCAAGAGTGCATTCTTAAACGGTGAACTGGATGAAGAGGTGTATGTCGAGCAACCTCCCGGGTTTATCGACAGCAAATATTGTGATTATGTTTATCGACTCTTCAAATCAGTATATGGCCTTAAGCAGTCTCCGCGGAAGTGGTATGAAACTCTGTCAGACTTCTTTCTAAAAAGTGGTTTCACCAGAGGAGTAATCGACAAGACGCTTTTCTACAAGAAATGCAAAGATGATCTAATAATGGTGCAGGTATATGTGGATGACATTATCTTTGGGTCTGCAAATGAGAAGCTGTGTGCCAAATTCGCAAAGTTAATGCAATCAAGGTATGAGATGAGCATGATGGGAGAGCTGACGTTCTTTCTGGGCATTCAAGTTAGTCAGAAGAAGGACGGGATATTTATCTGCCAGACCAAGTACATTCATGATCTATTGAAGAAGTATGGTCTCCAAGATGTATCACAAGCAAAGACTCCTATGGCAACAGCCACGAAGCTTGACGAGGACAAAGCGGGTAAACCTGTAGACATCTCAAGCTATCGAGGTATGATCGGCTCACTTTTGTATTTAACTGCTAGCAGACCTGATATTATGTTCTCTACGTGCCTATGTGCAAGGTTCCAAGCGGATCCTAGAGAGTCACATCTCATAGCCGTAAAGCGTATTTTTAGGTATCTCAAGGGAACATCAAATCTCGGGATTTGGTACCCAAGAGATACAGGGTTTAATCTTGTTGGCTATTCGGATTCAGATTACGCAGGTTGTAGAATAGATAGGAAGAGCACTTCAGGAAGCTGTCAGTTCCTTGGAAGAAGGTTGGTGTCTTGGCAAAGCAAGAAACAACACACAGTATCTACCTCGACAGCTGAAGCAGAATATATTGCTGCTGGAAGCTGTGTGGCCCAGATACTGTGGATGAAGAACCAACTCAAGGACTACGGTGTGGAAGTATCTAAGATTCCTATCATGTGTGACAACACAAGTGCTATTGCAATGACCAACAATCCTGTGGATCACTCAAGGACCAAGCACATTGACATCAGGTATCATTTTATTAGAGAGCATGTAGAAAATGGAACTGTAGAGTTGCATTTTGTGTCTACTGAACGTCAAATAGCAGATATATTCACTAAACCTCTAGACGAATCAACATTTTCTAGATTGGTTGGTGAATTGGGGATGCTTAACACCTGTTAGTTTTGCTACCTATCTGTTATAATTCAGTTTGTGTACATATTATTGTTATTCATGAATATTCATAATTAATAATGTGTACTTAACTTCATAAATGTATGTATTACATCTCATAAAGGGAAGTTAGAAAGTTTCATGAAATTAATCTTGTGATGATCTGTGTATCTAAATGATTAATGTCTAATAATGTGATAGGATTTAATGTTATACTTAATTTTGAAATGCATGATTTATTTGCTAAATTCCCTGTCGTTTCAAAATTGTAAGTTTCTAAAATGGTGTGAAAATTTGTGGTGAAATCTTGTGAATTTTACATATAAATGTTTAATTCACATAATTTCATTAAAAATTTTCTAAGGCAAATCTCGATCTGGTTCTGGATCGAGATCGAGATCGAGAACGACTTGTGAAAACTGCTTAAAACTGTCAAGGTACATCTCGATCTATCCACATCGAGATCGACATCGAGATCGACATTGAGATGTAGATCGAGATGCGGATCGAGATCGACATCGAGATCGACATCGAGATGTAGATCGAGATGCGGATCAAGATCGACATCGAGATGTAGATCGAGATGCGGATCTCGAGATCGAGATGTGACTTGTCTTTTTAGTTACTTCTTTTTAGGCGTGCAAGTATATATTATAGCATTAAAAAGGCTGTTCATTATTTACATTAACTTTCTTTCTCTCTTTCAAAAGCTTAAGCTCTTCAAATACACACGTGTATACATACATTACCAGAGTTCTTTTCCCTGCCATTACATCAAGTTTTCTTGTGATTTTCTTAAACAAAAATCACTAACTGTTACTTAAAAGCATCAATAACTAAAACGAAACTCTGCTAAAATTTTGTTTAAAATTGTTGAACTTCTTGTGTTGTTTTTCACGTCATTACTGTTCTTGCAAATAGTTCTTTAGTTTTTCTTTTCATTCGAGTGAGTTTGGTTTTTGTTTCGTGCTTTCTTATTGTGTTCTTGAGCTAAATAGTTGTGAGTACGACTGTTTAATCCTTAAAGTGCAACTTCACCGCCGTGTTTGTGGTTTTCTGGAAAAATAATTTATTTTGTAACGGCTGTTCACTTTAATTTTCGAAAACTCAACTGTCAATCATTAGTGGGGAGTTAAGTGGTCATTAGTGGGGAAGTTAATTTGTTTTAATTTGTGTCACTAATTACGTGGGGTAATTAGTGGGGTTCGTGTACATTTTATTTTGTTTAAATTTAGAACTTGTTCTCTAAAAATTCCATTGCAAAACCATTTCAGAACATTTCTTTTCTCAAACACAAATTTAAAATGGCAAACCCAAATTTCACAATTCCCAAGACCAACTTTGTTAATCTCTCTGCTGATCGAGCAACTGGTAGATTTATTCACTATCAGTTCTGGATTGAATCCCTCAACAACACATCAATCATAAGTCATGCTTTAACCGCCTCTCTCATCCTGAATGTCGAAGCCCTTCAAGCTGCTTACTCTACACTAGAGATTCAGGGTGGAAAAGCAAATCCAACAGGCCTATCCTTTACTATTGGTGGTGCCAAATATGAAGTCAGTCTGCAGAAGTTCAATGAGATTCTTGGGCTTCCTACAGAAGATTATGCTCCGGAACCCACTATGGAGGATATGTTGCAATTATTCACGGAGATAGGTTGTCGCCCTCCCACGGGTCCTATCAAGGTAACAAAGTTTAACACCGGTATGCTACCAGCTGAGTGGGATTATGTAGTTCAGGCCATTCAGCGCTGCATGTTCCCAAAGGACAAAGACTACAGGCCAATGAACAACAGCTGCCGGGTAATACTATATGGAGTGGCAAACAACAGAAGAGTGAATGTGGGCAAACATCTGTTGATTCAGTTGCTTGAGAGGTGGGCATTGGAAAAGAATGCATCTCGGAATCCGGAAGATGGTCCAGTCAAATGCTGGATGCCAAGATTTCTTCAGATGGTTCTAGATGACGTCCTTTCAGAGGAACACAGAAGAGTATTTCAAGGCTCTGAAAGGATGGCATGTTTTGATATGACTCTAAAGAGTATCTCCACCATGGAAACCCAGCAAAAGTCAAGACTTTTTGAGTTGCGCCTGACTCCGTACTTCCAGGATCTGCAAGATGCGTATGCTAGGAGGCATGCTTCTCAGTTCACTGCAGTAGAAGCTGAGAGTAGCGGTAACGAAGCTGAAGGTGGAGATCAAGTGCCTAGAAATTTGGAAGAAGCAGGTATGGATGTTGACATGGCCGAGGCAAATGTTGCAGAAGCTGGAGCTGACAAGGATGACGATCTTCTGAGTCAGGTACCTATTCTTGCTGATCTTGATCAATCATCAATTCAACCTGTTTTCTACAGCCGTGGGCCTGAAAACCCCCAGGCTCTATCCCAGGCTGCAAGCCCTTCTGTTCATAAACGTTCAGCCAGCCCTAAAACTGGTGATAAAAGGAAGGCAAGCTTATCTGAGTCGAGTGATTCGAGTGGAGGAAGTGTAGGAGTTGAGAGAGTAGTCACTTCAGCAGCTCTGCCACCTCCAAAGAAGCAAAAGGTGGATTCAAACCCAGTGGCAACTGCACAAACTGTTAAGGCTAGTTCACCTCTCACAGCCACCACGCCTCACGCTGGTGGCTCTCCTCTCCAAAACATTTCAACACATTCGCACTCGCCTAGGCATGTTGGTGAGAGTCAAGGAGGGGGTCCAGCTCAACAGCCAATAGGAGCTGGCCCTACCTCCCCTGAGTTGTCCGCTCAGGGCTCTTTGAGCAATTTCTCGGAAGGGGAATGGCAAACTGAGACTAGCACTTCTGATACTAGTATCTCAGGAAGTTTTAATGAGGAAGAGTCTGTCGAATCCAGTACGGATGACACTTCCTCATCTAAATCAGAAAACAAGTTGCTCGCAGAGCAACGACATCTGGTGATTGGTGGGTCTACGCCTCCAGAACAGCCCAGCGAACCAGAAAAGGTTCTAAGTGAAAAAGGGGATGACATGGTCATAACGCCATCTCCTATCGTAGACACAGCGCTTAAAGGCTCAGTCTCACTGACCGATATCGCCGACCAACTCACCGCTAGTCCCCAACGATTAGTGGATGAGGCTCTAGTACTGTTAGGCTCTAAACACGAGGGAGAGACAGGGAGAGTAGATCCCTTCTTTTTAGGGATCTTGAGTGAAACAGAACCCGGCGAGAGTAAACAGTTTAACCCAAGCCAAACACCGTCCCCCAAATTGCAGGATTTAGTGAAGAAAGTGGAGGCTTTGGAGGCTGGAGTTGCTGGTGTTACTGCTGCCGTCTCTTCTCACTCTGGAAGATTGGAGGTTGGAGCTCAGTTCATGGAGAACCTCATTGCCGTCCAAAATCAAATGATTGACAAGATAAACAATCTCGGATTGGCACAGGTGGAGGTTGGGAGGTCAGTAGATGATGTCACTTATGGCATGTCTCAGGTTTGGGCGAAGCTGAATGAACTACTTGATGCTGTCTTTGGACGTAACAAGGCTGGACCTGGTCCTTCAACCGGTGGTGGTGGGGACGATAATAATGATGATGATGCTCCTGATGAGGATAACACACCTAAGGGGGAGAAGGAGGATCAGGGTCTGAAAAAGCTGACTAGTAAGGGTCCCGTGATCGAGTCCTCAAACAAATCTAGTGAAAAGGTGGAGGAGACTCAACCGGCTCTTAAGGACAAAGGCAAGCAGAAGATGGTAGTTGAAGAAGAAGCTGAGAAAGAAACACCTCTCGTCGATGCATTTATGGGAGACTTTATTGAAGATTCTGATGAGGATGAGATGGATGTAGAAGCCTTAGTGGCAAGGAGGTCGAGACTCGAGCAACGGGCAAAAGAGTGGGAACAAGAAAGAGGTCTAAATCCTGGCGGATCCGGCGCAGGAGTTGCAGGTGATGCAGGAGACCACTCGGTCGCTGACGAGCATGTGCCAGAAGAAGAAGTTGATGAAGCGGAGATGCAAGGAGAGATTTTCAGGGAAGCCAGAGAAAGAGTAAATGAAGAAGTACTACAAGGGATAGTTGAAAAAGAACTAATGGCAAAGGAGAAGAGAGCGGCTCAGAAAACTCAGCATGAGTATGAAATGAAAAAGATCAAAGATCCTAAGGTCCAGGCTGACATAAGGAGGGAAGGTCCCGAGTGGGACAAGGCTAGAGAAGCCTTAGCTGGACCAAGAGCCTATGCTCATGACTCAGAAAGATTGAGCTTTCTTCTTCATAAGCTAGAAAATCTAAACCCTGGGTTGCTGAATTATCTAAATTGCATAAGACAGGGATGCACCTCCGTACAAGTCATATTCAAGGAGAAGGCATGGAATCTGATGATCACTTGGACACCCATAACAAAAATCGGGCCGTGTATGGTCGATGAAGCTTTCTTCCAAGAAAGGGGTGCAAGTGAACTGGTAGAATTCGCTCACAAGGTAGACACCTCTGTCAAGACTGGAGTGCTGTTTAAGGAGAAATTGTTGAAGATGGCTGAAGACAGAGGGGTTGACATCATTCTAAATCCCTACCAGATCAGATATGTCCATGACAAGGTCTTAAGGATCGTAAATCTGCATGACTCGAAACTAACTCCGAGCGGAAATGTACTGAAGGCAGTTGCAAAGCTAGTCCTCTCTAAGGGTTTTCTAACAAAGGAAAAGAAGCTGGTGGCTAAGGACTTGGAGAAGCTGATAAGAAGGCAAGACGCTAGATACAAGTTGCCTGAAGCTACACTACCAGTGGTTAAGAAGGAACCTGAAGACTATGCATTCGAGCAGCAAGACGAGGCAATAAGAGAGCATGTGCAAAGATACGGAGATCCAAGAATAGACATTCCAGAAGAAGGGGAAATAAGGAAGGAAGCTAGTGCAGTGGTTAGTGCAAATGTCAAGTTTGTCAAGAGCAAAGCTGAGAATGAGAATGATCTGCTGATCTATACAGATAAGTATCAAGTGGAAACCGTCATTGAAATCAAGTACGACATCTTTGCAGAACACAGTCATGAAACACTGTGTATCATAAGGGAATTGATTGATGAGATGGATGATGTTGACGAGTTTGATCAGGATTATCTAAGGGTCACGTTTGATAACTTCTGTAAGAGAAGACAACAGCTTGATATTCAGAGGCTACAACAATGCACCACCGCTATTGTCATTGGATACCCTAAGCAGCTGGTTATAAAGAAGAAAGGGGAAAAGGGGTACCCTGACAAAGTCACGAAGCTGAGGTTTGAAGACATTCCCACGAAGCTTACCACTCGCAGCATGGTTGAAAGGTGGTTGAGGTTGTTTCGGAATTACAAGATCAGAAATCATGTGGAAGCAGAAGGACTTAATCTTCTCAAGAAAAGAATGGATGAAGTCTGCAACCCTGAGTTCATGAAGAAAGAAAAAGCAGTCAAGAAGAAAGCTCGTGAGGAAGAGGAGCGCAAGAAATAAAAGTTTTAATATATTATGCTTGTAATGTTTCTTTGCGTTGTAATTTGTTTTCTTGTTTTCCTGCATTGTAAAAATATTATCTGTTTTCTTGTGTAGTGTAAGGTAGAAGTTAGTTAGCTAAGTGTCTTGAAACTGGTTTATATTAGGCATCAATTATTTCGCGAAGTTCGGCGGTGGTAATACTGCTAAAAGGACTTCAGAAGGATAATTGAAGATTGAGTGGACCGTGCTCTTAAAGTACTTAGAGAAAATCTCTAGAAGAGCATGAAGCCATTTAATCGAGCCAACAGGTGTCCAATTTTGGCACTTGAAGTATCAGTAATAGACATGAAGTTAATTAATCAAGCCAAGCATTATGTAAGTTGACATGATCCTTTATGAATGTTATTTTATCTTTTTCAGTCCCTGTTTAGTTGAGTTATCCTCATTGTGAATTTGGTTGTCAGTGTTAGACAATCAAATAGGGGGAGATTGAAAGGCATAGGTGTACTAACTTGTAACACTTAATTATTTTGTAACTCAACTAAGTAAAAGATAAAACAACAGCAAAACAAGAGAAACTGAAGAAGCACATGGAATCAATCAACTGAAGAAATGGTAATGATACTTGGTAACTACAAGTAACTAATTTGGTTAATCAAGGATGCATAAGTGAGAAGAAGTTCAATCTGAGTATTGCTCATGCCCTAACTTATCTAATGGAGAATCAAATTAATGTCAAAGAAGTATCAAGAAGACCAAAGTGATTTCATGTAATGTATATCAACATCTGGATAATGCAAAGGTTAATCAACAAATGAGAACTGACATTCAGAAGCAAGAACCCCTACAAGACTAGTCACTTATGAACCAGACCATTGCATCAAGTGTCAGGACATTGGAGGCAAGTTCATGTCAGTAATAGAAGATCTCATTTGAATTGAGTGAGGAAAAGAAATTGAAGAAGCTAGGGAAACTTGCTCATAAAGGTTAATCCTCAATTAGTCACTAAAGAAGGTCAACATTGGATGTGTGCATATTTGCTAAGGCAAATGTCGATCCACAGCAGATCGAGATGCGGGTCGAGATTTATAATTGAAGTAAAACATTGCAAAGGCAAATCTCGATCCACGGTAGATCGAGATCGAGATTCTACCAGATCGAGATCGAGATCTTCACAGATCGAGATCGAGATTCTCCCAGATCAAGATCGAGATTTTCACAGATCGAGATCGAGATCGAGATTTTCACAGATCGAGATCGAGATTTTCACAGATCGAGATCGAGATTTTCACAGATCGAGATCGAGATGGGTCCAGGCGAAGATCGAGATGCGGGTAGATATGTAACATTTAATGTTCAAGGGACAAGTGGCTTATTGTGAACGGTTGATCCAGAGTTGTTGGGAAAGTACTTTTTGTTGTCGAAGTCCTGATTGGGCCACGTACACAAAAAGGACAAGATCAAGACTACATGACATTATAAAAGCAGCACTTTGTTTTTATTAGTAAATAGACTTTTCATCATCTCTATTATTTCAACGATATTTTTAAAGAGAGAGCATTTACTGTAAAACAAAAAAAAGTGAGAGAGAGGATCAGTTGAATCTAGCTTTAATTGATGTATTTATTGTTCAACTGATCATGATGCTTTTATGAATGTTGTAGCAAATCCTTCAATGAATATAAAGATATATTCTTGAAATTCTGTGTCATCATTTATTACCTGCATATTGTTTATTCTCTCATTAATTTTAAACAGTTGTATTCACCCCCCCCCCTCTACAACACTTTGGACCTAACAGTTTTGATTTATGGTTTTGGTCTTTAAATACGACTTGCATGTCGTTTATTCTTTGTAATTTAATTATCTCGAATGTAACTCGAGTTCTTCTTGTAATTTCATTAGAATAGTTTTATTTTTATTATTCAATGTAATTATCAATGAAGACTTGCAAGCAAGGAGGCGATCCAAAAGGGGATGATGGAGCAATGAAGAAAGAAGACATGTAATAGATAGTATTTTTAAAACCACCATAGACTGACCTTGATATTTCCATTAGCTTGGAAATATCATATAGGATGGGGCCATAACCAAACACGTTTAATTTACGCACATTACATATATGTATATGATTGCATGTATTGGTATGTATGCGTAGATATAATTGAGATGCATGCTTAATATTGATTAATCATGTATGTATTAGATACGACACCCAT
This sequence comes from Oenanthe sinensis, assembly GCA_028671895.1. Classification (NCBI taxonomy): domain Eukaryota; kingdom Viridiplantae; phylum Streptophyta; class Magnoliopsida; order Apiales; family Apiaceae; genus Oenanthe; species Oenanthe sinensis. Next base: position 5,625,463 of record JAPMAC010000231.1, read on the forward strand.
GCCATGTTTGCTTAAACAAGATAAAATCTGTAACGATTCAAGATTTTAAAATTAACAAACGATCATGAGATTCTTGTGTTTATGAAATATGGATTTTTAAAACACGGAATTAAATATGGATTTTTGATATCTATAATTGGGATTTTCTGACAAAAGCGGATATGCGTATTCGTAAGGCTGATGGGTTTTAAGTGTGACCATTGGTATCCTCCATCTACCTGGGAAATGAACAATTTAAGATGTCGATTTGAAATATTTGGTTCAAGGAAAAATTGAGGATCTCTTTATGATGTGATCATGATCGTTATAAATTTTCTAAAACCCCTTAACAAAATATTAAGTTTTACTCGGATGCTTTCCAATGAATGAACACTCATCGAATCCTAGATCGATAAGGGGAAGGACTGTCAGTGGCAGGGGACTCCTATCTATCGTGGTGAGATGCGACGAATATAAACGGTTATATTCGGCCGTTGTATCATTGGGTCTAACTTAACTGAGTCGTCATAATAAGTGAAAATAAACGGTTATATTCAACTATTATGAACTTAGAAGCATAGAGTTTGGTTAAAAGTCTATTAGATAGATAAGATCAATCGTTGTTCACCAAACTATCCAAGAATTATATATGATATAATTGACAACTGTTGTCTACCTAAATAATCATTTTCTAAGGACTTCCAGTGGTTGACTTAGGACATGACGAAATATGGATCTTGGCTCACTAGAAAGAATTATGGGATAAACTTTCCAAATTAAAAGTAAGGGCTATTAATTTGATAAAAATAGTGGGAGATATATTATGAATATATCATAATATGGTATAGCGTGCTTGCAATTGGCAGAGACATTATTTCAGTTTCTTGTTTGGACAAGAAAGGCTTTTTCATTTTATAACAATAGTTGTTTATTCTATTTTGGTGATGAGCCTTATAATGTTGCACATCTAATTAACAATTTATATGTTCTAAAGTGACTCAAATCAAATATTACCTTTGGCACTGTCGCTGAGGCCATATTAATGAGAAACGCATTTCCAGAATACATAAGGATGCATTCATGGATAAGTTTGATTATGAATCATACCAAAGGATACGAATCTTGGTTTATTTGGTAAAACGACTAAAGCTCCTTTTACCGGACATGGTGAAGGGATCATTGAATGAGTATGACTTATACATAGTGATGTATGTGGTCATATGTGTACGATGACAAAAGGTAGATTTTATTAACTTCATAAAATTTACTAATTATTTTAGTAGATACGGATATATGTATCTTTTGAAGAACTAATCCGAATCATTTGAAAAGTTCAAAGACTATGAAGATGAAGTAGAAAATATCAAAGAAAAGTTTTTTTGATAGGAGAGATCACACCTTGTTGGACATGGTGCGATCAATGTTGAGTCAATGAATCTTCCAATTAGTTTCTGGGGTTGCACCCTGGAAACGGCTCCACATACACTTAACTGTGTTCCTACTAAATTGGTTCAAAAGACTCCTTATGAGATATGGACTGAGCAACGTCACAGCATGTCATTTATAAAATTTTGGGGATGTGAAGCGTTTGTGAAACATCTAATCTCTGACAAGCTAGAACCAAAATCAGACAAATGTAATTTTGTGGAATACCCAACTGAAACAAGGGGTTATTCTTTCTATAATCCTTCCGAGAACAAAGTGTTTGTTGCTCGAACTGCTGAGAGACAGTGGGAGGATAATAGATCTCAATGAAGTTTGAGACCCACATGATAACGTTGAACCAGTGGAGGAACCTGAGTAGAATGTACAAGAAAAATAATACTGCTCAAGAAACACAGGTGTTAGTAGGTTTAGTAGGATTCGCCATGAGCCCAAGAGATAATATGGATTTCTCTTGACTCAAGATGGTGATGTGATGCTTGTGGATGAAGATGAGCCTCTCACCTACCTAGATACTATAAACACTCCAGATTCTAAGAGATGGCTGGATGCCATTAAATCTGAGATGGAATCCATGTATACTAATCAAGTATGGACTTTGGTTGATCCACCTGAAGGGGTAAAACCTATAGGGTGCAAGTGGGTTTTCAAGAAGAAGACCGACATGGATGCTAATGTACAGACCTATAAGGCACGATTGGTGGCAAAAGGTTTCAAGAAAATTCATGGTATTGACTATGATGAGACCTTTTCACCAGTTGTTATGGTCATGTCCATCAGGATTTTGCTTGCTATAGCTGCTTACTATGACTATGAAATCTGGCAAATGGATGTCAAAACCGCTTTCTTAAATGAGAGCCTTGAAGAAGATATGGATGTGTACATGACACACCCTAAGGATTTTATTGATCTAAAGGATGCTGGAAATGTATGTAAGTTGCGTCGATCCATTTATGGATTAAAGCAGGCCTCGAGGAGATGGAACATTTGTTTTCATGAAACAGTCAAAAAGAGTTTGACTTTATTCAGAATGAAGATGAAACTTGTGTTTACAAGAAGTTTAGTGGGAGCCATGTGGCATTCCTAGTATTATATGTTGATGATATATTACTAATAGGGAATGACATTCCTTCTCTACAGACTGTGAAGACTTGGTTGAGAAATAATTTCTCAATGAAAGACTTAGGCGATGTGACATATATATTAGGGATCGAGATCTATAGAGATAGATCAAGGTGATTGATCGGCCTAATTTAGAGTACATACATTGACAAAGTTTTGCATCGATTTCAAATGCAAAGAGACTAAAATGGATATGTCCCAATGTCTCATGGGATAGTGATCTCAAAATAAAATTTGTCCTAAATCATTGGATGATAGGGACTGCATGAGTAAAATTCCATATGCGTCAGCAATTGGTTTTATAATGTATACAATGATATGTACTTGTCTTGATGTCTCGTATGCTTTAACCATGATGAGTAGATACCGATCTAATCCAGGTGAAGGTCACTGGACGACAGTCAAGAATATTCTTAAGTACTTAAAGAGGACTAAAGATTCATTCTTGTTATATGGAGGAGATGTGAAGCTAGTTGTAAGAGGTTTCAGTGATACTGGTTTCTAGACAGATAACGATAATTTAATGTTTCTGTCTGTCTTTGTGTTTTATCTAATTTTATTGAGATGTTGTATGCTGGAATGGTTCACAGCAGAGACAATAGTTGATTCTACAATAGAGCCTGAGTATATTGATGCTTGCGAAGCAGCCAAGGAGGCTGTTTGGGCATGTACTTAGGAGATATCACCTAATTAATGAGATTAATGATCAAGGAGATATACATATATGTAAAGTGTATACTAATAATAATATTGCAGACACACTGACTAAGGCTTTGTCGCAGCAGAAGCACGAAAGTCACACTAGTTCCATGAGTATTGGATACTTGGGTAATTGGCTCTAGTGCAAGTGGGAGATTGTTAGTAATTGTGCTCTAGAGACAATACTTACAATATTTTAAGGAAAATATTTATTATTAAGGATTATGTTTTATTGATTATTATTTATTTATTATGTTTTATTTACTGCGTAATAAATTGAAAGCATAATAAATGTCCTTGGAATTTTGATACGTATAATATATCTTTAAGTATGTGACTTAAAAAATGAGATTATATGAATAGTATCTTATTCTTAAAATTTCCTAGTCGAGTATTATTATTTAAGGACAATAATAATGCACAAAGACTAATATGTTTCTTGACAGATGACCACATCTCATTGGTCATAAGTATGGGGATACTAAAGTCAAGAACATAAGTGCATGTATCAATGCATGACACTGGAATGACCCGCCGTGAGATTCTACATGTTAAGTAAGTGTCATAAGTAATTCTCACTGTGATAATGGTGTAATGATCCTTAGACCTGAAATCATTATATTTCTATACGAGAATTAATATACTTTGATTACATTAAAAGTTACCTTTGACCTGGTGATGATAAAAGTGGACATTGGGTATATTATGAATCGTATGAGAAATATGAATGATCTAGATGGGATTTAATCCTCCTAATTTTAGGAGTGATATTATTGGCCTCTTGTTTGAGTGAGACTATGAAATGCACGGCCGTGCTCAAATGTTGATTTGATTTTAATAGTCTACTCATCGATCAAGAAAATAAAGATTAAATTATGAAGAGGATGACACGAGACATGCCTTGAGTTTAATCTATAATATCAAGATTAAAGGGATTATATTACATGGAACATTATTCACGAAAGGCTTAATCGAATCACCGATTTATTATTATTACTTGGGTAGCAATGATGTATTACTAGATGCCGCTCATTGTTTACAATTTTAATTAGATATTAAAATTGTTGCCAACGTAATAATAACCTACAGGGTCACACACAAAGAACGCTTGAAGGAGAAATAATTTAAATTATGAATTTAAATTAAATAAGTAATTTATTTTATTTATGATATTAATTAAGTATGACTTAATTAATTATATAAATAGAATAAATGAATTACTTAAACTAATTCCAAAATTAATAATTAATTAATTAAGTGAGACTTAATTAAATAATTTAGAATTTTGGATTAGTATTAATTATAATTGGATTATAATTAGAAAACTTATTCCTCTCTCTATATAATCTCTTTATGGGCTGATTTAATAAGATAGAGATTTTACAAAAATCATAGCCGCTCTGAGAGAGGAGGAATATAGAGAGAGAAGAAGTTTTCGGGTGCTAGTACACATCAATCCTTCATGAAAAGTGTTCGTGTGGATACCGTAGAGCGTAGATCGCGAGAGCGGAATACGTGGTGATTAAACAAGCTTTGGACCTCCATTAATCTTCCATTAATGAACTGTTAAAGCTTCTAAAGGTATTTATTCTTTATCTCCGAATTAAATCTTTTGTTTTCGCATGGATCCTACGGAGGGTTTCGCTATTTTGATTTATTTTTCGCGTTTATTCCGCTGAGTTTGTGTCACGAAACCCTACAGATGATACTTTTATTATTTTAAAGGATATTCTCAACTAAGGGGGAGAATTTGGTGATACAAGAAACGAGATCTGTCAATCCTATCTTGTGGATACAAGAAACGAGATCTTTCAATCCTATCTTGTGGAGGTTACTTAGAGGATATCTAAAGACACAAGGGTGGATTGGAGCTTGCATGAACTAAGGGGGAGAATTAGATAAAATTGAAACCTTAGTGATGCAAGGGAGAAATTACTAAGGGGGAGTTTCTTAGTAATTGGTTGGAGCCTAATCCCTAAAGGTGTTGTAGATTTAACTAATTTTTCGTCTGAAGTGGAGAAGTTACTTTTTGTCAATTGGGAAGAAGTTACTTGTCGTATTAAGGGGGAGAAGTTATGGAGAATCTTAACATCTTGGTTTGTAATGCTATATCTTATTCTGAAAAGATATCTAAGGGATTTTGCTCTATTTGTTTGAAGATCTGTCCTTGGAACATTCTTAGGAGAAGTTCGGCAGAAGAATTCTTTCTAGCACGATCAATGAATGAAAATGAAGATTTCTTTGAAGAGTATCAACTCAGGGGGAGTTTTTGCTAAGTAGAAGTTTTCTGGGTAGAGAAGAATGTGAAGGAGATTTTCAAGGGGCATCTGAGAAGTGTCCAAGTGTGTTCTATTTCTTGTTTCAGTGATAGATGAAGTCAGTGGAGTAGTGCAGGGAAGAAAGAAAAATATGTTTCCTGGAAATAGAACATCCTGAAGAAAAAGAGGAAGTGACTTTCATTCCAAGAGAGAACAACCTTAAGGGGAGAATGAGTTGACCTCTTATGGGGAACATAGAGAGCTGTATGTTCTAGTTCGAATTGCAAGATGAACAAGAATGATTGTTCAGAAGACTTTACTAATGATTTGTTTCTTTATTAAAAGAACCCCATCTTTGAAGAACATTGAAGTGGAGGAAGCTAAAGGAAAATGAAATTCAGAAATTCATCATTCATTTTCAGCAACTCAGGAAATCTAGATTTAACTGGTTATATCTTTCCAGAACCTTTTGTATATTATTTTCATGTCCAGTACTTTAATTGTTTCTTGTATGTTAGTTGAGTTATCCTCTAGTAGTTAATTTTATTTAATTGTTTTTGGGGGAGATTGTAAAGGGAAATAGTATTTGATTGCTATTCCATATCAACCAAATAGGGGGAGATTGAAAGGGGAGATATGAGTGAAGGGAAATAACTCACTGCACTTTCATGTGTACTAGAAATGCTAAATGTAATCTCTATGTAATGGTTGATGATAACTCAACAATAGAATAGGACATGTAATAATATGCAGGTGCACAAAAATCTTGGATCACAGAGTTCAGTTAATACAAAGTATCAAAGGATCATCTACAAACTTGAAGCTCAATGGAAGAAGTTCATTAACATGTTCAGGCCTCATTGGAGAATAAAAGATATTGACATCTATTCAAGGATGTGGAAGCTACAGAAGATTGTCTTAGTCTATGAAGATTTTAGTGCATTACAATCGAAGCTACAAGAAAGGTATGCAAAGAAGAATGTGGAATCATGTTCGGAATCAAGAGCCCCTATCAAGACTAGTCACTTACGAACCAGACCGTTGCATAAAGTGTCAGTACATTGGAGGCAAGATCTCGTCGGTTAATATGGTTTTAATCATTCTAAAGTTGTTGGTTTTCTTGAGTCATGTAGAGGATCAACAAAGGTAGTAAATCAGTGTTGGAGAAATGCCAGCCTAATGGATAAGGGACAGACGGCACAACTTGATTGGATCTTACTAAAGCTTCACAGATTAGAAGGCCAAATACTTGGACGTGGTGGAGTCACGTATACGGGGCCAAGTATTTGGATAAGGAAGTCTACACAAATTGAAGAGTGGAATGAAAATATTTAATTTAATTAAATAAAGTATTTATTTATTTATTTATATATTTTATAAATAAAGACATTCTTTATTTATATTATATATATTTATTTAAATATTACTTTTACATTAAATATTTCCAAAGGCATGCTTGGCACATGACTTTGAAGATAAGATTTGAGTGGACAAGAGTAAAAGGTGGAAAACCAAAAAGCAAAAAGTAACACCTTTTTCAATAATAAATAAAAAAAGAAACCCAAGTCTCCATCTTAAGTGTGGGTGTGTGTGTGCATCCGAAAGGAGAATTAAAAAGGGTAGAGAGAGAAAAAAAATTATTTTTCTCTCCCTCATGGCCAAACTAGATCTTGAATATTTTGGGGCAATGATTTTCTTTATCTACACCACTCCTCTATCTTTCTATTGTAAACACTTTCTAAATCTTGTTTAGAAGATAGGGTTGATTTTTGTCTCCTAGATCTATAACTTGTATATGTTTAGAGGATCCAAGATTCATTTCTTTGTTGTGTTCTTGAGCTTATGTTCTTGAACTTGTTTGTAGCATTTACCCCACTTTAATGAATATAAAGACATATTCTTGAATCTTGTTGTGTTGTGTGTTTTTGATGTTTTTCTGTTCTTGGCCTTGGTTATTTTTAATGGAATTTTTGAGCTTGAAGAAGACAATGAACAGTAACCGGGTTTGAACCAAAGTAAATTTTTAATTGTCCCAAAAATAATTAAAAGTCATAATTTTAATTTGGGAATCGTATTCACCCCCCCCCCCCCCCTCTACGATCTCCCGGACCCAACAGTTATTCTCAATTGGTGCTTGATTTTCTGTTGCAGCTTCAAGTTCTACTTCACATTCAGATGACTACATATTTTCAAACTGCAGAGTTTCAGTGTTATCTGTTCTTTGTAGACTTGGGAGCTAGAGATCATCGAAAGTTACATTCATGCTTTCAATGACCTTTTTGTGTTCAATCACATAAACCCTGTATGCTTTAGATTCCAGAGAGTAGCCAAGAAATATGCCTTCATGAGCCTTGGATTCAAAGTTTCCTAGATGTTCATCATCTTTCAGAACAAAGCACTTTGCTCTAAACACATGAAAGTATTTCAGTGTTGGTTTCTTGTTTTACATCAACTCGTATGGAGTCTTGTCATGATCTTTATTAACCAGGGCACGGTTCTGAGTGTAGCAAGCTGTGTTGACTGCTTCAGCCCAAAAGTATAGAGGTAACTTAGCTTCATTCAACATTGTTCGTGCTGCTTCAACTAAAGTTATGTTCTTCTTTTCTACTACTCCATTTTGTTGTGGAGTTCTAGGCACTGAGTATTGTCTTGATATCCCTTTCTCAATACAGAAATCATTCAGGGTTACATTCCTGAATTTTGTTCCGTTGTCAGACCTTATTTTCCTGACAGGAAAATCAGCTTCAAACTCTATCTTCTTTATATTATCAATAATTTTTTGAGGGGCTTCATCTTTTGAGGCTAGGAACAACACTCAAGTGTACTTGGAGTAGTCATCTACAATTACTAGTGCATATCTCTTCCTTGACATAGACATGACGTTGACTGGACCAAATAAATCCATATTTAGAAGTTGCAGTGGTTCAGTAATGTCTGATGAGTCTTTGCTTCGGTGAGATGCTTTCTTTGACTTCCCCTTTTTACATGCTTCACACAAACCTGCTTGACAGAATTCCATCTCATGTAGACCTCTAACCAATTCCCTCTTAACCAAAGAGTTCATTGCCTTAAATTCAGGTGTGAAAATTTCTTGTACCATAATCAAATGTCCACTATTGAAGCTTTGCAATAAAAATATTGAACTTCACCTTTGCATGCAGAGAATAAGTTAGCCATAAAGATATTCCCCTTTCTCACTCCTTGAAGAGCAAGCTTCGCATCTTTCCTGTTTTGGATTGCACACTTTTCCTTTTTGAACGTAATTTTGTAGCCCTTGTCAGTGAACTGACTGATACTTAGGAGGTTGTGCTTTAATCCGTGTACAAGAGAGATATTTTCAATGATAACATTTCCGATCTCCAAATTGTCATATCTCGTTATAAATCCCTTATTGTTATCTCCAAAGGACACTATCGGGCCATCTTTCTCAATCACATCTGATAGCAGGGCTTTATCACCAGTCATATGTCTAGAACAACCATTGTCGAAAATCCACATGACACGCTTGTTCTTTGCTATGCCCTGCAACCACAGATTGACTACTTTTTCTTTAGCACCCAAATTTGATTGGGTCCAAGAGGCTTAGATAAGTTAACAAATTTAGCTGCAGAAATTTCCTTGTCATTGTCTTTCTCATTGATTGTGCCCTTGCCCTTTGGTTTAGCCTTGATAGGTGTGTCTTTAGGCTTAGGGATAGAGGCTTCCTTCCTAGACTTAGGAGGACTAGCAGTCTTTGCCCTAACATGCTTTCTATTCATGTTCACATCTGTTTTAATGTAGGTACTAGATAAAGCATTCATCAAGTTTATGTATGCAAACATGATGTTGAAAGCACATGGCATGCATCCTACTTTACCGCATGGTTGATGAGGGATAGACATGGCAGGCATGGAAGGCATATCATAAGTTTCTATTTTCATTACTTTTATCTTTTTGCATGCATGCGTAAGATGAACAGTAGATTTATAATTGTTACAAACTTTCCTAATAGCTTTGGGAGAATAGGCATAATCATTTTTCTTATTAACACCTCTCTTGCCATTTCTGTTAGCTTTCATTTTCTCATTCTTGTTGCCTAAATCACTTTTAATTTGTTCCTTAGGATCTACAATTTTTACAGAATTCTTAGGCAACTTCTCTTTATCTTCTTCCTCTTTCTTTTTATCCTCAACAAGGATTTCTTCTTTCATTAAGATATGTTCTTCATCTAAGGGTTGTATGACAAATTTCTTGTATAGGGGCTTAGGGATATTTTTTAACACATGGAGAATGTCTTGCTTTACAGGATTTTTCTCAGCAATTGATTCCACATGTCTCTTTCCTGCCTTCTTATCATAGTCAAATCATATTACAGTTTTTTAACCTATGACCTATTTATCTATTGCCTCCTTAACAAGATTATCAGATTTCTTATAAGCTTGAAGTTTTAACTCTAACTAAGAAATTTTATTCCTAAGAGCAGTTTCTACTTCTTGGTTGCATTTGTCTTTATTCTGTAGATATTCTATCTTCTGTTTAAAATCTTCTATGTGAACACATGCAAGTTCTAGTTCTTCATTTCTAGCTTCTAGCATTTTATTCTTTAGAACAAGTTTAACATTTTCTTCTTCTGATGCTAGCATGCTTGTATATATATTAAACATTTCTACACTAAGATCTTTTACAGTTTTCGTGTAATCAGAATTAAACATATCAACTGTGGAAAGAAATGATATTTTGATGACCGAGGTGATGCCTTTGAAGAGTCTGCCATTAGTGCAACATTTCCATATGTCTCTTCTTCATCGTTGTCTGAATCATCCCAGCTCATTCCCTCAGCAATGTAAGCTCTACCATGATGTTTCTTTACCAGAGCATCATACTTCTCTTTCAATTCATCATACGACTCCTTTCTTTCTTTTCCTTGCTTAGGTTTCCGACATTCTGTAGCAAAATGTTCGAGTTCATTGCAGTTGTAGCACTTAAACTTACTGTGGTCTACCATTTCAGTCTTATAACCTCCTTTGATGTGAGACCCTGAAGACAAACCATTTCGGTTGTTGTTATTTCTGAAGTTGGAACCACTGTAACTAGTGTTACTCTTGTATTTGTACTTAGGGTTCCTTCTAAACCTGAGATTCTTAAACTTTCCTGCCATATAGGCCATTGTCTTGTTTTCTAACTATTCAAGTTCTTCCACTGAGTAGAAGTCATCTTTATCACCTGCTTGAGCAATCTCGGTGAATTCAGCTTCTAGAATCTCTTCTTTCTCAGTTACAGGTTTTTCTTTGCAGGTCTCTGTACCAGCAAAATCTTTAGCTATAAGTGTTGTTGTTTTTAACAAAGCTGTATTCTTACTGTCCACTATTCCTGAACCATAAATGATTTGTCTTTTCTCTTGCTCAATTTCATGAGTCTTGAGCTTCCCATATAGAATTTCGATAGACATGTCATTTATGTCACTTCTCTCTCTAATGGCAGAGATCTTGTGTTCAAGATGCCCTGGCAGTATCAACATAAATTTTATGTTGATCTCCCTACGTGAGTAGGCCTTCTCATGCAGTGACAAGTCATTCAACAATTTATTGTATCTCTCAAAGACTTGAGGGATACTTTTTCCTGGCAGTGACTTGAAAGCTTTGTACTGGGATGTAAGAATATCCAGCCCGTTCTCTTTCACTTCTGCAATACCTTCCATTAGCAGATCAATTATATCCCACATTTATTTCGCACTAGTGCAATTTATCACTTGATTCAACATTGTAGTATCCAGTGAGTCCATTAGGATACATTGAAGATGATTATCCCATGCTACTCTTTCTCTGTTAGTGTCACTGTATTCTGAAGGCTCCTTTAGGGTAAATCCTTGAGGAATCCATTCTCCATCATCTAAGACCAATTCCGGTGTAAGCTTCTGAGGAACATAGGGTCCATTTTTCAAAACTCCTATGTATTGAGAATTAGCTGATTTGATGAAAGTGGACATCTTCTTATTCCATAAAATGTATTCATTTTTATCAAAGACTGGGATTTTGATACTACTAAGTTTTTGGGTACTCATGGCTACGAAAAATTTTAAATCTCAAGAAATAATTAATTTCTTAAAAATTAAAATCAATTCGAATAAAAATTAAATTTTGAGAAATTAAATTTTAATTTTAATTCTTGACGATTGATAGCTTTTTAAAAATTAGTGGATTTAAAATATTTAAAAACTTCGAAATTGAATTTTCTTTAAAAAATAAGGAAATTTCAATATGAATTTTTCTAGATCTCAAAATACACTTTTTCATAAAACTATTTTTGGATCTTGATTTGTAACTTCAATCAACAAGCTCTGATACCAATTGTTAGGTCCAAAATCATCATAGAAGGGGGGGTGAATATGATGTTGGTAGATTTTCGTTTAATTACGGATTAAATGTTTGTGTTCTTAGAGATATAAAAATGGTAGTAAATGAAACACAACAATTCGAGAAAATAAAGATATATTATTAAATCCCTGAGGTGCTACACTTCTAATAAAAAATTAGCTTTTATGGGTTCAATCAATATAACAACAAAAATACATGTGGGTGTTTAATGCTTGGATAATAATGGAGCTCACGTAAGTTTGTTGAGTTTGCTGAAGAAGATGCACACCTATTCTTTCGAATTAAACCCATATATATTTGTGTAGACTTTTGGAAATTAATTGAATTGATTTTCCAACAATTGCTCCTCAAGTCCTTTGTTGCACCTTGTAGAGTGTGGACAGTGTGTAGGCGCCACTAAATCCCTTTGTTGCGCCTTTAACATTTTTGTTGCGACACTAAGTTGTTTTGTTGCGCCACTAAGTTGTTTTGTTGTGCCTACACACTGAGTTCCTAGTGCAGGTACCACAAACCACTTAGATAATTTGCTATATGTTTTTTCTTGTGCCTAGTTTCATTTTTTTACGCTTGTACTCTTCAATCCTTGTGTAGGAACCACAAACCTTCCCTTAAACTTTTGTTGCGCCTAGGACAAGTTTAGTTGTGCCTATACATATGTTTCCTTGTATAGGCGCCACATAAGTCTTGAAAACTAACTTCAACCTTTTCATTGCGCCTTGGTTGATTTGTTGCGATTCATATATGATTTCAAGAGTATTGGAACACCACAAGTGATATAACTTGCCTTAAGATAATTTCTTGTTGCTTGAAGTATCTAACACTTGGTTTTCACTCTTATGGCTTGATGAACTGAATTTCTTATGATTAAACAAGACAATTCTTTTCTTGTTGTGCTGCGCTTAGTGCACTGGTCTGGTTCACAAACGACTAATACTGAATTGAATTCCCTTAACTTCTGTTCTGTTTCAGCTGATTAATCTTTGACTTTGGCATTGCTTCTGATCAGTGAAACCCTTTGACATTTATACTCAAATCATTACACTATCTTTAATATGAAATCTTCTGAATTCTTATTTCTTGCTGAGGCCTGAACATATTAATGAACTTCTCTCACTGACATTCTGTAAGCCTTTCATCTTCAATGCTATGCAGTGATGTATGTATGATTCCTGTTTACATGTCCTTCTGGATTCATGTGCTGCATAATAGTATTATTTGACTGTCTTTGTTTCTTAGTTGAGTTATCTATACTACTATTACATATTACGTTACATTATGCTTTACAACTAGTAAGGGATACACCATTGTACGATGAGCTGATGAAATACCCATGTAGGACCATGAACAACGTACAAGTCAAGACTATGGCCCAAGTCAGGTTGGAAGAAGACAGGAAAGATGACGAGGACAACTACTATCGTCCTAATAGAAAAATTGTTACGGCAAAAGAACGAGAATATAGGACTTATTCAAGGAATAATCGTGAGGATGCACGTGTCAGTGCTGTGCAAGGAATGTCGGATTGGAGAAAATACCCAAACCTTCCACCGACGTTTGACAGTTACGGGTTCAATATCATCCCGTCAGCTTTGGTAAGAGAATTTAACAAATTGGGGAACGTTGTCAATTGGTCGTTGAAGTCAAACAAGCCTAAATTGAATCTGAAATCAAAGCTGTGGTGTGATTTCCACTGTGATTATGGTCATAGAGCATATGATTGTGTGGCATTGAGAAGAGAAATTAAATTTTTTATCATCAAGAAGGGCTACTTGACAGAATACATGACGGGAAAAAAAGTAGGGGTAGAGAGTCATCGCCACCAAGACAGCCTCCCCCTCCACCACATCACAAAGTTATTAACTTTATAGATGGGGGATCTGAGGTATGTAGAGCTACGTATTCACAAGAAAAGAGGGCAGCAAAAGAACCTGAAATGAAAGTCATGCGAGTAGACATTATGGAAAGAAAGTTACCAATAATTCAGTTCGATGAGTTAGATAGGGAGCACGTGACTGAGCCACAATACGACAATCTAGTCATCTCACTGCTCGTTAGAAATTGTCTTGTCAAAAGAATCTTGGTAGATAATGGTAATGCAGTGAATATTATGATGTTAGATGCATTACGAGAGATGGGCTTGAATGAACATGACATGACAAGGAAGTGTACTGTACTCATCGGGTTCAGTGGCGAGACTAAGAAAACAGTTGGCAAAATTTCATTACCTACGTATGCTTAAGGGGTGAATTTATTACAGAAATTTTTCATTATTGATTATCAATCAACCTATAACATAATCCTTGTAAGGCCATGGATACATGACTTAAAAGCTATCCGATCAACATATCACCAAGTAGTAAAATTCCTCACACCTTGGGGAGTCTAACAGATTCAAGGAGTCCAGGTTCAAGCAAGACAGTGTAACAAGACATGTTTGAGACCAACTTTTCAACACCAATGGAAGGACGTTCATCAAGTTACAAGTTTGGACCCGGAAAAACAGACCGAGGTGAGCCTGTTGATGGGAGAAAAGAAAGTGCTAATATGACAAGATGTACCACCGGAGGTCGAAACCAATTTAGTTGAGTTCTTGGCAGAAGGTTTAGATGCTTTTGCATGGGAACAAGAAGTCATCATCGACAAACTTAATGTTGACCCAAACTACATGCCCATCTTGCAAAGAGAAGAAAATTTACGCCCAATAGGAATTAAATTATCAATGAAGAAGTCGGTAGACTCTTGAAGGCTGGAATGATTCGAGAAGTAGACTACCCAAAATGGTTGGCAAATGAGGTGATTGTTCAAAAGAAGAATGGGAAGTGGAGAGTATGCATCGATTAAACGGATCTAAATAAGGCATGTCCAAATAACCCGTATCCATTGCCACACATAGATGCCATGGTCGACGCGACAACTAGACATGAGTTGTTGACATTCTTGGACGTGTCAAGTGGGTTAATCAGATTAAAATGCACTCGTTCGATGCTGAGAAGACAGCCTTTGTGATTGATAGGAGGATATACTGTTATTTGGCGATGCCTTTTGGCTTGAGAAATGCAGGTGCGACCTTCCAACGCCTAATCAACAAGATGTTCAAGGAACAAATAGGTAAAACGATGGAAGTCTACATTGATGATATGGTGGTAAAATCAAAGTGCGCATCAGACCACGTTAGGGACTTGACAATAACATTTGACTTTTTGCGAGCTTATTGTTAGTAATTGTGCCCTAGAGACAATTACTTTTATATTTTGAGGAAAATATTTTATTATTAAGGATTATTTTTTATTGATTATTTTTTATTTACTGCATAATAAATTGAAAGCATAATAAACGTCCTTGGAATTTTGATATATATTATATATCTTTAAGTATATGACTTAAAAATGAGATTATATGAATAGTATCTTATTCCTAAAATTCTTTAGTTGAGTATTATTATTTAAGAACAATAATAATGCACAAAGACTAGTATGTTTGTTGACAGATGACCACATCTCATTGGTCATAGGTATGGTGATACTAAAAGTCAAGAACATAAGTGCATGTCTGAATGCATGGCACTGGAATGACCCACCGTGAGATTCTACATGTTAATAAGTGTCATAAGAAATTCTCACTGTGATAATGGTGTAATGAACCTTAGACCTGAAATCATTATATTTCTATACGAGAATTAATATACATTGATTACATTAAAAGCTACATTTGACCGGGTGATGATTAAAGTGGACATTGGGTATATTATGAATCGTATAAGAAATATGAATGATCTAGATGGGATTTAATCCTCCTAATTTTAGGAGTTATATTATTAGCCTCTTGTTTGAGTGAGACTATGAAATGCACGGCCATGCTCAAATATTGATTTGATTTTAATAGTCTACTCATCATTCAAGAAAATAAAGATTTAATTATGAAGAGGATGACACGAGACATGCCTTGAGTTTAATTTATAATATCAAGATTAAAGGGATTATATTACATGGAACATTATTCACGAAAGGCTTAATCAAATCACTGATTTTATTATTATTACTTGGGTAGCAATGATGTATTACTAAATGTCGCTCATTGTTTATAATTTTAATTAGATATTAAAATTATTGTCAATGTAATAATAACTTATAGGGTCACACACAAAGAATGCTTGAAGGAGAAATAATTTAAATTATGAATTTAAATTAAATAAGTAATTTATTTTATTTATGATATTAATTAAGTATGACTTAATTAATTATATAAATAGAATAAATGAATTACTTAAACTAATTCCAAAATTAGTAATTAATTAATTAAGTGAGACTTAATTAAATAATTTAGAATTTTGGAATTGTATTAATTATAATTAGATTATAATTAGAAAACTTATTCCTCTCTCTATATAATCTCTTTATGGGCTGATTTAATAAGATATACATATTTTCTAAAACCCTAGCCGTTTTGAGAAAAGAGGAAGATAGATAGAGAGAACCAGTTTTCGGGTGCTAGTACATATCAATCATTCATGAAAAGTGTTCATGTGGATACCGTAGAGCGTAGATCGCGAGAGCAGGATACGTGGTGATTAAACAAGTTTTGGACCTCCATTATTCATCCATTATTAAAGCTTCTTTTAAGGTATTTGTTCTTTATCTCCGAATAAAATCTTTTATTTTCGCATGGATCCTGCGGAGGGTTTCGATTTATATTACATTTTGTATTTATTTTTCGCATTTTTCCGTTACGTTTGTGCCTCGAAACCCTTCAATGGCATCAGAGCTACTTGCGAAACGTTTTAATTCATTATGTGTTTAACAGTTTTTCGATGTATGTAAACATGTACTCCCTCCGTCCCACCCAATTGTTATCTTTTCGGAGAGAAGGCCCGGCACACATTTTAAGGTTCATATAAAATATAGTTTCATAACTTATTTTTAATTTTTTTTTTTGAATAAAAATTTAATGTTTAAGTTTTTATTCAGAAAAAAATTAAAAATAAGTTATGGAACTATACTTTATATGCACCTTAAAATGCATGCCGGACCTTTTCTCCGAAAGGATAACAATTGGGTGGGACGGAGGTAGTATATGATATGTCATGGCTATATGTTGATATATATGTTTTATATGATTTTGAATATATGATATTCATGTGATATATAATCATGTGATGATTGTGTGTATTGCTATATGTATATAATACATGTTTGTTCTTATTATGGGAATCGTATTCGATACGAATTCTGAAATGGCTTCTGTAGATTTTCTGAAATCTGTGTCCAGTGTCCAATTTTTGCAAACGAATATGTGTTTTTTGACTGGAATCGTGTCACTGAGCAATACTGACAAATTCATCTTGACGTGTGTAAGCCATTCGATGCCGTTACAGGCCCCAAAATGATGATTTATTATTTACTGAAATTTAATTGATTTTCTGAAATTTCAAAATTTGTTATATATGATTATATGATATGTTTATATAATCTGAGATATATTACATGTGTTATGTGATAACATAATGGATGGTTATGGCCTAAAGACCCATATGATAGAGGTTTTGATTAATGATTTTGGTTTCTAAATATGACTTGCATGTCGTTTATTCATTATAATTTAATTATCTCGAATGTAACTCGAGTTCTTCTTGTAATTTCATTAGAATAGTCTTGTTTCAATATTCAATGTAATTTTCAATGAAGTCTTGTAAGAAAGGAGGTGATCCAAAAGAGGATGATAGAGCAATGAAGAAAGAAGACATGTAACATATAGTATTTTTAAACCACCGTAGATTGACTTTGATTTTTCCATTAGCTTGGAAAGATCACATAAGATGAGGCCATAACCAAACACGTTTCTTTTACGCACATTACATATATGTATATGATTACATGTATTGGTATGTATGCGTATATATAATCGAGATGAATGTTTAATATTCATTAATCATTTATGTATTAGATACGACACTCATGGCATGTTTGCTTGAGAAAGATAAAATCTGTAACGATTTAAGATTTTAAAATTGAACAAACGATCATGAGATTCTTGTGTTTATGAAACACGATATTAAATATGAATTTTTTTTTCTAATATGGGGAGATTTTGTCAAAAGTGGATTATTATTTTAATTCGTAAGGAAGTCAGTTTTTAAGAGAGACCGTTTGTGACTTCTCCGACGACCTGAAAATCAATCCATTGACGAATATTGAAATGAATTATTTGATCAAGGAAAAATTGAGAATTTCTTTATGATGGGATCATGATCGTTCATATAAACATTAAAATCCTTAAATACATATTAAGTTAATTGGATGTCTTTAAATGTTTAATACTCATCAAGATCTAGATTGAGAAGGAGTGGGTTGTCAAAGCAAGTATTAGTATTGGTGTCCTAGAGACAATACTTTATGATAAACAATTAAAGATTATGTTTACTTGATTATTTAATTAATATTTATTATGTCTTTATTTACTGCGTTATAAATTGAAAGCATAATAAATGTCCTTGGAATATTAATGCGAATTATATATCTTTAAGTATGTGACTTAAAAATGATATTATATGAATAGTATTATATTCCTAAAAATCCCTAGTCGAGTATTATTATTTCAGGACAATAATAATGCAATAAGACTAGTATGTTTGTGGACTGATGATCACATCTCATTGGTCATAGGTATGGTGATACTAAAGTCAAGAACATAAGTGCATGTCTCAATGCATGGCACTGGACAGACCCGCTGTGAGAATTACATGTTAATAAGTATCATAAGAAATTCTCACTGTGATAATGATGTAATGATCCTTTGACTTGAAATCATTATATTTCTATATGAGAATTAATATACTTTGATTACACTCAAAGTTACCTTTAACCGGGTAATGATAAAGGTGGACATTGGGTATGTTATGAATCGTATGAGAAATATAAATCATAAATATAGGATTTAACCCTCCTATTTTAGGAGTGATATTATTGGCCTCTTGATTGAGTGAGACTATAAAATGCATGGCCATGTTCAAATATGGATTTGATTAATAGTCTACTCATTGATCAAGGAAACCCGGATTAAACGTTGAAGAGGATGACACAATACATGCCTCGAGTTTGATCTATAATATAAGGTTAAAGGGATTATATTACATTGTACATTTTTCACGAAAGGTTTAATTGAATCACCAATTATTATTATTACTTGGGTAGCAATGATGTATTACTAGATGTCGCTCATTGTTTATAATTTTATTATTAGAAAATAAAATTATTGTCAACGTAATAATAACCTAAAGGGTCACACACAAAGAACGTTTAAACGGAGTGTTATTTAAATTATGAATTTAAATACTATTATTATTATTAATTCGAATTTATTTAATTAATTAATTAAGTGAGACTTGATTAATTATATACATATTAGAATTCGAATTTAAAAATAATATAAATCTAAAATCTGAATGGGTTTTAAAAGGTCCAATCAGATTAGGGTTTTGGCCCAAGTCCCTCTCTTCCCTATATATATAAAGATGTATAGTTTAGGGTTAACAGTTTTATAAAAAATTCGTTTTGAGAAAAACCCTAGCAACTCTACGTTTTTGAGAGGCTAGAGAAAGAGAGAGACAAATAGGCAGAAACCGGCTAGTACCTAACTCTGGTGATCGTTAGACGATACGACGTTCGTGTGGATACCGATAGAGAGCAGATCTTTGTGAAGGGATGCTGTGATTCATCGCTTCTGGACGTCTATAATCATCAAAAGGAAAGCTTTAATAAGGTACACATCTGATTCTCCATAATCATCCGTCACTTATACACGGATCCTGCATTTGGGATTCGTTATTTTTTTATTATTATTTAGCGTAATTTCGCTGCGTATATATGCCCGAATCCCAACAATGGTATCAGAGCTACGTGTATAATAGGATGATTTGGTTACGTGTTTAACAGTTTTTTAATATATTCCAGTATGTATATGATCTATCATGCATGTATATTGATACTGCCTTTGTATGAGATTTAATATGCATGATGTCATGTTGATGTATGATTAAAACTGTTACATAATGTGTATCTGGTTATTCATATGATGAGTACATAGATGATGATACTAGCATGTTAATGATTTGCCATGACTGATTTATATGCCTTATTGCGATTTGTATATTTTGCATGAGGGTCAGTTTGTATAGTGATATAAACTGGTGGACAAATTGTGTTGGACATGATCTATTAATTGGGATATGATCAGTATGTATATGATACATGCTTCTGAAACTGTATAAGATGCAGTGGGGAAAAGACCAACATATATGATCTGTAATTCAGAAATTGGTGATTTCTGAATAGGACTGGTCTTCGAAAATAAAATTTTCCGAGCTGACCCCAGTCGGGAACTGCCGCCCCCGGACCCCGCCCGGGGCTGCCGCGCCAGACCCCGCCTAGGATTTTTCTTATGTAAGTACATTAGTATAGGTTGTATTCAATTATTCCATGTAATGTACTTTAAGATTGAATACAAGAAGAATGAAGACATGTAATTGTGAGAAATATAAATCATAAATATAGGATTTAACCCTCCTATTTTAGGAGTGATATTCTTGGCCTCTTGATTGAGTGAAACTATAAAATGCATGGTCATGCTCAAATGTTGATTTGATTAATAATCTACTCATTGATCAAGGAAACCCGGATTAAACGTTGAAGAAGATGACACAATACATGCCTCGAGTTTGATCTATAATATAAGGATAAATGGATTATATTACATTCTACATTATTCACGAAAGGTTTAATTGAATCACCAATTATTATTATTACTTGGGTAGCAATGATGTATTACTAGAGGTCGCTCATTGTTTATAATTTTATTATTAGAAAATAAAATTATTGCCAATGTAATAATAACCTAAATGGTCACACACAAAGAACGTTTAAACGGAGTATTATTTAAATTATTAATTTAAATACTGTTATTATTATTAATTCGAATTTATTTATTTAATTAATTAAGTGAGACTTGATTAATTATATACATATTAAAATTCGAATTTAATAATAATATAAATCCAAAATCTGAATTGGTTTTAAAAGGTCCAATCAGATTAGGGGTTTGGCCCAAGTCCCTCTATCCCCTATATATACATAAAGATGTATAGTTTAGGGTTAATAGTTTTATAAAAAATTCGTATTGAGAAAAACCCTAGCAGCTCTACGTTTTTTAGAGTCTAGAGAAAGAGAGAGACAAAGAGGCAGAAACAGGCTTGTACCTAACTCCGGTGATCGTTAGACGATACGACATTCGTGTGGATACCGATAGAGAGCAGATCTTTGTGAAGGGATGTTGTGATTCATCGCTTCTAGACCTCTATAATCATCATAAGGAAAGCTTTAATAAGGTACACATCTGATTCTCCATAATCATCCGTCAATTATACACGGATCCTGCATTTAGGATTCATTATTTTTTTTATTATTTAGCGTAATTCCGCTGCGTATATATGCCTGAATCCCAATGGCAAGGTGCTCTTATCAATCATGGGAAGATGAGATAAGTAAGTGTACTTAGTTTGTTGAAACGTTGGGTCTAACTTAACTAAATCATCACAATAGGATTGTGGGTTTAGATGCATAGAGTTTGGTGAGATTTATTGGATAAATGTGTATAAAGGGTTATTCCACCAAACTTTCTAAGAGTTAAATGTTCTCTACCTAAATAGTCATGTTTTAAGTGTATTAGCCAACGCTATCTTAAAACATGGATGAAATATAGATCTTGGCTCACTAGAAAGATTTAAAGAAATGCTTTCCGAATTAATTGTTAGGGCTATTAGTTTGATAAAAATAGCGGGAGGTATATGGTGATATACCATAATCACTTAAACATAATTAATATAAAATCTACAATCTAGTTTATTTTATACTCTTTAATATTGTAGATATCAAATGATAAACAC
The DNA here is from genome assembly GCA_028671895.1 of Oenanthe sinensis. Classification (NCBI taxonomy): domain Eukaryota; kingdom Viridiplantae; phylum Streptophyta; class Magnoliopsida; order Apiales; family Apiaceae; genus Oenanthe; species Oenanthe sinensis. Next base: position 5,647,251 of record JAPMAC010000231.1, read on the forward strand.
AAACAACTTCTCTATGCGATCAGTTCTTGAGAAGGACAAGTTGATGAGTACAAATTTCCTCGACTGACATAGGAGCTTGAGGATTGTCCTCGGGCACCACGATGTTAGTCAAATCTCTTACATTGCTCTTAAAGCTTAGAATGTAACATGTGCAAATCACACTGCTTATTGGAAGCAAATTGATATTGTGACTGATATTTCATATCTAATGCTTACAACTATGAGTGATGAGCTTAAGAAGCAACACGAGCATATAGATGTTTGTGAGACGATTGAGCACCCTCAAAGGATATTTAAGGGACTGACTCTTCAAGACATATTTGACAATTAAAAGGCACTATACACTTACAAGTAGGAAGAGTGAGACCCGATTATACCACATGTTCTAAAGACCATAGGGTATAATGAATACCTTGACATTTTAGGTTTCCATATTGGTCTGGAGGTTCACCTAGATTTGATCTTACATTCTTTGAACAACAAATATTCTTAGTTTGTTATGAACAACAAAATGAATAAGATTGGTGAAACACCTATTGAGTTGCTAAGCATGTTGAGAACTGTTGAAAGCAACATGATAAATGCATGAACTACTATTATAATGATGGTAAACATAGGGAATGCAAAAGGGAAAGAAAAAATGGAAAGGCGATGAGAAGATTTGATCTAGTTTCCTTGTCAAACCAAAGTCCAATCCCAAAACAGGCTCTAAAGTCTGAATGAGGTGTTTACAAAGAAGACGTTTGTCGCTTCTATGAAAAATTGGGAAACTAGAAATTAAACTGCCATGCTTATTTGGAAGATCGGATGAAGATGACCAGTAAGGGTCAAGCTTCGAGTATCAGGTTAGAAGTGGAGTAAAGGTAGTTTCTCTGGTTAGAGGAACTCGTTACATAACTTTTGGCGTGCAAGGAAAATTTAGAACTTGATAATTGTTATAACGTGCTTGCAATTAGCAGAGACATTATATTAGTTTCTTGTTTGGACAAGAAAGACTATTTCATTTTAATTAAATAACAATAGTTATTTATTCTATTTCGATGACGAGGCTTATAATGTTGCACAACTAGTTAATAATTTATATGTTCTAAAGTGACTCAAATCAAACATTACCTTTGGCACTGTCGTTGAGGCCATATTAATGAGAAACGCATTTCCAGAATACATAAGGATGCATTCTTGGAGAAGTTTGATTATGAATTATACAATGGAATGCGAATCTTGGTTTATTTTGCAAAATGACTAAAAAATTATTTTACCGGATATGGTGAAAGGGTCACTGAATGAGTATGACTTATACATAATGATGTATGTTGTCATATGCGTACGATAACAAAAGGTAGCTTTTATTAACTTCATAAAATTTACTAATTATTTTAGTAGATATGGATATATGTATCTTTTGAAGAACAAATCCGAATCATTTGAAAAATTTTAAAGACTATAAAGATGAAGTAAAAAATATCAAAGAAAAGTTTTTTTTGATAGGAGGGATCACACCTTGTTGGACATAGTGCGATCAATGTTGGGTCAAGGAATCTTTCAATTAGTTTCTGGGGCTACACCCTGGAGACAACTGCTTATACATTTAACTGAGTTCCTACTAAAATGGTTTAGAAGACTCCATATGAGATATGGACTGAGAAACGTCATAGCATGTCATTTATGAAAATTTGGGGATGTGAGGCGTTTGTGAAACGTCTAACTTCTGACAAGCTAGGACGTAAATCAGAAAAATGTAAGTTTGTGGGATAATCCATTGAAATAAAGGGTTATTCTTTCTATAATCCTTCCGAGAACAAAGTGTTTGTTGCTCGAACTGCAGTGTTCCTTATAAGAGAAATGCTTTCTAAGAAAGACAGTAGGAGGATAATAGATCTCGATGAAGTTCGAGATCCACATGATAACATTGAATCAATGGAGGAACTTGAGTAAAATGTACAAGAAAACAATACTTCTCAAGAAACACAGGTTGTTCGTAGGTCTAGTAGGATTCATATTTCTCTTGACTCGAGATGGTGATGTGATGCTTGTGGAAGAAGATGAGCCTCTCACCTACCAAGACGCTATGAACACTCCAGATTCTAAGAGATGGTTGGATGCCATGAAATCTGAGATGGAACCATGTATACTAATCAAGTATGGACTTTGGTTGATCCACCTGAAGGGGTAAAACCTATAGGATTCAAGTGAGTTTCAAGTAGAAGGCCGACATGGATGGTAACGTACACACCTATAAGGCACGATTGGTGGCAAAAGGTTTCAAGTAAATTCATTGTATTGACTATGATGAGACCTTTTCACCAGTGGCTATGGTCAAGTTCATCAGGATTTTGCTTGCTATAGCTGCCTACTATGACGACGAAATATGGTAAATGGATGTCAAAACCGCTTTCTTAAATGGGAGCCTTGAAGAAGATGTGGATATGTACATGACACATCCTGAGGGTTTTGTTGATCCAAATGATGTTGGAAAGGTATGTAAGTTGCGTCAATCTAGTTATGGATTAAGACAAGCCTCGAGGAGATGTAAAATTCATTTTGATAAAACTGTCAAATAGTTTGGGTTTATTCAAAATGAAGATGAACCACGTGTTTACAAAAAGGTTAGTGGAAGCCATGTGGCATTCCTAGTATTATATGTTGATGATATATTACTAATAGGGAATGACATTCCTTCTTTACAGGATGTTACGACTTGGTTGAGTAAAAAAATTTCAATGAAAGACTTAGGTGATGCGACCTATATATTAAGGATTAGAATCTATAGAGATAGATCAAGGAGATTGATTGGCCTAAGTCAGAGTACATACTTTGATAAAGTTTTGCATCGATTTGGAATGTAAAAGGCTAAAAGGGGATTTGTCCCAATGTCTCATGGGATATCGAAGTCGAAAGAAAACAGTCCTAAATCATTGGATAATAAGGACCGTATGAGTAAAGTTTTATATGCATCAACAATTGGTTCTATAATGTATGCAATGATATGTACTCGTCCTGATGTCTCGTATGCTTTAAGTATGATGAGTAAATACCTGTTTAATCAGAGTGAAGGTCATTAAACGGTAGTCAAGAATATTCTTAAATATTTGAAGAGGACTAAAGATCAATTCTTGGTATATGGAGGAGAAGAAAAACTGGTTGTAAAAGGTTACACCGATGCTAGTTTCCAAACAGATAAGGATAATTATGTTTCTCAATCTGGGTTTATTTTTTGTCTAAATGTAGGTGCTGTAAGCTGGAAAAGTTCAAAGCAAGAAACTGTAGCCGATTCTACAATGGAGGCTGAGTATATAGCTGCTAGTGAAGCAGCTAATGAGGCTGTTTAGGTTCATAAATTTCTTGCAAGACTTGGTGTTGTTCCTTCAATCGCAGATCTGATAGATTTGTACTGCGACAATAATGGATCCATTTCACAGGCTAAGGAACCAACATATCATTCCCGAACTAAGCATATACTTAGACGATATCACCTTCTCTGAGAGATTAATAATCGAGGGGATATACATATATGTAAAGTGCATACAAATGATAATATTGCAGATCCACTGAAGAAGGCTTTGTCACAGCAGAAGCACGAAGGTCACACTAGTTCCATGAGTATTAGATACATGAGAGATTGACTCTAGTACAAGTGGGAGATTGTTAGTATTGGTGTCCTAGAGACAATACTATTAGGTTTTATTGAAAAATAATTATGGATTATGTTCTATTGATTATTGAATAAATATTTATTGTTTCTTTATTTACTGTGTAATAAATTGAAAGCATAATAATTGACCTTGGAATTTTGATAGGTATTATATATCTTTAAGTACGTGACTTAAAAATGAGATTATATGAATAATATCTTAATTCTAAAATTTCCTAGTAAAGTATTATTATTCAAGGACAGTAATAGTGCACAAAGACTAGTATGTTTGTTGACAAATGACCACATCTCATTGGTCATAGGTATGGTGATACTAAAGTCAAGAACATAAGTGCATGTCTCAATGCATGACACTGGATTGACCCGACGTGAGATTCTATATGTTAAATAAATGTCATAAGAAATTCTCACAGTGATAAATGATGTAATGACCTTATACCTGAAATCATTATATTTTTATATGAGAATTAATATACTTTCATTACATTAAAAGTTGCCTCGGGTGATGATCAAGATGCGCATTGGGTATATTATGAATCATATGAGACATATGAATGATATAGAAGGGATTTAATCCTCTTAATCATATGAGTGATATTATTGACCTCTTATTTCAGTGAGACTATGAAATGCACGGCCGTGCTCAAATGTTGATTTAATTTTAATAGTCTACTAATCGATCAAGAAAATAAATATTAAATTACGAAGATGATGACACAAGACATGCCTTGAGTTTAATATATAATATCAAGATTAAAGAGATTATATTACATGGAACATTATTCACGAAAGGCTTAATCGAATCACCGATTTTATTATTATTACTTGGGTAGTAATGATGTATTACTAGATATCGTTCATTGTTTACAATTTTAATTAGATATTAAAATTGTTGTCAACGTAATAATAACCTATAGGGTCACACACAAAGAACGCTTGAAGGAGAAATAGTTTAAATTAAGTAATTTATTTTATTTATGATATTAATTATGTATGACTTAATTAATTATATAAATAGAATAAATGAATTACTTAAACTAATTCCAAAATTAATAATTAATTATTTAAGTGAGACTTAATTAAATAATTTAGAATTTTGGATTAGTATTAATTATAATTGGATTATAATTAGAAAACTTTTTTTCTCTTTACATTAACCTCTTTATGGGCTGATTTAATAAAGGGACATATTTTTTAAAACCCTTTTTGAGAAAAGAGGAAGATAGAGAGAGAAACAGTTTTCGGGTGCTAGTACACATCAATCCTTCTTGAAAAGTGTTCATGTGGATACCGTAGAGCGTAGATCGCGAGAGCGGGATACATGGTGATCGTACGGACTTTACACCCCCCATAATCTCTATCTTCAATTCGATAAATCTCTAGAAGGTAATGCATCATGATCTCTGAATTAAATATTGTATTTTGATTTATTTTTCGCGTTTATTCTGATGCGTTTGTGCCTCGAAACCCTTCATCAACAAGAAAAGATAATCATTTTAACATTGCCAAACTTATTTTTTATCTCAAAGAGAAGGAAAAATATGAGCAGGAATGGTAATAGATTGCATTAAAGCACTTAGTAAAAGAGTTTTGTCGGATATAAAGATTTAACTTTAAGCGCATGATATGAAATTTCTTTAAGATACGTTTCCCATAATAAAATGCGGGAAAGTGTATCAAAAAAGAAAGTTTCCATGCCTTATGAATATATTATAAGGCAAACTTCCCATGATAAAACGCGGGAATTTACACCAAAGAAGAAATTCAACTCTTTTACTAAATTATATATCGAAAAAATGACTCATTTCCATTAAACCTTAGCACTGTATGTTTTGAAAATAATTTTTCAAAACATCCTTTTACATCATGATTAATAATGCAATTATGATTTACATCATTCTCGCCCATCTGATAGTATCCCCGACTTAAATTAAAAGTATGTGACAATGAGGCTGGATATATGCTTAGCAATACAATACAAGGCCTTCAAAGCAACAACCACAGTTTTGGTACTATGAATCAATGTGGAACATATATTGAAACAAACTTGAAAATAAATTATTTTACATATGGTTGGTACTTCGAAGTAAAAATAATTTCTCTGAATAAACTAGCAGTCACAATAGAGGGATTAATCACAAAGTTTTTACCACTTTAAAAGGAAAAACTAAAGAGAGAAAAAGGTTTTGAAAATATAGCATTTAAAACTAGCTTTTGAGAAAGGATAAAAGATTTTGAGATTGGAGAAAGAATATCCTTAATAAAAATTGATTCACACCCTAGGTTTTGGAAAATAGAGTTGGGCTGTAAATCAAAAGATTTTCAAAACAGAAATTTTGAAAAAGAATTTTAAAGTTTTATTCTCTAAAACTGATAGAAAGTGAATGTATTGTAGGATCAAACATTTTAGAAAGGAAATAGACAAGAAATTCTTTTAAATACATTCAGGTTTAAAATTCAGTTAAGGAAAGAAAACTAAATATACTAATGGCTTTTTCAAAAACCAATTTTTACTTAGAATAAATACTAAGTAAATCCATTAGTATCAATGTATCATGATTATTTTGAAAAAAAATATTAATCAATTATCACAGAGTAATAAAAGAGAATATTATACTACAAATAATCATACTACAAATTTATTTTAATTTACTTAAATTATGGAACTGATATATCATTGAATTGTTTTATATCATCATAATTTAAATATATCAAAATAAATTAAATACTTATGTTGTACTAAACAATTACCAGAGACATGTATATATATTAAATAAACATGGCAATCTTTCAGTAGAACAATAAGTATTAAGAAATATTTTTATTCTTAGTGCTTTTCAGATAAACAACATATATCATTACTTAATATTTATCAATAATTTCAAAATGCAAGTAATTATGCTTCTAATATAAAAAATATCACAATTAATTGTAATGAAATATTAACAAAATATCATTACTTAATATTTATCAATAATTTCAAAATGCAAGTAATTATGCTTCTAATATTTCATCAAATTAAAATTATGAAACTAATAAATATTGAATTGCTTCCATTCATAATTTTAATAAGATAAAATAATTTCGCTAAATACTAAATATTCATAAGATTGAATATTAACATATAACTTCCTACGCTATATCTAATAATCGTCAAACAAATATATTGCAATTATACTTGTTAGGGATATATTCATTTGATGATGTACAAAATACTAGAACAGTGTCTAGATTAGTTTATCTGTAATAAGTTTTTCTAGTCTCTGAAATGTATAATCAGAGTCTAGATAGTCAATATTCATGTTATTTGTACTTGGAAGAATTTCTGTGGAAAATGAAACCAGAGTCTGGAAGGTGATAAGAGTCTATAGACTATCAGAGTCTATGATCTATCAGAGTCTACATGTGATCAGAGTCTGAAGATCATCAGAGTCTGAAGATTTCAGAGTCTATACAGTTGAGGATAAATTTGGAAGAAGATCACAGGAATGGAAAGTCTTCGAAGATCAAGATAAATATATTGCAGATATGCTATGGGAAAGAAAGAGAATTCTAGAAGGAAAGTGTCAACTAATAATTAGGAATTCTATTCCTATTGTAATTTATCTTTCTATTATTAGTTGATAGGCAGCTCTCTATATAAACTCTATGTAACCTAATTGTAAAAGTGTGGAAGTCGAAGCATAATTATCTGAGTGAAATTTTGTGAGAGCATAGAGATAGAGAGAGTTGTTGTGATAAACACAGAGAAGCTGCTAGGGTCTGTGTACACCCTAGGAGAGTTTTGTATTCACAAATCAATAATACAAAACAGTACTTATTCATATTTTTGTGTTTGAGTTTGTTCTTAATTTGATTTTAAATCGGGCAGAAAAGACATACAAGTATTCAACCCCCCCTTCTACTTGTACGACTGGGAAAACAATTGGTATCAAAGCCTAACGTTTAAAAATCGATCAAAGATGTCTGGAAACAAAGATGGCAATTCTAAGATTCCTATGCTTAAGAGAAACGAGTTCACCCACTGGAAGGTTAAGATGTTGCACCATCTGGAAGCAACAGACCCTGACTATCTTGACAGGATTAATGAAGGACCCTTTGTGCCCTTAAAAATTGTGCCTCAAATCAATAAGGAAGGCAAAATAACCGAAGAACACCTCGTTGAGAAACCAAAGGCTGAATGGACAAAAGAGGACAAAGAAAATGTCCTTAAGGAGGCAAAAGTAAAGAACATTCTCTTTAATAGTTTAGATTCTGTTCTAACTAACTGTGTCATATTATGCAAGACTGCTAAGGAGATGTGGACAAAACTTGAGGTGCACTGTCAAAGGACTAAAGATGTCAAGAAGAATGCTAGGTCTTTGCTTATCCAAGAGTATGAGTACTTTGAAGCAAAATATGGAGAATCTATCACTGAGATGTATGATAGGTTTACAAAACTCTTGAATGAGATGGCTATGCTTGGTAAGGTTTATGATTCTGAAGATACGAACACCAAGTTTCTGAGAGCACTTCCTGAAGAGTGGGACAATAAGACTACAGCCATAAGAGAAGCTAGAGATTTGGATGAACTAACTCTAGAAGAATTGTATGGCAGACTCAAGACATATGATTTGGAGATGCAACAGAGAAAGAATAAGAAGTCTGTAAAGACAAAATCTATGGCACTCTTGATGGAGTCTGAGAAAGAACAACAGGAACCATCCACAGAAGCAAGAATCAAGGATTCAAGAAAGAAGGATAAAGCTGCTGTGGAGTCAGAGTCTACTGACACAGACTCTGATTCTGATGAAGAGTTTGATCTAAGTCAAATGATGGCTATGTTTGCTAAAAATTTCAAAAGAATGACATTCAACAAAAGAACTGGCAAATTTAGCAAAAGGCCATCATTCAAGAAGGAAGATGAAAAGGTTGAGAAGAGCAAGAGTACAATTATCAAACTTGACAAAGCAAAGGTCAAATGTTTCAACTGTGGAATATTGGGGCACTTTGCCAGTGAATGCAGAAAGTCAAAAAGTCAAGGAAAAGGAAAAGCACTTCTATCAACAGGAAAGGACTGGGCAGACTCAAGCTCAGAGGATGAAATTGATTATGAAAATCTAGCACTGATGGCATCCTCCTCAAGAAAATCACAGTCTCCCAAAGAACCCTCATCTCCTAAAACTCAGGTATCAATCTTTACTCCTGAATCCTTAATTAATTTAGACTCTGATGGCATAGAGATTGTGAAAAGTGAGGTTAATAAAATAATGACAACATGTAGGTCTCTCACTAGTGAAAGTGAAAGGTGAGAGAAGAAAATTTAACCTTAACTAAAAGGAATTGTCATGTAGAATCTGAGTTATTATTAATGGAACAATACAAAAAGGATTCTGAGAAATATAGTCATAACTACACTGAAATTTTGAAAGCCTATGACTATGTTAGGAAAGAACTAGAAGAAGAAAGGCTTAAGTTTAAAGTTTGGACAGACTCTGGAAGAAAAGTTCAAGAAATCCTCAATAATCAAAACGTGTGTCAAACTGCTGGTCTAGGCTATGACAAGAGTCAAGACAAAAGACCTATTGTTGAGAATGATAACAATGAAGAAGCTAGCAAAATTAATAAGACTAAAGACAAAGTACATTTGTTCCTGTTAAGTTTGTGATCCCTAAAGAAAAAACTGAAACCACAAACTCATCTGTCAATAGTCCCCCTGTTGTTGACAAAAAGATAGATGAAACAGGGGCAAATAACTCTAAGAAAATTATAAACATAGGGTACTTGTCTAAGTCTAAGTTGAAAGAAAGGCTAAAGAACTTATCAGAGTCCACCAAAACTAGGAGAAATAGGAATGGTAAGGAAGGCATCAATAAGGCTAATAATTATCAAAAAGATCCTAATGCTCCTAGAAAGAAGTGTTATAGATGTGGCAACCAAAACCATTTAGCTATAGATTGTAAAACAAAAATTGAGAAGAAATCAGAGTCTAGTCCTTCTCAGACTCTGAAAAGTCACTACATACCACAAAAACCTTGTTATCACTGTGGTAGCATATTTCATTCTATATATATGTGTAGGGACTATCATGATTTGTATTACAATTTTTATGAGCTAAAATCTTCTATTGATAAGAGTTGGTATGACACTGTTAAGACTCCACCACAGTCTAGAGCAACAAAAGAGACAGGTAAGCCAAAGGTGAAAATTATTAAGCCTGTTTCTCCTAAAATTAGTAGAAAAGGATCCAAAACTATTTGGGTCCTCAAAACATCTAACTAGTTGCTTTATGTATGCAGGGAACTAGGGTAAAGAAAGTAACCCTAATCCTGGACAGTGGATGCTCAGGACATATGACTGGAAAGAAATCCCTGCTTACAGACTTTGAGGAAATGGTTGGCCCAGAAGTATCCTTTGGAGATGGCAACAAAGGACAAACACTGGGATATGGCAAGATTGTACTTGGGAATGTCATCATTGAACAAGTAGCTCTAGTTGATGGCTTAAGGCACAATTTAATAAGCATAACTCAACTTGGAGACAAAGGTTACCATACTGGCTTTGACAACAAAGAGTGTCTTGTGACTCACAAAGAAACAGGCATTGTGGTTTTCAAAGGACACAGACATGGTAACATTTATGAAGCCATCTTGGAGGATTGCATAAACAGTGAAGTCACATGTCTATACAGCAAGGCCTCAACTGAAGAAAGCTGAAAATGGCACAAGAAACTGTCACACATCAACTTCAAAACACTCAACAAGTTGGTTAAACAGAATCTTGTAAGAGGATTACCACAGGTTGATTTTGTACAAGATGGACTTTGTGAAGCATGTCAACTTGGAAAACAAAGAAAATCATCCTTCAAGAGCAAGACAATAAATACCATTTCTGAACCCTTTTATTTACTGCATCTTGATTTATTTGGTCCAGTAAATGTTATGTCAATTAATAAAAATAAATATACTCTTGTTATTGTAGATGATTTTACAAGATTCACATGGGTTTTCTTTCTACATTCAAAGGATGAAGCTTCACAACACATAATAGATCATATCACTTTTCTAGAAAGAAAATCAAAGAAAACAGTAAGAATTCTGAGGAGTGACAATGATACTGAATTCAAGAATTCAATCATGGAGAACCACTGTGCATCAAAGGGAATTACTCAACAATTTTATGCGCCAGGAACTCCTCAACAAAATGGAGTTGTGGAAAGAAAGAATAGGACACTCATAGAAGCTGCCAGAACAATGTTGGCAGAGTCTAAGCTGCCAGTATATTTTTGGGCTGAGGCAGTCAATACAGCATGTTTCACTCAAAACTGCACTCTAATAAACATGCATGGAAAGACTCCCTATGAAATGATAAAGGACAAGAAGCCAAGTGTGAAACACTTTCACATATTTGGATGCAAGTGTTATGTACTGAAAGTACATCCTGAAAATCTAAGCAAATTCGAAGCCAAGGCAGATGAATCAATCTTTCTTGGATATGCATCGAACACAAAAGCATTCAGAGTGTTTAATCTCAGAACCAAAATTGTTATGGAATCTATTCATGTTGCATTTGATGATAAAAAGTTTACAGAATTGCAGGATGAGTCAGAGTCTACAACACTGGAATTTGAAAATCTAAAAAGTTCTGAGATAAATGAAGAAGAAGAGGATGAAGACCCTAGAATAAATCCTGAACTAACACAGGAACCTGCACATTCTGAGGGGGAGCCAGAAAATTCAAATCCAAATAATACAGAGTCTAACAGGTCAGGGTCTACCCAGACAGAGTCTATCCAGACAGAGTCTAGACAGACAGAGTCTAACTCATTAGGATCTGGATCAAGCAACTCTAAACTCTTGTCAGAGTCAAGCAATTTAGGGGGAGCCTCTTCATTTGAATTTCACTCAAATACAGAAGATGCAAATGACTTAGGGGGAGTTTCAAGTTCAAGAACCAATCTTCCACCTGCTAGAAAATGGACAAGGAATCACACTCCTGACTTGATAATTGGTGATCCTGATAGTGGTGTACAAACAAGAACAACCACTCAAAATGAATGTCTTTATAGCTGTTTTCTCTCAAAGAATGAACCCAAGAAAATTGAGGAAGCCTTGCAAGACCCTGATTGGATTATTGCAATGCAAGAAGAATTGAATGAATTTGAGAGAAATAAAGTGTGAAAACTTGTACCAAGACCTAGAGATAGATCAGTGGTTGGTGCAAAATGGGTGTATAGAAATAAACTTGATGAGAATGGAACTGTAGTAAGAAATAAAGCAAGGCTAGTTGCAAAAGGATACTCACAGGAGGAAGGAATTGACTATGATGAAACTTTTGCACCAGTAGCAAGATTGGAAGCTATTAGAATGTTTCTAGCCTTTGCAGCTCATTCAAAATTCAAGGTGTATCAGATCGATGTGAAAAGTGCTTTCTTAAATGGAGAATTGGAAGAAGAAGTCTATGTGGAGCAACCACCAGGATTTGTTGATCCAAAGTTTCCTGATCATGTTTACAGGTTAGACAAGGCACTATATGGATTGAAGCAAGCACCTAGAGCATGGTATGAAACTCTTTCAAAATTCCTTCTTGAAAATGGATTCACAAGAGGTACCATTGACAAAACTCTCTTTATTAGAAAATATAAAGGTGATATTTTGCTTGTCCAAATTTATGTTGATGATATTATATTTGGATCTACTAATGATAATCTCTGTGAAAAGTTTAGTCAACTAATGCAGTCAAATTATGAAATGAGCATGATGGGAGAATTAAACTTCTTTTTGGGGCTTCAAGTCAAACAGAATGATGATGGAATTTTCATCAATCAAACAAAGTATGTAAAAGAAATGTTGAAGAAGTTTGATATGCAAGATTCTGCAACTGCTAAAACTCCCATGTCAACAGCTACTAAGCTAGACTCTGACCCAAAGGGTAAGAAAGTTGACAACACTAGTTACAGAGGTATGATTGGCTCATTGTTATATTTAACTGCTAGTAGACCAGATATAATATTTGCAACTTGTCTGTGTGCCAGATTTCAAGCTGACCCTAGAGAATCACACTTAATAGCTGTGAAAAGAATTTTTAGATATCTCAAGGGGGCACAAACTCTTGGACTTTGGTATCCTAGAGAGTCTGATTTTTTACTAATTGGCTATTCAGATTCTGACTATGCAGGATGCAAAGTAGATAGGAAAAGCACAACAGGACAATGCCAGTTTCTTGGCAACAGATTAATTTCTTGGTTTAGCAAGAAACAACAGACTGTATCAACCTCAACAGCTGAGGCTGAATACATTGCAGCTGGAAGTTGCTGTGCTCAAATCCTGTGGATGAGAAATCAATTACTTGATTATGGACTAACATTCTCAAATATTCCTATGTATTGTGATAATACTAGTGCTATTAAAATTGCAGAGAATCCAGTCCAACACTCCAGAACAAAGCACATTGATGTCAGGTATCACTTTATTAGAGAACATGTTGAAAATGGTACTGTGACACTTCACTATGTTCCAACTGACAGACAGATTGCAGACATTTTAACAAAACCACTTGATGAGTCTACCTTTCTCAGACTGGTAGGTGAATTAGGTATGTTAAATATGTAAGTGATCAAAAATTGCAAGAAGCAAGGTATGTACTTTAATTATAGTCCATGTCTTAACACACTGTGATTAATTGTTAGTGCAACATTTTGTTTGGTATTTTACCTTGATAGAGTCTAGTTTTTAGACTCTGACGAGTCTGTAGACTCTGACGAGTCTGTAGACTCTGAAAGTCAGTAGACTCTGAGAAAATTATCGCCTAGACTCTGAAACGGTTAAAATTCGCGCCTGCAGACTCTGATTGCATTTAAAATGTTCAAATGACTTGAAATAGGCGGTAACAGTTATTTTTTGACCGGAGACAGGCTGTAGACTCGTGTGTATTGTGTGCAACTTGAACAAAATAGAATTTTCCATACAATTTACTCACTTGTTTATTGCAATTGATTTCTAAGGCAAAAATATTCACAGAGCTTTTTACGAACCCTAGCTAAATTATTCAAGCTTCTCCATCACTTTCAACTCAACAACTTTAATGGCTGTCGTTTCTACTGTCATGAGAGGACCCAAGGCGATTGCGTTCACATTTGGGGATTTCGAGTTCATGACCACAAATCATGTTGCTGCTCTTGGAGATAAGAAAGGGGTAGACGCTGACTACTACCCTGTGATGGATTTCTTGGAGCAATCCGAGCTACACTACATTCTCAAGGCATCACCAGTCATTCACATGGATGTTGTATCACAAGCATGGAGCACTGCAAAGGTAGTTGATCCTTCTCAGGATCAACCAGATAAAATAATGTTTACCTTTGGTTCGACTACATTTGATGTCACTGCAGATGTGCTTAATTCTGTGTTTAAATTGCCTGTTAAGTCTTCTTTTGATGAAATTGTATCTGATGATGACATTAAAAGCATGTTTAAGGCAATAGGTTATTCTACTAGCTTAGATAACATGATCAAGATAACTAGGCCTTACTTAAGGAAAGAATGGTCATTTTTCTTCGATCAAATTGCTAAGTGTTTTACTGGTAAGTGTAGTGGATTTGATGCTATTACTGCTATTACTTATCAAATTGGTCATAGTCTCCTATTTGATAGAATAATCAACATTGGTGATATGTTGCTTACTCAAATGGGAGCAAAATTAAATAATGTGCATGAGGGGAGAAAGAAAGTCTACTATCATAGATTTCTTATGATTCTCCTCAATCACTTCATTCCTGACATATCAACCAAGTTGGCAGATGATTGCTGTGTGCAGGCATACAAACAGCAAAGGAGGATATTCTCTGACATTAAGAGAATTGATGACAAGAAGAAGAGTCTACCTGCAATGACATATCCACAGGTAATGCAGGTAAAATTCTCATCCTACAAACCTTCTATCTACAATGCTTCATTTTTTGGTGGGGAAATGGTGCAGGAACAAGTAATGGAGAGTCCCCCTGCACCTACCCAAGTCACCCAATCCCCTTCAATTATACAATCTTCCAAACCAAAATCCAAAAAGAAACCAACCTCTGGTGTCTCTCAACAGGCACCAGTTGTAAAGAGGAGAAAATTGATTCAATCTAGGCTTATAGATGAGCACAGTGATGAGGAGCTCAATCCACTAGAGAAGCAAGTTGTTGAAGGACTTTCTTTGCTAAAGGAAGGTCATGATACACTTGATTCTAACCTTCAAGCCAAGTCTGTAGACTCTCAAAAGGCTACAGACTCTGAAAAACCTAGGGAAGCACCTCAGGATTCTCACATTGAGTCTCCTGAGAAATCTTTTTCTAAGAAGTACAGAAGGTTAAGGAAGGCTTATTCTGCACACACACACAAGCCTGTTATTATTACAAACCCTATTTTGCAGGAAACAGATGCTCCCAAGGCTCCTGCAGAGCCAGACTCTGAAATCAAGAAAACACCTGAACCAGAGTCTAATGTTGAGTCAGAGTCTAGACTGCCTTTAGACTCTGATCATGACACATTTTGGGAAGGAATGCCATTGGATGCAGCCTCATGCCTAATTGATGAGATCATTACTCCAAGTGATGAGGCACTGTTATTCTTATATCCTTTGGTGGAATCAGTTGAAGATCCAGAGCAATATCAGACTAAATCTCAAGTCTTGGATTTTCTTTCAACCTATGAAGCCCTAAGGAAGAGAATGGAACAGGAGCTACAAATGTCTGCACAGGATGTGGTCAAAAATCTCTACAGCTACCTATTCAACTCTTCATTCCAAGTACAAGCAGCTGGGCTCATAGAAGGCAGAACTAATGAAGTTCTCAAAGCACTAGGTGTGCCAGACTCTGAACAGAAAATTACAAAGAAGCCTAAAAAGTTTAAGGTCCACAAAAGGAGAGCATCAGAGTCTGTTGCTGAGTTGGAAACTGAGATTGAGCAACCAGTTTTTAACTATAAAGCAATTTGGGATAATGGAGTTACCTACAGGACAGCCATTCAATGGATCTCTCAAATTCAACCTCTGTCAAGACAGGTGGCTGACTATCTTGTCCATAATATAGGTACAATTGCCAACAAATACATCTATCCAACCTACCAAAGTAGACTGGATCAATTCAAGGGCACATATTTTCAAAGAGTAAGAAGGGAACTGCAGGACCTCTTCACTCTCACAGATGCCCAGGCAATCAATGCAATCCATCTCAGGGCCTTTCATCACAAGTTGGATGCATTTATTCTTGAAGAACAACAGGAGGTAGCAGGTGGTGCAAGGCAGTTGGAGGTTGGGACTAGTGCACCAGTGGTGACTAGTGATAAAGATGCTCAGTCTGCCTCAACCACACAAGAACCACCTAGTCAGAGGTTGGGTGATAGTGGGGCAGGGGAGTATGCTGTTGGGCCCTCCTTGACAACTCATCAACGAGCTGATGAGAACCCCAGTGATATGGGAGGACAGACTCTGATGGATGCTCATGAAGTGATTTCCCAATCTATTCTATCAGAGTCTATCCACCTTGAGGGGGAGTCTCATGCACCAACAGTCAAAGATGGTAACACTCAGACTCTGGCTTCTAATGAAGTCATACTGAAGCAGTCAGAGTCTAGAGTAGACCCTGAGACTGGAATACTGGAGCCAACAGACTCTGAAAAGAGAGAAGATGCTAGTAAGGGTTCAGAATCTGTTGATGCTCACCCCTTGGTGGAAACCCCTAGCCTTCAGACATTTGAAGGGGTTCCCCTCTATCAAGGTGGTTCAGGTATTAAAGCACCATTTTTATCTCTCAACCCCTCTTTTGTAGGTTTATTGAGTGCACCCTCCACATTGAGTGACAAAATATATGAGAGGCTGGCACTGGACCAGGCAAAAGGAGAAGTAGATACGGCTGTAGAGAGCCTGAGTGAGATTGAGAAAATGGGTGCCTAACCCCACTGTGAGCATGAGAGATTAGGGTATCCTGAACCTAGCTTTACTTATTGGGATCAAGATTTTCCAAAGAGTTGGTCCAATGAGTTGGGGCAGGGGATGGATGACAATTCACTATGTCTAATTGTGCAGATTGGCAAATAGGAGGAGGCTCTTGCTGCTCAGAAATCATTTACACAGAGACCACATCTTCATCTGGTGGATTCTCTAGCAAGGAGAGCAGATAGGGTCATGGAGACCTTGGTGGATAATCCTGTAATTACAACTGAGGCTGCATATTCGAAGTCTGAAGAACCACTCTTAATCATGCCTATAAGGGCTAGACTTCCAGAGTCTACAGTCTCTGATCACTCTCAGGAGGAGTCAGGGTCTATAGTCCCGTTTGCAGTTTCGGAGTCTACACCACCACCAGTGTCTACACCTCCATTCACAAAGCTAGAGCCTGTTGCTGAGGAGTGCACTTCTGCAGATGATGATCATATTACTCCTTCTTTTATCTATTTTGATCAGGTGTTTCCTCAGTCTTGGGAGTCTGCACAGCAAAGAGGCATCAATGATCAAGATTCTTTTGAGTGTATTTTGGATATTCATCTTTCTGAGAGACTTAAGGCTTTTCAGAAAAAATCTTTTCAACAGGAACATGGTTACTATCCTGGTGAAGAAGATCAAGTCTTAGATGAAGCTGTTAAAGCTGAGCTACCTGATGTTGCTGCTCAATTATCCAGTGTGGTCCAGGACATTTCTCATATTAAAACAAAGCTCACTGGTGTTGATAATACAACTTCTCTGCTCAATACAAGATTTGACAGAATTCACTCCCTTCAATTATTCAAAGAGGTCGCTTTTAAATATGCTCTAGCTGCTATCACTACCACTCAAGCCTCTCTTCAAACTACAGTTTCTGCTTTGACCACTAAGGTTGATTCAGTTATTGCAGCCCAGGAAAATATCTCCACTGTTCTTGAGCAGATTCTTTTGGCTGTCACCAGTGATGATGATGTCAAAAAGGGGGAGAAGGTGAAGCAAGGTGAGTCCTCCAGGAGACATAAAGATGAGGGATTCAAGGATAAATCAAGGGGAGTTAAAAGGAGGAGAGATGGTGATGATGGTGATAGTTCTCATGGTCCTAGGGGTCTTGATGATGTGCAACAAAAGCAATCAGGCGTATCAAGAACTCAAACACATTAGTCAGGGACTAGACATGTGAAATCAGAGTCTAAGTCAGACTCTGGTAAGAAAAGAAAGAAGTCAGACTCTGATCAAACTCAAGAAACTTCATACTGGAAGTGCAGTCAATCAAATCTGCAACTTAGAGCTAAAAAGAAGATAGGTCTTGGAGGATTTGAAGAATCTGACATTGACAGAACATCTACTCTAACCAGGGATCCTCAATCCTTGACAGATAGGCAGTTTGAGAAGATCACTCAGAAGCACTTAAATAAAGTGGTGTCTGCTCAAATTATTTATAATGTTTTTGAAACAAAGATACAAGGAGGTCAGGGAGGTACAGAAAAGGTGAAAAATGAGATGCTGGTTTACTTCTTAGAAGGTGGAAGTGTAAAATGGATTAGTCAGTCAAATTTTATCTTTTTCAAACAAGCTGAGGAATTACAGTATATTAGATTCCTACTTCAAATTGCTTATGAAGTTAACAAGAGCAAAGAAGCTGTCACACACAAATGGTTCAAGGAGATTGATAGGAAGCTGATTTTGCACAGACAGGCAAATCGACAAATGGGCAAATTTTCTTTAAAATATGTTGATACTGAGGGAAATGATCAAGTCATGCCATTGGAAGAAAAACAGATTAAATTTCAAGAAGGTGTGGGTCATTACTTTGGGTTTCAGCCTATGAGTGGGAAAGTTAGTGTTCTGATGTTGAAGGACTTAAAAGATCAAGAAAGCAGTGCAAATGATCTTAGAGCAGCTTATTGTCAAATCAAATGCTCAAGTGAAGAAATGAAGAAATTGAAGAAATTTATTGGTGAGGCTCTGGCAATTGTGGAGGAAAATATGCTGAATTCATTTTTGAAGAATAATCCAGCCTTTGAAAAGATTAAATAAAAAGTAATTCTTTTTCCTTTATAATTCTTTTATACTGTTCTAGATTAATAGTTTTATTCTTTAGTTTTGACATCATCAAACCTTGATTTATGCTTACATTTTATAAAGCATAAATAGGGGGAGATTATTAGGGATATATTCATTTGATGATGTACAAAATACTAGAACAGTGTCTAGATTAGTTTATCTGTAATAAGTTTTTCTAGTCTCTGAAATGTATAATCAGAGTCTAGATAGTCAATATTCATGTTATTTGTACTTGGAAGAATTTCTGTGGAAAATGAAACCAGAGTCTGGAAGGTGATCAGAGTCTATAGACTATCAGAGTCTATGATCTATCAGAGTCTACATGTGATCAGAGTCTGAAGATCATCAGAGTCTGAAGATTTCAGAGTCTATACAGTTGAGGATAAATTTGGAAGAAGATCATAGGAATGGAAAGTCTTCGAAGATCAAGATAAATATATTGCAGATATGCTATGGGAAAGAAAGAGAATTCTAGAAGGAAACTGTCAACTAATAATTAGGAATTCTATTCCTATTGTAATTTATCTTTCTGTTATTAGTTGATAGGCAGCTCTCTATATAAACTCTATATAACCTAATTGTAAAAGTGTGGAAGTCGAAGCATAATTATCTGAGTGAAATTTTGTGAGACCATAGAGATAGAGAGAGTTGCTGTGATAAACACAGAGAAGCTGCTAGGGTTTGTGTACACCCTAGGAGAGTTTTGTATTCACAAATCAATAATACAAAACAGTACTTATTCATATTTTTGTGTTTGAGTTTGTTCTTAATTTGATTTTAAATCGGGCAGAAAAGACATACAAGTATTCAACCCCCCCTTCTACTTGTACGACTGGGAAAACAATACTCATAACAATTATTAGAGATATACGTAAGCTCGAAGAAAATAGTTGAAAAGAAATTCACAAGTCCTTTAAATATTGACATTTAATACTTGTGATCCTAATTACAAATCCTCGCAAATAAAATCAAATTTTAGAAATATTTTCTAAGTATATAAAATATTGAGAATTTTATACACATGACTTAGAAAATACTTCAGTTTTCAATAGTAATGATTTTTTAAATATGCATTAATTACTTAGAAGATAAATTCTAAATAATATCACTAATATCAAAAGTGTCACAATTGTTTGTAACAAAATATTAAAAAGTATCAGAGCAATTAAGCAAGATATCATTGACTAATACTCATCAAATATTTAACATATAAATAATTATGATGCTAACTTATGCTAGAAAATTTAACTACCACATTTGCATATAACATTATAGGCATGATAATTAAACTAGTAACAAAAAGTATGAGGTACTGGATTTGAAATAAATTCACAAGTCCTTTAAATATAGAAAATTTAATACTTGTGAAGTTATTTAAGAATTCCTTGCATATGGGATTTTCAACAAATATGCAAAAGAATAATATCCCAAGTTTACTAATCAACTTAGACAAAATGAATTTATCAAGTTATTTAGCAAATATCTGCAAGTTATTCTACTAATGACAATCTCAAAATAAATGATACCTGATGTCCATGCATTTGTTCCTTAAGTGGTGTAGAGAGAATCCAGCAGAATTGTTAGAGTTGAAGTATTTTCCTTGTCCATAAGATTTCGTCACAACATCCAATAGTTGCTTTAAATTTCGCCTTTGCTGTAGCTGTTAGTAATTGTGCTCTAGAGACAATACTTTTTATATTTTAAGGAAAATATTTATTATTAAGGATTATGTTTTATTGATTATTATTTATTTATTATGTTTTGTTTACTGCGTAATAAATTGAAAGCATAGTAAATGTCCTTGGAATTTTGATACTTATTCTATATCTTTAAGTATGTGACTTAAAAATGAGATTATATGAATAGTATCTTATTCCTAAAATTCCCTAGTCGAGTATTATTATTTAAGGACAATAATAATGCACAAAGACTAGTATGTTTCTTGACAGATGACCACATCTCATTGGTCATAGGTATGGGGATACTAAAGTCAAGAACATAAGTGCATGTCTCAATGCATGGCACTGGAATGACCCGCTGTGAGATTCTACATGTTAAGTAAGTGTCATAAGTAATTCTCACTGTGATAATGGTGTAATGATCCTTAGACCTGAAATCATTATATTTTTATACAAGAATTAATATACTTTGATTACATTAAAAGTTACCTTTAATCGGGTGATGATAAAAGTGGACATTGGGTATATTATGAATCGTATGAGAAATATGAATGATCTAGATGAGATTTAATCCTCCTAATTTTAGGAGTGATATTATTGGCCTCTTGTTTGAGTGAGACTATGAAATGCACGGCCGTGCTCAAATGTTGATTTGATTTTAATAGTCTACTCATCGATCAAGAAAATAAAGATTAAATTATGAAGAGGATGACACGAGACATGCCTTGAGTTTAATCTATAATATCAAGACTAAAGAGATTATATTACATGGAACATTATTCACGAAAGGCTTAATCGAATCACCGATTTATTATTATTACTTGGGTAGCAATGATGTATTACTAGATGACGCTCATTGTTTACAATTTTAATTAGATATTAAAATTGTTGCCAACGTAATAATAACCTACAGGGTCACACACAAAGAACGCTTGAAGGAGAAATAATTTAAATTATGAATTTAAATTAAATAAGTAATTTATTTTATTTATGATATTAATTAAGTATGACTTAATTAATTATATAAATTGAATAAATAAATTACTTAAACTAATTCCAAAATTAATAATTAATTAATTAAGTGAGACTTAATTAAATAATTTAGAATTTTGGATTAGTATTAATTATAATTGGATTATAATTAGAAAACTTATTCCTCTCTCTATATAATCTCTTTATGGGTTGATTTAATAAAATAGAGATTTTACAAAAAACCCTAGCCGCTCTGAGAGAGGAGGAAGATAGAGAGAGAAGAAGTTTTCGGGTGCTAGTACACATCAATCCTTCATGAAAAGTGTTCGTGTGGATACCGTAGAGCGTAGATCGCGAGAGCGGGATACGTGGTGATTAAACAAGCTTTGGACCTCCATTAATCTTCCATTAATGAACTGTTAAAGCTTCTAAAGGTATTTATTCTTTATCTCCGAATTAAATCTTTTGTTTTCGCATGGATCCTGCGGAGGGTTTCGCTATTTTGATTTATTTTTCGCGTTTATTCCGCTGCGTTTGAGTCACGAAACCCTTCAGTAGCTATGTGTGTTGAATGTTTCCTATCATTTCAACAAGAAACTCAACTTCTTCCATGAAATTGACAGCTTCTAGGAATAACTTCACTGTCTTTCTTATAACCTGCATCATCTATATATATATATATATATATATATATATATATATATATATTTAGGTTAAATCTAGTATCTTTAGGGTACCTAATTCTATGAATTGGTAATCCCTCAAGATGTCTAACAATTCATGTATTAGCTATAAGATAAGATTCTCTAGTATCCACTTGGAAGCTTGCACATAGGCATATCGAGAATAAAATATATGGTCTTTATGCACTTGAATAAGTAATGAGCTGATCATACCTCTATAGCTTGTCACTTGAGTTCATATACCTGATTTGCCCTGATCAAACTTAGTGGTTTGTTTGCCAGAAGTCTTGGCAGGTCTAGAATCTTCCAAATTGCACATCTTCAAAAGATATTTGACTTATATTAATTTTCATCATTCTTTTGAATTACTTATAATCTAAAAAGAATCGCAATTCTTCCAACATACTCATCTTGTACCTACTCTGCATTAACTTAACAAAAATCTCATGCTAAATTTTCATTAGTCAACCCACATATAATAAACTCATGGTATACTTATACATATATTATATTATGTGTGTGTCTTGCATTCTAGAGAGATATGTGTATAAAGACTCTAATACAAAATCTTTTTCAAGTAATTAGCAGTTAGAGTGGCATATCATGTCCTTGACGATTGCTTGATTTCCTACCTTCGTCATAGAGAGCATGTGAGGAGAATGATATACAGATTCCAATGGATATGCAATTTCAAAGTTCAGGAGTTGTTGTACATTAACTTTAACTTCTAACTCACCATTCAGGAGTGCATTTGTTCATACTCATCTAATAGATATTCATGTTTGAATGCTCAGCAGGCGCTAGGAACATCCTATTGTTAGGTCATCAACTTGTTCAGCCCTAATAGTATCAAGTCTCATCTTTGGTGCTTGTAGTTAGATCTTGAAAGTCCCGAAGATTCTGTTTCCATTATCGTCGATACCTTCTACTTGATAGTAACCTGTAGCAACCAGTTTAGCTTTGTATATCGTAACAATGCCAATAATCATCCAGTTTCTGAAAATCCTTATAATACCAAATATTGTCTTGTCTTGTGGTCTGGTTTTCAGCTTCGGTAGATTCTACCTTCAAACTGATTGAGATCATCTTGCATTTGCAGTCACCCAATATGGATCAATCAGTGTTTCTTAAATCTTCTTTAGGATACCAACTGTAAACAATTGTTCTTTCTCGAAGAATAAACATTTACTTTGCATAGCACTTCTAGCCTTTGCTCCAAAATCCAGATCACTAAGAACTACACTCCAGAATTGACTTTTACTTCAAACCTTTTGTCTTGGAAGATATGTTCTTGATATATTCCTTTGATCTTCATTGTGTTGAGTATGACTAGTAGATCCTTCTTTTATTTGCTCCCTCTGATTTGCTGTTAGAATGTGTTGAAGATCTTTCACCTTATTCAATGGATTCTGTTAAATTCATGAGTTGTGTAGATTCACTACCATTTCCACTAATAGGATCTGAATCATCATCACTATCATTGTTTCCTTCTGCAACCTTAGTTTCATGATCAGTATCTGAATTTGAATATGAAAAGATGTTAAACTTTAAAGATTCACAATATTCATTTATTTGACTGCTTGGGAGCTTGGTGTAATCGAACGATACATTCAGACTTTCAATCACTTTCTAGTTTTCAATCACATACGCCTCATAAGATTTTGACTCCAATGAGTAGCTGAGGAGAATTGTTCCATGAGCCTTAACTTCCAACTTGCCAAGATACTCATTTAATGTTGGGTTCTGAGGCATAAAACGCAGCGGATAAACATAAATATAACAAAAAAAATTCGGAACCCAAACTCAGGATCCATGTATAAGATTGGACAGATTATGGTGAAACAGAATTATACCTATTAAGATCTTGACTTTCACGAACTCAACAGAGATCCTAGCTTTCACGACTTGTGTCTTCCTCTCGAAAAACACCTCTATGGTATCCACACGAGCACCTTCAAGAACGTCTCACGATCTTGACTGCGGAATGGAAGTACTAGCCTCCCTCTTGATAATTCGAGTTAATGTTTCTACCTCCTTGTTGCTGCCCCCTCTAGGGTTTTATTTATCAAAAACGTAATGGCCTCTTAACCCTTCATTATCTATTTATAATGGCTGATTAATAGGCCCATAACAGCAAAACCTAACCCATGTAGGTATAGGATTAAATAATAAAACGAATTTTTATTATTTAATTAATAACTAAGTCATACTTAATTATTATGGGTTAGGTTTTGCTGTTATGGGCCTATTAATCAGCCATTATTTAATTTACATATCTTGCTAACATTCCTTGGATGGACAAAACATTCAGGTTATGTCATGTACACATCCACGTCCTCTTCAAGGCTTTCATTAAGGAAGGCTGTTTTGACATCCATTTGCCAGATTTCATAATCATGGAATGCTGCAATAGCAAGCAAAATCCTTATGGACTTGACCATAGCCACTGGTGAGAAAGTTTCATCATAGTCAATACCATGAATTTGTTTGAAACCTTTTGCAACCAGCCTTGCTTTATAGGTCTGAACATTTCCATCCATGTCAGTTTTCTTCTTGAAAACCCATTTGCACCCTATGAGTTTTACCCCTTCAGGTGGATCAACCAAAGTCCATACTTGGTTTTCGTACATGGAATCCATCTCGGATTTCATGGCTTCTAGCCATCTCTTAGATTCTGGACTGTTCATAGCATCTTGGTATGTGAGATGCTCATCTTCATCTATGAGCATTAAATCCATATCTCTCTGGCTCATGGCGAATTCTACCTGTTCTACGAACAACCTGTGTTTGTTGAGCATTATCATTATCCTGCTCTTGTTCCACTTCAGGTTCAATGCTATTTTGTGGTTCTTGATCTTCATCGAGGTCTATAGTTCTCCCACTGTTTTTTTTGGAAACAAAATCTTTTTCCATGAAAACAGCATTTCGAGCAATAAATACTTTCTGCTCAGAAGGACTATAAAAATAATACGCCTTTGTTTCATTAGGGTATCCCACAAAATTGCACTCTTCAGATTTAGGTCCAAGCTTGTCAGATACTTGACGCTTCACAAACGCCTTGCATCCCCAAACTTTCATAAAGCTCATGCATGACCGTTTCTTCTCCCATATCTCATATGGAGTCTTTTGAACCTTCTTAGTAGGAACACGGTTAAGTGTGAAAGCCGCTGTTTCTAGAGCGTAACCCCAGAAACTAATTGGAAGATCTGCATGACTCATCATCGATCACACCATGTCCAACAAGGTGCGATTTCTCCTTTCTGAAACTCCATTCCATTGAGGTGTACCTGGCGGAGTGAGTTGTGATACAATACCACACTCCTTTAAATAATCTTTAAATTCTGTGCTCAAGTATTCTCCTCCACGATCAGATCGTAAGATTTTAATACTTGCACCTCCGCCAATTTGCTTCTCTACTTCAGCCTTGTATTCTTTAAACTTTTCAAAAGAATCAGATTTATTCTTCATAAGATATACATATCCATATCTACTGAAATCATCAGTAAATGTTATGAAGTAGTAGTAGCCTCCTCTAGCCATCACACGCATTGGGCCACATACATCACTGTGTATTAGCTCTAGACGTTCGGTGGCCCTTTGACCCTTACAGTGAAAGGGGCTTTAGTCATTTTACCAAGCAAACAAGATTCGCATTCTTGGTATGATTCAAAATCAAACTTATCCAAGTATCCATCCTTATGTAATTTGGATATGCGTTTCTCATTTATATGGCCTAGACGACAATGCTAGAGGTATGTTTGATTTGAGTCATTAACTTTAAGTCGTTTATTTTCTATATTATAGACAGGATTATCTAAGTCAAGAACATATAAACCATTAAACAAACGCGCAACACCATAGGTTAAATCATTCAAAGCAAAAGAGCAACAATTGTTCTTTATCGTAAACGAAAAACGTTTCTTGTCCAAACAAGAAACAGAAATAATGGTTCTGCGAATCGCAGGCACGTAAAAACAATTCTCCAGTTCTAAAACTAGCCCTGAGGGCAAAGATAAATAATAGGTTCCTACAGCTAAAGCAGTAACTCTTGCTCCATTGCCAACTCGTAGGTCCACTTCTCCTTTAGCCAATGTCCTACTTCCTTGCATTTCCTGCACATTTATACAAATGTGAGTAGCACATCCAGTATCCAATACCCAAGATGTAGAAATAGACAGATTGACTTCTATAACATATATACCTGAAGTAGAAGCTTGCTCAGCCCTCTTCTTCTTCAGATCCTCCAAGTAAACTGAACAGTTTCTCTTCCAGTGACCAGTTTTCTTATAGTAGTGACATTCACCCTTAGCGACCCCACCTTTAGGCTTTAAAGCCTGTTTAGGACATGACTTTGGCTTGGGTGTAGAATCAGATCCTGTCTTCTTCTTACCCTTCCACTTTCCTTTCCCTTTGGCCTTACCTTTATTGCCCATCATCAGTATGGGAGCAGGTTCAGCCGTCTTCATGTTAGTCTCATATGTCCTCAACATAACCAACAATTCAGTAGGTGTTTTGTCAAATTCATTCATATTGTAGTTTATAACAAACTGAGTGAATTTGTTGTTCAAAGAATTCATGATTAGGTCAATATCAATTTCCTGAATAATCGGGAAACCCAAAGTTTCAAGGTACTCAATGTAACCAATCATCTTCAGAAAATGTGGGCCAACTGGTTCACTTGCCCCTTGTTTGCAATTAAAGAGTGACTTACTCGTGTTGAACCTTTCCTGATGAGTTTGGCTTGCAAACATGCTTTGCAAGTGCTCATTGATAGTATATGCATCCATATGCACATGATATCTTTGAAGCTCAACACTCATACTTGCCAACATAAGACATGCAACATCATTTGCATCATTCTCATCCTTTGTGTGGGCCGCTCGTTCCTCAATAGTAGTGCCCTCAGGAAGGGGACCTGCCGGAGGAATATCAATGACATGAAACTTGCGCTCCTGTCTGAGGACGATCCTCAAATTCCTCTGCCAGTCTAGGAAGTTGTTTCCTCCTGTCAGCTTATCTTTCTCAAGGACTGATCGTACGGATAGTGTGTTTGTGTTGTTTGCCATTACTTAGTATCTACAATGATTACAGCACAAAATAAACATTAGATTGTCTGAGTTATTTATTATGTTCAAATGATTATGATATATTCATAATATATCTCCCACTATTTTTATCAAATTAATAGCCATTACTATCAATTTGAAAAGTATATCCCATAATTCTTTCTAGTGAGCCAAGATCCATATTTCGTCATGTCCTAAGTCAACCACTGGAAGTCCTTAAAAAATAATTATTTAGGTAGACAACAGTTGTCAATTATATCATATATAATTCTTGGATAGTTTGGTGAACAACGATTGATCTTATCTATCTAATAGACTTTTAACCAAACTCTATGCTTCTAAGTTCATAATGGTTGAATATAACCGTTTATTTTCACCTTATTATGACGACTCAGTTAAGTTAGACCCAATGATACAACGGCCGAATATAACCGTTTATATTCGTCGCATCTCACCACGATAGATAGGAGTCCCCTGCCACTGACAGTCCTTCCCCTAATCGATCAAGGATTCGATGAGTGTTCATTCATTGGAAAGCATCCGAGTAAAACTTAATATTTTGTTAAGGGGTTTAGAAAATTTATGACGATCATGATCACATCATGAAGAGATCCTCAATTTTTCCTTGAACCAAATATTTCAAATTTACATCTTAAATTGTTTATTTCCCAGGTAGATGGAGGATACCAATGGTCACACTTAAAACCCATCAACCTTACGAATACGCATATCCGCTTTTGTCAGAAAATCCCAGTTATAGATATCAAAAATCCATATTTAATTCCGTGTTTTAAAATCCATATTTCATAAACACAAGAATCTCATGATCGTTTGTTAATTTTAAAATTTTAAATCGTTACAGATTTTATCTTGTTTAGCATGGCATGGGTGACGTATCTAATACATGCATACATCATTAATCTAATTAAAGCATGCATCTTCTACTCTACACATACATTCCATATAACATATGTAAAGAGCGTGAAAGTAAACGTGCAATGGTTATGGCCCAATCCTATGTGATCTTTTCAAGCTAATGAAAAGACCAATGTCAATCTATGGGGTAATAAGTAACTATTACATATGTCTTCTCTATTGCTTCCATTGACTCCTTAGCCTCCATGGATTGCCTCCTTGTTCCCCTTATCCTTCTTGGATGTTACATTAATAACTATACTAATGAACTTACAAAAGAACTCGAGTTACATTCGAGATAAACAATTACAAATAGAAAACGACATGCAAGTCGTATTTATTACAAACCAAAAGAATAAACCATTACAACTAGGGTCTGAAGGCCATAACCATGCACCATGCTCAATTACACAAAAAGAACATGAAAAATATTGCGGGGGTCCGGGGTGGCAGCCCTGGGCGGGGTCCGGGACGGCATCCCCGGGCGGGGTCTGGGGCGGCAGCCCCCAGTTGGGGTCGAGCTGCCAGGTCAGCTTGGAATTTTTTTTTCCCGAAGACCAGTCCTATTCAGAAATCATCAATTTCTGAACTACAGATCATATCTGTTGGTCTTTTCCCCACTGCATCATATACAGTTTTAGAAGCATGTATCATATACATACTGATCATATCCCAGTTAACAAATCATGTCCAACGCAATCTGTCCACCAGTTTATATCACTATACAAACTGACCCACATGCATAATATACAAATCGCAATATGGCAGAACATTAACATGCTAGTATCATCATATATATACTCATCATATGAATAACCAGATACACATTACATGACAGTTTTAATCATATATCAACATGACAACATTCATATTAAATCTCACACATAGGCAGTATCAAAATACATGCATGGCAGATTATATACATACTGGAATATATTGAAAAACTGTTAAACACGTAACCAAATCAATCCCTTATACACGTAGCTCTGATACCATTGTTGGGTTCCGAGGCATAAAACGCAGCGGATAAACGTAAATATAACAAAAAAAATTCGGAACCCAAACTCAGGATCCATGTATAAGATTGGACAGATTATGATGAAACAGAATTATACCTATTAAGATCTTCACTTTCACGAACTCAACAGAGATCCTAGCTTTCACGACTTATGTCTTCCTCTCGAAAAACACCTATATGGTATCCACACGAGCACCTTCAAGAACGTCTCACGATCTTGACTGCGGAATGGAAGTACTAGCCTCCCTCTTGATAATTCGAGTTAATGTTTCTACCTCCTTGTTGTTCCCCCCTCTAGGGTTTTATTTATCAAAAACGTAATGGCCTCTTAACCCTTCATTATCTATTTATAATGGCTGATTAATAGGCCCATAACAGCAAAACCTAACCCATGTAGGTATAAGATTAAATAATAAAATGAATTTCTATTATTTAATTAATAACTAAGTCATACTTAATTATTATGGGCAGAAATACTCCTCTAATTTGAATTTATATTATCTCAATTAATTAAGTATCACTTAATTAATATAATAAAATTCAAATAATCATCAATTAATTTAAATTAACTATTCCTCTAAATGCTCCATGCGTGTGACCCTCTAGGCTATTATCTAATTGGCAATAATTTTATTCTCCAATAAAATTATAAACAATGAGCGGTATCTAGTAATACATCATTGCTACCCAATTAAACAATAATTAAATCGTGATTCGATAAAACCTTTCGTGATTAATGTTTCCGTGTAATATAATCCCTTTAACTATATATATTATAGATTAAACTCGAGGCATGTATTTATTCATCCTCTTCAACATTTAATCCGGGTTTACTTGATCCATGAGTAGACTATGAAAAACAAATCATTATTTGAGCACGGCCATGCATTTTATAGTCTCACTCAATCAAGAGGCCAATAATAGCTCTCCTAATTATAGGAGGGTTAAATCCTTTATCTATCATTCATATTTCTCATACGACTCATGATATACCCGATGTCCACTTTTATCATCACTCGGTCAAAGGTAACTTTTAAATTAGTCAAAGTATATTAATCCTCGTATAGAAATATAATGATCTCAAGTCAAAGGATCATTACACCATTATCACTGTGAGTCTTTCTTATGACTTTATTAAACATGAAGAATCTCACTATGGGTTTGTCCAGTACCATGTACTCCTACATGTACCTATGTATTGACTTTAGTATCCCTATACTTATAACCAATGAGATGTGGTTATCTATCAAACAACATACTAGTCTATTTATGTATTATTATTGTCCTATAATAGTAATACTCGACTAGGGACCTTTAAGAATATGATATATTATATAATCTCAAGTTCAAGTCATGTACTTAAACTATACAATGTGTATCCTGATTCTAAGGACATTTATTATGCTAACAAATATATCGCAGTAATTAAAGTCATAATAAATACGTTTATTGAATAATCAAATGACATAAAGGTCTATTAAAAGAAACAATGTATTACCTCTAGGGCACCTACACCAATATTTAAATCTTCAATAAATATCAATTTCCTCTAAACACATGAAAGAGTTTTAGTGTTTGCTTCTGGTTGGCTATTATCTCATTTGATTTCTTTTCATGATGTTGTTGATTAAAGCAACATGTTGTATTAATTGCTTCAGCTTCAAAGTACCTTTGTAAGTGCATAATTCATATAGAAATTCGTTCACGAAATTCAGTTCCATTATCTAGCTTCAAATTTCTCACAACATATTTTTATTCCAACTTGATGTACCTGATGTGATCAATCCCCATATGTGATACATTATCTGTTGAATGCACAAACATCACCAAATTGTAAATAGGGTTGTCATGCATCAACCACCACTAAGCATATTTCTTCCATGACATAATTTGCTTCAGTGTGATTTTTTTATTCAGTTCCCTATACGACATACTTCAAAATGTCCTTCTGGATAGAATTCTATATGAAGAAATCCTCTCACCAATTTCTTCTTTATCGGAGAATCCATTGTCTTGATTAACAAGTGTGAGAGCTTAATATGTCATAACTAACTCTTTACTGATGAAGCTTTACTAAGAAACTCATTTCACATTTGCATACACACTCTATGTCAGCTACGAACAAATTTCCTCACTCCCTGTTAAGAGAGCTTCCATCTTTCTTGCTTGAGATCAAACACTTTTTCTTTTTAATGCTTTTCCATAAAAAAAAACCTTAACAAAGAATTCCCTAGTGCCCTGTAGATAGTGCTTAAGTCGTCGACAAGAAAGATGCTTCCAATGATGACAATTCCAAAATCATGATAGCCAAATCCTTTGTACATCTTTTGTTGTCATCTTCAAAGGTTACCATTGGATATGCTTTCTCAACCATTTGTGATAGTAGAACCCTAATGCTAGTCATATGTCACGAATACACATAACTTTTGCCTCTTGTTACATTCTCTGCAATCATAAAAGATTAAGCTTCTTGGTACTCAACTTTAATTGAGTCCGGATGGGTTAGAGATTTTACTTTCAATAGTTGTAACAACAACTTCAACCTTACTATGCACAAACTTATCTTTGACTGACCACTTCTCATGTAGTAGCCTTGACAGGGTAGTCTTTTAGGCTATGAGGTTAGTGATTCCAACTTAACTTAAGATGAACTAGTAGTATTTACCCTATTGTGATTCTTATACATGCTCTGCCTAAGATTATGCAAGTCCTAAGATATCATTTACAAATTTAAACGAACAAGCATGAAAATATGAACACAAGGTAAACATTCAGCTTTAATGCATTATAGATAAGAATTATGCAATTCAGGCATGTTATGCATATTAGAGAAATTAAGTATTATTTACTTTAATCATTTTACACAAGTGTAACAGATGTCCAGCAGATTTACAGATATTCAATAATTTTCTAAAAGCACATGGAATAGAAGAACTAATAAATTAATTACTAATTCTGTCTAATCCATTTCTGTTGTTGTCTAACATTTTAACTATCTCTAATTACCTAAGTCAGTTTTAGATTAAGTCTTGAATCTACAAATTTTACTGACTACTTAGATAATTCTACCATCTTTTAATCTACTACTCCTTAACAAGCAATACATGAAATGATATGACATTTAAGTGCAACTATGTGAGTGGGAGCAAATCATATGAAAATAAGCACATGAACAATTTAAAGAATATGCAGAATATTTGAATAAAACATTATAAGCAATATCAAATTCCACATACACTTATCAAGTCATTTATCACAATAAGAACAAATGTAAAATATATGATCTATGACATGTTCGTCCATTAGCAATTTTTACAACATTAGCAGAGGTATTAAATCACATAAGATTAAAATCAAGTTTTAGCAAATGTTCATGGATACACTTAACCGTCTAGAACAACATATATAATTCTAGATATTCATTTTACTGCATAGAAAATAAAGTATGAAATTACTAACTTTAACTCATAAGTCCTAGCATGCAATATCTTATTCTTAGCAACCAATTAAGCATTTAAGTCCTAAGATGCTAACATGCTGACATAAAGTAAATACATTTGAGTACCTAATAATCATACAGTTCTGAATTAGATAAAAATATACTAGTTAGAATGTGTACCTGTGAAGTGCTTAGTGAGTCATCTCCAGTATTGGTCATTGATGACAGATATCTATTTGATTCATCATTGTCATTGTTAGAATCATCTTTGCATTTAACTTACCCAACAAATGCTTTCCATTACTGCATCCTCACTAATGATTTAGATTTCTATTTCAACCCAACACAGTGGTTGTCATCATTTGCTTGTATAGACTTCTTCAAAATTTGTAGCATAACTCTGATCTTGTCTTTCTATTTTAAACCATCCATGTCTTGTAACCGCCTCTTGAACTGTTCTTAAAAATCACCTGTGTGGAATCTATAGTAAGGACCTTAGATTAAGAATTGGGATTCCGTCTGAATCTATTGTCAATGAACTTCCAGTTACCCTGCAGGATTGACTAGTCATCCAGTTTCTCAAGTTATTTTTAGAGTGTCAAAATTCACTTATAATACCTTGACCACTACTTTGAGTTACTCCATCTTCAATTCAGCTTCTCGAATCATTTCGTTTCTGTTTAGAGGTCTCCAACAATGACTTCAATCAAATTTGGTTCCTGGGTTACAAATACAGTGGATATGCCAACAACCTGCTTCACCAAATATTATCTTCTTCAGTTCTTGTTCTAGTTCATAGGCCTTCAGCACACCATATAGTTCTTCTAAAGATAATGTGGTCATATCCTTAGATCCTTGATGGCTATTACCCTATGTTCTAGATGATCTATAGTGTTAGCACGAACTTCCTGTAGTCTCCGTGTAGAATAAACTTTAAGTCTTTTGTACGGAGATGCTAGGTAGTCCAGTCTGTTCTCCTTCATTACTTTAACCCCTAAGATTTTTCATCTAAAAATTTAACTTAAATCAACCAAAAACTGTACCCAAATTAATCTCTTCTTTTACGGTACTCCAATAACCAGTAGGATCCTATGGAGTAAACGTTTGAGAAAATTAATACCACTTCTTCTTCGACCTTTTCCAAAATTGACTTCATTGAATTTTCTTCAGTTAATTTTAATTGTCTTCGATACCCAGAAAAATCTCCAACTACTACTTCTTGAGCACCCTCGAATTAATATTTAAGAAAATTTTAAATTTACAGAATTTTTAATTTTCTTAAAAATAAATTAATCAAAAATAAAATTTTACAAATAATTAATTTTCAAGAATATTTTTAATTTCTTAAAAATTAAAAATCCGTAAATTATTATTTTAAGAAAAAAATTAGTTTTCAAGAATTTTAAATTTTCTGAAAAAATAAATAAATTTAAAATAAAAATTAAAACGGTTATAAACTTCTTGAGGGAGAAATTTGAAATAAGCTCTGGGGCGCTTTACATGTAACCTTTTTTATTTGGTAACCTTGAGGTCGCTTCAAAGTTGGTAACCTTGGTGGCGCCTTATTCCAATTAAGTCTTCAGGATGCTTAGCTTCGAATTTGTTTAATAACATTGATGGCGCTGCACATTAAAGACTTGGAGGTGCTGTACCACTTGGCCGAGTGCAAAAATAACGAGATGCGCTGCTGACTTGAAAACTGAAGTGCATGGCCGAGTGATTTGTTTTAAAGAAAATGGACCACTCGTTAATGTTTAATAAATATAAATATAAAATTTATTTAATTAAAATTTATAAAATAAACTAATTATAATTTATAACATAAATTTATAAATGTTTATAATATAAATTTTATAAATGTTTATGAAATAAATTTCATTGAAAAATTATAAAATAAACTAATTAAAATTTATAACATGAACTTATAAAATTTTATAAAATAAATTTTATAAAAGTTTATAAAATAAATTTAATTTATAATTTATAAAATAAATTTTATAAAAATTTATAAAATAAATTTCATAAAATTTTATAATTAAACTTATTTAACAAGGTATCCTTTTGAGTTCAAACATCATCGGCACAGTGAGATTCACTAAGCTAATGGATCTTGATTTGTATATCAATGAGCAAGCTCTAATACCAATTGTTAGGTCCCAAAATATCATAGAAGGGGGGTTGAATACGATACTAACAATAATTTAAATTCTTTTCAGAATTTGCGGATAAATAAATTATTATTTCAGAGTGGGTTTGGCTATTTGTAGTGTTTATGAGAGTTGTGTACTAATTTTCTATGAGTCTGGATAAATCAATTTGGTTCTAGAAAATTATCAAGAAAATAAACGGGACAATATTCGGGAAATATATCTTTTATATATAAAAATGGAGGTCGTTAAACCCGGCTAAAAATATAACCGGTTCCCGAAGAACAAAATCAGTTATTCGCTACTAACACAAAAATATAAACCTCAGTTCCTATACAAATATATCTAAATCAGTACAAGGAAAAACTGAGTCCGTAGAGAGTGATATCTAGGAGCCCTGAGCATATTTCAATAAAGAATTGGGTCCTACTATCTAGGGGTGTTTGCAGTGTGGGCGGTGTGGTTTTTTTCTAAAACCGAAATCAACCCGCATATGCGATTTGATTAAAATTTCAAACCGCGACCGCACCGCGGAACTCAAAAACCACATAAATCACACCCATAAATGCGGTGTGGTGCGGTGCGGTTTATGCGGTTTACGCGGTCTAATATATTAATGTAGAAATTAAAATAAATATTAGATAATTAGTATTTCAAATAAAGTTAGACATTTAATAAAAATGAAATTGACTTGGATTACCTATTAAAGATGTTCCAACCATATGGAAGATTAGAAACCCAACATAATTTTTATATATCAACTATTATATCATTAAATTAGCTTGTAAATATAATAATATATGCATAAAATCAATATATTTTATATCAATATAATATATGAATTATATATTATAATATTATATGTGGTGCAGTGCAGTTTGAACCATACTAGTTAAATATAAAACCACAACCTACACCGCACCGCACGGTTTGGTAAAAATTTAACCCGCAACTGCACCACGAAAATTAAAAATTGCATTTTGTGGGACGGTTTGGTGCGGTGTGAGCGTTTTGTGGGGTGTGGACGGTCCGGTGAACACCCCTACTAATATCTAACCAGAAGCAAGGTATGGTTATGTATAAATTATATCTTCTTACTTCCGACCATGGTTGTTGCTCTCTAATATTTTGTGTTGAAGAAGATGACTTTTTTTAAAATGAGTGATTTTCCTCTATTTATATTGCGTAGACTTGAATTCAATGAAGTAGCTGCTTGGGGGCGCCTTACTGAAAGCTTGGAGGCGCCAATATATAGACATACATGAGGCGCCTTGAGAATTTTCTTGGTTTTAAAATGATTAACCAATCTTTAGGGCGCCACATTTAAATTTGATTAATCATTGTAAAAGTGAAATTTGATCACTACACTTTGACCCTCTATTCATCCTTTGACTGAAGTTCACCAACTTTCACTTCCTGATATTACACCATGTACCCTGAGTTGTTTTCGTTTTTCGACTGAAGTTCAGAAACTTTCACTTTTCGTATCAAGGTTGTGACACTTTACACCCTTCACCCTTTGAGTTGTTTAGTTGTAACCCCTACAAATTAATTTTCGTACTTTATTTAATAAACATTCTTTCCAAGTACGTTCTTCAACTAAACAATTTTCTATAGATAATACTCAGATTCCTTTCATGAACCGCTGACGCCTAGTGCAGCTGGTCTAGTTCACAGGCGACTAAATTTAATCCAGGTCTTCGTATTATAGTTTTACGTGCATTGTTAAGTATGCAGCAACTTCATTGCTTCGAACACTGACTGTCAATAAACATAGTACTTTCACTAGAATCTTTTCTGATACTTAAACAACGTCTTCATTACTACCACAATCTTGAATACTTCATTCTCTGTTCTTCACTGACACTTGAACATATAAACGAACTTCTTTCAGTGAGTATAGCTTCAAGACTGCAGCTGTCTTCTTTAACCTTTGTTTTTACCATGTCTTCAATTATTCAAGATTCCTATGCTTCGAACACTGTCTATCTTCAATCAATGCTAATACACTGAAATCTTTTAGTGGCACTTTTATACTGAATCTTCAATACTTCTGAAACCTTGAAAGTCTTTACACATTATTCTTCACTGATGCATGAACATATTAACGAACTTCTTTCAGTGACTTGTAGTAGACTTCAAAAATTCTTCTAATGTCTTGATTAACTGTATTTGCCTTATCTTCATTTCTTTTTGATTTTCGTGTAGACGTAGTATTATTTACTTGTCATGTTCTAGTGTTGAGTTATCACGACTTCTGTTCATACAGTTTCGCAATCTCACCAATAATAGTTTACTAGAAAATATTGATTATAAAGTATTATTAGTGAGTTTGCTTCAAAAAATGCTAGAAATTCAATTTTCAAATAATTTATGTAATCTATGTACTATTTTTATTTCTTAACAATTTTCAACTAATTTTCATTATGTAATAAAATTATTTTATGCATTATTTTAACAATTGTCAGTTAATTATTATTATTTCATCTACTTTTTTTTAGTTAATAGGGTACTTTTTTTAGATTTTGTACATGGCACTCCAAATCTCAGGCACGAATCTGTATATAAATCTTTATATATATATAATAGCTGAATCTTTATCAATATAATCATAATTCATGCTCGTATTCAATTCCCAAATTTACTAAAACTGCCCATCTATCTATTTTTTTACATCTATTTATATGGGCATAAGAGTACTTTCCCATTACCCGGGTCAACCTATATCTACTAAATTATACCCACATACCAGGTTAAATCACTGCCCACGAACAACCAATACTAACCCGTTCTTTTCTCCTCCATTCACTGTTTTAAAATTTTAAATTTTGGAAAATCTCAAGAATTATGGACACTCTTATGTATCTATATCTATGAAGAAAGTTCAAAATTAGGTAGCAATTTATCCCTATATTTTTCCTTATATAATTATATGATTTATTTTTCATTGATCTTATTCATACTGTTATATGTTTATTATATTTTGTGTGTTAAATTAGAGTCAAAATTAATTGGTTAGTATCTGTATTGACTGCATTTTGATTGATATTGATGTATGTGATATTTGATTTTCTTCAATTGGGATGATAATGTATAAACTGAACAGGTCGGAAATTAACTCCGCTTGGTCTGATCTCTCATTCTTCATCAAAAAATGGTGTTGTTCAGTAGTTTGTTCATATGCTTTTACAGTAATTATAGGCTCTTACAGTAATTGTGATATTTGGCGGATGGTTAGCGGATCAGTTTACTTTTAATTTTTATTTCTCCCTCAAATTGGTGTATTTTGTTGAGAACTGTGATTGGCCTTGCTATATATTTCTTCTCTTTATTTCTTTTTAAGCTATAAAAAAAATACATTTTTAAGATTTTTATTGTGCCCGATGAGGGGGCTATTGAATTTTAGAGAGAAGTCCATGCATGGATAAGTAGCTTCAATAGTTAGAAGAAAACGAGCGACTGGTAGTTCTCTATTGATGCTTAAAATTACCATCTAGGTTGGTTCTCTATAATATTGGATTACAGTATGATGCAGCAATTGTCGGACTACTAAAACTATGTTTTTATCCAACATAGAAGCTTTATGAGCTTCATTATACTATTTAGTGAATAAATTTAAATGCACACTTTCTATATAGCGTGTAGTTAATGACCTAGATAAACAGACACTTTGTCATAGCTTTTGCTGAGATGAATTGGAAAGAGGAGTCTGTTTATATATATGGGGATTTCACGCCCATAGTGTGATTGGTGTCCATAAACTTTGGTAGTATGGTTATTATAGACCTTCCTTCGGACCAGGCTAATAAAGCTCTTAAGGCGTTATGCATGCCAGCAGTTAGTCCATTATAGGTTGGACTTCTCATCAGAAATATAAAAGAAAAGTGAAAGTCTTATTGCCTTATGTTAATAATGTTTAATCTTTTTGTTAAAAACCAGGAGATTAATAATCAAGGACATGAAGCACCGGGGCAAAAACCTTCTCTTATATTTCTCAGTGTTTACTACCAACCAGAACTCACATTGCTCGGGTTTTACTAGGGATGGCAAAATAATCTGATCTGATGCATACCCGATCCATTCCAACCCAATTGAATTTTATCGAACCCAAAATTTTGGATTTGAATTTGGATTTCAAGTGTACCGAACCGATACCCGACCCGAAATCCAAAACCCGATCCAAATCCGAAATCCGATAGAAACCCGATATATTTTTATATATAATATTATAAATATAGTTTATTATATATAATATACATAGATATAAGATAAATAATTTATATATGTTCATTTTATTTTTTTCACTTTCACTCGATAGTTTATACTAAATAGTGAACTACTTCTTTATTTTATCAATAGATTTTACTAGTACTATATTACAAAACACAATTCATTTTTATCAGTATCCGAACTATTAACCCGATGTTAATTGTACATTAATGATAAATTAATATCACAATTCATATAATATATTATATTTAACTATTTTTTGAAATTTAATCATTTTTAATTTATAAATGTGATTATTGTTGTCCGCGTGAGTTGATTATATTGAATTTGATTACATATTTCTATAAAAGTTTGGATATCTGAAAAAAAATCCGATTCAATCCGAAACCCGACGGATTTGGATTTGGATAACCCGAAAATATTTGAATTTGGATTTTACTAAAACCCACCGAACCTGACTCTTTGTCATCCCTAGGTTTTTACTAATGAGAATGATAATCGTGATGTTATGAAGACATTGTCATCTGTTAGAGGTAAGTACAAGGAGATTTTATTTCCTATTTTTTTTCGTTTGTACACTTTGATCTTATGGTACACATTAAGCTGATCTGCATTGATCTATAATATTGGAGACTATTTGTTCTCCTTTTTCAAGATGAGCAGCCCATGCAGGGTCCCCTCTCATTCAACATGTTTTTTATCCAATGTTGAAGCCAATAATCAAAGTCATTATTCATGTGGAGACTTTATAGCATGTTCCTAATCTCATGGGATATTTAGGATTTTGGTATGGTCGATCTCTCTTCTTCAACTATTTTTCCATTTGATTACAATGAAGATAGGCATTTAATTTAGTTGCATATGCCAAGCAACTCAGTGATTGAAATGCCATAGTTGATTAAATGTGGCTGACTTTCTCAAATCTACTCAGGGGGATCTGCCCAAGATTAAGCTTCACTAGCAAGTCAGCAACTAGATTCTTAGCGGAAGGCAGCCAATAATGTCCCAAGTGAGTTATCTCTCAATGCGGAAAAGTTGATGAATGTGAAAGAATGTTTGAAGTAGGCTGAATTTGAGCATGACTTCTATATAAGTTTTTTTTTAGCAGCTTTTTTTAAGTAGCAGTTCTACACAAGTTAATATTATTTTCGTGTATTGATATTTCTATTTTTTATTTCAATGTTTTCTTTATTGCTATATTTTGATTTTTTTTTTATTTCTAGTATTAGTAGCCGAGTAAGCAAGTAGCGTGTCAAAAAAATGAACATTCAACGATACCATGGTATGTTTGGTGTTTAATGTTTTGTTAAAATCTTGATAATATTGTGATACTTATTTCAATAATATAGTATTCGGAATTGTGTAAATATTGTTGCATATAGTATTTAAATACATTGACAACTCATTTTAGTTTTATTGTTTTAATATGGTACATTTAATAAATTTAGTATATTTAAAATTTAAAATTTTGTCTTTCCATGATATGCACTCCATACTGTATTTGATGATTTATATAAATTTATTTGAATTTGAACTGGCGACATTTTTTAATAGATTTTAATATTTTATTTAAGTGTTATGTTTTTTATTTATAAATATGTACTCTATCATTAAAAACTATGGTAAATTATATTTAGAAATCAAATTCTAACTTTCTGTCATTTAAAATATTTAATTTTTATATGATATATACATTTAATTTTTAATATATAAATCTATTAAAATAAACTTCTAAAATATAAAATTTAAATATTATGTATAAATTATGAACTATATTGAAATGTTAAACTTAAATGGTGTAAATATAATGTATATAATTATTTTTTAGATTTGGCTTTATAATAAGACCAAGTTATAGTCTATTCTAATTATCACTACTAATTCATTTCAGCTATCACATGTGATTTTTTTTTCATTTTTATTGTTTAATAGATGTAATCGGAGTGCTTGAAGATTTTGAAGCTGTCACTATGATCAAAATAATATACGGGAAAAAAGAATATAGTGAGATTTCGAATAACTAATGGAGGTATAGACAGTTTATATGCTTCATTAAGCAACATTCTTATATCCATTTATACAATTAATTTTGCATTTGCGATATACTATATATTAGATTTGTTCATATGTTTTTGGTGTTTCATGTGCAGACATTCGCATAAGGTAAGTGTCTGGGTCAGTTAGTGTTAGATCCAAATGATTGTAGAAGGGGGTTGAATACAATCTCTAATAAATATTAAATTTTGTTTCGGATAATTTTTTATTAAACAATTTTAATTATTATCACGAAATAATAATCAAAGAAACACAGTTCAAGTAAAATACTTATATTAAACTTGAGGTTGGTTACAAGATTAAATCAGAAAATATTCACTAATTAGCTCTTAAAATTCTAGAGTAATTTTGACATGAAATGCTCGTTAGAATTTATTTTTAGCCAAATAGAATGTTAATTGAATTGAATCTAATCTACTGACTTAATCTTCTATTTATAGGCAAATCTGGACTTGGGAGACTTTTTCTGATCGGGGAGACTTTTTCTCCTCGGGGAGACTTTTTCTGGGTTGGAAGACTTTTTCTTGGGAGACTTTTCTGGCTCAGGAAGACTTTCATAACATTGGAAGACTTTTTAAATCTTGAGAGACTTTTTAATTAATACTCGGGAAGACTTTTTAAAGCACGGGAGACTTTTCAAAAAAATCTTCCCGAGACAATTTTAGTCGACCTGAATGAAATGTAATGATGTGTATCTTCTGACATTTTCTTCTTCTTTTTTTTATTTCTTTTTAATTTAAATTCTATTTGTTTTATTATATATCTTATACATTAAATTAATTCTTTTTGAATTAATCTAAGTAAATAGGATACATAATAAATTATCTTTTTGATAATAGATTTGAATTAAAGTCTTCTTTATTCTAAAATAATTCTAAATTAATTAATTTCTTAATTAATTTAGGGAATAAATTAATTCTGATTGAATTAATTTACTAATTAAATTAACTAAATAATTTAATCAATTAATAGAGAATTAAATTAAAGTCTTGACTCCACAACTGTTGATGATATAATTTTAAATCTTCTGTCTTCACACCAATGTCTGTAGCTGACCATTTCTTCTGTAGTAAAGAATCTTCTCTGTATTTTGCCAACACTCTGTGTACTGTCTGGTTCACGAGTGATTTACAATAAATAATATTCTTCACTTGAATTTTATAATGGTTCACTTCTGTTCCTTCTGATTTGACTATTTCTGATGTCACATAATCTTGAAATCTTCTGACACTGTAGCTTCTTCAAACTTAAATACTCCACTGAGGCATGATCAAATAAATTGAGCTTCTTTTAATGTAGTACTACTTCAAGTATGTAGATTGACTTTGATCTTCTTTTTCTTGTCAAATAATACTTGCTGAAGATTCCTGTGACAGATAATATATTTACTTACAAATTATCTATGTTTGAGTTGAGTTGTCATTTCTCTAAACAAATAGGCTGCTAAACATATGCCTTTCAGTTAGCTATAAATACTGATGCACAGTAAGCAAATTTCAAGTCGATCTATTATAGTCATACTGTTAAGTACCAATTTGAAGATATTTAAGAGTAAGGACTTCCTGTTTTTTACACTACTTATTTCTATAACCTATGTCATGTCAGAAATATAAATAATATATATCACGTGCTCATCAGACTCTGTTCAGATTAGTACATTACCTTTTTTCTTTTTATTCGGCATAAGAAAATATGTTGTTGCTTTACTTAATAATTTTATACCATAATCTAGACTTGATGAAAAAGGCTATATAGTTATTGAGAAAACTCTGGCTTCACCACTTGATTCTGTGAACCTTTCAGTACTTGTTATCGAAGCTGTGACACGTAAAGAACTCAGTGATCACACAAGCACTGAATATCTTGAGGTTTTAATAAATGTTTTTTAGCTTATTTGTTTATTACTGGCTTGAAATTATTATGTTTGAACCAATGTCATTTATATGCAGGCATATTTTTTATGTGACGTCAAAGTTAAAGTTGTGGAAGAGTCTGATACTTAGTTGTATCTAAGTTACATATCATGTGGGAAAAAAACTTATAGACTAGAAGAAAAGTTTAAGTGTTCCATGTACCCAAGGAGCTATCCACTATCTGAAAAGAGGTAAACTGATTTATCCATTCTACATTGTTGTAGATTACATACTCAGTTCTTCCCAACTCAAGTCTAAACAAATATTGAATGTACAGGTACAGAATCGTGATCTTGGCAGAAGATAAAATGGAATAATCTAACTTCGTTATTCTAGACCGCGCTGCTAGAAGATTGATTGGGAACACGGCTACAAAACTTATTACTGAAATGAGCGAGGTATATGCCTATCGATATTTAACGCCATACACATCAAATTGAATATTTAATAGTCAACATACTTATAACTTTCATAAACATACTTGCAACTTGGATAACTAAATAAAATAATGTACCAGAGTTTGCAGAGTAGGAATACAGATTTTTTAGAAATTATTAAGGAGATCACTAACAAAGGACTCATTCTCAAGATAATGATTTAGTGAATAATAAGTTTTACTATGCAACTGATGTATTTGAATCTGGTAATTCAACTTCATTGATGTATGATGCAACATTATTAGCTTCCACAACTTCAGCATCCGGTGATGTGAGTTCCATCTCCGTCTGTGTA
The DNA here is from genome assembly GCA_028671895.1 of Oenanthe sinensis. Classification (NCBI taxonomy): domain Eukaryota; kingdom Viridiplantae; phylum Streptophyta; class Magnoliopsida; order Apiales; family Apiaceae; genus Oenanthe; species Oenanthe sinensis. Next base: position 5,690,755 of record JAPMAC010000231.1, read on the forward strand.
AATTAACTTATTTACTCCAAGATTTTTCAATGTAAGCAGTATTTTTCTTGAGATTTAATACTTTTCTGTGTCAGAATAATGTTGTTGATCTCAATGATTTTGGAGACACCAGGTTCTGTCAAATCGTCCAACAAGAAAATTTAAGTGTTCATTAAATTAGATTTTCAATTTCTTTTTATGTGTGTCTAGATATTCACAATTTACCAGTGTTATAGACATTATCTGTTTACTGATGTTTAAGCTATATGTTCATGCATGAAAATTGAGCAACAGTTTACGTTCAAGTACCATGAGAATTGTCAGAGGATGGAAGAAGAGGATTGCAACCATCATTGATCAAGATTTTTCTTGCTTTTCTGTTTAGATAAGTTGTTCATTATTTTGAACCCACGTTCTCCGTTAAGATATTTTTAGTATTTGGTAGACAAACTCTTAAAGTGTTTAATACTGGTGTTTGTATGAACTCAACTATCATCACTTTGTGATGCTCCTCGGGAAAGATTGTTTGATTAGGTTCGTTTTAATAGTTGATTTTTTTTTCATTTAAATAAAGCTCTTTCTCAACAATTCATAAGATAGAAAAAGAATTACATATGCAAAGCATGGGCATATTGCTAATATATAATAGTTGAATAATACATTCCTAATTCCAAGACTTCAAAAATTCAACTCCAACATATCCATGGATCATTCCATTTTTATTTTTTTTTGACTAATTTGGGTTATAGCCTTACAAATGAGCATATGTTCTAAAGAAATTCTCGGGGTGAGCCAGGATCGAACCCAGGACCTGGGACGACAGAGGATAAACCCTCAACTACTTGGGCTATCCAACCGTGCCATGGATCATTCCATTTTTAAGAGATTTTCATTAATTAGTTATTGGTTCGGTTATTCCAAAACTATTCATTTTACCCATGACTCGTTTTAAATTAGGAAATGTTTGTTTTAATAAATTACTCAAATTTATAATACATGATTAGTTTCCTTATTTGTTATTATTCGGTAATAATTGATTTCCTTATTTAAAAATTTATCATAGATACCTATAGACCCTTTATACATATATAAGTATTAATTTCCTTCATTTTTGAATTACAAATTTATTTACTTATCTCTCATAATTATAATATATGAATAATATGTTTACTAAATTTGATTTTCCAAGTCTATTTATTTAATTATTATTTTATGCTTTTGAAAAAACTTTATTAATGTTTTAGATTTTTACCCATGATCGAGTCTAATTTATAAAATTCCTTTTTTTTTTATGATTTTCGGAAATATCCACATTCATAGGTCCAATATCTACATGTATGAATTGAAAGGTCCAAATGATTTATAAAAAAAAGGTCCAAACGATCAACTCTACAATTAGTTGAAAGTTGTTATAATCAATAAACCTTCAAATCATTCATTTGAAAAAATTAAGGCCTTTTTACTTCAAAATATTTTATACTTTTCAAGTTCATTATTATACCTTATAATATTCTATCATGAGTTAGTCAAATTTATTTTACTCTTCCAAATTTGGTTTAATATACTAAACCACTCTTTATTTTATAGTTATATATATATATATACAAATGTCAATTAATCAATAAATTAATATTTATTATTTTAAATAGTCATTTTAATTGGGTCTAATAAAAATTTCATTATTTCAATTTCGATATTACCTATATTAATTTTGAATACAACCATGTATTAATAAAAGTTGGTATATATTATTTTAATAATATTTATTATATTCAATATTACCACAATATGATTAACGTTTCCATATATATAATTTTTAGTTTCCTTCATTTTTAAATTTCAAATCTATTTACTTATATTTCATAATTATAATATATGAATAATATTTGTTCTAAATTCAATTTTTCAAGTCTATTATTTTAATTATTATTTTATGTTTTTGAAAATTTTTAACTTACTCTTTATATATTACGCATGATCGAGTCTAATTTACATAAAAAAAATTGCGAGTTTAAGGAATGTCCTCATTTATTGGTCTAAGATCTATATCTACGAATTAAAAGGTTCGAATGAACAACTTTACAATCATTTGTTATAATCAATAAATTTTCAAATCATTTATTTGAAAAAATCAAATTATTTTAATTTACAAGATTTTATATTTTTGAAATTCATTATTATATTCTTATAATATTCTATCATGTGTCAGTCAAATTTATTATACTCTTATAGAGCACAATAACGATATATTTTATTAAAATGGTTAGATAAATTAAAAAAATATCTACTAAATGATAATAATTTATTTGCATACATTTTTTAATTTTTAATATTTTTTTGAACCCAGATGCGAAACACGGGCAAAATACTAGTTAATATAATGTATGGATGCAAATAGAAGTAAAAAAAATACTATTTATATAACAAATGTTTTTAATGTTCTTCTAGTATCTCTTAAAATATGTTCAAATTTTGTTTATCTTAGACATCAGTTATACCCGAAAACAATCCTCATAAAACCTACTATAACATGAACCAACAAACAACAAAATATAAATTCACAAGAGATGTATAATGTCGACTAGGACTAAAGGACTTGACAATTTACATTACTAGGTCTTTAAAGAAGTCAAGAAATTCAGAATGTCGATGAATACTTTAAATATAATGATTTCTCCATAATACTGATACCGAGATCTTTTCGATTATAATTTCAAGAAACTGTCTGTACCCCATTACATTTTCTTCTAAACCTTAACAAAGTTCATATTTATCTAGGCCACTAACTACACTTTTTTTGTTTATAACATAGAAGCACTCTGAAAAATGACAGATTGACACCCACACACAACTAGATATTAATCTACATGAGATATATGACATGGATGGTTCTAATTACAATTATATCCCTACACTATATAACAAGTACATATCTAATCGAAACTGATTTACATAGCTATCCATGAAGTAAATGGCTTTTGTACCAAGAGCTCATCTTTATAGTTGCTCTGGAATAATTAGGAGCTAACTCTCTATACAGTATATCAGGGGCATATTTTTTATATACATGAGCAAAAAAAAAAATATTTAAGCAAAATTTTTTTTTAGGGGCATATATTGATTTTAAAAGAGCACTAAAATAAATAATTTAAGATGCAAGTAATACAAAAATTAAAAATAATTAGGAGCCCATTTTTTTTTTGTATTATAAAAAAGCATATAAATATAAATAAAAAAAACATGTAATATTAAAAATTAATTAAGAAACCCTAAAAAAATCATATGAATATTTGTGGGTAAACTATTATACGTCTCTCTGTGTCTACTTCATCACATCGCCAAAATCATTCTAAGCGGAGCAAACCCAATCTAAAGATTTAGTTTTTAATCATTGATTGAGGATGAAAAGGGGGACTTTTTAGGTTTATGAAATCAGTAAATTCCACTAATGAAGAAGAAACTAATGGTAGTGGGAGTCACAATATTGATGTTGGAAACGCTAAGAAAGATAAAAATATGGTTGATATTGAGAACCAAATTATAGAAGAAGAAAAATTATTGTCTGACAATGTAGATGAAGAAGATAGTAGTGTCGATAAGTACAAAACTCAGGAAGATGATTATATAGATATCTATGATCCTGGAAATTAGGGTAAAATCGACAACAAATTTAGAGGCTTCAACATAGAGAAAGGTCCAATAAAAATTCAGGTTGATGGTGATTCTTTTTTCCGCGTGATGCTAATAAAAGACATTTTACATGATCATATTACACACGGAAATTGGGCAATGAGGAGAAACAAGATAGAAGATGGCTTATTTATTCTAAAGTCGTGAATAGAGTATCTTGCTTTCAAGTTGTTTATTCGCAAGGTGGATTCTAGTAGTTCTAGTAATCTTATTTCTGTGGGGTTTGATAGTTGGGCAAATCTTTTGAGGGCTCTTAAAGAACATGAGACTGACATAGATCACAAAAAATGTATGAGTGCATGGATAAAACTAGAAAAAAGATTGAACAAAAATGAAAATATTGATAAAGACATACATAAACAAATCAATAGGGAGAGAGAACATTGGAACCACGTTTGGGTCAGGATATTTGTTGTGGTTAAAGCTCTTGCAAAAAATAATTTAGCTTTTCGCGGAGATAATGAGAAGATTGGCGATGCGAATAATGGATTTTTTTTAGGTATAATTTTTTTAGAGGCTTATGTGTTGGAAAATGTGGGTAGAAGCCCCATATTGTCAAGTCATTTTGAGCCTAAGATTGAATGCTTCTTGATTGCGTGCGCGCAACAAATTATGGTTGGTGTACGTTCGTCTTCGAGAGAGCTTTCCAACGAATATTTAAGTATTCAAAATGATCAATGAATGGATGAGATATGATTATCCAAAGTTGGTACCTTGAAAGTGGAAATCTAGAAATGAGAACTTGAATCCCACATTGAATTGGAAAAGTGTTTTCCATGACCTTATATAGTAGAACACTTATGTAGTGTTTAAAATGTGTTAGTATGGTATTGCTCCACCACCCACGTGCCCGCAGGGGGGGGTGCAAATCATGGGATTTCGAGGGCAAATTCGTGACTTCGCAAGCCTTCGGGCTTTCCGCGTGGGCGACCTGCGGACACGAATGCAGCAAAATTTGGAGAGAACAAATCCAGACCAGTTTTGCAAAGTTGCTGTCAGACTCAAACTTGCTGTCGAAGAAGCAAAGTTGCTGTCAGCTTAACTCATTTCAAAGTTGCTGTCAAGGAAGTCCTCACAGTAAACTCGGCGGGCAAAGTTGCTGTCAAGGCATGAACAGTGACATAAAGTTGCTGTCGAGGCATGAACAGATTCAAAGTTGCTGTCGAATCTTGACAGTAAACTCGGATAAAGTTGATGTCATATTTCCACTAGGCTATAGTTCGTTATTTTGTTTTAATAATATATGATATTATTAATTCGAAATTGATTACGAATTTAATTTTGACAACCGATTACCTTTATTATTTAACGCGTGATTTATTAGGTAAACGCGTGGTAATTAAGGAAATTGTGTAGCGCACAAGTTTTCCCAGTCTATATATTCATCTTATTCGGTCTTAGGTTATTATCATCGAAAATAATAAGTCAATCTTCTGTCCTAAACCTTAAACACAGCCGTCCTCTTCCTGGTGATAGTTTTCTTGCTCTGTTCAAGCTCGCTGAAGGTGTTGTTCTTCATGACATCATCGTGTTCTCGTTTTATCCTGGGAGGCTATCGACTCAAACATACGGTGAGAGGCGAAATAGCTTTAAGGAGACAGTTCCGCACTGGACTCGAGACATCCTCCGTTCCTTATCTCCTCTTAACAATTTTGTTTATTGTCATACATTAATCTGTTGTTTGCACACACAATCACTCTGTTTATATTATTGTGTTTTTGGCAGATTGATTCACAATCTTAAAGCTATTTTTTATTTTACTATATGTGATTAACACATACGTGGTTTTGTTTGTGTGACAGATTAATGGCTGATAATACTGTGAATGTTAACGGAAACTCAGTGGTTGACCCCAACGCACAGACAGTGTTGTCTGATGGGGGTAACCAGTCAACACCATGCCCCAACGCACAGACAGTGTTGTCTGATAGGGGTAATACGGTTGTTGGACAAGGGCCAATAAGCCAAACACCTGCTGGGCACATAACTGTTGGACAGTTTAGTGTTCCGTTTGGGCAGAACCAAGTTGGATACATGCAGCCAACGATGCAAAGGGTGCAAACTGCGCCTATGATGCAAGGGGTGGCTACTCAGCCTGTTATGCCCGCTGCACAACCTGTGCTCGCTGCACATCTTGAGAAACCTGAGAAGTTCAGTGGAACGAACTTTAAACGCTGGCAGCAGAAGATGCTGTTCTACCTGATCGCACTGAATATGTCTCACTTCTTAAAAGAGGAGACACCCTTGCTCACTGCTGAAAGCGATATACAGACTGTATATACTGCTGATGCATGGAAGCACTCTGACTATATTTGTCGGAATTATGTGCTTAATATCTTGGCTGACACGTTGTACAACGTGTACTGTACAAAGTCAACAGTAAAGGACTTATGGGAATCTCTTGAACATAAGTATAAAACTGAAGATGCTGGTGCTAAAAAGTGGATTGTTGGTCGTTTTCTTGATTATAAGATGACGGATTCCAAGACTGTGGTCAATCAGGTGCAAGAGCTGCAGGTAATCATCCACGACATTCATGCTGAAGGAATGGTCGTAAATGAGTCTTTTCAAGTTGCTGCTGTGATTGAAAAGTTGCCGCCTGGCTGGAAAGAATTCAAGAACTACTTGAAGCACAAGCGAAAGGAGATGTCTATGGAGGATCTGATTGTTAGACTTCGTATCGAGGAAGACAACAGAGGATCTGAAAAGAAATCTAATGTTGCCACTGAAAAGGCAAACGTGGTGGAGCATGCTAAAAGCTCCAAGTTCAAGAAGAACAGTTCTGGTAAAGGAACAAAGCTAGCACCCAAAGGAGGAATTTCGAAGCCTTCGAAATTTCAAGGAAAGTGCTACAACTGTGATAAAGTGGGTCATTTCTTCTGATTGCAAGAAGCCCAAGAAGCCCAACAAAAAGAAAGAAGCAAATATGGTGAATGATATCTCAAAGGAGATGTCCGATATAGACCTCTATGCTACGGTCTCTGAAGTAAATCTGGTTGGCTCTAATCCAAGGGAATGGTGGATTGATACAGGAGCTACTAGGCATATTTGTTTTGATAAGACGATTTTCTCTAGCCTCAAAGCTTCCAATGCTGGTGAGAAGCTTTATATGGGAAATTCTGCGACTTCCACAATTGCAGAGGAAGGCACGGTGATTCTGAAGATGACCTCTGGAAAGAATCTGACTTTGAAGAATGTACTTTATGTGCCTGATATTCGCAAGAACCTTGTGTCTAGTGCCTTGTTGAATAAGCATGGTTTTCGTATTGTAATAGAGTCAGATAAGGTTATTTTGTCTAATAGTGGTATGTTTGTAGGCAAGGGCTACGTTTGTGATGGGATTTTTAAGCTCAATGTAATGTCTGTTAAAGACGAAAATGAATTGAAGAATTCTTCTGCTTACTTGCTTGAGTCTCCTAATTTATGGCATGCTAGATTAGGACATATGAATTATGACACTATACGACGATTAAGTGTAAAAGAATACATACTAAAATTGAACATCGATTCAAAACATAAGTGTGAAACTTGTGTTGAGGCAAAATTAACGAAATCATCATTTAAACGTGTGGAAAGAAACACCAAAGTGCTAGACTTAATACATAGCGATATATGTGATTTAAAATTCGCTCCAACTCGAGGAGGAAACAAGTATTTTATTACATTCGTAGATGATTGTACAAAATACTGCTATGTATATTTGCTCAAAAGCAAAGATGAAGCTATAGATAAATTTAAAATCTATAAGGAAGAAGTTGAGAAACAACAAACAGAGAAAATCAAACGGATACATAGTGATCGTGGAGGTGAATATGTTGAACCTTTTGGGGAATTCTGTTCACGACATGGTATAATCCATGAGGTCACTGCACCATATTCTCCTCAGTCAAATGGAGTGGCTGAGAGAAAGAATCGCACTCTAAAGGAGATGATGAATGCGATGCTATTAAGCTCTAGACTTCCACAGTCAATGTGGGGGGAAGCCATCTTAAGTGCAAATTATCTATTAAATAAGATGATGTGCAAGAATAAGGATGAAAGTCATTATGAAATATGGAAGAAAGAGAAACCGAGTTATAAGCATTTGAAAGTGTGGGGGTGCCTTGCTAAGGTACTGATCCCTGCGCCTAATAAAGTAAAGATTGGTCCAAAGACCGTAGATTGTATCTTCATTGGATATCCTCCAAATAGTACTGTATATAGGTTTCTCGTATATGAATCAAAGATTCCTGACATTCAAAAGAATACGATTATGGAGTCAAGGAATGCCTCATTCTTTGAGACAATATTTCCTTGTAATTCAGAAACCAACCACCCTACAACGTCTAAACGATCTCATGAGTCTATAGAGGAAGACAATGAGGACGAAGACAGTGAAGATGAAAATGTGGGGATAAGAAGGAGCAAAAGACAAAGGAAAGAGAAATCCTATGGGTCAGAATTTATGACTTATTTGCTCGAAGAAGGTGATACGAAAATCTATAAGGAAGCGGTAACATCACCTGATGGACCTATGTGGAAAGAGGCCATCAAAGACGAAATTGATTCAATCATGCAGAATCATACCTGGGAGCTAGTGGACCTGCCATCTAGATGTAAACCACTAGGATGCAAGTGGATTTTCAAGAAGAAATTGAAAACTGATGGCAGTATTGACAAGTATAAGGCCAGACTTGTAATTAAAGGATACAAGCAACAACATGGCCTCGATTACTTTGATACATACTCCCCTGTATCACGAATAACATCCATAAGAATAGTGCTTGCTATTGCTGCACTATGAAACTTGGATGTACATCAAATGGATGTGAAAACTGCTTTTCTAAATGGAGACTTAGACGAGGAAATCTACATGGAACAACCCAAAGGGTTTGTGGTTCCTGGACAGGAAAGAAAGGTATGTAGATTAGTTAAGTCATTATATGGCTTGAAGCAAGCTCCCATGAAGTGAAATGAAAAGTTTCATCATTTTATGATGGAAAATGACTTCAAGGTGAATGAATGTGATAGCTGTGTCTATTACAAGGATAACGAGAACGAATATGTCATGATAACATTGTATGTAGATGATCTACTTATTACTGGTAGCAGTGGAAAAGTGATCAAGTCTACAAAGGACATGTTAAGATCAAGATTTGACATGAAAGATATGGGACAAGCAGATGTAATTCTAGGTGTGAAAATCTCTAGAACATCAGAAGGTATCGTGCTAAGTCAGTCACACTATGTTGACAAGATCCTTGAGAGGTTTGCCAAGGATGATAATGAGATAGCCAAAACACCTGTGGATTTGACTTTACATCTATCCAAGAATAAAGGTGTAGGGATTTCTCAATTGGAATACTTGAGGATAATAGGAAGTCTGATGTACCTAATGAGTTGTACAAGACCAGACATTGCGTACTCAATCAGTAAGTTGAGTAGATTCTCAAGTAATCCAAGAGCTGATCACTGGAAAGCGATCATAAGAGTACTAAGGTACTTAAGAGGAACTCGAGACTATGGACTGCATTATGGAAGATATCCAGCAGTACTTGAAGGGTACACATATGCAAATTGGATATCTAGCAAGAAGGCGTTAAAGTCTACGAGTGGCTACGTGTTTACACTAGCTGGGGCAGCTGTGTCATGGAAATCCTCCAAACAAACGGTGATAACTCAGTCCACGATGGAAGCTGAGTTTGTGGCATTAGACAAATGTGCACAAGAGGCTGAATATTTACGCCAATTCATGGAGGATATTCCTAGATGGCCAAAACCTGTGACTGCAATATGACTACATTGTGATAGTCAGTCAGCTATTGGCAAAGCACAGAATATGTTGTATAATGGTAAGTCTCGTCACATACGACGACGACACAGTTCCATTAGACAATTAATATCAACTGGAATTATCACTATTGACTTTGTACCGTCAAGGGATAATATCGCGGATCCATTAACCAAAGGGTTATCAAGAGAACTGGTTGATAAATCATCTAAGGGGATGGGCCTTAAGCCTATTGCTTAACGGCGTCATGGTGGAAACCCAACCTTGCTGACTGGAGGTCCCAAGAACTTGGTTCAAAAGGGTAAACTAAATCATGATGACCAAATTACTGTGGGGGTAAACCCCTGGCCTGTTCCTATGGTGAGGAAACAGTGAGACCCGTATGATACGAGGGTAAGCTTACGCTTTTAATGATCTTTTGGGGAATACATGAAATTCAAGGTTGAATGCATGAAATTCAGTTGAGTAAACACGGGTTACTCTTTAAGATAAAGATCACCTATGTAGGAGAAAAGTGGGGCCGCTTTAAAGGAGAATTGCGAGGCACAATTCTTTAGAAACTCCCGCAGAACCAGGACGATGTCCATGGCCAAAATGGACATACTCATGAGAGCTGAACGAGTCAGAAAGGATGTAGTGATAAGTATATCATCGCTTACACAAACGGTCGAATAGTTCAAGGACACTCGCGTCTACTGTCTACCAGTAAGGTCGGTATGCTTATTCGAGCGAAGGTTCAAGGAGCATTCTCTACCTATCGTATGCAATATCTGATCGAAGAAACTATCACCAAGCCAAATTCCATGTCTGTCTATCTGGTGTGTGCTACTGAAACATCAATCTCATCCATGTGGGGGATTGTTGGAAAATGTGGGTAGAAGCCCCACATTGTCAAGTCATTTTGAGCCTAAGATTGAATGCTTCTTGATTGCGTGCGCGCAACAAGTTATGGTTGGAGTACGTTCGTCTTCGAGCGAGATTTCCAACGCATATTTAAGTATTCAAAATGATCAAGGAATGGATGAGATATGATTATCCAAAGTTGGTACCTTGAAAGTGGAAATCTAGAAATGAGAACTTGAATCCCACATTGAATTGGAAAAGTGTTTTCCATGACTTTATATAGTAGAACACTTATGTAGTGTTTAAGATGTGTTAGTATGGTATTGCTCCACCACCCACGTGCGCGCAGGGGGGGTGCAAATCATGGGATTTCGAGGGCAAATTCGTGGCTTCGCAAGCCTTCGGGCTTTCCGCGTAGGCGACCTGCGGACACGAATGCAGCAAAATTTGGGGAGAACAAATCCGGACCAGTTTTGCAAAGTTGCTGTCAGACTCAAACTTGTTGTCGAAGAAGCAAAGTTGCTGTCAGCTTAACTCATTTCAAAGTTGTTGTCAAGGAAGTCCTCACAGTAAACTCGGCGGGCAAAGTTGCTGTCAAGGCATGAACAATGACACAAAGTTGATGTCAAGGCATGAACAGATTCAAAGTTGCTGTCGAATCCTGACAGTAAACTCGGATAAAGTTGCTGTCATATTTCCACTGGGCTATAGTTTGTTATTTTGTTTTAATAATAGATGCTATTATTAATTCGAAATTGATTACGAATTTAATTTTGACAACCGATTACCTTTATTATTTAACGCGTGATTTATTAGGTAAACGCGTGGTAATTAAGGAAATTGTGTAGCGCACAAGTTTTCCCAGTCTATATATTCATCTTATTCGGTCTTAGGTTATTATCATCGAAAATAATAAGTCAATCTTCTGTCCTAAACCTTAAACACAGCCGTCCTCTTCCTGGTGATAGTTTTCTTGCTCTGTTCAAGCTCGCTGAAGGTGTTGTTCTTCATGACATCATCGTGTTCTCGTTTTATCCTGGGAGGCTATCGACTCAAACATACGGTGATAGGCGAAATAGCTTTATGGAGACAGTTCCGCACTGGACTCGAGACATCCTCCGTTCCTTATCTTCTCTTAACAATTTTGTTTATTGTCATACATTAATCTGTTATTTGCACACACAATCACTCCGTTTATATTATTGTATTTTTGTCAGATTGATTCACATTATGAATGATTTTACTAGCAAAACTACTAGAAGAATAATTTTTCAAAAGTAATAAATCATATATATTTGATGGTAGTTTTGTGTTACTCTATTTCTTATAGTTTTTTTATACTGTTATTGGGCACAATTTGTTTTTCCTCTTAGAGCTTCAAATATCTCAAGGCCGGCCCTATAAACAAGCCATATAGAGTAGCAAGTAAACAACCTCTCTTTTGAATTCTTGTTCCACCCACGCACGGACTTCACTTCTTCCATATGCCCACATAAAGAGGGGGCGAAAAGCCACATGGAAATGGGGGCGAAAATGAATGATCCTTCGGGTTCAGGATTGATCTCTGAGAATGGATCAGATCGCACCAATATCACTCAGTTTTTTCCAATCCGATACGTAAGATTTCGAGTAGGTGTTTACATAATTTTCTTACGTCCGGAGAAATGATTCATCGAAATAATGAATCATAATTTTTCGGTATTAAAATTGAAAACCATTACAAAGTAGCACTTGTTGTGAGTAGATAAAAACACTACAACAAAACCCATAGGGCAGCCAATACTGAACAGTTAAACAATAATAAGAAAATCAACATAAAAAAGTACTATTATAAGAAAAACTCCACTGCGTACAAGTCTAATTTGTGAAAAAAGGCAGTATATTAGTAAATGCCCAATGCACTACTCGTTTGAGTGGAAATTTACATAACTAAAAGAATTTTTTTTAGTCTAGTTTTTTTTACCTGTCAAAACAAAAGTTTTTTTACTTTACAAAAAAAGGTAGTACTGTTACCGATAGAAGTACTATAGTTCACAAGTAGAATGTATAAAGACTTGTCCAGAAAGATGAGCAAAATATGTACATCACAAGTAAAATCAAGTGTTTGTAGTAAATTCACGATCAAAACCAAACTACGTAAAATATATAGTAACCCATCCAGAAAGATGAGCAAAATGTGTACCATACGAGTAAAATCATGTGTCGGTAAATTCACACATGAAAATAAACTACTTATTTGATTTTGGAATTATATTCTAAGAGCAAAGGAAAGAGCAAAGCTTGTTATAATAAAGCTAATGATAACCTTATAAACAGAACTACTAGTAATTATATACTTATACACGCACCCAAGAAAAAATGAAACCTCGGTGAAATAACAAGTTTGGTTACTAAAGGATATAGACATGTCTTACAACATTATTTTGACTTATCTACATTATAAGCTATAGTGATCTACTTAGTCCCAATTTATGGTGCAAAGAATCAGTCTGCGGAACCTCTATATTAATATTGTAAAGATATATTATTGATATTAATAGGGGTGTATTTAATTGGAATTGTGAAGTATTTTTTGGATTTTAAAAATCTTGGGGTATTCAATTGGATTGAAAAATATCCATTAAAATCTAGGTGTATTCAATGATGAATTTAAATAATGTTTTGAAAACTAGGGGTATTCAACCTGGATTTTAAGTAATTATTTAAAATCTAGGGGTATTCAATTTAAATTATTATTAATCAATTAAAATTCACGGGTATTCAAAAACTTATTAACACAAATTGATTTTAAAAATCCATAGATTATGTTGAATTCTCATATATATTTTAGATGTTTTAAAATCTCGCCTTAAATTCTACTAGTTTCATGATTAACTCTTGTTAGGTCCCGAAATATCGTAGAAGGGGGGTTGAATACGATATTCACAATAATTTAAATTCTTTTCGGAATTTACGGATAAATAAATTATTGTTTCAGAGTGGGTTTGGCCATTTGTAGTGTTTAGGTGAGCTGCCTACTAATTTTCTGTGTGTCCGGATAAATCAATTAGGTTCAAGAAAATTAGCAAGTAATTTATGGAGACAAGTTTCCGGGAATATATCTTTCGTATATAAACCCAGAGGGGTGCTACACCCAGTTAAAAATATAACTGGCTTCCAAAGAACAAATTAGTTCTTTGCTACTAACACAAAAATATAAGGCTCAGTTCCTATACAAATATATCTAAATTAGTACAAGGAAAAACTGAGTCCGTAGGGAGTGATATCTAGGAGCCCTGAGCATTTTTCATTAAAGAACCGGGTCCTAATATCTGACCAGGAGCAAGGTATGGGTGTGTATAAATTATTCTCTTTTTGCTCCGGCCATGGCAGAAGCTCCCTACATATTTTTGTTGAAGAAGACGACTCCTCAATTTAATTGGTGTAGTCTTTAAATCAATAAAGTAGGCTGCTGTAATTTGATTGGCTGAGGGCTGAGTGGGTCCAAGAAATATTTTGTTGCGCCTGAATATTTTTGTTGCGCCTGTAGAGTGACTTCCCTGTGAAAAATCAAGTGGCGCCATTTACATGTCTTTTAAGTTGAGCTTGAAATTAAGTGGCGCCTAGCACAGGTGATGTACTGGGGAGGCGCCACAAAAGGCGCCACAAATGACTTGAGAAATAGGTGAATGTTTGTTGCGCGTGACAGTTTATTGCGCCTCACTATTCACATGGTCAAAGTGCAGTTTGGTCACTGCACTTTGACCTCCTTCTCATTCCTTAATTGAAGTTTACCAATTTCCATTTCTTGTATCAAAGTCTTGCCACATTACACCCTGTACCTTGAGCTGTTTCTGTTCTTCGACTGTAGTTCAGAAACTTTCACTTTTCGTACCAAGGTTGTGACACTTTGCACCCTACACCCTTTGAGCTGTTTGGCTGTTTGGCTGTAGCCTCTACAAATTACTTTTTGTACCTTAATAAATAACCGTTTTTTCCAGGTACGTTCTTCAACTTAACAATTCTTCTATAGTTAATACTCAGATTCCTTTCACAAACTACTGACGCCTAGTGCAACTGGTCTGGTTCACAGACAACTAACTTCGATCCAGGTCTTCGTATTATTGCTTTACTTGCATTGTTAAGTTTGCAGCAACTTCATTGCTTCGAACACTGACTGTCAATAAACATTGTAACTTCACTAGAATCTTTTCTAGTACTTAGACAACGTCTCCATTATTACCACAATCTTGAATACTTCATTCTCTGTTCTTCACTGACGCTTGACCATTTAAATGAACTTCTTTCAGTGAGTATAACTCCAAGACTGCAGCTGTCTTCTTTAACATTTGTATTTACCTTTCTAGATTCCTATGCTTCAAATACTGTCTATCTTCAATCAATGCTAATACACAGAAATCTTCTTGTGGCACTTCTATACTGAATCTTCAATACTTCTGAAACCTTGAAAGTCTTTACACATTATTCTTCACTGAGGCTTGAACATATTAATGAACTTCTTTCAGTGACCTGTAGTAGACTTCAAAACTTCTTCTAATGTCTTGATTTACTGTATTTGCCTTGTCTTCATTTCTTCCTGATTTCTGTGTAGGCGTAGTATTATTTACATGTCCTGTTCTAGTGTTGAGTTATCACGATTACTATTCATACAGCTTCGTAATCTCACCAACAATCTCCCCCTATTTGATTGTTAAATTTAGCAAACAAATCTCATAGAGAGGATAACTCAACTAACACCTAGAAAAAGTAATGGTCCGGGACTTGTAAATAATGCTACTGATTTTTCTGGATCAGATCCTGCATTTCCAGAATTCTTGTGTAACTGAAATGAATGATGTATGTTCTTATAGCATTGAACTGATATCCATGTAGTATCATCTTCATTTCTGTCTGTTTGAGCTTTCTCTACTTCAAAATCCTTCATTGTTTGAACTTAAAGAACTTATCATGAACAGAGCTTCTTAAGAATTCAAATTCCTGGGAACGTCTTCAATAGAACATAGAACATAGCTCAAATAATGTTCTCCCCCTAAGAATGTGATTCTTCTTCTTTTTCTTCTTCTCCCTTTAGATAATCAATGGAAATGTCAATTCTTTTCTGTACATCCCACTTGGATGAGGAATCCTCTACTGACAACTCCTTTCAAGTATAGGATACAGTTCCTTGATTCTTCCATATTATGTTATTTTTCATAGGATCAGAAGATAAGATTTTCTTGTTCTTTTCATCTAAAATCTCCCCCTAAGGATACGAACCCCTTTTCCCAAGGATCTTCCCCTAAGGATCCAGGATACGAACCCCTTTAGGATATTAAATTTTTCCAAGGATACGAAGATAAGACTTTATTAACTTCTCTTTTTTTTTCTTATAAATTCTCCCCCTTAGTTGAGGAATCCTCCAATGGCCCATCTTTTGAATGGTTTGTCTTCCAAAGAAGGTCCTCGTCTGTCATTGATTGGGAAAACATAGTAGCTTTTCTTTCAGAAGTAGCAAGTAGCAAGGTTAAGTGTTTGGTCTATGGTTTCCTCACTTCTACTACATTCTGTTGGTGTTTACACTTAAGTGTCGAGTACTTTGAAGTGTTTCACTCTTTCTCTCCCTATCTCTCACTCAAGTGTATCTCTCCCTCACTTTCACTTAAGTGTTTCTCTCTCTCACTTTCACTCTGCATTTCAAATATAGCTTTCTGTACCTGCAAGTGAAATCCGTCAATTCATATATATTCCCAACACCTGATTCATCAGAATAAACTGAATCACTATCAAGTGGAGAATTGTCTCATTGAGGTATTCTTGATCTATCATGCATAAGCACTGTCTCAGCACCAGACTCAATAGCTATTGCTAAATCACTGTCTAGTGGAGCCTCACCTCTTTGAGATGGGTTATCCCAAGATATTAATATCTGTTAGGGAATCCTGCCTTGTTCTATCAAGGAGTTGCCTCACACCTTCTCCATAAATGGGAGGTGGACATTCCTTTTCAGGATCTGGAAATGTTCCCTCCAGGAGGGTCAACGTAGTAGACAATGTAATGAATGGAAAATTAGAGCCTACGTTTCCCTCGTAACCTTGTGATGGGAATTTTGTATAAATACCCTACTTGACTCATCCGAAGAATTCTTGTCAAGCAGTTGCCTCTCAAGCCCAGATAAATCTGAACAAGAGATCTCCCTTTCAGGATGCAGAAGATTAACTTCTGTTTGAGGTAGATACCTGGACAATGTAATGTACGGCTAGAGTCCATATCTCCTCTAAATGCCTATACCTCTCACTGTGCACACCTTGCAATGTGTTCCTAGAATTTATCTATTTAGGCTTACCATCAGCGTGATTGCCAGTGGTGTGCTTTACTCATTACAAGATGCTCTGGCTGACGAGTGAATTTCAATGGACTCACCCTGTTGAGAGAATGATTCCAAAGACAGTTTTATTGCCGTTTCAGCTCTGCATCCTTTTGAGAAGATACAGATGAGCTTATAGTTACCTCAGTTATATACTACTTTGCTTCTCTGGAGGTAGAGCTGTGGGTGCACTTCCGACTTCATCCTTATTTGTTGCATCAAGTGCAGTTTCTCCCTTATCAACCTCTAATTTACATTCCTTGTATCTCCAAGGGTTAATATATTGAAGTGGATGAATGAGTGTTTGGTATTATGGCCTGGGTAAGAGATTGATGGGTTTTCAACCTCTTGGCCAGCTTCTAAGCCACTGTGGGCTAATCGGAAAGAATCAATCAAGAATAAGAGATAATCACCTTAACATTCCAAAATATATTTTTCATCCCAATGAGAAGGAAAAATATAATAAGGAATGGTAATGGATTGCATTAAAACACTTTTAGTAAAAGAGTTTTGTCGGTTCTAAAGATTTATCATTTAAAAACATGATTTCAATAGAAATTTTCTTTAAGATACTTATCCCATAATAAAACGCGGGAAAGTGTATCAGAGAAAAATTCTATCCTTTATTAATTTCTTATAAGGCAAACTTCCCATAATAAAACGCAGGAATTTATACCAAAGAAGAAATTCAACTCTCTTACCAAATTCTATCTCAATAAAATGACTATTTTCCTTTGTAACCTAAGTACTGTAAGTTTTGAAAATAGTTTTGCAAAACATTCTTATCAGATAGAGGACTATGATTTTCCGACTCATAATGCAATTATGATTATATCATTTTCGTCCACCTGATAGTATCCCCGACTTAAAATAAAAACATGGCAATTGGGGTGAATGAATGCTTAACAATACAACACTAAGCCTTCAAAGCAACAACCACTGTTTAGGTACTTTGAATCAATGTGAAACATACATTGAAACAAGTGTTTAAAAATAAATCATTTTACAAGTGATTGGTACCTCGAAGTAAAGACAATTTCTCTGAATAAAATAGCAGTCACAAAGTTTCTGCCACTTTAAAAAGAAAAATTAAGAGAGAAAACGGTTTTGAAAATATAGCATTTAAAACCAGCTTTGGAGAGAGGATAAAATATTTTGAGATTTAAAGAAAGATTATCCTCAAGAAAAGTTTAATTCACACCCTAGGTTTGGGAAAATAAAGTAGGGCTGTAAATCAAAAGTTTTTCAAAAGAGAAGTTTTGAAAAAAGAATTTGATATTTTCTTCTCTAAGACTGATAGAAAAATGAATGCATCTTTGAATAAAGCATTTTGAAAAAGAAATAGACAAGAGTTTCTTTTTAATACATTCAAGTTTAAAATTCAGTCGAAGAAAGAAAACTAATATAAATACTCATGTAATACTAAACAGTTACCACAAACATGCATATATAAATCAAATAACATGTGACAATTATTCAGTAGAACAATAAGCATTTAAACATATTTTTACTATTAATGATTTCAGATAAACAACTTGTGTTATCACTAATATTAAAAATATCAAAATTAATTGCACGCTGATACCAATTATTTGATATTTATCAATAATTTCAAGATGCAAGAAATTGTGCTTCTTATATTTTATCAAATCAAAATTATGAAACTGATAATCATTGTATTGCTTCAATCCATAATTTTAATAGGATAAAATAATTTCACTAAATACTAAAATATTCATAAGATTGAATATTAGCATCTAATTTCCTACACTATATCTAATAATTGTCACTCTAGCATATTACAATTATACTCATAACAATTATTATTGATATATATAAGCTCGAGAAAATAGTTGAATAAAAATTCACAAGTCCTTTAAATATAGACATTTAACACTTGTGTTCCTAATAGCAACTTCTCACAACAAAAACAAATTTAGAAATATTTTATAAATATATAAAATATTGAGAATTTTATACACATAACTTTGAAAATACTTCGTCTTCCAATATTAGTGAGTTTTGAAATATGTATTAATTACTTAGAACAGAAATTCTAAATACTGTCACTAATATTAAAAGTATCACAATTATTTGTAACAAAATATTTAAGAATATCAGAGTAAAATATCAGAGCAATTAAGCAAGACATCTTGACTAATACTCATCAAATATTTAACATGCAAATAATTATGCTTCTAACTTATGCTAAATAATTTAACTACCCCTTATGTATATTGCATTGTAAACATGATAATTAAACTAGTAGCAATAAGCATGAGGAACTGGATTTAAAAATAAATTCACAAGTCCTTTAAATATAGAAATTTAATACTTGTGAACTCATTCTAGACTTCATTGCAGATGGGATTTTCAACAAATATGCAAATAAATAATATCCCAAATTCACTAACCAACTTAGACAAAATGAATTCATCAAGTTGTTTAACAAATATCTGCAATTTATTCTACTAAGGACAATCTCAAAAGAAATGATACCTGGTGTCCATGCGTTTGTTCCATACATGGTGTGAAGAGATCAACAGAGTTGCTGGAAATAATGACAGCTTCTAGGAATGACTTCCCTGTCTTTCTTACAACCTGCATATCTATATCTATATAGCCAATTAGGTTAAACCTAGTATCTTTAGGGTCCCAGATTTCAAGAATTGGTGATCCCCTAAGATATCTAACAATTCATAACTTAGCTATAAGATAAGATTATCTAGTATCCACTTGGAAACTTGCACATAGGCATATCGAGAATAAAATATATGGTCTTTATGCACTTGAATAAGTAATGAGCTGATTTCCTCTATAGCTTGTCACTTCAGTTCATATACCTGATTTTCCCTGATCAAGTTTAGTGGTCTGTTGAAGAGAAGTCTTGGCAGGTCTAGAATCTTCCAAATTGCGCATCTTCAAAAGATCCTTGACTTACTTTTAATTGCCATTATTCTTTCGAATTACTTGTAATCCAAAAAGAACTGTAACTCTTCCAACATGCTCATGTTGTACCTACTATGCATTAACTTAGCAAAAATCTCTTGCCAAATTTTTATTAGTAGACCCACATATAATATAATCATTGTATTCTAGCACTAATATTGAATTGTGTGTGCTTTGTATTCTAAAGAGATATATATGTATATAACTACTCTAATATAAAATCATTTTCAAGTAATTAGTAGTTAGAGTGTCATACCATATCTTTGAAGATTTGCTTCAATACCTAACTCCATTCATAGAGAGCTCGTGAGAGAATGATATACAAATTCCAATGATCTGCAACTTCAAAGTCCAGAAAATGTTGTACATCAACTTCAACTTCTAACTCACCATTCAGAAGTGCACTTGTTCACATTTATCTGATAGATATTCATGCTTGAATGCTCAACATGTGCTAGGAATATCCTAGTTAGGTCATCATCTTGTTAGGCCCAAAAAGGATCAAATCTTGTCACTGGTGCCTACTGTTTGATCTTGAAAGTTTCAAAGATTCTGTTTCCATCATCATCGATACCTTCTACTTTGTATTAACTTGTAGCAACCAGTTTGGCTTTGTCCATCATAACAATGCCAATTATTCTCCTGTTTCTGTGAACCCCTACTGTACCAAATACAGTCTTGACTTGTGGTCTGGGTTCTAGCTTCAGTAGTTTCTGCCTTCGAACTGATTGAGATCACCTTGCATTTGCAATCACCCAATCTAGATCAATCAGTGCATCTTCACTATTCTTTGGGATACCAAATATTGATTATTGGGTCCCAAAAAATATATGTTCATTTTGATTAGCACTTCTAGCCTTTACTCAAAATCCGGTTTACTAAGAACTAGACTCCAGGAATGACTTTAACTTCAAACCCTTTATCTTGGAAAATATGTTCTTGATGTATTCCTTTGATCTTCATTGTGTTGAGTACGACTAGTAGATCCTTCTTTTATTTTGCTCCCCCTGAGTTGCTGCTAGGAAGTGTTGAAGATCCTTCACCTTTTTCAGTGGATTCTGTTAAAGTTCACGAGTTGTGTAGTTTCACTACCATTTCCACTAATAGGATCTGAATCATTATCATTATCATTGATTCCTTCTGCAATCTCAGTTTCATCATCAATATCTGAATTTGACTCTGACAAGATGTCATACTTCAAAGATTTAGAATAGTCTTTCATTTGAATGCTTGGGAGCTTGGTGTAGTAGGTTGACACATTCAGACTTTTAATCACCTTCTGGTTTTTCATCATTAATGAGTAGCCGAGGAAAATTGTTCCTTGAATCTTAACTTTGTCAAGATACTTAGATAAATCTTCAATAAATATCAATTTCCTCCAAACACATGAAAGAGCTTTAGTGTTTGCTTCTGGTTGTCCATTAACTCATATGATGTCTTTTCATGATCTTGTTGATTAAAGCAGCATGCTGTGTTAATTGCTTTAGCTTCAAAGTACCTTTTTCAGTGCAGACTTCATTTAGAACTTCACTCGCGAAATTCAGTTCCATTATCTGACTTCAAAGTTCTCACAGCTTACTTTGCTTCCAACTTGATCTTCCTTAAGTGATAATCACTATCTGTGACATTTTGTCTGTTGAATGCATGAACATCACCAACTTGTAATTAGGGTTGTCATCAATCACCACTAAGCATATTTCTTTCATGCTATAATTTGCTTCAGTGTGATGTTTTCATTGACTTCCCTATATGATATACTTCAAAATGACCTTCTAGACAAAATTCCATATGAAGCAGTCCTCTCACCAATTTCATCTTTATCAGAGAATCCATTGTCTTGTTCACCAAGTGTGAGAGCTTCCTTTTACCATAGCTAACTCTTTACTGATGAAGCTTTACTGAAAAGTTCACTTCACATTTGCATATAAATTCCATGTTAGCTATGAACAAATTTCCTCACTCTCAGTTAAGTGAGCTTCCAACCTTCTTGTTTGAGATCAAACACTTTTCCTTTTCAATGCTTTTCTAGAAAACCCTTGACAAAGAATTCCCTAGTGCCCTGTAGATAGTGCTTAAGTCCTTTCACAAGAAAAATGCTTCCACTGATGACAGTTCTTAAATCATGATAGCCATATCCCTTGTACATCCTTTGCTGTCATCTCCAAAGGTTACCATCGGGGAGGCCTTCTCAACCAACTGTGATATTAGAGCTTTAATCTTAATCATATGCCTCGAACAATAAATGTCATAAAGTCACATAACTTTGGTCTTTCGTTACATACTCTGCAATCACAAATGATTAAGCTTCTTGGTACTCAATTTTAATTGAGTCCAGATGGGTTAGAGATATTATCAGAGGTAACAACAGCTTCAATATGCATAAAAGCACATGGATAGAAGAACTAACAAATTAATTACTAATTCTGTCTAATCCATTTCTATTGTTGTCTAACATTTTTAACTAACTCTAATTACCTAAGTCAGTTTTAGATTAATTCTCGAATCAACAAATGTTACTGACTACTTAGATAATTCTACCATCTTTTAATAGTATATCCCTAACAAGCAATACATGATATGATATGATATTTAAGTGCAACTATGTGTTAGAGCAAATCATGTGAAAATAAGCAAATAAACAATTTTAAGAATATGTAGAATATTTGAATAAACATTATAAGCAATATTAAATTCCACATATACTTATCAAGACATTTATCACAATAAGAACAAATATAAAATATCTGATCTATGACCTGTTTGTCTATTTAGCAATTTTCACAACATTAGCAGAGGTATTAAATCACAGAAGATTTAACTCAAGTTCCAGCAAATGTTTTAGGTATACACCTAGCTGTCTAGAACACCCTATCTAATTCTCGATATTCATTTTACTGTATATAAAATCAAGTATGAAATGTACTTATTTAAACTCATGAATCCTAGCATGCAATCTTATTCTTAGCAATCAATTAAACATTTAAGTCCTAAGATGCTAACATGCTGACATGAATATAATACATTTCAATACCTAATAATCATACAGTTCTGAATTAGATAAACGTATACTAGTTAGAATGTGTACCTGTGAAGTGCTTAGTGATTCATCTCTAGTGTTGGTCATTGATGCCAGATATCCATTTGGTTCATCACTGTCACTGATAGAATCAGCCTTGCATTTAACTTCATTGACAAATGTTTTCCCTTGTTGCATCCTCACTAATGCTTGAGATTCATGTTTTAACCTAACATAGTGTCTGTCATCTTTTGCTTGTACATACTTCTTCAAACTGTGTAGCAAACCCCTGATCTTTTCTTCTATAAGCAACCATCCCTGTCTTGCAACCGCCTCTTGAACTGGTCTTGAAAATCTCCTTTACGGAATCTATAGGTAACGACCTTAGATTTAGAATTGGGATTCCGTCTGAATCTGATGTCACTGAACTTCATGTTGCCCTGCAGGCTTGACTTGCAGTCCAGTTCTCAGGTTATTCCAAAGTGTAAGATTCACTTATAACACCTTAACCACTACCTTGAGCTACTACATCTTCAATCCAGCTACTAGGATCAATTCGTTTCTGTTCAGAGGTTCTCAACCTTGACTTCAATCAAATTTGGTTCCTGGGTCACAAATACAGTGGATATGCTAACAACCTGCTTTAACAAATATTATCTTCTTCGGCTCTTGTTCTAGTTCATAGGCCTTCAGCACATACAGGTCTTTTACAGACAATGTGGTTGTATCCTTAAATCCCTGTTGGTTGTATCCCTACGTTCCAGATGATCTGCAGTGTTAGCACGAACTTCCTGTAATCTCCCTGTAGAATAGTCTTTAAGGCTTGTACTGAGATTCCAGGTTGTCCAGTCTGTTCTCCTTCACTACTTCAAACCCCTAAGATTTTTCATTCAAAAATTCAACTCAAATTAACCAAAACTGTACCCAAATTAATTTCTTCTTTTGCAGCTTCCAAAATATTAGTGGGATCCTATGGAGTAAATCTCTGAGGAAATTAATACCACTATTTCTTCAGTCTGTTCCAGAATAATCTTCATTGGATAACCTTCAGTCAATCTCTGTTGTCTTCAATACCCGGAAAAATCTTCAACAACGAACCCTTGAGCACCATCGAATTAATATTTAAGAAAAATTTAAATTTACAGAATTTTTATTTTCCTTAGAAAATAAATTAATCAAAAATAAAAATATACAACAAATTAATTTTCAAGAATTTCGAATTTTCTTAAAAATTAAAATATCGTAAATTAATATTTTAGTTTTCAAGAATTTTAATTTTTCTGGAAAAATAAATAAATCTAAAATAAAAATTAAAAATTAAAGTATACAAAACTTGGGGTACCAAACTGCATTTTGGGAATAAGTGACGCCTAGAAATTTAGTGGCGCATGTACAGTGGAGTCCATGTACAGGTGCAACAAACATTAACAGATACATGTTTGTGGCGCCTTTCCTCGGGGAAGCCCTGGACCAGCGCAACAAAACAACAAAAAAAAATTCTAAGGCGCTGAAATCTTATTGCGCTGCGCGTGTTGTAAACTTGTTGCGCCTTAAATTTAAGTGGCGCTGCACGTGTGGCCTCCTGCGTGCTTCACCTTCAACGTCAAGTCACCAAGCGCGTGCATGACACAGGCGAACTCAAATGCAGTTGGCCAACTCTAACAACAAAAAAACGGGCTAGTATTTTGGTTTAAATAAATTTAAAGAAAATCTTTATTAAATTTATAATATAAACTAATTAAAATCTATAACATAAACTAATAAAAGTTTATAAAACAAATTTTATAAAAGTTTATAAAATAAATTTAATACTAAGTTTATAAAATAAACTAATTAAAATTTATAATATAAACTTATAAAAGTTTATAAAACAAATTTTATAAAAGTTTATAAAATAAATTTAATATTAAGTTTATAAAATAAACTAATTAAAATTTATAGCATAAACTAATAAAAGTTTATAAAATAAATTTCATAAAAGTTTAAAAAAAAACTTAATAAAAATTTATAATTAAACTTATTTAACAAGGTCTCCGTTTGAGTCCAACCAGCTTCGACACCCTGAGTTTCACTGGGTTACGGATCCTGATTTGTATATCAATCAGCGGGCTCTGATACCAATTGTTAGGTCCCGAAATATCGTAGAAGGGGGGTTGAATACGATATTCACAATAATTTAAATTCTTTTCGGAATTTGCGGATAAATAAATTATTGTTTCAGAGTGGGTTTGGCCATTTATAGTGTTTAGGTGAGCTGCCTACTAATTTTTTGTGTGTCCGGATAAATCAATTAGGTTCAAGAAAATTAGCAAGTAATTTATGGAGACAAGTTTCCGGGAATATATCTTTCGTATATAAACCCAGAGGGGTGCTACACCCAGTTAAAAATATAACTGGCTTCCAAAGAACAAATTAGTTCTTTGCTACTAACACAAAAATATAAGGCTCAGTTCCTATACAAATATATCTAAATTAGTACAAGGAAAAACTGAGTCCGTAGGGAGTGATATCTAGGAGCCCTGAGCATTTTTCATTAAAGAACCGGGTCCTAATATCTAACCAGGAGCAAGGTATGAGTGTGTATAAATTATTCTCTTTTTGCTCCGGCCATGGCAGAAGCTCCCTACATATTTTTGTTGAAGAAGACGACTCCTTAATTTAATTGGTGTAGTCTTTAAATCAATAAAGTAGGCTGCTGTAATTTGATTGGCTGAGGGCTGAGTGGGTCCAAGAAATATTTTGTTGCGCCTGAATATTTTTGTTGCGCCTGTAGAGTGACTTCCCTGTGAAAAATCAAGTGGCGCCATTTACATGTCTTCTAAGTTGAGCTTGAAATTAAGTGGCGCCTAGCACAGGTGATGTACTGGGGAGGCGCCACAAAAGGCGCCACAAATGACTTGAGAAATAGGTGAATGTTTGTTGCGCGTGACAGTTTGTCGCGCCTCACTATTCACATGGTCAAAGTACAGTTTGGTCACTGCACTTTGACCTCCTTCTCATTCCTTAATTGAAGTTTACCAACTTCCATTTCTTGTATCAAAGTCTTGCCATATTATACCCTGTACCTTGAGCTGTTTCTGTTCTTCGACTGTAGTTCAGAAACTTTCACTTTTCGTACCAAGGTTGTGACACTTTGCACCCTACACCCTTTGAGCTGTTTAGCTGTTTGGCTGTTAGCTGTTTAGCTGTTTGGCTGTAGCCTCTACAAATTACTTTTTGTACCTTAATAAATAACCGTTCTTTCCAGGTACGTTCTTCAACTTAACAATTCTTCTATAGTTAATACTCAGATTCCTTTCACAAACTACTGACGCCTAGTACAACTGGTCTGGTTCACAGACAACTAACTTCGATCCAAGTCTTCGTATTATTGCTTTACTTGCATTGTTAAGTTTGCAGCAACTTCATTGCTTCGAACACTGACTGTCAATAAACACTGTAACTTCACTGGAATCTTTTCTAGTACTTAGACAACGTCTCCATTATTACCACAATCTTGAATACTTCATTCTCTGTTCTTCACTGACGCTTAAACATTTAAATGAACTTCTTTCAGTGAGTATAACTCCAAGACTGCAGCTGTCTTCTTTAACCTTTGTCTTTACCCTTCTAGATTCCTATGCTTCAAACACTGTCTATCTTCAATCAATGCTAATACACTGAAATCTTCTTGTGGCACTTCTATACTGAATCTTTAATACTTCTGAAACCTTGAAAGTCTTTACACATTATTCTTCACTGAGGCTTGAACATATTAATGAACTTCTTTCAGTG
This sequence comes from Oenanthe sinensis, assembly GCA_028671895.1. Lineage (NCBI taxonomy): Eukaryota > Viridiplantae > Streptophyta > Magnoliopsida > Apiales > Apiaceae > Oenanthe > Oenanthe sinensis. The sequence continues at coordinate 5,717,119 of JAPMAC010000231.1, forward strand.
ACCTGTAGTAGACTTCAAAACTTCTTCTAATGTCTTGATTCACTGTATTTTCCTTGTCTTCATTTCTTCCTGATTTCTGTGTAGGCATAGTATTATTTACCTGTCCTGTTCTAGTGTTGAGTTATCACGATTACTATTCATACAACTTCGTAATCTCACCAACAACTCTGCGCAAACTCTATGAATTATGTGTATAATCTTTGGAATCTTCAATCAAATATAATCAATAAAAATCAATAGATTATTATCATTACTTATAAATCTTGATTGAATACACCCCCTAAATCTTTTAATTAAAGAAGACCAAAGATACAAAGAATAAAAGAAAGAAATTACTGAGGAGAGTAAATATCATTAATAAAGATTGCTGGATTTTTTTATGAGCATTGAAACTTAGTTAAATATACTAAATCAGGACTAACAATTTCTAAAATTTGCAACTATCTAGTCCAGAAATTATTACAAAATAACAGCCAACAAACTACAATGCTCACTAGATGAATTGATGCATATAGGTCATAATAAACGGGGTGTTGGCCCTATATGTCACAATTTGGGGAGAAAATGCCCTAAATGGCACACCCCGAAAAAATGGCCTTAAATAGCACTCCAAAACGCTACATCGTGTAGAGTTTTGAAAAAAAAAAATCTCCCCAAAAACGCTACTTTAAGTTGCGTTTTTTAGCCCAAAACCCAAGATAAAGTAGCGTTTTTCCCCAAAAAAATTAAAAAAAAATACAAAACGCTACACGAAGTAGCGTTTTTCCCCGAAAAAAATTTAAAAAAAGTGCAAAACGCTACACGAAACAGCGTTTTCACCTTTTTTCCAGCACGCCACGCTATGTAGCGTTTTGGAGTGCTATTTAGGGTCATTATTACGAGTTATGCCATTTAGGGCATTTCCACCTCAAATTATGACATATAGGGCCTTTTCTCTAATAAACGTGAGATTTGTAATGGGAGTGATCACATATGCTGCTACTAATTATTTTGCATATGATACATTTTTCACAATATAAGAGTAAGCAGTAAGGGTATCATAGTGACATGTCACATATATGGGTTTTTGTAAGAAGTAAGCAATATAGCAAGAGTATTTTATTCATACATTTTAAAAATCATTTTAATTACCATTTAAACATTATTTTGTTTTATTATAATTAAAATTAAAAGTTTTAACTATTGACTAACTTTTGTATAATTATTAATTTTTCTATAAATTAGAAGATAAAAAATAATATTTCTAATATTTAAATATATTTCTCTTGAAAAATAAATTAATAATTAATAAGATTTGTATGTTGTACCATATATGATAAAAATTTCTTTTATATAATTAATATCTTTTATATCAATTTGATGATAAAATAAAAAAATTAATTTTATATTAGAAGATAAAACATTAAAAATTTTATGTTTTACCATACATTATTAAAACTTGCCTTTTATATAATTATCTTCTTTTTAATAAATAAAAGGTTAAATAGAAAAATTAATTTTTAAATTACAAAAATTTCACAAAATATTATGGAAACATAATTAATTAATTTGTTTTTGATATATATGAAATTTAAAAATTAAAATTACAAAATTTCAAGAATCAAAATATAAGTTTTCTCTATTATTATATTTTTAATATATTTTTTGTCATTTATAATAAACACTATTTTAGATAATTATTTCTTTCCCTATAAATTATAAATTAAATTAAAATTTTTTGTTAATTATTCAAAAATTATTCCAAATGCTAAATTATTACGTATATAATTGATAATTCTTTTGCGAAATTCCGAAAATGTCATGTATATAACTTGTAACTTTTCTATGAAATCGAGCTTGGATTATTTTTGGATACCTATACCATTGTTTTAAATTAAGACTGAAGAAAAGCAATCCCGGTAAATTAGAACTTAAAAAAGGAAATTTACGTATATATTTCCAATTAATAAATTAATCCTAAAAGGAAAGAGCAAAATTTGCGAAGCACACACCTGTAAACTAAATCACGTGCAACTCACGTGATAAACACCCCTTTCTCTCGTCTAAACATTAAAACATACACTCTCTCTCTCTCTCTCTCTCTCTCTCTCTCTCTGTGTGAATTGAATTGGATCCAAAATTCACTTTCTAGGGTTTTTTAATCAATTCAATCAATCATTCTACACAACACATTCATTCATCTGTTACCTATACATACAATGATATAATTATAATAAATCATCATCTGTGTATCTATATTATTGATAATTGTGTATCTGATCGGTGAGTGCGATGGATGTGGATTTCAACGGCGATGTTGGTTCGCTCGATGCCGAGTTATTACAGTTATCCGAGGTTTCTTCTTTGTCTATCAAATCGAATCCTTTTGTTGCCGAGAAGCTTTTCGAACAATGGCTCTCGCTCTCCGACACTGTTTCCATGGTAACCAATATGATTTGTGTTTGGTTTGTTGTTTGTATGTGTTTGTTTGTTTGTTGTGTGGATGATTTGTATTTTTTTTGCGGGTTTACTGGTGTCGAATTTATTGTTGTGGATTGGGGATTTGTGGTTGGTAATTATGGTGGGAGAGTCGGAATGGGTTTGGTTGTGTGTGTCGTGTGGATTAATTAAGGAATTATTACTATGCGAGATTGGAATGTGACTGGATGTTTTAATTTATGTTGTTGGGAGGAAAATTGTGGTAATGGTTTATGCTTGATTTAAGACGGTGAATTATTTGTGTGCTTTATGTGGGTGCGGAAGTGTGAGGTAGGATAGCATTAAGTATTGTTATTGAATATATGTAAGATATTGATTAAAACATCAGAAGGGCAGAGAAAGATGTAAGGCGGTAAATAGATGTGATTTGGCAGTGAGCTTTACCTGACGTAAGAAATTTTTTGCCTTTGCTTTTTTCATACATGAAAAAGGAATGATCTTGAATTTATGATGTTCTCAAACTTTTTTTTTGGATCCTAACTGAAAGTGCTGTACATTTCTTTTGTTGGTTTAGCCGTGTATTTGGATCGGACTGAGCCGGGTTTTTAGTTTGGGGTGGGTAATGGACATATTTTTCGGTGTCTTCAATTTTCTTAAGTATAGGGGCAGGGGATGTGAGAAATACATTGTAGGCCTCATGTGGCACTAGTAGCAGATTTTCTGTGCCTGAGCCATTCCATATTCTCTTATTTTGAAATGGAGGGAGTGTTAACTTATTACGATAATTCCTGTATAATATGATTTTCTCTTGTATTCATCCATGAATGTCTTACTACTATAGATAATCTGTGTGGAATTATATACATGAAAACTATACTAGGGATATAGTAATATTATTAAATAACCCAACCTTTACATGATACGTTATGTGTGTGAACTAAATCCAGAAGAGAAGACACATTGTTCGGACACGTGCACATGCTTCTTGCTACGATTCATTACTATTCCAGGAATATAGATATTGGTAGTTGGTGCAAGGAGTACTATCTCTTTGTTGCTGTTTGTTATCCTCTTTCATAATAAATATATATATATATATATATATATATATATATATATATATATATATATATTAATTGTTGAGAATTGGCTACTTACAAGTTGAATGTTTTTACTAAATTTGTCCTTGTAAAGTATAGCTACATGTAATGAATCTTGTACATGATGCCATGTAGTTGGGCAAGTTCGACGAATTAATGGGTATAGTATATCAGTAGTAATAAATATCTGGTTGAGGAATTTTAGTACTCTGACGAGCTTTGTGAGGGATTTCATGCAGTAGAACATGATGCTATGTGGAGAGAATTTATAGTCTGTCGCCATCTCACTCACTTATTAATACTTGTAACAGTATGATGTGATATTGCCTGGCTGCCACTTTCTATTCGTATAATTTAATTTCTATGGATATTTGTTTATGAAAGATTCACATATTAGTGCCAGTTATTATTGTTTGATGGAAAGACTTTTTTTTACCGTTCATAGATAGAAAAGCTTATGTGCCAAATGAAAACTCAAAACTTGTCTTAGCATTGTTGGCCAATTTATTTATAAACCGGGTTAGTGCATTTATGTTATTAAATTTTCTTGCAATTTATTAAGTATTATTGTAAGGAAAAACATCAATTGTTTAATAGATTAAATTGAGAAGAAAGGCCTATGCTCCCTTTATTCCTTCCATTTTCTTTGTTCTTCTGTACATTTGCTTGATAATCTAAAATATACTTTACTAATTTCCTTTGGTTTGCCTCAATGTCAACTAGTTGATGAATTGTAATTCTGGTGGTGCAGGTAAAATCCTTACTTAACAATGCCAAGGCAGGTGTTCCCCTGAATGTGTCTGGAACATGTTCTAGCCCAAATGCTGCTTCATCAAACGCTATACCTTCCATGTTTTCTGCTGGAAGCACGCCTCCGCTTTCACCCAGAAGTTCATCCGGTTCCCCGCGTATTGTGAAACAGAGGGCTGGTCCTTCTGTTTTAGGTTCGCCTCTAAAAGTACTGAGTGAACCAGTAAAGGAGCTGATACCTCAGGTCTGATAATATCTGATTTTGTTTTACTAATTATTATGTTATCAAGCATGCTTCTATCGATACCTTTTTGATTTTTATTATCTTCTTATATTAATGTAATATTTGCTGATACAGTTCTATTTTCAAGATGGCCGGCCACCTCCAAATGAACTTAAAGAACGATGTTTATTTAGAATCAACCAATTCTTTTATGGCCATATGGATGGATTGCAGATAAATGGTGAGATCTACTTGAGCATCTAATAGCTAGTGGTAGTTTTAATGCACTTTTAGCCTTTTGTTGGTTTGTTTAGAAATCTTTGGGGAATTACCGGGAGTTGTCCAATAATAAATTCATTTTTTGTGGAATTTCAGAATTTAAACCAGTAACAAAAGAAATATGCAAGTTGCCATCATTTTTCTCCCCTGCTCTTTTCAGAAAGATCGACGTTAATTCAACAGGCATTGTAACTAGGTACATTTTTTTGTTAACGTACATGTATGTATTGCCAGTTTGTAACATATTAGTATAACTTGTGCGTTTTTAATTGTTTTTCTGTAAATAATAATATTTTTAATTTGTTTAAATTCTCAACATCGATATGGCGAGACAGTTTTGCTTTACTGTTGAATGATTGATTTAATATCAATAATATGAACTGTCTAAGAGTATTAATTCTTAGTTAAGGACATACACTAGACATGTGACATTTAGGTAACTTAGGATCGAGGAATCTCTATTTTGTTTAGGTTATTGAGAGTAGTACTCACTCTGAGGAAAAGACTGGGACTGGTAGATACTATTGTAGATGGACTTGGTACTGATGGCTTGCTGCAGCTGCACGGACATGTATGTGTCTATTCAAATATACATGTGATATAAGATATGAGTTAAACTAACCACCTTGTGGTTGTTGCATTGAGCTAGTAAAGATGCAAAAGATTCTTTTTTCCTTGTTGCTGTTTTCAGTTCTCATACACCTGTCTTTTGTTTTCAGCCATACTTGTATTTGGGTGTATCTCTTTGTTTTTTGGCCAAAAAATGGTGGCAATCGTTGATTTTTTGTGCATGTTTGTCTGGTGTCTTTGTTCTCCAGGGCTACTTTTATGAAGTGTGATGGGGAGTTTAGTGAGGGTATAAGGGGAACTGAGAAGGAGAAAGTAATTCATTAACATTGAAAAGTATTTTTATTGAGGTACAAGGGGAATTGGGAAGGAGAAATCTATATCCTTATGAATAGTTGATGTAATTCATTAACATTGAAAAGTATAAATGGGATCCTTCACTCATTCCTGTTATGTTCAATGAATATATAAGTGGCTTTGATGATAAGACTCATGGCTCATATGTCCTGGGCTTCGTTGTTGTAGATTTTAAGTTTATTGAATATGTTAATTAATAATGTATTGTTAAAATTTGATTCTACTTGTGAAAGATTAAATTTGAAGTGACTATGTTAGCAACATCATGTAGTGTTTCACATTTTTTGCTAGTCGATATAGATATAGTAACACATCCGTCCTCATTAGGGTTCAAACTCTCAACCATCAGTACACCTGATTGTTTTCACATTTTCATATGCATAATCTAAAGTCGAATGCAGAACTGTGAATTATTGGTACTTGTATATGTTTGCACATGGATATATATGTGCAGTGTGAGGTGGCACATCTATGCTGTTTTTAGAACTTAACAAGATTCTAGCATTCAGTTTATTACTTTATTGATTCATCATGTTTTGGTGTATGAGCATTGAGCAGTTGAACCTTTGGTATTTATACTTTTTTTTGAATTCGTATGCATGTAGAGATGCATTTGTTGATTATTGGGTAAATAGCAACATGTTGACGAAGGACATACCAAGCCAAATATTTACAGTTCTAAAAAAGCCAGATCTTAAGTACATCACTCAGGTATTCATTAACTCTGTAATTTGGTTTGTTGTATTGATTATTTGAAATAGCAGCTGCCTAGATAGTAGGTCGCAAGTACCAAGTTTCCCTTTCTCTTGTAAATTTTTCCTCCAAACTCGACCACAGGATGACTTCAAACTCGTGCTTAAAGAGCTTTTAGCAACTCATCCTGGCTTGGAGTTTTTGCAGAGCACACCTGAATTTCAGGAAAGATATGGTTTGTGCTACACCTCTTTTCTTAAGACACGATTCCAGTGTTTCAGTTGCTTGTCGTGACATTATGAATGTTGGTAAAAGGAAATCTATTGATGTTAATGCTAAATGTCAATTTATTTTTCCCGTAGCAGTGTCATTTCATGAAAATTAAGATCTTATGGTCAATTTCTAACCCCATTTTTATTTTAGCTGGGTCTTAGGATTCTCTACACAGCTTAAAATTAAATAATATTGTTAAACCCATGAGATATAATATTAGTGTATCTATTGAATTATGTTGAAGCAGAAAGGCACTCTAAAGTATAGTTAAAATTATGTTTAGTTGGTCAATTAATCAATATTTATAATGTAATTTTGATGTCTAAACATATTTATGGTTTGTGCACTCAACTCAATGTAATCCAAGTATCCAACGGTGTTTTCTAGCAAAGTTGGGATAAGCTAAAGACAAAACTGTGCATTAAAATGTAAATAAAAAGGTTAAGGGGTTGAGTAAAGGATAAATAAATAGTCAAGGAAGTGACGGATCAGGTCACATAAATAAAAAGAGTAGAAGTGAAAAGCTTATTTTACTGTAGTAATTAGTAAGTAAATAATCAAGTTGGCTTTGTTAATTTTGGATCCAACCTATTTATTTCTCTGAATAATCTTCTTACGGTGGTGGTCATCCTAAATCTTGACTTTTTATGTCTCAACAATTGTTTTGCAACTTTTAATAGCAATATAATATAATGTCCCTTTACCCTGTCCTAAATCTGTGCTATAATTCCCAAACTACTAAGAAATATTAGTTCTTGGCAAAGTGATCATAGAACATAATTAGATATGGATGATGTCTGTAATTTTAACTACATACTGTACTGTACTGGAGATGTTTACTTTCTTGTGGTGTTTCAGTGTTTATAATAAGATTCATGTCATTACTGTTTTTGCTGAGAAAAATTATATCTTTTCCAAGAGTCAAGATTCACATTGACATGATTTAGTTCTTATTTATTTTTGAACTTTTTGCTTAAAAATCTCTCAAACATCCGTAGGTCTTGATGCTTTATGGTTGCAGATTTTTCGTACTTGTACCATTATGAGGTCCATTGAATAATAATTTAACACTCTCTTCTTTAAATGCCAGCTGAAACTGTAGTATACAGAATATTTTACTATATGAATCGATCTGGCAATGGTCGTCTTACCCTCAGGGAGCTGAAACGGGGGAACCTGATCGCTGCAATGCAACATGCAGACGAAGAAGAGGATATTAACAAAGTTTTGAGGTAGATTATTATTATTATTATTATTTTAAATGGATTTGAAAAAGGCTGCCCATACATTTATCATTAATTTTTTACCTACATATCTTCTTTCTAAATTACTCCATAGTAATCATCTATATCACCATCACAGTCCTTGTCAATTTTTACTTCTTTAAGTCATTCTGTTGAGTTCATTTGAATACTAAATGAGTACAGTAAATGAAATTAGGTGAAGTGCTCCACAAGCTGTAATAAAACATATTTTATGAAATTATTGATTTGGTTTAGGTGTCAATACTGTATGATAATTAATGATGTATATGCTGTAGAAAACTGTATATGTTCCTTAACTTAGAGCAACTCCAAAAGTATGCTAGTGGATTCCTTTAAAATAATATAAATAAATAAGATCCTAGTGATTTAAGACACTATAATGTAAAACAACTCCAACAACAATCCTTATTCCTTATTATTATTATAATATTAAATTTAAATCTCATTCATATTAAAGTAGTGTGAAAAAGGAGGGAAATGAATATTTAATTAATAAAAACAAGATAAGGAATGGTTCTACATTACTTAAAAATAAGGAATGAAAAATGGATCCTAAGCTTTTAGGGAAGTACTAGCATACTGTTGGAGCATTATTTTTGATAAATTCCTTATAATTTTGGTATAAGGAGCTCATATAAGTAATCTGTTGGAGTTTCTCTTAGCGAGTAGGAAACTAAACTTCAAGGTATTATGGTATTATTTGTATTATTATTAATTTAAGTTATAATTAATTGGTTTTGATATTTTAATGTTAACACTAATATTTTAGTGTAGAATATCAACTAATTAAATATTTTGGCGTTTTTGTATATTTTGGTATTTTCTATGTTTTATGGAAGTAAATACAGTAGAATAACAGAGAAATATAGAAATATAGAGATTAGAACAGAATTAGAGAGAGATAAGAGAGAATCGGCCGAGAGACAGAGAGATAGCAGAGAAAGACAGAGAGATAGCTAGATGGCTTCCTGATGAATATATATCTAGAGAGAGAGAGATCCAGTTAGAGAGAGTCTGGGGGAAGCAAGTTCCATTTTCTGATATTTCATAATCCATAAATTACAATTGCAAGTTCTATTTGTAGTATTTCCTTGGTAACTAACTAAGAAATGACTTAACTTCCCTTCTTACTACTACTTCTACTACTACTACTCTCTAATAAGTAATATGTAGTTCCTTGCATGGTTTAGAGAAACTTGACATGTAAATTAACAAATGGATCACTATGAGCGACAGGCCGACAGATCATTTTATCCTTTTGTGACTTAGAGGTTAAGAAAAGTCAAAAGCATATTGGACACTCGCATCCTTAGGTTATGAAAATATGCATATTTTCTTCAGAATTATATAGCAACCTCCATCCCAACTTGTTTGCAACAAATTTGTTAGTTTGTTTGCCTGCTTGGTTCGGTCTCCAAGGCATATTGGCATTGTATCAGCAAATTTAATTCTTGCAGGTGTAAATACTTTTAATATATTCGAAGGTTATATCCTTGCAACTAATATATATATATTTTTCAAAAATATTATATTGAATGATGGTGTTTATTTTTGTGCCAAGCTCCCTAGTTTTAATCTTTTCAAACATGTTGGGATGACGGGGCATGTGAAGGAACAGTTAATCACCTTTTTTCTTAATGTAAATTTTCTTGCTACAGGTACTTTTCTTATGAACACTTCTACGTGATCTATTGCAAGTTCTGGGAGCTTGATACCGATCACGACTTCTTGATTGACAAAGAGAACCTTATTAGATATGGTAACCATGCACTTACATACAGGATCGTTGACAGAATCTTTTCTCAGGTTTGTTTCATTCATACACTTTTCTTCTGTTAACACGTAAGTATGTTATATTTTTTTCAAATGTATGTCAACACAAAGCTTAATTTTTGGAAAAAAATGACTCAGCTGTAAAATGTAAATATTATTGTCTTTAATTTCTCATGTTGCGCTAGTTGAACCAGTTTTTTGCAGCAATTGTACTGTTCTATTTTTTTTTATTTCTATATGTCACGCTGTAATTTCCTATCCAGGTGCCACGAAAGTTTACTAGTAAGGCTGAAGGAAAAATGGGGTATGAGGATTTTGTTTATTTCATACTGTCGGAGGAGGATAAATCATCTGATCCTAGTCTCGAGTACTGGTATGCATTTTAATTGATTCTCTTTAATCCAAGATCTTGCGTAATTTTGTATCACTAAATCCAGTATGCAACATGTAATTTCTGTTTTAGCCTCAGAATTTTTAGATGGAAGGGACTAGTTAGAGAGAATTGGGGGGGGGGGGGGGGGAGGGACCGTGATGGAAAGTCATCTAGATGTTTGTCAGATTGCAGATATGCATAGCCAGCAACACTATTATCTAACTCATAATTATGGAGCTATGCAGAGACAGAAAAGATCCTGTAATATATTGGGTGCACCAATTGCATAATTGAAGTGAATATTAGTAATGTTTCAACTAGTAGTTGTGTACATTTGCAGCCTATAAGTAAAGGAATAACAACTTTGACATTAATATGTTTGATGATGATATAGGAAATATATCATCATGTACCATGTTACACTTCCTATAAAACTTTGCTGACTTGTTACCAGAGAACCAATAAAGGGCGGGGGAATGAACATTTAAATTGATTTTACTTGGATAAAAACTAGATGGTCGGGATGACATATAGAACTATGACATGCAACTCTCTGGTTTGACATGTGTTGAAAACTTCGTGCTTTCAAATATTTGGATGTTAAAACTTTGAACTTGTTGCTGAAATCCTGTTCAGCTGTTAACAGATTAACTTTACGTAGTCACACACTTCTCTTTATCTTTGCATGGTGTACAATATTAATATATTATAAGTTGACTGTGTATCATGTGACATTGAATCCATTGGTCAGGTTTAAGTGCATAGACTTAGATGGAAATGGTGTTCTGACAAGGAACGAGTTGCAGTTTTTCTATGAGGAGCAGTTGCATCGAATGGAATGCATGGCCCAAGAGCCTGTGCTCTTTGAGGATATTTTATGTCAGATAGTTGATATGGTTAAACCAGAGGTTAATTCTTTACTATTTATGTAATTTATCGTTCTTAAATTGTGCTACCTCGTGAATCTGTCCTTGATTTGGTGCACTAAGTTATGTTAGATATGCGATAAAGTCGACTCTTTACAAACTCATTTATTATTGCATCCTTTGCAATGCATAATCCTTGTAATTAGCAAAAACAATAATAATCAAAAGCAATTTACATAATCCTTGTAAACTGTCTTACTCTTATTTAGGATAAATTTACATTCGGTCTTTTAATGCCAAAGATTTCATATGGATGGGTACATAAATTTGTTATAGTGGAAGGGCTCTATAAAAACCGGGATCTTTTTTTTTTTGTTGCTATACTTCTGATTATTGTTATCTTTTTTGGGGGGGGGGGGGTTGTTCAGGGTTTGGCGAGCTGGTACTCTTTTGTAAGCACTGTGTACTTGAACTGCATTCCTTGTAGTTATCAAAGGTTTTCACAAACAATTAATTTCTAGATGGTGCTTCTAATTGGATCTAGTTGAGCAAAATGATGGTGCCAAGTCGTCCTAAAGTTTCGCTGTTCACATGTGTTGTTACTAGCAACATGCATTGTCATACACACAGTGAGAGATTCTGACTTGATATTTCTTTCAGAACGAGAGCTATTTTACATTGCGTGATTTGAAAGGTGGAAAACTCTCGGGCAGTGTTTTTAATATCCTGTTTAATCTCAACAAGTTCATGGCCTTCGAAACTCGTGATCCGTTTCTGATTCGGCAGGTGTGTAAGATGTTTTTTTCTTCTACTTGCATAGTTAGTTGCTTTTTGGGATATGTTATGTTGCAAAATTGCTTTAAATGGTGCTGTGTGTGTGTGTGTCGAAGGAGCGGGAGAATCCAACATTGACAGAGTGGGATCGATTCGCACACCGAGAATATATCAGGCTTTCAATGGAAGAAGATGCTGAAGACGCCTCTAACGGAAGTGCAGATGTTTGGGATGAATCACTGGAAGCCCCCTTCTGAGCCTTGCATGGTAAGGTGTGTAAAATTGGGCTCTAGTAAAAGTTGAAATTGGTCAGCAGACCAGTGTGTTTTATGCTTCGTAATAAGGAATAAATTCATGTGATGGTTAACTTCTAATGCATTTGTACTGCTTGAAATTTGGTATGTATGTTTTTCTAGGTTAGAACTCAATCGCCAACATATCTCTCTGTGTGACTTATGTACACTCTGGGAAAAGAGAGGAGAGAGATAACTGTTGGGCCAGTGCGCATTGATTGAGAACTAATAATAATTGTGCCTTTGCTTGAGATGCTGGTGGTTGCAATAAATACCAGAATGTCATCAGTTTTTTATATCAATATTTTCACCATCAGTTAATTCTATACTAATTAGTTGTATCTTTGTTCATAATGCAGGTGCTATCAGAACTTCGGTACTGATTATGCAACAAGGCATAAACTCTGCACTAGTTACTGAAGAGGATCGTTGCTGCTATCAAAACCTATTGTTGACAATGAAATGAAAAGCTCTTTTGTCACACCAGTCATAAGAAGTCCAGAGAATTAAGGTGTTAGATTGGAAGTTTTAAACTAGAACATTAAAGATTTGCCCAGAAAGCTAATCAAAAACAGTTAGAAGTTTCAGCACCTGCTACTTTAGGTGTAAGAGTTTATTATTCCTTTTAGAGTTTATTATTTATTTATTTTATTATATTGCATATCTGCAATTGCAATTCTTCTAACTGAGATTAATTTTTGTTAGTGCTGGCTGCCATGCCCTATAGTTAATTTTTTTTTTTCAACTTTGAAGTAGTCCATTTGGATTTGTTTTTTTAATTTTGCATCTTTCTTCCAGTGTGAGTAGCTTTAAATTTTTAGTCTTCCAGTTTTTTACTGAGATTATATCATGTAATTTTGTCATCTGTTTTTATTATCTCAACTGGAAAGCATATGATCCAATTAGCAAAAAAGAAAGAAAGAAAGATAGCGTATGATCACTTTTTAGATTTTACTTGTTTTCAGCCATTTTTGATGTTGGCTAAAAATGGCAGAGCGTTTTCAAGACTTTGTGTATGTAGATAGAGGAAATTAAAGTCAGTACTAGCCTCCCCCTTCATTACTTATCTACCATTTATCATTATGCTCAGTGAGAATCCGTAGTCTAGTTTTCTTTCATTTCCTTTTAAGAATACTTTGGGAAGGTGATTGGGACAAGTTGAGGTAGGAGAAGTAGCGGGTAAGATGTTGAAGTGTGAAGAATATGGGGAGGAAGAATGGAATGAGCCTACCTTGTCAGGGACTCGGTGAAGTATATATGAACATGTTTTGTCGAGGTTGTGAAAGTTGCAATTGGCCCGGGATTTTCTTTGCTTCCAACTTTTTGTTTTTGGTACTGAAGTTAATGAATATTTCGAACCTTGTTCCCCTGCAAACCAACTTTAAAGTTCAAACCTATACCTTTGCGATAGGATCTTTGCAGTTGCTTCTTTGAAAACAATTTTATGTAGTATAAAAAAATCATCTTAAAATTGTGTAGGTGCTTGTGAGGTAAACAGTTGACGGTGAAGATAGTCTTGTCCTGATAGGTGTATTGTAGTACTTGAGTTTGACCAAAGCCCATGATCAAGCCTTTTTGCTATAGTTTACTGGGTCCCATTATTTGCTTTAGAACTTTGTTTTGATCCTGTGTATTTTCCGACTGCACCTCATTTGTGCAGTTACTATTTTGCATTAATACCTAATCGGCTATATGTTTGATAAGAAAGGCAAGTCTCTCTTTTTTTACAAATGGGTCCATTTGAGAAACTATAGCTCCCCGCGTAATATTTTTTCTTTATGCATCGGCTTGTTCGGTCGTGTTCTTTTGTTGCATCGGAGATGTAACCTAAGCGATTTCCCAAAGTGAAAGTGAACGACAATGGAAAGTTGCAAGCAATATCTTCATTTTAATTGCAAAGTGTTAATAATTATTGTGGAAGTTAGCAGAATCAAAGAATTTATGAGTTATATATTAAGTTGTATACTGAACTGAACAAACGAATTATAAACACAAATTTTTTTTTGAGATCCAGTGTGCTACAAAAGAACAATGTTCGGAGAGAGAAATTGTTTTGTTAGGCAAGTAATTTAAAAATAAAAATGACCAAAAGAAACGATGATTATGGATGTTTGTTATGCCAGTGAAAATGCGATTATATTACTCAATTCTTAGGTCTCATATCAAGCTTTAGGTTGAGAAATGACATGAAATAATCATGCTTATGAAGGCTCTGTACCATTCTATTACTCCAAGTTGGAAGTATGTTATAATGTATTTGTCTATTTCACAGTTGCATATTTAGTATTGTGTTTATGTTACTACAATATTTTCTATAATTATGCTCATGTATGTGTCCCCAACTTGTCTTTGATAGTGTCTAGGTTTCGTTGGAAACCAATAAATTATTTACATAGCAAAATATCACTTGAATTCGAAGTTTTATTACGATGATAATGATAATTTAAGCATGGGGAACAACATCTTTCGTGTTTATATTTGGTACAAATGATTATAATATGAGAGCAAATCAGCAGAGGAATGGAAAATTTGAAGTAGTCGGGTTCAAAATTTTAACAATGTAAAAAAATTTCTCTTTTTCAAAAAATTTGTAGACTTATCATGATCCCATAAAATTTTAACTTGCGGTCAAATGCTTAAAATATTCTACATCTATTTCACACTTCTATGCAAAACAATATGATATATTTTGTCTTTAATATTTAGATAGCTGATAATATTTTGTAGTTTCATTGTGTGAAAATTGTTAACCAAACAATCAGTCAATATTCAAAAATAAAGGTAAAATTAAAAAATTAGGATATATATATAAAATAAATGTGATGTAAACACTAAAGAGGTGAGAGTGTGTGATAGTGACTATTTATAGTTTTTCAAATGTCATAATATTTTGGAAAATGGAAATATAAGTCACTATTCATATTTTCTATTTTTTCTTTGCACATAAATATAAATATTTTAGTTAAAAAGAAGAGTAAAATCGATTTAATTATAATTTCAATTATGTGTAAAGAACTTAAACTAGAGCGAGTGTTCGGGGCAAATATTCCAAAATTAAATCATTATATTCAAAATTATTTTTTAACAATTATATTTAAAATATTTTTTTTTGGTTTCCAAATGTATAAAATATAGTTTGATGTTTAGAAAGGGTTTTTTTCCTAGTACTTTGGAATTTTAAAATTTTAATTATAAAGTTTTAGATTATCTGAACTATTATATTATATTTATTCATCTTAAAATGTCCTTTATCTTTTTTCTAATAACAAAATATACAGTCACAATGTATATTTTTTAATCTCTGAAATTATCATTTTTATAGTAATAAGTTGTTTTTGTTTGTAATTACATAACATTAAATATATTTAAAAAATCATATAATTTTACTATACCTTAAGACTTGAATTTAAGAAAATATAATAATATAAACAAAAAAGGGCATAAAAGGTAATGTTTAGATTTAATATTTTCTATGAGTTTTAGGTTCAAATTATCAAACTGTTACTAACTTTAGTATTAGAAGAAGGTTGGGACGGCTACAAATAATTTGTGCTCTCAATCTTAAAGGATCGACATCTTGTAATGTGGTCATTTGGGGTTCCTTAAAGTTAAAATAAGTTATCTATTTCATATTTTTTTTTACATATTTTCATTTTTTAAAAAATAAATATTTATTTTAAATTTTTAAAACCAAATATTATTTTCAAAAAAACAAGTTACTTATTTTTATAAAAAGTACATACATACCTACTTTTTTTTCGAAAATAAGGGCTTATTTCCGGAAAAAAGTGATTGCCAAACAGGGCCATATACTCCGTCCCATTTAATTCTTAACATTTTTAAGAGATTGTCCGACACGCATTTTAAGATGCATATAAAGTGCAGTTCCATAACTTATTTTTAATTTTTTTTTTCTAAATACAAATTTAAATATTCAGTTTTTATTCAAAAACAAAAAAATGTAAAAAAAAGTTATGTAACTATACTTTATATGCACCTTAAAATGCGTGTCAGACATTCTCTCAGAAATGTTAAGAATCAAAAGGGACGGAGTATACAAATAAATAAGGAAAAATTAGCAACCTTGTGACTAGCTGTACAACCTACTAAAAACTCTTAAATATGACAACTATATCACTGATTAAAAACAAATCACATTAATTCCATATTTTTACACCCCCTCATTCAAGTGGGCTTTGGGACAATGTCATGGTCATAACTTGGAACAAATAAAACTATGTTATTGTCCTGTTAAAGATTTCGTGAGCAGATCGACATTTTCCCTCACATAATAAAAATCTAATTTAAGATGCTTGGCTTTTTCATGGTATGCTTGATTATAAGTAATGTATTCTGCAGCCTGGTTATCACAGAATAACGTAATAGGTTCTGGAACCTCTTGGTTTAAATGTTCAAATATCCATGCTACCCATGCTAGTTCACTTGTTGTCTGAGACACGCTTCTCAATTCAGATTCACAAGTGAATTTTGATACTACCTTTTGTTTCTTTGTCTTCCATGATATTAAAGCAGATCCTAAAAATTCATAGAATCCTGTCAATGACCTTTCACTATCCATACAGTTTCCCCAATCCGCATCATTGTAACCTTAAACTATGTGGTCATTTTGTTTAGGATAGAACAATCCTAAATCTACTGTCCCTTTCAATTATCTCACCACAGGAAGTGCAACATCCATATTCGAACAACTTAAATACTGGATGAGTTGTTGCACGGAATAACACAAATCTGGTCTTGTCAAATTCAAGTACAACGTCTTCCGATCAACCATCTATAACTCTCTGCATTTTCTAGCATTTCACTTTGTTTATCTGAGAGTTTTACACCCTTTGGAAATGGAAAATTAGTTGCATTGTATCCTTCCATTCCAACAACCTTTACAATTTCTATTGCATATTTTCTTTGGTTTAACATTGTTATTTTATTTCCTCTTGCAACTTCTATTCCAAGAAAATACCTTAATCCTCCTAAATCTTTGATATTAAAGGCTTCATCTAATTCAATGAAGTTTAATCTCCAATATGCTTTCTTCATCATCATCACCATTGATTATCAAGTCATCAACATACACCAATATGATACAAAACCTCCCATTCTTCTCCCTGATAAACATAGAATTCTCTCTATGACATTGTCTAAAATTATGCTTGAGAAGCAACCTTTTTAATTCAATATTCCATTTGCCTTGATGCTTGCTTCAATCCATACAAACTATTCTTTAATTTAAGAACCTTTCCTGCTGGGACTACTTGATATCATTGCGGAACCTTGATATATACATCTTCTTCAAGAATTCCATGTTCTTTCATGATGTCTAATTGATGCAAATTCTAGTTCTTTCGTGATGCTAATGCAATTAAAGATTTCACAATAGAGAACTTATCAATAGGTGAAAATGTTACCTTATAATCCTTTTTTTTGACTTGTTTATCTCCTCTCACAACTAACTTTGCTTTCAATCTCTCAACGGTTCCATTTGGGTGGAACTTTATTTTATATACCTTTTTGGTGTCAATAGCTTTGTTCCCCGGGGGTAAATCAATTACTTCCCATATTTGATTCTTGTCTATAGCATTTAACTCTTTTTCCATTACTGTTACCCATTCCTTTTTTCTCAGTTGCTTCTTTGTAACACATTGGCTCATCAATTTTCATCACATTATTCAGAAAGGCCTGATAGTCTAAATTATAATAGTGCAAATTGTCTAAATCTATATGAATCAAATTTGTACTAGCACTTGTGCTCGTGGCGCTCTCATTCTTTCTTTTTAGAAATTCACTTTCATATTCCTTCAAATTTAAAGGAATTTTATTGTCTTTAATCATCCTTCTAGGATTCTCCGTTGATTGGATAGTCACATCAGATTTTTTTTTCTAAGTCAAACAACTTATATGCCTTCTATTTAATTAGTTCTTAGTTGACATATAGCTAGTTTAATTAGTCTTTGTTTGTCGTAAAATAATTTGATCTGAGAAAACAGAAAATATTTTTATTGAAAATGAATTTTCTGAAAAAATATATTTGTTAAAAAAATGATTTTCAGATTGGACACAAAAATACAATCAGGAATTCACATAATGCATTGCACACAAAATTGCTGAGACTGTCAACAAAAAATATTAACACATTTTAACTAAACAATCTGGAAACATGAGATTGTGATATATGGAAAATTGTACACAAATTCTGGTAAATTTATAATCTATACTGTGACATGCATGTACACTCTAGAGACTAGACATACTCAAATAATATTTTCACATACAATACCGTAATGTCTCAAATATTATTTCCTCAGAACATTATCACTGATGTATAAAAATGACTTACATATAACACTGCAAAAACTTTTCACGGACCCAAAACATGAAACATCATCTGATATATATTTTGTAGAAACACATTAATATATACATATATATTAGTTATGGTAGCAATTCGAATAATTAAAATCTTTTATCTTGTTAATTATTAATGTTTCTATACTGCAATAAAGAAGCTTAGCTAGAGCTTGAGTAAAATCACTTTCAGAGGTCCTTTTCTCCCCCACACCTCTTCCAATACCGTGCCACATGAAAGCATAAAAAGCTAAGTAGGATCAAACAAAAAAGTAAATATATGATAATATGGATATAAATGTAAAATCCAAATGTATGGCCAAGGGAAACTCTGTATCTTGATGATTGATTTCCATATTTAGACTTTCCTTTTACTTCTTCATTAATACAAATCACCATCAATTTGAGGTATAATGTAGTTGTATGATTAATGTTTAATCAAGAATATTTAAGATTAATTTTCTTAAGTATGTTTGTCTTAAATTTACTTTGTCATGTACAATGGGTCATTGTTTACTGTATAAATACCAACCTCTTGTTGCAACTCCTTTCTATTTTCTACTTAGCAAAAAAATTAAGATCCAGTGAGCTACAATAGAACAATGTTCGGAGAGAGAAATTATTTTGTTAGGTAAGTAATTTAAAAATAAAAATGACCAAAAGAAACGACTTCAAAATTATGATATAAAATCAGTGAATCAGCTATTGGGTGATTATGGATGTTTGTTATGCTAGTGAAAATGCAATTATATTACTCAATTCTCAAGTCTCATATCAAGCTTTAGGTTGAGAAATGACATGAAGTAATCATGCCTATGAAGGCTCTATACCATTCTATTACTCCAAGTTGGAAGTATGTTCTAATGTATTTGTATATTTCACACTTGCATCTATAGTATTTTGCTTATGTTACTACAGTAGTTTCTATAATTATGCTCATGTATGTGTCCCCAACTTTGTCTTTGACAGTGTCTAGGTTTCGTTGGAAACCAATAAATTATTTACATAGTAAAGTATCTGTTAGGCCCGAAATGAGGGGTATAAACTAGAAGGGGGGGGGGGGGTTGAATAGTTTAATACCGTTTTAAAAATTGAGCTTGGCGTTTTAAAATTTTCTTTTCTCTTTTTAAAATATTACCAGTCAACTAGTAATATAAGTGCGGAAAATAAAAGTAGAGAAACGAAATAGAGTACACAACCGAATTTTTATCCTGGTTTGCGATGGCGCAATCCCCTAACGGATCCGCTCACCCCTAGTCCAGTCCCCGAGTCCCTCCCTGAACTCGAGATTTTACACTATAAAAAGATGTACTCCTTATAGTGGCAGAGAAGCCTTTTATAACACAGTATTTATCTTAGACCTTAACTGCGCGTTAACCCCTCAAAATACAAAGCAAAACCTATTTGATTTATCTTGGAGCGTAACTCCCCGTTACCTCCTCACAATCAAAGTAGAACCCCTACAAGCTAGTCTTAGAGCGTAACTCCCCGTTACCTCTTCACATACAAGTAGTACCCCTACGAGCTGGTCTTAGAGCGTAACTTCTCGTTACCTCTTCATAGGCATGTAGTATCCCTTACGACCTTATCTTGGAGGTAACTTCCCCTTTACCTCCTCAAAAATACGTAAAAATCCCTGTGTAGACTATGTTCCTCTATAACAATGTAGGTCTTGGATCAGAGTCTTAGGTCGTGGGTCTTTTTTTTTTCACAATGCAGAGACACCCAACTCCCCGTCGGCGTGTCTAGGACTTGGGTCTTAGAACAAGGATCACCTCACTTCACTTTCACCTCACTAACAAAGTCTAGACAACAAGTACTACGACTTTAATATCCCTGTTTCAGAAAGAAAGGTGGTGGACTAGTATTTTACAGTACTAGACCAAAGTGACAAATAAATATATATAAAATAGCCGAAACAACAATATATATAAATGTGAGTCGGGGTAAGTCACTTAGAGACAATGACGAACCACTCGAAAGGGAAAGTCACTTAGTCAAAAGGACGAACCACACATTGTGTGCTAACGTGTATGCAAGAAATTAAGTGTGTATGCTAAAGTAAGGTAAGGAAATTAAAGCGTATAAATGCACGAAATTAAATGCGTATGCTAAAGTAAATTGCGATATGTAAAGCGTATGAATGCAATGCAAGTGCTTAAAGTAAATATGCTAAAGTAAAGTGTGATATGTAAAGCGTATGAATGCAATGCAAGAACGTAAAGTAAATATATATAATATATAGGATATATAGGATATATAAGGTCAAGATATAGACCAAATATATTTTGACTTGAATGTGATCAAGTACGTTTTCTAACTACTTTGTTTATAAGGCCTTAACTCCACTACTAAACTATGGCCTTAAAACAATCACAAAACAAACTCACAAATATGATTCGGAATTTGAGTTAGTTTCTTACACTTTATAAATCAAGGAGTATTTATGTTTATGTCGTACCTCGACTTATACACAAAAACTCAACTCAAAATTAAAGTGAGTTACCTTGCAAATATTCGAGTCTTTAGCTTATATCTCTATATGAGATTTATACTAATCGACTCAAACTCGTAATAAGAGCTTGGTTTAGATACTAAAACTCAACAAGGAAGCCTTTTGCTTATGTCGTATATATCGACTTATACAAAGTAGCTTCGACTTGAAATTAAAGTAAATAGGTATTGTATTTAATCCCAAAATAAATTATGGATATTAACAACCAACTAAGGAGAAAGAAAAACTACTAACTCACTTAGTTTAGTTCACTCTTTATATATACGAGAAAAAAAGAGAAGATTAAAGCTCGTGTATATATAAATCGCAAACAAGACCAACTATATATATATATACTAAAAATTGAAACAAGCAAGATCTATATATATATATATATATATATATATATATATATATATAGTATAGCCGAATATTATATATATAATATAGACAATAAATAACTAACTTATGACCTTGTGCTCTATAGTGAGAGACAACAATATTTCTTACGAAATCAAGGGATACGAGTTAGGATCTTGTACAAGAGTTTGTGTATACACTTAAAAATCAAGCAAGGAAGGTGTATACACTACTAAACATGTACCAACTGATATAATATATATAATATAACTAACTTATAACCCTTGAGATCTAGGAAGAAATCATGAGAAAAAGCTAGTTTGAAGCCTAAAACATACAAAAAGGGTCGCCGAAAAAAGTCGTCGGAAAATGGCCGGAATAACAAATTTTGGTAAAACTTTGGGAGCAACAAGACAAGTGTAGGGGCTGCTAAGATATGGTAAGTGGGTAGCGAAAATATACTTGTGTGATGTGTGTGTTATATGAGCATGTAAATGTGTTTATAAGCTTGATAAGGGTTAGATCTATGAAAGAACTAATCTTATAACTAAAGAACTCTAAGAAATGAAATATTTATGGACTAGAGAGCTTCTTGGAGAGAAAAATGCAGCATTTACTTGGCTCAAATCGCTTAAAGAGAAGAGTGGGGGTTGGAGGTTTTTAAAGAGAAAAATTAGGGTTTTGGGTGGGGGATGGGGGGACAAAGCTTCCTTAAAATAAGGGAAAGGTACACAATTTGAATTTTGAGTTCCCTCATCAGTACTAGCCCACTTGCAAGCATGGAAAAACGTGCAAACACTATTCAGTTAAATAATAAAGCTAATAAATGCGAAACTAAACGATACAATGATGAATATGACACTTTTCAAAATATTCTCTAACAATTATGAAAATTTGGTAACCATCTGGAAATATTCCAAGTAGGTCATGGTCAAAATCCTACTCAATTTGGAGTTGACCTTCATTGATTTTTAATTAACCGAACAATCAATTACGTATCAAAAGTACAGGTCAAAAATAAAAGTCACCAAAAAATTATGGAAAAAATCCTAAAATTATTTTTAAATATTATAGTAACATTCCCCAAGTTTCAAGTCAATTGGACATGTGTAGATATTATTTCAAGTAAATGATCATTTCGTTGTGCCTACAGCCCGAAACAATATTCGATAGCCATTTGTCGGAATTTGTCGACGTTTGGACTAAAGTTTTGACTTGAAATATATTCAAACATAATATTTCTAAAATAATAATGAATATGAAGTCCAAGAAATATTTATGCTTGAATTAAAATGCATTTTATCCGAATGAATAAGACAATTAGGGACTACCGGGATAAAATATGTATTTTACATCTAGGCAGAACTATGTTGAAGATAAATTGAACAAATATATTTAGAAAATATATTCAAAATATGTTCCCTTGAAAACCTTTAAAATAGACACTCTTTTAATTTAATAAAGCATTTTCAGTCTTGTAAAAGCAATGTCAAAAATATAGTATTTGTTCATCTTCAGTCCTTGCCTCAAAATATCACATATGTAAATTAGATTTGATTTTATCATTTGATAAATCTTATCTAATTATATGTCGAGAGAAAATCATTTTGTTTCGTTTATAAAATAGTTTGACCAAGTTTGACTTCCCACTCGATGACTGTCACTTCGAATAACCTAAGGGATGATTACTATGTTAATTAGTAACTTCCTAACCCTAATTTAATTTACACTTAGCGTTAAGATAAAATTAATCAAAACCTAAAGAAAAGGCTGTATCTCATAATCTTCCATTTTTTGATATTTTGTCGAAACATTAGAGTGTAAAATTAAATTTGTGTGTGAACGCCTAGAACTTCCCCTACGTGTATGCAACTATCTAATTTATGCATTTTTAGATTTTACGATCTAATTAACACTTCACCTACAGTATTGAAATTCTTTTTCAATTTTAAATGCATAACAGATAATCACATAAATATTATGCAGCAAGTAGGATGCATAAAAAAATTGAGTATATACCCCTTGATAAGTGAACACTTATCATTTTTCCAATTCCAGCTTGGTATACTCCATTTCCATATTTTCCAAGTGCATTCCAAGTTTTGGCAAGAATAAAAAATTCTATATCAAGTTTCCATATAGGCTGCAAGATATTTAAGAGAAATAAGAGTTCTAAAAATAAAAGTCTTAACATTTGAAAATAAATTCTCTTTTAGAACACTTGAAAATTTATTTTTCTTTTAGAACAATATTTTCTTCCGTTTTAGAAATTTATTTTACTCTCATCTTCCCCTTGTGTAGTAAAAATTTAATTTTACCCCTCCAAACATCTTCCCCTTTTTGACAATCTATCAAAAAGATAAGTGTATAAAAATAATTCCCATTTAGAGTATATTCTATAAAATAGAAATAGAGATTTGAGAGTAAAGATAACTTCCCTTTATCACTTTCAAATGATATGAAATTTATGTTATCCCTTTGTAGAATAATTCTCCGTTTTATAGCATTTCTTCCCTTTTGAAGCAAAACGTTGAATTTTTTTTAATTCCAAATTCCGAGTATTGCGTTCACCTGTTTAACTATAATTTCTGAGCTTTAAAAATTCAAACTTTTAAGCTTGTGCTCCTGTCATTAATTCGAGATAAATTCTAAAGCAAGTGAATTCTTGGTTCGAATAATCATCATCTAATAAACAGAAAAATAATAATCGAATGTATTTTCAATTTAAAATAGGTTCAAACTGTTAGGTCCAAACTGTTAGGTCCCAAAACAATTTACCAGGGAAGAGGATAAGCAACATTATCTCAATTGATGTTAAAACCTGTGGTAGAAAATAAATACAATGGTCCGAAAACAATTTTGTGACCCTGTAGCATTTATTTAACTAAGACAAGAACTTAAATTAAATTTGTAATTGTTTACAAATTTAAACAACACTAAACAAGGAAATAATCTTCACAAGTGCTTAGTTCTTATAGAACCAAATGAAGACTATTTTTGAGATTTTGTGTCAGGTGCTCCACCTCTTGGAAGCATAGCTTGACGTTTTCCTGAAACAAAATTCAATTAGTATATTCAGCAGTGTTCCAGAAATCACAGTAAAATTAAATCTGAAAGTCTGTATTTTATGTTAAAAACTAAGGATTAATTTGTGACTGGATCACAACTTCATTAGCGCCTAATCCAACTTGTTGTCACCTGAAAAGCAAATGGTTAGTGGTGGTTCAAGTGGAACTTAGAATACTAAACAGTGAAGCTACAACAATTGTTATGCAACAAATATTTCATTAAAGATCAGCTTCATCTCATTACATCTTCATTTGACTAGCAGGGATAAACAAAAGTAGTATTCATAAATTGACCAATCACACACAAAGGTCAACTTACATACTAAACAAGCTGTAGGCATACTAGTAGCTAACAAAAGTAAAGTACATGATAACAACTAGGTCATCTAAGTACTAAACTAACAAAAACAATCACATATGATTGTTACAGCCACACAAGTAGTCATAAAAGCAAACACATAAGACATAAACAGATGCAGACACACTTATGAGACTCTAACACCACCACCAACACAGAACTACTCCATAATTATAAGAAATTAGACACAAAGTAAGTTCAATCCATGATATCATAGTCAGGATTGTTGATCACTGCAAGATTAGCCATATCTGTCTCCATGTCTTCTTCTCCTCTACCAACTAGAGCTTCAATCAATTGTACCATCCTTGGAATTGGTCCCATTTCATCCATCCTAGGCAACATTGAGCCATCAGCCATGGCCATTTTCATGTAGAGATAGTGAGACAAGCCATTTTCAAGTCTTCCAACCCTTTAGAAAGTGTGGCTTATGATGTTAACAAGGACATAAAGTTTAGCCTCAGTAAGCTCATGTTTTTCGAATAGAAGTTTGAAAGAGTTTTGAAGTTCTAAGAATAAGGCTTCTAGTTCATTGTGTTTGGTAAGAAGGATTTTACATTCTTTGTCAAAATCAAATGAAGGTTCAGGTGAAGGGGGTGCAGGAGTTGAAGTTAGGGGAATCGAGGAATCAAGAACATTGGGTGAAGATGGATCAAGATCAATAAAGGGTGAACCAATGTATCCAACCAGTGGGATTCTTTCTCTCTTTGCCTTGTCAGATATGGTTGATGACACTTGGAAATTAGGAATCTGATTGACATTGATTTTAAAGTGCTCAAAAACCTTGGTAAGCAACAAACCATATGACATATACCCCTTTTTGTAAGATGAAATCATGTGCACAAGTATCACATAGGGCATATTAAAGTTCACTTTGTGGCTCACAAGCTTATACATGAGCTTTATCTCACAAAATTTCATAAGCTTGTCTCGAGAGGTGTTAGGCAACACATTTCCCTTTATGATAAGTGCTAGAGTTTGAAAAACTGGAGTAAAATGCTCATATGATATGCCACTATCAACACAGAACAAGTTTTGAGGCACTTCATAACCACAAAGCACAGAAAGATACAACTTGAGCTCACTTTGATTAAAGACAAATTCTTGAGAAATGTCAATGTTAGGCAAATTAAGCAATTTGTGAGAAAGTTTTAGTGTTTGCCCAACTCAATGTGATCAAGTAGCAAGGGCTTGCCTGGTGCAAAGACAGTACCATGAACATCATATCTGACTTGCATATTGGAATAGAATTCAGTGACAGGATTTGGTAAAACTTTTCTGTTTAGGTGAAAAAGAATAGGTTCCCAGTTAGCTTTACTGAACATGGAATACAACTCAGACCTTTTGTCAAGATGAATGAGACAACCAGGTTGTAACTTGTATTTGACACTCAACATATGAGGTGGAGTTGAAGACATAGAAGTATCACCAGCCATTTTCTTGTGTTTCTTCCTATTTTTGTTTCTTATGGTGGAATTGGAAGGGGTGGTGTTTGGTGACCTAGACTAAGGTAGTATTAACTAAATTACTCTGCATTTTGAAGAGTAACAGATGCAATAATATGCAAAGAAACACAGGAAATAATGAACAAAAAGCTCAGAACATAAATACCCAGACACAAAGAATGAACTTAAATGAGCTCAGAGAATGTATTTAAGGCACAAATGAGCTTAATGCACACAGATATTAAATATATAGCCAGGAAAGGCAAGTATGCAACACCAAAATCTATAAACTGCAGTTTCTGCACCTAAATAATATAGACTAATGTACACAGTTGTAGTTGGCACAGAAACAGAACAAACAGTGTAGGAAAATCTCAGCTAAGTACAAATGAATAGTGCACATTACAGTCCTTTGTTAACAGGTCTACCATATAACAGGTAACAAGCATACACCATTCCCATTTAATGAAATGCACAGCTTATTATCATATAAAATATGCAAACACCAACTAATCTGCCATCACACCATATTTATATATTAATCTATATCTATATCAGACTAGATTATATAAAGATAATCAAAAGTAAAACTGTTCTTACACAGCTAGTCATGGAAACCATAACCTACTTTGTACAAGTAATCATATATATATATATATATATATATATATATATATATATATATATATATATATATATATATATATATATATATATATATATATATATATATATATATATATCAAATTATAGTACACTATTGCATACAATCAACAATAACAATTAATTTTCAGCAATTCTGTTACTACAATTACAATATAAAGATTAAATATAGCTGAGTTTACAAATAACCAAGCATCAACAGTAACAAGCTTTATATATTTTAATACTCAAAAGAACATAGCTGTCAGGATTGGATAAGGAAATAAGGTTCAGAGTAGCATGCTAAATAATTTCCTCAAATTATTGCAAGATTTAAGCATACAAGAATTATTATCCTGACTGTCACAATACACACAGACTTTAATAATTTATGTCACCATTTAATTTCTTTCTTTGTGCTCCTGTTAGACAATAAATCACATGTGAAAGAGGATAAGCATGCATGAATAAATAATGCAAAATTTTAAGCTTCAAATAAACACATAAGATTGCAGACAATTTCATAAATTTAGACATGTACAAATTTGCAGGCATACTTTGTTTTATCCAACCTATCAAGATGGACAAGTACTTCTGCATGCTTAAAGAGGATATGTCTAGCATGTATACAGTCAAGCAGGTAAAGCAAATAAAGTAAATAAAGCAAGTTTGCAAAATTGTCCAAGTAACAAACATAATTAAGAATTCAACTATAGAACCAAGCATATGCACATTCTCATGAGATAAGTTTGAACTGAAGATAAGTTATGCATATGATTCTAAGGTGATCAGTTGGTCTGGGAATAAATGAATGATTAATCATGTTAATCAAAGGAACAATGCGGCTGATTTAGAGATGGAGCATTTAGGGTATCTAGAGAGCAAAGGAACAATGCGGCTGATTTAGGGGAATAAGAGTGAAAAATAGAAATTTATTTTCTATTTATATTTTGATGATTAAAGGCCAAGATTGAATCCCTAATTGATCCAGCGGCTGTGATTAATCATCTCAAAAATTAGAATTAAAATTGTATTTATATATTGACAATAATATATACATTAAAATCTTAATTTTATATTTTCAATACAGTTAAATTGTAATCAATTTATAAAATATTATCTCATTTTTATAAATTATTTTATAATTTTAATTGCAAGAGAGAGTACAATTAATTTTATAAAATAATGTTCAACCAAGAAAGATATTTTCTAAATTTGAGATTTATTTCTAAATTCCCACAAATTGATTTTAAAAAATAATTCTTGGGACAGTTTGATTAACACTCACTATTTTCACGAGTTTCGAAATATAGAATATTCCAAGGCCAATCAATAGCTGTGTTAATTAACATTATTTTATTGAGCTTAATTTCCCAATAAAGCTTGAATAACTTATAATTAATGTCATTATTGACAAATCTGAATTTCACCTCGAAATCCGGTCAAATAATAACCTAAACTACAAGCGGAGCAAATTTCATTAAAATTTAATTCAACAAAATTAAAGACACTTAGTGTCTCACTTTGAGCACTCAAGCATACCTAACTTCAAACGGAGTTTGTTGAATCTTTCTGAGCTCAAAGATTTTGAAAAAATATCGGTGATATTATGTTCGGTATCTATGTATACCATCTTAATATTGCACTTTGAGACATGGTCTCTGAAGAGTTTTAAGGCATAACGCAGTAGAAAAATGCGAAAATTAAATATAAAATGTAATATAAATCGAAACCCTCCACATGATCCATGGGAAAACAAAAGATTTAATTCGAAGATTAAGAACAAATACCTTAAAAAGCTTTAACAGTTCATCAATGAAAGATTAATGGAGGTCCAAAACTTGTTTAATCACCACGTATCCCGCTCACGCGATCTACGCTCTATAGTATCCACACAAACGCTTTTCATGAAGATTGATGTGTACTAGCACCCGAAAACTGCTTCTCTCTCTTTTTATCTTCCTCTTTTCTCAAAACGGCTAGAGTTTTAGAAAAATATGTGTCTTGCTATTAAATCAGCCCAAAAAGAGATTATATAGAGAGATGAATAAGTTTTCTAATTATAATTTAATTATAATTAATACTAATCCAAAATTCTAAATTATTTAATTAAGTCTCACTTAATTAATTAATTACTAATTCTGGAAATAGTTTAAGTAATTCATTTATTCTATTTATATAATTAATTAAGTCATACTTAATTAATATCATAAATAAAATAAATTACTTATATAATTTAAATTCATAATTTAAATTATTTCTCATTCTAGCATTTTTTGTGTGTGACCATGTAGGTTATTATTACGTTGACAACAATTTTAATATCTAATTAAAATTGTAAACAATGAGCGACATCTAGTAATACATCATTGCTACTCAAGTAATAATAATAAAATTAGTGATTTGATTAAGCCTTTTATGAATAATGTTCTATGTAATATAATCCCTTTAATCTTGATATTATAGATTAAACTCAAGGCATGTCTCGTGTCACCCTCTTCATAATTTAATCTTTATTTTCTTGATCGATGAGTAGATTATTAAAATCAAATCAACATTTGAGCACGGCCGTGCATTTCATAGTCTCACTCAAACAAGAGGCCAATAATATCACTCCTAAAATTAGGAGGATTAAATCTCATCTAGATCATTCATATTTCTCATACGATTCATAATATACCCAATGTCCACTTTTATCATCACCCTGTCAAAGGTAACTTTTAATGTAATCAAAGTATATTAATTCTCGCATAGAAATATAATGATTTCAGGTCTAAGGATCATTACACCATTATCACAGTGAGAATTACTTATGACACTTATTAACATATAGAATCTCAAGACGGGTCATTCCAGTGTCATGCATTGAGACATGCACTTATGTTCATGACTTCAGTATCACCATACCTATGACCAATGAGATGTGGTCATTTATCAACAAACATACCAGTCTTTGTGCATTATTATTGTCTTTGAATAATAATACTCGACTAGGGAATTTTAGGAATAAGATACTATTCATATAATCTCATTTTTAAGTCACATACTTAAAGATATATAATACGTATCAAAATTCCAAGGATATTTATTATGCTTTCAATTTATTACACAATAAATAAAACATAATAAATAAATAATAATCAATAAAACATAACCCTTAATGATAAAATATTTTCCTTAAAATATAAAAATAATTATCACTAGGGCACGATTACTAACAATTTCCCACTTACACTAGAGCCAATTTACCCAAGTATCCAATACTCATAGAACTAGTGTGACTTTCATGCTTCTGCCGTGACAAGGCCTTAGTCAGTGGGTCTGCAAAATTATTATTAGTATGCACTTTATATATATGTATATCTCCTTGATCATTAATCTCATTAATTAGGAGATATCTCCTAAGTACATGCCCAAACAGCCTCATTGGCTGCTTCACAAGCATCAATATACTCAGGCTATATTGTAGAATCAATAATTGTTTCTGTTGTGAACCATTCCAGTATACAACATCTCAATTTAAATAGATAAAATATAAAGTCAGACATAAACACTAAATGATCGTTGTCTGTCTAGAAACTAGCATCGGTGTAACCTTTTACCACCAGCTTATCTTCTCCTCCATATACCAAGAATTGATCTTTAGTCCTCTTCAAGTACTTAAGAATATTCTTGACTGTCATCGAGTGACCTTCACCTGGATTAGACTGGTATCTACTCGTCATGCTTAAAGCATACGAGACATCAAGATGAGTACATATCATTGCATACATTATAGAACCAATTGTCGATGCATATCAAACTTTACTCATACGGTCCTTATCATCCAATATCTCATGATACATTGGGACAAATCCCCTTTTAGCCTCTTGCATTCCAAATTGATGCAAAACTTTGTCAATATATGTACTCTGACTTAGGCCGATCAATCTCATTGATCTATCTCTATACATCTTGATCCCAAATATATAGGTCGCATCGCCTAAGTCTTTGACTGAGAAATTATTTCTCAACCAAGTCTTCACAGTCTGTAGAGAAGGAATGTCATTCCCAATTAGTAATATATCATCAACATATAATACTGGGAATGCCACATGGCTCCCACTAACCTTCTTGTAAGCACGTGGTTCATCTTCATTTTGAATAAACCCAAACTATTTGACAGTTTCATCAAAATGAATGTTACATCTCCTCGAGGCTTATCTTAATCCTTAATTGGATCGACGCAACTGACATGCCATTCTAGCATCCTTTGGATCAACAAAACCCTCAGACTGTGTCATATACACATCTGCATCTTCTTCAAGGCTCCCATTTAAGAAAGCGGTTTTGACATCCATTTACCAGATTTCATAGTCATAGTAAGCAGCTATAGCAAGCAAAATCCTGATGGACTTGACCATAGCCACTGGTGAAAAGGTCTCATCATAGTCAATACCATGAATTTTCTTGAAACCTTTTGTCACCAATCGTGCCTTATAGATCTGTACGTTACCATACATGTCAGTCTTCTTCTTAAAAACCCACTTGCACTCTATAGGTTTTACCCCTTCAGGTGGATCAACCAAAGTCCATACTTGATTAGTATACATTGATTCCATCTCAAATTTCATGGCATCCAGCCATCTCTTAGAATCTGGAGTGTTCATAGCATCTTGGTAGGTGAGAGGCTCATCTTCGTCCATAAGCATCACATCACCATCTTGAGTCAAGAAAACTCCATAATATCTCTTGGCTCGTGGCGAATCCTACTAGACCTACAAACAACCTGTGTTTCTTGAGCAATATTGTTTTCTTGTACATTCTGCTCATGTTCCTCCATTGGTTCAATGTTATCATGCGGGTCTTGAACTTTATCGAGATCTATTATCCTCCCACTGTTTTTCTTAGAAAGCATTTCTCTTACAAGGAACACTGCAGTTCGAGCAACAAACACTTTGTTCTCGGAAGGATTATAGAAAGAATAACGATTTGTTTCAATTGGGTATCCCACAAAATTACATTTTTCTAATTTATGTCCTAGCTTGTCAGAAGTTAGATGTTTCACAAATGCCTCACATCCCCAAATTTTCATAAATGACATGTTATGACGTTTCTCAGTCCATATCTCATATGGAGTCTTTTGAACCATTTTAGTAGGAACTCGGTTAAATGTATAAGCAGCTGTCGCCAGGGCGTAACCCTAGAAACTAATTGGAAGATTCCTTAACTCAAAATTGATAGCACCATGTCCAACAAGGTGTGATCCCTCCTATCAAAAAAAAATTTCTTTGATATTTTCTACTTCATCTTTATAGTCTTTGAACTTTTCAAATGATTTGGATTTGTTCTTCAAAAGATGCATATATCCGTATCTACTAAAATAATTAGTAAATTTTATGAAGTTAATAAAAGCTACCTTTTGTCATTGTACGCATATGAAAACATACATCACTATGTATAAGTCATACTCGTTCAGTAACTCTTTCACCATGTCCGATAAAAGGAGTTTTAGTCATTTTGCCAAATAAACCAAGATTCGCATCCTTCTATATAATTCATAATCAAACTTATCCAAGAATTCATCATTATGTATTCTGGAAATGCGTTTCTCATTAATATGGCCTCAAAAACAGTGCCAAAGTTAATGTTTGATTTGAGTCACTTTAGAAGATATAAATTGTTAACTAGTTGTGCAACATTATAAGCCTCGTCATCGAAATAGAATAAACAACTCTTGTTATTTAATTAAACTAAAAAAGCCTTTCTTGTCCAAACAAGAAACTAATATAATGTCTCTGCTAATTGCAAGCACGTTATAACAATTATCAAGTTCTAAATTTTCTTTGTAGGCCAAAAATTAAGTAACGAGTTCCTTCAACCAGAGAAACTACCTTTACTCCAATTCCAACCTGATACTCGACGCTTGACCCTTACTGATCAACTTATTCTAATCCTCCAAATAAGCATGACAGTTTAATTTCCAGTTTCCCAATTTTTTATATAAGCGACAATCGTCTTCTTTGTCACACCTCATTCAGTCTTTAGAGCCTGTTTTGGGATTGGACTTTGGTTTGATAAGGAAACTAGATCAAATCTTCTCCTTGCCTTTCCATTTTCCTTTCCCTTTTGCATTCCCTATGTTTAACATCATTATAGTGATAGTTCATGCATTTATCATGTTACTTTCAGCAGTTCTCAATATGCTTAGCAACTCAATAGGTGTTTCGTCAACCTTATTCATTTTGTTATTCATAACAAACTAAGAATACTTGTTGTCCGAAGATTGTAAGATCAAATCTAGGTGAGCCTCCAGACCAAACTGGAAACCCAAAATGTCAAGGTATTCATTATACCCTATAGTCTTTAGAACATGTGGTGTAACCGGATCTCACTCTCCCTACTTGTAAGTGTATAGTACCCTATAATCGTCAAATATATCTTTAAGAGTCTGTCCCTCAAATATCTTTTAAGGGTGTTTAATCGTCTCACAAGCATCTATATGCTCGTGTTGCTTCTTAAGCTAAGCACTCATAGTCAGAAGCATGAGACATGAAACATCAGTCACAACATCAATTTACTTCCAATAAGCACTATCATTTGCACATGTTACATTCTCAACTTTAATAGAAGGGGAAGTGATTTGACTAACATCGTAGTGCCCGAGGACGATCCTCAAGCTCCTATGTCAGTCGAGGAAATTTGTTCTCGTCAATTTGTCCTTCTCAAGAACTGATCGTATAGAGAAGTTGTTTGTGTTTATCATTTGATATCTACAATATTAAAGTGTATAAAATAAACTAGATTGCAGATTTAATATTAATTATGTTTAAGTGATTATGGTATATCATCATATACCTCCCACTATTTTTATCAAACTAATAGCCCTAACTATTAATTCGGAAAACATTTCTTTAAATCTTTCTAGTGAGCCAAGATCCATATTTCATCCATATTTTAAGATAGCGTTGGCTAATACACCCAAAACATGACTATTTAGGTAAACAACATTTGTCGATTATATCAAATATAACTCTTGGATAGTTTGGTGGAACAACCCGTTGTACATATTTATCCAATAAATCTCACCAAACTCTATGCCTCTAAACCCATAATCCTATTGTGATGATTTAGTGAATTTAGACCCAACATTTCAACAAACTAAGTGACTTACTTATCACGTCTTCCCATGATTGATAAAAACACCTTGCTTTGGCAAACCCACTCCTTCTCAATCTAGATCTTGATGAGTATTAAATATTGGAAGACATCCGATTAACTTAATATGTATTTAGGGATTTTAATGTTTATATGAACGATCATGATCCCATCATAAAGAGATTCTCAAATTTTCCTTGATCAAATAATCCATTTCAATATTCGTCAATGGTTCGATTTCCAAATCGTCGTAGAAGTCACAAGCGGTCTCACTTAAAACCCAACTTTCTTACGAATAATAATTCGCTTTTGACAAAATCTCCCCATATCAGAAAAAGAAAATTCATATTCAATACTGTGTTTCACAAACACAAGAATCTCATGATCATTTGTTTAATTTTAAAATCTTGAATCGTTACAGATTTTATCTTTCTTAAGTAGGCATGACATGGGTGTCGTATCTAATACATACATCATTCCAACGCATACATATCTACACATGCATTCATATACATATATGTATTATGTGTAAATTAAACGTGTTTGGTTATGGCCCCATCCTATGTGATATTTCTAAGCTAATGGAATTATCAAGGTCAATCTATGGTGGTTTCAAATAATACACTATTACATGTCTTTATCTTCTTCATTGCTCCATCATCTGGATTGCCTCCTAGCTTCCTTGCTTCCAAGTCTCCATTGAACAATTATATTGAATAATAAATAAATCTATTCTAATGAAATTACAAGAAGAACTCGATTTACATTCGAGATTAACAATTGCAATGAATAAATGACATGCAAGTCGTATTTAGAAACCAAGACCATAAAACAAAACCGCTATCCTATGGGTCTTTAGGCCATAGTCATCCACCATGTTATCATATAACACATGTAATATATCTCAGATTATATAAACATATCATATAATCATATATAACAAATTTTGAAATTTCAGAAAATTAATTAAATTTCAGAAAATAATAAATCATCATTTTGGGACCTGTAACGTAGTCAAACGGCTTACGTACGCGAAGCTGACGTTGTCAGTATTGCTCAGTGACACGATTCCAGTCAGAAAACACATATTATTTGTGAAAATCGGATACTGGACTCAGATTTCACAATATCTTCCAAAACCGTTTCAGAATTCGTATCGAATACGATTTCCATAATAAGAACAAATATGTATCATATACATACAACAATACACAAAATCATCACATGATTATACATCACATGAATATCATATATTCAAAATCGTATAAAACATATATATCAACATATAGCCATGACATATCATATACATGTTTATATACATCGAAAAATAGGTAAACACATAACCGAATTAAAACGTTTCGCAAGTAGCTTTGATACCATTGAAGGGTTTCGAGGCACAAACGCACCGGAAAAACGCAAAAATTAAATACATAACGTAATATAAATCGAAACCCTCCGCAAGATCCATGCGAAAATAAAAGATTTAATTCGGAGATTAAGAACAAATACTTTAAAAAGCTTTAACAGTTCATCAATGGAAGATTAATGGAGGTCCAAAGCTTGTTTAATCACCACGTATCCCGCTCATGCGATCTACGCTCTACGGTATCCACACGAACACTTTTCATGAAGAATTGATGTGTACTAGCACCCGAAAACTGCTTCTCTCTCTCTATCTTCCTCTTTTCTCAAAACGGCTAGGGTTTTAGAAAATATGTGTCTATTAATTAAATCAGCCCATAAAGAGATTATATAGAGAGAGGAATAAGTTTTCTAATTATAATCTAATTATAATTAATACTAATCTAAAATTCCAAATTATTTAATTAAGTCTCACTTAATTAATTAATTACTAATTTTGGAATTAGTTTAAGTAATTCATATATTCTATTTATATAATTAATTAGGTCATACTTAATTAATATCATAAATAAAATAAATTACTTATATAATTTAAATTATTTCTCCTTCAAGCCTACTTTGTGTGTGATCCTGTAGGTTATTATTACGTTGGCAACAATTTTAATATCTAATTAAAATTGTAAACAACGAGCGGCATCTAGTAATACATAATTGCTACCAAAGTAATAATAATAAAATCAGTGATTTAATTAAGCCTTTCGTGAATAATGTTCTATGTAATATAATCCCTTTAACCTTATATTATAGATCAAACTCGAGGCATGTATCATGTCATCCTCTACAACGTTTAATATGGGTTTCCTTCATCTATCAAAAAAAAATATGGGTTTCCTTGATCAATGAGTAAACTATTAAATAAATCAATATTTGAGTATAGCCATGCATTTTATAGTCTCACTCAATCAAGAGGCCAATAATATCACTCCTAAATAGGAAGGTTAAATCCTTTATCTATCTTTCATATTTTTTATACGATTCATAGTATACCAAATGTCCACTTTTATCATCACCCGGTTAAAGGTAACTTTTAGTGTAATCAAAGTATATTAATTCTCGTATAGAAATATAATGATTTCAAGTCAGAGGATCATTACATCATTATCACAGTGAGAATTTCTTATGACACTTATTAACATGTAGAATCTCATGGCGGGTCATTCCAGTGCCATTCATTGAGACATGCACTTATGTTCTTGACTTTAATATCACCATACATATGACCAATGAGATGTGGTCATCTGTCAACAAACATACTAGTCTTATTGCATTATTATTGTCCTTATATAATAATACTCGACTAGGGAATTTTAGGAATAAGATACTATTCATATAATCTCATTTTTAAGTCATATACTTAAAGATATATAATACATATCAAAATTCCAAGGATATTTATTATGCTTTCAATTTATTATGCAGTAAATAAAACATAATAAATAAATAATAATCAATAAAACATAATCCTTAATAATAAAATATTTTCCTTAAAATATAAAAATAATTGTCTCTAGGGCACAATTACTAAAACTTTAAGCAACGGTATTTCCGTAGGCAATTCAAGTTCGTTCTCAACTTTTTTAAGAGGATTCTTTGGAATTGCAAGTCCAAGATTCATATCTCCAATTTGTCGAATAACATTTTCAACATCACTTTGAATTTGACCATTTGAATCTGGTTCCTCCTCTATTAAATCTTTATAATTTGAATTTGGTTTAGATTCATCGAATACTACATTCATTGATTCTTCCACAACCAAAGTATTAAGATTAAAAACTCGATAAGCTTTGCTATTACTAGAATATCCTAGAAAGACACCCTCACCAGATTTAGGGTTGAATTTCGTTAGATAATCCTTAGTATTCATAATATAGCACTTACTTCCAAAAACTTTGAAGTAGCTAGGCTTAGGAGTTTTACCAAAATAAACCTCATAAGGAGTCTTCATTTTGATAGGTCGTAGTAATACTCTATTAAGAACATGGCATGCAGTAGACATAGCTTCGGCCCAAAAATATTTTGGTCGACGATATTCATTAAGCATAGTCGTTTCCATTTCTTATAATGTTTTATTTTTCCTTTCAACTAACCCATTTGATTGAGGTGTATAACGAGCAGAAAAGTTATGAGTAATAACACACGCCTCACAAAAATCAACAAATTTTGCATTTTCAAACTCTTTTCCATGATTGTCCGGATATAGATAATCGAGTTATTGTGTTGATTTTGTATGCGTTTGCAAAGAGCTGCAAAAGATTCAAATGCGTCACTCTTTGACCTTAGGAACTCAGTCCACGTATAGCGAGAGTAGTCATCAACTACCACTAGGGTGTATTGACTTCCTCCTATGCTTTGCACGGGAACGAGTCCAATGAGATCCATATGTAATAGCTCAAGTGGTCTAAACGTAAACACCATGAATTTGGCTTTGTGAGTTGCTCTTATTTATTTTCCAATTTTACAAGCTTCACATATGTGATCTTTAACGAAATTGAGTTTCGGTAATCCTCGTACATGTTCTTTCGAACATATAGTCTTAATGAGTTTCTTGTTTATATGACCCAACCTTCGGTGCCATAACCATGGATCATCATTAAAGGATACTAAACATACGTTCTCATATTTCGTAGTGTCACACGTATATACATTTTTGTTACGTGGACAATTTAAGGCTAATCTTCCGTCTATATTGTAAATAGAACAATGTGTTGACCGGAAGACTACTTTGCAATCATTATCACATAGTTGACTTATTGAAAGCAAGTTGTACTTTAGTCCCATGACTAATTGTACATTTGTTATTTTAAAGCTTTCATTTCTAATATCCCCAATCCCAATAATATTGCCCTTACTGCTATCTCCAAAGGTTACACTTCCGGTGGCTACCTTTATAATGTTGTTCAACAATGACTTATTACCGATCATATGACGTAAACATCCACTATCAAGATACCACACATCTCTTGTAGCAGTAAGGCATACTTACACAAAGGATTAGTTAAACCTTTTTGTGGCGCCCTCCCGACCCGGGGTCTAGATCAGGGAGTCACTAACACTCTATATACATGCATCCTATATAAATATAAACAAAGCATATATATATATATATATATATATATATATATATATATATATATATATATATATACATGACCCCGACTACTACCCTGGACCTTTAACAGGTAATGGTATGAAACAAGCACAACTCTACATTCATTAAATTTACATTACCAAAATAAATATCATTACAACTCTCAATCATCTCACAAAAGTCTATCAACATCTATACATTATAAGACTTATAACAAAGCCCTTTCCTTCTAACTCAGCTGTGAACCTACCTGTTTCACTTCAGCCAGCCTAGCATAATTAATATATGAGGTATTTTTCCTCGCAGTTTGCTTAAATTGAACCATGCTTCTCAAAAGATATAGAGGTTAGAAAATAAAAGAATGAGCTACAAAGGCTCAACAAGTAACCATGCATAAGGTTATGAACAGTTCTACAGCAAAATAAGTAAAGTTAGGGTAAAAATGATAATGTTATAAAAAGAATTAATTTAGGGTAAGGTATCTAACGGTCTGGGGTGATAGGGTTTAAGGAAATCTTTAAAGTAAATTAGTTTAAGCTTTGAAGGTAAACATGTGATTTTTAGATGGATAACAGGAAGTATTGCACATAAGTAAGACGGAGTCAAAATCATGGTAAACTTGACAGTTCAAAGTTGTATAAACATGGAATCATAAAAGTATTTCTTTACTAATCATTTCAATAAAAATTATTCTCTTATTAGAACATCAGTATCGAAATCCTTTTCGTAGAAACTATCCTCTCATTAGGACATCATTTTCATAAAATCAAAAATCATTTTAATTGGAGTTTTCTCACAACGCCCGGACAATACGGGTGATAAGCCACGTAAAGTCCCCATAACGGACCGAAGTCCCTCTGGACCTTTAAAGAGTACTCATAATCAACACTTATTGACATTGGCCATTAAAGATGCTGGACTAGGATCGCCCTAGCCTCTTACGCTAAAAAAAATACTGGACCGGCGTCACTCGGCCTCTTACGCCTCCAATCTATAGGAATCCGCAGAAACCATTTTGATCGGAATTCCTATAATATCAAAACCTTTCTTTTAAAAGTTACCAAATCATTTGATGAAAAACACTTCTTGAAAGTGGGACTTCATATTTAAATCCATTTTTAAAAGTCAAGAGACAGAGGTAAATTTTATTCCAAGACAAGTTTATATTCAAGTTTCTTTTGCAGTAAAGTAAGCAGGAATCAAATAAAGAATCAGAATCATGTCATAGGCACAAGTTTTAAAACAATTATAAGGGATCACATGAGGATTTAAAACAAGTTAAGAGCATTTGATTTAAAACAGTAACTAGGGAGTAACAATGGGGAACTAATCATGGTTAAGGTTAACAGTTCAGGGTTAACATCATAAGAATTTTCGAACAAGTTCATAAGGTGATAGTTAACAAGGGTTCAGCAGTTCAGGGATTAAAAAGTATAAGGTACATTCAAGGTTTATATGAGATTGCTGTTTAAGTTTAACATTTAGAATAAAATTTTTTGTTAGATAATAAAACAGTTATAGGGTGTAAAGTAGTTGTAAAAATGTAAAACAATTCATATCTTTAAAAGAAAATACAGGCAAGAGTTACTTGCCTCAAAGTTGCTTCGGCTGCTGAACAGGTGGATCCTACTAACACTGTCACTGACTTTATACTTTCGCCTTTCCTTTATCTCTTACTTCTATTACCTTTGAATCTACACATATATAATACTATTTCAGTATCTCATAAATACTCGACGTTATCTTTAACATCTAACTCAATCTACCCTTTCGTGAGTGTAATCCCTTGACACGTATATTAATAAGGTATAACACATAACAAGTATACATCAATAAGTGTATGACATATAAAAAATCCCTTTAACGTATATTACTAACACCATTCCTAACTGGTACCATTGCCTATACATGGACGATGTGCCAATAATGTCTTAAAAGAATCATTTGTTTTACAAAATTTTGGCAGCATCTCCTCTGTAAATAGGGCTACCCGTCGGAATACAACCGACACAATCCAATACTAGTCCAAACAAGCATATATGTATACCACCAATTACATTCTATCTCAAATTACTAATCATATATCATACAAAACAATAGTTGTTCATAACTTAACATTCAAAACCCCCAATGCCAATAAACTATATAATTCGAAAATTTTCAATAACCAAACAATTTAATTTCCAAACTCCGTCTATTACTAGAATATCTATAATTATCTAACAAGTTATAACGAACTCAAATCATAATTCATATAATTCGAAAATTCTCAACTACTAACACGTAATTTAACATGTCATCATCAAAATGCAAAGCCACTAGTTAAATTTGATATTCATCTAATACATATCACAACTTAACCAAGTCGATTATTACTAATTCAAAAACAACTGAAGCTAATCAAGGATTACAAATCGGAAAATATCATAAAAGTTGACATGCAAGCTCTATCAAAGACCATACAAGCAACTAGATTATGTTACTAATAATAGCAACCCATTACGGGCATAAACCCATCACCGTCTCATCGGATTCATCGCCGGTGACGGCTGAGGTACACGATGGGAGCCTTTTACGGGTCTTTCTCCACCAAAACTCAGCCCTCATCCTCCATTTCATACTATCATCATCAAAATCGACTTGCTTCCACCAAAAATCACACTCCTGACCCTTAAATGCAACACTAGGCCGACATATACATACGAATCGCAGCTATACATATATATATTTTGCACAAAATCAAACAAATAAGCATAATCAAGACTCGTAGTAATCGGGTAATCGAAAATCATGAAAAAACTAAGTCGATTAACATAAACACTTTGCAAACTAGCTAGAGAGAGAAAAGAGCGACCTGGAGAATTCTGGTGCAGAGCAAGTGAGGGAAGAAGAGAGTGCTGATGGGTTTTATAAGAGGCAGGGGCAAAAATGTAATTTCATAATGTTGAGTTTTGATAATTAAATCAATTGCAATTTTATTATTAATGGTAAAATGGTGGGAAAATAATTTTTATATATTTAGAATAAAGAACATGAATTTAGAAGCTCACACATATTTTTAAAATAGTTTTCTGATGCACAAATAATTAAATAAAAATCGTTGAAGATAAATCACTTTAAATAGAAATAAGAGTAGGAAAATCTTTAAAAATACTTTGGGGATCGAATAAAATAAAATTTTATCTTTATAAAGTCTCTGAATATTCAGGAAACATTTTGGAAAAGATTTCATGATTTTTGGACATTCCAATAATTAAATATGGAATTTAGAAGATAAACATTTCTAGGATAAAACAAGTATGAGAAAATGATTTAAAACTACTGGGACTGAAATTCATTACACCACTTATTTTTAGAAAGTCTCTAAAATCACATAGAAGCTACATATAAAATTTCATAATTATTGGTCACACCAATAAGTTTATAAAAATCAAACAGTGCATCAGATAAGCATTTAAAAGTCATAAATTACTTTAATAATTCACATAAGCATGTTCCAGTCAACAAGTAGTCAAACGGGCATACAATATGACCACACTGTTGGGATTCGGGCACACACGCAGCGGAAAAACGTGAAAAATAAATACAAAATAACGAATCCCAAACGCAGGATCCGTGTATAATAAGCGGATGATTATGGAGAATCGGATGTGTACCTTATTAAAGCTTTCCTTATGATGATTATAGAGGTCCAGAAGCGATGAATCACAGCAGCCCTTCACAGAAATCTGCTCTCTATCGGTATTCACACGAACGTCGTATCGTCTAACGATCACCGGAGTTAGGTACTAGCCTGTTTCTGCCTCTTTGTCTCTATCTTTCTCTAGCCTCTCAAATAACGAGAGCTGCTAGAGTTTTATTAAAAATGAAATTATAAAACTGTTAACCCTAAACTATACATCTTTATGTATATATATAGGGGAGAGAGGGACTTGGGCCAAAACCCTATTCTGATTGGACTTCTTAAAACCCATTCAGATTTCGGATTTATATTATTAATAAATTCGAATTCCAATATGTATATAATTAATCAAGTCTCACTTAATTAATTAAATAAATAAATTCAAATTAATAATAATAATAATATTTAAATTCATAATTTAAATAACACTCCGTTTAAACGTTCTTTGTGTGTGACCCTATAGGTTATTATTAAGTTGGCAATAATTTTATTTTCTACTAATAAAATTATAAACAATGAGCGGCATCTAGTAATACATCATTGCTACCCAAGTAATAATAATAATTGGTGATTCAATTAAACCTTTCGTGAGTAATGTACAATGTAATATAATCCCTTTAACCTTATATTATAGATCAAACTCGAGGCATGTAATGTGTCGTCCTCTTCAACGTTTAATCTAGGTTTCCTTGATCAATGAGTAGACTATTAATCAAATCAACATTTGAGCATGGCCATGCATTTTATAGTTTCACTCAATCAAGAGGCCAATAATATCGCTCCTAAAATAGGAGGGTTAAATCCTATATCTATCATTCATATTTCTCATACGATCCATAGCATACCCAATGTACACCTTTATCATTACCCGGTTAAAGATAACTTTGAGTGTAATCAAAGTATATTAATTCTCGTATATAAATATAATGATTTCAAGTCTAAGGATCATTACATCATTATCACAGTAAGAATTTCTTATGACACTTATCAACATGTAGATTCTCACAGCGGGTTTGTCCAGTGTCATGCATTGAGACATGCACTTATGTTCTTGACTCTAATATCACCATACCTATGACCAATGAGATGTGGTCATCAGTCAACAAACATGCTAGTCTTATTGCATTATTATTGTCCTTAAATAATAATACTCGACTAGGGACTTTTAGGAATAAAATACTATTCATATAATCTCATTTTTAAGTCACATACTTAAAGATATATATTACGTATTAATATTCCAAGGACATTTATTATTCTTTCAATTTATGACGTAGTAAATAAAGACATAATAAATATTAATTAAATAATCACATAAAACATAATTCTTAATTGTTTTCAATAAAACATTAAAAGTATTGTCTCTAGGACACCAACACTAACAATCTCCCACTTGTACTAGAGCCAATCTCTCATGTATCTAATACCCATGGAACTAGTATGACCTTCGTGCTTCTGCTGCGACAAAGCCTTGGTCAGTGGATCTGCAATATTCTCATTTGTATGCACTTTACATATATGTATATCCCCTCAATTATTAATCTCTCGAAGAAGATGATATCGTCTGAGTATATGCTTTGTTCGGGAATGAGACCTTGGTTCCTTAGCTTGTGAAATGGCTCCATTATTATCGCAGTATAAATCTATCGGATCTGCGACCGAAGGAACCACACCAAGTCCTGAAATAAAATTCCGAATCCAGACAGCCTCCTTGGCTGCTTCACAGGCAGCAATATACTCAGCCTCCATTGTAGAATCGGCAACCGTCTCTTGCTTTGAACTTTTCCAGCTTACAGCACCTCCATTTAGACAAAATACAAAACCAGACTGAGAGATCGAATCATCATTGTCTGTTTGGAAACTTGCATCAGTGTAACCTTTTACAACCAGATTTTCCTCTCCTCCATATACCAAGAATTGATCTTTAGTCCTCTTCAAGTACTTAAGAATATTCTTGACTGCCGTCCAGTGATCTTCACCTGGATTAGACTGGTATCTGCTCGTCATGCTCAAAGCATACGAGACATCAGGACGAGTACATATCATTGCATACATTATAGAACCAATTGCCGACGCATATGGAACTTTACTCATACGGTCCTTATCATCCAATGACTTAGGACTATTTTCTTTAGAGATCGATATCCCATGAGACATAGGGACAAATCCCCTTTTGGCATTTTGCATCCCAAATCGATGCAAAACTTTATCAATGTATGTACTCTGACTTAGGCCAATCATTCTTCTTGATCTATATCTATAGATCCTGATACCAAATATATAGGTCACATCGCCTAAGTCTTTCATTGAGAAATTTTTACCCAACCAAGTCTTAACAGCCTGTAAAGAAGGAATGTCATTCCCTATTATTAATATGTCATCAACATATAATACTAGGAATGACACATTGCTCCCACTAACCTTCTTGTAAACACATGGTTCATCTTCATTTTGAATAAACCCAAACTCTTTGTCGGTTTCATCAAAACGAATGTTCCATCTCCTCGAGGCTTGTTTCAATCCATAAATGGATCGACGCAACTTACATACCTCTCCAGCATGCTTTGGATCAACAAAACCCTCAGGCTGTGTCATGTACACATCCACATCTTCTTCAAGGCTCCCATTTAAGAAAGCGGTTTTGACATCCATCTGCCAGATTTCATAATCATAGTAAGCAGCTATAGCAAGCAAAATCCTGATGGACTTGACCATAGCCACTGGTGAAAAAGTATCATCATAGTCAATACCATGAATTTGCTTGAAACCTTTTGCCACCAATCGTGCCTTATAGGTCTGTACATTACCATCCATGTCGGTCTTTTTCTTGAAAACCCACTTGCACCTTATAGGTTTTACCTCTTCAGGTGGATCAACCAAAGTCCATACTTGATTAGTATACATGGATTCCATCTCAGATTTCATGGCATCCAAC
The DNA here is from genome assembly GCA_028671895.1 of Oenanthe sinensis. Lineage (NCBI taxonomy): Eukaryota > Viridiplantae > Streptophyta > Magnoliopsida > Apiales > Apiaceae > Oenanthe > Oenanthe sinensis. Next base: position 5,762,114 of record JAPMAC010000231.1, read on the forward strand.
CATCTCTTGGATTCTGGAGTGTTCATAGCGTCTTGGTAGGTGAGAGGCTCATCTTCGTCGATAAGCATCACATCACCATCTTGAGTTAAGAGAAATCCATAATATCTCTCAGGCTCATGGCGAATCCTACTAGACCTACGAACAACCTGTGTTTCTTGAGCAGTGTTGTGTTCTTGTACATCCTGCTCAAGTTCCTCAATTGGTTCAATATTATCTTATGGGCCTCGAACTTCATCGAGATCTATTATCCTCTCACTGTTTTTCTTCGACAACATTTCTCTTTCAAGGAAAACTGCAGTTCGAGCAACAAACACTTTGTTCTCAGAAGGATTATAGAATGAATAACCCTTTGTTTCAATTGGGTATCCCACAAAATTACATTTATCTGATTTAGGTTCTAGCTTGTCAGAAGTTAAACGTTTCACAAACGCTTCACATCCCCATACTTTCATAAATGACATGCTATGACGTTTCTCAGTCCATATCTCATATGGAGTCTTCTGAACCGTTTTAGTAGGAACTCGGTTAAGTGTATAAGCAGCTGTCTCCAGGGCGTAGCCCCAGAAACTAATTGGAAGATCTGCATGACTCATCATCGATCGCACCATGTCCAACAAGGTACGATTTCTCCTATCAGAAACTCCATTCCATTGTGGTGTTCCGGGAGGAGTGAGTTGTGATACAATACCACACTCTTTTAAGAAACTCTTAAATTCATGGCTTAAGTATTCTCCCCCACGATCAGATCGTAGTGTCTTAATACTTCTGCTAGTCTGCTTTTCTACTTCAGCTTTGTATTCCTTGAACTTTTCGAAAGAATCGGATTTGTTCTTCATAAGATACACATATCCGTATCTACTGCAATCATCAGTAAACGTGATAAAGTAATAAAAGCCACCTCTTGCCATAGTACGCATAGGACCACATACATCACTATGTATTAGTTCTAATCGTTCAGTGGCCCTTTCACTTTGTTTAGTAAAAGGAGCTTTAGTCATTTTTCCAAAGAGACAGGGTTCACATGCTTCGTATGATTCAAAATCAAACTTATCCAAGTATCCATCTTGATGTAACTTGGAAATGGCCTAAACGACAGTGCCAAAGGTATGTTTGATTTGAGTCATTAGTCTTAAGTCGTTTGTTATTCACATTATAGATGAGAGTGTCTAAATCAAGAACATATAAACCGTTAAACAAACGTGCAACCCCATAGGTAACATTATTCAAAGAAAAGGAACAACAATTGTTCTGAATTGAAAAAGCAAAACCTTTCTTGTCCAAACAAGAAACCGAAATAATGTTTCTGCAAATTGTAGGCACGTAAAAACAATTCTCAAGTTCTAAAATAAGCCCAGTGGGCAATGATAAATGATAAGTCCCTACAGCCAAAGCAGCAACCTTTGCTCCATTGCCAACTCGTAGGTCGACCTCTCCCTTAGCCAAAGTCCTACTCCTTTGTAATTCCTGCACATTTATACAAATATGAGAAGCACATCCAGTATCCAATACCCATGATGTAGAAGTGGACAGATTTACTTCTATAACATAAATACCTGAATCAGAAGCTTGACCAGCCTTCTTCTTCTTCAGATCCTCCAAATAAGCGTGACAGTTTCTCTTCCAATGACCTGGTTTACCACAGTAGTGACAATCACCCTTTGCAACAGCACCCTTAGGCTTTAAAGCCTGTTTGGGATTAGTCTTTGGCTTGGGAGCAGAATCAGATCCAATCTTCTTCTTTCCCTTCCATTTACCTTTCCCTTTAGCCTTACCTTTCTTGTTCACCATCAATATGGGAGCAGGTTCGGCCTTTTTCATGTTGGTTTCAGCAGTTCGCAACATAGCCAACAATTCAGTAGGTGTTTTGTCTATCTCATTCATATTGTAGTTCATAACAAAATGAGTGTAGTTACTGTTCAAAGATTGTAAGATTAAGTCAATCTGAGCTTCTCGACCAATCGGGAAACCCAAAGTATCAAGATACTCAATATAACCTATCATCTTCAGAACATGTGGTTGAACAGGTTGATTCTCTCCCTGCTTGCAAGCGTACAGTGCTTTGCTCGTGTCAAACCTTTCTTGACGAGCCTGTCCTTCAAACATCCTTTGAAGGTGTTCAATCATCTCATAAGCATCCATATGCTCATGTTGTTTTTGAAGCTCAGCACTCATGGTTGCTAGCATGAGACACGCCACATCAGTCGCATCATCAATATGCTTCTGATAAGCATTTTGTTGAGCGCGAGTTGCATTCTCAGCAGGAGGAGTAGGAGAAGGAATTTCAATGACGTGGAGCTTACGCTCTTGCCTGAGGACAATCCTCAAATTCAAGGGAGTTAGTTCCTGTCAGCTTGTCCTTCTCAAGGGTTGCTCGTACGGAGAAAGTATTTGTATTGTTTGCCATTTAATTATCTACAATGTTAAAGTGCATAAATTTAGTTAGTCTGCAGAATTTTAATTATGTTCAAGTGATTATCATATACATTCATAATATATATCTCCCACTATTTTATTCAAATCAATAGCCCTAACTATTAATTCGGAAAGCATTTCATTAAATCTTTCTAGTGAGTCAAGATCTATATTTCATCCATGTTTCAAGATAGCGTTGGCTAATACACCCAAAACACGACTATTTAGGTAGACCACATTTGTCAACTATATCAAATATAACTCTTGGATAGTTTGGTGGAACAACCCTTTGTACACATTTATCCAATAAATCTCACCAAACTCTATGCCTCTAAACCCACAATCTTATTGTGATGATTTAGTTAAGTTAGACCCAACGTTTAATAAACAAAGTACAATTACTTATCACATTTTCCCATGATTGATAAGAGCACTTTACTTTGGCAAACTCACTCATTCTCAATCTAGATCTTAATGTGTATAAACATTGGAAGGCATCTTTATCAACTTAATATTTATTTAGGGATTTATTATTTAACGATCATGATCCCATCATAAAGAGATTCTCAATTTTTCCTTGATTAAATAATCCATTTCAATATTCGTCAATGGTTTGATTTCCAGATCGTCGGAGAAGTCACAAGTGGTCTCACTTAAAACCCAACTTTCTTACAGATTAAATTAATAATCCGTTGTTGACAAAATCTCCCCATATCAGAAAATTGAAAATTCATATTCAATACCGTGTTTCATAAACACAAGAATCTCATAATCGTTTGTTCAATTTTAATATCTTGAGTCGTTACAGATTTTATCTTGTTTAAACAAGCATGGCATGGGTGTCGTATCTAATACACACATACATGATTAATCTAATTAAAGCATGCATCATTAACTATTCTACACTAACATTCATACATCAATATTTAAAGTGCAGTATGTAAACGTGCTTGGTTATGGCCCCTTTCCTATGTGATCCTTTCGAGCTAATGAAAGGATCAAGGTCAATCTATGGTGATAAAATATAAATACAATTACATGTCTTCATTCTTCTTGTATCCATGGGCGCATGCTCCTCTTCTTGGATCATCCTTCAATCTTAAAGTACATTATATGGAATAATTGAATACAATCTATACTAATGTACTTACATAAGAAATCTCGAGTTACATTCGAGGTTAAACAATTACAAGAATTAATTAAACGACATGCAAGCTGTATTTATAAAACCAAAACCAAAACCATTAATCTAGGGGTCTTAAGGCCATAACCAGCACCATGCTCAAGTACACAAAGAGAATAGGAAAAATTTTGCGGGGTTCGGGGCGGCAGCCCCGGGCGGGGTCCAGGGGCGGCAGCCCCTGGGCGGGGTTCGGGGCGGCAGCCCCGGGCCGGGTCCGGGGGCGGCAGTCCCCGGCTGGGGTCGAGCTGCCAGGTCAGCTCGGAGATTTTTTTTTTCCAGAAGACCAGTCCTATTCAGAAATCATCAATTTCCGAACTACAGATCATATCTGTTGGTCTTTTCCCCACTGCATCTTATACAGTTTCAGAAGCATGTATCATATACATACTGATCATATCCCAGTTAACAAATCATGTCCAACACAATCTGTCCACCAGTTTATATCACCATACAAACTGACCCTCATGCATAACATACAAATCGTAATAAGGCATATTAAAACAGTCATGGCAAATCATTAGCATGCTAGATACACATTAATAACCTGATACACATTATCATCATCTATGTACTCATCATATTAATAACCAGATACACATTAATTAACAGTTTTAATCATACATTAACATGACAGCATGCATATTAAATCTCATACATAGGCAGTATCAACATACATGCATGGCAGATCATATACATACTGGAATATATCGAAAAACTGTTAAACACGTAACCAAATTATCCTATTATACACGTAGCTCTGATACCATTCTTGGGATTCGGGCACACACGCAGCGGAAAAATGTGAAAAATAAATACAAAATAACGAATCCCAAACGCAGGATCCGTGTATAATAAGCGGATGATTATGGAGAATCGGATGTGTACCTTATTAAATCTTTCCTTATGATGATTATAGAGGTCCAGAAGCGATGAATCACAGCAGCCCTTCATAGAAATCTGCTCTCTATCGGTATCCACACGAACGTCGTATCGTCTTACGATCACCGGAGTTAGGTACTAGCCTGTTTCTGCCTCTTTGTCTCTCTCTTTCTCTAGCCTCTCAAATAAAGAGAGCTGCTAGGGTTTTATTAAAAACGAAATTATAAAACTGTTAACCCTAAACTATACATCTTTATGTATATATATAGGGGAGAGAGGGACTTGGGCCAAAACCCTATTCTGATTGGACTTCTTAAACCCATTCAGATTTCGGATTTATATTATTAATAAATTCGAATTCTAATATGTATATAATTAATCAAGTCTCACTTAATTAATTAAATAAATAAATTCGAATTAATAATAATAACAGTATTTAAATTCATAATTTAAATAACACTCCTTTTAAACGTTCTTTGTGTGTGACCCTATAGGTTATTATTACGTTGGCAATAATTTTATTTTCTACTAATAAAATTATAAACAATGAGCGGCATCTAGTAATACATCAATGCTACCCAAGTAATAATAATAATTGGTGATTCAATTAAACCTTTCGTGAGTAATGTACAATGTAATATAATCCCTTTAACCTTATATTATAGATCAAACTCGAGGCATGTAATGTGTCATCCTCTTCAACGTTTAATCCAGGTTTCCTTGATCAATGAGTAGACTATTAATCAAATCAACATTTGAGCATGACCATGCATTTTATATTCTCACTCAATCAAGAGGCCAATAATATCGCTCCTAAAATAGGAGGGTTAAATCCTATATCTATCATTCATATTTCTCATACGATCCATAGCATACCCAATGTACACCTTTATCATTACCCGGTTAAAGATAACTTTGAGTGTAATCAAAGTATATTAATTCTCGTATAGAAATATAATGATTTCAAGTCTAAGGATCATTACATCATTATCACAGTAAGAATTTCTTATGACACTTATCAACATGTAGATTCTCACAGCGGGTCTGTCCAGTGCCATGCATTGAGACATGCACTTATGTTCTTGACTTTAGTATCACCATACCTATGAACAATGAGATGTGGTCATCAGTCAACAAACATGCTAGTCTTATTGCATTATTATTGTCCTTAAATAATAATACTCGACTAGGGACTTTTAGGAATAAAATACTATTCATATAATCTCATTTTTAAGTCACATACTTAAAGATATATATTACGTATTAATATTCCAAGGACATTTATTATTCTTTCAATTTATGACGCAATAAATAAAGACATAATAAATATTAATTAAATAATCACATAAAACATAATTCTTAATTGTTTTCAATAAAACTTTAAAAGTATTGTCTCTAGGACACCAACACTAACACACACATCAAACCTTACATATTTGATCAATAAAATAATATATATCACATTATTTTAATGTATAATTAACACAGTCGTTACATCCCCTTATAAGGATTCTGTCCCCAAAATCAGCCTAAGTAAGCAAGTAGGGATACATTTCGAGCATCTCACTCCCAAGTTCCCAGGTGGATTCCTCAACTCGAGGGTTTCTCCACAAAAGCTTTACAAGCCTAACGGACTTATTTCTTATAACCTTATTCTTACGATCCTGAATCGCTACAGGTTGTTCTACATAGGACAAATCGGGTTGAATCTCTAGGGGTTCATATTCTATTACATGACTCGCATCCGGATTATATCTTCTAAGCATAAACACATGAAAAACATTGTGAATGTATTGCATATGTGGCGGTAGAGCCAACTCATACGCAACTTTCCCAATTTTCTTCAAAACTTCAAAAGGTCCTATATATCTTGGACTCAATTTTCCTTTCTTGCCAAATCTACTAACACCTTTCCACAGAGAAATCTTTAGAAACACTTGATCACCTTCTTCAATACTCATTTCCTTTCTTGATTGATCCGCATACTTCTTTTGTCTATCTTGTGCAGCTAACAACCTTTTCTGAATCAGTTCAATCTTTTTCTTGGTCTATTGCACAAGCTCGGGACCTAAAATTTTACGCTCACCAATTTCATCCCAATACACAGGAGATCTACACTTTCTTCCATATAATGCTTCATACGGAAGCATTCCAATACTGGCATGATAACTGTTATTATATGAAAATTCTACTAACGGTAGAAGCTCGTCCCAACTTCCTTCAAAATCCAAAGCACACAACCTTAACATGTCTTCAATTGTCTGAATTGTTCGTTCACTTTGACCATCTGTCTAAGGATGATATGCAGTACTCATATTTAACTTCGTTCCCAAACAATCTTGAAACTTTCTCCAGAATCTAGAATTAAATCTTGGGTCTCTGTCGGACACAATCGATACAGGAACACCATGTCGCATAACTATTTCCTTCAAGTACAAATGGATCAACTTGTCCAGTGAAAATCTCTCGTTAATCGGTAGAAAATGTGCTGACTTGGTTAATCTATCTATTATCACCTAAATGACATCATGATTCGCCCTTGTCCTTGGTAATCCCACTACAAAGTCCATAGCAAGATGTTCCTACTTCTATTCTGGAATCTATAGTGGTTGCAACAATCCACTTGGTCGTTGATGTTCAGCTTTGACTCTCTGACACGTATAACACTTGTTTACCCACTCTTCTATATCTTTCTTTATATTTGGTCACCAAAAATTTTCTTTCAAGTCCTTATACATCTTGGTGCCTCCCTGATGAATAGAGCATCTTTAGTTATGTGCATCATGCAAAATTTCATTCTTGAGCTCCTGGACATTGGAAATCCAGATTCGTGAGGAATACCTAAAAATTCCTTTATCGTCCATCTGGCTTCTTAACTCTTCTCCAGTCAACTTAGCTTTGTCTTGACTCATCATCTGTTCTTGACATCACTTGATCTTTTCTAACAATTCAGGCTGGAACGTCATTGTATACACCATTTCTCCCACTGATTCAGAATCATATATTTCTATTTCCAATTTCTCAAACTCCTTGATCAATTCCTCAGATGAAACTAGCATTTTTAATCTCTCATTTCTGCTTAAAGCATCCGCTACGACATTCGCCTTGCCTGGATGATAGTTGATAGTGCAATCATAATCTTTAAGTAATTCCAACCATCTTCTTTGTCTCATATTAAGCTCTTTCTGCATAAAAATATATTTCAAACTCTTGTGATCCGTGTAAATCTCACATTTTTTACCATACAAATAATGTCTCCAAATCTTTAAAGCAAAAATAATAGCTGCCAACTCTAAATCACGTGTTGGATACTTCTGTTCATGAATCTTCAATTGTCTGGAAGCATAAGCAATTACCTTCCCATGTTGCATCAAAATACATCATAAGCCTTTGTGTGACGCATCACTGTAGATTACAAAATTCCCTTGATCATCTGATAAAACTAACACTGGTGCAGATACTAACCTTTTCTTCAATTTCTGAAAACTTTCTTCACATTTGTCATTCCAAACAAACTTTTCATTCTTTCTAGTAAGCTTAGTCAATGGGGTGGCTGTTTTAGAGAAATCCTGAACAAACCTAAGATAATAACCAGCTAATCCGAGAAAACTTCTTACCTCAGTAGGTATCTTTAGTCTATCCCAGTTTACTACAGCTTCTATCTTTACTAGATCAACTCGAATTCCTTCACTACTGACGACATGGCCAAGAAATTGTACTTCTTTCAATCAAAACTCACATTTCGAGAACTTAGCATACAACTTTTCTTTTCGCAAGATTTCCAATAAAATTCTAAGGTGTTCTACATGCTCTTCTTCTGTCTTGGAGTATATTAGTATATCATCGATAAACACAATCACGAATTTATCTAAGTACTTCTTGAAAACTCTATTCATAAGATCCATAAAAACGGCCGGGGCGTTGGTTAACCCAAATGGCATCACTAGAAACTCGTAATGGCCATACCTTGTGTGAAATGCTATTTTCGGAATATCTTTAGGCTTGATCTTCAATTGGTGATATCCAGACAGTAAGTCAATCTTCGAGAACCAAGATGATCCTTTAAGTTGGTCAAACAAATCATCTATACTTGGCAATGGATACTTATTCTTGATTGTCAGCTTATTGAGTTCGCGATAGTCAATACACAATCTCATGCTTCCATATTTCTTTTTCAAAAATAAAACTAGCGCTCCCCATGGAGATACACTGGGCGTTATGACCCCCTTTTCCAATAATTCCTGTAATTGAGTTGCCAATTCTTTCATCTCCATTGGTGACATTCTATATGGTACTTTAGAAATCGTTTCGGTTTCTAGCGCCAAATCAATGCTAAATTCAATTTCTCGATCTGGTGGCAATCCGGGTAACTCATCAGGAAAAACATCAGAAAATTCATTTACCATTGGAATCTCCTCCATTGTTGGTGTCTGCTTCTCCACGTCTTTTACATGCACCAAATAGGCCTCACAGCTTTGACGAAGTAACCTTTTAATTTGCATAATATTCAAAAACTTCTTAACTTACTTCTGTCCTTGGAATACAAATTCTTTACTACCCCCAGTTCTCAGTCTTACCTTCTTCGTTTTACATTCAATCTGAGCGTCATAATCAGTCAACCAATCCATTCCTAAGATTACATCAAATTCTCCTAGTTCGAAGGGTATCAGATTGACAAGGAAAAGCTGGCCACTTATCTTAATCTCACAATGAGGACATATTTGACTCACGGGAACTCTATTTTGATCAGCTACTTCTATAATCAAAGTTGACTCTAAAGGATGAATCTCACAATTCAACTTATCAACAAACTTTTTAGAAACAAAAGACTTGGTAGCTCCAGAATCAATTAAAACTTTAGCTTTTACTGAATTTACAGGGAGCGTACCTGCAACCACATCGACTTCTTGAATAGCATCTTTCATTGTCATGTTGAAAGTTCTGGCTCGAGTTTGTGGAGTTGTCGTTGTCTGATATGGAGGTCCTGCTATTCTTAACACATTAGCTGTCTGAGGTTATTCCTTGCATTCCTTCAAAATATGGCCGGTTTTACCGCACTTATAACACTTCACTCCTGGTTTGACATTGGGGCAATCACAAGCATAATGTCCCTTTTTGCTACACCTGAAACAAGTAATGTTCAACCTATTACAAATCCCAATGTGTTTCTTGCCACAGATCTTACAATATGGTAGAGGTGGTTTAGGTGTATTCTGTTGGTTAACATTCTGGAGACGCCTATCTTGATTTCCATTCCCATTCTTCGGTTTTCGAAATCCTTGGTTTCTGTTGGACTGATTGTCAAATCTCTTCTTGAACTTGTTATTAATGTTCCCAGCATCCTAACTTCCTTCTGATATTTCAAACTTCCTTTCCTTTCCAACCTTCTCTCTCTGGGATAGTTTACTTTCACCCTCAATAATCATCGCTTTCTGGACCACTGTGGCATAGTTTTGAAGCTCAAATACTGCCACCTTGCTTCGAATCCAAGATTTCAAACCTTGTTGAAATCTTTTAGCTTTCTTCACTTCCGTATTCACATATTCAGGAACAAACCTTGCTAATTCGGTAAACTTAGCCTCATATTCTGCCACACTCATGTTTTCTTGTTTTAACTCCAAAAATTTGATTTCCAGTTGATCTTGCATATATCTTGGGAGATACTTTTCCAGAAACAGTTCAGTGAATCTTTGCCATGATATTACTCCATCACCTTCCATCAATCTTACAGATTCCCACCAATAATTTGCTTCTGCCCTCAGAAAGTAACTCGCATATTCGGTTTTCTGATCTTCTCCAACTTTAACTAAGGCAAATGTTTTTTCTATCTCTTATAACCAACCTTTGGCCTCTATGGGGTTTACAGTACCTTTGAATTCAGGGGGTTTAACCGCTTGGAAGGATTTGAAAGTTGTCACGGGTTGAACTGGTGGTTGTTGTTGTTGAGTCAAAACAACGGTTTGTTGTTGGAGTATTTGAATAAGTTGAGCCACGGTGGGATCCATCTGGGGTGGATCTTGAGTGGTACGATTTTAAGAAGTATTTGAGGTGGTCTTTTTCTTTGGAGGAATCTTACTATAGGAAAGACAAACAACACCAAAGTCAAGGTGCATGATAAGTCTGAATAAAAGTACAACAATAGTCTGCATAAGGTACAACAACATGCTAATAAAAGTACAAGATGGAAAGCGAAAATAAAGCCTAGTAGGGCAGGCTGGATGAGCTCTAACAGATGTCCCATCTAAACACACTCACAAACACTAACATCTAATCATATCTGTGATCTCGGTCTCGTGCAGCCCTAAGTCCCATCACCAGTCTACAAAGTAGTCCGGTCAGCTGCCTCGCCTCCTCCACTACATCATCTGTAACGGCCCTCGCTGCTATCTGTCTGCGTCCCTCCTCCTCAACAGATCGGATCCTCTCCTCCCACCACACAACAGGATAATCCGGAACTCACAAATCACCTCGAGTGATGACTGACCTAGTGGTCCTAGGAGGAACAGGTGCACTCTCTACCGGTGGATCAGTCAGAACAGGAGGTACAGGAACAGGAGGTACAAGGGTCTCGCTAGCCTCACTCTCCGAACTAGATAGTCAACGGGATCCTGAGAATCCAAAGACTCCGAAGAAGTATCGGAAGGAGGTGGTGGAGGTAGTGTATGAATGTCACGAGCCTGCAATGATATCATAATATATATAGGCTACAAAGGAGATAAAGGTAATCTTAAGTCTAAAATTAAAATTCTAATGTCTACACCACTCTTCGTTACCTATTACTATCTTACTATTACTCTCACATCTTTTATTAAGTGATCTACTCAGTTAACTTAATCCTGGCTTGTTTCAGTGACCAAAACCTGTAGCTTTGATACCAACCTGTGGTGCCCTCCCGACCCGGGGTCTAGATCGGGGAGTCACTAACACTCTATATGCATGCATCCTATATAAAGATAAACAGGGCATATATATATATACACATGACCCCGACTACTACCATGGACCTTTAACAGGTAATGGTATGAAACAAGCACAACTCTACATTCATTAAATTTACATTACCAAAATAAATATCATTACAACTCTCAATCATCTCAAAAGTTGCTTAAATCGAACCATGCTTCTCAAAAGTTGTAGAGGATAGAAAATAAAAGAAAGAGCTACAAAGGATCAACAAGTAACCATGCATAAGGTTATGAACAGTTCTACAGCAAAATAAGTAATTTGAAAATCATTTCTCAAAACCATAATTAGACCTTATTGTCCTTAAAACATCAATCTAGAATTCATTAATAAATCTGGGAATTCTTTATGCATAACTTTCTTCAATACTATTCATTGGTAAAGGCACAAGTAAGGAAAGAGTTCAGTTCAAGGTTTAGCATAAAACTTGTGGTTGTAAAGTTAGGGTAAAACTGATAATGTTCTAAAAAGAATTAATTAAGGGTAAGGTATATAACGATCTGGGGTGATAGGGTTTAAGGAAATCTTTAAAGTAAATTAGTTCAAGCTTTGAAGGTAAACATGTGATTTTTAGATGGATAATAGGAAGTATTGCGCATAAGTAAGACGGAGTCAAAATCATGGTAAACTTGACAGTTCAAAGTTGTATAAACATGGCATCATAAAAGTATTTCTTTACTAATCATTTCAATAAAAATTATTCTCTTATTAGAACAGCAGTATCGAAATCCTTTTCGTACAAACTATCATCTCATTAGGACATCATTTTCAAAAAATCAAAAGTCATTTTGATTGGAGTTTTCTCACAACGCCCGGAAAATACGGGTGATCAGCCACGTAAAGTCCCCATAACGGACCGAAGTCCCTCTAGACCTTTAAAGAGTACTCATAATCAGCACTTATTGACATTGGCCATTAAAGATGTTGGACTAGGACCGCCCTAACCTCTTACGCTAAAAAAAATGCTGGACCGGCGTCACTCGGCCTCTTACGCCTCCAATCTATAGGAATCTGCAGAAACCATTTTGATCGGAATTCCTATAATATCAAAACCTTTCTTTTAAAAGTTACCAAATCATTTGATGAAAAAGACTTCTTGAAAGTCAGACTTCATATTTAAATCCATTTTAAAAAGTCAAGAGACAGAGGTAAATTTTATTCCAAGACAAGTTTATATTCAAGTTTCTTTTGCAGTAAAGTAAGCAGGAATCAAATAAAGAATCAGAATCATTTCATAGGCACAAGTTTTAAAACAATTATAAGGGATAACAAAAGGATTTAAAACAAGTTAAGAGCATTTGATTTAAAACAGTAACTAAGGAGTAGCAATGGGGAACTAATCATGGTTAAGGTTAACAGTTCAGGGTTAACAACATAAGAATTTTCAAACAAGTTCATAAGGTGATAGTTAACAAGGGTTTAGCAGTTCAGGGATTGAAAAGTATAACGTACATTCAAGGTTTATATGGGATTGCAGTTTAAGTTTAACACTTAGAATAAAACATGCTGTAGATAATAAAACAGTTATAGGGTGTAAAGTAGTTGTAAAATTGTAAAACAGTTCATATCTTTAAAAGAGAATACAGGCAAGAGTTGCCTCAAAGTTGCTTCGGCTGCTGAACATGTGGATCCTACTAACACTGTCACTGACTTTCTACTTTCGCCTTTCCTTTATCTCTTACTTCTATTTCCTTTGAATCTACACATATATAATACTATTTCAGTATCTCATAAATACTCGACGTTATCTTTAACGTCTAACTCAATCTACCCTTTCGTGAGTGTAATCCCTTGACACGTATATTAATAAGGTATAACACATAACAAGTATACATCAATAACTGTATGACATATAAACAATCCCCTTAACGTATATTACTAACACCATTACTAACTGGTAGCATTGCCTATACAGGGACGATGTGCCAATAATGTCTTAAAAGAATCGTTTGTTTTAGAAAATTTTGACAGCATCTCCTCTGTAAATAGGGCTACCCGTCGGAATACAACCGACACAATCCAATACTAGTCCAAACAAGCATATATGTATACCACCAATTACATTCTATCTCAAATTACTAATCATATATCATACAAAACAATAGTTGTTCACAACTTAACATTCAAAACCCCCAATGCCAATAAACTATATAATTCGAAAAATTTCAATAACCAAGCAATTTAATTTCCAAACTCCGTCTATTACTAGAATATCTATAATTATCTAACAAGTTATAACGGACTCAAATCATAATTCATATAATTCAAAAATTCTCAACTACTAACATGCAATTTAACATGTCATCATCAAAATGCAAAGTAACTAGTTAAATTCGATATTCATCTAATACATATCACAACTTAACCAAGTCGATTATTACTAATTCAAAAACAACCGAAGCTAATCATGGATTACAAATCAGAAAAATATCATAAAAGTTGACATGCAAGCTCTATCAAAGACCATACAAGCAACTAGATTATGTTACCAATAATAGCAACCCATTACGGGCATAAACCCAATACCGGCTCGTCGAAGTCATCGCCGGTGACGGCTGAGGTATACGGTGGGAGCCCTTTACGGGTCTTTCTCTACCAAAACTCAACCCCCATCCTCCATTTCATACTATCATCATCAAAATCGACTTGTTTCCACCAAAAATCACACTCCCGACCCTTGAATGCAACACTAGCCCGACATATACATACGGATCGCGGCTATACATATATATACTTTGCACAAAATCAAAAAAATAAGCATAATCAAGACTCAGAGTAATCGGGTAATTGAAAATCATGAAAAAAATAAGTCGATTAACATACACACTTTGCAAAGTAGCTAGAGAGAGAAAAGAGCGACCTGGAGAATTCTGGTGCAGAGCAAGTGAGGGAAGAAGAGAGTGCTGATAGGTTTTATAAGAGGCAAGGGCAAAAATGTAATTTCATAATGTTGAGTTTTGATAATTAAATCAATTGCAATTTGATTTTTAATGGTAAAATGGTAGAAAAATAATTAATTTTATAATTGCAATTGTAATTTCATGTTCTTTGATTTTAGAATAAAGAACATGAATTTAGAAGCTCACACATATTTTTAAAATAATTTTCTGATGCACAGATAATTAAATAAAAATCATTGAAAATAAATCACTTTAAATAGAAATAAGAGTAGGAAAATACTTAAAAATACTTTGGGGATCGAATAAAATAAAATTTTATTTTTAAAAAGTCTTTGAATATTCAGGAAACATTTTGAAAAAGATTTCATTATTTTTGGACATTCCAATAATTTAATATGGAATTTAGAAGATAAACATTTCCAGGATAAAAAAGGATTGAGAAAATTATTTAAAAATACTGGGACTAAAATTAATTACACCACTTATTTTTGGAAAGTCTCTAAAATCACAAAGAAGCTACATATAAAATTTTATAATTATTGGTCACACCAAAAAGTTTATAAAAATCAAAGAGTACCTCATATAAGCATTTAAAATTCATAAATCACTTTAATAATTCACATAAGAATGTTCCAGTCAACAAGTAGTCAAACGGGCATACAATATGACCACACATCACACCTTACATATTTGATCAATAAAATAATATGTATCACATTATTTTAATATATAATTAACACAATCGTTACAATTTTTGTCCCTTTTGTCTTAAGGGTCCTTGGGTTAGTACATCATGAGGCATATGTGAACTAGCATGAACAAATCTAGGCATGGGATAAGCTTGCATATAATCATGTATGTTTCTAGATGTTTCATTCCTAGTAGATATATTTTAAAATCCCGAAATCTTACTCTTACAAAAAATTATCCAAAAATCCAATGAATCGATACAAGTTCTCATTATCCAACAACCTACAATCCAAAAATAAAATCTACAACTTAACTATACAAATTCAAATCTAATTATAAACTTTACAACTCCTCAAAGTCAGCAACTCGCACTATTCTCATTAATTTGCCCACCTAACTTGCCGGGAGAAACAAAGAAATATAGACCGGCAGTGAGCGAATTGCTCATGCACGGATATAAAATTATGCAAAGAGTACAAGGGTTAGAACGATGACAATATGAATAAATAAAATATCTGAATAAAAATTGATGAAACAAACTGAAAGAGATAAAAGATACTGGTCATACTTAACTCACAATATAAGCAAATAAAAAGACACGATAGATATTTATCTTACAATCACAACGTACATACTTTTTAATCACAAATATTCTTACTCTTACTCGTACACTTACTAGTCATATATTATAATGATCAAATACTGAAATACAAATTTACTTACTAATATGGGAGACAATCTTACACTTACAGGATGTCCTACATGTCGGTTCTCCAGAATATGTAGTCATCAAAACTTACAGGGGCTTGCATAGAACAAATCAAATGCTACCCAAAATCTTACAGGGACTGACACGGTACAAAACACAATGCTACCTAAATGGCCAAACAAACATACCAATAGTCATGACTCTACGTGTCCCGTAACTCCGGCGACACGCTCATACAATTTAAATACACCGTATAGGTGGTACCAAAACATGAGATTATCCACTCATGACGGAGGTCTTACGAAATCACCCAAATCAATCATATAACTCAAAAAGACTGAAATATCATGCTCAAAATATCACACACGCCAAATATCACAGACTATTACAAATAAAATCAGACTTGACCAGTTCCAAAGAAAGCCAATTAACTCTATAAAGGTGAACTTTAATGACAAATCACAAAACTTGTAGACAATTCCTATACCTTTCTAGAATGGTAGGAGTCGTCAAAAACGGATAAGTAACTAATTCAGAAACAATAAAAATGCGGACTGCCATAACAAAATCAGGCTATGATCACAGTAGTATTTCGATATTTGAGATATCAAAACCACAGAATTTGTCAGTGGAATGTAAACGCAGAGCTCGAAACGACCTTTTTAGAATGACATTACACAAAATTTTAGGATGAATTCTCAATTTATTATGAATTTCTGAAGTTACAGCAGAACAATTCCAATAACCAACCAGATTATACAAACGATAGATTTTAACATACTTACGAACCGAATTTCAGAAAACCTAAAGAACGAAAGTTGTAGATAATTGAAATACCTTTCTAGGTAGTATAAAATCACAGCAATCAGATAAAGAACGAATGAGATACGAATTTTATAAGAATCTGAATGAATACAAACTATACACAATATACGTACGAATTGAATAACAAAACGAGAACAAAGAGAGTGTTACGTATACAAAGATAGTGTAACGAATATATCCGTACCTTAAGAATAAGAGTACAAAAAGAGTGTGTAGAAATATTCGTACCTTAAACCTCCAAATACATGAATGATCTTCTGTAAATATATAGATGTCCTAATCACACGAACCCTAATTTGATACAATAACCCATCTTCTCAAGATTTTTCTTCTTCTTTTTCCCAATCTTCTCCCTCTCCTTCTCCTTCACTTTTTCTTCTATCTTCTCTACGGCTTCCCAACTTTTCTTACATAACTTACAAAACCCTAACCCTTTTTCTTTTTCTTTCTATTCTATTTCTTTTTTTTTTTCTATTTTCTTCTCTTACCCAATAATCTCTAAAATAATACCCTAATTATAAAATATCTATATTCATATTCAAATAATAATATTAGTAATAATTCACTAATATTATTTTTAATATTAAAATAAATAGCTTAATATATTATTAAAAAAATATGGGATGTTACATTCTTCCCTCATAATAGAAATTTCGTCTTCGAAATTAATCTTGCACAACTCTACTTAAAAAAATTGTGATAACGTACATGAACCGTTCCTCTAATCTCGTAAGTAGCTCCATATTGAAGGCCCATTTAACTAGAATCATGGTCTTCGTTGATAACTAACACTATAAGTCTTAAATCGATCGCAACTTGACGATTATCCCGAAAGTGTTCTCTATTCCCATTATGTGTTGTCGGACTCTTTCCATCGCTGCTACTTGGGTAATACGCTAAAATACACGATATCCACAATTAAATCTAACAAGAAGTCTTACGTTAAGTCAAAATTGATGAAGATTTACATGATGTTCTCTTCCATAAAACTAATTTTTCTTGAAAAATTTTCTTGTGGTTGAGTCTTCACGTTTCATCTTACGGTTAAGCATCGTACGAGAAAAAAAAATGATTCTAAAAGATCACAAAAATATATCCAAGAAATACGAACCCAATAATATTCTTAACTAACTAACAAACCTACTGTCTACCCATACTCACAGGTCGAGCCTAAAGGTAAATCTCAATAATCCTGAAACTCTATCTTATAACTATCTAAATCTCACAAGTCGAGCCTAAAGGCAAGTCTACAGAATCATAAAACTCTAGCTCTCATGCCAACTTTAACATTCCCGAACTTATTCACTTACATAAAATTATCCAAAAATCCAATGAATCGATACAAATTCTCAATATCCAATAACTTACAATCCAAAAATAAAAGCTACAACTTAACTATACAAATTCAAATCTAATTATAAACTTTACAACTCCTCAAAGTCAGCAACTTGCACTATTCTCATTAATTAGCCCACCTAACCTGCCGGGAGAAACAAAAAAATATAGACCGGCAGTGATTAAAAGGCTCATATACGGATATAAAATTATGCAAAGAGTATAAGGGTTAGAACGATGACAATATGAACAAATAAAATATCTGAATAAAGAATGATGAAACAAACTGAAAGAGACAAAAGATACTGGTCATACTTAACTCATGATATAAGCAAATAAAAAGATACGATAGATATTTATCTTACAATCATAACGTACATACTTTTTAATCATAAATATTCTTACTCTTACTCGTACACTTACTAGTCATATATTATAATGATCAAATACTGAAATACAAATTTAATTACTGATATGGGAGACAATCTTACACTTACAGGATGTCCTACATTTCGGTTCTCCAGAATATGTAATTATCAAAACTTACAGGGGCTTGCATAGAACAAATCAAATGCCAACCAAAATCTTACAGGGGCTTGCACGGTACAAAACACAATGCTACCCAAATGGCCAAACAAGCATACACAATAGTCATGACTCTACGTGTCCCATAACTCCGGCGACACGCCTATACAATTTAAATACACCGTATAGGTGGCGCCAAAGCATGAGATTATCCACTCATGACGGAGGTCTTACGAAATCTCCCAAATCAATCATATAACTCAAAAAGACTGAAATATCATGCTCAAAATATCACACACGCCAAATATCACAAACTATTACAAAAAAAAAAAAAGACATGACAAGTTCTAAAGAACGCCAATTAACTCTATAAAGGTGAACTTGAATGACAAATCACAAAACACGAAACTTGTAGAAAATTCTTATACCTTTCCAGAATGGTAAGAGTCGTCAAAAACGGATAAGTAATGAATTCAGAAAGAATAAAAATGGGGACTGCCGTAACAGAATCAAGCTATGATCAAAATAGTATTTCGATATTTGAGATATCGAAATCACAGAATTTGTCAGCGGAATGTAAACAAATAACGCAGAGCTCGAAACGAACTTTTCAGAATGACATTACACATAATTTTTGGATGAATTCTCAATTTATTATGAATTTCTGAAGTTACAGCAGAACAATTCCAATAACCAACCAGATTATACAAACGACAGATTTTAACATACTTACGAACCGAATTTCAGAAAACCTAAAGAACGAAAGTTGTAGATAATTGAAATACCTTTCTAGGTAGTATAAAATCACAGCAATCAGATAAAGAACGAATGAGATACGAATTTTATAAGAATCTGAATGAATACAAACTATACACAATATACATACGAATTGAGTAACAAGACGAGAACAAAGAGAGTGTTACGGATACAAAGAGTGTGTAACGAATATATCCGTACCTTAAGAATATGAGTACAAAAAGGGTATATAGAAATATCTGTACCTTAAATCTCCAAATACATGAATGATCTTCTGTAAAAATATAGATGTGCTTATCACACGAACCCTAATTTGATACAATAATCCATCTTCTCAAGATTTTTCTTCTTCTCTTTCTCAATCTTCTCCCTCTGCTTCTCTTTTTCTTTATATTCTATCTTCTCTACGACTTCCCAACTTTTCTTACGTAACTTACAAAACCCTAACCCTTTTTCTTTTTCTTTCTATCCTATTTCTTTCTTTTTCTATTTTCTTCTCTTAACCAATAATCTCTAAAATAATATTCTAATTATAAAATATCTATATTCATATTCAAATAATAATATTAGTAATAATTCACTAATATTATTCTAAATATTAAATTAAATAGCTTAATATATTATTAAAAAATACGGGATGTTACATTCTTCCCTCCTAATAAAAATTTCGTCCTCGAAATTAATCTTGCACAACTCTACTAAAAAAAATTGTGATAAAGTACACGAACAGTTCCTCTAATCTCGTAAGTAGCTCCATATTGAAGGCGCTTTTACCTAGAATCATGGTCTTCGTTGATAACTAACACTAAAAGTCTTAAATCGATCGCAACTTGACGATTATCCCGAAAGTGTTCTCTATTCCCATTACGTGTTGTCGGCCTCTTTCCATCACTGCTACTTGGGTAATACGCTAAAATACACGATATCCACAATTAAATCTAACAAGAAGTCTTACGTTAAGTCAAAATTGATGAAGATTTACTTGATCTTCTCTTCCATAAAACTAGTTTTTCTTGAAAAATTTTCTTGTGGTTGAGACTTCACGTTTCATCTTACGGTTAAGCATCGCACGAGAAAAAAAAAGATTCTAAACGATCTCAAAAATATATCTAAGAAATACGAACCCAATAATATTCTTAACTAACTAATAAACCTGCTGTCTACCCATACTCACAGGTCGAGCCTAAAGGTAAATCTCAATAATCCTGAAACTCTATCTTATAACTATCTAAATCTCACAAGTCGAGCCTAAAGGCAAGTCTACAGAATCATAAAACTCTAGTTCTGATGCCAACTTTAACATTCCCAAACTTATTCACTTACATAAAATTATCCAAAAATCCAATGAATCGATACAAGTTCTCAATATTCAACAACTTACAATCCAAAAATAAAAGCTATAACTTAACTATACAAATTCAAATCTAATTATAAACTTTACAACTCCTCAAAGTCAGCAACTCGCACTATTCCCATTAATTAGCCCACCTAACCTGCCGGGAGAAACAAAGAAATATAGACCGGCACTGACTGAAAGGATCATATACAAATATAAAATTATGCAAAGAGTACAAGGGTTAGAACAAGGACAATATGAATAAATAAAATATCTGAATAAAGAATGATGAAACAAACTGAAAGAGATAAAAGATATTGGTCATACTTAACTCACGATATAAGCAAATAAAAAGATACGATAGATATTTATCTTACAATCACAACGTACATACTTTTTAATCACAAATATTCTTACTCTTACTCGTACACTTACTAGTTATATATTATAATGATCAAATACTGAAATACAAATTTACTTACTGATATGGGAGACAATCTTACACTTACAGGATGTCCTACATTTCGGTTCTCCAGAATATGTAGTCATCAAAACTTACAGGGGCTTGCATAGAACAAATCAAATGCTATCCAAAATCTTACAGGGGCTTGCATGGTACAAAACACAATGCTACCCAAATGGCCAAACAAACATACACAATAGTCATGACTCTACGTGTCCCATAACTCCGGCGATACGCCCATACAATTTAAATACACCGTATAGGTGGTGCCAAATCATGAGATTATCCACTCATGACGGAGGTCTTACGAAATCTCCCAAATCAATCATATAACTCAAAATGACTAAAATATCATGCTCAAAATATCACACACGCCAAATATCACAGACTATTACAAATAAAATAAGACCTGACCAGTTCCAAAGAAAGCTAATTAACTCTATAAAGGTGAACTTGAATGACAAATCACAAAACACGAAACTTGCAGACAATTCCTATACCTTTTCCAAAATGGTAAGAGTCGTCAAAAACGGATAAGTAACGAATTCAGAAACAATAAAAATGCGGACTGCCATAACATAATCAGGCTATGATCACAGTAGTATTTCGATATATGAGATATCGAAATCACAGAATTTGTCAGCGGAATGTAAACAAAGAACGAAGAGCTCGAAACGAATTTTTCAGAATGACATTACACATAATTTTTGGATGAATTCTCAATTTATTATGAATTTCTGAAGTTACAGCAGAATAATTCCAATAACCAACCAGATTATACAAATAGCAGATTTTAACATACTTACGAACCGAATTTCAGAAAACATAAAGAACGAAAGTTGTAGGTAATTGAAATACCTTTTTAGGTAGTGTAAAATCACAGCAATCAGATAAAGAACGAATGAGATACGAATTTTATAAGAATAGGAATGAATACAAACTATACACAATATACATACGAATTGAATAACAAAACGAGAACAAATAGAGTGTTACGAATACAAAGAGAGTGTAACGAATATATTTGTACCTTAAGAATACGAGTACAAAAAGAGTGTGTAGAAATATAAGTACCTTAAACCTCCAAATACAAGAATGATCTTCTGTAAAAATATAGATGTCCTCATCACACGAACCCTAATTTGATACAATAACCCATCTTCTCAAGATTTTTCTTCTTCTCCTTCTCAATCTTCTCCCTCTCCTTCTCTTTTTTTTTCTCTTCTATCTTCTCTACGGCTTCCCAACTTTTCTTACGTAACTTACAAAACCCTAACCCTTTTTCTTTTTCTTTCTATTCTATTTCTTTTTTTTTCTATTTTCTTCTATTAACCAATAATCTCTAAAATAATATCCTAATTATAAAATATCTATATTCATATTCAAATAATAATATTAGTAATAATTTACTAATATTATTCTTAATATTAAATTAAATAGCTTAATATATTATTAAAAAAATACGGGATGTTATATCCTAGGAGTATATTTGTTACATCTAGCATATTCATGATTCTTTATATGGGAAATATGGTAATAATCAAATCTCTAGAATTAGCATTTGCATTGTATTTCGAATTATTACTTCTAACATGAGCATTTGAAGTACTAGGGTAAGCATGATGACTCATATTAGTATGATGACTCGATCTAGCTTGATAACTCGCATTCCTAGGCATAGGGGCATTTATGTCACGAGTTTGATCATAATAGTTAGGATTATGAGTCATAATGCCTTTTCTTGGTCCATAGGGAATTGGTTCTTGATGATACCAAAACCTTGGTTGATTTTGAACATCCACTTTGGAATCATTCTTCTTTTGAGATATTTTCTTTCTATTTCTATTTTTAGAATTTGATCATTTAGGAACCCATTTGTACTTCCCTTTAAATTCACCTTCTTTAGCTTTGCAATATAGACGAATATGTCCATTTACATTGCAATATGTACACTTAGGTATAGGTGATTTAAGTGGAGTACTAATCGGAGGGTTAGGTTTATGATCTTCCTTTTTAGTAGGAGATTTGTGTTCATAACCCAAACCTTCATTATTAAATGATTCCCGAGAGCTAAACACCATTCTTTCCAAAATGGCATTACTCTTAGTGAATTATTTCAAAGTGGATTTGAGATCTTCCTTTTCTTTAATCAAGATATTAATCTTGTTATTAGGAATGTCTCTTTATCCATAATTTGAGATAAGAGCCTTTGGTTTTCATCTTTAAGCCTTTGACTTTCCAAATTCATCATTTCTAAATCCGAAACAAGTTTTTAAAAACTGTTTGATTCGATATCAAACTTAATTTTCAGTTTAGCAAATTTTCTATCTTTTTCGGATAGTTGGATTTGGTAGTCAAGATTTTGTTCTATCATGGCTTGATGAAGCTCTTCCTCTACATCTCCCGTGAGGGATTGTTCGAGGTCTTTTATACGTTTTCATTTTATCAAATTCTCTTGAATCAAAGATTCATTTTGAATTTTCAAATTTAATAGTTCAACATGGAGCTCTTGATTGCATTCGTTAAAAAGAATCTTGTCATTCTCAATCTCTTCGGCTTGCATAATCAGAGACACATTTTCGACTTCAAGAGTACGAATTTGGTCATCCTTTCAGTTTGTCTCGATTTTCAATCTTTCATTTTGAGAGAGAATATTGGTAACGTATTCCATGTCTTTAACATGTACGTCGGTCAAACTAGTGACCTCTTTTTAAAGTTCGAGACACAAATCCTCATATTTATCTTTTTTGGACTTTGTCTTAACATAACTTCGATTCAATTCATCATAACCAATTTTCAAATATTTGACAAAGTTTGTAAGCTCAGAAAGATCCATACTATAATGATCTACTCTAGACAAGCTAACATCACTACTATCATATGATGAAATCAAGATTGGTTTAGATGTTACCTATTGCAGAGACGTGTAGCCTTCCGTTGGAGTAGATTCATCTCCGATTGCCATCAAAGAAAGGTTTACAATTTCCTCATTTTGTTCAGGATCTTCCTCATCCACGCTTAGATCCCATCCACTATCTGCTACAAGGAAATCCTCTTAGACAAATTTGGACATTCCCTTTTAAAATGACCCGCTTGTTTACATTCAAAGCAAACAATCTCGGTCTCTTCAGGAACTGCCTCTTTAGGCTTAGGTGCATAATTACTCATAAATTTCGAGTTATTGTAAGCATTGTTTGCTTGTAATTGTTGCACACCTTTGCCTTTAACATAGCTCGTAGTAGGAAAGTTGCTCTTATAATTCGGCCTATCCTTAGAGTTAAAAACTCGTTGTTAGTTACCCGATTTAAGGAAGCCCTTTCCGTATCTTTGAGCTTTGCTTTGTAAAACGCGACGGAGTTATCTGGATAATAAAGCAATTTCATGCTCATTAAGATTTTCTAACTCTTCGTTCAAATTGTCGTCATTTTCATCTTCATCGATAAGTATTGCCTTTAAGGCCATACTCTTTCTCTTCTGTTCAACTTTAAGAAGAGGTTTATCCAGAGCATTATCTTCTTCATATGCACGAAGGTTGCCGAATAAACTATCGATGGTATATGTATTTCTTTTATAGTGGTAACTTTAACTTTCCAACTCGGAGGTAAGGCTTTTAAAACCCTTCGATTTTTTCTCATTAATATAGTATACCATTCCGAGTTGAGTAAGTTCATTGATAATACGAGTAAATCTTGTTTCCATATCGATGATGGTTTCACCCTTGAGGAGTTTAAAGTTCTCGTATTCTTGGATCAACGTATCCATCCGAGAGTCTTTAATATCCATGGTCCCTCGTAGGTGATAACCAATTTGTTCCACATATCTTATGCAGACTTGCAGTTATTAACACATTTGTATTCTTTTTCTGCAAGTGCACTAGTTAAGACCATTTTTGCGTTAGCGGCTATGTTCATTAACTCTTCCTCTTCACGGGTGTATTAACTGACTTTCTTTTCGATGACTATTTCGTCAACTACTTTTATCGGAACTACAACACCGTCTTCGATAGCCATCCACACTTTGACACGGGATTTATCATAAATTCTAAATCTTGTTTTTCAAGTAGCAAAGTTGGTGCCATCGAATAGAGGGGGTCTCGAACTCGAGAGACCTTCACCACAACCAATGGTATTCAAATACGCCATAAAGATCTACTCTTTGTTGCGTACGTAGGCACTGAAAAAGGCCACGGAACACAATTAAGAACACTACTTTGATACCAACTGTTAGGCCCGAAATGGAGGGTGTAAGCTAGAAGGGGAGGTTGAATAGCTTAATACCGTTTTAAAAATTGAGCTTGGCATTTTAAAATTTTATTTTCTCTTTTTAAAATATTACTAGTCAACTAGTAATATAAGTGCGGAAAATAAAAATAGAGAAAATAAATAGAGTACACAATAGGGAACTTATATCCTGGTTTGCGATAGCGCAATCCCCTAACGGATCCGCTCACCCCTAGTCCAGTCCCCGAGTCCCTGCCTGAACTCGAGATTTTGCACTATAAAAAGATGTACTCCTTATAGTGACGGAGAAGCCTTTTACAACACTTAGTATTTATCTTGGATCTTAACTACCCGTTAACCCCTCAAAATACAAAGCAAAACCTACTTGATTTATTTTAGAGCGTAACTCCCCGTTACCTCCTCACAATCAAAGTAGAACCCCTACAAGCTGGTCTTAGAGCGTAACTCCCCGTTACCTCTTCACAAGCAAGTAGTAACCCATGAGCTGGTCTTATAGCGTAACTTCCTGTTACCTCTTCACAGGCACGTAGTATCCCTTACGATATTATCTTGGAGCATAACTTCCCATTTACCTCCCCAAAGATACGTAAAAATCCTTGCGTAGACTATGTTCCTCTACAAAAATGTAAGTCTTCGATCTGGGTCATAGGTCTTGGGTCTTTCCTTTTCCTCACGGTGCAGAGACACCCAACTCCCCGTCGGCGTGTCTAGGACTTGGGTCTTAGAACAAGGATCACCTCACTAACAAAGTCTAGACAACAAGTACTATGACTTTAATATCCCTGTTTCAGAAAGAAAGGTGGTGGACTAGTATTTTACAGTACTAGACCAAGGTGACAAACAAATATATATAAAATAGCCGAAGCAACAATATATATAAATGTGAGTCGGGGTAAGTAACTTAGAGACAATGACGAACCACTCGAAAGGGCAAGTCACTTAGTCAAAAGGACGAACCACACATTGTGTGCTAACGTGTATGCAATAAATTAAGTGTGTATCCTAAAGTAAGGTGCGGAAATTAAAGCGCATGAATGCACGAAATTAAATGCGTATACTAAAGTAAATTGCAATATGTAAAGCGTATGAATGCAATGTGAGTGTTTAAAGTAAATATGCTAAAGTAAAGTGCGATATGTAAAGCGTATGAATGCAATGCAATAACGTAAAGTAAATATATATATATATATATATAATATAGGATATAAAAGGTCAAGATATAGACCAAATATATATTGACTTGAATGTATTCAAGTTCATTTTCTAACTACTTTGTTTGTAAGGCCTTAACTCCACTACTAAACTATGGCTTAAAACAATCACAAAACAAACTCACAAGTATGACTCGGAATGTGAGTTAGTTTCTTACACTTTATAAATCAAGGAGTATTTATGTTTATGTCGTACCTCGACTTATACACAAAAACTCAACTCAAAATTAAAGTGAGTTACCTTACAAATATTCGAGGAGTCTTTAGCTTATATCTCTATATGAGATTTATACTAATCGACTCAAACTCATAATAATAGCTTGGTTTAGATAATAAAACTCAACAAGGAAGCCTTTTACTTATGTCGTATATATCGACTTATACAAAGTAGCTTCGACTCAGAATTAAAGTAAATAGATGTTGTATTTAATCCCTAAATAAATTAAGGATATTAACAACCAACTAAGGAGAAAGAAAAACTACTAACTCACTTAGTTTAGTTCACTCTTTATATATACGAGAAAAGAAGAGAAAATTAAAACTATTCTATATATAAATCGCAAACAAGACCAACTATATATATATATATATATACTAAAAATCGAAACAATCAAGATATATATATATATATAGTATAGCCGAATATTATATATATAATATAGATAAGAAATAACTAACTTATGATCCTTGTGCTCTATAGTGAGAGACAACAATATTTCTTACGAAATAAAGGGATACGAGTTAGGATCTTGTACAAGAGTTTGTATATACACTTAAAAATCAAGCAAGCAAGGTGTATACACTACTAAACATGTACCAACTGATATTATATATATATATATATATATATATATATATATATATATATATTATAACTAACTAACTTATAATCCTTGATATCTAGGAAGAAATCAAGAGAAAAAACTGGTTTGAAGCCTAAAATACATAAAAAGGGTCGCCGGAAAAAGTCACTGAAAAATGGCCGGAATAACAACTTTTGGTACAACTTTTGGGGCAACAAGACAAGTCTAGGGGCTGCTAAGATATGGTAAGTGGGTAGCCAAAAGATACTTGTGTGATGTGTGTGTTATATGAGCATGTAAATGTGTTTATAAGCTTGATAGGGGTTAGATCTATGAAAGAACTAAGCTTATAACTCAAGAACTCTAACAGATGAAATATTTATGGACTAGAGAACTTCTTGGAGAGAAAAATGCAGTATTTACTTGGCTCAAATGGCTTAAAGAAAAGTGTGGGGATTGGGGGTATTTAAAGAGAAAAATTAGGGTTTTGGGTATGGGATGAGGGGACAAAATTTCCTTAAAATAAGGGAAATGTACACAATTTGAATTTTGTGTTCCCTCATCAGTACTAGCCCACTTGCAAGCATAGAAAAACATGCAAACACTATTCAGTTAAATAATAAAGCTAATAAATGCGAAATTGAACGATACAATGATGAATATGACGTTTTTCAAAACATGCTCCAAAAATTATGCAAATTTGGTAACCATCTGGAAATATTACAAGTAGGTCATGGTCAAAATTCTACTCAATTTTGAATTGACCTTCATTGACTTTTAATTAACCGAACAATCAATTACGTATCGAAAGTACAGGCCAAAAATAAAAGTCATCCAAAAATTATGAAAAAAATCCTAAATTATTTTTAAATATTATAGTAACATTCCCCAAGTTTCAAGTCAATCGGACATGTGTAACTATTATTTCGAGTAAAGGATCATTTCGTTGTGCCTAAAGCCCGAAACAATATTCGATAGCCATTTATCGGAACTTGTCAACGTTTGGACTAAAGTTTTGACTTGAAATATATTCAAAAGATAATATTCCTAAAATAATAATGACTATGAAGTCCAAGAAATATTTATGCTTGAATTAAAATGCATTTTATCCGAATGAATAAGACGGTTAGGGACTACTAGGATAAAATATACATTTTACATTTAGGCAGAACTATGTTGAAGATAAATTGAACAAATATATTTAGAAAATATATTCAAAATATGTTCCCTTGAAAACTTTTAAAATAAACACTCTTTTAATTTAATAAAGCATTTTCAGTCTTGTAAAAGCAGTGTAAAAAATATAGTATTTATTCATCTTCAGTCCTTACCTCAAAATATCACATATGTAAATTAGATTTGATTTTATCATTTGATAAATCTTATCTAATTATATGTCGAGAGAAAATCATTTTGTTTCATTTATAAAATAGTTTGACCAAGTTTGACTTTCCACTCGTTGACTGTCACTTCGAATAACCTAAGGGAGGATTATTATGTTAATTAAAAACTTCCTAACCCTAATTTAATTTACACTTAGCTTTAAAACAAAATTAATCAAAACCTATAGAAAAGGTTGTATATGACAATATCAATTGAATTCAAAGTTTTATTATGATGATAATGATAATTTAGCATGGGGGAATACAAATGATAATAATATGAGAGCAAATCAGTAGAGGAATGGGGAATTTGAAGTAGTCGGGGTTCAAAATTTTACCAATGTGAAAAAAATTCTCTTTTTCAAAAAAATTGTAGACTTATCATGAACCCATAAAATTTTAACTTGTGGTCGAATGCTTAAAATATTCTACATGTATTTCACACTTCTATGCAAAATAATAAGATATATTTTGTCTTTAATTTTTAGATAGCTGATAATATTTTGTAGTTTCATTGTGTGAAAATTGTTAACCAAACAATCAGTAAATATTCAAAAATAAAGGTAAAATTAAAAAATTAGGATAAATATATAAAAAAATATAATGTATACACTAAAGAGGTGAGAGTGTGGGATAGTGGCTATTTATAGTTTTTCAAATGTCATAATATTTTGGAAAATGGAAATATAAGTCATTATTCATATTTTCTATTTTTTCATTGCATATGAATATATATATATAAAGATTTTAGTTAAAAAGAAGAGTAAAATCGATTTTAATTATAATTTCAATTATGTGTAAAGAACTCAAACTAGAGCGAGTGTTTGAGGCGAATATTCCAAAATTAAATCATTTTATTCAAAATTATTTTTTAATGATTATATTTAAAATAATTTTGTTTGGTTTCCAAATGTATAAAATATAGTTTGGTGTTTAGAAAGAGTTTTTTTCCTATTACTTTGGAATTTTGAATTTTTAATTATAAAGGTTTAGATTATCTAAAATATTATATTATATTTATTCATCTTAAAATGTCCTTTATCTTTTTTCTAATAACGAAATATATAGTCACAATGTATATTTTTTAATCTCTAAAATTATCCTTTTTATAGTAATAAGTTGTTTTTGTTTGTAATTACATAACATTAAATATAGTTAAAAAATCATATAATTTTACTATACCTTAAAACTTGAATATAAGAAAATATAATAATATAAACAAAAAACGGCATAAACGGTAATGTTTAGATTTAATATTTCCTGTGAATTTTAGGTTCAAATTATCAAACTGTTACTAATCTTAGTATTAGAAGAAGTTTGGAGACGGCTACAAATAATTTGGACTCTCAATCCTAAAGGATCGACATCTTGTAATATACTCCCTCCGTCCCATTTGATTTTTAATATTTTAAGAGATTGTCCGACACGCATTTTAAGATGCCTATAAAATATAGTTCCATAACTTATTTTTAAATTATATTTTTTCTAAATACAAATTTAAACATTCAATATTTATTCAAAACCAGAAAAATGTAAAAATAAGTTATGTAACTATATTTTATATGCACCTTAAACTGCGTGTCGAACATTCTCTCAGAAATGTTAAGAATCAAAAGGGACGGAATGTATAATTAAATAATGAAAAATTAACAACCTTGTGACTAGCTGTACAACCTACTAAAAAACTCTTAAATATGGCAACTATATCACTGATTAAAAACAAATCACATTAACTCCATATTTCTACACTCCCTCCTTCAAGTGAACTATGGGACAATGTCACGGTCATAACTTGGAACAAATAAAACTATGTTCTTGTCCTGATAAAGATTTCATGAGCAGATCAGCAAGTTAAATAGTGGACTTTACATGAAAGGTAGAAATAAAACCAGCATCCACATTTTCCCTCACATAATAATAATCTAATTTAAGATGCTTGTCTTTCTCATGATATGCTTGATTTTGAGTAATGTATTCGGGACCTTAGTTATCACAGAATAACGTAATAGGTTCTTGAACATCTTGGTTTAAATGTTCAAATATCCATGCTACCCATGCTAGTTCACTTGTTGTCTAAGACACGCTTCTCAATTCAGATTCACAAGTGAGTTTTGATACCACCTTTTGTTTCTTTGTCTTCCACGATATTAAAGCAGATCCTAAAAATACATAGAATCCTGTCAATAGCCTTCTACTATCCATACAGTTTCCCCAATATGCATCACTGTAGCCTTACACTATGTTTATCTACTGTCCTTTTCAAGTATCTCACTACATGAAGTGCAACATCCATATTAGAACAACTTAAATACTTGACGAGTTGTTTCACGGAATAACACAAATTTGTTCTTGTCAAATTCAAGTGCAACAGTCTTCCAATCAACCATCTATAACTCTCTGCATTTTCTAGCATTTCACCTTGTTTATCTTAGAGTTTTACACCCTTTGGAATTGGAAAATTAGTTGCATTGCATCCTTCCATTCCAACAACCCTTACAATATCTATTGCATATTTTCTTTAGTTTAATATTGTTCCTTTATTTCCTCTTGCAACTTCTATCAAAAGAAAATACCTTAATCCTCCCAAATCTTTGATATTAAAGGCTTCATCTAATTAAATGAAGTTTAATATCCAATATGCTTTCTTCATCATCACCACGGATTATCAAGTCATCAACATACACCAATATGATGCAACACCTCCCATTTTTCTCCCTGATAAACATAGAATTCTCTCTATGACATTGTCTAAAATTATGCTTGAGAAGAAACCTTTTTAATTCAACATTCCATTTGCCTTGATGCTTGCTTCAATCTATAAAAAATCTTCTTTAATTTAAGAATCTTTCCTGCTGGGACTACTTGATAACCTTGCGGAACCTTGATATATACATCTTCTTCAAGAGTTCCATGTAAAAATGCATTATTGATGTCTAATTGATGCAAATTCCAGTTCTTTCGTGATGTTAATGCAATTAAAGTTTTCACAATAGCGAACTTAGCAATAGGTGAAAATGCTGCCTTATAATCCTTTTCTTTGACTTGTTTATCTCCTCTCACAACTAACTTTGCTTTCAATCTCTCAACGGTTCCATTTGGGTGGAATTTTATGTTATATACCCGCTTGGTGTCAATAGCTTTGTTCCCCGGGGGTAAATCAATTACTTTCCATGTTTGATTCTTGTCTATAGCATTTAACTCTTTTTCCATTACTGCTACACAATCCTTTTTCTATAGCATTTAAGAAACACAGTCTTCAAGGAGAAGAACAAGACAGACTTTTCCAGAAAAAGGTAAAGACCTAAGAAGACTGTGAAAGAAGCTACATTCTATTTTAGTGCAAACATTGTAAAATGTAATTTATATTTTTATCAGTTGATAGAAAATAAAAGTAGAAAATGAACTGCTATATATAGTTTAGTAGTTCCTTGTAACAAAGGTAGAAGCTATAGAACAAGAACACAAGAAAAACACAGTAAAAGATATGAATTATTTGTACTTCTTTTCTGTGTTCATTTTACTTTTGTAAGCAGCTTGGTTCGAAGACCAAGGTTAATTGAAAGCAAAAATATTCACTAGTGGAAAACAAATCCACTAGTAATTTTAAAAGAATTGTTTTCAAGTTTTTAAGTTTAATTGTTCTTTCTTTGTTTTAAACATTTCAAACACTCAAACACTATTATATGAAAACTTATCAATCCGCAAGAATTTAATAAAATTCTTAAATTTATATTCAACCCCCCTTCAACAAACTTGTTGTTTAAGTACTAAGGGTAAATAACAATTGGTATCAGAGCTTAGCTTTCAATATACAAAAAGTTAAGATCCAATTACATCAATAATGGGTCAAAAATACATAGGGGTGAAGATTCCAGTTCTTGAAAAAGATGAGTACTTTCCCTATAAGGTCAAAATGCACTTGCATCTGCTATCCATTGATCCCTCCTATGTTCACTGCATAGAGAAATGTCCACATATACCTATGAAAATAGTTAGAAGTATCAATATAGATGATACTCAAGCACCAGACAAACTTATTCCAAAGCCTGTGACTGAATACACAGATGAGGATGAAAAGGAAGTGCACAAGGATAAGAAGGCCTTAAACATTCTGTTTAATGGTCTTGACAAGGATATGTTTGACAATGTTATCAACTGCACAACCTCTAAAGAAGTCTGGGATACTCTTCAAACTCTATGTGAAGGCACTGAGCAAGTAAGGAAGAACAAGATGCAATTCTTGATTAAAAAATATGAGGCCTTTCACTTTAATTGTGGTGAAGCAATTAATACATATATAGTAGGTTTCAAAAGCTTTTGAATGAGCTAAAACTATATGGAAGAGTATATGCTGTTGAGGATACCAATCTCAAGTTCTTGAGGTCATTACCAAAGGAATGGAAACAAATGACTTTGTCCATTAGATAGTCTCCTGACTTCAAAGAGTACTCTCTTGATAAGTTGTATGGAATTCTGAAAACCTATGAGCTGGAACTACAACAAGATGAAGAGATTGAGAAAAGTCAAAGGAAGGAAAAGTCTGTGGTCTTGGTGGTAAAGGATAAAAAAGTTACAGAGCCCTGTGCATATGTTGTTGTTCAAGAAGGAAGAAAAAGTTCTCATGAAAAAGCTGCAAGTGGATATAAACATAATGAATCTTCAACTAACAAAAGGAAAGAACTAGTTGAGGATGGCGAGTCATATAACAAGGAAAAAATTCATGAAATAGATGAATACTTAGCTTTTCTATCAAGAAAATTTTCAAAACACAAATTCAAAAGAAATCCAATGCAAAGGCCTGGATCCCAGTTCAGGAAAGAGAGTCAACAAAACAAGAATCTTGTTGACAGAACTCAATTCAAATATTTCAACTGTGGATTAGCTGGTCACTTTTCCACTGAATGCAGAAAGCCAAAAATGGAAAAGAAATTAAAGTTCAGTGATGGTATTGATTACAAGAAAAAGTACTTTGATTTTCTCAAACAAAAAGAAAAGGCTTTTGTAACAGAAAAAAAAGGACTAGGCTGCTGAGGATGATTCTGAAAAGGAAGAGTACATCAATCTTGCACTTATGACTAACCATGATGATCAAGAAGCTAGTTCCTTTAGCAATCAGGTAATCTCTACATATCTATATGAGTTATCTAAAGATGAATGCGATACTAGAATTACTAAAATGTATAATGAATTGTATAATTTGCATGTCACTCTTATGTCCTTAAATAAAGAAAACACTAGACTCAAAAACATCGTGGAATCTCTAACTGAAAGGAATATACACTTAGAGAGTGAGCTAGTGTAAATGGATAGACTCAAGGTAGAGAACAAAGATGCTAGAGATGAATTAGTTGTGTGTAAAAAGGAAATAAAAACTTTGAAAGTAAAATTAGAAGAACTAAAAATCATTGACAAATGGAACAGGTCTAGTAAAGCTAGCAAAAAGATGAATGACATTCATGGATCTAACTCTTTCACCATGTTGTCTGAAACTCTTGAGAAATTAGTTATTGATGAAAATCAATCATTGAATAAGGTGAAGGGTTTCGGGAATGAAAATGCAGCGGATATAACGTAAAAAAATAAAAAAATGAAACCCTATCACAGAATCCATTTATAACTTTGGATGATTATGGTGAAGAAGTCTGTACCTTAACAAAGCTTTCTGTATGATGTTTAATGGTGGTCCAGCAAAATGAATCACAGCAGCCCTTTGTTGCAAAGATATGCTCTCCAAAGAAGTCTACACGAACGCCCGATCGTCCTACGATCAATGGAGTCGGTATTAGCCGAATTGCTTGCCTCTTCCCTAAAATTCCACACCTAGAGGGGGTGAATAGGTGTTATGGCTAACTATATCCAATTTTTATGTATTATCAATTATTTATCAGAATGCCTGACAGCGTGCTGTTAAGGTTAATTAATTGTTATCAGTATGCTGACAGTGAGTATATAAAGCAGAAAACAATTAACAGCATGTAAAGCACACACAAGAATTTTAGCCAGGTTCGACCCCTAACCCTATTGGTCTACGTCCTGGTCCCCTACCAAAACTGGTAAGAGAATATATTATTAATCACTGAAATGTACCACGATTACAGATTAACAATATATCTTCCCCTTTCCCTATTACTGCTAGCAGCTTGCTGATAACTCTTGTTCCCTGAAACAAATGCCCTCTAAGACCTGTACTACACCAAGTACACTCTTCTCTAGCAAACTATTTCCCTGAACCCTGTTATCCAAGCTTGACTACACAGCAATAAACATTACAGATTGAGCAATACAATTCGAATGAAATATTACAACCCAACTATGAACTCACACGCATATATAATCACATATATATCAATAGAGCTCGATTATAAAAGATATAGCAATGAATATCAGTTGAGTTTAGAAAACTTATTGATGTATAATCGTGAGATAGCTTCTTGAAATAATACTTGAGTTCTCCAGCTTTTAATACGATTATAATCAATCCATATTTATAAGCATATAACGTTCAATAACTCAAACAAACTACAACGGTCTTGAATCCAATTCTCACGTTTAGTTGTTAGGGTTATATGACTGTTATTAGCCCATAGATATGAAATATAAACTGATGATAAGATATTTGAAATCGTTTGAAATAGTCTACATCAGATTATATGCGTAAAAAACCAATTAAATAGGAAGGATAAGAAGTTTAAAATAATAAAACCACTTCCTTTTAATTTAGAAAAGATATTTTATGAGCTCTAATAATATATAATAGTTATATAAACGTATTAGAGTTCTCACAAGTTTATCCCTAAGAATTCTCCTTGAAATCCGCACTTGACTTGGTCTTCAAGTAAATCTGGGCGGAGACTGTAAGCTTGCTGTTAGTACCATTCTGTACCTACTAGCTTGCTATTAGTCATAACCTGTAATTGTTAGCTTGCTGACAATGTATATATTAATAATTCCTGCAAGTACATGTCAGTAACATACAGAATATGTATATTAGCTTGCTAACAAGTATAAATACAAGCTATCAGCTTGCTACTAGTGTTATCATCAAAACCTAAGGAGTATCAATCTCCCCCTTTTTGATGATTACACCTACATTTTAGGAAAGAGATAAAAGCAGATTCATAGAATAAACAGATAAACACAATTTAAACCAGATAAGGCACACATTAGATAAACCAAATTAATTTTCGGAAAACCAAAAATTAACCAAATATCATCCAAATCAACATAAACCGGCAAAGGTGAACTAAATCACCAAGTTCAGCAAAATAAAACCCTAATATCAACCAAGTCTTAGAAACAAATAAGTCTTTAAAACACAAATAAAATCCCCGAATCCTAAAATTCCTCCCCCTTAATCATTAAAAAGATTATAAACTAAGAGTTCTTGGGAGAATCAGCCATCTCATTCTTATCAGCAACATCAGTCTTTGGCTGGACCTTGGGAGAAGTAGACTTATGACCCGGAAATATGTTCATCAAATCTGTAGCAGCTTCAATGACATCATCTAAATCAGCAGACCGCTGAGTTCCTTGAGTTGAAGTATCTGGAGTAATCCCCACTATAGCAGTGACATGTTGGAGGACTTTGTGATACTCAACAATTTCAGTAAGCAGATGAATAATCTTAGCTTGACTATCCTTCACATCTTTCATGAAATCACCCAAAGCAACCTCAGTAGAAGCATCAAGTTCAGTAGTAGCAGGAGGAGTAGAAGATGGAACCACTGGTTCAACATGGCTAAACACCATCTTTGTCCAATTTCAGACCAGATTGAGTTAAACACTTACCATCCAAAAATTCTTTCACAATAGTAGACTCTGCCCCTTCTAAATGAACTCCATACCACTCAAACACACGTGTCAAGAGACAACCATAAGGGAGTGCAGTAGAGGGATTGGACTCAACAGTATGAAACATATTTTTAAGAATTAAATCACAGAGATCAAATGATCGACCAGCTAAGAGCATAGCAACAACAACCACATCTTGAGATGAAAATTTTGATTTTGAACCCAACCGAGGACATATATTAGAAATGCACACACGAAACAATGCATGTGCCATAGGATGTACCAATGCAGTGGCAGGTGTGAAAAACTCAGACACAGACGAATCAACTAGTAACAACTTCAATTGATCTAGAGACTCAAAATCATCAAGATTTTTAGGACCTCTTAACGTATGGATTGAAACAGTAGAAGAAGACTCAAGTTACAGAATCACACTTAAAACAGGGACGGGTTGATTGATTTTAGTATCATTAACAAAAGACACAAGATTATTAAACTTATCATAATGAAGATTCGCATAAAACTCGCGCACAAGATCAGGATAAACAACCCTAGGTAACTCACACAGAAAATTCTTAAATCCAACATCAGAAAATAGCTTAACGATACCACACTTGGCAAAGATCTTACCAGATAAGGGTTTCCCATAGATTATTTTGCGAGATCCAATTTGTTTGTCAGTATATCGATCCAAAAACTCATCACGAACCCTCACAGACATCTTCAACTTTTTAGCCCCGGAATCAATTCCCATATCAGACCGACGATCATCTGATTGGCCACCATCACTTTCAATTAACACAGGATTTCCCTCATTATCATACTCTTCTTCAGCGCGAAGTAGAAGCTTTCGCTTCGTCTTAGTTGTGGAAGTAGAAACATCAGTGGTACGAGCCCCTGCGGCTTTGCATGATGCCCTTGTCTTCGTCCTCATCTTGAATCGCAGTAAGATAGAGATAACCACAAGTACTGTGTATTTGTTGAAAATGAAATTGAAAACCCTAGCGCCGATTGGTTTTCTTGGAAGTAGAAGTGAAATGGGACTCAAAAGAAACACTTCTTTTATAGTCCGTTTAATAACTAAGAGAGGAGTATTTTTAGGATAAATAAAATTAAGTAATCCCAACCCCCGAATAAGACTCATTTTAAATAAATATCTAAACACAATTTTAGAAAAACCAATCTATCTCTTAGATTCCTATTTATATGCAACAGATAAGAATTTGAATTTCAAAATAAATCTACTTAATATTCTAGAAATCTTAAACAATTAAAGCACATAGTTCTAGAGTTAATTCATAAATATCATGTAACGGGCATATAAAATATTAACAAATTAATCATTTAAACACATAACAAACCAATCATGCAAAAGATTTAAAATTATACTAATTTTTAACAGTAAGCTGATAGTACCCGTTTGTAGCCTGTCAGCTTGCTGACTGAACATCACACATGCCTAATTCTCTTCTTAGCACATTAAACCTTTCTTCTGCTAAGGGCTTTGTAAAGATGTCAGCTAGCTGTTCTTCTGTAGACACAAAAATCAGCTTGACTTTACCTTTTGCAATATTATCTCTCAAGAAATGGTGTCGAATATCAATATGTTTAGTTCTTGAGTGATTCGCTGGATTTTCTGACAGATTAATAGTGCTAGTATTGTCACAATAAATCTTTGTTTGACCACACTTGATTCCAAAGTCCCTGAGTGTTTGTCTCATCCATAGCACTTGTGAGCAACAGCTACCAGCTGCCAAGTACTCTCCTTCAGCTGTAGATAATGCAACAGAAGTTTGCTTCTTGCTTAACCAAAATACCAAACTTTGTCCAAGAAATGCACAAACACCACTTGTACTTTTTCTATCAGTTTGACAACCTGCATAGTCTGCATCACTATATCCAACAAGATCAAAAGTATTTGTGATAGGATAAAATAAACCAAGATTCATAGTTCCACTTAAATATTTAAATATTCTCTTAATAGCATTCAAATGGGACTCTTTTGGTTGAGCTTGAAATCTTGCACAAACACAGACACTATACATTATATCTGGTCTAGAGGCTGTAAGATATAGTAAACTACCAATCATACCTCTATAAGCTCGAACATCAACATCTTTACCTTTTTCATCTGCTGTCAGCTTGCTGACAACACTCATAGGTGTTGATTTCGACTTGAGATTCTCATATCCAAATCTTTTGAGTAGATTCCTGATATACTTGGATTGATGCACATAAATTCCTTCAGGAGTTTGCTTAATTTGGAGACCCAAGAAGTAATTGAGCTCTCCCATCATGCTCATGTCAAACTCACTACTCATGCACTTAGAAAACCACTTACACATAGAATCATTAGTAAGCACCAAAAATTATATCATCCACATATATTTGAATAACTAAAATATCATTACCTTTAAACATAGTAAACAATGTGGGATCAATTTTACCTCTAATGAATCCATTTTTGATGAGAAACTTACTTAACCTTTCATACCATGAACGAGGAGCTTGCCTTAATCCATATAAAGCTTTCTTCAATTTGAACACATGGTTAGGGTATTTCTCATTCTCAAATCCAGGAGGTTGCTTGACATAAACTTCTTCTTTAATGAACCCATTTAAGAAGGCACTTTTAACATCCATTTGATGTAATTTGATTTTCTTGTAGCATGCAAATGAAAGTAGCATTCTTATAGATTCCAATCTTGCAACAGGAGCATAGGTTTGATCAAAATCAATTCCTTCTTGTTGATTGTATCCTTGAGCAACTAGTCTTGCCTTATTTCTTGTGATAGTACCATATTCATCAACTTTGTTCTTGAACACCCATTTAGTACCAATGATTGAAGCATCCTTAGGTGGCTCTACAAGTTCCCAAACATCACATCTTTCGAATTGATTGAGTTCCTCTTGCATTGCCATGATCCAGTTTTCATCTTCTAATGCTTCCTTAACATTCTTTGGTTCCTGTTGAGCTAGAAAGGCTGCAAAAGCACAAATGTTTGCTTGACCTTTCCTTGTCTTGACTCCTTCTGATTTATCACCAATGATCAAATTAGGAGGATGATTCTTGACTGTTCTAGTTGACTTTGGTAAAGAATGTTGAGCTATAACTTCTTCATCTAGCCAAATTCTCTTGGATGGAGGTGATACATCATCTCCTTGAAAGATATTCATCTTCTATGGTGATCTATGACCTCTAGGACCATCCAAAGTAAGTCTAGCCATTTTCTCCAATGTTTCATCAACTGTAGAAGAGGTTTCAGCTTGTTTATTAGAAATTCAGAAATGACTTTCTTGAGATGAACATTCTCCTTTTCTAACTCATAATTTTCATTCTTTAATTCCAGTAGTTCTACCATATTGATATTGACTTTTTCCTGCATGGTTAGTATGTCTAACATAGGAGT
Source organism: Oenanthe sinensis (assembly GCA_028671895.1). NCBI lineage: Eukaryota > Viridiplantae > Streptophyta > Magnoliopsida > Apiales > Apiaceae > Oenanthe > Oenanthe sinensis. Next base: position 5,801,928 of record JAPMAC010000231.1, read on the forward strand.
ATCACTAGGTATTTCAGAATTTAAAGAGTTTACCTCACTGTTGGTGTCTGATCCAAAATAATCAGTCTCACTTGAGCCTTCAATGCCAACAAGAGCTAGGTTTACCATCTCATCACTTGATTCATCATCAGAAGCTGAGTCATCTTCATCACTCCAGGTTAGAAGTGCCTTAGATTTCTTCTTGTCTCTGTAGTCAGCTTGCTGTTTAGACTGTTTAGTCTTATTTTTCAGCTTATAGCAATCTCTCTTGAAATGCCCTTTCTTGCCACATTCGAAGCAAGTGTCATCTTTGGATTTTGACTCTCTTTTTACACCAAGAGCTTTACCTTTGTCTCTTTTCATTTTGTTCTTCTTTTCAATCATCTTTTTGATTTTCCTTGAAAGAAGTGCTAGTTCTTCATCAGATTCTATATCAGCATCCGATTCCAGCTTGCTGTTAGTGGAATGCAAAGCCAGATTCTTAACCTTCTCAGTAGCAGCCTTGACATCAGTTAGTGTGCCATCTTGAAGTTTAGTTTCAAACTGTTCTAGCTCAGCAAAAATAGCTAGATGATCCATAGTATCAATAGTTGTAGCAGATTCAAATGCCGTAACTTTAGCTTCATACACAAATAGGACTGCACTTAGAACCTTCATGTTGATTTCATCTTGTGGAATCTTTTTGCCCAACCTTTGTAAGCTGTTTACAATGACTTGAAACCTTGCTTGACTTTCTCGAACGGTTTTACCTTCCTTGAGCTTGAAATTGCCAAACTCATTCATTAGCTTGCTAAGTTTCACCTTTCGTAGAGTTTTGGAACCTTCATGATAAGTTTCCAAAGCCTCCCAAATTTCCTTTGCAGATTTGAGTGAAGATACTTTGTCATATTCAGTTTGATCCAAGCCACTAATAAGTATGCTTCTAGCTTTTCCATTGTAACTATACTTTGACAGCTCATCGGTTGTAAGATCATCAACATCTTTTGGTTTGTCATCCTTATCTAGAAGCACATAAGGACCTTTCTGTACAACTCTAAGAACAAGTGGATCTCTGGATAAATAAGTCTCAATTTGGCCTTTCCACCAGTTGTAATTGTCAGTTCCCGTGAGAATAGGTGTTGATACATACGCTTTTCCATAACATGAGTCAGCCATTAGATCTTATACTTTTCCTGTTACAGAAATGTTAGTATACCAGAGCTCTGATACCAAATGAAATTCCAAACCTAGAGGGGGGTGAATAGGTGTTATGGCTAACTATACCCAATTTTTATGTATTATCAATTATTTATCAGAATGCTTGGCAGCGTGCTGTTAAGGTTAATTAATTGTTATCAGTATGCTGACAGTGAGTATATAAAGCAGAAAACAATTAACAGCATGTAAAGCACACACAAGAATTTTAGCCAGGTTCGACCCCTAACCCTATTGGTCTACGTCCTGGTCCCCTACCAAAACTGGTAAGAGAATATATTATTAATCACTGAAATGTACCACGATTACAGATTAACAATATATCTTCCCCTTTCCCTATTACTGCTAGCAGCTTGCTGATAACTCTTGTTCCCTGAAACAAATGCCCTCTAAGACCTGTACTACACCAAGTACACTCTTCTCTAGCAAACTATTTCCCTGAACCCTGTTATCCAAGCTTGACTACACAGCAATAAACATTACAGATTGAGCAATACAATTCGAATGAAATATTACAACCCAACTATGAACTCACACGCATATATAATCACATATATATCAATAGAGCTCGATTATAAAAGATATAGCAATGAATATCAGTTGAGTTTAGAAAACTTATTGATGTATAATCGTGAGATAGCTTCTTGAAATAATACTTGAGTTCTCCAGCTTTTAATACGATTATAATCAATCCATATTTATAAGCATATAACGTTCAATAACTCAAACAAACTACAACGGTCTTGAATCCAATTCTCACGTTTAGTTGTTAGGGTTATATGACTGTTATTAGCCCATAGATATGAAATATAAACTGATGATAAGATATTTGAAATCGTTTGAAATAGTCTACATCAGATTATATGCGTAAAAAACCAATTAAATAGGAAGGATAAGAAGTTTAAAATAATAAAACCACTTCCTTTTAATTTAGAAAAGATATTTTATGAGCTCTAATAATATATAATAGTTATATAAACGTATTAGAGTTCTCACAAATTTATCCCTAAGAATTCTCCTTGAAATCCGCACTTGACTTGGTCTTCAAGTAAATCTGGACGGAGACTGTAAGCTTGCTGTTAGTACCATTCTGTACCTACTAGCTTGCTATTAGTCATAACCTGTAATTGTTAGCTTGCTGACAATGTATATATTAATAATTCCTGCAAGTACATGTCAGTAACATACAAAATATGTATATTAGCTTGCTAACAAGTATAAATACAAGCTATCAGCTTGCTACTAGTGTTATCATCAAAACCTAAGGAGTATCAATCTCCCCCTTTTTGATGATTACACCTACATTTTAGGAAAGAGATAAAAGCAGATTCATAGAATAAACAGATAAACACAATTTAAACCAGATAAGGCACACATTAGATAAACCAAATTAATTTTCGGAAAACCAAAAATTAACCAAATATCATCCAAATCAACATAAACCGGCAAAGGTGAACTAAATCACCAAGTTCAGCAAAATAAAACCCTAATATCAACCAAGTCTTAGAAACAAATAAGTCTTTAAAACACAAATAAAATCCCCGAATCCTAAAATTCCTCCCCCTTAATCATTAAAAAGATTATAAACTAAGAGTTCTTGGGAGAATCAGCCATCTCATTCTTATCAGCAACATCAGTCTTTGGCTGGACCTTGGGAGAAGTAGACTTATGACCCGGAAATATGTTCATCAAATCTGTAGCAGCTTCAATGACATCATCTAAATCAGCAGACCGCTGAGTTCCTTGAGTTGAAGTATCTGGAGTAATCCCCACTATAGCAGTGACATGTTGGAGGACTTTGTGATACTCAACAATTTCAGTAAGCAGATGAATAATCTTAGCTTGACTATCCTTCACATCTTTCATGAAATCACCCAAAGCAACCTCAGTAGAAGCATCAAGTTCAGTAGTAGCAGGAGGAGTAGAAGATGGAACCACTGGTTCAACATGGCTAAACACCATCTTTGTCCAATTTCAGACCAGATTGAGTTAAACACTTACCATCCAAAAATTCTTTCACAATAGTAGACTCTGCCCCTTCTAAATGAACTCCATACCACTCAAACACACGTGTCAAGAGACAACCATAAGGGAGTGCAGTAGAGGGATTGGACTCAACAGTGTGAAACATATTTTTAAGAATTAAATCACAGAGATCAAATGATCGACCAGCTAAGAGCATAGCAACAACAACCACATCTTGAGATGAAAAATTTGATTTTGAACCCAACCGAGGACATATATTAGAAATGCACACACGAAACAATGCATGTGCCATAGGATGTACCAATGCAGTGGCAGGTGTGAAAAACTCAGACACAGACGAATCAACTAGTAACAACTTCAATTGATCTAGAGACTCAAAATCATCAAGATTTTTAGGACCTCTTAACGTATGGATTGAAACAGTAGAAGAAGACTCAAGTTACAGAATCACACTTAAAACAGGGACGGGTAGATTGATTTTAGTATCATTAACAAAAGACACAAGATTATTAAACTTATCATAATGAAGATTCGCATAAAACTCGCGCACAAGATCAGGATAAACAACCCTAGGTAACTCACACAGAAAATTCTTAAATCCAACATCAGAAAATAGCTTAACGATACCACACTTGGCAAAGATCTTACCAGATAAGGGTTTCCCATAGATTATTTTGCGAGATCCAATTTGTTTGTCAGTATATCGATCCAAAAACTCATCACGAACCCTCACAGACATCTTCAACTTTTTAGCCCCGGAATCAATTCCCATATCAGACCGACGATCATCTGATTGGCCACCATCACTTTCAATTAACACAGGATTTCCCTCATTATCATACTCTTCTTCAGCGCGAAGTAGAAGCTTTCGCTTCGTCTTAGTTGTGGAAGTAGAAACATCAGTGGTACGAGCCCCTGCGGCTTTGCATGATGCCCTTGTCTTCGTCCTCATCTTGAATCGCAGTAAGATAGAGATAACCACAAGTACTGTGTATTTGTTGAAAATGAAATTGAAAACCCTAGCGCCGATTGGTTTTCTTGGAAGTAGAAGTGAAATGGGACTCAAAAGAAACACTTCTTTTATAGTCCGTTTAATAACTAAGAGATGAGTATTTTTAGGATAAATAAAATTAAGTAATCCCAACCCCCGAATAAGACTCATTTTAAATAAATATCTAAACACAATTTTAGAAAAACCAATCTATCTCTTAGATTCCTATTTATATGCAACAGATAAGAATTTGAATTTCAAAATAAATCTACTTAATATTCTAGAAATCTTAAACAATTAAAGCACATAGTTCTAGAGTTAATTCATAAATATCATGTAACGGGCATATAAAATATTAACAAATTAATCATTTAAACACGTAACAAACCAATCATGCAAAAGATTTAAAATTATACTAATTTTTAACAGTAAGCTGATAGTACCCGTTTGTAGCCTGTCAGCTTGCTGACTGAACATCACACATGCCTAATTCTCTTCTTAGCACATTAAACCTTTCTTCTGCTAAGGGCTTTGTAAAGATGTCAGCTAGCTGTTCTTCTATAGACACAAAAATCAGCTTGACTTTACCTTTTGCAATATTATCTCTCAAGAAATGGTGTCGAATATCAATATGTTTAGTTCTTGAGTGATTCGCTGGATTTTCTGACAGATTAATAGTGCTAGTATTGTCACAATAAATCTTTGTTTGACCACACTTGATTCCAAAGTCCCTGAGTGTTTGTCTCATCCATAGCACTTGTGAGCAACAGCTACCAGCTGCCAAGTACTCTCCTTCAGCTGTAGATAATGCAACAGAAGTTTGCTTCTTGCTTAACCAAAATACCAAACTTTGTCCAAGAAATGCACAAACACCACTTGTACTTTTTCTATCAGTTTGACAACCTGCATAGTCTGCATCACTATATCCAACAAGATCAAAAGCATTTGTGATAGGATAAAATAAACCAAGATTCATAGTTCCACTTAAATATTTAAATATTCTCTTAATAGCATTCAAATGGGACTCTTTTGGTTGAGCTTGAAATCTTGCACAAACACAGACACTATACATTATATCTGGTCTAGAGGCTGTAAGATATAGTAAACTACCAATCATACCTCTATAAGCTCGAACATCAACATCTTTACCTTTTTCATCTGCTGTCAGCTTGCTGACAACACTCATAGGTGTTGATTTCGACTTGAGATTCTCATATCCAAATCTTTTGAGTAGATTCCTGATATACTTGGATTGATGCACATAAATTCCTTCAGGAGTTTGCTTAATTTGGAGACCCAAGAAGTAATTGAGCTCTCCCATCATGCTCATGTCAAACTCACTACTCATGCACTTAGAAAACCACTTACACATAGAATCATTAGTAAGCACCAAAAATTATATCATCCACATATATTTGAATAACTAAAATATCATTACCTTTAAACATAGTAAATAATGTGGGATCAATTTTACCTCTAATGAATCCATTTTTGATGAGAAACTTACTTAACCTTTCATACCATGAACGAGGAGCTTGCCTTAATCCATATAAAGCTTTCTTCAATTTGAACACATGGTTAGGGTATTTCTCATTCTCAAATCCAGGAGGTTGCTTGACATAAACTTCTTCTTTAATGAACCCATTTAAGAAGGCACTTTTAACATCCATTTGATGTAATTTGATTTTCTTGTAGCATGCAAATGAAAGTAGCATTCTTATAGATTCCAATCTTGCAACAGGAGCATAGGTTTGATCAAAATCAATTCCTTCTTGTTGATTGTATCCTTGAGCAACTAGTCTTGCCTTATTTCTTGTGATAGTACCATATTCATCAACTTTGTTCTTGAACACCCATTTAGTACCAATGATTGAAGCATCCTTAGGTGGCTCTACAAGTTCCCAAACATCACATCTTTCGAATTGATTGAGTTCCTCTTGCATTGCCATGATCTAGTTTTCATCTTCTAATGCTTCCTTAACATTCTTTGGTTCCTGTTGAGCTAGAAAGGCTGCTGTGACACCCCCCGAATCCCCTACAGGAATCCAGGTCGTCACATTCTCTTGCGGAATATTTAATCACCTGCTCACAATATAATATACAACAATATTCATAATAAACTCCCCCAAACTACTCCACGGGTTATAGTCTTAGAACGCATACTTACTGATTCAAAAGTTATTACATCACATTCTCATCTCTCATAATCTCTGAAATAATATTACAACTTCAATTGTCAAGATGATGAAAACATCATAAACTTTCTACCAACTCGCACCCTCGTTAGACACTATAAAGCTAACGTGCTGAATCAGTTGCTTTCCTTTTCCCTTTTGTCACGGTCCGCCGTACTCGTACCAGCTTTGTTTGCCGCTGTGTTATAATATTTAAATAGCAAGAATGAGCCAAAAAATGCCCAGCAAGTCTATATATGCAACAACAACTCAACAAAAATATATAGTTTTTACCACTCTAAAACAACCCCTCCACATATACGATTATACTCTTTTTGAAAAGAAAATACCTCAAAAACCCTCATAATCTTTAAATAATACTCATATGAATTGAATAAATATATCTCAACAACTTCTCAAATTGATACCCTAGTTAACCGAACCACACAGGCATCAGTTAACAATTAAGGCATCAAGGATTGGACTTCTTCGGAAACGCCACCTCAAGTAATGGATTGATCAGTCCATTGTCACTACTCGTTTACTATCGATAGAAGGATGAGCCGACGTCTCGAACACACCCTTAACCCATAATGGGGTTACTCCTCAGGTTGGGCCGGTGCGTTACTCCGGTCACTTTTGTCATCTCTAGTCCAGAATATAAGGTGTCGGAATCTTCGATCACCTTCAACAATACAGCTCTTAGGCGTCACGGTAAAATAACTCGTGCACCTTTATTTATTTTTCAATAAAATATTACTCCAATATCATTCCGAAACAATGAATGATAAACACCTCCAATAATTTAGTTTTCCCCACGAATGAGTAAAGGAAATATTTATATGAACAACTATTCCGATCATGGATTCAGAATAAGTTAACCCATATCAGTATTCTCAACGTACTCTATATATATAACTCCACTCTTAAATATCAATAAGATATAGTATGAAGATATTATTTAATACACCTCGTTTTATAAAATCTGGATAACAAGCTCAACAATAATATATAGGCATTTCAAATATGTATGAATAAGATCTGGTATAAACAACTAGATAGAATACTTGCAATGTATATCTTTAAAAATAGAAACCATGCTAAAACATGGTCATAATACTCTGAACAAGAAAGTATGCATACGTAGCAATACATATATTTTTAATATGTAACAACGTAGGGATATAAAACTTGCCTTGGTTATGCAAAACGAAAACCCTGCTCCTTGCACTTCTCGGATACGCTATAATCATATAAGGACTCGTTTTAGTAACATACGCAGGTATTAAGTCAAATCAAGTTTTATTACTATTTTTCTCTAACCCTTATTATCCGGCATTCACCTCCTCGGGTCTATCTTAACCCTTCGTAAACCATCTCGTCAATGACTTTTAACCTAATCTTTTACTCCAATCTATAGTCATGTTATTCCTCAACATCTTTCGTGTTTTAACCGACTCGAAATTATCCTTTTATCATAGCCAAAATGGCTTGTCAAAATCATGCCTCTAGAGTTGACTCTTCTGCAAATTACTATTACGCGACTCCCACTCTAACATTTTTAATAAATCCAAAAATTCTTAATTAAATATGAATCCACCTCAAAGAGCTTCTTGAGTATTTGTAATACTTATTAAAAATGTTTTGATTTGGAACCCTTGAGTTTAACTTGGTGAAATGTATTTTACAAATCGAGTCAACTACGGGGTTTTTCTATTTTCACCGCTTTCACTAAATCGCTCATAACTCATTAACCGTTAACTCAAATGACACACCGATTTCGCGTGCACGATCTAGAGAATGTCTAGAATATAATCCATCAAAAGTTTACCCCTGGACATAGGACTCATTTTCACGAATTTACAAAACAGGGCAGTAGCTCCTCTAGTGAATAGTGCATCGCACAACTTTGGTTCCAACATTTTTATAAAATCGAAAAATTATTATTTAGGCATGAAATTTTACAGGGGCCTTAATCAATGTCCAACATATTTATCCTCCAAATTTCATGATTTTTGACAGTGGCTAAAGGGTCCATTTATATTCTACAAAAAGGTCTCCCGAAACTGTTTGGTTGGTTTAGTTGCTTCCACTAAATATGACTTATCTCCCAAACCGTACATCGGAATAACACGATTCAAGCGTCAAAACGATATATGAGACAAGGCCTAACCAACTATGGTCAGGGGCCTTAGGGGCCAGTGGCTTGACATTACGATTTTCACAGTTTAAAGGAGTGCTTACGAAAATCGGGCATTACGACGGCTATAAACTTAACGTTTTCCGGATTCAACCAATTGAAATTCATTCCAACCAACACTCATCATCACAACTACAATACTTACTATAACATCAGTTGACAAACTTCATAACTTATCATCCTTAATCCAAAAGTTTTCAACCAACAATAATCAACCAAAAGCTTAACATCATCATGTCTCTACCATACTAGCTCATGACTTCACTTACTAACACTTTCATGGCATATCACTCACACAAAGCATAAGAGTTAGAGGTTGTCCATACCTTCACAAAGATCAAACAATAACTAGATAGTGCTCGGAGTCCTTAGAGAAGCTTGATCTACCCTTGTTCTTAACTAAACATCAAGAAACAAGCTTTAAAAAAATTTCGGAGTTACTATTCACAGTCAGTTTCTACATTTTATTTACCCAACCAAAACACCTCCAAAAATTATGAAATTTAATCCGTACCTTATATATATCATGAAGGAGCTCTGGTTAAATTTTGGTGATTTTTGGATGAGTAGAACCGAAGTTATAAAATTTTCTTTGCAGCTTGCTCAAGCTGGGCAGAAACTGGGAAAGAAAGGGAGAGAGTTTTTCTCAGCTTTGCTTTACTTTATGTTGACTGATTTTCTTTTGTTTGTATAACTTGTATCTAATGTATATGGCTGATGTACACACAATTATTGCTTGTTTGCATTGTCAAAACTTGGCCCTTAATTTAAGGAACTATGTTTCCTTGACCTTGGTTACTTGGCATGGTTACTTGACTTGGCTTAGTTAATTGCCTTAGTTACTTCTCTTCCCATGCAAGTACTTGCATGCATGGCTCCTTTGTAATATATATCACTTGCCATTTACTACGTATGCTTAATCCTTCATTTAGCAAAGCATGCTTAGGGTTAACACTTCTCATTTCTATCTTTGTAATGTGAACCTTCACTAATCACACACCTTAGCATGTCCATGATATAATTTCCTTGACTTACAACCCCTACGTCATAACTTAATCCTCTTAATCCTCGATATCTCATAAATTACGAAACAATTAGTAAAAGCGAAAATTTTCGGATTCCGATGACTTTTACATACACTCATTTTCTTCATACAACAATACCACATCTTCGGTTTTCCCATATTCCACCACTTACCTAGTGTGGGCTAAAAAGTTTTTCATAATCCGTAGAATCACTATTCATCAGGGTCGTTTATAAAATAAAAAAAAAAATTCATCCAAAAATCAGGGTTATTACAGTCTACCCTCCTTACAAGGATTCCGTCCTCGGAATCTATGTAAGAGACGACTAGGCATTCTACTCCTTTTCATCCTTATCATTATGTCTCTATATTTTTCTTAACACTTCTTAACATACCTCTATTTTCATATCGGCTTAACAATTATATTAGTATTTATAACATTTAAGTGTAAGTGTACCTTCCATCTCATCCATTTCTCTTGCTCCATCGGCCACCGTCATGTTAAAATTCCTAACAGTTGATTGATTGTTATTAGCCCCACGGCTTTGTTGTGATAATGCTGGTCCCAATGTTGACGCCTTACAATCTCTGGAGATGTGACCCTCCCTTCCACATTTGTAGCAAACTACTCCCTTCCTAGGACAATTCATCCGTTGATGCCCCTCTTGACCACAGTTATAACACCTTCCTTCTGATTTTGCACATAGTCCCGGATGCTTCTTTCCACACACCTCACAGTCTGGCAGTGACGGTCTCGGCTGTCGAAACTGGCTCTCATTTCCCTGTTGTCCTACTCGGACACTATTCGTACTTTCTACTTGGTTAAATCCTCCACCTTTTCCAGTATGAAACCCTGGCCTCCTACTATATTGGTTCTGAAATGTTCCATATGACTGATTTCCTCCCCAACTCTCCGCTTTTCTTTTCTTCCCTTCATTTTCCCTTGGAATAAAATTACTTCCCTCTTCTATTATCTCAGCCTTATTCACCACCTTAATATACTCAGTAAGCTCAAAGGCAGCCACCCTAGTTTGTATCCACGGTCTCAATCTATATTGAAATCTCCTCGCCTTTTTCTTATCAGTATCCACGAGATGTGGCACGAACCTAGATAGCTCTATAAACTCCTTCTCATATTCAGCAACTGTCTTATTATTCTGCTTTAGTTCTAAGAACCTGATCTCCATTCTACTCTCCATATGCTCAGGAAAATACTTCTCCAAAAATAACTCAGTGAACCTCTCCCAGGTTACTATCCCTGCGGGCTCCATTAATTCCTTAGACTCCCACCAATAGTTCGCCTCTTCCTTCAGCAAATAGGTGGCAAAGATCGTCTTCTGCCCTTCTTCTACTCCTATAATCTTAAAGGATTTCTCCATTTCTTTCAACCATGACCTAGCCTCGAATGGTTCACCAAACCCTTTAAATTCAGGTGGTTGGATTGACTTAAAAGCCTTAAAAGCTGCCGCAGTCTGGTTTACTAAATTGGGCATGGGACCCTGTTGGCCACGGTCTAGGGCTTGTCGTAACAAATCTACTAGTTGGTTCAAATTTTGATTATTCTGGTTGTCATTCTGGTTATCTCCTCGGTTGTTATCCCCTCCTCCCCCCGTAGAAGCCTCACCTTCCCTGGGGTTAGCTCTGGTTTTCTTTGGTGGCATTTTTCTGAAATACAAATAAAAGAATTTTTCATTAAAAATGTTCAGTCCAATAAAACTGCGTACCCATAAGATAGTCATTTGTAAAAACAAAACACTATATATAGGTACATATACATAAATATATGTATATATATATATATGCATCTATATATATACATCTATTTATATATATATATGTATACCTATATACTTAATATTTTTAAAAAATTTAACCCGATAAATCATGGATACACTTTTTTTTTTTTTTTTGTCTCAATCGATTCTTCCATTGGTGCCTACCCTAACTACTCTTTGGGGTTCTACTGTATTTTCTATCTCAGTTTCTTTGATTCTAACTCCCCCTTTAATCATCTTGAGGTGTCCATCAAACGGTGTATGTCCTTATCGACTTATAATAACCTCGAAAGAACTCCACAACAATATCATTTACCACTAAGAGTCTTATTAGACTCACTCTTGGTACCACCTCCAGTAGTCCAATCGCGAACTCTACATGAACTCCTACATTACTCTCTTGTATAAAGTCATATCTTCTCCTACTCTCGTTCTAAGGTTTATAACCTACCGCTCTGATACCATTCCTGTGACACCCCCCGAATCCCCTACAGGAATCCAGGTCGTCACATTCTCTTGCGGAATATTTAATCACCTGCTCACAATATAATATACAACAATATTCATAATAAACTCCCCCAAACTACTCCACGGGTTATAGTCTTAGAACGCATACTTACTGATTCAAAAGTTATTACATCACATTCTCATCTCTCATAATCTCTGAAATAATATTACAACTTCAATTGTCAAGATGATGAAAACATCATAAACTTTCTACCAACTCGCACCCTCGTTAGACACTATAAAGCTAACGTGCTGAATCAGTTGCTTTCCCTTTCCCTTTTGTCACGGTCCGCCGTACTCGTACCAGCTTTGTTTGCCGCTGTTTTATAATATTTAAATAGCAAGAATGAGCCAAAAAATGCCCAGCAAGTCTATATATGCAACAACAACTCAACAAAAATATATAGTTTTTACCACTCTAAAACAACCCCTCCACATATACGATTATACTCTTTTTGAAAAGAAAATACCTCAAAAACCCTCATAATCTTTAAATAATACTCATATGAATTGAATAAATATATCTCAACAACTTCTCAAATTGATACCCTAGTTAACCGAACCACACAGGCATCAGTTAACAATTAAGGCATCAAGGATTGGACTTCTTCGGAAACGCCACCTCAAGTAATGGATTGATCAGTCCATTGTCACTACTCGTTTACTATCGATAGAAGGATGAGCCGACGTCTCGAACACACCCTTAACCCATAATGGGGTTACTCCTCAGGTTGGGCCGGTGCGTTACTCCGGTCACTTTTGTCATCTCTAGTCCAGAATATAAGGTGTCGGAATCTTCGATCACCTTCAACAATACAGCTCTTAGGCGTCACGGTAAAATAACTCGTGCACCTTTATTTATTTTTCAATAAAATATTACTCCAATATCATTCCGAAACAATGAATGATAAACACCTCCAATAATTTAGTTTTCCCCACGAATGAGTAAAGGAAATATTTATATGAACAACTGTTCCGATCATGGATTCAGAATAAGTTAACCCATATCAGTATTCTCAACGTACTCTATATATATAACTCCACTCTTAAATATCAATAAGATATAGTATGAAGATATTATTTAATACACCTCGTTTTATAAAATCTGGATAACAAGCTCAACAATAATATATAGGCATTTCAAATATGTATGAATAAGATCTGGTATAAACAACTAGATAGAATACTTGCAATGTATATCTTTAAAAATAGAAACCATGCTAAAACATGGTCATAATACTCTGAACAAGAAAGTATGCATACGTAGCAATACATATATTTTTAATATGTAACAACGTAGGGATATAAAACTTGCCTTGGTTATGCAAAACGAAAACCCTGCTCCTTGCACTTCTCGGATACGCTATAATCATATAAGGACTCGTTTTAGTAACATACGCAGGTATTAAGTCAAATCAAGTTTTATTACTATTTTTCTCTAACCCTTATTATCCGGCATTCACCTCCTCGGGTCTATCTTAACCCTTCGTAAACCATCTCGTCAATGACTTTTAACCTAATCTTTTACTCCAATCTATAGTCATGTTATTCCTCAACATCTTTCGTGTTTTAACCGACTCGAAATTATCCTTTTATCATAGCCAAAATGGCTTGTCAAAATCATGCCTCTAGAGTTGACTCTTCTGCAAATTACTATTACGCGACTCCCACTCTAACATTTTTAATAAATCCAAAAATTCTTAATTAAATATGAATCCACCTCAAAGAGCTTCTTGAGTATTTGTAATACTTATTAAAAATGTTTTGATTTGGAACCCTTGAGTTTAACTTGGTGAAATGTATTTTACAAATCGAGTCAACTACGGGGTTTTTCTATTTTCACCGCTTTCACTAAATCGCTCATAACTCATTAACCGTTAACTCAAATGACACACCGATTTCGCGTGCACGATCTAGAGAATGTCTAGAATATAATCCATCAAAAGTTTACCCCTGGACATAGGACTCATTTTCACGAATTTACAAAACAGGGCAGTAGCTCCTCTAGTGAATAGTGCATCGCACAACTTTGGTTCCAACATTTTTATAAAATCGAAAAATTATTATTTAGGCATGAAATTTTACAGGGGCCTTAATCAATGTCCAACATATTTATCCTCCAAATTTCATGATTTTTGACAGTGGCTAAAGGGTCCATTTATATTCTACAAAAAGGTCTCCCGAAACTGTTTGGTTGGTTTAGTTGCTTCCACTAAATATGACTTATCTCCCAAACCGTACATCGGAATAACACGATTCAAGCGTCAAAACGATATATGAGACAAGGCCTAACCAACTATGGTCAGGGGCCTTAGGGGCCAGTGGCTTGACATTACGATTTTCACAGTTTAAAGGAGTGCTTACGAAAATCGGGCATTACGACGGCTATAAACTTAACGTTTTCCGGATTCAACCAATTGAAATCCATTCCAACCAACACTCATCATCACAACTACAATACTTACTATAACATCAGTTGACAAACTTCATAACTTATCATCCTTAATCCAAAAGTTTTCAACCAACAATAATCAACCAAAAGCTTAACATCATCATGTCTCTACCATACTAGCTCATGACTTCACTTACTAACACTTTCATGGCATATCACTCACACAAAGCATAAAAGTTAGAGGTTGTCCATACCTTCACAAAGATCAAACAATAACTAGATAGTGCTCGGAGTCCTTAGAGAAGCTTGATCTACCCTTGTTCTTAACTAAACATCAAGAAACAAGCTTTAAAAAAATTTCGGAGTTACTATTCACAGTCAGTTTCTACATTTTATTTACCCAACCAAAACACCTCCAAAAATTATGAAATTTAATCCGTACCTTATATATATCATGAAGGAGCTCTGGTTAAATTTTGGTGATTTTTGGATGAGTAGAACCGAAGTTATAAAATTTTCTTTGCAGCTTGCTCAAGCTGGGCAGAAACTGGGAAAGAAAGGGAGAGAGTTTTTCTCAGCTTTGCTTTACTTTATGTTGACTGATTTTCTTTTGTTTGTATAACTTGTATCTAATGTATATGGCTGATGTACACACAATTATTGCTTGTTTGCATTGTCAAAACTTGGCCCTTAATTTAAGGAACTATGTTTCCTTGACCTTGGTTACTTGGCATGGTTACTTGACTTGGCTTAGTTAATTGCCTTAGTTACTTCTCTTCCCATGCAAGTACTTGCATGCATGGCTCCTTTGTAATATATATCACTTGCCATTTACTACGTATGCTTAATCCTTCATTTAGCAAAGCATGCTTAGGGTTAACACTTCTCATTTCTATCTTTGTAATGTGAACCTTCACTAATCACATACCTTAGCATGTCCATGATATAATTTCCTTGACTTACAACCCCTACGTCATAACTTAATCCTCTTAATCCTCGATATCTCATAAATTACGAAACAATTAGTAAAAGCGAAAATTTTCGGATTCCGATGACTTTTACATACACTCATTTTCTTCATACAACAATACCACATCTTCGGTTTTCCCATATTCCACCACTTACCTAGTGTGGGCTAAAAAGTTTTTCATAATCCGTAGAATCACTATTCATCAGGGTCGTTTATAAAATAAAAAAAAAAATTCATCCAAAAATCAGGGTTATTACAGCTGCAAAAGCACAAATGTTTGCTTGACCTTTCCTTGTCTTGACTCCTTCTGATTTATCACCAATGATCAAATTAGGAGGATGATTCTTGACTGTTCTAGTTGACTTTGGTAAAGAATGTTGAGCTATAACTTCTTCATCTAGCCGAATTCTCTTGGATGGAGGTGATACATCATCTCCTTGAAAGATATTCATCTTCTATGGTGATCTATGACCTCTAGGACCATCCAAAGTAAGTCTAGCCATTTTCTCCAATGTTTCATCAACTTTAGAAGAGGTTTCAGCTTGCTTATTAGTTTCTGGAGTTGCATCTATTGGCTTGTCAGCTTGCTGATATCCAGTATCTTTCTTTGTCAGCATGCTGTCAGTACCTGTTCCTGCAACATCTTCCTCAACACTTGAAAGATCATGAGTAATTTCTTGAAATGAAACATTAACAGACTCTTCAACAATATGTTTAGAAGTATTATAAACTCTATAAGCACGACTTGTTAAAGAATACCCCAAGAATATAGATTCATAGGATTTAGCATCGAATTTACCATCTTTATCCATGGTTTTGAGCACATAGCATTTTGATCCAAACACCTTGAAGTAGCCAATGTTTGGTTTCTTCTTCTTTAGCAATTCATAGGGAGTTTTGTTAAGTATAGGCCTTATCAGCACTCTGTTAAGAACATAGCTTGCTGTGTTAACAGCTTCTGCCCAAAAGCTTCTTGGTAGCTTGCTTTCCTGCAGCAAAGTCCTTGCTGTTTCTTGCAAAGATCTGTTCTTACGCTCTACAACTCCATTTTGCTGAGGTGTACGTGGTGCTGAGAATTCATGTGTAATGCCTCTTTCTTCACAGTAAGAAATAAAGTCTTTTTGGAATTCTCCACCATGATCACTTCTTATGCCTACAAGTCTTGTATCAAGCTTGTTCTCAAGCAACTTTATTAGCTTCTCAAATTCACTAAAAGCACAATCTTTAGTACGAAGAAACAATACCCAAGTAAATCTAGAATAATCATCAACAATAACAAATGCATATTGTTTACCTCCAATACTTTTATATGCTTCAGGACCAAATAAGTCTAAATGTAAACGTTCTAAAGGTTTAGAAGTTGATACCACTTTCTTAACCTTATGTGGAGTTCTTATTTGCTTTCCTAATTGACAAGCAGAGCATGTATTCACCTTGACATACTTCAATTTAGGCAATCCTCTAACCAACTGTTTTGTTGACAGCTTGCTGAGTAAGTCCATGTGAGCATGTCCAAGTCTTCTATGCCATATTTCTGGATTAGTATCAACTGCTGCTAAGCAATAGGATTGTTCCTGTTCTTCAAAGTCCAATAAATATATATTTCCTTCCCTTCTAGCAACTAGGGGAACTTTGTTAGTACCAACAAGAATAGTACAATCATGTAAACCAAATTTAACTTCATGTCCATCATCAAATAATTGACTTATACTAAGTAAATTATAAGTAAGACCTTTAACATATTGTACTTTGTTGATAGAAATGATACTATTACCAATTGTTCCTTTTCCAAGAATTGGAAGAGTTTTGCTATCACCAATTGTGACCTTGCTACCCTTCTTCATCTTTAGATCAAGAAACTGAGATTTGTCTCCACTCATATGCCTAGTGCAACCACTGTCCAAAATCCATTGATTTGATTTGACCTTGGCTACGAGACAAACCTACAAAACAAACATGAACAACTCAACGTTTTGGTACCCATATTGGTTTGGGTCCAGTATGGTTAGTTGATAAAACATATAGAACATTCAAATCAGACTTCTTGATCCACATTTGGACCACTTTAGGAACTTGTTTCCCTGTTCTGTTAGTCTTATCAGCTTGCTGTTTTGTTCTGCCTGTCTTATCAGCTTGCTGTCTTGTTCTGCCTGTCTTATCAGCTTGCTGTCTGGGAGCTTTTTGTCTTTTCCAGCTTGCTGATACTCCACTTCGAACATTGCAGTTTTTAGCTAGATGACCCTTCTTTCCACACTTGTGACAGATTGACCAGGGCATAGCATAATCATATGGAATGCCATTCTTGCCTTCATATTTCAGAGATTTATCTTTTGTTGTGGAAGTTGATCCAAGACCTTCTCTATCGAATGGAACTTTAGTTTGATTCATCATAGATTTGAGACTTTCTTCTCCTTGAACAAACTTTCCCATACCTTTCTGGAGTTTCTTGATTTCATCTTCTAACTCCTTGATTTTCTCAGCCTGATTGGATATTTCAATTAATCTGTTTGATTTGCTTAACTCGAAAGCTTCCAAGCTTGCTGCTTGAACTTTGAATTCTGCTCTCAGCGAGCTGAGTTCCTTTATAAGTGTTTCATTCCTTCTCTGAATTTGAAGATTGTTTCCTTCAAGTTGAGATATCTGTTCCTTGAGCTCAGAAATGATTCCACTACTTGCTTTGGAATTCTTCTCGGTTAGAAATTCAGAAATGACTTTCTTGAGATGAACATTCTCCTTTTCTAACTCATAATTTTCATTCTTTAATTCCAGTAGTTCTACCATATTGATATTGACTTTTTCCTGCATGGTTAGTATGTCTAACATAGGAGTATCACTAGGTATTTCAGAATTTAAAGAGTTTACCTCACTGTTGGTGTCTGATCCAAAATAATCAGTCTCACTTGAGCCTTCAATGCCAACAAGAGCTAGGTTTACCATCTCATCACTTGATTCATCATCAGAAGCTGAGTCATCTTCATCACTCCAGGTTAGAAGTGCCTTAGATTTCTTCTTGTCTCTGTAGTCAGCTTGCTGTTTAGACTGTTTAGTCTTATTTTTCAGCTTATAGCAATCTCTCTTGAAATGCCCTTTCTTGCCACATTCGAAGCAAGTGTCATCTTTGGATTTTGACTCTCTTTTTACACCAAGAGCTTTACCTTTGTCTCTTTTCATTTTGTTCTTCTTTTCAATCATCTTTTTGATTTTCCTTGAAAGAAGTGCTAGTTCTTCATCAGATTCTATATCAGCATCCGATTCCAGCTTGCTGTTAGTGGAATGCAAAGCCAGATTCTTAACCTTCTCAGTAGCAGCCTTGACATCAGTTAGTGTGCCATCTTGAAGTTTAGTTTCAAACTGTTCTAGCTCAGCAAAAATAGCTAGATGATCCATAGTATCAATAGTTGTAGCAGATTCAAATGCCGTAACTTTAGCTTCATACACAAATAGGACTGCACTTAGAACCTTCATGTTGATTTCATCTTGTGGAATCTTTTTGCCCAACCTTTGTAAGCTGTTTACAATGACTTGAAACCTTGCTTGACTTTCTCGAACGGTTTTACCTTCCTTGAGCTTGAAATTGCCAAACTCATTCATTAGCTTGCTAAGTTTCACCTTTCGTAGAGTTTTGGAACCTTCATGATAAGTTTCCAAAGCCTCCTAAATTTCCTTTGCAGATTTGAGTGAAGATACTTTGTCATATTCAGTTTGATCCAAGCCACTAATAAGTATGCTTCTAGCTTTTCCATTGTAACTATACTTTGACAGCTCATCGGTTGTAAGATCATCAACATCTTTTGGTTTGTCATCCTTATCTAGAAGCACATAAGGACCTTTCTGTACAACTCTAAGAACAAGTGGATCTATGGATAAATAAGTCTCAATTTGGCCTTTCCACCAGTTGTAATTGTCAGTTCCCGTGAGAATAGGTGTTGATACATACGCTTTTCCATAACATGAGTCAGCCATTAGATCTTATACTTTTCCTGTTACAGAAATGTTAGTATACCAGAGCTCTGATACCAAATGAAATTCCACACCTAGAGGGGGGTGAATAGGTGTTATGGCTAACTATACCCAATTTTTATGTATTATCAATTATTTATCAGAATGCTTGGCAGCGTGCTGTTAAGGTTAATTAATTGTTATCAGTATGCTGACAGTGAGTATATAAAGCAGAAAACAATTAACAGCATGTAAAGCACACACAAGAATTTTAGCCAGGTTCGACCCCTAACCCTATTGGTCTACGTCCTGGTCCCCTACCAAAACTGGTAAGAGAATATATTATTAATCACTGAAATGTACCACGATTACAGATTAACAATATATCTTCCCCTTTCCCTATTACTGCTAGCAACTTGCTGATAACTCTTGTTCCCTGAAACAAATGCCCTCTAAGACCTGTACTACACCAAGTACACTCTTCTCTAGCAAACTATTTCCCTGAACCCTGTTATCCGAGCTTGACTACACAGCAATAAACATTACAGATTGAGCAATACAATTCGAATGAAATATTACAACCCAACTATGAACTCACACGCATATATAATCACATATATATCAATAGAGCTCGATTATAAAAGATATAGCAATGAATATCAGTTGAGTTTAGAAAACTTATTGATGTATAATCGTGAGATAGCTTCTTGAAATAATACTTGAGTTCTCCTGCTTTTAATACGATTATAATCAATCCATATTTATAAGCATATAACGTTCAATAACTCAAACAAACTACAACGGTCTTGAATCCAATTCTCACGTTTAGTTGTTAGGGTTATATGACTGTTATTAGCCCATAGATATGAAATATAAACTGATGATAAGATATTTGAAATCGTTTGAAATAGTCTACATCAGATTATATGCGTAAAAAACCAATTAAATAGGAAGGATAAGAAGTTTAAAATAATAAAACCACTTCCTTTTAATTTAGAAAAGATATTTTATGAGCTCTAATAATATATAATAATTATATAAACGTATTAGAGTTCTCACAAGTTTATCCCTAAGAATTCTCCTTGAAATCCACACTTGACTTGGTCTTCAAGTAAATCTGGGCGGAGACTGTAAGCTTGCTGTTAGTACCATTCTGTACCTACTAGCTTGCTATTAGTCATAACCTGTAATTGTTAGCTTGCTGACAATGTATATATTAATAATTCCTGCAAGTACATGTCAGTAACATACAGAATATGTATATTAGCTTGCTAACAAGTATAAATACAAGCTATCAGCTTGCTCCTAGTGTTATCATCAAAACCTAAGGAGTATCATTCCCCTCTCTCTTCTTTTCTCTAGCCTCTCTTGATGTTGAGCAGCTAGGATTTTTCTCTAAAAACGAAATCTGATGAATAAACCCTAATACTATACATCATTATGTATATATAGGGGAGAGAGAGATTTTGGGCCTAACCCTAATCCATGTGGTTTCCAAAACCCATTCTGATTTTGGGTTATTATTATTATTAAATCCGAATTCTAATATAATTAATCAAGTCCCACTTAATTAATTCAATAATTAAATTCGAATAAACAATAATATATTTAAATTCATAAATTAAATAAACCTCCGTTTTGACATTCTTTGTGTGTGACCCTTTAGGTTATTATTACGTTGCTAATAATTTTATTATCTAATAATAAAATTATAAACAATGAGTGGCATCTAGTAATATATCATTGTTACCCAAGTAACAATAATAATTGGTGATTCAATTAAACATGTCGTGAATAATGTTCCGTGTAATATAATCCCTTTAACCTTATATTATATATCAAACTTGAGGCATGTATAGTGTCATCCTCTTCAACATTTAATCTCGGTTTCCTTGATCAATGAGTAGACTATTTAAACAAATCAATATTTGAGCATGACCATGCATTTTATAGTCTCACTCAATCAAGAGGCCTATAATATCACTCATAGAATTGGATGGTTAAATCATATATCCATCATTCGTATTCCTCATACGATTCATAGCATACCCAATGTCCACCTTTATCATTACTCGGTTAAAGGTAACTTTGAGTGTAATCAAATTATATTAATTCTCGTATAGAAATATAATGATTTCAAGTTAGAGGATCATTACATCATTATCACAGTGATATTTCTTATGACACTTATTAACATGTAGAATCTCACGGCGGGTCTTTCCAGTGGTATGTATTGATACATACACTTATGTTCTTGACTTTAGTATCACCATACCTATGACCAATGAGATGTGGTCATCTGTCAACAAACATACTAGTCTTATTGCAATATTATTGTCCTTAAATAATAATACATGACTAGGGAATTTTAGGAATAAAATACTATTCATATAATCTCATTTTTAAGTTACATACTTAAAGATATATATTACGTATTAATATTACAAGGACATTTATTATTCTTTCAATTTATGACACAGTAAATAAAGACATAATAAATATTAAATAAATAATCGCATAAAATATAATCTTTAATTGTTTTCAATAAAACATTAAAAGTATTATATCTAGGACATTAATACTAACAATCTCTCACTTGTACTAGAGCCAATCTCTCATGTAACTAATACCCAGGGAACTAGTATGACCTTCGTGCTTCTGCTGCGACAAAGGCTTGGTCAGTGGATCTGCAATGTTATCATTTGTATGCACTTTACATATATGTATATCTCATCGATTATTAATCTCTCGAAGAAGATGATATCGTATGAGTATATGCTTTGTTCGGGAATGAGACCTTGGTTCTTTAGCCTGCGAAATGGCTCCATTATTATCGCAGTATAAATCTATCGGATATGCGACTGAAAGAACCACACCAAGACCTGCAATAAATTTCCGAATCCAAACAGCCTCCTTGGCTGCTTCACAGGCAGTAATATACTCAGCCTCCATTATAGAATCGGCAACCGTCTCTTGCTTTGAACTTTTCCAGCTTACAGCACCTCCATTTAGATAAAACACAAATCCAGACTGAGAAATCGAATCATCCTTGTCTATCTGGAAACTAGCGTTGGTGTAACCTTTTACAACCAGCTTATCTTTTCCTCCATGTAACAAGAATTGATCTTCAGTCCTCTTCAAGTACTTAAGAATATTCTTGACTGTTGTCCAGTGTCCTTCACCTGGATTAGACTAGTATCTACTTGTCATGCTCAAAGCATACGAGACATCGGGACGAGTACATATCATTGCATAAATTATGGAACCAATTGCTGAAGCATATGGAACTTTACTCATATGGTCCTTATCATCCAATGATTTAGGACTGTTATCTTTTGAGATCGATATCCCGTGAGACATGGGGACAAATCCTCTTTTAGCATTTTACATCCCAAATCGATGCAAAAATTTATCAATGTATGTACTCTGACTTAGGCCGATCATTCTTCTTGATCAATCTCTATAGATCTTGATACCTAAAATATAGGTCACTTCGCCTAAGTCTTTCATTGAGAAATTCTTTTCTCAACCAAGTCTTAATAGCCTGCAAAGAAGAAATGTCGTTCCCTATTATTAATATATCATCAACATATAATACTAGGAATGCCATATTGCTCCCACTTACCTTCTTGTAAACACATGGTTCATCTTCATTTTGAATAAACCCAAACTCTTTGACAGTTTCATCAAAATGAATGTTCCATCTCATTGAGGCTTGTTTCATCCATAAATGGATCGACGCAACTTACATACCTTTCCAGCATTCTTCGGATCAACAAAACCTTCAGGATGTGTCATATACACATCCACATCTTCTTCAAGGCTTCCATTTAAGAAAGCGATTTTGACATCCATTTGCCAGATTTCATAGTCATGGTAAACAGCTATAACAAGCAAAATCCAGATGGACTTGACCATAGCCACTGGTGAAAAAGTTTCATCATAGTCAATATCATGAATTTGCTTGAAACCTTTTGCCACCAATCGTGCTTTATAGGTCTGTACATTACCATCCATGTCGGTCTTCCTTTTGAAAACTCACTTGGACCCTATAGGTTTTACCCCTTCGGGTGGATCAACCAAAGTCCATACCTGATTAGTATACATGGATTCCATCTCAGATTTCATGGCATCCTGCCATCTCTTAGATTCTGGAGTGTTCATAGCGTCTTGGTATTTGAGAGGCTCATCTTCATCCACAAGCATCACATCACCATCTTGAGTCAAGAGAAATCCATAATATTTCTCGGGCTCATGGCGAATCCTACCAGACCTACGAACAACCTGTGTTTCCTGAGCAGTATTGTTTTCTTGTACATTCTGCTCAGGTTCCTCCATTGGTTCAATGTTATCATGTGGGTCTCGAATTTCTCGAGATCTATTATCCTTCCACTGTCTTTCTTAGACAACATTTCTCTTTCAAGGAACACTGGAGTTCGAGCAACAAACACTTTGTTCTCTAAAGGATTATAGAAAGAATAACCCTTTGTTTCAATTGGGTATCCTACAAAATTATATTTTTCTAATTTAGGTCCTAGCTTGTCAGAAGTTAGACGTTTCACAAACGCCTCACATCCCTAAATTTTTCATAAATGACATGTTATGACGTTTCTCAGTCCATATCTCATATAGAGTATTCTGAACCATTTTAGTAGGAACTTGGTTAAGGGTATAAGCAGTCGTCTCCAGGGTGTAGACCCAGAAACTAATTGGAAGATCTGCATGACTCATCATCGATCGTACCATGTCCAACAAAGTACGATTCCTCCTTTCAGAAACTCCATTCCATTGTAGTGTTCCGGGAGGAGTGAGTTGTGTTACAATACCACACTCTTTTAATAAACTCTTAAATTCATGGCTTAAGTATTCACCTCCACGATCAGATCGTAGAGTCATAATACTTCCGCCAGTTTGCTTTTCTACTTCAGCTTTGTATTCTTTGAACTTTTCAAAAGAATCGGATTTGTTCTTCATAAGATACACATATCCATATCTACTGAAATCATCAGTAAACGTGATAAAGTAGTAAAAGCCACCTCTTGCCATAGTACGCATAGGACCACATACATCACTATGTATAAGTTCTAATCGTTCAGTGGCCCTTTCACCTTGTCCAGTAAAAAGAGCTTTAGTCATTTTTCCAATGAGAAAAGCTTCGCATGCTTCGTATGATTTAAATTCAAACTTATCCAAGTATCCATCCTTATGTAACTTGGAAATGCGCTTCTCATTTATATGGCCTAAACGACAGTTCCAGAAGTATGTTTGATTTGAGTCATTAGTTTTAAAATATTTATTATTCATATTATAGATATGAGTGTCTAAATAAAGAACATATAAACCGTTAAATAAACTTGTAACCCCATAGGTAACATTATTCAAAGAAAAGGAACAACTATTGTTCTGAATTGAAAATGTAAAACCTTTCTTGTCCAAATAAGAAACCGAAATAATGTTTCTGCAAATTGCAGGAACATAAAATAGTTCTCAAGTTCTAAAATAAGCCCAGTGGGCAACGTTAAATAATAAGTCCCTATAGCTAAGGCAACAACCTTTGCTTCATTGCCCACTCGTAGGTCGACCTCTCCCTTTGCCAAAGTCCTACTCCTTTGCAACTCCTTCACATTTATACAAATGTGAGAACCACATCCAGTATCCAATACCCATGATGTAGAAGTAGATAAATTTACCTCTATAACATAAATACCTGAATCAGAAGCTGACCAACCTTCTTCTTCTTCTTCAGATCCTCCAAATAAGCATGACAATTTCTCTTCCAATGACCTGGTTTACCACAGTAGTGACAATCACCCTTTGCAACAGCACCCTTGGGCTTTAAAGCCTGTTTGGGATTAGCCTTTGGCTTGGGACCAGAAGCAGATCCAATATTCTTTCCATTCTATTTGCCTTTCTTTTTAGCCTTACCTTTGTTGTCTACCATCAGCATGGCAGCAAGTTCAGCCTTTTTCATGTTGGTTTCAGTAGTTCGTAACATGGCCAACAATTCAGTGGGTTTTTTATATCTCATTCATATTGTAGTTCATAACAAAATGAGTATAGTTGTTGTTCAAAGATTGCAAGATCAAGTCAATCTGAGCTTCCGGACTAATTGGGAAACCCAAAGTAGCAAGATACTCAATATAACCTATCATCTTTAGAACATGTGGTTGAACAGGTTCACGCTCTCCCTGTTTACAAGCATACAATACTTTGCTCGTGTCGAACCTTTCTTGATGAGCCTGTCTATCAAACATTCTTTGAAGGTGTTCAATCATCTCATAAGCATCATATGCTCATGTTGTTTTTGAAGCTCAGCACTCATGGTTGCAAGCATGAGACACGCAACATCATTCGCATCATCAATATGCTTCTGATAAGCATTTTGCTGAACACGAGTTGCATTCTCAGCAGGAGGAGCAGGTGAAGGAATTTCAATGACGTGAAGCTTTCGCTCCTGCCTAAGGACAATCCTCAAATTCCTATACCAATCAAGGAAGTTAGTTCCTGTTAGCTTGTCCTTCTCAAGGGTTGCTCTCACAGAGAAGTTATTTGTGTTGTTTGCCATTAAATATCTACAATGTTTAAAATGCATATTAGTCAGTTGTAGAAGTTTAATTATGTTTAAGTGATTATCATATACATTCATAATATATATCTCCCACTATTTTTATCAAATCAATAGCCCTAACTATTAATTCGGAAATCATTTCATTAAATCTTTCTAGTGAGCCAAGATCCATATTTCATCCATGTTTTAAGATAGCGTTGGCTAATACACCGAAAACACGACTGTTTAGGTAGACAACATTAGTCGATTATATCAAATATAACTCTTGTATAGTTTGGTGGAACAACACTTTGTACACATTTATCCAATAAATCTCACCAAACTCTATGCCTCTAAACCCACAATCCTATTATGATGATTTAGTTAAGTTAGACCGAATGTTTCAACAAACTAAGTCATTTACTTATCACGTCTTCCCATGATTGATAAAAGCACATTGGTTTGGCAAACCCACTCCTTCTCAATCTAGATCTTGACGAGTATTAAACATTGGAAGATATTCGATTAACTTAATATGTATTTAGGGATTTTAATGTTTATATGAACGATCATGATCCCATCATAAAGAGATTCTCAATTTTTCCTTGATTAAATAATCCATTTCAATATTCGTCAATGGTTCAATTTCCAGATCGTCGAAGAAGTCACAAGCGGTCTCACTTAGAACCCAACTTTCTTACAAATAATAATTCGCTTTTGATAAAATCTCCCCATATCAGAAAAAGAAAATTCATATTCAATACTGTGTTTCATAAACACAAGAATCTAATGATCGTTTGTTTAATTTTAAAATCTTGAATCGTTACAGATTTTATCTTTCTTAAGCAGGCATGCATGGGTGTCGTATCTAATACATACATCATTCCAACACATACATATCCACACATGCATTCATATACATATATGTATTGTGCATATATTAAACGTGTTTGGTTATGGCCACATCCTATGTGATGTTTCCAAGCTAATGGAATTATCAAGGTTAATCTATGGTGGTTTCAAATACTACACTATTACATGTCTTTATCTTCTTCATTGCTCCATTATATGGATTGCCTCCTAGCTTCCTTGCTTCTAAGTCTCCATTGAACAATTACATTGAATAATAAATAAATCTATTCTAATGAAATTACAAGAAGAACTCGAGTTACATTCGAGATTAACAATTATAATGAATAAACGACATGCAAGTCATATTTAGAAACCAAAACCATAAAACAAAACCACTATCCTATAGGTCTTTAGGCCATAACCATCCACCATGTTATCACATAACACATGTAATATATCTCAGATTATATAAACATATCATATAATCATATATAATAAATTTTGAAATTTTAGAAAATCAAATAAATTTCAGAAAATAATAAATCGCCGTTTCGGGGCTTATAACATCGTCAAACGACTTACAGACGCGAAGCTGACTTTTTCAGTATTGCTGAGTGACGCGATTCAAGTAAAAAAACACAGATCGTTTGCGAAAATCGGACACTAGACACAGATTTCAGAAAATCTACTGAAGCCGTTTCAGAATTCGTATCGAATACAATTCCCATAACAAGAACAAACATGTATCATATACTTACAGTAATACACACAATCATCCCATGATTATACAACACATGAATATCATATATTCAAAATCATATAAAACATATATATCAACATATAGTCATGACATATCATATATATGTTTACATACATCGAAAAACTGTTAAACACATAACCAAATCATGCCATTATACAGGTAGCGCCGATGCCATTGAAGGGTTTCGGGCATGAAAACGCAGCGGATACAACGTAAAACAATAAAAAAATGAAACTCTATCGCTTTCCATGTATAACTTTGGATGATTATGGTGAAGAAGTCTGTACCTTAACAAAGCTTTCCGTATGATGTTTAATGGAGGTCCAGAAAAACGAATCACAGCAGCCCTTTGTTACAAAGATCTGCTCTCCAAAGAAGTCAACACGAATGCCCGATCGTCCTATGATCACCGGAGTCGGTACTAGCCAAATTGCTTGCCTTTTCCTCTCTCTCTTCTTTTCTCTAGCCTCTCTTGATGTTGAGCAGGTAGGGTTTTTCTCTAAAAACGAAATCTGATGATTAAACCCTAATACTATACATCATTATGTATATATAGGGGAGAGAGAGATTTTGGGCCTAACCCTAATCCATGTGGTTTCCAAAACCCATTCTGATTTTGGGTTATTATTATTATTAAATCCGAATTCTAATATAATTAATCAAGTCCCACTTAATTAATTCAATAATTAAATTCGAATAATAATAATACTTATTAAATTCGAATTCTAATATAATTAATCAAGTCTCACTTAATTAATTCAATAATTAAATTTGAATAAATAATAATATATATAAATTCATAATTTAAATAAACCTCCATTTTGATGTTGTTTGTGTATCACCCTTTAGGTTATTATTACGTTGGCAATAATTTTATTATCTAATAATAAAATTATAAACAATGAATGACATCTAGTAATACATCATTGTTACCCAAGTAACAATAATAATTGGTGATTCAATTAAACCTTATATTATAGATTAAACTCGAGGCATGTATAGTGTCATCCTCTTCAACGTTTAAACTCGGTTTCCTTGATCAATGAGTAGACTATTTAAACAAATCAATATTTGAGCATGGCCATGCATTTCATAGTCTCACTCAATCAAGAGGCCTATAATATCACTACTAAAATTGGAGGGTTAAATCCTATATCTATCATTCATATTCCTCATACGATTCATAGCATACCCAATGTCCACCTTTATCATTACCCGGTTAAAGGCAACTTTGAGTGTAATCAAAGTATAATAATTCTCGTATAGAAATATAATGATTTCAAGTTAGAAGATCATTACATCATTATCATAGTGAGATTTCTTATGACACTTATTAACATGTAGAATCTCACGACGGGTCTTTCCAGTGTCATGTATTGATACATACACTTATGTTCTTGACTTTAGTATCACCATACCTATGACCAATGAGATGTGGTCATCTGTCAACAAACATACTAGTCTTATTGCATTATTAATGTCCTTAAATAATAATACTTGACTAGGAAATTTTAGGAATAAAGTAGTATTCATATAATCTCATTTTTAAGTCACATACTAAAAGATATATATTACGTATTAATATTCCAAGGATATATATTATTCTTTTAATTTATGATGCAGTAAATAAAGACAAAATAAATATTAATTAAATAATTACATAAAACATAATCCTTAATTGTTTTCAATAAAACATTAAAAATATTGTCTCTAGGACACCAATACTAACATAAGGAGCAATCGATTGTTAATCCTGAGTCAACTGATAAGGATTATACATCGATTGATAATGTTGACTCAATGGATAATTATCCAACGATTGAGAAATCATCAACTCCTAAACAATCCACTTTAAAAACCAAGCTTAACAGACTTGTTAAATTTGTGATAGAAGGTAGCTCCTCTAATCCTCAAAACAAAGTTTGGAAGGCTAATATAAGGAATTTATATAAGAGACAATTAAATGAAAAATTAGAAAAGATAAAACCTAAAACTAAGCCTGATAAGAAAAAGAAAAAGAATCAAAATGGTAAGGTAGGCATAAACAAGCACAATAACTATACACCTGACATGTATGCACCTAGAAAAATATGTGTTAAATGTGGTAGTAAAAATCATCTATCTGTGCATTGCAAATCTAACATGCCTGCCATACCTAACATATCTGCAAACTCTATTTTTCCTTAATTAGTTGCTCCTCATGCTCAATATGCATCTATTCCTTATATGTTTAATCAATATCTTGCATTTGTCAACATGAATATGCCGGCTATGCCTTGGAATGTGAACACCAATATTCATGCATCAAATTTCTCTAATGTTGTAAGCATGAATAACCCAAGCATTAGCAGGGAAACAAACACCTAAGGTTGAAGTGGAATTAAAAGCATCTAAACCAAAAGAATAAAAGTTGGAAACCAAACCAAAGGTAGCAACTAATAATAAAGGACCCAAGGCAACTTGGGTACCAAAATTAACTTGATTGTTTTTAGATGCGTGCAGGGAAGAAGGAGGAATCTTTGGTACTTGGACAGTGGGTGTTCAATGCATATGACTAGAGATAAATCCCTCCTCACATAGTTTGAGGAGAGAGCTGACCCTGGAGTAACTTTTGGAGATGACAGTTAGGGTTACACCATGGGATATGGCTTGATTTTAACAGAGAATGTCATTATTAAACCTGTTGCACTAGTTGATGGCTCAAGACACAATTCGTTAAGCATCAACCAATTATGTGACAATGGAAATAAAGTTTGCTTCACAACTGAAGCATGCATAATTTCCAACAGGAAGAATGGAAGTCTAGTAATGACTGGGAACAAAAAAGGAAATATGTACATAGCTGACTTCAACTCAACAAATGCAGATTCAATGACTTGTCTTCTTTTAAAAGCAAGTACATATTAAAGTTGGTTGTGGCACAAGAAATTAGCTCACTTAAATTTTAAAGCCATGAATCAGTTGGTCAATAAAAATCAAGTGAGAGGATTACCACAGATGGAGTTTGTCAAAGATGGTCTGTGTGATGCTTGTCAAAAAGGCAAACAAAGAAAAACATCATTCAAGTCAAAATTGATATCATCAATTGAGAAACCACTTGAGCTGTTTCACATGAATTTGTTTGGCCCTGTAAACATCATGTCAATTGCAAAGAAAAAGTATGCCCTAGTCATTGTGGATGAGTTTTCAAGATTTTCATGGACTTATTTCTTACATTCAAAAGATGAAACAAGTGAACTCATCATCAAGCACATCAGGGAATTAGAGAAAAGTCCTGGATTGGATGTAAAGAAAATAAGAAGTGACAATGGAATAGAATTTAAGAATTTCACAATGAAGGAGTTTTGTGAAGTCAAAGGAATAATACATAATTTTCCTACACCAAGAACTCCTCAACAAAATGGAGTAGTTGAAATGAAGAATAAGACACTATAAAACATAATGTAACGTAATATGTAATAGAGGTAACGATAACTCAACACAAGAAGTAAGACATACAATAATATTATTATGTAACACAGGAATCCACAAGGACATGCAGATAAAGTACATACATGAATCATTACAGGGTATGAAAGCCTGAAGTCTTCAGAAGCGTCAAGGAAAGAAGTTCATTAATATGTTCAGGCCTCAGTGATAAATAAAAGATCAGAAGATTTTCAGTGTAAAGAAAATGGAGTGATTCAAGTATAAGTGTTAAGGGTTTCAGTGAACTGAAGCAATGGAAAAGCTGAGATGTGATCAACTAAAAAAAATAAAAGATAAGAGAATTTAATTCAGTGTTAGTCATTTGTGGACTAGACCAGTTCACAAAGCGTCAGCACGAAAAGAAATGAATTAACTTATTTAATCAGAAGAATTTAGTATATTGATCAAGGAAATAAAAAGCAAGTAGAATCTACTCAAAGGCATGTCAATTTTGCTAAGGCCTTTGTACACGAAACTAAGTGTATTGGCGCCACTAACATCTTAGTGTCTCCTAATACTAGGCAAGTCATGTACTAGGCGCCACTCATGGGTTTAACAGATTCTAAGTTCCATATGGCGCCACTACAAGGGAAACCTAGTGCTAGGCACCACCAAGGATCTTTGGAATATATTAAGTGCAAATGGCGCCACTACATGGAGAACACTCTACTAGGCGCCACTTGACTTAACCTAGGCGCCATTTGTGATTACACAAGGATAACACTTATTCTAAGCACAACTTGAGTACAAGAATGCAATGCAAGTTTCATCTTGCGCCTCTCCAAGGGATTTAGAGTACAGTCGCAACTTAAGATATATTTGTCACAACTTGGATCATCTTGGCGCAACTTACCCTTATAGAGGGGAACAAGAGTATTGGCGCCACTTGACACTTAATCCATTATGAAGAAATTAATTCAATTGATTTTAAAGCCTACATTATATTTGTAGTTTTACAACAGAAGCATCAGTGCACATCGTCTTCAATACTCTCTCAACAAAACACAGAAGCCATTAAACATGAACCATAAATTCTCACATGTATTTGTTGAATCGTATTGATTAAAACCATTGTAGCTAATCTCTTGATTATAAGTGTATCACCTTAGAGATTTAATAATATACTTTTATTTCCCCGAATCGATTATGTTTGTTTGATTACCATTTCTATATCTAAAGAACTCAAGAACACAATTCTTAATCTGTAATTAAAAGTGAAAAACTACCAGCATCATATTCAACCCCCCCTTCTATGATGATTTGGGACCTAACAATTGGTATCTGAGCTTATTGATTGAAGTTACAAATCAAGATCCGAAAAGATTTTTTCAAATAGTGTATTTCAAGATCTAGAAAATTTTATTTTGAAATTTATTTAATTTTAAAGAAAATCCAATTTCGAATATTTCTAAGATTTCAAGTCCACTAATTTTTAAAGACTATCAATCTTCAAGAATTTGAATAAAAATTTTATTTCTTAAAATTTAATTTTTATTCGAATTGATTTTAATTTTTAAGAAATTATTTTTTCTTAAGATTTAAAAATCTTCGTAACCATGAGTACTCAAAAACTTAGTAACATCAAAATCCCAGCATTTGACAAGGAAGAATACATTCTATGGAAGAAAAAGATGTCCATTTTCATCAAGACTGCAAACCCACAATACAGGGGCATTTTGGAAAATGGACTGTATGTTCCCTAGAAGCTTACACTGGAAACAGTCTCAGATGACGGAGAACGGATTCTTCAAAGGTTTACTACAAAGGAAACTTCAGAGTACACTGACACTGATAAGAAAAGAGTGGGTCAGGATAACAATCTCCAATGTATCCTAATGGATTCACTGGACACTACAATGCTAAATCAAGTGATCAACTGTGGCAATGCCAAATAAATGTGGGATACTATTGATCTGCTAATTAAAGGAACTGAAGAAGTGAAGGAAAACAGACTGGATATTCTTACATCCCAATATAAGCAATTCAAGTCACTACCTGGAGAAAGTATCACTCAAGTCTTTCAGAGATACAATAAATTTTTAAATGACTTGACTCTGCATGGAAAAGCCTACTCATATAGGGAGATCAACAGAAAATTCATGTTGACACTACCCGCGCACCTTGAACACAAAATCTCTGCAATAAGATAGAGAAGTAACATAAATGACATGTCAATTGAAATTTTATATGGGTAGCTCAAGACTCATGAAATGGAGCAGGAGCAAAGACAAATCATTTATGGTTCAAGGATAGTGGATAACAAGAATACAACTCTGTTGAAAACAACAACACTTGTGGCCAAAGATTTTGTTATTATAGAGAACATGACAAAAAAACTTGTAATTGAGAAAAAATAGTTTTTGGAAGATGAATTTACTAAAAATGCTCAAGCTGGTGATGAAGATGACTTCTACTCAATAGAAGAGCTTGAACAACTAGAAAACAAGACAATGTCCTATATGGCAGGAAAGTTCAAGAACATCGGGTTTAGAAGGAACCTTAAGTATAAATTCAAGAATAAATCAAGCTACAGTGGTTCTAGTTTCAGATACAACAACCGAGGTGGTTCACCGTCAAGATCCTTTAGCAAAGGAGGTTACAACACTGGAATGGTAAACCCAAAGTTTAAGTGCTACAAATGCAATGAACCCAGACATTTTTCTACAGAATGTAGGAAGCCTAAGCAAGAAAAGGAAATGAAGGAGTCATATGATAAACTGAAACAAAATTATGATGCACTGGTAAAGAAACATCAAGGCAGAGCTTATATAGATGAGGGAAAGAGCTAGGATGACTCGAATATTGATGATGAAAAGGCATATGGAAATGTTGCACTCATGGTAGACTCTTCAGAGGCATCTCCTCATCATCAAAGGTGTCATTTCTTTCCACAGTTGAAATGTCTAATTCTGATTACAAGAAAACTATAGAAGATCTTAGTGCATAAATTTTCAACGTACACACAAACATGCTAGCATCAGAAGAAGAAAATACTAAACTAGTTCTAATGAATAAAATGCTAGAGGCTAGAAATGAAGAACTAGAACTTGCCTGTGTAAACTTAGAAGATTTTAGACAGAAGATAAAATACTTACAGAATAGAGACAAATGCAACCAAGAAGTAGAAATTGCACTTGGGAACAAAATTTATGAGTTAGAGTTAAAACTTCAGGCATATAAGAAATCTGTTAATCTTGTTAAGGAGATAATAGATAAACAGGTCATAGGTCAAAAAGCAGGAATAAAGTTTGACTATGATAAGAAGGTAGGAAAGAGACATGTATAGTCAATTGCTGAGGAAAGTACTGTGAAGCAAGACATTCCACATGTATTAAAAAATATCACTAATCCCCTATAAAAGAAGTTTGTCATACAACCCATAGATGAAGAACAAATCATTATGAAAGAAGAAATCCTTGTTGAGGATAAAAAGAAAGAGAAAAAAGAAGAGAAAAACAAGTTGCCTAAGAAATTTGTAAGAATTGAAGTCCCTAATGAAAAGATTAAAACTAACATAGACAAGAAGAATGAAAAAAAAGCTAACAGAAATGGTAAGATAGGTATTAATAAGAAAAATGATTATACTTATTCCCCCAACACTTCTAGGAAAGTCTTCAATAACTGGAATTCTACTGGACTGTAGGGTTCCGAGGCATAAAACGCAGCGGATTAAACGTAAATATAACAAAAAAATTCGGAACCCTAACGCAGGATCATGTATAAGTTCGGACTGATTTGTGTGAAACGGAATCATACCTTTTCTTGGTCTTGACTTCTACGAACTCAACGGAGATCCTAGCTTTCACGACTTGTGTCTTCTTCTCGAAAACACCTCTATGGTATCCACACGAGCACCTTCAAGAACGTCTCACGATCTTGATTACGGAATGGATGTACTAGCTCCTTTGATGATTTCGAAACTGCCTTGCTCTGCCTTGCTGTGTAGCTGCTGCCTCTAGGGTTATTTTTCTCAAAAACGTTAACCCTTATAAACCCTACATTATCTATTTATAATGGTTGGTTAATAGGCCCATAATAGCAACCCATAACAGCAAAGCCTAACCCATGTAGGTTTAGGATTAAATAATAAAACCGAATTTTATTATTTAATTAATAACTAAGTCATACTTAATTATTAAGGGCAGAATTCAAATTTGAATTATATTATTTCAATTAATTAAGTCTCATTTAATTAATATAATAAAATTCAAATAATCATCAATTAATTTAAATCTATAATTTAAATTAACTATTCCTTGAAGTGCTCTATGTGTGTGACCCTATAGGCTATTATTTAATTAGCAATAATTTTATTCTCTAATAAAATTATAAACAATGAACTTAGAAGCATAGAGTTTGGCTAAAAATCTATTAGATGGATAAGATCAATCGTTGCTCACCAATATCCAAGAATTATATATGATATAATTGACAACTGTTGTCTACCTAAATAATCATTTTTAAGGACTTCCAGTGGTTGTCTTTGGACAATGGTATCAGAGCTTTTTTTTTTTTATTTTCGAAGACCAGTCCTATTCAGAAATCATCAATTTCTGAACTACAGATCATATATGTTGGCCTTTTTCCCCACTGCAACTTATGCAGTTTCAGAAGCATGTATCATATACATACTTATCATATCCCAGTTAACAAATCATGTCCAACACAATTTGTCCATCTGTTTATATCACTATACAAACTGACCCTCATTCATATAACAGTTTTTTAACTCATACAATCTAATGTTTATTTTGTACTTTTAACATTGTAGATACCAAGTAATGGCAAACAACACAAACACACTATCAGTACGATCAGTCCTTGAGAAGGATAAGCTGACAGGAGGAAACAACTTCCTAGACTGGCAGAGGAATTTGAGGATTGTCCTCAGGCAGGAGCGCAAGCTTCATGTCATTGATATTCCTCCGGCAGGTCCCCTTCTTGAGGGCGCTACTGTTGAGGAACGAGCGGCCCACACAAAGGATGAGAATGATGCAACTGATGTTGCATGTCTTATGTTGGCAACTATGAGTGCTGAGCTTCAAAGACAACATGTGCATATGGATGCATATACTATCTATGCGCACTTGCAAAGCATGTTTGCAAGCCAAACTCGTCAAGAAAGGTTCAACACGAGTAAGTCACTCTTTAATTGCAAACAAGGGGCAGGTGAACCAGTTGGCCCACATGTTCTGAAGATGATTGGTTACATTGAGTACCTTGAAAGTTTGGGTTTCCCGATTATTCAGGAAATTGGTATTGACCTAATCATGAATTCTTTGAACAACAAAAGCACCCATGGATACAAGAAGAATGAAGACATGTAATTGTATTTATATTTTACCACCATAGATTGATTTTGATCCTTTCATTAGCTCGAAAGGATCACATAGGAAAGGGGCCATAACCAAGCACGTTTACATACTGCACTTTACATATTGATGTATGAATGTATGTGTAGAGTAGAAGATGCATGCTTTAATTAGATTAATGATGTATGCATGTATTAGATACGTCACCCATGTCATGCTTGCCATGCTAAACAAGATAAAATCTGTAACGATTTAAGATTTTAAAATTAACAAACGATCATGAGATTCTTGTGTTTATGAAATATGGATTTTTAAAAAACACGGAATTGAATATGGATTTTGATATCTATAATTGGGATTTTCTGACAAAAACGAATATGCGTATTCGTAAGGCTGATGGGTTTTAAGTGTGACCACTGGTATCCTCCATCTACCTAGGAAATGAACAATTTAAGATGTCAATTTGAAATATTTAGTTCAAGGAAAAATTGAGGATCTCTTCATGATGTGATCATGATCGTCATAAATTTTATAAACCCCTTAACAAAATATTAAGTTTTAATTGGATGCTTTCCAATGAATGAATTTGACAAAACACCTACTGAATTGTTGGCTATGTTGAGAACATATGAGACCAACATGAAGACGGCTGAACCTGCTCCCATACTGATGGTGGGCAATAAAGGTAAGGCCAAAGGGAA
The DNA here is from genome assembly GCA_028671895.1 of Oenanthe sinensis. Taxonomy (NCBI): domain Eukaryota; kingdom Viridiplantae; phylum Streptophyta; class Magnoliopsida; order Apiales; family Apiaceae; genus Oenanthe; species Oenanthe sinensis. The sequence continues at coordinate 5,838,699 of JAPMAC010000231.1, forward strand.
AGGCAAGTGGAAGGGTAAGAAGAAGACAGGTTCTGATTCTACACCCAAGCCAAAGTCAGGTCCTAAACAGGCTTTAAAGCCTAAAGGTGGGGTCGCTAAGGGTGAATGTCACTACTGTAAGAAAACTGGTCACTGGAAGAGAAACTGTTCAGTTTACTTAGAGGATCTGAAGAAGAAGAGGGCTGAGAAAGCTTCTACTTCAGGTATATATGTTATAGAAGTCAATATGTCTATTTCTACATCTTGGGTATTGGATACTGGATGTGCTTCTCACATTTGTATAAATGTGCAGGAAATGCAGAGAAGTAGGACATTGGCTAAAGGAGAAATGGACCTACGAGTTGCCAATAGAGCAAGAGTTGCTGCTTTAGCTGTAGGAACATATTATTTATATTTGCCCTCTGGGCTAGTTTTAGAACTGGAAAATTGTTATTACGTGCCTGCGATTCGCAGAAACATTATTTCTGTTTCTTGTTTGGACAAGAAAGGTTTTTCGTTTACAATAAAGAACAACAATTGCTCTTTTGCTTTGAATGATTTAACCTATGGTGTTGCGCGTTTGTTTAATGGTTTATATGTTCTTGACTTAGATAATCCTGTCTGTAATATAGAAAACAAACGAATTAAAGTTAATGACTCAAATCAAACATACCTCTGGCATTGTCGTCTAGGCCATATAAATGAGAAACGCATATCCAAATTACATAAGGATGGATATTTGGATAAGTTTGATTTTGAATCATACCAAGAATGCGAATCTTGTTTGCTTGGTAAAATGACTAAAACCCCTTTCACTGGTAAGGGTCAAAGGGCCACTGAACGTCTGGAGCTAATACATAGTGATGTATGTGGCTCAATGCGTGTGATGGCTAGAGGAGGCTACTACTACTTCATAACATTTACTGATGATTTCAGTAGATATGGATATGTATATCTTACGAAGAATAAATCTGATTCTTTTGAAAAGTTCAAAGAATACAAGGCTGAAGTAGAGAAGCAAATTGGCGGAGGCACAAGTATTAAAATCATACAATCTGATCGTGGTGGAGAATACTTGAGCACAAAATTTAATGATTATTTAAAAGAGTGTGGTATTGTATCACAACTCACTCCGCCAGGTACACCTCAATGGAATGGAGTTTCAGAGAGGAGAAATCGCACCTTGTTGGACATGGTGCGATCGATGATGAGTCATGCAGATATCCAATTAGTTTCTGGGGTTATGCTCTAGAAACAGCAGCATTCATACTTAACCGTGTTCCTACTAAGAAGGTTCAAAAGACTCCATATGAGATATGGGAGAAGAAACGGTCAGGCATGAGCTTTATGAAAGTTTGGGGATGCAAGGCGTTTGTGAAGCGTCAAGTATCTGACAAGCTTGGACCTAAATCTGAAGAGTGCAATTTTGTGGGATACCCTAAAGAAACAAAGGCGTATTATTTTTATAGTCCTTCTGAGCAGAAAGTGTTTATTGCTCGAGACGCTGTTTTCATGGAAAGAGATTTTGTTTCCAAAAGAAACAGTGGGAAAACTATAGACCTCGATGAAGATCGAGAACCACAAAATAGCATTGAACCTGAAGTGGAACAGGAGCAGGATAATGATAATGCTCAATAAACACAGGTTGTTCGTAGAACTGGTAGAATTCGCCATGAGCTAGAGAGATATGGATTTCTCTTGACTCAATGTGGTGATTTGATGCTCATAGATGAAGATGAGCCTCTCACATACCAAGATGCTATGAACAGTCCAGACTCTAAGAGATGGCTAGAAGCCATGAAATCCAAGATGGATTCCATGTACGAAAACCGAGTATGGACTTTGGTTGATCCACCTGAAGGGGTAAAACCCATAGGGTGCAAATGGGTTTTCAAGAAGAAAACTGACATGGATGGAAATGTTCAGACCTATAAAGCAAGGTTGGTTGCAAAAGGTTTCAAACAAATTCATGGTATTGACTATGATGAAACTTTCTCACCAGTGGCTATGGTCAAGTCCATAAGGATTTTGCTTGCTATTGCAGCATTCCATGATTATGAAATCTGGCAAATGGATGTTAAAACAGCCTTCCTTAATGGAAGCCTTGAAGAGGATGTGGATGTGTACATGACACAACCTGAAGGTTTTGTCGATCCAAGGAATGTTAGCAAGGTATGTAAATTACGTCGATCCATTTATGGATTGAAGCAAGCCTCTAGGAGATGGAACATCCGTTTTGATGAAACAGTCAAAGAGTATGGCTTTGTTCAAACCGAGGATGAACCTTGTGTTTACAAGAAGGTTAGTGGGAGCCATGTGGCATTCATAGTACTGTATGTTGATGACATACTACTAATGGGGAATGACATACCTTCTCTCAAGGCTGTTAAGATTTGGTTAGGGAGAAACTTCTCTATGAAAGACTTAGGTGAAGCATCCTACATTCTAGGAATGAGGATCTATAGGGATAGATCTAGAAGGATGATCGGTCTAAGTCAGAGTACATACATCGATAAGGTTTTGCATCGTTTTGGTATGCAAAATGCAAAAAGGGGATATGTCCCCGTGTCTCGAGGATAACGATCTCTAAAGATCAGTGTCCGAAATCATTGGATGAGAAGGACCACATGAGTAAGGTTCCATATGCCTCAGCAATTGGATCCATCATGTATGCAATGATATGTACTCGCCCAGATGTTTCGTATGCTTTAAGCATGACGAGCAGATACCAATCTAATCCAGGTGAAGGTCACTGGACGGCTGTCAAGAATATTCTAAAGTACTTGAAAAGGACTAAAGATTCATTCTTGGTGTATGGAGGAGAGGAGAAACTGGTTGTAAAAGGTTACACCGATGCAAGTTTCCAAACAGACAGGGATGATACTGTATCACAGTCTGGTTTTGTGTTTTGTCTAAACGGAGGTGCTGTAAGCTGGAAGAGTTCAAAGCAAGAAACAGTAGCTGATTCTACAATGGAGGCTGAGTACATTGCAGCTTGTGAAGCGGCTAAGGAAGCTGTTTGGATTCGAAAATTCATTACTGATTTGGGAGTGATTCCATCGATCGCAGATCCCATTGATCTATACTACGATAATAATGGAGCTATTGCACAGGCTAAAGAACCTAGAGCTCACTCCCGAACCAAACATATACTCAGGAGATATCACCTCATTCGAGAGATTAATGAAAGGGGTGACATACACATATGTAAAGTGCACACAAATGATAACATTGCAGACCCACTGACCAAAGGCTTGTCGCAGACGAAGCACGATGGTCACACTAGTTCCATGGGTATTAGATACATGGGAGATTGACTCTAGTGCAAGTGGGAGATTGTTAGTGTAGGTGCCCTAGAGGCAATACAATGTTTCTTTTAATAGACCTTTATGTCATTTGATTATTCAATAAACGTATTTATTATGTCTTTAAATACTGCGATATATTTGTTAGCATAATAAATGTCCTTAGAATCATGATACACATTGTATAGTTTAGTACATGACTTGAACTTGAGATTATATAATAGATCATATTTTTAAATGTCCCTAGTCGAGTATTATTATTATAGGACAATAATAATACATAAATAGACTAGTATGTTGTTTGACTGATAACCACATCTCATTGGTTATAAGTATGGGGATACTAAAGTCAACACATAGGTACATGCAGGAGTACATGGTACTGGACAGACCCATAGTGAGATTCTTCATGTTTAATAAAGTCATAAGAAAGAATCACAGTGATAATGGTGTAATGATCCTCTGACTTGAGATCATTATATTTCTATACGAGGATTAATATACTTTGACTACATTAAAAGTTACCTTTGACCGGGTAATAATAAAAGTGGACATCGGGTATATCATGAGTCGTATGAGAAATATGAATGATAGATAAAGGATTTAACTCTCCTATAATTAGGAGAGATATTATTGGCCTCTTGATTGAGTGAGACTATAAAATGCATGGTCGTGCTCAAATAATGATTTGTTTTCATAGTCTACTCATGGATCAAGTAAACCCGGATTAAATGTTGAAGAGGATGACTAAATACATGCCTCGAGTTTAATCTATAATATATATGGTTAAAGAGATTATATTACACGGAAACATTAATCACGAAAGGTTTTATCGAATCACGATTTAATTATTATTTAATGGGGTAGCAATGATGTATTACAAGATACCTCTCATTGTTTATAATTTTATTAGAGAATAAATTTATTGCTAATTAAATAATAGCCTATAGGGTCACACAAATAGAGCACTTCAAAAAATAGTTAATTTAAATTATAGGTTTAAATTAATTGATGATTATTTGAATTTTATTATATTCAAATGATTATGATACATTCATAATATATCTCCTAATTATAGGAGGGTTAAATCCTTTATCTATCATTCATATTTCTCATACGACTCATTATATACCCGATGTCCACTTTAATCATTACCCGGTCAAAGGTAACTTTTAATGTAGTCAAAGTATATTAATCCTCGTATAGAAATATAATGATCTCAAGTCAGAGGATCATTACACCATTATCACTGTGAGTCTTTCTTATGACTTTATTAAACATGAAGAATCTCACTGTGAGTCTGTCCAGTACCATGTACTCCTGCATGTACCTATGTGTTGACTTTAGTATCCCCATACTTATAACCAATGAGATGTGGTTATCAGTCAAACAACATACTAGTCTATTTATGTATTATTATTGTCCTATAATAATAATACTCGACTAAGGACATTTAAAAATATGATCTATTATATAATCTCAAGTTCAAGTCATGTACTAAACTATACAATGTGTATCATGATTCTAAGGACACTTATTATGCTAACAAATATATCGCAGTATTTAAAGTCATAATAAATACGTTTATTGAATAATCAAATGACATAAAGGTCTATTAAAAGAAACATTGTATTGCCTCTAGGGCACCTACACTAACATGGACATCTTACGCATGCATGAAAAAGGTTAAAGTAGTTAAAACTGAAATTCCTAGTAAGCTTGCCATGCCTACCATTTCTACATCTCATCAACCATGTGGTAAAGTAGGATGTATTCCATGTGCTTTTAACATCATGTCTGTCTATTTAAATCTGATGAATGCTTCATCTAAATCTACCAATTTTTTCCAAGTTCAAACGAGACAAGAATGAAGCTTCAAATTGTTATGAATTGTTTTTATATTGAAATGAGCCAATAATGTTCCTATAAAAGTTTACAAGTTGTTTACATGTTCAAACGAGTCAAGAATGAAGCTACAAGTTGTTTCCAAGTTCGAACGAGTCAAGATTGATGCCTCAAATTTTTATGAATTATTTTCATATTCAAACGAGCCAATAATGCTTATGTCATCTACATAGATTTGAACAAGAATCATAGAGCCACTAACATTTCTATGAAAGAGAGTTTTATCAACAGTACCTCTTGTGAAGTGATTCTCAATCAAGAATTTAGATAATGTGTCATACCAGGCTCTAGGTGCTTGTTTCAATCCATAAAGTACCTTGAGAAGATAGTATACAAATCCAGGATGAATAGGATCAATAAAACCAGTACGTTGTTTTACATACATGTTGGTGTAGGTGCCCTAGAGGCAATACAATGTTTCTTTTGATAAACATTTATGTCATTTGATTATTCAATAAAAGTATTTATTATGACTTTAATTACTGCGATATATTTGTTAGCATAATAAATGTCCTTAGAATCATGATACACATTGTATAATTTAGTAAATGACTTGAACTTGAGATTATATAATATATCATATTCTTAAATGTCCCTAGTCGAGTATTATTATTATAGGACAATAATAATACATAAATAGACTAGTATGTTGTTTGACAGATAACCACATCTCATTGGTTATAAGTATGGGGATACTAAAGTCAACACATAGGTACATGCAGGAGTACATGGTACTGGACAGACCCACAATGAGATTCTTCATGTTTAATAAAGTCATAAGAAAGACTCACAGTGATAATGGTGTAATGATCCTCTGACTTGAGATCATTATATTTCTATACGAGGATTAATATACTTTGACTACATTAAAAGTTACCTTTGACCGGGTAATGATAAAAGTGGACATCGGGTATATCATGAGTTGTATGAGAAATATGAATGATAGATAAAGGATTTAACCCTCCTATAATTAGGAGAGATATTATTGGCCTCTTGATTGAGTGAGACTATAAAATGCATGGCCGTGCTCAAATAATGATTTGTTTTCATAGTCTACTCATGGATCAAGTAAACCCGGATTAAATGTTGAAGAGGATGACTAAATACATGCCTCGAGTTTAATCTATAATATATATGGTTAAAGGGATTATATTACACGGAAACATTAATCACGAAAGGTTTTATCGAATCACGATTTAATTATTATTTAATTTGGTAGCAATGATGTATTACTAGATACCGCTCATTGTTTATAATTTTATTAGAGAATAAAATTATTGCTAATTAAATAATAGCCTATAGGGTCACACACAAAGAGTACTTTAAGGAATAATTAATTTAAATTATAGATTTAAATTAATTGATGATTATTTGAATTTTATTATATTAATTAAGTGAGACTTAATTAATTGAAATAATATAAATTCGAATTTGAATTCTGCCATTAATAATTAAGTGTGACTTAGTTATTAATTAAATAATAAAATTCGGTTTTATTATTTAATCCTAAACCTACATGGGTTAGGCTTTGCTGTTATGGGTTGCTATTATGGGCCTATTAACCAACCATTATAAATAGATAATGTAGGGTTAATAAGGGTTAACGTTTTTGAGAAAAACAAAACCCTAGCAGCAGCAAAGGCAGAGAGAAGAGGCAGAATTCGAAATCATCAAAAGAGGCTAGTACATCCATTCCGTAATCAAGATCGTGAGACGTTCTTGAAGGTGCTCGTGTGGATACCATAGAGGTGTTTTCAAGAGGAAGACACAAGTCGTGAAAGCTAGGATCTCCGTTGAGTTCGTAGTAGTCAAAACCAAACAAAGGTATGATTCCGTTTCACAATAATCAGTCCATGATTATACATGATCTTGCGTTAGGGTTCCGGAATTTTTGTTATATTTACGTTTAATCCGCTGCGTTTTATGCCTCGGAACCCAACAATGGTATCAGAGCTACGTGTATAAGGGACTGATTTGGTTACGTGTTTTATGTATTTGATGCATACATGCCTGTTTTGGTGACTGTCATTCCTTGCTACTGCTTTGTCATAACTGCCATGCCACTGCTTATGCTACTGCCATGCCTGTTATGAAACTGCCATGCCTGTTTGATGACTACCATGATACTGCCATGCTTCTGCCATGCTACTGCCATGTATATTCGAATTGTTATTCATATGATGAGTATATAGATTCTGATACTAGCATGTTAATGATTTGTCATGACTGATTTATATGCCTTATTGCGATTTGTATATTATGCATGAGGGTCAGTTTGTATATGATACAAACTGGTGGACAGATTATGTTGGACATGATCTGTTAACTGGGATATGATAAGTATGTATATGATACATGCTTCTGAAACTGTATAAATTGCAGTGGGGAAAAAGGCCAACAGATATGATCTGTAGTTCAGAAATTGCAGCTCGACCCCAGCTGGGGGCTGCCGCCCCCAGACCCCGCCCGGGGGCTGCCGCCCCCGGACCCCCGCAATATTTTATTTTGTGTACTTGAGCATGGTGCTGGTTATGGCCCTTAGACCCCTAGATTAATGGTTTTGGTTTTGGTTTTATAAATACGACTTGCATGTCGTTTTCTTCATTCTTGTAATTGTTTAACCTCGAATGTAACTCGAGTTTTCTTATGTAAGTACATTAGTATAGGTTGTATTCAATTATTCCATGTAATGTACTTGAAGATTGAAGGATGATCCAAGAAGAGGAGCAAGCACCCATGGATACAAGAAGAATGAAGACACGTAATTGTATTTATATTTCACCACCATAGATTGACTTTGATCCTTTCATTAGCTCGAAAGGATCACATAGGAAAGGGGCCATAACCAAGCACGTTTACATACTGCACTTTACATATTGATGTATGAATGTATGTGTAGAGTAGAAGATGCATGCTTTAATTAGATTAATGATGTATGCATGTATTAGATACGTCACCCATGCCATGCTTGCCATGCTAAACAAATAAAATCTATAACGATTTAAGATTTTAAAATTAACAAACGATCATGAGATTCTTGTGTTTCTGAAATATGGATTTTTAAAACATGGAATTGAATATGGATTTTGATGTCTATAATTGGGATTTTCTGACAAAAACGGATATGCGTATTCGTAAGGCTGATGGGTTTTAAGTGTGACCACTGGTATCCTCCATCTACTTGGGAAATGAACAATTTAAGATGTCAATTTGAAATATTTAGTTCAAGGAAAAATTGAGGATCTCTTCATGATGTGATCATGATCGTCGTAAATTTTCTAAACCCCTTAACAAAATATTAAGTTTTAATTGGATGCTTTCCAATAAATGAACACTCATCGAATCCTAGATCGATTAGGGGAAAGACTGTCAGTGGCAGGGGACTCCTATCTATCGTGGTGAGATGCGACGAATATAAACGGTTATATTCGGCCGTTGTATCATTGGGTCAAACTTAACTGAGTCGTCATAATAAGGTGAAAGTAAACGGTTATATTCAACCATTATGAACTTAGAAGCATAGAGTTTGGTTAAAAAATCTATTAGATAGATAAGATCAATCGTTGCTCACCAAACTATCCAAGAATTATATATGATATAATTGACAAATATTGTCTACCTAAATAATCATTCTTAAGGACTTCCAGTGGTTGACTTGAGACATGACGAAATATGGATCTTGGCTCACTAGAAAGAATTATGGGATATACTTTCCAAATTAATAGTAAGGGCTATTGATTTGATAAAAATAGTGGGAGATATATTATGAATGTATCATAATCATTTGAAAATAATAAATAACTCAGACAATCTAATGTTTATTTTGCGCTTTTATCATTGTAGATACCAAATAATGACAAACAACACAAACACACTATCCGTACGATCTGTCCTTGAGAAGGATAAGCTGACAGGAGGAAACAACTTCCTAGACTGGTAGAGGAATTTGAGGATTGTCCTCAGGCAGGAGCGCAAGCTTCATATCATTGATATTCCTCCGGCAGGTCCCCTTCCTGAGGGCGCTACTGTTGAGGAACGAGCGGCCCACACAAAGGATGAGAATGATGCAACTGATGTTGCATGTCTTATGTTGGCAACTATGAGTGCTGAGCTTCAAAGACAGCATGTGCATATGGATGTATATACTATCTATGAGCACTTGCAAAGCATGTTTGCAAGCCAAACTCGTCAAGAAAGGTTCAACACGAGCAAGTCACTTTTTAATTACAAACAAGGGGCAAGTGAACCAGTTGGCCCACATGTTCTGAAGATGATTGGTTACATTGAGTATCTTGATACTTTGGGTTTCCCGATTATTCAGGAAATTGGTATTGACCTAATCATGAATTCTTTGAACAACAAATTCACCCAGTTTATCATAAACTACAACATGAATGAATTTGACAAAACACCTACTGAATTGTTGGCTATGTTGAGAACATATGAGACCAACATGAAGACGGCTGAACATGCTCCCATATTGATGGTGGGCAATAAAGGTAAGGCCAAAGGGAAAGGCAAGTGGAAGGGTAAGAAGAAGACAGGTTCTGATTCTACACCCAAGCCAAAGTCAGGTCCCAAACAGGCTTTAAAGCCTAAAGGTGGGGTCGCTAAGGCTGAATGTCACTACTGTAAGAAAACTGGTCACTGGAAGAGAAACTGTTCAGTTTACTTGGAGGATCTGAAGAAGAAGAGGGCTGAGCAAGCTTCTAATTCAGGTATATATGTTATAGAAGTCAATCTGTCTATTTCTAAATCTTGGGTATTGGATACCGGATGTGCTTCTGACATTTGTATAAATGTGCAGGAAATGCAGAGAAGTAGGACATTGGCTAAAGGAGAAATGGACCTACGAGTTGGCAACGGAGCAAGAGTTGCTGCTTTAGCTGTAGGAACCTATTATTTATCTTTGCCCTCTGGGCTAGTTTTAGAACTGGATAATTGTTATTACGTGCCTGCGATTCGCAGAAACATTATTTCTGTTTCTTGTTTGGACAAGAAAGGTTTTTCGTTTACAATAAAGGACAACAGTTGTTCTTTTGCTTTGAATGATTTAACCTATGGTGTTGCACGTTTGTTTAATGGTTTATATGTTCTTGACTTAGATAATCCTGTCTGTAATATAGAAAACAAACGACTTAAAGTTAATGACTCAAATCAAACATACCTCTGGCATTGTCGTCTAGGCCATATAAATGAGAAACGCATATCCAAATTACATAAGGATGGATAGTTGGATAAGTTTGATTTTGAATCATACCAAGAATGCGAATCTTGTTTGCTTGGTAAAATGACTAAAGCCCCTTTCACTGGTAAGGGTCAAAGGGCCACTAAACGTCTGGAGCTAATACATAGTGATGTATGTGGCCCAATGCGTGTGATGGCTAGAGGAGGCTACTACTACTTCATAACATTTACTGATGATTTCAGTAGATATAGGTATGTATATCTTATGAAGAATAAATCCGATTCTTTTGAAAAGTTCAAAGAATACAAGGCTGAAGTAGAAAAGCAAATTGGCGTAGGTGCAAGTATTAAAATCTTACGATCTGATCGTGGAGGAGAATACTTGAGCAATGAATTTAAAGATTATTTAAAGGAGTGTGGTATTGTATCACAACTCACTCCGCCAGGTACACCTCAATGGAATGGAGTTTCAGAGAGAAGAAATCGCACCTTGTTGGACATGGTACGATCGATGATGAGTCATGCAGATCTTCCAATTAGTTTCTGGGGTTATGCTCTAGAAACAGCAGCTTTCACACTTAACCGTGTTCCTACTAAGAAGGTTCAAAAGACTCCATATGAGATATGGGAGAAGAAACGGTCAGACATGAGCTTTATGAAAGTTTGGGGATGCAAGGCGTTTGTGAAACGTCAAGTATCTGACAAGCTTGGACCTAAATCTGAAGAGTGCAATTTTGTGGGATACCCTAAAGAAACAAAGGCGTATTATTTTTATAGTCCTTCTGAGCAGAAAGTGTTTATTGCTCGAGATGCTGTTTTCATGGAAAGAGATTTTGTTTCCAAAAGAAACAGTGGGAGAACTATAGACCTCGATGAAGATCGAGAACCATAAAATAGTATTGAACCTGAAGTGGAACATGAGCAGGATAATGATAAATCTCAACAAACACAGGTTGTTCGTAGAACTGGTAGAATTCGCCATGAGCCAGAGAGATATGAATTTCTTTTGACTCAATGTGGTGATTTGATGCTCATAGATGAAGATGAGCCTCTCACATACCAAGATGCTATGAACAGTCCAGAATCTAAGAGATGGCTAGAAGCCATGAAATCCGAGATGGATTCCATGTACGAAAACCGAGTATGGACTTTGGTTGATCCACCTGAAGGGGTAAAACCCATAGGGTACAAATGGGTTTTTAAGAAGAAAACTGACATGGATGGAAATGTTCAGACCTATAAAGCAAGGCTGGTTGCAAAAGGTTTCAAACAAATTCATGGTATTGACTATGATGAAACTTTCTCACTAGTGGCTATGGTCGAGTCCATAAGGAATTTGCTTGCTATTGCAGCATTCCATGATTATGAAATCTGGCAAATGGATGTCAAAACAGCCTTCCTTAATGGAAGCCTTGAAGAGGATGTGGATGTGTACATGACACAACCTGAAGGTTTTGTCGATCCAAGGAATGTTAGCAAAGTATGTAAATTACGTCGATCCATTTATGGATTGAAGCAAGCCTCTAGGAGATGGAACATCCGTTTTGATGAAACAGTCAAAGAGTATGGCTTTGTTCAAAACGAAGATGAACCTTGTGTTTACAAGAAGGTTAGTGGGAGCCATGTGGCATTCATAGTACTGTATGTTGATGACATACTACTAATGGGGAATGACGTACCTTCTCTCAAGGCTATTAAGATTTGGTTAGAGAGCAACTTCTCTATGAAAGACTTAGGTGAAACATCCTACGTTCTAGGAATGAGGATCTATAGGGATAGATCTAGAAGGATGATCGGTCTAAGTCAGAGTACATACATCGATAAGGTTTTGCATCTTTTTGGTATGCAAAATGCAAAAATGGGATATGTCCCCGTGTCTCAAGGGATAACGATCTCTAAAGATCAGTGTCCGAAATCATTGGATGACAAGGACCGTATGAGTAAGGTTCCATATGCCTCAGCAATTGGATCCATCATGTATGCGATGGTATGTACTCGCCCAGATGTTTCGTATGATTTAAGCATGACGAGTAGATACCAATCTAATCCAGGTGAAGGTCACTGGACGGCTGTCAAGAATATTCTAAAGTACTTGAAAAGGACTAAAGATTCATTCTTGATGTATGGAGGAGAGGAGAAACTGGTTGTAAAAGGTTACACCGATGCAAGTTTCCAAACAGACAGGGATGATACTGTATCACAGTCTGGTTTTGTGTTTTGTCTAAACGGAGGTGCTGTAAGCTGGAAGAGTTCAAAGCAAGAAACAGTAGCTGATTCTACAATGGAGGCTGAGTACATTGCAGCTTGTGAAGCGGCTAAGGAAGCTGTTTGGATTCGAAAATTCATTACTAATTTGGGAGTGGTTCCATCGATCGCAGATCCCATTGATCTATACTGCGATAATAATGGAGCCATTGCACAGGCTAAAGAACCTAGAGCTCACTCCCGAACCAAACATATACTCAGGAGATATCACCTCATTCGAGAGATTAATGAAAGGGGTGACATACACATATGTAAAGTGCACACAAATGATAACATTGCAGACCCACTGACTAAAGGCTTATCGCAGACGAAGCACGACGGTCACACTAGTTCCATGGGTATTAGATACATGGGTGATTGACTCTAGTGCAAGTGGGAGATTGTTGGTGTAGGTGCCCTAGAGGCAATACAATGTTTCTTTTGATAAACATTTATGTCATTTGATTATTCAATAAACGTATTTATTATGACTTTAATTACTGCGATATTTTGTTAGCATAATAAATGTCCTTAGAATCATGATACACATTGTATAATTTAGTAAATGACTTGAACTTGAGATTATATAATATATCATATTCTTAAATGTCCCTAGTCGAGTATTATTATTATAGGACAATAATAATACATAAATAGACTAGTATGTTGTTTGACAGATAACCACATCTCATTGGTTATAAGTATGGGGATACTAAAGTCAACACATAGGTACATGCAGGAGTACATGGTACTGGACAGACCCACAGTGAGATTCTTCATGTTTAATAAAGTCATAAGAAAGACTCACAGTGATAATGGTGTAATGATCCTCTGACTTGAGATCATTATATTTCTATACGAGGATTAATATACTTTGACTACATTAAAAGTTACCTTTGACCGGGTAATGATAAAAGTGGACATCGGGTATATCATGAGTTGTATGAGAAATATGAATGATAGATAAAGGATTTAACCCTCCTATAATTAGGAGAGATATTATTGGCCTCTTGATTGAGTGAGACTATAAAATGCATGGCCGTGCTCAAATAATGATTTGTTTTCATAGTCTACTCATGGATCAAGTAAACCCGGATTAAATGTTGAAGAGGATGACTAAATACATGCCTCGAGTTTAATCTATAATATATATGGTTAAAGGGATTATATTACACGGAAACATTAATCACGAAAGGTTTTATCGAATCACGATTTAATTATTATTTAATTGGGTAGCAATGATGTATTACTAGATACCGCTCATTGTTTATAATTTTATTGGAGAATAAAATTATTGCTAATTAAATAATAGCCTATAGGGTCACACACATAGAGTACTTTAAGGAATAATTAATTTAAATTATAGATTTAAATTAATTGATGATTATTTGAATTTTATTATATTAATTAAGTGAGACTTAATTAATTGAAATAATATAAATTCGAATTTGAATTCTGCCATTAATAATTAAGTGTGACTTAGTTATTAATTAAATAATAAAATTCGGTTTTATTATTTAATCCTAAACCTACATGGATTAGGCTTTGCTGTTATGGGTTGCTATTATGGGCCTATTAACCAACCATTATAAATAGATAATGTAGGGTTAATAAGGGTTAACGTTTTTGAGAAAAACAAAACCCTAGCAGCAGCAAAGGCAGAGAGAAAAGGCAGAATTCGAAATCATCAAAGGAGGCTAGTACATCCATTCCGTAATCAAGATCGTGAGACGTTCTTGAAGGTGCTCGTGTGGATACCATAGAGGTGTTTTCAAGAGGAAGACACAAGTCGTGAAAGCTAGGATCTCCGTTGAGTTCGTAGTAGTCAAGACCAAACAAAGGTATGATTCCGTTTCACAATAATCAGTCCATGATTATACATGATCCTGCGTTAGGGTTCCGAAATTTTTGTTATATTTACGTTTAATCCGCTACGTTTTATGCCTCGGAACCCAACAATACACTTCTTCCTCTACTTCTCTATTGAAAAAAGTACTTTTCATATCCATTTGATACACTTTGAAATTAGCATGGGCAGTATATGTTAGAAAGATTCTGATTGCTTTTAACCTTGCAACTGGTGCAAATTTTTCATCAAAATCTATGCCTTCTTGTAAACAGCCCTTTGCCACTAATCTTGCTTTATTCCTTGTCACTGTACTAGATTCATCCATTTTTTTCTGAACTCCCATTTTGTACCAATGACAGACTTGTTCTTTGGTTTGGGCACCAGCTTCCATACCTTGTTTCTTTCAAATTGATTCAACTCTTCTTGCATAACAATTATCCAATCAGTATCATTCAAGGCTTCTTCAATCCTTTTTGGTTCTTCCTAAGACAGGAAGCTACTATACAAGCATCCATTTTGAGTTACACTTCTAGTTTTGACACCATCATTTGCATCTCCAACGATCAATTCAAAAGGATGGCTTCTTGTCCATTTCCTTTATGGTGGTAAATTTGTCCTTGAAGATGATGCCTCATGATAATTGGAATTGTTATGATTATTATGATATGATTGATTATTTGAGAATCCTCCCCCTGAGATGGATACTCTACTTGAAGATTGTTGAGCGGAGTTGTTATCCATTAAATGGTTATCAATTGATGTATTATCAGTCGATTGATGATTATCAACTGATAAGTTATCTGTTGATGCATTGACATCAATTGATGGGGAGTTTCTAGGTACTTGATTTCTTGAAATTTCTAGATAATCATCACTTTCTTCACCATTGCTTGTTGATTCATTTTCAAAATGCAATAGGTCATGGTATCCTTCATCAAACAACCCTTGAATCTTCTAATCAGCAAAGACTACATACATAGATTCCATAACAATGTGTAATCTAAGATTGCAGACTCTATAAGCTTTGGTTGTTATTTCATATCTAGCAAATATAGCTTCATCATCTTTGACTTCAAATTTTACCAGATTTTGACCTTGATTCCTTAGTACAAAGCATTTACAGCCAAAGACATGAAGAAAATTTACTATAGGCTTCTTGTCTTTCTTCATAAATTGATATGGTGTTTTTCCTTGTAGTTGATTGACTATGGAAATATTTTGAATGTAGCATGCAGTTTTAACTACTTCTGTCTAGAAATATGTAGGTAGTTTTGCTTCTTCTAACATAGTTCTAGCAGCTTCAATCAAGGTCCTATTTTTCCTTTCAACAACTCCATTTTCTTGTGGAGTCCTTGGTGCAGGGAAATGATGAGTGATACCCTTCTCTTCATAGAATTCTTTCATTGTTGCATTCTTGAATTCAGTACCATTATCACTTCTTATTTTCTTGACCTTTGACTCAGTGCCATTGTCAACATTCTTCACATGATTGATAATGATATTGCTTACCTCATCCTTAGAATGTAAGAAATATACCCATGTATATCTTGTCAAGTCATCCATAATGACTAAGGCATATTTCTTTTTGGCAATTGACATGATGTTGACTGGACTAAATAAGTCCATGTGCAATAATTCCAAAGCCTTATCAATTGATGATTCAGACTTTGACTTGAATGATGTTTTCCTTTATTTTCCCTTTTGACATGCATCACATAGTCCATCCTTGGTGAATTCCATTTGTGGAATGCATCTAACCAAATTCTTTCTAACCAATTGATTCATGGCTTCGAAATTCAAACGGGCTATCTTCTTGTGTCAAATCCAACTTTCATCTGTATTGGCTTTGCTAAGTAAACATGTCACTAAATTTGCCTTTACAGAGTTAAAGTCAGCCACATACACATTTCCTTTTCTTTCACCAATTAGGAGGATTTCACCAGATTCTTTATTGGCTATGATGCATGATCCAGTTAAAAACCACACACCATTTCCATTATCACACAATTGACTAATATTGAGCAAATTGTGACTCAATCCATCAACAAGTGCTACAGGTTCAAAGATAATATTTTCTCTTACAATTGAGCCATATCCCAGAGTAAAACCTTTGTTGTTATGAGTTCGAACGAGTCAACAATTAAGCCTCAAATTGTTATGAATTGTTTTGATGTTGAAACGAGCCAATAATATTCCTACAAGAGTTTACATGTTGTTTCCATGTTCAAACAAGTCAAAAATGAAGCTACAAGTTGTTTCCGAGTTCGAACGAGCCAAGAATGAAGCCTCAAATTGTTATGAATTGTTTTGATGTTTAAACGAGCCAATAATGCTCCTACAAGTGTTTACAAGTTGTTTCCATGTTCAAACGAGGCAAGAATGAAGCTACACGCTGTTTCCGGGTTCGAACGAGTCAAGAATGAAGTCTAAAATTGTTACGAATTGTTTCGATTTTCAAACGAGCCAATAATGCTTTTACAAGAGTTTACAAGTTGTTTCCATGTTCAAACGAGTCAAGAATGAAGCTACAAGTTATTTTCGAGTTCGAACGAGTCAAGAATGATGCCTCAAATTGTTATGAATTGTTTTGATGTTTAAACGAGCAAATAATGCTCCTACAAGTGTTTACAAGTTGTTTCCATGTTCAACCGAGTCAAGAATGAAGCTATAAGTTATTTCCGAGTTCGAACGAGTCAAGAATGACGCCTCAAATTGTTATGAATGGTTTTAATGTTTAAACTAGCCAATAATGTTTCTACAAGAGTTTACAAGTTGTTTCCATGTTCAAACGAGTCAAGAATGAAGCTACAAGTTATTTTCGAGTTCGAACGAGTCAAGAATGAAGCCTCAAATTGTTATGAATTGTTTTGATGTTTAAACGAGCCAATAATACTCCTACAAGTGTTTACAAGTTGTTTCCATGTTCAAACGAGTCAAGAATGAAGCTATAAGTTATTTTCGAGTTCGAACGAGTCAAGAATGAAGCCTCAAATTGTTATGAATTGTTTTGATGTTTAAACTAGCCAATAATGTTTCTACAAGAGTTTACAAGTTGTTTCCATGTCCAAACGAGTCAAGAATGAAGCTACAAGTTGTTTCCGAGTTCGAACGAGTCAATAATTAAGCCTCAAATTATTATGAATTGTTTTCATGTTGAAACGAGCCAATAATGTTCCCACAAGAGTTAACAAGTTGTTTCCTTGTTCAAACGAGTAAAGAATGAAGCAACAAGTTGTTTCCGAGTTCGAACAAGCCAAGAATGAAGCCTCAAATTGTTATGAATTGTTTTGATGTTTAAACGAGCCAATAATGCTCCTACAAGTGTTTACCAGTTATTTTCATGTTCAAACGAGGCAAAAATGAAGCTACACGCTGTTTCCGAGTTCGAACGAGTCAAGAATGAAGTCTAAAATTGTTACGAATTGTTTTGATTTTCAAACGATCCTATAATGCTTTTACAAGAGTTTACAAGTTGTTTCCTTGTTCAAACGAGTAAAGAATGAAGCAACAAGTTGTTTCCGAGTTCGAACGAGCCAAGAATGAAGCCTCAAATTGTTATGAATTGTTCTGATGTTTAAACGAGCCAATAATGTTCCTACAAGTGTTTACAAGTTGTTTCCATGTTCAACCGAGTCAAGAATGAAGCTATAAGTTGTTTCCGAGTTCGAACGAGTCAAGAATGAAGCCTCAAATTATTACGAATTGTTTTTATGTTTAAACGAGGGAATAATACTCCTACAAGTGTTTACAAGTTGTTTCCATGTTCAAACGAGTCAAGAATGAAGCTCCAAGTTGTTTCCGAGTTCGAACGAGTCAAGAATGAACCCTCAAATTGTTATGAATGGTTTTGATGTTTTAAACTAGCCAATAATGTTTCTACAAGAGTTTACACGTTGATTCCATGTTCAAACGAGTCAAAAATGAAACTACAAGTTATTTTCGAGTTCGAACGAGTCAAGAATGAAGCCTCAAGTTGTTATGAATTGTTTTGATGTTTAAACGAGCCAATAATGCTCCTACATGTGTTTACAAGTTGTTTCCATGTTCAAACGAGTCAAGAATGAAGCTATAAGTTATTTCCGAGTTCGAACGAGTCAAGAATGAAGCCTCAAATTGTTATAAATGGTTTTGATGTTTAAACTAGCCATTAATGTTTCTACAAGAGTTTACAAGTTGTTTCCATGTTCAAACGAGTCAAGAATGAAGCTACAAGTTGTTTCCGAGTTCGAACGAGTCAAGAATTAAGCCTCAAATTGTTAAGAATTATTTTGATGTTTAAACGAGCCAACAATGTTCCTACAAGAGTTTACATGTTGTTTCCATGTTTAAACGAGTTAAGAATGAATCTACAAGTTGTTTCTGAGTTCGAACGAGTCAAGAATGAAGCCTCAAATTGCTATGAATTGTTTTTATGTTTAAACGAGGGAATAATACTCCTACAAGTGTTTACAAGTTGTTTCCATGTTCAAACGAGTCAAGAATGAAGCTACAAGTTGTTTCCGAGTTCGAACGAGTCAGGAATGAAGCCTTAAATTGTTATGAATGGTTTTGATGTTTAAACTAGCCAATAATGTTTCTACAAGAGTTTACAAGTTGTTTCCATGTTCAAACGAGTCAAGAATAAAGCTACAAGTTATTTTCGAGTTCGAACGAGTCAAGAATGAAGCCTCAAATTGTTATGAATTGTTTTGATGTTTAAACGAGCAAATAATGCTCCTACAAGTGTTTACAAGTTGTTTCCATGTTCAAACGAGTCAAGAATGAAGCTATAAGTTATTTCCGAGTTCGAACGAGTCAAGAATGAAGTCTCAAATTGTTATGAATGGTTTTAATGTTTAAATTAGCCAATAATGTTTCTACAAGAGTTTATAAGTTGTTTCCATGTTCAAACGAGTCAAGAATGAAGCTACAAGTTCTTTTCGAGTTCGAACGAGTCAATAATTAAGCCTCAAATTATTATGAATTGTTTTTATGTTGAAACGAGCCAATAATGTTCCCACAAGAGTTAACAAGTTGTTTCCTTGTTCAAACGAGTAAAGAATGAAGCAACAAGTTGTTTCCGAGTTCGAACGAGCCAAGAATGAAGCCTCAAATTGTTATGAATTGTTTTGATGTTTAAACGAGCCAATAATGCTCCTACAAGTGTTTACAAGTTGTTTTCATGTTCAAACGAGGCAAGAATGAAGCTACACGCTGTTTCCGAGTTCGAACGAGTCAAGAATGAAGTCTAAAATTGTTACGAATTGTTTCGATTTTCAAACGATCCTATAATGCATTTACAAGAGTTTACAAGTTGTTTCCATGTTCAAACGAGTCAAGAATGAATCTACAAATTGTTTCCATGTTCGAAAGAGTCAAGAATGAAGCCTCAAATTGTTATGAATTGTTCTGATGTTTAAACGAGCCAATAATGTTCCTACAAGTGTTTACAAGTTGTTTCCATGTTCAACCGAGTCAAGAATGAAGCTATAAGTTGTTTCCGAGTTAGAACGAGTCAAGAATGAAGCCTCAAATTGTTACAAATTGTTTTTATGTTTAAACGAGGGAATAATACTCCTACAAGTGTTTACAAGTTGTTTCCATGTTCAAACGAGTCAAGAATGAAGCTCCAAGATGTTTCCGAGTTCGAACGAGTCAAGAATGAACCCTCAAATTGTTATGAATGGTTCTGATGTTTTAAACTAGCCAATAATGTTTCTACAAGAGTTTACAAGTTGTTTCCATGTTCAAACGAGTCAAGCATGAAGCTACAAGTTGTTTCCGAGTTCGAACGAGTCAGGAATGAAGCTTTAAATTGTTATGAATGGTTTTGATGTTTAAACTAGCCAATAATGTTTCTACAAGAGTTTACAAGTTGTTTCCATGTTCAAACGAGTCAAGAATGAAGCTATAAGTTATTTCCGAGTTCGAACGAGTCAAGAATGAAGCCTCAAATTGTTATAAATGGTTTTGATGTTTAAACTAGCCAATAATGTTTCTACAAGAGTTTACAAGTTGTTTCCATGTTCAAACGAGTCAAGAATGAAGCTACAAGTTATTTTCGAGTTCGAACGAGTCAAGAATGAAGCCTCAAATTGTTATGAATTGTTTTCATGTTTAAACGAGCAAATAATGCTCCTACAAGTGTTTACAAGTTGTTTCCATGTTCAAACGAGTCAAGAATGAAGCTATAAGTTATTTCCGAGTTCGAACGAGTCAAGAATGAAGTCTCAAATTGTTATGAATGGTTTTAATGTTTAAACTAGCCAATAATGTTTCTACAAGAGTTTACAAGTTGTTTCCATGTTCAAACGAGTCAAGAATGAAGCTACAAGTTCTTTTCGAGTTCGAACGAGTCAATAATTAAGCCTCAAATTATTATGAATTGTTTTCATGTTGAAACGAGCCAATAATGTTCCCACAAGAGTAAACAAGTTGTTTCCTTGTTCAAACGAGTAAAGAATGAAGCAACAAGTTGTTTCCGAGTTCGAACGAGCCAAGAATGAAGCCTCAAATTGTTATGAATTGTTTTGATGTTTAAACGAGCCAATAATGCTCCTACAAGTGTTTACAAGTTATTTTCATGTTCAAACGAGGCAAGAATGAAGCTACACGCTGTTTCCGAGTTCGAACGAGTCAAGAATGAAGTCTAAAATTGTTACGAATTGTTTCGATTTTCAAACGATCCTATAATGCATTTACAAGAGTTTACAAGTTGTTTCCATGTTCAAACGAGTCAAGAATGAATCTACAAATTGTTTCCATGTTCGAAAGAGTCAAGAATGAAGCCTCAAATTGTTATGAATTGTTCTGATGTTTAAACGAGCCAATAATGTTCCTACAAGTGTTTACAAGTTGTTTCCATGTTCAACCGAGTCAAGAATGAAGCTATAAGTTGTTTCCGAGTTCGAACGAGTCAAGAATGAAGCCTCAAATTGTTACGAATTGTTTTTATGTTTAAACGAGGGAATAATACTCCTACAAGTGTTTACAAGTTGTTTCCATGTTCAAACGAGTCAAGAATGAAGCTCCAAGATGTTTCCGAGTTCGAACGAGTCAAGAATGAACCCTCAAATTGTTATGAATGGTTCTGATGTTTTAAACTAGCCAATAATGTTTCTACAAGAGTTTACAAGTTGTTTCCATGTTCAAACGAGTCAAGAATGAAGCTACAAGTTGTTTCCGAGTTCGAACGAGTCAGGAATGAAGCCTTAAATTGTTATGAATGGTTTTGATGTTTAAACTAGCCAATAATGTTTCTACAAGAGTTTACAAGTTGTTTCCATGTTCAAACGAGTCAAGAATGAAGCTACAAGTTATTTTCGAGTTCGAACGAGTCAAGAATGAAGCCTCAAATTGTTATGAATTGTTTTGATGTTTAAACGAGCAAATAATGCTCCTACAAGTGTTTACAAGTTGTTTCCATGTTCAAACGAGTCAAGAATGAAGCTATAAGTTATTTTCGAGTTCGAACGAGTCAAGAATGAAGTCTCAAATTGTTATGAATGGTTTTAATGTTTAAACTAGCCAATAATGTTTCTACAAGAGTTTACAAGTTGTTTCCATGTTCAAACGAGTCAAGAATGAAGCTACAAGTTCTTTTCGAGTTCGAACGAGTCAATAATTAAGCCTCAAATTATTATGAATTGTTTTCATGTTGAAACGAGCCAATAATGTTCCCACAAGAGTTAACAAGTTGTTTCCTTGTTCAAACGAGTAAAGAATGAAGCAACAAGTTGTTTCCGAGTTCGAACGAGCCAAGAATGAAGCCTCAAATTGTTATGAATTGTTTTGATGTTTAAACGAGCCAATAATGCTCCTACAAGTGTTTACAAGTTGTTTTCATGTTCAAACGAGGCAAGAATGAAGCTACACGCTGTTTCCGAGTTCGAACGAGTCAAGAATGAAGTCTAAAATTGTTACGAATTGTTTCGATTTTCAAACGATCCTATAATGCTTTTACAAGAGTTTACAAGTTGTTTCCATATTCAAACGAGTCAAGAATGAATCTACAAATTGTTTCCATGTTCGAAAGAGTCAAGAATAAAGTCTCAAATTGTTATGAATTGTTCTGTTGTTTAAACGAGCCAATAATGTTCCTACAAGTGTTTACAAGTTGTTTCCATGTTCAACCGAATCAAGAATGAAGTTATAAGTTGTTTCCGAGTTCGAACGAGTCAAGAATGAAGCCTCAAATTGTTACGAATTGTTTTTATGTGTAAACGATGGAATAATACTCCTACAAGTGTTTACAAGTTGTTTCCATGTTCAAACGAGTCAAGAATGAAGCTCCAAGATGTTTCCGAGTTCGAACGAGTCAAGAATGAACCCTCAAATTGTTATGAATGGTTCTGATGTTTTAAACTAGCCAATAATGTTTCTACAAGAGTTTACAAGTTGTTTCCATGTTCAAACGAGTCAAGAATGAAGCTACAAGTTGTTTCCGAGTTTGAACTAGTCAGGAATGAAGCCTTAAATTGTTATGAATGGTTTTGATGTTTAAACTAGCCAATAATGTTTCTACAAGAGTTTACAAGTTGTTTCCATGTTCAAACGAGTCAAGAATGAAGCTACAAGTTATTTTCGAGTTCGAACGAGTCAAGAATGAAGCCTCAAATTGTTATGAATTGTTTTGATGTTTAAACGAGCAAATAATGTTCCTACAAGTGTTTACAAGTTGTTTCCATGTTCAAACGAGTCAAGAATGAAGCTATAAGTCATTTCCGAGTTCGAACGAGTCAAGGTTGAAGTCTCAAATTGTTATGAATGGTTTTAATGTTTAAACTAGCCAATAATGTTTCTACAAGAGTTTACAAGTTGTTTCCATGTTCAAACGAGTCAAGAATGAAGCTACAAGTTCTTTTCGAGTTCGAACGAGTCAATAATTAAGCCTCAAATTATTATGAATTGTTTTCATGTTGAAACGAGCCAATAATGTTCCCACAAGAGTTAACAAGTTGTTTCCTTGTTCAAACGAGTAAAGAATGAAGCAACAAGTTGTTTCCGAGTTCGAACGAGCCAAGAATGAAGCCTCAAATTGTTATGAATTGTTTTGATGTTTAAACGAGCCAATAATGCTCCTACAAGTGTTTACAAGTTGTTTTCATGTTCAAACGAGGCAAGAATGAAGCTACACGCTGTTTCCGAGTTCGAACGAGTCAAGAATGAAGTCTAAAATTGTTACGAATTGTTTCGATTTTCAAACGATCCTATAAAGCTTTTACAAGAGTTTACAAGTTGTTTCCATGTTCAAACGAGTCAAGAATGAATCTACAAATTGTTTCCATGTTCGAAAGAGTCAAGAATGAAGCCTCAAATTGTTATGAATTGTTCTGATGTTTAAACGAGCCAATAATGTTCCTACAAGTGTTTACAAGTTGTTTCCATGTTCAACCGAGTCAAGAATGAAGCTATAAGTTGTTTCCGAGTTCGAACGAGTCAAGAATGAAGCCTCAAATTGTTACGAATTGTTTTTATGTTTAAACGAGGGAATAATACTCCTACAAGTGTTTACAAGTTGTTTCCATGTTCAAACGAGTCAAGAATGAAGCTCCAAGATGTTTCCGAGTTCGAACGAGTCAAGAATGAACCCTCAAATTGTTATGAATGGTTCTGATGTTTTAAACTAGCCAATAATGTTTCTACAAGAGTTTACAAGTTGTTTCCTTGTTCAAACGAGTCAAGAATGAAGCTACAAGTTGTTTCCGAGTTCGAACGAGTCAGGAATGAAGCCTTAAATTGTTATGAATGGTTTTGATGTTTAAACTAGCCAATAATGTTTCTACAAGAGTTTACAAGTTGTTTCCATGTTCAAACGAGTCAAGAATGAAGCTACAAGTTATTTTCGAGTTCGAACGAGTCAAGAATGAAGCCTCAAATTGTTATGAATTGTTTTCATGTTTAAACGAGCAAATAATGCTCCTACAAGTGTTTACAAGTTGTTTCCATGTTCAAACGAGTCAAGAATGAAGCTATAAGTTATTTCCGAGTTCGAACGAGTCAAGAATGAAGTCTCAAATTGTTATGAATGGTTTTAATGTTTAAACTAGCCAATAATGTTTCTACAAGAGTTTACAAGTTGTTTCCATGTTCAAACGAGTCAAGAATGAAGCTACAAGTTCTTTTCGAGTTCGAACGAGTCAATAATTAAGCCTCAAATTATTATGAATTGTTTTCATGTTGAAACGAGCCAATAATGTTCCCACAAGAGTTAACAAGTTGTTTCCTTGTTCAAACGAGTAAAGAATGAAGCAACAAGTTGTTTCCGAGTTCGAACGAGCCAAGAATGAAGCCTCAAATTGTTATGAATTGTTTTGTTGTTTAAACGAGCCAATAATGCTCCTACAAGTGTTTACAAGTTGTTTTCATGTTCAAACGAGGCAAGAATGAAGCTACACGCTGTTTCCGAGTTCGAACGAGTCAAGAATGAAGTCTAAAATTGTTACGAATTGTTTCGATTTTCAAACGATCCTATAATGCTTTTACAAGAGTTTACAAGTTGTTTCCATGTTCAAACGAGTCAAGAATGAATCTACAAATTGTTTCCATGTTCGAAAGAGTCAAGAATGAAGCCTCAAATTGTTATGAATTGTTCTGATGTTTAAACGAGCCAATAATGTTCCTACAAGTGTTTACAAGTTGTTTCCATGTTCAACCGAGTCAAGAATGAAGCTATAAGTTGTTTCCGAGTTCGAACAAGTCAAGAATGAAGCCTCAAATTGTTACGAATTGTTTTTATGTTTAAACGAGGGAATAATACTCCTACAAGTGTTTACAAGTTGTTTCCATGTTCAAACGAGTCAAGAATGAAGCTCCAAGATGTTTCCGAGTTCGAACGAGTCAAGAATGAACCCTCAAATTGTTATGAATGGTTCTGATGTTTTAAACTAGCCAATAATGTTTCTACAAGAGTTTACAAGTTGTTTCCATGTTCAAACGAGTCAAGAATGAAGCTACAAGTTGTTTCCGAGTTCGAACGAGTCAGGAATGAAGCCTTAAATTGTTATGAATGGTTTTGATGTTTAAACTAGCCAATAATGTTTCTACAAGAGTTTACAAGTTGTTTCCATGTTCAAACGAGTCAAGAATGAAGCTACAAGTTATTTTCGAGTTCGAACGAGTCAAGAATGAAGCCTCAAATTGTTATGAATTGTTTTGATGTTTAAACGAGCAAATAATGCTCCTACAAGTGTTTACAAGTTGTTTCCATGTTCAAACGAGTCAAGAATGAAGCTATAAGTTATTTTCGAGTTCGAACGAGTCAAGAATGAAGTCTCAAATTGTTATGAATGGTTTTAATGTTTAAACTAGCCAATAATGTTTCTACAAGAGTTTACAAGTTGTTTCCATGTTCAAACGAGTCAAGAATGAAGCTACAAGTTCTTTTCGAGTTCGAACGAGTCAATAATTAAGCCTCAAATTATTATGAATTGTTTTCATGTTGAAACGAGCCAATAATGTTCCCACAAGAGTTAACAAGTTGTTTCCTTGTTCAAACGAGTAAAGAATGAAGCAACAAGTTGTTTCCGAGTTCGAACGAGCCAAGAATGAAGCCTCAAATTGTTATGAATTGTTTTGATGTTTAAACGAGCCAATAATGCTCCTACAAGTGTTTACAAGTTGTTTTCATGTTCAAACGAGGCAAGAATGAAGCTACACGCTGTTTCCGAGTTCGAACGAGTCAAGAATGAAGTCTAAAATTGTTACGAATTGTTTCGATTTTTAAACGATCCTATAATGCTTTTACAAGAGTTTACAAGTTGTTTCCATGTTCAAACGAGTCAAGAATGAATCTCCAAGTTGTTTCCATGTTCGAAAGAGTCAAGAATAAAGCCTCAAATTGTTATGAATGGTTTTGATGTTTTAAACTAGCCAATAATGTTTCTACAAGAGTTTACAGTTGATTCCATTTTCAAACGAGTCAAGAATGAAGCTACAAGTTATTTTCGAGTTCGAACGAGTCAAGAATGAAGCCTCAAATTGTTATGAATTGTTTTGATGTTTAAACGAGACAATAATGCTCCTACAAGTGTTTACAACTTGTTTCCATGTTCAAACGAGTCAAGAATGAAGCTATAAGTTATTTCCGAGTTCGAACGAGTCAAGAATGAAGCCTCAAATTTTTATAAATGGTTTTGATGTTTAAACTAGCCAATAATTTTTCTACAAGAGTTTACAAGTTGTTTCCATGTTCAAACGAGTCAAGAATGAAGCTACAAGTTGTTTCCGAGTTCGAACGAGTCAGGAATGAAGCCTTAAATTGTTATGAATGGTTTTGATGTTTAAACTAGCCAATAATGTTTCTACAAGAGTTTACAAGTTGTTTCCACGTTCAAACGAGTCAAGAATGAAGCTACAAGTTATTTTCGAGTTCGAACGAGTCAAGAATGAAGCCTCAAATTGTTATGAATTGTTTTCATGTTTAAACGAGCAAATAATGCTCCTACAAGTGTTTACAAGTTGTTTCCATGTTCAAACGAGTCAAGAATGAAGCTATAAGTTATTTCCGAGTTCGAACGAGTCAAGAATGAAGTCTCAAATTGTTATGAATGGTTTTAATGTTTAAACTAGCCAATAATGTTTCTACAAGAGTTTACAAGTTGTTTCCATGTTCAAACGAGTCAAGAATGAAGCTACAAGTTCTTTTCGAGTTCGAACGAGTCAATAATTAAGCCTCAAATTATTATGAATTGTTTTCATGTTGAAACGAGCCAATAATGTTCCCACAAGAGTTAACAAGTTGTTTCCTTGTACAAACGAGTAAAGAATGAAGCAACAAGTTGTTTCCGAGTTCGAACGAGCCAAGAATGAAGCCTCAAATTGTTATGAATTGTTTTGATGTTTAAACGAGCCAATAATGCTCCTACAAGTGTTTACAAGTTGTTTTCATGTTCAAACAAGGCAAGAATGAAGCTACACGCTGTTTCCGAGTTCGAACGAGTCAAGAATGAAGTCTAAAATTGTTACGAATTGTTTCGATTTTCAAACGATCCTATAATGCTTTAACAAGAGTTTACAAGTTGTTTCCATGTTCAAACGAGTCAAGAATGAATCTACAAATTGTTTCCATGTTCGAAAGAGTCAAGAATGAAGCCTCAAATTGTTATGAATTGTTCTGATGTTTAAACGAGCCAATAATGTTCCTACAAGTGTTTACAAGTTGTTTCCATGTTCAAACGAGTCAAGAATGAAGCTATAAGTTATTTCCGAGTTCGAACGAGTCAAGAATGAAGCCTCAATTTTTATAAATAGTTTTGATGTTTAAACTAGCCAATAATTTTTCTACAAGAGTTTACAAGTTGTTTCCATGTTCAAACGAGTCAAGAATGAATCTACAAATTGTTTCCATGTTCGAAAGAGTCAAAAATGAAGCCTCAAATTGTTATGAATTGTTCTGATGTTTAAACGAGCAAATAATGTTCCTACAAGTGTTTTACAAGTTGTTTCCATGTTCAACCGAGTCAAGAATGAAGCTATAACTTTTTTCCGAGTTCGAACGAGTCAAGAATGAAGCCTCAAATTGTTACGAATTGTTTTTATGTTTAAACGAGGGAATAATACTCCTACAAGTGTTTACAAGTTGTTTCCATGTTCAAACGAGTCAAGAATGAAGCTCCAAGTTGTTTCCGAGTTCGAACGAGTCAAGAATGAACCCTCAAATTGTTATGAATGGTTTTGATGTTTTAAACTAGCCAATAATGTTTCTACAAGAGTTTACAGTTGATTCCATTTTCAAACGAGTCAAGAATGAAGCTACAAGTTATTTTCGAGTTCGAACGAGTCAAGAATGAAGCCTCAAATTGTTATGAATTGTTTTGATGTTTAAACGAGACAATAATGCTCCTACAAGTGTTTACAACTTGTTTCCATGTTTAAACGAGTCAAGAATGAAGCTATAAGTTATTTCCGAGTTCGAACGAGTCAAGAATGAAGCCTCAAATTTTTATAAATGGTTTTGATGTTTAAACTAGCCAATAATTTTTCTACAAGAGTTTACAAGTTGTTTCCATGTTCGAACGAGTCAAGAATGAACCTACAAGTTGTTTCCGAGTTCGAACGAGTCAAGAATTAAGCCTCAAATTGTTAAGAATTATTTTGATGTTTAAACGAGCCAATAATGTTCCTACAAGAGTTTACATGTTGTTTCCATGTTTAAACGAGTTAAGAATGAATCTACAAGTTGTTTCTGAGTTCGAACGAGTCAAGAATGAAGCCTCAAATTGTTATGAATTATTTTTATGTTTAAACGAGGGAATAATACTCCTACAAGTGTTTACAAGTTGTTTTCATGTTCAAACGAGTCAAGAATGAAGCTACAAGTTGTTTCCGAGTTCGAACGAGTCAGGAATGAAGCCTCAAATTGTTATGAATGGTTTTGATGTTTAAACTAGCCAATAATATTTCTACAAGTGTTTACAAGTTGTTTCCATGTTCAAACGAGTCAAGAATGAAGCTACAAGTTATTTTCGAGTTCGAACGAGTCAAGAATGAAGCCTCAAATTGTTATAAATGGTTTTGATGTTTAAACTAGCCAATAATGTTTCTTCAAGAGTTTACAAGTTGTTTCCATGTTCAAACGAGTCAAGAATGAACCTACAAGTTGTTTCCGAGTTCGAACGAGTCAAGAATTAAGCCTCAAATTGTTAAGAATTATTTTGATGTTTAAACGAGCCAATAATGTTCCTACAAGAGTTTACATGTTGTTTCCATGTTTAAACGAGTTAAGAATGAATCTACAAGTTGTTTCTGAGTTCGAACGAGTCAAGAATGAAGCCTCAAATTGCTATCAATTGTTTTTATGTTTAAACGAGGGAATAATACTCCTACAAGTGTTTTACAAGTTGTTTCCATGTT
The DNA here is from genome assembly GCA_028671895.1 of Oenanthe sinensis. NCBI lineage: Eukaryota > Viridiplantae > Streptophyta > Magnoliopsida > Apiales > Apiaceae > Oenanthe > Oenanthe sinensis. Next base: position 5,868,000 of record JAPMAC010000231.1, read on the forward strand.
CAACCGAGTCAAGAATGAAGCTATAACTTTTTTCCGAGTTCGAACGAGTCAAGAATGAAGCCTCAAATTGTTACGAATTGTTTTTATGTTTAAACGAGGGAATAATACTCCTACAAGTGTTTACAAGTTGTTTCCATGTTCAAACGAGTCAAGAATGAAGCTACAATTTATTTTCGAGTTTGAACGAGTCAAGAATGAAGCCTCAAATTGTTATGAATTGTTTTGATGTTTAAACGAGCCAATAATACTCCTACAAGTGTTTAAAAGTTGTTTCCATGTTCAAACGAGTCAAGAATGAAGCTACAAGTTGTTTCCGAGTTTGAACGAGTCAATAATTAAGCCTCAAATCATTATGAATTGTTTTCATGTTGAAACGAGCCAATAATGTTCCCACAAGAGTTAACAAGTTGTTTCCTTGTTCAAACGAGTAAAGAATGAAGCTACAAGTTATTTCCGAGTTCGAACGATTCAATAATGAAACCTAAAATTGTTATGAATTGTTTTGATGTTTAAACGAGCCAATAATGCTCCTAGAAGTGCTTTCAAGTTGTGTCCGTGTTCAAACGAGTCAAGAATGAAGCTACAAGTTGTTTCCAAGTTCGAACGAGTCAAGAAAGAAGCCTCCAATTGTTATGAATTGTTTTGATGTTGAAACGAGCCAATAATGTTCCTACAAGAGTTTATAAGTTGTTTCTATGTTCAAACGAGTCAAGAATGAAGCTACAAGTTGTTTCCTAGTTCGAACGAGCCAAGAATTAAGCCTCAAATTGTTATGAATTCTTTTGATGTTGAAACGAGCCAATAATATTCCTACAAGAGTTTACATGTTGTTTCCATGTTCAAACAAGTCAAGAATGAAGCAACAAGTTGTTTCCTAGTTCGAACGAGCCAAGAAAGAAGCCTCAAATTTTTATGAATTGTGTTGATGTTTAAACGGGCCAATAATGATCCTACAAGTGTTTATAAGTTGTTTTCATGTTCAAGCGAGGCAAGAATGACGCTACACGCTGTTTCCTAGTTCAAATGAGTCAAGAATGAAGCCTCAAATTGTTTTGAATTGTTTTGATGTTGAAACGAGCCAATAATGTTCCTACAAGAGTTTATAAGTTGTTTCTATGTTCAAACGAGTCAAGAATGAAGCTACAAGTTGTTTCTTAGTTCGAACGAGCCAAAAATTAAGCCTCAAATTGTTATGAATTGTTTTGATGTTGAAACGAGCCAATAATATTCCTACAAGAGTTTACATGTTGTTTCCATGTTCAAACAAGTCAAGAATGAAGCAACAAGTTATTTTCGAGTTCGAACGAGTCAAGAATGAAGCCTCAAATTGTTATGAATTGTTTTGATGTTTAAACGAGCCAATAATGCTCCTAGAAGTGCTTTCAAGTTGTGTCCGTGTTCAAACGAGTCAAGAATGAATCTACAAATTGTTTCCATGTTCGAAAGAGTCAAGAATGAAGCGTCAAATTGTTATGAATTGTTCTGATGTTTAAACGAGCCAATAATGTTCCTACAAGTGTTTACAAGTTGTTTCCATGTTCAATCGAGTCAAGAATGAACCTACAAGTTGTTTCCGAGTTCGAACGAGTCAAGAATGAAGCCTCAAATTGTTACGAATTGTTTTTATGTTTAAACGAGGGAATAATACTCCTACAAGTGTTTACAAGTTGTTTCCATGTTCAAACGAGTCAAGAATGAATCTCCAAGTTGTTTCCGAGTTTGAACGAGCCAATAATGAACCCTCAAATTGTTATGAATGGTTTTGATGTTTTAAACTAGCCAATAATGTTTCTACAAGAGTTTATAAGTTGATTCCATGTTCAAACGAGTCAAGAATGAAGCTACAAGTTAGTTTCGAGTTCGAACGAGTCAAGAATGAAGCCTCAAATTGTTATGAATTGTTTTGATGTTGAAACGAGCCAATAATGTTCCTACAAGAGTTTATAAGTTGTTTCTATGTTCAAACGAGTCAAGAATGAAGCTACAAGTTGTTTCCTAGTTCGAACGAGCCAAGAATTAAGCCTCAAATTGTTATGAATTCTCTTGATGTTGAAACGAGCCAATAATATTCCTACAAGAGTTTACATGTTGTTTCCATGTTCAAACAAGTCAAGAATGAAGCAACAAGTTATTTTCGAGTTCGAACGAGTCAAGAATGAAGCCTCAAATTGTTATGAATTGTTTTGATGTTTAAACGAGCCAATAATGCTCCTATAAGAGTTTACATGTTGTTTCCATGTTTAAACGAGTTAAGAATGAATCTACAAGTTGTTTCTGAGTTCGAACGAGTCAAGAATGAAGCCTCAAATTGTTATGAATTGTTTCCATGTTCAAACGAGTCAAGAATGAAACTACAAGTTATTTCCGAGTTCGAACGAGTCAGGAATGAAGCCTCAAATTGTTATGAATGGTTTTGATGTTTAAACTAGCCAATAATGTTTCTACAAGTGTTTACAAGTTGTTTCCATGTTCAAACGAGTCAAGAATGAAGCTACAAGTTATTTTCGAGTTCGAACGAGTCAAGAATGAAGCCTCAAATTGTTATGAATGGTTTTGATGTTTAAACTAGCCAATAATATTTCTACAAGTGTTTACAAGTTGTTTCCATGTTCAAACGAGTCAAGAATGAAGCTACAAGTTATTTTCGAGTTTGAACGAGTCAAGAATGAAGCCTCAAATTGTTATGAATTGTTTTAATGTTTAAACGAGCAAATAATGCTCCTACAAGTGTTTACAAGTTGTTTCCATGTTCAAACGAGTCAAGAATGAAGCTACAAGTTGTTTCCGAGTTCGAACGAGTCAGGAATGAAGCCTCAAATTGTTATGAATGGTTTTGATGTTTAAACAAGCCAATAATATTTCTACAAGTGTTTATAAGTTGTTTCCATGTTCAAACGAGTCAAGAATGAAGCTACAAGTTATTTTCGAGTTCGAACGAGTCAAGAATGAAGCCTCAAATTGTTATGAATTGTTTTGATGTTTAAACGAGCAAATAATGCTCCTACAAGTGTTTACAAGTTGTTTTCATGTTCAAACGAGTCAAGAATGAAGCTATAAGTTATTTCCGAGTTCGAACGAGTCAAGAATGAAGCCTCAAATTGTTATGAATGGTTTTAATGTTTAAACTAGCCGATAATGTTTCTACAAGAGTTTACAAGTTGTTTCCATGTTCAAAGGAGTCAAGAATGAAGCTACCAGTTGTATCTGAGTTCGAACGAGTCAAGAATGAAGTCTCAAATTGTTATGAATGGTTTTAATGTTTAAACTAGCCAATAATGTTTCTACAAGAGTTTAGAAGTTGTTTCCATGTTCAAACGAGTCAAGAATGAAGCTACAAGTTATTTTCGAGTTTGAACGAGTCAATAATTAAGCCTCAAATTATTATGAATTGTTTTCATGTTGAAACGAGCCAATAATGTTCCCACAAGAGTTAACAAGTTGTTTCGTTGTTCAAACGAGTAAAGAATTAAGCAACAAGTTGTTTCCGAGTTCGAACGAGCCAAGAATGAAGCCTCAAATTGTTATGAATTCTTTTAATGTTTAAACGAGCCAATAATGCTCCTACAAGTGTTTACAAGTTGTTTTCATGTTCAAACGAGGCAAGAATGAAGCTACACGCTGTTTCCGAGTTCGAACGAGTCAAGAATGAAGTCTAAAATTGTTACGAATTGTTTCGATTTTCAAACGATCCTATAATGCTTTTACAAGAGTTTACAAGTTGTTTCCATGTTCAAACGAGTCAAGAATGAATCTACAAATTGTTTCCATGTTCGAAAGAGTCAAGAATGAAGCCTCAAATTGTTATGAATTGTTCTGATGTTTAAACGAGCCAATAATGTTCCTACAAGTGTTTACAAGTTGTTTCCATGTTCAACCGAGTCAAGAATGAAGCTATAAGTTGTTTCCGAGTTCGAACGAGTCAAGAATGAAGCCTCAAATTGTTACGAATTGTTTTTATGTTTAAACGAGGGAATAATACTCCTACAAGTGTTTACAAGTTGTTTCCATGTTCAAACGAGTCAAGAATGAAGCTCCAAGATGTTTCCGAGTTCGAACGAGTCAAGAATGAACCCTCAAATTGTTATGAATGGTTCTGATGTGTTAAACTAGCCAATAATGTTTCTACAAGAGTTTACAAGTTGATTCCATGTTCAAACGAGTCAAGAATGAAGCTACAAGTTATTTTCGAGTTCGAACGAGTCAAGAATGAAGCCTCAAATTGTTATGAATTGTTTTGATGTTTAAACGAGCCAATAATGTTCCTACAAGAGTTTACATGTTGTTTCCATGTTTAAACGAGTTAAGAATGAATCTACAAGTTGTTTCTGAGTTCGAACGAGTCAAGAATGAAGCCTCAAATTGCTATCAATTGTTTTTATGTTTAAACGAGGGAATAATACTCCTACAAGTGTTTACAAGTTGTTTCCATGTTCAAACGAGTCAAGAATGAAGCTACAAGTTATTTTCGAGTTTGAACGAGTCAAGAATGAAGCCTCAAATTGTTATGAATTGTTTTGATGTTTAAACGAGCCAATAATACTCCTACAAGTGTTTAAAAGTTGTTTCCATGTTCAAACGAGTCAAGAATGAAGCTATAAGTTATTTCCGAGTTCGAACGAGTCAAGAATGAAGCCTCAAATTGTTATGAATGGTTTTCATGTTTAAACTAGCCGATAATATTTCTACAAGAGTTTACAAGTTGTTTCCATGTTCAAACGAGTCAAGAATGAAGCTACAAGTTGTTTCCGAGTTTGAACGAGTCAATAATTAAGCCTCAAATCATTATGAATTGTTTTCATGTTGAAACGAGCCAATAATGTTCCCACAAGAGTTAACAAGTTGTTTCCTTGTTCAAACGAGTAAAGAATGAAGCTACAAGTTATTTCCGAGTTCGAACAATTCAATAATGAAACCTAAAATTGTTATGAATTGTTTTGATGTTTAAACGAGCCAATAATGCTCCTAGAAGTGCTTTCAAGTTGTGTCCGTGTTCAAACGAGTCAAGAATGAAGCTACAAGTTGTTTCCAAGTTCGAACGAGTCAAGAAAGAAGCCTCCAATTGTTATGAATTGTTTTGATGTTGAAACGAGCCAATAATGTTCCTACAAGAGTTTATAAGTTGTTTCTATGTTCAAACGAGTCAAGAATGAAGCTACAAGTTGTTTCCTAGTTCGAACGAGCCAAGAATTAAGCCTCAAATTGTTATGAATTCTTTTGATGTTGAAACGAGCCAATAATATTCCTACAAGAGTTTACATGTTGTTTCCATGTTCAAACAAGTCAAGAATGAAGCAACAAGTTGTTTCCTAGTTCGAACGAGCCAAGAAAGAAGCCTCAAATTTTTATGAATTGTGTTGATGTTTAAACGGGCCAATAATGATCCTAAAAGTGTTTATAAGTTGTTTTCATGTTCAAGCGAGGCAAGAATGACGCTACACGCTGTTTCCTAGTTCAAATGAGTCAAGAATGAAGCCTCAAATTGTTATGAATTGTTTTGATGTTGAAACGAGCCAATAATGTTCCTACAAGAGTTTATAAGTTGTTTCTATGTTCAAACGAGTCAAGAATGAAGCTACAAGTTGTTTCTTAGTTCGAACGAGCCAAAAATTAAGCCTCAAATTGTTATGAATTGTTTTGATGTTGAAACGAGCCAATAATATTCCTACAAGAGTTTACATGTTGTTTCCATGTTCAAACAAGTCAAGAATGAAGCAACAAGTTATTTTCGAGTTCGAACGAGTCAAGAATGAAGCCTCAAATTGTTATGAATTGTTTTGATGTTTAAACGAGCCAATAATGCTCCTAGAAGTGCTTTCAAGTTGTGTCCGTGTTCAAACGAGTCAAGAATGAATCTACAAATTGTTTCCATGTTCGAAAGAGTCAAGAATGAAGCGTCAAATTGTTATGAATTGTTCTGATGTTTAAACGAGCCAATAATGTTCCTACAAGTGTTTACAAGTTGTTTCCATGTTCAATCGAGTCAAGAATGAAGCTATAAGTTGTTTCCGAGTTCGAACGAGTCAAGAATGAAGCCTCAAATTGTTACGAATTGTTTTTATGTTTAAACGAGGGAATAATACTCCTACAAGTGTTTACAAGTTGTTTCCATGTTCAAACGAGTCAAGAATGAATCTCAAAGTTGTTTCCGAGTTTGAACGAGCCAAGAATGAACCCTCAAATTGTTATGAATGGTTTTGATGTTTTAAACTTGCCAATAATGTTTCTACAAGAGTTTATAAGTTGATTCCATGTTCAAACGAGTCAAGAATGAAGCTACAAGTTAGTTTCGAGTTCGAACGAGTCAAGAATGAAGCCTCAAATTGTTATGAATTGTTTTGATGTTGAAACGAGCCAATAATGTTCCTACAAGAGTTTATAAGTTGTTTCTATGTTCAAACGAGTCAAGAATGAAGCAACAAGTTGTTTCCTAGTTCGAACGAGCCAAGAATTAAGCCTCAAATTGTTATGAATTCTCTTGATGTTGAAACGAGCCAATAATATTCCTACAAGAGTTTACATGTTGTTTCCATGTTCAAACAAGTCAAGAATGAAGCAACAAGTTATTTTCGAGTTCGAACGAGTCAAGAATGAAGCCTCAAATTGTTATGAATTGTTTTGATGTTTAAACGAGCCAATAATGCTCCTATAAGAGTTTACATGTTGTTTCCATGTTTAAACGAGTTAAGAATGAATCTACAAGTTGTTTCTGAGTTCGAACGAGTCAAGAATGAAGCCTCAAATTGTTATGAATTGTTTCCATGTTCAAACGAGTCAAGAATGAAACTACAAGTTATTTCCGAGTTCGAACGAGTCAGGAATGAAGCCTCAAATTGTTATGAATGGTTTTGATGTTTAAACTAGCCAATAATGTTTCTACAAGTGTTTACAAGTTGTTTCCATGTTCAAACGAGTCAAGAATGAAGCTACAAGTTATTTTCGAGTTCGAACGAGTCAAGAATGAAGCCTCAAATTGTTATGAATGGTTTTGATGTTTAAACTAGCCAATAATATTTCTACAAGTGTTTACAAGTTGTTTCCATGTTCAAACGAGTCAAGAATGAAGCTACAAGTTATTTTCGAGTTCGAACGAGTCAAGAATGAAGCCTCAAATTGTTATGAATTGTTTTGATGTTTAAACGAGCAAATAATGCTCCTACAAGTGTTTACAAGTTGTTTCCATGTTCAAACGAGTCAAGAATGAAGCTACAAGTTGTTTCCGAGTTCGAACGAGTCAGGAATGAAGCCTCAAATTGTTATGAATGGTTTTGATGTTTAAACTAGCCAATAATATTTCTACAAGTGTTTATAAGTTGTTTCCATGTTCAAACGAGTCAAGAATGAAGCTACAAGTTATTTCCGAGTTCGAACGAGTCAAGAATGAAGCCTCAAATTGTTATAAATGGTTTTGATGTTTAAACTAGCCAATAATGTTTCTACAAGAGTTTACAAGTTGTTTCCATGTTTAAACGAGTCAAGAATGAACCTACAAGTTGTTTCCGAGTTCGAACGAGTCAAGAATTAAGCCTCAAATTGTTAAGAATTATTTTGATGTTTAAACGAGCCAATAATGTTCCTACAAGAGTTTACATGTTGTTTCCATGTTTAAACGAGTTAAGAATGAATCTACAAGTTGTTTCTGAGTTCGAACGAGTCAAGAATGAAGCCTCAAATTGCTATCAATTGTTTTTATGTTTAAACGAGGGAATAATACTCCTACAAGTGTTTACAAGTTGTTTCCATGTTCAAACGAGTCAAGAATGAAGCTACAAGTTATTTTCGAGTTTGAACGAGTCAAGAATGAAGCCTCAAATTGTTATGAATTGTTTTGATGTTTAAACGAGCCAATAATACTCCTACAAGTGTTTAAAAGTTGTTTCCATGTTCAAACGAGTCAAGAATGAAGCTATAAGTTATTTCCGAGTTCGAACGAGTCAAGAATGAAACCTCAAATTGTTATGAATGGTTTTCATGTTTAAACTAGCCGATAATATTTCTACAAGAGTTTACAAGTTGTTTCCATGTTCAAACGAGTCAAGAATGAAGCTACAAGTTGTTTCCGAGTTTGAACGAGTCAATAATTAAGCCTCAAATCATTATGAATTGTTTTCATGTTGAAACGAGCCAATAATGTTCCCACAAGAGTTAACAAGTTGTTTCCTTGTTCAAACGAGTAAAGAATGAAGCTACAAGTTATTTCCGAGTTCGAACGATTCAATAATGAAACCTAAAATTGTTATGAATTGTTTTGATGTTTAAACGAGCCAATAATGCTCCTAGAAGTGCTTTCAAGTTGTGTCCGTGTTCAAACGAGTCAAGAATGAAGCTACAAGTTGTTTCCAAGTTCGAACGAGTCAAGAATGAAGCCTCCAATTGTTATGAATTGTTTTGATGTTGAAACGAGCCAATAATGTTCCTACAAGAGTTTATAAGTTGTTTCTATGTTCAAACGAGTCAAGAATGAAGCTACAAGTTGTTTCCTAGTTCGAACGAGCCAAGAATTAAGCCTCAAATTGTTATGAATTCTTTTGATGTTGAAACGAGCCAATAATATTCCTACAAGAGTTTACATGTTGTTTCCATGTTCAAACAAGTCAAGAATGAAGCAACAAGTTGTTTCCTAGTTCGAACGAGCCAAGAAAGAAGCCTCAAATTTTTATGAATTGTGTTGATGTTTAAACGGGCCAATAATGATCCTACAAGTGTTTATAAGTTGTTTTCATGTTCAAGCGAGGCAAGAATGAAGCTACACGCTGTTTCCTAGTTCAAATGAGTCAAGAATGAAGCCTCAAATTGTTATGAATTGTTTTGATGTTGAAACGAGCCAATAATGTTCCTACAAGAGTTTATAAGTTGTTTCTATGTTCAAACGAGTCAAGAATGAAGCTACAAGTTGTTTCTTAGTTCGAACGAGCCAAAAATTAAGCCTCAAATTGTTATGAATTGTTTTGATGTTGAAACGAGCCAATAATATTCCTACAAGAGTTTACATGTTGTTTCCATGTTCAAACAAGTCAAGAATGAAGCAACAAGTTATTTTCGAGTTCGAACGAGTCAAGAATGAAGCCTAAAATTGTTATGAATTGTTTTGATGTTTAAACGAGCCAATAATGCTCCTAGAAGTGCTTTCAAGTTGTGTCCGTGTTCAAACGAGTCAAGAATGAATCTACAAATTGTTTCCATGTTCGAAAGAGTCAAGAATGAAGCCTCAAATTGTTATGAATTGTTCTGATGTTTAAACGAGCCAATAATGTTCCTACAAGTGTTTACAAGTTGTTTCCATGTTCAATCGAGTCAAGAATGAAGCTATAAGTTGTTTCCGAGTTCGAACGAGTCAAGAATGAAGCCTCAAATTGTTACGAATTGTTTTTATGTTTAAACGAGGGAATAATACTCCTACAAGTGTTTACAAGTTGTTTCCATGTTCAAACGAGTCAAGAATGAATCTCCAAGTTGTTTCCGAGTTTGAACGAGCCAAGAATGAACCCTCAAATTGTTATGAATGGTTTTGATGTTTTAAACTAGCCAATAATGTTTCTACAAGAGTTTATATGTTGATTCCATGTTCAAACGAGTCAAGAATGAAGCTACAAGTTAGTTTCGAGTTGGAACGAGTCAAGAATGAAGCCTCAAATTGTTATGAATTGTTTTGATGTTGAAACGAGCCAATAATGTTCCTACAAGTGTTTACAAGTTGTTTCTATGTTCAAACGAGTCAAGAATGAAGCTACAAGTTGTTTCCTAGTTCGAACGAGCCAAGAATTAAGCCTCAAATTGTTATGAATTCTCTTGATGTTGAAACGAGCCAATAATATTCCTACAAGAGTTTACATGTTGTTTCCATGTTCAAACAAGTCAAGAATGAAGCAACAAGTTATTTTCGAGTTCGAACGAGTCAAGAATGAAACCTCAAATTGTTATGAATTGTTTTGATGTTTAAACGAGCCAATAATGCTCTTATAAGAGTTTACATGTTGTTTCCATGTTTAAACGAGTTAAGAATGAATCTACAAGTTGTTTCTGAGTTCGAACGAGTCAAGAATGAAGCCTCAAATTGTTATGAATTGTTTCCATGTTCAAACGAGTCAAGAATGAAACTACAAGTTATTTCCGAGTTCGAACGAGTCAGGAATGAAGCCTCAAATTGTTATGAATGGTTTTGATGTTTAAACTAGCCAATAATGTTTCTACAAGTGTTTACAAGTTGTTTCCATGTTCAAACGAGTCAAGAATGAAGCTACAAGTTATTTTCGAGTTCGAACGAGTCAAGAATGAAGCCTCAAATTGTTATGAATTGTTTTGATGTTTAAACGAGCAAATAACGCTCCTATAAGTGTTTACAAGTTGTTTCCATGTTCAAACGAGTCAAGAATGAAGCTATAAGTTATTTCCGAGTTCGAACGAGTCAAGAATGAAGTCTCAAATTGTTATGAATGGTTTTAAAGTTTAAACTAGCCAATAATGTTTCTACAAGAGTTTACAAGTTGTTTCCATGTTCAAACGAGTCAAGAATGAAGCTACAAGTTATTTTCGAGTTTGAACGAGTCAAGAATGAAGCCTCAAATTGTTATGAATTGTTTTGATGTTTAAACGAGCCAATAATACTCCTACAAGTGTTTACAAGTTGTTTCCATGTTCAAACGAGTCAAGAATGAAGCTATAAGTTATTTCCGAGTTCGAACGAGTCAAGAATGAAGCCTCAAATTGTTATGAATGGTTTTCATGTTTAAACTAGCCGATAATGTTTCTACAAGAGTTTACAAGTTGTTTCCATGTTCAAACGAGTCAAGAATGAAGCTACAAGTTGTTTCCGAGTTTGAACGAGTCAATAATTAAGCCTCAAATTATTATGAATTGTTTTCATGTTGAAACGAGCCAATAATGTTCCCACAAGAGTTAACAAGTTGTTTCCTTGTTCAAACGAGTAAAGAATGAAGCTACAAGTTATTTCCGAGTTCGAACGATTCAATAATGAAACCTAAAATTGTTATGAATTGTTTTGATGTTTAAACGAGCCAATAATGCTCCTAGAAGTGCTTTCAAGTTGTGTCCATGTTCAAACGAGTCAAGAATGAAGCTACAAGTTGATTCCGAGTTCGAACGAGTCAAGAATGAAGCCTCCAATTGTTATGAATTGTTTTGATGTTGAAACGAGCCAATAATGTTCCTACAAGAGTTTATAAGTTGTTTCTATGTTCAAACGAGTCAAGAACGAAGCTACAAGTTGTTTCCTAGTTCGAACGAGCTAAGAATTAAGCCTCAAATTGTTATGAATTCTTTTGATGTTGAAACGAGCCAATAATATTCCTACAAGAGTTTACATGTTGTTTCCATGTTCAAACAAGTCAAGAATGAAGCAACATGTTGTTTCCTAGTTCGAACGAGCCAAGAAAGAAGCCTCAAATTTTTATGAATTGTTTTGATGTTTAAATGGGCCAATAATGATCCTACAAGTGTTTATAAGTTGTTTTCATGTTCAAGCGAGGCAAGAATGAAGCTACACGCTGTTTCTGAGTTCAAATGAGTCAAGAATGAAGCCTCAAATTGTTATGAATTGTTTTGATGTTGAAACGAGCCAATAATGTTCCTACAAGAGTTTATAAGTTGTTTCTATGTTCAAACGAGTCACGAATGAAGCTACAAGTTGTTTCCTAGTTCGAACGAGCCAAAAATTAAGCCTCAAATTGTTATGAATTGTTTTGATGTTGAAACGAGCCAATAATATTCCTACAAGAGTTTACATGTTGTTTCCATGTTCAAACAAGTCAAGAATGAAGCAACAAGTTATTTTCGAGTTCGAACGAGTCAAGAATGAAGCCTCAAATTGTTATGAATTGTTTTGATGTTTAAACGAGCCAATAATGCTCCTAGAAGTGCTTTCAAGTGGTGTCCGTATTCAAACGAGTCAAGAATGAATCTACAAATTGTTTCCATGTTCGAAAGAGTCAGGAATGAAGCCTCAAATTGTTATGAATTGTTCTGATGTTTAAACGAGCCAATAATGTTCCTACAAGTGTTTACAAGTTGTTTCCATGTTCAACCGAGTCAAGAATGAAGCTATAAGTTGTTTCCGAGTTCGAACGAGTCAAGAATGAAGCCTCAAATTGTTACGAATTGTTTTTATGTTTAAACGAGGGAATTATACTCCTACAAGTGTTTACAAGTTGTTTCCATGTTCAAACGAGTCAAGAATGAATCTCCAAGTTGTTTCCGAGTTTGAACGAGCCAAGAATGAACCCTCAAATTGTTATGAATGGTTTTGATGTTTTAAACTAGCCAATAATGTTTCTACAAGAGTTTATAAGTTGATTCCATGTTCAAACGAGTCAAGAATGAAGCTACAAGTTATTTTCGAGTTCGAACGAGTCAAGAATGAAGCCTCAAATTGTTATGAATTGTTTTGATGTTTAAACTAGCCAATAATGTTTCTACAAGAGTTTAGAAGTTGTTTTCATTTTCAAACGAGTCAAGAATGAAGCTACAAGTTGTTTCCGAGTTCGAACGAGTCAAGAATTAAGCCTCAAATTGTTATAAATTTTTTTGATGTTGAAACGAGCCAATAATATTCCTAAAAGAATCTACAAGTTGTTTCCGTATTTAAACGAGTCAAGAATGAAGCTACAAGTTATTTCCGAGTTCGAACGAGTCAAGAATGAAGCCTCAAATTGTTATGAATTGTTTTGATGTTTAAACGAGCCAATAATACTCCTACAAGTGTTTACAAGTTGTTTCCATGTTCAAACGAGTCAAGAATGAAGCTATAAGTTATTTCCGAGTTCGAACGAGTCAAGAATGAAGCCTCAAATTGTTATGAATGGTTTTCATGTTTAAACTAGCCGATAATGTTTCTACAAGAGTTTACAAGTTGTTTCCATGTTCAAACGAGTCAAGAATGAAGCTACAAGTTGTTTCCGAGTTTGAACGAGTCAATAATTAAGCCTCAAATTATTATGAATTGTTTTCATGTTGAAACGAGCCAATAATGTTCCCACAAGAGTTAACAAGTTGTTTCCTTGTTCAAACGAGTAAAGAATGAAGCTACAAGTTATTTCCGAGTTCGAACGATTCAATAATGAAACCTAAAATTGTTATGAATTGTTTTGATGTTTAAACGAGCCAATAATGCTCCTAGAAGTGCTTTCAAGTTGTGTCCATGTTCAAACGAGTCAAGAATGAAGCTACAAGTTGATTCCGAGTTCGAACGAGTCAAGAATGAAGCCTCCAATTGTTATGAATTGTTTTGATGTTGAAACGAGCCAATAATGTTCCTACAAGAGTTTATAAGTTGTTTCTATGTTCAAACGAGTCAAGAACGAAGCTACAAGTTGTTTCCTAGTTCGAACGAGCTAAGAATTAAGCCTCAAATTGTTATGAATTCTTTTGATGTTGAAACGAGCCAATAATATTCCTACAAGAGTTTACATGTTGTTTCCATGTTCAAACAAGTCAAGAATGAAGCAACATGTTGTTTCCTAGTTCGAACGAGCCAAGAAAGAAGCCTCAAATTTTTATGAATTGTTTTGATGTTTAAATGGGCCAATAATGATCCTACAAGTGTTTATAAGTTGTTTTCATGTTCAAGCGAGGCAAGAATGAAGCTACACGCTGTTTCTGAGTTCAAATGAGTCAAGAATGAAGCCTCAAATTGTTATGAATTGTTTTGATGTTGAAACGAGCCAATAATGTTCCTACAAGAGTTTATAAGTTGTTTCTATGTTCAAACGAGTCACGAATGAAGCTACAAGTTGTTTCCTAGTTCGAACGAGCCAAAAATTAAGCCTCAAATTGTTATGAATTGTTTTGATGTTGAAACGAGCCAATAATATTCCTACAAGAGTTTACATGTTGTTTCCATGTTCAAACAAGTCAAGAATGAAGCAACAAGTTATTTTCGAGTTCGAACGAGTCAAGAATGAAGCCTCAAATTGTTATGAATTGTTTTGATGTTTAAACGAGCCAATAATGCTCCTAGAAGTGCTTTCAAGTGGTGTCCGTATTCAAACGAGTCAAGAATGAATCTACAAATTGTTTCCATGTTCGAAAGAGTCAGGAATGAAGCCTCAAATTGTTATGAATTGTTCTGATGTTTAAACGAGCCAATAATGTTCCTACAAGTGTTTACAAGTTGTTTCCATGTTCAACCGAGTCAAGAATGAAGCTATAAGTTGTTTCCGAGTTCGAACGAGTCAAGAATGAAGCCTCAAATTGTTACGAATTGTTTTTATGTTTAAACGAGGGAATTATACTCCTACAAGTGTTTACAAGTTGTTTCCATGTTCAAACGAGTCAAGAATGAATCTCCAAGTTGTTTCCGAGTTTGAACGAGCCAAGAATGAACCCTCAAATTGTTATGAATGGTTTTGATGTTTTAAACTAGCCAATAATGTTTCTACAAGAGTTTATAAGTTGATTCCATGTTCAAACGAGTCAAGAATGAAGCTACAAGTTATTTTCGAGTTCGAACGAGTCAAGAATGAAGCCTCAAATTGTTATGAATTGTTTTGATGTTTAAACTAGCCAATAATGTTTCTACAAGAGTTTACAAGTTGTTTTCATTTTCAAACGAGTCAAGAATGAAGCTACAAGTTGTTTCCGAGTTCGAACGAGTCAAGAATTAAGCCTCAAATTGTTATAAATTTTTTTGATGTTGAAACGAGCCAATAATATTCCTAAAAGAATCTACAAGTTGTTTCCGTATTTAAACGAGTCAAGAATGAAGCTACAAGTTATTTCCGAGTTCGAACGAGTCAAGAATGAAGCCTCAAATTGTTATGAATTGTTTTGATGTTTAAACGAGCCAATAATGCTCCTGGGAGTGTTTACAAGTTGTTTCCATGTTCAAACGAGTCAAGAATGAAGCTATAAGTTATTTCCGAGTTCGAACGAGTCAAGAATGAAGCCTCAAATTGTTATAAATGGTTTTGATGTTTAAACTAGCCAATAATGTTTCTACAAGAGTTTACAAGTTGTTTTCATTTTCAAACGAGTCAAGAATGAAGCTACAAGTTGTTTCCGAGTTCGAACGAGTCAAGAATTAAGCCTCAAATTGTTATGAATTGTTTTCAGGTTGAAACGAGCCAATAATGTTCCTAAAAGAATTTACAAGTTGTTTCCATGTTTAAACGAGTCAAGAATGAAGCTACAAGTTATTTCCGAGTTCGAACGAGTCAAGAATGAAGCCTCAAATTGTTATGAATTGTTTTGATGTTTAAACTAGCCAATAATGTTTCTAAAAGAGTTTACAAATTGTTTCCATGTTCAAACGAGTCAAGAATGAAGCTACATGTTGTTTCCGAGTTCGAACGAGTCAAGAATGAAGCCTCAAATTGTTATGAATTGTTTTGATGTTTAAACGAGCCAATAATGCTCCTAGGAGTGTTTACAAGTTGTTTCCATGTTCAAACGAGTCAAGAATGAAGCTACAAGTTATTTTCGAGTTTGAACGAGTCAAGAATGAAGCCTCAAATTGTTATGAATTGTTTTAATGTTTAAACGAGCCAATAATACTCCTACAAGTGTTTACAAGTTGTTTCCATGTTCAAACGAGTCAAGAATGAAGCTATAAGTTATTTCCGAGTTCGAACGAGTCAAGAATGAAGCCTCAAATTGTTATGAATGGTTTTAATGTTTAAACTAGCCGATAATATTTCTGCAAGAGTTTACAAGTTGTTTCCATGTTCAAACGAGTCAAGAATGAAGCTACAAGTTGTTTCCGAGTTTGAACGAGTCAAGAATTAAGCCTTAAATTGTTATGAATTGTTTTCATGTTGAAACGAGCCAATAATGTTCCCACAAGAGTTAACAAGTTGTTTCCATGTTCAAACGAGTAAAGAATGAAGCTACAAGTTGTTTCTGAGTTCGAACGAGTCAAAATGAAGCCTCAAATTGTTATGAATTATTTTGATGTTTAAATGAGCCAATAATGCTCCTACAAGTGTTTTCTAGTAGTTTCCATGTTCTAACGAGTCAAGAATGAAGCTACAAGTTGTTTCCGAGTTCGAACGAGTCAAGAATTAAGCCTTAAATTGTTATGAATTGTTTTCATGTTGAAACGAGCCAATAATGTTCCCACAAGAGTTAACAAGTTGTGTCCATGTTCAAACGAGTCAAGAATGAAGCTACAAGATGTTTCCGAGTTCGAACGAGTCAAGAATGAAGCCTCAAATTGTTATGAATTGTTTTGATGTTTAAACGAGCCAATAATGTTCTTACAAGAGTTTACATGTTGTTTCCATGTTCAGACAGTTCGAACGAGTCAAGAATGAAGCCTCAAATTGTTATAAATTGTTTTGATGTTTAAACGAGCCAATAATGTTCCTACAAGAGTTTACATGTTGTTTCCATGTTCAAACAAGTCAAGAATGAAGCTACAAGTTGTTTCCGAGTTCGAACGAGTCAAGAATGAAGCCTCAAATTGTTCTGAAATGTTTTGATGTTTAAACGAGCCAATAATGTTCCTACATGAGTTTACATGTTGTTTCCATGTTCAAACGAGCCAAGAATGAAGCTACAAGTTGTTTCCGAGTTCGAACGAGCCAAGAATGAAGCCTCAAATTGTTAAGAATTGTTTTGATGTTTAAACGAGCCAATAATGCTCCTAGGAGTGTTTACAAGTTGTTTCCATGTTCAAACGAGTCAAGAATGAAGCTACAAGTTATTTTCGAGTTTGAACGAGTCAAGAATGAAGCCTCAAATTGTTATGAATTGTTTTGATGTTTAAACGAGCCAATAATACTCCTACAAGTGTTTACAAGTTGTTTCCATGTTCAAACGAGTCAAGAATGAAGCTATAAGTTATTTCCGAGTTCGAACGAGTCAAGAATGAAGCCTCAAATTGTTATGAATGGTTTTAATGTTTAAACTAGCCGATAATGTTTCTGCAAGAGTTTACAAGTTGTTTCCATGTTCAAACGAGTCAAGAATGAAGCTACAAGTTGTTTCCGAGTTTGAACGAGTCAATAATTAAGCCTCAAATTATTATGAATTGTTTTCATGTTGAAACGAGCCAATAATGTTCCCACAAGAGTTAACAAGTTGTTTCCTTGTTCAAACGAGTAAAGAATGAAGCTATAAGTTATTTCCGAGTTCGAACGATTCAATAATGAAACCTAAAATTGTTATGAATTGTTTTGATGTTTAAACGAGCCAATAATGCTCCTAGAAGTGCTTTCAAGTTGTGTCCATGTTCAAACGAGTCAAGAATGAAGCTACAAGTTGTTTCCGAGTTCGAACGAGTCAAGAATGAAGCCTCCAATTGTTATGAATTGTTTTGATGTTGAAACGAGCCAATAATGTTCCTACAAGAGTTTATAAGTTGTTTCTATGTTCAAAAGAGTCAAGAATGAAGCTACAAGTTGTTTCCTAGTTCGAACGAGCCAAGAAAGAAGCCTCAAATTGTTATGAATTCTTTTGATGTTGAAACGAGCCAATAATATTCCTACAAGAGTTTACATGTTGTTTCCATGTTCAAACAAGTCAAGAATGAAGCAACAAGTTGTTTCCTAGTTCGAACGAGCCAAGAAAGAAGCCTCAAATTTTTATGAATTGTTTTGATGTTTAAACGGGCCAATAATGATCCTACAAGTGTTTATAAGTTGTTTTCATGTTCAAGCGAGGCAAGAATGAAGCTACACGCTGTTTCCGAGTTCAAATGAGTCAAGAATGAAGCCTCAAATTGTTATGAATTGTTTTGATGTTGAAACGAGCCAATAATGTTCCTACAAGAGTTTATAAGTTGTTTCTATGTTCAAACGAGTCAAGAATGAAGCTACAAATTGTTTCCTAGTTCGAACGAGCCAAAAATTAAGCCTCAAATTGTTATGAGTTGTTTTGATGTTGAAACGAGCCAATAATATTCCTACAAGAGTTTACATGTTGTTTCCATGTTCAAACAAGTCAAGAATGAAGCAACAAGTTATTTTCGAGTTCGAACGAGTCAAGAATGAAGCCTCAAATTGTTATGAATTGTTTTAATGTTTAAACGAGCCAATAATGCTCCTAGAAGTGCTTTCAAGTTGTGTCCGTGTTCAAAAGAGTCAAGAATGAATCTACAAATTGTTTCCATGTTCGAAAGAGTCAAGAATGAAGCCTCAAATTGTTATGAATTGTTCTGATGTTTAAACGAGCCAATAATGTTCCTACAAGTGTTTACAAGTTGTTTCCATGTTCAACCGAGTCAAGAATGAAGCTATAAGTTGTTTCCGAGTTCGAACGAGTCAAGAATGAAGCCTCAAATAGTTACGAATTGTTTTTATGTTTAAACGAGGGAATTATACTCCTACAAGTGTTTACAAGTTGTTTCCATGTTCAAACGAGCCAAGAATGAAGCTACAAGTTGTTTCCGAGTTCGAACGAGCCAAGAATGAAGCCTCAAATTGTTAAGAATTGTTTTGATGTTTAAACGAGCCAATAATGCTCCTAGGAGTGTTTACAAGTTGTTTCCATGTTCAAACGAGTCAAGAATGAAGCTACAAGTTATTTTCGAGTTTGAACGAGTCAAGAATGAAGCCTCAAATTGTTATGAATTGTTTTGATGTTTAAACGAGCCAATAATACTCCTACAAGTGTTTACAAGTTGTTTCCATGTTCAAACGAGTCAAGAATGAAGCTACAAGTTATTTTCGAGTTTGAACGAGTCAAGAATGAAGCCTCAAATTGTTATGAATTGTTTTGATGTTTAAACGAGCCAATAATACTCCTACAAGTGTTTACAAGTTGTTTCCATGTTCAAACGAGTCAAGAATGAAGCTATAAGTTATTTCCGAGTTCGAACGAGTCAAGAATGAAGCCTCAAATTGTTATGAATGGTTTTAATGTTTAAACTAGCCGATAATGTTTCTACAAGAGTTTACAAGTTGTTTCCATGTTCAAACGAGTCAAGAATGAAGCTACAAGTTGTTTCCGAGTTCGAACGAGTCAAGAATTAAGCCTTAAATTGTTATGAATTGTTTTCATGTTGAAACGAGCCAATAATGTTCCCACAAGAGTTAACAAGTTGTTTCCATGTTCAAACGAGTAAAGAATGAAGCTACAAGTTGTTTCCGAGTTCGAACGAGTCAAAATGAAGCCTCAAATTGTTATGAATTATTTTGATGTTTAAAAGAGCCAATAATGCTCCTACAAGTGTTTTCTAGTAGTTTCCATGTTCTAACGAGTCAAGAATGAAGCTACAAGTTGTTTCCGAGTTCGAACGAGTCAAGAATTAAGCCTTAAATTGTTATGAATTGTTTTTATGTTGAAACGAGCCAATAATGTTCCCACAAGAGTTAACAAGTTGTGTCCATGTTCAAACGAGTCAAGAATGAAGCTACAAGATGTTTCCGAGTTCGAACGAGTCAAGAATGAAGCCTCAAATTGTTATGAATTGTTTTGATGTTTAAACGAGCCAATAATGTTCTTACAAGAGTTTACATGTTATTTCCATGTTCAGACAGTTCGAACGAGTCAAGAATGATGCCTCAAATTGTTATAAATTGTTTTGATGTTTAAACGAGCCAATAATGTTCCTACCAGAGTTTACATGTTGTTTCCATGTTCAAACAAGTCAAGAATGAAGCTACAAGTTGTTTCCGAGTTCGAACGAGTCAAGAATGAAGCCTCAAATTGTTCTGAAATGTTTTGATGTTTAAACGAGCCAATAATGCTCCTAGGAGTGTTTACAAGTTGTTTCCATGTTCAAACGAGTCAAGAATGAAGCTACAAGTTATTTTCGAGTTTGAACGAGTCAAGAATGAAGCCTCAAATTGTTATGAATTGTTTTGATGTTTAAACGAGCCAATAATACTCCTACAAGTGTTTACAAGTTGTTTCCATGTTCAAACGAGTCAAGAATGAAGCTATAAGTTATTTCCGAGTTCGAACGAGTCAAGAATGAAGCCTCAAATTGTTATGAATGGTTTTAATGTTTAAACTAGCCGATAATGTTTCTACAAGAGTTTACAAGTTGTTTCCATGTTCAAACGAGTCAAGAATGAAGCTACAAGTTGTTTCCGAGTTTGAACGAGTCAATAATTAAGCCTCAAATTATTATGAATTGTTTTCATGTTGAAACGAGCCAATAATGTTCCCACAAGAGTTAACAAGTTGTTTCCTTGTTCAAACGAGTAAAGAATGAAGCTATAAGTTATTTCCGAGTTCGAACGATTCAATAATGAAACCTAGAATTGTTATGAATTGTTTTGATGTTTAAACGAGCCAATAATGCTCCTAGAAGTGCTTTCAAGTTGTGTCCATGTTCAAACGAGTCAAGAATGAAGCTACAAGTTGTTTCCGAGTTCGAACGAGTCAAGAATGAAGCCTCCAATTGTTATGAATTGTTTTGATGTTGAAACGAGCCAATAATGTTCCTACAAGAGTTTATAAGTTGTTTCTATGTTCAAACGAGTCAAGAATGAAGCTACAAGTTGTTTCCTAGTTCGAACGAGCCAAGAATTAAGCCTCAAATTGTTATGAATTCCTTTGATGTTGAAACGAGCCAATAATATTCCTACAAGAGTTTACATGTTGTTTCCATGTTCAAACAAGTCAAGAATGAAGCAACAAGTTGTTTCCTAGTTCGAACGAGCCAAGAAAGAAGCCTCAAATTTTTATGAATTGTTTTGATGTTTAAACGGGCCAATAATGATCCTACAAGTGTTTATAAGTTGTTTTCATGTTCAAGCGAGGCAAGAATGAAGCTACACGCTGTTTCCGAGTTCAAATGAGTCAAGAATGAAGCCTCAAATTGTTATGAATTGTTTTGATGTTGAAACGAGCCAATAATGTTCCTACAAGAGTTTATAAGTTGTTTCTATGTTCAAACGAGTCAAGAATGAAGCTACAAATTGTTTCCTACTTCGAACGAGCCAAAAATTAAGCCTCAAATTGTTATGAGTTGTTTTGATGTTGAAACGAGCCAATAATATTCCTACAAGAGTTTACATGTTGTTTCCATGTTCAAACAAGTCAAGAATGAAGCAACAAGTTATTTTCGAGTTCGAACGAGTCAAGAATGAAGCCTCAAATTGTTATGAATTGTTTTGATGTTTAAACGAGCCAATAATGCTCCTAGAAGTGCTTTCAAGTTGTGTCCGTGTTCAAACGAGTCAAGAATGAATCTACAAATTGTTTCCATGTTCGAAAGAGTCAAGAATGAAGCCTCAAATTGTTATGAATTGTTCTGATGTTTAAACGAGCCAATAATATTCCTACAAGTGTTTACAAGTTGTTTCCATGTTCAACCGAGTCAAGAATGAAGCTATAAGTTGTTTCCGAGTTCGAACGAGTCAAGAATGAAGCCTCAAATAGTTACGAATTGTTTTTATGTTTAAACGAGGGAATTATACTCCTACAAGTGTTTACAAGTTGTTTCCATGTTCAAACGAGTCAAGAATGAATCTCCAAGTTGTTCCCGAGTTTGAACGAGCCAAGAATGAACCCTCAAATTGTTATGAATGGTTTTGATGTTTTAAACTAGCCAATAATGTTTCTACAAGAGTTTATAAGTTGATTCCATGTTCAAACGAGTCAAGAATGAAGCTACAAGTTATTTTCGAGTTCGAACGAGTCAAGAATGAAGCCTCAAATTGTTATGAATTGTTTTGATGTTTAAACGAGCCAATAATGCTCCTAGGAGTGTTTACAAGTTGTTTCCATGTTCAAACGAGTCAAGAATGAAGCTATAAGTTATTTCCGAGTTCGAACGAGTCAAGAATGAAGCTACAAATTGTTATGAATTTTTTTGATGTTGAAACGAGCCAATAATATTCCTAAAAGAATCTACAAGTTGTTTCCGTATTTAAACGAGTCAAGAATGTAGCTACAAGTTATTTCCGAGTTCGAACGAGTCAAGAATGAAGCCTCAAATTGTTATGAATTGTTTTGATGTTTAAACTAGCCAATAATGTTTCTAAAAGAGTTTACAAATTGTTTTCATTTTCAAACGAGTCAAGAATGAAGCTACAAGTTGTTTCCGAGTTCGAACGAGTCAAGAATTAAGCCTCAAATTGTTATGAATTTTTTTGATGTTGAAACGAGCCAATAATATTCCTAAAAGAATCTACAAGTTGTTTCCGTATTTAAACGAGTCAAGAATGAAGCTACAAGTTATTTCCGAGTTCGAACGAGTCAAGAATGAAGCCTCAAATTGTTATAAATGGTTTTGATGTTTAAACTAGCCAATAATGTTTTTACAAGAGTTTACAAGTTGTTTTCATTTTCAAACGAGTCAAGAATGAAGCTACAAGTTGTTTCCGAGTTCGAACGAGTCAAGAATTAAGCCTCAAATTGTTATGAATTTTTTTGATGTTGAAACGAGCCAATAATATTCCTAAAAGAATCTACAAGTTGTTTCCGTATTTAAACGAGTCAAGAATGAAGCTACAAGTTATTTCCGAGTTCGAACGAGTCAAGAATGAAGCCTCAAATTGTTATGAATTGTTTTGATGTTTAAACTAGCCAATAATGTTTCTAAAAGAGTTTACAAATTGTTTCCATGTTCAAACGAGTCAAGAATGAAGCTACATGTTGTTTCCGAGTTCGAACGAGTCAAGAATTAACCCTTAAATTGTTATAAATTGTTTTCATGTTGAAACGAGCCAATAATGTTCCCACAAGAGTTAACAAGTTGTTTCCATGTTCAAACGAGTAAAGAATGAAGCTACAAGTTGTTTCCGAGTTCGAACGATTCAAAATGAATCCTCAAATTGTTATGAATTATTTTGATGTTTAAATGAGCCAATAATGCTCCTACAAGTGTTTTCTAGTAGTTTCCATGTTCTAACGAGTCAAGAATGAAGCTACAAGTTGTTTCCGAGTTCGAACGAGTCAAGAATTAAGCCTTATATTGTTATGAATTGTTTTCATGTTGAAACGAGCCAATAATGTTCCCACAAGAGTTAACAAGTTGTGTCCATGTTCAAACGAGTCAAGAATGAAGCTACAAGTTGTTTCCGAGTTCGAACGAGTCAAGAATGAAGCCTCAAATTGTTATGAATGGTTTTGATGTTTAAACTAGCCAATAATGCTCCTACAAGTGTTTACTAGTTGTTTCCATGTTCAAACGAGTCAAGAATGAAGCTACAAGTTGTTTCCGAGTTCGAACGAGTCAAGAATGAAGCCTCAAATTGTTATGAATTGTTTTGATGTTTAAACGAGCCAATAATGTTCTTACAAGAGTTTACATGTTGTTTCCATGTTCAGACAGTTCGAACGAGTCAAGAATGAAGCCTCAAATTGTTATAAATTGTTTTGATGTTTAAACGAGCCAATAATGTTCCTACAAGAGTTTACATGTTGTTTCCATGTTCAAACAAGTCAAGAATGAAGCTACAAGTTGTTTCCGAGTTTGAACGAGTCAAGAATGAAGCCTCAAATTGTTCTGAAATGTTTTGATGTTTAAACGAGTCAATAATGTTCCTACATGAGTTTACATGTTGTTTCCATGTTCAAACGAGCCAAGAATGAAGCTACAAGTTGTTTCCGAGTTCGAACGAGCCAAGAATGAAGCCTCAAATTGTTAAGAATTGTTTTGATGTTTAAACGAGCCAATAATGCTCCTAGGAGTGTTTACAAGTTGTTTCCATGTTCAAACGAGTCAAGAATGAAGCTATAAGTTATTTCCGAGTTCGAACGAGTCAAGAATGAAGCCTCAAATTGTTATAAATGGTTTTGATGTTTAAACTAGCCAATAATGTTTCTACAAGAGTTTACAAGTTGTTTTCATTTTCAAACGAGTCAAGAATGAAGCTACAAGTTGTTTCCGAGTTCGAACGAGTCAAGAATTAAGCCTTAAATTGTTATGAATTGTTTTCATGTTGAAACGAGCCAATAATGTTCCCACAAGAGTTAACAAGTTGTGTCCATGTTCAAACGAGTCAAGAATGAAGCTACAAGTTGTTTCCGAGTTCGAACGAGTCAAGAATGAAGCCTCAAATTGTTATGAATGGTTTTGATGTTTAAACTAGCCAATAATGCTCCTACAAGTGTTTACTAGTAGTTTCCATGTTCAAACGAGTCAAGAATGAAGCTACAAGTTGTTTCCGAGTTCGAACGAGTCAAGAATGAAGCCTCAAATTGTTATGAATTGTTTTGATGTTTAAACGAGCCAATAATGTTCTTACAAGAGTTTACATGTTGTTTCCATGTTCAGACAGTTCGAACGAGTCAAGAATGAAGCCTCAAATTGTTATAAATTGTTTTGATGTTTAAACGAGCCAATATTGTTCCTACAAGAGTTTACATGTTGTTTCCATGTTCAAACAAGTCAAGAATGAAGCTACAAGTTGTTTCCGAGTTCGAACGAGTCAAGAATGAAGCATCAAATTGTTCTGAATTGTTTTGATGTTTAAACGAGCCAATAATGTTCCTACATGAGTTTACATGTTGTTTCCATGTTCAAACGAGCCAAGAATGAAGCTACAAGTTGTTTCCGAGTTCGAACGAGCCAAGAATGAAGCCTCAAATTGTTAAGAATTATTTTGATGTTTAAACGAGCCAATAATGCTCCAACAAGTGTTTAAAAGTTGTTTCCATGTTCAAACGTGTCAAGAATGAAGCTACAAGTTGTTTCTGAGTTCGAACAAGTAAAGAATTAAGCCTCAAATTGTTATGAATTGTTTTGATGTTGAAACGAGCCAATAATGTTCCTACAAGAATTTACAAGTTATTTCCATGTTCAAACGAGTCAAGAATGAAGCTACAAATTTTTTCTGAGTTCGAACGATTCAAGAATGAAGTCTCAAATTGTTATGAATTGTTTTGATGTTTAAATGAGCCAATAATGCTCCTACATGTGTTTACAAGTTGTGTCTATGTTCAAACGAGTCAAGAATGAACCTACATGTTGTTTCCGAGTTCAAATGAGTCAAGAATGAAGCCTCAAATTGTTATTAATTGTTTTGATGTTTAAACGAGCCAATAATATTCCTATAAGAGTTTACAAGATGTTTCCATGTTCAAACGAGTCAAGAATGAAGCTACAAGTTGTTTCCGAGTTCGAACGAGTCAAGAATGAAGCCTCAAATTGTTATGAATTATTTTAATGTTTAAACGAGCCAATAATGTTCTTATAAGAGTTTATAAGTTATTTCCATGTTCAAACGAGTCAAGAATGAAGCTACATGTTGTTTCCGAGTTCAAATGAGTCAAGAATGAAGCCTCAAATTGTTATGAAATGTTTTGATGTTTAAACGAGCCAATAATGTTCCTATAAGAGTTTACAAGTTGTTTCCATGTTCAAACGAGGCAAGAATGAAGCTACAAGCTGTTTCCGAGTTCGAACGAGTCAAGAATGAAGTCTCAAATTGTTACGAATTGTTTCGATTTTTAAACGAGCCAATAATGTTTCTACAATAGTTTACAAGTTGTTTCCATATTCAAACCAGTAATGAATGAAACTACAAGTTGTTTCCGAGTTTGAACGAGTCAAGAATGAAGACTCAAATTGTTATGAATTGTTTTGAAGTTTAAACTAGCCAATAATGTTTTTACAAGAGTTTACAAATTGTTTCCATGTTCAAAGGAGTCAAGAATGAAGTTACAAGTTTTTTCCGAGTTCGAACGAGTCAAGAATTAAGCCTTAAATTGTTATGAATTGTTTTGATGTTTAAATGAGCCAATAATACTCCTAGACGTGTTTACAAGTTGTGTCCATGTTCAAACGAGTCAAGAATTAAGCTACAAGTTGTTTCCGAGTTCGAACGAGTCAAGAATGAAGCCTTAATTTTATATGAATTGTTTTCATGTTTAAACAAGCCAATAATGCTCCTACAAGTGTTTACTAGTTGTTTTCATGTTCAAACGAGGCAAGAATGAAGCTACAAGTTGTTTCCGAGTTCGAACGAGTCAAGAATGAAGTCTCAAATTGTTACCAATTGTTTCGATTTTTAAACGAGCCAATAAAGTTTCTACAAGAATTTACAAGTTGTTTCCATGTTCAAACGAGTCAAGAATGAAGCTTCAAGTTGTTTCCGAGTTCGAACGAGTCAAGAATGAAGCCTCAAATTGTTATAAATTGTTTTGATGTTTAAACGAGCCAATAATGTTCCTACAAGAGTTTACATGTTATTTCCATCTTCAAACGAGTCAAGAATAAAGCTACAAATTTTTTCCGAGTTCCAACGAGTCAAGAATGAAGCCTCAAATTGTTATTAATTGTTTTGATGTTTAAACGAGCCAATAATGTTCCTACATGAGTTTACATGTTGTTTCCATGTTCAAACAGGTCAAGAATGAAGCTACAAGTTATTTCCGAGTTCGAACGAGTCAAGAATGAAACCTCAAATTGTTATGAATTGTTTTGATGTTTAAACGAGCCAATAATGTTCCTACAAGAGTTTACATGTTGTTTCCAGGTTCAAACAGTTCGAACGAGTCAAGAATGAACCCTCAAATTGTTATAAATTGTTTTGATGTTTAAACGAGCCAATAATGTTTCTACACGAGTTTACATGTTGTTTCCATGTTTAAACAAGTAAAGAAAGAAGCTACATGTTGTTTTCGAGTTCGAACGAGTCAAGAATGAAGCCTCAAATTGTTATGAATTGTTTTGATGTTTAAACGAGCCAATAATGTTCCTACAAGAGTTTACATGTTGTTTCCATGTTCAAACGAGTCAAGAATGAAGCTACAAGTTGTTTCCGAGTTCGAACGAGTCAAGAATGAAGCCTCAAATTGTTATGAATTGTTTTGATGTTTAAACGAGCCAATAATGTTCCTACAAGAGTTTACATGTTGTTTCCATGTTCAAACGAGTCAAAAATGAAGCTACAAGATGTTTCCGAGTTCGAACGAGCCAATAATGAAGCCTCAAATTGTTAAGAATTATTTTGATGTTTAAACGAGCCAATAATGCTCCTACAAGTGTTTACAAGTTGTTTCCATGTTCAAACGTGTCAAGAATGAAGCTCCAAGTTGTTTCCGAGTTCGAACAAGTCAAGAATTAAGCCTCAAATTGTTATGAATTGTTTTCATGTTGAAACGAGCGAATAATGTTTCTACAAGAATTTACAAGTTGTTTCCATGTTCAAACGAGTCAAGAATGAAGCTACAAATTTTTTCCGAGTTTGAACGATTTAAGAATGAAGTCTCAAATTGTTATGAATTGTTTTGATGTTTAAATGAGCCAATAATGCTCCTACATGTGTTTACGAGTTGTTTCCATGTTCAAACGAGTCAAGAATGAAGCTACAAGTTGTTTCCGAGTTCGAACGAGTCAAAATGAGGCCTCAAATTGTTATTAATTGTTTTGATGTTTAAATGAGCAAATAATGCTCCTAGAAGTGTTTACAAGTTGTGTCCATGTTCAAACGAGTCAAGAATGAAGCTACAAGTTGTTTCCGAGTTCGAACGAATCAAGAATGAAGCCTCAATTGTTTATGAATTGTTTTCATGTTTAAACGAGCCAATAATGCTCCTACAAGTGTTTACTAGTTGTTTTCATGTTGAAACGAGTCAAGAATGAAGCTACAAGTTGTTTCCGAGTTCGAACGAGTCAAGAATGAAGCCTCAAATTGTTATGAATTGTTTTGATGTTTAAACAAGCCAATAATGTTCTTACAAGAGTTTACATGTTGTTTCTATGTTCAAACAGTTCGAACGAGTCAAGAATGAAGCCTCAAATTGTTATAAATTGTTTTGATGTTTAAATGAGCCAATAATGTTCCTACAAGAATTTACAACTTTTTTCCATGTTCAAACGAGTCAAGAATGAAGCTACAATTTTTTTTCGAGTTCGAACGATTCAAGAATGATGTAACGATTGAGCTATTTATATATATTTGATTAATATGAGTTATAATATTTATGTGTTCCAATGTGACAAGAGGTGATATATGATTTTTTTATATGTCCAGTTGACTGCCTGTTTGACCGCAATGTGCTTAAGTGTTTTAATTAAGTGATTATTTGGTTTTCCATGCTTAATTGAGTAACTGTTTGATTTTTATAAAATTATTGGTGTGTCCAATAATTATGAAATTTTATATGTAGCTTCTATGTGATTTTAGAGACTTTCTAAAAATGGTAGTATATTAAATTCTGGTTCCAGTGATTTTATATAAATCTTTCATTCCTGTTTTATTCTAGAGATATTACTCTTCTAAATTCCATATTTAATTATTGGAATGTCCAAAAATCATGAAATCTTTTCCAAAATGTTCCTTATATATTCTGAGACTTTTGAAAAATAAAATTTTATTTTATTTGAGCCCCAAAATATTTTTAAAGGATTTTCTACTCTTATTTCTATTTAAAGTGCCTAAACTTCCCTGATTTTTAATTAATTATTTATTCATCAGAAAAATATTTCAAAAATATGGGTGAGCTTCTAAATTATGTTCTTTATTTGAAAAATATAAAACTTATTTTTGTACTTTGTTTTTATCAAAATTCGATTTATTAATTGATTTAAATACAGAAAACAGCAATTATGAAATTACTGTTTTACCCCTGCTTTTTCTATAACCTGCAGCACCCATTTCTTTTTCCCTTGCTCGGCATTTTCATTGTTCAGGTCTTGTTCTTGCTTTCTCCTGCGATTCTCTGCCTCCATATATGCTATGTGCGTGTGTGTGTGTGTTAATGTCGTGTTTGGTTCATAGTTTCGATTTCATTAACAACGAGTACTGTGGCTTGATCAAAATTTATGCAAGTTATGTATGTATGTGCACTGCCGTGTGTGTATAGCCAAGATGAGTTGGATGCAAAGCTTAAATCCGATTTGTTTCATCTCGTATATGTTGTAGTAGTTGATTTACGGAGTCTAGCAGCTGTAGCCATAGAAATTGGACTCGATTGAGCCATTTTGTGAGCTACCGTCGCCGGCGATGAGCTCCGGCAAGCCAGCGACTGGAATGGAACTGTTGTGCCTCGTTTTTGTGTGATAGCTCTACTAGCAACTGCTATGTACATGAATTATAACATATTGTGGACTGCATGTCGATTTTTATCATTTTCCCGGCTATGACTTTGAATTTTCCGATTAGTAGTTAAAAATCGATAGTCGTTTACATGTTGCCGAGTATGTATGATTTGTAAATGATGTTAACCAAGAGGGTTAAGATGCTATGCAACTAATTATGTGATTAACTAGGCTTGCATGATATTTTCCCGGCTAGTGCTTTGATTTTTTTTCCGATTGTCAAGTAATTCAAGCATGCGTATATGTGTGTGGTTGGGCATTTCGAGTACATACAAGTTGGGGTTGTCTTGGTATCTGGATTGTTATTATTCTTAACATGATTTAATTGCTAGTCGAACTAATACAATCGTGTTATTATAATTTAATTAATTATTGGATTAGTTAGTACAAGTTTGATAATTATATGAGTAATTCTATTCGAATTGGAGGTAATCAAATGGATACATGAATTGTGATTTGAGTTTGATAATTATATGAGTAACACTTAATTGCTCTATTCGAAGTATTGGTTAATTATTTTTATTATGAATTTTTCGAATTATATGCTTAAGTAGTGTGCGATTTTTTTTGAAGCAATATAGTGATACATGGATTGAAATTGAATTGTGTTAATTGCTATGTGATTATGGCTATTCAATTGAACAATTGCATTATAGTAATCGAATTGCTTGATTAATTGGCATCTTTGAATTATAAGTATTATAATTGGACATTGGTTGTTATAATATAGATTTGAGTCAGGAACTGAATTGACTATATAAATAGACAGTTGATACTGGATTGATTCAGTCATTTTTGAATGACAATAGTAGTGCATAATGTTTATAGCTATTGCTTGTTTGATATGGATTTAGTGCAAAAATATGATTGTATTATCATGTATGATTGACTTTAATATTTGGTTGTGTCGGTTGTATTCCGACGGGTAGCTCCAATTACAGGGGAGGTGCTGCCAAAATTTTCTAAAAACTAAAACGATTTTGAAAGCATAATTGGCACACCACTTCTGTATAGGAAAAGCTATCAGTCAGGAATACTGTAGATCATATAATTGCCTATGTGCTACTTGCTTGCCAGTGTAGAAGTGATTATATAATAGAGTATGTCTACTGTACATTATATATGTGTTAAGGGGTTACAGTTAACGAAAGGGTAGAATAGTTAGACGTTAATGAGAACGTCGAGAGTATATAAGATACTGATATAGTACTATTTTTGTGTAGCTACGAAAGACATTGAGGTGAAGGACAAAGGGAAAGCTAAAGTAGAGAGTTAGTATTGGTGTAGGAGATCTACCTGTTCAGCAGCTGTAGCATTTCTTTTTAAGGCAAGTAACTACTGCCTGATCTCTTTTAACTTAAGCACTGTTTTATAAACTGCTTTATGACCCTGCAACAATGTTATCTTATTTCAACTGTTTTAAGCTATAGCCTGCCTTACTTTAATTGCTTTACTTAAACTGCAACCTTATACCAGTTTTGATTACACTTTAAACTTTTCAATCCCTGAACTGCTACTGACAGCTTATAAACTAGTTTTACAAATCTTAAACCAGTGACCTTGAAATGTGACTTATGCTATCACTATTTTCTTAACTATGTTTACTAGAACTTTAATTCTGAACTTACCCTGTTGCTATTGTCTAACTACTGTTACAATTAAATGCCTTACCACTGTTTTCAAAACTCCTTGTTATACCTGTGAATTGACCCTGCAACCTGATTTCACTACTATAACTTGGTTTTGGTCCCTAGTTCAAGATTTCTGCCTACTTTATTACAACAAAGACTTGTTTTGAGATTTATCCTGGAATAAACTTTACCTCTATCTAATGATCTTAAAAATGGATTTAAATATGGAATCCGACTTTCAAGAAGTCTTTTTCATCAAATGATTTGGTAACTTTAAAAAGAAATGTTTTGGTTATTATAGGAATTCCGATCAAAATGGTTTCTGCGGATTCCTATAGGTTGGAGGCGTAAGAGGCCGAGTGACGCCGGTCCAGCACTTTTTATGTGAAGACTATAATAAGATAGTCAATGGCTATAATGAGATAACCCAAGGCCAATGGTAATAAGTGCCTTTATGAGTACTCTTTATGTCCAGAGGGACTTTAGTCCGTTATGGGGACTTTACGTGGCTGATCACCCGTATTGTCTGGCGTTGTGAGAAAACTCCAATCAAAATGATTTGTTTCTAATCAGTAAAGGTCCTAATGAGAGGACAGTTTTTTTTATAAATGATTTGAAAAGCAAGGTCCTAATGAGAGGACAGTTTTATAAAATGTTTTGAAAGAATCAATCCTAATGAAAGGGCAGTTTTATACAAATGGACTTTGAAATGATTAGTAATGAATAATGAAATGCCTTGTTATAACCTGCCATATACAGCTTCAACTGTCAGATATATCTTGATTTGACTTTGTTTCAATTGTTATACATTACTTCCTGTTATCCATCTAACCCTGCAGATTACCTTTATACTTGAAAATGATTATTTCTTTCCAGTTTCTAACTTACCTTGCACCAGTTATTGAAATTATTTAACCCTGCCAGCGGTTTTATAAAAGAAAGTTTTGCGAGTAATGAATACCCTGACTAGAATTTTAATTACAATTATGGGACAATGAGGTCCAGCAATAATTTTACAGCATGATTCTAAGAAAAGACTTTTTAAATTATATATAAGCCTGTAGAACTGTTTTTAACCAGTATGGTTACTTGCTGAGCTTTTGTGGCTCATTCTTTTATTTTCTAAGATCTACAGCTTTTGAGAATCATGGTCCGTATTAAGCAGACTGCCAGGAAGAACATGTCTTTCATGAACTATGCTAGGCTGGCTGAGATTGAACAGGTAGGATCGAGGCAGAGTTGGAAGGAAAAGACTTTGTTAAGTCTTGTATTTTGTTATTAGATTTTAAGATGTTTCAGAAGTTGTAATAATATTATTTTGTTGCTGTAAATGTAAATATAAATGAATGTAGTTGTGTGCTTGTTTCATACCATTACCTTGAAAGGTCCAGGCTAGTAGTCGGGGTCATATTTATGCGTATTTTCTATTATTGTTATTTAGGGTGCATGCATATAGAGTGGTAGTGACTCCCCGATCTAGACCCCGGGTCGGGAGGGCGATACAAATGAAGTCTCAAATTGTTATGAATTGTTTTGATGTTTAAATGAGCCAATAATGCTCTTACATGTGTTTACAAGTTGTGTCCATGTTCAAACGAGTCAAGAATGAAGCTACATGTTGTTTCTGAGTTCAAAAGAGTCAAGAATGAAGTCTCAAATTGTTATGAATTGTTTTGATGTTTAAACGAGCCAATAATGTTCCTATAAGAGTTTACAAGTTGTTTCCATGTTCAAACGAGTCAAGAATGAAGCTACAAGTTGTTTCCGAGTTCGAACGAGTCAAGAATGAAGCTTCAAATTGTTATGAATTATTTTGATGTTTAAACGAGCCAATAATGTTCCTATAAGAGTTTACAAGTTATTTCCATGTTCAAACGAGCCAAGAATGAAGCTACATGTTGTTTCCGAGTTCAAATGAGTCAAGAATGAAGCCTCAAATTTCTATGAATTGTTTTGATGTTTAAACGAACCAATAATGTTCCTATAAGAGTTTACAAATTGTTTCCTTGTTCAAACGAGGCAAGAATGAAGTTACTAGCTGTTTTCGAGTTCGAACGAATCAAGAATGAAGTCTCAAATTGTAACGAATTGTTTCGATTTTTAAACGAGCCAATAATGTTTCTACAATAGTTTACAAGTTGTTTCCATATTCAAACGAGTAATGAATGAAACTACAAGTTGTTTCCGAGTTTGAACGAGTCAAGAATGAAGCCTCAAATTGTTATGAATTGTTTTGATGTTTAAACTAGCCAATAATCTTTCTACAAGGGTTTACAAATTATTTCCATGTTCAAACGAGTCAAGAATGAAGCTACAAGTTGTTTCCGAGTTCGAACGAGTCAAGAATTAAGCCTTAAATTGTTATGAATTGTTTTCATGTTGAAACGAGCCAATAATGTTCCCACAAGAGTTAACAAGTTGTTTCCATGTTCAAACGAGTAAAGAATGAAGCTACAAGTTGTTTCCGAGTTCGAACGATTCAAAATGAAGCCTCAAATTGTTATGAATTGTTTTGATGTTTAAATGAGCCAATAATGCTCCTAGAAGTGTTTACAAGTTGTGTCCATGTTCAAACGAGTAAGGAATGAAGCTACAAGTTGTTTCCGAGGTCGAACGAGTCAAGAATGAAGCCTCAATTTTTTATGAATTGTTTTCATGTTTAAATGAGCCAATAATGCTCCTACAAGTGTTTACTAGTTGTTTCTATGTTCAAACGAGGCAAGAATGAAGCTACAAGCTGTTCCGGAGTTCGAACGAGTCAAGAATGAAGTCTCAAATTGTTACGAATTGTTTCGATTTTTAAATGAGCCAATAATGTTTCTACAAGAATTTACAAGTTGTTTCCATGTTCAAACGAGTCAAGAATGAAGCTACAAATTGTTTCCGAGTTCGAACGAGTCAAGAATTAAGCCTCAAATTGTTATGAATTGTTTTCATGTTGAAACGAGCCAATAATGTTCCTAAAAGAATTTACAAGTTGTTTCCAGGTTTAAACGAGTCAAGAATGAAGCTACAAGTTGTTTCCGAGATTGAACGAGTCAAGAATGAAGTCTTAAATTGTTATGAATTGTTTTGATGTTTAAACGAGCCAATAATGCTCCTACAAGTGTTTACAAGTTGTGTCCATGTTCAAACGAGTAATGATTGAAGCTTCAAGTTGTTTCCGAGTTCGAACGAGTCAAGAATGAAGCCTCAAATTGTTATGAATTTTTTTGATATTTAAACGAGCCAATAATGCTCCTACAAGTGTTTACAAGTTGTTTCCATGTTCAAACGAGTCAAGAATGAAGCTACAAAATTTTTCCGAGTTCGAACGATTCAAGAATGAAGTCTCAAATTGTTATGAATTGTTTTGAGGTTTAAATGAGCCAATAATTCTCTTACATGTGTTTACAAGTTGTGTCCATGTTCAAACGAGTCAAGAATGAAGCTAC
This sequence comes from Oenanthe sinensis, assembly GCA_028671895.1. Lineage (NCBI taxonomy): Eukaryota > Viridiplantae > Streptophyta > Magnoliopsida > Apiales > Apiaceae > Oenanthe > Oenanthe sinensis. The sequence continues at coordinate 5,901,959 of JAPMAC010000231.1, forward strand.
ATGTTGTTTCCGAGTTCAAAAGAGTCAAGAATGAAGTCTCAAATTGTTATGAATTATTTTGATGTTTAAACGAGCCAATAATGTTCCTATAAGAGTTTACAAGTTGTTTCCATTTTCAAACGAGTCAAGAATGAAGCTACAAGTTGTTTCCGAGTTCGAACGAGTCAAGAATGAAGCCTCAAATTGTTATGAATTATTTTGATGTTTAAACGAGCCAATAATGTTCCCATAAGAGTTTACAAGTTATTTCAATGTTCAAATGAGTCAAGAATGAAGCTACATGTTGTTTCCGAGTTCAAATGAGTCAAGAATGAAGCCTCAAATTGTTATGAAATGTTTTGATGTTGAAACGAACCAATAATGTTCCTATAAGAGTTTACAAGTTGTTTCCATGTTCAAACGAGGCAAGAATGAAGCTATAAGCTGTTTCCGAGTTCGAACGAGTCAAGAATGAAGTCTCAAATTGTAACGAATTGTTTCGATTTTTAAACGAGCCAATAATGTTTCTACAATAGTTTACAAGTTGTTTCCATATTCAAACGAGTAATGAATGAAACTACAAGTTGTTTCCGAGTTTGAACGAGTCAAGAATGAAGCCTCAAATTGTTATGATTTGTTTTGATGTTTAAACTAGCCAATAATGTTTTTACAAGAGTTTACAAATTGTTTCCATGTTCAAACGAGTCAAGAATGAAGCTACAAGTTGTTTCCGAGTTCGAACGAGTCAAGAATTATGCCTTAAATTGTTATGAATTGTTTTCATGTTGAAACGAGCCAATAATGTTCCCACAAGAGTTAACAAGTTATTTCCATGATCAAACGAGTAAAGAATGAAGCTACAAGTTGTTTCCGAGTTCGAACGATTCAAAATGAAGCCTCAAATTGTTATGAATTGTTTTGATGTTTAAATGAGCCAATAATGCTCTTAGAAGTGTTTACAGGTTGTGTCCATGTTCAAACGAGTCAAGAATGAAGCTACAAGTTGTTTCCGAGTTCGAACGAGTCAAGAATGAAGCCTCAATTTTTTATGAATTGTTTTCTTGTTTAAACGAGCCAATAATGCTCCAACAAGTGTTTACTAGTTGTTTCCATGTTCAAACGAGGCAAGAATGAAGCTACAAGCTGTTTCCGAGTTCGAACGAGTCAAGAATGATCAAATTGTTACAAATTGTTTCGATTTTTAAACGAGCCAATAATGTTTCTACAAGAATTTACAAGTTGATTCCATGTTCAAACGAGTCAAGAATGAAGCTACAAGTTGTTTCCGAGTTCGAACGACTCAAGAATTAAGCCTCAAATTGTTATGAATTGTTTTCATGTTGAAACGAGCCAGTAATGTTCCTAAAAGAGTTTACAAGTTGTTTCAATGTTTAAACGAGTCAAGAATGAAGCTACAAGTTGTTTCCGAGTTTGAACGAGTCAAGAATGAAGTCTTAAATTGTTATGAATGGTTTTGATGTTTAAACGAGCCAATAATACTCCTACAAGTGTTTACAAGTTGTGTCCATGTTCAAACGAGTCATGATTGAAGCTTCAAGTTGTTTCCGAGTTCGAACGAGTCAAGAATGAAGCCTCAAATTGTTATGAATTTTTTTGATATTTAAACGAGCTAATAATGCTCCTACAAGTGTTTACAAGTTGTTTCCATGTTCAAACGAGTCAAGAATGAAGCTACAAATTTTTCCCGAGTTCGAACGATTCAAGAATGAAGTCTCAAATTGTTATGAATTGTTTTGATATTTAAATGAGCCAATAATTCTCTTACATGTGTTCACAAGTTGTGTCCATGTTCAAACGAGTCAAGAATGAAGCTACATGTTGTTTCCGAGTTCAAAAGAGTCAAGAATGAAGTCTCAAATTGTTATGAATTGTTTTGAAGTTTAAACGAGCCAATAATGTTCCTATAAGAGTTTACAAGTTATTTCCATGTTCAAACGAGTCAAGAATGAAGCTACAAGTTGTTTCCGAATTCGAACGAGTCAAGAATGAAGCCTCAAATTGTTATGAATTGTTTTGATGTTTAAACGAGCCAATAATGTTCCTACAAGAGTTTAGATGTTGTTTCCATGTTCAAACAAGTCAAGAATGAAGCTACAAGTTTTGATGTTTATGAATTGTTTTGATGTTTATGAATTGTTTTGATGTTTAAACGAGCCAATAATGTTCCTATAAGAGTTTACAAGTTGTTTCCATGTTCAAACGGGTCAGGAATGAAGCTACAAGTTGTTTCCGAGTTCGAACGAGTCAAGAATGAAGCCTCAAATTGTTATGAATTATTTTGATATGTAAACGAGCCAATAATGTTCCTATAAGAGTTTACAAGTTATTTCCATGTTCAAACGAGTCAAGAATGAAGCTACATGTTGTTTCCGAGTTCAAATGAGTCAAGAATGAAGCCTCAAATTGTTATGAATTGTTTTGATGTTTAAACGAATCAATAATGTTCCTATAAGAGTTTACAAGTTGTTTCCATGTTCAAACGAGGCAAGAATGAAGCTACAAGCTGTTTCCGAGTTCGAACGAGTCAAGAATGAAGTCTCAAATTGTAACGAATTGTTTCGATTTTTGAACGAGCCAATAATGTTTCTACAATAGTTTACAAGTTGTTTCCATGTTCAAACGAGTCAAGAATGAAGCTACATGTTGTTTCCGAGTTCAAAAGAGTCAAGAACGAAGTCTCAAATTGGTATGAATTGTTTTGATGTTTAAACGAGCCAATAATATTCCTATAAGAGTTTACAAGTTGTTTCCATGTTCAAACGAGTCAAGAATGAAGCTACAAGTTGTTTCTGAGTTCGAACGAGTCAAGATTGAAGCCTCAAATTGTTATGAATTATTTTGATGTTTAAACGAGCCAATAATGTTCCTATATGAGTTTACAAGTTATTTCCATGTTCAAACGAGTCAAGAATGAAGCTACATGTTGTTTCCGAGTTCAAATGAGTCAAGAATGAAGCCTCAAATTGATATGAATTGTTTTGATGTTGAAACGAACCAATAATGTTCCTATAAGAGTTTACAAGTTGTTTCCATGTTCAAACGAGGCAAGAATGAAGCTACAAGTTGTTTCTGAGTTCGAACGAGTCAAGAATGAAGTCTCAAATTGTAACGAATTGTTTCGATTTTTAAACTAGCCAATAATGTTTTTACAAGAGTTTACAAATTGTTTCCATGTTCAAACGAGTCAAGAATGAAGCTACAAGTTGTTTCCGAGTTCGAACGAATCAAGAATTAAGCCTTAAATTGTTATGAATTGTTTTCATGTTGAAACGAGCCAATAATGTTCCCACAAGAGTTAACAAGTTGTTTCCATGTTCAAACGAGTAAAGAATGAAGCTACAAGTTATTTCCGAGTTCGAACGATTCAAAATGAAGCCTCAAATTGTTATGAATTGTTTTGATGTTTAAATGAGCCAATAATGCTCCTAGAAGTGTTTTCAAGTTGTGTCCATGTTCAAACGAGTCAAGAATGAAGGAACAAGTTGTTTCCGAGTTCGAACGAGTCAAGAATGAAGCCTCAATTTTTTATGAATTGTTTTCATGTTTAAACGAGTCAATAATGCTCTTACAAGTGTTTACTAGTTGTTTCCATGTTCAAACGAGGCAAGAATGAAGCTACAAGCCGTTTCCGAGTTCGAACGAGTCAAGAATGAAGTCTCAAATTGTTTCGATTTTTAAACGAGCCAATAATGTTTCTACAAGAATTTACAAGTTGTTTCCATGTTCAAACTAGTCAAGAATGAAGCTACAAGTTGTTTCCGAGTTTGAACGAGTCAAGAATGAAGTCTTAAATTGTTATGAATTATTTTGATGTTTAAACGAGCCAATAATGCTCCTACAAGTGTTTACAAGTTGTTTCCATGTTCAAACGAGTCAAGAATGAAGCTACAAAATTTTTCCGAGTTCGAACGATTCAAGAATGAAGTCTCAAATTGTTATGAATTGTTTTGAGGTTTAAATGAGCCAATAATTCTCTTACATGTGTTTACAAGTTGTGTCCATGTTCAAACGAGTCAAGAATGAAGCTACATGTTGTTTCCGAGTTCAAAAGAGTCAAGAATGAAGTCTCAAATTGTTATGAATTATTTTGATGTTTAAACGAGCCAATAATGTTCCTATAAGAGTTTACAAGTTGTTTCCATTTTCAAACGAGTCAAGAATGAAGCTACAAGTTGTTTCCGAGTTCGAACGAGTCAAGAATGAAGCCTCAAATTGTTATGAATTATTTTGATGTTTAAACGAGCCAATAATGTTCCCATAAGAGTTTACAAGTTATTTCAATGTTCAAATGAGTCAAGAATGAAGCTACATGTTGTTTCCGAGTTCAAATGAGTCAAGAATGAAGCCTCAAATTGTTATGAAATGTTTTGATGTTGAAACGAACCAATAATGTTCCTATAAGAGTTTACAAGTTGTTTCCATGTTCAAACGAGGCAAGAATGAAGCTATAAGCTGTTTCCGAGTTCGAACGAGTCAAGAATGAAGTCTCAAATTGTAACGAATTGTTTCGATTTTTAAACGAGCCAATAATGTTTCTACAATAGTTTACAAGTTGTTTCCATATTCAAACGAGTAATGAATGAAACTACAAGTTGTTTCCGAGTTTGAACGAGTCAAGAATGAAGCCTCAAATTGTTATGATTTGTTTTGATGTTTAAACTAGCCAATAATGTTTTTACAAGAGTTTACAAATTGTTTCCATGTTCAAACGAGTCAAGAATGAAGCTACAAGTTGTTTCCGAGTTCGAACGAGTCAAGAATTATGCCTTAAATTGTTATGAATTGTTTTCATGTTGAAACGAGCCAATAATGTTCCCACAAGAGTTAACAAGTTATTTCCATGATCAAACGAGTAAAGAATGAAGCTACAAGTTGTTTCCGAGTTCGAACGATTCAAAATGAAGCCTCAAATTGTTATGAATTGTTTTGATGTTTAAATGAGCCAATAATGCTCTTAGAAGTGTTTACAGGTTGTGTCCATGTTCAAACGAGTCAAGAATGAAGCTACAAGTTGTTTCCGAGTTCGAACGAGTCAAGAATGAAGCCTCAATTTTTTATGAATTGTTTTCTTGTTTAAACGAGACAATAATGCTCCAACAAGTGTTTACTAGTTGTTTCCATGTTCAAACGAGGCAAGAATGAAGCTACAAGCTGTTTCCGAGTTCGAACGAGTCAAGAATGAAGTCTCAAATTGTTACAAATTGTTTCGATTTTTAAACGAGCCAATAATGTTTCTACAAGAATTTACAAGTTGTTTCCATGTTCAAACGAGTCAAGAATGAAGCTACAAGTTGTTTCCGAGTTCGAACGACTCAAGAATTAAGCCTCAAATTGTTATGAATTGTTTTCATGTTGAAACGAGCCAGTAATGTTCCTAAAAGAGTTTACAAGTTGTTTCAATGTTTAAACGAGTCAAGAATGAAGCTACAAGTTGTTTCCGAGTTTGAACGAGTCAAGAATGAAGTCTTAAATTGTTATGAATGGTTTTGATGTTTAAACGAGCCAATAATACTCCTACAAGTGTTTACAAGTTGTGTCCATGTTCAAACGAGTCATGATTGAAGCTTCAAGTTGTTTCCGAGTTCGAACGAGTCAAGAATGAAGCCTCAAATTGTTATGAATTTTTTTGATATTTAAACGAGCTAATAATGCTCCTACAAGTGTTTACAAGTTGTTTCCATGTTCAAACGAGTCAAGAATGAAGCTACAAATTTTTCCCGAGTTCGAACGATTCAAGAATGAAGTCTCAAATTGTTATGAATTGTTTTGATATTTAAATGAGCCAATAATTCTCTTACATGTGTTCACAAGTTGTGTCCATGTTCAAACGAGTCAAGAATGAAGCTACATGTTGTTTCCGAGTTCAAAAGAGTCAAGAATGAAGTCTCAAATTGTTATGAATTGTTTTGAAGTTTAAACGAGCCAATAATGTTCCTATAAGAGTTTACAAGTTATTTCCATGTTCAAACGAGTCAAGAATGAAGCTACAAGTTGTTTCCGAATTCGAACGAGTCAAGAATGAAGCCTCAAATTGTTATGAATTGTTTTGATGTTTAAACGAGCCAATAATGTTCCTACAAGAGTTTAGATGTTGTTTCCATGTTCAAACAAGTCAAGAATGAAGCTACAAGTTTTGATGTTTATGAATTGTTTTGATGTTTATGAATTGTTTTGATGTTTAAACGAGCCAATAATGTTCCTATAAGAGTTTACAAGTTGTTTCCATGTTCAAACGGGTCAGGAATGAAGCTACAAGTTGTTTCCGAGTTCGAACGAGTCAAGAATGAAGCCTCAAATTGTTATGAATTATTTTGATATGTAAACGAGCCAATAATGTTCCTATAAGAGTTTACAAGTTATTTCCATGTTCAAACGAGTCAAGAATGAAGCTACATGTTGTTTCCGAGTTCAAATGAGTCAAGAATGAAGCCTCAAATTGTTATGAATTGTTTTGATGTTTAAACGAATCAATAATGTTCCTATAAGAGTTTACAAGTTGTTTCCATGTTCAAACGAGGCAAGAATGAAGCTACAAGCTGTTTCCGAGTTCGAACGAGTCAAGAATGAAGTCTCAAATTGTAACGAATTGTTTCGATTTTTGAACGAGCCAATAATGTTTCTACAATAGTTTACAAGTTGTTTCCATGTTCAAACGAGTCAAGAATGAAGCTACATGTTGTTTCCGAGTTCAAAAGAGTCAAGAACGAAGTCTCAAATTGGTATGAATTGTTTTGATGTTTAAACGAGCCAATAATATTCCTATAAGAGTTTACAAGTTGTTTCCATGTTCAAACGAGTCAAGAATGAAGCTACAAGTTGTTTCTGAGTTCGAACGAGTCAAGATTGAAGCCTCAAATTGTTATGAATTATTTTGATGTTTAAACGAGCCAATAATGTTCCTATATGAGTTTACAAGTTATTTCCATGTTCAAACGAGTCAAGAATGAAGCTACATGTTGTTTCCGAGTTCAAATGAGTCAAGAATGAAGCCTCAAATTGATATGAATTGTTTTGATGTTGAAACGAACCAATAATGTTCCTATAAGAGTTTACAAGTTGTTTCCATGTTCAAACGAGGCAAGAATGAAGCTACAAGTTGTTTCTGAGTTCGAACGAGTCAAGAATGAAGTCTCAAATTGTAACGAATTGTTTCGATTTTTAAACTAGCCAATAATGTTTTTACAAGAGTTTACAAATTGTTTCCATGTTCAAACGAGTCAAGAATGAAGCTACAAGTTGTTTCCGAGTTCGAACGAATCAAGAATTAAGCCTTAAATTGTTATGAATTGTTTTCATGTTGAAACGAGCCAATAATGTTCCCACAAGAGTTAACAAGTTGTTTCCATGTTCAAACGAGTAAAGAATGAAGCTACAAGTTATTTCCGAGTTCGAACGATTCAAAATGAAGCCTCAAATTGTTATGAATTGTTTTGATGTTTAAATGAGCCAATAATGCTCCTAGAAGTGTTTTCAAGTTGTGTCCATGTTCAAACGAGTCAAGAATGAAGGAACAAGTTGTTTCCGAGTTCGAACGAGTCAAGAATGAAGCCTCAATTTTTTATGAATTGTTTTCATGTTTAAACGAGTCAATAATGCTCTTACAAGTGTTTACTAGTTGTTTCCATGTTCAAACGAGGCAAGAATGAAGCTACAAGCCGTTTCCGAGTTCGAACGAGTCAAGAATGAAGTCTCAAATTGTTTCGATTTTTAAACGAGCCAATAATGTTTCTACAAGAATTTACAAGTTGTTTCCATGTTCAAACTAGTCAAGAATGAAGCTACAAGTTGTTTCCGAGTTTGAACGAGTCAAGAATGAAGTCTTAAATTGTTATGAATTATTTTGATGTTTAAACGAGCCAATAATGCTCCTACAAGTGTTTACAAGTTGTGTCCATGTTCAAACGAGTCATGAATGAAGCCTCAAATTGTTATGAATTGTTTTGATATTTAAACGAGCCAATAATGCTCCTACAAGTGTTTACAAGTTGTTTCCATGCTCAAACGAGTCAAGAATGAAGCTACAAGTTGTTTCCGAGTTTGAACAAGTGAAGAATGAAGCCTCAAATTGTTATAAATTGTTTTGATGTTTAAACGAGTCAATAATGTTCCTACAAGAGTTTACATGTTGTTTCCATGTTCAAACAAGTCAAGAATGAAGCTACAAGTTGTTTCCGAGTTCGAACGAGTCAAGAATGAAGCCTCAAATTGTTATGAATTTTTTTGATATTTAAACGAGCCAATAATGCTCCTACAAGTGTTTAGAAGTTGTTTCAATGTTCAAACGAGTCAAGAATGAAGCTACAATTTTTTTCCGAGTTCGAACAGTTCAAGAATGAAGTCTCAAATTGTTATGAATTGTTTTGATGTTTAAATGAGCCAATAATTCTCTTACATGTGTTTACAAGTTGTGTCCATGTTCAAACGAGTCAAGACTGAAGCTACATGTTGTTTCCGAGTTCAAAAGAGTCAAGAATGAAGTCTCAAATTGTTATGAATTGTTTTGATGTTTAAACGAACCAATAATGTTCCTATAAGAGTTTACAAGTTGTTTCCATGTTCAAACGAGTCAAGAATGAAGCTACAAGTTGTTTCCGAGTTCGAACGAGTCAAGAATGAAGTCTCAAATTGTTATGAATTATTTTGATGTGTAAACGAACCAATAATGTCCCTATAAGAGTTTACAAGTTGTTTCCATGTTCAAACGAGTCAAGAATGAAGTTACAAGTTGTTTCCGAGTTCAAATAAGTCAAGAATGAAGCCTCAAATTGTTATGAATTGTTTTGATGTTTAAACGAGCCAATAATGTTCCTATAAGAGTTTACAAGTTGTTTCCATGTTCAAACGAGACAAGAATGAAGCGACAAGCTGTTTCCGAGTTCGAACGAGTCAAGAATGAAGTCTCAAATTGTTATGAATTGTTTTGATGTCTAAATGAGCCAATAATTCTCTTACATGTGTTTACAAGTTGTGTCCATGTTCAAACAAGTCAAGAATGAAGCTACATGTTGTTTCCGAGTTCAAAAGAGTCAAGAATGAAGTCTCAAATTGTTATGAATTGTTTTGATGTTTAAACGAGCCAATAATGTTCCTATAAGAGTTTACAAGTTGTTTCCATGTTCAAACGAGTCAAGAATGAAGCTACAAGTTGTTTCCGAGTTCGAACGAGTCAAGAATGAAGTCTCAAATTGTTATGAATTATTTTGATGTGTAAACGAGCCAATAATGTTCCTATAAGAGTTTACAAGTTGTTCCCATGTTCAAACGAGTCAAGAATGAAGATACATGTTGTTTCCGAGTTCAAATAAGTCAAGAATGAAGCCTCAAATTGTTATGAATTGTTTTGATGTTTAAACGAGCCAATAATGTTCCTATAAGAGTTTACAAGTTGTTTCCATGTTCAAACGAGGCAAGAATGAAGCTACAAGCTGTTTCCGAGTTCGAACGAGTCAAGAATGAAGTCTCAAATTTTTACGAATTGTTTCGATTTTTAAACGAGCCAATAATGTTTCTACAAGAATTTACAAGTTGTTTCCATGTTCAAACTAGTCAAGAATGAAGCTACAAGTTGTTTCCTAGTTCGAACGAGTCAAGAATTAAGCCTCAAATTGTTATGGATTGTTTTCATGTTGAAACGAGCCAATAATGTTCCTAAAAGAATTTATAAGTTGTTTCCATGTATAAACGAGTCAAGAATGAAGCTACAAAGTGTTTCCGAGTTTGAACGAGTCAAGAATGAAGTCTCAAATTGTTATGAATTGTTTTGATGTTTAAACGAGCCAATAATGTTCCTACAAGAGTTTACATGTTGTTTCCATGTTCAAACAAGTCAAGAATGAAGCTACAAGTTGTTTCCGAGTTTGAACGAGTCAAGAATTAAGCCTCAAATTGTTATGAATTGTTTTCATGTTGAAACGAGCCAATAATGTTCCTAAAAGAATTTACAAGTTGTTTCCATGTATAAACGAGTCAAGAATGAAGCTACAAGTTGTTTCCGAGTTTGAACGAGTCAAGAATGAAGTCTTAAATTGTTATGAATTGTTTTGATGTTTAAAGGAGCCAATAATGCTCCTACAAGTGTTTACAAGTTGTGTCCATGTTCAAACGAGTCATGAATGAAGCCTCAAATTGTTATGAATTGTTTTGATATTTAAACGAGCCAATAATGTTCCTACAAGTGTTTACAAGTTGTTTCCATGTTCAAACGAGTCAAGAATGAAGCTACAAGTTGTTTCCGAGTTTGAACGAGTGAAGAATGAAGCCTCAATTTTTTATGAATTGTTTTCATGTTTAAACGAGCCAATAATGCTCCTACAAGTGTTTACTAGTTGTTTCCATGTTCAAACGAGGCAAGAATGAAGCTACAAGCCGTTTCCGAGTTCGAACGAGTCAAGAATGAAGTCTCAAATTGTTTCGATTTTTAAACGAGCCAATAATGTTTCTACAAGAATTTACAAGTTGTTTCCATGTTCAAACTAGTCAAGAATGAAGCTACAAGTTGTTTCCGAGTTCAAACGAGTCAAGAATTAAGCCTCAAATTGTTATGAATTGTTTTCATGTTGAAACGAGACAATAATGTTCCTAAAAGAATTTACAAGTTGTTTCCATGTATAAACGAGTCAAGAATGAAGCTACAGGATGTTTCCGAGTTTGAACGAGTCAAGAATGAAGTCTTAAATTGTTATGAATTGTTTTGATGTTTAAACGAGCCAATAATGCTCCTACAAGTGTTTACAAGTTGTGTCCATGTTCAAACGAGTCATGAATGAAGCCTCAAATTGTTATGAATTGTTTTGATATTTAAACGAGCCAATAATGCTCCTACAAGTGTTTACAAGTTGTTTCCATGTTCAAACGAGTCAAGAATGAAGCTACAAGTTGTTTCCGAGTTTGAACAAGTGAAGAATGAAGCCTCAAATTGTTATAAATTGTTTTGATGTTTAAACGAGCCAATAATGTTCCTACAAGAGTTTACATGTTGTTTCCATGTTCAAACAAGTCAAGAATGAAGCTACAAGTTGTTTCCGAGTTCGAACGAGTCAAGAATGAAGCCTCAAATTGTTATGATTTTTTTTGATATTTAAACGAGCCAATAATGCTCCTACAAGTGTTTAGAAGTTGTTTCATTGTTCAAACGAGTCAAGAATGAAGCTACAATTTTTTTCCAAGTTCGAACGGTTCAAGAATGAAGTCTCAAACTGTTATGAATTGTTTTGATGTTTAAATGAGCCAATAATTCTCTTACATGTGTTTACAAGTTGTGTCCATTTTCAAACGAGTCGAGACTGAAGCTACATGTTGTTTCCGAGTTCAAAAGAGTCAAGAATGAAGTCTCAAATTGTTATGAATTGTTTTGATGTTTAAACGAACCAATAATGTTCCTATAAGAGTTTACAAGTTGTTTCCATGTTCAAACGAGTCAAGAATGAAGCTACAAGTTCTTTCCGAGTTCGAACGAGTCAAGAATGAAGTCTCAAATTGTTATGAATTATTTTGATGTGTAAACGAGCCAATAATGTTCCTATAAGAGTTTACAAGTTGTTTCCATGTTCAAACGAGTCAAGAATGAAGTTACAAGTTGTTTCCGAGTTCAAATAAGTCAAGAATGAAGCCTCAAATTGTTATGAATTGTTTTGATGTTTAAACGAGCCAATAATGTTCCTGTAAGAGTTTACAAGTTGTTTCCATGTTCAAACGAGACAAGAATGAAGCGACAAGCTGTTTCCGAGTTCGAACGAGTCAAGAATGAAGTCTCAAATTGTTATGAATTGTTTTGATGTCTAAATGAGCCAATAATTCTCTTACATGTGTTTACAAGTTGTGTCCATGTTCAAACAAGTCAAGAATGAAGCTACATGTTGTTTCCGAGTTCAAAAGAGTCAAGAATGAAGTCTCAAATTGTTATGAATTGTTTTGATGTTTAAACGAGCCAATAATGTTCCTATAAGAGTTTACAAGTTGTTTCCATGTTCAAACGAGTCAAGAATGAAGCTACAAGTTGTTTCCGAGTTCGAACGAGTCAAGAATGAAGTCTCAAATTGTTATGAATTATTTTGATGTGTAAACGAGCCAATAATGTTCCTATAAGAGTTTACAAGTTGTTCCCATGTTCAAACGAGTCAAGAATGAAGATACATGTTGTTTCCGAGTTCAAATAAGTCAAGAATGAAGCCTCAAATTGTTATGAATTGTTTTGATGTTTAAACGAGCCAATAATGTTCGTATAAGAGTTTACAAGTTGTTTCCATGTTCAAACGAGGCAAGAATGAAGCTACAAGCTGTTTCCGAGTTCGAACGAGTCAAGAATGAAGTCTCAAATTTTTACGAATTGTTTCGATTTTTAAACGAGCCAATAATGTTTCTACAAGAATTTACAAGTTGTTTCCATGTTCAAACTAGTCAAGAATGAAGCTACAAGTTGTTTCCGAGTTCGAACGAGTCAAGAATTAAGCCTCAAATTGTTATGGATTGTTTTCATGTTAAAACGAGCCAATAATGTTCCTAAAAGAATTTACAAGTTGTTTCCATGTATAAACGAGTCAAGAATGAAGCTACAAGTTGTTTCCGAGTTTGAACGAGTCAAGAATGAAGTCTCAAATTGTTATGAATTGTTTTGATGTTTAAACGAGCCAATAATGTTACTACAAGAGTTTACATGTTGTTTCCATGTTCAAACAAGTCAAGAATGAAGCTACAAGTTGTTTCCGAGTTTGAACGAGTCAAGAATTAAGCCTCAAATTGTTATGAATTGTTTTCATGTTGAAACGAGCCAATAATGTTCCTAAAAGAATTTACAAGTTGTTTCCATGTATAAACGAGTCAAGAATGAAGCTACAAGTTGTTTCCGAGTTTGAACGAGTCAAGAATGAAGTCTTAAATTGTTATGAATTGTTTTGATGTTTAAACGAGCCAATAATGCTCCTACAAGTGTTTACAAGTTGTGTCCATGTTCAAACGAGTCATGAATGAATCCTCAAATTGTTATGAATTGTTTTGATATTTAAACGAGCCAATAATGTTCCTACAAGTGTTTACAAGTTGTTTCCATGTTCAAACGAGTCAAGAATGAAGCTACAAGTTATTTCCGAGTTTGAACGAGTGAAGAATGAAGCCTCAAATTGTTATATATTGTTTTGATGTTTAAACGAGCCAATAATGTTCCTACAAGAGTTTACATGTTGTTTCCATGTTTAAACAGGTCAAGAATGAAGTTACAAGTTGTTTCCGAGTACGAACGAGTCAAGAATGAAGCCTCAAATTGTTATGAATTGTTTTGATGTTTAAACGAGCCAATAATGTTCCTACAAGAGTTTACATGTTGTTTCCATGTTCAAACAAGTCAAGAATGAAGCTACAAGTTGTTTCCGAGTTCGAACGTGTCAAGAATGAAGCCTCAAATTGTTATGAATTTTTTTGATATTTAAACGAGCCAACAATGCTCCTACAAGTGTTTACAAGTTGTTTCAATGTTCAAACGAGTCAAGAATGAAGCTACAAATTTTTTCCGAGTTCGAACGATTCAAGAATGAAGTCTCAAATTGTTATGAATTGTTTTGATGTTTAAATGAGCCAATAATTCTCTTACATGTGTTTACAAGTTGTGTCCATGTTCAAACGAGTCAAGAATGAAGCTACATGTTGTTTCCGAGTTCAAAAGAGTCAAGAATGAAGTCTAAAATTGTTATGAATTGTTTTGATGTTTAAACGAGCCAATAATGTTCCTATAAGAGTTTACAAGTTGTTTCCATGTTCAAACGAGTCAAGAATGAAGCTACAAGCTGTTTCCGAGTTCGAACGAGTCAAGAATGAAGTCTCAAATTTTTACGAATTGTTTCGATTTTTAAACGAGCCAATAATGTTTCTACAATAATTTACAAGTTGTTTGCATATTCAAACGAGTCGTAAATGAAACTACAAGTTGTTTCCATGTATAAACGAGTCAAGAATGAAGCTACAAGTTGTTTCCGAGTTTGAACGAGTCAAGAATGAAGCCTCAAATTGTTATGAATTATTTTGATGTTTAAACTAGCCAATAATGTTTCTACAAGAGTTTACAAGTTGTTTCCATGTTCAAACGTGTCAAGAATGAAGCTACAAGTTGTTTCTGAGTTCGAACGAGTCTGATTAAGCCTCAAATTGTTATGAATTGTTTTCATGTTGAAACGAGCCTGTAATGTTCCCACTAGAGTTAACAAGTTGTTTCCATGTTCAAACGAGTAATGAATGAAGCTACAAGTTGTTTCCGAGTTCAAACGATTCAAAATGAAGCCTCAAATTGTTATGAATTATTTTGATGTTTAAATGAGCCAATAATGCTCCTACAAGTGTTTACAAGTTGTGTCCATGTTCAAACGAGTCAAGAATGAAGCTACAAGTTGTTTCCGAGTTCGAACGAGTCAAGAATGAAGCCTTAATTTTTTATGAATTGTTTTCATGTTTAAGCGAGCCAATAATGCTCCTACAAGTGTTTACTAGTTGTTTCGATGTTCAAACGAGGCAAGAATGAAGCTACAAGCTCTTTCCGAGTTCGAACGAGTCATGAATGAAGTCTCAAATTGTTACGAATTGTTTCGATTTTTAAACGAGCCAATAATTTTTCTACAAGAATTTACAAGTTGTTTCCATGTTCAAACGAGTCAAGAATGAAGCTACAAGTTGTTTCCATGTTCAAACGAGTAAAGAATGAAGCTACAAGTTGTTTCCGAGTTCGAACGATTCAAAACGAAGCCTCAAATTGTTATGAATTGTTTTGATGTTTAAATGAGCCAATAATGCTCCTAGAAGTGTTTACAAGTTGTATCCATGTTCAAACGAGTCAAGAATGAAGCTACAAGATGTTTCCGAGTTCGAACGAGTCAAGAATGAAGCCTCAATTTTTTATGAATTGTTTCCATGTTTAAACAAGCCAATAATGCTCCTACAAGTGTTTACTAGTTGTTTCCTTGTTCAAACGAGGCAAGAATGAAGCTACAAGCTGTTTCCGAGTTCGAACGAGTTAAGAATGAAGTCTCAAATTGTTACGAATTGTTTCGATTTTTAAACGAGCCAATAATGTTTCTACAAGAATTTACAAGTTGTTTCCATGTTCAAACGAGTCAAGAATGAAGCTACAAGTTGTTTCCGAGTTCGATCGAGTCAAGAATTAAGCCTCAAATTGTTATGAATTGTTTTCATGTTGAAACGAGCCAATAATGCTCCTAAAAGAATTTACAAGTTGTTTCCATGTTTAAACGAGTCAAGAATGAAGCTACAAGTTGTTTCCGAGTTGGAACGAGTCAAGAATGAAGTCTTAAATTGTTATGAATTGTTTTGATGTTTAAACGAGCCAATAATGCTCCTACAAGTGTTTACAAGTTGTGTCCATGTTCAAACGAGTCATGATTGAAACTTCAAGTTGTTTCCGACTTCGAACGAGTCAAGAATGAAGCCTCAAATTGTTATGAATTGTTTTGATATTTAAACGAGTCAATAATTCTCCTACAAGTGTTGACAAGTTGTTTCCATGTTCAAACGAGTCAAGAATGAAGCTACAAGTTGTTTCTGAGTTTGAACGAGTCAAGAATGAAGCCTCAAATTGTTATAAACTGTTTTGATGTTTAAACGAACCAATAATGTTCCTACAAGAGTTTACATGTTGTTTCCATGTTCAAACAGGTCAAGAATGAAGTTACAAGTTGTTTCTGAGTTCGAACGAGTCAAGAATAAAGCCTCAAATTGTTATGATTAGTTTTGATGTTTAAACGAGCCAATAATCTTCCTACAAGAGTTTACATGTTGTTTCCATGTTCAAACAAGTCAAGAATGAAGCTACAAGTTTTGATGTTTATGAATTGTTTTGATGTTTAAACGAGCCAATAATGTTCTTATAAGAGTTTACAAGTTGTTTCCATGTTCAAACGAGTCAGGAATGAAGCTACAAGTTGTTTCCGAGTTCGAACGAGTCAAGAATGAAGCCTCAAATTGTTATGAATTATTTTGATATGTAAACGAGCCAATAATGTTCCTATAAGAGTTTACAAGTTGTTTCCATGTTCAAACTAGTCAAGAATGAAGCTACATGTTGTTTCCGAGTTAAAATAAGTCAAGAATGAAGCCTCAAATTGTTATGAATTGTTTTGATGTTTAAACGAGCCAATAATGTTCCTATAAGAGTTTACAAGTTGTTTCCATGTTCAAACGAGGCAAGAATGAAGCTACAAGTTGTTTCCGAGTTTGAACGAGTCAAGAATGAAGTCTTAAATTGTTATGAATTGTTTTGATGTTTAAACGAGCCAATAATGCTCCTACAAGTGTTTACAAGTTGTGTCTATGTTCAAACGAGTCATGATTGAAACTTCAAGTTGTTTC
This sequence comes from Oenanthe sinensis, assembly GCA_028671895.1. Lineage (NCBI taxonomy): Eukaryota > Viridiplantae > Streptophyta > Magnoliopsida > Apiales > Apiaceae > Oenanthe > Oenanthe sinensis. The sequence goes on from JAPMAC010000231.1 coordinate 5,918,303, forward strand.
CGAATTCGAACGAGTCAAGAATGAAGCCTCAAATTGTTATGAATTGTTTTAATATTTAAACGAGTCAATAATTCTCCTACAAGTGTTTACAAGTTGTTTCCATGTTCAAACGAGTCAAGAATGAAGCTACAAGTTATTTCTGAGTTTGAACGAGTCAAGAATGAAGCCTCAAATTGTTATAAACTGTTTTGATGTTTAAGCGAACCAATAATGTTCCTACAAGAGTTTACATGTTGTTTCCATGTTCAAACAGGTCAAGAATGAAGTTACAAGTTGTTTCTGAGTTCGAACGAGTCAAGAATGAAGCCTCAAATTGTTATGAATTGTTTTGATGTTTAAACGAGCCAATAATGTTCCTACAAGAGTTTACATGTTGTTTCCATGTTCAAACTAGTCAAGAATGAAGCTACAAGTTTTGATGTTTATGAATTGTTTTGATGTTTAAACGAGCCAATAATGTTTCTATAAGAGTTTACAAGTTGTTTCCATGTTCAAACGAGTCAGGAATGAAGCTACAAGTTGTTTCCGAGTTCGAACGAGTCAAGAATGAAGCCTCAAATTGTTATGAATTATTTTGATATGTAAACGAGCCAATAATGTTCCTATAAGAGTTTACAAGTTGTTTCCATGTTCAAACTAGTCAAGAATGAAGCTACATGTTGTTTCCGAGTTCAAATAAGTCAAGAATGAAGCCTCAAATTGTTATGAATTGTTTTGATGTTTAAACGAGCCAATAATGTTCCTATAAGAGTTTACAAGTTGTTTCCATGTTCAAACGAGGCAAGAATGAAGCTACAAGTTGTTTCCGAGTTTGAACGAGTCAAGAATGAAGTCTTAAATTGTTATGAATTGTTTTGATGTTTAAACGAGCCAATAATGCTCCTACAAGTGTTTACAAGTTGTGTCCATGTTCAAACGAGTCATGATTGAAACTTCAAGTTGTTTCCGAATTCGAACGAGTCAAGAATGAAGCCTCAAATTGTTATGAATTGTTTTAATATTTAAACGAGTCAATAATTCTCCTACAAGTGTTTACAAGTTGTTTCCATGTTCAAACGAGTCAAGAATGAAGCTACAAGTTGTTTCTGAGTTTGAACGAGTCAAGAATGAAGCCTCAAATTGTTATAAACTGTTTTGATGTTTAAACGAACCAATAATGTTCCTACAAGAGTTTACATGTTGTTTCCATGTTCAAATAGGTCAAGAATGAAGTTACAAGTTGTTTCTGAGTTCGAACGAGTCAAGAATGAAGCCTCAAATTGTTATGAATTGTTTTGATGTTTAAACGAGCCAATAATGTTCCTACAAGAGTTTACATGTTGTTTCCATGTTCAAACTAGTCAAGAATGAAGCTACAAGTTTTGATGTTTATGAATTGTTTTGATGTTTAAACGAGCCAATAATGTTTCTATAAGAGTTTACAAGTTGTTTCCATGTTCAAACGAGTCAGGAATGAAGCTACAAGTTGTTTCCGAGTTCGAACGAGTCAAGAATGAAGCCTCAAATTGTTATGAATTATTTTGATATGTAAACGAGCCAATAATGTTCCTATAAGAGTTTACAAGTTGTTTCCATGTTCAAACTAGTCAAGAATGAAGCTACATGTTGTTTCCGAGTTAAAATAAGTCAAGAATGAAGCCTCAAATTGTTATGAATTGTTTTGATGTTTAAACGAGCCAATAATGTTCCTATAAGAGTTTACAAGTTGTTTCCATGTTCAAACGAGGCAAGAATGAAGCTACAAGTTTTTTCCGAGTTTGAACGAGTCAAGAATGAAGTCTTAAATTGTTATGAATTGTTTTGATGTTTAAACGAGCCAATAATGCTCCTACAAGTGTTTACAAGTTGTGTCCATGTTCAAACGAGTCATGATTGAAACTTCAAGTTGTTTCCGAATTCGAACGAGTCAAGAATGAAGCCTCAAATTGTTATGAATTGTTTTAATATTTAAACGAGTCAATAATTCTCCTACAAGTGTTTACAAGTTGTTTCCATGTTCAAACGAGTCAAGAATGAAGCTACAAGTTGTTTCTGAGTTTGAACGAGTCAAGAATGAAGCCTCAAATTGTTATAAACTGTTTTGATGTTTAAACGAACCAATAATGTTCCTACAAGAGTTTACATGTTGTTTCCATGTTCAAATAGGTCAAGAATGAAGTTACAAGTTGTTTCTGAGTTCGAACGAGTCAAGAATGAAGCCTCAAATTGTTATGAATTGTTTTGATGTTTAAACGAGCTAATAATGTTCCTACAAGAGTTTACATGTTGTTTCCATGTTCAAACTAGTCAAGAATGAAGCTACAAGTTTTGATGTTTATGAATTGTTTTGATGTTTAAACGAGCCAATAATGTTTCTATAAGAGTTTACAAGTTGTTTCCATGTTCAAACGAGTCAGGAATGAAGCTACAAGTTGTTTCCGAGTTCGAACGAGTCAAGAATGAAGCCTCAAATTGTTATGAATTATTTTGATATGTAAACGAGCCAATAATGTTCCTATAAGAGTTTACAAGTTGTTTCCATGTTCAAACTAGTCAAGAATGAAGCTACATGTTGTTTCCGAGTTCAAATAAGTCAAGAATGAAGCCTCAAATTGTTATGAATTGTTTTGATGTTTAAACGAGCCAATAATGTTCCTATAAGAGTTTACAAGTTGTTTCCATGTTCAAACGAGGCAAGAATGAAGCTACAAGTTGTTTCCGAGTTTGAACGAGTCAAGAATGAAGTCTTAAATTGTTATGAATTGTTTTGATGTTTAAACGAGCCAATAATGCTCCTACAAGTGTTTACAAGTTGTGTCCATGTTCAAACGAGTCATGATTGAAACTTCAAGTTGTTTCCGAATTCGAACGAGTCAAGAATGAAGCCTCAAATTGTTATGAATTGTTTTAATATTTAAACGAGTCAATAATTCTCCTACAAGTGTTTACAAGTTGTTTCCATGTTCAAACGAGTCAAGAATGAAGCTACAAGTTATTTCTGAGTTTGAACGAGTCAAGAATGAAGCCTCAAATTGTTATAAACTGTTTTGATGTTTAAGCGAACCAATAATGTTCCTACAAGAGTTTACATGTTGTTTCCATGTTCAAACAGGTCAAGAATGAAGTTACAAGTTGTTTCTGAGTTCGAACGAGTCAAGAATGAAGCCTCAAATTGTTATGAATTGTTTTGATGTTTAAACGAGCCAATAATGTTCCTACAAGAGTTTACATGTTGTTTCCATGTTCAAACTAGTCAAGAATGAAGCTACAAGTTTTGATGTTTATGAATTGTTTTGATGTTTAAACGAGCCAATAATGTTTCTATAAGAGTTTACAAGTTGTTTCCATGTTCAAACGAGTCAGGAATGAAGCTACAAGTTGTTTCCGAGTTCGAACGAGTCAAGAATGAAGCCTCAAATTGTTATGAATTATTTTGATATGTAAACGAGCCAATAATGTTCCTATAAGAGTTTACAAGTTGTTTCCATGTTCAAACTAGTCAAGAATGAAGCTACATGTTGTTTCCGAGTTCAAATAAGTCAAGAATGAAGCCTCAAATTGTTATGAATTGTTTTGATGTTTAAACGAGCCAATAATGTTCCTATAAGAGTTTACAAGTTGTTTCCATGTTCAAACGAGGCAAGAATGAAGCTACAAGTTGTTTCCGAGTTTGAACGAGTCAAGAATGAAGTCTTAAATTGTTATGAATTGTTTTGATGTTTAAACGAGCCAATAATGCTCCTACAAGTGTTTACAAGTTGTGTCCATGTTCAAACGAGTCATGATTGAAACTTCAAGTTGTTTCCGAATTCGAACGAGTCAAGAATGAAGCCTCAAATTGTTATGAATTGTTTTAATATTTAAACGAGTCAATAATTCTCCTACAAGTGTTTACAAGTTGTTTCCATGTTCAAACGAGTCAAGAATGAAGCTACAAGTTGTTTCTGAGTTTGAACGAGTCAAGAATGAAGCCTCAAATTGTTATAAACTGTTTTGATGTTTAAACGAACCAATAATGTTCCTACAAGAGTTTACATGTTGTTTCCATGTTCAAATAGGTCAAGAATGAAGTTACAAGTTGTTTCTGAGTTCGAACGAGTCAAGAATGAAGCCTCAAATTGTTATGAATTGTTTTGATGTTTAAACGAGCCAATAATGTTCCTACAAGAGTTTACATGTTGTTTCCATGTTCAAACTAGTCAAGAATGAAGCTACAAGTTTTGATGTTTATGAATTGTTTTGATGTTTAAACGAGCCAATAATGTTTCTATAAGAGTTTACAAGTTGTTTTCATGTTCAAACGAGTCAGGAATGAAGCTACAAGTTGTTTCCGAGTTCGAACGAGTCAAGAATGAAGCCTCAAATTGTTATGAATTATTTTGATATGTAAACGAGCCAATAATGTTCCTATAAGAGTTTACAAGTTGTTTCCATGTTCAAACTAGTCAAGAATGAAGCTACATGTTGTTTCCGAGTTAAAATAAGTCAAGAATGAAGCCTCAAATTGTTATGAATTGTTTTGATGTTTAAACGAGCCAATAATGTTCCTATAAGAGTTTACAAGTTGTTTCCATGTTCAAACGAGGCAAGAATGAAGCTACAAGTTTTTTCCGAGTTTGAACGAGTCAAGAATGAAGTCTTAAATTGTTATGAATTGTTTTGATGTTTAAACGAGCCAATAATGCTCCTACAAGTGTTTACAAGTTGTGTCCATGTTCAAACGAGTCATGATTGAAACTTCAAGTTGTTTCCGAATTCGAACGAGTCAAGAATGAAGCCTCAAATTGTTATGAATTGTTTTAATATTTAAACGAGTCAATAATTCTCCTACAAGTGTTTACAAGTTGTTTCCATGTTCAAACGAGTCAAGAATGAAGCTACAAGTTGTTTCTGAGTTTGAACGAGTCAAGAATGAAGCCTCAAATTGTTATAAACTGTTTTGATGTTTAAACGAACCAATAATGTTCCTACAAGAGTTTACATGTTGTTTCCATGTTCAAATAGGTCAAGAATGAAGTTACAAGTTGTTTCTGAGTTCGAACGAGTCAAGAATGAAGCCTCAAATTGTTATGAATTGTTTTGATGTTTAAACGAGCTAATAATGTTCCTACAAGAGTTTACATGTTGTTTCCATGTTCAAACTAGTCAAGAATGAAGCTACAAGTTTTGATGTTTATGAATTGTTTTGATGTTTAAACGAGCCAATAATGTTTCTATAAGAGTTTACAAGTTGTTTCCATGTTCAAACGAGTCAGGAATGAAGCTACAAGTTGTTTCCGAGTTCGAACGAGTCAAGAATGAAGCCTCAAATTGTTATGAATTATTTTGATATGTAAACGAGCCAATAATGTTCCTATAAGAGTTTACAAGTTGTTTCCATGTTCAAACTAGTCAAGAATGAAGCTACATGTTGTTTCCGAGTTCAAATAAGTCAAGAATGAAGCCTCAAATTGTTATGAATTGTTTTGATGTTTAAACGAGCCAATAATGTTCCTATAAGAGTTTACAAGTTGTTTCCATGTTCAAACGAGGCAAGAATGAAGCTACAAGTTGTTTCCGAGTTTGAACGAGTCAAGAATGAAGTCTTAAATTGTTATGAATTGTTTTGCTGTTTAAACGAGCCAATAATGCTCCTACAAGTGTTTACAAGTTGTGTCCATGTTCAAACGAGTCATGATTGAAACTTCAAGTTGTTTCCGAATTCGAACGAGTCAAGAATGAAGCCTCAAATTGTTATGAATTGTTTTAATATTTAAACGAGTCAATAATTCTCCTACAAGTGTTTACAAGTTGTTTCCATGTTCAAACGAGTCAAGAATGAAGCTACAAGTTGTTTCTGAGTTTGAACGAGTCAAGAATTAAGCCTCAAATTGTTATAAACTGTTTTGATGTTTAAACGAACCAATAATGTTCCTACAAGAGTTTACATGTTGTTTCCATGTTCAAACAGGTCAAGAATGAAGCTACATGTTGTTTCCGAGTTCAAATAAGTCAAGAATGAAGCCTCAAATTGTTATGAATTGTTTTGATGTTTAAACGAGCCAATAATGTTCCTATAAGAGTTTACAAGTTGTTTCCATGTTCAAACGAGGCAAGAATGAAGCTACAAGTTGTTTCCGAGTTTGAACGAGTCAAGAATGAAGTCTTAAATTGTTATGAATTGTTTTGATGTTTAAACGAGCAAATAATCTTCCTACAAGAGTTTACATGTTGTTTCCATGTTCAAACTAGTCAGGAATGAAGCTACAAGTTGTTTCCGAGTTCGAACGAGTCAAGAATGAAGCCTCAAATTGTTATGAATTATTTTGATATGTAAACGAGCCAATAATGTTCCTATAAGAGTTTACAAATTGTTTGTTTCCGAGTTCAAATAAGTCAAGAATGAAGCCTCAAATTGTTATGAATTGTTTTGATGTTTAAACGAGCCAATAATGTCCCTATAAGAGTTTACAAGTTGTTTCCATTTTAAAACCAGGCAAGAATGAAGCTACAAGTTGTTTCTGAGTTTGAACGAGTCAAGAATGAAGTCTTAAATTGTTATGAATTGTTTTGATGTTTAAACGAGCCAATAATGCTCCTACAAGTGTTTACAAGTTCTGTCCATGTTCAAACGAGTCATGATTGAAACTTCAAGTTGTTTCCGAATTCGAACGAGTCAAGAATGAAGACTCAAATTGTTATGAATTGTTTAAATATTTAAACGAGTCAATAATTCTCCTACAAGTGTTGACAAGTTGTTTCCATGTTCAAACGAGTCAAGAATGAAGCTACAAGTTGTTTCTGAGTTTGAACGAGTCAAGAATGAAGCCTCAAATTGTTATAAACTGTTTTGATGTTTAAACGAACCAATAATGTTCCTACAAGAGTTTACATGTTGTTTCCATGTTCAAACAGGTCAAGAATGAAGTTACAAGTTGTTTCTGAGTTCGAACGAGTCAAGAATGAAGCCTCAAATTGTTATGAATTGTTTTGATGTTTAAACGAGCAAATAATCTTCCTACAAGAGTTTACATGTTGTTTCCATGTTCAAACAAGTCAAGAATGAAGCTACAAGTTTTGATGTTTATGAATTGTTTTGATGTTTAAACGAGCCAATAATGTTCCTATAAGAGTTTACAAGTTGTTTCCATGTTCAAACGAGTAAGGAATGAAGCTACAAGTTGTTTCCGAGTTCGAACGAGTCAAGAATGAAGCCTCAAATTGTTATGAATTATTTTGATATGTAAAGGAGCCAATAATGTTCCTATAAGAGTTTACAAGTTGTTTCCATGTTCAAACTAGTCAAGAATGAAGCTACATGTTGTTTCCGAGTTCAAATAAGTCAAGAATGAAGCCTCAAATTGTTATGAATTGTTTTGATGTTTAAACGAGCCAATAATGTTCCTATAAGAGTTTACAAGTTGTTTCCATGTTCAAACGAGGCAAGAATGAAGCTACAAGTTGTTTCCGAGTTTGAACGAGTCAAGAATGAAGTCTTAAATTGTTATGAATTGTTTTGATGTTTAAACGAGCCAATAATGCTCCTACAAGTGTTTACAAGTTGTGTCCATGTTCAAACGAGTCATGATTGAAACTTCAAGTTATTTCCGAATTCGAACGAGTCAAGAATGAAGCCTCAAATTGTTATGAATTGTTTTAATATTTAAACGAGTCAATAATTCTCCTACAAGTGTTTACAAGTTGTTTCCATGTTCAAACGAGTCAAGAATGAAGCTACAAGTTGTTTCTGAGTTTGAACGAGTCAAGAATGAAGCCTCAAATTGTTATAAACTGTTTTGATGTTTAAACGAACCAATAATGTTCCTACAAGAGTTTACATGTTGTTTCCATGTTCAAATAGGTCAAGAATGAAGTTACAAGTTGTTTCTGAGTTCGAACGAGTCAAGAATGAAGCCTCAAATTGTTATGAATTGTTTTGATGTTTAAACGAGCCAATAATGTTCCTACAAGAGTTTACATGTTGTTTCCATTTTCAAACTAGTCAAGAATGAAGCTACAAGTTTTGATGTTTATGAATTGTTTTGATGTTTAAACGAGCCAATAATGTTCCTATAAGAGTTTACAAGTTGTTTCCATGTTCAAACGAGTCAGGAATGAAGCTACAAGTTGTTTCCGAGTTCGAACGAGTCAAGAATGAAGCCTCAAATTGTTATGAATTATTTAGATATGTAAACGAGCCAATAATGTTCCTATAAGAGTTTACAAGTTGTTTCCATGTTCAAACTAGTCAAGAATGAAGCTACATGTTGTTTCCGAGTTCAAATAAGTCAAGAATGAAGCCTCAAATTGTTATGAATTGTTTTGATGTTTAAACGAGCCAATAATGTCCCTATAAGAGTTTACAAGTTGTTTCCATTTTCAAACAAGCCAAGAATGAAGCTACAAGTTGTTTCCGAGTTTGAACGAGTCAAGAATGAAGTCTTAAATTGTTATGAATTGTTTTGATATTTAAACGAGCCAATAATGCTCCTACAAGTGTTTACAAGTTGTGTCCATGTTCAAACGAGTCATGATTGAAACTTCAAGTTGTTTCCGAGTTCGAACGAGTCAAGAATGAAGCCTCAAATTGTTATGAATTGTTTTGATATTTAAACGAGTCAATAATGCTCCTACAAGTGTTTACAAGTTGTTTCCATGTTCAAACGAGTCAAGAATGAAGCTACAAGTTGTTTCTGAGTTTGAACGAGTCAAGAATGAAGCCTTAAAATGTTATAAACTGTTTTGATGTTTAAACGAACCAATAATGTTCCTACAACAGTTTACATGTTGTTTCCATGTTCAAACAGGTCAAGAATGAAGTTACAAGTTGTTTCTGAGTTCGAACGAGTCAAGAATGAAGCCTCAAATTGTTATGAATTGTTTTCATGTTTAAACGACCCAATAATGCTCCTACAAGTGTTTACAAGTTGTTTCATGTTTAAACGAGTTAAGAATGAAGCTACAAGTTGTTTTCGAGTTCGAATGAGTCAAGAATGAAGCCTCAAATTGTTATTAATTGTTTTGATGTTTAAACGAGCCAATAATGCTCCTATAAATGTTTACAAGTTGTTTCCATGTTCAAACGAGTCAAGAATGAAGCTACAAGTTGTTTCCGAGTTCGAATGAGTCAAGAATTAAGCCTCAAATTGTTATGAAATGTTTTCATGTTAAATCGAGCCAATAATGTTCCCACAAGAGTTAACAAGTTGTTTCCATGTTCAAACAAGTAAAGAATGAAGCTATAAGTTGTTTCCGAGTTCGAACGATTCAAGAATGAAGCCTCAAATTGTTACGAATTATTTTGATGTTTAAACGAGCCAATAATGTTCCTACAAGTGTTTAAAAGTTATTTCCATGTTCAAACGAGTCAAGAATGAAGCTATAAGTTGTTTCCGAGTTTGAACGAGTCAAGAATTTAGCTTCAAACTGTTATGAATTGTTTTGATGTTGAAACGAGCCAATAATGTTCCTATAAGAGTTTACAAGTTGTTTCCATGTTCAAACGAGTCAAGAATGATGCTACAAGCTGTTTCCGAGTTCGAACGAGTCAAGAATGAAGTCTCAAATTGTTACGAATTGTTTCAATTTTTAAACGAGCCAATAATGTTTCTACAAGAATTTACAAGTTGTTTACATGTTCAAACGAGTCAAGAATGAAGCTACATGTTGTTTCCGAGTTCGAACGAGTCAAGAATTAAGCCACAAATTGTTCTGAATTGTTTTCATGTTGAAACGAGCCAATAATGTTCCTAAAAGAATTTACAAGTTGTTTCCATGTTTAAACGAGTCAAGAATGAAGCTACAAGTTGTTTCCGAGTTTGAACGAGTCAAGAATGAAGTCTTAAATTGTTATGAATTGTTTTGATGTTTAAAAGAGCCAATAATGTTCCTACAAGTGTTTACAAGTTGTGTCCATGTTCAAACGAGTCATGATTGAAGCTTCAAGTTATTTCCGAGTTCGAACGAGTCAAGAATGAAGCCTCAAATTGTTATGAATTGTTTTGATGTTTAAACGAGCCAATAATGTTCCTACAAGAGTTTACATGTTGTTTCCATGTTCAAACGAGTCAAGAATGAAGCCTCAAATTGTTATAAATTGTTTTGATGTTTAAACGAGAAAATAATGTTCCTACAAGAGTTTACATATTGTTTCCATGTTCAAACGAGTCAAGAATGAAGCTACATGTTGTTTCCGAGTTCAAATGAGTCAAGAATGAAGCCTCAAATTTTTATGAATTGTTTTGATGTTTAAACGAACCAATAATGTTCCTATAAGAGTTTACAAGTTGTTTCCATATTCAAACGAGGCAAGAATGAATCTACAAGCTGTTTCCGAGTTCGAACGAGTCAAGAATGAAGTCTCAAATTGTAACGAATTGTTTTGATTTTTAAACGAGCCAATAATGTTTCTACAATAGTTTACAAGTTGTTTCCATATTCAAACGAGTAATGAATGAAACTACAAGTTGTTTTCGAGTTTGAACGAGTCAAGAATGAAGCCTCAAATTGTTATGAATTGTTTTGATGTTTAAACTAGCCAATAATGTTTCTACAAGAGTTTACAAATTGTTTCCATGTTCAAACGAGTCAAGAATGAAGCTACAAGTTGTTTCCGAGTTCGAACGAGTCAAGAATTATGCCTTAAATTGTTATGAATTGTTTTCATGTTGAAACGAGCCAATAATGTTCCTAAAAGAATTTACAAGTTGTTTCCATGTTTAAACGAGTCAAGAATGAAGCTACAAGTTGTTTCCGAGTTTGAACGAGTCAAGAATGAAGTCTTAAATTGTTATGAATTGTTTTGATGTTTAAAAGAGCCAATAATGCTCCTACAAGTGTTTACAAGTTGTGTCCATGTTCAAACGAGTCATGATTGAAGCTTCAAGTTGTTTCCGAGTTCGAACGAGTCAAGAATGAAGTCTCAAATTGTTATGAATTGTTTTGATGTTTAAACGAGCCAATAATGTTCCTACAAGAGTTTACATGTTGTTTCCATGTTCAAACGAGTCAAGAATGAAGCCTCAAATTGTTATAAATTGTTTTGATGTTTAAACGAGCCAATAATGTTCCTACAAGAGTTTACATGTTGTTTCCATGTTCAAACGAGTCAAGAATGAAGCTACATGTTGTTTCTGAGTTCAAAAGAGTCAAGAATGAAGCCTCAAATTGTTATGAATTGTTTTGATGTTTAAACTAGCCAATAATGTTTCTACAAGAGTTTACAAATTGTTTCCATGTTCAAACGAGTCAAGAATGAAGCTACAAGTTGTTTCCGAGTTCGAACGAGTCAAGAATTATGCCTTAAATTGTTATGAATTGTTTTCATGTTGAAACGAGCCAATAATGTTCCTAAAAGAATTTACAAGTTGTTTCCATGTTTAAACGAGTCAAGAATGAAGCTACAAGTTGTTTCCGAGTTTGAACGAGTCAAGAATGAAGTCTTAAATTGTTATGAATTGTTTTGATGTTTAAAAGAGCCAATAATGCTCCTACAAGTGTTTACAAGTTGTGTCCATGTTCAAACGAGTCATGATTGAAGCTTCAAGTTGTTTCCGAGTTCGAACGAGTCAAGAATGAAGTCTCAAATTGTAATGAATTGTTTTGATGTTTAAACGAGCCAATAATGTTCCTACAAGAGTTTACATGTTGTTTCCATGTTCAAACGAGTCAAGAATGAAGCCTCAAATTGTTATAAATTGTTTTGATGTTTAAACGAGCCAATAATGTTCCTACAAGAGTTTACATGTTGTTTCCATGTTCAAACGAGTCAAGAATGAAGCTACATGTTGTTTCTGAGTTCAAAAGAGTCAAGAATGAAGTCTCAAATTGTTATGAATTGTTTTGATGTTTAAACGAGCCAATAATGTTCCTATAAGAGTTTACAAGTTGTTTCCATGTTCAAACGAGTCAAGAATGAAGCTACAAGTTGTTTCCGAGTTCGAACGAGTCAAGAATGAAGCTACAAGTTGTTTCCGAGTTCGAACGAGTCAAGAATGAAGCCTCAAATTGTTATGAATTATTTTCATGTTTAAACGAGCCAATAATGTTCCTATAAGAGTTTACAAGTTATTTCCATGTTCAAACGAGTCAAGAATGAAGCTACAAATTGTTTCCGAGTTCGAACCAGTCAAGAATGAAGCTTCAATTTTTTATGAATTGTTTTCATGTTTAAACGAGCCAATAATGCTCCTACAAGTGTTTACTAGTTGTTTCCATGTTCAAACGAGGCAAGAATGAAGCTACAAGCTGTTTCCGAGTTCGAACGAGTCAAGAATGAAGTCTCAAATTGTTACGAATTGTTTCGATTTTTAACCGAGCCAATAATGTTTCTACAAGAATTTACAAGTTATTTCCATGTTCAAACGAGTCAAGAATGAAGCTACAAGTTGTTTCCGAGTTCGAACGAGTCAAGAATTAAGCCACAAATTGTTATGAATTGTTTTCATGTTGAAACGAGCCAATAATGTTCCTAAAAGAATTTACAAGTTGTTTCCATGTTTAAACGAGTCAACAATGAAGCTACAAGTTGTTTCCGAGTTTGAACGAGTCAAGAATGAAGTCTTAAATTGTTATGAATTGTTTTGATGTTTAAAAGAGCCAATAATGCTCCTACAAGTGTTTACAAGTTGTGTCCATGTTCAAACAAGTCATGATTGAAGCTTCAAGTTGTTTCCGAGTTCGAACGAGTCAAGAATGAAGTCTCAAATTGTAATGAATTGTTTTGATGTTTAAACGAGCCAATAATATTCCTACAAGAGTTTACATGTTGTTTTCATGTTCAAACGAGTCAAGAATGAAGCCTCAAATTGTTATAAATGGGTTTGATGTTTAAACGACCCAATAATGTTCCTACAAGAGTTTACATGTTGTTTCCATGTTCAAACGAGTCAAGAATGAAGCTACATGTTGTTTCCGAGTTCAAAAGAGTCAAGAATGAAGTCTCAAATTGTTATGAATTGTTTTGATGTTTAAACGAGCCAAAAATGTTCCTATAAGAGTTTACAAGTTGTTTCCATGTTCAAACGAGTCAAGAATGAAGCTACCAGTTGTTTCCGAGTTCGAACGAGTCAAGAATGAAGCCTCAAATTGTTATGAATTATTTTCATGTTTAAACGAGCCAATAATGTTCCTATAAGAGTTTACAAGTTATTTCCATGTTCAAACGAGGCAAGAATGAAGCTACAAATGGTTTCCGAGTTCGAACGAGTCAAGAATGAAGCCTCAAATTGTTATGAATTGTTTTGATGTTTAAACGAACCAATAATGTTCTAAATAAGAGTTTACAAGTTGTTTCCATGTTCAAACGAGGCAAGAATGAAGCTACAAGCTGTTTCCGAGTTCGAACGAGTCAAGAATGAAGTCTCAAATTGTAACGAAATGTTTTGATTTTTAAACGAGCCAATAATGTTTCTACAAGAGTTTACATGTTGTTTCCATGTTCAAACGAGTCAAGAATGAAGCCTCAAATTGTTATAAATTGTTTTGATTTTTAAACGAGCCAATAATGTTCCTACAAGAGTTTACATGTTGTTTCCATGTTCAAACGAGTCAAGAATGAAGCTACATGTTGTTTCTGAGTTCAAAAGAGTCAAGAATGAAGTCTCAAATTGTTATGAATTGTTTTGATGTTTAAACGAACCAACAATGTTCCTATAAGAGTTTACAAGTTGTTTCCATGTTCAAACGAGTCAAGAATGAAGCTATAAGTTGTTTCCGAGTTCGAACGAGTCAAGAATGAAGCCTCAAATTGTTATGAATTATTTTGATGTTTAAACTAGCCAATAATGTTCCTATAAGAGTTTACAAGTTATTTTCATGTTCAAACGAGTCAAGAATGAAGCTACAAATTGTTTCCGAGTTCGAACGAGTCAAGAATGAAGCCTCAATTTTTTATGAATTGTTTTCATGTTTAAACGAGCCAATAATGCTCCTACAAGTGTTTACTAGTTGTTTCCATGTTCAAACGAGGCAAGAATGAAGCTACAAGCTGTTTTCGAGTTCGAACGAGTCAAGAATGAAGTCTCAAATTGTTACGAATTGTTTCGATTTTTAACCAAGCCAATAATGTTTCTACAAGAATTTACAAGTTGTTTCCATGTTCAAACGAGTCAAGAATGAAGCTACAAGTTGTTTCCGAGTTCGAACGAGTCAAGAATGAAGTCTCAAATTGTTATGAATTGTTTTGATGTTTAAACGAGCCAATAATGTTCCTACAAGAGTTTACATGTTGTTTCCATGTTCAAACGAGTCAAGAATGAAGCCTCAAATTGTTATAAATTGTTTTGATGTTTAAACGAGCCAATAATGTTCCTACAAGAGTTTACATGTTGTTTCCATGTTCAAACGAGTCAAGAATGAAGCTACATGTTGTTTCTGAGTTCAAAAGAGTCAAGAATGAAGTCTCAAATTGTTATGAATTGTTTTGATGTTTAAACGAGCCAATAATGTTCCTATAAGAGTTTACAAGTTGTTTCCATGTTCAAACGAGTCAAGAATGAAGCTACAAGTTGTTTCCGAGTTCGAACGAGTCAAGAATGAAGCTACAAGTTGTTTCCGAGTTCGAACGAGTCAAGAATGAAGCCTCAAATTGTTATGAATTATTTTCATGTTTAAACGAGCCAATAATGTTCCTATAAGAGTTTACAAGTTATTTCCATGTTCAAACGAGTCAAGAATGAAGCTACAAATTGTTTCCGAGTTCGAACCAGTCAAGAATGAAGCTTCAATTTTTTATGAATTGTTTTCATGTTTAAACGAGCCAATAATGCTCCTACAAGTGTTTACTAGTTGTTTCCATGTTCAAACGAGGCAAGCATGAAGCTACAAGCTGTTTCCGAGTTCGAACGAGTCAAGAATGAAGTCTCAAATTGTTACGAATTGTTTCGATTTTTAACCGAGCCAATAATGTTTCTACAAGAATTTACAAGTTATTTCCATGTTCAAACGAGTCAAGAATGAAGCTACAAGTTGTTTCCGAGTTCGAACGAGTCAAGAATTAAGCCACAAATTGTTATGAATTGTTTTCATGTTGAAACGAGCCAATAATGTTCCTAAAAGAATTTACAAGTTGTTTCCATGTTTAAACGAGTCAACAATGAAGCTACAAGTTGTTTCCGAGTTTGAACGAGTCAAGAATGAAGTCTTAAATTGTTATAAATTGTTTTGATGTTTAAAAGAGCCAATAATGCTCCTACAAGTGTTTACAAGTTGTGTCCATGTTCAAACAAGTCATGATTGAAGCTTCAAGTTGTTTTCGAGTTCGAACGAGTCAAGAATGAAGTCTCAAATTGTAATGAATTGTTTTGATGTTTAAACGAGCCAATAATATTCCTACAAGAGTTTACATGTTGTTTTCATGTTCAAACGAGTCAAGAATGAAGCCTCAAATTGTTATAAATGGGTTTGATGTTTAAACGACCCAATAATGTTCCTACAAGAGTTTACATGTTGTTTCCATGTTCAAACGAGTCAAGAATGAAGCTACATGTTGTTTCCGAGTTCAAAAGAGTCAAGAATGAAGTCTCAAATTGTTATGAATTGTTTTGATGTTTAAACGAGCCAAAAATGTTCCTATAAGAGTTTACAAGTTGTTTCCATGTTCAAACGAGTCAAGAATGAAGCTAGCAGTTGTTTCCGAGTTCGAACGAGTCAAGAATGAAGCCTCAAATTGTTATGAATTATTTTCATTTTTAAACGACCCAATAATGTTCCTATAAGAGTTTACAAGTTATTTCCATGTTCAAACGAGGCAAGAATGAAGCTACAAATGGTTTCCGAGTTCGAACGAGTCAAGAATGAAGCCTCAAATTGTTATGAATTGTTTTGATGTTTAAACGAACCAATAATGTTCTAAATAAGAGTTTACAAGTTGTTTCCATGTTCAAACGAGGCAAGAATGAAGCTACAAGCTGTTTCCGAGTTCGAACGAGTCAAGAATGAAGTCTCAAATTGTAACGAAATGTTTTGATTTTTAAACGAGCCAATAATGTTTCTACAAGAGTTTACATGTTGTTTCCATGTTCAAACGAGTCAAGAATGAAGCCTCAAATTGTTATAAATTGTTTTGATTTTTAAACGAGCCAATAATGTTCCTACAAGAGTTTACATGTTGTTTCCATGTTCAAACGAGTCAAGAATGAAGCTACATGTTGTTTCTGAGTTCAAAAGAGTCAAGAATGAAGTCTCAAATTGTTATGAATTGTTTTGATGTTTAAACGAACCAATAATGTTCCTATAAGAGTTTACAAGTTGTTTCCATGTTCAAACGAGTCAAGAATGAAGCTACAAGTTGTTTCCGAGTTCGAACGAGTCAAGAATGAAGCCTCAAATTGTTATGAATTATTTTGATGTTTAAACTAGCTAATAATGTTCCTATAAGAGTTTACAAGTTATTTACATGTTCAAACGAGTCAAGAATGAAGCTACAAATTGTTTCCGAGTTCGAACGAGTCAAGAATGAAGCCTCAATTTTTTATGAATTGTTTTCATGTTTAAACGAGCCAATAATGCTCCTACAAGTGTTTACTAGTTGTTTCCATGTTCAAACGAGGCAAGAATGAAGCTACAAGCTGTTTTCGAGTTCGAACGAGTCAAGAATGAAGTCTCAAATTGTTACGAATTGTTTCGATTTTTAACCAAGCCAATAATGTTTCTACAAGAATTTACAAGTTGTTTCCATGTTCAAACGAGTCAAGAATGAAGCTACAAGTTGTTTCCGAGTTCGAACGAGTCAAGAATTAAGCCACAAATTGTTATGAATTGTTTTCATGTTGAAACGAGCCAATAATGTTCCTAAAAGAATTTACAAGTTGTTTCCATGTTTAAACGAGTCAAGAATGAAGCTACAAGTTTTTTCCAAGTTTGAACGAGTCAAGAATGAAGTCTTAAATTGTTATGAATTGTTTTGATGTTTAAAAGAGCCAATAATGCTCCTACAAGTGTTTACAAGTTGTGTCCATGTTCAAACGAGTCATGATTGACGCTTCAAGTTGTTTCCGAGTTCGAACGAGTCAAGAATGAAGTCTCAAATTGTTATGAATTGTTTTGATGTTTAAACGAGACAATAATGTTCCTACAAGAGTTTACATGTTGTTTCCATGTTCAAACGAGTCAAGAATGAAGCCTCAAATTGTTATAAATGGGTTTGATGTTTAAACGACCCAATAATGTTCCTACAAGAGTTTACATGTTGTTTCCATGTTCAAACGAGTCAAGAATGAAGCTACATGTTGTTTCCGAGTTCAAAGGAGTCAAGAATGAAGTCTCAAATTGTTATGAATTGTTTTGATGTTTAAACGAGCCAATAATGTTCCTATAAGAGTTACAAGTTGTTTCCATGTTATAACGAGTCAAGAATGAAGCTACAAGTTGTTTCCGAGTTCGAACGAGTCAAGAATGAAGCCTCAAATTGTTATGAATTATTTTCATGTTTAAAAGAGCCAATAATGTTCCTATAAGAGTTTACAAGTTATTTCCATGTTCAAACGAGTCAAGAATGAAGCTACAAATTGTTTCCGAGTTCGAACGAGTCAAGAATGAAGCCTCAATTTTTTATGAATTGTTTTCATGTTTAAACGAGCCAATAATGCTCCTACAAGTGTTTACTAGTTGTTTTCATGTTCAAACGAGGCAAGAATGAAGCTACAAGCTGTTTCCGAGTTCGAACGAGTCAAGAATGAAGTCTCAAATTGTTACGAATTGTTTCGATTTTTAACCGAGCCAATAATGTTTCTGAGAGAATTTACAAGTTGTTTCCATGTTCAAACGAGTCAAGAATGAAGCTACAAGTTGTTTCCGAGTTCGAACTAGTCAAGAATTAAGCCACAAATTGTTATGAATTGTTTTCATGTTGAAACGAGCCAATAATGTTCCTAAAAGAATTTACAAGTTGTTTCCATGTTTAAACGAGTCAAGAATGAAGCTACAAGTTGTTTCCGAGTTTGAACGAGTCAAGAATGAAGTCTTAAATTGTTATGAATTGTTTTGATGTTTAAGAGAGCCAATAATGCTCCTACAAGTGTTTACAAGTTGTGTCCATGTTCAAACGAGTCATGATTGAAGCTTCAAGTTGTTTCCGAGTTCGAACGAGTCAAGAATGAAGTCTCAAATTGTTATGAATTGTTTTGATGTTTAAACGAGCCAATAATTTTCCTACAAGAGTTTACATGTTGTTTCCATGTTCAAACGAGTCAAGAATGAAGCCTCAAATTGTTATAAATGGGTTTGATGTTTAAACGAGCCAATAATGTTCCTACAAGAGTTTACATGTTGTTTTCATGTTCAAACGAGTCAAGAATGAAGTCTCAAATTGTTATGAATTGTTTTGATGTTTAAACGAGCCAATAATGTTCCTATAAGAGTTTACAAGTTGTGTCCATGTTCAAACGAGTTAAGAATGAAGCTACAAGTTGTTTCCGAGTTCGAACGAGTCAAGAATGAAGCCTCAATTTTTTATGAATTGTTTTCATGTGTAAACGATCCAATAATGCTCCTACAAGTGTTTACTAGTTGTTTCCATGTTCAAACGAGGCAAGAATGAAGCTACAAGCTGTTTCCGAGTTCGAACGAGTCAAGAATGAAGTCTCAAATTGTTACGAATTGTTTCGATTTTTAAACGAGCCAATAATGTTTCTACAAGAATTTACAAGTTGTTTCCATGTTCAAACGAGTCAAGAATGAAGCCTCAAATTGTTATGAATTGTTTTCATGTTGAAACGAGTCAATAATGTTCCTAAAAGAATTTACAAGTTATTTCCATGTTCAAACGAGTCAAGAATGAAGCTACATGTTGTTTCCGAGTTCAAATGAGTCAAGAATGAAGCCTCAAATTGTTATTAATTGTTTTGATGTTTAAACGAACCAATAATGTTCCTATAAGAGTTTAAAAGTTGTTTCCATGTTCAAACGAGGCAAGAATGAAGCTACAAGCTGTTTCCGAGTTCGAACGAGTCAAGAATGAAGTCTCAAATTGTGACGAATTGTTTCGATTTTTAAACGAGCCAATAATGTTTCTACAATAGTTTACAAGTTGTTTCCATGTTCAAACGAGTCAAGAATGAAGCTACAAGTTGTTTCCGAGTTCGAACGAGTCAAGAATTAAGCCTCAAATTGTTATGAATTATTTTCATGTTGAAACGAGCCAATAATGTTCCTAAAAGAATTTACAAGTTTTTTCCATGTTCAAACGAGTATAGAATGAAGCTACAAGTTGTTTTCGAGTTTGAACAAGTCAAGATTGAAGTCTTAAATTGTTATGAATTGTTTTGATGTTTAAACGGGCCAATAATGCTCCTACAAGTGTTTACAAGTTGTGTCCATGTTCAAATGAGTCATGATTGAAGCTTCAAGTTGTTTACGAGTTCGAACGAGTCAAGAATGAAGCCTCAAATTGTTATGAATTTTTTTGATATTTAAACGAGCCAATAATGCTCCTACAAGTGTTTACAAGTTTTTCCATGTTCAAACGAGTCAAGAATGAAGCTACAAATTTTTTCCAAGTTCGAACGATTCAAGAATGAAGTCTCAAATTGTTATGAATTGTTTTGATGTTTAAATGAGCCAATAATTCTCTTACATGTGTTTACAAGTTGTGTCCATGTTCAAACGAGTCAAGAATGAAGCTACATGTTGTTTCCGAGTTCAAAAGAGTCAAGAATGAAGTCTCAAATTGTTATGAATTGTTTTGATGTTTAAACGAGCCAATAATGTTCCTATAAGAGTTTACAAGTTGTTTCCATGTTCAAACGAGTCAAGAATGAAGCTACAAGTTGTTTCCGAGTTCGCACGAGTCAAGAATGAAGTCTCAAATTGTAACGAATTGTTTCGATTTTTAAACGAGTCAATAATGTTTCTACAATAGTTTACAAGTTATTTCCATATTCAAACAAGTAATGAATGAAACTACAAGTTGTTTCCGAGTTTGAACGAGTCAAGAATGAAGCCTCAAATTGTTTTGATGTTTAAACTAGCCAATAATGTTTTTACAAGAGTTTACAAATTGTTTCCATGTTCAAACCAGTCAAAAATGAAGCTACAAGTTGTTTCCGAGTTCGAACGAGTCAAGAATTAATCCTTAAATTGTTATGAATTGTTTTCATGTTGAAACGAGCCAATAATGTTTCCACAAGAGTTAACAAGTTGTTTCCATGTTCAAACGAGTAAAGAATGAAGCTACAAGTTGTTTCCGAGTTCGAACGATTCAAAATGAAGCCTCAAATTGTTATGAATTGTTTTGATGTTTAAATGAGCCAATAATGCTCTTAGAAGTGTTTACAAGTTGTTTCCGAGTTCGAACGAGTCAAGAATGAAACCTCAATTTTTTATGAATTGTTTTCATGTTTAAACGAGCCAATAATGCTCCAACAAGTGTTTACTAGTTTTTTCCATGTTCAAACGAGGGAAGAATGAAGCTACAAGTTATTTCCGAGTTCGAACGAGTCAAGAATGAAGTCTCAAATTGTTACGAATTGTTTCGATTTTTAAACGAGCCAAAAATGTTTCTACAAGAATTTACAAGTTGTTTCCATGTTCAAACGAGTCAAGAATGAAGATACAAGTTGTTTCCGAGTTCGAACGAGTCAAGAATTAAGCCTCAAATTGTTACGAATTGTTTTGATTTTTAAACGAGCCTATAATGTTTCTACAATAGTTTACAAGTTGTTTCCATGTTCAAACGAGTCAAGAATGATTCTACAAGTTGTTTCCGAGTTCGAACGAGTCAAGAATTAAGCCTCAAATTGTTATGAATTGTTTTCATGTTGAAACGAGCCAATAATGTTCGTAAAAGAATTTACAAGTTATTTCCATGTTCAAACGAGTCAAGAATGAAGCTACAAGTTGTTTTCGAATTCGAACGAGTCAAGAATTAAGCCTCAAATTGTTGTGAATTGTTTTCATGTTGAAACGAGCCAATAATGTTCCTAAAAGAATTTACAAGTTGTTTCCATGTTCAAACGAGTCATGATTGAAGTTTCAAGTTGTTTTCGAGTTCGAACGAGTCAAGAATGAAGCCTCAAATTGTTATGAATTTTTTTGATATTTAAACGAGCCAATAATGCTCCTACAAGTGTTTACAAGTTGTTTCCATGTTCAAACGAGTCAAGAATGAAGCTACAAATTTTTTCCGAGTTCGAACGAGTCAAGAATGAAGCCTCAAATTGTTATGAATTTTTTTGATATTTAAACGAGCCAATAATGCTCCTACAAGTGTTTACAAGTTGTTTCCATGTTCAAACGAGTCAAGAATGAAACTACAAATTTTTTCCGTGTTCGAACGATTCAAGAATGAAGTCTCAAATTGTTATGAATTGTTTTGATGTTTAAATGAGCCAATAATTCTCTTACATGTGTTTACAAGTTGTGTCCATGTTCAAACGAGTCAAGAATGAAGCTACATGTTGTTTCCGAGTTCATAAGAGTCAAGAATGAAGTCTCAAATTGTTATGAATTGTTTTGATGTTTAAACGAGCCAATAATGTTCCTATAAGAGTTTACAAGTTGTTTCCATGTTCAAACGAGTCAAGAATGAAGCTACAAGATGTTTCCGAGTTCGAACGAGTCAAGAATAAAGCCTCAAATTGTTATGAATTATTTTGATGTTTAAACGAGCCAATAATGTTCCTATAAGAGTTTACAAGTTATTTCCATGTTCAAACGTGTCAAGAATGAAGCTACATGTTGTTTCCGAGTTCAAATGAGTCAAGAATCTAGCCTCAAATTGTTATGAATTATTTTGATGTTTAAACGAACCAATACTGTTCCTATAAGAGTTTACAAGTTGTTTCCATGTTCAAACGAGGCAAGAATGAAGCTACAAGCAGTTTCCGAGTTCGAACGAGTCAAGAATGAAGTCTCAAATTGTAACGAATTGTTTCGATTTTTAATCGAGCCAATAATGTTTCTACAATAGTTTACAAGTTGTTTCCATGTTCAAACGATGCAAAGATGAAGCTACAAGGTGTTTCCGAGTTCGAACGAGTCAAGAATGAAGCCTCAAATTGTTATGAATTATTTTGATGTTTAAACGAGTCAATAATGTTCCTATAAGAGTTACAAGTTATTTCCATGTTCAAACGAGTCAAGAATGAAGCTACATGTTGTTTCCGAGTTCAAATGAGTTAAGAATGAAGCCTCAAATTGTTATTAATTGTTTTGATGTTGAAACGAACCAATAATGTTCCTATAAGAGTTTACAAGTTGTTTCCATGTTCAAACAAGGCAAGAATAAAGCTACAAGGTGTTTCCGAGTTCGAACGAGTCAAGAATGAAGTCTTAAATTGTAATGAATTGTTTCGATTTTTAAACGAGCCAATAATGTTTCTACAATAGTTTACAAGTTGTTTCCATATTCAAACAAGTATTGAATAAAACTACAAGTTGTTTCCGAGTTCAATAGAGTCAAGAATGAAGCCTCAAATTGTTATGAATTATTTTGATGTTTAAACGAGCCAATAATGTTCCTATAAGAGTTTACAAGTTATTTCCATGTTCAAACGAGTCAAGTATGAAGCTACATGTTGTTTCCGAGTTCAAATGAGTCAAGAATGAAGCCTCAAATTGTTATTAATTGTTTTGATGTTTAAACGACCAATAATGTTCCTATAAGAGTTTAAAAGTTGTTTCCATGTTCAAACGGGGCAAGAATGAAGCTACAAGCTGTTTCCGAGTTCGAACGAGTCAAGAATGAAGTCTCAAATTGTAACGAATTGTTTCGATTTTTAAACGAGCCAATAATGCTCCTACAAGTGTTTACAAGTTGGTTCCATGTTCAAACGAGTCAAGAATGAAGCTACAAATTTTTTCCGAGTTCGAACGATTCAAGAATGAAGTCTTAAATTGTTATGAATCGTTTTGATGTTTAAATGAGCCAATAATTCTCTTACATGTGTTTACAAGTTGTGTCCATATTCAAACGAGTCAAGAATGAAGCTACATGTTGTTTTCGAGTTCAAAAGAGTCAAGAATGAAGTCTCAAATTGTTATGAATTGTTTTGATGTTTAAACGAGCCAGTAATGTTCCTATAAGAGTTTACAAGTTGTTTCCATGTTCAAACGAGTCAAGAATGAAGCTACAAGTTGTTTCCGAGTTCGAACGAGTCAAGAATGAAGCCTCAAATTGTTATGAATTATTTTGATGTTTAAACGAGCCAATAATGTTCCTATAAGAGTTTACAAGTTATTTCCATGTTCAAACGAGTCAAGAATGAAACTACATGTTGTTTCCGAGTTCAAATGAGTCAAGAATCTAGCCTCAAATTGTTATGAATTATTTTGATGTTTAAACGAACCAATACTGTTCCTATAAGAGTTTACAAGTTGTTTCCATGTTCAAACGAGGCAAGAATGAAGCTACAAGTTGTTTCCGAGTTCGAACGAGTCAAGAATGAAGCCTCAAATTGTTATGAATTATTTTGATGTTTAAACGAGCCAATAATGTTCCTATTAGAGTTTACAAGTTATTTCCATGTTCAAACGAGTCAAGAATGAAGCTACATGTTGTTTCCGAGTTCAAATGAGTCAAGAATCTAGCCTCAAATTGTTATGAATTATTTTGATGTTTAAACGAACCAATACTGTTCCTATAAGAGTTTACAAGTTGTTTCCATGTTCAAACGAGGCAAGAATGAAGCTACAAGCTGTTTCCGAGTTCGAACGAGTCAAGAATGAAGTCTCAAATTGTAACGAATTGTTTCGATTTTTAATCGAGCCAATAATGTTTCTACAATAGTTTACAAGTTGTTTCCATGTTCAAACGATGCAAAGATGAAGCTACAAGGTGTTTCCGAGTTCGAACGAGTCAAGAATGAAGCCTCAAATTGTTATGAATTATTTTGATGTTTAAACGAGTCAATAATGTTCCTATAAGAGTTACAAGTTATTTCCATGTTCAAACGAGTCAAGAATGAAGCTACATGTTGTTTCCGAGTTCAAATGAGTTAAGAATGAAGCCTCAAATTGTTATTAATTGTTTTGATGTTGAAACGAACCAATAATGTTCCTATAAGAGTTTACAAGTTGTTTCCATGTTCAAACAAGGCAAGAATAAAGCTACAAGGTGTTTCCGAGTTCGAACGAGTCAAGAATGAAGTCTTAAATTGTAATGAATTGTTTCGATTTTTAAACGAGCCAATAATGTTTCTACAATAGTTTACAAGTTGTTTCCATATTCAAACAAGTAATGAATAAAACTACAAGTTGTTTCCGAGTTCAATAGAGTCAAGAATGAAGCCTCAAATTGTTATGAATTATTTTGATGTTTAAACGAGCCAATAATGTTCCTATAAGAGTTTACAAGTTATTTCCATTTTCAAACGAGTCAAGTATGAAGCTACATGTTGTTTCCGAGTTCAAATGAGTCAAGAATGAAGCCTCAAATTGTTATTAATTGTTTTGATGTTTAAACGACCAATAATGTTCCTATAAGAGTTTAAAAGTTGTTTCCATGTTCAAACGGGGCAAGAATGAAGCTACAAGCTGTTTCCGAGTTCGAACGAGTCAAGAATGAAGTCTCAAATTGTAACGAATTGTTTCGATTTTTAAACGAGCCAATAATGCTCCTACAAGTGTTTACAAGTTGGTTCCATGTTCAAACGAGTCAAGAATGAAGCTACAAATTTTTTCCGAGTTCGAACGATTCAAGAATGAAGTCTTAAATTGTTATGAATCGTTTTGATGTTTAAATGAGCCAATAATTCTCTTACATGTGTTTACAAGTTGTGTCCATATTCAAACGAGTCAAGAATGAAGCTACATGTTGTTTCCGAGTTCAAAAGAGTCAAGAATGAAGTCTCAAATTGTTATGAATTGTTTTGATGTTTAAACGAGCCAGTAATGTTCCTATAAGAGTTTACAAGTTGTTTCCATGTTCAAACGAGTCAAGAATGAAGCTACAAGTTGTTTCCGAGTTCGAACGAGTCAAGAATGAAGCCTCAAATTGTTATGAATTATTTTGATGTTTAAACGAGTCAATAATGTTCCTATAAGAGTTACAAGTTATTTCCATGTTCAAACGAGTCAAGAATGAAGCTACATGTTGTTTCCGAGTTCAAATGAGTTAAGAATGAAGCCTCAAATTGTTATTAATTGTTTTGATGTTGAAACGAACCAATAATGTTCCTATAAGAGTTTACAAGTTGTTTCCATGTTCAAACAAGGCAAGAATAAAGCTACAAGGTGTTTCCGAGTTCGAACGAGTCAAGAATGAAGTCTTAAATTGTAATGAATTGTTTCGATTTTTAAACGAGCCAATAATGTTTCTACAATAGTTTACAAGTTGTTTCCATATTCAAACAAGTAATGAATAAAACTACAAGTTGTTTCCGAGTTCAATAGAGTCAAGAATGAAGCCTCAAATTGTTATGAATTATTTTGATGTTTAAACGAGCCAATAATGTTCCTATAAGAGTTTACAAGTTATTTCCATTTTCAAACGAGTCAAGTATGAAGCTACATGTTGTTTCCGAGTTCAAATGAGTCAAGAATGAAGCCTCAAATTGTTATTAATTGTTTTGATGTTTAAACGACCAATAATGTTCCTATAAGAGTTTAAAAGTTGTTTCCATGTTCAAACGGGGCAAGAATGAAGCTACAAGCTGTTTCCGAGTTCGAACGAGTCAAGAATGAAGTCTCAAATTGTAACGAATTGTTTCGATTTTTAAACGAGCCAATAATGCTCCTACAAGTGTTTACAAGTTGGTTCCATGTTCAAACGAGTCAAGAATGAAGCTACAAATTTTTTCCGAGTTCGAACGATTCAAGAATGAAGTCTTAAATTGTTATGAATCGTTTTGATGTTTAAATGAGCCAATAATTCTCTTACATGTGTTTACAAGTTGTGTCCATATTCAAACGAGTCAAGAATGAAGCTACATGTTGTTTCCGAGTTCAAAAGAGTCAAGAATGAAGTCTCAAATTGTTATGAATTGTTTTGATGTTTAAACGAGCCAGTAATGTTCCTATAAGAGTTTACAAGTTGTTTCCATGTTCAAACGAGTCAAAAATGAAGCTACAAAATTTTTCCGAGTTCGAACGATTCAAGAATGAAGTCTCAAATTATTATGAATTGTTTTGATGTTTAAATGAGCCAATAATTCTCTTACATGTGTTTACAAGTTGTGTCCATGTTCAAACGAGTCAAGAATGAAGCTACATATTGTTTCCGTGTTCAAAAGAGTCAAGAATGAAGTCTCAAATTGTTATGAATTGTTCTGATGTTTAAACGAGCCAATAATGTTCCTATAAGAGTTTACAAGTTGTTTCCATGTTCAAACGAGTCAAAAATGAAGCTACAAGTTGTTTCCGAGTTCGAACGAGTCAAAAATGAAGCCTCAAACTGTTATGAATTATTTTGATGTTTAAACGAGCCAATAATGTTCCTATAAGAGTTTACAAGTTATTTCCATGTTCAAACGAGTCAAGAATGAAGCTACATGTTGTTTCCGAGTTCAAATGAGTTAAGAATGAAGCCTCAAATTGTTATGAATTGTTTTGATGTTGAAATGAACCAATAATGTTCCTATAAGAGTTTACAAGTTGTTACCATGTTCAAACGATGCAAAGATGAAGCTACAAGGTGTTTCCGAGTTCGAACGAGTCAAGAATGAAGCCTCAAATTGTTATGAATTATTTTGATGTTTAAACGAGTCAATAATGTTCCTATAAGAGTTACAAGTTATTTCCATGTTCAAACGAGTCAAGAATGAAGCTACATGTTGTTTCCGAGTTCAAATGAGTTAAGAATGAAGCCTCAAATTGTTATTAATTGTTTTGATGTTGAAACGAACCAATAATGTTCCTATAAGAATTTACAAGTTGTTTCCATGTTTAAACGAGTCAAGAATGAAGCTACAAGTTGTTTCCGAGTTTGAACGAGTCAAGAATGAAGTCTTAAATTGTTATGAATTGTTTTGATGTTTAAACGAGCCAATAATGCTCCTACATGTGTTTACAAGTTGTGTCCATGTTCAAACGAGTCATGATTGAAGCTTCAAGTTGTTTC
Organism: Oenanthe sinensis; assembly: GCA_028671895.1. NCBI lineage: Eukaryota > Viridiplantae > Streptophyta > Magnoliopsida > Apiales > Apiaceae > Oenanthe > Oenanthe sinensis. Next base: position 5,945,256 of record JAPMAC010000231.1, read on the forward strand.
CGAGTTCGAACGAGTCAAGAATGAAGCCTCAAATTGTTATGATTTTTTTTATATTTAAACGAGCCAATAATGCTCCTACAAGTGTTTACAAGTTGTTTCCATGTTCAAACGAGTCAAGAATGAAGCTACAAATTTTTTCCGAGTTCGAACGATTCAAGAATGAAGTCTCAAATTGTTATGAATTGTTTTGATGTTTAAATGAGCCAATAATTTTCTTACATGTGTTTACAAGTTGTGTCCATGTTCAAACGAGTCAAGAATGAAGCTACATGTTGTTTCCGAGTTCAAAAGAGTCAAGAATGAAGTCTTAAATTGTTATGAATTGTTTTGATGTTTAAACGAGCCAATAATGTTCCTATAAGAGTTTACAAGTTGTTTCCATGTTCAAACGAGTCAAGAATTAAGCTACAAGTTGTTTCCGAGTTCGAACGAGTCAAAAATGAAGCCTCAAATTGTTATGAATTATTTTAATGTTTAAATGAGCCAATAATGTTCCTATAAGAGTTTACAAGTTATTTCCATGTTCAAACGAGTCAAGAATGAAGCTACAAGTTGTTTTCGAGTTCAAATGAGTCAACAATGAAGCCTCAAATTGTTATGAATTGTTTTGATGTTTAAACGAACCAATAATGTTCCTATAAGAGTTTACAAGTTTTTTCCATGTTCAAACGAGGCAAGAATGAAGCTACAAGCTGTTTCCGAGTTCGAACGAGTCAAGAATGAAGTCTCAAATTGTAACGAATTGTTTCGATTTTTAAACGAGCCAATAATGTTTCTACAATAGTTTACAAGTTGTTTCCATATTCAAATGAGTAATGAATGAAACTACAAGTTGTTTCCGAGTTTGAACGAGTCAAGAATGAAGCCTCAAATTGTTATGAATTGTTTTGATGTTTAAACGAACCAATAATGTTCCTATAAGAGTTTACAAGTTGTTTCCATGTTCAAACGAGGCAAGAATGAAGCTACAAGATGTTTCCGAGTTCGAACGAGTCAAGAATGAAGTCTCAAATTGTAACGAATTGTTTCGATTTTTAAACGAGCCAATAATGTTTCTACAATAGTTTACAAGTTGTTTCCATGTTCTAACGAGTCAAGAATGAAACTACAAGTTGTTTCCGAGTTCGAACGAGTCAAGATTTAAGCCTTAAATTGTTATGAATTGTTTTCATGTTGAAACGAGCCAATAATGTTCGTAAAAGAATTTACAAGTTGTTTCAATGTTTAAACGAGTCAAGAATGAAGCTACAAGTTGTTTCCGAGTTTGAACGAGTCAAGAATGAAGTCTTAAATTGTTATGAATTGTTTTGATGTTTAAACGAGCCAATAATGCTCCTACAAGTGTTTACAAGTTGTGTCCATGTTCAAACGAGTCATGATTGAAGCTTCAAGTTGTTTCCGAGTTCGAACGAGTTAAGAATTAAGCCTTAAATTGTTATGAATTGTTTTCATGTTGAAACGAGCCAATAATGTTCCCACAAGAGTTAACAAATTGTTTCCATGTTCAAACGAGTAAAGAATGAAGCTACAAGTTGTTTCCGAGTTCGAACGATTCAAAATGAAGCCTCAAATTGTTATGAATTGTTTTGATGTTTAAATGAGCCAATAATTCTCTTACATGTGTTTACAAGTTGTGTCCATGTTCAAACGAGTCAAGAATGAAGCTACATGTTGTTTCCGAGTTCAAAAGAGTCAAGAATGAAGTCTCAAATTGTTATGAATTGTTTTGATGTTTAAACGAGACAATAATGTTCCTATAAGAGTTTACAAGTTGTTTCCATGTTCAAACGAGTCAAGAATGAAGCTACAAGTTGTTTCCGAGTTCGAACGAGTCAAGAATGAAGCCTCAATTTTTTATTAATTGTTTTCATGTTTAAACGAGCAAATAATGTTTCTACAAGAATTTACAAGTTGTTTTCATGTTCAAACGAGTCAAGAATGAAGCTACAAGTTGTTTCCGAGTTTGAACGAGTCAAGAATTAAGCCTCAAATTGTTATGAATTGTTTTCATGTTGAAACGAGCCAATAATGTTCCTAAAAGAATTTACAAGTTGTTTCCATGTTTAAACGAGTCAAGAATGAAGCTACAAGTTGTTTCCGAGTTTGAACGAGTCAAGAATGAAGTCTTAAATTGTTATGAATTGTTTTGATGTTTAAACGAGCCAATAATGCTCCTACAAGTGTTTACAAGTTGTGTCCATGTTCAAACGAGTCATGATTGAAGCTTCAAGTTGTTTCCGAGTTCGAACGAGTCAAGAATGAAGCCTCAAATTGGTATGAATTTTTTTGATATTTAAACGAGCCAATAATGCTCCTACAAGTGTTTCAAGTTGTTTCCATGTTCAAACGAGTCAAGAATGAAGCTACAAATTTTTTCCGAGTTCGAACGATTCAAGAATGAAGTCTCAAATTGTTATGAATTGTTTTGATGTTTAAATGAGCCAATAATTCTCTTACATGTGTTTACAAGTTGTGTCCATGTTCAAACGACTCAAGAATGAAGCTACATGTTGTTTCCGAGTTCAATAGAGTCAAGAATGAAGCCTCAAATTGTTATGAATTATTTTGATGTTTAAACGAGCCAATAATGTTCCTATAAGAGTTTCAAGTTATTTCCATGTTCAAACGAGTCAAGAATGAAGCTACATGTTGTTTCCGAGTTCAAATGAGTCAAGAATGAAGCCTCAAATTGTTATGAATTGTTTTGATGTTTAAACGAACCAATAATGTTCCTATAAGAGTTTAAAAGTAGTTTCCATGTTCAAACGAGGCAAGAATGAAGCTACACGCTGTTTCCGAGTTCGAACGAGTCAAGAATGAAGTCTCAAATTATAACGAATTGTTTCAATTTTTAAACGAGCCAATAATGCTCCTACAAGTGTTTACAAGTTGGTTCCATGTTCAAACGAGTCAAGAATAAAGCTGCAAATTTTTTCCGAGTTCGAACGATTCAAGAATGAAGTTTCAAATTGTTATGAATTGTTTTGATGTTTAAATGAGCCAATAATTCTCTTACATGTGTTTACAAGTTGTGTCCATATTCAAACGAGTCAAAAATGAAGCTACATGTTGTTTCCGAGTTCAAAAGAGTCAAGAATGAAGTCTCAAATTGTTATGAATTGTTTTGATGTTTAAACGAGCCAGTAATGTTCCTATAAGAGTTTACAAGTTGTTTCCATGTTCAAACGAGTCAAGTATGAAGATACAAGTTGTTTCCGAGTTCGAACGAGTCAAGAATGAAGCCTCAAATTGTTATGAATTATTTTGATGTTTAAACGAGCCAATAATGTTCCTATAAGAGTTTACAAGTTATTTCCATGTTCAAACGAGTCAAGAATGAAACTACATGTTGTTTCCGAGTTCAAATGAGTCAAGAATGAAGCCTCAAATTGTTATGAATTGTTTTGATGTTTAAACGAACCAATAATGTTCCTATAAGAGTTTACAAGTTGTTTACATGTTCAAACGAGGCAAGAATGAAGCTACAAGCTGTTTCCGAGTTCGAACGAGTCAAGAATGAAGTCTCAAATTGTAACGAATTGTTTCGATTTTTAAACGAGCCAATAATGTTTCTACAATAGTTTACAAGTTGTTTCCATATTCAAATGAGTAATGAATGAAACTACAAGTTGTTTCCGAGTTTGAACGAGTCAAGAATGAAGCCTCAAATTGTTATGAATTGTTTTGATGTTTAAACGAACCAATAATGTTCCTATAAGAGTTTACAAGTTGTTTCCATGTTCAAACGAGGCAAGAATGAAGCTACAAGATGTTTCCGAGTTCGAACGAGTCAAGAATGAAGTCTCAAATTGTAACGAATTGTTTCGATTTTTAAACGAGCCAATAATGTTTCTACAATAGTTTACAAGTTGTTTCCATGTTCTAACAAGTCAAGAATGAAACTACAAGTTGTTTCCGAGTTCGAACGAGTCAAGATTTAAGCCTTAAATTGTTATGAATTGTTTTCATGTTGAAACGAGCCAATAATGTTCGTAAAAGAATTTACAAGTTGTTTCAATGTTTGAACGAGTCAAGAATGAAGCTACAAGTTGTTTCCGAGTTTGAACGAGTCAAGAATGAAGTCTTAAATTGTTATGAATTGTTTTGATGTTTAAACGAGCCAATAATGCTCCTACAAGTGTTTACAAGTTGTGTCCATGTTCAAACGAGTCATGATTGAAGCTTCAAGTTGTTTCCGAGTTCGAACGAGTTAAGAATTAAGCCTTAAATTGTTATGAATTGTTTTCATGTTGAAACGAGCCAATAATGTTCCCACAAGAGTTAACAAATTGTTTCCATGTTCAAACGAGTAAAGAATGAAGCTACAAGTTGTTTCCGAGTTCGAACGATTCAAAATGAAGCCTCAAATTGTTATGAATTGTTTTGATGTTTAAATGAGCCAATAATTCTCTTACATGTGTTTACAAGTTGTGTCCATGTTCAAACGAGTCAAGAATGAAGCTACATGTTGTTTCCGAGTTCAAAAGAGTCAAGAATGAAGTCTCAAATTGTTATGAATTGTTTTGATGTTTAAACGAGACAATAATGTTCCTATAAGAGTTTACAAGTTGTTTCCATGTTCAAACGAGTCAAGAATGAAGCTACAAGTTGTTTCCGAGTTCGAACGAGTCAAGAATGAAGCCTCAATTTTTTATTAATTGTTTTCATGTTTAAACGAGCAAATAATGTTTCTACAAGAATTTACAAGTTGTTTTCATGTTCAAACGAGTCAAGAATGAAGCTACAAGTTGTTTCCGAGTTTGAACGAGTCAAGAATTAAGCCTCAAATTGTTATGAATTGTTTTCATGTTGAAACGAGCCAATAATGTTCCTAAAAGAATTTACAAGTTGTTTCCATGTTTAAACGAGTCAAGAATGAAGCTACAAGTTGTTTCCGAGTTTGAACGAGTCAAGAATGAAGTCTTAAATTGTTATGAATTGTTTTGATGTTTAAACGAGCCAATAATGCTCCTACAAGTGTTTACAAGTTGTGTCCATGTTCAAACGAGTCATGATTGAAGCTTCAAGTTGTTTCCGAGTTCGAACGAGTCAAGAATGAAGCCTCAAATTGGTATGAATTTTTTTGATATTTAAACGAGCCAATAATGCTCCTACAAGTGTTTCAAGTTGTTTCCATGTTCAAACGAGTCAAGAATGAAGCTACAAATTTTTTCCGAGTTCGAACGATTCAAGAATGAAGTCTCAAATTGTTATGAATTGTTTTGATGTTTAAATGAGCCAATAATTCTCTTACATGTGTTTACAAGTTGTGTCCATGTTCAAACGACTCAAGAATGAAGCTACATGTTGTTTCCGAGTTCAATAGAGTCAAGAATGAAGCCTCAAATTGTTATGAATTATTTTGATGTTTAAACGAGCCAATAATGTTCCTATAAGAGTTTCAAGTTATTTCCATGTTCAAACGAGTCAAGAATGAAGCTACATGTTGTTTCCGAGTTCAAATGAGTCAAGAATGAAGCCTCAAATTGTTATGAATTGTTTTGATGTTTAAACGAACCAATAATGTTCCTATAAGAGTTTAAAAGTAGTTTCCATGTTCAAACGAGGCAAGAATGAAGCTACACGCTGTTTCCGAGTTCGAACGAGTCAAGAATGAAGTCTCAAATTATAACGAATTGTTTCAATTTTTAAACGAGCCAATAATGCTCCTACAAGTGTTTACAAGTTGGTTCCATGTTCAAACGAGTCAAGAATAAAGCTGCAAATTTTTTCCGAGTTCGAACGATTCAAGAATGAAGTTTCAAATTGTTATGAATTGTTTTGATGTTTAAATGAGCCAATAATTCTCTTACATGTGTTTACAAGTTGTGTCCATATTCAAACGAGTCAAAAATGAAGCTACATGTTGTTTCCGAGTTCAAAAGAGTCAAGAATGAAGTCTCAAATTGTTATGAATTGTTTTGATGTTTAAACGAGCCAGTAATGTTCCTATAAGAGTTTACAAGTTGTTTCCATGTTCAAACGAGTCAAGAATGAAGATACAAGTTGTTTCCGAGTTCGAACGAGTCAAGAATGAAGCCTCAAATTGTTATGAATTATTTTTATGTTTAAACGAGCCAATAATGTTCCTATAAGAGTTTACAAGTTATTTCCATGTTCAAACGAGTCAAGAATGAAACTACATGTTGTTTCCGAGTTCAAATGAGTCAAGAATGAAGCCTCAAATTGTTATGAATTGTTTTGATGTTTAAACGAACCAATAATGTTCCTATAAGAGTTTACAAGTTGTTTACATGTTCAAACGAGGCAAGAATGAAGCTACAAGCTGTTTCCGAGTTCGAACGAGTCAAGAATGAAGTCTCAAATTGTAACGAATTGTTTCGATTTTTAAACGAGCCAATAATGTTTCTACAATAGTTTACAAGTTGTTTCCATATTCAAATGAGTAATGAATGAAACTACAAGTTGTTTCCGAGTTTGAACGAGTCAAGAATGAAGCCTCAAATTGTTATGAATTGTTTTGATGTTTAAACGAACCAATAATGTTCCTATAAGAGTTTACAAGTTGTTTCCATGTTCAAACGAGGCAAGAATGAAGCTACAAGCTGTTTCCGAGTTCGAACGAGTCAAGAAAGAAGTCTCAAATTGTAACGAATTGTTTCGATTTTTAAACGAGCCAATAATGTTTCTACAATAGTTTACAAGTTATTTCCATATTCAAATGAGTAATTAATGAAACTACAAGTTGTTTCCGAGTTTGAACGAGTCAAGAATGAAGACTCAAATTGTTATGAATTGTTTTGATGTTAAACGAACCAATCATGTTCCTATAAGAGTTTACAAGTTGTTTCCATGATCAAACGAGGCAAGAATGAAGCTTCAAGCTGCTTCCGAGTTCGAACGAGTCAAGAATGAAGTCTCAAATTGTAACGAATTGTTTCGATTTTTAAACGAGCCAATAATGTTTCTACAATAGTTTACAAGTTGTTTCCATGTTCAAACGAGTCAAGAATTAAGCCTCAAATTGTTATGAATTGTTTTCATGTTGAAACGAGCCAATAATGTTCGTAAAAGAATTTACAAGTTGTTTCAATGTTTAAACGAGTCAAGAATGAAGCTACAAGTTGTTTCCGAGTTTGAACGAGTCAAGAATGAAGTCTTAAATTGTTATGAATTGTTTTGATGTTTAAACGAGCCAATAATGCTCCTACAAGTGTTTACAAGTTGTGTCCATGTTCAAAGGAGTCATGATTGAAGCTTCAAGTTGTTTCCGAGTTCGAACGAGTTAAGAATTAAGCCTTAAATTGTTATGAATTGTTTTCATGTTGAAACGAGCCAATAATGTTCCCACAAGAGGTAACAAATTGTTTCCATGTTCAAACGAGTACAGAATGAAGCTACAAGTTGTTTCCGAGTTCGAACGATTCAAAATGAAGCCTCAAATTGTTATGAATTGTTTTGATGTTTAAATGAGCCAATAATGCTCTTAGAAGTGTTTACAAGTTGTGTGCATGTTCAAACGAGTCAAGAATGAAGCTACAAGTTGTTTCCGAGTTCGAACGAGTCAAGAATGAAGCCTCAATTTTTTATGAATTGTTTTCATGTTTAAACGAGCCAATAATGCTCCAACAAGTGTTTACTAGTTGTTTCCATGTTCAAACGAGGCAAGAATAAAGCTACAAGCTGTTTCCGAGTTCGAACGAGTCAAGAATGAAGTCTCAAATTGTCACGAATTGTTTCGATTTTTAAACGAGCCAATAATGTTTCTACAATAGTTTACAAGTTGTTTCCATGTTCAAACGAGTCAAGAATGAAACTACAAGTTGTTTCCGAGTTCGAACGAGTCAAGAATTAAGCCTCAAATTGTTATGAATTGTTTTCATGTTGAAACGAGCCAATAATGTTCGTAAAAGAATTTACAAGTTATTTCAATGTTTAAACGAGTCAAGAATGAAGCTACAAGTTGTTTCCGAGTTTGAACGAGTCAAGAATGAAGTCTTAAATTGTTATGAATTGTTTTGATGTTTAAACGAGCCAATAATGCTCCTACAAGTGTTTACAAGTTGTGTCCATGTTCAAAGGAGTCATGATTGAAGCTTCAAGTTGTTTCCGAGTTCGAACGAGTTAAGAATTAAGCCTTAAATTGTTATGAATTGTTTTCATATTGAAACGAGCCAATAATGTTCCCACAAGAGTTAACAAATTGTTTCCATGTTCAAACGAGTAAAGAAAGAAGCTACAAGTTGTTTCCGAGTTCGAACGATTCAAAATGAAGCTTCAAATTGTTATGAATTGTTTTGATGTTTAAATGAGCCAATAATGCTCTTAGAAGTGTTTACAAGTTGTGTCCATGTTCAAACGAGTCAAGAATGAAGCTATAAGTTGTTTCCGAGTTCGAACGAGTCAAGAATGAAGCCTCATTTTTTATGAATTGTTTTCATGTTTAAACGAGCCAATAATGCTCCAACAAGTGTTTACTAGTTGTTTCCATGTTCAAACGAGGCAAGAATGAAGCTACAAGCTGTTTCCAAGTTCGAATGAGTCAAGAATGAAGTCTCAAATTGTTACGAATTGTTTTGATTTTTAAACGAGCCTATAATGTTTCTACAATAGTTTACAAGTTGTTTCCATGTTCAAACGAGTCAAGAATGATTCTACAAGTTGTTTCCGAGTTCGAACGAGTCAAGAATTAAGCCTCAAATTGTTATGAATTGTTTTCATGTTGAAACGAGCCAATAATGTTCGTAAAAGAATTTACAAGTTATTTCCATGTTCAAACGAGTCAAGAATGAAGCTACAAGTTGTTTTCGAATTCGAACGAGTCAAGAATTAAGCCTCAAATTGTTGTGAATTGTTTTCATGTTAAAACGAGCCAATAATGTTCCTAAAAGAATTTACAAGTTGTTTCCATGTTCAAACGAGTCATGATTGAAGTTTCAAGTTGTTTTCGAGTTCGAACGAGTCAAGAATGAAGCCTCAAATTGTTATGAATTTTTTTGATATTTAAACGAGCCAATAATGCTCCTACAAGTGTTTACAAGTTGTTTCCATGTTCAAACGAGTCAAGAATGAAGCTACATGTTGTTTCCGAGTTCAATAGAGTCAAGAATGAAGCCTCAAATTGTTATGAATTATTTTGATGTTTAAACGAGCCAATAATGTTCCTATAAGAGTTTACAAGTTATTTCCATGTTCAAACGAGTCAGGAATGAAGCTACATGTTGTTTCCGAGTTCAAATGAGTCAAGAATGAAGCCTCAAATTGTTATGAATTGTTTTGATGTTTAAACGAGCCAATAATGTTCCTATAAGAGTTTACAAGTTATTTCCATGTTCAAACGAGTCAAGAATGAAGCTACAAGTTGTTTCCGAGTTCGAACAAGTCAAAAATGAAGCCTCAAATTGTTATGAATTATTTTAATGTTTAAACGAGCCAATAATGTTCCTATAAGAGTTTACAAGTTATTTCCATGTTCAAACGAGTCAAGAATGAAGCTACATGTTGTTTCCGAGTTCAAATGAGTCAAGAATGAAGCCTCAAATTGTTATGAATTGTTTTGATGTTTAAACGAACCAATAATGTTCCTATAAGAGTTTACAAGTTGTTTCCATGTTCAAACGAGGCAAAAATGAAGCTACAAGCTGTTTCCGAGTTCGAACGAGTCAAGAATGAAGTCTCAAATTGTAACGAATTGTTTCGATTTTTAAACGAGCCAATAATGTTTCTACAATAGTTTACAAGTTGTTTCCATATTCAAATGAGTAATGAATGAAACTACAAGTTGTTTCCGAGTTTGAAGGAGTCAAGAATGAAGCCTCAAATTGTTATGAATTGTTTTGATGTTTAAACTAGCCAATAATGTTTTTACAAGAGTTTACAAATTATTTCCATGTTCAAACGAGTCAAGAATGAAGCTACAAGTTGTTTCCGAGTTCGAACGAGTCAAGAATTAAGCCTCAAATTGTTATGAATTGTTTTCATGTTGAAACGAGCCAATAATGTTCCGACAAGAGTTAACAAGTTGTTTCCATGTTCAAACGAGTAAAGAATGAAGCTACAAGTTGTTTCCGAGTTCGAACGATTCAAAATGAAGCCTAAAATTGTTATGAATTGTTTTGATGTTTAAATGAGCCAATAATGCTCTTAGAAGTGTTTACAAGTTGTGTCCATGTTCAAACGAGTCAAGAATGAAGCTACAAGTTGTTTCCGAGTTCAAAAGAGTCAAGAATGAAGCCTCAAATTGTTATGAATTATTTTGATGTTTAAAGGACCCAATAATGTTCCTATAAGAGTTTACAAGTTATTTCCATGTTCAAACGAGTCAAGAATGAAGCTACATGTTGTTTCCGAGTTCAAATGAGTCAAGAATGAAGCCTCAAATTGTTATTAATTGTTTTGATGTTTAAACGAACCAATAATGTTCCTATAAGAGTTTACAAGTTGTTTCCATGTTCAAACGAGGCAAGAATGAAGCTACAAGCTGTTTCCGAGTTCAAACGAGTCAAGAATGAAGTCTCAAATTGTAACGAATTGTTTCGATTTTTAAACGAGGCAATAATGTTTCTACAATAGTTTACAAGTTGTTTCCATGTTCAAACGAGTCAATAATGAAACTACAAGTTGTTTCCGAGTTCGAACGAGTCAAGAATTAAGCCTCAAATTGTTGTGAATTGTTTTCATGTTGAAACGAGCCAATAATGTTCCTAAAAGAATTTACAAGTTGTTTCCATGTTTAAACGAGTCAAGAATGAAGCTACAAGTTGTTTCCGAGTTTGAACGAGTCAAGAATGAAGTCTTAAATTGTTATGAATTGTTTTCATGTTTAAAAGAGCCAATAATGCTCTTACAAGTGTTTACAAGTTGTGTCCATGTTCAAAGGAGTCACGATTGAAGCTTCAAGTTGTTTCCGAGTTCGAACGAGTTAAGAATTAAGCCTTAAATTGTTATGAATTGTTTTCATGTTGAAACGAGCCAATAATGTTCCCACAAGAGGTAACAAATTGTTTCCATGTTCAAACGAGTACAGAATGAAGCTACAAGTTGTTTCCGAGTTCGAACGATTCAAAATGAAGCCTCAAATTGTTATGAATTGTTTTGATGTTTAAATGAGCCAATAATGCTCTTAGAAGTGTTTACAAGTTGTGTGCATGTTCAAACGAGTCAAGAATGAAGCTACAAGTTGTTTCCGAGTTCGAACGAGTCAAGAATGAAGCCTCAATTTTTTATGAATTGTTTTCATGTTTAAACGAGCCAATAATGCTCTAACAAGTGTTTACTAGTTGTTTCCATGTTCAAACGAGGCAAGAATGAAGCTACAAGCTGTTTCCGAGTTCGAACGAGTCAAGAATGAAGTCTCAAATTGTCACGAATTGTTTCGATTTTTAAACGAGCCAATAATGTTTCTAAAATAGTTTACAAGTTGTTTCCATGTTCAAACGAGTCAAGAATGAAACTACAAGTTGTTTCCGAGTTCGAACGAGTCAAGAATTAAGCCTCAAATTGTTATGAATTGTTTTGATGTTGAAACGAGCCAATAATGTTCGTAAAAGAATTTACAAGTTATTTCAATGTTTAAACGAGTCAAGAATGAAGCTACAAGTTGTTTCCGAGTTTGAACGAGTCAAGAATGAAGTCTTAAATTGTTATGAATTGTTTTGATGTTTAAACGAGCCAATAATGCTCCTACAAGTGTTTACAAGTTGTGTCCATGTTCAAAGGAGTCATGATTGAAGCTTCAAGTTGTTTCCGAGTTCGAACGAGTTAAGAATTAAGCCTTAAATTGTTATGAATTGTTTACATATTGAAACGAGCCAATAATGTTCCCACAAGAGTTAACAAATTGTTTCCATGTTCAAACGAGTAAAGAATGAAGCTACAAGTTATTTCCGAGTTCGAACGATTCAAAATGAAGCCTCAAATTGTTATGAATTGTTTTGATGTTTAAATGAGCCAATAATGCTCTTAGAAGTGTTTACAAGTTGTGTCCATGTTCAAACGAGTCAAGAATGTAGCTACAAGTTGTTTCCGAGTTCGAACGAGTCAAGAATGAAGCCTCATTTTTTATGAATTGTTTTCATGTTTAAACGAGCCAATAATGCTCCAACAAGTGTTTACTAGTTGTTTCCATGTTCAAACGAGGCAAGAATGAAGCTACATGCTGTTTCCGAGTTCGAATGAGTCAAGAATGAAGTCTCAAATTGTTACGAATTGTTTTGATTTTTAAACGAGCCTATAATGTTTCTACAATAGTTTACAAGTTGTTTCCATGTTCAAACGAGTCAAGAATGATTCTACAAGTTGTTTCCGAGTTCGAACGAGTCAAGAATTAAGCCTCAAATTGTTATGAATTGTTTTCATGTTGAAACGAGCCAATAATGTTCGTAAAAGAATTTACAAGTTATTTCCATGTTCAAACGAGTCAAGAATGAAGCTACAAGTTGTTTTCGAATTCGAACGAGTCAAGAATTAAGCCTCAAATTGTTGTGAATTGTTTTCATGTTGAAACGAGCCAATAATGTTCCTAAAAGAATTTACAAGTTGTTTCCATGTTCAAACGAGTCATGATTGAAGTTTCAAGTTGTGTCCGAGTTCGAACGAGTCAAGAATGAAGCCTCAAATTGTTATGAATTTTTTTGATATTTAAACGAGCCAATAATGCTCCTACAAGTGTTTACAAGTTGTTTCCATGTTCAAACGAGTCAAGAATGAAGCTACATGTTGTTTCCGAGTTCAATAGAGTCAAGAATGAAGCCTCAAATTGTTATGAATTATTTTGATGTTTAAACAAGCCAATAATGTTCCTATAAGAGTTTACAAGTTATTTCCATGTTCAAACGAGTCAAGAATGAAGCTACATGTTGTTTCCGAGTTCAAATGAGTCAAGAATGAAGCCTCAAATTGTTATGAATTGTTTTGATGTTTAAACGAGCCAATAATGTTCCTATAACAGTTTACAAGTTATTTCCATGTTCAAACGAGTCAAGAATGAAGCTACAAGTTGTTTCCGAGTTCGAACGAGTCAAAAATGAAGCCTCAAATTGTTATGAATTATTTTAATGTTTAAACGAGCCAATAATGTTCCTATAAGAGTTTACAAGTTATTTCCATGTTCAAACGAGTCAAGAATGAAGCTACATGTTCTTTCCGAGTTCAATTGAGTCAAGAATGAAGCCTCAAATTGTTATGAATTGTTTTGATGTTTAAACGAACCAATAATGTTCCTATAAGAGTTTACAAGTTGTTTCCATGTTCAAACGAGGCAAAAATGAAGCTACAAGCTGTTTCCGAGTTCGAACGAGTCAAGAATGAAGTCTCAAATTGTAACGAATTGTTTCGATTTTTAAACGAGCCAATAATGTTTCTACAATAGTTTACAAGTTGTTTCCATATTCAAATGAGTAATGAATGAAACTACAAGTTGTTTCCGAGTTTGAAGGAGTCAAGAATGAAGCCTCAAATTGTTATGAATTGTTTTGATGTTTAAACTAGCCAATAATGTTTTTACAAGAGTTTACAAATTGTTTCCATGTTCAAACGAGTCAAGAATGAAGCTACAAGTTGTTTCCGAGTTCGAACGAGTCAAGAATTAAGCCTCAAATTGTTATGAATTGTTTTCATGTTGAAACGAGCCAATAATGTTCCGACAAGAGTTAACAAGTTGTTTCCATGTTCAAACGAGTAAAGAATGAAGCTACAAGTTGTTTCCGAGTTCAAACGATTCAAAATGAAGCCTAAAATTGTTATGAATTGTTTTGGTGTTTAAATGAACCAATAATGCTCTTAGAAGTGTTTACAAGTTGTGTCCATGTTCAAACGAGTCAAGAATGAAGCTACAAGTTGTTTCCGAGTTCAAAAGAGTCAAGAATGAAGCCTCAAATTGTTATGAATTATTTTGATGTTTAAAGGACCCAATAATGTTCCTATAAGTGTTTACAAGTTATTTCCATGTTCAAACGAGCCAAGAATGAAGCTACATGTTGTTTCCGAGTTCAAATGAGTCAAGAATGAAGCCTCAAATTGTTATTAATTGTTTTGATGTTTAAACGAACCAATAACGTTCCTATAAGAGTTTACAAGTTGTTTCCATGTTCAAACGAGGCAAGAATGAAGCTACAAGCTGTTTCCGAGTTCGAACGAGTCAAGAATGAAGTCTCAAATTGTAACGAATTGTTTCGATTTTTAAACGAGGCAATAATGTTTCTACAATAGTTTACAAGTTGTTTCCATGTTCAAACGAGTCAAGAATGAAACTACAAGTTGTTTCCGAGTTCGAACGAGTCAAGAATTAAGCCTCAAATTGTTGTGAATTGTTTTCATGTTGAAACGAGCCAATAATGTTCCTAAAAGAATTTACAAGTTGTTTCCATGTTTAAACGAGTCAAGAATGAAGCTACAAGTTGTTTCCGAGTATGAACGAGTCAAGAATGAAGTCTTAAATTGTTATGAATTGTTTTGATGTTTAAATGAGCCAATAATGCTCCTACAAGTGTTTACAAGTTGTGTCCATGTTCAAACGAGTCATGATTGAAGCTTCAAATTGTTTCGAAGTTCGAACGAGTCAAGAATGAAGCCTCAAATTGTTATGATTTTTTTTGATATTTAAACGAGCCAATAATGCTCCTACAAGTGTTTACAAGTTGTTTCCATGTTCAAACGAGTCAAGAATGAAGCTACAAATTTTTTCCGAGTTTGAACGATTCAAGAATGAAGTCTCAAATTGTTATGAATTGTTTTGATGTTTAAATGAGCCAATAATTCTCTTACATGTGTTTACAAGTTGTTTCCATGTTCAAACGAGGCAAGAATGAAGCTACAAGCTGTTTCCGAGTTCGAACGAGTCAAGAATGAAGTCTCAAATTGTAACGAATTGTTTCGATTTTTAAACGAGGCAATAATGTTTCTACAATAGTTTACAAGTTGTTTCCATGTTCAAACGAGTCAAGAATGAAGCTACAAGTTGTTTCCGAGTTCGAACGAGTCAAGAATTAAGCCTCAAATTGTTATGAATTGTTTTCATGTTGAAACGAGCCAATAATGTTCCTATAAGAGTTTACAAGTTATTTCCATGTTCAAACGAGTCAAGAATGAAGCTACAATTTGTTTCCGAGTTCGAACGAGTCAAGAATTAAGTCTCAAATTGTTGTGAATTGTTTTCATGTTGAAACGAGCCAATAATGTTCCTAAAAGAATTTACAAGTTGTTTCCATGTTTAAACGAGTCAAGAATGAAGCTACAAGTTGTTTCCGAGTTTGAACGAGTCAAGAATGAAGTCTTAAATTGTTATGAATTGTTTTGATGTTTAAACGAGCCAATAATGCTCCTACAAGTGTTTACAAGTTGTGTCCATGTTCAAACGAGTCATGATTGAAGCTTCAAGTTGTTTCGAAGTTCGAACGAGTCAAGAATGAAGCCTCAAATTGTTATGATTTTTTTTGATATTTAAACGAGCCAATAATGCTCCTACAAGTGTTTACAAGTTGTTTCCATGTTCAAACGAGTCAAGAATGAAGCTACAAATTTTTTCCGAGTTCGAACGATTCAAGAACGAAGTCTCAAATTGATATGAATTGTTTTGATGGTTAAATGAGTCAATAATTCTCTTACATGTGTTTATAAGTTGTGTCCATGTTCAAACGAGTCAAGAATGAAGCTACATGTTGTTTTCGAGTTCAAAAGAGTCAAGAATGAAGTCTCAAATTGTTATGAATTGTTTTGATGTTTAAACGAGCCAATAATGTTCCTATAAGAGTTTACAAGTTGTTTCCATGTTCAAACGAGTCAAGAATGAAGCTACAAGTTGTTTCCGAGTTCGAACGAGTCAAAAATGAAGCCTCAAATTGTTATGAATTATTTTAATATTTAAATGAGCCAATAATGTTCCTATAAGAGTTTACAAGTTATTTCCATGTTCGAACGAGTCAAGAATGAAGCTACATGTTGTTTCCGAGTTCAAATGAGTCAAGAATGAAGCCTCAAATTGTTATGAATTGTTTTGATGTTTAAACGAACCAATAATGTTCCTATAAGAGTTTACAAGTTGTTTCCATGTTCAAACGTGGCAAGAATGAAGCTTCAAGCTGTTTCCGAGTTCGAACGAGTCAAGAATGAAGCCTCAATTTTTTATGAATTGTTTTCATGTTTAAACGAGCCAATAATGCACCAACAAGTGTTTACTAGTTGTTTCCATGTTCAAACGAGGCAAGAATGAAGCTACAAGCTGTTTCCGAGTTCGAACGAGTTAAGAATGAAGCCTCAATTTTTTATGAATTGTTTTCATGTTTAAACGAGCCAATAATGTTTCTACAATAGTTTACAAGTTGTTTCCATATTCAAATGAGTAATGAATGAAACTACAAGTTGTTTCCGAGTTTGAACGAGTCAAGAATGAAGCCTCAAATTGTTATGAATTGTTTTGATGTTTAAACGAACCAATAATGTTCCTATAAGAGTTTACAAGTTGTTTCCATGTTCAAACGAGGCAAGAATGAAGCTACAAGCTGTTTCCGAGTTCAAACGAGTCAAGAATGAAGTCTCAAATTGTAACGAATTGTTTCGATTTTTAAACGAGCTAATAATGTTTCTACAATAGTTTACAAGTTGTTTCCATATTCAAATGAGTAATGAATGAAACTACAAGTTGTTTCCGAGTTTGATCGAGTCAAGAATGAAGCCTCAAATTGTTATGAATTGTTTTGATGTTTAAACTAGCCAATAATGTTTTTACAAGAGTTTACAAATTGTTTCCATGTTCAAACGACTCAAGAATGAAGCTACAAGTTGTTTCCGAGTTCGAACGAGTCAAGAATTAAGCCTTAAATTGTTATGAATTGTTTTCATGTTGAAACGAGCCAATAAAGTTCCCACAAGAGTTAACAAGTTGTTTCCATGTTCAAACGAGTAAAGAATGAAGCTACAAGTTGTTTCCGAGTTTGAACGAGTCAAGAATGAAGTCTTAAATTGTTATGAATTGTTTTGATGTTTAAACGAGCCAATAATGTTCCCACAAGAGTTAACAAGTTGTTTCCATGTTCAAACGAGTCAAGAATGAAGCTACAAGTTATTTCCGAGTTCGAACGAGTCAAAATGAAGCCTCAAATTGTTATGAATTGTTGTCATGTTGAAACGAGCCAATAATGTTCCCACAAGAGTTAAGAAATTGTTTCCATGTTCAAACGAGTAAAGAATGAAGCTACATGTTGTTTCCTAGTTCGAACGATTCAAAATGAAGCCTCAAATTGTTATGAATTGTTTTGATGTTTAAATGAGCCAATAATGCTCTTAGAAGTGTTTACAAGTTGTGTCAATGTTCAAACGAGTCAAGAATGAAGCTACATGTTGTTTTCGAGTTCAAAAGAGTCAAGAATGAAGTCTCAAATTGTTATGAATTGTTTTGATGTTTAAACGAGCCAATAATGTTCCTATAAGAGTTTGCAAGTTGTTTCCATGTTCTAACGAGGCAAGAATGAAGCTACAAGCTGTTTCCGAGTTCGAACGAGTCAAGAACGAAGTCTCAAATTGTAACGAATTGTTTCGATTTTTAAACGAGCTAATAATGTTTCTATAATAGTTTACAAGTTGTTTCCATATTCAAATGAGTAATGAATGAAACTACAAGTTGTTTCCGAGTTTGAACGAGTCAAGAATGAAGCCTCAAATTGTTATGAATTGTTTTGATGTTTAAACTAGCCAATAATGTTTTTACAAGAGTTTACAAATTGTTTCCATGTTCAAACGAGTCAAGAATGAAGCTACAAGTTGTTTCCGAGTTCGAACGAGTCAAGAATTAAGCCTCAAATTGTTATGAATTGTTTTCATGTTGAAACGAGCCAATAATGTTCCCACAAGAGTTAACAAGTTGTTTCCATGTTCAAACGAGTAAAGAATGAAGCTACAAGTTGTTTCCGAGTTTGAACGAGTCAAGAATGAAGTCTTAAATTGTTATGAATTGTTTTGATGTTTAACGAGCCAATAATGTTCCCACAAGAGTTAACAAGTTGTTTCCATGTTCAAACGAGTCAAGAATGAAGCTACAAGTTGTTTCCGAGTTCGAACGAGTCAAAATGAAGCCTCAAATTGTTATGAATTGTTTTCATGTTGAAACGAGCCAATAATGTTCCCACAAGAGTTAACAAATTGTTTCCATGTTCAAACGAGTAAAGAATGAAGCTACATGTTGTTTCCTAGTTCGAACGATTCAAAATGAAGCCTCAAATTGTTATGAATTGTTTTGATGTTTAAATGAGCCAATAATGCTCTTAGAAGTGCTTACAAGTTGTGTCCATGTTCAAACGAGTCAAGAATGAAGCTACATGTTGTTTTCGAGTTCAAAAGAGTCAAGAATGAAGTCTCAAATTGTTATGAATTGTTTTGATGTTTAAACGAGCCAATAATGTTCCTATAAGAGTTTACAAGTTGTTTCCATGTTCAAACGAGTCAAGAATGAAGCTACAAGTTATTTCCGAGTTCGAACGAGTCAAGAATTAAGCCTTAAATTGTTATGAATTGTTTTCATGTTGAAACGAGCCAATAATGTTCCCACAAGAGTTAACAAGTTGTTTCCATGTTCAAACGAGTAAAGAATGAAGCTAGAAGTTGTTTCCGAGTTTGAACGAGTCAAGAATGAAGTCTTAAATTGTTATGAATTGTTTTGATGTTTAACGAGCCAATAATGTTCCCACAAGAGTTAACAAGTTATTTCCATGTTCAAACGAGTCAAGAATGAAGCTACAAGTTGTTTCCAAGTTCGAACGAGTCAAAATGAAGCCTCAAATTGCTATGAATTGTTTTCATGTTGAAACGAGCCAATAATGTTCCCACAAGAGTTAACAAATTGTTTCCATGTTCAAACGAGTAAAGAATGAAGCTACATGTTGTTTCCTAGTTCGAACGATTCAAAATGAAGACTCAAATTGTTATGAATTGTTTTGATGTTTAAATGAGCGAATAATGCTCTTAGAAGTGCTTACAAGTTGTGTCCATGTTTAAACGAGTCAAGAATGAAGCTACATGTTGTTTTCGAGTTCAAAAGAGTCAAGAATGAAGTCTCAAATTGTTATGAATTGTTTTGATGTTTAAACGAGCCAATAGTGTTCCTATAAGAGTTTACAAGTTGTTTCCATGTTCAAACGAGTCAGGAATGAAGCTACAAGTTGTTTCCGAGTTCGAACGAGTCAAAAATGAAGCCTCAAATTGTTATGAATTATTTTAATGTTTAAACGAGCCAATAATGTTCCTATAAGAGTTTACAAGTTATTTCCATGTTCAAACGAGTCAAGAATGAAGCTACATGTTGTTTCTGAGTTCAAATGAGTCAAGAATGAAGCCTCAAATTGTTATGAATTGTTTTGATGTTTAAACGAACCAATAATGTTCCTATAAGAGTTTACAAGTTGTTTCCATGTTCAAACGAGGCAAGAATGAAGCTTCAAGCTGTTTCCGAGTTCGAACGAGTCAAGAATGAAGTCTCAAATTGTAACGAATTGTTTCGATTTTTAAACGAGCCAATAATGTTTCTACAATAGTTTACAAGTTGTTTCCATATTCAAATGAGTAATGAATGAAACTACAAGTTGTTTCCGAGTTTGAACGAGTCAAGAATGAAGCCTCAAATTGTTATGAATTGTTTTGATGTTTAAACTAGCCAATAATGTTTTTACAAGAGTTTACAAATTGTTTCCATGTTCAAACGAGTCAAGAATTAAGCTACAAGTTGTTTCCAAGTTCGAACGTGTCAAGAATTAAGCCTTAAATTGTTATGAATTGTTTTCATGTTGAAACGAGCCAATAATGTTCCCACAAGAGTTAACAAGTTGTTTCCATGTTCAAACGAGTAAAGAATGAACCTACAAGTTGTTTCCGAGTTCGAACGAGTCAAGAATGAAGCGTCAAATTGTTAAGAATTATTTTGATGTTTAAACGAGCCAATAATGTTCCTATAAGAGTTTACAAGTTATTTCCATGTTCAAACGAGTCAAGAATGAAACTACATGTTGTTTCCGAGTTCAAATGAGTCAAGAATGAAGCCTCAAATTGTTATGAATTGTTTTGATGTTTAAACGAACCAATACTGTTCCTATAAGAGTTTACAAGTTGTTTCCATGTTCAAACGAGGCAAGAATGAAGCTACAAGCTGTTTCCGAGTTCGAACGAGTCAAGAATGAAGTCTCAAATTGTAACGTATTGTTTCGATTTTTAAACGAGCCAATAATGTTTCTACAATAGTTTACAAGTTGTTTCCATGTTCAAACGAGTAAAGAATGAACCTACAAGTTGTTTCCGAGTTCGAACGAGTCAAGAATGAAGCGTCAAATTGTTAAGAATTATTTTGATGTTTAAACGAGCCAATAATGTTCCTATAAGAGTTTACAAGTTATTTCCATGTTCAAACGAGTCAAGAATGAAACTACATGTTGTTTCCGAGTTCCAATGAGTCAAGAATGAAGCCTCAAATTGTTATGAATTGTTTTGATGTTTAAACGAACCAATACTGTTCCTATAAGAGTTTACAAGTTGTTTCCATGTTCAAACGAGGCAAGAATGAAGCTACAAGCTGTTTCCGAGTTCGAACGAGTCAAGAATGAAGTCTCAAATTGTAACGTATTGTTTCGATTTTTAAACGAGCCAATAATGTTTCTACAATAGTTTACAAGTTGTTTCCATGTTCAAACGAGTCAAGAATGAAGCTACAAGTTATTTCCGAGTTCGAACGAGTCAAGAATTAAGCCTCAAATTGTTATGAATTGTTTTCATGTTGAAACGAGCCAATAATGTTCCTAAAAGAATTTACAAGTTGTTTCCAGGTTCAAACGAGTCAAGAATGAAGCTACAAGTTGTTTCCGAGTTCGAACGAGTCAAGAATGAAGCCTCAAATTGTTATGAATTATTTTGATGTTTAAACGAGCCAATAATGTTCCTATAAGAGTTTACAAGTTATTTCCATGTTCAAACGAGTCAAGAATGAAGCTACATGTTGTTTCCGAGTTCGAACGAGTCAAGAATGAAGCCTCAAATTGTTATGAATTGTTTTGATGTTTAAATGAACCAATAATGTTCCTATAAGAGTTTACAAGTTGTTTCCATGTTCAAACGAGGCAAGAATGAAGCTACAAGCTGTTTCCGAGTTCGAACGAGTCAAGAATGAAGTCTCAAATTGTAACGAATTGTTTCAATTTTTAAACGAGCCAATAATGTTTCTACAATAGTTTACAAGTTGTTTCCATATTCAAACGAGTAATGAATGAAACTACAAGTTGTTTCCGAGTTTGAACGAGTCAAGAATGAAGCCTCAAATTGTTATGAATTGTTTTGATGTTTAAACTAGCCAATAATGTTTTTACAAGAGTTTACAAATTGTTTCCATGTTCAAACGAGTCAAGAATTAAGCTATAAGTTGTTTCCAAGTTCGAACGTGTCAAGAATTAAGCCTTAAATTGTTATGAATTGTTTTCATGTTGAAACGAGCCAATAATGTTCCCACAAGAGTTAACAAGTTGTTGCCATGTTCAAACGAGTAAAGAATGAGGCTACAAGTTGTTTCCGAGTTCGAACGATTCAAAATGAACCCTCAAATTGTTATGAATTGTTTTGATGTTTAAATGAGCCAATAATGCTCTTAGAAGTGTTTACAAGTTGTGTCCATGTTCAAACGAGTCAAGAATGAAGCTACAAGTTGTTTCCGAGTTCGAACAAGTCAAGAATGAAGCCTCAATTTTTTATGAATTGTTTTCATGTTTAAACGAGCCAATAATGCTCCAACAAGTGTTTACTAGTTGTTTCCATGTTCAAACGGGGCAAGAATGAAGCTACAAGCTGTTTCCGAGTTCGAACGAGTCAAGAATGAAGTCTCAAATTGTAACGTATTGTTTCGATTTTTAAACGAGCCAATAATGTTTCTACAATAGTTTACAAGTTGTTTCCATGTTCAAACGAGTCAAGAATGAAGCTACAAGTTATTTCCGAGTTCGAACGAGTCAAGAATTAAGCCTCAAATTGTTATGAATTGTTTTCATGTTGAAACGAGCTAATAATGTTCCTAAAAGAATTTACAAGTTGTTTCCATGTTTAAACGAGTCAAGTATGAAGCTAAAAGTTGTTTCCGAGTTTGAACGAGTCAAGAATGAAGTCTTAAATTGTAATGAATTGTTTTGATGTTTAAACGAGCCAATAATGCTCCTACAAGTGTTTACAAGTTGTGTCCATGTTCAAACGAGTCATGATTGAAGCTTCAAGTTGTTTCCGAGTTCGAACGAGTCAAGAATGAAGCCTCAAATTGTTATGAAAACGAGCCAATAATGCTCCTACAAGTGTTTACAAGTGGTTTCCATGTTCAAACGAGTCAAGAATGAAGCTACAAATTTTTTCCGAGTTCGAACGATTCAAGAATGAAGTCTCAAATTGTTATGAATTGTTTTGATGTTTAAATGAGCCAATAATTCTCTTACATGTGTTTACAAGTTGTGTCCATGTTCAAACGAGTCAAGAATGAAGCTACATGTTGTTTCCGAGTTCAAAAGAGTCAAGAATGAAGTCTCAAATTGCTATGAATTGTTTTGATGTTTAAACGAGCCAATAATAGGAATAAGAGTTTACAAGTTGTTTCCATGTTCAAACGAGTCAAGAATGAAGCTACAAGTTGTTTCCGAGTTCGAACGAGTCAAGAATGAAGTCTCAAATTGTTATGAATTATTTTGATGTTTAAACGAGACAATAATGTTCCTATAAGAGTTTACAAGTTATTTCCATGTTCAAACGAGTCAAGAATGAAGCTACATGTTGTTTCCGAGTTCAAATGAGTCAAGAATGAAGCCTCAAATTGTTATGAATTGTTTTGATGTTTAAATGAACCAATAATGTTCCTATAAGAGTTTACAAGTTGTTTCCATGTTCAAACGAGGCAAGAATGAAGCTACAAGCTGTTTCCGAGTTCGAACGAGTCAAGAATGAAGTCTCAAATTGTAACGAATTGTTTCGATTTTTAAACGAGCCAATAATGTTTCTACAATAGTTTACAAGTTGTTTCCATATTCAAACGAGTAATGAATGAAAGTACAAGTTGTTTCCGAGTTTGAACGAGTCAAGAATGAAGCCTCAAATTGTTATGAATTATTTTCATGTTTAAACTAGCCAATAATGTTTTTACAAGAGTTTAAAAATTGTTTCCATGTTCAAACGAGTCAAGAATGAAGCTACAAGTTGTTTCCGAGTTCGAACGTGTCAAGAATTAAGCCTTAAATTGTTATGAATTGTTTTCATGTTGAAACGAGCCAATAATGTTCCCACAAGAGTTAACAAGTTGTTGCCATGTTCAAACGAGTAAAGAATGAGGCTACAAGTTGTTTCCGAGTTCGAACGATTCAAAATGAACCCTCAAATTGTTATGAATTGTTTTGATGTTTAAATGAGCCAATAATGCTCTTAGAAGTGTTTACAAGTTGTGTCCATGTTCAAACGAGTCAAGAATGAAGCTACAAGTTGTTTCCGAGTTCGAACAAGTCAAGAATGAAGCCTCAATTTTTTATGAATTGTTTTCATGTTTAAACGAGCCAATAATGCTCCAACAAGTGTTTACTAGTTGTTTCCATGTTCAAACGGGGCAAGAATGAAGCTACAAGCTGTTTCCGAGTTCGAACGAGTCAAGAATGAAGTCTCAAATTGTAACGTATTGTTTCGATTTTTAAACGAGCCAATAATGTTTCTACAATAGTTTACAAGTTGTTTCCATGTTCAAACGAGTCAAGAATGAAGCTACAAGTTATTTCCGAGTTCGAACGAGTCAAGAATTAAGCCTCAAATTGTTATGAATTGTTTTCATGTTGAAACGAGCTAATAATGTTCCTAAAAGAATTTACAAGTTGTTTCCATGTTTAAACGAGTCAAGTATGAAGCTAAAAGTTGTTTCCGAGTTTGAACGAGTCAAGAATGAAGTCTTAAATTGTAATGAATTGTTTTGATGTTTAAACGAGCCAATAATGCTCCTACAAGTGTTTACAAGTTGTGTCCATGTTCAAACGAGTCATGATTGAAGCTTCAAGTTGTTTCCGAGTTCGAACGAGTCAAGAATGAAGCCTCAAATTGTTATGAAAACGAGCCAATAATGCTCCTACAAGTGTTTACAAGTGGTTTCCATGTTCAAACGAGTCAAGAATGAAGCTACAAATTTTTTCCGAGTTCGAACGATTCAAGAATGAAGTCTCAAATTGTTATGAATTGTTTTGATGTTTAAATGAGCCAATAATTCTCTTACATGTGTTTACAAGTTGTGTCCATGTTCAAACGAGTCAAGAATGAAGCTACATGTTGTTTCCGAGTTCAAAAGAGTCAAGAATGAAGTCTCAAATTGCTATGAATTGTTTTGATGTTTAAACGAGCCAATAATAGGAATAAGAGTTTACAAGTTGTTTCCATGTTCAAACGAGTCAAGAATGAAGCTACAAGTTGTTTCCGAGTTCGAACGAGTCAAGAATGAAGTCTCAAATTGTTATGAATTATTTTGATGTTTAAACGAGACAATAATGTTCCTATAAGAGTTTACAAGTTATTTCCATGTTCAAACGAGTCAAGAATGAAGCTACATGTTGTTTCCGAGTTCAAATGAGTCAAGAATGAAGCCTCAAATTGTTATGAATTGTTTTGATGTTTAAATGAACCAATAATGTTCCTATAAGAGTTTACAAGTTGTTTCCATGTTCAAACGAGGCAAGAATGAAGCTACAAGCTGTTTCCGAGTTCGAACGAGTCAAGAATGAAGTCTCAAATTGTAACGAATTGTTTCGATTTTTAAACGAGCCAATAATGTTTCTACAATAGTTTACAAGTTGTTTCCATATTCAAACGAGTAATGAATGAAAGTACAAGTTGTTTCCGAGTTTGAACGAGTCAAGAATGAAGCCTCAAATTGTTATGAATTATTTTCATGTTTAAACTAGCCAATAATGTTTTTACAAGAGTTTAAAAATTGTTTCCATGTTCAAACGAGTCAAGAATGAAGCTACAAGTTGTTTCCGAGTTCGAACGTGTCAAGAATTAAGCCTTAAATTGTTATGAATTGTTTTCATGTTGAAACGAGCCAATAATGTTCCCACAAGAGTTAACAAGTTGTTGCCATGTTCAAACGAGTAAAGAATGAGGCTACAAGTTGTTTCCGAGTTCGAACGATTCAAAATGAAGCCTCAAATTGTTATGAATTGTTTTGATGTTTAAATGAGCCAATAATGCTCTTAGAAGTGTTTACAAGTTGTGTCCGTGTTCAAACGAGTCAAGAATGAAGCTACAAGTTGTTTCTGAGTTCGAACGAGTCAAGAATGAAGCCTCAATTTTTTATGAATTGTTTTCATGTTTAAACGAGCCAATAATGCTCCAACAAGTGTTTACTAGTTGTTTCCATGTTCAAACGGGGCAAGAATGAAGCTACAAGCTGTTTCCGAGTTCGAACGAGTCAAGAATGAAGTCTCAAATTGTAACGTATTGTTTCGATTTTTAAACGAGCCAATAATGTTTCTACAATAGTTTACAAGTTGTTTCCATGTTCAAACGAGTCAAGAATGAAGCTACAAGTTATTTCCGAGTTCGAACGAGTCAAGAATTAAGCCTCAAATTGTTATGAATTGTTTTCATGTTGAAACGAGCTAATAATGTTCCTAAAAGAATTTACAAGTTGTTTCCATGTTTAAACGAGTCAAGTATGAAGCTAAAAGTTGTTTCCGAGTTTGAACGAGTCAAGAATGAAGTCTTAAATTGTAATGAATTGTTTTGATGTTTAAACGAGCCAATAATGCTCCTACAAGTGTTTACAAGTTGTGTCCATGTTCAAACGAGTCATGATTGAAGCTTCAAGTTGTTTCCGAGTTCGAACGAGTCAAGAATGAAGCCTCAAATTGTTATGAAAACGAGCCAATAATGCTCCTACAAGTGTTTACAAGTGGTTTCCACGTTCAAACGAGTCAAGAATGAAGCTACAAATTTTTTCCGAGTTCGAACGATTCAAGAATGAAGTCTCAAATTGTTATGAATTGTTTTGATGTTTAAATGAGCCAATAATTCTCTTACATGTGTTTACAAGTTGTGTCCATGTTCAAACGAGTCAAGAATGAAGCTACATGTTGTTTCCGAGTTCAAAAGAGTCAAGAATGAAGTCTCAAATTGCTATGAATTGTTTTGATGTTTAAACGAGCCAATAATAGGAATAAGAGTTTACAAGTTGTTTCCATGTTCAAACGAGTCAAGAATGAAGCTACAAGTTGTTTCCGAGTTCGAACGAGTCAAGAATGAAGTCTCAAATTGTTATGAATTATTTTGATGTTTAAACGAGCCAATAATGTTCCTATAAGAGTTTACAAGTTATTTCCATGTTCAAACGAGTCAAGAATGAAGCTACATGTTGTTTCCGAGTTCAAATGAGTCAAGAATGAAGCCTCAAATTGTTATGAATTGTTTTGATGTTTAAATGAACCAATAATGTTCCTATAAGAGTTTACAAGTTGTTTCCATGTTCAAACGAGGCAAGAATGAAGCTACAAGCTGTTTCCGAGTTCGAACGAGTCAAGAATGAAGTCTCAAATTGTAACGAATTGTTTCGATTTTTAAACGAGCCAATAATGTTTCTACAATAGTTTACAAGTTGTTTCCATATTCAAACGAGTAATGAATGAAACTACAAGTTGTTTCCGAGTTTGAACGAGTCAAGAATGAAGCCTCAAATTGTTATGAATTGTTTTCATGTTTAAACTAGCCAATAATGTTTTTACAAGAGTTTAAAAATTGTTTCCATGTTCAAACGAGTCAAGAATGAAGCTACAAGTTGTTTCCGAGTTCGAACGTGTCAAGAATTAAGCCTTAAATTGTTATGAATTGTTTTCATGTTGAAACGAGCCAATAATGTTCCCACAAGAGTTAACAAGTTGTTGCCATGTTCAAACGAGTAAAGAATGAGGCTACAAGTTGTTTCCGAGTTCGAACGATTCAAAATGAAGCCAAAAATTGTTATGAATTGTTTTGATGTTTAAATGAGCCAATAATGCTCTTAGAAGTGTTTACAATTTGTGTCCGTGTTCAAACGAGTCAAGAATGAAGCTACAAGTTGTTTCCGAGTTCGAACGAGTCAAGAATGAAGCCTCAATTTTTTATGAATTGTTTTCATGTTTAAACGAGCCAATAATGCTCCAACAAGTGTTTACTAGTTGTTTCCATGTTCAAACGGGGCAAGAATGAAGCTACAAGCTGTTTCCGAGTTCGAACGAGTCAAGAATGAAGTCTCAAATTGTAACGTATTGTTTCGATTTTTAAACGAGCCAATAATGTTTCTACAATAGTTTACAAGTTGTTTCCATGTTCAAACGAGTCAAGAATGAAGCTACAAGTTATTTCCGAGTTCGAACGAGTCAAGAATTAAGCCTCAAATTGTTATGAATTGTTTTCATGTTGAAACGAGCTAATAATGTTCCTAAAAGAATTTACAAGTTGTTTCCATGTTTAAACGAGTCAAGTATGAAGCTAAAAGTTGTTTCCGAGTTTGAACGAGTCAAGAATGAAGTCTTAAATTGTAATGAATTGTTTTGATGTTTAAACGAGCCAATAATGCTCCTACAAGTGTTTACAAGTTGTGTCCATGTTCAAACGAGTCATGATTGAAGCTTCAAGTTGTTTCCGAGTTCGAACGAGTCAAGAATGAAGCCTCAAATTGTTATGAATTTTTTTGATATTTAAACGAGCCAATAATGCTCCTACAAGTGTTTACAAGTGGTTTCCATGTTCAAACGAGTCAATAATGAAGCTACAAATTTTTTCCGAGTTCGAACGATTCAAGAATGAAGTCTCAAATTGTTATGAATTGTTTTGATGTTTAAATGAGCCAATAATTCTCTTACATGTGTTTACAAGTTGTGTCCATGTTCAAACGAGTCAAGAATGAAGCTACATGTTGTTTCCGAGTTCAAAAGAGTCAAGAATGAAGTCTCAAATTGCTATGAATTGTTTTGATGTTTAAACGAGCCAATAATAGGAATAAGAGGTTACAAGTTGTTTCCATGTTCAAACGAGTCAAGAATGAAGCTACAAGTTGTTTCCGAGTTCGAACGAATCAAGAATGAAGCCTCAAATTGTTATGAATTATTTTGATGTTTAAACGAGCCAATAATGTTCCTATAAGAGTTTACAAGTTATTTCCATGTTCAAACGAGTCAAGAATGAAGCTACATGTTGTTTCCGAGTTCAAATGAGTCAAGAATGAAGCCTCAAATTGTTATGAATTATTTTGATGTTTAAATGAACCAATAATGTTCCTATAAGAGTTTACAAGTTGTTTCCATGTTCAAACGAGGCAAGAATGAAGCTACAAGCTGTTTCCGAGTTCGAACGAGTCAAGAATGAAGTCTCAAATTGTAACGAATTGTTTCAATTTTTAAACGAGCCAATAATGTTTCTACAATAGTCTACAAGTTATTTCCATATTCAAACGAGTAATGAATGAAACTACAAGTTGTTTCCGAGTTTGAACGAGTCAAGAATGAAGCCTCAAATTGTTATGAATTGTTTTGATGTTTAAACTAGCCAATAATGTTTTTACAAGAGTTTACAAATTGTTTCCATGTTCAAACGAGTCAAGAATGAAGCTACAAGTTGTTTCCGAGTTCGAACGAGTCAAGAATTAAGCCTTAAATTGTTATGAATTGTTTTCATGTTGAAACGAGCCAATAATGTTCCCACAAGAGTTAACAAGTTGTTGCCATGTTCAAACGAGTAAAGAATGAGGCTACAAGTTGTTTCCGAGTTCGAACGATTCAAAATGAAGCCTCAAATTGTTATGAATTGTTTTGATGTTTAAATGAGCCAATAATGCTCTTAGAAGAGTTTACAAGTTGTGTCCCTGTTCAAACGAGTCAAGAATGAAGCTACAAGTTGTTTCTGAGTTCGAACGAGTCAAGAATGAAGCCTCAATTTTTTATGAATTGTTTTCATGTTTAAACGAGCCAATAATGCTCCAACAAGTGTTTACTAGTTGTTTCCATGTTCAAACGGGGCAAGAATGAAGCTACAAGCTGTTTCCGAGTTCGAACGAGTCAAGAATGAAGTCTCAAATTGTAACGTATTGTTTCGATTTTTAAACGAGCCAATAATGTTTCTACAATAGTTTACAAGTTGTTTCCATGTTCAAACGAGTCAAGAATGAAGCTACAAGTTATTTCCGAGTTCGAACGAGTCAAGAATTAAGCCTCAAATTGTTATGAATTGTTTTCATGTTGAAACGAGCTAATAATGTTCCTAAAAGAATTTACAAGTTGTTTCCATGTTTAAACGAGTCAAGTATGAAGCTAAAAGTTGTTTTCGAGTTTGAACGAGTCAAGAATGAAGTCTTAAATTGTAATGAATTGTTTTGATGTTTAAACGAGCCAATAATGCTCCTACAAGTGTTTACAAGTTGTGTCCATGTTCAAACGAGTCATGATTGAAGCTTCAAGTTGTTTCCGAGTTCGAACGAGTCAAGAATGAAGCCTCAAATTGTTATGAAAACGAGCCAATAATGCTCCTACAAGTGTTTACAAGTGGTTTCCATGTTCAAACGAGTCAAGAATGAAGCTACAAATTTTTTCCGAGTTCGAACGATTCAAGAATGAAGTCTCAAATTGTTATGAATTGTTTTGATGTTTAAATGAGCCAATAATTCTCTTACATGTGTTTACAAGTTGTGTCCATGTTCAAACGAGTCAAGAATGAAGCTACATGTTGTTTCCGAGTTCAAAAGAGTCAAGAATGAAGTCTCAAATTGCTATGAATTGTTTTGATGTTTAAACGAGCCAATAATAGGAATAAGAGTTTACAAGTTGTTTCCATGTTCAAACGAGTCAAGAATGAAGCTACAAGTTGTTTCCGAGTTCGAACGAGTCAAGAATGAAGTCTCAAATTGTTATGAATTATTTTGATGTTTAAACGAGCCAATAATGTTCCTATAAGAGTTTACAAGTTATTTCCATGTTCAAACGAGTCAAGAATGAAGCTACATGTTGTTTCCGAGTTCAAATGAGTCAAGAATGAAGCCTCAAATTGTTATGAATTGTTTTGATGTTTAAATGAACCAATAATGTTCCTATAAGAGTTTACAAGTTGTTTCCATGTTCAAACGAGGCAAGAATGAAGCTACAAGCTGTTTCCGAGTTCGAACGAGTCAAGAATGAAGTCTCAAATTGTAACGAATTGTTTCGATTTTTAAACGAGCCAATAATGTTTCTACAATAGTTTACAAGTTGTTTCCATATTCAAACGAGTAATGAATGAAACTACAAGTTGTTTCCGAGTTTGAACGAGTCAAGAATGAAGCCTCAAATTGTTATGAATTGTTTTCATGTTTAAACTAGCCAATAATGTTTTTACAAGAGTTTAAAAATTGTTTCCATGTTTAAACGAGTCAAGAATGAAGCTACAAGTTGTTTCCGAGTTCGAACGAGTCAAGAATGAAGTCTTAAATTGTAATGAATTGTTTTGATGTTTAAACGAGCCAATAATGCTCCTACAAGTGTTTACAAGTTGTGTCCATGTTCAAACGAGTCATGATTGAAGCTTCAAGTTGTTTCCGAGTTCGAACGAGTCAAGAATGAAGCCTCAAATTGTTATGAATTTTTTTGATATTTAAACGAGCCAATAATGCTCCTACAAGTGTTTACAAGTGGTTTCCATGTTCAAACGAGTCAAGAATGAAGCTACAAATTTTTTCCGAGTTCGAACGATTCAAGAATGAAGTCTCAAATTGTTATGAATTGTTTTGATGTTTAAATGAGCCAATAATTCTCTTACATGTGTTTACAAGTTGTGTCCATGTTCAAACGAGTCAAGAATGAAGCTACATGTTGTTTCCGAGTTCAAAAGAGTCAAGAATGAAGTCTCAAATTGCTATGAATTGTTTTGATGTTTAAACGAGCCAATAATAGGAATAAGAATTTACAAGTTGTTTCCATGTTCAAACGAGTCAAGAATGAAGCTACAAGTTGTTTCCGAGTTCGAACGAATCAAGAATGAAGCCTCAAATTGTTATGAATTATTTTGATGTTTAAACGAGCCAATAATGTTCCTATAAGAGTTTACAAGTTATTTCCATGTTCAAACGAGTCAAGAATGAAGCTACATGTTGTTTCCGAGTTCAAATGAGTCAAGAATGAAGCCTCAAATTGTTATGAATTGTTTTGATGTTTAAATGAACCAATAATGTTCCTATAAGAGTTTACAAGTTGTTTCCATGTTCAAACGAGTCAAGAATGAAGCTACAAGCTGTTTCCGAGTTCGAACGAGTCAAGAATGAAGTCTCAAATTGTAACGAATTGTTTCAATTTTTAAACGAGCCAATAATGTTTCTACAATAGTCTACAAGTTATTTCCATATTCAAACGAGTAATGAATGAAACTACAAGTTGTTTCCGAGTTTGAACGAGTCAAGAATGAAGCCTCAAATTGTTATGAATTGTTTTGATGTTTAAACTAGCCAATAATGTTTTTACAAGAGTTTACAAATTGTTTCCATGTTCAAACGAGTCAAGAATGAAGCTACAAGTTGTTTCCGAGTTCGAACGAGTCAAGAATTAAGCCTTAAATTGTTATGAATTGTTTTCATGTTGAAACGAGCCAATAATGTTCCCACAAGAGTTAACAAGTTGTTGC
Source organism: Oenanthe sinensis (assembly GCA_028671895.1). Taxonomy (NCBI): domain Eukaryota; kingdom Viridiplantae; phylum Streptophyta; class Magnoliopsida; order Apiales; family Apiaceae; genus Oenanthe; species Oenanthe sinensis. Next base: position 5,976,855 of record JAPMAC010000231.1, read on the forward strand.
CATGTTCAAACGAGTAAAGAATGAGGCTACAAGTTGTTTCCGAGTTCGAACGATTCAAAATGAAGCCTCAAATTGTTATGAATTGTTTTGATGTTTAAATGAGCCAATAATGCTCTTAGAAGTGTTTACAAGTTGTGTCCATGTTCAAACGAGTCAAGAATGAAGCTACAAGTTGTTTCCGAGTTCGAACGAGTCAAGAATGAAGCCTCAATTTTTTATGAATTGTTTTCATGTTTAAACGAGCCAATAATGCTCCAACAAGTGTTTACTAGTTGTTTCCATGTTCAAACGGGGCAAGAATGAAGCTACAAGCTGTTTCCGAGTTCGAACGAGTCAAGAATGAAGCCTCAAATTGTTATGAATTATTTTGATGTTTAAACGAGCCAATAATGTTCCTATAAGAGTTTACAAGTTATTTCCATGTTCAAACGAGTCAAGAATGAAGCTACATGTTGTTTCCGAGTTCAAATGAGTCAAGAATGAAGCCTCAAATTGTTATGAATTGTTTTGATGTTTAAACGAACCAATACTGTTCCTATAAGAGTTTACAAGTTGTTTCCATGTTCAAACGAGGCAAGAATGAAGCTACAAGCTGTTTCCGAGTTCGAACGAGTCAAGAATGAAGTCTCAAATTGTAACGAATTGTTTCGATTTTTAAACGAGCCAATAATGTTTCTACAATAGTTTACAAGTTGTTTCCATGTTCAAACGAGTCAAGAATGAAGCTACAAGTTGTTTCCGAGTTCGAACGAGTCAAGAATTAAGCCTCAAATTGTTATGAATTGTTTTCATGTTGAAACGAGCCAATAATGTTCCTAAAAGAATTTACAAGTTGTTTCCATGTTTAAACAAGTCAAGAATGAAGCTACAAGTTGTTTCCGAGTTCGAACGAGTCAAAAATTAAGCCTTTAATTGTTATGAATTGTTTTCATGTTGAAACGAGCCAATAATGTTCCCACATGAGTTAACAAGTTGTTTCCATGTTCAAACGAGTAAAGAATGAAGCTACAAGTTGTTTCCGAGTTCGAACGATTCAAACTGAAGCCTCAAATTGTTATGAATTGTTTTGATGTTTAAATGAGCCAATAATGCTCTTAGAAGTGTTTACAAGTTGTGTCCATGTTCAAACGAGTCAAGAATGAAGCTACAAGTTGTTTCCGAGTTCGAACGAGTCAAGAATGAAAGCCTCAATTTTTTATGAATTGTTTTCATGTTTAAACAAGCCAATAATGCTCCAACAAGTGTTTACTAGTTGTTTCCATGTTCAAACGAGGCAAGAATGAAGCTACAAGCTGTTTCCGAGTTCGAACGAGTCAATAATGAAGTCTCAAATTGTTACGAATTGTTTCGATTTTTAAACGAGTCAATAATGTTTCTACAAGAATTTACAAGTCGATTCCATGTTCAAACGAGTCAAGAATGAAGCTACAAGTTGTTTCCGAGTTCGAACGAGTCAAGAATTAAGCCTCAAATTGTTATGAATTGTTTTCATGTTGAAACGAGCCAATAATATTCCCACAAGAGTTAACAAGTTGTTTCCATGTTCAAACGAGTAAAGAATGAAGCTACAAGTTGTTTCCGAGTTCGAACGATTCAAAATGAAGCCTAAAATTGTTATGAATTGTTTTGATGTTTAAATGAGCCAATAATGCTCTTAGAAGTGTTTACAATTTGTGTCCATGTTCAAACGAGTCATGATTGAAGCTTCAAGTTGTTTCCGAGTTCGAACGAGTCAAGAATGAAGCCTCAAATTGTTATGAATTATTTTGATGTTTAAACGAGGCAATAATGTTTCTACAATAGTTTACAAGTTGTTTCCATATTCAAACGAGTAATGAATGAAGCTACAAGTTGTTTCCGAGTTCGAACGAGTCAAGAATGAAGCCTCAAATTGTTATGAATTTTTTTGATATTTAAACGAGCCAATAATGCTCCTACAAGTGTTTACAAGTTGTTTCCATGTTCAAACGAGGCAAGAATGAAGCTACAAGCTGTTTCCGAGTTCGAACGAGTCAAGAATGAAGTCTCAAATTGTAACGAATTGTTTCGATTTTTAAACGAGCCAATAATGTTTCTACAATAGTTTACAAGTTGTTTCCATGTTCAAACGAGTCAAGAATGAAGCTACAAGTTGTTTCCGAGTTTGAACGAGTCAAGAATGAAGTCTTAAATTGTAATGAATTGTTTTGATGTTTAAACGAGCCAATAATGCTCCTACAAGTATTTACAAGTTGTGTCCATGTTCAAACGAGTCATGATTGAAGCTTCAACTTGTTTCCGAGTTCGAACGAGTCAAGAATGAAGCCTCAAATTGTTATGAATTTTTTTATATTTAAACGAGCCAATAATGCTCCTACAAGTGTTTACAAGTTGTTTCCATGTTCAAACGAGTCAAGAATGAAGCTACAAGTTGTTTCCGAGTTCGAACGAGTCAAGAATTAAGCCTCAAATTGTTATGAATTGTTTTCATGTTGAAACGAGCCAATAATGTTCCTATAAGAGTTTACAAGTTATTTCCATGTTCAAACGAGTCAAGAATGAAGCTACATGTTGTTTCCGAGTTCAAATGAGTCAAGAATGAAGCCTCAAATTGTTATGAATTGTTTTGATGTTTAAATGAACCAATAATGTTCCTATAAGAGTTTACAAGTTGTTTCCACGTTCAAACGAGGCAAGAATGAAGCTACAAGCTGTTTCCGAGTTCGAACGAGTCAAGAATGAAGTCTCAAATTGTAACGAATTGTTTCGATTTTTAAACGAGCCAATAATGTTTCTACAATAGTTTACAAGTTGTTTCCATATTCAAACGAGTAATGAATGAAACTACAAGTTGTTTCCGAGTTTGAACGACTCAAGAATGAAGCCTCAAATTGTTATGAATTGTTTTGATGTTTAAACTAGCCAATAATGGTTTTACAAGAGTTTACAAATTGTTTCCATGTTCAAACGAGTCAAGAATGAAGCTACAAGTTGTTTCCGAGTTCGAACGAGTCAAGAATTAAGCCTTAAATTGTTATGAATTGTTTTCATGTTGAAACGAGCCAATAATGTTCCCACAAGAGTTACCAAGTTGTTGCCATGTTCAAACGAGTAGAGAATGAAGCTACAAGTTGTTTCCGAGTTCGAACGATTCAAAATGAAGCCTCAAATTGTTATGAATTGTTTTGATGTTTAAATGAGCCAATAATGCTCTTAGAAGTGTTTACAAGTTGTGTCCATGTTCAAACGAGACAAGAATGAAGCTACAAGTTGTTTCCGAGTTCGAACGAGTCAAAAATGAAGCCTCAATTTTTTATGAATTGTTTTCATGTTTAAACGAGCCAATAACGCTCCAACATGTGTTTACTAGTTGTTTCCATGTTCAAACGAGGCAAGAATGAAGCTACAAGCTGTTTCCGAGTTCGAACGAGTCAAGAATGAAGTCTCAAATTGTTAAAAATTGTTTCGATTTTTAAACGAGCCAATAATGTTTCTACAAGAATTTACAAGTTGTTTCCATGTTCAAACGAGTCAAGAATGAAGCTACAAGTTGTTTCCGAGTTCGGATGAGTCAAGAATTAAGCCTCAAATTGTTGTGAATTGTTTTCATGTTGAAACGAGCCAATAATGTTCCTAAAAGAATTTAAAAGTTGTTTCCATATTTAAACGAGTCAAGAATGAAGCTACAAGCTGTTTCCGAGTTCGAACGAGTCAAGAATGAAGTCTCAAATTGTAACGAATTGTTTCGATTTTTAAACGAGCCGATAATGTTTCTACAATAGTTTACAAGTTGTTTCCATGTTCAAACGAGTCAAGAATGAAGCTACAAGTTGTTTCCGAGTTTGAACGAGTCAAGAATGAAGTCTTAAATTGTAATGAATTGTTTTGATGTTTAAACGAGCCAATAATGCTCCTACAAGTGTTTACAAGTTGTGTCCATGTTCAAACGAGTCATGATTGAAGCTTCAACTTGTTTCCGAGTTCGAACGAGTCAAGAATGAAGCCTCAAATTGTTATGAATTTTTTTGATATTTAAACGAGCCAATAATGCTCCTACAAGTGTTTACAAGTGGTTTCCATGTTCAAACGAGTCAAGAATGAAGCTACAAATTTTTTCCGAGTTCGAACGATTCAAGAATGAAGTCTCAAATTATTATGAATTGTTTTGATGTTTAAATGAGCCAATAATTCTCTTACATGTGTTTACAAGTTGTGTCCATGTTCAAACGAGTCAAGAATGAAGCTACATGTTGTTTCCGAGTTCAAAAGAGTCAAGAATGAAGTCTCAAATTGTTATGAATTGTTTTGATGTTTAAACGAGCCAATAATAGGAATAAGAGTTTACAAGTTGTTTCCATGTTCAAACGAGTCAAGAATGAAGCTACAAGTTGTTTCCGAGTTCGAACGAGTCAAGAATTAAGCCTCAAATTGTTATGAATTGTTTTCATGTTGAAACGAGCCAATAATGTTCCTATAAGAGTTTACAAGTTATTTCCATGTTCAAACGAGTCAAGAATGAAGCTACATGTTGTTTCCGAGTTCAAATGAGTCAAGAATGAAGCCTCAAATTGTTATGAATTGTTTTGATGTTTAAATGAACCAATAATGTTCCTATAAGAGTTTACAAGTTGTTTCCACGTTCAAACGAGGCAAGAATGAAGCTACAAGCTGTTTCCGAGTTCGAACGAGTCAAGAATGAAGTCTCAAATTGTAACGAATTGTTTCGATTTTTAAACGAGCCAATAATGTTTCTACAATAGTTTACAAGTTGTTTCCATATTCAAACGAGTAATGAATGAAACTACAAGTTGTTTCCGAGTTTGAACGAGTCAAGAATGAAGCCTCAAATTGTTATGAATTGTTTTGATGTTTAAACTAGCCAATAATGGTTTTACAAGAGTTTACAAATTGTTTCCATGTTCAAACGAGTCAAGAATGAAGCTACAAGTTGTTTCCGAGTTCGAACGAGTCAAGAATTAAGCCTTAAATTGTTATGAATTGTTTTCATGTTGAAACGAGCCAATAATGTTCCCACAAGAGTTACCAAGTTGTTGCCATGTTCAAACGAGTAGAGAATGAAGCTACAAGTTGTTTCCGAGTTCGAACGATTCAAAATGAAGCCTCAAATTGTTATGAATTGTTTTGATGTTTAAATGAGCCAATAATGCTCTTAGAAGTGTTTACAAGTTGTGTCCATGTTCAAACGAGACAAGAATGAAGCTACAAGTTGTTTCCGAGTTCGAACGAGTCAAAAATGAAGCCTCAATTTTTTATGAATTGTTTTCATGTTTAAACGAGCCAATAACGCTCCAACATGTGTTTACTAGTTGTTTCCATGTTCAAACGAGGCAAGAATGAAGCTACAAGCTGTTTCCGAGTTCGAACGAGTCAAGAATGAAGTCTCAAATTGTTAAAAATTGTTTCGATTTTTAAACGAGCCAATAATGTTTCTACAAGAATTTACAAGTTGTTTCCATGTTCAAACGAGTCAAGAATGAAGCTACAAGTTGTTTCCGAGTTCGGATGAGTCAAGAATTAAGCCTCAAATTGTTGTGAATTGTTTTCATGTTGAAACGAGCCAATAATGTTCCTAAAAGAATTTAAAAGTTGTTTCCATATTTAAACGAGTCAAGAATGAAGCTACAAGCTGTTTCCGAGTTCGAACGAGTCAAGAATGAAGTCTCAAATTGTAACGAATTGTTTCGATTTTTAAACGAGCCAATAATGTTTCTACAATAGTTTACAAGTTGTTTCCATGTTCAAACGAGTCAAGAATGAAGCTACAAGTTGTTTCCGAGTTTGAACGAGTCAAGAATGAAGTCTTAAATTGTAATGAATTGTTTTGATGTTTAAACGAGCCAATAATGCTCCTACAAGTGTTTACAAGTTGTGTCCATGTTCAAACGAGTCATGATTGAAGCTTCAACTTGTTTCCGAGTTCGAACGAGTCAAGAATGAAGCCTCAAATTGTTATGAATTTTTTTGATATATAAACGAGCCAATAATGCTCCTACAAGTGTTTACAAGTGGTTTCCATGTTCAAACGAGTCAAGAATGAAGCTACAAATTTTTTCCGAGTTCGAACGATTCAAGAATGAAGTCTCAAATTGTTATGAATTGTTTTGATGTTTAAATGAGCCAATAATTCTCTTACATGTGTTTACAAGTTGTGTCCATGTTCAAACGAGTCAAGAATGAAGCTACATGTTGTTTCCGAGTTCAAAAGAGTCAAGAATGAAGTCTCAAATTGTTATGAATTGTTTTGATGTTTAAACGAGCCAATAATAGGAATAAGAGTTTACAAGTTGTTTCCATGTTCAAACGAGTCAAGAATGAAGCTACAAGTTGTTTCCGAGTTCGAACGAGTCAAGAATTAAGCCTCAAATTGTTATGAATTGTTTTCATGTTGAAACGAGCCAATAATGTTCCTATAAGAGTTTACAAGTTATTTCCATGTTCAAACGAGTCAAGAATGAAGCTACATGTTGTTTCCGAGTTCAAATGAGTCAAGAATGAAGCCTCAAATTGTTATGAATTGTTTTGATGTTTAAATGAACCAATAATGTTCCTATAAGAGTTTACAAGTTGTTTCCACGTTCAAACGAGGCAAGAATGAAGCTACAAGCTGTTTCCGAGTTCGAACGAGTCAAGAATGAAGTCTCAAATTGTAACGAATTGTTTCGATTTTTAAACGAGCCAATAATGTTTCTACAATAGTTTACAAGTTGTTTCCATATTCAAACGAGTAATGAATGAAACTACAAGTTGTTTCCGAGTTTGAACGAGTCAAGAATGAAGCCTCAAATTGTTATGAATTGTTTTGATGTTTAAACTAGCCAATAATGGTTTTACAAGAGTTTACAAATTGTTTCCATGTTCAAACGAGTCAAGAATGAAGCTACAAGTTGTTTCCGAGTTCGAACGAGTCAAGAATTAAGCCTTAAATTGTTATGAATTGTTTTCATGTTGAAACGAGCCAATAATGTTCCCACAAGAGTTACCAAGTTGTTGCCATGTTCAAACGAGTAGAGAATGAAGCTACAAGTTCTTTCCGAGTTCGAATGATTCAAAATGAAGCCTCAAATTGTTATGAATTGTTTTGATGTTTAAATGAGCCAATAATGCTCTTAGAAGTGTTTACAAGTTGTGTCCATGTTCAAACGAGACAAGAATGAAGCTACAAGTTGTTTCCGAGTTCGAACGAGTCAAAAATGAAGCCTCAATTTTTTATGAATTGTTTTCATGTTTAAACGAGCCAATAACGCTCCAACAAGTGTTTACTAGTTGTTTCCATGTTCAAACGAGGCAAGAATGAAGCTACAAGCTGTTTCCGAGTTCGAACGAGTCAAGAATGAAGTCTCAAATTGTTAAAAATTGTTTCGATTTTTAAACGAGCCAATACTGTTTCTACAAGAATTTACAAGTTGTTTCCAAGTTCAAACGAGTCAAGAATGAAGCTACAAGTTGTTTCCGAGTTCGGATGAGTCAAGAATTAAGCCTCAAATTATTGTGAATTGTTTTCATGTTGAAACGAGCCAATAATGTTCCTAAAAGAATTTAAAAGTTGTTTCCATATTTAAACGAGTCAAGAATGAAGCTACAAGTTGTTTCCGAGTTTGAACGAGTCAAGAATGAAGTCTTAAATTGTTATGAATTGTTTTGATGTTTAAACGAGCCAATAATGCTCCTACAAGTGTTTACAAGTTGTGTTCATGTTCAAAAGAGTCATGATTGAAGCTTCAAGTTGTTTCCGAGTTCGAACGAGTCAAGAATGAAGCCTCAAATTGTTATGAATTTTTTTGATATTTAAACGAGCCAATAATGCTCCTACAAGTATTTACAAGTTGTTTCCATGTTCAAACGAGTCAAGAATGAAGCTACAAATTTTTTCCGAGTTCGAACGATTCAAGAATGAAGTCTCAAATTTTTATGAATTGTTTTGATGTTTAAATGAGCCAATAATTCTCTTACATGTGTTTACAAGTTGTGTCCATGTTCAAACGAGTCAAGAATGAAGCTACATGTTGTTTCCGAGTTCAAAAGAGTCAAGAATGAAGTCTCAAATTGTTATGAATTGTTTTGATGTTTAAACGAGCCAATAATGTTCCTATAAGACTTTACAAGTTGTTTCCATGTTCAAACGAGTCAAGAATGAAGCTACAAGTTGTTTCCAAGTTCGAACGAGTCAAGAATTAAGCCTCAAATTGTTATGAATTGTTTTCATGTTGAAACGAGCCAATAATGTTCCTAAAAGAATTTACAAGTTGTTTCCATGTTTAAACGAGTCAAGAATGAAGCTACATGTTGTTTCCGAGTTCGAACGAGTCAAAAATTAAGCCTTTAATTGTTATGAATTGTTTTCACGTTGAAACGAGCCAATAATGTTCCCACATGAGTTAACAAGTTGTTTCCATGTTCAAACGAGTAAAGAATGAAGCTACAAGTTGTTTCCGAGTTCGAACGATTCAAACTGAAGCTTCAAATTGTTATGAATTGTTTTGATGTTTAAATGAGCCAATAATGCTCTTAGAAGTGTTTACAAGTTGTGTCCATGTTCAAACGAGTCAAGAATGAAGCTACAAGTTGTTTCCGAGTTCGAACGAGTGAAGAATGAAAGCCTCAATTTTTTATGAATTGTTTTCATGTTTAAACGAGCCAATAATGCTCCAACAACTGTTTACTAGTTGTTGCCATGTTCAAACGAGGCAAGAATGAAGCTACAAGCTGTTTCCGAGTTCGAACGAGTCAAGAATGAAGTCTCAAATTGTTACGAATTGTTTCGATTTTTAAACAAGCCAATAATGTTTCTACAAGAATTTACAAGTCATTTCCATGTTCAAACGAGTCAAGAATGAAGCTACAAGTTGTTTCCGAGTTCGAACGAGTCAAGAATTAAGCCTCAAATTGTTATGAATTGTTTTCATGTTGAAACGAGCCAATAATGTTCCCACAAGAGTTAACAAGTTGTTTCCATGTTCAAACGAGTAAAGAATGAAGCTACAAGTTGTTTCCGAGTTCGAACGATTCAAAATGAAGCCTAAAATTGTTATGAATTGGTTTGATGTTTAAATGAGCCAATAATGCTCTTAGAAGTGTTTACAAGTTGTGTCCATGTTCAAACGAGTCAAGAATGAAGCTACAAGTTGTTTCCGAGTTCGAACGAGTCAAGAATGAAGCCTCAAATTGTTATAAATTTTTTTGATATTTAAACGAGCCAATAATGCTCCTACAAGTGTTTACAAGTTGTTTCCATGTTCAAACGAGGCCAGAATGAAGCTACAAGCTGTTTCCGAGTTCGAACGAGTCAAGAATGAAGTCTCAAATTGTAACGAATTGTTTCGATTTTTAAACGAGCCAATAATGTTTCTACAATAGTTTACAAGTTGTTTCCATGTTCAAACGGGTCAAGAATGAAGCAACAAGTTGTTTCCGAGTTTGAACGAGTCAAGAATAAAGTCTTAAATTGTAATGAATTGTTTTGATGTTTAAACGAGCCAATAATGCTCCTACAAGTGTTTACAAGTTGTGTCCATGTTCAAACGAGTCATGATTGAAGCTACATGTTGTTTCCGAGTTCAAATGAGTCAAGAATGAAGCCTCAAATTGTTATGAATTGTTTTGATGTTTAAATGAACCAATAATGTTCCTATAAGAGTTTACAAGTTGTTTCCACGTTCAAACGAGGCAAGAATGAAGCTACAAGCTGTTTCCGAGTTCGAACGAGTCAAGAATGAAGTCTCAAATTGTAACGAATTGTTTCGATTTTTAAACGAGCCAATAATGTTTCTACAATAGTTTACAAGTTGTTTCCATATTCAAACGAGTAATGAATGAAACTACAAGTTGTTTCCGAGTTTGAACGAGTCAAGAATGAAGCCTCAAATTGTTATGAATTGTTTTGATGTTTAAACTAGCCAATAATGGTTTTACAAGAGTTTACAAATTGTTTCCATGTTCAAACGAGTCAAGAATGAAGCTACAAGTTGTTTCCGAGTTCGAACGAGTCAAGAATTAAGCCTTAAATTGTTATGAATTGTTTTCATGTTGAAACGAGCCAATAATGTTCCCACAAGAGTTACCAAGTTGTTGCCATGTTCAAACGAGTAGAGAATGAAGCTACAAGTTCTTTCCGAGTTCGAACGATTCAAAATGAAGCCTCAAATTGTTATGAATTGTTTTGATGTTTAAATGAGCCAATAATGCTCTTAGAAGTGTTTACAAGTTGTGTCCATGTTCAAACGAGACAAGAATGAAGCTACAAGTTGTTTCCGAGTTCGAACGAGTCAAAAATGAAGCCTCAATTTTTTATGAATTGTTTTCATGTTTAAACGAGCCAATAACGCTCCAACAAGTGTTTACTAGTTGTTTCCATGTTCAAACGAGGCAAGAATGAAGCTACAAGCTGTTTCCGAGTTCGAACGAGTCAAGAATGAAGTCTCAAATTGTAACGAATTGTTTCGATTTTTAAACGAGCCAATAATGTTTCTACAATAGTTTACAAGTTGTTTCCATATTCAAACGAGTAATGAATGAAACTACAAGTTGTTTCCGAGTTTGAACGAGTCAAGAATGAAGCCTCAAATTGTTATGAATTGTTTTGATGTTTAAACTAGCCAATAATGGTTTTACAAGAGTTTACAAATTGTTTCCATGTTCAAACGAGTCAAGAATGAAGCTACAAGTTGTTTCCGAGTTCGAACGAGTCAAGAATTAAGCCTTAAATTGTTATGAATTGTTTTCATGTTGAAACGAGCCAATAATGTTCCCACAAGAGTTACCAAGTTGTTGCCATGTTCAAACGAGTAGAGAATGAAGCTACAAGTTCTTTCCGAGTTCGAACGATTCAAAATGAAGCCTCAAATTGTTATGAATTGTTTTGATGTTTAAATGAGCCAATAATGCTCTTAGAAGTGTTTACAAGTTGTGTCCATGTTCAAACGAGACAAGAATGAAGCTACAAGTTGTTTCCGAGTTCGAACGAGTCAAAAATGAAGCCTCAATTTTTTATGAATTGTTTTCATGTTTAAACGAGCCAATAACGCTCCAACAAGTGTTTACTAGTTGTTTCCATGTTCAAACGAGGCAAGAATGAAGCTACAAGCTGTTTCCGAGTTCGAACGAGTCAAGAATGAAGTCTCAAATTGTTAAAAATTGTTTCGATTTTTAAACGAGCCAATACTGTTTCTACAAGAATTTACAAGTTGTTTCCAAGTTCAAACGAGTCAAGAATGAAGCTACAAGTTGTTTCCGAGTTCGGATGAGTCAAGAATTAAGCCTCAAATTATTGTGAATTGTTTTCATGTTGAAACGAGCCAATAATGTTCCTAAAAGAATTTAAAAGTTGTTTCCATATTTAAACGAGTCAAGAATGAAGCTACAAGTTGTTTCCGAGTTTGAACGAGTCAAGAATGAAGTCTTAAATTGTTATGAATTGTTTTGATGTTTAAACGAGCCAATAATGCTCCTACAAGTGTTTACAAGTTGTGTTCATGTTCAAAAGAGTCATGATTGAAGCTTCAAGTTGTTTCCGAGTTCGAACGAGTCAAGAATGAAGCCTCAAATTGTTATGAATTTTTTTGATATTTAAACGAGCCAATAATGCTCCTACAAGTATTTACAAGTTGTTTCCATGTTCAAACGAGTCAAGAATGAAGCTACAAATTTTTTCCGAGTTCGAACGATTCAAGAATGAAGTCTCAAATTTTTATGAATTGTTTTGATGTTTAAATGAGCCAATAATTCTCTTACATGTGTTTACAAGTTGTGTCCATGTTCAAACGAGTCAAGAATGAAGCTACATGTTGTTTCCGAGTTCAAAAGAGTCAAGAATGAAGTCTCAAATTGTTATGAATTGTTTTGATGTTTAAACGAGCCAATAATGTTCCTATAAGACTTTACAAGTTGTTTCCATGTTCAAACGAGTCAAGAATGAAGCTACAAGTTGTTTCCAAGTTCGAACGAGTCAAGAATTAAGCCTCAAATTGTTATGAATTGTTTTCATGTTGAAACGAGCCAATAATGTTCCTAAAAGAATTTACAAGTTGTTTCCATGTTTAAACGAGTCAAGAATGAAGCTACATGTTGTTTCCGAGTTCGAACGAGTCAAAAATTAAGCCTTTAATTGTTATGAATTGTTTTCACGTTGAAACGAGCCAATAATGTTCCCACATGAGTTAACAAGTTGTTTCCATGTTCAAACGAGTAAAGAATGAAGCTACAAGTTGTTTCCGAGTTCGAACGATTCAAACTGAAGCTTCAAATTGTTATGAATTGTTTTGATGTTTAAATGAGCCAATAATGCTCTTAGAAGTGTTTACAAGTTGTGTCCATGTTCAAACGAGTCAAGAATGAAGCTACAAGTTGTTTCCGAGTTCGAACGAGTGAAGAATGAAAGCCTCAATTTTTTATGAATTGTTTTCATGTTTAAACGAGCCAATAATGCTCCAACAACTGTTTACTAGTTGTTGCCATGTTCAAACGAGGCAAGAATGAAGCTACAAGCTGTTTCCGAGTTCGAACGAGTCAAGAATGAAGTCTCAAATTGTTACGAATTGTTTCGATTTTTAAACAAGCCAATAATGTTTCTACAAGAATTTACAAGTCATTTCCATGTTCAAACGAGTCAAGAATGAAGCTACAAGTTGTTTCCGAGTTCGAACGAGTCAAGAATTAAGCCTCAAATTGTTATGAATTGTTTTCATGTTGAAACGAGCCAATAATGTTCCCACAAGAGTTAACAAGTTGTTTCCATGTTCAAACGAGTAAAGAATGAAGCTACAAGTTGTTTCCGAGTTCGAACGATTCAAAATGAAGCCTAAAATTGTTATGAATTGGTTTGATGTTTAAATGAGCCAATAATGCTCTTAGAAGTGTTTACAAGTTGTGTCCATGTTCAAACGAGTCAAGAATGAAGCTACAAGTTGTTTCCGAGTTCGAACGAGTCAAGAATGAAGCCTCAAATTGTTATAAATTTTTTTGATATTTAAACGAGCCAATAATGCTCCTACAAGTGTTTACAAGTTGTTTCCATGTTCAAACGAGGCCAGAATGAAGCTACAAGCTGTTTCCGAGTTCGAACGAGTCAAGAATGAAGTCTCAAATTGTAACGAATTGTTTCGATTTTTAAACGAGCCAATAATGTTTCTACAATAGTTTACAAGTTGTTTCCATGTTCAAACGGGTCAAGAATGAAGCAACAAGTTGTTTCCGAGTTTGAACGAGTCAAGAATAAAGTCTTAAATTGTAATGAATTGTTTTGATGTTTAAACGAGCCAATAATGCTCCTACAAGTGTTTACAAGTTGTGTCCATGTTCAAACGAGTCATGATTGAAGCTTCAAGTTGTTTCCGAGTTCGAACGAGTCAAGAATGAAGCCTCAAATTGTTATGAATTTTTTTGATATTTAAACGAGCCAATAATGCTCCTACAAGTGTTTACAAGTGGTTTCCATGTTCAAACGAGTCAAGAATGAAGCTACAAATTTTTTCCGAGTTCGAACGATTCAAGAATGAAGTCTCAAATTGTTATGAATTGTTTTGATGTTTAAATGAGCCAATAATTCTCTTACATGTGTTTACAAGTTGTGTCCATGTTCAAACGAGTCAAGAATGAAGCTACATGTTGTTTCCGAGTTCAAAAGAGTCAAGAATGAAGTTTCAAATTGTTATGAATTGTTTTGATGTTTAAACGAGCCAATAATAGGAATAAGAGTTTACAAGTTGTTTCCATGTTCAAACGAGTCAAGAATGAAGCTACAAGTTGTTTCCGAGTTCGAACGAGTCAAGAATTAAGCCTCAAATTGCTATGAATGGTTTTCATGTTGAAACGAGCCAATAATGTTCCTATAAGAGTTTACAAGTTATTTCCATATTCAAACGAGTCAAGAATGAAGCTACATGTTGTTTCCGAGTTCAAATGAGTCAAGAATGAAGCCTCAAATTGTTATGAATTGTTTTGATATTTAAACGAACCAATAATGTTCCTATAAGAGTTTACAAGTTGTTTCCATGTTCAAACGAGGCAAGAATGAAGCTACAAGCTGTTTCCGAGTTCGAACGAGTCAAGAATGAAGTCTCAAATTGTAACGAATTGTTTCGATTTTTAAACGAGCCAATAATGTTTCTACAATAGTTTACAAGTTGTTTCCATATTCAAACGAGTAATGAATGAAACTACAAGTTGTTTCCGAGTTTGAACGAGTCAAGAATGAAGCCTCAAATTGTTATGAATTGTTTCGATTTTTAAACGAGCCAATAATACTCCTACAAGTGTTTACAAGTTGTGTCCATGTTCAAACGAGTCATGAATGAAGCTTCAAGTTGTTTCCGAGTTCGAACGAGTCAAGAATGATGCCTCAAATTGTTATGATTTTGTTACATATTTAAACGAGCCAATAATGCTCCTACAAGTGTTTACAAGTTGTTTCCATGTTCAAACGAGTCAAGAATGAAGCTACAAATTTTTTCCGAGTTCGAACGATTCAAGAATGAAGTCTCAAATTGTTATGAATTGTTTTGATGTTTAAATGAGCCAATAATTCTCTAACATGTGTTTACAAGTTGTGTCCATGTTCAAACGAGTCAAGAATGAAGCTACATGTTGTTTCCGAGTTCAAAAGAGTCAAGAATGAAGTCTCAAATTGTTATGAATTGTTTTGATGTTTAAACAAGCCAATAATAGGAATAAGAGTTTACAAGTTGTTTCCATGTTCAAACGAGTCAAGAATGAAGCTACAAGTTGTTTCCGAGTTCGAACGAGTCAAGAATTAAGCCTCAAATTGTTATGAATTGTTTTCATGTTGAAACGAGCCAATAATGTTCCTATAAGAGTTTACAAGTTATTTCCATGTTCAAACAAGTCAAGAATGAAGCTACATGTTGTTTCCGAGTTCAAATGAGTCAAGAATGAAGCCTCAAATTGTTATGAATTGTTTTGATGTTTAAATGAACCAATAATGTTCCTATAAGAGTTTACAAGTTGTTTCCATGTTCAAACGAGGCAAGAATGAAGCTACAAGCTGTTTCCGAGTTCGAACGAGTCAAGAATGAAGTCTCAAATTGTAACGAATTGTTTCGATTTTTAAACGAGCCAATAATGTTTCTACAATAGTTTACAAGTTGTTTCCATATTCAAACGAGTAATGAATGAAACTACAAGTTGTTTCCGAGTTTGAACGAGTCAAGAATGAAGCCTCAAATTGTTGTGAATTGTTTTGATGTTTAAACTAGCCAATAATGTTTTTACAAGAGTTTACAAATTGTTTCCATGTTCAAACGAGTCAAGAATGAAGCTACAAGTTGTTTCCGAGTTCGAACGAGTCAAGAATTAAGCCTTAAATTGTTATGAATTGTTTTCATGTTGAAACGAGCCAATAATGTTCCCACAAGAGTTACCAAGTTGTTGCCATGTTCAAACGAGTAGAGAATGAAGCTACAAGTTGTTTCCGAGTTCGAACGATTCAAAATGAAGCCTCAAATTGTTATGAATTGTTTTGATGTTTAAATGAGCCAATAATGCTCTTAGAAGTGTTTACAAGTTGTGTCCATGTTCAAACGAGTCAAGAATGAAGCTACAAGTTGTTTCCGAGTTCGAACGATTCAAAAATGAAGCCTCAATTTTTTATGAATTGTTTTCATGTTTAAACGAGCCAATAACGCTCCAACAAGTGTTTACTAGTTGTTTCCATGTTCAAACGAGGCAAGAATGAAGCTACAAGCTGTTTCCGAGTTCGAACGAGTCAAGAATGAAGTCTAAAATTGTTAAAAATTGTTTCGATTTTTAAACGAGCCAATAATGTTTCTACAAGAATTTACAAGTTGTTTCCATGTTCAAACGAGTCAAGAATGAAGCTACAAGTTGTTTCCGAGTTCGGATGAGTCAAGAATTAAGCCTCAAATTGTTGTGAATTGTTTTCATGTTGAAACGAGCCAATAATGTTCCTAAAAGAATTTAAAAGTTGTTTCCATGTTTAAACGAGTCAAGAATGAAGCTACAAGTTGTTTCCGAGTTTGAACGAGTCAAGAATGAAGTCTTAAATTGTTATGAATTGTTTTGATGTTTAAACGAGCCAATAATGCTCCTACAAGTGTTTACAAGTTGTGTCCATGTTCAAACGAGTCATGATTGAAGCTTCAAGTTGTTTCCGAGTTCGAACGAGTCAAGAATGAAGCCTCAAATTGTTATGAATTTTTTTGATATTTAAACGAGCCAATAATGCTCCTACAAGTATTTACAAGTTGTTTCCATGTTCAAACGAGTCAAGAATGAAGCTACAAATTTTTCCGAGTTCGAACGATTCAAGAATGAAGTCTCAAATTTTTATGAATTGTTTTGATGTTTAAATGAGCCAATAATTCTCTTACATGTGTTTACAAGTTGTGTCCATGTTCAAACGAGTCAAGAATGAAGCTACATGTTGTTTCCGAGTTCAAAAGAGTCAAGAATGAAGTCTCAAATTGTTATGAATTGTTTTGATGTTTAAACGAGCCAATAATGTTCCTATAAGACTTTACAAGTTGTTTCCATGTTCAAACGAGTCAAGAATGAAGCTACAAGTTGTTTCCGAGTTCGAACGAGTCAAGAATTAAGCCTCAAATTGTTATGAATTGTTTTCATGTTGAAACGAGCCAATAATGTTCCCACATGAGTTAACAAGTTGTTTCCATGTTCAAACGAGTAAAGAATGAAGCTACAAGTTGTTTCCGAGTTCGAACGATTCAAACTGAAGCCTCAAATTGTTATGAATTGTTTTGATGTTTAAATGAGCCAATAATGCTCTTAGAAGTGTTTACAAGTTGTGTCCATGTTCAAACGAGTCTAGAATGAAGCTACAAGTTGTTTCCGAGTTCGAACGAGTCAAGAATGAAAGCCTCAATTTTTTATGAATTGTTTTCATGTTTAAACGAGCCAATAATGCTCCAACAAGTGTTTACTAGTTGTTTCCATGTTCAAACGAGGCAAGAATGAAGCTACAAGCTGTTTCCGAGTTCGAACGAGTCAAGAATGAAGTCTCAAATTGTTACGAATTGTTTCGATTTTTAAACGAGCCAATAATGTTTCTACAAGACTTTACAAGTCGTTTCCATGTTCAAACGAGTCAAGAATGAAGCTACAAGTTGTTTCCGAGTTCGAACGAGTCAAGAATTAAGCCTCAAATTGTTATGAATTGTTTTCATGTTGAAACGAGCCAATAATGTTCCCACAAGAGTTAACAAGTTGTTTCCATGTTCAAACGAGTAAAGAATGAAGCTACAAGTTCTTTCCGAGTTCGAACGATTCAAAATGAAGCCTAAAATTGTTATGAATTGTTTTGATGTTTAAATGAGCCAATAATGCTCCTACAAGTGTTTACAAGTTGTGTCCATGTTCAAACGAGTCATGATTGAAGCTTCAAGTTGTTTCCGAGTTCGAACGAGTCAAGAATGAAGCCTCAAATTGTTATGAATTTTTTTGATATTTAAACGAGCCAATAATGCTCCTACAAGTGTTTACAAGTGGTTTCCATGTTCAAACGAGTCAAGAATGAAGCTACAAATTTTTTCCGAGTTCGAACGATTCAAGAATGAATTCTCAAATTGTTATGAATTGTTTTGATGTTTAAATGAGCCAATAATTCTCTTACATGTGTTTACAAGTTGTGTCCATGTTCAAACGAGTCAAGAATGAAGCTACATGTTGTTTCCGAGTTCAAAAGAGTCAAGAATGAAGTCTCAAATTGTTATGAATTGTTTTGATGTTTAAACGAGCCAATAATAGGAATAAGAGTTTACAAGTTGTTTCCATGTTCAAACGAGTCAAGAATGACGCTACAAGTTGTTTCCGAGTTCGAACGAGTCAAGAATTAAGCCTCAAATTGCTATGAATTGTTTTCATGTTGAAACGAGCCAATAATGTTCCTATAAGAGTTTACAAGTTATTTCCATGTTCAAACGAGTCAAGAATGAAGCTACATGTTGTTTCCGAGTTCAAATGAGTCAAGAATGAAGCCTCAAATTGTTATGAATTGTTTTGATGTTTAAACGAACCAATAATGTTCCTATAAGAGTTTACAAGTTGTTTCCATGTTCAAACGAGGCAAGAATGAAGCTACAAGCTGTTTCCGAGTTAGAACGAGTCAAGAATGAAGTCTCAAATTGTAACGAATTGTTTTGATTTTTAAACGAGCCAATAATGTTTCTACAATAGTTTACAAGTTGTTTCCATATTCAAACGAGTAATGAATGAAACTACAAGTTGTTTCCGAGTTTGAACGAGTCAAGAATGAAGCCTCAAATTGTTATGAATTGTTTTGATGTTTAAACTAGCCAATAATGTTTTTACAAGAGTTTACAAATTGTTTCCATGTTCAAACGAGTCAAGAATGAAGCTACAAGTTGATTCCGAGTTCGAACGAGTCAAGAATTAAGCCTTAAATTGTTATGAATTGTTTTCATGTTGAAACGAGCCAATAATGTTCCCACAAGAGTTACCAAGTTGTTGCCATGTTCAAACGAGTAGAGAATGAAGCTACAAGTTATTTCCGAGTTCGAACGATTCAAAATGAAGCCTCAAATTGTTATGAATTGTTTTGATGTTTAAATGAGCCAATAATGCTCTTAGAAGTGTTTACAAGTTGTGTCCATGTTCAAACGAGTCATGATTGAAGTTTTAAGTTGTTTCCGAGTTCGAACGAGTCAAGAATGAAGCCTCAAATTGTTATGAATTTTTTTGATATTTAAACGAGCCAATAATGCTCCTACAAGTGTTTACAAGTTGTTTCCATGTTCAAACGAGTCAAGAATGAAGCTACAAATTTTTTCCGAGTTCGAACGATTCAAGAATAAAGTCTCAAATTGTTATGAATTGTTTTGATGTTTAAATGAGCCAATAATTCTCTTACATGAGTTTACAAGTTGTGTCCATGTTCAAACGAGTCAAGAATGAAGCTACATGTTGTTTCCGAGTTCAAAAGAGTCAAGAATGAAGTCTCAAATTGTTATGAATTGTTTTGATGTTTAAACGAGCCAATAATGTTCCTATAAGAGTTTACAAGTTGTTTCCATGTTCAAACGAGGCAAGAATGAAGCTACAAGCTGTTTCCGAGTTCGAACGAGTCAAGAATGAAGCCTCAATTTTTTATGAATTGTTTTCATGTTTAAACGAGCCAATAATGCTCCAACAAGTGTTTACTAGTTGTTTCCATGTTTAAGCGAGGCATGAATGAAGCTACAAGCTGTTTCCGAGTTCGAACGAGTCAAGAATTAAGCCTCAAATTATTATGAATTGTTTTCATGTTGAAACGAGCCAATAATGTTCCTAAAAGAATTTACAAGTTGTTTCCATGTTTAAACGAGTCAAGAATGAAGCTACAAGTTGTTTACGAGTTTGAACGAGTCAAGAATGAAGTCTTAAATTGTTATGAATTGTTTTGATGTTTAAACGAGCCAATAATGCTCCTACAAGTGTTTACAAGTTGTGTCCATGTTCAAACGAGTCATGATTGAAGCTTCAAGTTGTTTCCGAGTTCGAACGAGTCAAGAATGAAGCCTCAAATTGTTATGAATTTTTTGATATTTAAACGAGCCAGTAATGCTCCTACAAGTGTTTACAAGTGGTTTCCATGTTCAAACGAGTCAAGAATGAAGCTACAAATTTTTTCCGAGTTCGAACGATTCAAGAATGAAGTCTCAAATTGTTATGAATTGTTTTGATGTTTAAATGAGCCAATAATTCTCTTACATGTGTTTACAAGTTGTGTCCATGTTCAACGAATCAAGAATGAAGCTACATGTTGTTTCCGAGTTCAAAAGAGTCAAGAATGAAGCTACAAGCTGTTTCCGAGTTCGAACGAGTCAAGAATGAAGTCTCAGATTGTAACGAATTGTTTCGATTTTTAAACGAGCCAATAATGTTTCTACAATAGTTTACAAGTTGTTTCCGAGTTTGAACGAGTCAAGAATGAAACCTCAAATTGTTATGAATTGTTTTGATGTTTAAACTAGTCAATAATGTTTTTACAAAAGTTTACAAATTGTTTCCATGTTCAAACGAGTCAAGAATGAAGCTACAAGTTGATTCCGAGTTCGAACGAGTCAAGAATTAAGCCTTAAATTGTTATGAATTGTTTTCATGTTGAAACGAGCCAATAATGTTCCCACAAGAGTTACCAAGTTGTTGCCAT
Source organism: Oenanthe sinensis (assembly GCA_028671895.1). Taxonomy (NCBI): domain Eukaryota; kingdom Viridiplantae; phylum Streptophyta; class Magnoliopsida; order Apiales; family Apiaceae; genus Oenanthe; species Oenanthe sinensis. The sequence continues at coordinate 5,996,992 of JAPMAC010000231.1, forward strand.
GTTCAAACGAGTAGAGAATGAAGCTACAAGTTATTTCCGAGTTCGAACGATTCAAAATGAAGCCTCAAATTGTTATGAATTGTTTTGATGTTTAAATGAGCCAATAATGCTCTTAGAAGTGTTTACAAGTTGTGTCCATGTTCAAACGAGTCATGATTGAAGTTTTAAGTTGTTTCCGAGTTCGAACGAGTCAAGAATGAAGCCTCAAATTGTTATGAATTTTTTTGATATTTAAACGAGCCAATAATGCTCCTACAAGTGTTTACAAGTTGTTTCCATGTTCAAACGAGTCAAGAATGAAGCTACAAATTTTTTCCGAGTTCGAACGATTCAAGAATAAAGTCTCAAATTGTTATGAATTGTTTTGATGTTTAAATGAGACAATAATTCTCTTACATGAGTTTACAAGTTGTGTCCATGTTCAAACGAGTCAAGAATGAAGCTACATGTTGTTTCCGAGTTCAAAAGAGTCAAGAATGAAGTCTCAAATTGTTATGAATTGTTTTGATGTTTAAACGAGCCAATAATGTTCCTATAAGAGTTTACAAGTTGTTTCCATGTTCAAACGAGGCAAGAATGAAGCTACAAGCTGTTTCCGAGTTCGAACGAGTCAAGAATGAAGCCTCAATTTTTTATGAATTGTTTTCATGTTTAAACGAGCCAATAATGCTCCAACAAGTGTTTACTAGTTGTTTCCATGTTTAAGCGAGGCATGAATGAAGCTACAAGCTGTTTCCGAGTTCGAACGAGTCAAGAATTAAGCATCAAATTGTTATGAATTGTTTTCATGTTGAAACGAGCCAATAATGTTCCTAAAAGAATTTACAAGTTGTTTCCATGTTTAAACGAGTCAAGAATGAAGCTACAAGTTGTTTACGAGTTTGAACGAGTCAAGAATGAAGTCTTAAATTGTTATGAATTGTTTTGATGTTTAAACGAGCCAATAATGCTCCTACAAGTGTTTACAAGTTGTGTCCATGTTCAAACGAGTCATGATTGAAGCTTCAAGTTGTTTCCGAGTTCGAACGAGTCAAGAATGAAGCCTCAAATTGTTATGAATTTTTTGATATTTAAACGAGCCAGTAATGCTCCTACAAGTGTTTACAAGTGGTTTCCATGTTCAAACGAGTCAAGAATGAAGCTACAAATTTTTTCCGAGTTCGAACGATTCAAGAATGAAGTCTCAAATTGTTATGAATTGTTTTGATGTTTAAATGAGCCAATAATTCTCTTACATGTGTTTACAAGTTGTGTCCATGTTCAACGAATCAAGAATGAAGCTACATGTTGTTTCCGAGTTCAAAAGAGTCAAGAATGAAGCTACAAGCTGTTTCCGAGTTCGAACGAGTCAAGAATGAAGTCTCAGATTGTAACGAATTGTTTCGATTTTTAAACGAGCCAATAATGTTTCTACAATAGTTTACAAGTTGTTTCCGAGTTTGAACGAGTCAAGAATGAAACCTCAAATTGTTATGAATTGTTTTGATGTTTAAACTAGTCAATAATGTTTTTACAAAAGTTTACAAATTGTTTCCATGTTCAAACGAGTCAAGAATGAAGCTACAAGTTGTTTCCGAGTTCGAACGGGTCAAGAATTAAGCCTTAAATTGTTATGAATTGTTTTCATGTTGAAACGAACCCATAATGTTCCCACAAGAGTTAACTAGTTGATTCCATGTTCAAACGAGTAAAGAATGAAGCTACAAGTTGTTTCCGAGTTCGAACGATTCAAAATGAAGTCTCAAATTGTTATGAATTGTTTTGATGTTTAAATGAGCCAATAATGCTCTTAGAAGTGTTTACAAGTTGTGTCCATGTTCAAACGAGTCAAGAATGAAGCTACAAGTTGCTTCCGAGTTCGAACGAGTCAAGAATGAAGCCTCAATTTTTTATGAATTGTTTTCATGTTTAAACGAGCCAATAATGCTCCAACAAGTGTTTACTAGTTGTTTCCATGTTCAAACGAGGCAAGAATGAAGCTACAAGCTGTTTCCGAGTTCGAACGAGTCAAGAATGAAGTCTCAAATTGTTACGAATTGTTTCGATTTTGAAACGAGCCAATAATGTTTCTACAAGAATTTACAAGTTGTTTCCATGTTCAAACGAGTCAAGAATGAAGCTACAAGTTGTTTCCGAGTTCGAACGAGTCAAGAATTAAGCCTTAAATTGTTATGAATTGTTTTCATGTTGAAACGAGCCAATAATGTTCCCACAAGAGTTAACTAATTGTTTCCATGTTCAAACGAGTAAAGAATGAAGCTACAAGTTGTTTCCGAGTTCGAACGATTCAAAATGAAGCCTCAAATTGTTATGAATTGTTTTGATGTTTAAATGAGCCAATAATGCTCTTATAAGTGTTTACAAGTTGTGTCCATGTTCAAACGAGTCAAGAATGAAGCTACAAGTTGTTTCCGAGTTCGAACGAGTCAAGAATTAAGCCTCAAATTGTTATGAATTGTTTTCATGTTAAAACGAGCCAATAATGTTCCTAAAAGAATTTACAAGTTGTTTCCATGTTTAAACGAGCCAATAATGCTCCTACAAGTATTTACAAGTTGTTTCCATGTTCAAACGAGTCAAGAATGAAGCTACAAATTTTTTCCGAGTTCGAACGATTCAAGAATGAAGTCTCAAATTTTTATGAATTGTTTTGATGTTTAAATGAGCCAATAATTCTCTTACATGTGTTTACAAGTTGTGTCCATGTTCAAACGAGTCAAGAATGAAGCTACATGTTGTTTCCGAGTTCAAAAGAGTCAAGAATGAAGTCTCAAATTGTTATGAATTGTTTTGATGTTTAAACGAGCCAATAATGTTCCTATAAGACTTTACAAGTTGTTTCCATGTTCAAACGAGTCAAGAATGAAGCTACAAGTTGTTTCCGAGTTCGAACGGGTCAAAAATGAAGCCTCAAATTGTTATGAATTATTTTGATGTTTAAACGAGGCAATAATGTTCCTATAAGAGTTTACAAGCTATTTCCATGTTCAAACGAGTCAAGAATAAAGCTACATGTTGTTTCCGAGTTCAAATGAGTCAAGAATGGAGCCTCAAATTGTTATGAATTGTTTTGATGTTTAAACGAACCAATAATGTTCCTATAAGAGTTTACAAGTTATTTCCATGTTCAAACGAGGCAAGAATGAAGCTACAAGCTGTTTCCGAGTTCGAACGAGTCAAGAATGAAGTCTCAAATTGTAACGAATTGTTTCGATTTTTAAACGAGGCAATAATGTTTCTACAATAGTTTACAAGTTGTTTCCATTTTCAAACGAGTAATGAATGAAACTACAAGTTGTTTCCGAGTTTGAACGAGTCAAGAATGAAGCCTCAAATTGTTATGAATTGTTTTGATGTATAAACTAGCCAATAATGTTTTTACAAGAGTTTACAAATTGTTTCCATGTTCAAACGAGTCAAGAATGAAGCTACAAGTTGTTTCCGAGTTCGAACGAGTCAAGAATTAAGCCTTAAATTGTTATGAATTGTTTTCATGTTGAAACGAGCCAATAATGTTCCCACAAGAGTTAACAAGTTGTTTCCATGTTCAAACGAGTAAAGAATGAAGCTACAAGTTGTTTCCGAGTTCGAACGAGTCAAGAATGAAGTCTCAAATTGTAACGAATTGTTTCAATTTTTAAACGAGCCAATAAAGTTGCTACAATAGTTTACAAGTTGTTTCCATGTTCAAACGAGTCAAGAATGAAGCTACAAGTTGTTTCCGAGTTCGAACGAGTCAAGAATTAAGCCTTAAATTGTTATGAATTGTTTTCATGTTGAAACGAGCCAATAATGTTCCCACAAGAGTTACCAAGTTGTTGCCATGTTCAAACGAGTAGAGAATGAAGCTACAAGTTATTTCCGAGTTCGAACGATTCAAAATGAAGCCTCAAATTGTTATGAATTGTTTTGATGTTTAAATGAGCCAATAATGCTCTTAGAAGTGTTTACAAGTTGTGTCCATGTTCAAACGAGTCATGATTGAAGCTTTAAGTTGTTTCCGAGTTCAAACGAGTCAAGAATGAAGCCTCAAATTGTTATGAATTTTTTTGATATTTAAACGAGCCAATAATGCTCCTACAAGTGTTTACAAGTTGTTTCCATGTTCAAACGAGTCAAGAATGAAGCTACAAATTTTTTCCGAGTTCGAACGATTCAAGAATAAAGTCTCAAATTGTTATGAATTGTTTTGATGTTTAAATGAGCCAATAATTCTCTTACATGAGTTTACAAGTTGTGTCCATGTTCAAACGAGTCAAGAATGAAGCTACATGTTGTTTCCGAGTTCAAAAGAGTCAAGAATGAAGCCTCAAATTGTTATGAATTGTTTTGATGTTTAAACGAGCCAATAATGTTCCTATAAGAGTTTACAAGTTGTTTCCATGTTCAAACGAGGCAAGAATGAAGCTACAAGCTGTTTTCGAGTTCGAACGAGTCAAGAATGAAGCCTCAATTTTTTATGAATTGTTTTCATGTTTAAACGAGCCAATAATGCTCCAACAAGTGTTTACTAGTTGTTTCCATGTTTAAACGAGGCATGAATGAAGCTACAAGCTGTTTCCGAGTTCGAACGAGTCAAGAATTAAGCCTCAAATTGTTATGAATTGTTTTCATGTTGAAACGAGCCAATAATGTTCCTAAAAGAATTTACAAGTTGTTTCCATGTTTAAACGAGTCAAGAATGAAGCTACAAGTTGTTTACGAGTTTGAACGAGTCAAGAATGAAGTCTTAAATTGTTATGAATTGTTTTGATGTTTAAACGAGCCAATAATGCTCCTACAAGTGTTTACAAGTTGTGTCCATGTTCAAACGAGTCATGATTGAAGCTTCAAGTTGTTTCCGAGTTCGAACGAGTCAAGAATGAAGCCTCAAATTGTTATGAATTTTTTGATATTTAAACGAGCCAGTAATGCTCCTACAAGTGTTTACAAGTGGTTTCCATGTTCAAACGAGTCAAGAATGAAGCTACAAATTTTTTCCGAGTTCGAACGATTCAAGAATGAAGTCTCAAATTGTTATGAATTGTTTTGATGTTTAAATGAGCCAATAATTCTCTTACATGTGTTTACAAGTTGTGTCCATGTTCAACGAATCAAGAATGAAGCTACATGTTGTTTCCGAGTTCAAAAGAGTCAAGAATGAAGCTACAAGCTGTTTCCGAGTTCGAACGAGTCAAGAATGAAGTCTCAGATTGTAACGAATTGTTTCGATTTTTAAACGAGCCAATAATGTTTCTACAATAGTTTACAAGTTGTTTCCGAGTTTGAACGAGTCAAGAATGAAACCTCAAATTGTTGTGAATTGTTTTGATGTTTAAACTAGCCAATAAAGTTGCTACAATAGTTTACAAGTTGTTTCCATGTTCAAACGAGTCAAGAATGAAGCTACAAGTTGTTTCCGAGTTCGAACGAGTCAAGAATTAAGCCTTAAATTGTTATGAATTGTTTTCATGTTGAAACGAGCCAATAATGTTCCCACAAGAGTTACCAAGTTGTTGCCATGTTCAAACGAGTAAAGAATGAAGCTACAAGTTGTTTCCGAGTTCGAACGATTCAAAATGAAGCCTCAAATTGTTATGAATTGTTTTGATGTTTAAATGAGCCAATAATGCTCTTAGAAGTGTTTACAAGTTGTGTCCATGTTCAAACGAGTCATGATTGAAGCTTTAAGTTGTTTCCGAGTTCAAACGAGTCAAGAATGAAGCCTCAAATTGTTATGAATTTTTTTGATATTTAAACGAGCCAATAATGCTCCTACAAGTGTGTACAAGTTGTTTCCATGTTCAAACGAGTCAAGAATGAAGCTACAAATTTTTTCCGAGTTCGAACGATTCAAGAATAAAGTCTCAAATTGTTATGAATTGTTTTGATGTTTAAATGAGCCAATAATTCTCTTACATGAGTTTACAAGTTGTGTCCATGTTCAAACGAGTCAAGAATGAAGCTACATGTTGTTTCCGAGTTCAAAAGAGTCAAGAATGAAGTCTCAAATTGTTATGAATTGTTTTGATGTTTAAACAAGCCAATAATGTTCCTATAAGAGTTTACAAGTTGTTTCCATGTTCAAACGAGGCAAGAATGAAGCTACAAGCTGTTTTCGAGTTCGAACGAGTCAAGAATGAAGCCTCAATTTTTTATGAATTGTTTTCATGTTTAAACGAGCCAATAATGCTCCAACAAGTGTTTACTAGTTGTTTCCATGTTTAAACGAGGCATGAATGAAGCTACAAGCTGTTTCCGAGTTCGAACGAGTCAAGAATTAAGCCTCAAATTGTTATGAATTGTTTTCATGTTGAAACGAGCCAATAATGTTCCTAAAAGAATTTACAAGTTGTTTCCATGTTTAAACGAGTCAAGAATGAAGCTACAAGTTGTTTACGAGTTTGAACGAGTCAAGAATGAAGTCTTAAATTGTTATGAATTGTTTTGATGTTTAAACGAGCCAATAATGCTCCTACAAGTGTTTACAAGTTGTGTCCATGTTCAAACGAGTCATGATTGAAGCTTCAAGTTGTTTCCGAGTTCGAACGAGTCAAGAATGAAGCCTCAAATTGTTATGAATTTTTTGATATTTAAACGAGCCAGTAATGCTCCTACAAGTGTTTACAAGTGGTTTCCATGTTCAAACGAGTCAAGAATGAAGCTACAAATTTTTTCCGAGTTCGAACGATTCAAGAATGAAGTCTCAAATTGTTATGAATTGTTTTGATGTTTAAATGAGCCAATAATTCTCTTACATGTGTTTACAAGTTGTGTCCATGTTCAACGAATCAAGAATGAAGCTACATGTTGTTTCCGAGTTCAAAAGAGTCAAGAATGAAGCTACAAGCTGTTTCCGAGTTCGAACGAGTCAAGAATGAAGTCTCAGATTGTAACGAATTGTTTCGATTTTTAAACGAGCCAATAATGTTTCTACAATAGTTTACAAGTTGTTTCCGAGTTTGAACGAGTCAAGAATGAAACCTCAAATTGTTATGAATTGTTTTGATGTTTAAACTAGTCAATAATGTTTTTACAAAAGTTTACAAATTGTTTCCATGTTCAAACGAGTCAAGAATGAAGCTACAAGTTGTTTCCGAGTTCGAACGGGTCAAGAATTAAGCCTTAAATTGTTATGAATTGTTTTCATGTTGAAACGAACCCATAATGTTCCCACAAGAGTTAACAAGTTGATTCCATGTTCAAACGAGTAAAGAATGAAGCTACAAGTTGTTTCCGAGTTCGAACGATTCAAAATGAAGTCTCAAATTGTTATGAATTGTTTTGATGTGTAAATGAGCCAATAATGCTCTTAGAAGTGTTTACAAGTTGTGTCCATGTTCAAACGAGTCAAGAATGAAGCTACAAGTTGCTTCCGAGTTCGAACGAGTCAAGAATGAAGCCTCAATTTTTTATGAATTGTTTTCATGTTTAAACGAGCCAATAATGCTCCAACAAGTGTTTACTAGTTGTTTCCATGTTCAAACGAGGCAAGAATGAAGCTACAAGCTGTTTCCGAGTTCGAACGAGTCAAGAATGAAGTCTCAAATTGTTACGAATTGTTTCGATTTTGAAACGAGCCAATAATGTTTCTACAAGAATTTACAAGTTGTTTCCATGTTCAAACGAGTCAAGAATGAAGCTACAAGTTGTTTCCGAGTTCGAACGAGTCAAGAATTAAGCCTTAAATTGTTATGAATTGTTTTCATGTTGAAACGAGCCAATAATGTTCCCACAAGAGTTAACTAATTGTTTCCATGTTCAAACGAGTAAAGAATGAAGCTACAAGTTGTTTCCGAGTTCGAACGATTCAAAATGAAGCCTCAAATTGTTATGAATTGTTTTGATGTTTAAATGAGCCAATAATGCTCTTATAAGTGTTTACAAGTTGTGTCCATGTTCAAACGAGTCAAGAACGAAGCTACAAGTTGTTTCCGAGTTCGAACGAGTCAAGAATTAAGCCTCAAATTGTTATGAATTGTTTTCATGTTAAAACGAGCCAATAATGTTCCTAAAAGAATTTACAAGTTGTTTCCATGTTTAAACGAGCCAATAATGCTCCTACAATTATTTACAAGTTGTTTCCATGTTCAAACGAGTCAAGAATGAAGCTACAAATTTTTTCCGAGTTCGAACGATTCAAGAATGAAGACTCAAATTTTTATGAATTGTTTTGATGTTTAAATGAGCCAATAATTCTCTTACATGTGTTTACAAGTTGTGTCCATGTTCAAACGAGTCAAGAATGAAGCTACATGTTGTTTCCGAGTTCAAAAGAGTCAAGAATGAAGTCTCAAATTGTTATGAATTGTTTTGATGTTTAAACGAGCCAATAATGTTCCTATAAGACTTTACAAGTTGTTTCCATGTTCAAACGAGTCAAGAATGAAGCTACAAGTTGTTTCCGAGTTCGAACGGGTCAAAAATGAAGCCTCAAATTGTTATGAATTATTTTGATGTTTAAACGAGGCAATAATGTTCCTATAAGAGTTTACAAGCTATTTCCATGTTCAAACGAGTCAAGAATAAAGCTACATGTTGTTTCCGAGTTCAAATGAGTCAAGAATGGAGCCTCAAATTGTTATGAATTGTTTTGATGTTTAAACGAACCAATAATGTTCCTATAAGAGTTTACAAGTTATTTCCATGTTCAAACGAGGCAAGAATGAAGCTACAAGCTGTTTCCGAGTTCGAACGAGTCAAGAATGAAGTCTCAAATTGTAACGAATTGTTTCGATTTTTAAACGAGCCAATAATGTTTCTACAATAGTTTACAAGTTGTTTCCATATTCAAACGAGTAATGAATGAAACTACAAGTTGTTTCCGAGTTTGAACGAGTCAAGAATGAAGCCTCAAATTGTTATGAATTGTTTTGATGTATAAACTAGCCAATAATGTTTTTACAAGAGTTTACAAATTGTTTCCATGTTCAAACGAGTCAAGAATGAAGCTACAAGTTGTTTCCGAGTTCGAACGAGTCAAGAATTAAGCCTTAAATTGTTATGAATTGTTTTCATGTTGAAACGAGCCAATAATGTTCCCACAAGAGTTAACAAGTTGTTTCCATGTTCAAACGAGTAAAGAATGAAGCTACAAGTTGTTTCCGAGTTCGAACGAGTCAAGAATGAAGTCTCAAATTGTAACGAATTGTTTCAATTTTTAAACGAGCCAATAAAGTTGCTACAATAGTTTACAAGTTGTTTCCATGTTCAAACGAGTCAAGAATGAAGCTACAAGTTGTTTCCGAGTTCGAACGAGTCAAGAATTAAGCCTTAAATTGTTATGAATTGTTTTCATGTTGAAACGAGCCAATAATGTTCCCACAAGAGTTAACAAGTTGTTTCCATGTTCAAACGAGTAAAGAATGAAGCTACAAGTTGTTTCCGAGTTCGAACGAGTCAAGAATGAAGTCTCAAATTGTAACGAATTGTTTCAATTTTTAAACGAGCCAATAAAGTTGCTACAATAGTTTACAAGTTGTTTCCATGTTCAAACGAGTCAAGAATGAAGCTACAAGTTGTTTCCGAGTTCGAACGAGTCAAGAATTAAGCCTCAAATTGTTATGAATTGTTTTCATGTTGAAACGAGCCAATAATGTTCCTAAAAGAATTTACAAGTTGTTTCCATGTTTAAACGAGTCAAGAATGAAGCTACAAGTTGTTTCCGAGTTTGAACGAGTCAAGAATGAAGTCTTAAATTATTATGAATTGTTTTGATGTTTAAACGAGCCAATAATGCTCCTACAAGTGTTTACAAGTTGTGTCCATGTTCAAACTAGTCATGATTGAAGCTTCAAGTTGTTTCCGAGTTCGAACGAGTCAAGAATGAAGCCTCAAATTGTTATGAATTGTTTTGATGTTTAAACGAGCCAATAATGTTCCTACAAGTGTTGACAAGTTGTTTCCATGTTCAAACGAGACAAGAATGAAGCTACTAATTGTTTTCGAGTATGAACGATTCAAGAATAAAGTCTCAAATTGTTATGAATTGTTTTGATGTTTTAATGAGCCAATAATTCTCTTACTTGAGTTTACAAGTTGTGTCCATGTTCAAACGAGTCAAGAATGAAGCTACATGTTGTTTTCGAGTTCAAAAGAGTCAAGAATGAAGTCTCAAATTGTTATGAATTGTTTTGATGTTTAAACGAGCCAATAATGTTCCTATAAGAGTTTACAAGTTGTTTCCATGTTCAAACGAGGCAAGAATGAAGCTACAAGCTGTTTCCGAGTTCGAACGAGTCAAGAATGAAGCCTCAATTTTTTATGAATTGTTTTCATGTTTAAACGAGCCAATAATGCTCCAACAAGTGTTTACTAGTTGTTTCCATGTTTAAACGAGGCAAGAATGAAGCTACAAGCTGTTTCCGAGTTCGAACGAGTCAAGAATTAAGCCTCAAATTGTTATGAATTGTTTTCATGTTGAAACGAGCCAATAATGTTCCTAAAAGAATTTACAAGTTGTTTCCATGTTTAAACGAGTCAAGAATGAAGCTACAAGTTGTTTCCGAGTTTGAACGAGTCAAGAATGAAGTCTTAAATTGTTATGAATTGTTTTGATGTTTAAACGAGCCAATAATGCTCCTACAAGTGTTTACAAGTTGTGTCCATGTTCAAACGAGTCATGATTGAAGCTTCAAGTTGTTTCCGAGTTCGAACGTGTCAAGAATGAAGCCTCAAATTGTTATGAATTTTTTGATATTTAAACGAGCCAGTAATGCTCCTACAAGTATTTACAAGTGGTTTCCATGTTCAAACGAGTCAAGAATGAAGCTACAAATTTTTTCCGAGTTCGAACGATTCAAGAATGAAGTCTCAAATTGTTATGAATTGTTTTGATGTTTAAATGAGCCAATAATTCTCTTACATGTGTTTACAAGTTGTGTCCATGTTCAACGAATCAAGAATGAAGCTACATGTTGTTTCCGAGTTCAAAAGAGTCAAGAATGAAGCTACAAGCTGTTTCCGAGTTCGAACGAGTCAAGAATGAAGTCTCAAATTGTAACGAATTGTTTCGATTTTTAAACGAGCCAATAATGTTTCTACAATAGTTTACAAGTTGTTTCCGAGTTTGAACGAGTCAAGAATGAAACCTCAAATTGTTATGAATTGTTTTGATGTTTAAACTAGTCAATAATGTTTTTACAAAAGTTTACAAATTGTTTCCATGTTCAAACGAGTCAAGAATGAAGCTACAAGTTGTTTCCGAGTTCGAACGGGTCAAGAATTAAGCCTTAAATTGTTATGAATTGTTTTCATGTTGAAACGAACCCATAATGTTCCCACAAGAGTTAACAAGTTGATTCCATGTTCAAACGAGTAAAGAATGAAGCTACAAGTTGTTTCCGAGTTCGAACGATTCAAAATGAAGTCTCAAATTGTTATGAATTGTTTTGATGTTTAAATGAGCCAATAATGCTCTTAGAAGTGTTTACAAGTTGTGTCCATGTTCAAACGAGTCAAGAATGAAGCTACAAGTTGCTTCCGAGTTCGAACGAGTCAAGAATGAAGCCTCAATTTTTTATGAATTGTTTTCATGTTTAAACGAGCCAATAATGCTCCAACAAGTGTTTACTAGTTGTTTCCATGTTCAAACGAGGCAAGAATGAAGCTACAAGCTGTTTCCGAGTTCGAATGAGTCAAGAATGAAGTCTCAAATTTTTACGAATTGTTTCGATTTTGAAACGAGCCAATAATGTTTCTACAAGAATTTACAAGTTGTTTCCATGTTCAAACGAGTCAAGAATGAAGCTACAAGTTGTTTCCGAGTTCGAACGAGTCAAGAATTAAGCCTTAAATTGTTATGAGTTGTTTTCATGTTGAAACGAGCCAATAATGTTCCCACAAGAGTTAACAAATTGTTTCCATGTTCAAACGAGTAAAGAATGAAGCTACAAGTTGTTTCCGAGTTCGAACGATTCAAAATGAAGCCTCAAATTGTTATGAATTGTTTTGATGTTTAAATGAGCCAATAATGCTCTTATAAGTGTTTACAAGTTGTGTCCATGTTTAAACGAGTCAAGAATGAAGCTACAAGTTGTTTCCGAGTTCGAAGGAGTCAAGAATGAAGCCTCAATTTTTTATAAATTGTTTTCATGTTTAAACGAGCCAATAATGCTCCAACAAGTGTTTACTAGTTGTTTCCATGTTTAAACGAGGCAAGAATGAAGCTACAAGCTGTTTCCGAGTTCGAACGAGTCAAGAATGAAGTCTCAAATTGTTACGAATTGTTTCGATTTTTAAACGAGCTAATAATGTTTCTACAAGAATTTACAAGTTGTTTCCATGTTCAAATGAGTCAAGAATGAAGCTACAAGTTGTTTCCGAGTTCGAACTAGTCAAGAATTAAGCCTCAAATTGTTGTGAATTGTTTTCATGTTGAAACGAGCCAATAATGTTCCTAAAAGAATTTACAAGTTGTTTCCATGTTTAAACGAGTCAAGAATGAAGCTACAAGTTGTTTCCGAGTTTGAACGAGTCAAGAATGAAGTCTTAAATTGTTATGAATTGTTTCGATGTTTAAAAGAGTCAAGAATGAAGTCTCAAATTGTTATGAATTGTTTTGATGTTTAAACAAGCCAATAATGTTCCTATAAGACTTTACAAGTTGTTTCCATGTTCAAACGAGTCAAGAATGAAGCTACAAGTTGTTTCTGAGTTCGAACGGGTCAAAAATGAAGCCTCAAATTGTTATGAATTATTTTGATGTAGAAACGAGCCAATAATGTTCCCATAAGAGTTAACAAGTTGTTTCCATGTTCAAACGAGTAAAGAATGAAGCTACAAGTTGTTTCCGAGTTCGAACGAGTCAAGAATGAAGTCTTAAATTGTTATGAATCGTTTCGATTTTTAAACGAGCCAATAATGCTCCTACAAGTGTTTACAAGTTGTGTCCATGTTCAAACGAGTCAAGAATGAAGCTACAAGTTGTTTCGGAGTTCGAATGAGTCAAGAATGAAGCCTCAATTTTTTATAAATTGTTTTCATGTTTAAACGAGCCAATAATGCTCCAACAAGTGTTTACTAGTTGTTTCCATGTTTAAACGAGGCAAGAATGAAGCTACAAGCAGTTTCCGAGTTCGAACGAGTCAAGAATGAAGTTTCAAATTGTTACGAATTGTTTCGATTTTTAAACGAGCCAATAATGTTTCTAAAAGAATTTACAAGTTGTTTCCATGTTCAAACGAGTCAAGAATGAAGCTACTAGTTGTTTCCGAGTTCGAACTAGTCAAGAATTAAGCCTCAAATTGTTGTGAATTGTTTTCATGTTGAAACGAGCCAATAATGTTCCTAAAAGAATTTACAAGTTGTTTCCATGTTTAAACGAGTCAAGAATGAAGCTACAAGTTGTTTCCGAGTTTGAACGAGTCAAGAATGAAGTCTTAAATTGTTATGAATTGTTTCGATATTTAAAAGAGTCAAGAATGAAGTCTCAAATTGTTATGAATTGTTTTGATGTTTAAACAAGCCAATAATGTTCCTATAAGACTTTACAAGTTGTTTCCATGTTCAAACGAGTCAAGAATGAAGCTAAAAGTTGTTTCCGAGTTCGAACGGGTCAAAAATGAAGCCTCAAATTGTTATGAATTATTTTGATGTTGAAACGAGCCAATAATGTTCCCATAAGAGTTAACAAGTTGTTTCCATGTTCAAACGAGTAAAGAATGAAGCTACAAGTTGTTTCCGAGTTCGAACGAGTCAAGAATGAAGTCTTAAATTGTTATGAATCGTTTCGATTTTTAAACGAGCCAATAATGCTCCTACAAGTGTTTACAAGTTGTGTCCATGTTCAAACGAGTCAAGAATGAAGCTACAAATTGTTTCCGAGTTCGAATGAGTCAAGAATGAAGCCTCAATTTTTTATGAATTGTTTTCATGTTTAAACGAGCCAATAATGCTCCAACAAGTGTTTACTAGTTGTTTCCATGTTTAAACGAGGCAAGAATGAAGCTACAAGCTGTTTCCGAGTTCGAACGAGTCAAGAATGAAGTCTCAAATTATTACGAATTGTTTCGATTTTTAAACGAGCCAATAATGTTTCTACAAGAATTTACAAGTTGTTTCCATGTTCAAACGAGTCAAGAATGAAGCTACAAGTTGTTTCCGAGTTCGAACTAGTCAAGAATTAAGCCTCAAATTGTTGTGAATTGTTTTCATGTTGAAACGAGCCAATAATGTTCCTAAAAGAATTTACAAGTTGTTTCCATGTTTAAACGAGTCAAGAATGAAGCTACAAGTTGTTTCCGAGTTTGAACGAGTCAAGAATGAAGTCTTAAATTGTTATGAATTGTTTCGATGTTTAAACAAGCCAATAATGTTCCTATAAGACTTTACAAGTTGTTTCCATGTTCAAACGAGTCAAGAATGAAGCTACAAGTTGTTTCTGAGTTCGAACGGGTCAAAAATGAAGCCTCAAATTGTTATGAATTATTTTGATGTTGAAACGAGCCAATAATGTTCCCACAAGAGTTAACAAGTTGTTTCCATGTTCAAACGAGTAAAGAATGAAGCTACAAGTTGTTTCCGAGTTCGAACGAGTCAAGAATGAAGTCTTAAATTGTTATGAATTGTTTCGATTTTTAAACGAGCCAATAATGCTCCTACAAGTGTTTACAAGTTGTGTCCATGTTCAAACGAGTCATGAATGAAGCTTCAAGTTGTTTCCGAGTTCGAACGAGTCAAGAATGAAGCCTCAAATTGTTATGATTTTTTTTGATATTTAAACGAGCCAATAGTGCTCCTACAAGTGTTTACAAGTTGTTTCCATGTTCAAACGAGTCAAGAATGAAGCTACAAATTTTTTCCGAGTTCGAACGATTCAAGAATGAAGTCTCAAATTGTTATGAATTGTTTTGATGTTTAAATGAGCCAATAATTCTCTTACATGTGTTTACAAGTTGTGTCCATGTTCAAACGAGTCAAGAATGAAGCTACATGTTGTTTCCGAGTTCAAAAGAGTCAAGAATGAAGTCTCAAATTGTTATGAATTGTTTTGATGTTTAAACGAGCCAATAATGTTCCTATAAGACTTTACAAGTTGTTTCCATGTTCGAACGAGTCAAGAATGAAGCTACAAGTTGTTTCCGAGTTCGAACGGGTCAAAAATGAAGCCTCAAATTGTTATGAATTATTTTGATGTTGAAACGAGCCAATAATGTTCCCACAAGAGTTAACAAGTTGTTTCCATGTTCAAACGAGTAAAGAATGAAGCTACAAGTTGTTTACGAGTTCGAACGAGTCAAGAATGAAGTCTCAAATTGTAACGAATTGTTTCGATTTTTAAACGAGCCAATAATGTTTCTACATTAGTTTACAAGTTGTTTCCATGTTCAAACGAGTCAAGAATGAAGCTACAAGTTGTTTCCGAGTTCGAACGAGTCAAGAATTAAGCCTCAAATTGTTATGAATTGTTTTCAGGTTGAAACGAGCCAATAATGTTCCTAAAAGAATTTACAAGTTGTTTCCATGTTTAAACGAGTCAAGAATGAAGCTACAAGTTGTTTCCGAGTTTGAACGAGTCAAGAATGAAGTCTTAAATTGTTATGAATTGTTTTGATGTTTAAACGAGCCAATAATGCTCCTACAAGTGTTTACAAGTTGTGTCCATGTTCAAACGAGTCATGATTGAAGCTTCAAGTTGTTTCCGAGTTCGAACGAGTCAAGAATGAAGCCTCAAATTGTTATGAATTTTTTTGATATTTAAACGAGCTAATAATGCTCCTACAAGTGTTTACAAGTTGTTTCCATGTTCAAACGAGTCAAGAATGAAGCTACAAATTTTTTCCGAGTTCGAACGATTCAAGAATAAAGTCTCAAATTGTTATGAATTGGTTTGATGTTTAAATGAGCCAATAATTCTCTTACATGAGTTTACAAGTTGAGTCCATGTTCAAACGAGTCAAGAATGAAGCTACATGTTGTTTCCGAGTTCAAAAAAGTCAAGAATGAAGTCTCAAATTGTTATGAATTGTTTTGATGTTTAAACGAGCCAATAATGTTCCTATAAGAGTTTACAAGTTGTTTCCATGTTCAAACGAGGCAAGAATGAAGCTACAAGCTGTTTCCGAGTTCGAACGAGTCAAGAATGAAGCCTCAATTTTTTATGAATTGTTTTCATGTTTAAACGAGCCAATAATGCTCCAATAAGTGTTTACTAGTTGTTTCCATGTTCAAACGAGGCAAGAATGAAGCTACAAGCTGTTTTCGAGTTCGAACGAGTCAAGAATGAAGTCTCAAATTGTTACGAATTGTTTCGATTTTGAAACGAGCCAATAATGTTTCTACAAGAATTTACAAGTTGTTTCCATGTTCAAACGAGTCAAGAATGAAGGTACAAGTTGTTTCCGAGTTCGAACGAGTCAAGAATTAAGCCTTAAATTGTTATGAATTGTTTTCATGTTGAAACGAACCAATAATGTTCCCACAAGAGTTAACAAATTGTTTCCATGTTCAAACGAGTAAAGAATGAAGCTACAAGTTGTTTCCGAGTTCGAACGATTCAAAATGAAGCCTCAAATTGTTATGAATTGTTTTGATGTTTAAATGAGCCAATAATGCTCTTATAAGTGTTTACAAGTTGTGTCCATGTTCAAACGAGTCAAGAATGAAGCTACAAGTTGTTTCCGAGTTCGAACGAGTCAAGAATGAAGCCTCAATTTTTTATGAATTGTTTTCATGTTTAAATGAGCCAATAATGCTCCAACAAGTGTTTACTAGTTGTTTCCATGTTTAAACGAGGCAAGAATGAAGCTACAAGCTGTTTCCGAGTTCGAACGAGTCAAGAATGAAGTCTCAAATTGTTACGAATTGTTTCGATTTTTAAACGAGCCAATAATGTTTCTACAAGAATTTACAAGTTGTTTCCATGTTCAAATGAGTCAAGAATGAAGCTACAAGTTGTTTCCGAGTTCGAACTAGTCAAGAATTAAGCCTCAAATTGTTGTGAATTGTTTTCATGTTGAAACGAGCCAATAATGTTCCTAAAAGAATTTACAAGTTGTTTCCATGTTTAAACGAGTCAAGACTGAAGCTACAAGTTGTTTCCGAGTTTGAACGAGTCAAGAATGAAGTCTTAAATTGTTATGAATTGTTTCGATGTTTAAAAGAGTCAAGAATGAAGTCTCAAATTGTTATGAATTGTTTTGATGTTTAAACAAGCAAATAATGTTCCTATAAGACTTTACAAGTTGTTTCCATGTTCAAACGAGTCAAGAATGAAGCTACAAGTTGTTTCCGAGTTCGAACGGGTCAAAAATGAAGCCTCAAATTGTTATGAATTATTTTGATGTTGAAACGAGCCAATAATGTTCCCACAAGAGTTAACAAGTTGTTTCCATGTTCAAACGAGTAAAGAATGAAGCTACAAGTTGTTTCCGAGTTCGAACGAGTCAAGAATGAAGTCTTAAATTGTTATGAATCGTTTCGATTTTTAAACGAGCCAATAATGCTCCTACAAGTGTTTACAAGTTGTGTCCATGTTCAAACGAGTCAAGAATGAAGCTACAAGTTGTTTCCGAGTTCGAATGAGTCAAGAATGAAGCCTCAATTTTTTATGAATTGTTTTCATGTTTAAACGAGCCAATAATGCTCCAACAAGTGTTTTACTAGTTGTTTCCATGTTTAAACGAGGCAAGAATGAAGCTACAAGCTGTTTCCGAGTTCGAACGAGTCAAGAATGAAGTCTCAAATTGTTACGAATTGTTTCGATTTTTAAACGAGCCAATAATGTTTCTACAAGAATTTACAAGTTGTTTCCATGTTCAAACGAGTCAAGAATGAAGCTACAAGTTGTTTCCGAGTTCGAACTAGTCAAGAATTAAGCCTCAAATTGTTGTGAATTGTTTTCATGTTGAAACGAGCCAATAATGTTCCTAAAAGAATTTACAAGTTGTTTCCATGTTTAAACGAGTCAAGAATGAAGCTACAAGTTGTTTCCGAGTTTGAACGAGTCAAGAATGAAGTCTTAAATTGTTATGAATTGTTTCGATGTTTAAATTAGTCAAGAATGAAGTCTCAAATTGTTATGAATTGTTTTGATATTTAAACAAGCCAATAATGTTCCTATAAGACTTTACAAGTTGTTTCCATGTTCAAACGAGTCAAGAATGAAGCTACAAGTTGTTTCTGAGTTCGAACGGGTCAAAAATGAAGCCTCAAATTGTTATGAATTATTTTGATGTTGAAACGAGCCAATAATGTTCCCACAAGAGTTAACAAGTTGTTTCCATGTTCAAACGAGTAAAGAATGAAGCTACAAGTTGTTTCCGAGTTCGAACGAGTCAAGAATGAAGTGTTAAATTGTTATGAATTGTTTCGATTTTTAAACGAGCCAATAATGCTCCTACAAGTGTTTACAAGTTGTGTCAATGTTCAAACGAGTCATGAATGAAGCTTCAAGTTGTTTCCGAGTTCGAACGAGTCAAGAATGAAGCCTCAAATTGTTATGATTTTTTTTGATATTTAAACGAGCCAATAATGCTCCTACAAGTGTTTACAAGTTGTTTCCATGGTCAAACGAGTCAAGAATGAAGCTACAAATTTTTTCCGAGTTCGAACGATTCAAGAATGAAGTCTCAAATTGTTATGAATTGTTTCGATGTTTAAATGAGCCAATAATTCTCTTACATGTGTTTACAAGTTGTGTCCATGTTCAAACGAGGCAAGAATGAAGCTACAAGCTGTTTCCGAGTTCGAACGAGTCAAGAATGAAGCCTCAATTTTTTATGAATTCTTTTCATGTTTAAACGAGCCAATAATGCTCCAACAAGTGTTTACTAGTTGTTTCCATGTTTAAACGAGGCAAGAATGAAGCTACAAGTTGTTTCCGAGTTCGAACGGGTCAAAAATGAAGCCTCAAATTGTTATGAATTATTTTGATGTTGAAACGAGCCAATAATGTTCCCACAAGAGTTAACAAGTTGTTTCCATGTTCAAACGAGTAAAGAATGAAGCTACAAGTTGTTTACGAGTTCGAACGAGTCAAGAATGAAGTCTCAAATTGTAACGAATTGTTTCAATTTTTAAACGAGCCAATAATGTTTCTACAATAGTTTACAAGTTGTTTCCATGTTCAAATGAGTCAAGAATGAAGCTACAAGTTGTTTCCGAGTTCGGATGAGTCAAGAATTAAGCCTCAAATTGTTATGAATTGTTTTCAGGTTGAAACGAGCCAATAATGTTCCTAAAAGAATTTACAAGTTGTTTCCATGTTTAAACGAGTCAAGAATGAAGCTACAAGTTGTTTCCGAGTTTGAACGAGTCAAGAATGAAGTCTTAAATTGTTATGAATTGTTTTGATGTTTAAACGAGCCAATAATGCTCCTACAAGTGTTTACAAGTTGTGTCCATGTTCAAACGAGTCATGATTGAAGCTTCAAGTTGTTTCCGAGTTCGAACGAGCCAAGAATGAAGCCTCAAATTGTTATGAATTTTTTTGATATTTAAACGAGCCAATAATGCTCCTACAAGTGTTTACAAGTTGTTTCCATGTTCAAACGAGTCAAGAATGAAGCTACAAATTTTTTCCGAGTTCGAAGGATTCAAGAATAAAGTCTCAAATTGTTATGAATTGGTTTGATGTTTAAATGAGCCAATAATTCTCTTACATGAGTTTACAAGTTGTGTCCATGTTCAAACGAGTCAAGAATGAAGCTACATTTTGTTTCCGAGTTCAAAAGAGTCAAGAATGAAGTCTCAAATTGTTATGAATTGTTTTGATGTTTAAACGAGCCAATAATGTTCCTATAAGAGTTTACAAGTTGTTTCCATGTTCAAACGAGGCAAGAACGAAGCTACAAGCTGTTTCCGAGTTCGAACGAGTCAAGAATGAAGCCTAAATTTTTTATGAATTGTTTTCATGTTTAAACGAGCCAATAATGCTCCAACAAGTGTTTACTAGTTGTTTCCATGTTTAAACGAGGCAAGAATGAAGCTACAAGCTGTTTCCGAGTTCGAACGAGTCAAGAATGAAGTCTCAAGTTGTTACAAATTGTTTCGATTTTTAAACGAGCCAATAATGTTTCTACAAGTATTTACAAGTTGTTTCCATGTTCAAACGAGTCAAGAATGAAGCTACAAGTTGTTTTCGAGTTCGAACGAGTCAAGAATTAAGCCTCAAATTGTTGTGAATTGTTTTCATGTTGAAACGAGCCAATAATGTTCCTAAAAGAATTTACAAGTTATTTCCATGTTTAAACGAGTCAAGAATGAAGCTACAAGTTGTTTACGAGTTCAAACGAGTCAAGAATGAAGTCTCAAATTGTAACGAATTGTT
Organism: Oenanthe sinensis; assembly: GCA_028671895.1. NCBI lineage: Eukaryota > Viridiplantae > Streptophyta > Magnoliopsida > Apiales > Apiaceae > Oenanthe > Oenanthe sinensis. The sequence goes on from JAPMAC010000231.1 coordinate 6,017,240, forward strand.
TCGATTTTTAAACGAGCCAATAATGTTTCTACAATAGTTTACAAGTTGTTTCCATGTTCAAACGAGTCAAGAATGAAGCTACAAGTTGTTTCCGAGTTCGAACGAGTCAAGAATGAAGCCTCAAATTGTTATGATTTTTTTTGATATTTAAACGAGCCAATAATGCTCCTACAAGTGTTTACAAGTTGTTTCCATGTTCAAACGAGTCAAGAATGAAGCTACAAATTTTTTCCGAGTTCGAACGATTCAAGAATGAAGTCTCAAATTGTTATGATTTGTTTTGATGTTTAAATGAGCCAATAATTCTCTTACATGTGTTTACAAGTTGTGTCCATGTTCAAACGAGTCAAGAATGAAGCTACATGTTGTTTCCGAGTTCAAAAGAGTCGAGAATGAAGTCTCAAATTGTTATGAATTGTTTTGATGTTTAAACGAGCCAATAATGTTCCTATATGACTTTACAAGTTGTTTCCATGTTCGAACGAGTCAAGAATGAAGCTACAAGTTGTTTCCGAGTTCGAACGGGTCAAAAATGAAGCCTCAAATTGTTATGAATTATTTTGATGTTGAAACGAGCCAATAATGTTCCCACAAGAGTTAACAAGTTGTTTCCATGTTCAAACCAGTAAAGAATGAAGCTACAAGTTGTTTACGAGTTCGAACGAGTCAAGAATGAAGTCTCAAATTGTAACGAATTGTTTCGATTTTTAAACGAGCCAATAATGTTTCTACAATAGTTTACAAGTTGTTTCCATGTTCAAACGAGTCAAGAATGAAGCTACAAGTTGTTTCCGAGTTCGAACGAGTCAAGAATTAAGCCTTAAATTGTTATGAATTGTTTTCATGTTGAAACGAGCCAATAATGTTCCCACAAGAGTTAACAAATTGTTTCCATGTTCAAACGAGTAAAGAATGAAGCTACAAGTTGTTTCCGAGTTCGAACGATTCAAAATGAAGCCTCAAATTGTTATGAATTGTTTTGATGTTTAAATGAGCCAATAATGCTCTTATAAGTGTTTACAAGTTGTGTCCATGTTCAAACGAGTCAAGAATGAAGCTACAAGTTGTTTCCGAGTTCGAACGAGTCAAGAATGAAGCCTCAATTTTTTATGAATTGTTTTCATGTTTAGACGAGCCAATAATGCTCCAACAAGTGTTTACTAGTTGTTTCCATGTTTAAACGAGGCAAGAATGAAGCTACAAGCTGTTTCCGAGTTCGAACGAGTCAAGAATGAAGTCTCAAATTGTTACGAATTGTTTCGATTTTTAAATGAGCCAATAATGTTTCTACAAGAATTTACAAGTTGTTTCCATGTTCAAACGAGTCAAGAATGAAGCTACAAGTTGTTTCCGAGTTCGAACTAGTCAAGAATTAAGCCTCAAATTGTTGTGAATTGTTTTCATGTTGAAACGAGCCAATAATGTTCCTAAAAGAATTTACAAGTTGTTTCCATGTTTAAACGAGTCAAGAATGAAGCTACAAGTTGTTTCCGAGTTTGAACGAGTCAAGAATGAAGTCTTAAATTGTTATGAATTGTTTCGATGTTTAAAAGAGTCAAGAATGAAGTCTCAAATTGTTATGAATTGTTTTGATGTTTAAACAAGCCAATAATGTTCCTATAAGACTTTACAAGTTGTTTCCATGTTCAAACGAGTCAAGAATGAAGCTACAAGTTGTTTCCGAGTTCGAACGGGTCAAAAATGAAGCCTCAAATTGTTATGAATTATTTTGATGTTGAAACGAGCCAATAATGTTCCCACAAGAGTTAACAAGTTGTTTCCATGTTCAAACGAGTAAAGAATGAAGATACAAGTTGTTTCCGAGTTCGAACGAGTCAAGAATGAAGTCTTAAATTGTTATGAATCGTTTCGATTTTTAAACGAACCAATAATGCTCCTACAAGTGTTTACAAGTTGTGTCCATGTTCAAACGAGTCAAGAATGAAGCTACAAGTTGTTTACGAGTTCGAACGAGTCAAGAATGAAGCCTCAATTTTTTATGAATTGTTTTCATGTTTAAACGAGCCAATAATGCTCCAACAAGTGTTTACTAGTTGTTTCCATGTTCAAACGAGGCAAGAATGAAGCTACAAGCTGTTTCCGAGTTCGAACGAGTCAAGAATGAAGTCTCAAATTGTTACGAATTGTTTCGATTTTGAAACGAGCCAATAATCTTTCTACAAGAATTTACAAGTTGTTTCCATGTTCAAACGAGTCAAGAATGAAGCTACAAGTTGTTTCCGAGTTCGAACGAGTCAAGAATTAAGCCTTAAATTGTTATGAATTGTTTTCATGTTGAAACGAGCCGATAATATTCCCACAAGAGTTAACAAATTGTTTCCATGTTCAAACGAGTAAAGAATGAAGCTACAAGTTGTTTCCGAGTTCGAACGATTCAAAATGAATCCTCAAATTGTTATGAATTGTTTTGATGTTTAAATGAGCCAATAATGCTCTTATAAGTGTTTACAAGTTGTGTCCATGTTCAAACGAGTCAAGAATGAAGCTACAAGTTGTTTCCTAGTTCGAACGAGTCAAGAATGAAGCCTCAATTTTTTATGAATTGTTTTCATGTTTAAACGAGCCAATAATGCTCCAACAAGTGTTTACTAGTTGTTTCCATGTTTAAACGAGGCAAGAATGAAGCTACAAGCTGTTTCCGAGTTCGAACTAGTCAAGAATGAAGTCTCAAATTGTTACGAATTGTTTCGATTTTTAAACGAGCCAATAATGTTTCTACAAGAATTTACAAGTTGTTTCCATGTTCAAACGAGTCAAGAATGAAGCTACAAGTTGTTTCCGAGTTCGAACTAGTCAAGAATTAAGCCTCAAATTGTTGTGAATTGTTTTCATGTTGAAACGAGCCAATAATGTTCCTAAAAGAATTTACAAGTTGTTTCCATGTTTAAACGAGTCAAGAATGAAGCTACAAGTTGTTTCCGAGTTTGAACGAGTCAAGAATGAAGTATTAAATTGTTATGAATTGTTTCGATGTTTAAAAGAGTCAAGAATGAAGTCTCAAATTATTATGAATTGTTTTGATGTTTAAACAAGCCAATAATGTTCCTATAAGACTTTACAAGTTGTTTCCATGTTCAAACGAGTCAAGAATGAAGCTACAAGTTGTTTCCGAGTTCGAACGGGTCAAAAATGAAGCCTCAAATTGTTATGAATTATTTTGATGTTGAAACGAGCCAATAATGTTCCCACAAGAGTTAACAAGTTGTTTCCATGTTCAAACGAGTAAAGAATGAAGCTACAAGTTGTTTCCGAGTTCGAACGAGTCAAGAATGAAGTCTTAAATTGTTATGAATCGTTTCGATTTCTAAACGAGCCAATAATGCTCCTACAAGTGTTTACAAGTTGTGTCCATGTTCAAACGAGTCAAGAATGAAGCTACAAGTTGTTTCCGAGTTCGAACGAGTCAAGAATGAAGCCTCAATTTTTTATGAATTGTTTTCATGTTTAAACGAGCCAATAATGCTCCAACAAGTGTTTACTAGTTGTTTCCATGTTTAAACGAGGCAAGAATGAAGCTACAAGCTGTTTCCGAGTTCGAACGAGTCAAGAATGAAGTCTCAAATTGTTACGAATTGTTTCGATTTTTAAACGAGCCAATAATGTTTCTACAAGAATTTACAAGTTGTTTCCATGTTCAAACGAGTCAAGAATGAAGCTACAAGTTGTTTCCGAGTTCGAACTAGTCAAGAATTAAGCCTCAAATTTTTGTGAATTGTTTTCATGTTGAAACGAGCCAATAATGTTCCTAAAAGAATTTACAAGTTGTTTCCATGTTTAAACGAGTCAAGAATGAAGCTACAAGTTGTTTCCGAGTTTGAACGAGTCAAGAATGAAGTATTAAATTGTTATGAATTGTTTCGATGTTTAAAAGAGTCAAGAATGAAGTCTCAAATTATTATGAATTGTTTTGATGTTTAAACAAGCCAATAATGTTCCTATAAGACTTTACAAGTTGTTTCCATGTTCAAACGAGTCAAGAATGAAGCTACAAGTTGTTTCCGAGTTCGAACGGGTCAAAAATGAAGCCTCAAATTGTTATGAATTATTTTGATGTTGAAACGAGCCAATAATGTTCCCACAAGAGTTAACAAGTTGTTTCCATGTTCAAACGAGTAAAGAATGAAGCTACAAGTTGTTTCCGAGTTCGAACGAGTCAAGAATGAAGTCTTAAATTGTTATGAATCGTTTCGATTTTTAAACGAGCCAATAATGCTCCTACAAGTGTTTACAAGTTGTGTCCATGTTCAAACGAGTCAAGAATGAAGCTACAAGTTGTTTCCGAGTTCGAACGAGTCAAGAATGAAGCCTCAATTTTTTATGAATTGTTTTCATGTTTAAACGAGCCAATAATGCTCCAACAAGTGTTTACTAGTTGTTTCCATGTTTAAACGAGGCAAGAATGAAGCTACAAGCTGTTTCCGAGTTCGAACGAGTCAAGAATGAAGTCTCAAATTGTTACGAATTGCTTCGATTTTTAAACGAGCCAATAATGTTTCTACAAGAATTTACAAGTTGTTTCCATGTTCAAACGAGTCAAGAATGAAGCTACAAGTTGTTTCCGAGTTCGAACTAGTCAAGAATTAAGCCTCAAATTGTTGTGAATTGTTTTCATGTTGAAACGAGCCAATAATGTTCCTAAAAGAATTCACAACTTGTTTCCATGTTTAAACGAGTCAAGAATGAAGCTACAAGTTGTTTCCGAGTTTGAACGAGTCAAGAATGAAGTCTTAAATTGTTATGAATTGTTTCGATGTTTAAAAGAGTCAAGAATGAAGTCTCAAATTGTTATGAATTGTTTTGATGTTTAAACAAGCCAATAATGTTCCTATAAGACTTTACAAGTTGTTTCCATGTTCAAACGAGTCAAGAATGAAGCTACAAGTTGTTTCTGAGTTCGAACGGGTCAAAAATGAAGCCTCAAATTGTTATGAATTATTTTGATGTTGAAACGAGCCAATAATGTTCCCACAAGAGTTAACAAGTTGTTTCCATGTTCAAACGAGTAAAGAATGAAGCTACAAGTTGTTTCCGTGTTCGAACGAGTCAAGAATGAAGTCTTAAATTGTTATGAATTGTTTCGATTTTTAAACGAGCCAATAATGCTCCTACAAGTGTTTACAAGTTGTGTCCATGTTCAAACGAGTCTTGAATGAAGCTTCAAGTTGTTTCCGAGTTCGAACGAGTCAAGAATGAAGCCTCAAATTGTTATGATTTTTTTTGATATTTAAACGAGCCAATAATGCTCCTACAAGTGTTTACAAGTTGTTTCCATGTTCAAACGAGTCAAGAATGAAGCTACAAATTTTTTCCGAGTTCGAACGATTCAAGAATGAAGTCTCAAATTGTTATGAATTGTTTTGATGTTTAAATGAGCCAATAATTCTCTTACATGTGTTTACAAGTTGTGTCCATGTTCAAACGAGTCAAGAATGAAGCTACATGTTGTTTCCGAGTTCAAAAGAGTCAAGAATGAAGTCTCAAATTGTTATGAATTGTTTTGATATTTAAACGAGCCAATAATGTTCCAATAAGACTTTACAAGTTGTTTCCATGTTCGAACGAGTCAAGAATGAAGCTACAAGTTGTTTCCGAGTTCGAACGGGTCAAAAATGAAGCCTCAAATTGTTATGAATTATTTTGATGTTGAAACGAGCCAATAATGTTCCCACAAGAGTTAACAAGTTGTTTCCATGTTCAAACGAGTAAAGAATGAAGCTACAAGTTGTTTACGAGTTCGAACGAGTCAAGAATGAAGTCTCAAATTGTAACGAATTGTTTCGATTTTTAAACGAGCCAATAATGTTTCTACAATAGTTTACAAGTTGTTTCCATGTTCAAACGAGTCAAGAATGAAGCTACAAGTTGTTTCCGAGTTCGAACGAGTCAAGAATTAAGCCTCAAATTGTTATGAATTGTTTTCAGGTTGGAACGAGCCAATAATGTTCCTAAAAGAATTTACAAGTTGTTTCCATGTTTAAACGAGTCAAGAATGAAGCTACAAGTTGTTTCCGAGTTTGAACGAGTCAAGAATGAAGTCTTAAATTGTTATGAATTGTTTTGATGTTTAAACGAGCCAATAATGCTCCTACAAGTGTTTACAAGTTGTGTCCATGTTCAAACGAGTCATGATTGAAGCTTCAAGTTGTTTCCGAGTTCGAACGAGTCAAGAATGAAGCCTCAAATTGTTATGAATTTTTTTGATATTTAAACGAGCCAATAATGCTCCTACAAGTGTTTACAAGTTGTTTCCATGTTCAAACGAGTCAAGAATGAAGCTACAAATTTTTTCCGAGTTCGAACGATTCAAGAATAAAGTCTCAAATTGTTATGAATTGGTTTGATGTTTAAATGAGCCAATAATTCTCTTACATGAGTTTACAAGTTGTGTCCATGTTCAAACGAGTCAAGAATGAAGCTACATGTTGTTTCCGAGTTCAAAAGAGTCAAGAATGAAGTCTCAAATTGTTATGAATTGTTTTGATGTTTAAACGAGCCAATAATGTTCCTATAAGAGTTTACAAGTTGTTTCCATGTTCAAACGAGGCAAGAATGAAGCTACAAGCTGTTTCCGAGTTCGAACGAGTCAAGAATGAAGCCTCAATTTTTTATGAATTGTTTTCATGTTTAAACGAGCCAATAATGCTCCAACAAGTGTTTACTAGTTGGTTCCATGTTTAAACGAGGCAAGAATGAAGCTACAAGCTGTTTCCGAGTTCGAACGAGTCAAGAATGAAGTCTCAAGTTGTTACAAATTGTTTCGATTTTTAAACGAGCCAATAATGTTTCTACAAGACTTTACAAGTTGTTTCAATGTTCAAACGAGTCAAGAATGAAGCTACAAGTTGTTTCTGAGTTCGAACGGGTCAAAAATGAAGCTTCAAATTGTTATGAATTATTTTGATGTTGAAACGAGCCAATAATGTTCCCACAAGAGTTAACAAGTTGTTTCCATGTTCAAACGAGTAAAGAATGAAGCTACAAGTTGTTTCCGAGTTCGAACGAGTCAAGAATGAAGTCTTAAATTGTTATGAATTGTTTCGATTTTTAAACGAGCCAATAATGCTCCTACAAGTGTTTACAAGTTGTGTCCATGTTCAAACGAGTCATGAATCAAGCTTCAAGTTGTTTCCGAGTTCGAACGAGTCAAGAATGAAGCCTCAAATTGTTATGATTTTTTTGATATTTAAACGAGCCAATAATGCTCCTACAAGTGTTTACAAGTTGTTTCCATGTTCAAACGAGTCAAGAATGAAGCTACAAATTTTTTCCGAGTTCGAACGATTCAAGAATGAAGTCTCAAATTGTTATGAATTGTTTTGATGTTTAAATGAGCCAATAATTCTCTTACATGTGTTTACAAGTTGTGTCCATGTTCAAACGAGTCAAGAATGAAGCTACATGTTGTTTCCGAGTTCAAAAGAGTCAAGAATGAAGTCTCAAATTGTTATGAATTGTTTTGATGTTTAAACGAGCCAATAATGTTCCAATAAGACTTTACAAGTTGTTTCCATGTTCGAACGAGTCAAGAATGAAGCTACAAGTTGTTTCCGAGTTCGAACGGGTCAAAAATGAAGCCTCAAATTGTTATGAATTATTTTGATGTTGAAACGAGCCAATAATGTTCCCACAAGAGTTAACAAGTTGTTTCCATGTTCAAACGAGTAAAGAATGAAGCTACAAGTTGTTTACGAGTTCGAACGAGTCAAGAATGAAGTCTCAAATTGTAACGAATTGTTTCGATTTTTAAATGAGCCAATAATGTTTCTACAATAGTTTACAAGTTGTTTCCATGTTCAAACGAGTCAAGAATGAAGCTACAAGTTGTTTCCGAGTTCGAACGAGTCAAGAATGAAGTCTCAAATTGTAACGAATTGTTTCAATTTTTAAACGAGCCAATAAAGTTGCTACAATAGTTTACAAGTTGTTTCCATGTTCAAACGAGTCAAGAATGAAGCTACAAGTTGTTTCCGAGTTTGAACGAGTCAAGAATGAAGTCTTAAATTGTTATGAATTGTTTTGATGTTTAAACGAGCCAATAATGCTCCTACAAGTGTTTACAAGTTGTGTCCATGTTCAAACGAGTCATGATTGAAGCTTCAAGATGTTTCCGAGTTCAAACGAGTCAAGAATGAAGCCTCAAATTGTTATGAATTTTTTTGATATTTAAACGAGCCAATAATGCTCCTACAAGTGTTTACAAGTTGTTTCCATGTTCAAACGAGTCAAGAATGAAGCTACAAATTTTTTCCGAGTTCGAACGATTCAAGAATAAAGTCTCAAATTGTTATGAATTGGTTTGATGTTTAAATGAGCCAATAATTCTCTTACATGAGTTTACAAGTTGTGTCCATGTTCAAACGAGTCAAGAATGAAGCTACATGTTGTTTCCGAGTTCAAAAGAGTCAAGAATGAAGTCTCAAATTGTTATGAATTGTTTTGATGTTTAAACGAGCCAATAATGTTCCTATAAGAGTTTACAAGTTGTTTCCATGTTCAAACGAGGCAAGAATGAAGCTACAAGCTGTTTCCGAGTTCGAACGAGTCAAGAATGAAGCCTCAATTTTTTATGAATTGTTTACATGTTTAAACGAGCCAATAATGCTCCAACAAGTGTTTACTAGTTGGTTCCATGTTTAAACGAGGCAAGAATGAAGCTACAAGCTGTTTCCGAGTTCGAACGAGTCAAGAATGAAGTCTCAAGTTGTTACAAATTGTTTCGATTTTTAAACGAGCCAATAATGTTTCTACAAGTATTTACAAGTTGTTTCCATGTTCAAACGAGTCAAGAATGAAGCTACAAGTTGTTTCTGAGTTCGAACGGGTCAAAAATGAAGCCTCAAATTGTTATGAATTATTTTGATGTTGAAACGAGCCAATAATGTTCCCACAAGAGTTAACAAGTTGTTTCCATGTTCAAACGAGTAAAGAATGAAGCTACAAGTTGTTTCCGAGTTCGAACGAGTCAAGAATGAAGTCTTAAATTGTTTTGAATTGGTTCGATTTTTAAACGAGCCAATAATGTTCCCACAAGAGTTAACAAGTTGTTTCCATGTTCAAACGAGTAAAGAATGAAGCTACAAGTTGTTTACGAGTTCGAACGAGTCAGGAATGAAGTCTCAAATTGTAACGAATTGTTTCGATTTTTAAACGAGCCAATAATGTTTCTACAATAGTTTACAAGTTGTTTCCATGTTCAAACGAGTCAAGAATGAAGCTACAAGTTGTTTCCGAGTTCGAACGAGTCAAGAATTAAGCCTCAAATTGTTATGAATTGTTTTCAGGTTGAAACGAGGCAATAATGTTCCTAAAAGAATTTACAAGTTGTTTCCATGTTTAAACGAGTCAAGAATGAAGCTACAAGTTGTTTCCGAGTTTGAACGAGTCAAGAATGAAGTTTTAAATTGTTATGAATTGTTTTGATGTTTAAACGAGCCAATAATGCTCCTACAAGTGTTTACAAGTTGTGTCCATGTTCAAACGAGTCATGATTGAAGCTTCAAGATGTTTCCGAGTTCGAACGAGTCAAGAATGAAGCCTCAAATTGTTATGAATTTTTTTGATATTTAAACGAGCAAATAATGCTCCTACAAGTGTTTACAAGTTGTTTCCATGTTCAAACGAGTCAAGAATGAAGCTACAAATTTTTTCCGAGTTCGAACGATTCAAGAATAAAGTCTCAAATTGTTATGAATTGGTTTGATGTTTAAATGAGCCAATAATTCTCTTACATGAGTTTACAAGTTGTGTCCATGTTCAAACGAGTCAAGAATGAAGCTACATGTTGTTTCCGAGTTCAAAAGAGTCAAGAATGAAGTCTCAAATTGTTATGAATTGTTTTGATGTTTAAACGAGCCAATAATGTTCCTATAAGAGTTTACAAGTTGTTTCCATGTTCAAACGAGGCAAGAATGAAGCTACAAGCTGTTTCCGAGTTCGAACGAGTCAAGAATGAAGCCTCAATTTTTTATGAATTGTTTTCATGTTTAAACGAGACAATAATGCTCCAACAAGTGTTTACTAGTTGGTTCCATGTTTAAACGAGGCAAGAATGAAGCTACAAGCTGTTTCCGAGTTCGAACGAGTCAAGAATGAAGTCTCAAGTTGTTACAAATTCTTCCGATTTTTAAATGAGCCAATAATGTTTCTACAAGTATTTACAAGTTGTTTCCATGTTGAAACGAGTCAAGAATGAAGCTACAAGTTGTTTTCGAGTTCGAACGAGTCAAGAATTAAGCCTCAAATTGTTGTGAATTGTTTTCATGTTGAAACGAGCCAATAATGTTCCTAAAAGAATTTACAAGTTGTTTCCATGTTTAAACGAGTCAAGAATGAAGCTACATGTTGTTTCCGAGTTTGAACGAGTCAAGAATGAAGTCTTAAATTGTTATGAATTGTTTTGTTGTTTAAACGAGCCAATAATGCTCCTACAAGTGTTTACAAGTTGTGTCCATGTTCAAACGAGTCATGATTGAAGCTTCAAGTTGTTTCCGAGTTCGAACGAGTCAAGAATGAAGCCTCAAATTGTTATGATTTTTTTTGATATTTAAACGAGCCAATAATGCTCCTACAAGTGTTTACAAGTTGTTTTCATGTTCAAACGAGTTAAGAATGAAGCTATAAATTTTTTCCGAGTTCGAACGATTCAAGAATGAAGTCTCAAATTGTTATGAATTGTTTTGATGTTTAAATGAGCCAATAATTCTCTTACATGTGTTTACAAGTTGTGTCCATGTTCAAACGAGTCAAGAATGAAGCTACATGTTGTTTCCGAGTTCAAAAGAGTCGAGAATGAAGTCTCAAATTGTTATGAATTGTTTTGATGTTTAAACGAGCCAATAATGTTCCTATAAGACTTTACAAGTTGTTTCCATGTTCGAACGAGTCAAGAATGAAGCTACAAGTTGTTTCCGAGTTTGAACGGGTCAAAAATGAAGCCTCAAATTGTTATGAATTATTTTGATGTTGAAACGAGCCAATAATGTTCCCACAGGAGTTAACAAGTTGTTTCCATGTTCATACGAGTAAAGAATGAAGCTAAAAGTTGTTTACGAGTTCGAACGAGTCAAGAATGAAGTCTCAAATTGTAACGAATTGTTTCGATTTTTAAACGAGCCAATAATGTTTCTACAATAGTTTACAAGTTGTTTCCATGTTCAAACGAGTCAAGAATGAAGCTACAAGTTGTTTCCGAGTTCGAACGAGTCAAGAATTAAGCCTTAAATTGTTATGAATTATTTTCATGTTGAAACGAGCCAATAATGTTCCCACAAGAGTTAACAAATTGTTTCCATGTTCAAACGAGTAAAGAATGAAGCTACAAGTTGTTTCCGAGTTCGAACGATTCAAAATGAAGCCTCAAATTGTTATGAATTGTTTTGATGTTTAAATGAGCCAATAATGCTCTTATAAGTGTTTACAAGTTGTGTCCATGTTCAAACGAGTCAAGAATGAAGCTACATGTTGTTTCCGAGTTCAAAAGAGTCGAGAATGAAGTCTCAAATTGTTATGAATTGTTTTGATGTTTAAACGAACCAATAATGCTCCAACAAGTGTTTACTAGTTGTTTCCATGTTTAAACGAGGCAAGAATGAAGCTACAAGCTGTTTCCGAGTTCGAACGAGTCAAGAATGAAGTCTCAAATTGTTACGAATTGTTTCGATTTTTAAACGAGCCAATAATGTTTCTACAAGAATTTACAAGTTGTTTCCATGTTCAAACGAGTCAAGAATGAAGCTACAAGTTGTTTCCGAGTTCGAACTAGTCAAGAATTAAGCCTCAAATTGTTGTGAATAGTTTTCATGTTGAAACGAGCCAATAATGTTCCTAAAAGAATTTACAAGTTGTTTCCATGTTTAAACGAGTCAAGAATGAAGCTACAAGTTGTTTCCGAGTTTGAACGAGTCAAGAATGAAGTCTTAAATTGTTATGAATTGTTTCGATGTTTAAAAGAGTCAAGAATGAAGTCTCAAATTGTTATGAATTGTTTTGATGTTTAAACAAGCCAATAATGTTCCCATAAGACTTTACAAGTTGTTTCCATGTTCAAACGAGTCAAGAATGAAGCTACAAGTTGTTTCCGAGTTCGAACGGGTCAAAAATGAAGCCTCAAATTGTTATGAATTATTTTGATGTTGAAACGAGCCAATAATGTTCCCACAAGAGTTAACAAGTTGTTTCCATGTTCAAACGAGTAAAGAATGAAGCTACAAGTTGTTTCCGAGTTCGAACGAGTCAAGAATGAAGTCTTAAATTGTTATGAATCGTTTCGATTTTTAAACGAGCCAATAATGCTCCTACAAGTGTTTACAAGTTGTGTCCATGTTCAAACGAGTCAAGAATGAAGCTACAAGTTGTTTCCGAGTTCGAACGAGTCAAGAATGAAGCCTCAATTTTTTATGAATTGTTTTCATGTTTAAACGAGCCAATAATGCTCCAACAAGTGTTTACTAGTTGTTTCCATGTTTAAACGAGGCAAGAATGAAGCTACAAGCTGTTTCCGAGTTCGAACGAGTCAAGAATGAAGTCTCAAATTGTTACGAATTGTTTCAATTTTTAAACGAGCCAATAATGTTTCTACAAGAATTTACAAGTTGTTTCCATGTTCAAACGAGTCAAGAATGAAGCTACAAGTTGTTTCCGAGTTCGAACTAGTCAAGAATTAAGCCTCAAATTGTTGTGAATTGTTTTCATGTTGAAACGAGCCAATAATGTTCCTAAAAGAATTTACAAGTTGTTTCCATGTTTAAACGAGTCAAGAATGAAGCTACAAGTTGTTTCCGAGTTTGAACGAGTCAAGAATGAAGTCTTAAATTGTTATGAATTGTTTCGATGTTTAAAAGAGTCAAGAATGAAGTCTCAAATTGTTATGAATTGTTTTGATGTTTAAACAAGCCAATAATGTTCCTATAAGACTTTACAAGTTGTTTCCATGATCAAACGAGTCAAGAATGAAGCTACAAGTTGTTTCTGAGTTCGAACGGGTCAAAAATGAAGCCTCAAATTGTTATGAATTATTTTGATGTTGAAACGAGCCAATAATGTTCCCACAAGAGTTAACAAGTTGTTTCCATGTTCAAATGAGTAAAGAATGAAGCTACAGGTTGTTTCCGAGTTCGAACGAGTCAAGAATGAAGTCTTAAATTGTTATGAATTGTTTCGATTTTTAAACGAGCCAGTAATGCTCCTACAAGTGTTTACAAGTTGTGTCCATGTTCAAACGAGTCATGAATGAAGCTTCAAGTTGTTTCCGAGTTCGAACGAGTCAAGAATGAAGCCTCAAATTGTTATGATTTTTTTTGATATTTAAACGAGCCAATAATGCTCCTACAAGTGTTTACAAGTTGTTTCCATGTTCAAACGAGTCAAGAATGAAGCTACAAATTTTTTCCGAGTTCAAACGATTCAAGAATGAAGTCTCAAATTGTTATGAGTTGTTTTGATGTTTAAATGAGCCAATAATTCTCTTACATGTGTTTACAAGTTGTGTCCATGTTCAAACGAGTCAAGAATGAAGCTACATGTTGTTTCCGAGTTCAAAAGAGTCAAGAATGAAGTCTCAAATTGTTATGAATTGTTTTGATGTTTAAACGAGCCAATAATGTTCCTATAAGACTTTACAAGTGGTTTCCATGATCGAACGAGTCAAGAATGAAGCTACAAGTTGTTTCCGAGTTCGAACGGGTCAAAAATGAAGCCTCAAATGGTTATGAATTATTTTGATGTTGAAACGAGCCAATAATGTTCCCACAAGAGTTAACAAGTTGTTTCCATGTTCAAACGAGTAAAGAATGAAGCTACAAGTTGTTTACGAGTTCGAACGAGTCAAGAATGAAGTCTCAAATTGTAACGAATTGTTTCGATTTTTAAACGAGCCAATAATGTTTCTACAATAGTTTACAAGTTGTTTCCATGTTCAAACGAGTCAAGAATGAAGCTACAAGTTGTTTCCGAGTTCGAACGAGTCAAGAATTAAGCCTCAAATTGTTATGAATTGTTTTCAGGTTGAAACGAGCCAATAATGTTCCTAAAAGAATTTACAAGTTGTTTCCATGTTTAAACGAGTCAAGAATGAAGCTACAAGTTGTTTCCGAGTTTGACCGAGTCAAGAATGAAGTCTTAAATTGTTATGAATTGTTTTGATGTTTAAACGAGCCAATAATGCTCCTACAAGTGTTTACAAGTTGTGTCCATGTTCAAACGAGTCATGATTGAAGCTTCAAGTTGTTCCCGAGTTCGAACGAGTCAAGAATGAAGCCTCAAATTGTTATGAATTTTTTTGATATTTAAACGAGCCAATAATGCTCCTACAAGTGTTTACAAGTTGTTTCCATGTTCAAACGAGTCAAGAATGAAGCTACAAATTTTTTCCGAGTTCGAACGATTCAAGAATAAAGTCTCAAATTGTTATGAATTGGTTTGATGTTTAAATGAGCCAATAATTCTCTTACATGAGTTTACAAGTTGTGTCCATGTTCAAACGAGTCAAGAATGAAGCTACATGTTGTTTCCGAGTTCAAAAGAGTCAAGAATGAAGTCTCAAATTGTTATGAATTGTTTTGATGTTTAAACGAGCCAATAATGTTCCTATAAGAGTTTACAAGTTGTTTCCATGTTCAAACGAGGCAAGAATGAAGCTACAAGCTGTTTCCGAGTTCGAACGAGTCAAGAATGAAGCCTCAATTTTTTATGAATTGTTTTCATGTTTAAACGAGCCAATAATGCTCCAACAAGTGTTTACTAGTTGTTTCCATGTTTAAACGAGGAAAGAATGAAGCTACAAGCTGTTTCCGAGTTCGAACGAGTCAAGAATGAAGTCTCAAATTGTTATGAATTGTTTCGATTTTTAAACGAGCCAATAATGTTTCTACAAGTATTTACAAGTTGTTTCCATGTTCAAACGAGTCAAGAATGAAGCTACAAGTTGTTTTCGAGTTCGAACGAGTCAAGAATTAAGCCTCAAATTGTTGTGAATTGTTTTCATGTTAAAACGAGCCAATAATGTTCCTAAAAGAATTTACAAGTTGTTTCCATGTTTAAACGAGTCAAGAATGAAGCTACAAGTTGTTTCCGAGTTTGAACGAGTCAAGAATGAAGTCTTAAATTGTTATGAATTGTTTTGATGTTTAAACGTGCCAATAATGCTCCTACAAGTGTTTACAAGTTGTGTCCATGTTCAAACGAGTCATGATTGAAGCTTCAAGTTGTTTCCGAGTTCGAACGAGTCAAGAATGAAGCCTCAAATTGTTATGATTTTTTTTGATATTTAAACGAGCCAATAATGCTCCTACAAGTGTTTACAAGTTGTTTCCATGTTCAAACGAGTCAAGAATGAAGCTACAAATTTTTTCCGAGTTCGAAAGATTCAAGAATGAAGTCTCAAATTGTTATGAGCTGTTTTGATGTTTAAATGAGCCAATAATTCTCTTACATGTGTTTACAAGTTGTGTCCATGTTCAAACGAGTCAAGAATGAAGCTACATGTTGTTTCCGAGTTCAAAAGAGTCGAGAATGAAGTCTCAAATTGTTATGAATTGTTTTGATGTTTAAACGAGCCAATAATGTTCCTATAAGACTTTACAAGTTGTTTCCATGTTCGAACGAGTCAAGAATGAAGCTACAAGTTGTTTCCGAGTTCGAACGGGTCAAAAATGAAGCCTCAAATGGTTATGAATTATTTTGATGTTGAAACGAGCCAATAATGTTCCCACAAGAGTTAACAAGTTGTTTCCATGTTCAAACGAGTAAAGAATGAAGCTACAAGTTGTTTACGAGTTCGAACGAGTCAAGAATGAAGTCTCAAATTGTAACGAATTGTTTCGATTTTTAAACGAGCCAATAATGTTTCTACAATAGTTTACAAGTTGTTTCCATGTTCAAACGAGTCAAGAATGAAGCTACAAGTTGTTTCCGAGTTCGAACGAGTTAAGAATTAAGCCTCAAATTGTTATGAATTGTTTTCAGGTTGAAACGAGCCAATAATGTTCCTAAAAGAATTTACAAGTTGTTTCCATGTTTAAACGAGTCAAGAATGAAGCTACAAGTTGTTTCCGAGTTTGACCGAGTCAAGAATGAAGTCTTAAATTGTTATGAATTGTTTTGATGTTTAAACGAGCCAATAATGCTCCTACAAGTGTTTACAAGTTGTGTCCATGTTCAAACGAGTCATGATTGAAGCTTCAAGTTGTTTCCGAGTTCGAACGAGTCAAGAATGAAGCCTCAAATTGTTATGAATTTTTTTGATATTTAAACGAGCCAATAATGCTCCTACAAGTGTTTACAAGTTGTTTCCATGTTCAAACGAGTCAAGAATGAAGCTACAAATT
Source organism: Oenanthe sinensis (assembly GCA_028671895.1). Taxonomy (NCBI): domain Eukaryota; kingdom Viridiplantae; phylum Streptophyta; class Magnoliopsida; order Apiales; family Apiaceae; genus Oenanthe; species Oenanthe sinensis. The sequence continues at coordinate 6,033,583 of JAPMAC010000231.1, forward strand.
TTTTCCGAGTTCGAACGATTCAAGAATAAAGTCTCAAATTGTTATGAATTGGTTTGATGTTTAAATGAGCCAATAATTCTCTTACATGAGTTTACAAGTTGTGTCCATGTTCAAACGAGTCAAGAATGAAGCTACATGTTGTTTCCGAGTTCAAAAGAGTCAAGAATGAAGTCTCAAATTGTTATGAATTGTTTTGATGTTTAAACGAGCCAATAATGTTCCTATAAGAGTTTACAAGTTGTTTCCATGTTCAAACGAGGCAAGAATGAAGCTACAAGCAGTTTCCGAGTTCGAACGAGTCAAGAATGAAGTCTCAAATTGTTACAAATTGTTTCGATTTTTAAACGAGCCAATAATGTTTCTACAAGTATTTACAAGTTGTTTCCATGTTCAAACGAGTCAAGAATGAAGCTACAAGTTGTTTTCGAGTTCGAACGAGTCAAGAATTAAGCCTCAAATTGTTATGAATTGTTTTGATGTTTAAACGAGCCAATAATGTTCCTATAAGAGTTTACAAGTTGTTTCCATGTTCAAACGAGGCAAGAATGAAGCTACAAGCTGTTTCCGAGTTCGAACGAGTCAAGAATGAAGCCTCAATTTTTTATGAATTGTTTTCATGTTTAAACGAGCCAATAATGCTCCAACAAGTGTTTACTAGTTGTTTCCATGTTTAAACGAGGCAAGAATGAAGCTACAAGCTGTTTCCGAGTTCGAATGAGTCAAGAATGAAGTCTCAAGTTGTTACAAATTGTTTCGATTTTTAAACGAGCCAATAATGTTTCTACAAGTATTTACAAGTTGTTTCCATGTTCAAACGAGTCAAGAATGAAGCTACAAGTTGTTTTCGAGTTCGAACGAGTCAAGAATTAAGCCTCAAATTGTTGTGAATTGTTTTCATGTTGAAACGAGCCAATAATGTTCCTAAAAGAATTTACAAGTTGTTTCCATGTTTAAACGAGTCAAGAATGAAGCTACAAGTTGTTTCCGAGTTTGAACGAGTCAAGAATGAAGTCTTAAATTGTTATGAATTGTTTTGATGTTTAAACGAGCCAATAATGCTCCTACAAGTGTTTACAAGTTGTGTCCATGTTCAAACGAGTCATGATTGAAGCTTCAAGTTGTTTCCGAGTTCGAACGAGTCAAGAATGAAGCCTCAAATTGTTATGATTTTTTTTGATATTTAAACGAGCCAATAATGCTCCTACAAGTGTTTACAAGTTGTTTCCATGTTCAAACGAGTCAAGAATGAAGCTACAAATTTTTTCCGAGTTCGAAAGATTCAAGAATGAAGTCTCAAATTGTTATGAGCTGTTTTGATGTTTAAATGAGCCAATAATTCTCTTACATGTGTTTACAAGTTGTGTCCATGTTCAAACGAGTCAAGAATGAAGCTACATGTTGTTTCCGAGTTCAAAAGAGTCGAGAATGAAGTCTCAAATTGTTATGAATTGTTTTGATGTTTAAACGAGCCAATAATGTTCCTATAAGACTTTACAAGTTGTTTCCATGTTCGAACGAGTCAAGAATGAAGCTACAAGTTGTTTCTGAGTTCGAACGGGTCAAAAATGAAGCCTCAAATGGTTATGAATTATTTTGATGTTGAAACGAGCCAATAATGTTCCCACAAGAGTTAACAAGTTGTTTCCATGTTCAAACGAGTAAAGAATGAAGCTACAAGTTGTTTACGAGTTCGAACGAGTCAAGAATGAAGTCTCAAATTGTAACGAATTGTTTCGATTTTTAAACGAGCCAATAATGTTTCTACAATAGTTTACAAGTTGTTTCCATGTTCAAACGAGTCAAGAATGAAGCTACAAGTTGTTTCCGAGTTCGAACGAGTTAAGAATTAAGCCTCAAATTGTTATGAATTGTTTTCAGGTTGAAACGAGCCAATAATGTTCCTAAAAGAATTTACAAGTTGTTTCCATGTTTAAACGAGTCAAGAATGAAGCTACAAGTTGTTTCCGAGTTTGACCGAGTCAAGAATGAAGTCTTAAATTGTTATGAATTGTTTTGATGTTTAAACGAGCCAATAATGCTCCTACAAGTGTTTACAAGTTGTGTCCATGTTCAAACGAGTCATGATTGAAGCTTCAAGTTGTTTCCGAGTTCGAACGAGTCAAGAATGAAGCCTCAAATTGTTATGAATTTTTTTGATATTTAAACGAGCCAATAATGCTCCTACAAGTGTTTACAAGTTGTTTCCATGTTCAAACGAGTCAAGAATGAAGCTACAAATTTTTTCCGAGTTCGAACGATTCAAGAATAAAGTCTCAAATTGTTATGAATTGGTTTGATGTTTAAATGAGCCAATAATTCTCTTACATGAGTTTACAAGTTGTGTCCATGTTCAAACGAGTCAAGAATGAAGCTACATGTTGTTTCCGAGTTCAAAAGAGTCAAGAATGAAGTCTCAAATTGTTATGAATTGTTTTGATGTTTAAACGAGCCAATAATGTTCCTATAAGAGTTTACAAGTTGTTTCCATGTTCAAACGAGGCAAGAATGAAGCTACAAGCAGTTTCCGAGTTCGAACGAGTCAAGAATGAAGTCTCAAATTGTTACAAATTGTTTCGATTTTTAAACGAGCCAATAATGTTTCTACAAGTATTTACAAGTTGTTTCCATGTTCAAACGAGTCAAGAATGAAGCTACAAGTTGTTTTCGAGTTCGAACGAGTCAAGAATTAAGCCTCAAATTGTTATGAATTGTTTTGATGTTTAAACGAGCCAATAATGTTCCTATAAGAGTTTACAAGTTGTTTCCATGTTCAAACGAGGCAAGAATGAAGCTACAAGCTGTTTCCGAGTTCGAACGAGTCAAGAATGAAGCCTCAATTTTTTATGAATTGTTTTCATGTTTAAACGAGCCAATAATGCTCCAACAAGTGTTTACTAGTTGTTTCCATGTTTAAACGAGGCAAGAATGAAGCTACAAGCTGTTTCCGAGTTCGAATGAGTCAAGAATGAAGTCTCAAGTTGTTACAAATTGTTTCGATTTTTAAACGAGCCAATAATGTTTCTACAAGTATTTACAAGTTGTTTCCATGTTCAAACGAGTCAAGAATGAAGCTACAAGTTGTTTTCGAGTTCGAACGAGTCAAGAATTAAGCCTCAAATTGTTGTGAATTGTTTTCATGTTGAAACGAGCCAATAATGTTCCTAAAAGAATTTACAAGTTGTTTCCATGTTTAAACGAGTCAAGAATGAAGCTACAAGTTGTTTCCGAGTTTGAACGAGTCAAGAATGAAGTCTTAAATTGTTATGAATTGTTTTGATGTTTAAACGAGCCAATAATGCTCCTACAAGTGTTTACAAGTTGTGTCCATGTTCAAACGAGTCATGATTGAAGCTTCAAGTTGTTTCCGAGTTCGAACGAGTCAAGAATGAAGCCTCAAATTGTTATGATTTTTTTTGATATTTAAACGAGCCAATAATGCTCCTACAAGTGTTTACAAGTTGTTTCCATGTTCAAACGAGTCAAGAATGAAGCTACAAATTTTTTCCGAGTTCGAAAGATTCAAGAATGAAGTCTCAAATTGTTATGAGTTGTTTTGATGTTTAAATGAGCCAATAATTCTCTTACATGTGTTTACAAGTTGTGTCCATGTTCAAACGAGTCAAGAATGAAGCTACATGTTGTTTCCGAGTTCAAAAGAGTCGAGAATGAAGTCTCAAATTGTTATGAATTGTTTTGATGTTTAAACGAGCCAATAATGTTCCTATAAGACTTTACAAGTTGTTTCCATGTTCGAACGAGTCAAGAATGAAGCTACAAGTTGTTTCCGAGTTCGAACGGGTCAAAAATGAAGCCTCAAATTGTTATGAATTATTTTGATGTTGAAACGAGCCAATAATGTTCCCACAAGAGTTAACAAGTTGTTTCCATGTTCAAACGAGTAAAGAATGAAGCTACAAGTTGTTTACGAGTTCGAACGAGTCAAGAATGAAGTCTCAAATTGTAACGAATTGTTTCGATTTTTAAACGAGCCAATAATGTTTCTACAATAGTTTACAAGTTGTTTCCATGTTCAAACGAGCCAAGAATGAAGCTACAAGTTGTTTCCGAGTTCGAACGAGTCAAGAATTAAGCCTCAAATTGTTATGAATTGTTTTCAGGTTGAAACGAGCCAATAATGTTCCTAAAAGAATTTACAAGTTGTTTCCATGTTTAAACGAGTCAAGAATGAAGCTACAAGTTGTTTCCGAGTTTGAACGAGTCAAGAATGAAGTCTTAAATTGTTATGAATTGTTTCGATGTTTAAAAGAGTCAAGAATGAAGTCTCAAATTGATATGAATTGTTTTGATGTTTAAACAAGCCAATAATATTCCTATAAGACTTTACAAGTTGTTTCCATGTTCAAACGTGTCAAGAATGAAGCTACAAGTTGTTTCCGAGTTCGAACGAGTCAAGAATTAAGCCTCAAATTGTTATGAATTGTTTTCAGGTTGAAACGAGCCAATAATGTTCCTAAAAGAATTTACAAGTTGTTTCCATGTTTAAACGAGTCAAGAATGAAGCTACAAGTTGTTTCCGAGTTTGAACGAGTCAAGAATGAAGTCTTAAATTGTTATGAATTGTTTTGATGTTTAAACGAGCCAATAATGCTCCTACAAGTGTTTAGAAGTTGTGTCCATGTTCAAACGAGTCATGATTGAAGCTTCAAGTTGTTTCCGAGTTCGAAAGAGTCAAGAATGAAGCCTCAAATTGTTATGAATTTTTTTGATATTTAAACGAGCCAATAATGCTCCTACAAGTGTTTACAAGTTGTTTCCATGTTCAAACGAGTCAAGAATGAAGCTACAAATTTTTTCCGAGTTCGAACGATTCAAGAATAAAGTCTCAAATTGTTATGAATTGGTTTGATGTTTAAATGAGCCAATAATTCTCTTACATGAGTTTACAAGTTGTGTCCATGTTCAAACGAGTCAAGAATGAAGCTACATGTTGTTTCCGAGTTCAAAAGAGTCAAGAATGAAGTCTCAAATTGTTATGAATTGTTTTGATGTTTAAACGAGCCAATAATGTTCCTATAATAGTTTACAAGTTGTTTCCATGTTCAAACGTGGCAAGAATGAAGCTACAAGCTGTTTCCGAGTTCGAACGAGTCAAGAATGAAGCCTCAATTTTTTATAAATTGTTTTCATGTTTAAACGAGCCAATAATGCTCCAACAAGTGTTTACTAGTTGTTTCCATGTTTAAACGAGGCAAGAATGAAGCTACAAGCTGTTTCCGAGTTCGAACGAGTCAAGAATGAAGTCTCAAGTTGTTACAAATTGTTTCGATTTTTAAACGAGCCAATAATGTTTCTACAAGTATTTACAAGTTGTTTCCATGTTCAAACGAGTCAAGAATGAAGCTACAAGTTGTTTTCGAGTTCGAACGAGTCAAGAATTAAGCCTCAAATTGTTATGAATTGTTTTGATGTTTAAACGAGCCAATAATGTTCCTATAAGAGTTTACAAGTTGTTTCCATGTTCAAACGAGGCAAGAATGAAGCTACAAGCTGTTTCCGAGTTCGAACGAGTCAAGAATGAAGCCTCAATTTTTTATGAATTGTTTTCATGTTAAAACGAGCCAATAATGCTCCAACAAGTGTTTACTAGTTGTTTTCATGTTTAAACGAGGCAAGAATGAAGCTACAAGCTGTTTCCGAGTTCGAACGAGTCAAGAATGAAGTCTCAAGTTGTTACAAATTGTTTCGATTTTTAAACGAGCCAATAATGTTTCTACAAGTATTTACAAGTTGTTTCCATGTTCAAACAAGTCAAGAATGAAGCTACAAGTTGTTTTCGAGTTCGAACGAGTCAAGAATTAAGCCTCAAATTGTTGTGAATTGTTTTCATGTTGAAACGAGCCAATAATGTTCCTAAAAGAATTTACAAGTTGTTTCCATGTTTAAACGAGTCAAGAATGAAGCTACAAGTTGTTTCCGAGTTTGAACGAGTCAAGAATGAAGTCTTAAATTGTTATGAATTGTTTTGATGTTTAAACGAGCCAATAATGCTCCTACAAGTGTTTACAAGTTGTGTCCATGTTCAAACGAGTCATGATTGAAGCTTCAAGTTGTTTCCGAGTTCGAACGAGTCAAGAATGAAGCCTCAAATTGTTATGATTTTTTTTGATATTTAAACGAGCCAATAATGCTCCTACAAGTGTTTACAAGTTGTGTCCATGTTCAAATAAGTCAAGAATGAAGCTACATGTTGTTTCCGAGTTCGAACGAGTCAAGAATGAAGTCTCAAATTGTTACGAATTGTTTCGATTTTGAAACGAGCCAATAATGTTTCTACAAGAATTTACAAGTTGTTTCCATGTTCAAACGAGTCAAGAATGAAGCTACAAGTTGTTTCCGATTCCAACTAGTCAAGAATTAAGCCTCAAATTGTTGTGAATTGTTTTCATGTTGAAACGAGCCAATAATGTTCCTAAAAGAATTTATAAGTTGTTTCCATGTTTAAACGAGTCAAGAATGAAGCTACAAGTTGTTTCCGAGTTTGAACGAGTCAAGAATGAAGTCTTAAATTGTTATGAATTGTTTCGATGTTTAAAAGAGTCAAGAATGAAGTCTCAAATTGTTATGAATTGTTTTGATGTTTAAACAAGCCAATAATGTTCCTATAAGACTTTACAAGTTGTTTCCATGTTCAAACGAGTCAAGAATGAAGCTACAAGTTGTTTCTGAGTTCGAACGGGTCAAAAATGAAGCCTCAAATTGTTATGAATTATTTTGATGTTGAAACGAGCCAATAATGTTCCCACAAGAGTTAACATGTTGTTTCCATGTTCAAACGAGTAAAGAATGAAGCTACAAGTTGTTTCCGAGTTCGAACGAGTCAAAAATGAAGTCTTAAATTGTCATGAATTGTTTCGATTTTTAAACGAGCCAATAATGCTCCTACAAGTGTTTACAAGTTGTGTCCATGTTCAAACGAGTCATGAATGAAGCTTCAAGTTGTTTCCGAGTTCGAACGAGTCAAGAATGAAGCCTCAAATTGTTATGATTTTTTTTTATATTTAAACGAGCCAATAATGCTCCTACAAGTGTTTACAAGTTAAACCCATGTTCAAACGAGTCAAGAATGAAGCTACAAATTTTTTCCGAGTTCGAACGATTCAAGAATGAAGTCTCAAATTGTTATGAATTGTTTTGATGTTTAAATGAACCAATAATTCTCTTACATGTGTTTACAAGTTGTGTCCATGTTCAAACGAGTCAAGAATGAAGCTACATGTTGTTTCCGAGTTCAAAAGAGTCAAGAATGAAGTCTCAAATTGTTATGAATTATTTTGATGTTTAAACGAGCCAATAATGTTCCTATAAGACTTTACAAGTTGTTTCCATGTTCGAACGAGTCAAGAATGAAGCTACAAGTTGTTTCCGAGTTCGAACGGGTCAAAAATGAAGCCTCAAATTGTTATGAATTATTTTGATGTTGAAACGAACCAATAATGTTCCCACAAGAGTTAACAAGTTGTTTCCATGTTCAAACGAGTAAAGAATGAAGCTACAAGTTGTTTACGAGTTCGAACGAGTCAAGAATGAAGTCTCAAATTGTAACGAATTGTTTCGATTTTTAAACGAGCCAATAATGTTTCTACAATAGTTTACAAGTTGTTTCCATGTTCAAACGAGTCAAGAATGAAGCTACAAGTTGTTTCCGAGTTCGAACGAGTCAAGAATTAAGCCTCAAATTGTTATGAATTGTTTTCAGGTTGAAACGAGCCAATAATGTTCCTAAAAGAATTTACAAGTTGTTTCCATGTTTAAACGAGTCAAGAATGAAGCTACAAGTTGTTTCCGAGTTTGAACGAGTCAAGAATGAAGTCTTAAATTGTTATGAATTGTTTTGATGTTTAAACGAGCCAATAATGCTCCTACAAGTGTTTACAAGTTGTGTCCATGTTCAAACGAGTCATGATTGAAGCTTCAAGTTGTTTCCGAGTTCGAACGAGTCAAGAATGAAGCCTCAAATTGTTATGAATTTTTTTGATATTTAAACGAGCCAATAATGCTCCTACAAGTGTTTACAAGTTGTTTCCATGTTCAAACGAGTCAAGAATGAAGCTACAAATTTTTTCCGAGTTCGAACGATTCAAGAATAAAGTCTCAAATTGTTATGAATTGGTTTGATGTTTAAATGAGCCAATAATTCTCTTACATGAGTTTACAAGTTGTGTCCATGTTCAAACGAGTCAAGAATGAAGCTACATGTTGTTTCCGAGTTCAAAAGAGTCAAGAATGAAGTCTCAAATTGTTATGAATTGTTTTGATGTTTAAACGAGCCAATAATGTTCCTATAAGAGTTTACAAGTTGTTTCCATGTTCAAACGAGGCAAGAATGAAGCTACAAGCTGTTTCCGAGTTCGAACGAGTCAAGAATGAAGCCTCAATTTTTTATGAATTGTATTCATGTTTAAACGAGCCAATAATGCTCCAACAAGTGTTTACTAGTTGTTTCCATGTTTAAACGAGGCAAGAATGAAGCTACAAGCTGTTTCCGAGTTCGAACGAGTCAAGAATGAAGTCTCAAATTGTTACAAATTGTTTCGATTTTTAAACGAGCCAATAATGTTTCTACAAGTATTTACAAGTTGTTTCCATGTTCAAACGAGTCAAGAATGAAGCTACAAGTTGTTTTCGAGTTCGAACGAGTCAAGAATTAAGCCTCAAATTTTTGTGAATTGTTTTCATGTTGAAACGAGCCAATAATGTTCCTAAAAGAATTTACAAGTTGTATCCATGTTTAAACGAGTCAAGAATGAAGCTACAAGTTGTTTCCGAGTTTGAACGAGTCAAGAATGAAGTCTTAAATTGTTATGAATTGTTTTGATGTTTAAACGAGCCAATAATGCTCCTACAAGTGTTTACAAGTTGTGTCCATGTTCAAACGAGTCATGATTGAAGCTTCAAGTTGTTTCCGAGTTCGAACGAGTCAAGAATGAAGCCTCAAATTGTTATGATTTTTTTTGATATTTAAACGAGCCAATAATGCTCCTACAAGTGTTTACAAGTTGTTTCCATGTTCAAACGAGTCAAGAATGAAGCTATAAATTTTTTCCGAGTTCGAACGATTCAAGAATGAAGTCTCAAATTGTTATGAATTGTTTTGATGTTTAAATGAGCCAATAATTCTCTTACATGTGTTTACAAGTTGTGTCCATGTTCAAACGAGTCAAGAATGAAGCTACATGTTGTTTCCGAGTTCAAAAGAGTCGAGAATGAAGTCTCAAATTGTTATGAATTGTTTTGATGTTTAAACGAGCCAATAATGTTCCTATAAGACTTTACAAGTTGTTTCCATGTTCGAACGAGTCAAGAATGAAGCTACAAGTTGTTTCCGAGTTCGAACGGGTCAAAAATGAAGCCTCAAATTGTTATGAATTATTTTGATGTTGAAACGAGCCAATAATGTTCCCACAAGAGTTATCAAGTTGTTTCCATGTTCAAACGAGTAAAGAATGAAGCTACAAGTTGTTTACGAGTTCGAACGAGTCAAGAATGAAGTCTCAAATTGTAACGAATTGTTTCGATTTTTAAACGAGCCAATAATGTTTCTACAATAGTTTACAAGTTGTTTCCATGTTCAAACGAGTCAAGAATGAAGCTACTAGTTGTTTCCGAGTTCGAACGAGTCAAGAATTAAGCCTCAAATTGTTCTGAATTGTTTTCAGGTTGAAACGAGCCAATAATGTTCCTAAAAGAATTTACAAGTTGTTTCCATGTTTAAACGAGTATAGAATGAAGCTACAAGTTGTTTCCGAGTTTGAACGAGTCAAGAATGAAGTCTTAAATTGTTATGAATTGTTTTGATGTTTAAACGAGCCAATAATGCTCCTACAAGTGTTTAGAAGTTGTGTCCATGTTCAAACGAGTCATGATTGAAGCTTCAAGTTGTTTCCGAGTTCGAACGAGCCAAGAATGAAGCCTCAAATTGTTATGAATTTTTTTGATATTTAAACGAGCCAATAATGCTCCTACAAGTGTTTACAAGTTGTTTCCATGTTCAAACGAGTCAAGAATGAAGCTATAAATTTTTTCCGAGTTCCAACGATTCAAGAATGAAGTCTCAAATTCTTATGAATTGTTTTGATGTTTAAATGAGCCAATAATTCTCTTACATGTGTTTACAAGTTGTGTCCATGTTCAAACGAGTCAAGAATGAAGTTACATGTTATTTCCGAGTTCAAAAGAGTCGAGAATGAAGTCTCAAATTGTTATGAATTGTTTTGATGTTTAAACGAGCCAATAATGTTCCTATAAGACTTTACAAGTTGTTTCCATGTTCGAACGAGTCAAGAATGAAGCTACAAGTTGTTTCCGAGTTCGAACGGGTCAAAAATGAAGCCTCAAATTGTTATGAATTATTTTGATGTTGAAACGAGCCAATAATGTTCCCACAAGAGTTAACAAGTTGTTTCCATGTTCAAACGAGTAAAGAATGAAGCTACAAGTTGTTTACGAGTTCGAACGAGTCAAGAATGAAGTCTCAAATTGTAACGAATTGTTTCGATTTTTAAACGAGCCAATAATGTTTCTACAATAGTTTACAAGTTGTTTCCATGTTCAAACGAGTCAAGAATGAAGCTACAAGTTGTTTCCGAGTTCGAACGAGTCAAGAATAAAGCCTCAAATTGTTATGATTTTTTTTGATATTTAAACGAGCCAATAATGCTCCTACAAGTGTTTACAAGTTGTTTCCATGTTCAAACGAGTCAAGAATGAAGCTACAAATTTTTTCCAAGTTCGAACGATTCAAGAATGAAGTCTCAAATTGTTATGATTTGTTTTGATGTTTAAATGAGCCAATAATTCTCTTACATGTGTTTACAAGTTGTGTCCATGTTCAAACGAGTCAAGAATGAAGCTACATGTTGTTTCCGAGTTCAAAAGAGTCGAGAATGAAGTCACAAATTGTTATGAATTGCTTTCATGTTTAAACGAGCCAATAATGCTCCAACAAGTGTTTACTAGTTGTTTCCATGTTTAAACGAGGCAAGAATGAAGCTACAAGCTGTTTCCGAGTTCGAACGAGTCAAGAATGAAGTCTCAAATTGTTACAAATTGTTTTGATTTTTAAACGAGCCAATAATGTTTCTACAAGTATTTACAAGTTGTTTCCATGTTCAAACGAGTCATGAATGAAGCTACAAGTTGTTTTCGAGTTCGAACGAGTCAAGAATTAAGCCTCAAATTGTTGTGAATTGTTTTCATGTTGAAACGAGCCAATAATGTTCCTAAAAGAATTTACAAGTTGTATTCATGTTTAAACGAGTCAAGAATGAAGCTACAAGTTGTTTCCGAGTTTGAACGAGTCAAGAATGAAGTCTTAAATTGTTATGAATTGTTTTGATGTTTAAACGAGCCAATAATGCTCCTACAAGTGTTTACAAGTTGTGTCCATGTTCAAACGAGTCATGATTGAAGCTTCAAGTTGTTTCCGAGTTCGAACGAGTCAAGAATGAAGCCTCAAATTGTTATGATTTTTTTTGATATTTAAACGAGCCAATAATGCTCCTACAAGTGTTTACAAGTTGTTTCCATGTTCAAACGAGTCAAGAATGAAGCTATAAATTTTTTCCGAGTTCGAACGATTCAAGAATGAAGTCTCAAATTGTTATGAATTGTTTTGATGTTTAAATGAGCCAATAATTCTCTTACATGTGTTTACAAGTTGTGTCCATGTTCAAACGAGTCAAGAATGAAGCTACATGTTGTTTCCGAGTTCAAAAGAGTCGAGAATGAAGTCTCAAATTGTTATGAATTGTTTTGATGTTTAAACGAGCCAATAATGTTCCTATAAGACTTTACAAGTTGTTTCCATGTTCGAACGAGTCAAGAATGAAACTACAAGTTGTTTCCGAGTTCGAACGGGTCAAAAATGAAGCCACAAATTGTTATGAATTATTTTGATGTTGAAACGAGCCAATAATGTTCCCACAAGAGTTAACAAGTTGTTTCCATGTTCAAACGAGTAAAGAATGAAGCTACAAGTTGTTTACGAGTTCGAACGAGTCAAGAATGAAGTCTCAAATTGTAACGAATTGTTTCGATTTTTAAACGAGCCAATAATGTTTCTACAATAGTTTACAAGTTGTTTCCATGTTCAAACGAGTCAAGAATGAAGCTACAAGTTGTTTCCGAGTTCGAACGAGTCAAGAATGAAGCCTCAAATTGTTATGATTTTTTTTGATATTTAAACGAGCCAATAAGGCTCCTACAAGTGTTTACAAGTTGTTTCCATGTTCAAACGAGTCAAGAATGAAGCTACAAATTTTTTCCGAGTTCGAACGATTCAAGAATGAAGTCTCAAATTGTTATGATTTGTTTTGATGTTCAAATGAGCCAATAATTCTCTTACATGTGTTTACAAGTTGTGTCCATGTTCAAACGAGTCAAGAATGAAGCTACATGTTGTTTCCGAGTTCAAAAGAGTCGAGAATGAAGTCTCAAATTGTTATGAATTGTTTTGATGTTTAAACGAGCCAATAATGTTCCTATAAGACTTTACAAGTTGTTTCCATGTTCGAACGAGTCAAGAATAAAGCTACAAGTTGTTTCCGAGTTCGAACGGGTCAAAAATGAAGCCTCAAATTGTTATGAATTATTTTGATGTTGAAACGAGCCAATAATGTTCCCACAAGAGTTAACAAGTTGTTTCCATGTTCAAACGAGTAAAGAATGAAGCTACAAGTTGTTTACGAGTTCGAACGAGTCAAGAATGAAGTCTCAAATTGTAACGAATTGTTTCGATTTTTAAACGAGCCAATAATGTTTCTACAATAGTTTACAAGTTGTTTCCATGTTCAAACGAGTCAAGAATGAAGCTACAAGTTGTTTCCGAGTTCGAACGAGTCAAGAATTAAGCCTCAAATTGTTATGAATTGTTTTCAGGTTGAAACGAGCCAATAATGTTCCTAAAAGAATTTACAAGTTGTTTCCATGTTTAAACGAGTCAAGAATGAAGCTACAAGTTGTTTCCGAGTTTGAACGAGTCAAGAATGAAGTCTTAAATTGTTATGAATTGTTTTGATGTTTAAACGAGCCAATAATGCTCCTACAAGTGTTTACAAGTTGTGTCCATGTTCAAACGAGTCATGATTGAAGCTTCAAGTTGTTTCCGAGTTCGAACGAGTCAAGAATGAAGCCTCAAATTGTTATGAATTTTTTTGATATTTAAACGAACCAATAATGCTCCTACAAGTGTTTAGAAGTTGTTTCCATGTTCAAACGAGTCAAGAATGAAGCTACAAATTTTTTCCGAGTTCGAACGATTCAAGAATAAAGTCTCAAATTGTTATGAATTGTTTTGATGTTTAAATGAGCCAATAATTCTCTTACATGAGTTTACAAGTTGTGTCCATGTTCAAACGAGTCAAGAATGAAGCTACATGTTGTTTCCGAGTTCACAAGAGTCACGAATGAAGTCTCAAATTGTTATGAATTGTTTTGATGTTCAAACGAGCCAATAATGTTCCTATAAGAGTTTACAAGTTGTTTCCATGTTCAAACGAGGCAAGAATGAAGCTACAAGCTGTTTCCGAGTTCGAACGAGTCAAGAATGAAGCCTCAATTTTTTATGAATTGTTTTCATGTTTAAACGAGCCAATAATGCTCCAACAAGTGTTTACTAGTTGTTTCCATGTTTAAACGAGGCAAGAATGAAGCTACAAGCTGTTTCCGAGTTCGAACGAGTCAAGAATGAAGTCTCAAATTATTACAAATTGTTTCGATTTTTAAACGAGCCAATAATGTTTCTACAAGTATTTACAAGTTGTTTCCATGTTCAAACGAGTCAAGAATGAAGCTACAAGTTGTTCCCGAGTTCGAACGAGTCAAGAATTAAGCCTCAAATTGTTGTGAATTGTTTTCATGTTGAAACGAGCCAATAATGTTCCTAAAAGAATTTACAAGTTGTTTCCATGTTTAAACGTGTCAAGAATGAAGCTACAAGTTGTTTCCGAGTTCGAACGAGTCAAGAATGAAGCCTCAAATTGTTATGATTTTTTTTGATATTTAAACGAGCCAATAATGCTCCTACAAGTGTTTACAAGTTGTTTCCATGTTCAAACGAGTCAGGAATGAAGCTACAAATTTTTTCCGAGTTCGAACGATTCAAGAATGAAGTCTCAAATTGTTATGATAATTTTGATGTTTAAATGAGCCAATAATTCTCTTACATGTGTTTACAAGTTGTGTCCATGTTCAAACGAGTCAAGAATGAAGCTACATGTTGTTTCCGAGTTCAAAAGAGTCGAGAATGAAGTCTCAAATTGTTATGAATTGTTTTGATGTTTAAACGAGCCAATAATGTTCCTATAAGACTTTACAAGTTGTTTCCATGTTCGAACGAGTCAAGAATGAAGCTACAAGTTGTTTCCGAGTTCGAACGGGTCAAAAATGAAGCCTCAAATTGTTATGAATTATTTTGATGTTGAAACGAGCCAATAATGTTCCCACAAGAGTTAACAAGTTGTTTCCATGTTCAAACGAGTAAAGAATGAAGCTACAAGTTGTTTACGAGTTCGAACGAGTCAAGAATGAAGTCTCAAATTGTAACGAATTGTTTCGATTTTTAAACGAGCCAATAATGTTTCTACAATAGTTTACAAGTTGTTTCCATGTTCAAACGAGTCAAGAATGAAGCTACAAGTTGTTTCCGAGTTCGAACGAGTCAAGAATTAAGCCTCAAATTGTTATGAATTGTTTTCAGGTTGAAACGAGCCAATAATGTCCCTAAAAGAATTTACAAGTTGTTTCCATGTTTAAACGAGTCAAGAATGAAGCTACAAGTTGTTTCCGAGTTTGAACGAGTCAAGAATGAAGTCTTAAATTGTTATGAATTGTTTTGATGTTTAAACGAGCCAATAATGCTCCTACAAGTGTTTTACAAGTTGTGTCCATGTTCAAACGAGTCATGATTGAAGCTTCAAGTTGTTTCGAGTTCGAACGAGTCAAGAATGAAGCCTCAAATTGTTATGAATTTTTTTGATATTTAAACGAGCCAATAATGCTCCTACAAGTGTTTAGAAGTTGTTTCCATGTTCAAACGAGTCAAGAATGAAGCTACAAATTTTTTCCGAGTTCGAATGATTCAAGAATAAAGTCTCAAATTGTTATGAATTGTTTTGATGTTTAAATGAGCCAATAATTCTCTTACATGAGTTTACAAGTTGTGTCCATGTTCAAACGAGTCAAGAATGAAGCTACATGTTGTTTCCGAGTTCAAAAGAGTCACGAATGAAGTCTCAAATTGTTATGAATTGTTTTGATGTTCAAACGAGCCAATAATGTTCCTATAAGAGTTTACAAGTTGTTTCCATGTTCAAACGAGGCAAGAATGAAGCTACAAGCTGTTTCCGAGTTCGAACGAGTCAAGAATGAAGCCTCAATTTTTTATGAATTGTTTTCATGTTTAAACGAGCCAATAATGCTCCAACAAGTGTTTACTAGTTGTTTCCATGTTTAAACGAGGCAAGAATGAAGCTACAAGCTGTTTCCGAGTTCGAACGAGTCAAGAATGAAGTCTCAAATTGTTACAAAGTGTTTCGATTTTTAAACGAGCCAATAATGTTTCTACAAGTATTTACAAGTTGTTTCCATGTTCGAACGAGTCAAGAATGAAGTCTCAAATTGTAACGAATTGTTTCGATTTTTAAACGAGCCAATAATGTTTCTACAATAGTTTACAAGTTATTTCCATGTTCAAACGAGTCAAGAATGAAGCTACAAGTTGTTTCCGAGTTCGAACGAGTCAAGAATTAAGCCTCAAATTGTTATGAATTGTTTTCAGGTTGAAACGAGCCAATAATGTTCCTAAAAGAATTTACAAGTTGTTTCCATGTTTAAACGAGTCAAGAATGAAGCTACAAGTTGTTTCCGAGTTTGAACGAGTCAAGAATGAAGTCTTAAATTGTTATGAATTGTTTTGATGTTTAAACGAGCCAATAATGCTCCTACAAGTGTTTACAAGTTGTGTCCATGTTCAAACGAGTCATGATTGAAGCTTCAAGTTGTTTCCGAGTTCGAACGAGTCAAGAATGAAGCCTCAAATTGTTATGATTTTTTTTGATATTTAAACGAGCCAATAATGCTCCTACAAGTGTTTACAAGTTGTTTCCATGTTCAAACGAGTCAAGAATGAAGCTATAAATTTTTTCCGAGTTCGAACGATTCAAGAAAGAAGTCTCAAATTGTTATGAATTGTTTTGATGTTTAAATGAGCCAATAATTCTCTTACATGTGTTTACAAGTTGTGTCCATGTTCAAACGAGTCAAGAATGAAGCTACATGTTGTTTCCGAGTTCAAAAGAGTCGAGAATGAAGTCTCAAATTGTTATGAATTGTTTTGATGTTTAAACGAGCCAATAATGTTCCTATAAGACTTTACAAGTTGTTTCCATGTTCGAACGAGTCAAGAATGAAGCTACAAGTTGTTTCCGAGTTCGAACGGGTCAAAAATGAAGCCTCAAATTGTTATGAATTATTTTGATGTTGAAACGAGCCAATAATGTTCCCACAAGAGTTAACAAGTTGTTTCCATGTTCAAACGAGTAAAGAATGAAGCTACAAGTTGTTTACGAGTTCGAACGAGTCAAGAATGAAGTCTCAAATTGTAACGAATTGTTTCGATTTTTAAACGAGCCAATAATGTTTCTATAATAGTTTACAAGTTGTTTCCATGTTCAAACGAGTCAAGAATGAAGCTACAAGTTGTTTCCGAGTTCGAACGAGTCAAGAATGAAGCCTCAAATTGTTATGATTTTTTTTGATATTTAAACGAGCCAATAATGCTCCTACAAGTGTTTACAAGTTGTTTCCATGTTCAAACGAGTCAAGAATGAAGCTACAAATTTTTTCCGAGTTCGAACGATTCAAGAATGAAGTCTCAAATTGTTATGATTTGTTTTGATGTTTAAATGAGCCAATAATTCTCTTACATGTGTTTACAAGTTGTGTCCATGTTCAAACGAGTCAAGAATGAAGCTACATGTTGTTTCCGAGTTCAAAAGAGTCGAGAATGAAGTCTCAAATTGTTATGAATTGTTTTGATGTTTAAACGAGCCAATAATGTTCCTATAAGACTTTACAAGTTGTTTCCATGTTCGAACGAGTCAAGAATGAAGCTACAAGTTGTTTCCGAGTTCGAACGGGTCAAAAATGAAGCCTCAAATTGTTATGAATTATTTTGATGTTGAAACGAGCCAATAATGTTCCCACAAGAGTTAACAAGTTGTTTCCATGTTCAAACGAGTAAAGAATGAAGCTACAAGTTGTTTAC
The DNA here is from genome assembly GCA_028671895.1 of Oenanthe sinensis. Taxonomy (NCBI): domain Eukaryota; kingdom Viridiplantae; phylum Streptophyta; class Magnoliopsida; order Apiales; family Apiaceae; genus Oenanthe; species Oenanthe sinensis. The sequence continues at coordinate 6,050,867 of JAPMAC010000231.1, forward strand.
GAGTTCGAACGAGTCAAGAATGAAGTCTCAAATTGTAACGAATTGTTTCGATTTTTAAACGAGCCAATAATGTTTCTACAATAGTTTACAAGTTGTTTCCATGTTCAAACGAGTCAAGAATGAAGCTACAAGTTGTTTCCGAGTTCGAACGAGTCAAGAATTAAGCCTCAAATTGTTATGAATTGTTTTCAGGTTGAAACGAGCCAATAATGTCCCTAAAAGAATTTACAAGTTGTTTCCATGTTTAAACGAGTCAAGAATGAAGCTACAAGTTGTTTCCGAGTTTGAACGAGTCAAGAATGAAGTCTTAAATTGTTATGAATTGTTTTGATGTTTAAACGAGCCAATAATGCTCCTACAAGTGTTTTACAAGTTGTGTCCATGTTCAAACGAGTCATGATTGAAGCTTCAAGTTGTTTCCGAGTTCGAACGAGTCAAGAATGAAGCCTCAAATTGTTATGAATTTTTTTGATATTTAAACGAGCCAATAATGCTCCTACAAGTGTTTAGAAGTTGTTTCCATGTTCAAACGAGCCAAGAATGAAGCTACAAATTTTTTCCGAGTTCGAACGATTCAAGAATAAAGTCTCAAATTGTTATGAATTGTTTTGATGTTTAAATGAGCCAATAATTCTCTTACATGAGTTTACAAGTTGTGTCCATGTTCAAACGAGTCAAGAATGAAGCTACATGTTGTTTCCGAGTTCAAAAGAGTCACGAATGAAGTCTCAAATTGTTATGAATTGTTTTGATGTTCAAACGAGCCAATAATGTTCCTATAAGAGTTTACAAGTTGTTTCCATGTTCAAACGAGGCAAGAATGAAGCTACAAGCTGTTTCCGAGTTCGAACGAGTCAAGAATGAAGCCTCAATTTTTTATGAATTGTTTTCATGTTTAAACGAGCCAATATTGCTCCAACAAGTGTTTACTAGTTGTTTCCATGTTTAAACGAGGCAAGAATGAAGCTACAAGTTGTTTCCGAGTTCGAACGAGTCAAGAATGAAGTCTCAAATTGTTACGAATTGTTTCGATTTTTAAACGAGCCAATAATGTTTCTACAAGTATTTACAAGTTGTTTCCATGTTCAAACGAGTCAAGAATGAAGCTACAAGTTGTTTCCGAGTTCGAACGAGTCAAGAATTAAGCCTCAAATTGTTGTGAATTGTTTTCATGTTGAAACGAGCCAATAATGTTCCTAAAAGAATTTACATGTTGTTTCCATGTTTAAACGAGTTACTAATGAAGCTACTAGTTGTTTCCGAGTTTGAACGAGTCAAGAATGAAGTCTTAAATTGTTATGAATTGTTTTGATGTTTAAACGAGCCAATAATGCTCCTACAAGTGTTTACAAGTTGTGTCCATGTTCAAACGAGTCATGATTGAAGCTTCAAGTTGTTTCCGAGTTCGAACGAGTCAAGAATGAAGCCTCAAATTGTTATGAATTTTTTTTGATATTTAAACGAGCCAATAATGCTCCTACAAGTGTTTACAAGTTGTTTCCATGTTCGAACGAGTCAAGAATGAAGACACAATTTTTTTCCGAGTTCGAACGATTCAAGAATGAAGTCTCAAATTGTTATGAATTGTTTTGATGTTTAATTGAGCCAATAATTCTCTTACATGTGTTTACAAGTTGTGTCCATGTTCAAACGAGTCAAGAATGAAGCTACATGTTGTTTCCGAGTTCAAAAGAGTCAAGAATGATGTCTCAAATTGTTATGAATTATTTTGATGTTTAAACGAGCCAATAATGTTCCTATAAGACTTTACAAGTTGTTTCCATGTTCAAACGAGTCAAGAATGAAGCTACAAGTTGTTTCCGAGTTCGAACGGGTCAAAAATGAAGCCTCAAATTGTTATGAATTATTTTGATGTTGAAACGAGCCAATAATGTTCCCACAAGAGTTAACAAGTTGTTTCCATGTTCAAACGAGTAAAGAATGAAGCTACAAGTTATTTCCGAGTTCGAACGAGTCAAGAATGAAGTATCAAATTGTAACGAATTGTTTCGATTTTTAAACGAGCCAATAATGTTTCTACAATAGTTTACAAGTTGTTTCCATGTTCAAACGAGTCAAAAATGAAGCTACAAGTTGTTTCCGAGTTCGAACGAGTCAAGAATTAAGCCTCAAATTGTTATGAATTGTTTTCATTTTGAAACGAGCCAATAATGTTCCTAAAAGAATTTACAAGTTGTTTCCATGTTTAAACGAGTCAAGAATGAAGCTACAAGTTGTTTCCGAGTTTGAACGAGTCAAGAATGAAGTCTTAAATTGTTATGAATTGTTTTGATGTTTAAACGAGCCAATAATGCTCCTACAAGTGTTTACAAGTTGTGTCCATGTTCAAACGAGTCATGATTGAAGCTTCAAGTTGTTTCCGAGTTCGAACGAGTCAAGAATGAAGCCTCAAATAGTTATGAATTTTTTTGATATTTAAACGAGCCAATAATGCTCCTACAAGTGTTTACAATTGGTTTCCATGTTCAAACGAGCCAAGAATGAAGCTACAAATTTTTTCCGAGTTCGAACGATTCAAGAATGAAGTCTCAAATTGTTATGAATTGTTTTGATGTTTAAATGAGCCAATAATTCTCTTACATGTGTTTACAAGTTGTGTCCATGTTCAAACGAGTCAAGAATGAAGCTACATGTTGTTTCCGAGTTCAAAAGAGTCAAGAATGAAGTCTCAAATTGTTATGAATTGTTTTGATGTTTAAACGAGCCAATAATGTTCCTATAAGACTTTACAAGTTGTTTCCATGTTCAAACGAGTCAAGAATGAAGCTACAAGTTGTTTCCGAGTTCGAACGGGTCAAAAATGAAGCCTCAAATTGTTATGAATTATTTTGATGTTGAAACGAGCCAATAATGTTCCCACAAAAGTTAACAAGTTGTTTCCATGTTCAAACGAGTAAAGAATGAAGCTACAAGTTGTTTCCGAGTTCGAACGAGTCAAGAATGAAGTCTCAAATTGTAACGAATTGTTTCGATTTTTAAACGAGCCAATAATGTTTCTACAATAGTTTACAAGTTGTTTCCATGTTCAAACGAGTCAAGAATGAAGCTACAAGTTGTTTCCGAGTTCGAACGAGTCAAAAATGAAGCCTCAAATTGTTATGATTTTTTTTGATATTTAAACGAGCCAATAATGCTCCTACAAGTGTTTACAAGTTGTTTCCATGTTCAAACGAGTCAAGAATGAAGTTTCAAATTGTAACGAATTGTTTCGATTTTTAAACGAGCCAATAATGTTTCTACAATAGTTTACAAGTTGTTTCCATGTTCAAACGAGTCAAGAAAGAAGCTACAAGTTGTTTCCGAGTTTGAACGAGTCAAGAATTAAGCCTCAAATTGTTATGAATTGTTTTCAAGTTGAAACGAGCCAATAATATTCCTAAAAGAATTTACAAGTTGTTTCCATGTTTAAACGAGTCAAGAATGAAGCTACAAGTTGTTTCCGAGTTTGAATGAGTCAAGAATGAAGTCTTAAATTGTTATGAATTGTTTTGATGTTTAAACGAGCCAATAATGCTCCTACAAGTGTTTACAAGTTGTGTCCATGTTCAAACGAGTCATGATTGAAGCTTCAAGTTGTTTCCGAGTTCGAACGAGTCAAGAATGAAGCCTCAAATTGTTATGAATTGTTTTGATGTTTAAACGAGCATATAATGTTCCTATAAGAGTTTACAAGTTGTTTCCATGTTCAAACGAGGCAAGAATGAAGCTACAAGCTGTTTCCGAGTTCGAACGAGTCAAGAATGAAGCCTCAATTTTTTATGAATTGTTTTCATGTTTAAACGAGCCAATATTGCTCCAACAAGTGTTTACTAGTTGTTTCCATGTTTAAACGAGGCAAGAATGAAGCTACAAGTTGTTTCCGAGTTCGAACGAGTCAAGAATGAAGTCTCAAATTGTTACGAATTGTTTCAATTTTTAAACGAGCCAATAATGTTTCTACAAGTATTTACAAGTTGTTTCCATGTTCAAACGAGTCAAGAATGAAGCTACAAGTTGTTTCCGAGTTCGAACGAGTCAAGAATTAAGCCTCAAATTGTTGTGAATTGTTTTCATGTTGAAACGAGCCAATAATGTTCCTAAAAGAATTTACATGTTGTTTCCATGTTTAAACGAGTTACTAATGAAGCTACTAGTTGTTTCCGAGTTTGAACGAGTCAAGAATGAAGTCTTAAATTGTTATGAATTGTTTTGATGTTTAAACGAGCCAATAATGCTCCTACAAGTGTTTACAAGTTGTGTCCATGTTCAAACGAGTCATGATTGAAGCTTCAAGTTGTTTCCGAGTTCGAACGAGTCAAGAATGAAGTCTCAAATTGTTACGAATTGTTTCGATTTTTAAACGAGCCAATAATGTTTCTACAAGTATTTACAAGTTGTTTCCATGTTCAAACGAGTCAAGAATGAAGCTACAAGTTGTTTCCGAGTTCGAACGAGTCAAGAATTAAGCCTCAAATTGTTGTGAATTGTTTTCATGTTGAAACGAGCCAATAATGTTCCTAAAAGAATTTACATGTTGTTTCCATGTTTAAACGAGTTACTAATGAAGCTACTAGTTGTTTCCGAGTTTGAACGAGTCAAGAATGAAGTCTTAAATTGTTATGAATTGTTTTGATGTTTAAACGAGCCAATAATGCTCCTACAAGTGTTTACAAGTTGTGTCCATGTTCAAACGAGTCATGATTGAAGCTTCAAGTTGTTTCCGAGTTCGAACGAGTCAAGAATGAAGCCTCAAATTGTTATGAATTTTTTTGATATTTAAACGAGCCAATAATGCTCCTACAAGTGTTTACAAGTTGTTTCCATGTTCGAACGAGTCAAGAATGAAGACACAATTTTTTTCCGAGTTCGAACGATTCAAGAATGAAGTCTCAAATTGTTATGAATTGTTTTGATGTTTAATTGAGCCAATAATTCTCTTACATGTGTTTACAAGTTGTGTCCATGTTCAAACGAGTCAAGAATGAAGCTACATGTTGTTTTCGAGTTCAAAAGAGTCAAGAATGAAGTCTCAAATTGTTATGAATTATTTTGATGTTTAAACGAGCCAATAATGTTCCTATAAGACTTTACAAGTTGTTTCCATGTTCAAACGAGTCAAGAATGAAGCTACAAGTTGTTTCCGACTTCGAACGGGTCAAAAATGAAGCCTCAAATTGTTATGAATTATTTTGATGTTGAAACGAGCCAATAATGTTCCCACAAGAGTTAACAAGTTGTTTCCATGTTCAAACGAGTAAAGAATGAAGCTACAAGTTGTTTCCGAGTTCGAACGAGTCAAGAATGAAGTATCAAATTGTAACGAATTGTTTCGATTTTTAAACGAGCCAATAATGTTTCTACAATAGTTTACAAGTTGTTTCCATGTTCAAACGAGTCAAAAATGAAGCTACAAGTTGTTTCCGAGTTCGAACGAGTCAAGAATTAAGCCTCAAATTGTTATGAATTGTTTTCATTTTGAAACGAGCCAATAATGTTCCTAAAAGAATTTACAAGTTGTTTCCATGTTTAAACGAGTCAAGAATGAAGCTACAAGTTGTTTCCGAGTTCGAACGATTCAAGAATGAAGTCTCAAATTGTTATGAATTGTTTTGATGTTTAAATGAGCCAATAATTCTCTTACATGTGTTTACAAGTTGTGTCCATGTTCAAACGAGTCAAGAATGAAGCTACATGTTGTTTCCGAGTTCAAAAGAGTCAAGAATGAAGTCTCAAATTGTTATGAATTGTTTTGATGTTTAAACGAGCCAATAATGTTCCTATAAGACTTTACAAGTTGTTTCCATGTTCAAACGAGTCAAGAATGAAGCTACAAGTTGTTTCCGAGTTCGAACGGGTCAAAAATGAAGCCTCAAATTGTTATGAATTATTTTGATGTTGAAACGAGCCAATAATGTTCCCACAAAAGTTAACAAGTTGTTTCCATGTTCAAACGAGTAAAGAATGAAGCTACAAGTTGTTTCCGAGTTCGAACGAGTCAAGAATGAAGTCTCAAATTGTAACGAATTGTTTCGATTTTTAAACGAGCCAATAATGTTTCTACAATAGTTTACAAGTTGTTTCCATGTTCAAACGAGTCAAGAATGAAGCTACAAGTTGTTTCCGAGTTCGAACGAGTCAAAAATGAAGCCTCAAATTGTTATGATTTTTTTTGATATTTAAACGAGCCAATAATGCTCCTACAAGTGTTTACAAGTTGTTTCCATGTTCAAACGAGTCAAGAATGAAGTTTCAAATTGTAACGAATTGTTTCGATTTTTAAACGAGCCAATAATGTTTCTACAATAGTTTACAAGTTGTTTCCATGTTCAAACGAGTCAAGAAAGAAGCTACAAGTTGTTTCCGAGTTTGAACGAGTCAAGAATTAAGCCTCAAATTGTTATGAATTGTTTTCAAGTTGAAACGAGCCAATAATATTCCTAAAAGAATTTACAAGTTGTTTCCATGTTTAAACGAGTCAAGAATGAAGCTACAAGTTGTTTCCGAGTTTGAATGAGTCAAGAATGAAGTCTTAAATTGTTATGAATTGTTTTGATGTTTAAACGAGCCAATAATGCTCCTACAAGTGTTTACAAGTTGTGTCCACGTTCAAACGAGTCATGATTGAAGCTTCAAGTTGTTTTCGAGTTCGAACGAGTCAAGAATGAAGCCTCAAATTGTTATGAATTGTTTTGATGTTTAAACGAGCCAATAATGTTCCTATAAGAGTTTACAAGTTGTTTCCATGTTCAAACGAGGCAAGAATGAAGCTACAAGCTGTTTCCGAGTTCGAACGAGTCAAGAATGAAGCCTCAATTTTTTATGAATTGTTTTCATGTTTAAACGAGCCAATATTGCTCCAACAAGTGTTTACTAGTTGTTTCCATGTTTAAACGAGGCAAGAATGAAGCTACAAGTTGTTTCCGAGTTCGAACGAGTCAAGAATGAAGTCTCAAATTGTTACGAATTGTTTCAATTTTTAAACGAGCCAATAATGTTTCTACAAGTATTTACAAGTTGTTTCCATGTTCAAACGAGTCAAGAATGAAGCTACAAGTTGTTTCCGAGTTCGAACGAGTCAAGAATTAAGCCTCAAATTGTTGTGAATTGTTTTCATGTTGAAACGAGCCAATAATGTTCCTAAAAGAATTTACATGTTGTTTCCATGTTTAAACGAGTTACTAATGAAGCTACTAGTTGTTTCCGAGTTTGAACGAGTCAAGAATGAAGTCTTAAATTGTTATGAATTGTTTTGATGTTTAAACGTGCCAATAATGCTCCTACAAGTGTTTACAAGTTGTGTCCATGTTCAAACGAGTCATGATTGAAGCTTCAAGTTGTTTCCGAGTTCGAACGAGTCAAGAATGAAGCCTCAAATTGTTATGAATTTTTTTGATATTTAAACGAGCCAATAATGCTCCTACAAGTGTTTACAAGTTGTTTCCATGTTCGAACGAGTCAAGAATGAAGACACAATTTTTTTCCGAGTTCGAACGATTCAAGAATGAAGTCTCAAATTGTTATGAATTGTTTTGATGTTTAATTGAGCCAATAATTCTCTTACATGTGTTTACAAGTTGTGTCCATGTTCAAACGAGTCAAGAATGAAGCTACATGTTGTTTCCGAGTTCAAAAGAGTCAAGAATGAAGTCTCAAATTGTTATGAATTATTTTGATGTTTAAACGAGCCAATAATGTTCCTATAAGACTTTACAAGTTGTTTCCATGTTCAAACGAGTCAAGAATGAAGCTACAAGTTGTTTCCGAGTTCGAACGGGTCAAAAATGAAGCCTCAAATTGTTATGAATTATTTTGATGTTGAAACGAGCCAATAATGTTCCCACAAGAGTTAACAAGTTGTTTCCATGTTCAAACGAGTAAAGAATGAAGCTACAAGTTGTTTCCGAGTTCGAACGAGTCAAGAATGAAGTATCAAATTGTAACGAATTGTTTCGATTTTTAAACGAGCCAATAATGTTTCTACAATAGTTTACAAGTTGTTTCCATGTTCAAACGAGTCAAAAATGAAGCTACAAGTTGTTTCCGAGTTCGAACGAGTCAAGAATTAAGCCTCAAATTGTTATGAATTGTTTTCATTTTGAAACGAGCCAATAATGTTCCTAAAAGAATTTACAAGTTGTTTCCATGTTTAAACGAGTCAAGAATGAAGCTACAAGTTGTTTCCGAGTTTGAACGAGTCAAGAATGAAGTCTTAAATTGTTATGAATTGTTTTGATGTTTAAACGAGCCAATAATGCTCCTACAAGTGTTTACAAGTTGTGTCCATGTTCAAACGAGTCATGATTGAAGCTTCAAGTTGTTTCCGAGTTCGAACGAGTCAAGAATGAAGCCTCAAATAGTTATGAATTTTTTTGATATTTAAACGAGCCAATAATGCTCCTACAAGTGTTTACAAGTGGTTTCCATGTTCAAACGAGCCAAGAATGAAGCTACAAATTTTTTCCGAGTTCGAACGATTCAAGAATGAAGTCTCAAATTGTTATGAATTGTTTTGATGTTTAAATGAGCCAATAATTCTCTTACATGTGTTTACAAGTTGTGTCCATGTTCAAACGAGTCAAGAATGAAGCGACATGTTGTTTCCGAGTTCAAAAGAGTCAAGAATGAAGTCTCAAATTGTTATGAATTGTTTTGATGTTTAAACGAGCCAATAATGTTCCTATAAGACTTTACAAGTTGTTCCCATGTTCAAACGAGTCAAGAATGAAGCTACAAGTTGTTTCCGAGTTCGAACGGGTCAAAAATGAAGCCTCAAATTGTTATGAATTATTTTGATGTTGAAACGAGCCAATAATGTTCCCACAAAAGTTAACAAGTTGTTTCCATGTTCAAACGAGTAAAGAATGAAGCTACAAGTTGTTTCCGAGTTCGAACGAGTCAAGAATGAAGTCTCAAATTGTAACGAATTGTTTCGATTTTTAAACGAGCCAATAATGTTTCTACAATAGTTTACAAGTTGTTTCCATGTTCAAACGAGTCAAGAATGAAGCTACAAGTTGTTTCCGAGTTCGAACGAGTCAAAAATGAAGCCTCAAATTGTTATGATTTTTTTTGATATTTAAACGAGCCAATAATGCTCCTACAAGTGTTTACAAGTTGTTTCCATGTTCAAACGAGTCAAGAATGAAGTTTCAAATTGTAACGAATTGTTTCGATTTTTAAACGAGCCAATAATGTTTCTACAATAGTTTACAAGTTATTTCCATGTTCAAACGAGTCAAGAAAGAAGCTAAAAGTTGTTTCCGAGTTTGAACGAGTCAAGAATTAAGCCTCAAATTGTTATGAATTGTTTTCAAGTTGAAACGAGCCAATAATGTTCCTAAAAGAATTTACAAGTTGTTTCCATGTTTAAACGAGTCAAGAATGAAGCTACAAGTTGTTTCCGAGTTTGAATGAGTCAAGAATGAAGTCTTAAATTGTTATGAATTGTTTTGATGTTTAAACGAGCCAATAATGCTCCTACAAGTGTTTACAAGTTGTGTCCATGTTCAAACGAGTCATGATTGAAGCTTCAAGTTGTTTCCGAGTTCGAACGAGTCAAGAATGAAGCCTCAAATTGTTATGAATTGTTTTGATGTTTAAACGAGCCAATAATGTTCCTATAAGAGTTTACAAGTTGTTTCCATGTTCAAACGAGGCAAGAATGAAGCTACAAGCTGTTTCCGAGTTCGAACGAGTCAAGAATAAAGCCTCAATTTTTTATGAATTGTTTTCATGTTTAAACGAGCCAATATTGCTCCAACAAGTGTTTACTTGTTGTTTCCATGTTTAAACGAGGCAATAATGAAGCTACTAGTTGTTTCCGAGTTCGAACGAGTCAAGAATTTAGCTTCAAACTGTTATGAATTGTTTTGATATTGAAACGAGCCAATAATATTCCTACAAGAGTCTACAAGTTGTGTCCATGTTCAAACGAGTCATGATTGAAGCTTCAAGTTGTTTCCGAGTTCGAACGAGTCAAGAATGAAGCCTCAAATTGTTATGAATTTTTTAGATATTTAAACGAGCCAATAATGCTCCTACAAGTGTTTACAAGTTGTTTCCATGTTCGAACGAGTCAAGAATGAAGACACAAATTTTTTCCGAGTTCGAACGATTCAAGAATGAAGTCTCAAATTGTTATGAATTGTTTTGATGTTTAATTGAGCCAATAATTCTCTTACATGTGTTTACAAGTTGTGTCCATGTTCAAACGAGTCAAGAATGAAGCTACATGTTGTTTCCGAGTTCAAAAGAGTCAAGAATGAAGTCTCAAATTGTTATGAATTATTTTGATGTTTAAACGAGCCAATAATGTTCCTATAAGACTTTACAAGTTGTTTCCATGTTCAAACGAGTCAAGAATGAAGCTACAAGTTGTTTCCGAGTTCGAACGGGTCAAAAATGAAGCCTCAAATTGTTATGAATTATTTTGATGTTGAAACGAGCCAATAATGTTCCCACAAGAGTTAACAAGTTGTTTCCATGTTCAAACGAGTAAAGAATGAAGCTACAAGTTGTTTCCGAGTTCGAACGAGTCAAGAATGAAGTATCAAATTGTAACGAATTGTTTCGATTTTTAAACGAGCCAATAATGTTTCTACAATAGTTTACAAGTTGTTTCCATGTTCAAACGAGTCAAAAATGAAGCTACAAGTTGTTTCCGAGTTCGAACGAGTCAAGAATTAAGCCTCAAATTGTTATGAATTGTTTTCATTTTGAAACGAGCCAATAATGTTCCTAAAAGAATTTACAAGTTGTTTCCATGTTTAAATGAGTCAAGAATGAGGCTACAAGTTGTTTCCGAGTTTGAACGAGTCAAGAATGAAGTCTTAAATTGTTATGAATTGTTTTGATGTTTAAACGAGCCAATAATGCTCCTACAAGTGTTTACAAGTTGTGTCCATGTTCAAACGAGTCATGATTGAAGCTTCAAGTTGTTTCCGAGTTCGAATGAGTCAAGAATGAAGCCTCAAATAGTTATGAATTTTTTTGATATTTAAACGAGCCAATAATGCTCCTACAAGTGTTTACAAGTGGTTTCCATGTTCAAACGAGCCATGAATGAAGCTACAAATTTTTTCCGAGTTCGAACGATTCAAGAATGAAGTCTCAAATTGTTATGAATTGTTTTGATGTTTAAATGAGCCAATAATTCTCTTACATGTGTTTACAAGTTGTGTCCATGTTCAAACGAGTCAAGAATGAAGCTACATGTTGTTTCCGAGTTCAAAAGAGTCAAGAATGAAGTCTAAAATTGTTATGAATTGTTTTAATGTTTAAACGAGCCAATAATGTTCCTATAAGACTTTACAAGTTGTTTCCATGTTCAAACGAGTCAAGAATGAAGCTACAAGTTGTTTCCGAGTTCGAACGGGTCAAAAATGAAGCCTCAAATTGTTATGAATTATTTTGATGTTGAAACGAGCCAATAATGTTCCCACAAAAGTTAACAAGTTGTTTCCATGTTCAAACGAGTAAAGAATGAAGCTACAAGTTGTTTCCGAGTTCGAACGAGTCAAGAATGAAGTCTCAAATTGTAACGAATTGTTTCGATTTTTAAACGAGCCAATAATGTTTCTACAATAGTTTACAAGTTGTTTCCATGTTCAAACGAGTCAAGAATGAAGCTACAAGTTGTTTCCGAGTTCGAACGAGTCAAAAATGAAGCCTCAAATTGTTATGATTTTTTTTGATATTTAAACGAGCCAATAATGCTCCTACAAGTGTTTACAAGTTGTTTCCATGTTCAAACGAGTCAAGAATGAAGTTTCAAATTGTAACGAATTGTTTCAATTTTTAAACGAGCCAATAATGTTTCTACAATAGTTTACAAGTTTTTTCCATGTTCAAACGAGTCAAGAAAGAAGCTACAAGTTGTTTCCGAGTTTGAACGAGTCAAGAATTAAGCCTCAAATTGTTATGAATTGTTTTCATGTTGAAACGAGCCAATAATGTTCCTAAAAGAATTTACAAGTTGTTTCCATGTTTAAACGAGCAAGAATGAAGCTACAAGTTGTTTCCGAGTTTGAATGAGTCAAGAATGAAGTCTTAAATTGTTATGAATTGTTTTGATGTTTAAACGAGCCAATAATGCTCCTACAAGTGTTTACAAGTTGTGTCCATGATCAAACGAGTCATGATTGAAGCTTCAAGTTGTTTCCGAGTTCGAACGAGTCAAGAATGAAGCCTCAAATTGTTATGAATTTTTTTGATATTTAAACGAGCCAATAATGCTCCTACAAGTGTTTACAAGTTGTTTCCATGTTCAAACGAGTCAAGAATGAAGCTACAAATTTTTTCCGAGTTCAAACGATTCAAGAATGAAGTCTCAAATTGTTATGAATTGTTTTGATGTTTAAATGAGCCAATAATTCTCTTACATGTGTTTACAAGTTGTGTCCATGTTCAAACGAGTCAAGAATGAAGCTACATGTTATTTCCGAGTTCAAAAGAGTCAAGAATGAAGTCTCAAATTGTTATGAATTGTTTTGATGTTTAAACGAGCCAATAATGTTCCTATAAGAGTTTACAAGTTGTTTCCATGTTCAAACGAGGCAAGAATGAAGCTACAAGTTGTTTCCGAGTTCGAACGAGTCAAGAATGAAGCCTCAATTTTTTATGAATTGTTTTCATGTTTAAACGAGCCAATATTGCTCCAACAAGTGTTTACTAGTTGTTTCCATGTTTAAACGAGGCAAGAATGAAGCTACAAGTTGTTTCCGAGTTCGAACGAGTCAAGAATGAAGTCTCAATTTGTTACGAATTGTTTCGATTTTTAAACGAGCCAATAATGTTTCTACAAGTATTTACAAGTTGTTTCCATGTTCAAACGAGTCAAGAATGAAGCTACAAGTTGTTTCCGAGTTTGAACGAGTCAAGAATTAAGCCTCAAATTGTTGTGAATTGTTTTCATGTTGAAACGAGCCAATAATGTTCCTAAAAGAATTTACATGTTGTTTCCATGTTTAAACGAGTTACTAATGAAGCTACTAGTTGTTTCCGAGTTTGAACGAGTCAAGAATGAAGTCTTAAATTGTTATGAATTGTTTTGATGTTTAAACGAGCCAATAATGCTCCTACAAGTGTTTACAAGTTGTGTCCATGTTCAAACGAGTCATGATTGAAGCTTCAAGTTGTTTCCGAGTTCGAACGAGTCAAGAATGAAGCCTCAAATTGTTATGAATTTTTTTGATATTTAAACGAGCCAATAATGCTCCTACAAGTGTTTACAAGTTGTGTCCATGTTCAAACGAGTCAAGAATGAAGCTACATGTTGTTTCCGAGTTCAAAAGAGTCAAGAATGAAGTCTCAAATTGTTATGAATTATTTTGATGTTTAAACGAGCCAATAATGTTCCTATAAGACTTTACAAGTTGTTTCCATGTTCAAACGAGTCAAGAATGAAGCTACAAGTTGTTTCCGAGTTCGAACGGGTCAAAAATGAAGCCTCAAATTGTTATGAATTATTTTGATGTTGAAACGAGCCAATAATGTTCCCACAAGAGTTAACAAGTTGTTTCCATGTTCAAACGAGTAAAGAATGAAGCTACAAGTTGTTTCCGAGTTCGAACGAGTCAAGAATGAAGTATCAAATTGTAACGAATTGTTTCGATTTTTAAACGAGCCAATAATGTTTCTACAATAGTTTACAAGTTGTTTCCATGTTCAAACGAGTCAAAAATGAAGCTACAAGTTGTTTCCGAGTTCGAACGAGTCAAGAATTAAGCCTCAAATTGTTATGAATTGTTTTCATGTTGAAACGAGCCAATAATGTTCCTAAAAGAATTTACAAGTTGTTTCCATGTTTAAACGAGTCAAGAATGAAGCTACAAGTTGTTTCCGAGTTTGAACGAGTCAAGAATTAAGCCTCAAATTGTTATGAATTGTTTTCATGTTGAAACGAGCCAATAATGTTCCTAAAAGAATTTACAAGTTGTTTCCATGTTTAAACGAGCAAGAATGAAGCTACAAGTTGTTTCCGAGTTTGAATGAGTCAAGAATGAAGTCTTAAATTGTTATGAATTGTTTTGATGTTTAAACGAGCCAATAATGCTCCTACAAGTGTTTACAAGTTGTGTCCATGTTCAAACGAGTCATGATTGAAGCTTCAAGTTGTTTCCGAGTTCGAACGAGTCAAGAATGAAGCCTCAAATTGTTATGAATTTTTTTGATATTTAAACGAGCCAATAATGCTCCTACAAGTGTTTACAAGTTGTTTCCATGTTCAAACGAGTCAAGAATGAAGCTACAAATTTTTTCCGAGTTCGAACGATTCAAGAATGAAGTCTCAAATTGTTATGAATTGTTTTGATGTTTAAATGAGCCAATAATTCTCTTACATGTGTTTACAAGTTGTGTCCATGTTCAAACGAGTCAAGAATGAAGCTACATGTTATTTCCGAGTTCAAAAGAGTCAAGAATGAAGTCTCAAATTGTTATGAATTGTTTTGATGTTTAAACGAGCCAATAATGTTCCTATAAGAGTTTACAAGTTGTTTCCATGTTCAAACGAGGCAAGAATGAAGCTACAAGTTGTTTCCGAGTTCGAACGAGTCAAGAATGAAGCCTCAATTTTTTATGAATTGTTTTCATGTTTAAACGAGCCAATATTGCTCCAACAAGTGTTTACTAGTTGTTTCCATGTTTAAACGAGGCAAGAATGAAGCTACAAGTTGTTTCCGAGTTCGAACGAGTCAAGAATGAAGTCTCAATTTGTTACGAATTGTTTCGATTTTTAAACGAGCCAATAATGTTTCTACAAGTATTTACAAGTTGTTTCCATGTTCAAACGAGTCAAGAATGAAGCTACAAGTTGTTTCCGAGTTTGAACGAGTCAAGAATTAAGCCTCAAATTGTTGTGAATTGTTTTCATGTTGAAACGAGCCAATAATGTTCCTAAAAGAATTTACATGTTGTTTCCATGTTTAAACGAGTTACTAATGAAGCTACTAGTTGTTTCCGAGTTTGAACGAGTCAAGAATGAAGTCTTAAATTGTTATGAATTGTTTTGATGTTTAAACGAGCCAATAATGCTCCTACAAGTGTTTACAAGTTGTGTCCATGTTCAAACGAGTCATGATTGAAGCTTCAAGTTGTTTCCGAGTTCGAACGAGTCAAGAATGAAGCCTCAAATTGTTATGAATTTTTTTGATATTTAAACGAGCCAATAATGCTCCTACAAGTGTTTACAAGTTGTGTCCATGTTCAAACGAGTCAAGAATGAAGCTACATGTTGTTTCCGAGTTCAAAAGAGTCAAGAATGAAGTCTCAAATTGTTATGAATTATTTTGATGTTTAAACGAGCCAATAATGTTCCTATAAGACTTTACAAGTTGTTTCCATGTTCAAACGAGTCAAGAATGAAGCTACAAGTTGTTTCCGAGTTCGAACGGGTCAAAAATGAAGCCTCAAATTGTTATGAATTATTTTGATGTTGAAACGAGCCAATAATGTTCCCACAAGAGTTAACAAGTTGTTTCCATGTTCAAACGAGTAAAGAATGAAGCTACAAGTTGTTTCCGAGTTCGAACGAGTCAAGAATGAAGTATCAAATTGTAACGAATTGTTTCGATTTTTAAACGAGCCAATAATGTTTCTACAATAGTTTACAAGTTGTTTCCATGTTCAAACGAGTCAAAAATGAAGCTACAAGTTGTTTCCGAGTTCGAACGAGTCAAGAATTAAGCCTCAAATTGTTATGAATTGTTTTCATGTTGAAACGAGCCAATAATGTTCCTAAAAGAATTTACAAGTTGTTTCCATGTTTAAACGAGTCAAGAATGAAGCTACAAGTTGTTTCCGAGTTTGAACGAGTCAAGAATGAAGTCTTAAATTGTTATGAATTGTTTTGATGTTTAAACGAGCCAATAATGCTCCTACAAGTGTTTACAAGTTGTGTCCATGTTCAAACGAGTCATGATTGAAGCTTCAAGTTGTTTCCGAGTTCGAACGAGTCAAGAATGAAGCCTCAAATAATTATGAATTTTTTTGATATTTAAACGAGCCAATAATGCTCCTACAAGTGTTTACAAGTGGTTTCCATGTTCAAACGAGTCAAGAATGAAGCTACAAATTTTTTCCGAGTTCGAACGATTCAAGAATGAAGTCTCAAATTGTTATGAATTGTTTTGATGTTTAAATGAGCCAATAATTCTCTTACATGTGTTTACAAGTTGTGTCCATGTTCAAACGAGTCAAGAATGAAACTACATGTTGTTTCCGAGTTCAAAAGAGTCAAGAATGAAGTCTCAAATTGTTATGAATTATTTTGATGTTTAAACGAGCCAATAATGTTCCTATAAGACTTTACAAGTTGTTTCCATGTTCAAACGAGTTAAGAATGAAGCTACAAGTTGTTTCCGAGTTCGAACGGGTCAAAAATGAAGCCTCAAATTGTTATGAATTATTTTGATGTTGAAAACGAGCCAATAATGTTCCCACAAGAGTTAACAAGTTGTTTCCATGTTCAAACGAGTAAAGAATGAAGCTACAAGTTGTTTCCGAGTTCGAACGAGTCAAGAATGAAGTCTCAAATTGTAACGAATTGTTTCGATTTTTAAACGAGCCAATAATGTTTCTACAATAGTTTACAAGTTGTTTCCATGTTTAAACGAGTCAAGAATGAAGCTACAAGTTGTTTCCGAGTTCGAACGAGTCAAGAATTAAGCCTCAAATTGTTATGAATTGTTTTCATGTTGAAACGAGCCAATAATGTTCCTAAAAGAATTTACAAGTTGTTTCCATGTTTAAACGAGTCAAGAATGAAGCTACAAGTTGTTTCCGAGTTTGAACGAGTCAAGAATGAAGTCTTAAATTGTTATGAATTGTTTTGATGTTTAAACGAGCCAATAATGCTCCTACAAGTGTTTACAAGTTGTGTCCATGTTCAAACGAGTCATGATTGAAGCTTCAAGTTGTTTCCGAGTTCAAACGAGTCAAGAATGAAGCCTCAAATAGTTATGAATTTTTTTGATATTTAAACGAGCCAATATTGCTCCTACAAGTGTTTACAAGTGGTTTCCATGTTCAAACGAGCCAAGAATGAAGCTATAAATTTTTTCCGAGTTCGAACGATTCAAGAATGAAGTCTCAAATTGTTATGAATTGTTTTGATGTTTAAATGAGCCAATAATTCTCTTACATGTGTTTACAAGTTGTGTCCATGTTCAAACGAGTCAAGAATGAAGCTACATGTTGTTTCCGAGTTCAAAAGAGTCAAGAATGAAGTCTCAAATTGTTATGAATTGTTTTGATGTTTAAACGAGCCAATAATGTTCCTATAAGACTTTACAAGTTGTTTCCATGTTCAAACGAGTCAAGAATGAAGCTACAAGTTGTTTCCGAGTTCGAACGGGTCAAAAATGAAGCCTCAAATTGTTATGAATTATTTTGATGTTGAAACGAGCCAATAATGTTCCCACAAAAGTTAACAAGTTGTTTCCATATTCAAACGAGTAAAGAATGAAGCTACAAGTTGTTTCCGAGTTCGAACGAGTCAAGAATGAAGTCTCAAATTGTAACGAATTCTTTCGATTTTTAAACGAGCCAATAATGTTTCTATAATAGTTTACAAGTTGTTTCCATGTTCAAACGAGTCAAGAATGAAGCTACAAGTTGTTTCCGAGTTCGAACGAGTCAAGAATGAAGCCTCAAATTGTTATGATTTTTTTTGATATTTAAACGAGCCAATAATGCTCCTACAAGTGTTTACAAGTTGTTTCCATGTTCAAACGAGTCAAGAATGAAGTCTCAAATTGTAACGAATTGTTTCGATTTTTAAACGAGCCAATAATGTTTCTACAATAGTTTACAAGTTGTTTCCATGTTCAAACGAGTCAAGAAAGAAGCTACAAGTTGTTTCCGAGTTTGAACGAGTCAAGAATTAAGCCTCAAATTGTTATGAATTGTTTTCATGTTGAAACGAGCCAATAATGTTCCTAAAAGAATTTACAAGTTGTTTCCATGTTTAAACGAGTCAAGAATGAAGCTACAAGTTGTTTCCGAGTTTGAATGAGTCAAGAATGAAGTCTTAAATTGTTATGAATTGTTTTGATGTTTAAACGAGCCAATAATGCTCCTACAAGTGTTTACAAGTTGTGTCCATGTTCAAACGAGTCATGATTGAAGCTTCAAGTTGTTTCCGAGTTCGAACGAGTCAAGAATGAAGCCTCAAATTGTTATGAATTTTTTTGATATTTAAACGAGCCAATAATGCTCCTACAAGTGTTTACAAGTTGTTTCCATGTTCAAACGAGTCAAGAATGAAGCTACAAATTTTTTCCGAGTTCGAACGATTCAAGAATGAAGTCTCAAATTGTTATGAATTGTTTTGATGTTTAAATGAGCCAATAATTCTCTTACATGTGTTTACAAGTTGTGTCCATGTTCAAACGAGTCAAGAATGAAGCTACAAGTTGTTTCCGAGTTCGAACGAGTCAAGAATGAAGTCTCAATTTGTTACGAATTGTTTCGATTTTTAAACGAGCCAATAATGTTTCTACAAGTATTTACAAGTTGTTTCCATGTTCAAACGAGTCAAGAATGAAGCTACAAGTTGTTTCCGAGTTCGAACGAGTCAAGAATTAAGCCTCAAATTGTTGTGAATTGTTTTCATGTTGAAACGAGCCAATAATGTTCCTAAAAGAATTTACATGTTGTTTCCATGTTTAAACGAGTTACTAATGAAGCTACTAGTTGTTTTCGAGTTTGAACGAGTCAAGAATGAAGTCTTAAATTGTTATGAATTGTTTTGATGTTTAAACGAGCCAATAATGCTCCTACAAGTGTTTACAAGTTGTGTCCATGTTCAAACGAGTCATGATTGAAGCTTCAAGTTGTTTCCGAGTTCGAACGAGTCAAGAATGAAGCCTCAAATTGTTATGAATTTTTTTGATATTTAAACGAGCCAATATTGCTCCTACAAGTGTTTACAAGTTGTTTCCATGTTCGAACGAGTCAAGAATGAAGACACAAATTTTATCCGAGTTCGAACGATTCAAGAATGAAGTCTCAAATTGTTATGAATTGTTTTGATGTTTAATTGAGCCAATAATTCTCTTACATGTGTTTACAAATTGTGTCCATGTTCAAACGAGTCAAGAATGAAGCTACATGTTGTTTCCGAGTTCAAAAGAGTCAAGAATGAAGTCTCAAATTGTTATGAATTGTTTTCATGTTGAAACGAGCCAATAATGTTCCCACAAGAGTTAACAAGTTGTTTCCATGTTCAAACGAGTAAAGAATGAAGCTACAAGTTGTTTCCGAGTTCGAACGATTCAAAATGAAGCCTCAAATTGTTATGAATTGTTTTGATGTTTAAATGAGCCAATAATGCTCTTAGAAGTGTTTACAAGTTGTGTCCATGTTCAAACGAGTCAAGAATGAAGCTACAAGTTGTTTCCGTGTTCGAACGAGTCAAGACTGAAGCCTCAATTTTTTATTAATTGTTTTCATGTTTAAACGAGCCATTAATGCTCCAACAAGTGTTTACTAGTTGTTTCCATGTTCAAACGAGGCAAGAATGAAGCTATAAGTTGTTTCCGAGTTCGAACGAGTCAAGAATTTAGCTTCAAACTGTTATGAATTGTTTTGATATTGAAACGAGCCAATAATATTCCTACAAGAGTCTACAAGTTGTGTCCATGTTCAAACGAGTCATGATTGAAGCTTCAAGTTGTTTCCGAGTTCGAACGAGTCAAGAATGAAGCCTCAAATTGTAATGAATTTTTTTGATATTTAAACGAGCCAATAATGTTCCTACAAGTGTTTACAAGTGGTTTCCATGTTCAAACGAGTCAAGAATGAAGCTACAAAATTTTTCTGAGTTCGAACGATTCAAGAATGAAGTCTCAAATTGTTATGAATTGTTTTGATGTTTAAATGAGCCAATAATTCTCTTACATGTGTTTACAAGTTGTGTCCATGTTCAAACCAGTCAAGAATGAAGCTACATGTAGTTTCCGAGTTCAAAAGAGTCAAGAATGAAGCTACAAGCTGTTTCCGAGTTCGAACGAGTCAAGAATGAAGTCTCAAATTGTAACGAATTGTTTCGATTTTTAAACGATTCAATAATGTTTCTACAATAGTTTACAAGTTGTTTCCATATTCAAACGAGTAATGAATGAAACTACAAGTTGTTTCCGAGTTTGAACAAGTCAAGAATGAAGCCTCATATTGTTATGAATTGTTTTGATGTTTAAACTAGCCAATAATGTTTTTACAAGAGTTTACAAATTGTTTCCATGTTCAAACGAGTCAAGAATGAAGCTACAAGTTGTTTCCGAGTTCGAACGAGTCAAGAATTAAGCCTTAAATTGTTATGAATTGTTTTCATGTTGAAACGAGCCAATAATGTTCCCACAAGAGTTAACAAGTTGTTTCCATGTTCAAACGAGTAAAGAATGAAGCTACAAGTTGTTTCCGAGTTCGAACGATTCAAAATGAAGCCTCAAATTGTTATGAATTGTTTTGATGTTGAAATGAGCCAACAATGCTCTTAGAAGTGTTTACAAGTTGTGTCCATGTTCAAACGAGTCAAGAATGAAACTACAAGTTGTTTCCGAGTTCGAACGAGTCAAGAATTAAGCCTCAAATTGTTGTGAATTGTTTTCATGTTGAAACGAGCCAATAATGTTCCTAAAAGAATTTACAAGTTGTTTTCATGTTTAAACGAGTCAAGAATGAAACTACAAGTTGTTTCCGAGTTTGAACGAGTCAAGAATGAAGTCTTAAATTGTTATGAATTGTTTTGATGTTTAAACAAGCCAATAATGCTCCTACAAGTGTTTACAAGTTGTGTCCATGTTCAAACGAGTCATGATTGAAGCTTCAAGTTGTTTCCGAGTTCGAACGAGTCAAGAATGAAGCCTCAAATTGTTATGAATTTTTTTGATATTTAAACGAGCCAATAATGCTCCTACAAGTGTTTACAAGTTGTTTCGATGTTCAAACGAGTCAAGAATGAAGCTACAAATTTTTTCCGAGTTCGAACGATTCAAGAATGAAGTCTCAAATTGTTATGAATTGTTTTGATGTTTAAATGAGCCAATAATTCTCTTACATGTGTTTACAAGTTGTGTCCATGTTCAAACGAGTCAAGAATGAAGCTACATGTTGTTTCCGAGTTCAAAAGAGTCAAGAATGAAGTCTCAAATTGTTATGAATTGTTTTGATGTTTAAACGAGCCAATAATGTTCCTATAAGACTTTACAAGTTGTTTCCATGTTCAAACGAGTCAAGAATGAAGCTACAAGTTGTTTCCGAGTTCGAACGGGTCAAAAATGAAGCCTCAAACTGTTATGAATTATTTTGATGTTTAAACAAGCCAATAATGTTCCTATAAGAGTTTACAAGTTATTTCCATATTCAAACGAGTCAAGAATGAAGCTACATGTTGTTTACGAGTTTAAAGGAGTCAAGAATGAAGCGTCAAATTGTTATGAATTGTTTTGATGTTTAAACGAACCAATAATGTTCCTATAAGAGTTTACAAGTTGTTTCCATGTTCAAACGAGGCAAGAATGAAGCTACAAGCTGTTTCCGAGTTCGAACGAGTCAAGAATGAAGTCTCAAATTGTAACGAATTGTTTCGGTTTTTAACGAGCCAATAATGCTTCTACAATAGTTTACAAGTTGTTTCCATATTTGAACGAGTAATGAATGAAACTACAAGTTGTTTCCGAGTTTGAACGAGTCAAGAATGAAGCCTCAAATTGTTATGAATTGTTTTCATGTTGAAACGAGCCAATAATGTTCCCACAAGAGTTTACAAATTGTTTCCATGTTCAAACGAGTCAAGAATGAAGCTATAAGTTGTTTCCGAGTTCGAACGAGTCAGGAATTAAGCTTTATATTGTTATGAATTGTTTTCATGTTGAAACGAGCCAATAATGTTCCCACAAGAGTTAACAAGTTGTTTCCATGTTCAAACGAGTCAAGAATGAAGCTACAAGTTGTTTCAGAGTTTGAATGAGTCAAGAATGAAGTCTTAAATTGTTATGAATTGTTTTGATGTTTAAACGAGCCAATAATGCTCCTACAAATGTTTACAAGTTGTGTCCATGTTCAAACGAGTCATGATTGAAGCTTCAAGTTGTTTCCGAGTTCGAACGAGTCAAGAATGAAGCCTCAAATTGTTATGAATTTTTTTGATATTTAAACGAGCCAATAATGCTCCTACAAGTGTTTACAAGTTGTTTCCATGTTCAAACGAGTCAAGAATGAAGCTACAAATTTTTTCCGAGTTCGAACGATTCAAGAATGAAGTCTCAAATTGTTATGAATTGTTTTGATGTTTAAATGAGCCAATAATTCTCTTACATGTGTTTACAAGTTGTGTCCATGTTCAAACGAGTCAAGAATGAAGCTACAAGTTGTTTCCGAGTTCGAACGAGTCAAGAATGAAGTCTCAATTTGTTACGAATTGTTTCGATTTTTAAACGAGCCAATAATGTTTCTACAAGTATTTACAAGTTGTTTCCATGTTCAAACGAGTCAAGAATGAAGCTACAAGTTGTTTCCGAGTTCGAACGAGTCAAGAATTAAGCCTCAAATTGTTGTGAATTGTTTTCATGTTGAAACGAGCCAATAATGTTCCTAAAAGAATTTACATGTTGTTTCCATGTTTAAACGAGTTACTAATGAAGCTACTAGTTGTTTCCGAGTTTGAACGAGTCAAGAATGAAGTCTTAAATTGTTATGAATTGTTTTGATGTTTAAACGAGCCAATAATGCTCCTACAAGTGTTTACAAGTTGTGTCCATGTTCAAACGAGTCATGATTGAAGCTTCAAGTTGTTTCCGAGTTCGAACGAGTCAAGAATGAAGCCTCAAATTGTTATGAATTTTTTTGATATTTAAACGAGCCAATAATGCTCCTACAAGTGTTTACAAGTTGTTTCCATGTTCGAACGAGTCAAGAATGAAGACACAAATTTTTTCCGAGTTCGAACGATTCAAGAATGAAGTCTCAAATTGTTATGAATTGTTTTGATGTTTAATTGAGCCGATAATTCTCTTACATGTGTTTACAAGTTGTGTCCATGTTCAAACGAGTCAAGAATGAAGCTACATGTTGTTTCCGAGTTCAAAAGAGTCAAGAATGAAGTCTCAAATTGTTATGAATTGTTTTGATGTTTAAACGAGCCAATAATGTTCCTATAAGACTTTACAAGTTGTTTCCATGTTCAAACGTTTCAAGAATGAAGCTACAAGTTGTTTCCGAGTTCGAACGGGTCAAAAATGAAGCCTCAAATTGTTATGAATTATTTTGATGTTGAAACGAGCCAATAATGTTCCCACAAGAGTTAACAAGTTGTTTCCATGTTCAAACGAGTAAAGAATGAAGCTACAAGTTGTTTCCGAGTTCGAACGAGTCAAGAATGAAGTCTCAAATTGTAACGAATTGTTTCGATTTTTAAACGAGCCAATAATGTTTCTACAATAGTTTACAAGTTGTTTCCATGTTCAAACGAGTCAAGAATGAAGCTACAAGTTGTTTCCGAGTTCGAACGAGTCAAGACTGAAGCCTCAATTTTTTATTAATTGTTTTCATGTTTAAACGAGCCATTAATGCTCCAACAAGTGTTTACTAGTTGTTTCCATGTTCAAACGAGGCAAGAATGAAGCTATAAGTTGTTTCCGAGTTCGAACGAGTCAAGAATTTAGCTTCAAACTGTTATGAATTGTTTTGATATTGAAACGAGCCAATAATATTCCTACAAGAGTCTACAAGTTGTGTCCATGTTCAAACGAGTCATGATTGAAGCTTCAAGTTGTTTCCGAGTTCGAACGAGTCAAGAATGAAGCCTCAAATTGTAATGAATTTTTTTGATATTTAAACGAGCCAATAATGTTCCTACAAGTGTTTACAAGTGGTTTCCATGTTCAAACGAGTCAAGAATGAAGCTACAAAATTTTTCTGAGTTCGAACGATTCAAGAATGAAGTCTCAAATTGTTATGAATTGTTTTGATGTTTAAATGAGCCAATAATTCTCTTACATGTGTTTACAAGTTGTGTCCATGTTCAAACCAGTCAAGAATGAAGCTACATGTAGTTTCCGAGTTCAAAAGAGTCAAGAATGAAGCTACAAGCTGTTTCCGAGTTCGAACGAGTCAAGAATGAAGTCTCAAATTGTAACGAATTGTTTCGATTTTTAAACGATTCAATAATGTTTCTACAATAGTTTACAAGTTGTTTCCATATTCAAACGAGTAATGAATGAAACTACAAGTTGTTTCCGAGTTTGAACAAGTCAAGAATGAAGCCTCATATTGTTATGAATTGTTTTGATGTTTAAACTAGCCAATAATGTTTTTACAAGAGTTTACAAATTGTTTCCATGTTCAAACGAGCCAAGAATGAAGCTACAAGTTGTTTCCGAGTTCGAACGAGTCAAGAATTAAGCCTTAAATTGTTATGAATTGTTTTCATGTTGAAACGAGCCAATAATGTTCCCACAAGAGTTAACAAGTTGTTTCCATGTTCAAACGAGTAAAGAATGAAGCTACAAGTTGTTTCCGAGTTCGAACGATTCAAAATGAAGCCTCAAATTGTTATGAATTGTTTTGATGTTTAAATGAGCCAACAATGCTCTTAGAAGTGTTTACAAGTTGTGTCCATGTTCAAACGAGTCAAGAATGAAGCTACAAGTTGTTTCCGAGTTCGAACGAGTCAAGAATTAAGCCTCAAATTGTTGTGAATTGTTTTCATGTTGAAACGAGCCAATAATGTTCCTAAAAGAATTTACAAGTTGTTTCCATGTTTAAACGAGTCAAGAATGAAACTACAAGTTGTTTCCGAGTTTGAACGAGTCAAGAATGAAGTCTTAAATTGTTATGAATTGTTTTGATGTTTAAACAAGCCAATAATGCTCCTACAAGTGTTTACAAGTTGTGTCCATGTTCAAACGAGTCATGATTGAAGCTTCAAGTTGTTTCCGAGTTCGAACGAGTCAAGAATGAAGCCTCAAATTGTTATGAATTTTTTTGATATTTAAACGAGCCAATAATGCTCCTACAAGTGTTTACAAGTTGTTTCCATGTTCAAACGAGTCAAGAATGAAGCTACAAATTTTTTCCGAGTTCGAACGATTCAAGAATGAAGTCTCAAATTGTTATGAATTGTTTTGATGTTTAAATGAGCCAATAATTCTCTTACATGTGTTTACAAGTTGTGTCCATGTTCAAACGAGTCAAGAATGAAGCTACATGTTGTTTCCGAGTTCAAAAGAGTCAAGAATGAAGTCTCAAATTGTTATGAATTGTTTTGATGTTTAAACGAGCCAATAATGTTCCTATAAGACTTTACAAGTTGTTTCCATGTTCAAACGAGTCAAGAATGAAGCTACAAGTTGTTTCCGAGTTCGAACGGGTCAAAAATGAAGCCTCAAACTGTTATGAATTATTTTGATGTTTAAACAAGCCAATAATGTTCCTATAAGAGTTTACAAGTTATTTCCATATTCAAACGAGTCAAGAATGAAGCTACATGTTGTTTACGAGTTTGAAGGAGTCAAGAATGAAGCGTCAAATTGTTATGAATTGTTTTGATGTTTAAACGAACCAATAATGTTCCTATAAGAGTTTACAAGTTGTTTCCATGTTCAAACGAGGCAAGAATGAAGCTACAAGCTGTTTCCGAGTTCGAACGAGTCAAGAATGAAGTCTCAAATTGTAACGAATTGTTTCGGTTTTTAACGAGCCAATAATGCTTCTACAATAGTTTACAAGTTGTTTCCATATTCGAACGAGTAATGAATGAAACTACAAGTTGTTTCCGAGTTTGAACGAGTCAAGAATGAAGCCTCAAATTGTTATGAATTGTTTTCATGTTGAAACGAGCCAATAATGTTCCCACAAGAGTTTACAAATTGTTTCCATGTTCAAACGAGTCAAGAATGAAGCTATAAGTTGTTTCCGAGTTCGAACGAGTCAGGAATTAAGCTTTATATTGTTATGAATTGTTTTCATGTTGAAACGAGCCAATAATGTTCCCACAAGAGTTAACAAGTTGTTTCCATGTTCAAACGAGTCAAGAATGAAGCTACAAGTTGTTTCAGAGTTTGAATGAGTCAAGAATGAAGTCTTAAATTGTTATGAATTGTTTTGATGTTTAAACGAGCCAATAATGCTCCTACAAATGTTTACAAGTTGTGTCCATGTTCAAACGAGTCATGATTGAAGCTTCAAGTTGTTTCCGAGTTCGAACGAGTCAAGAATGAAGCCTCAAATTGTTATGAATTTTTTTGATATTTAAACGAGCCAATAATGCTCCTACAAGTGTTTACAAGTTGTTTCCATGTTCAAACGAGTCAAGAATGAAGCTACAAATTTTTTACGAGTTCGAACGATTCAAGAATGAAGTCTCAAATTATTATGAATTGTTTTGATGTTTAAATGAGCCAATAATTCTCTTACATGTGTTTACAAGTTGTGTCCATGTTCAAACGAGTCAAGAATGAAGCTACAAGTTGTTTCCGAGTTCGAACGAGTCAAGAATGAAGTCTCAATTTGTTACGAATTGTTTCGATTTTTAAACGAGCCAATAATGTTTCTACAAGTATTTACAAGTTGTTTCCATGTTCAAACGAGACAAGAATGAAGCTACAAGTTGTTTCCGAGTTCGAACGAGTCAAGAATTAAGCCTCAAATTGTTGTGAATTGTTTTCATGTTGAAACGAGCCAATAATGTTCCTAAAAGAATTTACATGTTGTTTCCATGTTTAAACGAGTTACTAATGAAGCTACTAGTTGTTTCCGAGTTTGAACGAGTCAAGAATGAAGTCTTAAATTGTTATGAATTGTTTTGATGTTTAAACGAGCCAATAATGCTCCTACAAGTGTTTACAAGTTGTGTCCATGTTCAAACGAGTCATGATTGAAGCTTCAAGTTGTTTCCGAGTTCGAACGAGTCAAGAATGAAGCCTCAAATTGTTATGAATTTTTTTGATATTTAAACGAGCCAATAATGCTCCTACAAGTGTTTACAAGTTGTTTCCATGTTTGAACGAGTCAAGAATGAAGACACAAATTTTTTCCGAGTTCGAACGATTCAAGAATGAAGTCTCAAATTGTTATGAATTGTTTTGATGTTTAATTGAGCCGATAATTCTCTTACATGTGTTTACAAGTTGTGTCCATGTTCAAACGAGTCAAGAATGAAGCTACATGTTGTTTCCGAGTTCAAAAGAGTCAAGAATGAAGTCTCAAATTGTTATGAATTGTTTTGATGTTTAAACGAGCCAATAATGTTCCTATAAGACTTTACAAGTTGTTTCCATGTTCAAACGAGTCAAGAATGAAGCTACAAGTTGTTTCCGAGTTCGAACGGGTCAAAAATGAAGCCTCAAATTGTTATGAATTATTTTGATGTTGAAACGAGCCAATAATGTTCCCACAAGAGTTAACAAGTTGTTTCCATGTTCAAACGAGTAAAGAATGAAGCTACAAGTTGTTTCCGAGTTCGAACGAGTCAAGAATGAAGTCTCAAATTGTAACGAATTGTTTCGATTTTTAAACGAGCCAATAATGTTTCTACAATAGTTTACAAGTTGTTTCCATGTTCAAACGTGTCAAGAATGAAGCTACAAGTTGTTTCCGAGTTCGAACGAGTCAAGACTGAAGCCTCAATTTTTTATTAATTGTTTTCATGTTTAAACGAGCCATTAATGCTCCAACAAGTGTTTACTAGTTGTTTCCATGTTCAAACGAGGCAAGAATGAAGCTATAAGTTGTTTCCGAGTTCGAACGAGTCAAGAATTTAGCTTCAAACTGTTATGAATTGTTTTGATATTGAAACGAGCCAATAATATTCCTACAAGAGTCTACAAGTTGTGTCCATGTTCAAACGAGTCATGATTGAAGCTTCAAGTTGTTTCCGAGTTCGAACGAGTCAAGAATGAAGCCTCAAATTGTAATGAATTTTTTTGATATTTAAACGAGCCAATAATGTTCCTACAAGTGTTTACAAGTGGTTTCCATGTTCGAACGAGTCAAGAATGAAGCTACAAAATTTTTCTGAGTTCGAACGATTCAAGAATGAAGTCTCAAATTGTTATGAATTGTTTTGATGTTTAAATGAGCCAATAATTCTCTTACATGTGTTTACAAGTTGTGTCCATGTTCAAACCAGTCAAGAATGAAGCTACATGTAGTTTCCGAGTTCAAAAGAGTCAAGAATGAAGCTACAAGCTGTTTCCGAGTTCGAACGAGTCAAGAATGAAGTCTCAAATTGTAACGAATTGTTTCGATTTTTAAACGATTCAATAATGTTTCTACAATAGTTTACAAGTTGTTTCCATATTCAAACGAGTAATGAATGAAACTACAAGTTGTTTCCGAGTTTGAACAAGTCAAGAATGAAGCCTCATATTGTTATGAATTGTTTTGATGTTTAAACTAGCCAATAATGTTTTTACAAGAGTTTACAAATTGTTTCCATGTTCAAACGAGTCAAGAATGAAGCTACAAGTTGTTTCCGAGTTCGAACGAGTCAAGAATTAAGCCTTAAATTGTTATGAATTGTTTTCATGTTGAAACGAGCCAATAATGTTCCCACAAGAGTTAACAAGTTGTTTCCATGTTCAAACGAGTAAAGAATGAAGCTACAAGTTGTTTCCGAGTTCGAACGATTCAAAATGAAGCCTCAAATTGTTATGAATTGTTTTGATGTTTAAATGAGCCAACAATGCTCTTAGAAGTGTTTACAAGTTGTGTCCATGTTCAAACGAGTCAAGAATGAAGCTACAAGTTGTTTCCGAGTTCGAACGAGTCAAGAATTAAGCCTCAAATTGTTGTGAATTGTTTTCATGTTGAAACGAGCCAATAATGTTCCTAAAAGAATTTACAAGTTGTTTCCATGTTTAAACGAGTCAAGAATGAAACTACAAGTTGTTTCCGAGTTTGAACGAGTCAAGAATGAAGTCTTAAATTGTTATGAATTGTTTTGATGTTTAAACAAGCCAATAATGCTCCTACAAGTGTTTACAAGTTGTGTCCATGTTCAAACGAGTCATGATTGAAGCTTCAAGTTGTTTCCGAGTTCGAACGAGTCAAGAATGAAGCCTCAAATTGTTATGAATTTTTTTGATATTTAAACGAGCCAATAATGCTCCTACAAGTGTTTACAAGTTGTTTCCATGTTCAAACGAGTCAAGAATGAAGCTACAAATTTTTTCCGAGTTCGAACGATTCAAGAATGAAGTCTCAAATTGTTATGAATTGTTTTGATGTTTAAATGAGCCAATAATTCTCTTACATGTGTTTACAAGTTGTGTCTATGTTCAAACGAGTCAAGAATGAAGCTACATGTTGTTTCCGAGTTCAAAAGAGTCAAGAATGAAGTCTCAAATTGTTATGAATTGTTTTGATGTTTAAACGAGCCAATAATGTTCCTATAAGACTTTACAAGTTGTTTCCATGTTCAAACGAGTCAAGAATGAAGCTACAAGTTGTTTCCGAGTTCGAACGGGTCAAAAATGAAGCCTCAAACTGTTATGAATTATTTTGATGTTTAAACAAGCCAATAATGTTCCTATAAGAGTTTACAAGTTATTTCCATATTCAAACGAGTCAAGAATGAAGCTACATGTTGTTTACGAGTTTGAAGGAGTCAAGAATGAAGCGTCAAATTGTTATGAATTGTTTTGATGTTTAAACGAACCAATAATGTTCCTATAAGAGTTTACAAGTTGTTTCCATGTTCAAACGAGGCAAGAATGAAGCTACAAGCTGTTTCCGAGTTCGAACGAGTCAAGAATGAAGTCTCAAATTGTAACGAATTGTTTCGGTTTTTAACGAGCCAATAATGCTTCTACAATAGTTTACAAGTTGTTTTCATATTCGAACGAGTAATGAATGAAACTACAAGTTGTTTCCGAGTTTGAACGAGTCAAGAATGAAGCCTCAAATTGTTATGAATTGTTTTCATGTTGAAACGAGCCAATAATGTTCCCACAAGAGTTTACAAATTGTTTCCATGTTCAAACGAGTCAAGAATGAAGCTATAAGTTGTTTCCGAGTTCGAACGAGTCAGGAATTAAGCCTTATATTGTTATGAATTGTTTTCATGTTGAAACGAGCCAATAATGTTCCCACAAGAGTTAACAAGTTGTTTCCATGTTCAAACGAGTCAAGAATGAAGCTACAAGTTGTTTCCGAGTTTGAATGAGTCAAGAATGAAGTCTTAAATTGTTATGAATTGTTTTGATGTTTAAACGAGCCAATAATGCTCCTACAAATGTTTACAAGTTGTGTCCATGTTCAAACGAGTCATGATTGAAGCTTCAAGTTGTTTCCAAGTTCGAACGAGTCAAGAATGAAGCCTCAAATTGTTATGAATTTTTTTGATATTTAAACGAGCCAATAATGCTCCTACAAGTGTTTACAAGTTGTTTCCATGTTCAAACGAGTCAAGAATGAAGCTACAAATTTTTTCCGAGTTCGAACGATTCAAGAATGAAGTCTCAAATTGTTATGAATTGTTTTGATGTTTAAATGAGCCAATAATTCTCTTACATGTGTTTACAAGTTGTGTCCATGTTCAAACGAGTCAAGAATGAAGCTACAAGTTGTTTCCGAGTTCGAACGAGTCAAGAATGAAGTCTCAATTTGTTACGAATTGTTTTGATTTTTAAACGAGCCAATAATGTTTCTACAAGTATTTACAAGTTGTTTCCATGTTCAAACGAGTCAAGAATGAAGCTACAAGTTGTTTCCGAGTTCGAACGAGTCAAGAATTAAGCCTCAAATTGTTGTGAATTGTTTTCATGTTGAAACGAGCCAATAATGTTCCTAAAAGAATTTACATGTTGTTTCCATGTTTAAACGAGTTACTAATGAAGCTACTAGTTATTTCCGAGTTTGAACGAGTCAAGAATGAAGTCTTAAATTGTTATGAATTGTTTTGATGTTTAAACGAGCCAATAATGCTCCTACAAGTGTTTACAAGTTGTGTCCATGTTCAAACGAGTCATGATTGAAGCTTCAAGTTGTTTCCGAGTTCGAACGAGTCAAGAATGAAGCCTCAAATTGTTATGAATTTTTTTGATATTTAAACGAGCCAATAATGCTCCTACAAGTGTTTACAAGTTGTTTCCATGTTCGAACGAGTCAAGAATGAAGACACAAATTTTTTCCGAGTTCGAACGATTCAAGAATGAAGTCTCAAATTGTTATGAATTGTTTTGATGTTTAATTGAGCCGATAATTCTCTTACATGTGTTTACAAGTTGTGTCCATGTTCAAACGAGTCAAGAATGAAGCTACATGTTGTTTCCGAGTTCAAAAGAGTCAAGAATGAAGTCTCAAATTGTTATGAATTGTTTTGATGTTTAAACGAGCCAATAATGTTCCTATAAGACTTTACAAGTTGTTTCCATGTTCAAACGAGTCAAGAATGAAGCTACAAGTTGTTTCCGAGTTCGAACGGGTCAAAAATGAAGCCTCAAATTGTTATGAATTATTTTGATGTTGAAACGAGCCAATAATGTTCCCACAAGAGTTAACAAGTTGTTTCCATGTTCAACGAGTAAAGAATGAAGCTACAAATTGTTTCCGAGTTCGAACGAGTCAAGAATGAAGTCTCAAATTGTAACGAATTGTTTCGATTTTTAAACGAGCCAATAATGTTTCTACAATAGTTTACAAGTTGTTTCCATGTTCAAACGAGTCAAGAATGAAGCTACAAGTTGTTTCCGAGTTCGAACGAGTCAAGAATTAAGCCTCAAATTGTTATGAATTGTTTTCATGTTGAAACGAGCCAATAATGTTCCCACAAGAGTTTACAAATTGTTTCCATGTTCAAACGAGTCAAGAATGAAGCTATAAGTTGTTTCCGAGTTCGAACGAGTCAGGAATTAAGCCTTATATTGTTATGAATTGTTTTCATGTTGAAATGAGCCAATAATGTTCCCACAAGAGTTAACAAGTTGTTTCCATGTTCAAACGAGTCAAGAATGAAGCTACAAGTTGTTTCCGAGTTTGAATGAGTCAAGAATGAAGTCTTAAATTGTTATGAATTGTTTTGATGTTTAAACGAGCCAATAATGCTCCTACAAATGTTTGCAAGTTGTGTCCATGTTCAAACGAGTCATGATTGAAGCTTCAAGTTGTTTCCGAGTTCGAACGAGTCTAGAATGAAGCCTCAAATTGTTATGAATTTTTTTGATATTTAAACGAGCCAATAATGCTCCTACAAGTGTTTACAAGTTGTGTCCATGTTCAAACGAGTCAAGAATGAAGCTACATGTTGTTTCCGAGTTCAAAAGAGTCAAGAATGAAGTCTCAAATTGTTATGAATTGTTTTCATGTTGAAACGAGCCAATAATGTTCCCACAAGAGTTAACAAGTTGTTTCCATGTTCAAACGAGTAAAGAATGAAGCTACAAGTTGTTTCCGAGTTCGAACGATTCAAAATGAAGCCTCAAATTGTTATGAATTGTTTTGATGTTCAAATGAGCCAATAATGCTCTTAGAAGTGTTTACAAGTTGTGTCCATGTTCAAACGAGTCAAGAATGAAGCTACAAGTTGTTTCCAAGTTCGAACGAGTCAAGAATGAAGCCTCAATTTTTTATTAATTGTTTTCATGTTTAAACGAGCCATTAATGCTCCAACAAGTGTTTACTAGTTGTTTCCATGTTCAAACGAGGCAAGAATGAAGCTATAAGTTGTTTCCGAGTTCGAACGAGTCAAGAATTTAGCTTCAAACTGTTATGAATTGTTTTGATATTGAAACGAGCCAATAATATTCCTACAAGAGTCTACAAGTTGTGTCCATGTTCAAACGAGTCATGATTGAAGCTTCAAGTTGTTTTCGAGTTCGAACGAGTCAAGAATGAAGCCTCAAATTGTTATGAATTTTTTTGATATTTAAACGAGCCAATAATGCTCCTACAAGTGTTTACAAGTGGTTTCCATGTTCAAACGAGTCAAGAATGAAGCTACAAATTTTTTCTGAGCTCGAACGATTCAAGAATGAAGTCTCAAATTGTTATGAATTGTTTTGATGTTTAAATGAGCCAATAATTTTCTTACATGTGTTTACAAGTTATGTCCATGTTCAAACGAGTCAAGAATGAAGCTACATGTTGTTTCCGAGTTCAAATGAGTCAAGAATGAAGTCTCAAATTGTTATGAATTGTTTTGATGTTTAAACGAGCCAATAATGTTCCTATAAGAGTTTACAAGTTATTGCCATGTTTAAACGAGTCAAGAATGAAGCTACAAGTTGTTTCCGAGTTTGAACGAGTCAAGAATGAAGTCTTAAATTGTTATGAATTGTTTTGATGTTTAAACGAGCCAATAATGCTCCTACAAGTGTTTACAAGTTGTGTCCATGTTCAAACGAGTCATGATTGAAGCTTCAAGTTGTTTCCGAGTTCGAACGAGTCAAGAATGAAGCCTCAAATTGTTATGAATTTTTTTGATATTTAAACGAGCCAATATTGCTCCTACAAGTGTTTACAAGTTGTTTCCATGTTCGAACGAGTCAAGAATGAAGACACAAATTTTTTCCGAGTTCGAACGATTCAAGAATGAAGTCTCAAAATGTTATGAATTGTTTTGATGTTTAATTGAGCCAATAATTCTCTTACATGTGTTTACAAGTTGTGTCCATGTTCAAACGAGTCAAGAATGAAGCTACATGTTGTTTCCGAGTTCAAAAGAGTCAAGAATGAAGTCTCAAATTGTTATGAATTGTTTTCATGTTGAAACGAGCCAATAATGTTCCCACAAGAGTTAACAAGTTGTTTCCATGTTCAAACGAGTAAAGAATGAAGCTACAAGTTGTTTCCGAGTTCGAACGATTCAAAATGAAGCCTCAAATTGTTATGAATTGTTTTGATGTTCAAATGAGCCAATAATGCTCTTAGAAGTGTTTACAAGTTGTGTCCATGTTCAAACGAGTCAAGAATGAAGCTACAAGTTGTTTCCAAGTTCGAACGAGTCAAGAATGAAGCCTCAATTTTTTATTAATTGTTTTCATGTTTAAACGAGCCATTAATGCTCCAACAAGTGTTTACTAGTTGTTTCCATGTTCAAACGAGGCAAGAATGAAGCTATAAGTTGTTTCCGAGTTTGAACGAGTCAAGAATTTAGCTTCAAACTGTTATGAATTGTTTTGATATTGAAACGAGCCAATAATATTCCTACAAGAGTCTACAAGTTGTGTCCATGTTCAAACGAGTCATGATTGAAGCTTCAAGTTGTTTCCGAGTTCGAACGAGTCAAGAATGAAGCCTCAAATTGTTATGAATTTTTTTGATATTTAAACGAGCCAATAATGCTCCTACAAGTGTTTACAAGTGGTTTCCATGTTCAAACGAGTCAAGAATGAAGCTACAAATTTTTTCTGAGCTCGAACGATTCAAGAATGAAGTCTCAAATTGTTATGAATTGTTTTGATGTTTAAATGAGCCAATAATTTTCTTACATGTGTTTACAAGTTATGTCCATGTTCAAACGAGTCAAGAATGAAGCTACATGTTGTTTCCGAGTTCAAATGAGTCAAGAATGAAGTCTCAAATTGTTATGAATTGTTTTGATGTTTAAACGAGCCAATAATGTTCCTATAAGAGTTTACAAGTTGTTGCCATGTTTAAACGAGTCAAGAATGAAGCTACAAGTTGTTTCCGAGTTTGAACGAGTCAAGAATGAAGTCTTAAATTGTTATGAATTGTTTTGATGTTTAAACGAGCCAATAATGCTCCTACAAGTGTTTACAAGTTGTGTCCATGTTCAAACGAGTCATGATTGAAGCTTCAAGTTGTTTCCGAGTTCGAACGAGTCAAGAATGAAGCCTCAAATTGTTATGAATTTTTTTGATATTTAAACGAGCCAATATTGCTCCTACAAGTGTTTACAAGTTGTTTCCATGTTCGAACGAGTCAAGAATGAAGACACAAATTTTTTCCGAGTTCGAACGATTCAAGAATGAAGTCTCAAAATGTTATGAATTGTTTTGATGTTTAATTGAGCCAATAATTCTCTTACATGTGTTTACAAGTTGTGTCCATGTTCAAACGAGTCAAGAATGAAGCTACATGTTGTTTCCGAGTTCAAAAGAGTCAAGAATGAAGTCTCAAATTGTTATGAATTGTTTTCATGTTGAAACGAGCCAATAATGTTCCCACAAGAGTTAACAAGTTGTTTCCATGTTCAAACGAGTAAAGAATGAAGCTACAAGTTGTTTCCGAGTTCGAACGATTCAAAATGAAGCCTCAAATTGTTATGAATTGTTTTGATGTTCAAATGAGCCAATAATGCTCTTAGAAGTGTTTACAAGTTGTGTCCATGTTCAAACGAGTCAAGAATGAAGCTACAAGTTGTTTCCAAGTTCGAACGAGTTAAGAATGAAGCCTCAATTTTTTATTAATTGTTTTCATGTTTAAACGAGCCATTAATGCTCCAACAAGTGTTTACTAGTTGTTTCCATGTTCAAACGAGGCACGAATGAAGCTATAAGTTGATTCCGAGTTTGAACGAGTCAAGAATTTAGCTTCAAACTGTTATGAATTGTTTTGATATTGAAACGAGCCAATAATATTCCTACAAGAGTCTACAAGTTGTGTCCATGTTCAAACGAGTCATGATTGAAGCTTCAAGTTGTTTCCGAGTTCGAACGAGTCAAGAATGAAGCCTCAAATTGTTATGAATTTTTTTGATATTTAAACGAGCCAATAATGCTCCTACAAGTGTTTACAAGTGGTTTCCATGTTCAAACGAGTCAAGAATGAAGCTACAAATTTTTTCTGAGTTCGAACGATTCAAGAATGAAGTCTCAAATTGTTATGAATTGTTTTGATGTTTAAATGAGCCAATAATTTTCTTACATGTGTTTACAAGTTATGTCCATGTTCAAACGAGTCAAGAATGAAGCTACATGTTGTTTCCGAGTTCAAATGAGTCAAGAATGAAGTCTCAAATTGTTATGAATTGTTTTGATGTTTAAATGAGCCAATAATGTTCCTATAAGAGTTTACAAGTTGTTTCCATGTTTAAACGAGTCAAGAATGAAGCTACAAGTTGTTTCCGAGTTTGAACGAGTCAAGAATGAAGTCTTAAATTGTTATGAATTGTTTTGATGTTTAAACGAGCCAATAATGCTCCTACAAGTGTTTACAAGTTGTGTCCATGTTCAAACGAGTCATGATTGAAGCTTCAAGTTGTTTCCGAGTTCGAACGAGTCAAGAATGAAGCCTCAAATTGTAATGAATTTTTTTGATATTTAAACGAGCCAATAATGTTCCTACAAGTGTTTACAAGTGGTTTCCATGTTCAAACGAGTCAAGAATGAAGCTACAAATTTTTTCCGAGTTCGAACGATTCAAGAATGAAGTCTCAAATTGTTATGAATTGTTTTGATGTTTAAATGAGCCAATAATTCTCTTACATGTGTTTACAAGTTGTGTCCATGTTCAAACGAGTCAAGAATGAAGCTACATGTAGTTTCCGAGTTCAAAAGAGACAAGAATGAAGCTACAAGCTGGTTCCGAGTTCGAACGAGTCAAGAATGAAGTCTCAAATTGTAACGAATTGTTTCGATTTTTAAACGAGCCAATAATGTTTCTACAATAGTTTACAAGTTGTTTCCATATTCAAACGAGTAATGAATGAAACTACAAGTTGTTTCCGAGTTTGAACAAGTCAAGAATGAAGCCTCATATTGTTATGAATTGTTTTGATGTTTAAACTAGCCAATAATGTTTTTACAAGAGTTTACAAATTGTTTCCATGTTCAAACGAGTCAAGAATGAAGCTACAAGTTGTTTCCGAGTTCGAACGAGTCAAGAATTAAGCCTTAAATTGTTATGAATTGTTTTCATGTTGAAACGAGCCAATAATGTTCCCACAAGAGTTAACAAGTTGTTTCCATGTTCAAACGAGTAAAGAATGAAGCTACAAGTTGTTTCCGAGTTCGAACGATTCAAAATGAAGCCTCAAATTGTTATGAATTGTTTTGATGTTTAAATGAGCCAACAATGCTCTTAGAAGTGTTTACAAGTTGTGTCCATGTTCAAACGAGTCAAGAATGAAGCTACAAGTTGTTTCCGAGTTCGAACGAGTCAAGAATGAAGCCTCAATTTTTTATTAATTGTTTTCATGTTTAAACGAGCCATTAATGCTCCAACAAGTGTTTACTAGTTGTTTCCATGTTCAAACGAGGCAAGAATGAAGCTACAAGCTGTTTCCGAGTTCGAACGAGTCAAGAATGAAGTCTCAAATTGTTATGAATTGTTTCGATTTTTAAACGAGCCAATAATGTTTCTACAAGAATTTACAAGTTGTTTCCATGTTCAAACGAGTCATGAATGAAGCTACAAGTTGTTTCCGAGTTCGAACGAGTCAAGAATTAAGCCTCAAATTGTTGTGAATTGTTTTCATGTTGAAACGAGCCAATAATGTTCCTAAAAGAATTTACAAGTTGTTTCCATGTTTAAACGAGTCAAGAATGAAGCTACAAGTTGTTTCCGAGTTTGAACGAGTCAAGAATGAAGTCTTAAATTGTTATGAATTGTTTTGATGTTTAAACAAGCCAATAATGCTCCTACAAGTGTTTACAAGTTGTGTCCATGTTCAAACGAGTCATGATTGAAGCTTCAAGTTGTTTCCGAATTCGAACGAGTCAAGAATGAAGCCTCAAATTGTTATGAATTTTTTTGATATTTAAACGAGCCAATAATGCTCCTACAAGTGTTTACAAGTTGTTTCCATGTTCAAACGAGTCAAGAATGAAGCTACAAATTTTTTCCGAGTTCGAACGATTCAAGAATGAAGTCTCAAATTGTTATGAATTGTTTTGATGTTTAAATGAGCCAATAATTCTCTTACATGTGTTTACAAGTTGTGTCCATGTTCAAACGAGTCAGGAATGAAGCTACATGTTGTTTCCGAGTTCAAAAGAGTCAAGAATGAAGTCTTAAATTGTTATGAATTGTTTTGATGTTTAAACGAGCCAATAATGTTCCTATAAGACTTTACAAGTTGTTTCCATGTTCAAACGAGTCAAGAATGAAGCTACAAGTTGTTTCCGAGTTCGAACGGGTCAAAAATGAAGCCTCAAATTGTTATGAATTATTTTGATGTTTAAACAAGCCAATAATGTTCCTATAAGAGTTTACAAGTTATTTCCATGTTCAAACGAGTCAAGAATGAAGCTACATATTGTTTACGAGTTTAAATGAGTCAAGAATGAAGCCTCAAATTGTTATGAATTGTTTTGATGTTTAAACGAACCAATAATGTTCCTATAAGAGTTTACAAGTTGTTTCCATGTTCAAACGAGGCAAGAATGAAGCTACAAGCTGTTTCCGAGTTCGAACGAGTCAAGAATGAAGTCTCAAATTGTAACGAATTGTTTCAGTTTTTAACGAGCCAATAATGTTTCTACAATAGTTTACAAGTTGTTTCCATATTCGAACGAGTAATGAATGAAACTACAAGTTGTTTCCGAGTTTGAACGAGTCAAGAATGAAGCCTCAAATTGTTATGAATTGTTTTGATGTTTAAACTTGCCAATAATGTTTTTACAAGAGTTTACAAATTGTTTCCATGTTCAAACGAGTCAAGAATGAAGCTACAAGTTGTTTCCGAGTTCGAACGAGTCAAGAATGAAGTCTCAAATTGTTATGAATTGTTTCGATTTTTAAACGAGCCAATAATGTTTCTACAAGAATTTACAAGTTGTTTCCATGTTCAAACGAGTCAAGAATGAAGCTACAAGTTGTTTCCGAGTTCGAACGAGTCAAGGATTAAGCCTCAAATTGTTGTGAATTGTTTTCATGTTGAAACGAGCCAATAATGTTCCTAAAAGAATTTACAAGTTGTTTCCATGTTTAAACGAGTCAAGAATGAAGCTACAAGTTGTTTCCGAGTTTGAACGAGTCAAGAATGAAGTCTTAAATTGTTATGAATTGTTTTGATTTTTAAACGAGCCAATAATGCTCCTACAAGTGTTTACAAGTTGTGTCCATGTTCAAACGAGTCATGATTGAAGCTTCAAGTTGTTTCCGAGTTCGAACGAGTCAAGAATGAAGCCTCAAATTGTTATGAATTTTTTTGATATTTAAACGAGCCAATAATGCTCCTACAAGTGTTTACAAGTGGTTTCCATGTTCAAACGAGTCAAGAATGAAGCTACAAATTTTTTCCGAGTTCGAACGATTCAAGAATGAAGTCTCAAATTGTTATGAATTGTTTTGATGTTTAAATGAGCCAATAATTCTCTTACATGTGTTTACAAGTTGTGTCCATGTTCAAACGAGCCAAGAATGAAGCTACATGTTGTTTCCGGGTTCAAAAGAGTCAAGAATGAAGTCTCAAATTGTTATGAATTGTTTTGATATTTAAACGAGCCAATAATGTTCCTATAAGACTTTACAAGTTGTTTCCATGTTCAAACGAGTCAAGAATGAAGCTACAAGTTGTTTCCGAGTTCGAACGGGTCAAAAATGAAGCCTCAAATTGTTATGAATTATTTTGATGTTTAAACAAGCCAATAATGTTCCTATAAGAGTTTACAAGTTATTTCCATGTTCAAACGAGTCAAGAATGAACCTACATGTTGTTTACGAGTTTAAATGAGTCAAGAATGAAGCCTCAAATTGTTATGAATTGTTTTGATGTTTAAACGAGCCAATAATGTTCCTATAAGAGTTTACAAGTTGTTTCCATGTTCAAACGAGGCAAGAATGAAGCTACAAGCTGTTTCCGAGTTCGAACGAGTCAAGAATGAAGCCTCAATTTTTTATGAATTGTTTTCATGTTTAAACGAGCCAATAATGCTCCTATAAGACTTTATAAGTTGTTTCCATGTTCAAACGAGTCAAGAATGAAGCTACAAGTTGTTTCCGAGTTCGAACGGGTCAAAAATGAAGCCTCAAATTGTTATGAATTATTTTGATGTTTAAACAAGCCAATAATGTTCCTATAATAGTTTACAAGTTGTTTCCATGTTCAAACGAGTCAAGAATGAAGATACATGTTGTTTCCGAGTTCAAATAAGTCAAGAATGAAGCCTCAAATTGTTATGAATTGTTTTGATGTTTAAACGAGCCAATAATGTTCCTATAAGAGTTTACAAGTTGTTTCCATGTTCAAACGAGTCAAGAATGAAGCTACAAGTTGTTTCCGAGTTCGAACGAGTCAAGAATTAAGCCTCAAATTGTTATGAATTGTTTTCATGTTGAAACGAGCCAATAATGTTCCTAAAAGAATTTACAAGTTGTTTCCATGTTTAAACGAGTCAAGAATGAAGCTACAAGTTGTTTCCGAGTTTGAACGAGTCAAGAATGAAGTCTTAAATTGTTATGAATTGTTTTGATGTTTAAACGAGCCAATAATGATCCTACAAGTGTTTACAAGTTATGTCCTTGTTCAAACGAGTCATGATTGAAGCTTCAAGTTGTTTCCGAGTTCGAACGAGTCAAGAATGAAGCCTCAAATTGTAATGAATTTTTTTGATATTTAAACGAGCCAATAATGTTCCTACAAGTGTTTACAAGTGGTTTCCATGTTCAAACGAGTCAAGAATGAAGCTACAAAATTTTTCCGAATTCGAACGATTCAAGAATGAAGTCTCAAATTGGTATGAATTGTTTTGATGTTTAAATGAGCCAATAATTCTCTTACATGTGTTTACAAGTTGTGTCCATGTTCAAACGAGTCAAGAATGAAGCTACATGTAGTTTCCGAGTTCAAAAGAGTCAAGAATGAAGCTACAAGCTGTTTCCGAGTTCTAACGAGTCAAGAATGAAGTCTCAAATTGTAACGAATTGTTTCGATTTTTAAACGAGCCAATAATGTTTCTACAATAGTTTACAAGTTGTTTCCATATTCAAACGAGTAATGAATGAAACTACAAGTTGTTTCCGAGTTTGAACGAGTCAAGAATGAAGCCTCATATTGTTATGAATTGTTTTGATGTTTAAAGTAGCCAATAATGTTTTTACAAGAGTTTACAAATTGTTTCCATGTTCAAACGAGTCAAGAATGAAGCTACAAGTTGTTTCCGAGTTCGAACGAGTCAAGAATTAAGCCTTAAATTGTTATGAATTGTTTTCATGTTGAAACGAGCCAATAATGTTCCCACAAGAGTTAACAAGTTGTTTCCATGTTCAAACGAGTAAAGAATGAAGCTACAAGTTGTTTCCGAGTTCGAACGATTCAAAATGAAGCCTCAAATTGTTATGAATTGTTTTGATGTTTAAATGAGCCAATAATGCTCTTAGAAGTGTTTACAAGTTGTGTCCATGTTCAAACGAGTCAAGAATGAAGCTACAAGTTGTTTCCGAGTTCGAACGAGTCAAGAATGAAGCCTCAATTTTTTATTAATTGTTTTCATGTTTAAACGAGCCATTAATGCTCCAACCAGTGTTTACTAGTTGTTTCCATGTTCAAACGAGGCAAGAATGAAGCTACAAGCTGTTTCCGAGTTCGAACGAGTCAAGAATGAAGTCTCAAATTGTTATGAATTGTTTCGATTTTTAAACGAGCCAATAATGTTTCTACAAGAATTTACAAGTTGTTTCCATGTTCAAACGAGTCAAGAATGAAGCTACAAGTTGTTTCCGAGTTCGAACGAGTCAAGAATTAAGCCTCAAATTGTTGTGAATTGTTTTCATGTTGAAACGAGCCAATAATGTTCCTAAAAGAATTTACAAGTTGTTTCCATGTTTAAACGAGTCAAGAATGAAGCTACATGTTGTTTCCGAGTTTGAACGAGTCAAGAATGAAGTTTTAAATTGTTATGAATTGTTTTGATGTTTAAACGAGCCAATAATGCTCCTACAAGTGTTTACAAGTTGTGTCCATGTTCAAACGAGTCATGATTGAAGCTTCAAGTTGTTTCCGAGTTCGAACGAGTCAAGAATGAAGCCTCAAATTGTAATGAATTTTTTGGATATTTAAACGAGCCAATAATGTTCCTACAAGTGTTTACAAGTGGTTTCCATGTTCAAACGAGTCAAGAATGAAGCTACAAAATTTTTCCGAATTCGAACGATTCAAGAATGAAGTCTCAAATTGTTATGAATTGTTTTGATGTTTAAATGAGCCAATAATTCTCTTACATGTGTTTACAAGTTGTGTCCATGTTCAAACGAGTCAAGAATGAAGCTACATGTAGTTTCTGAGTTCAAAAGAGTCAAGAATGAAGCTACAAGCTGTTTCCGAGTTCTAACGAGTCAAGAATGAAGTCTCAAATTGTAACGAATTGTTTAGATTTTTAAACGAGCCAATAATGTTTCTACAATAGTTTACAAGTTGTTTCCATATTCAAACGAGTAATGAATGAAACTACAAGTTGTTTCCGAGTTTGAACGAATCAAGAATGAAGCCTCATATTGTTATGAATTGTTTTGATGTTTAAAGTAGCCAATAATGTTTTTACAAGAGTTTACAAATTGTTTCCATGTTCAAACGAGTCAAGAATGAAGCTACAAGTTGTTTCCGAGTTCGAACGAGTCAAGAATTAAGCCTTAAATTGTTATGAATTGTTTTCATGTTGAAACGAGCCAATAATGTTCCACAAGAGTTAACAAGTTGTTTCCATGTTCAAACGAGTAAAGAATGAAGCTACAAGTTGTTTCCGAGTTCGAACGATTCAAAATGAAGCCTCAAATTGTTATGAATTATTTTGATGTTTAAATGTGCCAATAATGCTCTTAGAAGTGTTTACAAGTTGTGTCCATGTTCAAACGAGTCAAGAATGAAGCTACAAGTTGTTTCCGAGTTCGAACGAGTCAAGAATGAATTCTTAAATTGTTATGAATTGTTTTGATGTTTAAACGAGCCATTAATGCTCCTACAAGTGTTTATAAGTTGTTTCCATGTTCAAACGAGTCAAGAATGAAGCTACAAGTTGTTTCCGAGTTCGAACGAGTCAAGAATTAAGCCTCAAATTGTTGTGAATTGTTTTCATGTTGAAACGAGCCAATAATGTTCCTAAAAGAATTTACAAGTTGTTTCCATGTTTAAACGAGTCAAGAATGAAGCTACAAGTTGTTTCCGAGTTTGAACGAGTCAAGAATGAAGTCTTAAATTGTTATGAATTGTTTTGATGTTTAAACAAGCCAATAATGCTCCTACAAGTGTTTACAAGTTGTGTCCATGTTCAAACGAGTCATGATTGAAGCTTCAAGTTGTTTCCGAGTTCGAACGAGTCAAGAATGAAGCCTCAAATTGTTATGAATTTTTTTGATATTTAAACGAGCCATTAATGCTCCTACAAGTGTTTATAAGTTGTTTCCATGTTCAAACGAGTCAAGAATGAAGCTACAAATTTTTTCCGAGTTCGAACGATTCAAGAATGAAGTCTCAAATTGTTATGAATTGTTTTGATGTTTAAATGAGCCAATAATTCTCTTACATGTGTTTACAAGTTGTGTCCATGTTCAAACGAGTCAAGAATGAAGCTACATGTTGTTTCCGAGTTCAAAAGAGTCAAGAATGAAGTCTCAAATTGTTATGAATTGTTTTGATGTTTAAACGAGCCAATAATGTTCCTATAAGACTTTACAAGTTGTTTCCATGTTCAAACGAGTCAAGAATGAAGCTACAAGTTGTTTCCGAGTTCGAACGGGTCAAAAATGAAGCCTCAAATTGTTATGAATTATTTTGATGTTTGAACAAGCCAATAATGTTCCTATAAGAGTTTACAAGTTATTTCCATGTTCAAACGAGTCAAGAATGAAGCTACATGTTGTTTACGAGTTTAAATGAGTCAAGAATGAAGCCTCAAATTGTTATGAATTTTTTTGATGTTTAAACGAGCCAATAATGTTCCTATAAGAGTTTACAAGTTGTTTCCATGTTCAAACGAGGCAAGAATGAAGCTACAAGCTGTTTCCGAGTTCGAACGAGTTAAGAATGAAGCCTCAATTTTTTATGAATTGTTTTCATGTTTAAATGAGCCAATAATGCTCCAACAAGTGTTTACTAGTTGTTTCCATGTTTAAACGAGGCAAGAATGAAGCTACAAGCTGTTTCCGAGTTCGAACGAGTCAAGAATGAAGTCTCAAATTGTAACGAATTGTTTCGGTTTTTAACGAGCCAATAATGTTTCTACAATAGTTTACAAGTTGTTTCCATATTCGAACGAGTAATGAATGAAACTACAAGTTGTTTCCTAGTTTGAACGAGTCAAGAATGAAGCCTCAAATTGTTATGAATTGTTTTGATGTTTAAACTTGCCAATAATGTTTTTACAAGAGTTTACAAATTGTTTCCATGTTCAAACGAGTCAAGAATGAAGCTACAAGTTGTTTCCGAGTTCGAACGAGTCAAGAATTAAGCCTTAAATTGTTG
The DNA here is from genome assembly GCA_028671895.1 of Oenanthe sinensis. Lineage (NCBI taxonomy): Eukaryota > Viridiplantae > Streptophyta > Magnoliopsida > Apiales > Apiaceae > Oenanthe > Oenanthe sinensis. The sequence continues at coordinate 6,095,169 of JAPMAC010000231.1, forward strand.
TGAATTGTTTTCATGTTGAAACGAGCCAATAATGCTCCAACAAGTGTTTACTAGTTGTTTCCATGTTCAAACGAGGCAAGAATGAAGCTACAAGTTGTTTTCGAGTTCGAACGATTCAAAATGAAACCTCAAATTGTTATGAATTGTTTTGATGTTTAAATGAGCCAATAATGCTCCTAGAAGTGTTTACAAGTTGTGTCCATGTTCAAACGAGTCACGAATGAAGCTACAAGTTGTTTCCGAGTTCGAACGAGTCAAGAATGAAGCCTCAATTTTTTATGAATTGTTTTCATGTTTAAACGAGCCAATAATGCTCCAACAAGTGTTTACTAGTTGTTTCCATGTTCAAACGAGGCAAGAATGAAGCTACAAGCTGTTTCCGAGTTCGAACGAGTCAAGAATGAAGTCTCAAATTGTTATGAATTGTTTCGATTTTTAAACGAGCCAATAATGTTTCTACAAGAATTTACAAGTTGTTTCCATGTTCAAACGAGTCAAGAATGAAGCTACATGTTGTTTCCGAGTTCAAAAGAGTCAAGAATGAAGCCTCAAATTGTTATGAATTGTTTTGATGTTTAAACTTGCCAATAATGTTTTTACAAGAGTTTACAAATTGTTTCCATGTTCAAACGAGTCAGGAATGAAGCTACAAGTTGTTTCCGAGTTTGAACGAGTCAAGAATGAATTCTTAAATTGTTATGAATTGTTTTGATGTTTAAACGAGCCAATAATGCTCCTACAAGTGTTTACAAGTTGTGTCCATGTTCAAACGAGTCATGATTGAAGCTTCAAGTTGTTTCCGAGTTCGAACGAGTCAAGAATGAAGCCTCAAATTGTTATGAATTTTTTTGATATTTAAACGAGCCAATAATGCTCCTACAAGTGTTTACAAGTGGTTTCCATGTTCAAACGAGTCAAGAATGAAGCTACAATTTTTTTCCGAGTTCGAACGACTCAAGAATGAAGTCTCAAATTGTTATGAATTGTTTTGATGTTTAAATGAGCCAATAATTCTATTACATGTGTTTACAAGTTGTGTCCATGTTCAAACGAGTCAAGAATGAAGCTACATGTTGTTTCCGAGTTCAAAAGAGTCAAGAATGAAGCTACAAGCTGTTTCCGAGTTCGAACGAGTCAAGAATGAAGTCTCAAATTGTAACGAATTGTTTCGATTTTTAAACGAGCCAATAATGTTTCTACAATAGTTTACAAGTTGTTTCCATATTCAAACGAGTAATGAATGAAACTACAAGTTGTTTCCGAGTTTGAACGAGTCAAGAATGACACCTCAAATTGTTATGAATTGTTTTGATGTTTAAACTAGCCAATAATGTTTTTACAAGAGTTTACAAATTGTTTCCATGTTCAAACGAGTAATGAATGAAACTACAAGTTGTTTCCGAGTTTGAACGAGTCAAGAATGAAGCCTCAAATTGTTATGAATTGTTTTGATGTTTAAACTTGCCAATAATGTTTTTACAAGAGTTTACAAATTGTTTCCATGTTCAAACGAGTCAAGAATGAAGCTACAAGTTGTTTCCGAGTTCGAACGAGTCAAGAATTAAGCCTTAAATTGTTGTGAATTGTTTTCATGTTGAAACGAGCCAATAATGCTCCAACAAGTGTTTACTAGTTGTTTCCATGTTCAAACGAGGCAAGAATGAAGCTACAAGTTGTTTCCGAGTTTGAACGATTCAAAATGAAACCTCAAATTGTTATGAATTGTTTTGATGTTTAAATGAGCCAATAATGCTCCTAGAAGTGTTTACAAGTTGTGTCCATGTTCAAACGAGTCAAGAATGAAGCTACAAGTTGTTTCTGAGTTCGAACGAGTCAAGAATGAAGCCTCAATTTTTTATGAATTGTTTTCATGTTTGAACGAGCCAATAATGCTCCAACAAGTGTTTACTAGTTGTTTCCATGTTCAAACGAGGCAAGAATGAAGCTACAAGCTGTTTCCGAGTTCGAACGAGTCAAGAAGGAAGTCTCAAATTGTTATGAATTGTTTCGATTTTTAAACGAGCCAATAATGTTTCTACAAGAATTTACAAGTTGTTTCCATGTTCAAACGAGTCAAGAATGAAGCTACAAGTTGTTTCCGAGTTCGAACGTGTCAAGAATTAAGCCTCAAATTGTTGTGAATTGTTTTCATGTTGAAACGAGCCAATAATGTTCCTAAAAGAATTTAGAAGTTGTTTCCATGTTTAAACGAGTCAAGAATGAAGCTACAAGTTGTTTCCGAGTTTGAACGAGTCAAGAATGAAGTCTTAAATTGTTATGAATTGTTTTGATGTTTAAACGAGCCAATAATGCTCCTACAAGTGTTTACAAGTTGTGTCCATGTTCAAACGAGTCATGATTGAAGCTTCAAGTTGTTTCCGAGTTCGAACGAGTCAAGAATGAAGCCTCAAATTGTTATGAATTTTTTTGATATTTAAACGAGCCAATAATGCTCCTACAAGTGTTTACAAGTGGTTTCCATGTTCAAACGAGTCAAGAATGAAGCTACAAATTTTTTCCGAGTTCGAACGATTCAAGAATGAAGTCTAAAATTGTTATGAATTGTTTTGATGTTTAAAAGAGCCAATAATTCTCTTACATGTGTTTACAAGTTGTGTCCATGTTCAAACGAGTCAAGAATGAAGCTACATGTTTTTTCCGAGTTCAAAAGAGTCAAGAATGAAGCTACAAGCTGTTTCCGAGTTCGAACGAGTCAAGAATGAAGTCTCAAATTGTAACGAATTGTTTCGATTTTTAAACGAGCCAATAATGTTTCTACAATAGTTTACAAGTTGTTTCCATATTCAAACGAGTAATGAATGAAACTACAAGTTGTTTCCGAGTTTGAACGAGTCAAGAATAAAGCCTCAAATTGTTATGAATTGTTTAGATGTTTAAACTAGCCAATAATGTTTTTACAAGAGTTTACAAATTGTTTCCATGTTCAAACGAGTAATGAATGAAACTACAAGTTGTTTCCGAGTTCGAACGGGTCAAAAATGAAGCCTCAAATTGTTATGAATTATTTTGATGTTTAAACAAGCCAATAATGTTCCTATAAGAGTTTACAAGTTATTTCCATGTTCAAACGAGTCAAGAATGAAGCTACATGTTGTTTACGAGTTTAAATGAGTCAAGAATGAAGCCTCAAATTGTTATGAATTGTTTTGATGTTTAAACGAACCAATAATGTTCCTATAAGAGTTTACAAGTTGTTTCCATGTTCAAACGAGGCAAGAATGAAGCTACAAGCTGTTTCCGAGTTCGAACGGGTCAAAAATGAAGCCTCAAATTGTTATGAATTATTTTGATGTTTAAACAAGCCAATAATGTTCCTATAAGAGTTTACAAGTTATTTCCATGTTCAAACGAGTCAAGAATGAAGCTACATGTTGTTTACGAGTTTAAATGAGTCAAGAATGAAGCCTCAAATTGTTATGAATTGTTTTGATGTTTAAACGAACCAATAATGTTCCTATAAGAGTTTACAAGTTGTTTCCATGTTCAAACGAGGCAAGAATGAAGCTACAGGCTGTTTCCGAGTTCGAACGAGTCAAGAATGAAGTCTCAAATTGTAACGAATTGTTTCGGTTTTTAACAAGCCAATAATGCTCCTACAAGTGTTTACAGGTGGTTTCCATGTTCAAACGAGTCAAGAATGAAGCTACAAATTTTTTCCGAGTTCGAACGATTCAAGAATGAAGTCTCAAATTGTTATGAATTGTTTTGATGTTTAAATGAGCCAATAATTCTCTTACATGTGTTTACAAGTTGTGTCCATGTTCAAACGAGTCAAGAATGAAGCTACATGTTGTTTCCGAGTTCAAAAGAGTCAAGAATGAAGTCTCAAATTGTTATGAATTGTTTTGATGTTTAAACGAGCCAATAATGTTCCTATAAGACTTTACAAGTTGTTTCCATGTTCAAACGAGTCAAGAATGAAGCTACATGTTGTTTACGAGTTTAAATGAGTCAAGAATAAAGCCTCAAATTGTTATGAATTGTTTTGATGTTTAAACGAACCAATAATGTTCCTATAAGAGTTTACAAGTTGTTTCCATGTTCAAACGAGGCAAGAATGAAGGTACAAGTTGTTTCCGAGTTCGAACGAGTCAAGAATGAAGCCTCAATTTTTTATGAATGGTTTTCATGTTTAAACGAGTCAATAATGCTCCCACAAGAGTTAACAAGTTGTTTCCATGTTCAAACGAGTAAAGAATGAAGCTACAAGTTGTTTCCGAGTTCGAACGATTCAAAATGAAGCCTCAAATTGTTATGAATTGTTTTGATGTTTAAATGAACCAATAATGCTCCTAGAAGTGTTTACAAGTTGTGTCCATGTTCAAACGAGTCAAGAATGAAGGTACAAGTTGTTTCCGAGTTCGAACGAGTCAAGAATGAAGCCTCAATTTTTTATGAATGGTTTTCATGTTTAAACGAGTCAATAATGCTCCAATAAGTGTTTACTAGTTGTTTCCATGTTCAAACGAGGCAAGAATGAAGCTACAAGCTGTTTCCGAGTTCGAACGAGTCAAGAATGAAGTCTTAAATTGTTATGAATTGTTTTGATGTTTTAATGAGCCAATAATGCTCTTACAAGTGTTTACAAGTTGTGTCCATGTTCAAACGAGTCAAGAATGAAGCTACAAGTTGTTTCCGAGTTTGAACGAGTCAAGAATGAAGCCTCAAATTGTTATGAATTGTTTTGATATTTAAACGAGCCAATAATGCTCCTACAAGTGTTTACAAGTTGTTTCCATGTTCAAACGAGTCAAGAATGAAGCTACAAGTTGTTTCCGAGTTTGAACGAGTCAAGAATGAAGCCTCAAATTGTTATAAATTGTTTTGATGTTTAAACGAGCCAAAAATGTTCCTACAAGAGTTTACATGTTGTTTCCATGTTCAAACAGGTCAAGAATAAAGTTACAAGTTGTTTCCGAGTTCGAACGAGTCAAGAATGTAGCCTCAAATTGTTATGAATTGTTTTGATGTTTAAACGAGCCAATAATGTTCCTACAAGAGTTTACATGTTGTTTCCATATTCAAACAAGTCAAGAATGAAGCTACAAGTTTTGATGTTTATGAATTGTTTTGATGTTTAAACGAGCCAATAATGTTCCTATAAGAGTTTACAAGTTGTTTCCATGTTCCAACGAGTCAAGAATGAAGCTACAAGTTGTTTCCGAGTTCGAACGAGTCAAGAATGAAGTCTCAAATTGTTATGAATTATTTTGATGTGTAAACGAGCCAATAATGTTCCTATAAGAGTTTACAAGTTGTTTCCATGTTCAAACGAGTCAAGAATGAAGATACATGTTGTTTCCGAGTTCAAATAAGTCAAGAATGAAGCCTCAAATTGTTATGAATTGTTTTGATGTTTAAACGAGCCAATAATGTTCCTATAAGAGTTTACAAGTTGTTTCCATGTTCAAACGAGGCAAGAATGAAGCTACAAGCAGTTTCCGAGTTCGAACGATTCAAGAATGAAGTCCAAATTGTTACGAATTGTTTCGATTTTTAAACGAGCCAATAATGTTTATACAATAATTTACAAGTTGTTTCCATATTCAAACAAGTCGTAAATGAAACTACAAGTTGTTTCCGAGTTTGAACGAGTCAAGAATGAAGCCTCAAATTGATATGAATTGTTTTGATGTTTAAACTAGCCAATAATGTTTCTACAAGAGTTTACAAGTTGTTTCCATGTTCAAACTAGTCAAGAATGAAGCTACAAGTTGTTTCCGAGTTCGAACGAGTCAAGATTAAGCCTCAAATTGTTATGAATTGTTTTCAAGTTGAAACGAGCCAATAATGTTCCCACAAGAGTTAACAAGTTGTTTCCATGTTCAAACGAGTAATGAATGAAGCTACAAGTTGTTTCCGAGTTCGAACGATTCAAAATGAAGCCTCAAATTGTTATGAATTGTTTTGATGTTTAAATGAGCCAATAATGCTCCTAGAAGTGTTTACAAGTTGTGTCCATGTTCAAACGAGTCAAGAATGAAGCTACAAGTTGTTTCCGAGTTCGAACGAGTCAAGAATGAAGCCTCAATTTTTTATGAATTGTTCTCATGTTTAAACGAGCCAATAATGCTCCTACAAGTGTTCACTAGTTGTTTTTTTTTTTGCTAAGTAATTTACTAGTTGTTTCCATGTTCAAACGAGGCAACAATGAAGCTACAAGCTGTTTCCGAGTTCGAACGAGTCAAGAATGAAGTCTCAACTTGTTACGAATTGTTTCGATTTTTAAATGAGCCAATAATGTTTCTACAAGAATTTACAAGTTGTTTCCATGTTCAAACGAGTCACGAATGAAGCTACAAGTTGTTTCCATGTTCAAACGAGTAAAGAATGAAGCTACAAGTTGTATCCGAGTTCGAACGATTCAAAATGAAGCCTCAAATTGTTATGAATTGTTTTGATGTTTAAATGAGCCAATAATGCTCCTAGAAGTGTTTACAAGTTGTGTCCATGCTCAAACGAGTCAAGAATGAATCTACAAGTTGTTATCGAGTTCAAGCGAGTCAAGAATGAAGCCTCAATTTTTTATGAATTGTTTTCATGTTTAAACGAGCCAATAATGCTCCTACAAGTGTTTACTAGTTGTTTCCATGTTCAAACGAGTCAAGAATAAAGCTACAAGCTGTTTCCGAGTTCGAACGAGTCAAGGATGAAGTCTCAAATTGTTACGAATTGTTTCGATTTTTAAACGAGCCAATAATGTTTCTACAAGAAATTTACAAGTTGTTTCCATGTTCAAACGAGTTAAGAATGAAGCTACAAGTTGTTTCCGAGTTCAAACGAGTCAAGAATTAAGCCTCAAATTGTTATGAATTGTTTTCATGTTGAAACGAGCCAATAATGTTCCTAAAATAATTTACAAGTAGTTTCCATGTTTAAACGAGTCAAGAATGAAGCTACAAGTTGTTTCCGAGTTTGAACGAGTCAACAATGAAGTCTAAAATTGTTATGAATTGTTTTGATGTTTAAACGAGCCAATAATGTTCCTACAAGAGTTTACATGTTGTTTTCATGTTCAAACTAGTCAAGAATGAAGCTACAAGTTTTGATGTTTATGAATTGTTTTGATGTTTAAACGAGCCAATAATATTCCTATAAGAGTTTACAAGTTGTTTCCATGTTCAAACGAGTCAAGAATGAAGCTACAAGTTGTTTCCGAGTTCGAACGAGTCAAGAATGAAGCCTCAAATTGTTATGAATTATTTTGATATGTAAACGAGCCAATAATGTTCCTATAAGAGTTTACAAGTTGTTTCCATGTTCAAACGAGTCAAGAATGAAGCTACATGTTGTTTCCGAGTTCAAATAAGTCAAGAATGAAGCCTCAAATTGTTATGAATTGTTTTAATGTTTAAACGAGCCAATAATGTTCCTATAAGAGTTTACAAGTTGTTTCCATGTTCAAACGAGACAAGAATGAAGCTACAAGTTGTTTCCGAGTTCGAACGAGTCAAGAATGAAGTCTCAAATTGTTACGAATTGTTTCGATTTTTAAACGAGCCAATAATGTTTCTACAATAATTTACAAGTTGTTTCCATATTCAAACGAGTCATAAACGAAACTACAAGTTGTTTCCGAGTTTGAACGAGTCAAGAATGAAGCCTCAAATTGTTATGAATTGTTTTGATGTTTAAACTAGCCAATAATGTTTCTACAAGAGTTTACAAGTTGTTTCCATGTTCAAACGAGTCAAGAATGAAGCTACAAGTTGTTTCCGAGTTCGAACGAGTCAAGAATGAAGCCTCAATTTTTTATGAATTGTTTTCATGTTTAAACGAGCCAATAATGCTCCTACAAGTGTTTACTAGTTGTTTTTTTTTTTGCTAAGTAATTTACTAGTTGTTTCCATGTTCAAACGAGGCAAGAATGAAGCTACAAGCTGTTTCCGAGTTCGAACGAGTCAAGAATGAAGTCTCAACTTGTTACGAATTGTTTCGATTTTTAAACGAGCCAATAATGTTTCTACAAGAATTTACAAGTTGTTTTCATGTTCAAACGAGTCAAGAATGAAGCTACAAGTAGTTTCCATGTTCAAACGAGTAATGAATGAAGCTACAAGTTGTTTCCGAGTTCGAACGATTCAAAATGAAGCCTCAAATTGTTATGAATTGTTTTGATGTTTAAATGAGCCAATAATGCTCCTAGAAGTGTTTACAAGTTGTGTCCATGTTCAAACGAGTCAAGAATGAAGCTACAAGTTGTTTCCGAGTTCGAACGAGTCAAGAATGAAGCCTCAATTTTTTATGAATTGTTTTCATGTTTAAACGAGCCAATAATGCTCCTACAAGTGTTTACTAGTTGTTTTTTTTTTGCTAAGTAATTTACTAGTTGTTTCCATGTTCAAACGAGGCAAGAATGAAGCTACAAGCTGTTTCCGAGTTCGAACGAGTCAAGAATGAAGTCTCAACTTGTTACGAATTGTTTCGATTTTTAAATGAGCCAATAATGTTTCTACAAGAATTTACAAGTTGTTTCCATGTTCAAACGAGTCAAGAATGAAGCTACAAGTTGTTTCCATGTTCAAACGAGTAAAGAATGAAGCTACAAGTTGTTTCTGAGTTCGAACGATTCAAAATGAAGCCTCAAATTGTTATGAATTGTTTTGATGTTTAAATGATCCAAAAATGCTCCTAGAAGTGTTTACAAGTTGTGTCCATGTTCAAACGAGTCAAGAATGAAGGTACAAGTTGTTTCCGAGTTCGAACGAGTCAAGAATGAAGCCTCAATTTTTTATGAATGGTTTTCATGTTTAAACGAGTCAATAATGCTCCAACAAGTGTTTACTAGTTGTTTCCATGTTCAAACAAGGCAAGAATGAAGCTACAAGCTGTTTCCGAGTTCGAACGAGTCAAGAATGAAGTCTCAAATTATTACGAATTGTTTCGATTTTTAAACGAGCCAATAACGTTTCTACAAGAATTTATAAGTTGTTTCCATGTTCAAACGAGTCAAGAATGAAGCTACAAGTTGTTTCTGAGTTCGAACGAGTCAAGAATTAAGCCTCAAATTGTTATGAATTGTTTTCATGTTGAAACGAGCCAATAATGTTCCTAAAAGAATTTACAAGTTGTTTCCATGTTTAAACGAGTCAAGAATGACGCTACAAGTTGTTTCCGAGTTTGAACGAGTCAAGAATGAAGCCTCAAATTGTTATAAATTGTTTTGATGTTTAAACGAGCCAATAATGTTCCTACAAGAGTTTACATGTTGTTTCCATGTTCAAACAGGTCAAGAATGAAGTTACAAGTTGTTTCCGAGTTCGAACGAGTCAAGAATGAAGCCTCAAATTGTTATGAATTGTTTTGTTCTTTAAACGAGCCAATAATGTTCCTACAAGAGTTTACATGTTGTTTCCATGTTCAAACAAGTCAAGAATGAAGCTACAAGTTTTGATGTTTATGAATTGTTTTGATGTTTAAACGAGCCAATAATGTTCCTATAAGAGTTTACAAGTTGTTTCCATGTTCAAACGAGTCAAGAATGAAGCTACAAGTTGTTTCCGAGTTCGAACGAGTCAAGAATGAAGTCTCAAATTGTTATGAATTATTTTGATGTGTAAACGAGCCAATAATGTTCCTATAAGAGTTTACAAGTTGTTTCCATGTTTAAGCGAGTCAAGAATGAAGCTACAAGTTGTTTCCGAATTTGAACGAGTCAAGAATGAAGTCTTAAATTGTTATGAATTGTTTTGATGTTTAAACGGGCCAATAATGCTCCTACAAGTGTTTACAAGTTGTGTCCATGTTCAAACGAGTCATGATTGAAGCTTCAAGTTGTTTCCGAGTTCGAACGAGTCAAGAATGAAGTCTCAAATTGTTATGAATTGTTTTGATGTTTAAATGAGCCAATAATGCTCCTAGAAGTGTTTACAAGTTGTGTCCATGTTCAAACGAGTCAAGAATGAAGCTACAAGTTGTTTCCGAGTTCGAACGAGTCAAGAATGAAGCCTCAATTTTTTATGAATTGTTTTCATGTTTAAACGAGCCATTAATGCTCCTACAAGTGTTTACTAGTTGTTTCCATGTTCAAACGAGGCAAGAATGAAGTTACAAGCTGTTTCCGAGTTCGAACGAGTCAAGAATGAAGCCTCAAATTGTTACGAATTGTTTTGATTTTTAAACGAGCCAATAATGTTTCTACAAGAATTTACAAGTTATTTCCATGTTCAAACGAGTCAAGAATGAAGCTACAAGTTGTTTCCGAGTTCGAACGAGTCAAGAATTAATCCTCAAATTGTTATGAATTGTTTTCATGTTGAAACGACCCAATAATGTTCCTAAAAGAATTTACAAGTTGTTTCCATGTTTAAACGAGTCAAGAATGAAGCTACAAGTTGTTTCCGAGTTCGAACGAGTCAAGAATGAAGTCTCAAATTGTAACGAATTGTTTCGATTCTTAAACGAGCCAATAATGTTTCTACAATAGTTTACAAGTTGTTTCCATATTCAAACGAGTAATGAATGAAACTACAAGTTGTTTCCGAGTTTGAACGAGTCAAGAATGAAGCCTCAAATTCTTATGAATTGTTTTGATGTTTAAACTACCCAATAATATTTTTACAAGAGTTTACAAATTGTTTCCATGTTCAAACGAGTCAAGAATGAAGCTACAATTTGTTTCCGAGTTCGAACGAGTCAAGAATTAAGCCTTAAATTGTTATGAATTGTTTTCATGTTGAAACGAGCCAATAATGTTCCCACAAGAGTTAACAAGTTGTTTCCATGTTCAAACGAGTAAAGAATGAAGCTACAAGTTGTTTCCGAGTTCGAACGATTCAAAATGAAGCCTCAAATTGTTATGAATTGTTTTGATGTTTAAATGATCCAATAATGCTCCTAGAAGTGTTTACAAGTTGTATCCATGTTCAAACGAGTCAAGAATGAAGGTACAAGTTGTTTCCGAGTTCGAACGAGTCAAGAATGAACCCTCAATTTTTTATGAATGGTTTTCATGTTTAAACGAGTCTATAATGCTCCAACAAGTGTTTACTAGTTGTTTCCATGTTCAAACGAGGCAAGAATGAAGCTACAACCTGTTTCCGAGTTCGAACGAGTCAAGAATGAAGTCTCAAATTGTTACGAATTGTTTCGATTTTTAAACGAGCCAATAATGTTTCTACAAGAATTTATAAGTTGTTTCCATGTTCAAACGAGTCAAGAATGAAGCTACAAGTTGTTTCCGAGTTTGAACGAGTCAAGAATGAAGTCTTAAATTGTTATGAATTGTTTTGATGTTTAAACGAGCCAATAATGCTCCTACAAGTGTTTACAAGTTGTGTCAATGTTCAAACGAGTCATGATTGAAGCTTCAAGTTGTTTCCGAGTTCGAACGAGTCAAAAATGAAGCCTCAAATTGTAATGAATTGTTTTGATATTTAAACGAGCCAATAATGCTCCTACAAGTGTTTACAAGTTGTTTCCATGTTCAAACGAGTCAAGAATGAAGCTACAAGTTGTTTCCGAGTTTGAACGAGTCAAGAATGAAGCCTTAAATTGTTATAAATTATTTTGATGTTTAAACGAGCCAATAATGTTCCTACAAGAGTTTGAATGTTGTTTCCATGTTCAAACATGTCAAGAATGAAGTTACAAGTTGTTTCCGAGTTCGAACGTGTCAAGAATGAAGCCTCAAATTGTTATGAATTGTCTTGATGTTTAAACGAGCCAATAATGTTCCTACAAGAGTTTACATGTTGTTTCCATGTTCAAACAAGTCAAGAATGAAGCTACAAATTGGTTCCAAGTTGTAACGAGTCAAGAATGATGCCTCAAATTGTTATGAAATGTTTTGATGTTTAAATGAGCCAATAATGCTCCTAAAAGTGTTTACAAGTTGTTTCCATGTTCAAACGAGTCAAGAATGAAGCTACAAGTTGTTTTCGAGTTCGAACGAGTCAAGAATGAAGCCTCAAATTGTTATGAATTGTTTTAATGTTTAAACGAGCCAATAATGCTACTACAAGTGTGTAGAAGTTGTTTCCATGTATAAACGTGTCAAGAATGAAGCTACAAGTTGTTTCTGAGTTTGAACAAGTCAAGAATTTAGCCTCAAATTGTGGTGAATTGTTTTCATGTTGAAACGAGCCAATAATGTTCCTACAAGAATTTACAAGTTGTTTCCATGTTCAAACGAGTCAAGAATGAAGCTACAAATTGTTTCCGAGTTCGAACGATTCAAGAATGAAGCCTCAATTTATTATGAAATGTTTTGATGTTTAAACGAGCCAATAATGCTCCTACATGTGTTTACAAGTTATGTTCATGTTCAAACGAATCAAGAATGAAGCTACAAGTTGTTTCCGAGTTCGAACGATTCAAAATGAAGCCTCAAATTGTTATGAATTGTTTTGATGTTTAAATGAGCCAATAATGCTCCTAGAAGTGTTTACAAGTTGTGTCCATGTTCAAACGAGTCAAGAATGAAGCTACAAATTGTTTCCGAGTTCGAACGAGTCAAGAATGAAGCCTCAATTTTTAATGAATTGTTTTCATGTTTAAACGAGCCAATAATGCTCCTAGAAGTGTTTACAAGTTGTTTCCATGTTCAAACGAGTCAAGAATGAAGCTACAAGTTGTTTCCGAGTTCGAACGAGTCAAGAATGAAGTCTTAAATTGTTATGAATTGTTTTGATGTTAAACGAGCCAATAATGCTCCTACAAGTGTTTACAAGTTGTGTCAATGTTCAAACGAGTCATGAATGAAGCTTAAAGTTGTTTCCGAGTTCGAACGAGTCAAGAATGAAGCCTCAAATTGTTATGAATTGTTTTGATATTTAACCGAGCCAATAATGCTCCTAGAAGTGTTTAATAGTTGTTTCCATGTTCAAACGAGTCAAGAATGAAGCTACAAGTTGTTTCCGAGTTTGAACGAGTGAAGAATGAAGCCTCAAATTGTTATGAATTATTTTGATGTTTAAACGACCCAATAATGTTCCTATAAGAGCTTACAAGTTGTTTCCATGTTCAAACGAGTCAAGAATGAAGCTACATGTTGTTTCCGAGTTCAAATGAGTCAAGAATGAAGCCTCAATTTGTTATGAATTGTTTTGATGTTTAAACGAGCCAATAATGTTCCTATTCTTGCTTACAAGTTGTTTCCATGTTCAAACGAGTCATGAATGAAGCTACATGTTGTTTCCGAGTTCAAATGAGTCAAGAATGAAGCCTCAAATTCTTATGAATTGTTTTGATGTTTAAATGATCCAATAATATTCTTACAAGAGTTTACATGTTGTTTCCATGTTCAAAGAAGTGAAGAATGAAGCTACAAGTTATTTCCGAGTTCTAACGAGTCAAGAATGAAGCCTCAAATTGTTATGAATTGTTTTGATGTTTAAACGAGCCAATAATGCTCCTACAAGTGTTTACAAGTTGTTTCCTTGTTCAAACGAGTCAAGAATGAAGCTACAAGTTGTTTCCGAGTTCGAACGAGTCAAGAATGAAGTCTCAAATTGTTACGAATTGTTTTGATGTTTAAACGAGCCGATAATATTCCTACAAGAGTTTAAAAGTTGTTTCCATGTTCAAACGAGGCAAGAATGAAACTACAAGTTGTTTCCGAGTTTGAACGATTCAATAATGAAGCCTCAAATTGTTATGAATTGTTTTGATGTTTAAACGAGCCAATAATGCTCCTAGAAGTGTTTACAAGTTGTGTCCATGTTCAAACGATTCAAGAATGAAGCTACAAGTTGTTTCCGGGTTCGAACAAGTCAAGAATGAAGCCTCAAATTGTTATGAATTGTTTTGATGTTTAAACGAGCCAATAATGTTCCTACAAGAGTTTACAAGTTGTTTCCATGTTCAAACGAGTGAAGAATGAAGCTATAAGTTGTTTCCGAGTTCGAACGAGTCAAGAATGAAGCCTCAAATTGTTATGGATTGTTTTGATGTTTAAACGAGCCATAATGTTCATATAAGAGTTTACAAGTTGTTTTTGTTAGTAATTGTGCTCTAGAGACAATACTTTTTATATTTTAAGGAAAATATTTATTATTAAGGATTATGTTTTATTGATTATTATTTATTTATTATGTTTTATTTACTGCGTAGTAAATTGAAAGCATAATAAATGTCCTAGGAATTTTGATACGTATTATATATCTTTAAGTATGTGACTTAAAAATGAGATTATATGACTTCTTATTCCTTTTTCCCTAGTCGAGTATTATTATTTAAGGACAATAATAATGCACAAAGACTAGTATGTTTCTTGACAGATGACCACATCTCATTGGTCATAGGTATGGTGATACTAAAGTCAAGAACATAAGTGCATGTCTCAATGCATGGCACTGGAATGACCCGCCGTGAGATTCTACATGTTAAATAAGTGTCATAAGTAATTCTCACTGTGATAATGGTATAATGATCCTTAGACCTGAAATCATTATATTTCTATACGAGAATTAATATACTTTGATTACATTAAAAGTTACCTTTGACCGGGTGATGATAAAAGTGGACATTGGGTATATTATGAAGCGTATGAGAAATATGAATGATCTATATGGGATTTAATCCTCCTAATTTTAGGAGTGATATTATTGGCCTCTTGTTTGAGTGAGACTATGAAATGCACGGCCGTGCTCAAATGTTTATTTGATTTTAATAGTCTACTCATCGATCAAGAAAATAAAGATTAAATTATGAAGAGGATGACACGAGACATGCCTTGAGTTTAATCTATAATATCAAGATTAAAGGTATTATATTACATGGAACATTATTCACGAAAGGCTTAATCGAATCACCGATTTATTATTATTACTTGGGTAGCAATAATGTATTACTAGATGCCGCTCATTGTTTACAATTTTAATTAGATATTACAATTGTTGTCAACGTAATAATAACCTACAGGGTCACACACAAAGAATGTTTGAAGGAGAAATAATTTAAATTGTGAATTTAAATTAAATAAGTAATTTATTTTATTTATGATATTAATTAAGTATGACTTAATTAATTATATAAATAGAATAAATGAATTATTTAAACTAATTCCAAAATTAATAATTAATTAATTAAGTGAGACTTAATTAAATAATTTAAAATTTTGGATTAGTATTAATTATAATTGGATTATAAATTAGAAAACTTATTCCTCTCTCTATATAATCTCTTTATGGGCTGATTTAATTTATGAGACAGATTTTTACTAAAACCCTAGCCGTTTTGTGATGTATATTTTCCTATGTAGATCAGATTTACAGCGGAAAAGTAACTTTAGATTGCTTCTATAAAGAATTTAATCACCAAGAAACAAAACTAAATGATCGATTTGCTTAGATTGCTTAAAGAAATTAATCACCCACAAACTAAACGAAATCTGGATAAGAAAGTATAAAGGAATTAACCACCAACTTCCTAGGGTTTTGCAAGTATAAAAACTCATGATTTTATTTATCAAATTCTTGTCTCTTAAAAGATTACAATATATGGGTATATATAGGCAATGAATATAACCTTAACCTAAAACAATTAGGATTCTCAATTAGATTTAAAATCAGCTAGGAATTTGCTAATACTTGAACCCAAATTGGAAACCAATCAAAAGCCCAATCCAAATAGGAATTACATCAAAACCATATTCAACTAGAAAAATAAATCCTAAGTGCTTAAAACAAGAAAAACCCTTTCAAGTGAAAGGTAAAAACTTGCAAGCCAAAATTTACTTAATATAAATATCTAATAATAACCCCAACATAATAAATCAGCCCATGCTGACTATTGGACTTGAAACATTGCCCAACCAATTTCCATGTATAGAATCGCATGAGAAGAAGTCCAAAGCCACATTTTTGTCCATGAGAACAAGCACATCAGCCCCTGTATCATCCTCCTCTTCTTCGAAAACAATTGTCCTCAATTGAGCAATATCATCATCATGAATATAAGGAGCCAAGTCCTCAACATTGAATGTTGCACTGACACCAAACTCTCCCGGTAGTTCCAATCTGAATGCATTGTCATTGACCTTCTCCATAATTTTAAACGGACCTTCAGACCTAGGCATAAGCTTATTCTTTCGCAAATTAGGGAACCGTTCCTTTCGCAAATGGAGCCACACTAGGTCACCCACCTTGAAGTTATGCTGCTTGCGGTGTTTGTTAGCCAATGTTTTATACCTTTCATTTACTTTTTCGATCCTCGCCCGTACTTGGGAATGCAATTTTAACATTGCTTCAGCCTTTGTCTTAGCATCAACATGCACATATTCTTCTTTAGGCAAAGGAATCAGGTCAATAGGAAGCCTTGGATTCAGGCCATAAACAACCTCAAAAGGAGAGTGTTTGGTTGCATATGTAGGTGAACGATTATAAGCAAATTCTGCATGCGAAAGCTTCACATCCCAATCCTTAATCATCTTACTTACCAAGCTACGAAGCAAAACTCCAAGAGTTCGGTTGGTAACTTCTGTTTGCCCATCAGTTTGTGGATGGTGTGAAGTGCTAAAACACAACTTCGTAGCTAGTAGCTCCCACAATGTTTTCCAGAAATAGCTCATGAACTTAGTGTCTCGATCACTCACAATAGTCTTTGGGACACCATGTAGACGCACTACTTCTTTGAAGTACAAATCAGCTACCTTTAGTGCATCATCAGTTTTATGGCATGGAATAAAATGTGCCATCTTAGAGAACCTATCCACAACAACAAATATCGAATCATTACCTCTTTGTGTACGAGGTAAACCAACTATAAAATCCATAGAAACATCCTCCCACGGATATTCTGGAACAGGTAGAGGCGTGTACAATCCTTGATGAAAAGTACTCTTTGCCTTTTGGCAAGTTGCACAACGAACAATCACCCCTTGGACATCACCCAACATCTTTGGCCAGAAAAAGTGCTCTTGAAGAATAGCCAAAGTTTTATTAATACCAAAGTGTCCAGCAATACCTCCCCCATGAGCTTCCCTCACCAAAAGCTCTCGAATAGAACACATAGGAATGCATAAACGATTCCCCTTGAATAGAAAACCATCTTGAAGTACATAAGTCCGTATAGAACCCTTGGAACATTCTTCCATTATAGGCTGAAAATCCACATCTTGATTGTAGTATTCTTTAATCAATTCAAATCCAAGCAACCTGAAATTAAGAACACCAAGCAAAGCATATCTTCTAGACAAAGCATCAGCAACCACGTTATCCTTACCTTGTTTATACTTGGAAGAAAAATTGAAAGATTGAAGGAATTCTACCCACTTCGCATGTCGTGGATTAAGCTTTTGTTGCCCATGAATGTATTTTAAAGCCTCATGATCTGAATGTAAGATAAAGTGATTAGGCCTCAAATAATGACTCCAATGATCAAGTGCGCGCACAAGGGCATAAAACTCCTTATCGTAGGTAGAATAATTAAGTTTTGCTTCCCCCAACTTCTCACTGAAATAAGCAATGGGTCTTTTCTTTTGCACCAAAACAGCCCCAATTCCAACACCACTAGCATCACATTCCACTTCAAATGGACTAGCAAAATCTGGCAAAGCAAGGATAGGAGTTTCACACAATAATTTTTTTATACATTCAAAAGCCCTTTGAGCAGCCCCAGTCTACTCGAATCTTCCCTTCTTGATGCATTCAGTTAGAGGTGCCACAACACTACTAAAATTCTTCACAAATCGCCTATAGAATGAAGCAAGACCATGAAAAGACCTGACTTCTGAAACATTAGTGGGGATCGGCCATGACTTGATTGCTTCAACCTTTGAAGGATCCACCGAAATTCCTTCTTTTGAGACTATATAACCAAGAAAGGTCACACTGGGAACCAAGAAATAGCACTTCTCTAATTTAGCATAAAGTTTTTGTTTCCTTAATACCTCACAAACAGATCTTAAGTGCACAATATGATCATCAACATTCTTACTATAAATCAGAATATCATCCAAATAAACCACAACAAATTTACCAAGGAAAGGCTTGAGTACCTCGTTCATAAGTCTCATGAATGTGCTAGGAGCATTAGTAAGACCAAAGGGCATGACCAGCCACTCATACAACCCGTATTTAGTCTTGAAAGCTGTTTTCCACTCATCACCTTCTCTCATTCTGATTTGATGATATCCACTTCGAAGATCAATTTTTGAAAACAATGTAGAGCCATGTAATTCATCTAGTAAATCATCTAATCTGGGAATTGGAAATCTATACTTAATGGTGATGTTATTCACTGCTCTACTATCAACGCACATGCGCCAAGTTCCATCCTTTTTAGGTACCACCAAAATAGGAATGGCACAAGGACTCGTGCTCTCCCTCACATAGCCCCTTTCAAGCAATTCTTCAATCTGCCTTTGGAGCTCTTTAGCCTCTTGAGGATTACACCTATAAGCCGCTTTATTTGGTAATGGAGCACCGGGAATTAGATCAATTTGATGTTCAATCCCGCGAATAGGTGGCAAACCAGGGGGTAAATTTTCAGGAAAAATATCCATAAACTCATTAAGCACACTATCCAAAATTTCAGGGGGACTAGAAGATTGTTCAGATGGAATCTTACTAGCAAACAACAAATAACCACGACCCTCTTGCTCTAATTCACGCCCAATTTGCTTCTCATTCAAGAACAAGTTCTCCTTTGGTGCTTGATGCGTAACTATAGGTTTTAAAGCTGTTCTCTTGCTTCCCACTTTAGCAATATAAACATTTGTTCTCCCATCAAATTTAACAAATCTATCATACTGCCAAGGTCTACCCAATAAAATATGACATGCATCCATATCACAAACATCACACAAAACTTCATCTTTAAATTGACCAATTTCAAAAGAAATAAGTGCTTGTTTGGTTACCTTCACGTCACTTCCATCACTTAGCCAATGCAATTTGTAGGGTTTTGGATGTGATTTTGTAGGCCAATTAAGCTTCTCAATCAAAGTTATGGAAACTACATTGGTGCAGCTACCCGTGTCTATGATCATGTTGCATAACTTGTCTCTCACTAGAACTCTTGTCATAAATATTTTTTCCCTCTGATCACCCTCAACCGGACTTGGCTTTGCTTGCAAAATTCTTCTAGCAATCAGATTTGAGCCACGTGTTTCAGGTTCCACTTCAGAATCATAGTCTTCTTCACATTGAAACTCCTCCTTTTCTTCATTGAATTCAATATCCTTCGAAGAATAAATTTCATCAATCTCCTCAATATCATGCAAAGTCATTACACGGTTACTAGGGTAGTCCCGCATCATGTGTCCATAACCCTTGCACTTGAAGCAAATCTTTTTATCTTCTGTTGCCAAAGGCGTTGAGTTCTTCTCTTTATCCTTCTTGAAATTGTCAAATTTGGGAGTGCTTTTAGCACCAGATTGTGCCACGTTTCTAGCCTGAAATTTATTTTTCTCTTGATAGGGCTTCACATAGGCAGATTTCTTAGTCCTTGCATGCTTCTCCGCTCGTAGAGCCACTTTACACACTTCTTCAAAAGACCAATAAGGTTGTAGATCTACTTTTTCAGCAATATTCAGATTTAGACCAGCCAAAAAACGAGCAATTTTATGTTCCACTCTCTCTTCTAAATCACATAACATAGTTAATCTTTCAAATTCAGTAGTATACTCCTCAACCGAGAGTGCATCTTGCTTGAAACCTTGCAATTTCAGGAATATATCTTGCACGTAATCAGTAGGTAAAAACCGTTTTTTCATCCTCACCTTAAGGGATTCCCATGAATCAATTTTCGCCTTGCCTTCCTTTCTTCTCTTTGATTTCAGATTTTCATACCATAAATTGGCATAACCCGTAAGTTGTTTCCGTGTTCGAACGAGTCAAGAATTTAGCTTCAAATTGCTATGAATTGTTTTGATGTTGAAAGGAGCCAATAATATTCCTACAAGAGTCTACATGTTGTTTCCATGTTCAAACGAGTCAAGAATGAAGCTACAAGTTGTTTCCGAGGTCGAACGAGTCAAGAATGAAGCCTCAAATTGTTATGAATTGTTTTGATGTTTAAACGAGACCATAATGCTCCTACAAGTGTCTACAAGTTGTTTCCATGTTCAAACGTGTCAAGAATGAAACTACAAGTTGTTTCCGAGTTCGAACAAGTCAAGAATTAAGCCTCAAATTGTTATGAATTGTTTTCATGTTGAAATGAGACAATAATGCTCCTACATGTGTTTACAAGTTGTGTCCTTGTTCAAACGAGGCAAGAATGAAGCTACAAATTGTTTCCGAGTTTGAACGATTCAATAATGAAGCCTCAAATTGTTATGAGTTGTTTTAATGTTTAAACGAGCCAATAATGCTCCTACATGTGTTTACAAGCTGTTTCCGAGTTCGAACGAGTGAAGAATGAAGGCTCAAATTGTTACGAATTCTTTCGAGTTTTAAACGAGCCAATAATGCTTTTACAAGAGTTTACATGTTGTTTCCATGTTCAAACTAGTCAAAAATGAAGCTACAAATTGTTTCCAAGTTCGAACGAGTAAAGAATGATGCCTCAAATTGTTATGAATTGTTTTGATGTTTAAACGAGCCAATGATGCTCCTACATGTGTTTACAAGTTGTTTCCATGTTCAAACAAGTCAAGAATGAAGCTACAAATTGTTTCCGAATTCGAACAAGTCAGAATTAAGCCTCAAATTGTTATGAATTGTTTTCATGTTGAAACGAGGCAATAATTTTCCTACAAGAATTTACAAGTTGTTTCCATGTTTAAACGAGTCAAGAATAAAGCTACAAGTTGTTTTCGAGTTCGAACAAGTCAAGAATGAAGTCTCAAATTGTTATGAATTGTTTTGATGTTTAAACGAACCAATAATGCTTGTACAAGTGTTTACAAGTAGTGTCCATGTTCAATCGAGTCATCACTTAAACTACAAGTTGTTTTCGAGTTCGAACGATTCAATAATGAAGCCTCAAATTGTTATGAATTGTTTTGATGCTTAAACTAGCCAATAATGTTCCTACAAGAGTTTACAAGTTGTTTCCATGTTCAAACGAGTCAAGAATGAAACTACAAGTTCTTTCCAAGTTCTCACGAGTCAAGAATGAAGTCTCAAATTGTTATGAATTGTTTTGATGTTTAAACGAGCCGATAATGCACCTACAAGTGTTTACAAGTTGTGTCCATGTTCAATCGAGTCATGACTTAAACTACAAGTTGTTTTCGAGTTCGAACGAGTCAAGAATGAAGTCTCAAATTGATATGAATTGTTTTGATGCTTAAACTAGCCAATAATGTTCCTACAAGAGTTTACAAGTTGTTTCCATGTTCAAACGAGTCAAGAATGAAGCTACAAGTTCTTTCCGAGTTCGCACGAGTCAAGAATGAAGTCTCAAATTGTTATGAATTGTTTTGATGTTTAAACGAGCCAATAATGCTGCTACAAGTGTTTACAAGTTGTTTCATGTTTAAACGAGTCAAGAATGAAGCTACAAGTTGTTTTCGAGTTCGAACGAGTAAAGAATGAAACCTCAAATTGTTATGAATTGTTTTAATGTTTAAACGAGCCAATAATGCTCCTACAATTGTTTACAAGTTGTTTCCATGTTCAAACGAGTCAAGAATGATGCTACAAGGTGTTTTCGAGTTCGAACGAGTCAAGAATGAAGCCTCAAATTGTTATGAATTGTTTTAATGTTTAAACGAGCCAATAATGCTCTTACAAGAGTTTACAAGTTGTTTCCATGTTCAAACGAGGCAAGAATGAAGCTACAAATTGTTTCCGAGTTTGAACGATTCAATAATGAAGCCTCAAATTGTTATGAATTGTTTTGATGTTTAAACGAGCCAATAATGCTCCTACATGTGTTTACAAGTTGTGTCCATGTTCAAACGTGGCAAAAATGAAGCTAGAAGATGTTTCGAGTTCGAACGAGTCAAGAATGAAGGCTCAAATTGTTACGAATTCTTTCGTGTTTTAAACGAGCCAATAATGCTTTTACAAGAGTTTACAAGTTGTTTCCATGTTCAAATGAGTCAAGGATGAAGCTACAAATTGTTTCCAAGTTGGAATGAGTAAAGAATGATGCCTCAAATTGTTATGAATTGTTTTGATGTTTAAACGAGCCAATGATGCTCCAACATGTGTTTACAAGTTGTTTCCGTGTTCAAACGAGTCAATAATGAAGCTACAAATTGTTTCCGAATTCGAACAAGTCAAGAATTAAGCCTCAAATTGTTATGAATTGTTTTCATGTTGAAACGAGGCAATAATTTTCCTACAAGAATTTACAAGTTGTTTCCATGTTTAAACGAGTCAAGAATGAAGCTACAAGTTGTTTTCGAGTTCGAACGAGTCAAGAATGAAGTCTCAAATTGTTATGAATTGTTTTGATGTTTAAACGAGCCGATAATACTCGTACAAGTGTTTACAAGTTGTGTCCATGTTCAATCGAGTCATGACTTAAACTACAAGTTGTTTTCGAGTTCGAACGAGTCAAGAATGAAGCCTCAAATTGTTATGAATGGTTTTGATGCTTAAACTAGCCAATAATGTTCCTACAAGAGTTTACAAGTTGTTTCCATGTTCAAACGAGTCAAGAATGAAGCTACAAGTTCTTTCTGAGTTCTCACGAGTCAAGAATGAAGTCTCAAATTGTTATGAATTGTTTTGATGTTTAAACGAGCCAATAATGCTGCTACAAGTGTTTACAAGTTGTTTCAAGTTTAAACGAGTCAAGAATGAAGCTACAAGTTGTTTTCGAGTTCGAACGAGTCAAGACTGAAGCCTCAAATTGTTATGAATTGTATTAATGTTTAAACGAGCCAATAATGCTCCTACAAGTGTTTACAAGTTGCTTCTATGTTCAAACGAGTCAAGAATGAAGCTATAAGTTGTTTCCGTGTTCGAACAAGTAAAGAATTTAGCTTCAAATTGTTATGAATTGTTTTGATGTTGAAACGAGCCAATAATATTCCTACAAGAGTCTACATGTTGTTTCCATGTTCAAACGAGTCAAGAATGAAGCTACAAGTTGTTTCCGAGTTCGAACGTGTCAAGAATGAAGCCTCAAATTGTTATGAATTGTTTTGATATTTAAACGAGCCAATAATGTTCCTACAAGTGTTTACAAGTTGTTTCCATACTCAAACAAGTCAAGAATGAAGCTACAAGTTGTTTCCGAGTTCGAACGAGTCAAGAAAGAAGCCTCAAATTGTTATGAATTGTTTTGATGTTTAAACGAGACAATAATGCTCCTACAAGTGTTTACAAGTTGTTTCCATGTTCAAACGTGTCAAGAATGAAACTAAAAGTTGTTTCCGAGTTCGAACAAGTCAAGAATTAAGCCTCAAATTGTTATGAATTGTTTTCATGTTGAAATGAGCCAATAATGTTCCTACAAGAATTTACAAGTTGTTTCCATGTTCAAACGAGTCAAGAATGAAGCTACAAATTGTTTCCGAATTTGAACGATTCAATAATGAAGCCTCAAATTGTTATGAATTGTTTTGATGTTTAAACGAGCCAATAATGCTCCTACTTGTGTTTACAAGTTGTGTCCATGTTCAAACGAGGCAAGAATGAAGCTACAAATTGTTTCCGAGTTTGAACGATTCAATAATGAAGCCTCAAATTGTTATGAATTGTTTTGATGTTTAAACGAGCCAATAATGCTCCTACTTGTGTTTACAAGTTGTGTCCATGTTCAAACGAGGCAAGAATGAAGCTACAAATTGTTTCCGAGTTTGAACGATTCAATAATGAAGCCTCAAATTGTTATGAATTGTTTTGATGTTTAAACGAGCCAATAATGCTCCTACATGTGTTTACAAGTTGTGTCCATGTTCAAACGAGGCAGAAATGAAGCTACAAGATGTTTCGAGTTCGAACGAGTCAAGAATGAAGGCTCAAATTGTTATGAATTGTTTTGATGTTTAAACGAGCCAATAATGCTCCTACATGTCTTCATTTTTGACTCGTTCGAACTCGAAAACAACTTGTAGCATCATTCTTGACGCGTTTGAACATAGAAACAACAGGTAAACACTTGAAGGAGCATTATTGGCTCGTTTAAACATTAAAAGAATTCATAACAATTTGAGACTTTATTCTTGACTCGTTCGAACTTGGAAACAGCTTGTAGCTTCATTCTTGCCTCGCTTGAACATGGACACAACTTGTAAACACCTGTAGGAGCATTAATGGCTCGTTTAAACATCAAAACAATTCATAACAATTTGAGGCTTCATTATTGAATCGTTCAAACTCGGAAACAATTTGTACCTTCATTCTTGACTCGTTTGAATACGAGAACAACTTGTAAATTCTTGTAGGAACATTATTGGCTCATTTCAACATGAAAACAATTCATAACAATTTGAGGCTTAATTCTTGACTTGTTCGAACTCGGAAACAACTTGTAGTTTCATTCTTGATACGTTTGAACATGGAAACAACTTGTAAACACCTGTAGGAGCATTATTGTCTCATTTAAACATCAAAACAATTCATAACTATTTGAGGCTTCATTCTTGACTCGTTCGGATTCGGAAACAACTAGTAGCTTCATTCTTGACTTGTTTGAGTATGGAAACAACTTGTAAACACTTGTAGGAACATTATTGGCTTGTTTAAACATCAAAACAATTCATAACAATTTGAGGATTCATTCTTGACTCGTTCGAACTCGGAAACAACTTGTAGCTTCATTCTTGACTCGGTTGAACATGGAAACAACATGTAGACTCTTGTAAGAATATTATTGGCTCGTTTCAACATCAAAACAATTCATAACAATTTGAAGCTAAATTCTTGACTCGTTCGAACTCGAAAACAACTTGTAGTTTAAGTCATGACTCGATTGAACATGGACACAACTTGTAAACACTTGTAGAAGCATTATCGGCTCGTTTAAACATCAAAACAATTCATAACAATTTGAGACTTCATTCTTGACTCGTTCGAACTCGAAAACACTTGTAGCTTCATTCTTGACTTGTTTGAGTATGGAAACAACTTGTAAACACTTGTAGGAACATTATTGGCTTGTTTAAACATCAAAACAATTCATAACAATTTGAGGATTCATTCTTGACTCGTTCGAACTCGGAAACAACTTGTAGCTTCATTCTTGACTCGGTTGAACATGGAAACAACATGTAGACTCTTGTAGGAATATTATTGGCTCGTTTCAACATCAAAACAATTCATAACAATTCGAAGCTAAATTCTTGACTCGTTCGAACTCGGAAACAACTTATAGCTTCATTCTTGACTCGTTTGAACATGGGAATAACTTGTAAACACTTGTAGGAACATTATTGGCTCGTTTAAACATCAAAACAATTCATAACAATTTGAGGCTTCATTCTTGACTCGTTCGAACTCGGAAACAACTTGTAGCTTCATTCTTGACTCGTTTGAACATGGACACAACTTGTAAACACTTCTAGGAGCATTATTGGCTCGTTTAAACATCAAAACAATTAATAACAATTTGAGACTTCATTTTGAATCGTTCGAACTCGGAAACAACTTGTAGCTTCATTCTTTACTCGTTTGAACATGGAAACAACTTGTAGCTTCATTCTGTACTCGTTTGAACATGGAAACAACTTGTTAACTCTTGTGGGAATATTATTGGCTCGTTTTAACATGAAAACATTTCTTAAAAATTTGAGGCTTAATTCTTGACTCGTTCGAACTCGGAAACAACTGGTAGCTTAGTTCTTGACTCGTTTGAACATGGAAACAACTTGTAAACACTTGTAGGAGCATTATTGGCTCGTTTAAACAACAAAACAATTAATAAAAATTTGAGTTTCATTTTTGACTCGTTCGAACTCGAAAATAACTTGTAGCTTCATTCTTGACTCGTTTAAATATGAAACAACTTGTAAACACTTGTAGGAGCATTATTGGCTTGTTTAAACATCAAAACAATTCATAACAATTTGAGACTTCATTCTTGACTCGTGCAAACTAGGAAACAACTTGTAGCTTCATTCTTGACTCGTTTGAACATGGAAACAACTTGTACACACTTGTAGGAACATTATTGTCTAGTTTAAGCACCAAAACTATTCATAACAATTTGAGGCTTCATTCTTAACTCGTTCGAACTCGAAAACAACTTGTAGTTTAAGTCATGACTCGATTGAACATGGACACAACTTGTAATCACTTGTAGGAGCATTATCGGCTCGTTTAAACATCAAAACAATTCATAACAATTTGAGACTTCATTCTTGACTCGTTCGAATTCGAAAACAACTTGTACCTTCAATCTTGACTCGTTTGAACATGGAAGTAACATGTAGACTCTTGTAGGAATATTATTGGCTCGTTTCAACATCAAAACAATACATAACTATTCGAAGCTAAATTCTTGACTCGTTCGAACTCGGAAACAACTTATAGCTTCATTCTTGACTTGTTTGAACATGAAAATAACTTGTAAACACTTGTAGGAACATTATTGGCTAGTTTAAGCATCAAAACAATTCATAACAATTTGAGCCTTCATTCTTGACTCGTTCGAACTCGAAAAGAACTTGTAGTTTTAAGTCATGACTCGATTGAAGATGGACACAACTTGTAAACACTTGTAGGAGCATTATTGGCTTGTTTAAACATCAAAACAATTCATAACAATTTGAGACTTCATTCTTGACTCGTGCAAACTAGGAAACAACTTGTAGCTTCATTCTTGACTCGTTTGAACATGGAAACAACTTGTACACACTTGTAGGAACATTATTGTCTAGTTTAAGCACCAAAACTATTCATAACAATTTGAGGCTTCATTCTTAACTCGTTCGAACTCGAAAACAACTTGTAGTTTAAGTCATGACTCGATTGAACATGGACACAACTTGTAATCACTTGTAGGAGCATTATCGGCTCGTTTAAACATCAAAACAATTCATAACAATTTGAGACTTCATTCTTGACTCGTTCGAATTCGAAAACAACTTGTACCTTCAATCTTGACTCGTTTGAACATGGAAGTAACATGTAGACTCTTGTAGGAATATTATTGGCTCGTTTCAACATCAAAACAATACATAACTATTCGAAGCTAAATTCTTGACTCGTTCGAACTCGGAAACAACTTATAGCTTCATTCTTGACTTGTTTGAACATGAAAATAACTTGTAAACACTTGTAGGAACATTATTGGCTAGTTTAAACATCAAAACAATTCATAACAATTTCAGACTTCATTCTTGACTCGTTCGAACTCGAAAAAAACTTGTAGCTTCATTCTTGACTCGTTCAAACATGGAAACAACATGTAGACTCTTGTAGGAATATTATTGGCTCGTTTCAACATCAAAATAATTCATAACAATTTGAAGCTAAATTCTTGACTCGTTCGAACTCGGAAACAACTTATAGCTTCATTCTTGACTCGTTTAAACATCAAAACAATTAATAACAATTTGAGGCTTCATTCTTGACTCGTTCGAACATGGAAATAACTTATAAACACTTGTAGGAACATTATTGGCTCGTTTAAACATCAAAACAATTAATTACAATTTGAGGCTTCATTCTTGACTCGTTCGAACTCGGAAACAACTTGTAGCTTCATTCTTGACTCGTTTGAACATGGACACAACTTGTAAACACTTCTAGGAGCATTATTGGCTCGTTTAAACATCAAAACAATTCATAACAATTTGAGACTTCATTATTGAATCGTTCGAACTCGGAAACAACTTGTAGATTCATTCTTTACTCGTTTGAACATGGAAACAACTTGTTAACTCTTGTGGGAACATTATTGGCTCGTTTTAACATGAAAACATTTCATAACAATTTGAGCCTTAATTCTTGACTCGTTCGAACACGAAAACAAATTGTAGCTTCATTCTTGACTCGTTTGAACATGGAAACAACTTGTAAACACTTGTAGGAGCATTATTGGCTCGTTTAAACATCAAAACAATTAATAACAATTTGAGGCTTCATTCTTGACTCGTTCGAATTCGAAAACAACTTGTAGCTTCATTCTTGACTTATTTAAACATGAAACAACTTGTAAACACTTGTAGGAGCATTATTGGCTCGTTTAAACATCAAAACAATTCATAACAATTTGAGACTTCATTCTTGACTCGTGCGAACTCAGAAACAACTTGTAGCTTCATTCTTGACTCGTTTGAACATGGAAACAACTTATACACTCTTATAGGAACATTATTGGCTAGTTTAAGCATCAAAACTATTCATAACAATTTGAGGCTTCATTCTTGACTCGTTCGAACTCGAAAAGAACTTGTAGTTTAAGTCATGACTCGATTGAACATGGACACAACTTGTAAACACTTGTAGGATCATTATCGGCTCGTTTAAACATCAAAACAATTCATAAAAATTTGAGATTTCATTCTTGACTCGTTCGAACTCGAAAAAAACTTGTAGCTTCATTCTTGACTCGTTCAAACATGGAAACAACTTGTAAATTCTTGTAGGAACATTATTGTCTCGTTTCAACATGAAAACAATTCTTAACAACTTGAGGATTAATTCTTGACTTGTTCGAATTCAGAAACAATTTTTAACTTCATTCCTGACTCGTTTGAACATGGAAACAACTTGTAAACACTTGTAGGAGCATCATTGGCTCGTTTAAACATCAAAACAATTCATAACTATTTGAGGCTTCATTCTTGACTCGTTCGGATTCGGAAACCAGTAGTAGATTCATTCTTGACTTGTTTGAGTATGGAAACAACTTGTAAACACTTGTAGGAACATTATTGGCTTGTTTAAACCTCAAAACAATTCATAACAATTTGAGGCTTCATTCTAGACTCGTTCGAACTCGGAAACAACTTGTAGCTTCATTCTTGACTCGGTTGAACATGGAAACAACATCTAGACTCTTGTAGGAATATTATTGGCACGTTTCAACATCAAAACAATTCATAACAATTTGAAGCTAAATTCTTGACTAGTTCGAACTCGGAAACAACTTATAGCTTCATTCTTGACTCGTTTAAACATCAAAACAATTAATGACAATTTGAGGCTTCATTCTTGACTCGTTCGAACATGGAAATAACTTATAAACACTTTTAGGAACATTATTGGCTCGTTTAAACATCAAAACAATTAATAACAATTTGAGGCTTCATTCTTGACTCGTTCGAACTCGGAAACAACTTGTAGCTTCATTCTTGACTCGTTTGAACATGGACACAACTTGTAAACACTTCTAGGAGCATTATTGGCTCGTTTAAACATCAAAACAATTCATAACAATTTGAGACTTCATTATTGAATCGTTCGAACTCGGAAACAACTTGTAGATTCATTCTTTACTCGTTTGAACATGGAAACAACTTGTTAACTCTTGTGGGAACATTATTGGCTCGTTTTAACATGAAAACATTTCATAACAATTTGAGCCTTAATTCTTGACTCGTTCGGATTCGGAAACAACTAGTAGCTTCATTCTTGACTCGTTTGAACATGGAAACAACTTGTAAACACTTGTAGGAGCATTATTGGCTCGTTTAAACATCAAAACAATTAATAACAATTTGAGGCTTCATTCTTGACTCGTTCGAACTCGAAAACAACTTGTAGCTTCATTCTTGACTCATTTAAACATGAAACAACTTGTAAACACTTGTAGGAGCATTATTGGCTCGTTTAAACATCAAAACAATTCATAACAATTTGAGACTTCATTCTTGACTCGTGCGAACTCAGAAACAACTTGTAGCTTCATTCTTGACTCGTTTGAATAATGGAAACAACTTATACACTCTTATAGGAACATTATTTGTAACGATCGAGATAATTAAATATATTTGAATAATATGGGGTATATGATTTATGTGTTTTAATGTGTTAAGATATGATATGTGGTCATTTTCTATGTCTGGTTGACTGCCCGTTTGACTGTATTATGCTTAAGTGTTTTAATTAAGTGAGTAATTGATTTTTATGCTTAATTGAGTAACTATTTGATTTTTATAAATTATTGGTGTGTCCAATAATTATGAAATTTTATATGTAGCTTCTATGTGATTTTAGAGACTTTCTAAAAATGGTGATGTATTTAATTCTAGTCCCAGTGATTTTATATAAATCTTTCATTCCTGTTTTATTCTAGAGATATTACTCTTCTAAATTCCATATTTAATTATTGGAATGTCCAAAAATCATGAAATCTTTTCCAAAATGTTCTTTATATATTCTGAGACTTGTGAAAAATAAAAGTTTATTTTATTCGAGCCCAAATGTATTTTCAAAGATTTTCCTACTCTTATTTCTATTTAAAGTGAGTTAACTTCAAAGATTTTTAGTTAATTATCTATTCATCAGAAAAATATTTCAAAAATATGGAGAAGCTTCTAAATTCATGATCTTTCTTTTAAAAATATAAAAGTTATTTTTGAACCCTGTTTCTCTCAAAATTCGAATTTTAATTGTTTTAAATTCAGAAATTAGTAATTATGAAGTTACTAGAATGCCCTTGTCTTTGTTTTGTAAAAAGCCACCGCCCACTAACCATTTCATTTGCTCTGCACTCTAGTTTCCAGGTGCTTACCTTGCTCGACCTGCGATTCTCTTGTTGCTCTCAGATTTTTGATGAAACAAGCTAGTAGAAGTCGATTAATGCTAGCATTTTAGTCAAGTTGCTTGAATCTTTATTGCTACGTCTCGTTTTATATATATATATAAGCAGCCGTGTGTATATATGTGATGATTAATGTGTCTATGGTTGCATGCAAGGGCTGAGAGTGATGTATCTGTGTTACTAAGGTCTTAAACAGTTAGTAAGTAAGAAATTTGGTGAAGATTCGTTGAAGAAGCTCGAAATCGAGCTACTCCAATTTTTGCCCCACCGGCGGTGAGCCTCCGGCGAGCTGGTGGAAGGCTATGATGTTCTTGAGCCTGATTACTGCTTAAATTACTTATACGTGTCCATTAATTGAGTTGCATGTCGATTTCTAGAAAATTCCGGCCATGGCTTTGCATTTTCCGGCCGTAACTTTGTTCTTCCGATTAGTATAGCATTTTTCTGATCATTATCGACTTGGCTATGCTGTATTGCTATTTTGCCGAATGTGTTCAAGTATAAATGGTATTAGTAAGGAGGATTATGATGCTATATGTGATTAATTGATTGTGCATGTCAAATTTTTAAAACTCCGGTTGCATTGTATAATTTTCGATTAGCAATGATGCAAGCATGCTTGTATGTGTGTAAATTGGACAATTCGCATATGTAGTTAAACAAAGGGATTGGTTAGTTGACAACTATATGAGGAGTATAAATTAATGGGATCGAATTATTAGTAAATTACAAGATTTTGGTAATTATATATATATATATATATATATATATATATATATATATATATATATATATATATATATATATATATATATATATATATGTTGTTCGAATTTGGATTAATAGCAATATAAACTTGACTTGATTTGATGTTAATTGCCATGACTAGATAGCGAGCTAATTGTATATAGTAATTTGAGTGAAATGTGAATTGATTATATAATCGTTTGAGTCTCAAGGACTTTGAATTGCAGAATCATAATTCGAATATATATATATAATAATATATTCGAATTTTTGTTGTATTGAAATGGTAATAGTATTATTATATGCTTATAGGTATTGCTTGATTGACATGGATTTGGTACTAAATATATATGATTGACATTTATGTTTGGTTGTGTCGGTTGTATTCCGACGGATAGCTCCAATTACAGGGGAAGTGCTGCCAAAATTTTCTAAAACTAAAACAACTTTGTAAAACACTATTGGCACACCACTTCTGTATAGGAAAGGCTGTCAGTCAGGAATGTTGTGAATCAATAGATGTGTCTATGTGCTACTTGTCTGCTAGTGTAAAGGTGATGGAATAGTAGAATATGTATAATATACTATACTTGTATTAAGGGGTTGCATTATCGAAAGGGTAGAAGAGTTAGACGTTAATGAAAACGTCGAGAGTTTATAAGATTCTGAGATAGTATTATTTGTGTGTAGCTACGAAGGACGTTGAGGTGAAGGACAAAGGGAAAGCTAAAGTAGAGAGTTAGTGTCTGGTGTAGGCGATCTACCTGTTCAACAGCTGTAGCATTCTTTGTTAAGGCAAGTAACTACTGCCTAATCTCTTTCAACTTAAACACTGTTTTATGAACTGCATAGTGAACTGTTTTATAAACTGCTTTATGACCCTGCAACTGTGTTATCTTATGTCAACTGTTTTAAGCAATAACCTACTTTACTTTAATTGTTTTACTTAAACTGCAACCTTATACCAGTTTTAATTGCACTTTAACTTTTCAATCCCTGAACTGCTACTGACAGCTTATAAAATATTTTTAAAATCTGAATCCACCAACCCTGAATTGTGACTTATGTTTTCACCATTTCCTTAGCAACGTTTACTTGAACTTTAATTCTGAACTTACCCTGTTGCTTTTACCTAACTACTGTCCTGATCAAATGCCTTACAACTGTTTTCAAAACTTCTTGTTATACCTGTGAATTAACCCTGTAACCTGACTTCACTACTGTAACTTGGTTTTGGTCCCTAGTTCAAGATTTCTGCCTACTTTAGTACAACAAAGACTTGTTTTGAGATTTATCCTGGAATAAAATTTACCTCTGTCTAATGATCTTAAAAATGGATTTAAATATGGAATCCGACTTTCAAGAAGTCTTTTTCATCAAATGATTTGGTAACTTTAAAAAGAAAGGTTTTGGTTATTATAGGAATTCCGATCAAATTGGTTTCTGCGGATTCCTATAGGTTGGAGGCGTAAGAGGCCGAGTGACGCCGGTCCAGCACTTTTTATGTGTAGACTATAATGAGATAGTCAATGGCTATAATGAGATAGCCCAAGGCCAATGGCAATAAGTGCCTTTATGAGTACTCTTTATGTCCAGAGGGACTTTAGTCCGTTATGGGGACTTTACGTGGCTGATCACCCGTATTGTCTGGCGTTGTGAGAAAACTTCAACCAAAATGAATTGTTTCTAAAGAGAAAAGGTCCTAATGAGAGGACAGTTTTATAGATGATTTGAAAGCAAGGTCCTAATGAGAGGACAGTTTTATAAAATGTTTTGAAAGAATCAGTCCTAATGAAAGGACAGTTTTATACAAATGGACTTTGAAATAATTAGTAATGAATAATGAAATGCCTTGTTATAACCTGTCATATACAGCTTCAATTATCAGATATGCCTTGATTTGACTTGTTTCAATTGTTAGACATTACTTCCTGTTATCCATCTAACCCTGCAGATTACTCCTATACTTGCAATTGATTATTACTTTCCAGTCTCTTATTTACCTTGCACCAGTCATTGAAATTGCTTAACCCTGCCAGTGGTTTTATAAAAGAAAATTTTACGAGTAATGAATCCCCTGACTAGAATTTTAATTACATCTTTGGGACAATGAGGTCCAGCAATGATTTTAAAGCATGGTTTTGAGAAAAGACTTTTTAAATTATGTATATAAGCCTGTAGAACTGTTTTTAACCTATATGGTTACTTGCTGAGCTTTTGTAGCTCATTCTTTTATTTTTCTAACATTTACAG
Source organism: Oenanthe sinensis (assembly GCA_028671895.1). NCBI lineage: Eukaryota > Viridiplantae > Streptophyta > Magnoliopsida > Apiales > Apiaceae > Oenanthe > Oenanthe sinensis. The sequence continues at coordinate 6,128,688 of JAPMAC010000231.1, forward strand.
CTTCTGAGAATCATGGTCCGTATTAAGCAGACTGCCAGGAAAAATATGTCATACATGAACTATGAGAGGCTGGCTGAGATTGAACAGGTAGGATCGAGGCAGAGTTGGAAGGAAAAGACTTTGTTTAGTCTTGTACTTTTATTAGTAGATTTTGAGATGTTTCAGGAATTGTAATATTATTTTGGTTACTGTAAATGTAAATATAAATGGATGTAGTTGTGTGCTTGTTTCATACCATTACCTTGAAAGGTCCAGGCTAGTAGTCGGGGTCATATTTATGCTTATTCTCTATTATTGTGATTTAGGGTGCATGCATTTAGAGCTAGTGACTCCCCGATCTAGACCCCGGATCGGGAGGGCGTCACAGGTTGGTATCAGAGCTAAGGTTTTGGTCACTGAAACAAGCCAGGATTAAGTTAAACAAGTAGATCAATTAATAAAAGAAGAGAGAGTAATGGTAAGATAGGATTAGATATCGAAGAGTGGTATAGATGTTAGGATTTTAGCTATAGATTTAAGGTGATCTTATCCCTTTTTGCTTTGCATATTATCTCATTGCAGGCTCGTGGCATTATTTCACAACAACCACCCTCTCCTGGTTCCTTTGAATTTTCTTCGGATACTGATGATGATGCTATAGTTATATCTAGTTCTGAGAGCGAGGAGGAGGAGCTGATTCCTGAGCCCCCTGCTCAGCCTGACCTACCCTCAGGGAGTGCTGGTGTCCCTGTTCGCCGTAGAGTTTATAGGCCATCCATTACCCTAGGCCAGTTGCGAGTACCAGTGCATCCTGTCGAGTGGTGGGAGGAGCGAATTAGGGCTGTCGAGGAAGAGGGACGTAGGCAGATAGCGGCCAGAGCATTTCCAGATGATGTGGCAGAGCGGGCAGGAGAGTTGACCCGGGTGCTTAGTGGACTGCTGATTGGACTCAGGGCTGCCAGAGACAGGGATCACAGGGGTGATTAGATGTCAGGATGTTTGAGTGTTAGAAGGGACATTTGTTAGAGCCCTCTAGCACACTTGCCCAGATGTTATTTCTGTTTTCTTCTCAGTACTTTTATTTCGTGGTTGTACTTTAACTTATCCTGCACTTTGGCACTTTTAGTATCTATGTATGTTTGCTTTTCAGTTCCAGTATCTTCCGATATATCTGTCATTTACTTTTTCGCACATTTGACCATAAACTGTTTCTTACCTTTACCAGTACCTTATTTATACCTGTTGTGCTAACCTGTTTTCGATAGAACCTTTATATCCTTGTTGTACAGGCAACTTATGTAGTAATGATGCTACAAGATTGATTTTTAAATAAGTGTTTTTAATTCCCAAATGGTTTTAAAAGTATTTGAACTGTTTACAATATGGTGTAGTGTATTGCTTAATAAGTTGCTTGTTTCCCTATAGTAAATGCCGCCAAAGAAAAGAAACACCTCAAATTCGTCTCAGAACCATAATACTCAAGATCAAAATCCCATGGACCCTACAGTGGCCCAACTCATTCAGTTGCTACAACAGCAAACAGCTCTTTTAACCCAGCAACAGCAATGACCTTCTGCACCCCCAGCAGTTACCTTTAAATCTTTTCAAGCAGTAAAACCACCTGAATTCAAAGGATCCACAGACCCAGTAGAAGCCCAGACATGGCTTAAGGAGATGGAAAAAGCTTTTCAGTTGGTAGACGTAGATGAAGATAAGAAGACTGAGTATGCTAGTTATTTTCTCAAAGCTGAAGCCGGTTACTGGTGGGAGTCTACGAAGATGCTTCAGGGTGAAGGCGTGATTTCTTGGGATCAGTTTACAGAATTGTTTTTAGAAAAGTACTTTCCTAGTTTTATGAAGGACCAGATGGAGATTAAATTTCTAGAACTGAAGCAAGGAGGTATGAGTGTGGCAGAGTACGAGGCCAAGTTTTCTGAGATGGCCAGGTTTGTGCCAGAATTTGTCAACACTGATGTTAAGAAGGCTAAGAGGTTTCAGCAAGGCCTAAGGCCATGGATTAGAAGTAGGGTGGCAGTTTTTGAGCTGCAAAGCTTTACTGCAATAGTTCAGAAAGCAATGATCGTGGAAGGTGAGAGTGACATGTCCCAGAAGGAGAAAGATAATAAAAAGAGAAAGTTTGGAGCTAGGGAAGACAGTCAGGGACATGGTAATTTTAGAAACAAGTTTCACAGAAGGCCAGAAGGTCAGAGAAGTGATTTCCAGCAGATCAAGAATGGTAATGATGGAAGAGGAAGACAGAACAATAAAGCTCAAGGTTTCAACCAGCCAAAGGCCGTCAGACAGTTTGTCCCTGAGTGCAAGATTTGTGGAAGGAAGCACTCTGGAGTTTGTAATAAGCCCAATGTTACCTGCTTCAAATGCAACAGGAAAGGACATTATGCAGCAGAGTGCAACAGTCAGAGTCAGAATCAAAATCAAAAGTCAGGGATCAAATGCTACAAGTGTGGCAAGCTGGGCCACATGGCAAGGGAATGCAAGGAACCTACACAACCTACCAATGTTCTCCGAATAGCTGGAACTCCGTCACAATCTTCAGCACATCAATCTAGAGCAATAACCTTCAACATGACTCAGAAAGAGGCTATCCAGGATGTGGATGTGATATCAGGTACACTTCCTGTTAATTCAGTCCAAGCTAGTGTATTGATTGATTCTGGAGCTACTAAGTCTTTTATATCTCAAGATTTTCTTGGTAAATTGCAATGTGAAGTCCGACCTTTGGAGCAAGCCTTAGTTATAGAAGTAGCTAACCAGGCAAAGATTCCAGTAAGCCAAGTTTGTCCTAGGTGTGACATTGAAATAGGCAGTTGTCATTTTCTCGCTAACTTGATACCTTTTAAGTTAGGTGAATTTGATGTAATTCTAGGGATGGATTGGTTGTCAGAATATAAGGCTCAGATAGATTGTAGGAATAAGAAGTTAAAGGTGAAAACCCTAGAAGGAGAAGAAGTTGAATTTCGAGGTACCCGGCAAGTCAAGAAGTTTTTGAATATCGTTCAGGCAAAGAGATTTCTGCGTCAAGGATGTGAGGCTTACCTAGCCTATGTTGTAGACACTGAGAAGGAGCCAGTTCAATTAGAAGACGTTCCTATCATCAATGAATTTCCCGACGTGTTTCCAGATGTATTGCCAGGCTTACCTTCCGATAGGGAAATAGAATTCTCTATTGATTTGGCCCCAGGCACTGAGCCAGTTTCCAAAACCCCATATAGAATGGCGCCAGTTGAGATGAAAGAATTGGCGAGTCAAATACAAGATCTCTTGGATAAAGGAATTATAAGGCCTAGTGTGTCCCCCTGGGGAGCACCGGTTTTGTTTGTTAAGAAGAAGGATGGAAGCATGAGGTTGTGCATAGATTACCGAGAATTAAACAAGCTAACCATCAAGAACAAGTACCCGTTGCCGAGGATCGATGATCTTTTTGACCAGCTGAAAGGAGCCGAATGTTTCTCAAAAATTGACTTAAGGTCCGGTTACCATCAACTCAAGATCAAACCTGAAGATGTATCTAAAACAGCATTCAGAACAAGGTACGGACACTATGAATTTTTAGTTATGGCTTTTGGATTGACAAATGCCCCAGCAGCGTTTATGGATCTGATGAACAGAGTCTTTAAGAAATATTTAGACAAGTTTGTGATTGTTTTCATCGGCGACATCCTGATATATTCTAAGACAGAAGAAGAACATGCAGATCATTTGAGAATTGCTTTAGAGACTTTAAGAAAGGAAAAGCTGTATGCGAAGTTTTCAAAATGTGAATTTTGGCTGAAGGAAGTACAATTCTTAGGTCATGTTGTCAGCAGAGAAGGTATCAAAGTTGATCCGGCCAAGATAGAAGCAGTGATGAAATGGGAAAGACCAAGGACTCCAACAGAAGTCAGAAGTTTTCTGGGATTGGCAGGATACTATCGAAGATTTGTTCAAGATTTCTCAAAGATAGCTACCCTTATGACCAAGTTGACCAGGAAGAATGAAAAGTTTGTATGGAATGAAAAGTGTGAAGAAAGTTTTGAAGAGTTAAAGCGAAGACTAGTGTCTGCCCCAGTGTTGGTGTTACCTGACGATCAAGGAAATTTTGTCATCTACAGTGACGCTTCTCACAAAGGCTTGGGATGTGTTCTGATGCAACATGGGAAAGTTATTGCATATGCTTCCAGGCAGTTAAGACCTCATGAATTGAAATATCCTACACATGATCTGGAATTAGCTGCCATTGTGTTTGCACTGAAGATATGGAGGCACTACTTGTACGGAGAAAAGTGTAAGATTTTTACTGACCACAAGAGTTTGAAGTATATCTTTACTCAGAAAGAATTGAACATGAGATAGAGAAGATGGTTGGAATTGATCAAGGACTACGACTGCACGATCAACTATCATCCAGGCAAAGCGAATGTTGTAGCAGATGCTTTAAGCAGAAAGGAAAGATTGAATATAATGGTTTCCTCTGAAGAACTGATCGAAGAGTTTGAGAAATTGGAAATAGAGGTATGTGATTCTGATTCAGTAGAAGAGATGGTGTATACAATGACTTTTCAGCCAGAATTGTTAGAAAAGATCAAGAGATGTCAAGAACAGATGATGAGTCAAGACAGAGCCAAGTTGACTGGAGAAGAGTTAAGAAGTCAGAAGGATAGTAAAGGAATCTTTAGGTTTTCCTCACGAATTTGGATCCCCAATGTTCAAGAGCTCAAGAATGAAATTTTGCATGATGCACATAGTTCAAGATACTCTATTCATCCAGGAAGCACAAAGATGTATAAAGACTTGAAGGAATATTTTTGGTGGCCCAACATGAAAAGAAATGTGGCAGAGTGGATCAGTAAATGTTATACGTGCCAGAGAGTCAAAGCTGAACATCAGAGGCCCAGTGGATTGTTGCAACCACTAGAGATTTCAGAATGGAAATGGGAGAATCTTGCTATGGATTTTGTAGTAGGTCTGCCAAGGACTAAGGCTAATCATGATACTATTTGGGTAATAATAGACAGATTGACCAAGTCAGCGCACTTTCTACCGATCAACGAAAGATTTTCACTAGACAAATTGGTTCATTTGTACCTGAAAGAGATTGTTATGTGACATGGTGTTCCTGTATCAATAGTGTCAGACAGAGACCCGAGATTCAATTCAAGATTTTGGAAGAAGTTTCAAGAATGTTTGGGAACAAAGCTGAATATGAGTACTGCATATCATCCTCAGACAGATGGCCAGAGTGAAAGGACAATCCAAACCATTGAAGACATGTTAAGAGTTTGTGCCTTGGATTTTGAAGGAAGTTGGGATGAGCATCTACCGTTAGTGGAGTTTTCTTATAACAACAGCTATCATGCCAGTATTGGGATGCCCCCGTATGAAGCTTTGTATGGAAGAAAATGCAGATCCCCAGTGTGTTGGAATGAAGTTGGTGAGCGTAAGATTTTGGGTCCAGAGTTAGTTCAACAAACTAAAGAAAAGATTGAGTTGATTCAGAAGAGATTGTTAGCTGCTCAAGATAGGCAAAAGAAGTATGCTGACCAGTCAAGGAAGGATATGAGTTTTGAAGAAGGTGACCAAGTGTTGCTAAAGATTTCTCCGTGGAAAGGTGTTAGTAGATTTGGCAAGAAAGGAAAGCTTAATCCAAGATATATAGGACCTTTTGAAGTTTTGAAGCAAGTTGGGAAAGTTGCATATGAATTGGCTCTACCACCGCAGATGCAGCACATTCACAATGTTTTTCACGTGTCTATGCTTAGAAAGTATAATCCTGACATGAGTCATGTGATAGAATATGAACCCCTAGAGATTCAACCCGACTTGTCCTATGTAGAACAGCCTGTAGAGATTCAGGATCGTAAGGATAAAGTTTTAAGAAATAAGTCTGTAAGGCTTGTAAAGGTTTTGTGGAGAAATCCTCGAGTTGAGGAATCCACCTGGGAACTTGAGAGTGAAATGCTCGAGAAGTATCCCTATTTGTTTACTTAGGCTGATTCTGGGGACAGAATCTTTTTAAGGGGGGGAGAATGTAACGATCGAGATAATTAAATATATTTGAATAATATGGGGTATATGATTTATGTGTTTTAATGTGTTAAGATATGATATGTGGTCATTTTCTATGTCTGGTTGACTGCCCGTTTGACTGTATTATGCTTAAGTGTTTTAGTTAAGTGAGTAATTGATTTATATGCTTAATTGAGTAACTGTTTGATTTTTATAAAATTATTGGTGTGTCCAATAATTATGAAATTTTATATGTAGCTTCTATGTGATTTTAGAGACTTTCTAAAAATGGTGATGTATTTAATTCTAGTCCCAGTGATTTTATATAAATCTTTCATTCCTGTTTTATTCTAGAGATATTACTCTTCTAAATTCCATATTTAATTATTGGAATGTCCAAAAATCATGAAATCTTTTCCAAAATGTTCTTTATATATTCTGAGACTTGTGAAAAATAAAAGTTTATTTTATTCGAGCCCAAATGTATTTTCAAAGATTTTCCTACTCTTATTTCTATTTAAAGTGAGTTAACTTCAAAGATTTTTAGTTAATTATCTATTCATCAGAAAAATATTTCAAAAATATGGGGAAGCTTCTAAATTCATGATCTTTCTTTTAAAAATATAAAAGTTATTTTTGAACCCTGTTTCTCTCAAAATTCGAATTTTAATTGTTTTAAATTTAGAAATGAGTAATTATGAAGTTACTAGAATGCCCTTGTCTTTGTTTTGTAAAAAGCCACCGCCCACTAACCATTTCATTTGCTCTGCACTCTAGTTTCCAGGTGCTTACCTTGCTCGACCTGCGATTCTCTTGTTGCTCTCAGATTTTTGATGAAACAAGCTAGTAGAAGTCGATTAATGCTAGCATTTTAGTCAAGTTGCTTGAATCTTTATTGCTACGTCTCGTTTTATATATATATATAAGCAGCCGTGTGTATATATGTGATGATTAATGTGTCTATGATTGCATGCAAGGGCTGAGAGTGATGTATCTGTGTTACTAAGGTCTTAAACAGTTAGTAAGTAAGAAATTTGGTGAAGATTCGTTGAAGAAGCTCGAAATCGAGCTACTCCGATTTTTGCCCCACCGGCGATGAGCCTCCGGCGAGCTGGTGGAAGGCTATGATGTTCTTGAGCCTGATTACTGCTTAAATTACTTATACGTGTCCATTAATTGAGTTGCATGTCGATTTCTAGAAAATTCCGGCCATGGCTTTGCATTTTCCGGCCGTAACTTTGTTCTTCCGATTAGTATAGCATTTTTCTGATCATTATCGACTTGGCTATGCTGTATTGCTATTTTGCCGAATGTGTTCAAGTATAAATGGTATTAGTAAGGAGGATTATGATGCTATAAGTGATTAATTGATTGTGCATGTCAAATTTTTAAAACTCCGGTTGCATTGTATAATTTTCGATTAGCAATGATGCAAGCATGCTTGTATGTGTGTAAATTGGACAATTCGCATATGTAGTTAAACAAAGGGATTGGTTAGTTGACAATTATATGAGGAGTATAAATTAATGGGATCGAATTATTAGTAAATTACAAGATTTTGGTAATTATATATATATATATATATATATATATATATATATATATATATGTTGTTCGAATCTGGATTAATAGCAATATAAACTTGACTTGATTTGATGTTAATTGCCATGACTAGATAGCGAGCTAATTGTACATAGTAATTTGAGTGAAATGTGAATTGATTATATAATCGTTTGAGTCTCAAGGACTTTGAATTGCAGAATCATAATTCGAATATATATATATAATAATATATTCGAATTTTTGTTAATAGTATTATTATATGCTTATAGGTATTGCTTGATTGACATGGATTTGGTACTAAATATATATGATTGACATTTATGTTTGGTTGTGTCGGTTGTATTCCGACGGATAGCTCCAATTACAGGGGAAGTGCTGCCAAAATTTTCTAAAACTAAAACAACTTTGTAAAACACTATTGGCACACCACTTCTGTATAGGAAAGGCTGTCAGTCAGGAATGTTGTGAATCAATAGATGTGTCTATGTGCTACTTGTCTGCTAGTGTAAAAGTGATGGAATAGTAGAATATGTATAATATACTATACTTGTATTAAGGGGTTGCATTATCGAAAGGGTAGAAGAGTTAGACGTTAATGAAAACGTCGAGAGTTTATAAGATTCTGAGATAGTATTATTTGTGTGTAGCTACGAAGGACGTTGAAGTGAAGGACAAAGGGAAAGCTAAAGTAGAGAGTTAGTGTCTGGTGTAGGCGATCTACCTGTTCAACAGCTGTAGCATTCTTTGTTAAGGCAAGTAACTACTGCCTAATCTCTTTCAACTTAAACACTGTTTTATGAACTACATAGTGAACTGTTTTATAAACTGCTTTATGACCCTGCAACTGTGTTATCTTATGTCAACTGTTTTAAGCAATAACCTACTTTACTTTAATTGTTTTACTTAAACTGCAACCTTATACCAGTTTTAATTGCACTTTAACTTTTCAATCCCTGAACTGCTACTGACAGCTTATAAAATATTTTTAAAATCTGAATCCACCAACCCTGAATTGTGACTTATGTTTTCACCATTTCCTTAGCAACGTTTACTTGAACTTTAATTCTGAACTTACCCTGTTGCTTTTACCTAACTACTGTCCTGATCAAATGCCTTACAACTGTTTTCAAAACTTCTTGTTATACCTGTGAATTAACCCTGTAACCTGACTTCACTACTGTAACTTGGTTTTGGTCCCTAGTTCAAGATTTCTGCCTACTTTAGTACAACAAAGACTTGTTTTGAGATTTATCCTGGAATAAAATTTACCTCTGTCTAATGATCTTAAAAATGGATTTAAATATGGAATCCGACTTTCAAGAAGTCTTTTTCATCAAATGATTTGGTAACTTTAAAAAGAAAGGTTTTGGTTATTATAGGAATTCCGATCAAATTGGTTTCTGCGGATTCCTATAGGTTGGAGGCGTAAGAGGCCGAGTGACGCCGGTCCAGCACTTTTTATGTATAGACTATAATGAGATAGTCAATGGCTATAATGAGATAGCCCAAGGCCAATGGCAATAAGTGCCTTTATGAGTACTCTTTATGTCCAGAGGGACTTTAGTCCGTTATGGGGACTTTACGTGGCTGATCACCCGTATTGTCTGGCGTTGTGAGAAAACTTCAACCAAAATGAATTGTTTCTAAACAGAAAAGGTCCTAATGAGAGGACAGTTTTATAGATGATTTGAAAGCAAGGTCCTAATGAGAGGACAGTTTTATAAAATGTTTTGAAAGAATCAGTCCTAATGAAAGGACAGTTTTATACAAATGGACTTTGAAATAATTAGTAATGAATAATGAAATGCCTTGTTATAACCTGTCATATACAGCTTCAATTATCAGATATGCCTTGATTTGACTTGTTTCAATTGTTAGACATTACTTCCTGTTATCCATCTAACCCTGCAGATTACTCCTATACTTGCAATTGATTATTACTTTCCAGTCTCTTATTTACCTTGCACCAGTCATTGAAATTGCTTAACCCTGCCAGTGGTTTAATAAAAGAAAATTTTACGAGTAATGAATCCCCTGACTAGAATTTTAATTACATCTTTGGGACAATGAGGTCCAGCAATGATTTTAAAGCATGTTTTGAGAAAAGACTTTTTAAATTATGTATATAAGCCTGTAGAACTGTTTTTAACCTATATGGTTACTTGCTGAGCTTTTGTAGCTCATTCTTTTATTTTTCTAACATCTACAGCTTCTGAGAATCATGGTCCGTATTAAGCAGACTGCCAGGAAAAATATGTCATACATGAACTATGTGAGGCTGGCTGAGATTGAACAGGTAGGATCGAGGCAGAGTTGGAAGGAAAAGACTTTGTTTAGTCTTGTACTTTTATTAGTAGATTTTGAGATGTTTCAGGAATTGTAATATTATTTTGGTTACTGTAAATGTAAATATAAATGGATGTAGTTGTGTGCTTGTTTCATACCATTACCTTGAAAGGTCCAGGCTAGTAGTCGGGGTCATATTTATGCTTATTCTTTATTATTGTGATTTAGGGCGCATGCATTTAGAGCTAGTGACTCCCCGATCTAGACCCCGGATCGGGAGGGCGTCACATTTAAAACTCGAAACAATTCGTAACAATTTTAGATTGTCTTGACTGTTCGAACTCAGAAACAGCTTGTAGCTTCATTCTTGCCTCGTTTGAACATGGACACAACCTTTAAACACATGTAGGAGCATTATTGGCTCGTTTAAACATCAAAACAATTCATAACAATTTGAGGCTTCATTATTGAATCGTTCAAACTCGGAAACAATTTGTAGCTTCATTCTTAACTCATTCAAACATGGAAACAACATGTAAATTCTTTTAGGAACATTATTGCCTCGTTTCAACATGAAAAATATTCTTAACAACTTGAGGCTTCATTCTTGACTCGTTCGAACTCAGAAACAACTTGTAGCTTCATTCTTGACTCGTTTGAACATGGAAACAACATGTAGACTCTTGTAGGAATATTATTGGCTGGTTTCAACATCAAAACAATTCATAACAATTTGAAGCTAAATTTTTGACTCGTTCGAACTTGGAAACAACTTATAGCTTCATTCTTGACTCGTTTGAACATGGAAATAACTTGTAAACACTTGTAGGAACATTATAGGCTCGTTTAAACATCAAAACAATTCATAACAATTTGAGCCTTCATTCTTGACTCGTTCGAACTCGAAAACAACTTGTAGCTTCATTCTTGACTCGTTTAAACATGAAATAACTTGTAAACACTTGTAGGAGCATTATTGGCTCGTTTAAATATCAAAACAATTCATAACAATTTGAGACTTCATTCTTGACTCGTGCAAACTCGGAAACAACTTGTAGCTTCATTCTTGACTCGTTTGAACATGGAAACAACTTCTACACTCTTGTAGGAACATTATTGGCTAGTTTAAGCATCAAAACTATTCATAACAATTTGAGGCTTCATTCTTGACTCGTTCGAACTCGAAAAGAACTTGTAGTTTAAGTCATGACTCGATTGAACATGGACACAACTTGTAAACACTTGTAGGAGCATTATCGGCTCGTTTAAACATCAAAACAATTCATAACAATTTGAGACTTCATTCTTGACTCGTTCGAATTCGATAACAACTTGTAGCTTCATTCTTGACTCGTTTAACATGGAAATAACTTGTAAATTCTTGTAGGAACATTATTGCCTCGTTTCAACATGAAAACAATTCATAACAACTTGATGCTTAATTCTTGACTTGTTCGAAATCGGAAACAATTTTTAGCTTCATTCTTGACTCGTTTGAACATGGAAACAATTTGTAAACACTTTTAGGAGCGTTATTGGCTCGTTTAAACATCAAGACAATTCATAACAATTTGAGGCTTCATTCTTGACTCGTTCGAACACGAAAACAACTTGTAGCTTCATTCATGACTCGTTTTAATATGGACACAACTTGTAAACACTTGTAGGAGCATTATTGGCTTAGTTAAACATTAAAATAATTCATAACAATTTGAGACTTCATTATTGACTCGTTCGACCTCGGAAACAACTTATAGCTTCATTCTTGACTCGTTCGAACATGGCAATAACTTGTAAACACTTGTAGGAGCAGTATTGGCTCGTTTCCACATGAAAACAATTCATAACAACTTGAGGCTTAATTCTTGACTTGTTCGAACTCGGAAACAATTTATAGCTTCATTCCTGACTCGTTTGAACATGGACACAACTTTTAAACACTTCTTGGAGCATTATTGTCTCATTTAAACATCAAAACAATTCATAACAATTTGAGGCTTCATTCTTGACTCGTTCGAACTTGGAAACAACTTATAGCTTCATTCTTGACTCGTTTGAACATGGAAACAACTTGTAAACTCTTGTAGGAACATTATTGGATAGTTTAAGCATCAAAACAATTCATAACAATTTGAGGCTTCATTCTTGACTCATTCGAACTCGAAAACAACTTGTAGTTTAAGTCATGACTCGATTGAACATGGACACAACTTGTAAACACTTGTAGGAGCATTATCGGCTCGTTTAAATATCAAAACAATTCATAACAATTTGAGACTTCATTCTTGACTCGTTCGAACTTGGAAACAACTTGTAGCTTCATTCTTGACTCGTTTGAACATGGAAACAACTTGTAAACACTTGTAAGAGCATTATTGCTCGTTTAAACATCCAAACAATTAATAACAATATGAGGCTTCATTCTTGACTCGTTCGAACTCGAAAACAACTTGTAGCTTCATTCTTGACTCGTTTAAACATGAAACAACTTGTAAACACTTGTAGGAGCATTATTGGCTCGTTTAAACATGAAAAAAATTCATAACAATTTGAGACTTAATTCTTGACTCGTGCGAACTCGGAAACAACTTGTAGCTTTATTCTTGACTCGTTTGAACATGGAAACAACTTGTAAACTCTTGTAGGAACATTATTGGCTAGTTTAAGCATCAAAACAATTCATAACAATTTGAGGCTTCATTCTTGACTCTTTCGAACTCAAAAACAACTTGTAGTTTAAGTCATGACTCGATTGAACATGGACACAACTTGTAAACACTTGTAGGAGCATTATCGGCTCGTTTAAATATCAAAACAATTCATAACAATTTGAGACTTCATTCTTGACTCGTTCGAACTCGAAAACAACTTGTAGCTTCATTCTTGACTCGTTTGAACACAGAAACAACTTGTAAATTCTTGTAGGAACATTATTGCCTCGTTTCAACATGAAAACAATTTATAACAATTTGAGACTTCATTCTTGACACGTTAGAACTCGAAAACAACTTGTAGTTTAAGTCATGAATCGATTGAACATGGACACAACTTGTAAACACTTGTAGGAGCATGATTGGCTCGTTTAAACATCAAAACAATTCATAACAATTTGAGGCTTCATTTTTGACTCGTTCGAACTCGAAAACAAATTGTAGCTTCATTCTTGACTCGTTCAAGCATGGAAACAACTGATGCAGGAGCATTATGGCTGATCTATTTGATCTCATGGGAATCTATTGTGAAGCCAAAATTTATTTCAAGATGATGTATATTTTCTATGTAGATCAGATTCACAACGGAAAAGTAACTTTAGATTGCTTCTATAAAGAATTTAATCACCAAGAAACAAAACTAAAGGATCGATTTGCTTAGATTGCTTGAAGAAATTAATCACCCACAAACTAAACGAAATCTGGATAAGAAAGTATAAAGGAATTAACCACCAACTTCCTAGGGTTTTGCAAGTATAAAAACTCACGATTTTATTTATCAAATTCTTGTCTCTTAAAAGATTACAATATATGGGTATATATAGGCAAGGAATATAACCTCAACCTAAAACAATTAGGATTCTCAATTAGATTCAAAATCAGCTAGGAATTTGCTAATACTTGAACCCAAATTGGAAACCAATCAAAAGCCCAATCCAAATAGGAATTACATCAAAACCATATTCAACTAGAAAAATAAATCCTAAGTGCTTAAAACAAGAAAAACCCTTTCAAGTGAAAGGTAAAAACTTGCAAGCCAAAATTTACTTAATATAAATATCTAATAATAACCCCAACATAATAAATCAGCCCATGTTGGTAATTAAGCTAATTATTGGCTTCACAATAGATTCCCATGAGATCAAATAGATCAGCCATAATGCTCCTGCATCATACTCCTCTTCTTCGAAAACAATTGTCCTCAATTGTACAATAGATACATATGAATATCTTAATGTCATACTCCGCCTCATTCTCCTCTCCTTTAAAAAAAACTCTTCCACGAGTTTTGTAGAATTTAAGAATCAACACACAATGAGATGATTTATCACAAAACTTGAGAACATCAAATTTCAGCCCTATGCAAAATACCTTTGGAAGAAACTTGAAGAGAAATTTTTTTGACGTTTTAGTAGTTCCCAACATGATGTCTATGCCTAGAAAATCAATGTGTCTCTTCTCTTGAACCAAAACAGCCCCAACACCATTAGTATCACACCCAACCTTAAAAGGATTAAAAAAATATGATAAAGGTATTGTAGGATAAATCAACAAGTTATGATGATCCTCTTGTTCCAACTCCTTCCCAATATGTGTCTCATTCAAAAACAAATTCTCATTAGGTTCTTGAATTGTAGTTAACACTTCAATTTCAGGATCATTATCTTGTTCATGTTCATACCCTTCGCACTTGTCACAAATCTTGTTATCTTCCATAGTTGAAGGCGTTGAGTTATCAAATTTGGGAGTAATTTCGGCACATAATTCAGCCACGTTTTGTGCAAGTACTGTTTCTTCATCAAACCCAATTGTATACTCCTCATGAGATATTGTATCTTTCTCAAAACCGTTCAAATTCAGAAACATATATTGTTCAAAATCAGTAGGTAAAAAACGTTTTTTCATTCTCACCTTGAGTGCTTTCCAAGAATCAATACGTGTTTTGCCTTCTTTTCTCCTCTTTGATTTCAGATTTTCATACCACAAATTTGCATAACCTTTAAGTTTCGATCTTACCACTTTGAATCTCTTATGATCATCATATTCCTTGTAGTCAAAGATTCGTTCAATACGTTTCAACCATTGAATAAAATTTTCAGGATTTATATCACCATCGAAATCTGGGATATCCATACGAAAACCCCTTCTTTGATCCAATTTTGCTAAAACCTCATTCAATTGCTCCCTTAATTCCTTGATTTCCCTATCCCTTCGCATGTTCTCAACTTGTTCTGGATTTAAACCACACATAACATTCAGTTCTTCATCACCAAATACATCAGCCATGTTGCCTACGTTTCTATGAAGAAAACCTTTGGAAGAAGTCGCAAAACTGCCACCAAACAGATCAGCCATGTGTACCCACGTTTTTTTAAAAGAAAACCCCCTCAAAGAAGTCGTCAAACCACCACGAAACACACCAGAATTGTTACCCACGTTTTTTGAAGAAGATCTTCAAAACAAATCGCCAAACCTGGCTCTGATACCAAGATGATGTATATTTTCTATGCAGATCAGATTCACAACGGAAAAGTAACTTTAGATTGCTTCTATAAAGAATTTAATCACCAAGAAACAAAACTAAAGGATCGATTTGCTTAGATTGCCCATGTGGGACGAAATTCAGAGTTTTTTCTTTGGCATGATCCTATTGTTCAGCAACAGCCTCTTATTATCCGGTTTGGAGCTCCTATTACTTCCATTATGGAATTGGGTAGCTATACCAGGGTAGGCCAAGTGCTTTGTAACTCCACTTGGCTTCACTTTGGTACTAATCATGTTCATGCCATAGAGGTTAGGCACATGCTTTCTTCTACTTCAATAGGCGAGCAGGATTATCTCACCTGGGATGGTGTGAAACGCAGCATGGTAACTTGCTCAACTATTTATCATTCGTTGAGGCCTCCTGCCGCCCCACCTGATTGGCTTGGCCTTGTATGGCATCCCCTCGCTGTTGCACGCTACTCTCTCACTCTTTGGCTGATGCTCAAAAACAGATTGCTTACAAAAGATCGAATGTTAAACTTTGGGATAAATGTTGATGGGAACTGTGTTTTATGTAACAACTCTTTGGAGACATCTCGTCACTTGTTTATGGAGTGTTCATACACCAACAGGCTGTTGACACTCCTATCATGGCCTGTTACAAATTGCTGGGATGATCTCCTGTTGGGTAGATGCACCGTTGGAGTAAACTCTCAAATTGAAAGATACATTACCTATTTGAGCTATTCAGTTCTGGTGTATCTTATTTGGAAAGAACGCAATGCTTGTATTCATGAGGTGGGCCACCATCGAAGAAATCCAACTGGCCTGAATCTAGAATTGAAGTCCATAATTCGAGGGAAGCTTAGCACTTGTTCCATTTTTCTAAAAGCAGCAAGGAAAAATAGAAATTTAATTGTTAAATTGTACTAATTTTCTAGTCTTATTGCTGGTTCGTATGGTCTGATGTTCAATCTTCTTATGCTGTATTTCCTATGCTTTATTCTGGGGTATGCCCCTCCGATCTTGTATCTTTCTTTTGTTTTATAAAAATATTAATTTAGCAAAAAAAAAAAGAAATTAATCACCCACAAACTAAACGAAATCTGGATAAGAAAGTATAAAGGAATTAACCACCAACTTCCTAGGGTTTTGCAAGTATAAAAACTCACGATTTTATTTATCAAATTCTTGTCTCTTAAAAGATTACAATATATGGGTATATATAGGCAAGGAATATAACCTTAACCTAAAACAATTAGGATTCTCAATTAGATTCAAAATCAGCTAGGAATTTGCTAATACTTGAACCCAAATTGGAAACCAATCAAAAGCCCAATCCAAATAGGAATTACATCAAAACCATATTCAACTAGAAAAATAAATCCTAAGTGCTTAAAACAAGAAAAACCCTTTCAAGTGAAAGGTAAAAACATGCAAGCCAAAATTTACTTAATATAAATATCTAATAATAACCCCAATATAATAAATCAGCCCATGTTGGTAATTAAGCTAATTATTGGCTTCACAATAGATTCCCATGAGATCAAATAGATCAGCCATAATGCTCCTGCATCAACAACTTGTAAATTCTTGTAGGAACATTATTGCCTCGTTTCAACATAAAAACAATTCTTAACTTGAGGCTTAATTCTTGACTTGTTCGAATTCAGAAACAATTTGTAGCTTCATTCCTAACTCGTTTGAACATGGAAACAACTTGTAAACACATGTAGGAGCATCATTGGCTCGTTTAAACATCAAAACAATTCATAACTATTTGAGGCTTCATTCTTGACTCGTTCGGATTCGGAAACCACTAGTAGCTTCATTCTTGACTTGTTTGAGTATGGAAACAACTTGTAAACACTAGTAGGAACATTATTGGCTTGTTTAAACATCAAAACAATTCATAACAATTTGAGGCTTCATTCTTGACACGTTCGAACTCGGAAACAACTTGTAGCTTCATTCTTGACTCGGTTGAACATGGAAACAACATGTAGACTCTTGTAGGAATATTATTGGCTCGTTTCAACATCAAAACAATTCATAACAGTTTGAAGCTAAATTCTTGACTCGTTCGAACTCGGAAACAACTTATAGCTTCATTCTTGACTCGTTTGAACATGGAAATAACTTTTAAACACTTGTAGGAACATTATTGGCTCGTTTAAACATCAAAATAATTCGTAACAATTTGAGGCTTCATTCTTGAATCGTTCGAACTCGGAAGCAACTTATAGCTTCATTCTTTACTTGTTTGAACATGGAAACAACTTGTTAACTCTTGTGGGAACATTATTCGCTCGATTTAACATGAAAACATTTCATAACAATTTGAGGCTTAATTCTTGACTCATTCGAACTCGGAAACAACTTGTAGCTTCATTCTTGACTCGTTTGAACATGGAAACAACTTGTAAACATTTGTAGGAGCATTATTGGCTCGTTTAAACATGAAAACAATTCATAACAATTTGAGACTTAATTCTTGACTCGTGCGAACTCGGAAACAACTTGTAGCTTTATTCTTTACTCGTTAGAACATGGAAACAACTTGTAAACTCTTGTAGGAACATTATTGGCTAGTTTAAGCATCAAAACAATTCATAACAATTTGAGGCTTCATTCTTGACTCGTTCGAACTCGGAAACAACTTGTAGCTTCATTCTTGACTCGTTTGAACATGGACACAACTTGTAAACATTTCTAGAAGCATTATTGGCTTGTTTAAACTTCAAAACAAATCATAACAATTTGAGGCTTCATTCTTGACTCGTTCGAACTCGAAAACAACTTGTAGTTTAAGTCATGACTCGATTGAACATGGACACAACTTGAAAACACTTGTAGGAGCATTATCGGCTCGTTTAAACATTAAAACAATTCATAACAATTTGAGACTTCATTCTTGACTCGTTCGACCTCGGAAACAACTTATAGCTTCATTCTTCACTCGTTTGAACAGGGAAACAATTTGTAAACACTTTTAGGAGCGTTATTGGCTCGTTTAAACATCAAGACAATTCATAACAATTTGAGGCTTCATTCTTGACTCGTTCGAACACGAAAACAACTTGTAGCTTCATTCATGACTCGTTTTAACATGGACACAACTTGTAAACACTTGTAGGAGCATTATTGGTTTAGTTAAACATCAAAATAATTCATAACAATTTGAGACTTCATTCTTGACTCGTTCGACCTCGGAAACAACTTATAGCTTCATTCTTGACTCGTTCGAACATGGCAATAACTTGTAAACACTTGTAGGAGCAGTATTGGCTCGTTTCCACATGAAAAGAATTCATAACAACTTGAGGCTTAATTCTTGACTTGTTCGAACTCGGAAACAATTTGTAGCTTCATTCTTGACTCGTTTGAACATGAACACAACTTTTAAACACTTCTAAGAGCATTATTGTCTCGTTTAAACATCAAAACAATTCTTAACAATTTGAGGCTTCATTCTTGACTCGATCGAACTTGGAAACAACTTATAGCTTCATTCTTGACTCGTTTGAACATGGAAACAACTTGTAAACTCTTGTAGGAACATTATTGGATAGTTTAAGCATCAAAACAATTCATAACAATTTGAGGCTTCATTCTTGACTCTTTCGAACTCGAAAACAACTTGTAGTTTAAGTCATGACTCGATTGAACATGGACACAACTTGTGAACACTTGTAGGAGCATTATTGGCTCGTTTAAACATCAAAACAATTCATAACAATTTGAGGCTTCATTCTTGACTCGTTCGAACTCGAAAACAACTTGTAGCTTCATTCTTAACTCGTTTAAACATGAAACAACTTGTAAACACTTTTAGGAGCATTATTGGCTCGTTTAAACATGAAAACAATTCATAACAATTTGAGACTTAATTCTTGACTCGAGCGAACTCGGAAACAACTTGTAGCTTTATTCTTTACTCGTTAGAACATGGAAACAACTTGTAAACTCTTGTACGAACATTATTGGCTAGTTTAAGCATCAAAACAATTCATAACAATTTGAGGCTTCATTCTTGACTCGTTAGAACTCAGAAACAACTTGTAACTTCATTCTTGACTCGTTTGAACATGGACACAACTTGTAAACACTTCTAGGAGCATTATTGGCTCGTTTAAACATCAAAACAATTCATAACAATTTGAGACTTCATTATTGAATCGTTCAAACTCGGAAACAACTTATAGCTTCATTCTTCACTCGTTTGAACATGGAAACAACTTGTAGCTTCATTCTGTACTCGTTTGAACATGGAAACAACTTGTTAACTCTTGTGGGAATATTATTGGCTCGTTTTAACATGAAAACATTTCATAAAAATTTGAGGCTTAATTCTTGACTCGTTCGAACTCGGAAACAACTGGTAGCTTAGTTCTTGACTCGTTTGAACATGGAAACAACTTGTAAACACTTCTAGGAGCATTATTGGCTCGTTTAAACATCAAAACAATTCATAACAATTTGAGACTTCATTATTGAATCGTTCAAACTCGGAAACAACTTATAGCTTCATTCTTCACTCGTTTGAACATGGAAACAACTTGTAGCTTCATTCTTTACTCGTTTAAACATGGAAACAACTTGTTAACTCTTGTGGGAACATTATTGGCTCGTTTTAATCTGAAAACATTTCATAACAATTTGAGGCTTAATTCTTGATTCGTTCGAACTCGGAAACAACTTGTAGCTTCATTCTTGACTCGTTTGAACATGGAAACAACTTGTAAACATTTGTAGGAGCATTATTGGCTGGTTAGACATCCAAATAATTAATAACAATTTGAGGCTTCATTCTTGACTCGTTCGAACTCGAAAACAACTTGTAGCTTCATTCTTAACTCGTTTAAACATGAAACAACTTGTAAACACTTGTAGGAGCATTATTGGCTCGTTTAAACATGAAAACAATTCATAACAATTTGAGACTTAATTCTTAAACAAGAAAACATCAAAACAACTTGTAAACACTTCTAGGAGCATTATTGGCTCGTTTAAACATCAAAACAATTCAAAACAATTAGAGACTTCATTATTGAATCGTTCGAACTCGGAAATAACTTATAGCTTCATTCTTTACTCGATTGAACATGGACACAACTTGTAAACACTTGTAGGAGCATTATTGGCTCGTTTAAACATCAAAATAATTCATAACAATTTGAGGCTTCATTCTTGACTCGTTCGAACTCGAAAACAAATTGTAGCTTCATTCTTGACTCGTTCAAACATCAAAACAACTTGTAAACACTTCTAGGAGCATTATTGGCTCGTTTAAACATCAAAACAATTCATAACAACTTGAGACTTCATTATTGAATCGTTCGAACTCGGAAACAACTTATAGCTTCATTCTTTACTCGATTGAACATGGAAACAACTTTTAAACACATGTAGGAGCATCATTGGCTCGTTTAAACATCAAAACAATTCATAACTATTTGAGGCTTCATTCTTGACTCGTTCGGATTCGGAAACCACAAGTAGCTTCATTCTTGACTTGTTTGAGTATGGAAAACAACTTGTAAACACTTGAAGGAGCATTATTGGCTCGTTTAAACATCAAAACAATTCATAACAATTTGAGGCATCATTCTTTACTCGTTCGAACTTGGAAACATTTTGTAGCTTCATTCTTGACTCCTTTGAACATGGAAACAACTTGTAAACTCTTGTAAAAGCATTATTGGCTCGTTTTAAACACGAACCAAATCGTAACAATTTTAGACTTCATTCTTGACTCGTTCGAACTCGGAGACAGCTTGTAGCTTCATTCTTGCCTCGTTTGAACATGGACACAACTTTTAAACACTTATAGGAGCATTATTGGCTCGTTTAAACATCAAAACAATTCATAACAATTTGAGGCTTCATTATTGAATCGTTCACACTCGGAAACAATTTGTAGCTTCATTCTTGACTCGTTTGAACACGGAAACAACATGTAGACTCTTGTAGGAATATTATTGGCTCGTTTCAACATCAAAACAATTCATAACAGTTTGAAGCTAAATTCTTGACTCGTTCGAACTCAGAAACAACTTATAGCTTCATTCCTGACTCGGTTGAACATGGAAACAACATGTAGACTCTTGTAGGAATATTATTGGCTCGTTTCAACATCAAAACAATTCATAACAGTTTGAAGCTAAATTCTTGACTCGTTCGAACTCAGAAACAACTTATAGCTTCATTCCTGACTCGTTTGAACATGGAAATAACTTGTAAACACTTGTAGGAACATTATTGGCTCTTTTAAACATCAAAACAATTCATAACAATTTGAGGCTTCATTCTTGACTCGTTCGAAATCGGAAACAACTTGTAGCTTCATTCTTGACTCGTTTGAACATGGACACAACTTGTAAACACTTCTAGAAGCATTATTGGCTCGTTTAAACATCAAAACAATTCATAACAATTTGAGACTTCATTATTGAATCGTTCGAACTCGGAAACAACTTGTAGCTTCATTCTTTACTCGTTTGAACATGGAAACAACTTGTTAACTCTTGTGGGAACATTATTTGCATGTTTTAACATGAAAACATTTCATAACAATTTGAGGCTTAATTCTTGATTCGTTCGAACTCGGAAACAACTTGTAGCTTCATTCTTGACTCGTTTGAACATGGAAACAACTTGTAAACACTTGTAGGAGCATTATTGGCTCGTTTAAACATCAAAACAATTAATAACAATTTGAGGCTTCATTCTTGACTCGTTCGAACTCGAAAACAACTTGTAGGTTCATTCTTGACTCGTTTAAACATGAAACAACTTGTAAACACTTTTAGGAGCCTTATTGGCTCGTTTAAACATGAAAACAATTCATAACAATTTGAGACTTAATTCTTGACTCGTGCGAACTCGGAAACAACTTATAGCTTCATTCTTGACTCGTTTGAACATGGACACAACTTGTAAACACTTGTAGGAACATTATTGGCTTGTTTAAACATCAAAACAATTCATAACAATTTGAGGCTTCATTCTTGACTCGTTCGAACTCGGAAATAACTTATAGCTTCATTCTTGACTCGGTTGAACATGGAAACAACATGTAGACTCTTGTAGGAATATTATTGGCTCGTTTCAACATCAAAACAATTCATAACAGTTTGAAGCTAAATTCTTGACTCGTTCGAACTCAGAAACAACTTATAGCTTCATTCCTGACTCGTTTGAACATGGAAATAACTTGTAAACACTTGTAGGAACATTATTGGCTCGTTTAAACATCAAAACAATTCATAACAATTAGAGGCTTCATTCTTGACTCGTTCGAAATCGGAAACAACTTGTAGCTTCATTCTTGACTCGTTTGAACATGGACACAACTTGTAAACACTTCTAGAAGCATTATTGGCTCGTTTAAACATCAAAACAATTCATAACAATTTGAGACTTCATTATTGAATCGTTCGAACTCGGAAACAACTTGTAGCTTCATTCTTTACTCGTTTGAACATGGAAACAACTTGTTAACTCTTGTGGGAACATTATTTGCATGTTTTAACATGAAAACATTTCATAACAATTTGAGGCTTAATTCTTGATTCGTTCGAACTCGGAAATAACTTGTAGCTTCATTCTTGACTCGTTTGAACATGGAAACAACTTGTAAACACTTGTAGGAGCATTATTGGCTCGTTTAAACATCAAAACAATTAATAACAATTTGAGGCTTCATTCTTGACTCGTTCGAACTCGAAAACAACTTGTAGGTTCATTCTTGACTCGTTTAAACATGAAACAACTTGTAAACACTTTTAGGAGCCTTATTGGCTCGTTTAAACATGAAAACAATTCATAACAATTTGAGACTTAATTCTCGACTCGTGCGAACTCGGAAACAACTTATAGCTTCATTCTTGACTCGTTTGAACATGGAAACAACTTGTAAACTCTTGTAGGAACATTATTGGCTAGTTTAAGCATCAAAACAATTCATAACAATTTGAGGTTTCATTCTTGACTCATTCGAACTCGAAAACAACTTTTAGTTTAAGTCATGACTCGATTGAACATGGACAAAAATTATAAACACTTGTAGGAGCATTATTGGCTCGTTTAAACATGAAAACAATTCATAACAATTTGAGACTTAATTCTTGACTCGTGCGAACTCGGAAACAACTTGTAGCTTTATTCTTTACTCGTTAGAACATGGAAACAACTTGTAAACTCTTGTACGAGCATTATTGGCTAGTTTAAGCATCAAAACAATTCATAACAATTTGAGGCTTCATTCTTGACTCGTTCGAACTCGGAAACAACTTGTAACTTCATTCTTGACTCGTTTGAACATGGACACAACTTGTAAACACTTCTAGGAGCATTATTGGCTCGTTTAAACATCAAAACAAGTCATAACAATTTGAGACTTCATTATTGAATCGTTCGAACTCGGAAACAACTTATAGCTTCATTCTTTACTCGTTTGAACATGGAAACAACTTGTTAACTCTTGTGGGAACATTATTGGCTCGTTTTAATATGAAAACATTTCATAACAATTTGAGGGTTAATTCTTGATTCGTTCGAACTCGGAAACAACTTGTAACTTCATTCTTGACTCGTTTGAACATGGAAACAACTTGTAAACATTTGTAGGAGCATTATTGGCTCGTTTAAACATCAAAACAATTAATAATAATTTGAGGCTTCATTCTTGACTCGTTCGAACTCGAAAACAACTTGTAGCTTCATTCTTAACTCGTTTAAACATGAAACAACTTGTAAACACTTGTAGGAGCATTATTGGCTCGTTTAAACATGAAAACAATTCATAACAATTTGAGACTTAATTCTTAAACAAGAAAACATCAAAACAACTTGTAAACACTTCTAGGAGCATTATTGGCTCGTTTAAACATCAAAACAATTCAAAACAATTAGAGACTTCATTATTGAATCGTTCGAACTCGGAAACAACTTATAGCTTCATTCTTTACTCGATTGAACATGGACACAACTTGTAAACACTTGTAGGAGCATTATTGGCTCGTTTAAACATCAAAACAATTCATAACAATTTGAGGCTTCATTCTTGACTCGTTCGAACTCGAAAACAAATTGTAGCTTCATTCTTGACTCGTTCAAACATCAAAACAACTTGTAAACACTTCTAGGAGCATTATTGGCTCGTTTAAACATCAAAACAATTCATAACAATTTGAGACTTCATTATTGAATCGTTCGAACTCGGAAACAACTTATAGCTTCATTCTTTACTCGATTGAACATGGAAACAACTTTTAAACACATGTAGGAGCATCATTGGCTCGTTTAAACATCAAAACAATTCATAACTATTTGAGGCTTCATTCTTGACTCGTTCGGATTCGGAAACCACAAGTAGCTTCATTCTTGACTTGTTTGAGTATGGAAAACAACTTGTAAACACTTGAAGGAGCATTATTGGCTCGTTTAAACATCAAAACAATTCATAACAATTTGAGGCATCATTCTTTACTCGTTCGAACTTGGAAACAATTTGTAGCTTCATTCTTGACTCCTTTGAACATGGAAACAACTTGTAAACTCTTGTAAAAGCATTATTGGCTCGTTTTAAACACGAAACAAATCGTAACAATTTTAGACTTCATTCTTGACTCGTTCAAACTCGGAGACAGCTTGTAGCTTCATTCTTGCCTCGTTTGAACATGGACATAACTTTTAAACACTTGTAGGAGCATTATTGGCTCGTTTAAACATCAAAACAATTCATAACAATTTGAGGCTTCATTATTGAATCGTTCAAACTCGGAAACAATTTGTAGCTTCATTCTTGACTCGTTTGAACACGGAAACAACTTGAAAATTCTTGTAGGAACATTATTGCCTCGTTTCAACAAGAAAACAATTCTTAACAAATTGAGGCTTAATTCTTGACTTGTTCGAATTCAGAAACAATATGTAGCTTCATTCCTGACTCGTTTGAACATGGAAACAACTTGTAAACACATGTAGGAGCATCATTGGCTCCTTTAAACATCAAAATAATTCATAACTATTTGAGGCTTCATTCTTGACTCGTTCGGATTCGGAAACCACTAGTAGCTTCATTCTTGACATGTTTGAGTATGGAAACAACTTGTAAACACTTGTAGGAACATTATTGGCTTGTTTAAACATCAAAACAATTCATAACAATTTGAGGCTTCATTCTTGACTCGTTCGAACTCGGAAATAACTTATAGCTTCATTCTTGACTCGGTTGAACATGGAAACAACATGTAGACTCTTGTAGGAATATTATTGGCTCGTTTCAACATCAAAACAATTCATAACAGTTTGAAGCTAAATTCTTGACTCGTTCGAACTCAGAAACAACTTATAGCTTCATTCCTGACTCGTTTGAACATGGAAATAACTTGTAAACACTTGTAGGAACATTATTGGCTCGTTTAAACATCAAAACAATTCATAACAATTTGAGGCTTCATTCTTGACTCGTTCGAAATCGGAAACAACTTGTAGCTTCATTCTTGACTCGTTTGAACATGGACACAACTTGTAAACACTTCTAGAAGCATTATTGGCTCGTTTAAACATCAAAACAATTCATAACAATTTGAGACTTCATTATTGAATCGTTCGAACTCGGAAACAACTTGTAGCTTCATTCTTTACTCGTTTGAACATGGAAACAACTTGTTAACTCTTGTGGGAACATTATTTGCACTTGTATACACTTGTAGGAGCATTATTGTCTCGTTTAAACATCAAAACAGTTCATAACATTTTGAGGCTTCATTCTTGACTCGTTCGAACTCGGAAACAACTTGTAGCTTCATTGTTGAGTTGTTTGAGTATGGAAACAACTTGTAAACACTTGTAGGAACATTATTGGCTCGTTTAAACATCAAAACAATAAATACTTTCTTTTCATATGATTTCTACCCTGGTGGTTGTCCGCGTTTCGACTTGGTATCAGAGCCATGTTTTTATTCTGGAGGAGGTAAGTCGATGGTATGCAGATCCGTTAGGCAGGTGGCCGTTTAGGAAGAGCTAGTCGCACTCTTGAAGAAAACATTGCTTACATCAATCAGGTTTGTCGAAATCTTGAAAGAAGTATTAATTTGTTTATAAGCTTGATTTTGGTACATATTTGCTTAAGATTCCGTTTCACAAATTCATATTATACAAATCTTTTAAAATCAATTGTTGATTATGATTAGCTATAACCCTAAATCTAGGCTCCCATGGAATCTAGTAGAAAATGGAAACACCATCCAATTAGGAGATGAAGATTTCTTCTCTAGAATTCGAGATCTAGCTTGTTTAGATTTAGAAAGAAATAGAACAGACCGTCTTATAGAAATCTATAAAAGTCTAGAAATGCTGTATGAACAACAAGGTAAGTTCTACGTCAGAAATAGTCAAGAAATTGACTCTTTAAAAATTCATATTAAGAGTTTTATAGACTCAGAAAATCAATGAGTTTTTTAAAGGAAGAAGAAACTCTCGAAGAGATTCAAGACAAAAACAATCTAGAAATAGAGTTTCTAGAGAGTGACAAAGGATTTCAGGCCAGCTTTTTAGTTAATAGGGAGATTCTCTCTAAAATTAAAAATAGCAAACTTGATCTAAAGAAAGAAAAAATATTTAACATACCTATGTTAAATCGATTTAAAAGAAAAAATAATATCTTTTATTATATCTCTACCAAGGAAATGCACGTAGATATAAAAGATACTACAGGATTAGTTTACTTACCCTTAATCACTAAGGAAGAGATAAACAAAAATCTGTTGAAAATAGACTCTAAGATAAGATCTACCCTTAGCGTAGTTCACTTAGGAGCTATAAAGATTCTGCTCAAAGCAGAATTTCAGGAAGGTATAGATTCTCCTATTAAAATGGCTTTAATAGACAATAGAATCAACGACCGAAGAGACTGTATTCTAGGAGCAGCTAGAGGCAATCTTGCTTATCAAAAATTTATGTTCACTGTCTATCCTAAATTTGGATTTAGCTTAGATACAAGAAACATAGATCAGATATTATCTTTTGTCCATGACTTTGAAAGACATGATCTGATGAATACAGGAGACAAGGTATTTAGCATAACTTATGTTGTTGCCTACGCCTTAACCAATAGTCATCATAGTATAGACTATAGGAAAAATGAATATATCGAATTAGACGATGTGTTCTCAGAAATAGGATCGATAGAAGAAAAACAGTTTTCAGAAATCAGTCCACTAGATAATTCTTGGGCAATAGACATTGCAAAGAATAAACCCGTTCTAGGACAGAAGCCTAGAAAGAGTTTCAGGAGAAACACCTTAGAGGTTGGTGAATCTTCTCAAAAAGAATTACTTCATAGTGTCTCCAGGAGAGTGGATGAATTATGTCAAAAACTGGATCTTCTATAGAGGTTATTATAGATAATCCCACAAAAATGTACCCACACATTTATAAAAAAGGAAAGGTTCTGGAATTTAAGAAATTAAATGAAGGAGTAGACCTAGAACCTAGAAATTACGTCTTTAGTGGCGTAAAAGGAAGTAATAGTTTAAACACTATTGTTTCATCTACCAATAATCTTAATCAGATTTCAGGAAGATGCCTGTTAGGAATTTACAACCTACTGTCATTTTTTGGGCTTAGTAAAGACCCGAGTGAAAAACTCTCTAAATCACCTAGTATCCATAACAGATACTATTCCTTTGTTAAAAAGGGGAGTGACCTAGAAATAGAAATCCTAAGGGATATTAAAAAGCTTCTAATCAAGCAAAATACTAAGATCGAAGGATTAGAAGGACAGATCTCACAACTTAGGAATCATAAGTGTGAAAATGAAGCTCTTAAGTTAAAGCTTAATGAAATAGAAGAATACCTCAAGAAAATTTTAGGATGAGTCTTAAAGATTTACTAGAGGAATTTGAAACGAACATTAAGCCACAAATAAGAGAAATTCTTGAGTTGCTTAAGACTCAGCAAGCGGAAAATGTTACCAATAACATTGAAGCTGCAGCGGCAAAGATAATCACTGAATTAAAATTAGCAATTCAGGATTGCCCGTGTAATAAGGAAATTCTTTATGCTCTCAACAGAAGACAGCACAAAGAAATTGACCTAACAGAGGAAACCTCTAAGATAAGAAAATATAGTTATCCAAACGACAATGTTGGAAACGAAGAATTAGGAACAGGGAAAAACCTTGGTAGCCTGACCTGGCCTTTTGGTGTTGACAAAAAATCAACATGAATTACCTAAGAATCGTAGAAGATATCTTCTGGGGTAATCTAAAAGAAGGAGAATTGCAAGTTAACGACGACAACTTTGAGGTCCTCGAACAAGCAATTAGATTAATGGAAATAGATGATGAATCTATAGCCAACTAGGAAATAAAAGACAATAAAGATCTAAGATCCCTTTTTGGAATCAAAGATTATGACTTTCTAAATACTATTGAAGAATTCAGTTCAGAAGAACAAGAAGAATTCCAAGATAATACAGATATGGACAGTTCAGAGAATGAAGAAATAGAAAATCTCAGAACTACCAATCAGGACGCAACTCCTCTTAAAAAAGAAAAAGGAGAAACGTCAAAACCTGAAGAAAATAGGAAAAGAAAAGGAAATTTCTATCCCTTCAATCCCAGTAAAGAGACTACTAATATATTTGGTAGTAACATCCTAAACATTGACAATAAGTCAAATAGGAAAGAACTCATAGATATATGGGCTAAGGAAATTAGTTTGATTATTCAGACTAACAAAGAAGCTTATGATGACCAAAGCACTGTTTTGCTTTTAGTTGAACATAAGACTTTAGGTGTTATTAATTCTTTTATTAAGAACACTAATTGGGAACCAACTATGAGTCCAGTTACAGCCTTCGAAAACATTTTAGATGCAATATACACTATGTTTTTAGGCATAAATCAGTCCTCTAATAAACTTCAAGAGTTATTAAGGATAAAAATTAATGCAAAAACCATGCTCACCAACATGCAGCTTTGCGACATATGTTTTCTTGATCAATTTTATGGAGATTATGAAAAATATCTTTATCAATTAAATGATCAAACAGAATATGTGAAATATGTCAAGGATTATCTTTTAAAGATCCCCTTGGTAGGATTAAAAGCCTTAGAAAGATTTAACCTAGAAGCAACAGGCCCGGCAGAATATAGCTTAGCCTACGCGCAAAGGATAGTCAAAGAGGAAATTGCTAAAGTCTGTGATCTCGCAAGAAAGCAGAAGCAATTAAAATCCTTCAGTAAGCAATGTTGCGACAGGATTGTTGAAAGACCATTTGAGTATGGATGTAGGAAGTCTTCCTATAAAAAGAATTATAAAAAGAAATCGTATAAACATACGAAGAGATATAGGTTTACAAAGAAAAGGAAACCTTTTAAACCAGGAAAATACGTTAAAAAGAGAACTTTTAAGAAATTCTCTAACGAAAAACAAAAGTTTTGCCCAAAAGGCAAGAAAAATTGCAGGTGTTGGATCTGTAATGAAGAAGGACACTATGCGAACGAGTGCCCCAATAGGAAAAAGCATGACAGAAAGGTACAAATGCTTGAACAAGTTTATTCTCTGGGATATACTCCTATAGAAGAACCATATGAGGATACGGAAGAAGTATACTCGATTGAAGAAATTGACCCCGGACCAGAAGAGTCAGATTCTAATGATTCGTCCTCCTTAAGATCAGAATCTGATTGAAGAAGAAGTAGTGATGACCAATATCACTAATCCAAACTCTATTTATATCTTAGAAAAATTAAAATTTGCAGGATATAAGCAGATAGAATTACATTGTTATGTAGATACAGGTGCCAGCCTCTGCATTGCAAGTAAATTTGTAATACCGCCAGAACATTGGGTTAACGCGGAAAGACCTATACAGGTAAAGATCGCTAATGGAAGTACCATTACAATCAACAAGGTATGTAAAAACCTTAATATATTGATAGCAGGTGAAATATTTCATATTCCTACTGTTTATCAGCAAGAATCAGGAATAGATTTTATAATTGGTAATAATTTTTGTCAATTATATGAACCATTTATCCAATATACAAAAATGATTATACTAACACTTGCAGGACAAGAAGTATATATCAGAAAGATAACAACAGCTCGTAGAGTTGGAGTTGCAGGATTTCTTGAATCAATGAAGAAAAATTCAAAAATCAGACAACCTGATGCTATCAACATTAGCCCTAATAAAATATTTCTTTTTCAGAAGGGGAAGGATAGTATTAAAAACTTTAGAGAATTAAAAGATGCTTGTAATAATTTGATTCTTGAAACAGAAAGAAAAGCGATAATCGAAAGATTATTAGATTCAGTCTGCTCAGAAAATCCATTGGATCCAACAAAGACCAAGAAATGGATGAAAGCAACGATCAAGCTCAGAGATCCTAAAACTGTAATCAAGGTAAAACCAATGAAATACAGTCCGTTAGATCGAGAAGAATTTGGCAAACAGATTCAAGAGCTTCTAGATATGAAGATCATCATACCTAGCAATTCACCTCACATGTCTCCAGCCTTCCTTGTTGAAAATGAAGCAGAGAAGAGAAGAGGAAAGAAAAGAATGGTAGTCAACTATAAGGCAGTTAATGAAGCCACAATAGGAGATAGCCATAATTTACCCAATAAGGATGAACTTCTCACCCTTATCCGAGGTAAGAAAATGTTTAGTTCTTTAGACTGTAAATCAGGTTTTTGGCAGGTACTGCTAGACGAAGAATCACAGCTATTGACAGCATTCACATGTCCTCAAGGACATTATCAATGGATCGTCGTTCCATTTGGACTCAAACAGGCTCCATCCATCTTTCAAAGACACATGCAAAACGCATTTAGGTCCTTTGAAACATTTTGTTGTGTATATGTTGATGATATTCTTATCTTTAGCGATAATGAACAGGATCATTTAAGACATTTAGCAGCAGTTCTGAAGAAATGTCAATATCTTGGAATAATTCTATCTAAGAAGAAGGCACAACTCTTCAAGACAAAGATTAATTTCTTAGGATTGGAAATTGATCAAGGAACTCATTGTCCGCAAGGCCACATTCTGGAGCATATTAAGAAATTTCCAGACAGGATTGAAGACAAAAAACAATTACAGAGATTTCTAGGCATACTAACATATGCTTCTGATTATATTCCAAAACTTGCAGCTATTCGTGCGCCATTGCAGGTCAAGCTCAAAAAGGACATTCCATGGGAATGGAAAGAATCTGATACAGACTATATCTGTAAGATAAAAAAGAATCTTAAGGGTTTTCCAAAACTCTACCATCCAGATCCTAGTGACAAGCTCATCATTGAGACTGATGCTTCAGGAGAATACTGGGGAGGGGTTCTTAAAGCAGTAAGTTCCGATAAAGAATTAATCTGCAGGTATGCGTCAGGTAGCTTTAAAGATGCTGAAAGAAATTACCACTCTAACGAGAAGGAATATCTTGCAGTAATTAGAGTTATTAATAAATTTTCTATTTATCTAACTCCAACAAAATTTTTGGTTAGAACTGATAATAGAAACTTTACTTATTTTCTTCGTATTAAGTTACAGGGAGACAATAAGCAAGGAAGACTTGTCCGTTGGCAACAATGGTTAAGCAGATACAGCTTTGATGTCGAGCACATTGAAGGAGTCAAAAACTGTTTAGCAGATTTTTTAACAAGGGAATACCAACAATAATTATACTAATGACATCATTCGATGCATCGTTTGCTTACTTTTGCAGGAATCCAAGGCACTAAAGGCCTATAAATACTGAGAGTTATGAGATGCAAACACACAAACAATTCTCTATATCTTCCTCTCAATAGCAAAAGCTTCTCTGCTTAGTAGTAAAATCTCTTTCTTTGAGATCCTATAAAACTATGGACACTTCCATGGAAAACACTTGTGAACAATTAGCCCTTAGGGAGACTATTCTGATGAAGAAAATTCATCTACTCCAAGAAGAACTCCTTATTGTTCGAGCAGAAATTTGTTATGTAAGAAAGTACTCTCTTCCTGAACATCAAAAGGTTATTTCATCACCATCTTCAGAAATGGACAAAGATGAGGCTATTCCAGAGTAAACGGCTCCTGGTAAAGAATCAACAAATCCGTTGAAACCTGTGAATTTGGTAAAAATTCAGACTGAGGTTCAGACCTCCACAACTCAAAAGGTTATTTCATCACCTTCTTCAGAAATGGACAAAGATGAGGCTATTCCAGAGCAAACGGCTCCTGGTAAAGAATCAACAAATCCGTTGAAACCTGTGAATTTGGTAAAAATTCAGACTGAGGTTCAGACCTCCACAACATCGGGTTCTACCTCAAGTTTAAACTTGAGACCCAATGGGGGAATTCAAATCCCAACAAAGACTGAAGATCAAACTTCAGCAGTCCCTTCGGTGATCCCAACAGGGTATAAGGCTAAAAAATCTTACTACGTAGTATTCAATGGTCCTCATGCAGGAATATATACTACCTGGAACATTGCAGAACAAGCGATAAAAGGTTTTTCTGGAATTAAGCACAAAAAGTACAAGACTTTCGAAGAAGCCCAGGCTGCATCAAGAGTCTTTACCAATACTAATTTTAGAGCACCCCTTGAATTAATCTGTTCAGCAGAAGCAATCAAGCCAAGCTACTCAAAAATGCTTACAAAGGAGGCAACTACAAAAAATATCCTTGGAACCATTCCAAAAAGTCAGCAACTACTGACGGATACAGACGAGGATGTTCTTGATACAGAGTATTCAGGATTCAGCTATTTATTCCAACTCGGAAGACAAGCTACAGAAAATGAATTTGCAGAAGAACATTACTTCACCACAGATAAGAAGAATGTGTCCTACTTCAATTTCTATCCTAGGTCTCACCCAGAAATGGTCCATGAAGCCTATCAATATGGATTAATTTTTCAGATTTATCCATCCAGCAACTTGTTAGAAATCTCCAAATTTTCGCCGGAGTTTAAGGAAGCAGTCAAGAATTTTAGGAAAAAATGTCTTAAAAATTCTGATAAAGAAATCTACCTCAAGTTCACCAGCACCATCATACACTGGGAACAAGAAGCTGATGAAGATTTTGGGATGGCTGTTCAGCCATATCATTATGTACAGATTGGAGCTGTAAATGAAAAGATCTACTTTCCAAGTCAAGCCATGGAAGCAAAGCTCGACAAAGAAGATCTTAGGAAACTTGCTGAGGTTAAGTTAATTAATTTAATTAACAAAATCTTTAGTGTAAAACCAGATTACAAGCTCAAGGTCAACCTGGCTACCACATACTGCCTTATGACGTCTTATTCACACCAAGGATTAAGTCAGTCAGATTGGGAAAAAATCGAAGCATTCAAGGTATGCATTACACATACGTATGCACTAGGAAAGCACAGCGAGTCTTTTTGTCAGAAGAAGATGAAGGAGCTAAAGAAATTTGGTATAGAAGGAAAATGCCAAATCTGTGGTCCCGCCACTAACAAAGAAAAGCAAGAAGCATCTACTTTAGAAAAAGCAGAAGCATCTACTTTAGAAAAGCAGCTTTATGAAAAGCAAAAGCAGACGGCAGCTTTATGAAAAGCAAAAGCAGAAGACAAAGAGCATCTACTTTATGTAAAGCAGAGGCATCTTCTACTTTAATAATGCAAGACCCTTAGTCCTTGATCTATAAAAGGCTAAGTTATTTTTGTAAGGAGGACATCGTTTTTCCAGCAGCATAGCTAAGAGATTCTAGAGTCCATCAATATTGTAATGTGTGAGTAGTAACCCTACGGGGTTTTAAGCAATGTAATGGTCAATCGGCTTGTTATAAATAAATAAATACTTTCTTTTCATATGATTTCTACCCTGGTGGTTGTCCGTGTTTCGACTTGGTATCAGAGCCATGTTTTTATTCTGGAGGAGGTAAGTCGATGGTATGCAGATCCGTTAGGCAGGTGGCCGTTTAGGAAGAGCTAGTCGCACTCTTGAAGAAAACATTGCTTACATCAATCAGGTTTGTCGAAATCTTGAAAGAAGTATTAATTTGTTTATAAGCTTGATTTTGGTACATATTTGCTTAAGATTCCGTTTCACAAATTCATATTATACAAATCTTTTTTGTTTCCATGTTCAAACGTGTCAAGAATGAAACTACAAGTTGTTTCCGAGTTCGAACTAGTAAAGAATTAAGCCTCAAATTGTTGGGAATTGTTTTCATGTTGAAATGAGCCAATAATTTTCCTACAAGAATTTAAGAGTTGTTTCCGTGTTCAAACGAGGCAAGAATGAAGTTACAAGTTGTTTCCGAGTTCGAATGAGTCAAGAACGAAGTCTAAAATTGTTACGAATTGTTTCGAGTTTTAAACGAGCCAATAATGCTTTTACAAGAGTTTACAAGTTGTTTCCATGTTCAAACGAGTCAAGAATGAAGCTACAAATTGTTTCCAAGCTACAAACGTTTAAAGAACGAGTTCGAACAAGTCAATAAGAACGATTCAATCGAGTAAAGAATGAAGTCTCTAATTGTTTTGATGTTTAAACGAGCCAATAATGCTCCTACAAGTGTTTACATGTTGTTTCATGTTTAAACGAGTTAAGAATGAAGCTAAAAGTTGTTTTCGAGTTCGAACGAGTCAAGAATGAAGCCTCAAATTGTTATTAATTGTTTTGATGTTTAAACGAGCCAATAATGCTCCTACAAATGTTTACAAGTTGTTTCCATGTTCAAACGAGTCAAGAATGAAGCTACAAGTTGTTTCCAAGTTCGAACGAGTAAAGAATGATGCCTCAAATTGTTATGAATTGTTTTGATGTTTAAACGAGCCAATAATGCTCCTTCAAGTGTTTACAAGTTTTTCTATATTCAAACGAGTCAAGAATGAAGCTACAAGTTATTTTCGAGTTCGAACGAGTCAAGAATGAAGCCTCAAATTGTTATGAATTGTTTTGATGTTCAAACGAGCCAATAACGCTCCTACAAGTGTTTATAAATTGTTTCCATGTTCAAACGAGTCAAGTATGAAGCTAAAAATTGTTTCCGATTTCGAACAAGTCAAGAATTAAGCATCAAGTTGTTATGAATTTGTTTTCATGTTGAAACGAGGCAATAATGTTCCTACAAGAATTTACAAGTTATTTCCATGTTTAAACGAGTCAAGAATGAAGCTACAAGTTGTTATCGAATTCGAACGAGTCAAGAATGAAGTCTCAAATTGTTATGAATTGTTTTGATGTTTAAACGAGCCGATAATGCTCCTACAAGTGTTTACAAGTTGTGTCCATGTTCAAACGAGTCAAGAATGAAGCTACAAGTTGTTTCCGTGTTCGAACGAGTCAAGAATTAAGACTCAAATTGTTATGAAATGTTTTCATGTTAAACCAAGCCAATAATGTTCCCATAAGAGTTAATAAGTTGTTTCCATGTTCAAACGAGTAAAGAATGAAGCTACAAGTTGTTTCCGAGTTCGAACGATTCAATAATGAAGTCTCAAATTGTTATGAATTGTTTTGATGTTTAAACGAGCCAATAATGCACCTAGAAGTGTTTACAAGTTGGGTCAATGTTCAAACGAGTCAAGAATGAAGCTACAAGTTGTTTCCGAGTTCGAACGAGTCAAGAATGAAGCCTCAAATTGTTATGAATTGTTTTGATGTTTAAACGAGCCAATAATGTTCCTACAAGTGTTTACAAGTTGTTTCCATACTCAAACATGTCAAGAATGAAGCTACTAGTAGTTTCCGAATCCGAACGAGTCAAGAATGAAGCCTCAAATAGTTATGAATTGTTTTGATGTTTAAACGAGCCAATGATGCTCCTACATGTGTTTACAAGTTGTTTCCATGTTCAAACGAGTTAGGAATGAAGCTACATATTGTTTCTGAATTCGAACAAGTCAAGAATTAAGCCTCAAGTTGTTAAGAATTGTTTTCATGTTGAAACGAGGCAATAATGTTCCTACAAGAATTTTCAAGTTGTTTCCGTGTTCAAACGAGTCAAGAATGAAGCTACAAATTGTTTCTGAGTTTGAACGATTCAATAATGAAGCCACAAATTGTTATGAATTGTTTTGATGTTTAAACGAGCCAATAATGCTCCTACAAGTGTTTAAAAGTTGTGTCCATGTTCAAACGAGGCAAGAATGAAGCTACAAGCTGTCTCCGAGTTCGAACGAGTCAAGAATGAAGTCTAAAATTGTTATGATTTGTTTCGAGTTTTAAACGAGCCAATAATGCTTTTACAAGAGTTTACAAGTTGTTTCCATGTTCAAAGGAGTCAAGAATGAAGCTACAAATTGTTTCCGAGTTCGAACGAGTAAAGAATGATGCCTCAAATTGTTAAGAATTGTTTTCATGTTGAAACGAGGCAATAATGTTCCTACAAGAACTTACAAGTTGTTTCCATGTTTGAACGAGTCAAGAATGAAGCTACAATTTGTTTTCAAGTTCGAACGAGTCAAGAATGAAGCCTAAAATTGTTATGAATTGTTTTGATGTTTAAACGAGCCAATAATGCTCCTACAAGTGTTTACAAGTTGTGTCCATGTTAAATCGAGTCATGACTTAAACTACAAGTTGTTTTCGAGTTCGAACGTGTCAAGAATGAAGCCTCAAATTGTTATAAATTGTTTTCATGTTGAAACGAGGCAATAATGTTCCTACAAGAATTTACAAGTTGTTTCCGTGTTCAAACGAGTCAAGAATGAAGCTACAAGTTGTTTTCGAGTTCGAACGAGTCAAGAATGAAGTCTCAAATTGTTATGAATTGTTTTGATATTTAAACGAGCCTATAATGCTCCTACAAGTGTTTATAAGTTTTGTCCATGTTCAATCGAGTCATGACTTAAACTAAAAGTTGTTTTCGAGTTCGAATGAGTCAAGAATGAAACCTCAAATTGTTATGAATTGTTTTGATGCTTAAACTAGCCAATAATGTTCCTACAAGAGTTTACAAGTTGTTTCCATGTTCAAACGAGTCAAGAATGAAGCTATAAGTTGTTTCCGAGTTCGCACGAGTCAAGAATTAAGTCTCAAATTGTTATGAATTGTTTTCATGTTTAAACGAGCCAATAAGGCTCCTAAAAGTGTTTACAAGTTGTTTCATGTTTAAACGAGTGAAGAATGAACCTACAAGTTGTTTTCGAGTTCGAACGAGTCAAGAATGAAACCTCAAATTGTTATTAATTATTTTGATGTTTAAACGAGCCAATAATGCTCCTACAAGTGTTTACAAGTTGTTTCCATGTTCAAACGAGTCAAGAATGAAGCTACAAGTTGTTTCCGAGTTCGAACGAATCAAAGAATTAAGCCTCAAATTGTTATGAAATGTTTTCATGTTAAAACATGAAAATCAATTGTTGATTATGATTAGCTATAACCCTAAATCTAGGCTCCCATGGAATCTAGTAGAATAAGGAAACACCATCCAATTAGGAGATGAAGATTTCTTCTCTAGAATTCGAGATCTAGCTTGTTTAGATTTAGAAAGAAATAGAACAGACCGTCTTATAGAAATCTATAAAAGTCTAGAAATGCTGTATGAACAACAAGGTAAGTTCTACGTCAGAAATAGTCAAGAAATTGACTCTTTAAAAATTCATATTAAGAGTTTTATAGACTCAGAAAATCAATGAGTTTTTTAAAGGAAGAAGAAACTCTCGAAGAGATTCAAGACAAAAACAATCTAGAAATAGAGTTTCTAGAGAGTGACAAAGGATTTCAGGCCAGCTTTTTAGTTAATAGGGAGATTCTCTCTAAAATTAAAAATAGCAAACTTGATCTAAAGAAAGAAAAAATATTTAACATACCTATGTTAAATCGATTTAAAAGAAAAAATAATATCTTTTATTATATCTCTACCAAGGAAATGCACGTAGATATAAAAGATACTACAGGATTAGTTTACTTACCCTTAATCACTAAGGAAGAGATAAACAAAAATCTGTTGAAAATAGACTCTAAGATAAGATCTACCCTTAGCGTAGTTCACTTAGGAGCTATAAAGATTCTGCTCAAAGCAGAATTTCAGGAAGGTATAGATTCTCCTATTAAAATGGCTTTAATAGACAATAGAATCAACGACCGAAGAGACTGTATTCTAGGAGCAGCTAGAGGCAATCTTGCTTATCAAAAATTTATGTTCACTGTCTATCCTAAATTTGGATTTAGCTTAGATACAAGAAACATAGATCATATATTATCTTTTGTCCATGACTTTGAAAGACATGATCTGATGAATACAGGAGACAAGGTATTTAGCATAACTTATGTTGTTGCCTACGCCTTAACCAATAGTCATCATAGTATAGACTATAGGAAAAATGAATATATCGAATTAGACGATGTGTTCTCAGAAATAGGATCGATAGAAGAAAAACAGTTTTCAGAAATCAGTCCACTAGATAATTCTTGGGCAATAGACATTGCAAAGAATAAACCCGTTCTAGGACAGAAGCCTAGAAAGAGTTTCAGGAGAAACACCTTAGAGGTTGGTGAATCTTCTCAAAAAGAATTACTTCATAGTGTCTCCAGGAGAGTGGATGAATTATGTCAAAAACTGGATCTTCTATAGAGGTTATTATAGATAATCCCACAAAAATGTACCCACACATTTATAAAAAAGGAAAGGTTCTGGAATTTAAGAAATTAAATGAAGGAGTAGACCTAGAACCTAGAAATTACGTCTTTAGTGGCGTAAAAGGAAGTAATAGTTTAAACACTATTGTTTCATCTACCAATAATCTTAATCAGATTTCAGGAAGATGCCTGTTAGGAATTTACAACCTACTGTCATTTTTTGGGCTTAGTAAAGACCCGAGTGAAAAACTCTCTAAATCACCTAGTATCCATAACAGATACTATTCCTTTGTTAAAAAGGGGAGTGACCTAGAAATAGAAATCCTAAGGGATATTAAAAAGCTTCTAATCAAGCAAAATACTAAGATCGAAGGATTAGAAGGACAGATCTCACAACTTAGGAATCATAAGTGTGAAAA
Organism: Oenanthe sinensis; assembly: GCA_028671895.1. Lineage (NCBI taxonomy): Eukaryota > Viridiplantae > Streptophyta > Magnoliopsida > Apiales > Apiaceae > Oenanthe > Oenanthe sinensis. The sequence continues at coordinate 6,167,688 of JAPMAC010000231.1, forward strand.
TGAAGCTCTTAAGTTAAAGCTTAATGAAATAGAAGAATACCTCAAGAAAATTTTAGGATGAGTCTTAAAGATTTACTAGAGGAATTTGAAACGAACATTAAGCCACAAATAAGAGAAATTCTTGAGTTGCTTAAGACTCAGCAAGCGGAAAATGTTACCAATAACATTGAAGCTGCAGCGGCAAAGATAATCACTGAATTAAAATTAGCAATTCAGGATTGCCCGTGTAATAAGGAAATTCTTTATGCTCTCAACAGAAGACAGCACAAAGAAATTGACCTAACAGAGGAAACCTCTAAGATAAGAAAATATAGTTATCCAAACGACAATGTTGGAAACGAAGAATTAGGAACAGGGAAAAACCTTGGTAGCCTGACCTGGCCTTTTGGTGTTGACAAAAAATCAACATGAATTACCTAAGAATCGTAGAAGATATCTTCTGGGGTAATCTAAAAGAAGGAGAATTGCAAGTTAACGACGACAACTTTGAGGTCCTCGAACAAGCAATTAGATTAATGGAAATAGATGATGAATCTATAGCCAACTAGGAAATAAAAGACAATAAAGATCTAAGATCCCTTTTTGGAATCAAAGATTATGACTTTCTAAATACTATTGAAGAATTCAGTTCAGAAGAACAAGAAGAATTCCAAGATAATACAGATATGGACAGTTCAGAGAATGAAGAAATAGAAAATCTCAGAACTACCAATCAGGACGCAACTCCTCTTAAAAAAGAAAAAGGAGAAACGTCAAAACCTGAAGAAAATAGGAAAAGAAAAGGAAATTTCTATCCCTTCAATCCCAGTAAAGAGACTACTAATATATTTGGTAGTAACATCCTAAACATTGACAATAAGTCAAATAGGAAAGAACTCATAGATATATGGGCTAAGGAAATTAGTTTGATTATTCAGACTAACAAAGAAGCTTATGATGACCAAAGCACTGTTTTGCTTTTAGTTGAACATAAGACTTTAGGTGTTATTAATTCTTTTATTAAGAACACTAATTGGGAACCAACTATGAGTCCAGTTACAGCCTTCGAAAACATTTTAGATGCAATATACACTATGTTTTTAGGCATAAATCAGTCCTCTAATAAACTTCAAGAGTTATTAAGGATAAAAATTAATGCAAAAACCATGCTCACCAACATGCAGCTTTGCGACATATGTTTTCTTGATCAATTTTATGGAGATTATGAAAAATATCTTTATCAATTAAATGATCAAACAGAATATGTGAAATATGTCAAGGATTATCTTTTAAAGATCCCCTTGGTAGGATTAAAAGCCTTAGAAAGATTTAACCTAGAAGCAACAGGCCCGGCAGAATATAGCTTAGCCTACGCGCAAAGGATAGTCAAAGAGGAAATTGCTAAAGTCTGTGATCTCGCAAGAAAGCAGAAGCAATTAAAATCCTTCAGTAAGCAATGTTGCGACAGGATTGTTGAAAGACCATTTGAGTATGGATGTAGGAAGTCTTCCTATAAAAAGAATTATAAAAAGAAATCGTATAAACATACGAAGAGATATAGGTTTACAAAGAAAAGGAAACCTTTTAAACCAGGAAAATACGTTAAAAAGAGAACTTTTAAGAAATTCTCTAACGAAAAACAAAAGTTTTGCCCAAAAGGCAAGAAAAATTGCAGGTGTTGGATCTGTAATGAAGAAGGACACTATGCGAACGAGTGCCCCAATAGGAAAAAGCATGACAGAAAGGTACAAATGCTTGAACAAGTTTATTCTCTGGGATATACTCCTATAGAAGAACCATATGAGGATACGGAAGAAGTATACTCGATTGAAGAAATTGACCCCGGACCAGAAGAGTCAGATTCTAATGATTCGTCCTCCTCAAGATCAGAATCTGATTGAAGAAGAAGTAGTGATGACCAATATCACTAATCCAAACTCTATTTATATCTTAGGAAAATTAAAATTTGCAGGATATAAGCAGATAGAATTACATTGTTATGTAGATACAGGTGCCAGCCTCTGCATTGCAAGTAAATTTGTAATACCGCCAGAACATTGGGTTAACGCGGAAAGACCTATACAGGTAAAGATCGCTAATGGAAGTACCATTACAATCAACAAGGTATGTAAAAACCTTAATATATTGATAGCAGGTGAAATATTTCATATTCCTACTGTTTATCAGCAAGAATCAGGAATAGATTTTATAATTGGTAATAATTTTTGTCAATTATATGAACCATTTATCCAATATACAAAAATGATTATACTAACACTTGCAGGACAAGAAGTATATATCAGAAAGATAACAACAGCTCGTAGAGTTGGAGTTGCAGGATTTCTTGAATCAATGAAGAAAAATTCAAAAATCAGACAACCTGATGCTATCAACATTAGCCCTAATAAAATATTTCTTTTTCAGAAGGGGAAGGATAGTATTAAAAACTTTAGAGAATTAAAAGATGCTTGTAATAATTTGATTCTTGAAACAGAAAGAAAAGCGATAATCGAAAGATTATTAGATTCAGTCTGCTCAGAAAATCCATTGGATCCAACAAAGACCAAGAAATGGATGAAAGCAACGATCAAGCTCAGAGATCCTAAAACTGTAATCAAGGTAAAACCAATGAAATACAGTCCGTTAGATCGAGAAGAATTTGGCAAACAGATTCAAGAGCTTCTAGATATGAAGATCATCATACCTAGCAATTCACCTCACATGTCTCCAGCCTTCCTTGTTGAAAATGAAGCAGAGAAGAGAAGAGGAAAGAAAAGAATGGTAGTCAACTATAAGGCAGTTAATGAAGCCACAATAGGAGATAGCCATAATTTACCCAATAAGGATGAACTTCTCACCCTTATCCGAGGTAAGAAAATGTTTAGTTCTTTAGACTGTAAATCAGGTTTTTGGCAGGTACTGCTAGACGAAGAATCACAGCTATTGACAGCATTCACATGTCCTCAAGGACATTATCAATGGATCGTTGTTCCATTTGGACTCAAACAGGCTCCATCCATCTTTCAAAGACACATGCAAAACGCATTTAGGTCCTTTGAAACATTTTGTTGTGTATATGTTGATGATATTCTTATCTTTAGCGATAATGAACAGGATCATTTAAGACATTTAGCAGCAGTTCTGAAGAAATGTCAATATCTTGGAATAATTCTATCTAAGAAGAAGGCACAACTCTTCAAGACAAAGATTAATTTCTTAGGATTGGAAATTGATCAAGGAACTCATTGTCCGCAAGGCCACATTCTGGAGCATATTAAGAAATTTCCAGACAGGATTGAAGACAAAAAACAATTACAGAGATTTCTAGGCATACTAACATATGCTTCTGATTATATTCCAAAACTTGCAGCTATTCGTGCGCCATTGCAGGTCAAGCTCAAAAAGGACATTCCATGGGAATGGAAAGAATCTGATACAGACTATATCTGTAAGATAAAAAAGAATCTTAAGGGTTTTCCAAAACTCTACCATCCAGATCCTAGTGACAAGCTCATCATTGAGACTGATGCTTCAGGAGAATACTGGGGAGGGGTTCTTAAAGCAGTAAGTTCCGATAAAGAATTAATCTGCAGGTATGCGTCAGGTAGCTTTAAAGATGCTGAAAGAAATTACCACTCTAACGAGAAGGAATATCTTGCAGTAATTAGAGTTATTAATAAATTTTCTATTTATCTAACTCCAACAAAATTTTTGGTTAGAACTGATAATAGAAACTTTACTTATTTTCTTCGTATTAAGTTACAGGGAGACAATAAGCAAGGAAGACTTGTCCGTTGGCAACAATGGTTAAGCAGATACAGCTTTGATGTCGAGCACATTGAAGGAGTCAAAAACTGTTTAGCAGATTTTTTAACAAGGGAATACCAACAATAATTATACTAATGACATCATTCGATGCATCGTTTGCTTACTTTTGCAGGAATCCAAGGCACTAAAGGCCTATAAATACTGAGAGTTATGAGATGCAAACACACAAACAATTCTCTATATCTTCCTCTCAATAGCAAAAGCTTCTCTGCTTAGTAGTAAAATCTCTTTCTTTGAGATCCTATAAAACTATGGACACTTCCATGGAAAACACTTGTGAACAATTAGCCCTTAGGGAGACTATTCTGATGAAGAAAATTCATCTACTCCAAGAAGAACTCCTTATTGTTCGAGCAGAAATTTGTTATATAAGAAAGTACTCTCTTCCTGAACATCAAAAGGTTATTTCATCACCATCTTCAGAAATGGACAAAGATGAGGCTATTCCAGAGCAAACGGCTCCTGGTAAAGAATCAACAAATCCGTTGAAACCTGTGAATTTGGTAAAAATTCAGACTGAGGTTCAGACCTCCACAACTCAAAAGGTTATTTCATCACCTTCTTCAGAAATGGACAAAGATGAGGCTATTCCAGAGCAAACGGCTCCTGGTAAAGAATCAACAAATCCGTTGAAACCTGTGAATTTGGTAAAAATTCAGACTGAGGTTCAAACCTCCACAACATCGGGTTCTACCTCAAGTTTAAACTTGAGACCCAATGGGGGAATTCAAATCCCAACAAAGACTGAAGATCAAACTTCAGCAGTCCCTTCGGTGATCCCAACAGGGTATAAGGCTAAAAAATCTTACTACGTAGTATTCAATGGTCCTCATGCAGGAATATATACTACCTGGAACATTGCAGAACAAGCGATAAAAGGTTTTTCTGGAATTAAGCACAAAAAGTACAAGACTTTCGAAGAAGCCCAGGCTGCATCAAGAGTCTTTACCAATACTAATTTTAGAGCACCCCTTGAATTAATCTGTTCAGCAGAAGCAATCAAGCCAAGCTACTCAAAAATGCTTACAAAGGAGGCAACTACAAAAAATATCCTTGGAACCATTCCAAAAAGTCAGCAACTACTGACGGATACAGACGAGGATGTTCTTGATACAGAGTATTCAGGATTCAGCTATTTATTCCAACTCGGAAGACAAGCTATAGAAAATGAATTTGCAGAAGAACATTACTTCACCACAGATAAGAAGAATGTGTCCTACTTCAATTTCTATCCTAGGTCTCACCCAGAAATGGTCCATGAAGCCTATCAATATGGATTAATTTTTCAGATTTATCCATCCAGCAACTTGTTAGAAATCTCCAAATTTTCGCCGGAGTTTAAGGAAGCAGTCAAGAATTTTAGGAAAAAATGTCTTAAAAATTCTGATAAAGAAATCTACCTCAAGTTCACCAGCACCATCATACACTGGGAACAAGAAGCTGATGAAGATTTTGGGATGGCTGTTCAGCCATATCATTATGTACAGATTGGAGCTGTAAATGAAAAGATCTACTTTCCAAGTCAAGCCATGGAAGCAAAGCTCGACAAAGAAGATCTTAGGAAACTTGCTGAGGTTAAGTTAATTAATTTAATTAACAAAATCTTTAGTGTAAAACCAGATTACAAGCTCAAGGTCAACCTGGCTACCACATACTGCCTTATGACGTCTTATTCACACCAAGGATTAAGTCAGTCAGATTGGGAAAAAATCGAAGCATTCAAGGTATGCATTACACATACGTATGCACTAGGAAAGCACAGCGAGTCTTTTTGTCAGAAGAAGATGAAGGAGCTAAAGAAATTTGGTATAGAAGGAAAATGCCAAATCTGTGGTCCCGCCACTAACAAAGAAAAGCAAGAAGCATCTACTTTAGAAAAAGCAGAAGCATCTACTTTAGAAAAGCAGCTTTATGAAAAGCAAAAGCAGACGGCAGCTTTATGAAAAGCAAAAGCAGAAGACAAAGAGCATCTACTTTATGTAAAGCAGAGGCATCTTCTACTTTAATAATGCAAGACCCTTAGTCCTTGATCTATAAAAGGCTAAGTTATTTTTGTAAGGAGGACATCGTTTTTCCAGCAGCATAGCTAAGAGATTCTAGAGTCCATCAATATTGTAATGTGTGAGTAGTAACCCTACGGGGTTTTAAGCAATGTAATGGTCAATCGGCTTGTTATAAATAAATAAATACTTTCTTTTCATATGATTTCTACCCTGGTGGTTGTCCGTGTTTCGACTTGGTATCAGAGCCATGTTTTTATTCTGGAGGAGGTAAGTCGATGGTATGCAGATCCGTTAGGCAGGTGGCCGTTTAGGAAGAGCTAGTCGCACTCTTGAAGAAAACATTGCTTACATCAATCAGGTTTGTCGAAATCTTGAAAGAAGTATTAATTTGTTTATAAGCTTGATTTTGGTACATATTTGCTTAAGATTCCGTTTCACAAATTCATATTATACAAATCTTTTAAAATCAATTGTTGATTATGATTAGCTATAACCCTAAATCTAGGCTCCCATGGAATCTAGTAGAATAAGGAAACACCATCCAATTAGGAGATGAAGATTTCTTCTCTAGAATTCGAGATCTAGCTTGTTTAGATTTAGAAAGAAATAGAACAGACCGTCTTATAGAAATCTATAAAAGTCTAGAAATGCTGTATGAACAACAAGGTAAGTTCTACGTCAGAAATAGTCAAGAAATTGACTCTTTAAAAATTCATATTAAGAGTTTTATAGACTCAGAAAATCAATGAGTTTTTTAAAGGAAGAAGAAACTCTCGAAGAGATTCAAGACAAAAACAATCTAGAAATAGAGTTTCTAGAGAGTGACAAAGGATTTCAGGCCAGCTTTTTAGTTAATAGGGAGATTCTCTCTAAAATTAAAAATAGCAAACTTGATCTAAAGAAAGAAAAAATATTTAACATACCTATGTTAAATCGATTTAAAAGAAAAAATAATATCTTTTATTATATCTCTACCAAGGAAATGCACGTAGATATAAAAGATACTACAGGATTAGTTTACTTACCCTTAATCACTAAGGAAGAGATAAACAAAAATCTGTTGAAAATAGACTCTAAGATAAGATCTACCCTTAGCGTAGTTCACTTAGGAGCTATAAAGATTCTGCTCAAAGCAGAATTTCAGGAAGGTATAGATTCTCCTATTAAAATGGCTTTAATAGACAATAGAATCAACGACCGAAGAGACTGTATTCTAGGAGCAGCTAGAGGCAATCTTGCTTATCAAAAATTTATGTTCACTGTCTATCCTAAATTTGGATTTAGCTTAGATACAAGAAACATAGATCAGATATTATCTTTTGTCCATGACTTTGAAAGACATGATCTGATGAATACAGGAGACAAGGTATTTAGCATAACTTATGTTGTTGCCTACGCCTTAACCAATAGTCATCATAGTATAGACTATAAGAAAAATGAATATATCGAATTAGACGATGTGTTCTCAGAAATAGGATCGATATAAGAAAAACAGTTTTCAGAAATCAGTCCACTAGATAATTCTTGGGCAATAGACATTGCAAAGAATAAACCCGTTCTAGGACAGAAGCCTAGAAAGAGTTTCAGGAGAAACACCTTAGAGGTTGGTGAATCTTCTCAAAAAGAATTACTTCATAGTGTCTCCAGGAGAGTGGATGAATTATGTCAAAAACTGGATCTTCTATAGAGGTTATTATAGATAATCCCACAAAAATGTACCCACACATTTATAAAAAAGGAAAGGTTCTGGAATTTAAGAAATTAAATGAAGGAGTAGACCTAGAACCTAGAAATTACGTCTTTAGTGGCGTAAAAGGAAGTAATAGTTTAAACACTATTGTTTCATCTACCAATAATCTTAATCAGATTTCAGGAAGATGCCTGTTAGGAATTTACAACCTACTGTCATTTTTTGGGCTTAGTAAAGACCCGAGTGAAAAACTCTCTAAATCACCTAGTATCCATAACAGATACTATTCTTTTGTTAAAAAGGGGAGTGACGTAGAAATAGAAATCCTAAGGGATATTAAAAAGCTTCTAATCAAGCAAAATACTAAGATCGAAGGATTAGAAGGACAGATCTCACAACTTAGGAATCATAAGTGTGAAAATGAAGCTCTTAAGTTAAAGCTTAATGAAATAGAAGAATACCTCAAGAAAATTTTAGGATGAGTCTTAAAGATTTACTAGAGGAATTTGAAACGAACATTAAGCCACAAATAAGAGAAATTCTTGAGTTGCTTAAGACTCAGCAAGCGGAAAATGTTACCAATAACATTGAAGCTGCAGCGGCAAAGATAATCACTGAATTAAAATTAGCAATTCAGGATTGCCCGTGTAATAAGGAAATTCTTTATGCTCTCAACAGAAGACAGCACAAAGAAATTGACCTAACAGAGGAAACCTCTAAGATAAGAAAATATAGTTATCCAAACGACAATGTTGGAAACGAAGAATTAGGAACAGGGAAAAACCTTGGTAGCCTGACCTGGCCTTTTGGTGTTGACAAAAAATCAACATGAATTACCTAAGAATCGTAGAAGATATCTTCTGGGGTAATCTAAAAGAAGGAGAATTGCAAGTTAACGATGACAACTTTGAGGTCCTCGAACAAGCAATTAGATTAATGGAAATAGATGATGAATCTATAGCCAACCAGGAAATAAAAGACAATAAAGATCTAAGATCCCTTTTTGGAATCAAAGATTATGACTTTCTAAATACTATTGAAGAATTCAGTTCAGAAGAACAAGAAGAATTCCAAGATAATACAGATATGGACAGTTCAGAGAATGAAGAAATAGAAAATCTCAGAACTACCAATCAGGACGCAACTCCTCTTAAAAGAGAAAAAGGAGAAACGTCAAAACCTGAAGAAAATAGGAAAAGAAAAGGAAATTTCTATCCCTTCAATCCCAGTAAAGAGACTACTAATATATTTGGTAGTAACATCCTAAACATTGACAATAAGTCAAATAGGAAAGAACTCATAGATATATGGGCTAAGGAAATTAGTTTGATTATTCAGACTAACAAAGAAGCTTATGAAGACCAAAGCACTGTTTTGCTTTTAGTTGAACATAAGACTTTAGGTGTTATTAATTCTTTTATTAAGAACACTAATTGGGAACCAACTATGAGTCCAGTTACAGCCTTCGAAAACATTTTAGATGCAATATACACTATGTTTTTAGGCATAAATCAGTCCTCTAATAAACTTCAAGAGTTATTAAGGATAAAAATTAATGCAAAAACCATGATCACCAACATGCAGCTTTGCGACATATGTTTTCTTGATCAATTTTATGGAGATTATGAAAAATATCTTTATCAATTAAATGATCAAACAGAATATGTGAAATATGTCAAGGATTATCTTTTAAAGATCCCCTTGGTAGGATTAAAAGCCTTAGAAAGATTTAACCTAGAAGCAACAGGCCCGGCAGAATATAGCTTAGCCTACGCGCAAAGGATAGTCAAAGAGGAAATTGCTAAAGTCTGTGATCTCGCAAGAAAGCAGAAGCAATTAAAATCCTTCAGTAAGCAATGTTGCGACAGGATTGTTGAAAGACCATTTGAGTATGGATGTAGGAAGTCTTCCTACAAAAAGAATTATAAAAAGAAATCGTATAAACATACGAAGAGATATAGGTTTACAAAGAAAAGGAAACCTTTTAAACCAGGAAAATACGTTAAAAAGAGAACTTTTAAGAAATTCTCTAACGAAAAACAAAAGTTTTGCCCAAAAGGCAAGAAAAATTGCAGGTGTTGGATCTGTAATGAAGAAGGACACTATGCGAACGAGTGCCCCAATAGGAAAAAGCATGACAGAAAGGTACAAATGCTTGAACAAGTTTATTCTCTGGGATATACTCCTATAGAAGAACCATATGAGGATACGGAAGAAGTATACTCGATTGAAGAAATTGACCCCGGACCAGAAGAGTCAGATTCTAATGATTCGTCCTCCTCAAGATCAGAATCTGATTGAAGAAGAAGTAGTGATGACCAATATCACTAATCCAAACTCTATTTATATCTTAGGAAAATTAAAATTTGCAGGATATAAGCAGATAGAATTACATTGTTATGTAGATACAGGTGCCAGCCTCTGCATTGCAAGTAAATTTGTAATACCGCCAGAACATTGGGTTAACGCGGAAAGACCTATACAGGTAAAGATCGCTAATGGAAGTACCATTACAATCAACAAGGTATGTAAAAACCTTAATATATTGATAGCAGGTGAAATATTTCATATTCCTACTGTTTATCAGCAAGAATCAGGAATAGATTTTATAATTGGTAATAATTTTTGTCAATTATATGAACCATTTATCCAATATACAAAAATGATTATACTAACACTTGCAGGACAAGAAGTATATATCAGAAAGATAACAACAGCTCGTAGAGTTGGAGTTGCAGGATTTCTTGAATCAATGAAGAAAAATTCAAAAATCAGACAACCTGATGCTATCAACATTAGCCCTAATAAAATATTTCTTTTTCAGAAGGGGAAGGATAGTATTAAAAAATTTAGAGAATTAAAAGATGCTTGTAATAATTTGATTCTTGAAACAGAAAGAAAAGCGATAATCGAAATATTATTAGATTCAGTCTGCTCAGAAAATCCATTGGATCCAACAAAGACCAAGAAATGGATGAAAGCAACGATCAAGCTCAGAGATCCTAAAACTGTAATCAAGGTAAAACCAATGAAATACAGTCCGTTAGATCGAGAAGAATTTGGCAAACAGATTCAAGAGCTTCTAGATATGAAGATCATCATACCTAGCAAATCACCTCACATGTCTCCAGCCTTCCTTGTTGAAAATGAAGCAGAGAAGAGAAGAGGAAAGAAAAGAATGGTAGTCAACTATAAGGCAGTTAATGAAGCCACAATAGGAGATAGCCATAATTTACCCAATAAGGATGAACTTCTCACCCTTATCCGAGGTAAGAAAATGTTTAGTTCTTTAGACTGTAAATCAGGTTTTTGGCAGGTACTGCTAGACGAAGAATCACAGCTATTGACAGCATTCACATGTCCTCAAGGACATTATCAATGGATCGTCGTTCCATTTGGACTCAAACAGGCTCCATCCATCTTTCAAAGACACATGCAAAACGCATTTAGGTCCTTTGAAACATTTTGTTGTGTATATGTTGATGATATTCTTATCTTTAGCGATAATGAACAGGATCATTTAAGACATTTAGCAGCAGTTCTGAAGAAATGTCAATATCTTGGAATAATTCTATCTAAGAAGAAGGCACAACTCTTCAAGACAAAGATTAATTTCTTAGGATTGGAAATTGATCAAGGAACTCATTGTCCGCAAGGCCACATTCTGGAGCATATTAAGAAATTTCCAGACAGGATTGAAGACAAAAAACAATTACAGAGATTTCTAGGCATACTAACATATGCTTCTGATTATATTCCAAAACTTGCAGCTATTCGTGCGCCATTGCAGGTCAAGCTCAAAAAGGACATTCCATGGGAATGGAAAGAATCTGATACAGACTATATCTGTAAGATAAAAAAGAATCTTAAGGGTTTTCCAAAACTCTACCATCCAGATCCTAGTGACAAGCTCATCATTGAGACTGATGCTTCAGGAGAATACTGGGGAGGGGTTCTTAAAGCAGTAAGTTCCGATAAAGAATTAATCTGCAGGTATGCGTCAGGTAGCTTTAAAGATGCTGAAAGAAATTACCACTCTAACGAGAAGGAATATCTTGCAGTAATTAGAGTTATTAATAAATTTTCTATTTATCTAACTCCAACAAAATTTTTGGTTAGAACTGATAATAGAAACTTTACTTATTTTCTTCGTATTAAGTTACAGGGAGACAATAAGCAAGGAAGACTTGTCCGTTGGCAACAATGGTTAAGCAGATACAGCTTTGATGTCGAGCACATTGAAGGAGTCAAAAACTGTTTAGCAGATTTTTTAACAAGGGAATACCAACAATAATTATACTAATGACATCATTCGATGCATCGTTTGCTTACTTTTGCAGGAATCCAAGGCACTAAAGGCCTATAAATACTGAGAGTTATGAGATGCAAACACACAAACAATTCTCTATATCTTCCTCTCAATAGCAAAAGCTTCTCTGCTTAGTAGTAAAATCTCTTTCTTTGAGATCCTATAAAATATGGACACTTCCATGGAAAACACTTGTGAACAATTAGCCCTTAGGGAGACTATTCTGATGAAGAAAATTCATCTACTCCAAGAAGAACTCCTTATTGTTCGAGCAGAAATTTGTTATGTAAGAAAGTACTCTCTTCCTGAACATCAAAAGGTTATTTCATCACCATCTTCAGAAATGGACAAAGATGAGGCTATTCCAGAGCAAACGGCTCCTGGTAAAGAATCAACAAATCCGTTGAAACCTGTGAATTTGGTAAAAATTCAGACTGAGGTTCAGACCTCCACAACTCAAAAGGTTATTTCATCACCTTCTTCAGAAATGGACAAAGATGAGGCTATTCCAGAGCAAACGGCTCCTGGTAAAGAATCAACAAATCCGTTGAAACCTGTGAATTTGGTAAAAATTCAGACTGAGGTTCAGACCTCCACAACATCGGGTTCTACCTCAAGTTTAAACTTGAGACCCAATGGGGGAATTCAAATCCCAACAAAGACTGAAGATCAAACTTCAGCAGTCCCTTCGGTGATCCCAACAGGGTATAAGGCTAAAAAATCTTACTACGTAGTATTCAATGGTCCTCATGCAGGAATATATACTACCTGGAACATTGCAGAACAAGCGATAAAAGGTTTTTCTGGAACTAAGCACAAAAAGTACAAGACTTTCGAAGAAGCCCAGGCTGCATCAAGAGTCTTTACCAATACTAATTTTAGAGCACCCCTTGAATTAATCTGTTCAGCAGAAGCAATCAAGCCAAGCTACTCAAAAATGCTTACAAAGGAGGCAACTACAAAAAATATCCTTGGAACCATTCCAAAAAGTCAGCAACTACTGACGGATACAGACGAGGATGTTCTTGATACAGAGTATTCAGGATTCAGCTATTTATTCCAACTCGGAAGACAAGCTACAGAAAATGAATTTGCAGAAGAACATTACTTCACCACAGATAAGAAGAATGTGTCCTACTTCAATTTCTATCCTAGGTCTCACCCAGAAATGGTCCATGAAGCCTATCAATATGGATTAATTTTTCAGATTTATCCATCCAGCAACTTGTTAGAAATCTCCAAATTTTCGCCGGAGTTTAAGGAAGCAGTCAAGAATTTTAGGAAAAAATGTCTTAAAAATTCTGATAAAGAAATCTACCTCAAGTTCACCAGCACCATCATACACTGGGAACAAGAAGCTGATGAAGATTTTGGGATGGCTGTTCAGCCATATCATTATGTACAGATTGGAGCTGTAAATGAAAAGATCTACTTTCCAAGTCAAGCCATGGAAGCAAAGCTCGACAAAGAAGATCTTAGGAAACTTGCTGAGGTTAAGTTAATTAATTTAATTAACAAAATCTTTAGTGTAAAACCAGATTACAAGCTCAAGGTCAACCTGGCTACCACATACTGCCTTATGACGTCTTATTCACACCAAGGATTAAGTCAGTCAGATTGGGAAAAAATCGAAGCATTCAAGGTATGCATTACACATACGTATGCACTAGGAAAGCACAGCGAGTCTTTTTGTCAGAAGAAGATGAAGGAGCTAAAGAAATTTGGTATAGAAGGAAAATGCCAAATCTGTGGTCCCGCCACTAACAAAGAAAAGCAAGAAGCATCTACTTTAGAAAAAGCAGAAGCATCTACTTTAGAAAAGCAGCTTTATGAAAAGCAAAAGCAGACGGCAGCTTTATGAAAAGCAAAAGCAGAAGACAAAGAGCATCTACTTTATGTAAAGCAGAGGCATCTTCTACTTTAATAATGCAAGACCCTTAGTCCTTGATCTATAAAAGGCTAAGTTATTTTTGTAAGGAGGACATCGTTTTTCCAGCAGCATAGCTAAGAGATTCTAGAGTCCATCAATATTGTAATGTGTGAGTAGTAACCCTACGGGGTTTTAAGCAATGTAATGGTCAATCGGCTTGTTATAAATAAATAAATACTTTCTTTTCATATGATTTCTACCCTGGTGGTTGTCCGCGTTTCGACTTGGTATCAGAGCCATGTTTTTATTCTGGAGGAGGTAAGTCGATGGTATGCAGATCCGTTAGGCAGGTGGCCGTTTAGGAAGAGCTAGTCGCACTCTTGAAGAAAACATTGCTTACATCAATCAGGTTTGTCGAAATCTTGAAAGAAGTATTAATTTGTTTATAAGCTTGATTTTGGTACATATTTGCTTAAGATTCCGTTTCACAAATTCATATTATACAAATCTTTTTTGTTTCCATGTTCAAACGTGTCAAGAATGAAACTACAAGTTGTTTCCGAGTTCGAACTAGTAAAGAATTAAGCCTCAAATTGTTGGGAATTGTTTTCATGTTGAAATGAGCCAATAATTTTCCTACAAGAATTTAAGAGTTGTTTCCGTGTTCAAACGAGGCAAGAATGAAGTTACAAGTTGTTTCCGAGTTCGAATGAGTCAAGAACGAAGTCTAAAATTGTTACGAATTGTTTCGAGTTTTAAACGAGCCAATAATGCTTTTACAACTTGTAAACACTTGTAGGAGCATTATTGGCTCGTTTAAACATCACAACAATTTGAGGCTTCATTCTTGACTCGTTCGAACTTTAGAACAACTTGGGGCTTCATTCTTGGCTCGTTTGAACATGGAAACAACTTGTATTTTCATTCTTGACTCGTTTGAACTTGGAAAAAACTTGTCAAATCTGGTAGGAACATTATTGGCTCGTTTAAACATGAAAACAATTCATAACAATTTGAGACTTCATTCTTGACTCGTTCAAACTCGAAAACAATTAGTAGCTTCATTCTTGACTCGTTTGAACATGGGAACAACTTGTCAACACTTGTAGGAGCATTATTGGCTCGTTTAAACATCAAAATAATTCATAACAATTTGAGGCTTCATTCTCGACTCGTTCGAACTTTGAAACAACTTGTAGCTTCATTCTTGTCTCGTTTGAACATGGAAACAACTTGTATACACTTGTAGGAGAATTATTGGCTCGTTTAAACATAAAAACAATTCATAACAATTTGAGACTTCATTCTTGAGTCGTTCGAACTCGAAAACAACTTGTAGCTTTATTCTTGTGTCATTTGAACATGGAAATAACTTGTAAACAATTGTAGAAGCATTATTGGCTCGTTTAAACATAAAAACAATTCATAACAATTTGAGACTTCATTCTCGACTCGTTCGAACTTTGAAACAACTTGTAGCTTCATTCTTGGCTCGTTTGAACATGGAAACAACTTGTAAACTCTTGTAGGAACATTATTGGCTCGTTTAAACATAATAACAATTCGTAACAATTTGAGACTTCATTCTTGACTTGTTCGAACTTGGAAACGACTTGTAGCTTCATTCTTGACTCGTTTGAACATGGAAACACCTTGTAAACTCTTGTAGGAACATTATTGGCTCGTTTAAACATGAAAACAATTCAGAACACTTTGAGGCTTCATTCTTGACTCGTTCGAACTCGGAAACAACTTGTAGCTTCATTCTTGACTCGTTTCTACATGGAAACAACTTGTAAACACTTGTAGGAGCATTATTGGCTCGTTTAAACATCAGAACAATTCATAACAATTTGAGGCTTCATTCTTGACTCGTTCGAATTCGGAAACAACTTGTATCTTCATTCTTGACTCGTTTGAACTTGGAAAAAACTTGTCAAAATCTTGTAGGAACATTATTGGCTCGTTTAAGCTAGAAAACAATTCATAAAAATTTGAGACTTCATTCTTGACTCGTTCAAACTCGAAAACAATTAGTAGATTCATTCTTGTCTCGTTTGAACATGGAAACAACTTGTCAACACTTGTAGGAGCATTATTGGCTCGTTTAAACATCAAAATAATTCATAACAATTTGAGACTTCATTGTTGACTCGTTCGAACTCGAAAACAACTTGTAGCTTCATTCTTCTCTCGTTTGAACATGGAAACAACTTGTAAACTCTTGTAGGAGCATTATTGGCTCGTTTAAACGTAAAAACAATTCGTAACAATTTGAGACTTCATTCTTGACTCGTTCGAACTTTGAAACAACTTGTAGCTTCATTCTTGGCTCGTTTGAACATGGAAACAACTTGTAGGAGCATTGCTTCGTTTAAACATCAAAACAATTCATAACAATTTGAGGCTTCATTCTTGAATCATTCAAACTCGGAAACAATTTGTAGCTTCATTCTTGACTCGTTTGAACATGGAAACAACTTGTAAACTCTTGTAGGAACATTATTGGCTCGTTAAAACATCAAAACAATTCATAACAATTTGAGGCTTCATTCTTGACTCGTTCGAACTCGGAAACAACTTGTAGCTTCATTCTTGACTCGTTTGTACATGGAAACAACTTGTAAACACTAGTAGGAGCATTATTGGCTCGTTTAAACATCAAAACAATTCATAACAATTTGAGAATTCATTCTCGACTCGTTCGAACTTTGAAACAACTTGTAGCTTCATTCTTGGCTCGTTTGAACATGGAAACAACTTGTAAACTCTTGTAGGAACATTATTGGCTCGTTTAAACATAATAACAATTTAAGACTTCATTCTTGACTCGTTCGAACTTGGAAACAACTTGTAGCTTCATTCTTGACTCGTTTGAACATGGAAACAACTTGTAAACTCTTGTAGGAACATTATTGGCTCGTTTAAACATCAAAACAATTCACAACAATTTGAGGCTTCATTCTTGACTCGTTCGAACTCGGAAACAACTTGTAGCTTCATTCTTGACTCGTTTGAACATGGAAACAACTTGTAAACTCTTGTAGGAACATTATTGGCTCGTTTAAACATCAAAACAATTCACAACAATTTGAGGCTTCATTCTTGACTCGTTCGAACTCGGAAACAACTTGTAGCTTCATTCTTGACTCGTTTGTACATGAAAACAACTTGTAAACACTTGTAGGAGCATTATTAGCTCGTTTAAACATCAGAACAATTCATAACAATTTGAGGCTTCATTCTTGATTCGTTCGAACTCGGAAACAACTTGTATCCTCATTCTTGACTCGTTTGAACTTGGAAAAAACTTGCAAATCTTGTAGGAACAATGTTAGCTCGTTTAAACATGAAAACAATTCATAACAATTTGAGACTTCATTTTTGAGTCGTTCAAACTCGAAAACAATTAGTAGCTTCATTCTTGTCTCGTTTGAACATGGAAACAACTTGTCAACACTTGTAGGAGCATAATTGGTTCGTTTAAACATCAAAACAATTCATAACAATTTGAGGCTTCATTCTTGACTCGTTCGAACTCGAAAAGAACTTGTAGCTTCATTCTTCTCTCGTTTGAACATGGAAACAACTTGTAAACTCTTGTAGGAGCATTATTGGCACGTTTAAACATGAAAACAATTCATAACAATTTGAGACTTCATTCTTGACTCGTTAAAATTCGAAAACAATTAGTATATTCATTCTTGTCTCGTTTGAACATGGAAACAACTTGTCAACACTTGTAGGAGAATTATTGGCTCGTTTAAACCTCAAAACAATTCATAACAATTTGAGGCTTCATTGTTGACTCGTTCGAACTTGGAAACAACTTGTAGATTCATTCTTGCCTCGTTTAAACATGGAAACAACTTGTAAACAGTAGGAACATTATTGGCTCGTTTAAACATCAAAACAATTCATAACAATTTGAGGCTTCATTCTTGACTCGTTCGAACTCGGAAACAACTTGTAGCTTCATTATTGACTCGTTTGTACATGGGAACAACTTGTAAACACTTGTAGGAGCATTATTGGCTCGTTTAAACATCAAAACAATTCATAACAATTTGAGGCTTCATTCTTGACTCGTTCGAATTCGGAAACAACTTGTATCTTCATTCTTGACTCGTTTGAACTTGGAAAAAACTTGTCAAATCTTGTAGGAACATTATTGGCCCTTTAAACATGAAAACAATTCATAACAATTTGAGACTTCATTCTTGACTCGTTCAAACTCGAAAACAATTAGTAGCTTCATTCTTGTCTCGTTTGAACATGGAAACAACTTGTCAACACTTGTAGGAGCATTATTGGCTCGTTTAAACATCAAAACAATTCATAACAATTTGAGGCTTCATTCTTGACTCGTTCGAACTCGAAAAGAACTTGTAGCTTCATTCTTCTCTCGTTTGAACATGGAAACAACTTGTAAACTCTTGTAGGAGCATTATTGGCTCGTTTAAACATGAAAACAATTCATAACAATTTGACACTTCATTCTTGACTCGTTCAAACTCGAAAACAATTAGTATATTCATTCTTGTCTCGTTTGAACAAGGAAACAACTTGTCAACACTTGTAGGAACATTATTGGCTCGTTAAAACATCAAAACAATTCATAACAATTTGAGGCTTCATTCTTGACTCGTTCGAACTCGGAAACAACTTGTAGCTTCATTCTTGACTCGTTTGTACATGGAAACAACTTGTAAACACTAGTAGGAGCATTATTGGCTCGTTTAAACATCAAAACAATTCATAACAATTTGAGAATTCATTCTCGACTCGTTCGAACTTTGAAACAACTTGTAGCTTCATTCTTGGCTCGTTTGAACATGGAAACAACTTGTAAACTCTTGTAGGAACATTATTGGCTCGTTTAAACATAATAACAATTTGAGACTTCATTCTTGACTCGTTCGAACTTGGAAACAACTTGTAGCTTCATTCTTGACTCGTTTGAACATGGAAACAACTTGTAAACTCTTGTAGGAACATTATTGGCTCGTTTAAACATCAAAACAATTCACAACAATTTGAGGCTTCATTCTTGACTCGTTCGAACTCAGAAACAACTTGTAGCTTCATTCTTGACTCGTTTGTACATGAAAACAACTTGTAAACAATTGTAGGAGCATTATTAGCTCGTTTAAACATCATAACAATTCATAACAATTTGAGGCTTCATTCTTGACTCGTTCGAACTCGGAAACAACTTGTATCTTCATTCTTGACTCGTTTGAAGTTGGAAAAAACTTGCAAATCTTGTAGGAACAATGTTAGCTCGTTTAAACATGAAAACAATTCATAACAATTTGAGACTTCATTTTTGAGTCGTTCAAACTCGAAAACAATTAGTAGCTTTATTCTTGTCTCGTTTGAACATGGAAACAACTTGTCAACACTTGTAGAAGCATTATTGGCTCGTTTAAACATCAAAACAATTCATAACAATTTGAGGCTTCATTCTTGACTCGTTCGAACTCGAAAAGAACTTGTAGCTTCATTCTTCTCTCGTTTGAACATGGAAACAACTTGTAAACTCTTGTAGGAGCATTATTGGCTCGTTTAAACATGAAAACAATTCATAACAATTTGAGACTTCATTCTTGACTCGTTAAAACTCGAAAACAATTAGTAGCTTCATTCTTGACTCGTTTGAACATGGGAACAACTTGTCAACACTTGTAGGAACATTATTGGCTCGTTTAAACATCAAAATAATTCATAACAATTTGAGGCTTCATTCTTGACTAGTTCGAACTCGGAAACAACTTGTAGCTTCATTATTGAATCGTTTGAACATGGAAACAACTTCAAAACACTTGTAGGAGCATTATTGGCTCGTTTAAACATCAAAATAATTCATAAAAATTTGAGACTTTATTCTTGAGTCGTTCGAATTCGAAAACAACTTGTAGCTTCATTCTTGTCTCGTTTGAACATGGAAACAACTTGTATACACTTGTAGGAGAATTATTGGCTCGTTTAAACATAAAAACAATTCATAACAATTTGAGACTTCATTCTCGACTCGTTCGAACTTTGAAACAACTTGTAGCTTCATTCTTGGCTCGTTTGAACATGGAAACAACTTGTAAACTCTTGTAGGAACATTATTGGCTCGTTTAAACATAATAACAATTCGTAACAATTTGAGACTTCATTCTTGACTCGTTCGAACTCGATAAGAACTTGTAGCTTCATTCTTCTCTCGTTTGAACATGGAAACAACTTGTAAACTCTTGTAGGAGCATTATTGGCTCGTTTAAACATGAAAACAATTCATAACAATTTGAGACTTCATTCTAGACTCGTTAAAACTCGAAAACAATTAGTATATTCATTCTTGTCTCGTTTGAACATGGAAACAACTTGTCAACACTTGTAGGAGCATTATTGGCTCGTTTAAACATCAAAACAATTCATAACAATTTGAGGCTTCATTCTTGACTCGTTCGAACTCGAAAAGAACTTGTAGCTTCATTCTTCTCTCGTTTGAACATGGAAACAACTTGTAAACTCTTGTAGGAGCATTATTGGCTCGTTTAAACATGAAAACAATTCATAACAATTTGAGACTTCATTCTTGACTCGTTCAAACTTTGAAACAACTTGTAGCTTCATTCTTGGCTCGTTTGAACTTGGAAACAACTTGTAAACTCTTGTAGGAACATTATTGGCTCGTTTAAACATAATAACAATTCGTAACAATTTGAGACTTCATTCTTGACTCGTTCTAACTTTGAAACAACTTGTAGCTTCATTCTTGGCTCGTTTGAACTTGGAAACAACTTGTAAACTCTTGTAGGAACATTATTGGCTCGTTTAAACATAATAACAATTCGTAACAATTTGAGACTTCATTCTTGATTCGTTCGAACTCGGAAACAACTTCTAGCTTCATTATTGACTCGTTTGAACATGGAAACAACTTCTAAACACTTGTAGGAGCATTATCGGCTCGTTTAAACATCAAAATAATTCATAACAATTTGAGACTTTATTCTTGAGTCGTTCGAATCCGAAAACAAGTTGTAGCTTCATTCTTGTCTTGTTTGAACATGGAAACAACTTCTAAACACTTGTAAGAGCATTATTGGATCGTTTAAACATAAAAACAATTCATAACAATTTGAGAATTCATTCTCGACTAGTTCGAACTTTGAAACAACTTGTAGCTTCATTCTTGGCTCGTTTGAACATGGAAACAACTTGTAAACTCTTGTAGGAACATTATTGGCTCGTTTAAACGTAATAACAATTTGAGACTTCATTCTTGACTCGTTCGAACTTGGAAACAACTTGTAGCTTCATTCTTGCCTCGTTTGAACATGGAAACAACTTGTAAACTCTTGTAGGAACATTGTTGGCTCGTTTAAACATCAAAACAATTCATAACAATTTGAGGCTTCATTCTTGACTCGTTCGAACTCGGAAACAACTTGTAGCTTCATTCTTGACTCGTTTGTACATGGAAACAACTTGTAAACACTTGTAGGAGCATTATTGGCTCGTTTAAACATCAAAACAATTCATAACAATTTGAGGCTTCATTCTTGACTCGTTCGAACTCGGAAACAACTTGTATCTTCATTCTTGACTCGTTTGAACTTGGAAAAAACTTGTCAAATCTTGTAGGAACATTATTGGCTCATTTAAACATGAAAACAATTCATAACAATTTGAGACTTCATTTTTGAGTCGTTCAAACTCGAAAACAATTAGTAGCTTCATTCTTGTCTCGTTTGAACATGGAAACAACTTGTCAACACTTGTAGGAGCATTATTGGCTCGTTTAAACATCAAAACAATTCATAATAATTTGCGGCTTCATTCTTGACTCGTTCGAACTCGAAAAGAACTTGTAGCTTCATTCTTCTCTCGTTTGAACATGGAAACAACTTGTAAACTCTTGTAGGAGCATTATTGGCTCGTTTAAACATGAAAACTAATTCATAACAATTTGAGACTACATTCTTGACTCGTTCAAACTCGAAAACAATTAGTAGCTTCATTCTTGTCTCGTTTGAACATGGAAAGAACTTGTCAACACTTGTAGGCGTATTATTGGATCGTTTAAACATCAAAACGATTCATAACAATTTGAGGCTTCATTCTTGACTAGTTCGAACTCGGAAACAACTTGTAGCTTCATTATTGACTCGTTTGAACATGGAAACAACTGCTAAACACTTGTAGGAGCATTATTGGCTCGTTTAAACATCAAAATAATTCATAACAATTTGAGACTTTATTCTTGAGTCGTTCGAATTCGAAAACAACTTGTAGCTTCATTCTTGTCTCGTTTGACATGGAAACAACTTGTATACACTTGTAGGAGAATTATTGGCTCGTTTAAACATAAAAACAATTCATAACAATTTGAGACTTCATTCTCGACTCGTTTGAACTTTGAAACAACTTGTAGTTTTATTCTTGGCTCGTTTGAACATGGAAACAACTTGTAAACTCTTGTAGGAAGATTATTGGCTCGTTTAAACATAATAACAATTCGTAACAATTTGAGACTTCATTCTTGACTCGTTCGAACTCGGAAACAACTTCTAGCTTCATTATTGACTCGTTTGAACATGAAAACAACTTCTAAACACTTGTAGGAGCATTATTGGCTCGATTAAACATCAAAATAATTCATAACAATTTGAGACTTTATTCTTGAGTCGTTCTTATTCGAAAACAACTTGTAGCTTCATTCTTGTCTCGTTTGAACATGGAAACAACTTGTATACACTTGTAGGAGAATTATTGGCTCGTTTAAACATAAAAACAATTCATAACAATTTGAGAATTCATTCTCGACTCGTTCGAACTTTGAAACAACTTGTAGCTTCATTCTTGGCTCGTTTGAACATGGAAACAACTTGTAAACTCTTGTAGGAACATTATTGGCTCGTTTAAACATAATAACAATTTGAGACTTCATTCTTGACTCGTTCGAACTTGGAAACAACTTGTAGCTTCATTCTTGCCTCGTTTGAACATGGAAACAACTTGTAAACAGTAGGAACATTATTGGCTCGTTTAAACATCAAAACAATTCATAACAATTTGAGGCTTCATTCTTGACTCGTTCGAACTCGGAAACAACTTGTAGCTTGATTCTTGACTCGTTTGTACATGGAAACAACTTGTAAACACTTGTAGGAGCATTATTGGCTCGTTTAAACATCAAAACAATTCATAACAATTTGAGGCTTCATTCTTGACTCGTTCGAATTCGGAAACAACTTGTATCTTCATTCTTGACTCGTTTGAACTTGGAAAAAACTTGTCAAATCTTGTAGGAACATTATTGGCTCATTTAAACATGAAAACAATTCATAACAATTTGAGACTTCATTCTTGACTCGTTCAAACTCGAAAACAATTAGTAGCTTCATTCTTGTCTCGTTTGAACATGGAAACAACTTGTCAACACTTGTAGGAGCATTATTGGCTCGTTTAAACATCAAAACAATTCATAACAATTTGAGGCTTCATTCTTGACTCGTTCGAACTCGGAAACAACTTGTATCTTCATTCTTGACTCGTTTGAACTTGGAAAAAACTTGCAAATCTTGTAGGAACAATGTTAGCTCGTTTAAACATGAAAACAATTCATAACAATTTGAGACTTCATTTTTGAGTCGTTCAAACTCGAAAACAATTAGTAGCTTCATTCTTGTCTCGTTTGAACATGGAAACAACTTGTCAACACTTGTAGGAGCATTATTGGCTCGTTTAAACATCAAAACAATTCATAACAATTTGAGGCTTCATTCTTGACTCGTTCGAACTCGAAAAGAACTTGTAGCTTCATTCTTCTCTCGTTTGAACATGGAAACAACTTGTAAACTCTTGTAGGAGCATTATTGGCTCGTTTAAACATGAAAACAATTCATAACAATTTGAGACTTCATTCTTGACTCGTTAAAACTCGAAAACAATTAGTATATTCATTCTTGTCTCGTTTGAACATGGAAACAACTTGTCAACACTTGTAGGAGCATTATTGGCTCGTTTAAACATCAAAACAATTCATAACAATTTGAGGCTTCAATCTTGACTCGTTCGAACTCGAAAAGAACTTGTAGCTTCATTCTTCTCTCGTTTGAACATGGAAACAACTTGTAAACTCTTGTAGGAGCATTATTGGCTCGTTTAAACATGAAAACAATTCATAACAATTTGAGACTACATTCTTGACTCGTTCAAACTCGAAAACAATTAGTAGCTTCATTCTTGTCTCGTTTGAACATGGAAAGAACTTGTCAACACTTGTAGGCGTATTATTGGCTCGTTTAAACATCAAAACGATTCATAACAATTTGAGGCTTCATTCTTGACTAGTTCGAACTCGGAAACAACTTGTAGCTTCATTATTGACTCGTTTGAACATGGAAACAACTGCTAAACACTTGTAGGAGCATTATTGGCTCGTTTAAACATCAAAATAATTCATAACAATTTGAGACTTTATTCTTGAGTCGTTCGAATTCGAAAACAACTTGTAGCTTCATTCTTGTCTCGTTTGAACATGGAAACAACTTGTATACACTTGTAGGAGAATTATTGGCTCGTTTAAACATAAAAACAATTCATAACAATTTGAGACTTCATTCTCGACTCGTTTGAACTTTGAAACAACTTGTAGTTTTATTCTTGGCTCGTTTGAACATGGAAACAACTTGTAAACTCTTGTAGGAAGATTATTGGCTCGTTTAAACATAATAACAATTCGTAACAATTTGAGACTTCATTCTTGACTCGTTCGAACTCGGAAACAACTTCTAGCTTCATTATTGACTCGTTTGAACATGAAAACAACTTCTAAACACTTGTAGGAGCATTATTGGCTCGATTAAACATCAAAATAATTCATAACAATTTGAGACTTTATTCTTGAGTCGTTCGAATTCGAAAACAACTTGTAGCTTCATTCTTGTCTCGTTTGAACATGGAAACAACTTGTATACACTTGTAGGAGAATTATTGGCTCGTTTAAACATAAAAACAATTCATAACAATTTGAGAATTCATTCTCGACTCGTTCGAACTTTGAAACAACTTGTAGCTTCATTCTTGGCTCGTTTGAACATGGAAACAACTTGTAAACTCTTGTAGGAACATTATTGGCTCGTTTAAACATAATAACAATTTGAGACTTCATTCTTGACTCGTTCGAACTTGGAAACAACTTGTAGCTTCATTCTTGCCTCGTTTGAACATGGAAACAACTTGTAAACAGTAGGAACATTATTGGCTCGTTTAAACATCAAAACAATTCATAACAATTTGAGGCTTCATTCTTGACTCGTTCGAACTCGGAAACAACTTGTAGCTTGATTCTTGACTCGTTTGTACATGGAAACAACTTGTAAACACTTGTAGGAGCATTATTGGCTCGTTTAAACATCAAAACAATTCATAACAATTTGAGGCTTCATTCTTGACTCGTTCGAATTCGGAAACAACTTGTATCTTCATTCTTGACTCGTTTGAACTTGGAAAAAACTTGTCAAATCTTGTAGGAACATTATTGGCTCATTTAAACATGAAAACAATTCATAACAATTTGAGACTTCATTCTTGACTCGTTCAAACTCGAAAACAATTAGTAGCTTCATTCTTGTCTCGTTTGAACATGGAAACAACTTGTCAACACTTGTAGGAGCATTATTGGCTCGTTTAAACATCAAAACAATTCATAACAATTTGAGGCTTCATTCTTGACTCGTTCGAACTCGGAAACAACTTGTATCTTCATTCTTGACTCGTTTAAACTTGGAAAAAACTTGCAAATCTTGTAGGAACAATGTTAGCTCGTTTAAACATGAAAACAATTCATAACAATTTGAGACTTCATTTTTGAGTCGTTCAAACTCGAAAACAATTAGTAGCTTCATTCTTGTCTCGTTTGAACATGGAAACAACTTGTCAACACTTGTAGGAGCATTATTGGCTCGTTTAAACATCAAAACAATTCATAACAATTTGAGGCTTCATTCTTGACTCGTTCGAACTCGAAAAGAACTTGTAGCTTCATTCTTCTCTCGTTTGAACATGGAAACAACTTGTAAACTCTTGTAGGAGCATTATTGGCTCGTTTAAACATGAAAACAATTCATAACAATTTGAGACTTCATTCTTGACTCGTTAAAACTCGAAAACAATTAGTATATTCATTCTTGTCTCGTTTGAACATGGAAACAACTTGTCAACACTTGTAGGAGCATTATTGGCTCGTTTAAACATCAAAACAATTCATAACAATTTGAGGCTTCAATCTTGACTCGTTCGAACTCGAAAAGAACTTGTAGCTTCATTCTTCTCTCGTTTGAACATGGAAACAACTTGTAAACTCTTGTAGGAGCATTATTGGCTCGTTTAAACATGAAAACAATTCATAACAATTTGAGACTACATTCTTGACTCGTTCAAACTCGAAAACAATTAGTAGCTTCATTCTTGTCTCGTTTGAACATGGAAAGAACTTGTCAACACTTGTAGGCGTATTATTGGCTCGTTTAAACATCAAAACGATTCATAACAATTTGAGGCTTCATTCTTGACTAGTTCGAACTCGGAAACAACTTGTAGCTTCATTATTGACTCGTTTGAACATGGAAACAACTGCTAAACACTTGTAGGAGCATTATTGGCTCGTTTAAACATCAAAATAATTCATAACAATTTGAGACTTTATTCTTGAGTCGTTCGAATTCGAAAACAACTTGTAGCTTCATTCTTGTCTCGTTTGAACATGGAAACAACTTGTATACACTTGTAGGAGAATTATTGGCTCGTTTAAACATAAAAACAATTCATAACAATTTGAGACTTCATTCTCGACTCGTTTGAACTTTGAAACAACTTGTAGTTTTATTCTTGGCTCGTTTGAACATGGAAACAACTTGTAAACTCTTGTAGGAAGATTATTGGCTCGTTTAAACATAATAACAATTCGTAACAATTTGAGACTTCATTCTTGACTCGTTCGAACTCGGAAACAACTTCTAGCTTCATTATTGACTCGTTTGAACATGAAAACAACTTCTAAACACTTGTAGGAGCATTATTGGCTCGATTAAACATCAAAATAATTCATAACAATTTGAGACTTTATTCTTGAGTCGTTCGAATTCGAAAACAACTTGTAGCTTCATTCTTGTCTCGTTTGAACATGGAAACAACTTGTATACACTTGTAGGAGAATTATTGGCTCGTTTAAACATAAAAACAATTCATAACAATTTGAGAATTCATTCTCGACTCGTTCGAACTTTGAAACAACTTGTAGCTTCATTCTTGGCTCGTTTGAACATGGAAACAACTTGTAAACTCTTGTAGGAACATTATTGGCTCGTTTAAACATAATAACAATTTGAGACTTCATTCTTGACTCGTTCGAACTTGGAAACAACTTGTAGCTTCATTCTTGCCTCGTTTGAACATGGAAACAACTTGTAAACAGTAGGAACATTATTGGCTCGTTTAAACATCAAAACAATTCATAACAATTTGAGGCTTCATTCTTGACTCGTTCGAACTCGGAAACAACTTGTAGCTTGATTCTTGACTCGTTTGTACATGGAAACAACTTGTAAACACTTGTAGGAGCATTATTGGCTCGTTTAAACATCAAAACAATTCATAACAATTTGAGGCTTCATTCTTGACTCGTTCGAATTCGGAAACAACTTGTATCTTCATTCTTGACTCGTTTGAACTTGGAAAAAACTTGTCAAATCTTGTAGGAACATTATTGGCTCATTTAAACATGAAAACAATTCATAACAATTTGAGACTTCATTCTTGACTCGTTCAAACTCGAAAACAATTAGTAGCTTCATTCTTGTCTCGTTTGAACATGGAAACAACTTGTCAACACTTGTAGGAGCATTATTGGCTCGTTTAAACATCAAAACAATTCATAACAATTTGAGGCTTCATTCTTGACTCGTTCGAACTCGGAAACAACTTGTATCTTCATTCTTGACTCGTTTAAACTTGGAAAAAACTTGCAAATCTTGTAGGAACAATGTTAGCTCGTTTAAACATGAAAACAATTCATAACAATTTGAGACTTCATTTTTGAGTCGTTCAAACTCGAAAACAATTAGTAGCTTCATTCTTGTCTCGTTTGAACATGGAAACAACTTGTCAACACTTGTAGGAGCATTATTGGCTCGTTTAAACATCAAAACAATTCATAACAATTTGAGGCTTCATTCTTGACTCGTTCGAACTCGAAAAGAACTTGTAGCTTCATTCTTCTCTCGTTTGAACATGGAAACAACTTGTAAACTCTTGTAGGAGCATTATTGGCTCGTTTAAACATGAAAACAATTCATAACAATTTGAGACTTCATTCTTGACTCGTTAAAACTCGAAAACAATTAGTATATTCATTCTTGTCTCGTTTGAACATGGAAACAACTTGTCAACACTTGTAGGAGCATTATTGGCTCGTTTAAACATCAAAACAATTCATAACAATTTGAGGCTTCATTCTTGACTCGTTCGAACTCGAAAAGAACTTGTAGCTTCATTCTTCTCTCGTTTGAACATGGAAACAACTTGTAAACTCTTGTAGGAGCATTATTGGCTCGTTTAAACATGAAAACAATTCATAACAATTTGAGACTTCATTCTTGACTCGTTCAAACTTTGAAACAACTTGTAGCTTCATTCTTGACTCGTTTGAACTTGGAAACAACTTGTAAACTCTTGTAGAAACATTATTGGCTCGTTTAAACATAATAACAATTCGTAACAATTTGAGACTTCATTCTTGACTCGTTCTAACTTTGAAACAACTTGTAGCTTCATTCTTGGCTCGTTTGAACTTGGAAACAACTTGTAAACTCTTGTAGGAAGATTATTGGCTCGTTTAAACATAATAACAATTCGTAACAATTTGAGACTTCATTCTTGACTCGTTCGAACTCGGAAACAACTTCTAGCTTCATTATTGACTCGTCTGAACATGAAAACAACTTCTAAACACTTGTAGGAGCATTATCCGCCCGTTTAAACATCAAAATAATTCATAACAATTTGAGACTTTATTCTTGAGTCGTTCGAATTCGAAAACAACTTGTAGCTTCATTCTTGTCTCGTTTGAACATGGAAACAACTTGTATACACTTGTAGGAGAATTATTGGCTCGTTTAAACATAAAAACAATTCATAACAATTTGAGAATTCATTCTTGACTCGTTCGAACTTGGAAACAATTAGTAGCTTCATTCTTGTCTCGTTTGAACATGGAAACAACTTGTCAACACTTGTAGGAGCATTATTGGCTCGTTTAAACATCAAAACAATTCATAACAATTTGAGGCTTCATTCTTGACTCGTTCGAACTCGGAAACAACTTGTAGCTTCATTCTTGCCTCGTTTGAACATGGAAACAACTTGTAAACTCTTGTAGGAACATTGTTGGCTCGTTTAAACATCAAAACAATTCATAACAATTTGAGGCTTCATTCTTGACTCGTTCGAACTCGGAAACAACTTGTAGCTTCATTCTTGACTCGTTTGTACATGGAAACAACTTGTAAACACTTGTAGGAGCATTATTGGCTCGTTTAAACATCAAAACAATTCATAACAATTTGAGGCTTCATTCTTGACTCGTTCGAACTCGGAAACAACTTGTATCTTCATTCTTGACTCGTTTGAACATGGAAAAAACTTGTCAAATCTTGTAGGAACATTATTGGCTCAGTTAAACATGAAAACAATTCATAACAATTTGAGACTTCATTTTTGACTCGTTCAAACTCGAAAACAATTAGTAGCTTCATTCTTGTCTCGTTTGAACATGGAAACAACTTGTCGACACTTGTAGGAGCATTATTGGCTCGTTCAAACATCAAAACAATTCATAACAATTTGCGGCTTCATTCTTGACTCGTTCGAACTCGAAAAGAACTTGTAGCTTCATTCTTCTCTCGTTTGAACATGGAAACAACTTGTAAACTCTTGTAGGAGCATTATTGGCTGGTTTAAACATCAAAACAATTCATAACAATTTGTGACTTCATTTTTGAGTCGTTCAAACTCGAAAACAATTAGTAGCTTCATTCTTGTCTCGTTTGAACATGGAAACAACTTGTCAACACTTGTAGGCGTATTATTGGCTCGTTTAAACATCAAAACAATTCATAACAATTTGAGGCTTCATTCTTGACTAGTTCGAACTCGGAAACAACTTGTAGCTTCATTATTGACTCGTTTGAACATGAAAACAACTTCTAAACACTTGTAGGAGCATTATTGGCTCGTTTAAATATCAAAATAATTCATAACAATTTGAGACTTTATTCTTGAGTCGTTCGAATTCGAAAACAACTTGTAGCTTCATTCTTGTCTCGTTTGAACATGGAAACAACTTGTATACACTTGTAGGAGAATTATTGGCTCGTTTAAACATAAAAACAATTCATAACAATTTGAGACTTCATTCTCGACTCGTTTGAACCTTGAAACAACTTGTAGTTTTATTCTTGGCTCGTTTGAACATGGAAATAACTTGTATACACTTGTAGGAGAATTATTGGCTCGTTTAAACATAAAAACAATTCATAACAATTTGAGAATTCATTCTCGACTCGTTCGAACTTTGAAACAACTTGTAGCTTCATTCTTGGCTCGTTTGAACATGGAAACAACTTGTATACACTTGTAGGAGAATTATTGGCTCGTTTAAACATAAAAACAATTCATAACAATTTGAGACTTCATTCTCGACTCGTTTGAACTTTGAAACAACTTGTAGCTTCATTCTTGGCTCGTTTGAACATGGAAACAAGTTGTAAACTCTTGTAGGAACATTATTGGCTCGTTTAAACATAATAACAATTTGAGACTTCATTCTTGACTCGTTCGAACTTGGAAACAACTTGTAGCTTCATTCTTGCCTCGTTTGAACATGGAAACAACTTGTCAACACTTGTAGGCGTATTATTGGCTCGTTTAAACATCAAAACAATTCATAACAATTTGAGGCTTCATTCTTGACTAGTTCGAACTCGGAAACAACTTGTAGCTTCATTATTGACTCGTTTGAACATGGAAACAACTTCTAAACACTTGTAGGAGCATTATTGGCTCGTTTAAACATCAAAATAATTCATAACAATTTGAGACTTTATTCTTGAGTCGTTCGAATTCGAAAACAACTTGTAGCTTCATTCTTGTCTCGTTTGAACATGGAAACAACTTGTATACACTTGTAGGAGAATTATTGGCTCGTTTAAACATAAAAACAATTCATAACAATTTGAGACTTCATTCTCGACTCGTTTGAACTTTGAAACAACTTGTAGTTTTATTCTTGGCTCGTTTGAACATGGAAATAACTTGTATACACTTGTAGGAGAATTATTGGCTCGTTTAAACATAAAAACAATTCATAACAATTTGAGAATTCATTCTCGACTCGTTCGAACTTTGAAACAACTTGTAGCTTCATTCTTGGCTCGTTTGAACATGGAAACAAGTTGTAAACTCTTTTAGGAACATTATTGGCTCGTTTAAACATAATAACAATTTGAGACTTCATTCTTGACTCGTTCGAACTTGGAAACAACTTGTAGCTTCATTCTTGACTTGTTTGTACATGGAAGCAACTTGTAAACACTTGTAGGAGCATTATTGGCTCGTTTAAACATCAAAACAATTCATAACAATTTGAGGCTTCGTTGTTGACTCGTTCGAACTCGGAAACAACTTGTATCTTCATTCTTAACTCGTTTGAACTTGGAAAAAACTTGCAAATCTTGTAGGAACAATATTGGCTCGTTTAAAAATGAAAACAATTCATAACAATTTGATACTTCAGTTTTGAGTCGTTCAAACTCGAAAACAAAATTAGTAGCTTGATTCTTGTCTCGTTTGAACATGGAAACAACTTGTCAACACTTTTAGGAGCATTATTGGCTCGTTTAAACATCAAAACAATTCATAACAATTTGATGCTTCATTCTTGACTCGTTCGAACTCGAAAAGAACTTGTAGCTTCATTCTTCTCTCGTTTGAACATGGAAACAACTTGTAAACTCTTGTAGGAGCATTATTGGCTCGTTTAAACATGAAAACAATTCATAACAATTTGAGACTTCATTCTTGACTCGTTCAAACTCGAAAACAATTAGTATATTCATTCTTGTCTCGTTTGAACATGGAAACAACTTGTCAACACTTGTAGGAGCATTATTAGCTCGTTTAAACATCAAAACAATTCATAACAATTTGAGGCTTCATTCTTGACTCGTTCGAACTCGAAAAGAACTTGTAGCTTCATTCTTCTCTCGTTTGAACATGGAAACAACTTGTAAACTCTTGTAGGAGCATTATTGGCTCGTTTAAACATGAAAACAATTCATAACAATTTGAGACTTCATTCTTGACTCGTTCAAACTCGAAAACAATTAGACCACTTTGGTAGCAGATTGGAGGATTTTTCTGAGTATAATGATGCCGCCTCAGGTCCTTTCGCGGTTTCTGGAGCTGTTCTTCAAGAGATTATGTCAGGCTCCCCTAGAGGAGAGGAACCTTCACACCTTGAAGCTGATATGTTCGAAGGTTTACTTGCGGTACCTACTATCCCAACTCTAAAGTGTGAGAACAAAGGGATAGTTTCTCCTAGGTTTCTGCCTAGCTCATCTGGTGGCCTCCCTTTTGAAGAAGAGGGCTTAGTTGACGAGAACGATTCCTTTGTTTCGAATGCGGTCAAAGCCGCATTCTCTGTTTCTAAACGGGAAAGGAAAGAGCTTGTTGCTGCAAAGCATAAAATTTTGGAGTTGCAGAAATTGCTACAGGCTAAGGGAGTCTCATTGCAAGAGGTAGATGAGGCTGAACTTCGGAAGACTGATGCTTTCAACTATGGCACTGGCCTCACTCAACCGCGGGGTGTTCATGCCTTGAGAGACGAGTTTGGTCTCCCAATTCTGGAGAAGATTTTCACTAACGGGTCCATTCAGTTGGGGGAGGGTACTTCAGGTGTTAAAGCAGTTGTGAATGGTTTTAAGGGGGAAGATACTTCGGGTGTTAAAGCAGTTGTGAATGATGCTAGTGATGTTTGTGGCCGGGAAAGCTGCAATACTAAGGCGAAGTCTGCCGAAGCAGATAAGGTGTTTGAGCAATTGTCAAAGACAGAGCTTAGCTCTTTTCTAGTTGCAAAGGGTTTTTCCCTTGCTGATGTGCAAAACCATGGTAGCAGGGAGGGTAGTGGATTGAATAAAACATTTCAGGAACAGGGTGAAATGAATATTGCGGACAAAGTGTTTGATACTAGTTCTAACCCAGTGAAAGCGGCTACTAATACTACAGTTCCCAAGCCTACCTCCTGGTCACAAGTGGTTCGAAATGCTTCGCCACCTACAGTGGATCAAAAATTCGACTATCTCCCCATGCCTAACGGTAGCAAAGTAGTAAACCCCCCTGATGATGTCCTCAAGGAAGGCAATGAGAAATTTAAATTCTGTATTGTGGGCACCTTCTCTAAAGGTACTTTACCCTACAACAAGGTCTCAGAGTTTGCACACAAGGTCTGGAGTTCTAGAGGACTACAACAGGTTTCACAGAAAAGCTCACATACATTTATTTTTAAATTTGGCTCGTTGATGCAAATGAATAGTATCTTATCTCGAGGCACTTGGTATATTGAGAAAAAACCTTTGATTGTTCATGCTTGGGGCACAAATATCTTGACCAGCTCTGTAAAGAGTATCCCACTATGGGTAAAATTTGAAAATATCCCTGATTGTTACTGGACGCGTAAAGGATTGAGTTTTCTAGCTAGCACCATAGGCCCTCCTTTATGTGGTGATGAACTCACTTCGAAGCTGGAAATTTTGCCGTTTGCAAAAATGTGTGTGGATTATACTCTTGGTGATGATCTTCCCAGCAAAATTTCAGTGATGGAATTAGATCCTACTACGGGGGAAAAGAAATGCACTGAGGTTTCTGTTAGCTATCCCTCGAAGCCGCTTATCTGTAATGGATGTCATACCTTGGGACACCTTATTGGAGCTTGCCCTATAACGAAGCGGCAGTGGGTGCCAAAGTCAAAGACCCTAGGAGTTGAGGCTACCCCTGTGCCACCATCTCCTCCTAAGCCAGCATCTGTTCCCATCAATTTTGAGGCAGGAAATTCTGGCATTGAAAGTCACTCTGCTGCACCAGATGCCCCTGTTGAGAATGAATGGCAACAAGTGTCATCAAAAAGATCTTTTATCTCACCTGCGTCTCCTGAAGTGGAGGAATCTCCCCCACCACCCAGCACTTTTAAAAATTTGGCAAAAGTGGATGAAATTGATGAAAAGAGAGCAAACTTGGCAAAGCTAACAAAATCACAAAAGAAGAGGCAGCGAAAGGCTTTGGGGGGTTCCCCCAAACAATTACCATAATTTTATGATAATTGATTTTTGTTCCTACAATATACGGGGTCTTAACAATAAACAGACCTTCGTCAAGGATTTTCTGAGCACTAATAAATTGTCGTTTCTTGCTCTCCTTGAAACTCATGTCAAAAAGGAAGCTGCTAATTCAATTTCAAAGTTTTTGGCGCCGCACTTCACTTGGATTTTTAACTATGACCACCATCCCAATGGAAGAATTTGGCTGGGATGGGATGCGCGTGTATGGAAGGTCGCAGAAATCTCTTCTTCTACTCAACATATCACATGTTCAGTACAACATATTGGCTCAAGCATATCTTTTGTTTCATCCTTTATTTATGGCTTAAACACTCATCTGGAACGACGTGAACTTTGGTCGAATTTGATTTCTTTGCAGCAAGGTATCAGATCTGACCCTTGGTGTTTATTGGGGGATTTTAATGCTTGCCTCAGCCCTCATGAAACTAACAACAACCTGAGATGGACTTCTAGTATAATCGAGTTCAATCAATTCCTTACTGATGGTGGTTTAACAGATCTGCGGAGTATGGGGCCTCTTTTTACATGGTGGGATAGTTGTATTCGAATGCCCACCTTCAAAAAGCCTGATAGGTGTCTTGTAAATGATCACTGGCTGCTGCAATTTACCATGTCTACTGCCCAGATTCTTCAGCGAGGTTTGTCAGATCACTGCCCAGTTGCTATCCACCTGGGTATTTCTCATGAAAAAATTTACAAGCCGTTTCAATGTTTTCAGCACATTATTGACGCTCCTGGATTTCTCGATAGAATCTCTGAAGCTTGGTCTTTACCTTGTAATTTTTCTGATCCCTGGCATGCTCTCACAGCAAAATTAAAGAATTGCAAACAGGTGATGCGTCAGCTAAATTCTGACAAGGGTAATGTGCACAAAGCTGTCTGTAGAGCCAGAGAAGCTCTAACTTCTTTTCAGGAAAAATTGCCTATTAAACCAACTCCACAACAGTTTGAGGATGAGGAGAACTTGATTATTGGCTTCAAAAATGCAATTCAAGCGGAAGAGGTTTTCTTAAAACAAAAATCCAGAATTAATTGGTTAGAAAAGGGGGACAATAACAATAGGTTCTTCTTTAATTCTTGCAAAGGGAGATGGAACTCCAATAAAATTTTAATGATTGAAGATGAGCATGGGGTCCAACATTCTACCCACAGTGGCATTTCTGGGGTTGCTGTAAATTATTTTAAAGGTCTGATGGGGTGTCCTGGCTCAGTCACAGCCTATCCTAAAGATTTGGACTTGCCGCAGATCAATGAAAATCACAGAAGAATGCTTACAGCCTCATTTACAAGGGAGGAAATTTTCAAAGCTTTCAAATGTATGGCAAAGAAAAAATGTCCTGGTCCTGATGGTTTAACTGCAGAATTCTTTGTGTCCACTTGGAGTGTGACTGGACCAGATGTAGTAAAGGGTATTCTTCATTTTTTCAGTACTTTACAGCTTCCTAGAATTATAAATTCTGTTGCTATTGCTCTTGTTCCAAAACATAGCTCTGCTACTAATTTTTCAGATTATAGACCAATCTCTTGTTGTAATGTACTTTATAAATGCATAACCAAGCTCTTAACTGCTCGTATGAGAATTCTGATGCCTAGTTTGATATCTACTAATCAATCTGCTTTTGTTCCAAAAAGATCTATTGGGGATAACATCATGTTGGCACAAGCGCTTTGCAAGAACTATCATCTGCAAACAGGCCCACCTCGATGTGCAATAAAACTTGATCTGCAGAAGGCTTTTGATACTCTCAATTGGTCTTTTCTTTTCAAAACCATGGAGAAAATGGGGTTCCCGAGGCTGTTCATTTCTTGGATTTCAAAATGCATTACAACCACCATGCTCTCGGTAAAAATCAATGGTTCTTTGGAGGGGTACTTTAAGGCTGAAGTGGGATTGCGACAGGGAGACCCTTTGTCTCCCTATCTATTTGTAATTGCAATGGAAGCTTTTACTGCATGCTTAAAGAAAGAAACTTCTACTTCGGAGTTCTCCTATCACTGGAACACAGAGCCTCTGTCTATTACTCACTTGATTTTTGCAGATGACATCTTCTTATTCTGTCGTGGAGATACTCCATCTATTGATGCAGTTTTACGAGGGGTGACTACTTTCTCAGATAGTTCGGGTTTACAGCCTAATCCCAACAAATGTCAATGCTTCTTTTCCAACACACCGGAGGAGATAATTACTCACACTCTAGTCCAAACGGGATACCAGGAAGGACAGTTGCCAATCAAATACTTGGGGATACCTCTAATAACTACAAAGCTCAGCCAGAGAGATTGTATGCCTCTCCTTATGCGTATTCGGAGACATATTGATGCTTGGACCTGTCGCACTTTGAGTTTAGCAGGCCGATTGAAATTGTTAAAGGTGGTGTTGTTTGCAATGCAAGGATATTGGGCCTCTTTTTTATTCCTACCTAAAGGGGTGCTTAAAGTAATTCAGTCACTGTTTATACGGTTTCTATGGGGTGGTACATCAACTTCGAAAGCTCAAGCTAAAGTGACCTGGCAAGTTTGTTGTAAACCGAAGAGTGAGGGTGGATTGGGAATTCGTGATCTATTTGAATGGAATCGTGCTGCTGTCATTTTTCATCTATGGCGCTTACTCCGACCAAATCAACAATCTCTTTGGAACTCATGGCTAAGATCTACTTTCTTGAGGGATAAACCCTTTTGGACGATGAAAGTCCCTACAAATGCATCATGGTGTTTTAGGAAAATTTTGAACTCTAAAGAATCTGCTATGCAAATTTTTGATTACAAGCCTGGTCAACACTCTCAATTCCTTTTCTGGCATGACCCTTGGATTCAACATACCCCTTTGCTGCAGCGTTTTAATAGGGATATTATCTCTATTGCTGAATCCTCTACTCTGGCGCCCATTGATTCGTTTATTCAACATTCTACTTGGTTACTCCCCGCTTTTAACCATGTGTGGGTTATGGAACTACGGCATCTTGTGAGCTCAATTTATATATCTCACAGTGACTCTATCACCTGTAATGGTCAAACTATTCCAAAAATTGCCACCATATGGAATAGAATTCGAAGTACCAGTTCTGCCCCCCCTTGGCTTGCTGCGATTTGGCATCCTCTTCACTTAAAGAAATGTTCTTGCTTCCTTTGGTTAGCATTACAGAACAAACTGCCAACTAAGGACCGTCTACTTCAATTTGGAATGAATGTCAACCCATCTTGCGTTCTATGCAATTGCCAAAATGAGAATGTGAAACATTTGTTTACTGAATGTAGTTATGCCAAACTAGTTTTTAAACATAATAATTTTCCATTATCTTTTGACTGGGATTATTATACTCAAGGAAACTTCACGGTTGGTAACGTAGGGAGAATGCGGAAATACATGACATATTTATACCTCTCTGTGGCTGGGCACACCTTATGGAAAGAACGGAATGAGCGCATACATAACCAAGGACACAGAGCTACAGCAGCAACAATTAGAGTGCATGTTCTTCGAATTTTTCGAGAAAAAGTTTTCTCCTGCACCTCCTTCAAACAAGCAGCTGGAAAAGATTTTTCTTTAATTACTTCCCTGTATCAGCCGTAGTCTATATTGTATCAGCCATATGTTATGGGCTTATTTGTCCTAGACATTATGTTTATTGAGTTTTACTCTCGTTGTTTCTCGCGGGGTATGCCCCTAGAATTGTAATTCTTCTTTCTTTCTATAAAAATTTCTATTTAGCAAAAAAAAAATATATTCATTCTTGTCTCGTTTGAACATGGAAACAACTTGTCAACACTTGTAAGAGCATTATTAGCTCGTTTAAACATCAAAACAATTCATAACAATTTGACGCTTCATTCTTGACTCGTTCGAACTCGAAAAGAACTTGTAGCTTCATTCTTCTCTCGTTTGAACATGGAAACAACTTGTAAACTCTTGTACGAGCATTATTGGCTCGTTTAAACATGAAAACAATTCATAACAATTTGAGACTTCATTCTTGACTCGTTCAAACTCGAAAACAATTAGTAGCTTCATTCTTGTCTCGTTTGAACATGGAAACAACTTGTCAACACTTGTAGGCGTATTATTGGCTCGTTTAAACATCAAAACAATTCATAACAATTTGAGGCTTCATTCTTGACTAGTTCGAACTCGGAAACAACTTGTAGCTTCATTATTGGCTCGTTTAAACATCAAACTAATTCATAACAATTTGAGACTTTATTCTTGAGTCGTTCGAATTCGAAAACAACTTGTAGCTTCATTCTTGTCTCGTTTGAACATGGAAACAACTTGTATACACTTGTAGGAGAATTATTGGCTCGTTTAAACATAAAAACAATTCATAACAATTTGAGAATTCATTCTCGACTCTTTCGAACTTTGAAACAACTTGTAGCTTCATTCTTGGCTCGTTTGAACATGGAAACAACTTGTAAACTCTTTTAGGAACATTATTGGCTCGTTTAAACATAATAACAATTTGAGACTTCATTCTTGACTCGTTCGAACTTGGAAACAACTTGTAGCTTCATTCTTGCCTCGTTTGAACATGGAAACAACTTGTAAACTCTTGTAGGAACATTATTGGCTCGTTTAAACGTCAAAACAATTCATAACAATTTGAGGCTTCATTCTTGACTCGTTTGAACTCAGAAACAACTTGTAGCTTCATTCTTGACTCGTTTGTACATGGAAGCAACTTGTAAACACTTGTAGGAGCATTATTGGCTCGTTTAAACATCAAAACAATTCATAACAATTTGAGGCTTCATTGTTGACTCGTTCGAACTCGGAAACAACTTGTATCTTCATTCTTGACTCGTTTGAAATTGGAAAAAACTTGCAAATCTTGTAGGAACAATATTGGCTCGTTTAAAAATGAAAACAATTCATAACAATTTGATACTTCATTTTTGAGTCGTTCAAACTCGAAAACAATTAGTAGCTTCATTCTTGTCTCGTTTGAACATGGAAACAACTTGTCAACACTTTTAGGAGCATTATTGGCTCGTTTAAACATCAAAACAATTCATAACAATTTGAGGCTTCATTCTTGACTCGTTCGAACTCGAAAAGAACTTGTAGCTTCATTCTTCTCTCGTTTGAACATGGAAACAACTTGTTAACTCTTGTAGGAGCATTATTGGCTCGTTTAAACATGAAAACAATTCATAACAATTTGAGACTTCATTCTTGATTCGTTCAAAATTTGAAACAACTTGTAGCTTCATTCTTGGCTCGTTTGAACTTGGAAACACTTTGTAAACTCTTGTAGGAACATTATTGGCTCGTTTAAACATAATAACAATTCGTAACAATTTGAGACTTCATTCTTGACTCGTTCTAACTTTGAAACAACTTGTAGCTTCATTCTTGGCTCGTTTGAACTTGGAAACAACTTGTAAACTGTTGTAGGAACATTATTGGCTCGTTTAAACATAATAACAATTCATAACAATTTGAGACTTCATTCTTGACTCGTTCGAACTCGGAAACAACTTCTAGCTTCATTATTGACTCGTTTGAACATGGAAACAACTTCTAAACACTTGTAGGAGCATTATTGGCTCGTTTAAACATCAAAACAATTCATAACAATTTGAGGCTTCATTGTTGACTCGTTCGAACTCGGAAACAACTTGTATCTTCATTCTTGACTCGTTTGAACTTGGAAAAAACTTGCAAATCTTGTAGGAACAATATTGGCTCGTTTAAAAATGAAAACAATTCATAACAATTTGATACTTCATTTTTGAGTCGTTCAAACTCGAAAACAATTAGTAGCTTCATTCTTGTCTCGTTTCAACATGGAAACAACTTGTCAACACTTTTAAGAGCATTATTGGCTCGTTTAAACATCAAAACAATTCATAACAATTTGAGGCTTCATTCTTGACTCGTTCGAACTCGAAAAGAACTTGTAGCTTATTCTTCTCTCGTTTGAACATGGAAACAACTTGTAAACTCTTGTAGGAGCATTATTGGCTCGTTTAAACATGAAAACAATTCATAACAATTTGAGACTTCATTCTTGACTCGTTCAAACTCGAAAACAATTAGTATATTCATTCTTGTCTCGTTTGAACATGGAAACAACTTGTCAACACTTGTAGGAGCATTATTGGCACGTTTAAACATCAAAACAATTCATAACAATTTGAGGCTTCATTCTTGACTCGTTCGAACTCGAAAAGAACTTGTAGCTTATTCTTCTCTCGTTTGAACATGGAAACAACTTGTAAACTCTTGTAGGAGCATTATTGGCTCGTTTAAACATGAAAACAATTCATAACAATCTGAGACTTCATTCTTGACTCGTTCAAACTTTGAAACAACTTGTAGCTTCATTCTTGGCTCGTTTGAACTTGGAAACAACTTGCAAACTCATGTAGGAACATTATTAGCTCGTTTAAACATAATAACAATTCGTTACAATTTGAGACTTCATTCTTGACTCGTTCTAACTTTGAAACAACTTGTAGCTTCATTCTTGGCTCGTTTGAACTTGGAAACAACTTGTAAACTCTTGTAGGAACATTATTGGCTCGTTTAAACATAATAACAATTCGTAACAATTTGAGACTTCATTCTTGACTCGTTCGAACTCGGAAACAACTTCTAGCTTCATTATTGACTCGTTTGAACATGGAAACAACTTCTAAACACTTGTAGGAGCATTATCGGCTCGTTTAAACATCAAAATAATTCATAACAATTTGTGATTTTAATCTTGAGTCGTTCGAATTCGAAAATAACTTGTAGCTTCATTCTTGTCTCGTTTGAACATGGAAACAACTTCTAAACACTTGTAAGAGCATTATTGGCTCGTTTAAACATAAAAAAAATTCATAACAATTTGAGAATTCATTCTCGACTCGTTCGAACTTTGAAACAACTTGTAGCTTCATTCTTGGCTCGTTTGAACATGGAAACAACTTGTAAACTCTTGTAGGAACATTATTGGCTCGTTTAAACATAATAACAATTTGAGACTTCATTCTTGACTCGTTCGAACTTGGAAACAACTTGTAGCTTCATTCTTGCCTCGTTTGAACATGAAAACAACTTGTAAACTCTTGTAGGAACATTATTGGCTCGTTTAAACATCAAAAAATTCATAACAATTTGAGGCTTCATTCTTGACTCCTTCGAACTCGGAAACAACTTGTAGCTTCATTCTTGACTCGTTTGTACATGGAAACAACTTGTAAACACTTGTAGGAGCATTATTGGCTCGTTTAAACATCAAAACAATTCATAACAATTTGAGGCTTCATTCTTGACTCGTTCGAACTCGGAAACAACTTGTATCTTCATTCTTGACTCGTTTGAACTTGGAAAAAACTTGCAAATCTTGTAGGGACAATATTGGCTCGTTTAAAAATGAAAACAATTCATAACAATTTGATACTTCATTTTTGAGTCGTTCAAACTCGAAAACAATTAGTAGCTTCATTCTTGTCTCGTTTGAACATGGAAACAACTTGTCAACACTTTTAGGAGCATTATTGGCTCGTTTAAACATCAAAACAATTCATAACAATTTGAGGCTTCACTCTTGACTAGTTCGAACTCGAAAAGAACTTGTAGCTTATTCTTCTCTCGTTTGAACATGGAAACAACTTGTAAACTCTTGTAGGAGCATTATTGGCTCGTTTAAACATGAAAACAATTCATAACAATTTGAGACTTCATTCTTGACTCGTTCAAACTCGAAAACAATTAGTAGCTTCATTCATGTCTCGTTTGAACATGGAAACAACTTGTCAACACTTGTAGGCGTATTATTGGCTCGTTTAAACATCAAAACAATTCATAACAATTTGAGGCTTCATTCTTGACTAGTTCGAACTCGGAAACAACTTGTAGCTTCATTATTGACTCGTTTGAAAATGGAAACAACTTCTAAACACTTGTAGGAGCATTATTGGCTCGTTTAAACATAAAAACAATTCATAACAATTTGAGACTTCATTCTCGACTCGTTTGAACTTTGAAACAACTTGTAGTTTAATTCTTGGCTCGTTTGAACATGGAAACAACTTGTAAACTCTTGTAGGAAGATTATTGGCTCGTTTAAACATAATAACAATTCGTAACAATTTGAGACTTCATTCTTGACTCGTTCTAACTTTGAAACAACTTGTAGCTTCATTCTTGGCTCGTTTGAACTTGGAAACAACTTGTAAACTCTTGTAGGAACATTATTGGCTCGTTTAAACATAATAACAATTCGTAACAATTTGAGACTTCATTCTTGACTCGTTCGAACTCGGAAACAACTTCTAGCTTCATTATTGAATCGTTTGAACATGGAAACAACTTCTAAACACTTGTAGGAGCATTATTGGCTCGTTTAAACATCAAAATAATTCATAACAATTTGTGACTTTATTCTTGAGTCGTTCGAATTCGAAAACAACTTGTAGCTTCATTCTTGTCTCGTTTGAACATGGAAACAACTTCTAAACACTTGTAAGAGCATTATTGGCTCGTTTAAACATAAAAACAATTCATAACAATTTGAGAATTCATTCTCGACTCGTTCGAACTTTGAAACAACTTGTAGCTTCATTCTTGGCTCGTTTGAACTTGGAAACAACTTATAAACTCTTGTAGGAACATTATTCGCTCGTTTAAACATAATAACAATTCGTAACAATTTGAGACTTCATTCTTGACTCGTTCGAACTCGGAAACAACTTCTAGCTTCATTATTGAATCGTTTGAACATGGAAACAACTTCTAAACACTTGTAGGAGCATTATTGGCTCGTTTAAACATCAAAATAATTCATAACAATTTGAGACTTTATTCTTGAGTCGTTCGAATTCGAAAACAACTTGTAGCTTCATTCTTGTCTCGTTTGAACATGGAAACAACTTGTATACACTTGTAGGAGAATTATTGGCTCGTTTAAACATAAAAACAATTCATAACAATTTGAGACTTCATTCTCGACTCGTTTGAACTTTGAAACAACTTGTAGTTTAATTCTTGGCTCGTTTGAACATGGAAACAACTTGTAAACTCTTGTAGGAAGATTATTGGCTCGTTTAAACATAATAACAATTCGTAACAATTTGAGACTTCATTCTTGACTCGTTCTAACTTTGAAACAACTTGTAGCTTC
The DNA here is from genome assembly GCA_028671895.1 of Oenanthe sinensis. Lineage (NCBI taxonomy): Eukaryota > Viridiplantae > Streptophyta > Magnoliopsida > Apiales > Apiaceae > Oenanthe > Oenanthe sinensis. The sequence continues at coordinate 6,210,930 of JAPMAC010000231.1, forward strand.
ATTCTTGGCTCGTTTGAACTTGGAAACAACTTGTAAACTCTTGTAGGAACATTATTGGCTCGTTTAAACATAATAACAATTCGTAACAATTTGAGACTTCATTCTTGACTCGTTCGAACTCGGAAACAACTTCTAGCTTCATTATTGAATCGTTTGAACATGGAAACAACTTCTAAACACTTGTAGGAGCATTATTGGCTCGTTTAAACATCAAAATAATTCATAACAATTTGAGACTTTATTCTTGAGTCGTTCGAATTCGAAAACAACTTGTAGTTTCATTCTTGTCTCGTTTGAACATGGAAACAACTTCTAAACACTTGTAAGAGCATTATTGGCTCGTTTAAACATAAAAACAATTCATAACAATTTGAGAATTCTTTATCGACTCGTTCGAACTTTGAAACAACTTGTAGCTTCATTCTTGGCTCGTTTGAACATGGAAAAAACTTGTAAACTCTTGTAGGAACATTATTGGCTCGTTTAAACATAATAACAATTTGAGACTTCATTCTTGACTCGTTCGAACTTGGAAACAACTTGTAGCTTCATTCTTGCCTCGTTTGAACATGGAAACAACTTGTAAACTCTTGTAGGAACATTATTGGCTCGTTTAAACATCAAAACAATTCATAACAATTTGAGGCTTCATTCTTGACTCGTTCGAACTCGGAAACAACTTGTAGATTCATTCTTGACTCGTTTGTACATGAAAATAACTTGTAAACACTTGTAGGAGCATTATTGGCTCGTTTAAACATCAAAACAATTCATAACAATTTGAGGCTTCATTCTTAGTCGTTCGAACTCGGAAACAACTTGTGTCTTCATTCTTGACTCGTTTGAACTTGGAAAAAACTTGTCAAATCTTGTAGGAACATTATTGGCTCATTTAAACATGAAAACAATTCATAACAATTTGAGACTTCATTTTTGAGTCGTTCAAACTCGAAAACAATTAGTAGCTTCATTCTTGTCTCGTTTGAACATGGAAACAAGTTGTCAACACTTGTAGGTGAATTATTGGCTCGTTTAAACATCAAAACAATACATAACAATTTACGGCTTCATTCTTGACTCGTTCGAACTCTAAAAGAACTTGTAGCTTCATTCTTCTCTCGTTTGAACATGGAAACAACTTGTAAACTCTTGTAGGAGCATTATTGGCTCGTTTAAACATGAAAACAATTCATAACAATTTGAGACTTCATTCTTGACTCGTTCAAACTCGAAAACAATTAGTAGCTTCATTCTTGTCTCGTTTGAACATGGAAACAACTTGTCAACACTTGTAAGAGCATTATTGGCTCGTTTAAACATAAAAACAATTCATAACAATTTGAGAATTCGTTATCGACTCGTTCGAACTTTGAAACAACTTGTAGTTTCATTCTTGGCTCGTTTGAACATGGAAAAAACTTGTAAACTCTTGTAGGAACATTATTGGCTCGTTTAAACATAATAACAATTTGAGACTTCATTCTCGACTCGTTCGAACTTGGAAACAACTTGTAGCTTCATTCTTGCCTCGTTTGAACATGGAAACAACTTGTAAACTCTTGTAGGAGCATTATTGGCTCGTTTAAACATGAAAACAATTCATAACAATTTGAGACTTCATTCTTGACTCGTTCAAACTCGAAAACAATTAGTAGATTCATTCTTGTCTCGTTTGAACATGGAAACAACTTGTCAACACTTGTAGGAGCATCATTGGCTCGTTTAAACATCAAAACAATTCATAACAATTTGAGGCTTCATTCTTGACTCGTTCGAACTCGGAAACAACTTGTAGATTCATTCTTGACTCGTTTGTACATGAAAATAACTTGTAAACACTTGTAGGAGCATTATTGGCTCGTTTAAACATCAAAACAATTCATAACAATTTGAGGCTTCATTCTTGAGTCGTTCGAACTCGGAAACAACTTGTATCTTCATTCTTGACTCGTTTGAACTTGGAAAAAACTTGTAAACTCTTGTAGGAACATTATTGGCTCGTTTAAACATAATAACAATTTGAGACTTCATTCTTGACTCGTTCGAACTTGGAAACAACTTGTAGCTTCATTCTTGTCTCGTTTGAACATGGAAACAACTTGTCAACACTTGTAGGAGCATCATTGGCTCGTTTAAACATAATAACAATTCGTAACAATTTGAGACTTCATTCTTGACTCGTTCGAACTCGGAAAGAACTTCTAGCTTCATTATTGACTCGTTTGAACATGGAAACAACTTCTAAACACTTGTAGGAGCATTATTGGCTCGTTTAAACATCAAAATAATTCATAACAATTTGAGACTTTATTCTTGAGTCGTTCGAATTCGAAAACAACTTGTAGCTTCATTCTTGTCTCGTTTGAACATGGAAACAACTTCTAAACACTTGTACGAGCATTATTGGCTCGTTTAAACATAAAAACAATTCATAACAATTTGAGAATTCATTCTCGACTCGTTCGAACTTTGAAACAACTTATAGCTTCATTCTTGGCTCGTTTGAACATGGAAAAAACTTGTAAACTCTTGTAGGAACATTATTGGCTCGTTTAAACATAATAACAATTTGAGACTTCATTCTTGACTCGTTCGAACATGGAAACAACTTGTAGCTTCATTCTTGCCTCGTTTGAACATGGAAACAACTTGTGAACTCTTGTAGGAACATTATTGGCTCGTTTAAACATCAAAACAATTCATAACAATTTGAGGCTTCATTCTTGACTCGTTCGAACTCGGAAACAACTTGTAGATTCATTCTTGACTCGTTTGAACTTGGAAAAAACTTGTCAAATCTTGTAGGAACATTATTGGCTCATTTAAACATGAAAACAATTCATAACAATTTGAGACTTCATTTTTGAGTCGTTCAAACTCGAAAACAATTAGTAGCTTCATTCTTGTCTCGTTTGAACATGGAAACAACTTGTCAACACTTGTAGGAGAATTATTGGCTCGTTTAAACATCAAAACAATACATAACAATTTGCGGCTTCATTCTTGACTCGTTCGAACTCGAAAAGAACTTGTAGCTTCATTCTTCTCTCGTTTGAACATGGAAACAACTTGTAAACTCTTGTAGGAGCATTATTGGCTCGTTTAAACATGAAAACAATTCATAACAATTTGAGACTTCATTCTTGACTCGTTCAAACTCGAAAACAATTAGTAGCTTCATTCTTGTCTCGTTTGAACATGGAAACAACTTGTCAACACTTGTAGGCGTATTATTGGCTCGTTTAAACATCAAAACAATTCATAACAATTTGAGGCTTCATTCTTGACTAGTTCGAACTCGGAAACAACTTGTAGCTTCATTATTGACTCGTTTGAACATGGAAACAACTTCTAAACACTTGTAGGAGCATTATTGGCTCGTTTAAACATCAAAATAATTCATAACAATTTGAGACTTTATTCTTGAGTCGTTCGAATTCGAAAACAACTTTTAGCTTCATTCTTGTCTCGTTTGAACATGGAAACAACTTGTATACACTTGTAGGATAATTATTGGCTCGTTTAAACATAAAAACAATTCATAACAATTTTAGACTTCATTCTCGACTCGTTTGAACTTTGAAACAACTTGTAGTTTTATTCTTGGCTCGTTTGAACATGGAAACAACTTGTAAACTCTTGTAGGAGCATTATTGGCTCGTTTAAACATGAAAACAATTCATAACAATTTGAGACTTCATTCTTGACTCGTTCAAACTCGAAAACAATTAGTAGATTCATTCTTGTTTCGTTTGAACATGGAAACAACTTGTCAACACTTGTAGGAGCATCATTGGCTCGTTTAAACATCAAAACAATTCATAACAATTTGAGGCTTCATTCTTGACTCGTTCGAACTGGAAAACAACTTGTAGCTTCATTCTTCTCTCGTTTGAACATGGAAACAACTTGTAAACTCTTGTAGGAGCATTATTGGCTCGTTTAAACATAAAAACAATTCGTAACAATTTGAGACTTCATTCTTGACTCGTTCGAACTTTGAAACAACTTGTAGCTTCATTCTTGGCTCGTTTGAACATGGAAACAACTTGTAAACTCTTGTAGGAACATTATTGGCTCGTTTAAACATGAAAACAATTCATAACAATTTGAGGCTTCATTCTTGACTAGTTCGAACTCGGAAACAACTTGTAGCTTCATTATTGACTCGTTTGAAAATGGAAACAACTTCTAAACACTTGTAGGAGCATTATTGGCTCGTTTAAACATAAAAACAATTCATAACAATTTGAGACTTCATTCTCGACTCGTTTGAACTTTGAAACAACTTGTAGTTTAATTCTTGGCTCGTTTGAACATGGAAACAACTTGTAAACTCTTGTAGGAAGATTATTGGCTCGTTTAAACATAATAACAATTCGTAACAATTTGAGACTTCATTCTTGACTCGTTCGAACTCGGAAACAACTTCTAGCTTCATTATTGACTCGTTTGAACATGGAAACAACTTCTAAACACTTGTAGGAGCATTATTGGCTCGTTTAAACATCAAAATAATTCATAACAATTTGTGACTTTATTCTTGAGTCGTTCGAATTCGAAAACAACTTGTAGCTTCATTCTTGTCTCGTTTGAACATGGAAACAACTTCTAAACACTTGTAAGAGCATTATTGGCTCGTTTAAACATAAAAACAATTCATAACAATTTGAGAATTCATTCTCGACTCGTTCGAACTTTGAAACAACTTGTAGCTTCATTCTTGGCTCGTTTGAACTTGGAAACAACTTATAAACTCTTGTAGGAACATTATTCGCTCGTTTAAACATAATAACAATTCGTAACAATTTGAGACTTCATTCTTGACTCGTTCGAACTCGGAAACAACTTCTAGCTTCATTATTGAATCGTTTGAACATGGAAACAACTTCTAAACACTTGTAGGAGCATTATTGGCTCGTTTAAACATCAAAATAATTCATAACAATTTGAGACTTTATTCTTGAGTCGTTCGAATTCGAAAACAACTTGTAGCTTCATTCTTGTCTCGTTTGAACATGGAAACAACTTGTATACACTTGTAGGAGAATTATTGGCTCGTTTAAACATAAAAACAATTCATAACAATTTGAGACTTCATTCTCGACTCGTTTGAACTTTGAAACAACTTGTAGTTTAATTCTTGGCTCGTTTGAACATGGAAACAACTTGTAAACTCTTGTAGGAAGATTATTGGCTCGTTTAAACATAATAACAATTCGTAACAATTTGAGACTTCATTCTTGACTCGTTCTAACTTTGAAACAACTTGTAGCTTCATTCTTGGCTCGTTTGAACTTGGAAACAACTTGTAAACTCTTGTAGGAACATTATTGGCTCGTTTAAACATAATAACAATTCGTAACAATTTGAGACTTCATTCTTGACTCGTTCGAACTCGGAAAGAACTTCTAGCTTCATTATTGACTCGTTTGAACATGGAAACAACTTCTAAACACTTGTAGGAGCATTATTGGCTCGTTTCAACATCAAAATAATTCATAACAATTTGAGACTTTATTCTTGAGTCGTTCGAATTCGAAAACAACTTGTAGCTTCATTCTTGTCTCGTTTGAACATGGAAACAACTTCTAAACACTTGTAAGAGCATTATTGGCTCGTTTAAACATAAAAACAATTCATAACAATTTGAGAATTCATTCTCGACTCGTTCGAACTTTGAAACAACTTGTAGCTTCATTCTTGGCTCGTTTGAACATGGAAAAAACTTGTAAACTCTTGTAGGAACATTATTGGCTCGTTTAAACATAATAACAATTTGAGACTTCATTCTTGACTCGTTCGAACTTGGAAACAACTTGTAGCTTCATTCTTGCCTCGTTTGAACATGGAAACAACTTGTAAACTCTTGTAGGAACATTATTGGCTCGTTTAAACATCAAAACAATTCATAACAATTTGAGGCTTCATTCTTGACTCGTTCGAACTCGGAAACAACTTGTAGATTCATTCTTGACTCGTTTGTACATGAAAACAACTTGTAAACACTTGTAGGAGCATTATTGGCTCGTTTAAACATCAAAACAATTCATAACAATTTGAGGCTTCATTCTTGAGTCGTTCGAACTCGGAAACAACTTGTATCTTCATTCTTGACTCGTTTGAACTTGGAAAAAACTTGTCAAATCTTGTAGGAACATTATTGGCTCATTTAAACATGAAAACAATTCATAACAATTTGAGACTTCATTTTTGAGTCGTTCAAACTCGAAAACAATTAGTAGCTTCATTCTTGTCTCGTTTGAACATGGAAACAACTTGTCAACACTTGTAGGAGAATTATTGGCTCGTTTAAACATCAAAACAATACATAACAATTTGGGGCTTCATTCTTGACTCGTTCGAACTCGAAAAGAACTTGTAGCTTCATTCTTCTCTCGTTTGAACATGGAAACAACTTGTAAACTCTTGTAGGAGCATTATTGGCTCGTTTAAACATGAAAACAATTCATAACAATTTGAGACTTCATTCTTGACTCGTTCAAACTCGAAAACAATTAGTAGCTTCATTCTTGTCTCGTTTGAACATGGAAACAACTTGTCAACACTTGTAGGCGTATTATTGGCTCGTTTAAACATCAAAACAATTCATAACAATTTGAGGCTTCATTCTTGACTAGTTCGAACTCGGAAACAACTTGTAGCTTCATTATTGACTCGTTTGAACATGGAAACAACTTCTAAACACTTGTAGGAGCATTATTGGCTCGTTTAAACATCAAAATAATTCATAACAATTTGAGACTTTATTCTTGAGTCGTTCGAATTCGAAAACAACTTTTAGCTTCATTCTTGTCTCGTTTGAACATGGAAACAACTTGTATACACTTGTAGGAGAATTATTGGCTCGTTTAAACATAAAAACAATTCATAACAATTTTAGACTTCATTCTCGACTCGTTTGAACTTTGAAACAACTTGTAGTTTTATTCTTGGCTCGTTTGAACATGGAAACAACTTGTAAACTCTTGTAGGAGCATTATTGGCTCGTTTAAACATGAAAACAATTCATAACAATTTGAGACTTCATTCTTGACTCGTTCAAACTCGAAAACAATTAGTAGATTCATTCTTGTCTCGTTTGAACATGGAAACAACTTGTCAACACTTGTAGGAGCATCATTGGCTCGTTTAAACATCAAAACAATTCATAACAATTTGAGGCTTCATTCTTGACTCGTTCGAACTGGAAAACAACTTGGAGCTTCATTCTTCTCTCGTTTGAACATGGAAACAACTTGTAAACTCTTGTAGGAGCATTATTGGCTCGTTTAAACATAAAAACAATTCGTAACAATTTGAGACTTCATTCTTGACTCGTTCGAACTTTGAAACAACTTGTAGCTTCATTCTTGGCTCGTTTGAACATGGAAACAACTTGTAAACTCTTGTAGGAACATTATTGGCTCGTTTAAACATGAAAACAATTCATAACAATTTGAGGCTTCATTCTTGACTAGTTCGAACTCGGAAACAACTTGTAGCTTCATTATTGACTCGTTTGAAAATGGAAACAACTTCTAAACACTTGTAGGAGCATTATTGGCTCGTTTAAACATAAAAACAATTCATAACAATTTGAGACTTCATTCTCGACTCGTTTGAACTTTGAAACAACTTGTAGTTTAATTCTTGGCTCGTTTGAACATGGAAACAACTTGTAAACTCTTGTAGGAAGATTATTGGCTCGTTTAAACATAATAACCATTCGTAACAATTTGAGACTTCATTCTTGACTCGTTCGAACTCGGAAACAACTTCTAGCTTCATTATTGACTCGTTTGAACATGGAAACAACTTCTAAACACTTGTAGGAGCATTATTGGCTCGTTTAAACATCAAAATAATTCATAACAATTTGTGACTTTATTCTTGAGTCGTTCGAATTCGAAAACAACTTGTAGCTTCATTCTTGTCTCGTTTGAACATGGAAACAACTTCTAAACACTTGTAAGAGCATTATTGGCTCGTTTAAACATAAAAACAATTCATAACAATTTGAGAATTCATTCTCGACTCGTTCGAACTTTGAAACAACTTGTAGCTTCATTCTTGGCTCGTTTGAACTTGGAAACAACTTATAAACTCTTGTAGGAACATTATTCGCTCGTTTAAACATAATAACAATTCGTAACAATTTGAGACTTCATTCTTGACTCGTTCGAACTCGGAAACAACTTCTAGCTTCATTATTGAATCGTTTGAACATGGAAACAACTTCTAAACACTTGTAGGAGCATTATTGGCTCGTTTAAACATCAAAATAATTCATAACAATTTGAGACTTTATTCTTGAGTCGTTCGAATTCGAAAACAACTTGTAGCTTCATTCTTGTCTCGTTTGAACATGGAAACAACTTCTAAACACTTGTAAGAGCATTATTGGCTAGTTTAAACATAAAAACAATTCATAACAATTTGAGAATTCGTTATCGACTCGTTCGAACTTTGAAACAACTTGTAGTTTCATTCTTGGCTCGTTTGAACATGGAAAAAACTTGTAAACTCTTGTAGGAACATTATTGGCTCGTTTAAACATAATAACAATTTGAGACTTCATTCTCGACTCGTTCGAACTTGGAAACAACTTGTAGCTTCATTCTTGCCTCGTTTGAACATGGAAACAACTTGTAAACTCTTGTAGGAGCATTATTGGCTCGTTTAAACATGAAAACAATTCATAACAATTTGAGACTTCATTCTTGACTCGTTCAAACTCGAAAACAATTAGTAGATTCATTCTTGTCTCGTTTGAACATGGAAACAACTTGTCAACACTTGTAGGAGCATCATTGGCTCGTTTAAACATCAAAACAATTCATAACAATTTGAGGCTTCATTCTTGACTCGTTCGAACTCGGAAACAACTTGTAGATTCATTCTTGACTCGTTTGTACATGAAAATAACTTGTAAACACTTGTAGGAGCATTATTGGCTCGTTTAAACATCAAAACAATTCATAACAATTTGAGGCTTCATTCTTGAGTCGTTCGAACTCGGAAACAACTTGTATCTTCATTCTTGACTCGTTTGAACTTGAAAAAAACTTGTCAAATCTTGTAGGAACATTATTGGCTCATTTAAACATGAAAACAATTCATAACAATTTGAGACTTCATTTTTGAGTCGTTCAAACTCGAAAACAATTAGTAGCTTCATTCTTGTCTCATTTGAACATGGAAACAACTTGTCAACACTTGTAGGAGAATTATTGGCTCGTTTAAACATCAAAACAATACATAACAATTTGCGGCTTCATTCTTGACTCGTTCGAACTCGAAAAGAACTTGTAGCTTCATTCTTCTCTCGTTTGAACATGGAAACAACTTGTAAACTCTTGTAGGAGCATTATTGGCTCGTTTAAACATAAAAACAATTCATAACAATTTGAGAATTCATTCTCGACTCGTTTGAACTTTGAAACAACTTGTAGCTTCATTCTTGGCTCGTTTGAACATGGAAACAACTTGTAAACTCTTGTAGGAGAATTATTGGCTCGTTTAAACATCAAAACAATACATAACAATTTGCGGCTTCATTCTTGACTCGTTCGAACTCTAAAAGAACTTGTAGCTTCATTCTTCTCTCGTTTGAACATGGAAACAACTTGTAAACTCTTGTAGGAGCATTATTGGCTCGTTTAAACATGAAAACAATTCATAACAATTTGAGACTTCATTCTTGACTCGTTCAAACTCGAAAACAATTAGTAGCTTCATTCTTGTCTCGTTTGAACATGGAAACAACTTGTCAACACTTGTAAGAGCATTATTGGCTCGTTTAAACATAAAACAATTCATAACAATTTGAGAATTCGTTATCGACTCGTTCGAACTTTGAAACAACTTGTAGTTTCATTCTTGGCTCGTTTGAACATGGAAAAAACTTGTAAACTCTTGTAGGAACATTATTGGCTCGTTTAAACATAATAACAATTTGAGACTTCATTCTCGACTCGTTCGAACTTGGAAACAACTTGTAGCTTCATTCTTGCCTCGTTTGAACATGGAAACAACTTGTAAACTCTTGTAGGAGCATTATTGGCTCGTTTAAACATGAAAACAATTCATAACAATTTGAGACTTCATTCTTGACTCGTTCAAACTCGAAAACAATTAGTAGATTCATTCTTGTCTCGTTTGAACATGGAAACAACTTGTCAACACTTGTAGGAGCATCATTGGCTCGTTTAAACATCAAAACAATTCATAACAATTTGAGGCTTCATTCTTGACTCGTTCGAACTCGGAAACAACTTGTAGATTCATTCTTGACTCGTTTGTACATGAAAATAACTTGTAAACACTTGTAGGAGCATTATTGGCTCGTTTAAACATCAAAACAATTCATAACAATTTGAGGCTTCATTCTTGAGTCGTTCGAACTCGGAAACAACTTGTATCTTCATTCTTGACTCGTTTGAACTTGGAAAAAACTTGTCAAATCTTGTAGGAACATTATTGGCTCATTTAAACATGAAAACAATTCATAACAATTTGAGACTTCATTCTTGACTCGTTCGAATTCGAAAACAACTTGTAGCTTCATTCTTGTCTCGTTTGAACATGGAAACAACTTCTAAACACTTGTAAGAGCATTATTGGCTCGTTTAAACATAAAAACAATTCATAACAATTTGAGAATTTATTCTCGACTCGTTCGAACTTTGAAACAACTTGTAGCTTCATTCTTGGCTCGTTTGAACTTGGAAACAACTTGTAAACTCTTGTAGGAACATTATTCGCTCGTTTAAACATAATAACAATTCGTAACAATTTGAGACTTCATTCTTGACTCGTTCGAACTCGGAAACAACTTCTAGCTTCATTATTGAATCGTTTGAACATGGAAACAACTTCTAAACACTTGTAGGAGCATTATTGGCTCGTTTAAACATCAAAACAATTCATAACAATTTGAGACTTTATTCTTTAGTCGTTCGAATTCGAAAACAACTTGTAGCTTCATTCTTGTCTCGTTTGAACATGGAAACAACTTCTAAACACTTGTAAGAGCATTATTGGCTCGTTTAAACATAAAAACAATTCATAACAATTTGAGAATTCGTTATCGACTCGTTCGAACTTTGAAACAACTTGTAGCTTCATTCTTGGCTTGTTTGAACATGGAAAAAACTTGTAAACTCTTGTAGGAACATTATTGGCTCGTTTAAACATAATAACAATTTGAGACTTCATTCTTGACTCGTTCGAACTTGGAAACAACTTGTAACTTCATTCTTGCCTCGTTTGAACATGGAAACAACTTGTAAACTCTTGTAGGAACATTATTGGCTCGTTTAAACATCAAAACAATTCACAACAATTTGAGGCTTCATTCTTGACTCGTTCGAACTCGGAAACAACTTGTAGATTCATTCTTGACTCGTTTGTACATGAAAATAACTTGTAAACACTTGTAGGAGCATTATTGGCTCGTTTAAACATCAAAACAATTCATAACAATTTGAGGCTTCATTCTTGAGTCGTTCGAACTCGGAAACAACTTGTATCTTCATTCTTGACTCGTTTGAACTTGGAAAAAACTTGTCAAATCTTGTAGGAACATTATTGGCTCATTTAAACATGAAAACAATTCATAACAATTTGAGACTTCATTTTTGAGTCGTTCAAACTCGAAAACAATTAGTAGCTTCATTCTTGTCTCATTTGAACATGGAAACAACTTGTCAACACTTGTAGGAGAATTATTGGCTCGTTTAAACATCAAAACAATACATAACAATTTGCGGCTTCATTCTTGACTCGTTCGAACTCTAAAAGAACTTGTAGCTTCATTCTTCTCTCGTTTGAACATGGAAACAACTTGTAAACTCTTGTAGGAGCATTATTGGCTCGTTTAAACATGAAAACAATTCATAACAATTTGAGACTTCATTCTTGACTCGTTCAAACTCGAAAACAATTAGTAGCTTCATTCTTGTCTCGTTTGAACATGGAAACAACTTGTCAACACTTGTAGGCGTATTATTGGCTCGTTTAAACATCAAAACAATTCATAACAATTTGAGGCTTCATTCTTGACTCGTTCGAACTCGAAAAGAACTTGTAGCTTCATTCTTCTCTCGTTTGAGCATGGAAACAACTTGTAAACTCTTGTAGGAGCATTATTGGCTCGTTTAAACATGAAAACAATTCATAACAATTTGAGACTTCATTCTTGACTCGTTCAAACTCGAAAACAATTAGTAGCTTCATTCTTGTCTCGTTTGAACATGGAAACAACTTGTCAACACTTGTAGGCGTATTATTGGCTCGTTTAAACATCAAAACAATTCATAACAATTTGAGGCTTCATTCTTGACTAGTTCGAACTCGGAAACAACTTGTAGCTTCATTATTGACTCGTTTGAACATGGAAACAACTTCTAAACACTTGTAGGAGCATTATTGGCTCGTTTAAACATCAAAATAATTCATAACAATTTGAGACTTTATTCTTGAGTCGTTCGAATTCGAAAACAACTTGTAGCTTCATTCTTGTCTCGTTTGAACATGGAAACAACTTGTATACACTTGTAGGAGAATTATTGGCTCGTTTAAACATAAAAACAATTCATAACAATTTGAGACTTCATTCTCGACTCGTTTGAACTTTGAAACAACTTGTAGTTTAATTCTTGGCTCGTTTGAACATGGAAACAACTTGTAAACTCTTGTAGGACAATTATTGGCTCGTTTAAACATCAAAACAATACATAACAATTTGCGGCTTCATTCTTGACTCGTTCGAACTCTAAAAGAACTTGTAGCTTCATTCTTCTCTCGTTTGAACATGGAAACAACTTGTAAACTCTTGTAGGAGCATTATTGGCTCGTTTAAACATGAAAACAATTCATAACAATTTGAGACTTCATTCTTGACTCGTTCAAACTCGAAAACAATTAGTAGCTTCATTCTTGTCTCGTTTGAACATGGAAACAACTTGTCAACACTTGTAGGCGTATTATTGGCTCGTTTAAACATCAAAACAATTCATAACAATTTGAGGCTTCATTCTTGACTCGTTCGAACTCGAAAAGAACTTGTAGCTTCATTCTTCTCTCGTTTGAGCATGGAAACAACTTGTAAACTCTTGTAGGAGCATTATTGGCTCGTTTAAACATGAAAACAATTCATAACAATTTGAGACTTCATTCTTGACTCGTTCAAACTCGAAAACAATTAGTAGCTTCATTCTTGTCTCGTTTGAACATGGAAACAACTTGTCAACACTTGTAGGCGTATTATTGGCTCGTTTAAACATCAAAACAATTCATAACAATTTGAGGCTTCATTCTTGACTAGTTCGAACTCGGAAACAACTTGTAGCTTCATTATTGACTCGTTTGAACATGGAAACAACTTCTAAACACTTGTAGGAGCATTATTGGCTCGTTTAAACATCAAAATAATTCATAACAATTTGAGACTTTATTCTTGAGTCGTTCGAATTCGAAAACAACTTGTAGCTTCATTCTTGTCTCGTTTGAACATGGAAACAACTTGTATACACTTGTAGGAGAATTATTGGCTCGTTTAAACATAAAAACAATTCATTACAATTTGAGACTTCATTCTCGACTCGTTTGAACTTTGAAACAACTTGTAGTTTAATTCTTGGCTCGTTTGAACATGGAAACAACTTGTAAACTCTTGTAGGAAGATTATTGGCTCGTTTAAACATAATAACAATTCGTAACAATTTGAGACTTCATTCTTGACTCGTTCTAACTTTGAAACAACTTGTAGCTTTATTCTTGGCTCGTTTGAACTTGGAAACAACTTGTAAACTCTTGTAGGAACATTATTGGCTCGTTTAAACATAATAACAATTCGTAACAATTTGAGACTTCATTCTTGACTCGTTCGAACTCGGAAACAACTTCTAGCTTCATTATTGACTCGTTTGAACATGGAAACAACTTCTAAACACTTGTAGGAGCATTATTGGCTCGTTTAAACATTAAAATAATTCATAACAATTTGAGACTTTATTCTTGAGTCGTTCGAATTCGAAAACAACTTGTAGCTTCATTCTTGTCTCGTTTGAACATGGAAACAACTTCTAAACACTTGTAAGAGCATTATTGGCTCGTTTAAACATAAAAACAATTCATAACAATTTGAGAATTCATTCTCGACTCGTTCGAACTTTGAAACAACTTGTAGCTTCATTCTTGGCTCGTTTAAACATGGAAAAAACTTGTAAACTCTTGTAGGAACATTATTGGCTCGTTTAAACATAATAACAATTTGAGACTTCATTCTTGACTCGTTCGAACTTGGAAACAACTTGTAGCTTCATTCTTGCCTCGTTTGAACATGGAAACAACTTGTAAACTCTTGTAGGAACATTATTGGCTCGTTTAAACATCAAAACAATTCATAACAATTTGAGGCTTCATTCTTGACTCGTTCGAACTCGGAAACAACTTGTAGATTCATTCTTGACTCGTTTGTACATGAAAACAACTTGTAAACACTTGTAGGAGCATTATTGGCTCGTTTAAACATCAAAACAATTCATAACAATTTGAGGATTCATTCTTGAGTCGTTCGAACTCGGAAACAACTTGTATCTTCATTCTTGACTCGTTTGAACTTGGAAAAAACTTGTCAAATCTTGTAGGAACATTATTGGCTCATTTAAACATGAAAACAATTCATAACAATTTGAGACTTCATTTTTGAGTCGTTCAAACTCGAAAACAATTAGTAGCTTCATTCTTGTCTCGTTTGAACATGGAAACAACTTGTAAACTCTTGTAGGAGCATTATTGGCTCGTTTAAACATGAAAACAATTCATAACAATTTGAGACTTCATTCTTGACTCGTTCAAACTCGAAAACAATTAGTAGCTTCATTCTTGTCTCGTTTGAACATGGAAACAACTTGTCAACACTTGTAGGCGTATTATTGGCTCGTTTAAACATCAAAACAATTCATAACAATTTGAGGCTTCATTCTTGACTAGTTCAAACTCGGAAACAACTTGTAGCTTCATTATTGACTCGTTTGAACATGGAAACAACTTCTAAACACTTGTAGGAGCATTATTGGCTCGTTTAAACATCAAAATAATTCATAACAATTTGAGACTTTATTCTTGAGTCGTTCGAATTCGAAAACAACTTTTAGCTTCATTCTTGTCTCGTTTGAACATGGAAACAACTTGTATACACTTGTAGGAGAATTATTGGCTCGTTTAAACATAAAAACAATTCATAACAATTTTAGACTTCATTCTCGACTCGTTTGAACTTTGAAACAACTTGTAGTTTTATTCTTGGCTCGTTTGAACATGGAAACAACTTGTAAACTCTTGTAGGAGCATTATTGGCTCGTTTAAACATGAAAACAATTCATAACAATTTGAGACTTCATTCTTGACTCGTTCAAACTCGAAAACAATTAGTAGATTCATTCTTGTCTCGTTTGAACATGGAAACAACTTGTCAACACTTGTAGGAGCATCATTGGCTCGTTTAAACATCAAAACAATTCATAACAATTTGAGGCTTCATTCTTGACTCGTTCGAACTGGAAAACAACTTGTAGCTTCATTCTTCTCTCGTTTGAACATGGAAACAACTTGTAAACTCTTGTAGGAGCATTATTGGCTCGTTTAAACATAAAAACAATTCGTAACAATTTGAGACTTCATTCTTGACTCGTTCGAACTTTGAAACAACTTGTAGCTTCATTCTTGGCTCGTTTGAACATGGAAACAACTTGTAAACTCTTGTAGGAACATTATTGGCTCGTTTAAACATAATAACAATTTGAGACTTCATTCTTGACTCGTTCGAACTTTGAAACAACTTGTAACTTCATTCTTCTCTCGTTTGAACATGGAAACAACTTGTAAACACTTGTAGGAGCATTATTGGCTAGTTTAAACATCAAAACAATTCATAACAATTTGAGGCTTCATTCTTGACTCGTTCGAACTCGAAAAGAACTTGTAGCTTCATTCTTCTCTCATTTGAACATGGAAACAACTTGTAAACTTTTGTAGGAGCATTATTGGGTCGTTTAAACATGAAAACAATTCATAACAATTTGAGACTTCATTCTTGACTCGTTCAAACTCGAAAACAATTAGTAGCTTCATTCTTGTCTCGTTTGAACATGGAAACAACTTGTCAACACTTGTAGGCGCATTATTGGCTCGTTTATACATCAAAACAATTCATAGCAATTTGAGTCTTCATTCTTGACTAGTTCGAACTCGGAAACAACTTGTAGCTTAATTATTGACTCGTTTGAACATGGAAACAACTTCTAAACACTTGTAGGAGCATTATTGGCTCGTTTAAACATCAAAATAATTCATAACAATTTGAGACTTTATTCTTGAGTCGTTCGAATTCGAAAACAACTTGTAGCTTCATTCTTGTCTCGTTTGAACATGGAAACAACTTGTATACACTTGTAGGAGAATTATTGGCTCGTTTAAACATAAAAACAATTCATAACAATTTGAGAATTCATTCTCGACTCGTTCGAACTTTGAAACAACTTGTAGCTTCATTCTTGGCTCGTTTGAACATGGAAACAACTTGTAAACTCTTGTAGGAACATTATTGGCTCGTTTAAACATAATAACAATTTGAGACTTCATTCTTGACTCGTTCGAACTTGGAGACAACTTGTTGTAACGATTGAGGTAATTAAATCTATTTGAATATATGAGGTATATGATTTATGTGTTTTAATGTGTTAAGATATGATATGTGGTGATTTTTATATGTCTGGTTGACTGCCCGTTTGACTGTATTATACTTAAGTGATTTAATTAAGTGATTAATTGATTTTTCATGCTTAATTGAGTAACTGTTTGATTTTTATAAAATTATTGGTGTGTCCAATAATTATGAAATTTTATATGTAGCTTCTATGAGATTTTAGAGACTTTCTAAAAATGGTGATGTATTTAATTCTAGTCCCAGTGATTTTATATAAATCTTTCATTCCTGTTTTATTCTAGAGATATTACTCTTCTAAATTCCATATTTAATTATTGGAATGTCCAAAAATCATGAAACCTTTTCCAAAATGTTCCTTATTTATTCTAGGACTTTGGAAAAATAAAAGTTTATTTTATTTGAGCCCAAAATTATTTGTAGTGATTTTCTCCTCTTATTTCCTATTTATGCACTAAAACTTCAAAGATTTTTAATTAATTCGTTATTCATCAGAAAAATATTTCAAAAATATGGGGAAGCTTCTAAACTCATGTTCTTAATTTTAAAAATATAAAACTCATTTTTGTACCCATTTATAACCAAAATTCGATTTATTAATCGATTTAATTACATAAAACAGCAATTGTGAAATTACGAAAGTACCCTTGCTTTATACAAAAACAGCAGCAGTTCTTTTTCTTCCCCACTCTGCAGTTTCTTGTCTAGGTTCGGTTCTCTTCCGTTCCTTGGGCGATTATTGCAGTTCCTCTTGTTTGTCATCGTTCTATTGCTAATTCTTGCTATATTTTGATTTCCATGCTAATACTCAAGCTAGCTTTCCTTGTATTCACTAATTGAGCATTGCATGTATATATTTATATGTGCCGTGTATGTATGTTCGATAGTAGTTACATGCAATGGCTGCTATGATGTGATTCTTGTGATTTAGACTGGTATAATGCTAGGTATGCAATCCTTGTAGCTTTGATGTCGAGATACCGAGAATCGGGACTCCATCGGAAGCTCACCGCCGACTATGAGCTCCGGTGAGTCGGTGGTTTGGGCAATGATGTCCTTGAGCCTTAAATTGACTTGTTATGATCATATAAATGTCTAGTTGGCTGTGTGAGTGGACTGTTTGTGTTGCATGTCGTTTTTTTAAAGATTTCCGGCTATAACTTGATTTTGCCGATTGTGTACCGATGTTTCCGGCAAGGAGTTCTTTGCATTATGTTTAAATTGTGGAGTATTAATTTTAAAGGAGATGCATGTCAAGATTTTGTATTGTTGGCCAGGGCTTTTACCATTTTCGATTGGTAGCTAAGCTAATTTACATATATACATGTGTGCTGGAACATTTTGGGTATATACATGGTGAAGTAATTCAATTGTAATATTAATTGTCATGCTCGACTAGTAAAAATCAAATTTTTGCATATTATAGATTCGGCTAGTTTCTTAAATTCTCGAATAATGCCATGATTTTCCGACTTGTGTACTTTGGTTTTAGTCGAGAATGGTTAATTAGGAACTAACTAAGTAAACAATAGCTTCATATTAATTATTGATAGCCTTAATTGAATTGTAATTGTATTACAAATTTTTGACTGATATACATGTGCATATGTTATGATTAAAGTGGAAATCATACATGATTAATTGAATTAGCTAAGTTGCTTGGTCGAGTTATGTTAAACATGATAGCTTTTTTTTGAAATATGTGTGTATTAGTATTCTATATTCGAATGCCATTCATTGATTGCCAATATGAGTTTAAGTAATTGAACATGGATTAGCATGATATAGAATTTAATTAAGAACTAGATTGACTATATCCATAAGCGGATGTTACCTGAGTTGTTTCAATTATTCTGAATGATAGTAGTATTGTATATTGTTTATAGCTATTGCTTGTTTGATATGGATTTGGTGCAAACATGATTGTATAATGGGTTATGATTGAGATTAATGTTTGGTTGTGTCGGTTGTATTCCGACGGATAGCTCCAATTACAGGGGAAGTGCTGCCAAAATTTTCTAAAACTAAAACAACTTTGTAAAGCATTATTGGCACACCACTTCTGTATAGGAATGACTATCAGTCAGGAATATTGTAGATGATCTAATTGTCTATGTGATACTTGTTTGCCAGTATAGAAGTGATTTTAGTAGAATATGTCTATAGTGGATGATATATGTGTTTAAGGGTTGCATTATCGAAAGGGTAGAATAGTTAGACGTTAAAGAGAACGTCGAGAGTTTATAAGATTCTGAAATAGTATTATTTTTGTGTAGCTACGAAGGATATTGAGGTGAAGGACAAAGGGAAGGCTAAAGTAGAGAGTTAGTGTCTGGTGTAGACGATCTACCTGTTCCACAGCTGTAGCATTCCTTGTTTGAGGCAAGTAACTACTGCCTAACCTCTTTCAACTTAAACACTGTTTTGTAAACTGCTTTATGACCCTGCAATTGTATTATCTTATCTCAACTGTATTACCTTGTTTCAACTGTTTTAAACTATATCATGTCCTACTTTAATTGCTTTATTTAAACTGCAACCTTATATCGGATTCAATTGCACTTTAAACTTTTCAATCCCTGAACTGTTATCGACAACTTATAAACTAGTTTTACAAATCTTAAACCAGTGATCTTGAGCTGTGACTTATGCTATTACCACTTCCTTATCAATAATTGCTTAAACTTAAATCTTAAAAGAACCCTGTTATTTAAGCCTAACTGTTATCCTGAGTAAATGTTTTACATCTGTTTTCAAAAACAACTGTTATACTTATGGATTGACCCTGCACCTTGACTTCATAACTTTAACTTGTTTTAAATTTCCATTCATAATTTCAGCTTACCTTATTACAACAGAAACTTGTTTGAGACTTATCTTGGAATAAACTTTACCTCTGTCTAATGATCTTTAAAAATGGATTTAAATATGGAATCCGACTTTCAAGAAGTCTTTTTCATCAAATGATTTGGTAACTTTAAAAAGAAAGGTTTTTGTTATTATAGGAATTCCGATCAAAATGGTTTCTGCGGATTCCTATAGGTTGGAGGCGTAAGAGGCCGAGTGACGCCGGTCCAGCACTTTTTATGTGTAGACTATAATGAGATAGTCAATGGCTATAATGAGATAGCCCAAGGCCAATGGCAATAAGTGCCTTTATGAGTACTCCTTATGTCCAGAGGGACTTTAGTCCGTTATGGGGACTTTACGTGGCTGATCACCCGTATTGTCTGGCGTTGTGAGAAAACTTCAACCAAAATGATTGTTTTAAACAGAAAAGGTCCTAATGAGAGGACAGTTTTATAAATGTTTTGAAAAGTAAAGGTCCTAATGAAAGGACAAATTTTATAGATGATTTTAAAAGCAAGGTCCTAATGAGAGGACAGTTTTATAAAATGTTTTGAAAGAATCAGTCCTAATGAAAGGACAGTTTTATATAAATGAACTTTGAAATGATTAATAATGAGAATTAAAGTGCCCTGTTATATCATGCCCTTCTTTTCAGCTTAAACTGTCAGTCATATCTTGACTTCACCTTGTTTCAATTGTTATACATTATTTCCTGTTATCCAGCTAACCCTGCAGATTACTTTTATACTTACACCTGGTTATTACTTTCCAGCTTCTTGTTTATTCTGTACCAGTTATTGAAATTGTTTAACCCTGCAAGCAGTTTTATAAAAGAAAGTTTTGCGAGTAATGATTACCCTGACTAGTATGTTAATTACAACTTTGGGACAATGAGGTCCAGAAATGATTTAAAGCATGGTTTTGAGAAAAGTCTTTTAAATTATATGTATAAGCCTGTAGAACTGTTTTTAACCTATAAGGTTACTTGCTGAGCTTTTGTAGCTCATTCTTTTATTTTCTAACATCTACAGCTTTTGAGAATCATGGTCCGTATTAAGCAGACTGCTCGGAAGAACATGTCTTACATGAACTTTGCTAGGCTGGCTGAGAGGGAACAGGTAGGATCGAGGCAGAGTTGGAAGGAAAAGACTTTGTTTAGTCTTGTACTTTTATTAGTAGATCTTGAGTTGTTTCAGGAGTTGTAATATTATTTCGTTGTTGTAAATTTAAATATAAATGAATGTAGTAGTGTGCTTGTTTCATACCATTACCTTGAAAGGTCCAGGCGAGTAGTCGGGGTCATATTTATGCGTATTTTCTATTACTGTTATTTAGGGTGCATGCATATAGAGTGTCAGTGACGCCCCGATCTAGACCCCGGGTCGGGAGGGCGCCACAGGTTGGTATCAGAGCGAAGGTTTTGGTCACTGAAACAAGCCAGGATTAAGTTAAACAAGTAGATCATTTAATAACAGAAGAGAGAGTAATGGTAAGACAGGGTTAGATATTGAAAAGTAGTATAGATGTTAGGATTTTAACTGTAGATTTAAGGTGATCTTATCCCTTTTTGCTTTACATATTATATTATTGCAGGCTCGTGGTATTGTTTCACAACCACCACCCTCTCCTAGTTCCTCTGATTCTTCTTCTTCGGATTCTGACGATGATGTTATAGTCATATCCAGTTCTGAGAGCGAGGAGGAGTTGATTCCTGAGCCCCTTGCTCAGCCTGACCTACCCTCAGGGAGTGCGTGTGCCCCTATTCGCCGTAGAGTTTATAGGCCAGCTATTACCCGAGGCCAGCTGAGAGTTCCCGAGCATCCTGTCGAGTGGTGGGAGGATCGCATTAGAGCTGTTGAGGAGGAGGGACGTAGGCAGATTGCGGCTAGGGCATTTCCAGACGATGTGGCGGAGCGGGCAGGAGAGTTAACCCGTGTGCTTAGTAGACTGCTGATTGGACTCAGGGCAGCCCGAGACAGGGATCACAGGGGTGATTAGATGTCAGGATGTTTGAGTGTTAGAAGGGACATTTGTTAGAGCCCTCTAGCACCCTTGCCAGATGTTATTTCTATTTTCTTCCCAGTACTTTTATTCGTGTTTGTACTTTAACTATCTTGCACTTTGGTACCTTTCGTATCTATGTATGTTTGCTTTTCAGTTCCAGTATCTTTCGATATATCTGTCATTTACTTTTTCGCACATTTGACCATAAACTGTTCCTTACCTTTACCAGTACCTTATTTATACCTGTTGTGCTAACCTGTTTTCGATAGAATCTTTATATCCTTGTTGTACAGGCAACTTATGTAGTAATGATGCTACAAGATTGATTTCTAAAATAAAGTTTTAATGCTCAAATGGTTTTAAAAGTATTTGAACTGTTTACAATATGGTGTAGTGTATTGCTTAATAAGTTGCTTGTTTCCCTATAGTAAATGCCGCCAAGAAAAAGAAACACCTCAAATTCGTCTCAGAACCAAAATACTCAGGATCAAAATCCCATGGACCCTGCAGTTGCCCAACTCATTCAGCTGCTACAACAGCAGACAGCACTTTTAACTCAGCAACAGCAAAGACCTTCTGCACCCCCAGCAGTTACTTT
The DNA here is from genome assembly GCA_028671895.1 of Oenanthe sinensis. Lineage (NCBI taxonomy): Eukaryota > Viridiplantae > Streptophyta > Magnoliopsida > Apiales > Apiaceae > Oenanthe > Oenanthe sinensis. Next base: position 6,233,114 of record JAPMAC010000231.1, read on the forward strand.
TAAATCTTTTCAAGCCGTGAAACCACCTGAATTTAAAGGATCCACAAACCCAGTAGAAGCCCAGACTTGGCTTAAGGAGATAGAAAAAGCTTTTCAGTTAGTAGACGTAGATGAAGATAAGAAGACTGAGTATGCTAGTTACTTTCTTAAAGCTGAAGCCGGTTACTGGTGGGAGTCTACGAAGATGCTTCAGGGTGAAGGTGTGATTTCTTGGGATCGGTTTACAGAATTGTTTTTAGAAAAGTACTTTCCTAGTTTTATGAAGGACCAGATGGAAATTAAATTTCTAGAATTGAAGCAAGGAGGTATGAGTGTAGCAGAGTACGAGGCCAAGTTTTCTGAGATGGCCAGGTTCGTGCCAGAATTTGTCAACACTGATGTCAAGAAGGCTAAGAGGTTTCAGCAAGGCCTAAGGCCATGGATTAGAAGTAGGGTAGCAGTTTTTGAGTTGCAAAGCTTTACTGCAATAGTTCAGAAAGCAATGATCGTGGAAGGAGAAAGTGACATGTCCCAGAAGGAGAAGGATAACAGAAAAAGAAAGTTTGGAGCTAGGGAAGACAGTCAGGGACATGGTAATTTTAGAAACAAGTTTCATAGAAGGCCAGAAGGTCAGAGAAGTGATTCCCAGCAGATCAAGAATGATAATGATGGAAGAGGGAGACAAAACAATAAAGCTCAAGGTTTCAACCAGCCGAAGGCCATCAGACAGTTTGTTCCTGAATGCAAAATTTGTGGAAGGAAGCACTCTGGAGTTTGTAATAAGCCCAATATCACCTGCTTCAAATGCAACAGGAAAGGACATTATGCAGCGGAATGCAACAGTCAGAGTCAGAATCAAAATCAAAAGTCAGGGATCAAATGCTATAAGTGTGGCAAGCCAGGTCACATGGCAAGGGAATGCAAGGAACCTACACAGCCTACCAATGTTCTTCGAATAGCTGGAACTCCGTCTCAATCTTCAGCACATCAATCTAGAGCAAGAACATTCAACATGACTCAGAAAGAAGCTATTCAGGACGTGGATGTGATATCAGGTACACTTCCTGTTAACTCAGTGCAAGCTAGTGTATTGATTGATTCAGGAGCTACTAAGTCTTTTGTATCTCAAGATTTTCTTGGTAAATTGCAATGTGAAGTCCGACCTTTGGATCAAGCCTTAGTTATAGAAGTAGCTAACCAGGCAACGATTCCAGTAAGCCAAGTTTGTCCTAGTTGTGACATTGAAATAGGCAGTTGTCATTTTCTTGCTAACTTAATACCTTTTAAGTTAGGTGAATTTGATGTAATTCTAGGGATGGATTGGTTGTCAGAATACAAGGCTCAAATAGATTGTAGGAATAAGAAGTTAAAGTTGAAAACCCTAGAAGGAGAAGAAGTTGAATTCCGAGGTACCCGACAAGTCAAGAAGTTTTTGAATATTGCTCAGGCAAAGAGATTTCTGCGTCAAGGATGTGAGGCTTACCTAGCCTATGTTGTAGACACTGAGAAGAAGTCAGTTCAGTTAGAAGATGTTCCTATCGTCAATGAATTTCCCGATGTGTTTCCAGATGAATTGCCAGGCTTACCTTCCGATAGGGAAATAGAATTCTCCATTGATTTAGCTCTAGGCACTGAGCCAGTTTCCAAAGCTCCGTATAGAATGGCGCCAGTTGAGATGAAAGAATTGGCGAGTCAAATACAAGATCTCTTGGATAAAGGAATTATAAGGCCTAGTGTGTCCCCCTGGGGAGCACCAGTTTTGTTTGTTAAGAAGAAGGATGGAAGCATGAGGTTGTGCATAGATTACCGAGAATTAAATAAGCTAACCATCAAGAACAAGTACCCGTTACCGAGAATAGATGATCTTTTCGACCAGCTGAAAGGAGCCGAATGGTTCTCAAAAATTGATTTAAGGTCCGGATACCATCAACTCAAGATCAAACCTGAAGATGTATCTAAAACAGCATTCAGAACAAGGTACGGACACTATGAATTTTTAGTTATGGCTTTTGGATTGACAAATGCCCCAGCAGCGTTTATGGATCTAATGAACAGAGTCTTTAAGAAATATTTAGACAAGTTTGTGATTGTTTTCATCGACGATATCCTGATATATTCCAAGTCAGAAGAAGAACATGCAGATCATTTAAGAATTGCTTTAGAAACTTTACGAAAGGAAAAGCTGTATGCGAAGTTTTCAAAATGTGAATTTTGGTTGAAGGAGGTACAATTTTTAGGTCATGTTGTCAGCAGAGAAGGTATTAAAGTTGATCCGGCAAAGATAGAAGCAGTGATGAAATGGGAAAGGCCACGGACTCCAACAGAAGTCAGAATTTTTCTGGGTTTAGCGGGATACTATCGAAGATTTGTTCAAGATTTCTCTAAGATAGCTACCCCTATGACCAAGTTGACAAGGAAGAATGAAAAGTTTGTATGGAATGAGAAGTGTGAAGAAAGTTTTGAAGAGTTAAAGCGAAGACTAGTGTCTGCCCCAGTTTTGGTGTTACCAGACGATCAAGGAAATTTTGTCATCTACAGTGACGCTTCACTCAAAGGCTTGGGATGTGTTCTGATGCAACATGGGAAAGTTATTGCATATGCTTCCAGGCAGTTAAGACCTCATGAATTGAAGTATCCTACACATGATCTGGAATTAGCTGCCATCGTATTTGCATTAAAGATTTGGAGGCACTATTTGTACGGAGAAAAGTGTGAGATTTTTACTGACCATAAGAGTTTGAAGTATATCTTTACTCAGAAAGAGTTGAATATGAGACAGAGAAGATGGTTGGAGTTGATCAAGGACTATGACTGCACAATCAACTATCATCCAGGCAAGGCGAATGTTGTAGCAGATGCTTTAAGTAGAAAAGAAAGATTGAATATAATGGTTTCGTCTGAAGAATTGATCAAAGAGTTTGAGAAATTGGAAATAGAGGTATGTGATTCGGATTCAGTGGAAGAGATGGTGTATACAATGACTTTTCAGCCAGAAGTGTTAGAAAAGATCAAGAGATGTCAAGAACAGATGATGAGTCAAGACAGAACCAAGTTAACTGGAGAAGAGTTAAAAAGTCAGAAGGACGATAAAGGAATCTTTAGGTTTTCCTCACAAATTTGGATCCCCAATGTTCAAGAGCTCAAGAATGAAATTTTGCATGATGCACATAGTTCAAGATACTCTATTCATCCAGGAAGCACAAAGATGTATAAAGACTTGAAGGAAAATTTTTGGTGGCCCAACATGAAAAGAGATGTGGCGGAATGGATCAGTAAATGTTATACATGCCAGAGAGTCAAAGCTGAACACCAGAGGCCCAGCGGATTGTTGCAACCACTAGAGATTCCAGAATGGAAATGGGAGAATCTTGCTATGGATTTTGTAGTAGGTCTACCAAGGACTAAAGCTAATCATGATGCTATCTAGGTAATAATAGACAGATTGACCAAGTCAGCGCACTTTTTACCGATCAACGAAAGATTTTCACTGGACAGGTTGGTTCACTTGTATCTGAAAGAGATTGTGATGCGACATGGTGTTCCTGTATCAATAGTGTCAGACAGAGACCCGAGATTCAATTCAAGATTTTGGAAAAAATTTCAAGAATGTTTGGGAACAAAGCTGAATATGAGTACTGCGTATCATCCTCAGACAGATGGCCAGAGTGAAAGGACAATCCAAACCATTGAAGATATGTTAAGAGTTTGTGCTTTAGATTTTGAAGGAAGCTGGGACGAGCATCTACCGTTAGTGGAATTTTCTTATAATAACAGTTATCATGCTAGTATTGGGATGCCCCCGTATGAAGCTTTGTATGGAAGAAAATGCAGATCACCAGTGTGTTGGAATGAAGTTGGTGAGCGTAAGATTTTGGGTCCAGAGTTGGTTCAACAAACTAAAGAAAAGATTGAGTTGATTCAGAAGAGATTGTTAGCTGCTCAAGATAGACAAAAGAAGTATGCTGACCAATCAAGGAAAGATATGAATTTTGAAGAAGGTGACCAAGTGTTGTTAAAGATTTCTCCGTGGAAAGGTGTTAGTAGATTTGGCAAGAGAGGAAAGCTTAATCCACGATATATAGGACCTTTTGAAGTTTTGAAGCAAGTTGGGAAAGTTGCATACGAATTGGCTCTACCACCACAGATGCAGCACATTCACAATGTTTTTCACGTGTCTATGCTTCGAAAGTATAATCCTGATATGAGCCATGTGATAGAATATGAACCCTTGGAGATCCAACCCGACTTGTCCTATGTAGAACAGCCTGTAGAGATTCAGGATCGTAAGGATAAAGTTTTGAGGAATAAGTCTGTTAAGCTTGTAAAGGTTTTGTGGAGAAATCCTCGAGTTGAGGAATCCACCTGGGAACTTGAGAGTGAGATGCTCGAGAAGTATCCCTATTTGTTTACTTAGGCTGATTCTGAGGACAGAATCTTTTTAAGGGGGGGAGAATGTAACGATTGAGGTAATTAAATCTATTTGAATATATGAGGTATATGATTTATGTGTTTTAATGTGTTAAGATATGATATGTGGTGATTTTTATATGTCTGGTTGACTGCCCGTTTGACTGTATTATACTTAAGTGAATTAATTAAGTGATTAATTGATTTTTCATGCTTAATTGAGTAACTGTTTGATTTTTATAAAATTATTAGTGTGTCCAATAATTATGAAATTTTATATGTAGCTTCTATGAGATTTTAGAGACTTTCTAAAAATGGTGATGTATTTAATTCTAGTCCCAGTGATTTTATATAAATCTTTCATTCCTGTTTTATTCTAGAGATATTACTCTTCTAAATTCCATATTTAATTATTGGAATGTCCAAAAATCATGAAACCTTTTCCAAAATGTTCCTTATTTATTCTAGGACTTTGGAAAAATAAAATTTTATTTTATTTGAGCCCAAAATTATTTTTAGTGATTTTCTCCTCTTATTTCCTATTTATGCACTAAAACTTCAAAGATTTTTAATTAATTCGTTATTCATCAGAAAAATATTTCAAAAATATGGGGAAGCTTCTAAACTCATGTTCTTAATTTTAAAAATATAAAACTCATTTTTGTACCCATTTATAACCAAAATTCGATTTATTAATCGATTTAATTACATAAAACAGCAATTGTGAAATTACGAAAGTACCCTTGCTTTATACAAAAACAGCAGCAGTTCTTTTTCTTCCCCACTCTGCAGTTTCTTGTCTAGGTTCGGTTCTCTTCCGTTCCTTGGGCGATTATTGCAGTTCCTCTTGTTTGTCATCGTTCTATTGCTAATTCTTGCTATATTTTGATTTCCATGCTAATACTCAAGCTAGCTTTCCTTGTATTCACTAATTGAGCATTGCATGTATATATTTATATGTGCCGTGTATGTATGTTCGATAGTAGTTACATGCAATGGCTGCTATGATGTGATTCTTGTGATTTAGACTGGTATAATGCTAGGTATGCAATCCTTGTAGCTTTGATGTCGAGATACCGAGAATCGGGACTCCATCGGAAGCTCACCGCCGACTATGAGCTCCGGTGAGTCGGTGGTTTGGGCAATGATGTCCTTGAGCCTTAAATTGACTTGTTATGATCATATAAATGTCTAGTTGGCTGTGTGAGTGGACTGTTTGTGTTGCATGTCGTTTTTTTAAAGATTTCCGGCTATAACTTGATTTTGCCGATTGTGTACCGATGTTTCCGGCAAGGAGTTCTTTGCATTATGTTTAAATTGTGGAGTATTAATTTTAAAGGAGATGCATGTCAAGATTTTGTATTGTTGGCCAGGGCTTTTACCATTTTCGATTGGTAGCTAAGCTAATTTACATATATACATGTGTGCTGGAACATTTTGGGTATATACATGGTGAAGTAATTCAATTGTAATATTAATTGTCATGCTCGACTAGTAAAAATCAAATTTTTGCATATTATAGATTCGGCTAGTTTCTTAAATTCTCGAATAATGCCATGATTTTCCGACTTGTGTACTTTGGTTTTAGTCGAGAATGGTTAATTAGGAACTAACTAAGTAAACAATAGCTTCATATTAATTATTGATAGCCTTAATTGAATTGTAATTGTATTACAAATTTTTGACTGATATACATGTGCATATGTTATGATTAAAGTGGAAATCATACATGATTAATTGAATTAGCTAAGTTGCTTGGTCGAGTTATGTTAAACATGATAGCTTTTTTTTGAAATATGTGTGTATTAGTATTCTATATTCGAATGCCATTCATTGATTGCCAATATGAGTTTAAGTAATTGAACATGGATTAGCATGATATAGAATTTAATTAAGAACTAGATTGACTATATCCATAAGCGGATGTTACCTGAGTTGTTTCAGTTATTCTGAATGATAGTAGTATTGTATATTGTTTATAGCTATTGCTTGTTTGATATGGATTTGGTGCAAACATGATTGTATAATGGGTTATGATTGAGATTAATGTTTGGTTGTGTCGGTTGTATTCCGACGGATAGCTCCAATTACAGGGGAAGTGCTGCCAAAATTTTCTAAAACTAAAACAACTTTGTAAAGCATTATTGGCACACCACTTCTGTATAGGAATGACTATCAGTCAGGAATATTGTAGATGATCTAATTGTCTATGTGATACTTGTTTGCCAGTATAGAAGTGATTTTAGTAGAATATGTCTATAGTGGATGATATATGTGTTTAAGGGTTGCATTATCGAAAGGGTAGAATAGTTAGACGTTAAAGAGAACGTCGAGAGTTTATAAGATTCTGAAATAGTATTATTTTTGTGTAGCTACGAAGGATATTGAGGTGAAGGACAAAGGGAAGGCTAAAGTAGAGAGTTAGTGTCTGGTGTAGACGATCTACCTGTTCCACAGCTGTAGCATTCCTTGTTTGAGGCAAGTAACTACTGCCTAACCTCTTTCAACTTAAACACTGTTTTGTAAACTGCTTTATGACCCTGCAATTGTATTATCTTATCTCAACTGTATTACCTTGTTTCAACTGTTTTAAACTATATCATGTCCTACTTTAATTGCTTTATTTAAACTGCAACCTTATATCGGATTCAATTGCACTTTAAACTTTTCAATCCCTGAACTGTTATCGACAACTTATAAACTAGTTTTACAAATCTTAAACCAGTGATCTTGAGCTGTGACTTATGCTATTACCACTTCCTTATCAATAATTGCTTAAACTTAAATCTTAAAAGAACCCTGTTATTTAAGCCTAACTGTTATCCTGAGTAAATGTTTTACATCTGTTTTCAAAAACAACTGTTATACTTATGGATTGACCCTGCACCTTGACTTCATAACTTTAACTTGTTTTAAATTTCCATTCATAATTTCAGCTTACCTTATTACAACAGAAACTTGTTTGAGACTTATCTTGGAATAAACTTTACCTCTGTCTAATGATCTTTAAAAATGGATTTAAATATGGAATCCGACTTTCAAGAAGTCTTTTTCATCAAATGATTTGGTAACTTTAAAAAGAAAGGTTTTTGTTATTATAGGAATTCCGATCAAAATGGTTTCTGCGGATTCCTATAGGTTGGAGGCGTAAGAGGCCGAGTGACGCCGGTCCAGCACTTTTTATGTGTAGACTATAATGAGATAGTCAATGGCTATAATGAGATAGCCCAAGGCCAATGGCAATAAGTGCCTTTATGAGTACTCCTTATGTCCAGAGGGACTTTAGTCCGTTATGGGGACTTTACGTGGCTGATCACCCGTATTGTCTGGCGTTGTGAGAAAACTTCAACCAAAATGATTGTTTTAAACAGAAAAGGTCCTAATGAGAGGACAGTTTTATAAATGTTTTGAAAAGTAAAGGTCCTAATGAAAGGACAAATTTTATAGATGATTTTAAAAGCAAGGTCCTAATGAGAGGACAGTTTTATAAAATGTTTTGAAAGAATCAGTCCTAATGAAAGGACAGTTTTATATAAATGAACTTTGAAATGATTAATAATGAGAATTAAAGTGCCCTGTTATATCATGCCCTTCTTTTCAGCTTAAACTGTCAGTCATATCTTGACTTCACCTTGTTTCAATTGTTATACATTATTTCCTGTTATCCAGCTAACCCTGCAGATTACTTTTATACTTACACCTGGTTATTACTTTCCAGCTTCTTGTTTATTCTGTACCAGTTATTGAAATTGTTTAACCCTGCAAGCAGTTTTATAAAAGAAAGTTTTGCGAGTAATGATTACCCTGACTAGTATGTTAATTACAACTTTGGGACAATGAGGTCCAGAAATGATTTAAAGCATGGTTTTGAGAAAAGTCTTTTAAATTATATGTATAAGCCTGTAGAACTGTTTTTAACCTATAAGGTTACTTGCTGAGCTTTTGTAGCTCATTCTTTTATTTTCTAACATCTACAGCTTTTGAGAATCATGGTCCGTATTAAGCAGACTGCTCGGAAGAACATGTCTTACATGAACTTTGCTAGGCTGGCTGAGAGGGAACAGGTAGGATCGAGGCAGAGTTGGAAGGAAAAGACTTTGTTTAGTCTTGTACTTTTATTAGTAGATCTTGAGTTGTTTCAGGAGTTGTAATATTATTTCGTTGTTGTAAATTTAAATATAAATGAATGTAGTAGTGTGCTTGTTTCATACCATTACCTTGAAAGGTCCAGGCGAGTAGTCGGGGTCATATTTATGCGTATTTTCTATTACTGTTATTTAGGGTGCATGCATATAGAGTGTCAGTGACGCCCCGATCTAGACCCCGGGTCGGGAGGGCGCCACACTTGTAGCTTCATTCTTGCCTCGTTTGAACATGGAAACAACTTGTAAACACTTGTAGGAGCATTATTGGCTAGTTTAAACATCAAAACAATTCATAACAATTTGAGGCTTCATTCTTGACTCGTTCGAACTCGGAAACAACTTGTATCTTCATTCTTGACTCGTTTGAACTTGGAAAAAACGTGTCAAATCTTGTAGGAACATTATTGGCGCATTTAAACATGAAAACAATTCATAACAATTTGAGGCTTCATTCTTGACTCGTTCGAACTCGGAAACAACTTGTAGCTTCATTCTTGACTCGTTTGTACTTGAAAACAACTTGTAAACACTTGTAGGAGCATTATTATTGGCTCGTTTAAACATCAAAACAATTCATAACAATTTGAGGCTTCATTCTTGACTCGTTCGAACTCGAAAAGAACTTGTAGCTTCATTATTCTCTCGTTTGAACATGGAAACAACTTGTAAACTCTTGTAGGAGCATTATTGGCTCGTTTAAACATGAAAACAATTCATAACAATTTGAGACTTCATTCTTGACTCGTTCAAACTCGAAAACAATTAGTAGCTTCATTCTTGTCTCGTTTGAACATGGAAACAACTTGTCAACACTTGTAGGCGTATTATTGGCTCGTTCAAATATCAAAATAATTCATAACAATTTGAGGCTTCATTCTTGACTAGTTCGAACTCGGAAACAACTTGTAGCTTCATTATTGACTCGTTTGAACATGGAAACAACTTCTAAACACTTGTAGGAGCATTATTGGCTCGTTTAAACATCAAAATAATTCATAACAATTTGAGACTTTATTCTTGAGTCGTTCGAATTCGAAAACAACTTGTAGCTTCATTCTTGTCTCGTTTGAACATGGAAACAACTTGTATACACTTGTAGGAGAATTATTGGCTCGTTTAAACGTAAAAACAATTCTTAACAATTTGAGACTTCATTCTCGACTCGTTTGAACTTTGAAACAACTTATAGTTTTATTTTTGGCACGTTTGAACATGGAAACAACTTGTAAACTCTTGTAGGAGCATTATTGGCTCGTTTAAACATGAAAACAATTCATAACAATTTGAGACTTCATTCTTGACTCGTTCAAACTCGAAAACAATTAGTAGATTCATTCTTGTCTCGTTTGAACATGGAAACAACTTGTCAACACTTGTAGGAGCATCATTGGCTCGTTTAAACATCAAAACAATTCATAACAATTTGAGGCTTCATTCTTGACTCGTTCGAACTCGAAAACAACTTGTAGCTTCATTCTTCTCTCGTTTGAACATGGAAACAACTTGTAAACTCTTGTAGGAGCTTTATTGGCTCGTTTAAACATAAAAACAATTCGTAACAATTTGAGACTTCATTCTTGACTCGTTCGAACTTTGAAACAACTTGTAGCTTCATTCTTGGCTCGTTTGAACATGGAAACAACTTGTAAACTCTTGTAGGAACATTATTGGCTCGTTTAAACATCAAAATAATTCATAACAATTTGAGACTTTATTCTTGAGTCGTTCGAATTCGAAAACAACTTGTAGCTTCATTCTTGTCTCGTTTGAACTCGAAAAGAACTTGTAGCTTCATTCTTCTCCCGTTTAAACATGGAAACAACTTGTAAACTCTTGTAGGAGCATTATTGGGTCGTTTAAAAATGAAAACAATTCATAACAATTTGAGACTTCATTCTTGACTCGTTCAAACTCGAAAACAATTAGTAGCTTCATTCTTGTCTCGTTTGAACATGGAAACAACTTGTCAACACTTGTAGGCGCATTATTGGCTCGTTTATACATCAAAACAATTCATAGCAATTTGAGGCTTCATTCTTGACTAGTTCGAACTCGGAAACAACTTGTAGCTTAATTATTGACTCGTTTGAACATGGAAACAACTTCTTAACACTTGTAGGAGCATTATTGGCTCGTTTAACATCAAAATAATTCATAACAATTTGAGACTTTATTCTTGAGTCGTTCGAATTCGAAAACAACTTGTAGCTTCATTCTTGTCTCGTTTGAACATGGAAAACTTGTCAACACTTGTTGGCGCATTATTGGCTCGTTTATACATCAAAACAATTCATAGCAATTTGAGGCTTCATTCTTGACTAGTTCGAACTCGGAAACAACTTGTAGCTTAATTATTGACTCGTTTGAACATGGAAACAACTTCTAAACACTTGTAGGAGCATTATTGGCTCGTTTAAACATCAAAATAATTCATTACAATTTGAGACTTTATTCTTGAGTCGTTCGAATTCGAAAACAACTTGTAGCTTCATTCTTGTCTCGTTTGAACATGAAAACAACTTGTCAACACTTGTAGGAGCATTATTGGCTCGTTTAAACATCAAAACAATTCATAACAATTTGCGGCTTCATTCTTGAGTCGTTCGAACTCGAAAAGAACTTGTAGCTTCATTCTTCTCTCGTTTGAACATGGAAACAACTTGTCAACACTTGTAGGCGTATTATTGGCTCGTTTAAACATCAAAACAATTCATTACAATTTGAGGCTTCATTCTTGACTAGTTCGAACTCGGAAACAACTTGTAGCTTCATTATTGACTCGTTTGAACATGGAAACAACTTCTAAACACTTGTAGGAGCATTATTGGCTCGTTTAAACATCAAAACAATTCAAATCAATTTGCGGCTTCATTCTTGACTCGTTCGAACTCGAAAAGAACTTGTAGCTTCATTCTTCTCTCGTTTGAACATGGAAACAACTTGTAAACTCCTGTAAGAGCATTATTGGCTCGTTTAAACATGAAAACAATTCATAACAATTTGAGACTTCATTCTTGACTCGTTCAAACTCGAAAACAATTAGTAGCTTCATTCTTGTCTCGTTTGAACATGGAAACAACTTGTCAACACTTGTAGGCGTATTATTGGCTCGTTTAAACATCAAAACAATTCATAGCAATTTGAGGCTTCATTCTTGACTAGTTCGAACTCGGAAACAACTTGTAGCTTCATTATTGACTCGTTTGAACATGGAAACAACTTCTAAACACTTGTAGGAGCATTATTGGCTCGTTTAAACATCAAAATAATTCATAACAATTTGAGACTTTATTCTTGAGTCGTTCGAATTCGAAAACAACTTGTAGCTTCATTTTTGTCTCGTTTGAACATGGAAACACCTTGTCAACACTTGTAGGAGCATTATTGGCTCGTTTAAACATCAAAACAATTCATAACAATTTGCGGCTTTATTCTTGACTCGTTCGAACTCGAAAAGAACTTGTAGCTTCATTCTTCTCTCGTTTGAACATGGAAACAACTTGTCAACACTTGTAGGCGTATTATTGGCTCGTTTAAACATCAAAACAATTCATTACAATTTGAGGCTTCATTCTTGACTAGTTCGAACTCGGAAACAACTGGTAGCTTCATTATTGACTCGTTTGAACATGGAAACAACTTCTAAACACTTTTTTTTTTGCTAAATAGATATTATATTAAAAAGAAAGGGAATACATAATCTAGGGGCATACCCCGCGGGAAGCAACACAACTGAACTCAAACATAAATTCTACTTGAGATAAACATACAAGTAGAAACATAAACAATGAAAAATTAAATTTTAGAACTGGTTACAACTGGTTACAAGGTTGGAGCAGTTGACTAGTAGACTAGAAAAGAGACAATATAAGAGAGGAATCTCTCCTTGCCGCTTTTTGAAACATAGCATTGGTAAATACTTTATTCCGAACCATTTGTTTAATAAGCACCTGCAATTGACCAGGTGACCTGCCCTGACTGGAATTATGCAAACGGTCATTTCGTTCTAGCCATATGTGGTAGAAAGTAACTGCTAAATAAAGATAAGCCAACAGCCTTTTGATTTTAGAAGGCCTACCCATCAAGATAAATCCCTGTCAAAAGCTTGTCCAATTACAAGTGAATTTAAACCCAGAAGCATTCAATAAGTCTGAGATCAAAACACAATAACCAAATAGATGTGAATGCGATTCAAGAGCATTAAGACAAAGGAGACAGTGAAGATCTGTGGCCATGTTGAATCTGGACATTCTATCTCTAGTTAGAAGTCTACTATTTAAAGCAAGCCAAAGTGTAAAAGAACATTTTGGAATATTAAGAGGATGCCAAATAGCGTCTATCCATGGAGGAGGAACAGAAGTTTGCCGAAAAGAGTTCCAAATTACAGCAGTAGTAACAAGAGAAGAACCATCCCAACAAACACAATCAACTGAATGTATGGGAACCCGAGCTATAAGCTGCCTAAGCTCCAGAATCATGGTATGATTTGAAGTAGGTAGCGACCAGGATCCATTACAAATGTAGTCACCCACAATGGCCCCATTCGTAGAGTCTGCTAATTGAATTATAGAGGTGGGAAAACGATGAAGTAAAGGCCTTGCAAATATCCAAGGATCATGCCAAAACAAGAGCTGGGAATGCCGACCCACATTAAAACTAATGTGCTGAAGTGCTTGAGGTCTAACTTGTAAGATCTTTCGCACACACCAAGAGGCTCGTGATGGGATATCCACCGTCCAGATGGATTTGTTGCGCAAATAACTTCGTTTAAACCAAGCAATCTAAAGCGAAACATGGCGAGACTGAACGATTCTCCATAGCTGAAATAAGATAGATGGTCTGTTCCATTCACAAAGATCTTTAATACCCAGTCCCCCCTCACATTTTGGTAAGCAACAATGATGCCAAGAAACTTTCACCTGCTTATGCAAAGAGGTCGCACCACCCCACAAAAAACTGGTAAACAATGATTGCAATTGCTTAAGAACATTTTTTGGGAGATAAAAATGAGCTGCCCAGAATCCTTGAATTCCAAATAGTACAACCTTAATAAGTTGCAAACGGCCCGCATGACTCAAGAATTTTGTGAGCCAGCTATTAATACGAGCTGTGAGCTTAAAAATTAGAGGCTGACAGTCCCGAAGGGAAAGCTTTGTGGTGAGCAGAGGAAGGCCTAAATATCTGATAGGCAGAGAACCACGTTGGAAGCCTGACTTTTCCAAAGTATGAGAAACAACCGTGTCAGCTACATTACCAAAGAAACACTGACATTTATCTCTATTAGGTATTAATCCTGAGATACTTGAAAATTCATTCAGACCAAGTAAAAGTAGGTCTATCGACTTTACATCTCCATGACTGTACAACATTAAATCATCTGCAAAAATCAAGTGAGAGATAGATAAATCCTTGGTTTGCCAATGGTACCGAAAATTAGAAGCACACGTAAATTTCTTGATACAAGACGTGAAGGCTTCCATAGATAAAACAAATAAGTAGGGGGATATGGGGTCCCCCTGCCGAAGTCCAGACCCTGCTTTGAAAAAACCTTCCAAAGAGCCATTGACCTTAACAGAAAGCATACATGTGCTAACACACGTGTGCACCCAGTCAATAAAAAGTTGAGGAAAACCCATGCGAGCAAGAACATCAAACAAGAACCTCCAATTAAGAGTATCAAAAGCCTTTCTCAAATCAATTTTTAGAGTGCACCGGGGAGGGCCTGAATCAAGATGATAATTTTTTGCAAACGACTGAGCAAGAAGAATATTGTCACCAATGAGACGCTGGGGTACAAATGCAGACTGGAACGGAGAAATGAGTGAAGGCAGCAACAATTGAAGCCTTTACGCTAGCAATTTGGTGATACATTTGTATAACACATTACAGCAAGCAATGGGACGAAAATCTGCCATTGAAGTGGGGGACTGCTGTTTAGGGACTAAAGCTAGGGCCGTAGAATTGATTATACGAGGCATGCTGAGAGTAGAGAAGAAGTACAAAATCCCATTACAAACATCTGTTCCAACCACACTCCAAGTTGCTACAAAGAATTCCTTGGTGAATCCGTCAGGGCCAGGACATTTGTTATTAGGCATTGATTTTAAAGTATGCCAGATATCATGCTCTGTGAATGGACGAGTTAGCTCCAAACATTGATTTTCATTGAGTTTGGGGAGACAAATATCATCAGGAATGGGAGACACATTCGACTCTAGTCCCATAAGAGAGGAGAAATACTGAACTGCAACCTCAGAAATGCCACTGTGAGATGAATGAACAGTCCCATGTTCATCCTGAAGTCGGAGGATCTTATTACTGTTCCATCTTCCCTTACAAGCATTAAAGAAGTATTTGCTGGTAGAATCTCCATGTTTCAACCAAGTAACTCGCGATTTCTGTTGCAGAAATTGTTCCTCTAAAGACAGAGCCTTCTCTAGACTTTTTATAAGCACAGATTCTTCGAACAATTGAGAAGTAGTGGGGGGGGTAAGCCAACCCTTGTTGAAAACTAAGTAAAGCTTGACGAGCATGAACTACTGAATTATGAAGGTCACCGTTAGTAGAATTTAATCTTTTCATAGCATTTTTAACATTCTTGAGTTTACTTGTAAGGATATACCAGGGATTCCCTGCAATACCACCTTCCCAAGCACTTCTAACAACATCCAAGAACTCCGGGACTGAGATTAAATGATTAAAAAACTGGAATGGTTTATAAACACGATCTTGTTGTAAACCCAAACAAATTGCTAACGGGCAATGATCAGAGATCCCTCTCGACATCACCAAGGCCTGAGACATAGTTAAACGGGTGAGCCACACATCATTGACTAAACATCTATCCAACTTTCGAAAGAGAGGATTAGAGACATTGCTGTCCCACCAGGTAAACAAAGGGCCTGTACACCTCAGGTCTGCAACCCCAGCTTGAGAGATAAAGTCACGAAATTCTATCATCCCTGAGGAAAAATTACTACCATTAGAGGTTTCATCCGGGCCAAGACAGACATTAAAATCTCCAGATAAACACCAAGGAGCTTGAGCCGAAGAAATTAAATTCCGTAAGTCAAGAAGCTGAGTCCAAAGAGCCCTTCTTTCAGTAGCTGTATTGAAACCATACACGAACGAAACAAAAAAATCTTCTCCAGAAGAGTGATGCTTGACTGAGCATGTAATATGCTGAGAAGAGCTGGCTACCAAAGAAAGTTGCCAAACCGTGGGATCAAAACCCACCCAATTTCGCCCATTATGATGAGAATCATAGTTATTCAACCAATTAAATCTAGGACAAATATAGTTCGACACAAAAGGTGCTAATTCCTGTTTGACATGCGTTTCAAGGAGAGCAAGCAAAGAAAATTTATTAATGCTCAAAAAATCCTTGACGAAGGTCTTTTTGTTGTTAAGACCTCGAATATTGTAGGAACAAAAATCAATTACCATAAAGATTAGGATAATTGGTGGGGAGACTTCCCCAAGGCTCGCTTAAGCCGCTTCTTTTGTGATTTGGACAAATTGGCAATAGTAGCTCTTTTTGCATCAAATTCATCAACCTGTGCCAAATTTTTGAATGTATTCAAAGGAGTAGGAGACCCTTCAGAGCAAGTGGTAGGTGCAGGACTAAAAGCTTTTTTAGCTGGGACCTGTTGCCATCCCTGTGAATGCTCTAAAGGAGTGGTAGGAGATCCCATAGCCGGATTAAGAGGTACAGGGGGGTCAATGGATTTATCAGCTGGAGGAGCCATTCCTTCCATACCCTCAACCTTTTTTTACTGCTTCAGAACCCATTAGCGTGTAACAGTGGGGCAAGCACCTGCAATATGACCCAGAGCTCGACAAGCACTACAAATAAGTGGCTTAGAGGAGTAACTAACCAACACTTCCACAGTTCGTTTCTCTTCGGTGATTGGGTCCATGTCTATGACCTCAATTTTAGTTGGAAGATCATTACCAATAATATGTTCCACACAGATTTTTGCAAACGGCAACACATCAAACTTAGCTGTCAATGCATCTACACAAAGAGGCTTACCTATAACACTTGCTAATCTGCTCATACCTTCTTGAGTCCAGTAGCAGTCTGGAATTTTTTCAAATTTAACCCACAATGGAATACTCTTAATTGTATCAGTCTTAATATTAGTACCCCAGGCATGAACCAACATAGGTTTGCGATCAATGTACCAGGTACCCCTGGCTAACACATTATGCATACACACTTCCGTTTTAAATTTAAAGATATAGGTATTAGCATCTTTTTGTGAAACAGATACTAATCCCCTGTTACCCCAAACTTTGTGGGCAAACTCTGAAACACGACTAAATGATAGAGTGCCCTTGGAGAAAGTACCAACCACACTATGTTTGAGCTTGTCATTACCTTTTTGCAGAACCTCATCAGGAGGAGTCACAACCGTAATACCTTCAGGTAGAGGAACATAATCAAGTTTAACTTTATTAGCCATTGAAGGGGCATTACGCACTACCTGTGACCAGGAATTAGTTTGAACAGTTGCAGATTTGACGTCATCACTATCCTTAGACTTTTCTTTAGACTGCAAAGCCTCAGAACCACCATTATTTCCAACTCCAGGCAAGATATTACCTTCCCCATCTTTAACCCCAGAAGTGCTACCCACAAACGTTGGTTTACACAAAACATCAAACACCTTGCCTGCAATCCCAGTGGTTACAGTGGCTGCAACAAATTTTGGCAGCCCAAATTCATCCCTACCATCTATAAACAACCCAGATTTCGAACATCCCAACCCACTATTGATCTCCTCAAGAGAGTGCCCTTTCTTCATGATGAAATCTCTAAGCTCATTCAACTTTCTGCGAGTTTCAATCAATTCTTCTCTTTCAGAATTAGTAATAGAGAACACAGCTTTCATAGCATCACTAGAACAAATGGCTCGTGCTGCCCTTGGAGATAAAGTACCATCACTAGACGAGCCATTTTGAGCATGACTAGGCCCAACAACAGGAATACCCCCTGAGCTAGAAGGTAAAGCTGTTGGTATCCCATCAAAAGGGTCTGATTCAAGATGAAAAGCTTCATTAGCTTGGTTAAACTTACCTGCCATAATTTCTTGGAACACTCCTCCAGCTATTAAAATAGGATTTTCCAGGTTAGTACCCCCAAGATCCGGTGAGGAGAACCCAGTTTCAGGAGAGTTTGGACTAGAGAAGTCTTGCATAAAAACTGGAACCCCGTCTGAATCACAAATGGAACCTTGACTGACCATGATGAAACAGAGAAATGAAAAAAGAAAAGAAAATAGAATATAGAAATAAGAAATATAGTGTATAGGTGAGGGATTAAAGAAGAAGATGAATTTGCCGAAGTTATGTTTTGTGATGTCAAAGTGTGTAAGAGGCGGCTAGGGTTTTAGCCTAGAGAGAAGGGAGAGGAAATTTCTAGAGAGAGAAACATTTTCTTTTTCTAAACACTTGTAGGAGCATTATTGGCTCGTTTAAACATCAAAACAATTCATAATAATTTGCGGCTTCATTCTTGACTCGTTCGAACTCGAAAAGAACTTGTAGCTTCATTCTTCTCTCGTTTGAACATGGAAACAACTTGTAAACTCTTGTAGGAGCATTACTGGCTCGTTTAAACATGAAAACAATTCATAACAATTTGAGACTTCATTCTTGACTCGTTCAAACTCGAAAACAATTAGTAGCTTCATTCTTGTCTCGTTTGAACATGGAAACAACTTGTCAACACTTGTAGGCGTATTATTGGCTCGTTTAAACATCAAACCAATTCATAACAATTTGAGGCTTCATTCTTGACTCGTTCGAACTTGGAAACAACTTGTAGCTTCATTATTGACTCGTTTGAACATGGAAACAACTTCTAAACACTTGTAGGAGCATTATTGGCTCGTTTAAACATCAAAATAATTCATAACAATTTGAGACTTTATTCTTGAGTCGTTCGAATTCGAAAATAACTTGTAGCTTCATTCTTGTCTCGTTTGAACATGGAAACAACTTGTATACACTTTTAGGAGAATTATTGGCTCGTTTAAACGTAAAAACAATTCATAACAATTTGAGACTTCATTCTCGACTCGTTTGAACTTTGAAACAACTTGTAGTTTTATTCTTGGCTCGTTTGAACATGGAAACAACTTGTAAACTCTTGTAGGAGCATTATTGGCTCCTTTAAACATGAAAACAATTCATAACAGTTTGAGACTTCATTCTTGACTTGTTCAAAGTCGAAAACAATTAGTAGATTCATTCTTGTCTCGTTTGAACATGGAAACAACTTGTCAACACTTGTAGGAGCATCATTGGCTCGTTTAAACATCAAAACAATTCATAACAATTTGAGGCTTCATTCTTGACTCGTTCGAACTCGAAAACAACTTGTAGCTTCATTCTTCTCTCGTTTGAACATGGAAACAACTTGTAAACTCTTGTAGGAGCATTATTGGCTCGTTTAAACATAAAAACAATTCGTAACAATTTGAGACTACATTCTTGACTCGTTCGAACTTTGAAACAACTTGTAGCTTCATTATTGGCTCGTTTGAACATGGAAACAACTTGTAAACTCTTGTAGGAACATTATTGGCTCGATTAAACATAATAACAATTCGTAACAATTTGAGACTTCATTCTTGACTCGTTCGAACTCGGAAACAACTTCTAGCTTCATTATTAACTCATTTGAACATGGAAACAACTTCTAAAGACTTGTAGGAGCATTATTGGCTCGTTTAAACATCAAAATAATTCATAACAATTTGAGACTTTATTCTTGAGTCGTTCGAATTCGAAAACAACTTGTAGCTTCATTCTTCTCTCGTTTGAACTCGAAAACAACTTGTAGCTTCATTCTTCTCTCGTTTGAACATGGAAACAACTTGTAAACTCTTGTAGGAGCATTCTTGGGTCGTTTAAAAATGAAAACAATTCATAACAATTTGAGACTTCATTCTTAACTCGTTCAAACTCGAAAACAATTAGTAGCTTCATTCTTGTCTCGTTTGAACATGAAAACAACTTGTCAACACTTGTAGGCACATTATTGGCTCGTTTATACATCAAAACAATTCATAGCAATTTGAGGCTTCATTCTTGACTAGTTCGAACTCGGAAACAACTTGTAGCTTAATTATTGACTCGTTTGAACATGGAAACAACTTCTAAACACTTGTAGGAGCATTATTGGCTCGTTTAAACATCAAAATAATTCATAACAATTTGAGAATTCATTCTCGACTCGTTCGAACTTTGAAACAACTTGTAGCTTCATTCTTGGCTCGTTTGAACATGGAAACAACTTGTAAACTCTTGTAAGAACATTATTGGCTCGTTTAAACATCAAAACAATTCATAACAATTTGAGGCTTCATTCTTGACTCGTTTGAACTCGGAAACAACTTGTAGCTTCATTCTTGACTCGTTTGTACATGAAAACAACTTGTAAACACTTGTAGGAGCATTATTGGCTCGTTTAAACATCAAAACAAATCATAACAATTTGAGGCTTCATTCTTGACTCGTTCGAACTCGGAAACAACTTGTATCTTCATTCTTGACTCGTTTGAACATGGAAAAAACTTGTCAAATCTTGTAGGAACATTATTGGCTCATTTAAACATGAAAACAATTCATAACAATTTGAGACTTCATTTTTGAGTCGTTCAAACTCGAAAACAATTAGTAGCTTCATTCTTGTCTCGTTTGAACATGGAAACAACTTGTCAACACTTGTAGGAGCATTATTGGCTCGTTTAAACATCAAAACAATTCATAACAATTTGCGGCTTCATTCTTGACTCGTTCGAACTCGAAAAGAACTTGTAGCTTCATTCTTCTCTCGTTTGAACAAGGAAACAACTTGTAAACTCTTGTAGGAGCATTATTGGCTCGTTTAAACATGAAAACAATTCATAACAATTTGAGACTTCATTCTTGACTCGTTCAAACACGAAAACAATTAGTAGCTTCATTCTTGTCTCGTTTGAACATGGAAACAACTTGTCAACACTTGTAGGCGTATTATTGGCTCGTTTAAACATCAAAACAATTCATAACAATTTGAGGCTTCATTCTTGACTCGTTCGAACTTGGAAACAACTTGTAGCTTCATTATTGACTCGTTTGAACATGGAAACAACTTCTAAACACTTGTAGGAGCATTATTGGCTCGTTTAAACATCAAAATAATTCATAACAATTTGAGACTTTATTCTTGAGTCGTTCGAATTCGAAAACAACTTGTAGCTTCATTCTTGTCTCGTTTGAACATGGAAACAACTTGTCAACACTTGTAGGCGTATTATTGGCTCGTTTAAACATCAAAACAATTCATAACAATTTGAGGCTTCATTCTTGACTAGTTCGAACTCGAAAACAACTTGTAGCTTCATTATTGACTCGTTTGAACATGGAAACAACTTCTAAACACTTGTAGGAGCATTATTGGCTCATTTAAACATCAAAATAATTCATAACAATTTTAGACTTTATTCTTGAGTCGTTCGAATTCGAAAACAACTTGTAGCTTCATTCTTGTCTCGTTTGAATATGGAAACAACTTGTATACACTTGTAGGAGAATTATTGGCTCGTTTAAACATGAAAACAATTCATAACAATTTGAGAATTCATTCTCGACTCGTTCGAACTTTGAAACAACTTGTAGCTTCATTCTTGTCTCGTTTGAACATGGAAACAACTTGTAAACTCTTGTCGGAACATTATTGGCTCGTTTAAACATCAAAACAATTCATAACAATTTGAGGCTTCATTCTTTACTCGTTCGAACTCGGAAACAACTTGTAGCTTCATTCTTGACTCGTTTGTACATGAAAACAACTTGTAAACACTTGTAGGAGCATTATTGGCTCGTTTAAACATCAAAACAATTCATAACAATTTGAGGCTTCATTCTTGACTCGTTCGAACTCGGAAACAACTTGTATTTTCATTCTTGACTCGTTTGAACATGGAAACAACTTGTAAACTCTTGTAGGAGCATTATTGGCTCGTTTAAACATAAAAACAATTCGTAACAATTTGAGACTACATTCTTGACTCGTTCGAACTTTGAAACAACTTGTAGCTTCATTATTGGCTCGTTTGAACATGGAAACAACTTGTAAACACTTGTAGGAGCATTATTGGCTCGTTTAAACATCAAAATAATTCATAACAATTTGAGACTTTATTCTTGAGTCGTTCGAATTCGAAAACAACTTGTAGCTTCATTCTTCTCTCGTTTGAACTCGAAAAGAACTTGTAGCTTCATTCTTCTCTCGTTTGAACATGGAAACAACTTGTAAACTCTTGTAGGAGCATTCTTGGGTCGTTTAAACATCAAAACAATTCATAACAATTTGAGGCTACATTCTTGACTCGTTCGAACTCGGAAACAACTTGTATCTTCATTCTTGACTCGTTTGAACTTGGAAAAAACTTGTCAAATCTTGTAGGAACATTATTGGCTCATTTAAACATGAAAACAATTCATAACAATTTGAGACTTCATTTTTGAGTCGTTCAAACTCGAAAACAATTAGTAGCTTCATTCTTGTCTCGTTTGAACATGGAAACAACTTGTCAACACTTGTAGGAGCATTATTGGCTCGTTTAAACATCAAAACAATTCATAACAATTTGCGGCTTCATTCTTGACTCGTTCGAACTCGAAAAGAACTTGTAGCTTCATTCTTCTCTCGTTTGAACATGGAAACAACTTGTAAACTCTTGTAGGAGCATTATTGGCTCGTTTAAACATGAAAACAATTCATAACAATTTGAGACTTCATTCTTGACTCGTTCAAACACGAAAACAATTAGTAGCTTCATTCTTGTCTCGTTTGAACATGGAAACAACTTGTCAACACTTGTAGGCGTATTATTGGCTCGTTTAAACATCAAAACAATTCATAACAATTTGAGGCTTCATTCTTGACTCGTTCGAACTTGGAAACAACTTGTAGCTTCATTATTGACTCGTTTGAACATGGAAACAACTTCTAAACACTTGTAGGAGCATTATTGGCTCGTTTAAACATCAAAATAATTCATAACAATTTGAGACTTTATTCTTGAGTCGTTCGAATTCGAAAACAACTTGTAGCTTCATTCTTGTCTCGTTTGAACATGGAAATAACTTGTATACACTTGTAGGAGAATTATTGGCTCGTTTAAACGTAAAAACAATTCATAACAATTTGAGACTTCATTCTCGACTCGTTTGAACTTTGAAACAACTTGTAGTTTTATTCTTGGCTCGTTTGAACATGGAAACAACTTGTAAACTCTTGTAGGAGCATTATTGGCTCGTTTAAACATGAAAACAATTCATAACAATTTGAGACTTCATTCTTGACTCGTTCAAACTCGAAAACAATTAGTAGATTCATTCTTGTCTCGTTTGAACATGGAAACAACTTGTCAACACTTGTAGGAGCATCATTGGCTCATTTAAACATCAAAACAATTCATAACAATTTGAGGCTTCATTCTTGACTCGTTCGATCTCGAAAACAACTTGTAGCTTCATTCTTCTCTCGTTTGAACATGGAAACATCTTGTAAACTCTTGTAGGAGCATTATTGGCTCGTTTAAACATAAAAACAATTCGTAACAATTTGAGACTTCATTCTTGACTCGTTCGAACTTTGAAACAACTTGTAGCTTCATTATTGGCTCGTTTGAACATGGAAACAACTTGTAAACTCTTATAGGAACATTATTGGCTCGATTAAACATAATAACAATTCGTAACAATTTGAAACTTCATTCTTGACTCGTTCGAACTCGGAAACAACTTCTAGCTTCATTATTGACTCATTTGAACATGGAAACAACTTCTAAACACTTGTAGGAGCATTATTGGCTCGTTTAAACATCAAAATAATTCATAACAATTTGAGACTTTATTCTTGAGTCGTTCGAATTCGAAAACAACTTGTAGCTTCATTCTTCTCTCGTTTGAACTCGAAAAGAACTTGTAGCTTCATTCTTCTCTCGTTTGAACATGGAAACAACTTGTAAACCCTTGTAGGAGCATTATTGGGTCGTTTAAAAATGAAAACAATTCAAAACAATTAGAGACTTCATTCTTAACTCGTTCAAACTCGAAAACAATTAGAGACTTCGTTCTTAACTCGTTTGAACATGGAAACAACTTGTCAACACTTGTATGCGCATTATTGGCTCGTTTATACATCAAAACAATTCATAGCAATTTGAGGCTTCATTCTTGACTACTTCGAACTCGGAAACAACTTGTAGCTTAATTATTGACTCGTTTGAACTTGGAAACAACTTCTAAACACTTGTAGGAGCATTATTGGCTCGTTTAAACATCAAAATAATTCATAACAATTTGAGACTTTATTCTTGAGTCGTTCGAATTCGAAAACAACTTGTAGCTTCATTCTTGTCTCGTTTGAACATGGAAACAACTTGTATACACTTGTAGGAGAATTATTGGCTCGTTTAAACATGAAAACAATTCATAACAATTTGAGAATTCATTCTCGACTCGTTCGAACTTTGAAACAACTTGTAGCTTCATTCTTGGCTCGTTTGAACATGGAAACAACTTGTAAACTCTTGTAGGAACATTATTCGCTCGTTTAAACATAATAACAATTTGAGACTTCATTCTTGACTCGTTCGAACTCGGAAACAACTTGTAGCTTCATTCTTGCCTCGTTTGAACATGGAAACAACTTGTAAAACTCTTGTAGGAACATTATTGGCAGGTTTAAACATCAAAATAATTCATAACAATTTGAGGCTTCATTCTTGACTCGTTCGAACTCGGAAACAACTTGTATCTTCATTCTTGACTCGTTTGAACTTGGAAAAAACTTGTCAAATCTTGTAGGAACATTATTGGCTCGTTTAAACATGAAAACAATTCATAACAATTTGAGGCTTCATTCTTGACTCGTTCGAACTCGAAAAGAACTTGTAGCTTCATTCTTCTCTCGTTTGAACATGGAAACAACTTGTAAACTCTTGTAGGAGCATTATTGGCTCGTATAAACATGAAAACAATTCATAACAATTTGAGACTTCATTCTTGACTCGTTCAAACTCGAAAACAATTAGTAGCTTCATTCTTGTCTCGTTTGAACATGGAAACAACTTGTCAACACTTGTAGGCGCATTATTGGCTCGTTTAAACATCAAAACAATTCATAACAATTTGAGGCTTCATTCTTGACTAGTTCGAACTCGGAAACAACTTGTAGCTTCATTATTGACTTGTTTGAACATGGAAATAACTTCTAAACACTTGTAGGAGCATTATTGGCTCGTTTAAACATCAAAATAATTCATAACAATTTGAGACTTTATTCTTGAGTCGTTCGAATTTGAAAACAACTTGTAGCTTCATTCTTGTCTCGTTTGAACATGGAAACAATTTGTACACACTTGTAGGAGAATTATTGGCTCGTTTAAACATCAAAACAATTCATAACAATTTGAGGCTTCATTCTTGACTCGTTCGAACTCGGAAACAACTTGTAGCTTCATTCCTGACTCGTTTGTACATGGAAACAACTTGTAAACACTTGTAGGAGCATTATTGGCAGGTTTAAACATCAAAACAATTCATAACAATTTGAGGCTTCATTCTTGACTCGTTCAAACTCGGAAACAACTTGTAGCTTAATTATTGACTCGTTTGACCATGGAAACAACTTCTAAACACTTGTAGGAGCATTATTGGCTCGTTTAAACATCAAAATAATTCATAACAATTTGAGACTTTATTCTCGAGTCGTTCGAATTCGAAAACAACTTGTAGCTTCATTCTTGTTTCGTTTGAACATGGAAACAACTTGTATACACTTGTAGGAGAGTTATTGGCTCGTTTAAACGTAAAAACAATTCATAACAATTTGAGACTTCATTCTCGACTCGTTCGAACTCGGAAACAACTTGTATCTTCATTCTTGACTCGTTTGAACTTGGAAAAAACTTGTCAAATCTTGTAGGAACATTATTGGCTCGTTTAAACATGAAAACAATTCATAACAATTTGAGACTTCATTTTTTAGTCGTTCAAACTCGAAAACAATTAGTAGCTTCATTCTTGTCTCGTTTGAATATGGAAACAACTTGTCAACACTTGTAGGAGCATTATTGGCTCATTTAAACATCAAAACAATTCATAACAATTTGAGGCTTCATTCTTGACTCGTTCGAACTTGGAAACAACTTGTAGTTTCATTCTTGGCTCGTTTGAACATGGAAACGACTTGTAAACTCTTGTAGGAATATTATTGGCTCGTTTAAACATAATAACAATTCGTAACAATTTGAGACTTCATTCTCGACTCGTTCGAACTCGGAAACAACTTGTATCTTCATTCTTGACTCGTTTGAACTTGGAAAAAACTTGTCAAATCTTGTAGGAACATTATTGGCTCGTTTAAACATCAAAACAATTCATAACAATTTGAGGCTTCATTCTTGACTCGTTCGAACTCGGAAACAACTTGTAGCTTCATTCTTGACTCGTTTGTACATGGAAACAACTTGTAAACACTTGTAGGAGCATTATTGGCAGGTTTAAACATCAAAACAATTCATAACAATTTGAGGCTTCATTCTTGACTCGTTCGAACTCGGAAACAACTTGTATCTTCATTCTTGACTCGTTTGAACTTGGAAAAAACTTGTCAAATCTTGTAGGAACATTATTGGCTCGTTTAAACATGAAAACAATTCATAACAATTTGAGACTTCATTTTTGAGTCGTTCAAACTCGAAAACAATTAGTAGCTTCATTCTTGTCTCGTTTGAACATGGAAACAACTTGTAAACTCTTGTAGGAGCATTATTGGCTCGTTTAAACATGAAAACAATTCATAACAATTTGAGACTTCATTCTTGACTCGTTCAAACTCGAAAACACTTAGTAGCTTCATTCTTGTCTTGTTTGAACATGGAAACAACTTGTAAAATCTTGTAGGAGCATTATTGGGTCGTTTAAACATCAAAACAATTCATAAAAATTTGAGACTTCATTCTGACTCGTTCAAACTCGAAAACAATTAGTAGCTTCATTCTTGTCTCGTTTGAACATGGAAACAACTTGTCAACACTTGTAGGCGCATTATTGGCTCGTTTATACATCAAAACAATTCATAGCAATTTGAGGCTTCATTCTTGACTCGTTCAAACTCGGAAACAACTTGTAGCTTAATTATTGACTCGTTTGACCATGGAAACAACTTCTAAACACTTGTAGGAGCATTATTGGCTCGTTTAAACATCAAAATAATTCATAACAATTTGAGACTTTATTCTTGAGTCGTTCGAATTCGAAAACAACTTGTAGCTTCATTCTTATCTCGTTTGAACATGGAAACAACTAGTATACACTTGTAGGAGAGTTATTGGCTCGTTTAAACGTAAAAACAATTCATAACAATTTGAGACTTCATTCTCGACTCGTTTGAACTTTGAAACAACTTGTAGTTTTATTCTTGGCTCGTTTGAACATGGAAACAACTTGTAAACTCTTGTAGGAGCATTATTGGCTCGTATAAACATGAAAACAATTCATAACAATTTGAGACTTCATTTTTTAGTCGTTCAAACTCGAAAACAATTAGTAGCTTCATTCTTGTCTCGTTTGAATTTGGAAACAACTTGTCAACACTTGTAGGAGCATTATTAGCTCGTTTAAACATCAAAACAATTCTTAACAATTTGAGGCTTCATTCTTGACTCGTTCGAACTCGAAAAGAACTTATAGCTTCATTCTTCTCTCGTTTGAACATGGAAACAACTTGTAAACTCTTGTAGGAGAATTATTGGCTCGTATAAACATGAAAACAATTCATAACAATTTGAGACTTCATTCTTGACTCGTTCAAACTCGAAAACAATTAGTAGCTTCATTCTTGTCTCGTTTGAACATGGAAACAACTTGTCAACACTTGTAGGCGCATTATTGGCTCGTTTAAACATCAAAACAATTCATAACAATTTGAGGCTTCATTCTTGACTAGTTCGAACTCAGAAAGAACTTGTAGCTTCATTATTGACTTGTTTGAACATGGAAACAACTTCTAAACACTTGTAGGAGCATTATTGGCTCGTTTAAACATCAAAATAATTCATAACAATTTGAGACTTTATTCTCGAGTCGTTCGAATTCGAAAACAACTTGTAGCTTCATTCTTGTTTCGTTTGAACATGGAAACAACTTGTATACACTTGTAGGAGAGTTATTGGCTCGTTTAAACGTAAAAACAATTCATAACAATTTGAGACTTCATTCTCGACTCGTTCGAACTCGGAAACAACTTGTATCTTCATTCTTGACTCGTTTGAACTTGGAAAAAACTTGTCAAATCTTGTAGGAACATTATTGGCTCGTTTAAACATGAAAACAATTCATAACAATTTGAGACTTCATTTTTTAGTCGTTCAAACTCGAAAACAATTAGTAGCTTCATTCTTGTCTCGTTTGAATATGGAAACAACTTGTCAACACTTATAGGAGCATTATTGGCTCGTTTAAACATCAAAACAATTCATAACAATTTGAGGCTTCATTCTTGACTCGTTCGAACTTGGAAACAACTTGTAGTTTCATTCTTGGCTCGTTTGAACATGGAAACGACTTGTAAACTCTTGTAGGAATATTATTGGCTCGTTTAAACATAATAACAATTCGTAACAATTTGAGACTTCATTCTCGACTCGTTCGAACTCGGAAACAACTTGTATCTTCATTCTTGACTCGTTTGAACTTGGAAAAAACTTGTCAAATCTTGTAGGAACATTATTGGCTCGTTTAAACATCAAAACAATTCATAACAATTTGAGGCTTCATTCTTGACTCGTTCGAACTCGGAAACAACTTGTAGCTTCATTCTTGACTCGTTTGTACATGGAAACAACTTGTAAACACTTGTAGGAGCATTATTGGCAGGTTTAAACATCAAAACAATTCATAACAATTTGAGGCTTCATTCTTGACTCGTTCGAACTCGGAAACAACTTGTATCTTCATTCTTGACTCGTTTGAACTTGGAAAAAACTTGTCAAATCTTGTAGGAACATTATTAGCTCGTTTAAACATGAAAACAATTCATATCAATTTGACACTTTATTTTTGACTCGTTCAAACTCGAAAACACTTAGTAGCTTCATTCTTGTCTTGTTTGAACATGGAAACAACTTGTAAAATCTTGTAGGAGCATTATTGGGTCGTTTAAACATCAAAACAATTCATAAAAATTTGAGACTTCATTCTGACTCGTTCAAACTCGAAAACAATTAGTAGCTTCATTCTTGTCTCGTTTGAACATGGAAACAACTTGTCAACACTTGTAGGCGCATTATTGGCTCGTTTATACATCAAAACAATTCATAGCAATTTGAGGCTTCATTCTTGACTCGTTCAAACTCGGAAACAACTTGTAGCTTAATTATTGACTCGTTTGACCATGGAAACAACTTCTAAACACTTGTAGGAGCATTATTGGCTCGTTTAAACATCAAAATAATTCATAACAATTTGAGACTTTATTCTTGAGTCGTTCGAATTCGAAAACAACTTGTAGCTTCATTCTTATCTCGTTTGAACATGGAAACAACTAGTATACACTTGTAGGAGAGTTATTGGCTCGTTTAAACGTAAAAACAATTCATAACAATTTGAGACTTCATTCTCGACTCGTTTGAACTTTGAAACTAGTATACACTTGTAGGCGCATTATTGGCTCGTTTATACATCAAAACAATTCATAGCAATTTGAGGCTTCATTCTTGACTCGTTCAAACTCGGAAACAACTTGTAGCTTCATTATTGACTCGTTTGAACATGGAAACAACTTCTAAACACTTGTAGGAGCGTAATTGGCTCGTTTAAACATTAAAACAATTCATAACAATTTGAGGCTTCATTCTTGACTAGTTCGAACTCGGAAACAACTTGCATCTTCATTCTGGACTCGTTTGAACTTGGAAAAAACTTGTCAAATCTTGTAGGAACATTATTGGCTCGTTTAAACATGAAAACAATTCATAACAATTTGAGACTTCATTCTTGACTCGTTCATACTCGAAAACAATTAGTAGCTTCATTCTTGTCTCGTTTGAACATGGAAACAACTTGTCAACACTTGTAGGAACATTATTGGCTCGTTTAAACATCAAAACAATTCATAACAATTTGAGACTTCATTCTTGACTCGTTCAAACTTGAAAACAATTAGTAGCTTCATTCTTGTCTCGTTTGAACATGGAAACAACTTGTCAACACTTGTAGGAACATTATTGGCTCGTTCTTGACTAGTTCCTACAAGAACATGGAACCAACTTCTAAACACATGTAGGAGCATTATTGGCTCGTTTAAACATCAAAATAATTCATAACAATTTGAGGCTTTATTCTTGAGTCGTGCGAATTCGAAAACAACTTATAGCTTCATTCTTGTCTCGTTTGAACATGGAAACAACTTGTATACACTTGTAGGAGAATTATTGGCTCGTTTAAACATAAAAACAATTCATAACAATTTGAGACTTCATTCTCGACTCGTTTGAACTTTGAAACAACTTGTAGCTTCATTCTTGGCTCGTTTGAGCATGGAAACAACTTCTAAACACTTGTAGGAGCTTTATTGCTCGTTTAAACATCAAAATAATTCATAACGATTTGAGACTTTATTCTTGAGTCGTTCGAATTCGAAAACAACTTGTAGCTTCATTCTTGTCTCGTTTGAACATGGAAACAACTTGTATACACTTGTAGGAGAATTATTGGCTCGTTTAAACATAAAAACAATTCATAACAATTTGAGACTTCATTCTCGACTCGTTTGAACTTTGAAACAACTTGTAGCTTCATTCTTGGCTCGTTTGAACATGGAAACAACTTGTAAACTCTTGTAGGAACATTATTGGCTCGTTTAAACATAATAACAATTCTTAACAATTTGAGACTTCATTCTTGAGTCGTTCGAACTTGGAAACAACTTGTAGCTTCATTCTTGACTCGTTTGAACATGGAAACAACTTGTAAACTCTTGTGGGAACATTATTGGCTCGTTTAAACATCAAAACAATTCATAACAATTTGAGGCTACATTCTTGACTCGTTCGAACTCGGAAACAACTTGTAGCTTCATTCCTGACTCGTTTGTACATGGAATCAACTTGTAAAGACTTGTAGGAGCATTATTGGCTCGTTTAAACATCAAAACAATTCATAACAATTTGAGGCTTCATTCTTGACTCGTTCAAACTCGAAAACAATTAGTAGCTTCATTCTTGTCTCGTTTGAACATGGAAACAACTTGTAGTTTCATTCTTGACTCGTTTGAACATGGAAATAACTTGTAAACTCTTGTAGGAACATTATTGGCTCGTTTAAACATCAAAACAATTCATAACAATTTGAGGCTTCATTCTTAACTAGTTCGAACTCGGAAACAACTTGTAGCTTCATTATTGACTCGTTTGAGCATGGAAACAACTTCTAAACACTTGTAGGAGCATTATTGCTCGTTTAAACATCAAAATAATTCATAACGATTTGAGACTTTATTCTTGAGTCGTTCGAATTCGAAAACAACTTGTAGCTTCATTCTTGTCTCGTTTGAACATGGAAACAACTTGTATACACTTGTAGGAGAATTATTGGCTCGTTTAAACATAAAAACAATTCATAACAATTTGAGACTTCATTCTTGACTCGTTTGAACTTTGAAACAACTTGTAGCTTCATTCTTGGCTCGTTTGAACATGGAAACAACTTGTAAACTCTTGTAGGAACATTATTGGCTCGTTTAAACATAATAACAATTCGTAACAATTTGAGACTTCATTCTTGAGTCGTTCGAACTTGGAAAGGACTTGTAGCTTCATTCTTGACTCGTTTGAACATGGAAACAACTTGTAAACTCTTGTGGGAACATTATTGGCTTGTTTAAACATCAAAACAATTCATAACAATTTGAGGCTACATTCTTGACTCGTTCGAACTCGGAAACAACTTGTAGCTTCATTCTAGACTCGTTTGTACATGGAATCAACTTGTAAACACTTGTAGGAGCATTATTGGCTCGTTTAAACACCAAAACAATTCATAACAATTTGAGGCTTCATTCTTGACTCGTTCGAACTCGGAAACAACTTGTATCTTCATTCTTGACTCGTTTGAACTTGGAAAAAACTTGTCAAATCTTGTAGGAACATTATTGGCTCGTTTAAACAAGAAAACAATTCATAACAATTTGAGACTTCATTCTTGACTCGTTCATACTCGAAAACAATTAGTAGCTTCATTCTTGTCTCGTTTGAACATTGAAACAACTTGTCAACACTTGTAGGAACATTATTTGCTCGTTTAAACATCAAAACAATTCTTAACAATTTGAGGCTTCATTCTTGACTAGTTCGAACTCGGAAACAACTTGTAGCTTCATTATTGACTCGTTTGAACATGGAAACAACTTCTAAACACTTGTAGGAGCGTTATTGGCTCGTTTAAACATCAAAATAATTCATAATAATTTAAGGCTTCATTCTTGACTCGTTCGAACTCGGAAGCAACTTGTATCTTCATTCTGGACTCGTTTGAACTTGGAAAAAACTTGTCAAATCTTGTAGGAACATTATTGGCTCGTTTAAACATGAAAACAATTCATAACAATTTGAGATTTCATTCTTGACTCGTTCATACTCGAAAACAATTAGTAGCTTCATTCTTGTCTCGTTTGAACATGGAAACAACTTGTCAACACTTGTAGGAACATTATTGGCTCGTTCTTGACTAGTTCCTACAAGAACGTGGAACCAACTTCTAAACACATGTAGGAGCATTATTGGCTCGTTTAAACATCAAAATAATTCATAACAATTTGAGGCTTTATTCTTGAGTCGTGCGAATTCGAAAACAACTTATAGCTTCATTCTTGTCTCGTTTGAACATGGAAACAACTTGTATACACTTGTAGGAGAATTATTGGCTCGTTTAAACATAAAAACAATTCATAACAATTTGAGACTTCATTCTCGACTCGTTCGAACTTTGAAACAACTTGTAGCTTCATTCTTGGCTCGTTTGAACATGGAAACAACTTGTAAACTCTTGTAGGAACATTATTGGCTCGTTTAAACATAATAACAATTCGTAACAATTTGAGACTTCATTCTTGACTCGTTCGAACTTGGAAACAACTTGTAGCTTCATTCTTGACTCGTTTGAACATGGAAACAACTTGTAAACTCTTGTAGGAACATTATTGGCTCGTTTAAACATCAAAACAATTCATAACAATTTGAGGCTTCATTCTTGACTAGTTCGAACTCGGAAACAACTTGTAGCTTCATTATTGACACGTTTGAGCATGGAAACAACTTCTAAACACTTGTAGGAGCATTATTGCTCGTTTAAACATCAAAATAATTCATAACGATTTGAGACTTTATTCTTGAGTCGTTCGAATTCGAAAACAACTTGTAGCTTCATTCTTGTCTCGTTTGAACATGGAAACAACTTGTATACACTTGTAGGAGAATTATTGGCTAGTTTAAACATAAAAACAATTCATAACAATTTGAGACTTCATTCTCGACTCGTTTGAACTTTGAAACAACTTGTAGCTTCATTCTTGGCTCGTTTGAACATGGAAACAACTTGTAAACTCTTGTAGGAACATTATTGGCTCGTTTAAACATAATAACAATTCGTAACAATTTGAGACTTCATTCTTGAGTCGTTCGAACTTGGAAACAACTTGTAGTTTCATTCTTGACTCGTTTGAACATGGAAATAACTTGTAAACTCTTGTAGGAACATTATTGGCTCGTTTAATCATCAAAACAATTCATAACAACTTGAGGCTTCATTCTCGACTCGTTCGAACTTGGAAACAACTTGTAGCGTCATTCTTGACTAGTTTGAACATGGAAACAACTTGTAAACTCTTGTAGGAACATTATTGGCTCGTTTAAACATCAATACAATTCATAACAATTTGAGGCTTTATTCTTGACTCGTTCGAACTCGGAAACAACTTGTATCTTCATTCTTGACTCGTTTGAACTTGGAAAAAACTTGTCAAATCTTGTAGGAACATTATTGGCTCGTTTAAACAGGAAAACAATTCATAACAATTTGAGACTTCATTCTTTACTCGTTCATACTCGAAAACAATTAGTAGCTTCATTCTTGTCTCGTTTGAACATGGAAACAACTTGTCAACACTTGTAGGAACATTATTGGCTCGTTTAAACATCAAAACAATTCATAACATTTTGAGGCTTCATTCTTGACTAGTTCGAACTCGGAAACAACTTGTAGCTTCATTATTGACTCGTTTGAACATGGAAACAACTTCTAAACACTTGTAGGAGCATTATTGGCTCGTTTAAACATCAAAATAATTCATAACTATTTAAGGCTTCATTCATGACTCGTTCGAACTCGGAAGCAACTTGTATCTTCATTCTGGACTCGTTTGAACTTGGAAAAAACTTGTCAAATCTTGTAGGAACATTATTGGCTCGTTTAAACATGAAAACAATTCATAACAATTTGAGACTTCATTCCTGACTCGTTCAAACTCGAAAACAATTAGTAGCTTCATTCTTGTCTCGTTTGAACATGGAAACAACTTGTCAACACTTGTAGGAGCATTATTGGGTCGTTTAAACATCAAAACAATTCATAAAAATTTGAGGGTTCATTCTTAAATAGTTCGAACTCGGAAACAACTTGTAGCTTCATTATTGACTCGTTTGAACATGGAAATAACTTGTAGCTTCATTCTTGACTCGTTTGAACATGGAAACAACTTGTAGGAACATTATTGGCTCGTTTAAACATCAAAACAATTCATAACAATTTGAGGCTTCATTCTCGACTCGTTCAAACTTGGAAACAACTTGTAGCTTCATTCTTGACTCGTTTGAACATGGAAACAACTTGTAAACTCTTGTAGGAACATTATTGGCTCGTTTAAACATCAAAACAATTCATAACAATTTGAGGCTTCATTCTTGACTCGTTCGAACTCGGAAACAACTTGTATCTTCATTCTTGACTCGTTTGAACTTGGAAAAAACTTGTCAAATCTTGTAGGAACATTATTGGCTCGTTTAAACAGGAAAACAATTCATAACAATTTGAGACTTCATTCTTTACTCGTTCATACTCGAAAACAATTAGTAGCTTCATTCTTGTCTCGTTTGAACATGGAAACAACTTGTCAACACTTGTAGGAACATTATTGGCTCGTTTAAACATCAAAACAATTCATAACAATTTGAGGCTTCATTCTTGACTAGTTCGAACTCGGAAACAACTTGTAGCTTCATTATTGACTCGTTTGAACATGGAAACAACTTCTAAACACTTGTAGGAGCATTATTGGCTCGTTTAAACATCAAAATAATTCATAACAATTTAAGGCTTCATTCTTGACTCGTTCGAACTCGGAAACAACTTGTATCTTCATTCTGGACTCGTTTGAACTTGGAAAAAACTTGTCAAATCTCGTAGGAACATTATTGGCTCGTTTAAACATGAAAACAATTCATAACAATTTTAGACTTCATTCCTGACTCGTTCAAACTCGAAAACAATTAGTAGCTTCATTCTTGTCTCGTTTGAACATGGAAACAACTTGTCAACA
The DNA here is from genome assembly GCA_028671895.1 of Oenanthe sinensis. Taxonomy (NCBI): domain Eukaryota; kingdom Viridiplantae; phylum Streptophyta; class Magnoliopsida; order Apiales; family Apiaceae; genus Oenanthe; species Oenanthe sinensis. Next base: position 6,268,307 of record JAPMAC010000231.1, read on the forward strand.
CTTGTAGGAGCATTATTGGGTCGTTTAAACATCAAAACAATTCATAAAAATTTGAGGGTTCATTCTTAAATAGTTCGAACTCGGAAACAACTTGTAGCTTCATTATTGACACGTTTGAACATGGAAATAACTTGTAGCTTCATTCTTGACACGTTTGAACATGGAAACAACTTGTAAACTCTTGTAGGAACATTATTGGCTCATTTAAACATCAAAACAGTTCATAACAATTTGAGGCTTCATTCTCGACTCGTTCGAACTTGGAAACAACTTGTAGCTTCATTCTTGACTCGTTTGAACATGGAAACAACTTGTAAACTCTTGTAGGAACATTATTGGCTCGTTTAAACATCAAAACAATTCATAACAATTTGAGGCTTCATTCTTGACTCGTTCGAACTCGGAAACAACTTGTATCTTCATTCTTGACTCGTTTGAACTTGGAAAAAACTTGTCAAATCTTGTAGGAACATTATTGGCTCGTTTAAACATGAAAACAATTCATAACAATTTGAGACTTCATTCTTGACTCGTTCATACTCGAAAACAATTAGTAGCTTCATTCTTGTCTCGTTTGAACATGGAAACAACTTGTCAACACTTGTAGGAACATTATTGGCTCGTTTAAACATCAAAACAATTCATAACAATTTGAGGCTTCATTCTTGACTAGTTCGAACTCGGAAACAACTTGTAGCTTCATTATTGACTCGTTTGAACATGGAAACAACTTGTAAACTCTTGTAGGAACATTATTGGCTCGTTTAAACATCAAAACAATTCATAACAATTTGAGGCTTCATTCTTGACTCGTTCGAACTCGGAAACAACTTGTATCTTCATTCTTGACTCGTTTGAACTTGGAAAAAACTTATCAAATCTTGTAGGAACATTATTGGCTCGTTTAAACATGAAAACAATTCATAACAATTTGAGACTTCATTCTTGACTCGTTCATACTCGAAAACAATTAGTAGCTTCATTCTTGTCTCGTTTGAACATGGAAACAACTTGTCAACACTTGTAGGAACATTATTGGCTCGTTTAAACATCAAAACAATTCATAACAATTTGAGGCTTCATTCTTGACTAGTTCGAACTCGGAAACAACTTGTAGCTTCATTATTGACTCGTTTGAACATGGAAACAACTTCTAAACACTTGTAGGAGTATTATTGGCTCGTTTAAACAGCAAAATAATTCATAATAATTTAAAGATTCATTCTTGACTCGTTCGAACTCGGAAACAACGTGCATCTTCATTCTGGACTCGTTTGAACTTGGAAAAAACTTGTCAAATCTTGTAGGAACATTATTGGCTCGTTTAAACATGAAAACAACTCATAATAATTTGAGACTTCATTCTTGACTCGTTCAAACTCGAAAACAATTAGTAGCTTCATTCTTGTCTCGTTTGAACATGGAAACAACTTGTCAACACTTGTAGGAGCATTATTGGGTCGTTTAAACATCAAAACAATTCATAAAAATTTGAGGGTTCATTCTTAAATAGTTCGAACTCGGAAACAACTTGTAGCTTCATTATTGACTCGTTTGAACATGGAAATAACTTGTAGCTTCATTCTTGACTCGTTTGAACATGGAAACAACTTGTAAACTCTTGTAGGAACATTATTGGCTCGTTTAAACATCAAAACAATTCATAACAATTTGAGGCTTCATTCTCGACTCGTTCGAACTTGGAAACAACTTGTAGCTTCATTCTTGACTCGTTTGAACATGGAAACAACTTGTAAACTCTTGTAGGAACATTATTGGCTCGTTTAAACATCAAAACAATTCATAACAATTTGAGGCTTCATTCTTGACTCGTTCGAACTCGGAAACAACTTGTATCTTCATTCTTGACTCGTTTGAACTTGGAAAAAACTTGTCAAATCTTGTAGGAACATTATTGGCTCGTTTAAACAGGAAAACAATTCATAACAATTTGAGACTTCATTCTTTACTCGTTCATACTCGAAAACAATTAGTAGCTTCATTCTTGTCTCGTTTGAACATGGAAACAACTTGTCAACACTTGTAGGAACATTATTGGCTCGTTTAAACATCAAAACAATTCATAACAATTTGAGGCTTCATTCTTGACTAGTTCGAACTCGGAAACAACTTGTAGCTTCATTATTGACTCGTTTGAACATGGAAACAACTTCTAAACACTTGTAGGAGCATTATTGGCTCGTTTAAACATCAAAATAATTCATAACAATTTAAGGCTTCATTCTTGACTCGTTCGAACTCGGAAACAACTTGTATCTTCATTCTGGACTCGTTTGAACTTGGAAAAAACTTGTCAAATCTTGGAGGAACATTATTGGCTCGTTTAAACATGAAAACAATTCATAACAATTTTAGACTTCATTCCTGACTCGTTCAAACTCGAAAACAATTAGTAGATTCATTCTTGTCTCGTTTGAACATGGAAACAACTTGTCAACACTTGTAGGAGCATTATTGGGTCGTTTAAACATCAAAACAATTCATAAAAATTTGAGGGTTCATTCTTAAATAGTTCGAACTCGGAAACAACTTGTAGCTTCATTATTGACTCGTTTGAACATGGAAATAACTTGTAGCTTCATTCTTGACTCGTTTGAACATGGAAACAACTTGTAAACTCTTGTAGGAACATTATTGGCTCGTTTAAACATCAAAACAGTTCATAACAATTTGAGGCTTCATTCTCGACTCGTTCGAACTTGGAAACAACTTGTAGCTTCATTCTTGACTCGTTTGAACATGGAAACAACTTGTAAACTCTTGTAGGAACATTATTGGCTCGTTTTAACATCAAAACAATTCATAACAATTTGAGGCTTCATTCTTGACTCGTTCGAACTCGGAAACAACTTGTATCTTCATTCTTGACTCGTTTGAACTTGGAAAAAACTTGTCAAATCTTGTAGGAACATTATTGGCTCGTTTAAACATGAAAACAATTCATAACAATTTGAGACTTCATTCTTGTCTCGTTTGAACATGGAAACAACTTGTCAACACTTGTAGGAACATTATTGGCTCGTTTAAACATCAAAACAATTCATAACAATTTGAGGCTTCATTCTTGACTAGTTCGAACTCGGAAACAACTTGTAGCTTCATTATTGACTCGTTTGAACATGGAAACAACTTGTAAACTCTTGTAGGAACATTATTGGCTCGTTTAAACATCAAAACAATTCATAACAATTTGAGGCTTCATTCTTGACTCGTTCGAACTCGGAAACAACTTGTATCTTCATTCTTGACTCGTTTGAACTTGGAAAAAACTTGTCAAATCTTGTAGGAACATTATTGGCTCGTTTAAACATGAAAACAATTCATAACAATTTGAGACTTCATTCTTGACTCGTTCATACTCGAAAACAATTAGTAGCTTCATTCTTGTCTCGTTTGAACATGGAAACAACTTGTCAACACTTGTAGGAACATTATTGGCTCGTTTAAACATCAAAACAATTCATAACAATTTGAGGCTTCATTCTTGACTAGTTCGAACTCGGAAACAACTTGTAGCTTCATTATTGACTCGTTTGAACATGGAAACAACTTGTAAACTCTTGTAGGAACATTATTGGCTCGTTTAAACATCAAAACAATTCATAACAATTTGAGGCTTCATTCTTGACTCGTTCGAACTCGGAAACAACTTGTATCTTCATTCTTGACTCGTTTGAACTTGGAAAAAACTTGTCAAATCTTGTAGGAACATTATTGGCTCGTTTAAATATGAAAACAATTCATAACAATTTGAGACTTCATTCTTGACTCGTTCATACTCGAAAACAATTAGTAGCTTCATTCTTGTCTCGTTTGAACATGGAAACAACTTGTCAACACTTGTAGGAACATTATTGGCTCGTTTAAACATCAAAACAATTCATAACAATTTGAGGCTTCATTCTTGACTAGTTCGAACTCGGAAACAACTTGTAGCTTCATTATTGACTCGTTTGAACATGGAAACAACTTCTAAACACTTGTAGGAGTATTATTGGCTCGTTTAAACAGCAAAATAATTCATAACAATTTAAAGATTCATTCTTGACTCGTTCGAACTCGGAAACAACTTGCATCTTCATTCTGGACTCGTTTGAACTTGGAAAAAACTTGTCAAATCTTGTAGGAACATTATTGGCTCGTTTAAACATGAAAACAACTCATAACAATTTGAGACTTCATTCTTGACTCGTTCAAACTCGAAAACAATTAGTAGCTTCATTCTTGTCTCGTTTGAACATGGAAACAACTTGTCAACACTTGTAGGAGCATTATTGGGTCGTTTAAACATCAAAACAATTCATAAAAATTTGAGGGTTCATTCTTAAATAGTTCGAACTCGGAAACAACTTGTAGCTTCATTATTGACTCGTTTGAACATGGAAATAACTTGTAGCTTCATTCTTGACTCGTTTGAACATGGAAACAACTTGTAAACTCTTGTAGGAACATTATTGGCTCGTTTAAACATCAAAACAGTTCATAACAATTTGAGGCTTCATTCTCGACTCGTTCGAACTTGGAAACAACTTGTAGCTTCATTCTTGACTCGTTTGAACATGGAAACAACTTGTAAACTCTTGTAGGAACATTATTGGCTCGTTTAAACATCAAAACAATTCATAACAATTTGAGGCTTCATTCTTGACTCGTTCGAACTCGGAAACAACTTGTATCTTCATTCTTGACTCGTTTGAACTTGGAAAAAACTTGTCAAATCTTGTAGGAACATTATTGGCTCGTTTAAACAGGAAAACAATTCATAACAATTTGAGACTTCATTCTTTACTCGTTCATACTCGAAAACAATTAGTAGCTTCATTCTTGTCTCGTTTGAACATGGAAACAACTTGTCAACACTTGTAGGAACATTATTGGCTCGTTTAAACATCAAAACAATTCATAACAATTTGAGGCTTCATTCTTGACTAGTTCGAACTCGGAAACAACTTGTAGCTTCATTATTGACTCGTTTGAACATGGAAACAACTTCTAAACACTTGTAGGAGCATTATTGGCTCGTTTAAACATCAAAATAATTCATAACAATTTAAGGCTTCATTCTTGACTCGTTCGAACTCGGAAACAACTTGTATCTTCATTCTGGACTCGTTTGAACTTGGAAAAAACTTGTCAAATCTTGGAGGAACATTATTGGCTCGTTTAAACATGAAAACAATTCATAACAATTTTAGACTTCATTCCTGACTCGTTCAAACTCGAAAACAATTAGTAGCTTCATTCTTGTCTCGTTTGAACATGGAAACAACTTGTCAACACTTGTAGGAGCATTATTGGGTCGTTTAAACATCAAAACAATTCATAAAAATTTGAGGGTTCATTCTTAAATAGTTCGAACTCGGAAACAACTTGTAGCTTCATTATTGACTCGTTTGAACATGGAAATAACTTGTAGCTTCATTCTTGACTCGTTTGAACATGGAAACAACTTGTAAACTCTTGTAGGAACATTATTGGCTCGTTTAAACATCAAAACAGTTCATAACAATTTGAGGCTTCATTCTCGACTCGTTCGAACTTGGAAACAACTTGTAGCTTCATTCTTGACTCGTTTGAACATGGAAACAACTTGTAAACTCTTGTAGGAACATTATTGGCTCGTTTAAACATCAAAACAATTCATAACAATTTGAGGCTTCATTCTTGACTCGTTCGAACTCGGAAACAACTTGTATCTTCATTCTTGACTCGTTTGAACTTGGAAAAAACTTGTCAAATCTTGTAGGAACATTATTGGCTCGTTTAAACATGAAAACAATTCATAACAATTTGAGACTTCATTCTTGACTCGTTCATACTCGAAAACAATTAGTAGCTTCATTCTTGTCTCGTTTGAACATGGAAACAACTTGTCAACACTTGTAGGAACATTATTGGCTCGTTTAAACATCAAAACAATTCATAACAATTTGAGGCTTCATTCTTGACTAGTTCGAACTCGGAAACAACTTGTAGCTTCATTATTGACTCGTTTGAACATGGAAACAACTTGTAAACTCTTGTAGGAACATTATTGGCTCGTTTAAACATCAAAACAATTCATAACAATTTGAGGCTTCATTCTTGACTCGTTCGAACTCGGAAACAACTTGTATCTTCATTCTTGACTCGTTTGAACTTGGAAAAAACTTGTCAAATCTTGTAGGAACATTATTGGCTCGTTTAAACATGAAAACAATTCATAACAATTTGAGACTTCATTCTTGACTCGTTCATACTCGAAAACAATTAGTAGCTTCATTCTTGTCTCGTTTGAACATGGAAACAACTTGTCAACACTTGTAGGAACATTATTGGCTCGTTTAAACATCAAAACAATTCATAACAATTTGAGGCTTCATTCTTGACTAGTTCGAACTCGGAAACAACTTGTATCTTCATTCTTGACTCGTTTGAACTTGGAAAAAACTTGTCAAATCTTGTAGGAACATTATTGGCTCGTTTAAACATGAAAACAATTCATAACAATTTTAGACTTCATTCCTGACTCGTTCAAACTCGAAAACAATTAGTAGCTTCATTCTTGTCTCGTTTGAACATGGAAACAACTTGTCAACACTTGTAGGAGCATTATTGGGTCGTTTAAACATCAAAACAATTCATAAAAATTTGAGGGTTCATTCTTAAATAGTTCGAACTCGGAAACAACTTGTAGCTTCATTATTGACTCGTTTGAACATGGAAATAACTTGTAGCTTCATTCTTGACTCGTTTGAACATGGAAACAACTTGTAAACTCTTGTAGGAACATTATTGGCTCGTTTAAACATCAAAACAATTCATAACAATTTGAGGCTTCATTCTCGACTCGTTCGAACTTGGAAACAACTTGTAGCTTCATTCTTGACTCGTTTGAACATGGAAACAACTTGTAAACTCTTGTAGGAACATTATTGGCTCGTTTAAACATCAAAACAATTCATAACAATTTGAGGCTTCATTCTTGACTCGTTCGAACTCGGAAACAACTTGTATCTTCATTCTTGACTCGTTTGAACTTGGAAAAAACTTGTCAAATCTTGTAGGAACATTATTGGCTCGTTTAAACATGAAAACAATTCATAACAATTTGAGACTTCATTCTTGACTCGTTCATACTCGAAAACAATTAGTAGCTTCATTCTTGTCTCGTTTGAACATGGAAACAACTTGTCAACACTTGTAGGAACATTATTGGCTCGTTTAAACATCAAAACAATTCATAACAATTTGAGGCTTCATTCTTGACTAGTTCGAACTCGGAAACAACTTGTAGCTTCATTATTGACTCGTTTGAACATGGAAACAACTTGTAAACTCTTGTAGGAACATTATTGGCTCGTTTAAACATCAAAACAATTCATAACAATTTGAGGCTTCATTCTTGACTCGTTCGAACTCGGAAACAACTTGTATCTTCATTCTTGACTCGTTTGAACTTGGAAAAAACTTGTCAAATCTTGTAGGAACATTATTGGCTCGTTTAAACATGAAAACAATTCATAACAATTTGAGACTTCATTCTTGACTCGTTCATACTCGAAAACAATTAGTAGCTTCATTCTTGTCTCGTTTGAACATGGAAACAACTTGTCAACACTTGTAGGAACATTATTGGCTCGTTTAAACATCAAAACAATTCATAACAATTTGAGGCTTCATTCTTGACTAGTTCGAACTCGGAAACAACTTGTATCTTCATTCTTGACTCGTTTGAACTTGGAAAAAACTTGTCAAATCTTGTAGGAACATTATTGGCTCGTTTAAACATGAAAACAATTCATAACAATTTTAGACTTCATTCCTGACTCGTTCAAACTCGAAAACAATTAGTAGCTTCATTCTTGTCTCGTTTGAACATGGAAACAACTTGTCAACACTTGTAGGAGCATTATTGGGTCGTTTAAACATCAAAACAATTCATAAAAATTTGAGGGTTCATTCTTAAATAGTTCGAACTCGGAAACAACTTGTAGCTTCATTATTGACTCGTTTGAACATGGAAATAACTTGTAGCTTCATTCTTGACTCGTTTGAACATGGAAACAACTTGTAAACTCTTGTAGGAACATTATTGGCTCGTTTAAACATCAAAACAATTCATAACAATTTGAGGCTTCATTCTCGACTCGTTCGAACTTGGAAACAACTTGTAGCTTCATTCTTGACTCGTTTGAACATGGAAACAACTTGTAAACTCTTGTAGGAACATTATTGGCTCGTTTAAACATCAAAACAATTCATAACAATTTGAGGCTTCATTCTTGACTCGTTCGAACTCGGAAACAACTTGTATCTTCATTCTTGACTCGTTTGAACTTGGAAAAAACTTGTCAAATCTTGTAGGAACATTATTGGCTCGTTTAAACATGAAAACAATTCATAACAATTTGAGACTTCATTCTTGACTCGTTCATACTCGAAAACAATTAGTAGCTTCATTCTTGTCTCGTTTGAACATGGAAACAACTTGTCAACACTTGTAGGAACATTATTGGCTCGTTTAAACATCAAAACAATTCATAACAATTTGAGGCTTCATTCTTGACTAGTTCGAACTCGGAAACAACTTGTAGCTTCATTATTGACTCGTTTGAACATGGAAACAACTTGTAAACTCTTGTAGGAACATTATTGGCTCGTTTAAACATCAAAACAATTCATAACAATTTGAGGCTTCATTCTTGACTCGTTCGAACTCGGAAACAACTTGTATCTTCATTCTTGACTCGTTTGAACTTGGAAAAAACTTGTCAAATCTTGTAGGAACATTATTGGCTCGTTTAAACATGAAAACAATTCATAACAATTTGAGACTTCATTCTTGACTCGTTCATACTCGAAAACAATTAGTAGCTTCATTCTTGTCTCGTTTGAACATGGAAACAACTTGTCAACACTTGTAGGAACATTATTGGCTCGTTTAAACATCAAAACAATTCATAACAATTTGAGGCTTCATTCTTGACTAGTTCGAACTCGGAAACAACTTGTATCTTCATTCTTGACTCGTTTGAACTTGGAAAAAACTTGTCAAATCTTGTAGGAACATTATTGGCTCGTTTAAACATGAAAACAATTCATAACAATTTTAGACTTCATTCCTGACTCGTTCAAACTCGAAAACAATTAGTAGCTTCATTCTTGTCTCGTTTGAACATGGAAACAACTTGTCAACACTTGTAGGAGCATTATTGGGTCGTTTAAACATCAAAACAATTCATAAAAATTTGAGGGTTCATTCTTAAATAGTTCGAACTCGGAAACAACTTGTAGCTTCATTATTGACTCGTTTGAACATGGAAATAACTTGTAGCTTCATTCTTGACTCGTTTGAACATGGAAACAACTTGTAAACTCTTGCAGGAACATTATTGGCTCGTTTAAACATCAAAACAATTCATAACAATTTGAGGCTTCATTCTCGACTCGTTCGAACTTGGAAACAACTTGTAGCTTCATTCTTGACTCGTTTGAACATGGAAACAACTTGTAAACTCTTGTAGGAACATTATTGGCTCGTTTAAACATCAAAACAATTCATAACAATTTGAGGCTTCATTCTTGACTCGTTCGAACTCGGAAACAACTTGTATCTTCATTCTTGACTCGTTTGAACTTGGAAAAAACTTGTCAAATCTTGTAGGAACATTATTGGCTCGTTTAAACATGAAAACAATTCATAACAATTTGAGACTTCATTCTTGACTCGTTCATACTCGAAAACAATTAGAAGCTTCATTCTTGTCTCGTTTGAACATGGAAACAACTTGTCAACACTTGTAGGAACATTATTGGCTCGTTTAAACATCAAAACAATTCATAACAATTTGAGGCTTCATTCTTGACTAGTTCGAACTCGGAAACAACTTGTAGCTTCATTATTGACTCGTTTGAACATGGAAACAACTTGTAAACTCTTGTAGGAACATTATTGGCTCGTTTAAACATCAAAACAATTCATAACAATTTGAGGCTTCATTCTTGACTCGTTCGAACTCGGAAACAACTTGTATCTTCATTCTTGACTCGTTTGAACTTGGAAAAAACTTGTCAAATCTTGTAGGAACATTATTGGCTCGTTTAAACATGAAAACAATTCATAACAATTTGAGACTTCAATCTTGACTCGTTCATACTCGAAAACAATTAGTAGCTTCATTCTTGTCTCGTTTGAACATGGAAACAACTTGTCAACACTTGTAGGAACATTATTGGCTCGTTTAAACATCAAAACAATTCATAACAATTTGAGGCTTCATTCTTGACTAGTTCGAACTCGGAAACAACTTGTAGCTTCATTATTGACTCGTTTGAACATGGAAACAACTTCTAAACACTTGTAGGAGTATTATTGGCTCGTTTAAACAACAAAATAATTCATAACAATTTAAAGCTTCATTCTTGACTCGTTCGAACTCGGAAACAACTTGCATCTTCATTCTGGACTCGTTTGAACTTGGAAAAAACTTGTCAAATCTTGTAGGAACATTATTGGCTCGTTTAAACATGAAAACAACTCATAACAATTTGAGACTTCATTCTTGACTCGTTCGAACTCGGAAACAACTTGTATCTTCATTCTTGACTCGTTTGAACTTGGAAAAAACTTGTCAAATCTTGTAGGAACATTATTGGCTCGTTTAAACATGAAAACAATTCATAACAATTTGAGACTTCATTCTTGACTCGTTCATACTCGAAAACAATTAGTAGCTTCATTCTTGTCTCGTTTGAACATGGAAACAACTTGTCAACACTTGTAGGAACATTATTGGCTCGTTTAAACATCAAAACAATTCATAACAATTTGAGGCTTCATTCTTGACTAGTTCGAACTCGGAAACAACTTGTAGCTTCATTATTGACTCGTTTGAACATGGAAACAACTTCTAAACACTTGTAGGAGTATTATTGGCTCGTTTAAACAGCTAAATAATTCATAACAATTTAAAGCTTCATTCTTGACTCGTTCGAACTCGGAAACAACTTGCATCTTCATTCTGGACTCGTTTGAACTTGGAAAAAACTTGTCAAATCTTGTAGGAACATTATTGGCTCGTTTAAACATGAAAACAATTCATAACAATTTGAGACTTCATTCTTGACTCGTTCAAACTCGAAAGCAATTAGTAGCTTCATTCTTGTCTCGTTTGAACATGGAAAGAACTTGTCAACACTTGTAGGAGCATTATTGGGTCGTTTAAACATCAAAACAATTCATAAAAATTTGAGGGTTCATTCTTAAATAGTTCGAACTCGGAAACAACTTGTAGCTTCATTATTGACTCGTTTGAACATGGAAATAACTTGTAGCTTCATTCTTGACTCGTTTGAACATGGAAATAACTTGTAAACTCTTGTAGGAACATTATTGGCTCGTTTAAACATCAAAACAATTCATAACAATTTGAGGCTTCATTTTCGACTCGTTCGAACTTGAAAACAACTTGTAGCTTCATTCTTGACTCGTTTGAACTTGGAAAAAACTTGTAAACTCTTGTAGGAACATTATTGGCTCGTTTAAACATCAAAACAATTCATAACAATTTGAGGCTTCATTCTTGACTAGTTCGAACTCGGAAACAACTTGTAGCTTCATTATTGACTCGTTTGAACATGGAAACAACTTCTAAACACTTGTAGGAGCATTATTGGCTCGTTTAAACATCAAAATAATTCATAACAATTTAAGGCTTCATTCTTTACTCGTTCGAACTCGGAAACAACTTGTAACTTCATTCTGGACTCGTTTGAACATGGAAACAACTTGTCAACACTTGTAGGAACATTATTGGCTCGTTTAAACATCAAAACAATTCATAACAATTTGAGGCTTCATTCTTGACTAGTTCGAACTCGGAAACAACTTGTAGCTTCATTATTGACTCGTTTGAACATGGAAACAACTTGTAAACTCTTGTAGGAACATTATTGGCTCGTTTAAACATCAAAACAATTCATAACAATTTGAGGCTTCATTCGTGACTCGTTCGACCTCGGAAACAACTTGTATCTTCATTCTTGACTCGTTTGAACTTGGAAAAAACTTGTCAAATCTTGTAGGAACATTATTGGCTCGTTTAAACATGAAAACAATTCATAACAATTTGAGACTTCATTCTTGACTCGTTCATACTCGAAAACAATTAGTAGCTTCATTCTTGTCTCGTTTGAACATGGAAACAACTTGTCAACACTTGTAGGAACATTATTGGCTCGTTTAAACATCAAAACAATTCATAACAATTTGAGGCTTCATTCTTGACTAGTTCGAACTCGGAAACAACTTGTAGCTTCATTATTGACTCGTTTGAACATGGAAACAACTTCTAAACACTTGTAGGAGTATTATTGGCTCGTTTAAACAGCAAAATAATTCATAATAATTTAAAGCTTCATTCTTGACTCGTTCGAACTCGGAAACAACTTGCATCTTCATTCTGGACTCGTTTGAACTTGGAAAAAACTTGTCAAATCTTGTAGGAACATTATTGGCTCGTTTAAACATGAAAACAACTCATAACAATTTGAGACTTCATTCTTGACTCGTTCAAACTCGAAAACAATTAGTAGCTTCATTCTTGTCTCGTTTGAACATGGAAACAACTTGTCAACACTTGTAGGAGCATTATTGGGTCGTTTAAACATCAAAGCAATTCATAAAAATTTGAGGGTTCATTCTTAAATAGTTCGAACTCGGAAACAACTTGTAGCTTCATTATTGACTCGTTTGAACATGGAAATAACTTGTAGCTTCATTCTTGACTCGTTTGAACATGGAAACAACTTGTAAACTCTTGTAGGAACATTATTGGCTCGTTTAAACATCAAAACAATTCATAACAATTTGAGGCTTCATTCTCGACTCGTTCGAACTTGGAAACAACTTGTAGCTTCATTCTTGACTCGTTTGAACATGGAAACAACTTGTAAACTCTTGTAGGAACATTATTGGCTCGTTTAAACATCAAAACAATTCATAACAATTTGAGGCTTCATTCTTGACTCGTTCGAACTCGGAAACAACTTGTATCTTCATTCTTGACTCGTTTGAACTTGGAAAAAACTTGTCAAATCTTGTAGGAACATTATTGGCTCGTTTAAACAGGAAAACAATTCATAACAATTTGAGACTTCATTCTTTACTCGTTCATACTCGAAAACAATTAGTAGCTTCATTCTTGTCTCGTTTGAACATGGAAACAACTTGTCAACACTTGTAGGAACATTATTGGCTCGTTTAAACATCAAAACAATTCATAAGAATTTGAGGCTTCATTCTTGACTAGTTCGAACTCGGAAACAACTTGTAGCTTCATTATTGACTCGTTTGAACATGGAAACAACTTCTAAACACTTGTAGGAGCATTATTGGCTCGTTTAAACATCAAAATAATTCATAACAATTTAAGGCTTCATTCTTGACTCGTTCGAACTCGGAAACAACTTGTATCTTCATTCTGGACTCGTTTGAACTTGGAAAAAACTTGTCAAATCTTGTAGGAACATTATTGGCTCGTTTAAACATGAAAACAATTCATAACAATTTTAGACTTCATTCCTGACTCGTTCAAACTTGAAAACAATTAGTAGCTTCATTCTTGTCTCGTTTGAACATGGAAACAACTTGTCAACACTTGTAGGAGCATTATTGGGTCGTTTAAACATCAAAACAATTCATAAAAATTTGAGGGTTCATTCTTAAATAGTTCGAACTCGGAAACAACTTGTAGCTTCATTATTGACTCGTTTGAACATGGAAATAACTTGTAGCTTCATTCTTGACTCGTTTGAACATGGAAACAACTTGTAAACTCTTGTAGGAACATTATTGGCTCGTTTAAACATCAAAACAATTCATAACAATTTGAGGCTTCATTCTCGACTCGTTCGAACTTGGAAACAACTTGTAGCTTCATTCTTGACTCGTTTGAACATGGAAACAACTTGTAAACTCTTGTAGGAACATTATTGGCTCGTTTAAACATCAAAACAATTCATAACAATTTGAGGCTTCATTCTTGACTCGTTCGAACTCGGAAACAACTTGTATCTTCATTCTTGACTCGTTTGAACTTGGAAAAAACTTGTCAAATCTTGTAGGAACATTATTGGCTCGTTTAAACATGAAAACAATTCATAACAATTTGAGACTTCATTCTTGACTCGTTCATACTCGAAAACAATTAGTAGCTTCATTCTTGTCTCGTTTGAACATGGAAACAACTTGTCAACACTTGTAGGAACATTATTGGCTCGTTTAAACATCAAAACAATTCATAAGAATTTGAGGCTTCATTCTTGACTAGTTCGAACTCGGAAACAACTTGTAGCTTCATTATTGACTCGTTTGAACATGGAAACAACTTCTAAACACTTGTAGGAGCATTATTGGCTCGTTTAAACATCAAAATAATTCATAACAATTTAAGGCTTCATTCTTGACTCGTTCGAACTCGGAAACAACTTGTATCTTCATTCTGGACTCGTTTGAACTTGGAAAAAACTTGTCAAATCTTGTAGGAACATTATTGGCTCGTTTAAACATGAAAACAATTCATAACAATTTTAGACTTCATTCCTGACTCGTTCAAACTTGAAAACAATTAGTAGCTTCATTCTTGTCTCGTTTGAACATGGAAACAACTTGTCAACACTTGTAGGAGCATTATTGGGTCGTTTAAACATCAAAACAATTCATAAAAATTTGAGGGTTCATTCTTAAATAGTTCGAACTCGGAAACAACTTGTAGCTTCATTATTGACTCGTTTGAACATGGAAATAACTTGTAGCTTCATTCTTGACTCGTTTGAACATGGAAACAACTTGTAAACTCTTGTAGGAACATTATTGGCTCGTTTAAACATCAAAACAATTCATAACAATTTGAGGCTTCATTCTCGACTCGTTCGAACTTGGAAACAACTTGTAGCTTCATTCTTGACTCGTTTGAACATGGAAACAACTTGTAAACTCTTGTAGGAACATTATTGGCTCGTTTAAACATCAAAACAATTCATAACAATTTGAGGCTTCATTCTTGACTCGTT
This sequence comes from Oenanthe sinensis, assembly GCA_028671895.1. Classification (NCBI taxonomy): domain Eukaryota; kingdom Viridiplantae; phylum Streptophyta; class Magnoliopsida; order Apiales; family Apiaceae; genus Oenanthe; species Oenanthe sinensis. The sequence goes on from JAPMAC010000231.1 coordinate 6,283,382, forward strand.
CGAACTCGGAAACAACTTGTATCTTCATTCTTGACTCGTTTGAACTTGGAAAAAACTTGTCAAATCTTGTAGGAACATTATTGGCTCGTTTAAACATGAAAACAATTCATAACAATTTGAGACTTCATTCTTGACTCGTTCATACTCGAAAACAATTAGTAGCTTCATTCTTGTCTCGTTTGAACATGGAAACAACTTGTCAACACTTGTAGGAACATTATTGGCTCGTTTAAACATCAAAACAATTCATAAGAATTTGAGGCTTCATTCTTGACTAGTTCGAACTCGGAAACAACTTGTAGCTTCATTATTGACTCGTTTGAACATGGAAACAACTTCTAAACACTTGTAGGAGCATTATTGGCTCGTTTAAACATCAAAATAATTCATAACAATTTAAGGCTTCATTCTTGACTCGTTCGAACTCGGAAACAACTTGTATCTTCATTCTGGACTCGTTTGAACTTGGAAAAAACTTGTCAAATCTTGTAGGAACATTATTGGCTCGTTTAAACATGAAAACAATTCATAACAATTTTAGACTTCATTCCTGACTCGTTCAAACTTGAAAACAATTAGTAGCTTCATTCTTGTCTCGTTTGAACATGGAAACAACTTGTCAACACTTGTAGGAGCATTATTGGGTCGTTTAAACATCAAAACAATTCATAAAAATTTGAGGGTTCATTCTTAAATAGTTCGAACTCGGAAACAACTTGTAGCTTCATTATTGACTCGTTTGAACATGGAAATAACTTGTAGCTTCATTCTTGACTCGTTTGAACATGGAAACAACTTGTAAACTCTTGTAGGAACATTATTGGCTCGTTTAAACATCAAAACAATTCATAACAATTTGAGGCTTCATTCTCGACTCGTTCGAACTTGGAAACAACTTGTAGCTTCATTCTTGACTCGTTTGAACATGGAAACAACTTGTAAACTCTTGTAGGAACATTATTGGCTCGTTTAAACATCAAAACAATTCATAACAATTTGAGGCTTCATTCTTGACTCGTTCGAACTCGGAAACAACTTGTATCTTCATTCTTGACTCGTTTGAACTTGGAAAAAACTTGTCAAATCTTGTAGGAACATTATTGGCTCGTTTAAACATGAAAACAATTCATAACAATTTGAGACTTCATTCTTGACTCGTTCATACTCGAAAACAATTAGTAGCTTCATTCTTGTCTCGTTTGAACATGGAAACAACTTGTCAACACTTGTAGGAACATTATTGGCTCGTTTAAACATCAAAACAATTCATAACAATTTGAGGCTTCATTCTTGACTAGTTCGAACTCGGAAACAACTTGTAGCTTCATTATTGACTCGTTTGAACATGGAAACAACTTGTAAACTCTTGTAGGAACATTATTGGCTCGTTTAAACATCAAAACAATTCATAACAATTTGAGGCTTCATTCTTGACTCGTTCGAACTCGGAAACAACTTGTATCTTCATTCTTGACTCGTTTGAACTTGGAAAAAACTTGTCAAATCTTGTAGGAACATTATTGGCTCGTTTAAACATGAAAACAATTCATAACAATTTGAGACTTCATTCATGACTCGTTCATACTCGAAAACAATTAGTAGCTTCATTCTTGTCTCGTTTGAACATGGAAACAACTTGTCAACACTTGTAGGAACATTATTGGCTCGTTTAAACATCAAAACAATTCATAACAATTTGAGGCTTCATTCTTGACTAGTTCGAACTCGGAAACAACTTGCATCTTCATTCTGGACTCGTTTGAACTTGGAAAAAACTTGTCAAATCTTGTAGGAACATTATTGGCTCGTTTAAACATGAAAACAATTCATAACAATTTGAGACTTCATTCTTGACTCGTTCAAACTCGAAAACAATTAGTAGCTTCATTCTTGTCTCGTTTGAACATGGAAACAACTTGTCAACACTTGTAGGAGCATTATTGGGTCGTTTAAACATCAAAACAATTCATAAAAATTTGAGGGTTCATTCTTAAATAGTTCGAACTCGGAAACAACTTGTAGCTTCATTATTGACTCGTTTGAACATGGAAACAACTTGTAGCTTCATTCTTGACTCGTTTGAACATGGAAACAACTTGTAAACTCTTGTAGGAACATTATTGGCTCGTTTAAACATCAAAACAATTCATAACAATTTGAGGATTCATTCTCGACTCGTTCGAACTTGGAAACAACTTGTAGCTTCATTCTTGACTCGTTTGAACATGGAAACAACTTGTAAACTCTTGTAGGAACATTATTGGCTCGTTTAAACATCAAAACAATTCATAACAATTTGAGGCTTCATTCTTGACTCGTTCGAACTCGGAAACAACTTGTATCTTCATTCTTGACTCGTTTGAACTTGGAAAAAACTTGTCAAATCTTGTAGGAACATTATTGGCTCGTTTAAACATGAAAACAATTCATAACAATTTGAGACTTCATTCTTGACTCGTTCATACTCGAAAACAATTAGTAGCTTCATTCTTGTCTCGTTTGAACATGGAAACAACTTGTCAACACATGTAGGAACATTATTGGCTCATTTAAACATCAAAACAATTCATAACAATTTGAGGCTTCATTCTTGACTAGTTCGAACTCGGAAACAACTTGTAGCTTCATTATTGACTCGTTTGAACATGGAAACAACTTGTAAACTCTTGTAGGAACATTATTGGCTCGTTTAAACATCAAAACAATTCATAACAATTTGAGGCTTCATTTTTGACTCGTTCGAACTCGGAAACAACTTGTATCTTCATTCTTGACTCGTTTGAACTTGGAAAAAACTTGTCAAATCTTGTAGGAACATTATTGGCTCGTTTAAACATGAAAACAATTCATAACAATTTGAGACTTCATTCTTGACTCGTTCATACTCGAAAACAATTAGTAGCTTCATTCTTGTCTCGTTTGAACATGGAAACAACTTGTCAACACTTGTAGGAACATTATTGGCTCGTTTAAACATCAAAACAATTCATAACAATTTGAGGCTTCATTCTTGACTAGTTCGAACTCGGAAACAACTTGTAGCTTCATTATTGACTCGTTTGAACATGGAAACAACTTGTAAACTCTTGTAGGAACATTATTGGCTCGTTTAAACATCAAAACAATTCATAACAATTTGAGGCTTCATTCTTGACTCGTTCGAACTCGGAAACAACTTGTATCTTCATTCTTGACTCGTTTGAACTTGGAAAAAACTTGTCAAATCTTGTAGGAACATTATTGGCTCGTTTAAACATGAAAACAATTCATAACAATTTGAGACTTCATTCCTGACTCGTTCAAACTCGGAAACAATTAGTAGCTTCATTCTTGTCTCGTTTGAACATGGAAGCAACTTGTCAACACTTGTAGGAGCATTATTGGGTCGTTTAAACATCAAAACAATTCATAAAAATTTGAGGGTTCATTCTTAAATAGTTCAAACTCGGAAACAACTTGTAGCTTCATTATTGACTCGTTTGACCATGGAAATAACTTGTAGCTTCATTCTTGACTCGTTTGAACATGGAAACAACTTGTAAACTCTTGTAGGAACATTATTGGCTCGTTTAAACATCAAAACAATTCATTACAATTTGAGGCTTCATTCTCGACTCGTTCGAACTTGGAAACAACTTGTAGCTTCATTCTTGACTCGTTTGAACATGGAAACAACTTGTAAACTCTTGTAGGAACATTATTGGCTCGTTTAAACATCAAAACAATTCATAACAATTTGAGGCTTCATTCTTGACTCGTTCGAACTCGGAAACAACTTGTATCTTCATTCTTGACTCGTTTGAACTTGGAAAAAACTTGTCAAATCTTGTAGGAACATTATTGGCTCGTTTAAACAGGAAAACAATTCATAACAATTTGAGACTTCATTCTTTTCTCGTTCATACTCGAAAACAATTAGTAGCTTCATTCTTGTCTCGTTTGAACATGGAAACAACTTTTCAACACTTGTAGGAACATTATTGGCTCGTTTAAACATTAAAACAATTCAGAACAATTTGAGGCTTCATTCTTGACTAGTTCGAACTCGGAAACAACTTGTAGCTTCATTATTGACTCGTTTGAACATGGAAACAACTTCTAAACACTTGTAGGAGTATTATTGGCTCGTTTAAACAGCAAAATAATTCATAACAATTTAAAGCTTCATTCTTGACTCGTTCGAACTCGGAAACAACTTGCATCTTCATTCTGGACTCGTTTGAACTTGGAAAAAACTTGTCAAATCTTGTAGGAACATTATTGGCTCGTTTAAACATGAAAACAATTCATAACAATTTGAGACTTCATTCTTGACTCGTTCAAACTCGAAAACAATTAGTAGCTTCATTCTTGTCTCGTTTGAACATGGAAACAACTTGTCAACACTTGTAGGAGCATTATTGGGTCGTTTAAACATCAAAACAATTCATAAAAATTTGAGGGTTCATTCTTAAATAGTTCGAACTCAGAAACAACTTGTAGCTTCATTATTGACTCGTTTGAACATGGAAACAACTTGTAGCTTCATTCTTGACTCGTTTGAACATGGAAACAACTTGTAAACTCTTGTAGGAACATTATTGGCTCGTTTAAACATCAAAACAATTCATAACAATTTGAGGATTCATTCTCGACTCGTTCGAACTTGGAAACAACTTGTAGCTTCATTCTTGACTCGTTTGAACATGGAAACAACTTGTAAACTCTTGTAGGAACATTATTGGCTCGTTTAAACATCAAAACAATTCATAACAATTTGAGGCTTCATTCTTGACTCGTTCGAACTCGGAAACAACTTGTATCTTCATTCTTGACTCGTTTGAACTTGGAAAAAACTTGTCAAATCTTGTAGGAACATTATTGGCTCGTTTAAACATGAAAACAATTCATAACAATTTGAGACTTCATTCTTGACTCGTTCATACTCGAAAACAATTAGTAGCTTCATTCTTGTCTCGTTTGAACATGGAAACAACTTGTCAACACATGTAGGAACATTATTGGCTCATTTAAACATCAAAACAATTCATAACAATTTGAGGCTTCATTCTTGACTAGTTCGAACTCGGAAACAACTTGTAGCTTCATTATTGACTCGTTTGAACATGGAAACAACTTGTAAACTCTTGTAGGAACATTATTGGCTCGTTTAAACATCAAAACAATTCATAACAATTTGAGGCTTCATTCTTGACTCGTTCGAACTCGGAAACAACTTGTATCTTCATTCTTGACTCGTTTGAACTTGGAAAAAACTTGTCAAATCTTGTAGGAACATTATTGGCTCGTTTAAACATGAAAACAATTCATAACAATTTGAGACTTCATTCTTGACTCGTTCATACTCGAAAACAATTAGTAGCTTCATTCTTGTCTCGTTTGAACATGGAAACAACTTGTCAACACTTGTAGGAACATTATTGGCTCGTTTAAACATCAAAACAATTCATAACAATTTGAGGCTTCATTCTTGACTAGTTCGAACTCGGAAACAACTTGTAGCTTCATTATTGACTCGTTTGAACATGGAAACAACTTGTAAACTCTTGTAGGAACATTATTGGCTCGTTTAAACATCAAAACAATTCATAACAATTTGAGGCTTCATTCTTGACTCGTTCGAACTCGGAAACAACTTGTATCTTCATTCTTGACTCGTTTGAACTTGGAAAAAACTTGTCAAATCTTGTAGGAACATTATTGGCTCGTTTAAACATGAAAACAATTCATAACAATTTGAGACTTCATTCCTGACTCGTTCAAACTCGGAAACAATTAGTAGCTTCATTCTTGTCTCGTTTGAACATGGAAACAACTTGTCAACACTTGTAGGAGCATTATTGGGTCGTTTAAACATCAAAACAATTCATAAAAATTTGAGGGTTCATTCTTAAATAGTTCAAACTCGGAAACAACTTGTAGCTTCATTATTGACTCGTTTGACCATGGAAATAACTTGTAGCTTCATTCTTGACTCGTTTGAACATGGAAACAACTTGTAAACTCTTGTAGGAACATTATTGGCTCGTTTAAACATCAAAACAATTCATAACAATTTGAGGCTTCATTCTCGACTCGTTCGAACTTGGAAACAACTTGTAGCTTCATTCTTGACTCGTTTGAACATGGAAACAACTTGTAAACTCTTGTAGGAACATTATTGGCTCGTTTAAACATCAAAACAATTCATAACAATTTGAGGCTTCATTCTTGACTCGTTCGAACTCGGAAACAACTTGTATCTTCATTCTTGACTCGTTTGAACTTGGAAAAAACTTGTCAAATCTTGTAGGAACATTATTGGCTCGTTTAAACAGGAAAACAATTCATAACAATTTGAGACTTCATTCTTTTCTTGTTCATACTCGAAAACAATTAGTAGCTTCATTCTTGTCTCGTTTGAACATGGAAACAACTTTTCAACACTTGTAGGAACATTATTGGCTCGTTTAAACATCAAAACAATTCATAACAATTTGAGGCTTCATTCTTGACTAGTTCGAACTCGGAAACAACTTGTAGCTTCATTATTGACTCGTTTGAACATGGAAACAACTTCTAAACACTTGTAGGAGTATTATTGGCTCGTTTAAACAGCAAAATAATTCATAACAATTTAAAGCTTCATTCTTGACTCGTTCGAACTCGGAAACAACTTGCATCTTCATTCTGGACTCGTTTGAACTTGGAAAAAACTTGTCAAATCTTGTAGGAACATTATTGGCTCGTTTAAACATGAAAACAATTCATAACAATTTGAGACTTCATTCTTGACTCGTTCAAACTCGAAAACAATTAGTAGCTTCATTCTTGTCTCGTTTGAACATGGAAACAACTTGTCAACACTTGTAGGAGCATTATTGGGTCGTTTAAACATCAAAACAATTCATAAAAATTTGAGGGTTCATTCTTAAATAGTTCGAACTCAGAAACAACTTGTAGCTTCATTATTGACTCGTTTGAACATGGAAACAACTTGTAGCTTCATTCTTGACTCGTTTGAACATGGAAACAACTTGTAAACTCTTGTAGGAACATTATTGGCTCGTTTAAACATCAAAACAATTCATAACAATTTGAGGATTCATTCTCGACTCGTTCGAACTTGGAAACAACTTGTAGCTTCATTCTTGACTCGTTTGAACATGGAAACAACTTGTAAACTCTTGTAGGAACATTATTGGCTCGTTTAAACATCAAAACAATTCATAACAATTTGAGGCTTCATTCTTGACTCGTTCGAACTCGGAAACAACTTGTATCTTCATTCTTGACTCGTTTGAACTTGGAAAAAACTTGTCAAATCTTGTAGGAACATTATTGGCTCGTTTAAACATGAAAACAATTCATAACAATTTGAGACTTCATTCTTGACTCGTTCATACTCGAAAACAATTAGTAGCTTCATTCTTGTCTCGTTTGAACATGGAAACAACTTGTCAACACTTGTAGGAACATTATTGGCTCGTTTAAACATCAAAACAATTCATAACAATTTGAGGCTTCATTCTTGACTAGTTCGAACTCGGAAACAACTTGTACCTTCATTATTGACTCGTTTGATCATGGAAACAACTTCTAAACACTTGTAGGAGCATTATTGGCTCGTTTGAACATCAAAATAAATCATAACAATTTAAGGCTTCATTCTTGACTCGTTCGACCTCGGAAACAACTTGTATCTTCATTCTTGACTCGTTTGAACTTGGAAAAAACTTGTCAAATCTTGTAGGAACATTATTGGCTCGTTTAAACATGAAAACAATTCATAACAATTTGAGACTTCATTCTTGACTCGTTCATACTCGAAAAGAATTAGTAGCTTCATTCTTGTCTCGTTTGAACATGGAAACAACTTGTCAACACTTGTAGGAACATTATTGGCTCGTTTAAACATCAAAACAATTCATAACAATTTGAGGCTTCATTCTTGACTAGTTCGAACTCGGAAACAACTTGTAGCTTCATTATTGACTCGTTTGAACATGGAAACAACTTCTAAACACTTGTAGGAGTATTATTGGCTCGTTTAAACAGCTAAATAATTCATAACAATTTAAAGCTTCATTCTTGACTCGTTCGAACTCGGAAACAACTTGCATCTTCATTTTGGACTCGTTTGAACTTGGAAAAAACTTGTCAAATCTTGTAGGAACATTATTGGCTCGTTTAAACATGAAAACAATTCATAACAATTTGAGACTTCATTCTTGACTCGTTCAAACTCGAAAACAATTAGTAGCTTCATTCTTGTCTCGTTTGAACATGGAAAGAACTTGTCAACACTTGTAGGAGCATTATTGGGTCGTTTAAACATCAAAACAATTCATAAAAATTTGAGGGTTCATTCTTAAATAGTTCGAACTCGGAAACAACTTGTAGCTTCATTCTTGACTCGTTTGAACATGGAAACAACTTGTAAACTCTTGTAGGAACATTATTGGCTCGTTTAAACATCAAAACAATTCATAACAATTTGAGGCTTCATTTTCGACTCGTTCGAACTTGGAAACAACTTGTAGCTTCATTCTTGACTCGTTTGAACTTGGAAAAAACTTGTAAACTCTTGTAGGAACATTATTGGCTCGTTTAAACATCAAAACAATTCATAACAATTTGAGGCTTCATTCTTGACTAGTTCGAACTCGGAAACAACTTGTAGCTTCATTATTGACTCGTTTGAACATGGAAACAACTTCTAAACACTTATAGGAGCATTATTGGCTCGTTTAAACATCAAAATAATTCATAACAATTTAAGGCTTCATTCTTTACTCGTTCGAACTCGGAAACAACTTGTAACTTCATTCTGGACTCGTTTGAACTTGGAAAAAACTTGTCAAATCTTGTAGGAACATTATTGGCTCGTTTAAACATAAAAACAATTCATAACAATTTGAGACTTCATTCTTGACTCGTTCAAACTCGAAAACAATTACTAGCTTCATTCTTGTCTCGTTTGAACATGGAAACAACTTGTCAACACTTGTAGGAGCATTATTGGGTCGTTTAAACATCAAAACAATTCATAAAAATTTGAGGGTTCATTCTTAAATAGTTCGAACTCGGAAACAACTTGTAACTTCATTATTGACTCGTTTGAACATGGAAACCACTTGTAGCTTCATTCTAAACTCGTTTGAACATGGAAACAACTTGTAAACTCTTGTAGGAACATTATTGGCTCGTTTATACATCAAAACAATTCATAACAATTTGAGGCTTCATTTTCGACTCGTTCGAACTTGGAAACAACTTGTAGCTTCATTCTTGACTCGTTTGAACATGGAAACAACTTGTAAACTCTTGTAGGAACATTATTGGCTCGTTTAAACATCAAAACAATTCATAACAATTTGAGGCTTCATTCTTGACTCGTTCGAACTCGGAAACAACTTGTATCTTCATTCTTGACTCGTTTGAACTTGGAAAAAACTTGTTAAATCTTGTAGGAACATTATTGGCTCGTTTAAACATCAAAACAATTCATAACAATTTGAGGCTTCATTCTTGACTAGTTCGAACTCGGAAACAACTTGTAGCTTCATTATTGACTCGTTTGAACATGGAATCAACTTCTAAACACTTGTAGGAGCATTATTGGCTCGTTTAAACATCAAAATAATTCATAACAATTTAAGGCTTCATTCTTGACTCGTTCGAACTCGGAAACAACTTGTATCTTCATTCTGGACTCGTTTGAACTTGGAAAAATCTTGTCAAATCTTGTAGGAACATTATTGGCTCGTTTAAACATGAAAACAATTCATAACAATTTGAGACTTCATTTTTTACTCGTTCATACTCGAAAACAATTACTAGCTTCATTCTTGTCTCGTTTGAACATTGAAACAACTTGTCAACACTTGTAGGAACATTATTGGCTCGTTTAAACATCAAAACAATTCATAACAATTTGAGGCTTCATTCTTGACTTGTTCGAACTCGGAAACAACTTGTAGCTTCATTATTGACTCGTTTGTACATGGAAACAACTTCTAATCACTTGTAGGAGCATTATTGGCTCGTTTAAACATCAAAATAATTCATAACAATTTAAGGCTTCATTCTTGACTCGTTCGAACTCGGAAACAACTTGTATCTTCATTCTGGACTCGTTTGAACTTGGAAAAAACTTGTCAACACTTGTAGGAGCATTATTGGGTAGTTTAAACATCAAAACAATTCATAAAAATTTGAGGGTTCATTCTTAAATAGTACGAACTCGGAAACAACTTGTAACTTCATTATTGACTCGTTTGAACATGGAAACAACTTGTAGCTTCATTCTTGACTCGTTTGAACATGGAAACAACTTGTAAACTCTTGTAGGAACATTATTGGCTCGTTTATACATCAAAACAATTCATAACAATTTGAGGCTTCATTTTTGACTCGTTCGAACTTGGAAACAACTTGTAGCTTCATTCTTGACTCGTTTGAACATGGAAACAACTTGTAAACTCTTGTAGGAACATTATTGGCTCGTTTAAACATCAAAACAATTCATAACAATTTGACGCTTCATTCTTGACTCGTTCGAACTCGGAAACAACTTGTATCTTCATTCTTGACTCGTTTGAACTTGGAAAAAACTTGTAAAATCTTGTAGGAACATTATTGGCTCGTTTAAACATGAAAACAATTCATAACAATTTGAGACTTCATTCTTGACTCGTTCATACTCGAAAACAATTAGTAGCTTCATTCTTGTTTCGTTTGAACATGGAAACAACTTGTCAACACTTGTAGGAACATTATTGGCTCGTTTAAACATCAAAACAATTCATAACAATTTGAGGCTTCATTCTTGACTAGTTCGAACCCGGAAACAACTTGTAGCTTCATTATTGACTCGTTTGAACATGGAAACAACTTCTAAACACTTGTAGGAGTATTATTGGCTCGTTTAAACAGCAAAATAATTCATAACAATTTAAGGCTTCATTCTTGACTCGTTCGAACTCGGAAACAACTTGCATCTTCATTCTGGACTCGTTTGAACTTGGAAAAAACTTGTCAAATCTTGTAGGAACATTATTGGCTCGTTTAAACATGAAAACAATTCATAACAATTTGAGACTTCATTCTTGACTCGTTCAAACTCGAAAACAATTAGTAGCTTCATTCTTGTCTCGTTTGAACATGGAAACAACTTATCAACACTTGTAGGAGCATTATTGGGTCGTTTAAAAATCAAAACAATTCATAAAAATTTGAGGGTTCATTCTTAAATAGTTCGAACTCAGAAACAACTTGTAGCTTCATTATTGACTCGTTTGAACATGGAAACAACTTGTAGCTTCATTCTTGACTCGTTTGAACATGGAAACAACTTGTAAACTCTTGTAGGAACATTATTGGCTCGTTTAAACATCAAAACAATTCATAACAATTTGAGGATTCATTCTCGACTCGTTCGAACTTGGAAACAACTTGTAGCTTCATTCTTGACTCGTTTGAACATGGAAACAACTTGTAAACTCTTGTAGGAACATTATTGGCTCGTTTAAACATCAAAACAATTCATAACAATTTGAGGCTTCATTCTTGACTCGTTCGAACTCGGAAACAACTTGTATCTTCATTCTTGACTCGTTTGAACTTGGAAAAAACTTGTCAAATCTTGTAGGAACATTATTGGCTCGTTTAAACATGAAAACAATTCATAACAATTTGAGACTTCATTCTTGACTCGTTCATACTCGAAAACAATTAGTAGCTTCATTCTTGTCTCGTTTGAACATGGAAACAACTTGTCAACACTTGTAGGAACATTATTGGCTCGTTTAAACATCAAAACAATTCATAACAATTTGAGGATTCATTCTCGACTCGTTCGAACTGGGAAACAACTTGTAGCTTCATTCTTGACTCGTTTGAACATGGAAACAACTTGTAACCTCTTGTAGGAACATTATTGGCTCGTTTAAACATCAAAATAATTCATAACAATTTGAGGCTTCATTCTTGACTCGTTCGAACTCGGAAACAACTTGTATCTTCATTCTTGACTCGTTTGAACTTGGAAAAAACTTGTCAAATCTTGTAGGAACATTATTGGCTCGTTTAAACATGAAAACAATTCATAACAATTTGAGACTTCATTCTTGACAATTCATACTCGAAAACAATTAGTAGCTTCATTCTTGTCTCGTTTGAACATGGAAACAACTTGTCAACACTTGTAGGAACATTATTGGCTCGTTTAAACATCAAAACAATTCATAACAATTTGAGGCTTCATTCTTGACTAGTTCGAACTCGGAAACAACTTGTAGCTTCATTATTGACTCGTTTGAACATGGAAACAACTTCTAAACACTTGTAGGAGTATTATTGGCTCGTTTAAACAGCTAAATAATTCATAACAATTTAAAGCTTCATTCTTGACTCGTTCGAACTCGGAAACAACTTGCATCTTCATTCTGGACTCGTTTGAACTTGGAAAAAACTTGTCAAATCTTGTAGGAACATTATTGGCTCGTTTAAACATGAAAACAATTCATAACAATTTGAGACTTCATTCTTGACTCGTTCAAACTCGAAAACAATTAGTAGCTTCATTCTTGTCTCGTTTGAACATGGAAAGAACTTGTCAACACTTGTAGGAGCATTATTGGGTCGTTTAAACATCAAAACAATTCATAAAAATTTGAGGGTTCATTCTTAAATAGTTCGAACTCGGAAACAACTTGTAGCTTCATTATTGACTCGTTTAAACATGGAAACAACTTGTAGCTTCATTCTTGACTCGTTTGAACATGGAAACAACTTGTAAACTCTTGTAGGAACATTATTGGCTCGTTTAAACATCAAAACAATTCATAACAATTTGAGGCTTCATTTTCGACTCGTTCGAACTAGGAATCAACTTGTAGCTTCATTCTTGACTCGTTTGAACTTGGAAAAAACTTGTAAACTCTTGTAGGAACATTATTGGCTCGTTTAAACATCAAAACAATTCATAACAATTTGAGGCTTCATTCTTGACTAGTTCGAACTCGGAAACAACTTGTAGCTTCATTATTGACTCGTTTGAACATGGAAACAACTTCTAAACACTTGTAGGAGCATTATTGGCTCGTTTAAACATCAAAATAATTCATAACAATTTAAGGCTTCATTCTTTACTCGTTCGAACTCGGAAACAACTTGTAACTTCATTCTGGACTCGTTTGAACTTGGAAAAAACTTGTCAAATCTTGTAGGAACATTATTGGCTCGTTTAAACATGAAAACAATTCATAACAATTTGAGACTTCATTCTTGACTCGTTCATACTCGAAAACAATTAGTAGCTTCATTCTTGTTTCGTTTGAACATGGAAACAACTTGTCAACACTTGTAGGAACATTATTGGCTCGTTTAAACATCAAAACAATTCATAACAATTTGAGGCTTCATTCTTGACTAGTTCGAACTCGGAAACAACTTGTAGCTTCATTATTGACTCGTTTGAACATGGAAACAACTTCTAAACACTTGTAGGAGTATTATTGGCTCGTTTAAACAGCAAAATAATTCATAACAATTTAAGGCTTCATTCTTGACTCGTTCGAACTCGGAAACAACTTGCATCTTCATTCTGGACTCGTTTGAACTTGGAAAAAACTTGTCAAATCTTGTAGGAACATTATTGGCTCGTTTAAACATGAAAACAATTCATAACAATTTGAGACTTCATTCTTGACTCGTTCAAACTCGAAAACAATTAGTAGCTTCATTCTTGTCTCGTTTGAACATGGAAACAACTTATCAACACTTGTAGGAGCATTATTGGGTCGTTTAAACATCAAAACAATTCATAAAAATTTGAGGGTTCATTCTTAAATAGTTCGAACTCAGAAACAACTTGTAGCTTCATTATTGACTCGTTTGAACATGGAAACAACTTGTAGCTTCATTCTTGACTCGTTTGAACATGGAAACAACTTGTAAACTCTTGTAGGAACATTATTGGCTCGTTTAAACATCAAAACAATTCATAACAATTTGAGGATTCATTCTCGACTCGTTCGAACTTGGAAACAACTTGTAGCTTCATTCTTGACTCGTTTGAACATGGAAACAACTTGTAAACTCTTGTAGGAACATTATTGGCTCGTTTAAACATCAAAACAATTCATAACAATTTGAGGCTTCATTCTTGACTCGTTCGAACTCGGAAACAACTTGTATCTTCATTCTTGACTCGTTTGAACTTGGAAAAAACTTGTCAAATCTTGTAGGAACATTATTGGCTCGTTTAAACATGAAAACAATTCATAACAATTTGAGACTTCATTCTTGACTCGTTCATACTCGAAAACAATTAGTAGCTTCATTCTTGTCTCGTTTGAACATGGAAACAACTTGTCAACACTTGTAGGAACATTATTGGCTCGTTTAAACATCAAAACAATTCATAACAATTTGAGGATTCATTCTCGACTCGTTCGAACTGGGAAACAACTTGTAGCTTCATTCTTGACTCGTTTGAACATGGAAACAACTTGTAACCTCTTGTAGGAACATTATTGGCTCGTTTAAACATCAAAACAATTCATAACAATTTGAGGCTTCATTCTTGACTCGTTCGAACTCGGAAACAACTTGTATCTTCATTCTTGACTCGTTTGAACTTGGAAAAAACTTGTTAAATCTTGTAGGAACATTATTGGCTCGTTTAAACATGAAAACAATTCATAACAATTTGAGACTTCATTCTTGACTCGTTCATACTCGAAAACAATTAGTAGCTTCATTCTTGTCTCGTTTGAACATGGAAACAACTTGTCAACACTTGTAGGAACATTATTGGCTCGTTTAAACATCAAAACAATTCATAACAATTTGAGGCTTCATTCTTGACTAGTTCGAACTCGGAAACAACTTGTAGCTTCATTATTGACTCGTTTGAACATGGAAACAACTTCTAAACACTTGTAGGAGTATTATTGGCTCGTTTAAACAGCAAAATAATTCATAACAATTTAAGGCTTCATTCTTGACTCGTTCGAACTCGGAAACAACTTGCATCTTCATTCTGGACTCGTTTGAACTTGGAAAAAACTTGTCAAATCTTGTAGGAACATTATTGGCTCGTTTAAACATGAAAACAATTCATAACAATTTGAGACTTCATTCTTGACTCGTTCAAACTCGAAAACAATTACTAGCTTCATTCTTGTCTCGTTTGAACATGGAAACAACTTGTCAACACTTGTAGGAGCATTATTGGGTCGTTTAAACATCAAAACAATTCATAAAAATTTGAGGGTTCATTCTTAAATAGTTCGAACTCGGAAACAACTTGTAGCTTCATTATTGACTCGTTTAAACATGGAAACAACTTGTAGCTTCATTCTTGACTCGTTTGAACATGGAAACAACTTGTAAACTCTTGTAGGAACATTATTGGCTCGTTTAAACATCAAAACAATTCATAACAATTTGAGGCTTCATTTTCGACTCGTTCGAACTTGGAAACAACTTGTAGCTTCATTCTTGACTCGTTTGAACTTGGAAAAAACTTGTAAACTCTTGTAGGAACATTATTGGCTCGTTTAAAC
Source organism: Oenanthe sinensis (assembly GCA_028671895.1). Lineage (NCBI taxonomy): Eukaryota > Viridiplantae > Streptophyta > Magnoliopsida > Apiales > Apiaceae > Oenanthe > Oenanthe sinensis. The sequence continues at coordinate 6,298,936 of JAPMAC010000231.1, forward strand.
ATCAAAACAATTCATAACAATTTGAGGCTTCATTCTTGACTAGTTCGAACTCGGAAACAACTTGTAGCTTCATTATTGACTCGTTTGAACATGGAAACAACTTCTAAACACTTGTAGGAGCATTATTGGCTCGTTTAAACATCAAAATAATTCATAACAATTTAAGGCTTCATTCTTTACTCGTTCGAACTCGGAAACAACTTGTAACTTCATTCTGGACTCGTTTGAACTTGGAAAAAACTTGTCAAATCTTGTAGGAACATTATTGGCTCGTTTAAACATGAAAACAATTCATAACAATTTGAGACTTCATTCTTGACTCGTTCAAACTCGAAAACAATTACTAGCTTCATTCTTGTCTCGTTTGAACATGGAAACAACTTGTCAACACTTGTAGGAGCATTATTGGGTCGTTTAAACATCAAAACAATTCATAAAAATTTGAGGGTTCATTCTTAAATAGTTCGAACTCGGAAACAACTTGTAACTTCATTATTGACTCGTTTGAACATGGAAACCACATGTAGCTTCATTCTTGACTCGTTTGAACATGGAAACAACTTGTAAACTCTTGTAGGAACATTATTGGCTCGTTTATACATCAAAACAATTCATAACAATTTGAGGCTTCATTTTCGACTCGTTCGAACTTGGAAACAACTTGTAGCTTCATTCTTGACTCGTTTGAACATGGAAACAACTTGTAAACTCTTGTAGGAACTTTATTGGCTCGTTTAAACATCAAAATAATTCATAACAATTTAAGGCTTCATTCTTGACTCGTTCGAACTCGGAAACAACTTGTATCTTCATTCTGGACTCGTTTGAACTTGAAAAAATCATGTCAAATCTTGTAGGAACATTATTGGCTCGTTTAAACATGAAAACAATTCATAACAATTTGAGACTTCATTTTTTACTCGTTCATACTCGAAAACAATTAGTAGCTTCATTCTTGTCTCGTTTGAACATTGAAACAACTTGTCAACACTTGTAGGAACATTATTGGCTCGTTTAAACATCAAAACAATTCATAACAATTTGAGGCTTCATTCTTGACTAGTTCGAACTCGGAAACAACTTGTAGCTTCATTATTGACTCGTTTGAACATGGAAACAACTTCTAAACACTTGTAGGAGCATTATTGGCTCGTTTAAACATCAAAATAATTCATAACAATTTAAGGCTTCATTCTTGACTCGTTCGAACTCGGAAACAACTTGTATCTTCATTCTGGACTCGTTTGAACTTGGAAAAAACTTGTCAACACTTGTAGGAGCATTATTGGGTCGTTTAAACATCAAAACAATTCATAAAAATTTGAGGGTTCATTCTTAAATAGTACGAACTCGGAAACAACTTGTAACTTCATTATTGACTCGTTTGAACATGGAAACAACTTGTAGCTTCATTCTTGACTCGTTTAAACATGGAAACAACTTGTCAACACTTGTAGGAACATTATTGGCTCGTTTAAACATCAAAACAATTCATAACAATTTGAGGATTCATTCTCGACTCGTTCGAACTGGGAAACAACTTGTAGCTTCATTCTTGACTCGTTTGAACATGGAAACAACTTGTAACCTCTTGTAGGAACATTATTGGCTCGTTTAAACATCAAAACAATTCATAACAATTTGAGGTTTCATTCTTGACTCGTTCGAACTCGGAAACAACTTGTATCTTCATTCTTGACTCGTTTGAACTTGGAAAAAACTTGTCAAATCTTGTAGGAACATTATTGGCTCGTTTAAACATGAAAACAATTCATAACAATTTGAGACTTCATTCTTGACTCGTTCATACTCGAAAACAATTAGTAGCTTCATTCTTGTCTCGTTTGAACATGGAAACAACTTGTCAACACTTGTAGGAACATTATTGGTTCGTTTAAACATCAAAACAATTCATAACAATTTGAGGCTTCATTCTTGACTAGTTCGAACTCGGAAACAACTTGTAGCTTCATTATTGACTCGTTTGAACATGGAAACAACTTCTAAACACTTGTAGGAGTATTATTGGCTCGTTTAAACAGCTAAATAATTCATAACAATTTAAAGCTTCATTCTTGACTCGTTCGAACTCGGAAACAACTTGCATCTTCATTCTGGACTCGTTTGAACTTGGAAAAAACTTGTCAAATCTTGTAGGAACATTATTGGCTCGTTTAAACATGAAAACAATTCATAACAATTTGAGACTTCATTCTTGACTCGTTCAAACTCGAAAACAATTAGTAGCTTCATTCTTGTCTCGTTTGAACATGGAAAGAACTTGTCAACACTTGTAGGAGCATTATTGGGTCGTTTAAACATCAAAACAATTCATAAAAATTTGAGGGTTCATTCTTAAATAGTTCGAACTCGGAAACAACTTGTAGCTTCATTATTGACTCGTTTAAACATGGAAACAACTTGTAGCTTCATTCTTGACTCGTTTGAACATGGAAACAACTTGTAAACTCTTGTAGGAACATTATTGGCTCGTTTAAACATCAAAACAATTCATAACAATTTGAGGCTTCATTTTCGACTCGTTCGAACTTGGAAACAACTTGTAGCTTCATTCTTGACTCGTTTGAACTTGGAAAAAACTTGTAAACTCTTGTAGGAACATTATTGGCTCGTTTAAACATCAAAACAATTCATAACAATTTGAGGCTTCATTCTTGACTAGTTCGAACTCGGAAACAACTTGTAGCTTCATTATTGACTCGTTTGAACATGGAAACAACTTCTAAACACTTGTAGGAGCATTATTGGCTCGTTTAAACATCAAAATAATTCATAACAATTTAAGGCTTCATTCTTTACTCGTTCGAACTCGGAAACAACTTGTAACTTCATTCTGGACTCGTTTGAACTTGGAAAAAACTTGTCAAATCTTGTAGGAACATTATTGGCTCGTTTAAACATGAAAACAATTCATAACAATTTGAGACTTCATTCTTGACTCGTTCAAACTCGAAAACAATTACTAGCTTCATTCTTGTCTCGTTTGAACATGGAAACAACTTGTCAACACTTGTAGGAGCATTATTGGGTCGTTTAAACATCAAAACAATTCATAAAAATTTGAGGGTTCATTCTTAAATAGTTCGAACTCGGAAACAACTTGTAACTTCATTATTGACTCGTTTGAACATGGAAACCACTTGTAGCTTCATTCTTGACTCGTTTGAACATGGAAACAACTTGTAAACTCTTGTAGGAACATTATTGGCTCGTTTATACATCAAAACAATTCATAACAATTTGAGGATTCATTTTCGACTCGTTCGAACTTGGAAACAACTTGTAGCTTCATTCTTGACTCGTTTGAACATGGAAACAACTTGTAAACTCTTGTAGGAACATTATTGGCTCGTTTAAACATCAAAACAATTCATAACAATTTGAGGCTTCATTCTTGACTCGTTCGAACTCGGAAACAACTTGTATCTTCATTCTTGACTCGTTTGAACTTGGAAAAAACTTGTTAAATCTTGTAGGAACATTATTGGCTCGTTTAAACATGAAAACAATTCATAACAATTTGAGACTTCATTCTTGACTCGTTCATACTCGAAAACAATTAGTAGCTTCATTCTTGTCTCGTTTGAACATGGAAACAACTTGTCAACACTTGTAGGAACATTATTGGCTCGTTTAAACATCAAAACAATTCATAACAATTTGAGGCTTCATTCTTGACTAGTTCGAACTCGGAAACAACTTGTAGCTTCATTATTGACTCGTTTGAACATGGAATCAACTTCTAAACACTTGTAGGAGCATTATTGGCTCGTTTAAACATCAAAATAATTCATAACAATTTAAGGCTTCATTCTTGACTCGTTCGAACTCGGAAACAACTTGTATCTTCATTCTGGACTCGTTTGAACTTGAAAAAATCTTGTCAAATCTTGTAGGAACATTATTGGCTCGTTTAAACATGAAAACAATTCATAACAATTTGAGACTTCATTTTTTACTCGTTCATACTCGAAAACAATTAGTAGCTTCATTCTTGTCTCGTTTGAACATTGAAACAACTTGTCAACACTTGTAGGAACATTATTGGCTCGTTTAAACATCAAAACAATTCATAACAATTTGAGGCTTCATTCTTGACTAGTTCGAACTCGGAAACAACTTGTAGCTTCATTATTGACTCGTTTGAACATGGAAACAACTTCTAAACACTTGTAGGAGCATTATTGGCTCGTTTAAACATCAAAATAATTCATAACAATTTAAGGCTTCATTCTTGTCTCGTTCGAACTCGGAAACAACTTGTATCTTCATTCTGGACTCGTTTGAACATGGAAAAAACTTGTCAACACTTGTAGGAGCATTATTGGGTCGTTTAAACATCAAAACAATTCATAAAAATTTGAGGGTTCATTCTTAAATAGTACGAACTCGGAAACAACTTGTAACTTCATTATTGACTCGTTTGAACATGGAAACAACTTGTAGCTTCATTCTTGACTCGTTTGAACATGGAAACAACTTGTAAACTCTTGTAGGAACATTATTGGCTCGTTTATACATCAAAACAATTCATAACAATTTGAGGCTTCATTTTCGACTCGTTCGAACTTGGAAACAACTTGTAGCTTCATTCTTGACTCGTTTGAACATGGAAACAACTTGTAAACTCTTGTAGGAACATTATTGGCTCGTTTAAACATCAAAACAATTCATAACAATTTGAGGCTTCATTCTTGACTCGTTCGAACTCGGAAACAACTTGTATCTTCATTCTTGACTCGTTTGAACTTGGAAAAAACTTGTCAAATCTTGTAGGAACATTATTGGCTCGTTTAAACCTGAAAACAATTCATAACAATTTGAGACTTCATTCTTGACTCGTTCATACTCGAAAACAATTAGTAGCTTCATTCTTGTCTCGTTTGAACATGGAAACAACTTGTCAACACTTGTAGGAACATTATTGGCTCGTTTAAACATCAAAACAATTCATAACAATTTGAGGCTTCATTCTTGACTAGTTCGAACTCGGAAACAACTTGTAGCTTCATTATTGACTCGTTTGAACATGGAAACAACTTCTAAACACTTGTAGGAGTATTATTGGCTCGTTTAAACAGCTAAATAATTCATAACAATTTAAAGCTTCATTCTTGACTCGTTCGAACTCGGAAACAACTTGCATCTTGATTCTGGACTCGTTTGAACTTGGAAAAAACTTGTCAAATCTTGTAGGAACATTATTGGCTCGTTTAAACATGAAAACAATTCATAACAATTTGAGACTTCATTCTTGACTCGTTCATACTCGAAAACAATTAGTAGCTTCATTCTTGTCTCGTTTGAACATGGAAACAACTTGTCAACACTTGTAGGAACATTATTGGCTCGTTTAAACATCAAAACAATTCATAACAATTTGAGGCTTCATTCTTGACTAGTTCGAACTCGGAAACAACTTGTAGCTTCATTATTGACTCGTTTGAACATGGAATCAACTTCTAAACACTTGTAGGAGCATTATTGGCTCGTTTAAACATCAAAATAATTCATAACAATTTAAGGCTTCATTCTTGACTCGTTCGAACTCGGAAACAACTTGTATCTTCATTCTGGACTCGTTTGAACTTGAAAAAATCTTGTCAAATCTTGTAGGAACATTATTGGCTCGTTTAAACATGAAAACAATTCATAACAATTTGAGACTTCATTTTTTACTCGTTCATACTCGAAAACAATTAGTAGCTTCATTCTTGTCTCGTTTGAACATTGAAACAACTTGTCAACACTTGTAGGAACATTATTGGCTCGTTTAAACATCAAAACAATTCATAACAATTTGAGGCTTCATTCTTGACTAGTTCGAACTCGGAAACAACTTGTAGCTTCATTATTGACTCGTTTGAACATGGAAACAACTTCTAAACACTTGTAGGAGCATTATTGGCTCGTTTAAACATCAAAATAATTCATAACAATTTAAGGCTTCATTCTTGACTCGTTCGAACTCGGAAACAACTTGTATCTTCATTCTGGACTCGTTTGAACATGGAAAAAACTTGTCAACACTTGTAGGAGCATTATTGGGTCGTTTAAACATCAAAACAATTCATAAAAATTTGAGGGTTCATTCTTAAATAGTACGAACTCGGAAACAACTTGTAACTTCATTATTGACTCGTTTGAACATGGAAACAACTTGTAGCTTCATTCTTGACTCGTTTGAACATGGAAACAACTTGTAAACTCTTGTAGGAACATTATTGGCTCGTTTATACATCAAAACAATTCATAACAATTTGAGGCTTCATTTTCGACTCGTTCGAACTTGGAAACAACTTGTAGCTTCATTCTTGACTCGTTTGAACATGGAAACAACTTGTAAACTCTTGTAGGAACATTATTGGCTCGTTTAAACATCAAAACAATTCATAACAATTTGAGGCTTCATTCTTGACTCGTTCGAACTCGGAAACAACTTGTATCTTCATTCTTGACTCGTTTGAACTTGGAAAAAACTTGTCAAATCTTGTAGGAACATTATTGGCTCGTTTAAACCTGAAAACAATTCATAACAATTTGAGACTTCATTCTTGACTCGTTCATACTCGAAAACAATTAGTAGCTTCATTCTTGTCTCGTTTGAACATGGAAACAACTTGTCAACACTTGTAGGAACATTATTGGCTCGTTTAAACATCAAAACAATTCATAACAATTTGAGGCTTCATTCTTGACTAGTTCGAACTCGGAAACAACTTGTAGCTTCATTATTGACTCGTTTGAACATGGAAACAACTTCTAAACACTTGTAGGAGTATTATTGGCTCGTTTAAACAGCTAAATAATTCATAACAATTTAAAGCTTCATTCTTGACTCGTTCGAACTCGGAAACAACTTGCATCTTGATTCTGGACTCGTTTGAACTTGGAAAAAACTTGTCAAATCTTGTAGGAACATTATTGGCTCGTTTAAACATGAAAACAATTCATAACAATTTGAGACTTCATTCTTGACTCGTTCATACTCGAAAACAATTAGTAGCTTCATTCTTGTCTCGTTTGAACATGGAAACAACTTGTCAACACTTGTAGGAACATTATTGGCTCGTTTAAACATCAAAACAATTCATAACAATTTGAGGCTTCATTCTTGACTAGTTCGAACTCGGAAACAACTTGTAGCTTCATTATTGACTCGTTTGAACATGGAATCAACTTCTAAACACTTGTAGGAGCATTATTGGCTCGTTTAAACATCAAAATAATTCATAACAATTTAAGGCTTCATTCTTGACTCGTTCGAACTCGGAAACAACTTGTATCTTCATTCTGGACTCGTTTGAACTTGAAAAAATCTTGTCAAATCTTGTAGGAACATTATTGGCTCGTTTAAACATGAAAACAATTCATAACAATTTGAGACTTCATTTTTTACTCGTTCATACTCGAAAACAATTAGTAGCTTCATTCTTGTCTCGTTTGAACATTGAAACAACTTGTCAACACTTGTAGGAACATTATTGGCTCGTTTAAACATCAAAACAATTCATAACAATTTGAGGCTTCATTCTTGACTAGTTCGAACTCGGAAACAACTTGTAGCTTCATTATTGACTCGTTTGAACATGGAAACAACTTCTAAACACTTGTAGGAGCATTATTGGCTCGTTTAAACATCAAAATAATTCATAACAATTTAAGGCTTCATTCTTGACTCGTTCGAACTCGGAAACAACTTGTATCTTCATTCTGGACTCGTTTGAACATGGAAAAAACTTGTCAACACTTGTAGGAGCATTATTGGGTCGTTTAAACATCAAAACAATTCATAAAAATTTGAGGGTTCATTCTTAAATAGTACGAACTCGGAAACAACTTGTAACTTCATTATTGACTCGTTTGAACATGGAAACAACTTGTAGCTTCATTCTTGACTCGTTTGAACATGGAAACAACTTGTAAACTCTTGTAGGAACATTATTGGCTCGTTTATACATCAAAACAATTCATAACAATTTGAGGCTTCATTTTCGACTCGTTCGAACTTGGAAACAACTTGTAGCTTCATTCTTGACTCGTTTGAACATGGAAACAACTTGTAAACTCTTGTAGGAACATTATTGGCTCGTTTAAACATCAAAACAATTCATAACAATTTGAGGCTTCATTCTTGACTCGTTCGAACTCGGAAACAACTTGTATCTTCATTCTTGACTCGTTTGAACTTGGAAAAAACTTGTCAAATCTTGTAGGAACATTATTGGCTCGTTTAAACCTGAAAACAATTCATAACAATTTGAGACTTCATTCTTGACTCGTTCATACTCGAAAACAATTAGTAGCTTCATTCTTGTCTCGTTTGAACATGGAAACAACTTGTCAACACTTGTAGGAACATTATTGGCTCGTTTAAACATCAAAACAATTCATAACAATTTGAGGCTTCATTCTTGACTAGTTCGAACTCGGAAACAACTTGTAGCTTCATTATTGACTCGTTTGAACATGGAAACAACTTCTAAACACTTGTAGGAGTATTATTGGCTCGTTTAAACAGCTAAATAATTCATAACAATTTAAAGCTTCATTCTTGACTCGTTCGAACTCGGAAACAACTTGCATCTTGATTCTGGACTCGTTTGAACTTGGAAAAAACTTGTCAAATCTTGTAGGAACATTATTGGCTCGTTTAAACATGAAAACAATTCATAACAATTTGAGACTTCATTCTTGACTCGTTCATACTCGAAAACAATTAGTAGCTTCATTCTTGTCTCGTTTGAACATGGAAACAACTTGTCAACACTTGTAGGAACATTATTGGCTTGTTTAAACATAAAAACAATTCATAACAATTTGAGGATTCATTTTCGACTCGTTCGAACTTGGAAACAACTTGTAGCTTCATTCTTGACTCGTTTGAACATGGAAACAACTTGTAAACTCTTGTAGGAACATTATTGGCTCGTTTAAACATCAAAACAATTCATAACAATTTGAGGCTTCATTCTTGACTCGTTCGAACTCGGAAACAACTTGTATCTTCATTCTTGACTCGTTTGAACTTGGAAAAAACTTGTTAAATCTTGTAGGAACATTATTGGCTCGTTTAAACATGAAAACAATTCATAACAATTTGAGACTTCATTCTTGACTCGTTCATACTCGAAAACAATTAGTAGCTTCATTCTTGTCTCGTTTGAACATGGAAACAACTTGTCAACACTTGTAGGAACATTATTGGCTCGTTTAAACATCAAAACAATTCATAACAATTTGAGGCTTCATTCTTGACTAGTTCGAACTCGGAAACAACTTGTAGCTTCATTATTGACTCGTTTGAACATGGAAACAACTTCTAAACACTTGTAGGAGTATTATTGGCTCGTTTAAACAGCTAAATAATTCATAACAATTTAAAGCTTCATTCTTGACTCGTTCGAACTCGGAAACAACTTGCATCTTGATTCTGGACTCGTTTGAACTTGGAAAAAACTTGTCAAATCTTGTAGGAACATTATTGGCTCGTTTAAACATGAAAACAATTCATAACAATTTGAGACTTCATTCTTGACTCGTTCATACTCGAAAACAATTAGTAGCTTCATTCTTGTCTCGTTTGAACATGGAAACAACTTGTCAACACTTGTAGGAACATTATTGGCTTGTTTAAACATCAAAACAATTCATAACAATTTGAGGATTCATTTTCGACTCGTTCGAACTTGGAAACAACTTGTAGCTTCATTCTTGACTCGTTTGAACATGGAAACAACTTGTAAACTCTTGTAGGAACATTATTGGCTCGTTTAAACATCAAAACAATTCATAACAATTTGAGGCTTCATTCTTGACTCGTTCGAACTCGGAAACAACTTGTATCTTCATTCTTGACTCGTTTGAACTTGGAAAAAACTTGTTAAATCTTGTAGGAACATTATTGGCTCGTTTAAACATGAAAACAATTCATAACAATTTGAGACTTCATTCTTGACTCGTTCATACTCGAAAACAATTAGTAGCTTCATTCTTGTCTCGTTTGAACATGGAAACAACTTGTCAACACTTGTAGGAACATTATTGGCTCGTTTAAACATCAAAACAATTCATAACAATTTGAGGCTTCATTCTTGACTAGTTCGAACTCGGAAACAACTTGTAGCTTCATTATTGACTCGTTTGAACTTGGAAAAAACTTGTCAAATCTTGTAGGAACATTATTGGCTCGTTTAAACCTGAAAACAATTCATAACAATTTGAGACTTCATTCTTGACTCGTTCATACTCGAAAACAATTAGTAGCTTCATTCTTGTCTCGTTTGAACATGGAAACAACTTGTCAACACTTGTAGGAACATTATTGGCTCGTTTAAACATCAAAACAATTCATAACAATTTGAGGCTTCATTCTTGACTAGTTCGAACTCGGAAACAACTTGTAGCTTCATTATTGACTCGTTTGAACATGGAAACAACTTCTAAACACTTGTAGGAGTATTATTGGCTCGTTTAAACAGCTAAATAATTCATAACAATTTAAAGCTTCATTCTTGACTCGTTCGAACTCGGAAACAACTTGCATCTTGATTCTGGACTCGTTTGAACTTGGAAAAAACTTGTCAAATCTTGTAGGAACATTATTGGCTCGTTTAAACATGAAAACAATTCATAACAATTTGAGACTTCATTCTTGACTCGTTCATACTCGAAAACAATTAGTAGCTTCATTCTTGTCTCGTTTGAACATGGAAACAACTTGTCAACACTTGTAGGAACATTATTGGCTTGTTTAAACATCAAAACAATTCATAACAATTTGAGGATTCATTTTCGACTCGTTCGAACTTGGAAACAACTTGTAGCTTCATTCTTGACTCGTTTGAACATGGAAACAACTTGTAAACTCTTGTAGGAACATTATTGGCTCGTTTAAACATCAAAACAATTCATAACAATTTGAGGCTTCATTCTTGACTCGTTCGAACTCGGAAACAACTTGTATCTTCATTCTTGACTCGTTTGAACTTGGAAAAAACTTGTTAAATCTTGTAGGAACATTATTGGCTCGTTTAAACATGAAAACAATTCATAACAATTTGAGACTTCATTCTTGACTCGTTCATACTCGAAAACAATTAGTAGCTTCATTCTTGTCTCGTTTGAACATGGAAACAACTTGTCAACACTTGTAGGAACATTATTGGCTCGTTTAAACATCAAAACAATTCATAACAATTTGAGGCTTCATTCTTGACTAGTTCGAACTCGGAAACAACTTGTAGCTTCATTATTGACTCGTTTGAACTTGGAAAAAACTTGTCAAATCTTGTAGGAACATTATTGGCTCGTTTAAACCTGAAAACAATTCATAACAATTTGAGACTTCATTCTTGACTCGTTCATACTCGAAAACAATTAGTAGCTTCATTCTTGTCTCGTTTGAACATGGAAACAACTTGTCAACACTTGTAGGAACATTATTGGCTCGTTTAAACATCAAAACAATTCATAACAATTTGAGGCTTCATTCTTGACTAGTTCGAACTCGGAAACAACTTGTAGCTTCATTATTGACTCGTTTGAACATGGAAACAACTTCTAAACACTTGTAGGAGTATTATTGGCTCGTTTAAACAGCTAAATAATTCATAACAATTTAAAGCTTCATTCTTGACTCGTTCGAACTCGGAAACAACTTGCATCTTGATTCTGGACTCGTTTGAACTTGGAAAAAACTTGTCAAATCTTGTAGGAACATTATTGGCTCGTTTAAACATGAAAACAATTCATAACAATTTGAGACTTCATTCTTGACTCGTTCATACTCGAAAACAATTAGTAGCTTCATTCTTGTCTCGTTTGAACATGGAAACAACTTGTCAACACTTGTAGGAACATTATTGGCTTGTTTAAACATCAAAACAATTCATAACAATTTGAGGATTCATTTTCGACTCGTTCGAACTTGGAAACAACTTGTAGCTTCATTCTTGACTCGTTTGAACATGGAAACAACTTGTAAACTCTTGTAGGAACATTATTGGCTCGTTTAAACATCAAAACAATTCATAACAATTTGAGGCTTCATTCTTGACTCGTTCGAACTCGGAAACAACTTGTATCTTCATTCTTGACTCGTTTGAACTTGGAAAAAACTTGTTAAATCTTGTAGGAACATTATTGGCTCGTTTAAACATGAAAACAATTCATAACAATTTGAGACTTCATTCTTGACTCGTTCATACTCGAAAACAATTAGTAGCTTCATTCTTGTCTCGTTTGAACATGGAAACAACTTGTCAACACTTGTAGGATCATTATTGGCTCGTTTAAACATCAAAACAATTCATAACAATTTGAGGCTTCATTCTTGACTAGTTCGAACTCGGAAACAACTTGTAGCTTCATTATTGACTCGTTTGAACATGGAATCAACTTCTAAACACTTGTAGGAGCATTATTGGCTCGTTTAAACATCAAAATAATTCATAACAATTTAAGGCTTCATTCTTGACTCGTTCGAACTCGGAAACAACTTGTATCTTCATTCTGGACTCGTTTGAACTTGAAAAAATCTTGTCAAATCTTGTAGGAACATTATTGGCTCGTTTAAACATGAAAACAATTCATAACAATTTGAGACTTCATTTTTTACTCGTTCATACTCGAAAACAATTAGTAGCTTCATTCTTGTCTCGTTTGAACATTGAAACAACTTGTCAACACTTGTAGGAACATTATTGGCTCGTTTAAACATCAAAACAATTCATAACAATTTGAGGCTTCATTCTTGACTAGTTCGAACTCGGAAACAACTTGTAGCTTCATTATTGACTCGTTTGAACATGGAAACAACTTCTAAACACTTGTAGGAGCATTATTGGCTCGTTTAAACATCAAAATAATTCATAACAATTTAAGGCTTCATTCTTGACTCGTTCGAACTCGGAAACAACTTGTATCTTCATTCTGGACTCGTTTGAACATGGAAAAAACTTGTCAACACTTGTAGGAGCATTATTGGGTCGTTTAAACATCAAAACAATTCATAAAAATTTGAGGGTTCATTCTTAAATAGTACGAACTCGGAAACAACTTGTAACTTCATTATTGACTCGTTTGAACATGGAAACAACTTGTAGCTTCATTCTTGACTCGTTTGAACATGGAAACAACTTGTAAACTCTTGTAGGAACATTATTGGCTCGTTTATACATCAAAACAATTCATAACAATTTGAGGCTTCATTTTCGACTCGTTCGAACTTGGAAACAACTTGTAGCTTCATTCTTGACTCGTTTGAACATGGAAACAACTTGTAAACTCTTGTAGGAACATTATTGGCTCGTTTAAACATCAAAACAATTCATAACAATTTGAGGCTTCATTCTTGACTCGTTCGAACTCGGAAACAACTTGTATCTTCATTCTTGACTCGTTTGAACTTGGAAAAAACTTGTCAAATCTTGTAGGAACATTATTGGCTCGTTTAAACCTGAAAACAATTCATAACAATTTGAGACTTCATTCTTGACTCGTTCATACTCGAAAACAATTAGTAGCTTCATTCTTGTCTCGTTTGAACATGGAAACAACTTGTCAACACTTGTAGGAACATTATTGGCTCGTTTAAACATCAAAACAATTCATAACAATTTGAGGCTTCATTCTTGACTAGTTCGAACTCGGAAACAACTTGTAGCTTCATTATTGACTCGTTTGAACATGGAAACAACTTCTAAACACTTGTAGGAGTATTATTGGCTCGTTTAAACAGCTAAATAATTCATAACAATTTAAAGCTTCATTCTTGACTCGTTCGAACTCGGAAACAACTTGCATCTTGATTCTGGACTCGTTTGAACTTGGAAAAAACTTGTCAAATCTTGTAGGAACATTATTGGCTCGTTTAAACATGAAAACAATTCATAACAATTTGAGACTTCATTCTTGACTCGTTCATACTCGAAAACAATTAGTAGCTTCATTCTTGTCTCGTTTGAACATGGAAACAACTTGTCAACACTTGTAGGAACATTATTGGCTTGTTTAAACATCAAAACAATTCATAACAATTTGAGGATTCATTTTCGACTCGTTCGAACTTGGAAACAACTTGTAGCTTCATTCTTGACTCGTTTGAACATGGAAACAACTTGTAAACTCTTGTAGGAACATTATTGGCTCGTTTAAACATCAAAACAATTCATAACAATTTGAGGCTTCATTCTTGACTCGTTCGAACTCGGAAACAACTTGTATCTTCATTCTTGACTCGTTTGAACTTGGAAAAAACTTGTCAAATCTTGTAGGAACATTATTGGCTCGTTTAAACCTGAAAACAATTCATAACAATTTGAGACTTCATTCTTGACTCGTTCATACTCGAAAACAATTAGTAGCTTCATTCTTGTCTCGTTTGAACATGGAAACAACTTGTCAACACTTGTAGGAACATTATTGGCTCGTTTAAACATCAAAACAATTCATAACAATTTGAGGCTTCATTCTTGACTAGTTCGAACTCGGAAACAACTTGTAGCTTCATTATTGACTCGTTTGAACATGGAAACAACTTCTAAACACTTGTAGGAGTATTATTGGCTCGTTTAAACAGCTAAATAATTCATAACAATTTAAAGCTTCATTCTTGACTCGTTCGAACTCGGAAACAACTTGCATCTTGATTCTGGACTCGTTTGAACTTGGAAAAAACTTGTCAAATCTTGTAGGAACATTATTGGCTCGTTTAAACATGAAAACAATTCATAACAATTTGAGACTTCATTCTTGACTCGTTCATACTCGAAAACAATTAGTAGCTTCATTCTTGTCTCGTTTGAACATGGAAACAACTTGTCAACACTTGTAGGAACATTATTGGCTTGTTTAAACATCAAAACAATTCATAACAATTTGAGGATTCATTTTCGACTCGTTCGAACTTGGAAACAACTTGTAGCTTCATTCTTGACTCGTTTGAACATGGAAACAACTTGTAAACTCTTGTAGGAACATTATTGGCTCGTTTAAACATCAAAACAATTCATAACAATTTGAGGCTTCATTCTTGACTCGTTCGAACTCGGAAACAACTTGTATCTTCATTCTTGACTCGTTTGAACTTGGAAAAAACTTGTTAAATCTTGTAGGAACATTATTGGCTCGTTTAAACATGAAAACAATTCATAACAATTTGAGACTTCATTCTTGACTCGTTCATACTCGAAAACAATTAGTAGCTTCATTCTTGTCTCGTTTGAACATGGAAACAACTTGTCAACACTTGTAGGAACATTATTGGCTCGTTTAAACATCAAAACAATTCATAACAATTTGAGGCTTCATTCTTGACTAGTTCGAACTCGGAAACAACTTGTAGCTTCATTATTGACTCGTTTGAACATGGAATCAACTTCTAAACACTTGTAGGAGCATTATTGGCTCGTTTAAACATCAAAATAATTCATAACAATTTAAGGCTTCATTCTTGACTCGTTCGAACTCGGAAACAACTTGTATCTTCATTCTGGACTCGTTTGAACTTGAAAAAATCTTGTCAAATCTTGTAGGAACATTATTGGCTCGTTTAAACATGAAAACAATTCATAACAATTTGAGACTTCATTTTTTACTCGTTCATACTCGAAAACAATTAGTAGCTTCATTCTTGTCTCGTTTGAACATTGAAACAACTTGTCAACACTTGTAGGAACATTATTGGCTCGTTTAAACATCAAAACAATTCATAACAATTTGAGGCTTCATTCTTGACTAGTTCGAACTCGGAAACAACTTGTAGCTTCATTATTGACTCGTTTGAACATGGAAACAACTTCTAAACACTTGTAGGAGCATTATTGGCTCGTTTAAACATCAAAATAATTCATAACAATTTAAGGCTTCATTCTTGACTCGTTCGAACTCGGAAACAACTTGTATCTTCATTCTGGACTCGTTTGAACATGGAAAAAACTTGTCAACACTTGTAGGAGCATTATTGGGTCGTTTAAACATCAAAACAATTCATAAAAATTTGAGGGTTCATTCTTAAATAGTACGAACTCGGAAACAACTTGTAACTTCATTATTGACTCGTTTGAACATGGAAACAACTTGTAGCTTCATTCTTGACTCGTTTGAACATGGAAACAACTTGTAAACTCTTGTAGGAACATTATTGGCTCGTTTATACATCAAAACAATTCATAACAATTTGAGGCTTCATTTTCGACTCGTTCGAACTTGGAAACAACTTGTAGCTTCATTCTTGACTCGTTTGAACATGGAAACAACTTGTAAACTCTTGTAGGAACATTATTGGCTCGTTTAAACATCAAAACAATTCATAACAATTTGAGGCTTCATTCTTGACTCGTTCGAACTCGGAAACAACTTGTATCTTCATTCTTGACTCGTTTGAACTTGGAAAAAACTTGTCAAATCTTGTAGGAACATTATTGGCTCGTTTAAACCTGAAAACAATTCATAACAATTTGAGACTTCATTCTTGACTCGTTCATACTCGAAAACAATTAGTAGCTTCATTCTTGTCTCGTTTGAACATGGAAACAACTTGTCAACACTTGTAGGAACATTATTGGCTCGTTTAAACATCAAAACAATTCATAACAATTTGAGGCTTCATTCTTGACTAGTTCGAACTCGGAAACAACTTGTAGCTTCATTATTGACTCGTTTGAACATGGAAACAACTTCTAAACACTTGTAGGAGTATTATTGGCTCGTTTAAACAGCTAAATAATTCATAACAATTTAAAGCTTCATTCTTGACTCGTTCGAACTCGGAAACAACTTGCATCTTGATTCTGGACTCGTTTGAACTTGGAAAAAACTTGTCAAATCTTGTAGGAACATTATTGGCTCGTTTAAACATGAAAACAATTCATAACAATTTGAGACTTCATTCTTGACTCGTTCATACTCGAAAACAATTAGTAGCTTCATTCTTGTCTCGTTTGAACATGGAAACAACTTGTCAACACTTGTAGGAACATTATTGGCTTGTTTAAACATCAAAACAATTCATAACAATTTGAGGATTCATTTTCGACTCGTTCGAACTTGGAAACAACTTGTAGCTTCATTCTTGACTCGTTTGAACATGGAAACAACTTGTAAACTCTTGTAGGAACATTATTGGCTCGTTTAAACATCAAAACAATTCATAACAATTTGAGGCTTCATTCTTGACTCGTTCGAACTCGGAAACAACTTGTATCTTCATTCTTGACTCGTTTGAACTTGGAAAAAACTTGTCAAATCTTGTAGGAACATTATTGGCTCGTTTAAACCTGAAAACAATTCATAACAATTTGAGACTTCATTCTTGACTCGTTCATACTCGAAAACAATTAGTAGCTTCATTCTTGTCTCGTTTGAACATGGAAACAACTTGTCAACACTTGTAGGAACATTATTGGCTCGTTTAAACATCAAAACAATTCATAACAATTTGAGGCTTCATTCTTGACTAGTTCAAACTCGGAAACAACTTGTAGCTTCATTATTGACTCGTTTGAACATGGAAACAACTTCTAAACACTTGTAGGAGTATTATTGGCTCGTTTAAACAGCTAAATAATTCATAACAATTTAAAGCTTCATTCTTGACTCGTTCGAACTCGGAAACAACTTGCATCTTGATTCTGGACTCGTTTGAACTTGGAAAAAACTTGTCAAATCTTGTAGGAACATTATTGGCTCGTTTAAACATGAAAACAATTCATAACAATTTGAGACTTCATTCTTGACTCGTTCATACTCGAAAACAATTAGTAGCTTCATTCTTGTCTCGTTTGAACATGGAAACAACTTGTCAACACTTGTAGGAACATTATTGGCTTGTTTAAACATCAAAACAATTCATAACAATTTGAGGATTCATTTTCGACTCGTTCGAACTTGGAAACAACTTGTAGCTTCATTCTTGACTCGTTTGAACATGGAAACAACTTGTAAACTCTTGTAGGAACATTATTGGCTCGTTTAAACATCAAAACAATTCATAACAATTTGAGGCTTCATTCTTGACTCGTTCGAACTCGGAAACAACTTGTATCTTCATTCTTGACTCGTTTGAACTTGGAAAAAACTTGTTAAATCTTGTAGGAACATTATTGGCTCGTTTAAACATGAAAACAATTCATAACAATTTGAGACTTCATTCTTGACTCGTTCATACTCGAAAACAATTAGTAGCTTCATTCTTGTCTCGTTTGAACATGGAAACAACTTGTCAACACTTGTAGGAACATTATTGGCTCGTTTAAACATCAAAACAATTCATAACAATTTGAGGCTTCATTCTTGACTAGTTCGAACTCGGAAACAACTTGTAGCTTCATTATTGACTCGTTTGAACATGGAATCAACTTCTAAACACTTGTAGGAGCATTATTGGCTCGTTTAAACATCAAAATAATTCATAACAATTTAAGGCTTCATTCTTGACTCGTTCGAACTCGGAAACAACTTGTATCTTCATTCTGGACTCGTTTGAACTTGAAAAAATCTTGTCAAATCTTGTAGGAACATTATTGGCTCGTTTAAACATGAAAACAATTCATAACAATTTGAGACTTCATTTTTTACTCGTTCATACTCGAAAACAATTAGTAGCTTCATTCTTGTCTCGTTTGAACATTGAAACAACTTGTCAACACTTGTAGGAACATTATTGGCTCGTTTAAACATCAAAACAATTCATAACAATTTGAGGCTTCATTCTTGACTAGTTCGAACTCGGAAACAACTTGTAGCTTCATTATTGACTCGTTTGAACATGGAAACAACTTCTAAACACTTGTAGGAGCATTATTGGCTCGTTTAAACATCAAAATAATTCATAACAATTTAAGGCTTCATTCTTGACTCGTTCGAACTCGGAAACAACTTGTATCTTCATTCTGGACTCGTTTGAACATGGAAAAAACTTGTCAACACTTGTAGGAGCATTATTGGGTCGTTTAAACATCAAAACAATTCATAAAAATTTGAGGGTTCATTCTTAAATAGTACGAACTCGGAAACAACTTGTAACTTCATTATTGACTCGTTTGAACATGGAAACAACTTGTAGCTTCATTCTTGACTCGTTTGAACATGGAAACAACTTGTAAACTCTTGTAGGAACATTATTGGCTCGTTTATACATCAAAACAATTCATAACAATTTGAGGCTTCATTTTCGACTCGTTCGAACTTGGAAACAACTTGTAGCTTCATTCTTGACTCGTTTGAACATGGAAACAACTTGTAAACTCTTGTAGGAACATTATTGGCTCGTTTAAACATCAAAACAATTCATAACAATTTGAGGCTTCATTCTTGACTCGTTCGAACTCGGAAACAACTTGTATCTTCATTCTTGACTCGTTTGAACTTGGAAATAACTTGTCAAATCTTGTAGGAACATTATTGGCTCGTTTAAACCTGAAAACAATTCATAACAATTTGAGACTTCATTCTTGACTCGTTCATACTCGAAAACAATTAGTAGCTTCATTCTTGTCTCGTTTGAACATGGAAACAACTTGTCAACACTTGTAGGAACATTATTGGCTCGTTTAAACATCAAAACAATTCATAACAATTTGAGGCTTCATTCTTGACTAGTTCGAACTCGGAAACAACTTGTAGCTTCATTATTGACTCGTTTGAACATGGAAACAACTTCTAAACACTTGTAGGAGTATTATTGGCTCGTTTAAACAGCTAAATAATTCATAACAATTTAAAGCTTCATTCTTGACTCGTTCGAACTCGGAAACAACTTGCATCTTGATTCTGGACTCGTTTGAACTTGGAAAAAACTTGTCAAATCTTGTAGGAACATTATTGGCTCGTTTAAACATGAAAACAATTCATAACAATTTGAGACTTCATTCTTGACTCGTTCATACTCGAAAACAATTAGTAGCTTCATTCTTGTCTCGTTTGAACATGGAAACAACTTGTCAACACTTGTAGGAACATTATTGGCTTGTTTAAACATCAAAACAATTCATAACAATTTGAGGATTCATTTTCGACTCGTTCGAACTTGGAAACAACTTGTAGCTTCATTCTTGACTCGTTTGAACATGGAAACAACTTGTAAACTCTTGTAGGAACATTATTGGCTCGTTTAAACATCAAAACAATTCATAACAATTTGAGGCTTCATTCTTGACTCGTTCGAACTCGGAAACAACTTGTATCTTCATTCTTGACTCGTTTGAACTTGGAAAAAACTTGTCAAATCTTGTAGGAACATTATTGGCTCGTTTAAACCTGAAAACAATTCATAACAATTTGAGACTTCATTCTTGACTCGTTCATACTCGAAAACAATTAGTAGCTTCATTCTTGTCTCGTTTGAACATGGAAACAACTTGTCAACACTTGTAGGAACATTATTGGCTCGTTTAAACATCAAAACAATTCATAACAATTTGAGGCTTCATTCTTGACTAGTTCGAACTCGGAAACAACTTGTAGCTTCATTATTGACTCGTTTGAACATGGAAACAACTTCTAAACACTTGTAGGAGTATTATTGGCTCGTTTAAACAGCTAAATAATTCATAACAATTTAAAGCTTCATTCTTGACTCGTTCGAACTCGGAAACAACTTGCATCTTGATTCTGGACTCGTTTGAACTTGGAAAAAACTTGTCAAATCTTGTAGGAACATTATTGGCTCGTTTAAACATGAAAACAATTCATAACAATTTGAGACTTCATTCTTGACTCGTTCATACTCGAAAACAATTAGTAGCTTCATTCTTGTCTCGTTTGAACATGGAAACAACTTGTCAACACTTGTAGGAACATTATTGGCTTGTTTAAACATCAAAACAATTCATAACAATTTGAGGATTCATTTTCGACTCGTTCAAACTTGGAAACAACTTGTAGCTTCATTCTTGACTCGTTTGAACATGGAAACAACTTGTAAACTCTTGTAGGAACATTATTGGCTCGTTTAAACATCAAAACAATTCATAACAATTTGAGGCTTCATTCTTGACTCGTTCGAACTCGGAAACAACTTGTATCTTCATTCTTGACTCGTTTGAACTTGGAAAAAACTTGTTAAATCTTGTAGGAACATTATTGGCTCGTTTAAACATGAAAACAATTCATAACAATTTGAGACTTCATTCTTGACTCGTTCATACTCGAAAACAATTAGTAGCTTCATTCTTGTCTCGTTTGAACATGGAAACAACTTGTCAACACTTGTAGGAACATTATTGGCTCGTTTAAACATCAAAACAATTCATAACAATTTGAGGCTTCATTCTTGACTAGTTCGAACTCGGAAACAACTTGTAGCTTCATTATTGACTCGTTTGAACATGGAATCAACTTCTAAACACTTGTAGGAGCATTATTGGCTCGTTTAAACATCAAAATAATTCATAACAATTTAAGGCTTCATTCTTGACTCGTTCGAACTCGGAAACAACTTGTATCTTCATTCT
Organism: Oenanthe sinensis; assembly: GCA_028671895.1. NCBI lineage: Eukaryota > Viridiplantae > Streptophyta > Magnoliopsida > Apiales > Apiaceae > Oenanthe > Oenanthe sinensis. The sequence continues at coordinate 6,320,412 of JAPMAC010000231.1, forward strand.
GGACTCGTTTGAACTTGAAAAAATCTTGTCAAATCTTGTAGGAACATTATTGGCTCGTTTAAACATGAAAACAATTCATAACAATTTGAGACTTCATTTTTTACTCGTTCATACTCGAAAACAATTAGTAGCTTCATTCTTGTCTCGTTTGAACATTGAAACAACTTGTCAACACTTGTAGGAACATTATTGGCTCGTTTAAACATCAAAACAATTCATAACAATTTGAGGCTTCATTCTTGACTAGTTCGAACTCGGAAACAACTTGTAGCTTCATTATTGACTCGTTTGAACATGGAAACAACTTCTAAACACTTGTAGGAGCATTATTGGCTCGTTTAAACATCAAAATAATTCATAACAATTTAAGGCTTCATTCTTGACTCGTTCGAACTCGGAAACAACTTGTATCTTCATTCTGGACTCGTTTGAACATGGAAAAAACTTGTCAACACTTGTAGGAGCATTATTGGGTCGTTTAAACATCAAAACAATTCATAAAAATTTGAGGGTTCATTCTTAAATAGTACGAACTCGGAAACAACTTGTAACTTCATTATTGACTCGTTTGAACATGGAAACAACTTGTAGCTTCATTCTTGACTCGTTTGAACATGGAAACAACTTGTAAACTCTTGTAGGAACATTATTGGCTCGTTTATACATCAAAACAATTCATAACAATTTGAGGCTTCATTTTCGACTCGTTCGAACTTGGAAACAACTTGTAGCTTCATTCTTGACTCGTTTGAACATGGAAACAACTTGTAAACTCTTGTAGGAACATTATTGGCTCGTTTAAACATCAAAACAATTCATAACAATTTGAGGCTTCATTCTTGACTCGTTCGAACTCGGAAACAACTTGTATCTTCATTCTTGACTCGTTTGAACTTGGAAAAAACTTGTCAAATCTTGTAGGAACATTATTGGCTCGTTTAAACCTGAAAACAATTCATAACAATTTGAGACTTCATTCTTGACTCGTTCATACTCGAAAACAATTAGTAGCTTCATTCTTGTCTCGTTTGAACATGGAAACAACTTGTCAACACTTGTAGGAACATTATTGGCTCGTTTAAACATCAAAACAATTCATAACAATTTGAGGCTTCATTCTTGACTAGTTCGAACTCGGAAACAACTTGTAGCTTCATTATTGACTCGTTTGAACATGGAAACAACTTCTAAACACTTGTAGGAGTATTATTGGCTCGTTTAAACAGCTAAATAATTCATAACAATTTAAAGCTTCATTCTTGACTCGTTCGAACTCGGAAACAACTTGCATCTTGATTCTGGACTCGTTTGAACTTGGAAAAAACTTGTCAAATCTTGTAGGAACATTATTGGCTCGTTTAAACATGAAAACAATTCATAACAATTTGAGACTTCATTCTTGACTCGTTCATACTCGAAAACAATTAGTAGCTTCATTCTTGTCTCGTTTGAACATGGAAACAACTTGTCAACACTTGTAGGAACATTATTGGCTTGTTTAAACATCAAAACAATTCATAACAATTTGAGGATTCATTTTCGACTCGTTCGAACTTGGAAACAACTTGTAGCTTCATTCTTGACTCGTTTGAACATGGAAACAACTTGTAAACTCTTGTAGGAACATTATTGGCTCGTTTAAACATCAAAACAATTCATAACAATTTGAGGCTTCATTCTTGACTCGTTCGAACTCGGAAACAACTTGTATCTTCATTCTTGACTCGTTTGAACTTGGAAAAAACTTGTTAAATCTTGTAGGAACATTATTGGCTCGTTTAAACATGAAAACAATTCATAACAATTTGAGACTTCATTCTTGACTCGTTCATACTCGAAAACAATTAGTAGCTTCATTCTTGTCTCGTTTGAACATGGAAACAACTTGTCAACACTTGTAGGAACATTATTGGCTTGTTTAAACATCAAAACAATTCATAACAATTTGAGGCTTCATTCTTGACTAGTTCGAACTCGGAAACAACTTGTAGCTTCATTATTGACTCGTTTGAACATGGAATCAACTTCTAAACACTTGTAGGAGCATTATTGGCTCGTTTAAACATCAAAATAATTCATAACAATTTAAGGCTTCATTCTTGACTCGTTCGAACTCGGAAACAACTTGTATCTTCATTCTGGACTCGTTTGAACTTGAAAAAATCTTGTCAAATCTTGTAGGAACATTATTGGCTCGTTTAAACATGAAAACAATTCATAACAATTTGAGACTTCATTTTTTACTCGTTCATACTCGAAAACAATTAGTAGCTTCATTCTTGTCTCGTTTGAACATTGAAACAACTTGTCAACACTTGTAGGAACATTATTGGCTCGTTTAAACATCAAAACAATTCATAACAATTTGAGGCTTCATTCTTGACTAGTTCGAACTCGGAAACAACTTGTAGCTTCATTATTGACTCGTTTGAACATGGAAACAACTTCTAAACACTTGTAGGAGCATTATTGGCTCGTTTAAACATCAAAATAATTCATAACAATTTAAGGCTTCATTCTTGACTCGTTCGAACTCGGAAACAACTTGTATCTTCATTCTGGACTCGTTTGAACTTGGAAAAAACTTGTCAACACTTGTAGGAGCATTATTGGGTCGTTTAAACATCAAAACAATTCATAAAAATTTGAGGGTTCATTCTTAAATAGTACGAACTCGGAAACAACTTGTAACTTCATTATTGACTCGTTTGAACATGGAAACAACTTGTAGCTTCATTCTTGACTCGTTTGAACATGGAAACAACTTGTAAACTCTTGTAGGAACATTATTGGCTCGTTTATACATCAAAACAATTCATAACAATTTGAGGCTTCATTTTCGACTCGTTCGAACTTGGAAACAACTTATAGCTTCATTCTTGACTCGTTTGAACATGGAAACAACTTGTAAACTCTTGTAGGAACATTATTGGCTCGTTTAAACATCAAAACAATTCATAACAATTTGAGGCTTCATTCTTGACTCGTTCGAACTCGGAAACAACTTGTATCTTCATTCTTGACTCGTTTGAACTTGGAAAAAACTTGTCAAATCTTGTAGGAACATTATTGGCTCGTTTAAACCTGAAAACAATTCATAACAATTTGAGACTTCATTCTTGACTCGTTCATACTCGAAAACAATTAGTAGCTTCATTCTTGTCTCGTTTGAACATGGAAACAACTTGTCAACACTTGTAGGAACATTATTGGCTCGTTTAAACATCAAAACAATTCATAACAATTTGAGGCTTCATTCTTGACTAGTTCGAACTCGGAAACAACTTGTAGCTTCATTATTGACTCGTTTGAACATGGAAACAACTTCTAAACACTTGTAGGAGTATTATTGGCTCGTTTAAACAGCTAAATAATTCATAACAATTTAAAGCTTCATTCTTGACTCGTTCAAACTCGGAAACAACTTGCATCTTCATTCTGGACTCGTTTGAACTTGGAAAAAACTTGTCAAATCTTGTAGGAACATTATTGGCTCGTTTAAACATGAAAACAATTCATAACAATTTGAGACTTCATTCTTGACTCGTTCAAACTCGAAAACAATTAGTAGCTTCATTCTTGTCTCGTTTGAACATGGAAACAACTTATCAACACTTGTAGGAGCATTATTGGGTCGTTTAAACATCAAAACAATTCATAAAAATTTGAGGGTTCATTCTTAAATAGTTCGAACTCAGAAACAACTTGTAGCTTCATTATTGACTCGTTTGAACATGGAAATAACTTGTAGCTTCATTCTTGACTCGTTTGAACATGGAAACAACTTGTAAACTCTTGTAGGAACATTATTGGCTCGTTTAAACATCAAAACAATTCATAACAATTTGAGGATTCATTCTCGACTCGTTCGAACTTGGAAAAAACTTGTAGCTTCATTCTTGACTCGTTTGAACATGGAAACAACTTGTAAACTCTTGTAGGAACATTATTGGCTCGTTTAAACATCAAAACAATTCATAACAATTTGAGGCTTCATTCTTGACTCGTTCGAACTCGGAAACAACTTGTATCTTCATTCTTGACTTGTTTGAACTTGGAAAAAACTTGTCAAATCTTGTAGGAACATTATTGGCTCGTTTAAACATGAAAACAATTCATAACAATTTGAGACTTCATTCTTGACTCGTTCATACTCGAAAACAATTAGTAGCTTCATTCTTGTCTCGTTTGAACATGGAAACAACTTGTCAACACTTGTAGGAACATTATTGGCTCGTTTAAACATCAAAACAATTCATAACAATTTGAGGATTCATTCTCGACTCTTTCGAACTTGGAAACAACTTGTAGCTTCATTCTTGACTCGTTTGAACATGGAAACAACTTGTAACCTCTTGTAGGAACATTATTGGCTCGTTTAAACATCAAAACAATTCATAACAATTTGAGGCTTCATTCTTGACTCGTTCGAACTCGGAAACAACTTGTATCTTCATTCTTGACTCGTTTGAACTTGGAAAAAACTTGTCAAATCTTGTAGGAACATTATTGGCTCGTTTAAACATGAAAACAATTCATAACAATTTGAGACTTCATTCTTGACTCGTTCATACTCGAAAACAATTAGTAGCTTCATTCTTGTCTCGTTTGAACATGGAAACAACTTGTCAACACTTGTAGGAACATTATTGGCTCGTTTAAACATCAAAACAATTCATAACAATTTGAGGCTTCATTCTTGACTAGTTCGAACTCGGAAACAACTTGTAGCTTCATTATTGACTCGTTTGAACGTGGAAACAACTTCTAAACACTTGTAGGAGTATTATTGGCTCGTTTAAACAGCTAAATAATTCATAACAATTTAAAGCTTCATTCTTGACTCGTTCGAACTCGGAAACAACTTGCATCTTCATTCTGGACTCGTTTGAACTTGGAAAAAACTTGTCAAATCTTGTAGGAACATTATTGGCTCGTTTAAACATGAAAACAATTCGTAACAATTTGAGACTTCATTCTTGACTCGTTCAAACTCGAAAACAATTAGTAGCTTCATTCTTGTCTCGTTTGAACATGGAAAGAACTTGTCAACACTTGTAGGAGCATTATTGGGTCGTTTAAACATCAAAACAATTCATAAAAATTTGAGGGTTCATTCTTAAATAGTTCGAACTCGGAAACAACTTGTAGCTTCATTATTGACTCGTTTAAACATGGAAACAACTTGTAGCTTCATTCTTGACTCGTTTGAACATGGAAACAACTTGTAAACTCTTGTAGGAACATTATTGGCTCGTTTAAACATCAAAACAATTCATAACAATTTGAGGCTTCATTTTCGACTCGTTCGAACTTGGAAACAACTTGTAGCTTCATTCTTGACTCGTTTGAACATGGAAACAACTTGTAAACTCTTGTAGGAACATTATTGGCTCGTTTAAACATCAAAACAATTCATAACAATTTGAGGCTTCATTCTTGACTCGTTCGAACTCGGAAACAACTTGTATCTTCATTCTTGACTCGTTTGAACTTGGAAAAAACTTGTCAAATCTTGTAGGAACATTATTGGCTCGTTTAAACATGAAAACAATTCATAACAATTTGAGACTTCATTCTTGACTCGTTCAAACTCGAAAACAATTACTAGCTTCATTCTTGTCTCGTTTGAACATGGAAACAACTTGTCAACACTTGTAGGAGCATTATTGGGTCGTTTAAACATCAAAACAATTCATAAAAATTTGAGGGTTCATTCTTAAATAGTTCGAACTCGGAAACAACTTGTAACTTCATTATTGACTCGTTTGAACATGGAAACCACTTGTAGCTTCATTCTTGACTCGTTTGAACATGGAAACAACTTGTAAACTCTTGTAGGAACATTATTGGCTCGTTTATACATCAAAACAATTCATAACAATTTGAGGCTTCATTTTCGACTCGTTCGAACTTGGAAACAACTTGTAGCTTCATTCTTGACACGTTTGAACATGGAAATAACTTGTAAACTCTTGTAGGAACATTATTGGCTCGTTTAAACATCAAAACAATTCATAACAATTTGAGGCTTCATTCTTGACTCGTTCGAACTCGGAAACAACTTGTATCTTCATTCTTGACTCGTTTGAACTTGGAAAAAACTTGTTAAATCTTGTAGGAACATTATTGGCTCGTTTAAACATGAAAACAATTCATAACAATTTGAGACTTCATTCTTGACTCGTTCATACTCGAAAACAATTAGTAGCTTCATTCTTGTCTCGTTTGAACATGGAAACAACTTGTCAACACTTGTAGGAACATTATTGGCTCGTTTAAACATCAAAACAATTCATAACAATTTGAGGCTTCATTCTTGACTAGTTCGAACTCGGAAACAACTTGTAGCTTCATTATTGACTCGTTTGAACATGGAATCAACTTCTAAACACTTGTAGGAGCATTATTGGCTCGTTTAAACATCAAAATAATTCATAACAATTTAAGGCTTCATTCTTGACTCGTTCGAACTCGGAAACAACTTGTATCTTCATTCTGGACTCGTTTGAACTTGAAAAAATCTTGTCAAATCTTGTAGGAACATTATTGGCTCGTTTAAACATGAAAACAATTCATAACAATTTGAGACTTCATTTTTTACTCGTTCATACTCGAAAACAATTAGTAGCTTCATTCTTGTCTCGTTTGAACATTGAAACAACTTGTCAACACTTGTAGGAACATTATTGGCTCGTTTAAACATCAAAACAATTCATAACAATTTGAGGCTTCATTCTTGACTAGTTCGAACTCGGAAACAACTTGTAGCTTCATTATTGACTCGTTTGAACATGGAAACAACTTCTAAACACTTGTAGGAGCATTATTGGCTCGTTTAAACATCAAAATAATTCATAACAATTTAAGGCTTCATTCTTGACTCGTTCGAACTCGGAAACAACTTGTATCTTCATTCTGGACTCGTTTGAACTTGGAAAAAACTTGTCAACACTTGTAGGAGCATTATTGGGTCGTTTAAACATCAAAACAATTCATAAAAATTTGAGGGTTCATTCTTAAATAGTACGAACTCGGAAACAACTTGTAACTTCATTATTGACTCGTTTGAACATGGAAACAACTTGTAGCTTCATTCTTGACTCGTTTGAACATGGAAACAACTTGTAAACTCTTGTAGGAACATTATTGGCTCGTTTATACATCAAAACAATTCATAACAATTTGAGGCTTCATTTTCGACTCGTTCGAACTTGGAAACAACTTGTAGCTTCATTCTTGACTCGTTTGAACATGGAAACAACTTGTAAACTCTTGTAGGAACATTATTGGCTCGTTTAAACATCAAAACAATTCATAACAATTTGAGGCTTCATTCTTGACTCGTTCGAACTCGGAAACAACTTGTATCTTCATTCTTGACTCGTTTGAACTTGGAAAAAACTTGTCAAATCTTGTAGGAACATTATTGGCTCGTTTAAACATGAAAACAATTCATAACAATTTGAGACTTCATTCTTGACTCGTTCATACTCGAAAACAATTAGTAGCTTCATTCTTGTCTCGTTTGAACATGGAAACAACTTGTCAACACTTGTAGGAACATTATTGGCTCGTTTAAACATCAAAACAATTCATAACAATTTGAGGCTTCATTCTTGACTAGTTCGAACTCGGAAACAACTTGTAGCTTCATTATTGACTCGTTTGAACATGGAAACAACTTCTAAACACTTGTAGGAGTATTATTGGCTCGTTTAAACAGCTAAATAATTCATAACAATTTAAAGCTTCATTCTTGACTCGTTCGAACTCGGAAACAACTTGCATCTTCATTCTGGACTCGTTTGAACTTGGAAAAAACTTGTCAAATCTTGTAGGTACATTATTGGCTCGTTTAAACATGAAAACAATTCATAACAATTTGAGACTTCATTCTTGACTCGTGCAAACTCGAAAACAATTAGTAGCTTCATTCTTGTCTCGTTTGAACATGGAAACAACTTGTCAACACTTGTAGGAGCATTATTGGGTCGTTTAAACATCAAAACAATTCATAAAAATTTGAGGGTTCATTCTTAAATAGTTCGAACTCGGAAACAACTTGTAGCTTCATTATTGACTCGTTTAAACATGGAAACAACTTGTAGCTTCATTCTTGACTCGTTTGAACATGGAAACAACTTGTAAACTCTTGTAGGAACATTATTGGCTCGTTTAAACATCAAAACAATTCATAACAATTTGAGGCTTCATTTTCGACTCGCTCGAACTTGGAAACAACTTGTAGCTTCATTCTTGACTCGTTTGAACTTGGAAAAAACTTGTAAACTCTTGTAGGAACATTATTGGCTCGTTTAAACATCAAAACAATTCATAACAATTTGAGGCTTCATTCTTGACTAGTTCGAACTCGGAAACAACTTGTAGCTTCATTATTGACTCGTTTGAACATGGAAACAACTTCTAAACACTTGTAGGAGCATTATTGGCTCGTTTAAACATCAAAATAATTCATAACAATTTAAGGCTTCATTCTTTACTCGTTCAAACTCGGAAACAACTTGTAACTTCATTCTGGACTCGTTTGAACTTGGAAAAAACTTGTCAAATCTTGTAGGAACATTATTGGCTCGTTTAAACATGAAAACAATTCATAACAATTTGAGACTTCATTCTTGACTCGTTCAAACTCGAAAACAATTACTAGCTTCATTCTTGTCTCGTTTGAACATGGAAACAACTTGTCAACACTTGTAGGAGCATTATTGAGTCGTTTAAACATCAAAACAATTCATAAAAATTTGAGGGTTCATTCTTAAATAGTTCGAACTCGGAAACAACTTGTAACTTCATTATTGACTCGTTTGAACATGGAAACCACTTGTAGCTTCATTCTTGACTCGTTTGAACATGGAAACAACTTGTAAACTCTTGTAGGAACATTATTGGCTCGTTTATACATCAAAACAATTCATAACAATTTGAGGCTTCATTTTCGACTCGTTCGAACTTGGAAACAACTTGTAGCTTCATTCTTGACTCGTTTGAACATGGAAACAACTTGTAAACTCTTGTAGGAACATTATTGGCTCGTTTAAACATCAAAACAATTCATAACAATTTGAGGCTTCATTCTTGACTCGTTCGAACTCGGAAACAACTTGTATCTTCATTCTTGACTCGTTTGAACTTGGAAAAAACTTGTTAAATCTTGTAGGAACATTATTGGCTCGTTTAAACATGAAAACAATTCATAACAATTTGAGACTTCATTCTTGACTCGTTCATACTCGAAAACAATTAGTAGCTTCATTCTTGTCTCGTTTGAACATGGAAACAACTTGTCAACACTTGTAGGAACATTATTGGCTCGTTTAAACATCAAAACAATTCATAACAATTTGAGGCTTCATTCTTGACTAGTTCGAACTCGGAAACAACTTGTAGCTTCATTATTGACTCGTTTGAACATGGAATCAACTTCTAAACACTGGTAGGAGCATTATTGGCTCGTTTAAACATCAAAATAATTCATAACAATTTAAGGCTTCATTCTTGAACTCGTTCGAACTCGGAAACAACTTGTATCTTCATTCTGGACTCGTTTGAACTTGAAAAAATCTTGTCAAATCTTGTAGGAACATTATTGGCTCGTTTAAACATGAAAACAATTCATAACAATTTGAGACTTCATTTTTTACTCATTCATACTCGAAAACAATTAGTAGCTTCATTCTTGTCTCGTTTGAACATTGAAACAACTTGTCAACACTTGTAGGAACATTATTGGCTCGTTTAAACATCAAAACAATTCATAACAATTTGAGGCTTCATTCTTGACTAGTTCGAACTCGGAAACAACTTGTAGCTTCATTATTGACTCGTTTGAACATGGAAACAACTTCTAAACACTTGTAGGAGCATTATTGGCTCGTTTAAACATCAAAATAATTCATAACAATTTAAGGCTTCATTCTTGACTCGTTCAAACTCGGAAACAACTTGTATCTTCATTCTGGACTCGTTTGAACTTGGAAAAAACTTGTCAACACTTGTAGGAGCATTATTGGGTCGTTTAAACATCAAAACAATTCATAAAAATTTGAGGGTTCATTCTTAAATAGTACGAACTCGGAAACAACTTGTAACTTCATTATTGACTCGTTTGAACATGGAAACAACTTGTAGCTTCATTCTTGACTCGTTTGAACATGGAAACAACTTGTAAACTCTTGTAGGAACATTATTGGCTCGTTTATACATCAAAACAATTCATAACAATTTGAGGCTTCATTTTCGACTCGTTCGAACTTGGAAACAACTTGTAGCTTCATTCTTGACTCGTTTGAACATGGAAACAACTTGTAAACTCTTGTAGGAACATTATTGGCTCGTTTAAACATCAAAACAATTCATAACAATTTGAGGCTTCATTCTTGACTCGTTCGAACTCGGAAACAACTTGTATCTTCATTCTTGACTCGTTTGAACTTGGAAAAAACTTGTCAAATCTTATAGGAACATTATTGGCTCGTTTAAACATGAAAACAATTCATAACAATTTGAGACTTCATTCTTGACTCGTTCATACTCGAAAACAATTAGTAGCTTCATTCTTGTTTCGTTTGAACATGGAAACAACTTGTCAACACTTGTAGGAACATTATTGGCTCGTTTAAACATCAAAACAATTCATAACAATTTGAGGCTTCATTCTTGACTAGTTCGAACTCGGAAACAACTTGTAGCTTCATTATTGACTCGTTTGAACATGGAAACAACTTCTAAACACTTGTAGGAGTATTATTGGCTCGTTTAAACAGTAAAATAATTCATAACAATTTAAGGCTTCATTCTTGACTCGTTCGAACTCGGAAACAACTTGCATCTTCATTCTGGACTCGTTTGAACTTGGAAAAAACTTGTCAAATCTTGTAGGAACATTATTGGCTCGTTTAAACATGAAAACAATTCATAACAATTTGAGACTTCATTCTTGACTCGTTCAAACTCGAAAACAATTAGTAGCTTCATTCTTGTCTCGTTTGAACATGGAAACAACTTATCAACAGTTGTAGGAGCATTATTGGGTCGTTTAAACATCAAAACAATTCATAAAAATTTGAGGGTTCATTCTTAAATAGTTCGAACTCAGAAACAACTTGTAGCTTCATTATTGACTCGTTTGAACATGGAAACAACTTGTAGCTTCATTCTTGACTCGTTTGAACATGGAAACAACTTGTAAACTCTTGTAGGAACATTATTGGCTCGTTTAAACATCAAAACAATTCATAACAATTTGAGGATTCATTCTCGACTCGTTCGAACTTGGAAACAACTTGTAGCTTCATTCTTGACTCGTTTGAACATGGAAACAACTTGTAACCTCTTGTAGGAACATTATTGGCTCGTTTAAACATCAAAACAATTCATAACAATTTGAGGCTTCATTCTTGACTCGTTCATACTCGAAAACAATTAGTAGCTTCATTCTTGTCTCGTTTGAACATGGAAACAACTTGTCAACACTTGTAGGAACATTATTGGCTCGTTTAAACATCAAAACAATTCATAAAAATTTGAGGGTTCATTCTTAAATAGTTCGAACTCAGAAACAACTTGTAGCTTCATTATTTACTCATTTGAACATGGAAACAACTTGTAGCTTCATTCTTGACTCGTTTGAACATGGAAACAACTTGTAAACTCTTGTAGGAACATTATTGGCTCGTTTATACATCAAAACAATTCATAACAATTTGAGGCTTCATTTTCGACTCGTTCGAACTTGGAAACAACTTGTAGCTTCATTCTTGACTCGTTTGAACATGGAAACAACTTGTAAACTCTTGTAGGAACATTATTGGCTCGTTTAAACATCAAAACAATTCATAATAATTTGAGGCTTCATTTCTTGACTCGTTCGAACTCGGAAACAACTTGTATCATCATTCTTGACTCGTTTGAACTTGGAAAAAACTTGTTAAATCTTGTAGGATCATTATTGGCTCGTTTAAACATGAAAACAATTCATAACAATTTGAGACTTCATTCTTGACTCGTTCATACTCGAAAACAATTAGTAGCTTCATTCTTGTCTCGTTTGAACATTGAAACAACTTGTCAACACTTGTAGGAACATTATTGGCTCGTTTAAACATCAAAACAATTCATAACAATTTGAGGCTTCATTCTTGACTAGTTCGAACTTGGAAACAACTTGTAGCTTCATTCTTGACTCGTTTGAACATGGAAACAACTTGTAAACTCTTGTAGGAACATTATTGGCTCGTTTAAACATCAAAACAATTCATAACAATTTGAGGCTTCATTCTTGACTCGTTCGAACTCGGAAACAACTTGTATCTTCATTCTTGACTCGTTTGAACTTGGAAAAAACTTGTCAAATCTTGTAGGAACATTATTGGCTCGTTTAAACATGAAAACAATTCATAACAATTTGAGACTTCATTCTTGACTCGTTCATACTCGAAAACAATTAGTAGCTTCATTCTTGTCTCGTTTGAACATGGAAACAACTTGTCAACACTTGTAGGAACATTATTGGCTCGTTTAAACATCAAAACAATTCATAACAATTTGAGGCTTCATTCTTGACTAGTTCGAACTCGGAAACAACTTGTAGCTTCATTATTGACTCGTTTGAACATGGAAACAACTTCTAAACACTTGTAGGAGTATTATTGGCTCGTTTAAACAGCAAAATAATTCATAACAATTTAAAGCTTCATTCTTGACTCGTTCGAACTCGGAAACAACTTGCATCTTCATTCTGGACTCGTTTGAACTTGGAAAAAACTTCTCAAATCTTGTAGGAACATTATTGGCTCGTTTAAACATGAAAACAATTCATAACAATTTGAGACTTCATTCTTGACTCGTTCAAACTCGAAAACAATTAGTAGCTTCATTCTTGTCTCGTTTGAACGTGGAAACAACTTGTCAACACTTGTAGGAGCATTATTGGGTCGTTTAAACATCAAAACAATTCATAAAAATTTGAGGGTTCATCCTTAAATAGTTCGAACTCAGAAACAACTTGTAGCTTCATTATTTACTCATTTGAACATGGAAACAACTTGTAGCTTCATTCTTGACTCGTTTGAACATGGAAACAACTTGTAAACTCTTGTAGGAACATTATTGGCTCGTTTATACATCAAAACAATTCATAACAATTTGAGGCTTCATTTTCGACTCGTTCGAACTTGGAAACAACTTGTAGCTTCATTCTTGACTCGTTTGAACATGGAAACAACTTGTAAACTCTTGTAGGAACATTATTGGCTCGTTTAAACATCAAAACAATTCATAATAATTTGAGGCTTCATTTCTTGACTCGTTCGAACTCGGAAACAACTTGTATCATCATTCTTGACTCGTTTGAACTTGGAAAAAACTTGTTAAATCTTGTAGGATCATTATTGGCTCGTTTAAACATGAAAACAATTCATAACAATTTGAGACTTCATTCTTGACTCGTTCATACTCGAAAACAATTAGTAGCTTCATTCTTGTCTCGTTTGAACATTGAAACAACTTGTCAACACTTGTAGGAACATTATTGGCTCGTTTAAACATCAAAACAATTCATAACAATTTGAGGCTTCATTCTTGACTAGTTCGAACTTGGAAACAACTTGTAGCTTCATTCTTGACTCGTTTGAACATGGAAACAACTTGTAAACTCTTGTAGGAACATTATTGGCTCGTTTAAACATCAAAACAATTCATAACAATTTGAGGCTTCATTCTTGACTCGTTCGAACTCGGAAACAACTTGTATCTTCATTCTTGACTCGTTTGAACTTGGAAAAAACTTGTCAAATCTTGTAGGAACATTATTGGCTCGTTTAAACATGAAAACAATTCATAACAATTTGAGACTTCATTCTTGACTCGTTCATACTCGAAAACAATTAGTAGCTTCATTCTTGTCTCGTTTGAACATGGAAACAACTTGTCAACACTTGTAGGAACATTATTGGCTCGTTTAAACATCAAAACAATTCATAACAATTTGAGGCTTCATTCTTGACTAGTTCGAACTCGGAAACAACTTGTAGCTTCATTATTGACTCGTTTGAACATGGAAACAACTTCTAAACACTTGTAGGAGTATTATTGGCTCGTTTAAACAGCAAAATAATTCATAACAATTTAAAGCTTCATTCTTGACTCGTTCGAACTCGGAAACAACTTGCATCTTCATTCTGGACTCGTTTGAACTTGGAAAAAACTTCTCAAATCTTGTAGGAACATTATTGGCTCGTTTAAACATGAAAACAATTCATAACAATTTGAGACTTCATTCTTGACTCGTTCAAACTCGAAAACAATTAGTAGCTTCATTCTTGTCTCGTTTGAACGTGGAAACAACTTGTCAACACTTGTAGGAGCATTATTGGGTCGTTTAAACATCAAAACAATTCATAAAAATTTGAGGGTTCATTCTTAAATAGTTCGAACTCAGAAACAACTTGTAGCTTCATTATTTACTCATTTGAACATGGAAACAACTTGTAGCTTCATTCTTGACTCGTTTGAACATGGAAACAACTTGTAAACTCTTGTAGGAACATTATTGGCTCGTTTATACATCAAAACAATTCATAACAATTTGAGGCTTCATTTTCGACTCGTTCGAACTTGGAAACAACTTGTAGCTTCATTCTTGACTCGTTTGAACATGGAAACAACTTGTAAACTCTTGTAGGAACATTATTGGCTCGTTTAAATATCAAAACAATTCATAATAATTTGAGGCTTCATTTCTTGACTCGTTCGAACTCGGAAACAACTTGTATCATCATTCTTGACTCGTTTGAACTTGGAAAAAACTTGTTAAATCTTGTAGGATCATTATTGGCTCGTTTAAACATGAAAACAATTCATAACAATTTGAGACTTCATTCTTGACTCGTTCATACTCGAAAACAATTAGTAGCTTCATTCTTGTCTCGTTTGAACATTGAAACAACTTGTCAACACTTGTAGGAACATTATTGGCTCGTTTAAACATCAAAACAATTCATAACAATTTGAGGCTTCATTCTTGATTAGTTCGAACTTGGAAACAACTTGTAGCTTCATTCTTGACTCGTTTGAACATGGAAACAACTTGTAAACTCTTGTAGGAACATTATTGGCTCGTTTAAACATCAAAACAATTCATAACAATTTGAGGCTTCATTCTTGACTCGTTCGAACTCGGAAACAACTTGTATCTTCATTCTTGACTCGTTTGAACTTGGAAAAAACTTGTCAAATCTTGTAGGAACATTATTGGC
Source organism: Oenanthe sinensis (assembly GCA_028671895.1). Lineage (NCBI taxonomy): Eukaryota > Viridiplantae > Streptophyta > Magnoliopsida > Apiales > Apiaceae > Oenanthe > Oenanthe sinensis. The sequence goes on from JAPMAC010000231.1 coordinate 6,335,690, forward strand.
TCGTTTAAACATGAAAACAATTCATAACAATTTGAGACTTCATTCTTGACTCGTTCATACTCGAAAACAATTAGTAGCTTCATTCTTGTCTCGTTTGAACATGGAAACAACTTGTCAACACTTGTAGGAACATTATTGGCTCGTTTAAACATGAAAACAATTCATAACAATTTGAGACTTCATTCTTGACTCGTTCAAACTCGAAAACAATTAGTAGCTTCATTCTTGTCTCGTTTGAACATGGAAACAACTTGTCAACACTTGTAGGAGCATTATTGGGTCGTTTAAACATCAAAACAATTCATAAAAATTTGAGGGTTCATTCTTAAATAGTTCGAACTCGGAAACAACTTGTAACTTCATTATTGACTCGTTTGAACATGGAAACAACTTGTAGCTTCATTCTTGACTCGTTTGAACATGGAAACAACTTGTAAACTCTTGTAGGAACATTATTGGCTCGTTTATACATCAAAACAATTCATAACAATTTGAGGCTTCATTTTCGACTCGTTCGAACTTGGAAACAACTTGTAGCTTCATTCTTGACTCGTTTGAACATGGAAACAACTTGTAAACTCTTGTAGGAACATTATTGGCTCGTTTAAATATCAAAACAATTCATAATAATTTGAGGCTTCATTTCTTGACTCGTTCGAACTCGGAAACAACTTGTATCATCATTCTTGACTCGTTTGAACTTGGAAAAAACTTGTTAAATCTTGTAGGATCATTATTGGCTCGTTTAAACATGAAAATAATTCATAACAATTTGAGACTTCATTCTGGACTCGTTCATACTCGAAAACAATTAGTAGCTTCATTCTTGTCTCGTTTGAACATTGAAACAACTTGTCAACACTTGTAGGAACATTATTGGCTCGTTTCAACATCAAAACAATTCATAACAATTTGAGGCTTCATTCTTGACTAGTTCGAACTGGGAAACAACTTGTAGCTTCATTCTTGACTCGTTTGAACATGGAAACAACTTGTAAACTCTTGTAGGAACATTATTGGCTCGTTTAAACATCAAAACAATTCATAACAATTTGAGGCTTCATTCTTGACTCGTTCGAACTCGGAAACAACTTGTATCTTCATTCTTGACTCGTTTGAACTTGGAAAAAACTTGTCAAATCTTGTAGGAACATTATTGGCTCGTTTAAACATGAAAACAATTCATAACAATTTGAGACTTCATTCTTGACTCGTTCATACTCGAAAACAATTAGTAGCTTCATTCTTGTCTCGTTTGAACATGGAAACAACTTGTCAACACTTGTAGGAACATTATTGGCTCGTTTAAACATGAAAACAATTCATAACAATTTGAGACTTCATTCTTGACTCGTTCAAACTCGAAAACAATTAGTAGCTTCATTCTTGTCTCGTTTGAACATGGAAACAACTTGTCAACACTTGTAGGAGCATTATTGGGTCGTTTAAACATCAAAACAATTCATAAAAATTTGAGGGTTCATTCTTAAATAGTTCGAACTCGGAAACAACTTGTAACTTCATTATTGACTCGTTTGAACATGGAAACAACTTGTAGCTTCATTCTTGACTCGTTTGAACATGGAAACAACTTGTAAACTCTTGTAGGAACATTATTGGCTCGTTTATACATCAAAACAATTCATAACAATTTGAGGCTTCATTTTCGACTCGTTCGAACTTGGAAACAACTTGTAGCTTCATTCTTGACTCGTTTGAACATGGAAACAACTTGTAAACTCTTGTAGGAACATTATTGGCTCGTTTAAACATCAAAACAATTCATAACAATTTGAGGCTTCATTCTTGACTCGTTCGAACTCGGAAACAACTTGTATCTTCATTCTTGACTCGTTTGAACTTGGAAAAATCTTGTCAAATCTTGTAGGAACATTATTGGCTCGTTTAAACATGAAAACAATTCATAACAATTTGAGACTTCATTCTCGACTCGTTCAAACTCGAAAACAATTAGTAGCTTCATTCTTGTCTCGTTTGAACATGGAAACAACTTGTCAACACTTGTACGAGCATTATTGGGTCGCTTAAATATCAAAACAATTCATAAAAATTTGAGGGTTCATTCTTAAATAGTTCGAACTCAGAAACAACTTGTAGCTTCATTCTTGACTCGTTTGAACATGGAAACAACTTGTAAACTCTTGTAGGAACATTATTGGCTCGTTTAAACATCAAAACAATTCATAACAATTTGAGGCTTCATTCTTGACTCGTTCGAACTCGGAAACAACTTGTATCTTCATTCTTGACTCGTTTGAACTTGGAAAAAACTTGTCAAATCTTGTAGGAACATTATTGGCTCGTTTAAACATGAAAACAATTCATAACAATTTGAGACTTCATTCTTGACTCGTTCATACTCGAAAACAATTAGTAGCTTCATTCTTGTCTCGTTTGAACATGGAAACAACTTGTCAACACTTGTAGGAACATTATTGGCTCGTTTAAACATGAAAACAATTCATAACAATTTGAGACTTCATTCTTGACTCGTTAAAACTCGAAAACAATTAGTAGCTTCATTCTTGTCTCGTTTGAACGTGGAAACAACTTGTCAACACTTGTAGGAGCATTATTGGGTCGTTTAAACATCAAAACAATTCATAAAAATTTGAGGGTTCATTCTTAAATAGTTCGAACTCAGAAACAACTTGTAGCTTCATTATTTACTCATTTGAACATGGAAACAACTTGTAGCTTCATTCTTGACTCGTATGAACATGGAAACAACTTGTAAACTCTTGTAGGAACATTATTGGCTCGTTTATACATCAAAACAATTCATAACAATTTGAGGCTTCATTTTCGACTCGTTCGAACTTGGAAACAACTTGTAGCTTCATTCTTGACTCGTTTGAACATGGAAACAACTTGTAAACTCTTGTAGGAACATTATTGGCTCGTTTAAACATCAAAACAATTCATAATAATTTGAGGCTTCATTTCTTGACTCGTTCGAACTCGGAAACAACTTGTATCATCATTCTTGACTCGTTTGAACTTGGAAAAAACTTGTTAAATCTTGTAGGATCATTATTGGCTCGTTTAAACATGAAAACAATTCATAACAATTTGAGACTTCATTCTTGACTCGTTCATACTCGAAAACAATTAGTAGCTTCATTCTTGTCTCGTTTGAACATTGAAACAACTTGTCAACACTTGTAGGAACATTATTGGCTCGTTTAAACATCAAAACAATTCATAACAATTTGAGGCTTCATTCTTGACTAGTTCGAACTTGGAAACAACTTGTAGCTTCTTTCTTGACTCGTTTGAACATGGAAACAACTTGTAAACTCTTGTAGGAACATTATTGGCTCGTTTAAACATCAAAACAATTCATAACAATTTGAGGCTTCATTCTTGACTCGTTCGAACTCGGAAACAACTTGTATCTTCATTCTTGACTCGTTTGAACTTGGAAAAAACTTGTCAAATCTTGTAGGAACATTATTGGCTCGTTTAAACATGAAAACAATTCATAACAATTTGAGACTTCATTCTTGACTCGTTCATACTCGAAAACAATTAGAAGCTTCATTCTTGTCTCGTTTGAACATGGAAACAACTTGTCAACACTTGTAGGAACATTATTGGCTCGTTTAAACATGAAAACAATTCATAACAATTTGAGACTTCATTCTTGACTCGTTCAAACTCGAAAACAATTAGTAGCTTCATTCTTGTCTCGTTTGAACATGGAAACAACTTATCAACACTTGTAGGAGCATTATTGGGTCGTTTAAACATCAAAACAATTCATAAAAATTTGAGGGTTCATTCTTAAATAGTTCGAACTCGGAAACAACTTGTAACTTCATTATTGACTCGTTTGAACATGGAAACAACTTGTAGCTTCATTCTTGACTCGTTTGAACATGGAAACAACTTGTAAACTCTTGTAGGAACATTATTGGCTCGTTTATACATCAAAACAATTCATAACAATTTGAGGCTTCATTTTCGACTCGTTCGAACTTGGAAACAACTTGTAGCTTCATTCTTGACTCGTTTGAACATGGAAACAACTTGTAAACTCTTGTAGGAACATTATTGGCTCGTTTAAACATCAAAACAATTCATAACAATTTGAGGCTTCATTCTTGACTCGTTCGAACTCGGAAACAACTTGTATCTTCATTCTTGACTCGTTTGAACTTGGAAAAATCTTGTCAAATCTTGTAGGAACATTATTGGCTCGTTTAAACATGAAAACAATTCATAACAATTTGAGACTTCATTCTCGACTCGTTCAAACTCGAAAACAATTAGTAGCTTCATTCTTGTCTCGTTTGAACATGGAAACAACTTGTCAACACTTGTACGAGCATTATTGGGTCGCTTCAACATCAAAACAATTCATAACAATTTGAGGGTTCATTCTTAAATAGTTCGAACTCAGAAACAACTTGTAGCTTCATTCTTGACTCGTTTGAACATGGAAACAACTTGTAAACTCTTGTAGGAACATTATTGGCTCGTTTAAACATCAAAACAATTCATAACAATTTGAGGCTTCATTCTTGACTCGTTCGAACTCGGAAACAACTTGTATCTTCATTCTTGACTCGTTTGAACTTGGAAAAAACTTGTCAAATCTTGTAGGAACATTATTGGCTCGTTTAAACATGAAAACAATTCTTAACAATTTGAGACTTCATTCTTGACTCGTTCATACTCGAAAACAATTAGTAGCTTCATTCTTGTCTCGTTTGAACATGGAAACAACTTGTCAACACTTGTAAGAACATTATTGGCTCGTTTAAACATGAAAACAATTCATAACAATTTGAGACTTCATTCTTGACTCGTTAAAACTCGAAAACAATTAGTAGCTTCATTCTTGTCTCGTTTGAACATGGAAACAACTTGTCAACTCTTGTAGGAGCATTATTGGGTCGTTTAAACATCAAAACAATTCATAAAAATTTGAGGGTTCATTCTTAAATAGTTCGAACTCGGAAACAACTTATAACTTCATTATTGACTCGTTTGAACATGGAAACAACTTGTAGCTTCATTCTTGACTCGTTTGAACATGGAAACAACTTGTAAACTCTTGTAGGAACATTATTGGCTCGTTTATACATCAAAACAATTCATATCAATTTGAGGCTTCATTTTCGACTCGTTCGAACTTGGAAACAACTTGTAGCTTCATTCTTGACTCGTTTGAACATGGAAACAACTTGTAAACTCTTGTAGGAACATTATTGGCTCGTTTAAATATCAAAACAATTCATAACAATTTGAGGCTTCATTCTTGACTCGTTCGAACTCGGAAACAACTTGTATCTTCATTCTTGACTCGTTTGAACTTGGAAAAAACTTGTGAAATCTTGTAGGAACATTATTGGCTCGTTTAAACATGAAAACAATTCATAACAATTTGAGACTTCATTCTTGACTCGTTAAAACTCGAAAACAATTAGTAGCTTCATTCTTGTCTCGTTTGAACATGGAAACAACTTGTCAACTCTTGTAGGAGCATTATTGGGTCGTTTAAACATCAAAACAATTCATAAAAATTTGAGGGTCCATTCTTAAATAGTTCGAACTCGGAAACAACTTATAACTTCATTATTGACTCGTTTGAACATGGAAACAACTTGTAGCTTCATTCTTGACTCGTTTGAACATGGAAACAACTTGTAAACTCTTGTAGGAACATTATTGGCTCGTTTATACATCAAAACAATTCATATCAATTTGAGGCTTCATTTTCGACTCGTTCGAACTTGGAAACAACTTGTAGCTTCATTCTTGACTCGTTTGAACATGGAAACAACTTGTAAACTCTTGTAGGAACATTATTGGCTCGTTTAAATATCAAAACAATTCATAACAATTTGAGGCTTCATTCTTGACTCGTTCGAACTCGGAAACAACTTGTATCTTCATTCTTGACTCGTTTGAACTTGGAAAAAACTTGTTAAATCTTGTAGGAACATTATTGGCTCGTTTAAACATGAAAACAATTCATAACAATTTGAGACTTCATGCTTGACTCGTTCATACTCGAAAACAATTAGTAGCTTCATTCTTGTCTCGTTTGAACATGGAAACAACTTGTCAACACTTGTAGGAACATTATTGGCTCGTTTAAACATCAAAACAATTCATAACAATTTGAGGCTTCATTCTTGACTAGTTCGAACTCGGAAACAACTTGTAGCTTCATTCTTGACTCGTTTGAACATGGAAACAACTTGTAAACTCTTGTAGGAACATTATTGGCTCGTTTAAACATCAAAACAATTCATAACAATTTGAGGCTTCATTCTTGACTCGTTCGAACTCGGAAACAACTTGTATCTTCATTCTTGACTCGTTTGAACTTGGAAAAAACTTGTCAAATCTTGTAGGAACATTTTTGGCTCGTTTAAACATGAAAACAATTCATAACAATTTGAGACTTAATTCTTGACTCGTTCATACTCGAAAACAATTAGTAGCTTCATTCTTGTTTCGTTTGAACATGGAAACAACTTGTCTACACTTGTAGGAACATTATTGGCTCGTTTAAACATCAAAACAATTCATAACAATTTGAGTCTTCATTCTTGACTAGTTCGAACTCGGAAACAACTTGTAGCTTCATTATTGACTCGTTTGAACATGGAAACAACTTCTAAACACTTGTAGGAGTATTATTGGCTCGTTTAAACAGCAAAATAATTCATAACAATTTAAGGCTTCATTCTTGACTCGTTCGAACTCGGAAACAACTTGCATCTTCATTCTGGACTCGTTTGAACTTGGAAAAAACTTGTCAAATCTTGTAGGAACATTATTGGCTCGTTTAAACATGAAAACAATTCATAACAATTTGAGACTTCATTCTTGACTCGTTCATACTCGAAAACAATTAGTAGCTTCATTCTTGTCTCGTTTGAACATGGAAACAACTTGTCTACACTTGTAGGAGCATTATTGGGTCGTTTAAACATCAAAACAATTCATAAAAATTTGAGGGTTCATTCTTAAATAGTTCGAACTCAGAAACAACTTGTAGCTTCATTATTGACTCGTTTGAACATGGAAACAACTTGTAGCTTCATTCTTGACTCGTTTGAACATGGAAACAACTTGTAAACTCTTGTAGGAACATTATTGGCTCGTTTAAACATCAAAACAATTCATAACAATTTGAGGCTTCATTCTTGACTCGTTCGAACTCGGAAACAACTTGTATCTTCATTCTTGACTCGTTCGAACTCGGAAAAAACTTGTCAAATCTTGTAGGAACATTATTGGCTCGTTTAAACATGAAAACAATTCATAGCAATTTGAGACTTCATTCTTGACTCGTTCATACTCGAAAACAATTAGTAGCTTCATTCTTGTCTCGTTTGAACATGGAAACAACTTGTCAACACTTGTAGGAACATTATTGGCTCGTTTAAACATGAAAACAATTCATAACAATTTGAGACTTCATTCTTGACTCGTTAAAACTCGAAAACAATTAGTAGCTTCATTCTTGTCTCGTTTGAACATGGAAACAACTTGTCAACACTTGTAGGAGCATTATTAGGTCGTTTAAACATCAAAACAATTCATAAAAATTTGAGGGTTCATTCTTAAATAGTTCGAACTCGGAAACAACTTGTAACTTCATTATTGACTCGTTTGAACATGGAAACAACTTGTAGCTTCATTCTTGACTCGTTTGAACATGGAAACAACTTGTAAACTCTTGTAGGAACATTATTGGCTCGTTTATACATCAAAACAATTCATAACAATTTGAGGCTTCATTCTTGACTCATTCGAACTCGGAAACAACTTGTATCTTCATTCTTGACTCGTTTGAACTTGGAAAAAACTTGTTAAATCTTGTAGGAACATTATTGGCTCGTTTAAACATGAAAACAATTCATAACAATTTGAGACTTCATTCTTGACTCGTTCATACTCGAAAACAATTAGTAGCTTCATTCTTGTCTCGTTTGAACATCGAAACAACTTGTCAACACTTGTAGGAACATTATTGGCTCGTTTAAACATCAAAACAATTCATAACAATTTGAGGCTTCATTCTTGACTAGTTCGAACTCGGAAACAACTTGTAGCTTCATTCTTGACTCGTTTGAACATGGAAACAACTTGTAAACTCTTGTAGGAACATTATTGGCTCGTTTAAACATCAAAACAATTCATAACAATTTGAGCCTTCATTCTTGACTCGTTCGAACTCGGAAAAAACTTGTATCTTCATTCTTGACTCGTTTGAACTTGGAAAAAACTTTTCAAATCTTGTAGGAACATTATTGGCTCGTTTAAACATGAAAACAATTCATAACAATTTGAGACTTCATTCTTGACTCGTTCGTACTCGAAAACAATTAGTAGCTTCATTCTTGTCTCTTTTGAACATGGAAACAACTTGTCAACACTTGTAGGAGCATTATTAGGTCGTTTAAACATCAAAACAATTCATAAAAATTTGAGGGTTCATTCTTAAATAGTTCGAACTCGGAAACAACTTGTAACTTCATTATTGACTCGTTTGAACATGGAAACAACTTGTAGCTTCATTCTTGACTCGTTTGAACATGGAAACAACTTGTAAACTCTTGTAGGAACATTATTGGCTCGTTTATACATCAAAACAATTCATAACAATTTGAGGCTTCATTCTTGACTCGTTCGAACTCGGAAACAACTTGTATCTTCATTCTTGACTCGTTTGAACTTGGAAAAAACTTGTTAAATCTTGTAGGAACATTATTGGCTCGTTTAAACATGAAAACAATTCATAACAATTTGAGACTTCATTCTTGACTCGTTCATACTCGAAAACAATTAGTAGCTTCATTCTTGTCTCGTTTGAACATGGAAACAACTTGTCAACACTTGTAGGAACATTATTGGCTCGTTTAAACATCAAAACAATTCATAACAATTTGAGACTTCATTCTTGACTAGTTCGAACTCGGAAACAACTTGTAGCTTCATTCTTGACTCGTTTGAACATGGAAACAACTTGTAAACTCTTGTAGGAACATTATTGGCTCGTTTAAACATCAAAACAATTCATAACAATTTGAGCCTTCATTCTTGACTCGTTCGAACTCGGAAACAACTTGTATCTTCATTCTTGACTCGTTTGAACTTGGAAAAAACTTGTCAAATCTTGTAGGAACATTATTGGCTCGTTTAAACATGAAAACAATTCATAACAATTTGAGACTTCATTCTTGACTCGTTCGTACTCGAAAACAATTAGTAGCTTCATTCTTGTTTCGTTTGAACATGGAAACAACTTGTCAACACTTGTAGGAACATTATTGGCTCGTTTAAACATGAAAACAATTCATAACAATTTGAGACTTCATTCTTGACTAGTTCGAACTCGGAAACAACTTGTAGCTTCATTATTGACTCGTTTGAACATGGAAACAACTTCTAAACACTTGTAGGAGTATTATTGGCTCGTTTAAACAGCAAAATAATTCATAACAATTTAAGGCTTCATTCTTGACTCGTTCGAACTCGGAAACAACTTGTATCTTCATTCTGGACTCGTTTGAACTTGGAAAAAACTTGTCAAATCTTGTAGGAACATTATTGGCTCGTTTAAACATGAAAACAATTCATAACAATTTGAGACTTCATTCTTGACTCGTTCGTACTCGAAAACAATTAGTAGCTTCATTCTTGTCTCGTTTGAACATGGAAACAACTTGTCAACACTTGTAGGAGCATTATTGGGTCGTTTAAACATCAAAACAATTCATAAAAATTTGAGGGTTCATTCTTAAATAGTTCGAACTCAGAAACAACTTGTAGCTTCATTCTTGACTCGTTTGAACATGGAAACAACTTGTAAACTCTTGTAGGAACATTAATGGCTCGTTTAAACATCAAAACAATTCATAACAATTTGAGGATTCATTCTCGACTCGTTCGAACTTGGAAACAACTTGTAGCTTCATTCTTGACTCGTTTGAACATGGAAATAACTTGTAACCTCTTGTAGGAACATTATTGGCTCGTTTAAACATCAAAACAATTCATAACAATTTGAGGCTTCATTCTTGACTCGTTCGAACTCGGAAACAACTTGTATCTTCATTCTTGACTCGTTTGAACTTGGAAAAAACTTGTCAAATCTTGTAGGAACATTATTGGCTCGTTTAAACATGAAAACAATTCATAACAATTTGAGACTTCATTCTTGACTCGTTCATACTCGAAAACAATTAGTAGCTTCATTCTTGTCTCGTTTGAACATGGAAACAACTTGTCAACACTTGTAGGAACATTATTGGCTCGTTTAAACATCAAAACAATTCATAACAATTTGAGGCTTCATTCTTGACTAGTTTGAACTCGGAAACAAGTTGTAGCTTCATTATTGACTTGTTTGAACATGGAAACAACTTCTAAACACTTGTAGGAGTATTATTGGCTCGTTTAAACAGCAAAATAATTCATAACAATTTAAGGCTTCATTCTTGACTCGTTCGAACTCGGAAACAACTTGCATCTTCATTCTGGACTCGTTTGAACTTGGAAAAAACTTGTCAAATCTTGTAGGAACATTATTGGCTCGTTTAAACATGAAAACAATTCATAACAATTTGAGACTTCATTCTTGACTCGTTCAAACACGAAAACAATTAGTAGCTTCATTCTTGTCTCGTTTGAACATGGAAACAACTTGTCAACACTTGTAGGAGCATTATTGGGTCGTTTAAACATCAAAACAATTCATAAAAATTTGAGGGTTCATTCTTAAATAGTTCGAACTCAAAAACAACTTGTAGCTTCATTATTGACTCATTTGAACATGGAAACAACTTGTAGCTTCATTCTTGACTCGTTTGAACATGGAAACAACTTGTAAACTCTTGTAGGAACATTATTGGCTCGTTTATACATCAAAACAATTCATAACAATTTGAGGCTTCATTTTCGACTCGTTCGAACTTGGAAACAACTTGTAGCTTCATTCTTGACTCGTTTGAACATGGAAACAACTTGTAAACTCTTGTAGGAACATTATTGGCTCGTTTAAACATCAAAACAATTCATAACAATTTGAGGCTTCATTCTTGACTCGTTCGAACTCGGAAACAACTTGTATCTTCATTCTTGACTCGTTTGAACTTGGAAAAAACTTGTTAAATCTTGTAGGAACATTATTGGCTCGTTTAAACATGAAAACAATTTATAACAATTTGAGACTTCATTCTTGACTCGTTCATACTCGAAAACAATTAGTAGCTTCATTCTTGTCTCGTTTGAACATGGAAACAACTTGTCAACACTTGTAGGAACATTATTGGCTCGTTTAAACATCAAAACAATTCATAACAATTTGAGGCTTCATTCTTGACTAGTTCGAACTCAGAAACAACTTGTAGCTTCATTATTGACTCGTTTGAACATGGAAACAACTTCAAAACACTTGTAGGAGCATTATTGGCTCGTTTAAACATCAAAATAATTCATAACAATTTAAGGCTTCATTCTTGACTCGTTCGAACTCGGAAACAACTTGTATCTTCATTCTGGACTCGTTTGAACTTGGAAAAATCTTGTCAAATCTTGTAGGAACATTATTGGCTCGTTTAAACATGAAAACAATTCATAACAATTTGAGACTTCATTCTTTACTCGTTCATACTCGAAAACAATTAGTAGCTTCATTCTTGTCTGGTTTGAACATGGAAACAACTTGTCAACACTTGTAGGAACATTATTGGCTCGTTTAAACATCAAAACAATTCATAACAATTTGAGGCTTCATTCTTGACTAGTTCGAACTCGGAAACAACTTGTAGCTTCATTATTGACTCGTTTGAACATGGAAACAACTTCTAAACACTTGTAGGAGCATTATTGGCTCGTTTAAACATCAAAATAATTCATAACAATTTAAGGCTTCATTCTTGACTCGTTCGAACTCGGAAACAACTTGTATCTTCATTCTGGACTCGTTTGAACATGGAAAAAACTTGTCAAATCTTGTAGGAACATTATTGGCTCGTTTAAACATGAAAACAATTCATAACAATTTGAGACTTCATTCTTGACTCGTTCAAACTCGAAAACAATTAGTAGCTTCATTCTTGTCTCGTTTGAACATGGAAACAACTTGTCAACACTTGTAGGAGCATTATTGGGTCGTTTAAACATCAAAACAATTCATAAAAATTTGAGGGTTCATTCTTAAATAGTCCGAACTCGGAAACAACTTGTAGCTTCAATATTGACTCGTTTGAACATGGAAATAACTTGTAGCTTCATTCTTGACTCGTTTGAACATGGAAACAACTTGTAAACTCTTGTAGGAACATTATTGGCTCGTTTAAACATCAAAACAATTCATAACAATTTGAGGCTTCATTCTCGACTCGTTCGAACTTGGAAACAACTTGTAGCTTCATTCTTGACTCGTTTGAACATGGAAACAACTTGTAAACTCTTGTAGGAACATTATTGGCTCGTTTAAACATCAAAACAATTCATAACAATTTGAGGCTTCATTCTTGACTCGTTCGAACTCGGAAACAACTTGTATCTTCATTCTTGACTCGTTTGAACTTGGAAAAAACTTGTTAAATCTTGTAGGAACATTATTGGCTCGTTTAAACATGAAAACAATTCATAACAATTTGAGACTTCATTCTTGACTCGTTCATACTCAAAAACAATTAGTAGCTTCATTCTTGTCTCGTTTGAACATGGAAACAACTTGTCAACACTTGTAGGAACTTTATTGGCTCGTTTAAACATCAAAACAATTCATAACAATTTGAGGCTTCATTCTTGACTAGTTCGAACTCGGAAACAACTTGTAGCTTCATTATTGACTCGTTTGAACATGGAAACAACTTCTAAACACTTGTAGGAGCATTATTGGCTCGTTTAAACATCAAAATAATTCATAACAATTTAAGGCTTCATTCTTGACTCGTTCGAACTCGGAAACAACTTGTATCTTCATTCTGGACTCGTTTGAACTTGGAAAAAACTTGTCAAATCTTTTAGGAACATTATTGGCTCGTTTAAACATGAAAACAATTCATAACAATTTGAGACTTCATTCTTGACTCGTTCAAACTCGAAAACAATTAGTAGCTTCATTCTTGTCTCGTTTGAACATGGAAACAACTTGTCAACACTTGTAGGAGCATTATTGGGTCGTTTAAACATCAAAACAATTCATAAAAATTTGAGGGTTCATTCTTAAATAGTCCAAACTCGGAAACAACTTGTAGCTTCATTATTGACTCGTTTGAACATGGAAATAACTTGTTGCTTCATTCTTGACTCGTTTGAACATGGAAACAACTTGTAAACTCTTGTAGGAACATTATTGGCTCGTTTAAACATCAAAACAATTCATAACAATTTGAGGCTTCATTCTCGACTCGTTCGAACTTGGAAACAACTTGTAGCTTCATTCTTGACTCGTTTGAACATGGAAACAACTTGTAACCTCTTGTAGGAACATTATTGGCTCGTTTAAACATCAAAACAATTCATAACAATTTGAGGCTTCATTCTTGACTCGTTCGAACTCGGAAACAACTTGTATCTTCATTCTTGACTCGTTTGAACTTGGAAAAAACTTGTTAAATCTTGTAGGAACATTATTGGCTCGTTTAAACATGAAAACAATTCATAACAATTTGAGACTTCATTCTTGACTCGTTCATACTCGAAAACAATTAGTAGCTTCATTCTTGTCTCGTTTGAACATGGAAACAACTTGTCAACACTTGTAGGAACATTATTGGCTCGTTTAAACATCAAAACAATTCATAACAATTTGAGGCTTCATTCTTGACTAGTTCGAACTCGGAAACAACTTGTAGCTTCATTATTGACTCGTTTGAACATGGAAACAATTTCTAAACACTTGTAGGAGCATTATTGGCTCGTTTAAACATCAAAATAATTCATAACAATTTAAGGCTTCATTCTTGACTCGTTCGAACTCGGAAACAACTTGTATCTTCATTCTGGACTCGTTTGAACTTGGAAAAATCTTGTCAAATCTTGTAGGAACATTATTGGCTCGTTTAAACATGAAAACAATTCATAACAATTTGAGACTTCATTCTTTACTCATTCATACTCGAAAACAATTAGTAGCTTCATTCTTGTTTCGTTTGAACATGGAAACAACTTGTCAACACTTGTAGGAACATTATTGGCTCGTTTAAACATCAAAACAATTCATAACAATTTGAGGCTTCATTCTTGACTAGTTCGAACTCGGAAACAACTTGTAGCTTCATTATTGACTCGTTTGAACATGGAAACAACTTCTAAACACTTGTAGGAGTATTATTGGCTCGTTTAAACAGCAAAATAATTCATAACAATTTAAAGCTTCATTCTTGACTCGTTCGAACTCGGAAACAACTTGCATCTTCATTCTTGACTCGTTTGAACTTGGAAAAAACTTGTCAAATCTTGTAGGAACATTATTGGCTCGTTTAAACATGAAAACAATTCATAACAATTTGAGACTTCATTCTTGACTCGTTCATACTCGAAAACAATTAGTAGCTTCATTCTTGTCTCGTTTGAACATGGAAACAACTTGTCAACACTTGTAGGAACATTATTGGCTCGTTTAAACATCAAAACAATTCATAACAATTTGAGGCTTCATTCTTGACTAGTTCGAACTCGGAAACAACTTGTAGCTTCATTATTGACTCGTTTGAACATGGAAACAACTTCTAAACACTTGTAGGAGTATTATTGGCTCGTTTAAACAGCAAAATAATTCATAACAATTTAAAGCTTCATTCTTGACTCGTTCGAACTCGGAAACAACTTGCATCTTCATTATGGACTCGTTTGAACTTGGAAAAAACTTGTCAAATCTTGTAGGAACATTATTGGCTCGTTTAAACATGAAAACAATTCATAACAATTTGAGACTTCATTCTTGACTCGTTCAAACTCGAAAATAATTAGTAGCTTCATTCTTGTCTCGTTTGAACATGGAAACAACTTGTCAACACTTGTAGGAACATTATTGGCTCGTTTAAACATCAAAACAATTCATAACAATTTGAGGCTTCATTCTTGACTAGTTCGAACTCGGAAACAACTTGTAGCTTCATTCTTGACTCGTTTGAACATGGAAACAACTTGTAAACTCTTGTAGGAACATTATTGGCTCGTTTAAACATCAAAACAATTCATAACAATTTGAGGCTTCATTCTTGACTCGTTCGAACTCGGAAACAACTTGTATCTTCATTCTTGACTCGTTTGAACTTGGAAAAAACTTGTTAAATCTTGTAGGAACATTATTGGCTCGTTTAAACATGAAAACAATTCATAACAATTTGAGACTTCATTCTTGACTCGTTCATACTCGAAAACAATTAGTAGCTTCATTCTTGTCTCGTTTGAACATGGAAACAACTTGTCAACACTTGTAGGAACATTATTGGCTCGTTTAAACATCAAAACAATTCATAACAATTTGAGGCTTCATTCTTGACTAGTTCGAACTCGGAAACAACTTGTAGCTTCATTATTGACTCGTTTGAACATGGAAACAACTTCTAAACACTTGTAGGAGCATTATTGGCTCGTTTAAACATCAAAATAATTCATAACAATTTAAGGCTTCATTCTTGACTCGTTCGAACTCGGAAACAACTTGTATCTTCATTCTGGACTCGTTTGAACTTGGAAAAATCTTGTCAAATCTTGTAGGAACATTATTGGCTCGTTTAAACATGAAAACAATTCATAACAATTTGAGACTTCATTCTTTACTCATTCATACTCGAAAACAATTAGTAGCTTCATTCTTGTTTCGTTTGAACATGGAAACAACTTGTCAACACTTGTAGGAACATTATTGGCTCGTTTAAACATCAAAACAATTCATAACAATTTGAGGCTTCATTCTTGACTAGTTCGAACTCGGAAACAACTTGTAGCTTCATTATTGACTCGTTTGAACATGGAAACAACTTCTAAACACTTGTAGGAGTATTATTGGCTCGTTTAAACAGCAAAATAATTCATAACAATTTAAAGCTTCATTCTTGACTCGTTCGAACTCGGAAACAACTTGCATCTTCATTCTGGACTCGTTTGAACTTGGAAAAAACTTGTCAAATCTTGTAGGAACATTATTGGCTCGTTTAAACATGAAAACAATTCATAACAATTTGAGACTTCATTCTTGACTCGTTCATACTCGAAAACAATTAGTAGCTTCATTCTTGTCTCGTTTGAACATGGAAACAACTTGTCAACACTTGTAGGAACATTATTGGCTCGTTTAAACATCAAAACAATTCATAACAATTTGAGGCTTCATTCTTGACTAGTTCGAACTCGGAAACAACTTGTAGCTTCATTATTGACTCGTTTGAACATGGAAACAACTTCTAAACACTTGTAGGAGTATTATTGGCTCGTTTAAACAGCAAAATAATTCATAACAATTTAAAGCTTCATTCTTGACTCGTTCGAACTCGGAAACAACTTGCATCTTCATTATGGACTCGTTTGAACTTGGAAAAAACTTGTCAAATCTTGTAGGAACATTATTGGCTCGTTTAAACATGAAAACAATTCATAACAATTTGAGACTTCATTCTTGACTCGTTCAAACTCGAAAATAATTAGTAGCTTCATTCTTGTCTCGTTTGAACATGGAAACAACTTGTCAACACTTGTAGGAACATTATTGGCTCGTTTAAACATCAAAACAATTCATAACAATTTGAGGCTTCATTCTTGACTAGTTCGAACTCGGAAACAACTTGTAGCTTCATTATTGACTCGTTTGAACATGGAAACAACTTCTAAACACTTGTAGGAGTATTATTGGCTCGTTTAAACAGCAAAATAATTCATAACAATTTAAAGCTTCATTCTTGACTCGTTCGAACTCGGAAACAACTTGCATCTTCATTCTGGACTCGTTTGAACTTGGAAAAAACTTGTCAAATCTTGTAGGAACATTATTGGCTCGTTTAAACATGAAAACAATTCATAACAATTTGAGACTTCATTCTTGACTCGTTCAAACTCGAAAACAATTAGTAGCTTCATTCTTGTCTCGTTTGAACATGGAAACAACTTGTCAACACTTGTAGGAGCATTATTGGGTCGTTTAAACATCAAAACAATTCATAAAAATTTGAGGGTTCATTCTTAAATAGTTCGAACTCAGAAACAACTTGTAGCTTCATTATTGACTCATTTGAACATGGAAACAACTTGTAGCTTCATTCTTGACTCGTTTGAACATGGAAACAACTTGTAAACTGTTGTAGGAACATTATTGGCTCGTTTATACATCAAAACAATTCATAACAATTTGAGGCTTCATTTTCGACTCGTTCGAACTTGGAAACAACTTGTAGCTTCATTCTTGACTCGTTTGAACATGGAAACAACTTGTAAACTCTTGTAGGAACATTATTGGCTCGTTTAAACATCAAAACAATTCATAACAATTTGAGGCTTCATTCTTGACTCGTTCGAACTCGGAAACAACTTGTATCTTCATTCTTGACTCGTTTGAACTTGGAAAAAACTTGTTAAATCTTGTAGGAACATTATTGGCTCGTTTAAACATGAAAACAATTCATAACAATTTGAGACTTCATTCTTGACTCGTTCATACTCGAAAACAATTAGTAGCTTCATTCTTGTCTCGTTTGAACATGGAAACAACTTGTCAACACTTGTAGGAACATTATTGGCTCGTTTAAACATCAAAACAATTCATAACAATTTGAGACTTCATTCTTGACTAGTTCGAACTCGGAAACAACTTGTAGCTTCATTATTGACTCGTTTGAACATGGAAATAACTTCTAAACACTTGTAGGAGCATTATTGGCTCGTTTAAACATCAAAATAATTCATAACAATTTAAGGCTTCATTCTTGACTCGTTCGAACTCGGAAATAACTTGTATCTTCATTCTGGACTCGTTTGAACTTGGAAAAATCTTGTCAAATCTTGTAGGAACATTATTGGCTCGTTTAAACATGAAAACAATTCATAACAATTTGAGACTTCATTCTTTACTCGTTCATACTCGAAAACAATTAGTAGCTTCATTCTTGTTTCGTTTGAACATGGAAACAACTTGTCAACACTTGTAGGAACATTATTGGCTCGTTTAAACATCAAAACAATTCATAACAATTTGAGGCTTCATTCTTGACTAGTTCGAACTCGGAAACAACTTGTAGCTTCATTATTGACTCGTTTGAACATGGAAACAACTTCTAAACACTTGTAGGAGTATTATTGGCTCGTTTAAACAGCAAAATAATTCATAACAATTTAAAGCTTCATTCTTGACTCGTTCGAACTCGGAAACAACTTGCATCTTCATTCTGGACTCGTTTGAACTTGGAAAAAACTTGTCAAATCTTGTAGGAACATTATTGGCTCGTTTAAACATGAAAACAATTCATAACAATTTGAGACTTCATTCTTGACTCGTTCAAACTCGAAAATAATTAGTAGCTTCATTCTTGTCTCGTTTGAACATGGAAACAACTTGTCAACACTTGTAGGAACATTATTGGCTCGTTTAAACATCAAAACAATTCATAACAATTTGAGGCTTCATTCTTGACTAGTTCGAACTCGGAAAC
Source organism: Oenanthe sinensis (assembly GCA_028671895.1). NCBI lineage: Eukaryota > Viridiplantae > Streptophyta > Magnoliopsida > Apiales > Apiaceae > Oenanthe > Oenanthe sinensis. Next base: position 6,354,340 of record JAPMAC010000231.1, read on the forward strand.
AACTTGTAGCTTCATTATTGACTCGTTTGAACATGGAAACAACTTCTAAACACTTGTAGGAGTATTATTGGCTCGTTTAAACAGCAAAATAATTCATAACAATTTAAAGCTTCATTCTTGACTCGTTCGAACTCGGAAACAACTTGCATCTTCATTCTTGACTCGTTTGAACTTTTAAAAAACTTGTCAAATCTTGTAGGAACATTATTGGCTCGTTTAAACATGAAAACAATTCATAACAATTTGAGACTTCATTCTTGACTCGTTCAAACTCGAAAACAATTAGTAGCTTCATTCTTGTCTCGTTTGAACATGGAAACAACTTGTCAACACTTGTAGGAGCATTATTGGGTCGTTTAAACATCAAAACAATTCATAAAAATTTGAGGGTTCATTCTTAAATAGTTCGAACTCAGAAACAACTTGTAGCTTCATTATTGACTCATTTGAACATGGAAACAACTTGTAGCTTCATTCTTGACTCGTTTGAACATGGAAACAACTTGTAAACTGTTGTAGGAACATTATTGGCTCGTTTATACATCAAAACAATTCATAACAATTTGAGGCTTCATTTTCGACTCGTTCGAACTTGGAAACAACTTGTAGCTTCATTCTTGACTCGTTTGAACATGGAAACAACTTGAAAACTCTTGTAGGAACATTATTGGCTCGTTTAAACATCAAAACAATTCATAACAATTTGAGGCTTCATTCTTGACTTGTTCGAACTCGGAAACAACTTGTATCTTCATTCTTGACTCGTTTGAACTTGGAAAAAACTTGTTAAATCTTGTAGGAACATTATTGGCTCGTTTAAACATGAAAACAATTCATAACAATTTGAGACTTCATTCTTGACTCGTTCATACTCGGAAACAATTAGTAGCTTCATTCTTGTCTCGTTTGAGCATGGAAACAACTTGTCAACACTTGTAGGAACATTATTGGCTCGTTTAAACATCAAAACAATTCATAACAATTTGAGGCTTCATTCTTGACTAGTTCGAACTCGGAAACAACTTGTAGCTTCATTATTGACTCGTTTGAACATGGAAACAACTTCTAAACACTTGTAGGAGCATTACTGGCTCGTTTAAACATCAAAATAATTCATAACAATTTAAGGCTTCATTCTTGACTCGTTCGAACTCGGAAACAACTTGTATCTTCATTCTGGACTCGTTTGAACTTGGAAAAATCTTGTCAAATCTTGTAGGAACATTATTGGCTCGTTTAAACATGAAAACAATTCATAACAATTTGAGACTTCATTCTTTACTCGTTCATACTCGAAAACAATTAGTAGCTTCATTCTTGTCTCGTTTGAACATGGAAACAACTTGTCAACACTTGTAGGAACATTATTGGCTCGTTTAAACATCAAAACAATTCATAACAATTTGAGGCTTCATTCATGACTAGTTCGAACTCGGAAACAACTTGTAGCTTCATTATTGACTCGTTTGAACATGGAAACAACTTCTAAACACTTGTAGGAGCATTATTGGCTCGTTTAAACATCAAAATAATTCATAACAATTTAAGGCTTCATTCTTGACTCGTTCGAACTCGGAAACAACTTGTATCTTCATTCTGGACTCGTTTGAACTTGGAAAAAACTTGTCAAATCTTGTAGGAACATTATTGGCTCGTTTAAACATGAAAACAATTCATAACAATTTGAGACTTCATTCTTGACTCGTTCAAACTCGAAAACAATTAGTAGCTTCATTCTTGTCTCGTTTGAACATGGAAACAACTTGTCAACACTTGTAGGAGCATTATTGGGTCGTTTAAACATCAAAACAATTCATAAAAATTTGAGGGTTCATTCTTAAATAGTTCGAACTCAGAAACAACTTGTAGCTTCATTATTGACTCATTTGAACATGGAAACAACTTGTAGCTTCATTCTTGACTCGTTTGAACATGGAAACAACTTGTAAACTATTGTAGGAACATTATTGGCTCGTTTATACATCAAAACAATTCATAACAATTTGAGGCTTCATTTTCGACTCGTTCGAACTTGGAAACAACTTGTAGCTTCATTCTTGACTCGTTTGAACATGGAAACAACTTGTAAACTCTTGTAGGAACATTATTGGCTCGTTTAAACATCAAAACAATTCATAACAATTTGAGGCTTCATTCTTGACTCGTTCGAACTCGGAAACAACTTGTATCTTCATTCTTGACTCGTTTGAACTTGGAAAAAACTTGTTAAATCTTGTAGGAACATTATTGGCTCGTTTAAACATGAAAACAATTCATAACAATTTGAGACTTCATTCTTGACTCGTTCATACTCGAAAACAATTAGTAGCTTCATTCTTGTCACGTTTGAACATGGAAACAACTTGTCAACACTTGTAGGAACATTATTGGCTCGTTTAAACATCAAAACAATTCATAACAATTTGAGGCTTCATTCTTGACTAGTTCGAACTCGGAAACAACTTGTAGCTTCATTATTGACTCGTTTGAACATGGAAACAACTTCTAAACACTTGTAGGAGCATTATTGGCTCGTTTAAACATCAAAATAATTCATAACAATTTAAGGCTTCATTCTTGACTCGTTCGAACTCGGAAACAACTTGTATCTTCATTCTTGACTCGTTTGAACTTGGAAAAATCTTGTCAAATCTTGTAGGAACATTATTGGCTCGTTTAAACATGAAAACAATTCATAACAATTTGAGACTTCATTCTTTACTCGTTCATACTCGAAAACAATTAGTAGCTTCATTCTTGTCTCGTTTGAACATGGAAACAACTTGTCAACACTTGTAGGAACATTATTGGCTCGTTTAAACATCAAAACAATTCATAACAATTTGAGGCTTCATTCTTGACTAGTTCGAACTCGGAAACAACTTGTAGCTTCATTATTGACTCGTTTGAACATGGAAACAACTTCTACACACTTGTAGGAGCATTATTGGCTCGTTTAAACATCAAAATAATTCATAACAATTTAAGGCTTCATTCTTGACTCGTTCGAACTCGGAAACAACTTGTATCTTCATTCTGGACTCGTTTGAACTTGGAAAAAACTTGTCAAATCTTGTAGGAACATTATTGGCTCGTTTAAACATGAAAACAATTCATAACAATTTGAGACTTCATTCTTGACTCGTTCAAACTCGAAAACAATTAGTAGCTTCATTCTTGTCTCGTTTGAACATGGAAACAACTTGTCAACACTTGTAGGAGCATTATTGGGTCGTTTAAACATCAAAACAATTCATAAAAATTTGAGGGTTCATTCTTAAATAGTTCGAACTCAGAAACAACTTGTAGCTTCATTATTGACTCATTTGAACATGGAAACAACTTGTAGCTTCATTCTTGACTCGTTTGAACATGGAAACAACTTGTAAACTGTTGTAGGAACATTATTGGCTCGTTTATACATCAAAACAATTCATAACAATTTGAGGCTTCATTTTCGACTCGTTCGAACTTGGAAACAACTTGTAGCTTCATTCTTGACTCGTTTGAACATGGAAACAACTTGTAAACTCTTGTAGGAACATTATTGGCTCGTTTAAACATCAAAACAATTCATAACAATTTGAGGCTTCATTCTTGACTCGTTCGAACTCGGAAACAACTTGTATCTTCATTCTTGACTCGTTTGAACTTGGAAAAAACTTGTTAAATCTTGTAGGAACATTATTGGCTCGTTTAAACATGAAAACAATTCATAACAATTTGAGACTTCATTCTTGACTCGTTCATACTCGAAAACAATTAGTAGCTTCATTCTTGTCTCGTTTGAACATGGAAACAACTTGTCAACACTTGTAGGAACATTATTGGCTCGTTTAAACATCAAAACAATTCATAACAATTTGAGGCTTCATTCTTGACTACTTCGAACTCGGAAACAACTTGTTGCTTCATTATTGACTCGTTTGAACATGGAAACAACTTCTAAACACTTGTAGGAGCATTATTGGCTCGTTTAAACATCAAAATAATTCATAACAATTTAAGGCTTCATTCTTGAATCGTTCGAACTCGGAAACAACTTGTATCTTCATTCTTGACTCGTTTGAACTTGGAAAAATCTTGTCAAATCTTGTAGGAACATTATTGGCTCGTTTAAACATGAAAACAATTCATAACAATTTGAGACTTCATTCTTTACTCGTTCATACTCGAAAACAATTAGTAGCTTCATTCTTGTCTCGTTTGAACATGGAAACAACTTGTCAACACTTGTAGGAACATTATTGGCTCGTTTAAACATCAAAACAATTCATAACAATTTGAGGCTTCATTCTTGACTAGTTCGAACTCGGAAACAACTTGTAGCTTCATTATTGACTCGTTTGAACATGGAAACAACTTCTAAACACTTGTAGGAGCATTATTGGCTCGTTTAAACATCAAAATAATTCATAACAATTTAAGGCTTCATTCTTGACTCGTTCGAACTCGGAAACAACTTGTATCTTCATTCTGGACTCGTTTGAACTTGGAAAAAATTGTCAAATCTTGTAGGAACATTATTGGCTCGTTTAAACATGAAAACAATTCATAATAATTTGAGACTTCATTCTTGACTCGTTCAAACTCGAAAACAATTAGTAGCTTCATTCTTGTCTCGTTTGAACATGGAAACAACTTGTCAACACTTGTAGGAGCATTATTGGGTCGTTTAAACATCAAAACAATTCATAAAAATTTGAGGGTTCATTCTTAAATAGTTCGAACTCAAAAACAACTTGTAGCTTCATTATTGACTCATTTGAACATGGAAACAACTTGTAGCTTCATTCTTGACTCGTTTGAACATGGAAACAACTTGTAAACTGTTGTAGGAACATTATTGGCTCGTTTATACATCAAAACAATTCATAACAATTTGAGGCTTCATTTTCGACTCGTTCGAACTTGGAAACAACTTGTAGCTTCATTCTTGACTCGTTTGAACATGGAAACAACTTGTAAACTCTTGTAGGAACATTATTGGCTCGTTTAAACATCAAAACAATTCATAACAATTTGAGGCTTCATTCTTGACTCGTTCGAACTCGGAAACAACTTGTATCATCATTCTTGACTCGTTTGAACTTGGAAAAAACTTGTTAAATCTTGTAGGAACATTATTGGCTCGTTTAAACATGAAAACAATTCATAACAATTTGAGACTTCATTCTTGACTCGTTCATACTCGAAAACAATTAGTAGCTTCATTCTTGTCTCGTTTGAACATGGAAACAACTTGTCAACACTTGTAGGAACATTATTGGCTCGTTTAAACATCAAAACAATTCATAACAATTTGAGGCTTCATTCTTGACTAGTTCGAACTCGGAAACAACTTGTAGCTTCATTATTGACTCGTTTGAACATGGAAACAACTTCTAAACACTTGTAGGAGCATTATTGGCTCGTTTAAACATCAAAATAATTCATAACAATTTAAGGCTTCATTCTTGACTCGTTCGAACTCGGAAACAACTTGTATCTTCATTCTGGACTCGTTTGAACTTGGAAAAATCTTGTCAAATCTTGTAGGAACATTATTGGCTCGTTTAAACATGAAAACAATTCATAACATATTGAGACTTCATTCTTTACTCGTTCATACTCGAAAACAATTAGTAGCTTCATTCTTGTCTCGTTTGAACATGGAAACAACTTGTCAACACTTGTAGGAACATTATTGGCTCGTTTAAACATCAAAACAATTCATAACAATTTGAGGCTTCATTCTTGACTAGTTCGAACTCGGAAACAACTTGTAGCTTCATTATTAACTCGTTTGAACATGGAAACAACTTCTAAACACTTGTAGGAGCATTATTGGCTCGTTTAAACATCAAAATAATTCATAACAATTTAAGGCTTCATTCTTGACTCGTTCGAACTCGGAAACAACTTGTATCTTCATTCTGGACTCGTTTGAACTTGGAAAAAACTTGTCAAATCTTGTAGGAACATTATTGGCTCGTTTAAACATGAAAACAATTCATAACAATTTGAGACTTCATTCTTGACTCGTTCAAACTCAAAAACAATTAGTAGCTTCATTCTTGTCTCGTTTGAACATGGAAACAACTTGTCAACACTTGTAGGAGCATTATTGGGTCGTTTAAACATCAAAACAATTCATAAAAATTTGAGGGTTCATTCTTAAATAGTTCGAACTCGGAAACAACTTGTAGCTTCATTATTGACTCGTTTGAACATGGAAATAACTTGTAGCTTCATTCTTGACTCGTTTGAACATGGAAACAACTTGTAAACTCTTGTAGGAACATTATTGGCTCGTTTAAACATCAAAACAATTCATAACAATTTGAGGCTTCATTCTCGACTCGTTGGAACTTGGAAACAACTTGTAGCTTCATTCTTGACTCGTTTGAACATGGAAACAACTTGTAAACTCTTGTAGGAACATTATTGGCTCGTTTAAACATCAAAACAATTCATAACAATTTGAGGCTTCATTCTTGACTCGTTCGAACTCGGAAACAACTTGTATCTTCATTCTTGACTCGGTTGAACTTGGAAAAAACTTGTCAAATCTTGTAGGAACATTATTGGCTCGTTTAAACATGAAAACAATTCATAACAATTTGAGACTTCATTCTTGACTCGTTCATACTCGAAAACAATTAGTAGCTTCATTCTTGTTTCGTTTGAACATGGAAACAACTTGTCAACACTTGTAGGAGCATTATTGGCTCGTTTAAACATCAAAACAATTCATAACAATTTGAGGCTTCATTCTTAAATAGTTCGAACTCGGAAACAACTTGTAGCTTCATTATTGACTCGTTTGAACATGGAAGCAACTTGTAGCTTCATTCTTGACTCGTTTGAACTTGGAAAAAACTTGTAAACTCTTGTAGGAACATTATTGGCTCGTTTAAACATCAAAACAATTCATAACAATTTGAGGCTTCATTCTTGACTAGTTCGAACTCGGAAACAACTTGTAGCTTCATTATTGACTCGTTTGAACATGGAAACAACTTCTAAACACTTGTAGGAGCATTATTGGCTCGTTTAAACATCAAAATAATTCATAACAATTTAAGGCTTCATTCTTGACTCGTTCGAACTCGGAAACAACTTGCATCTTCATTCTGGACTCGTTTGAACTTGGAAAAAACTTATCAAATCTTGTAGGAACATTATTGGCTCGTTTAAACATGAAAACAATTCATAACAATTTGAGACTTCATTCTTGACTCGTTCATACTCGAAAACAATTAGTAGCTTCATTCTTGTCTCGTTTGAACATGGAAACAACTTGTCAACACTTGTAGGAACATTATTGGCTCGTTTAAACATCAAAACAATTCATAACAATTTGAGGCTTCATTCTTGACTAGTTCGAACTCGGAAACAACTTGTAGCTTCATTATTGACTCGTTTGAACATGGAAACAACTTCTAAACACTTGTAGGAGCATTATTGGCTCGTTTAAACATCAAAATAATTCATAACAATTTAAGGCTTCATTCTTGACTCGTTCGAACTCGGAAACAACTTGTATCTTCATTCTTGACTCGTTTGAACTTGGAAAAATCTTGTCAAATCTTGTAGGAACATTATTGGCTCGTTTAAACATGAAAACAATTCATAACAATTTGAGACTTCATTCTTTACTCGTTCATACTCGAAAACAATTAGTAGCTTCATTCTTGTCTCGATTGAACATGGAAACAACTTGTCAACACTTGTAGGAACATTATTGGCTCGTTTAAACATCAAAACAATTCATAACAATTTGAGGCTTCATTCTTGACTAGTTCGAACTCGGAAACAACTTGTAGCTTCATTATTGACTTGTTTGAACATGGAAACAACTTCTACACACTTGTAGGAGCATTATTGGCTCGTTTAAACATCAAAATAATTCATAACAATTTAAGGCTTCATTCTTGACTCGTTCGAACTCGGAAACAACTTGTATCTTCATTCTGGACTCGTTTGAACTTGGAAAAAACTTGTCAAATCTTGTAGGAACATTATTGGCTCGTTTAAACATGAAAACAATTCATAACAATTTGAGACTTCATTCTTGACTCGTTCAAACTCGAAAACAATTAGTAGCTTCATTCTTGTCTCGTTTGAACATGGAAACAACTTGTCAACACTTGTAGGAGCATTATTGGGTCGTTTAAACATCAAAACAATTCATAAAAATTTGAGGGTTCATTCTTAAATAGTTCGAACTCAGAAACAACTTGTAGCTTCATTATTGACTCATTTGAACATGGAAACAACTTGTAGCTTCATTCTTGACTCGTTTGAACATGGAAACAACTTGTAAACTGTTGTAGGAACATTATTGGCTCGTTTATACATCAAAACAATTCATAACAATTTGAGGCTTCATTTTCGACTCGTTCGAACTTGGAAATAACTTGTAGCTTCATTCTTGACTCGTTTGAACATGGAAACAACTTGTAAACTCTTGTAGGAACATTATTGGCTCGTTTAAACATCAAAACAATTCATAACAATTTGAGGCTTCATTCTTGACTCGTTCGAACTCGGAAACAACTTGTATCTTCATTCTTGACTCGTTTGAACTTGGAAAAAACTTGTTAAATCTTGTAGGAACATTATTGGCTCGTTTAAACATGAAAACAATTCATAACAATTTGAGACTTCATTCTTGACTCGTTCATACTCGAAAACAATTAGTAGCTTCATTCTTGTCTCGTTTGAACATGGAAACAACTTGTCAACACTTGTAGGAACATTATTGGCTCGTTTAAACATCAAAACAATTCATAACAATTTGAGGCTTCATTCTTGACTAGTTCGAACTCGGAAACAACTTGTTGCTTCATTATTGACTCGTTTGAACATGGAAACAACTTCTAAACACTTGTAGGAGCATTATTGGCTCGTTTAAACATCAAAATAATTCATAACAATTTAAGGCTTCATTCTTGACTCGTTCGAACTCGGAAACAACTTGTATCTTCATTCTTGACTCGTTTGAACTTGGAAAAATCTTGTCAAATCTTGTAGGAACATTATTGGCTCGTTTAAACATGAAAACAATTCATAACAATTTGAGACTTCATTCTTTACTCGTTCATACTCGAAAACAATTAGTAGCTTCATTCTTGTCTCGTTTGAACATGGAAACAACTTGTCAACACTTGTAGGAACATTATTGGCTCGTTTAAACATCAAAACAATTCATAACAATTTGAGGCTTCATTCTGGACTAGTTCGAACTCGGAAACAACTTGTAGCTTCATTATTGACTCGTTTGAACATGGAAACAACTTCTAAACACTTGTAGGAGCATTATTGGCTCGTTTAAACATCAAAATAATTCATAACAATTTAAGGCTTCATTCTTGACTCGTTCGAACTCGGAAACAACTTGTATCTTCATTCTGGACTCGTTTGAACTTGGAAAAAACTTGTCAAATCTTGTAGGAACATTATTGGCTCGTTTAAACATGAAAACAATTCATAACAATTTGAGACTTCATTCTTGACTCGTTCAAACTCGAAAACAATTAGTAGCTTCATTCTTGTCTCGTTTGAACATGGAAACAACTTGTCAACACTTGTAGGAGCATTATTGGGTCGTTTAAACATCAAAACAATTCATAAAAATTTGAGGGTTCATTCTTAAATAGTTCGAACTCGGAAACAACTTGTAGCTTCATTATTGACTCGTTTGAAAATGGAAATAACTTGTAGCTTCATTCTTGACTCGTTTGAACATGGAAACAACTTGTAAACTCTTGTAGGAACATTATTGGCTCGTTTAAACATCAAAACAATTCATAACAATTTGAGGCTTCATTCTCGACTCGTTGGAACTTGGAAACAACTTGTAGCTTCATTCTTGACTCGTTTGAACATGGAAACAACTTGTAAACTCTTGTAGGAACATTATTGGCTCGTTTAAACATCAAAACAATTCATAACAATTTGAGGCTTCATTCTTGACTCGTTCAAACTCGGAAACAACTTGTATCTTCATTCTTGACTCGTTTGAACTTGGAAAAAACTTGTCAAATCTTGTAGGAACATTATTGGCTCGTTTAAACATGAAAACAATTCATAACAATTTGAGACTTCATTCTTGACTCGTTCATACTCGAAAACAATTAGTAGCTTCATTCTTGTTTCGTTTGAACATGGAAACAACTTGTCAACACTTGTAGGAACATTATTGGCTCGTTTAAACATCAAAACAATTCATAACAATTTGAGGCTTCATTCTTGACTAGTTCGAACTCGGAAACAACTTGTAGCTTCATTCTTGTCTCGTTTGAACATGGAAACAACTTCTAAACACTTGTAGGAGTATTATTGGCTCGTTTAAACAGCAAAATAATTCATAACAATTTAAGGCCTCATTCTTGACTCGTTCGAACTCGGAAACAACTTGCATCTTCATTCTGGACTCGTTTGAACTTGGAAAAAACTTGTCAAATCTTGTAGGAACATTATTGGCTCGTTTAAACATGAAAACAATTCATAACAATTTGAGACTTCATTCTTGACTCGTTCAAACTCGAAAACAATTAGTAGCTTCATTCTTGTCTCGTTTGAACATGGAAACAACTTGTCAACACTTGTAGGAGCATTATTGGGTCGTTTAAACATCAAAACAATTCATAAAAATTTGAGGGTTCATTCTTAAATAGTTCGAACTCAGAAACAACTTGTAGCTTCATTATTGACTCATTTGAACATGGAAACAACTTGTAGCTTCATTCTTGACTCGTTTGAACATGGAAACAACTTGTAAACTCTTGTAGGAACATTATTGGCTCGTTTAAACATCAAAACAATTCATAACAATTTGAGGATTCATTCTCGACTCGTTCGAACTTGGAAACAACTTGTAGCTTCATTCTTGACTCGTTTGAACATGGAAACAACTTGTAAACTCTTGTAGGAACATTATTGGCTCGTTTAAACATCAAAACAATTCATAACAATTTGAGGCTTCATTCTTGACTCGTTCGAACTCGGAAACAACTTGTATCTTCATTCTTGACTCGTTTGAACTTGGAAAAAACTTGTCAAATCTTGTAGGAACATTATTGGCTCGTTTAAACATGAAAACAATTCATAACAATTTGAGACTTCATTCTTGACTCGTTCATACTCGAAAACAATTAGTAGCTTCATTCTTGTCTCGTTTGAACATGGAAACAACTTGTCAACACTTGTAGGAACATTATTGGCTCGTTTAAACATCAAAACAATTCATAACAATTTGAGACTTCATTCTTGACTCGTTCAAACTCGAAAACAATTAGTAGCTTCATTCTTGTCTCGTTTGAACATGGAAACAACTTGTCAACACTTGTAGGAGCATTATTGGGTCGTTTAAACATCAAAACAATTCATAAAAATTTGAGGGTTCATTCATGACTAGTTCGAACTTGGAAACAACTTGTAGCTTCATTATTGACTCGTTTGAACATGGAAATAACTTGTAGCTTCATTCTTGACTCGTTTGAACATGGAAACAACTTGTAAACTCTTGTAGGAACATTATTGGCTCGTTTAAACATCAAAACAATTCATAACAATTTGAGGCTTCATTCTCGACTCGTTCGAACTTGGAAACAACTTGTAGCTTCATTCTTGACTCGTTTGAACATGGAAACAACTTGTAAACTCTTGTAGGAACATTATTGGCTCGTTTAAACATCAAAACAATTCATAACAATTTGAGGCTTCATTCTCGACTCGTTCGAACTTGGAAACAACTTGTAGCTTCATTCTTGACTCGTTTGAACATGGAAACAACTTGTAAACTCTTGTAGGAACATTATTGGCTCGTTTAAACATCAAAACAATTCATAACAATTTGAGGCTTCATTCTTGACTCGTTCGAACTCGGAAACAACTTGTATCTTCATTCTTGACTCGTTTGAACTTGGAAAAAACTTGTCAAATCTTGTAGGAACATTATTGGCTCGTTTAAACATGAAAACAATTCATAACAATTTGAGACTTCATTCTTGACTCGTTCATACTCGAAAACAATTAGTAGCTTCATTCTTGTCTCGTTTGAACATGGAAACAACTTGTCAACACTTGTAGGAACATTATTGGCTCGTTTAAACATCAAAACAATTCATAACAATTTGAGACTTCATTCTTGACTCGTTCAAACTCGAAAACAATTAGTAGCTTCATTCTTGTCTCGTTTGAACATGGAAACAACTTGTCAACACTTGTAGGAGCATTATTGGGTCGTTTAAACATCAAAACAATTCATAAAAATTTGAGGGTTCATTCTTAAATAGTTCGAACTCAGAAACAACTTGTAGCTTCATTATTGACTCGTTTGAACATGGAAATAACTTGTAGCTTCATTCTTGACTCGTTTGAACATGGAAACAACTTGTAAACTCTTGTAGGAACATTATTGGCTCGTTTAAACATCAAAACAATTCATAACAATTTGAGGCTTCATTCTCGACTCGTTCGAACTTGGAAACAACTTGTAGCTTCATTCTTGACTCGTTTGAACATGGAAACAACTTGTAAACTCTTGTAGGAACATTATTGGCTCGTTTAAACATCAAAACAATTCATAACAATTTGAGGCTTCAATCTTGACTCGTTCGAACTCGGAAACAACTTGTATCTTCATTCTTGACTCGTTTGAACTTGGAAAAAACTTGTCAAATCTTGTAGGAACATTATTGGCTCATTTAAACATGAAAACAATTCATAACAATTTGAGACTTCATTCTTGACTCGTTCATACTCGAAAACAATTAGTAGCTTCATTCTTGTTTCGTTTGAACATGGAAACAACTTGTCAACACTTGTAGGAACATTATTGGCTCGTTAAAACATCAAAACAATTCATAACAATTTGAGGCTTCATTCTTGACTAGTTCGAACTCGGAAACAACTTGTAGCTTCATTATTGACTCTTTTAAACATGGAAACAACTTCTAAACACTTGTAGGAGTATTATTGGCTCGTTTAAACAGTAAAATAATTCATAACAATTTAAGGCCTCATTCTTGACTCGTTCGAACTCGGAAACAACTTGCATCTTCATTCTGGACTCGTTTGAACTTGGAAAAAACTTGTCAAATCTTGTAGGAACATTATTGGCTCGTTTAAACATGAAAACAATTCATAACAATTTGAGACTTCATTCTTGACTCGTTCAAACTCGAAAACAATTAGTAGCTTCATTCTTGTCTCGTTTGAACATGGAAATAACTTGTCAACACTTGTAGGAGCATTATTGGGTCGTTTAAACATCAAAACAATTCATAAAAATTTGAGGGTTCATTCTTAAATAGTTCGAACTCGGAAACAACTTGTAGCTTCATTATTGACTCGTTTAAACATGGAAACAACTTGTAGCTTCATTCTTGACTCGTTTGAACATGGAAACAACTTGTAAACTCTTGTAGGAACATTATTGGCTCGTTTAAACATCAAAACAATTCATAACAATTTGAGGCTTCATTCTTGACTCGTTCGAACTCGGAAACAACTTGCATCTTCATTCTGGACTCGTTTGAACTTGGAAAAAACTTGTCAAATCTTGTAGGAACATTATTGGCTCGTTTAAACATGAAAACAATTCATAACAATTTGAGACTTCATTCTTGACTCGTTCAAACTCGAAAACAATTAGTAGCTTCATTCTTGTCTCGTTTGAACATGGAAACAACTTGTCAACACTTGTAGGAGCATTATTGGGTCGTTTAAACATCAAAACAATTCATAAAAATTTGAGGGTTCATTCTTAAATAGTTCGAACTCAGAAACAACTTGTAGCTTCATTATTGACTCGTTTGAACATGGAAATATGTTGTAGCTTCATTCTTGACTCGTTTGAACATGGAAACAACTTGTAAACTCTTGTAGGAACATTATTGGCTCGTTTAAACATCAAAACAATTCATAACAATTTGAGGTTTCATTCTTGACTCGTTCGAACTCGGAAACAACTTGCATCTTCATTCTGGACTCGTTTGAACTTGGAAAAAACTTGTCAAATCTTGTAGGAACATTATTGGCTCGTTTAAACATGAAAACAATTCATAACAATTTGAGACTTCATTCTTGACTCGTTCATACTCGAAAACAATTAGTAGCTTCATTCTTGTCTCGTTTAAACATGGAAACAACTTGTCAACACTTGTAGGAACATTATTGGCTCGTTTAAATATCAAAACAATTCATAACAATTTGAGGCTTCATTCTCGACTCGTTCGAACTTGGAAACAACTTGTAGCTTCATTCTTGACTCGTTTGAACATGGAAACAACTTGTAAACTCTTGTAGGAACATTATTGGGTCGTTTAAACATCAAAACAATTCATAACAATTTGAGGCTTCATTCTTGACTCGTTCGAACTCGGAAACAACTTGTATCTTCATTCTTGACTCGTTTGAACTTGGAAAAAACTTGTTAAATCTTGTAGGAACATTATTGGCTCGTTTAAACATGAAAACAATTCATAACAATTTGAGACTTCATTCTTGACTCGTTCATACTCGAAAACAATTAGTAGCTTCATTCTTGTTTCGTTTGAACATGGAAACAACTTGTCAACACTTGTAGGAACATTATTGGCTCGTTTAAACATCAAAACAATTCATAACAATTTGAGGCTTCATTCTTGACTAGTTCGAACTCGGAAACAACTTGTAGCTTCATTATTGACTCGTTTGAACATGGAAACAACTTCTAAACACTTGTAGGAGTATTAGTGGCTCGTTTAAACAGCAAAATAATTCATAACAATTTAAGGCCTCATTCTTGACTCGTTCGAACTCGGAAACAACTTGCATCTTCATTCTGGACTCGTTTGAACTTGGAAAAAACTTGTCAAATCTTGTAGGAACATTATTGGCTCGTTTAAACATGAAAACAATTCATAACAATTTGAGACTTCATTCTTGACTCGTTCAAACTCGAAAACAATTAGTAGCTTCATTCTTGTCTCGTTTGAACATGGAAATAACTTGTCAACACTTGTAGGAGCATTATTGGGTCGTTTAAACATCAAAACAATTCATAAAAATTTGAGGGTTCATTCTTAAATAGTTCGAACTCGGAAACAACTTGTAGCTTCATTATTGACTCGTTTAAACATGGAAACAACTTGTAGCTTCATTCTTGACTCGTTTGAACATGGAAACAACTTGTAAACTCTTGTAGGAACATTATTGGCTCGTTTAAACATCAAAACAATTCATAACAATTTGAGGTTTCATTCTTGACTCGTTCGAACTCGGAAACAACTTGCATCTTCATTCTGGACTCGTTTGAACTTGGAAAAAACTTGTCAAATCTTGTAGGAACATTATTGGCTCGTTTAAACATGAAAACAATTCATAACAATTTGAGACTTCATTCTTGACTCGTTCATACTCGAAAACAATTAGTAGCTTCATTCTTGTCTCGTTTAAACATGGAAACAACTTGTCAACACTTGTAGGAACATTATTGGCTCGTTTAAACATCAAAACAATTCATAACAATTTGAGACTTCATTCTTGACTCGTTCAAACTCGAAAACAATTAGTAGCTTCATTCTTGTCTCGTTTGAACATGGAAACAACTTGTCAACACTTGTAGGAGCATTATTGGGTCGTTTAAACATCAAAACAATTCATAAAAATTTGAGGGTTCATTCTTAAATAGTTCGAACTCAGAAACAACTTGTAGCTTCATTATTGACTCGTTTGAACATGGAAACAACTTGTAGCTTCATTCTTGACTCGTTTGAACATGGAAACAACTTGTAAACTCTTGTAGGAACATTATTGGCTCGTTTAAACATCAAAACAATTCATAACAATTTGAGGATTCATTCTCGACTCGTTCGAACTTGGAAACAACTTGTAGCTTCATTCTTGACTCGTTTGAACATGGAAACAACTTGTAACCTCTTGTAGGAACATTATTGGCTGGTTTAAACATCAAAACAATTCATAACAATTTGAGGCTTCATTCTTGACTCGTTCGAACTCGGAAACAACTTGTATCTTCATTCTGGACTCGTTTGAACTTGGAAAAAACTTGTCAAATCTTGTAGGAACATTATTGTCTCGTTTAAACATCAAAACAATTCATAACAATTTGAGACTTCATTCTTGACTCGTTCAAACTCGAAAACAATTAGTAGCTTCATTCTTGTCTCGTTTGAACATGGAAACAACTTGTCAACACTTGTAGGAGCATTATTGGGTCGTTTAAACAACAAAACAATTCATAAAAATTTGAGGGTTCATTCTTAAATAGTTCGAACTCAGAAACAACTTGTAGCTTCATTATTGACTCATTTGAACATGGAAACAACTTGTAGCTTCATTCTTGACTCGTTTGAACATGGAAACAACTTGTAAACTCTTGTAGGAACATTATTGGCTCGTTTAAACATCAAAACAATTCATAACAATTTGAGGATTCATTCTCGACTCGTTCGAACTTGGAAACAACTTGTAGCTTCATTCTTGACTCGTTTGAACATGGAAACAACTTGTAAACTCTTGTAGGAACATTATTGGCTCGTTTAAACATCAAAACAATTCATAACAATTTGAGGCTTCAATCTTGACTCGTTCGAACTCGGAAACAACTTGTATCTTCATTCTTGACTCGTTTGAACTTGGAAAAAACTTGTCAAATTTTGTAGGAACATTATTGGCTCGTTTAAACATGAAAACAATTCATAACAATTTGAGACTTCATTCTTGACTCGTTCATACTCGAAAACAATTAGTAGCTTCATTCTTGTCTCGTTTGTACATGGAAACAACTTGTCAACACTTGTAGGAACATTATTGGCTCGTTTAAACATCAAAACAATTCATAACAATTTGAGGCTTCATTCTTGACTAGTTCGAACTCGGAAACAACTTGTAGCTTCATTATTGACTCGTTCGAACATGGAAACAACTTCTAAACACTTGTAGGAGCATTATTGGCTCGTTTAAACATCAAAATAATTCATAACAATTTAAGGCTTCATTCTTGACTCGTTCGAACTCGGAAACAACTTGCATCTTCATTCTGGACTCGTTTGAACTTGGAAAAAACTTGTCAAATGTTGTAGGAACATTATTGGCTCGTTTAAACATGAAAACAATTCATAACAATTTGAGACTTCATTCTTGACTCGTTCAAACTCGAAAACAATTAGTAGCTTCATTCTTGTCTCGTTTGAACATAGAAACAACTTGTCAACACTTGTAGGAGCATTATTGGGTCATTTAAACATCAAAACAATTCATAAAAATTTGAGGGTTCATTCTTAAATAGTTCGAACTCAGAAACAACTTGTAGCTTCATTATTGACTCGTTTGAACATGGAAATAACTTGTAGCTTCATTCTTGACTCGTTTGAACATGGAAACAACTTGTAAACTCCTGTAGGAACATTATTGGCTCGTTTAAATATCAAAACAATTCATAACAATTTGAGGCTTCATTCTCGACTCGTTCGAACTTGGAAACAACTTGTAGCTTCATTCTTGACTCGTTTGAACATGGAAACAACTTGTAAACTCTTGTAGGAACATTATTGGCTCGTTTAAACATCAAAACAATTCATAACAATTTGAGGCTTCATTCTTGACTCGTTCGAACTCGGAAACAACTTGTATCTTCATTCTTGACTCGTTTGAACTTGGAAAAAACTTGTTAAATCTTGTAGGAACATTATTGGCTCGTTTAAACATGAAAACAATTCATAACAATTTGAGACTTCATTCTTGACTCGTTCATACTCGAAAACAATTAGTAGCTTCATTCTTGTTTCGTTTGAACATGGAAACAACTTGTCAACACTTGTAGGAACATTATTGGCTCGTTTAAACATCAAAACAATTAATAACAATTTGAGGCTTCATTCTTGACTAGTTCGAACTCGGAAACAACTTGTAGCTTAATTATTGACTCGTTTGAACATGGAAACAACTTCTAAACACTTGTAGGAGTATTAGTGGCTCGTTTAAACAGCAAAATAATTCATAACAATTTAAGGCCTCATTCTTGACTCGTTCGAACTCGGAAACAACTTGCATCTTCATTCTGGACTCGTTTGAACTTGGAAAAAACTTGTCAAATCTTGTAGGAACATTATTGGCTCGTTTAAACATGAAAACAATTCATAACAATTTGAGACTTCATTCTTGACTCGTTCAAACTCGAAAACAATTAGTAGCTTCATTCTTGTCTCGTTTGAACATGGAAATAACTTGTCAACACTTGTAGGAGCATTATTGGGTCGTTTAAACATCAAAACAATTCATAAAAATTTGAGGGATCATTCTTAAATAGTTCGAACTCGGAAACAACTTGTAGCTTCAGTATTGACTCGTTTAAACATGGAAACAACTTGTAGCTTCATTCTTGACTCGTTTGAACATGGAAACAACTTGTAAACTCTTGTAGGAACATTATTGGCTCGTTTAAACATCAAAACAATTCATAACAATTTGAGGATTCATTCTTGACTCGTTCGAACTCGGAAACAACTTGCATCTTCATTCTGGACTCGTTTGAACTTGGAAAAAACTTGTCAAATCTTGTAGGAACATTATTGGCTCGTTTAAACATGAAAACAATTCATAACAATTTGAGACTTCATTCTTGACTCGTTCATACTCGAAAACAATTAGTAGCTTCATTCTTGTCTTGTTTAAACATGGAAACAACTTGTCAACACTTGTAGGAACATTATTGGCTCGTTTAAACATCAAAACAATTCATAACAATTTGAGACTTCATTCTTGACTCGTTCAAACTCGAAAACAATTAGTAGCTTCATTCTTGTCTCGTTTGAACATGGAAACAACTTGTCAACACTTGTAGGAGCATTATTGGGTCGTTTAAACATCAAAACAATTCATAAAAATTTGAGGGTTCATTCTTAAATAGTTCGAACTCAGAAACAACTTGTAGCTTCATTATTGACTCGTTTGAACATGGAAACAACTTGTAGCTTCATTCTTGACTCGTTTGAACATGGAAACAACTTGTAAACTCTTGTAGGAACATTATTGGCTCGTTTAAACATCAAAACAATTCATAACAATTTGAGGATTCATTCTCGACTCGTTCGAACTTGGAAACAACTTGTAGCTTCATTCTTGACTCGTTTGAACATGGAAACAACTTGTAACCTCTTGTAGGAACATTATTGGCTCGTTTAAACATCAAAACAATTCATAACAATTTGAGGCTTCATTCTTGACTCGTTCGAACTCGGAAACAACTTGTATCTTCATTCTGGACTCGTTTGAACTTGGAAAAAACTTGTCAAATCTTGTAGGAACATTATTGGCTCGTTTAAACATCAAAACAATTCATAAAAATTTGAGACTTCATTCTTGACTCGTTCAAACTCGAAAACAATTAGTAGCTTCATTCTTGTCTCGTTTGTACATGGAAACAACTTGTCAACACTTGTAGGAACATTATTGGCTCGTTTAACATCAAAACAATTCATAACAATTTGAGGCTTCATTCTTGACTAGTTCGAACTCGGAAACAACTTGTAGCTTCATTATTGACTCGTTCGAACATGGAAACAACTTCTAAACACTTGTAGGAGCATTATTGGCTCGTTTAAACATCAAAATAATTCATAACAATTTAAGGCTTCATTCTTGACTCGTTCGAACTCGGAAACAACTTGCATCTTCATTCTGGACTCGTTTGAACTTGGAAAAAACTTGTCAAATGTTGTAGGAACATTATTGGCTCGTTTAAACATGAAAACAATTCATAACAATTTGAGACTTCATTCTTGACTCGTTCAAACTCGAAAACAATTAGTAGCTTCATTCTTGTCTCGTTTGAACATAGAAACAACTTGTCAACACTTGTAGGAGCATTATTGGGTCATTTAAACATCAAAACAATTCATAAAAATTTGAGGGTTCATTCTTAAATAGTTCGAACTCGGAAACAACTTGTAGCTTCATTATTGACTCGTTTAAACATGGAAACAACTTGTAGCTTCATTCTTGACTCGTTTGAATATGGAAACAACTTGTAAACTCTTGTAGGAACATTATTGGCTCGTTTAAACATCAAAACAATTCATAACAATTTGAGGCTTCATTTTCGACTCGTTCGAACTTGGAAACAACTTGTAGCTTCATTTTTGACTCGTTTGAACTTGGAAAAAACTTGTAAACTCTTGTAGGAACATTATTGGCTCGTTTAAACATCAAAACAATTCATAACAATTTGAGGCTTCATTCTTGACTAGTTCGAACTCGGAAACAACTTGTAGCTTCATTATTGACTCGTTTGAACATGGAAACAACTTCTAAACACTTGTAGGAGCATTATTGGCTCGTTTAAACATCAAAATAATTCATAACAATTTAAGGCTTCATTCTTGACTCGTTCGAACTCGGAAACAACTTGTAACTTCATTCTGGACTCGTTTGAACTTGGAAAAAACTTGTCAAATCTTGTAGGAACATTATTAGCTCGTTTAAACATGAAAACAATTCATAACAATTTGAGACTTCATTCTTGACTCGTTCAAACTCGAAAACAATTAGTAGCTTCATTCTTGTCTCGTTTGAACATGGAAACAACTTGTCAACACTTGTAGGAGCATTATTGGGTCGTTTAAACATCAAAACAATTCATAAAAATTTGAGGGTTCGTTCTTAAATAGTTCGAACTCAGAAACAACTTGTAGCTTCATTATTGACTCGTTTGAACATGGAAACAACTTGTAGCTTCATTCTTGACTCGTTTGAACATGGAAACAACTTGTAAACTCTTGTAGGAACATTATTGGCTCGTTTAAACATCAAAACAATTCATAACAATTTGAGGATTCATTCTCGACTCGTTCGAACTTGGAAACAACTTGTAGCTTCATTCTTGACTCGTTTGAACATGGAAACAACTTGTAACCTCTTGTAGGAACATTATTGGCTCGTTTAAACATCATAACAATTCATAACAATTTGAGGCTTCATTCTTGACTCGTTCGAACTCGAAAACAACTTGTATCTTCATTCTGGACTCGTTTGAACTTGGAAAAAACTTGTCAAATCTTGTAGGAACATTATTGGCTCGTTTAAACATCAAAACAATTCATAACAATTTGAGACTTCATTCTTGACTCGTTCAAACTCGAAAACAATTAGTAGCTTCATTCTTGTCTCGTTTGAACATGGAAACAACTTGTCAACACTTGTAGGAGCATTATTGGGTCGTTTAAACAACAAAACAATTCATAAAAATTTGAGGGTTCATTCTTAAATAGTTCGAACTCAGAAACAACTTGTAGCTTCATTATTGACTCATTTGAACATGGAAACAACTTGTAGCTTCATTCTTGACTCGTTTGAACATGGAAACAACTTGTAAACTCTTGTAGGAACATTATTGGCTCGTTTAAACATCAAAACAATTCATAACAATTTGAGGATTCATTCTCGACTCGTTCGAACTTGGAAACAACTTGTAGCTTCATTCTTGACTCGTTTGAACATGGAAACAACTTGTAAACTCTTGTAGGAACATTATTGGCTCGTTTAAACATCAAAACAATTCATAACAATTTGAGGCTTCAATCTTGACTCGTTCGAACTCGGAAACAACTTGTATCTTCATTCTTGACTCGTTTGAACTTGGAAAAAACTTGTCAAATCTTGTAGGAACATTATTGGCTCGTTTAAACATGAAAACAATTCATAACAATTTGAGACTTCATTCTTGACTCGTTCATACTCGAAAACAATTAGTAGCTTCATTCTTGTCTCGTTTGTACATGGAAACAACTTGTCAACACTTGTAGGAACATTATTGGCTCGTTTAAACATCAAAACAATTCATAACAATTTGAGGCTTCATTCTTGACTAGTTCGAACTCGGAAACAACTTGTAGCTTCATTATTGACTCGTTCGAACATGGAAACAACTTCTAAACACTTGTAGGAGCATTATTGGCTCGTTTAAACATCAAAATAATTCATAACAATTTAAGGCTTCATTCTTGACTCGTTCGAACTCGGAAACAACTTGCATCTTCATTCTGGACTCGTTTGAACTTGGAAAAAACTTGTCAAATGTTGTAGGAACATTATTGGCTCGTTTAAACATGAAAACAATTCATAACAATTTGAGACTTCATTCTTGACTCGTTCAAACTCGAAAACAATTAGTAGCTTCATTCTTGTCTCGTTTGAACATAGAAACAACTTGTCAACACTTGTAGGAGCATTATTGGGTCATTTAAACATCAAAACAATTCATAAAAATTTGAGGGTTCATTCTTAAATAGTTCGAACTCGGAAACAACTTGTAGCTTCATTATTGACTCGTTTAAACATGGAAACAACTTGTAGCTTCATTCTTGACTCGTTTGAACATGGAAACAACTTGTAAACTCTTGTAGGAATATTATTGGCTCGTTTAAACATCAAAACAATTCATAACAATTTGAGGCTTCATTTTCGACTCGTTCGAACTTGGAAACAACTTGTAGCTTCATTCTTGACTCGTTTGAACTTGGAAAAAACTTGTAAACTCTTGTAGGAACATTATTGGCTCGTTTAAACATCAAAACAATTCATAACAATTTGAGGCTTCATTCTTGACT
This sequence comes from Oenanthe sinensis, assembly GCA_028671895.1. Lineage (NCBI taxonomy): Eukaryota > Viridiplantae > Streptophyta > Magnoliopsida > Apiales > Apiaceae > Oenanthe > Oenanthe sinensis. The sequence continues at coordinate 6,376,941 of JAPMAC010000231.1, forward strand.
AGTTCGAACTCGGAAACAACTTGTAGCTTCATTATTGACTCGTTTGAACATGGAAACAACTTCTAAACACTTGTAGGAGCATTATTGGCTCGTTTAAACATCAAAATAATTCATAACAATTTAAGGCTTCATTCTTGACTCGTTCGAACTCGGAAACAACTTGTAACTTCATTCTGGACTCGTTTGAACTTGGAAAAAACTTGTCAAATCTTGTAGGAACATTATTAGCTCGTTTAAACATGAAAACAATTCATAACAATTTGAGACTTCATTCTTGACTCGTTCAAACTCGAAAACAATTAATAGCTTCATTCTTGTCTCGTTTGAACATGGAAACAACTTGTCAACACTTGTAGGAGCATTATTGGGTCGTTTAAACATCAAAACAATTCATAAAAATTTGAGGGTTCATTCTTAAATAGTTCGAACTCAGAAACAACTTGTAGCTTCATTATTGACTCGTTTGAACATGGAAACAACTTGTAGCTTCATTCTTGACTCGTTTGAACATGGAAACAACTTGTAAACTCTTGTAGGAACATTATTGGCTCGTTTAAACATCAAAACAATTCATAACAATTTGAGGATTCATTCTCGACTCGTTCGAACTTGGAAACAACTTGTAGCTTCATTCTTGACTCGTTTGAACATGGAAACAACTTGTAACCTCTTGTAGGAACATTATTGGCTCGTTTAAACATCAAAACAATTCATAACAATTTGAGGCTTCATTCTTGACTCGTTCGAACTCGGAAACAACTTGTATCTTCATTCTGGACTCGTTTGAACTTGGAAAAAACTTGTCAAATCTTGTAGGAACATTATTGGCTCGTTTAAACATCAAAACAATTCATAACAATTTGAGACTTCATTCTTGACTCGTTCAAACTCGAAAACAATTAGTAGCTTCATTCTTGTCTCGTTTGAACATGGAAACAACTTGTCAACACTTGTAGGAGCATTATTGGGTCGTTTAAACAACAAAACAATTCATAAAAATTTGAGGGTTCATTCTTAAATAGTTCGAACTCAGAAACAACTTGTAGCTTCATTATTGACTCATTTGAACATGGAAACAACTTGTAGCTTCATTCTTGACTCGTTTGAACATGGAAACAACTTGTAAACTCTTGTAGGAACATTATTGGCTCGTTTAAACATCAAAACAATTCATAACAATTTGAGGATTCATTCTCGACTCGTTCGAACTTGGAAACAACTTGTAGCTTCATTCTTGACTCGTTTGAACATGGAAACAACTTGTAAACTCTTGTAGGAACATTATTGGCTCGTTTAAACATCAAAACAATTCATAACAATTTGAGGCTTCAATCTTGACTCGTTCGAACTCGGAAACAACTTGTATCTTCATTCTTGACTCGTTTGAACTTGGAAAAAACTTGTCAAATCTTGTAGGAACATTATTGGCTCGTTTAAACATGAAAACAATTCATAACAATTTGAGACTTCATTCTTGACTCGTTCATACTCGAAAACAATTAGTAGCTTCATTCTTGTCTCGTTTGTACATGGAAACAACTTGTCAACACTTGTAGGAACATTATTGGCTCGTTTAAACATCAAAACAATTCATAACAATTTGAGGCTTCATTCTTGACTAGTTCGAACTCGGAAACAACTTGTAGCTTCATTATTGACTCGTTCGAACATGGAAACAACTTCTAAACACTTGTAGGAGCATTATTGGCTCGTTTAAACATCAAAATAATTCATAACAATTTAAGGCTTCATTCTTGACTCGTTCGAACTCGGAAACAACTTGCATCTTCATTCTGGACTCGTTTGAACTTGGAAAAAACTTGTCAAATGTTGTAGGAACATTATTGGCTCGTTTAAACATGAAAACAATTCATAACAATTTGAGACTTCATTCTTGACTCGTTCAAACTCGAAAACAATTAGTAGCTTCATTCTTGTCTCGTTTGAACATAGAAACAACTTGTCAACACTTGTAGGAGCATTATTGGGTCATTTAAACATCAAAACAATTCATAAAATTTGAGGGTTCATTCTTAAATAGTTCGAACTCGGAAACAACTTGTAGCTTCATTATTGACTCGTTTAAACATGGAAACAACTTGTAGCTTCATTCTTGACTCGTTTGAACATGGAAACAACTTGTAAACTCTTGTAGGAACATTATTGGCTCGTTTAAACATCAAAACAATTCATAACAATTTGAGGCTTCATTTTCGACTCGTTCGAACTTGGAAACAACTTGTAGCTTCATTCTTGACTCGTTTGAACTTGGAAAAAACTTGTAAACTCTTGTAGGAACATTATTGGCTCGTTTAAACATCAAAACAATTCATAACAATTTGAGGCTTCATTCTTGACTAGTTCGAACTCGGAAACAACTTGTAGCTTCATTATTGACTCGTTTGAACATGGAAACAACTTCTAAACACTTGTAGGAGCATTATTGGCTCGTTTAAACATCAAAATAATTCATAACAATTTAAGGCTTCATTCTTGACTCGTTCGAACTCGGAAACAACTTGTAACTTCATTCTGGACTCGTTTGAACTTGGAAAAAACTTGTCAAATCTTGTAGGAACATTATTAGCTCGTTTAAACATGAAAACAATTCATAACAATTTGAGACTTCATTCTTGACTCGTTCAAACTCGAAAACAATTAGTAGCTTCATTCTTGTCTCGTTTGAACATGGAAACAACTTGTCAACACTTGTAGGAGCATTATTGGGTCGTTTAAACATCAAAACAATTCATAAAAATTTGAGGGTTCATTCTTAAATAGTTCGAACTCGGAAACAACTTGAAACTTCATTATTGACTCGTTTGAACATGGAAACAACTTGTAGCTTCATTCTTGACTCGTTTGAACATGGAAACAACTTGTAAACTCTTGTAGGAACATTATTGGCTCGTTTATACATCAAAACAATTCATAACAATTTGAGGCTTCATTTTCGACTCGTTCGAACTTGGAAACAACTTGTAGCTTCATTCTTGACTCGTTTGAACATGGAAACAACTTGTAAACTCTTGTAGGAACATTATTGGCTCGTTTAAACATCAAAACAATTCATAACAATTTGAGGCTTCATTCTTGACTCGTTCGAACTCCGAAACAACTTGTATCATCATTCTTGACTCGTTTGAACTTGGAAAAAACTTGTTAAATCTTGTAGGAACATTATTGGCTCGTTTAAACATGAAAACAATTCATAACAATTTGAGACTTCATTCTTGACTCGTTCATACTCGAAAACAATTAGTAGCTTCATTCTTGTCTCGTTTGAACATGGAAACAACTTGTCAACACTTGTAGGAACATTATTGGCTCGTTTAAACATCAAAACAATTCATAACAATTTGAGGCTTCATTCTTGACTATTTCGAACTCGGAAACAACTTGTAGCTTCATTATTGACTCGTTTGAACATGGAAACAACTTCTAAACACTTGTAGGAGCATTATTGGCTCGTTTAAACATCAAAATAATTCATAACAATTTAAGGCTTCATTCTTGACTCGTTCGAACTCGGAAACAACTTGTATCTTCATTCTGGACTCGTTTGAACTTGGAAAAATCTTGTCAAATCTTGTAGGAACATTATTTGCTCGTTTAAACATGAAAACAATTCATAACAATTTGAGACTTCATTCTTTACTCGTTCATACTCGAAAACAATTAGTAGCTTCATTCTTGTCTCGTTTGAACATGGAAACAACTTGTCAACACTTGTAGGAGCATTATTGGGTCGTTTAAACATCAAAACAATTCATAAAAATTTGAGGGTTCATTCTTAAATAGTTCGAACTCGGAAACAACTTGTAACTTCATTATTGACTCGTTTGAACATGGAAACAACTTGTAGCTTCATTCTTGACTCGTTTGAAGATAGAAACAACTTGTAAACTCTTGTAGGAACATTATTGGCTCGTTTAAACATCAAAACAATTCATAACAATTTGAGGATTCATTCTCGACTCGTTCGAACTTGGAAACAACTTGTAGCTTCATTCTTGACTCGTTTGAACATGGAAACAACTTGTAACCTCTTGTAGGAACATTATTGGCTCGTTTAAACATCAAAACAATTCATAGCAATTTGAGGCTTCATTCTTGACTCGTTCGAACTCGGAAACAACTTGTATCTTCATTCTGGACTCGTTTGAACTTGGAAAAAACTTGTCAAATCTTGTAGGAACATTATTGGCTCGTTTAAACATGAAAACAATTCATAACAATTTGAGACTTCATTCTTGACTCGTTCAAACTCGAAAACAATTAGTAGCTTCATTCTTGTCTCGTTTGAACATGGAAACAACTTGTCAACACTTGTAGGAGCATTATTGGGTCGTTTAAACATCAAAACAATTCATAAAAATTTGAGGGTTCATTCTTAAATAGTTCGAACTCAGAAACAACTTGTAGCTTCATTATTGACTCATTTGAACATGGAAACAACTTGTAAACTCTTGTAGGAACATTATTGGCTCGTTTAAACATCAAAACAATTCATAACAATTTGAGGCTTCATTCTTGACTCGTTCGAACTCGGAAACAACTTGTATCTTCATTCTTGACTCGTTTGAACTTGGAAAAAACTTGTCAAATCTTGTAGGAACATTATTGGCTCGTTTAAACATGAAAACAATTCATAACAATTTGAGACTTCATTCTTGACTCGTTCATACTCGAAAACAATTAGTAGCTTCATTCTTGTCTCGTTTGAACATGGAAACAACTTGTCAACACTTGTAGGAACATTATTGGCTCGTTTAAACATCAAAACAATTCATAACAATTTGAGGCTTCATTCTTGACTATTTCGAACTCGGAAACAACTTGTAGCTTCATTATTGACTCGTTTGAACATGGAAACAACTTCTAAACACTTGTAGGAGCATTATTGGCTCGTTTAAACATCAAAATAATTCATAACAATTTAAGGCTTCATTCTTGACTCGTTCGAACTCGGAAACAACTTGTATCTTCATTCTGGACTCGTTTGAACTTGGAAAAATCTTGTCAAATCTTGTAGGAACATTATTGGCTCGTTTAAACATGAAAACAATTCATAACAATTTGAGACTTCATTCTTTACTCGTTCATACTCGAAAACAATTAGTAGCTTCATTCTTGTCTCGTTTGAACATGGAAACAACTTGTCAACACTTGTAGGAGCATTATTGGGTCGCTTAAACATCAAAACAATTCATAAAAATTTGAGGGTTCATTCTTAAATAGTTCGAACTCGGAAACAACTTGTAGCTTCATTATTGACTCGTTTAAACATGGAAACAACTTGTAGCTTCATTCTTGACTCGTTTGAACATGGAAACAATTTGTGACACCCCCAGATCCGGGGTCAGGGATCGGGGCCATCACGATCCAATTCCACCATAATAATACTCACCTGCTTAACAATTATATCCACAATAGACTCTGGTGACCCCAAACCAAATACACAACTCGAGCCATAGTCTCAGAAAACGAACTTAAAATAATAACAGTTATTATAATTCAACTGTAATAAACTCAGGATCTCGTTGTTTCAACATTTATTATTACATTGCATATTATACAATAAGTATAAGAATTCTAAACTAAAATCCTATCTAGCTTACACCACCTGTAGAAGCCTTGAACCTGACTAACTCAAGCTCGAGCATCTCCTTTCTTTTGCATCCCATGGGCAAGTCTTACTGCAAGTTTTAAAGTTTACAACAAAACAAGAATGAGCCAAAGAATGCTCAGCAAGATATATATTAGAATATTTTGTAACTTGCACCAAGAAAAGGGTGGCAACTAATATTTATACCAACGCGATGTCCAACAATATCAGTAGATAATTTGCAATGCTTTTCCAGCAGAAAGTTTAGCGAAATATGTTTCGACAATAAATGAATCAGAGTTTACGATGCAAGAAGATTTTCAACATAAGTATGCAGTTCAAGTTACTGCAATACCATAATTTAAGATTCACAGTTTTGGGAACAACAGAATCGACAATTTAGCACAATGGCATCAACCACAGAGTACCATTTATTCGAGCATCAATAAGAAGGCAGTTCAAGATACTGCGAAAAGAATCAATAAAAGCTCAACAATTCTCATTCACACTATCGCTAGTGTAGGACCAATGAAAGTTCAACAGTTCCCATTAACACTATCCTTAGTGTAGGACCAATGAAAGTTCAACAGTTCCCATTAACACTATCCTTAGTGTAGGACCAATGAAAGTTCAACAGTTCCCATTAACACTATCCTTAGTGTAGGACTAATGAAAGTTCAACAGTTCCCATTAACACTATCCTTAGTGTAGGACCAATGAAAGTTCAACAGTTCCCATTAACACTATCCTTAGTGTAGGACCAATGAAAGTTCAACAGTTCCCATTAACACTATCCTTAGTGTAATGTCAAATTCCAATTGGAAGAAAAGAAGATACTGGAGCATCCACCGCGCCTATTGTACACGATGATCAGTCGTATAGTACAATAGTTAAGTAACATTTTCTACTAGTAGAAGGATGATCCAAAACAGGTCATCACCCTAGGCAACACATGGGCCTTTAAATGCTGGACCGGCGCCACTCGGCCTCTTACGCTAGATGGACTGTGCCGCACACAAGCCTCTTACACTTTATATCTCCAGTTCCCTTTGAGTACAATCAACAAGTCTAGAAGGGAATTTAATACAACCTTCTAGGATAACAACCAAGCTTTCTGGGAATATTCAAATCAAAGTGTGGAAGGGAATTTAATACAACCTTCCGGAACAACAACAAAGCTTTATGGGAATTCAATATTCGATAATAGATTAACTCCCGAAACGAGGTGGAAGTAATCTCTTTATATGTGTGGGTTGACCTTTAGTCATGAATGAACAGTTCGAATCAAGATCACGACCGGGGAGTCGCTACTAGGTGATAAAATAAACCCCACGAAAATATAATACTTTTAGGTAAAATAATGGTCCCTACGGGCACCAGTTTAAAAAAATGTTAAAGTGGGATATTCCTTCCCTAACATGGAGTTATCGACTCAAAGTAAGTATAAAATACCCGAGTCATAGCTCAGTATTTATTATTTAATGAAAAATAATGTTTTAAGGATTTTCTTGATAACTTCAGAATATTTTCAAAAGTCCAATAAATATTTAATCAATAAATATGAGACCTTGAATAGTCCCTGAAAAATATTTGGAAATAATTAAAATATTTAATTAGGATTTAATCAAGACTATTTAATATTTAAATAGTTTTAAAGGAATCAATATATTTAAATAATATTTAATCACTATTAAATAATATTTAAATAATCCCAAAAGAATTGAAAGTATTTAATCAAGAATAAATACTTTAAAATAATCCCAAAATATTTAAATAATATTTAAATAACTCAAAATGAGTTGAAAGTATTTAAATCAACATTTAAATACTATACATATATCCTTTTTAAATAATATTTAATAAACTAAATATTATTTAAAATATCAAAGGGACATTAATCAACTTGATTAATCCCTAACCCATACTAATTATTATCCCAAAACTTATATTCCAGGAAGAATCCCTGGATAATATCGACTAATAGTCGAGCGATAATCTACTACTCCCGGTCGTCTGTCAAGTACCAAAGAAATGTACTTAACACTGAAATCAGTTATGCAAAACTGACAGGAAGCATCCTCTAACTTTTGAGAGTTCAGAGGCGCGAACAACAATTAATCAATAATACAAGTCAATCACAGAAAAGAATCCAAGCACCACAGCCTTATAACCAAGAAACATGTTATAAGATCAGAGTTTATAGAACTTGCATTAACAGGAATCAAAATATTCTTATATAGAATAAAAGAATGGAGTTAGAAATCTTGCCTGGTGTCCATGATGCATATCCATGATTCCACTTGTAATCCAAAAGTTCTATCAATAGATATAAGAACTTTGATTAGTCTATCTACTAATCATAACTACTTTTTATTAAGTACTAACATTTGCTTTACAATTATAAAATCTCATGATTTTGATAAGCTAGGACCTCGATACTAATCCACAAACCTATATCGAGTCCAATTATGGTCATTACCATTTGCATTTTGTAGTTTTATTAACTTTTATTTTGCCCGACTTTTCACCTTCTCGGGCCTACTTTAGCTATTCGTAAAACTATCTTGCCAATGATTTTTAATCGATTTCTATACACCAACATGTAGTCATGATACTCCTTAACAACTTTCATCACTTGACATACTCGAAACAAGTCCTCTAACTTGCTCGAAATCAACTCCCAAAACGATTGCTTAACCTTTTCCTCAGGTTCATTTCACTTAACACCCTGTTTTCCGTCATTTTTAATAAATTGGAAATTAATCCATTTGACATGATTCCTTTTCTCAGGTCTCCCTTGTACTACTAACAACATGCTATAAAAATTTCAACTCGAGCTCAGGTTGTTAGCTAGATGAAACAATTCTCCAAAGTTCAATGTTTAAGAAATTCGTAGGTTATGAACAACCTTTACTAAAATAGCTATATCTCCTAGCTCGTTAATCCAATTGACTCACCGTTTGGGGCTACTCAAACTAGACTCCAATTATAACATAAACCCAGAAAATAAACAGTCCAGAAATGGTGTTAAGTATTCCAAACAATTCATTCAAAACAGTGGCTCCAGAATTCCTGTTTCTGAAAATTTCTATTACATGACTTGCACTCAACCAATTTTAATAAATCCGATTTTACTCCTTTTAATCCGATTCTTTTTCCCAGGTAATCTCAGATGTTCCAAGTATTTTAAATAAAAGTTTCAAGATTTATAGAGCCCCCTAACTAGGGTGATCATAGCTCCAAAGTTCGTAGAAAACAGAATGGTTAGGTTTCTGCGCTACCTTTATTAAATCGGCCATATCTTTTTGCTCGTAAATCCGAATGACGCAAAATTAGCGCCCAAACGATCTAGAGACTATCTACTATCTAACCATATCAGCCATAAGCCAAGAACAGTGGCCGAATGTTCCCAGATTTTCTGGACAGTTTACAGCAGTAAGGTTCTAAAAAAAATTGGCATGGTTACGTTTGTACGTTCATCGTTTTCCATTTTTATTCTACTCCAAATCAACCAACAAACAATCCCAAACTCCTCAACCAACACCAATAATCATCATACATCAACTCTAAGCCATAAAAATCAGTTTAGCTTATTATTTATAAATCAAACTCAAATGAACAAGTCATGCATTTCTATGACTATCCATGCTTCAACAATGCTACCCACAACATATATATGCCATAACAATCATCCACCAAGCTATAAGAACTCAAGAATCAAGAAAATAAAAACTCAATTTTCGGATTTTACTGTTCATTCGAATTTTCCATTGATCATAACTAAAGATTTAGCGGATGGTTGCTTATAAGATTCAAGGGAGAGCAAGAGGGATTTACTACCTTTGATTTAAGTCCTTATTCGCAACGATCAAGCAACTAGAACTTGAGTTCTTGAATTTTCTCCTCACTTTTCCCTTGCTTGGCCGAATGGTCTCTTGGCTAGGTGCTTGAGTTGTATTTTCTTTTCTTTGCTTTATGCCAAGTACTTCCCCTTTTTGGTTAAATAAAAGACTAGTCAAAGCTTTGGTCTTGGTCTTGTCTTTGGTCAAGTCTTCCTTTGACTTGTATTAAAATACTAGCATTAGCATTTCATACACTATAAATAAAATGCAAGTAATTGCATTTTTAATAATCCATGTCAAAATATAAAATAATAAACTCTTTAATAATTCTTGGAAATTCTTGAATTTTCCAATTTCATAATAATCCATGACGCTAATTTCATCTTTATCTTGTTCCGGCAATTTTAATAATTTGATGGCCCAACAAAACCTTATTTCATAATTATCATCCCATACGTACTATTATTAGCAAGGTTTTAAAGGTACCTGAAATTTAGGGATATTACAGTCTCCCCTCCTTAAAAGGATTCCGTCCTCGGAATTCACACGAGAACAACCGAGGTTACTATCATCACATCTCACTTTCGAATTCTCAGGTTGCGACTTCAACCTTCTTGGTTTCGTACAACCTCTTCAGCATTATTACTTCACTTTTCACCATTTGCTCTATTTAGTCGATGATATCTATAACTTCGTATTCTAACGCGCGTCTAATGTCTGCGCTATAATTTCGTAGCACTCGGGTATGATACGCACGATTGATTCCTTAAAATTTTGGGAAAGAACGTCACTTCATATACACTTTAATATACTTCGAGGCCTTAAACAATTCAATACTCCTCGAGCTTAAGTTCTCTTTCTTACTAAATCCCGTTACTTCTATCCACGATAATGCTTTCAGCAATATGAAGTCTCTCGCTTCATATTCTCTGCCCTTTTTCAGACTTGATCACCATACTCACGTTGTTCTTCTTGAGTTATCATTAATCGCTTCCAAATACTACAAATTGTATCATATGTCTGTCGAACCGATTCTTGTCCAAACAACTATCATTCATCAATTTTGTCCTTAACGCAAAGTAGATCGATATTTTCGTCCGCACTGAACTTCGTAAGGTGGCATGACTATATATGAGTTGTAACCAAAGTCGTATAAAAGCTCTAACCGTAGTAAGTAACTACCACCTCTCCTTTTTGAAATTCAAGATACACACTTTCTATAAAAGATAACCTTGTACATAATTTTAATAGAGATCTTTTCAACGAAGATCATTGTAACAAAACAAATGATCAGAGTAGTTTGTAAATCAATAAACTCATTTTTAATGTATATGATAAATAAGAAGAAAATAATTTAGATATGACTGAGAACAACCATATTTGTACTCAAGATGGCCAGTCTTTAGTATTTTCTGGTTCATAATACATAATCGAGCGGTTGCCCACCAGACTTTTGTCACACAGACAAGAAGTCACACCATATGCATTGTTTATCTCAATCGGATGAAAAATAGTTAACATTTAGAAGAAAATGATTTTGAAAGGGAGAGAAAATATATTTTGAAATTTCCATTCCTTAATGCATTACGAACTCAATATACAACAGTCCCTACTCATTTAGGAACCTATTGACAAAATCCCCAAATTTCTTATTATCCATTTATATTCTTTCCGAATGAATAACTCCTTAAGACTCTTATTGTCTTTGTGCTTACTCCACTTCTACCCATTCAAATGATATTTCCAAAGCTTAAGTGCAAACATTATAGCTATCGCTCTAACTCTTAGGTAGGATACCTTAATTCATATTTCTTCAGTTACTCAGACGCATATGAAATTATTTCTACTATGTTGCTTCTGCACACCATCAAATCCCTCAAAAGACATGTCATTAATAATTACAAGATTCACCTTTTATCATCTAGTAGTCGCAACAACGGCCGTTACCCATCTATTCTTTAATTTCCTTGAAATTTCCTTCACCACCTACTATATGTCTCAAAATTTAAACTTATTTAACCAAAACTCACACTTAGAGAATTTGGCATCCAACCTCTTTTCTCTTAAGATTTTCTAATGATATATATATTTACCTTCGGTTCTTCCTTCACCTTTAGACAGATCAGGATATCCTCTTTGAAGATTATGACAACTTGTCCAATTATTTCTCACAATTCCAATTAATCCTTAGAAGGTACAGGTGCATTCATTAATATGACCTACCTCATCAAAGGCTCATACTGTCCTTATCGCGTTCTCAATTCCATCCTTGGCATATTATCTAGGTAACTCTGTAGTTGGCGATAACCTATCCTCAATATATCTTCTCCAGTAGACTAATTTCTTCGAGTGGTCTATCCATATCATAGATATCCAATATTGATTGCTAAATTAATCAATTCACTTAATCCATTCTCACCAATGTATGCGCAGTCTCATACCGCTATCCGCTTCCTTTACACAAAACATGTGCACCTCATAGTAACACTTTCAATCTTATGATACCTTTATATATAATAGTCCTTATAACTGAGTGACTAACTCTTTTATGCTGACAGGTGCCATCTTCTAAGATGCCTCTAATGCTGATGCTACTCCTCACACTGGCTCAATGGCGAATGATATAATCTCTAACGGATGATAACCCCAAAATATCATTAAGGGTTACTTTTCCCCAATTCTTTAACTACTCTCCTTATTGGATAGTTCTTTTGTCATATCCATTACCGGTGCCCCATAACTTAGCATCCAACACGTAATATACTTTTTACTCGAATCTTAATTCAAACCTTCTCACTCCATCTCTATCTCCCAATCCCAACTTTATCCAATGTCGGGAAATCTTAACTTCACTGTTTTATTATTACCATCAGTTTAAACATTCTTATTTGGACATTCATCCATTCTTAACATCCTATCAATTCTTCAATTTGGAAGGGACTTAAATCTATGTCACACCGGTACGCTAACCAGCCTTGATACCATATTACTTTTCCTTCATTCTCCATATTTAAAACATGATATCCCTTCTTTCAGGGCAATCATTCTCATAACATCTAGACTTTATAATTATAGCCTCTTGTTGTCCATTTCACATATTTCCCAATATCAGTCTCACTGTTTAGTAAATGAGGTCTTGATTGACTTGGGTGAACCAGAATTAACCGTACTCCAACACGCTCAGATTTCTTAATCCACTGTTCTTTCTGAAGTAGAACTCCAGTTCCTAGTTAAAAGTTCATGGTAGTTCTATATATGTTGTCCCTCAAATTCCCTTTTTCTCCATGTCTCTTTCTCAACCATTTCATTTCAACTTCCTTCTATAACCACTTATTGAATCTATATAGTAGTTATTCCCAACACTAAGGATCTAATTGAATCCCCAACATTCGAGGTGACAATCTTGCCAATAACTGTAAATTTCAATTCATAATCTAACACACTCTTGTTTCAGGTCTAAACTTCAATTACATCTGAATTTCCAACTACTTAGGGACAGTTACGTAATACAGGAAATATTCACGGCTAAAGAAATCTTTGTTCGATAAAGTTCATAGGAATTCTCGTTGAATCAACGACCTTATTAGGTCTCCACCCATTTCTCTTCAGAAATTTTCGATCAGCACATAATAACCTTATATATGGCAATGTAGGGAAACAGGGTAATATTATATGATTTGGTCATCCTATAGTCACTACCGTTAGTCCTATTATAACTCTTTGTGGGTTGAAATATAACCCTGAGCACCAAACACGCCAAATCCATCATTCACTTTTCTCAAGATAATTACTACTGTATGTATGACAAACTCCTTTAAATTCACAGTACTCCGACTCGATAACGTTCTAGCGGAACAAAAACATAGATTAGCTCAGTCTCATAACTCAATCAGACATATCCGACTACACATTTGGTTATTAAAACCCAACATCAAACTCAACCAAACAAATCCCCATTGGGGAACTCATAATTTCTCATTACAACTATGCCTCGATATTATCTCATTTTAGACATTCATATCTCTTACGTCATCATGTATATACCTTTTATTATAGCATTAATCCCTCTCAATCCTCAATATTAACTCATATATAGATGGCCATATCCTTTAAGCCATGCTTCTCTATTTTACCCTGAAACCTTTTATTTACACGTCTTCTTAATTCTAAAGTTTAATAAACTTAAGTGAATGTATTTTCTACAGAAAATTGGGCATGACTTATTCGTATTTAGACTATGCCCGGTGTAAAAACACCTCAATTACAATCCCAAACATTCACAAACAATCTTTGTCCTGTAATGACCTCAAACATCAATATCTAGTCAGTCACCCAAAACATAATGTATATCAAAAAGAACGATAAATAGAGTCGCTATATATATATCTGTACTCTCGAACATCCTCAAAGTTAGTCAACAACATTATTGATGGTCACTTCCTCATACCATCAATCTTATTCGCTCCATAACATTAACAAGGATTTGCTGAAATGCACAATACCTCTTCGGGTTATTGCTAAATGATGAATATTCTATCCACTATAGGCAGTCTCAATCAAGTTTAGCTTATGGATCTATCATTGGGTTACAGGACTTTTTCTTGAACCTCCTATATCACTCAAACCATTTCATCATCAATGCCGACTTAGACCCCTCTCATGTCCAAAATTCCACTTCTTGAAAGAAGGAGCTTCATACAAGCACTTATGCAATAGCTCATTTATACTGGTTAACCTAACCATCATACTTGCAATGTGGCAGTCCTCTCTATCCTGAGGACTTACTTTAATCCAAAATCCTTAATATACTCAAAAACTACATCAAGTGTGTACCTTAACTCTTTGTTGCGATTTCTACATTATATGCATAGCATACATCATCTAGATTAATGCTTTACTTTGTACTATCATAGAATCCTCAACAAAAAAATCCTCGTATTCCTCATACTCAAACAAACATCAATATTATCCTTAGACCCATCATACTTCTCGTTAGTCTTGCAAATACCGGGTCATTTCTTATTTGGAAACAATTCCTCGAATCCGGCATAAAATTATAACCCCAAAAGGTTCTCCATGATCTTGACATTACTAACTTAAGGTACTTGTCAAGGTTCTATCTCATTCATTGGCACTATATCCGGTAGTCCAATACGAACTCATATCTTACATATATATAACTCTTAACTCTCTCGTATCTAAGTACTATGACTCAGAGCTCTGATACCACCTCTGTGACACCCCCAGATCCGGGGTCAGGGATCGGGGCCATCACGATCCAATTCCACCATAATAATACTCACCTGCTTAACAATTATATCCACAATAGACTCTGGTGACCCCAAACCAAATACACAACTCGAGCCATAGTCTCAGAAAACGAACCTAAAATAATAACAGTTATTATAATTCAACTGTAATAAACTCAGGATCTCGTTGTTTCAACATTTATTATTACATTGCATATTATACAATAAGTATAAGAATTCTAAACTAAAATCCTATCTAGCTTACACCACCTGTAGAAGCCTTGAACCTGACTAACTCAAGCTCGAGCATCTCCTTTCTTTTGCATCCCATGGGCAAGTCTTACTGCAAGTTTTAAAGTTTACAACAAAACAAGAATGAGCCAAAGAATGCTCAGCAAGATATATATTAGAATATTTTGTAACTTGCACCAAGAAAAGGGTGGCAACTAATATTTATACCAACGCGATGTCCAACAATATCAGTAGATAATTTGCAATGCTTTTCCAGCAGAGAGTTTAGCGAAATATGTTTCGACAATAAATGAATCAGAGTTTACGATGCAAGAAGATTTTCAACATAAGTATGCAGTTCAAGTTACTGCAATACCATAATTTAAGATTCACAGTTTTGGGAACAACAGAATCGACAATTTAGCACAATGGCATCAACCACAGAGTACCATTTATTCGAGCATCAATAAGAAGGCAGTTCAAGATACTGCGAAAAGAATCAATAAAAGCTCAACAATTCTCATTCACACTATCGCTAGTGTAGGACCAATGAAAGTTCAACAGTTCCCATTAACACTATCCTTAGTGTAGGACCAATGAAAGTTCAACAGTTCCCATTAACACTATCCTTAGTGTAGGACCAATGAAAGTTCAACAGTTCCCATTAACACTATCCTTAGTGTAGGACCAATGAAAGTTCAACAGTTCCCATTAACACTATCCTTAGTGTAGGACCAATGAAAGTTCAACAGTTCCCATTAACACTATCCTTAGTGTAGGACCAATGAAAGTTCAACAGTTCCCATTAACACTATCCTTAGTGTAATGTCAAATTCCAATTGGAAGAAAAGAAGATACTGGAGCATCCACCGCGCCTATTGTACACGATGATCAGTCGTATAGTACAATAGTTAAGTAACATTTTCTACTAGTAGAAGGATGATCCAAAACAGGTCATCACCCTAGGCAACACATGGGCCTTTAAATGCTGGACCGGCGCCACTCGGCCTCTTACGCTAGATGGACTGTGCCGCACACAAGCCTCTTACACTTTATATCTCCAGTTCCCTTTGAGTACAATCAACAAGTCTAGAAGGGAATTTAATACAACCTTCTAGGATAACAACCAAGCTTTCTGGGAATATTCAAATCAAAGTGTGGAAGGGAATTTAATACAACCTTCCGGAACAACAACAAAGCTTTATGGGAATTCAATATTCGATAATAGATTAACTCCCGAAACGAGGTGGAAGTAATCTCTTTATATGTGTGGGTTGACCTTTAGTCATGAATGAACAGTTCGAATCAAGATCACGACCGGGGAGTCGCTACTAGGTGATAAAATAAACCCCACGAAAATATAATACTTTTAGGTAAAATAATGGTCCCTACGGGCACCAGTTTAAAAAAATGTTAAAGTGGGATATTCCTTCCCTAACATGGAGTTATCGACTCAAAGTAAGTATAAAATACCCGAGTCATAGCTCAGTATTTATTATTTAATGAAAAATAATGTTTTAAGGATTTTCTTGATAACTCCAGAATATTTTCAAAAGTCCAATAAATATTTAATCAATAAATATGAGACCTTGAATAGTCCCTGAAAAATATTTGGAAATAATTAAAATATTTAATTAGGATTTAATCAAGACTATTTAATATTTAAATAGTTTTAAAGGAATCAATATATTTAAATAATATTTAATCACTATTAAATAATATTTAAATAATCCCAAAAGAATTGAAAGTATTTAATCAAGAATAAATACTTTAAAATAATCCCAAAATATTTAAATAACTCAAAATGAGTTGAAAGTATTTAAATCAACATTTAAATACTATACATATATCCTTTTTAAATAATATTTAATAAACTAAATATTATTTAAAATATCAAAGGGACATTAATCAACTTGATTAATCCCTAACCCATACTAATTATTATCCCAAAACTTATATTCCAGGAAGAATCCCTGGATAATATCGACTAATAGTCGAGCGATAATCTACTACTCCCGGTCGTCTGTCAAGTACCAAAGAAATGTACTTAACACTGAAATCAGTTATGCAAAACTGACAGGAAGCATCCTCTAACTTTTGAGAGTTCAGAGGCGCGAACAACAATTAATCAATAATACAAGTCAATCACAGAAAAGAATCCAAGCACCACAGCCTTATAACCAAGAAACATGTTATAAGATCAGAGTTTATAGAACTTGCATTAACAGGAATCAAAATATTCTTATATAGAATAAAAGAATGGAGTTAGAAATCTTGCCTGGTGTCCATGATGCATATCCATGATTCCACTTGTAATCCAAAAGTTCTATCAATAGATATAAGAACTTTGATTAGTCTATCTACTAATCATAACTACTTTTTATTAAGTACTAACATTTGCTTTACAATTATAAAATCTCATGATTTTGATAAGCTAGGACCTCGATACTAATCCACAAACCTATATCGAGTCCAATTATGGTCATTACCATTTGCATTTTGTAGTTTTATTAACTTTTATTTTGCCCGACTTTTCACCTTCTCGGGCCTACTTTAGCTATTCGTAAAACTATCTTGCCAATGATTTTTAATCGATTTCTATACACCAACATGTAGTCATGATACTCCTTAACAACTTTCATCACTTGACATACTCGAAACAAGTCCTCTAACTTGCTCGAAATCAACTCCCAAAACGATTGCTTAACCTTTTCCTCAGGTTCATTTCACTTAACACCCTGTTTTCCGTCATTTTTAATAAATTGGAAATTAATCCATTTGACATGATTCCTTTTCTCAGGTCTCCCTTGTACTACTAACAACATGCTATAAAAATTTCAACTCGAGCTCAGGTTGTTAGCTAGATGAAACAATTCTCCAAAGTTCAATGTTTAAGAAATTCGTAGGTTATGAACAACCTTTACTAAAATAGCTATATCTCCTAGCTCGTTAATCCAATTGACTCACCGTTTGGGGCTACTCAAACTAGACTCCAATTATAACATAAACCCAGAAAATAAACAGTCCAGAAATGGTGTTAAGTATTCCAAACAATTCATTCAAAACAGTGGCTCCAGAATTCCTGTTTCTGAAAATTTCTATTACATGACTTGCACTCAACCAATTTTAATAAATCCGATTTTACTCCTTTTAATCCGATTCTTTTTCCCAGGTAATCTCAGATGTTCCAAGTATTTTAAATAAAAGTTTCAAGATTTATAGAGCCCCCTAACTAGGGTGATCATAGCTCCAAAGTTCGTAGAAAACAGAATGGTTAGGTTTCTGCGCTACCTTTATTAAATCGGCCATATCTTTTTGCTCGTAAATCCGAATGACGCAAAATTAGCGCCCAAACGATCTAGAGACTATCTACTATCTAACCATATCAGCCATAAGCCAAGAACAGTGGCCGAATGTTCCCAGATTTTCTGGACAGTTTACAGCAGTAAGGTTCTAAAAAAAATTGGCATGGTTACGTTTGTACGTTCATCGTTTTCCATTTTTATTCTACTCCAAATCAACCAACAAACAATCCCAAACTCCTCAACCAACACCAATAATCATCATACATCAACTCTAAGCCATAAAAATCAGTTTAGCTTATTATTTATAAATCAAACTCAAATGAACAAGTCATGCATTTCTATGACTATCCATGCTTCAACAATGCTACCCACAACATATATATGCCATAACAATCATCCACCAAGCTATAAGAACTCAAGAATCAAGAAAATAAAAACTCAATTTTCGGATTTTACTGTTCATTCGAATTTTCCATTGATCATAACTAAAGATTTAGCGGATGGTTGCTTATAAGATTCAAGGGAGAGCAAGAGGGATTTACTACCTTTGATTTAAGTCCTTATTCGCAACGATCAAGCAACTAGAACTTGAGTTCTTGAATTTTCTCCTCACTTTTCCCTTGCTTGGCCGAATGGTCTCTTGGCTAGGTGCTTGAGTTGTATTTTCTTTTCTTTGCTTTATGCCAAGTACTTCCCCTTTTTGGTTAAATAAAAGACTAGTCAAAGCTTTGGTCTTGGTCTTGTCTTTGGTCAAGTCTTCCTTTGACTTGTATTAAAATACTAGCATTAGCATTTCATACACTATAAATAAAATGCAAGTAATTGCATTTTTAATAATCCATGTCAAAATATAAAATAATAAACTCTTTAATAATTCTTGGAAATTCTTGAATTTTCCAATTTCATAATAATCCATGACGCTAATTTCATCTTTATCTTGTTCCGGCAATTTTAATAATTTGATGGCCCAACAAAACCTTATTTCATAATTATCATCCCATACGTACTATTATTAGCAAGGTTTTAAAGGTACCTGAAATTTAGGGATATTACAGTCTCCCCTCCTTAAAAGGATTCCGTCCTCGGAATTCACACGAGAACAACCGAGGTTACTATCATCACATCTCACTTTCGAATTCTCAGGTTGCGACTTCAACCTTCTTGGTTTCGTACAACCTCTTCAGCATTATTACTTCACTTTTCACCATTTGCTCTATTTAGTCGATGATATCTATAACTTCGTATTCTAACGCACGTCTAATGTCTGCGCTATAATTTCGTAGCACTCGGGTATGATACGCACGATTGATTCCTTAAAATTTTGGGAAAGAACGTCACTTCATATACACTTTAATATACTTCGAGGCCTTAAACAATTCAATACTCCTCGAGCTTAAGTTCTCTTTCTTACTAAATCCCGTTACTTCTATCCACGATAATGCTTTCAGCAATATGAAGTCTCTCGCTTCATATTCTCTGCCCTTTTTCAGACTTGATCACCATACTCACGTTGTTCTTCTTGAGTTATCATTAATCGCTTCCAAATACTACAAATTGTATCATATGTCTGTCGAACCGATTCTTGTCCAAACAACTATCATTCATCAATTTTGTCCTTAACGCAAAGTAGATCGATATTTTCGTCCGCACTGAACTTCGTAAGGTGGCATGACTATATATGAGTTGTAACCAAAGTCGTATAAAAGCTCTAACCGTAGTAAGTAACTACCACCTCTCCTTTTTGAAATTCAAGATACACACTTTCTATAAAAGATAACCTTGTACATAATTTTAATAGAGATCTTTTCAACGAAGATCATTGTAACAAAACAAATGATCAGAGTAGTTTGTAAATCAATAAACTCATTTTTAATGTATATGATAAATAAGAAGAAAATAATTTAGATATGACTGAGAACAACCATATTTGTACTCAAGATGGCCAGTCTTTAGTATTTTCTGGTTCATAATACATAATCGAGCGGTTGCCCACCAGACTTTTGTCACACAGACAAGAAGTCACACCATATGCATTGTTTATCTCAATCGGATGAAAAATAGTTAACATTTAGAAGAAAATGATTTTGAAAGGGAGAGAAAATATATTTTGAAATTTCCATTCCTTAATGCATTACGAACTCAATATACAACAGTCCCTACTCATTTAGGAACCTATTGACAAAATCCCCAAATTTCTTATTATCCATTTATATTCTTTCCGAATGAATAACTCCTTAAGACTCTTATTGTCTTTGTGCTTACTCCACTTCTACCCATTCAAATGATATTTCCAAAGCTTAAGTGCAAACATTATAGCTATCGCTCTAACTCTTAGGTAGGATACCTTAATTCATATTTCTTCAGTTACTCAGACGCATATGAAATTATTTCTACTATGTTGCTTCTGCACACCATCAAATCCCTCAAAAGACATGTCATTAATAATTACAAGATTCACCTTTTATCATCTAGTAGTCGCAACAACGGCCGTTACCCATCTATTCTTTAATTTCCTTGAAATTTCCTTCACCACCTACTATATGTCTCAAAATTTAAACTTATTTAACCAAAACTCACACTTAGAGAATTTGGCATCCAACCTCTTTTCTCTTAAGATTTTCTAATGATATATATATTTACCTTCGGTTCTTCCTTCACCTTTAGACAGATCAGGATATCCTCTTTGAAGATTATGACAACTTGTCCAATTATTTCTCACAATTCCAATTAATCCTTAGAAGGTACAGGTGCATTCATTAATATGACCTACCTCATCAAAGGCTCATACTGTCCTTATCGCGTTCTCAATTCCATCCTTGGCATATTATCTAGGTAACTCTGTAGTTGGCGATAACCTATCCTCAATATATCTTCTCCAGTAGACTAATTTCTTCGAGTGGTCTATCCATATCATAGATATCCAATATTGATTGCTAAATTAATCAATTCACTTAATCCATTCTCACCAATGTATGCGCAGTCTCATACCGCTATCCGCTTCCTTTACACAAAACATGTGCACCTCATAGTAACACTTTCAATCTTATGATACCTTTATATATAATAGTCCTTATAACTGAGTGACTAACTCTTTTATGCTGACAGGTGCCATCTTCTAAGATGCCTCTAATGCTGATGCTGCTCCTCACACTGGCTCAATGGCGAATGATATAATCTCTAACGGATGATAACCCCAAAATATCATTAAGGGTTACTTTTCCCCAATTCTTTAACTACTCTCCTTATTGGATAGTTCTTTTGTCATATCCATTACCGGTGCCCCATAACTTAGCATCCAACACGTAATATACTTTTTACTCGAATCTTAATTCAAACCTTCTCACTCCATCTCTATCTCCCAATCCCAACTTTATCCAATGTCGGGAAATCTTAACTTCACTGTTTTATTATTACCATCAGTTTAAACATTCTTATTTGGACATTCATCCATTCTTAACATCCTATCAATTCTTCAATTTGGAAGGGACTTAAATCTATGTCACACCGGTACGCTAACCAGCCTTGATACCATATTACTTTTCCTTCATTCTCCATATTTAAAACATGATATCCCTTCTTTCAGGGCAATCATTCTCATAACATCTAGACTTTATAATTATAGCCTCTTGTTGTCCATTTCACATATTTCCCAATATCAGTCTCACTGTTTAGTAAATGAGGTCTTGATTGACTTGGGTGAACCAGAATTAACCGTACTCCAACACGCTCAGATTTCTTAATCCACTGTTCTTTCTGAAGTAGAACTCCAGTTCCTAGTTAAAAGTTCATGGTAGTTCTATATATGTTGTCCCTCAAATTCCCTTTTTCTCCATGTCTCTTTCTCAACCATTTCATTTCAACTTCCTTCTATAACCACTTATTGAATCTATATAGTAGTTATTCCCAACACTAAGGATCTAATTGAATCCCCAACATTCGAGGTGACAATCTTGCCAATAACTGTAAATTTCAATTCATAATCTAACACACTCTTGTTTCAGGTCTAAACTTCAATTACATCTGAATTTCCAACTACTTAGGGACAGTTACGTAATACAGGAAATATTCACGGCTAAAGAAATCTTTGTTCGATAAAGTTCATAGGAATTCTCGTTGAATCAACGACCTTATTAGGTCTCCACCCATTTCTCTTCAGAAATTTTTGATCAGCACATAATAACCTTATATATGGCAATGTAGGGAAACAGGGTAATATTATATGATTTGGTCATCCTATAGTCACTACCGTTAGTCCTATTATAACTCTTTGTGGGTTGAAATATAACCCTGAGCACCAAACACGCCAAATCCATCATTCACTTTTCTCAAGATAATTACTACTGTATGTATGACAAACTCCTTTAAATTCACAGTACTCCGACTCGATAACGTTCTAGCGGAACAAAAACATAGATTAGCTCAGTCTCATAACTCAATCAGACATATCCGACTACACATTTGGTTATTAAAACCCAACATCAAACTCAACCAAACAAATCCCCATTGGGGAACTCATAATTTCTCATTACAACTATGCCTCGATATTATCTCATTTTAGACATTCATATCTCTTACGTCATCATGTATATACCTTTTATTATAGCATTAATCCCTCTCAATCCTCAATATTAACTCATATATAGATGGCCATATCCTTTAAGCCATGCTTCTCTATTTTACCCTGAAACCTTTTATTTACACGTCTTCTTAATTCTAAAGTTTAATAAACTTAAGTGAATGTATTTTCTACAGAAAATTGGGCATGACTTATTCGTATTTAGACTATGCCCGGTGTAAAAACACCTCAATTACAATCCCAAACATTCACAAACAATCTTTGTCCTGTAATGACCTCAAACATCAATATCTAGTCAGTCACCCAAAACATAATGTATATCAAAAAGAACGATAAATAGAGTCGCTATATATATATCTGTACTCTCGAACATCCTCAAAGTTAGTCAACAACATTATTGATGGTCACTTCCTCATACCATCAATCTTATTCGCTCCATAACATTAACAAGGATTTGCTGAAATGCACAATACCTCTTCGGGTTATTGCTAAATGATGAATATTCTATCCACTATAGGCAGTCTCAATCAAGTTTAGCTTATGGATCTATCATTGGGTTACAGGACTTTTTCTTGAACCTCCTATATCACTCAAACCATTTCATCATCAATGCCGACTTAGACCCCTCTCATGTCCAAAATTCCACTTCTTGAAAGAAGGAGCTTCATACAAGCACTTATGCAATAGCTCATTTATACTGGTTAACCTAACCATCATACTTGCAATGTGGCAGTCCTCTCTATCCTGAGGACTTACTTTAATCCAAAATCCTTAATATACTCAAAAACTACATCAAGTGTGTACCTTAACTCTTTGTTGCGATTTCTACATTATATGCATAGCATACATCATCTAGATTAATGCTTTACTTTGTACTATCATAGAATCCTCAACAAAAAAATCCTCGTATTCCTCATACTCAAACAAACATCAATATTATCCTTAGACCCATCATACTTCTCGTTAGTCTTGCAAATACCGGGTCATTTCTTATTTGGAAACAATTCCTCGAATCCGGCATAAAATTATAACCCCAAAAGGTTCTCCATGATCTTGACATTACTAACTTAAGGTACTTGTCAAGGTTCTATCTCATTCATTGGCACTATATCCGGTAGTCCAATACGAACTCATATCTTACATATATATAACTCTTAACTCTCTCGTATCTAAGTACTATGACTCAGAGCTCTGATACCACCTCTGTGACACCCCCAGATCCGGGGTCAGGGATCGGGGCCATCACGATCCAATTCCACCATAATAATACTCACCTGCTTAACAATTATATCCACAATAGACTCTGGTGACCCCAAACCAAATACACAACTCGAGCCATAGTCTCAGAAAACGAACCTAAAATAATAACAGTTATTATAATTCAACTGTAATAAACTCAGGATCTCGTTGTTTCAACATTTATTATTACATTGCATATTATACAATAAGTATAAGAATTCTAAACTAAAATCCTATCTAGCTTACACCACCTGTAGAAGCCTTGAACCTGACTAACTCAAGCTCGAGCATCTCCTTTCTTTTGCATCCCATGGGCAAGTCTTACTGCAAGTTTTAAAGTTTACAACAAAACAAGAATGAGCCAAAGAATGCTCAGCAAGATATATATTAGAATATTTTGTAACTTGCACCAAGAAAAGGGTGGCAACTAATATTTATACCAACGCGATGTCCAACAATATCAGTAGATAATTTGCAATGCTTTTCCAGCAGAGAGTTTAGCGAAATATGTTTCGACAATAAATGAATCAGAGTTTACGATGCAAGAAGATTTTCAACATAAGTATGCAGTTCAAGTTACTGCAATACCATAATTTAAGATTCACAGTTTTGGGAACAACAGAATCGACAATTTAGCACAATGGCATCAACCACAGAGTACCATTTATTCGAGCATCAATAAGAAGGCAGTTCAAGATACTGCGAAAAGAATCAATAAAAGCTCAACAATTCTCATTCACACTATCGCTAGTGTAGGACCAATGAAAGTTCAACAGTTCCCATTAACACTATCCTTAGTGTAGGACCAATGAAAGTTCAACAGTTCCCATTAACACTATCCTTAGTGTAGGACCAATGAAAGTTCAACAGTTCCCATTAACACTATCCTTAGTGTAGGACCAATGAAAGTTCAACAGTTCCCATTAACACTATCCTTAGTGTAGGACCAATGAAAGTTCAACAGTTCCCATTAACACTATCCTTAGTGTAGGACCAATGAAAGTTCAACAGTTCCCATTAACACTATCCTTAGTGTAATGTCAAATTCCAATTGGAAGAAAAGAAGATACTGGAGCATCCACCGCGCCTATTGTACACGATGATCAGTCGTATAGTACAATAGTTAAGTAACATTTTCTACTAGTAGAAGGATGATCCAAAACAGGTCATCACCCTAGGCAACACATGGGCCTTTAAATGCTGGACCGGCGCCACTCGGCCTCTTACGCTAGATGGACTGTGCCGCACACAAGCCTCTTACACTTTATATCTCCAGTTCCCTTTGAGTACAATCAACAAGTCTAGAAGGGAATTTAATACAACCTTCTAGGATAACAACCAAGCTTTCTGGGAATATTCAAATCAAAGTGTGGAAGGGAATTTAATACAACCTTCCGGAACAACAACAAAGCTTTATGGGAATTCAATATTCGATAATAGATTAACTCCCGAAACGAGGTGGAAGTAATCTCTTTATATGTGTGGGTTGACCTTTAGTCATGAATGAACAGTTCGAATCAAGATCACGACCGGGGAGTCGCTACTAGGTGATAAAATAAACCCCACGAAAATATAATACTTTTAGGTAAAATAATGGTCCCTACGGGCACCAGTTTAAAAAAATGTTAAAGTGGGATATTCCTTCCCTAACATGGAGTTATCGACTCAAAGTAAGTATAAAATACCCGAGTCATAGCTCAGTATTTATTATTTAATGAAAAATAATGTTTTAAGGATTTTCTTGATAACTCCAGAATATTTTCAAAAGTCCAATAAATATTTAATCAATAAATATGAGACCTTGAATAGTCCCTGAAAAATATTTGGAAATAATTAAAATATTTAATTAGGATTTAATCAAGACTATTTAATATTTAAATAGTTTTAAAGGAATCAATATATTTAAATAATATTTAATCACTATTAAATAATATTTAAATAATCCCAAAAGAATTGAAAGTATTTAATCAAGAATAAATACTTTAAAATAATCCCAAAATATTTAAATAACTCAAAATGAGTTGAAAGTATTTAAATCAACATTTAAATACTATACATATATCCTTTTTAAATAATATTTAATAAACTAAATATTATTTAAAATATCAAAGGGACATTAATCAACTTGATTAATCCCTAACCCATACTAATTATTATCCCAAAACTTATATTCCAGGAAGAATCCCTGGATAATATCGACTAATAGTCGAGCGATAATCTACTATTCCCGGTCGTCTGTCAAGTACCAAAGAAATGTACTTAACACTGAAATCAGTTATGCAAAACTGACAGGAAGCATCCTCTAACTTTTGAGAGTTCAGAGGCGCGAACAACAATTAATCAATAATACAAGTCAATCACAGAAAAGAATCCAAGCACCACAGCCTTATAACCAAGAAACATGTTATAAGATCAGAGTTTATAGAACTTGCATTAACAGGAATCAAAATATTCTTATATAGAATAAAAGAATGGAGTTAGAAATCTTGCCTGGTGTCCATGATGCATATCCATGATTCCACTTGTAATCCAAAAGTTCTATCAATAGATATAAGAACTTTGATTAGTCTATCTACTAATCATAACTACTTTTTATTAAGTACTAACATTTGCTTTACAATTACAAAATCTCATGATTTTGATAAGCTAGGACCTCGATACTAATCCACAAACCTATATCGAGTCCAATTATGGTCATTACCATTTGCATTTTGTAGTTTTATTAACTTTTATTTTGCCCGACTTTTCACCTTCTCGGGCCTACTTTAGCTATTCGTAAAACTATCTTGCCAATGATTTTTAATCGATTTCTATACACCAACATGTAGTCATGATACTCCTTAACAACTTTCATCACTTGACATACTCGAAACAAGTCCTCTAACTTGCTCGAAATCAACTCCCAAAACGATTGCTTAACCTTTTCCTCAGGTTCATTTCACTTAACACCCTGTTTTCCGTCATTTTTAATAAATTGGAAATTAATCCATTTGACATGATTCCTTTTCTCAGGTCTCCCTTGTACTACTAACAACATGCTATAAAAATTTCAACTCGAGCTCAGGTTGTTAGCTAGATGAAACAATTCTCCAAAGTTCAATGTTTAAGAAATTCGTAGGTTATGAACAACCTTTACTAAAATAGCTATATCTCCTAGCTCGTTAATCCAATTGACTCACCGTTTGGGGCTACTCAAACTAGACTCCAATTATAACATAAACCCAGAAAATAAACAGTCCAGAAATGGTGTTAAGTATTCCAAACAATTCATTCAAAACAGTGGCTCCAGAATTCCTGTTTCTGAAAATTTCTATTACATGACTTGCACTCAACCAATTTTAATAAATCCGATTTTACTCCTTTTAATCCGATTCTTTTTCCCAGGTAATCTCAGATGTTCCAAGTATTTTAAATAAAAGTTTCAAGATTTATAGAGCCCCCTAACTAGGGTGATCATAGCTCCAAAGTTCGTAGAAAACAGAATGGTTAGGTTTCTGCGCTACCTTTATTAAATCGGCCATATCTTTTTGCTCGTAAATCCGAATGACGCAAAATTAGCGCCCAAACGATCTAGAGACTATCTACTATCTAACCATATCAGCCATAAGCCAAGAACAGTGGCCGAATGTTCCCAGATTTTCTGGACAGTTTACAGCAGTAAGGTTCTAAAAAAAATTGGCATGGTTACGTTTGTACGTTCATCGTTTTCCATTTTTATTCTACTCCAAATCAACCAACAAACAATCCCAAACTCCTCAACCAACACCAATAATCATCATACATCAACTCTAAGCCATAAAAATCAGTTTAGCTTATTATTTATAAATCAAACTCAAATGAACAAGTCATGCATTTCTATGACTATCCATGCTTCAACAATGCTACCCACAACATATATATGCCATAACAATCATCCACCAAGCTATAAGAACTCAAGAATCAAGAAAATAAAAACTCAATTTTCGGATTTTACTGTTCATTCGAATTTTCCATTGATCATAACTAAAGATTTAGCGGATGGTTGCTTATAAGATTCAAGGGAGAGCAAGAGGGATTTACTACCTTCGATTTAAGTCCTTATTCGCAACGATCAAGCAACTAGAACTTGAGTTCTTGAATTTTCTCCTCACTTTTCCCTTGCTTGGCCGAATGGTCTCTTGGCTAGGTGCTTGAGTTGTATTTTCTTTTCTTTGCTTTATGCCAAGTACTTCCCCTTTTTGGTTAAATAAAAGACTAGTCAAAGCTTTGGTCTTGGTCTTGTCTTTGGTCAAGTCTTCCTTTGACTTGTATTAAAATACTAGCATTAGCATTTCATACACTATAAATAAAATGCAAGTAATTGCAGTTTTAATAATCCATGTCAAAATATAAAATAATAAACTCTTTAATAATTCTTGGAAATCCTTGAATTTTCCAATTTCATAATAATCCATGACGCTAATTTCATCTTTATCTTGTTCCGGCAATTTTAATATTTGATGGCCCAACAAAACCTTATTTCATAATTATCATCCCATACGTACTATTATTAGCAAGGTTTTAAAGGTACCTGAAATTTAGGGATATTACACAATTCATAACAATTTGAGGCTTCATTCTTGACTAGTTCGAACTCGGAAACAACTTGTAGCTTCATTATTGACTCGTTTGAACATGGAAACAACTTCTAAACACTTGTAGGAGCATTATTGGCTCGTTTAAACATCAAAATAATTCATAACAATTTAAGGCTTCATTCTTGACTCGTTCGAACTCGGAAACAACTTGTAACTTCATTCTGGACTCGTTTGAACTTGGAAAAAACTTGTCAAATCTTGTAGGAACATTATTAGCTCGTTTAAACATGAAAACAATTCATAACAATTTGAGACTTCATTCTTGACTCGTTCAAACTCGAAAACAATTAGTAGCTTCATTATTGTCTCGTTTGAACATGGAAACAACTTGTCAACACTTGTAGGAGCATTATTGGGTCGTTTAAACATCAAAACAATTCATAAAAATTTGAGGGTTCATTCTTAAATAGTTCGAACTCGGAAACAACTTGAAACTTCATTATTGACTCGTTTGAACATGGAAACAACTTGTAGCTTCATTCTTGACTCGTTTGAACATGGAAACAACTTGTAAACTCTTGTAGGAACATTATTGGCTCGTTTAAACATCAAAACAATTCATAACAATTTGAGGATTCATTCTCGACTCGTTCGAACTTGGAAACAACTTGTAGCTTCATTCTTGACTCGTTTGAACATGGAAACAACTTGTAAACTCTTGTAGGAACATTATTGGCTCGTTTAAACATCAAAACAATTCATAACAATTTGAGGCTTCATTCTTGACTATTTCGAACTCGGAAACAACTTGTAGCTTCATTATTGACTCGTTTGAACATGGAAACAACTTCTAAACACTTGTAGGAGCATTATTGGCTCGTTTAAACATCAAAATAATTCATAACAATTTAAGGCTTCATTCTTGACTCGTTCGAACTCGGAAACAACTTGTATCTTCATTCTGGACTCGTTTGAACTTGGAAAAATCTTGTCAAATCTTGTAGGAACATTATTGGCTCGTTTAAACATGAAAACAATTCATAACAATTTGAGACTTCATTCTTTACTCGTTCATACTCGAAAACAATTAGTAGCTTCATTCTTGTCTCGTTTGAACATGGAAACAACTTGTCAACACTTGTAGGAGCATTATTGGGTCGTTTAAACATCAAAACAATTCATAAAAATTTGAGGGTTCATTCTTAAATAGTTCGAACTCGGAAACAACTTGTAGCTTCATTATTGACTCGTTTAAACATGGAAACAACTTGTAGCTTCATTCTTGACTCGTTTGAACATGGAAACAATTCATAACAATTTGAGGCTTCATTCTTGACTAGTTCGAACTCGGAAACAACTTGTAGCTTCATTATTGACTCGTTTGAAGATGGAAACAACTTCTAAACACTTGTAGGAGCATTATTGGCTCGTTTAAACATCAAAATAATTCATAACAATTTAAGGCTTCATTCTTGACTCGTTCGAACTCGGAAACAACTTGTAACTTCATTCTGGACTCGTTTGAACTTGGAAAAAACTTGTCAAATCTTGTAGGAACATTATTGGCACGTTTAAACATGAAAACAATTCATAACAATTTGAGACTTCATTCTTGACTCGTTCATACTCGAAAACAATTAGTAGCTTCATTCTTGTCTCGTTTGAACATGGAAACAACTTGTCAACACTTGTAGGAGCATTATTGGGTCGTTTAAACATCAAAACAATTCATAAAAATTTGAGGGTTCATTCTTAAATAGTTCGAACTCGGAAACAACTTGTAGCTTCATTATTGACTCGTTTAAACATGGAAACAACTTGTAGCTTCATTCTTGACTCGTTTGAACATGGAAACAATTCATAACAATTTGAGGCTTCATTCTTGACTAGTTCGAACTCGGAAACAACTTGTAGCTTCATTATTGACTCGTTTGAACATGGAAACAACTTCTAAACACTTGTAGGAGCATTATTGGCTCGTTTAAACATCAAAATAATTCATAACAATTTAAGGCTTCATTCTTGACTCGTTCGAACTCGGAAATAACTTGTAACTTCATTCTGGACTCGTTTGAACTTGGAAAAAACTTGTCAAATCTTGTAGGAACATTATTAGCTCGTTTAACCATGAAAACAATTCATAACAATTTGAGACTTCATTCTTGACTCGTTCAAACTCGAAAACAATTAGTAGCTTCATTCTTGTCTCGTTTGAACATGGAAACAACTTGTCAACACTTGTAGGAGCATTATTGGGTCGTTTAAACATCAAAACAATTCATAAAAATTTGAGGGTTCATTCTTAAATAGTTCGAACTCGGAAACAACTTGAAACTTCATTATTGACTCGTTTGAACATGGAAACAACTTGTAGCTTCATTCTTGACTCGTTTGAACATGGAAACAACTTGTAAACTCTTGTAGGAACATTATTGGCTCGTTTATACATCAAAACAATTCATAACAATTTGAGGCTTCATTTTCGACTCGTTCGAACTTGGAAACAACTTGTAGCTTCATTCTTGACTCGTTTGAACATGGAAACAACTTGTAAACTCTTGTAGGAACATTATTGGCTCGTTTAAACATCAAAACAATTCATAACAATTTGAGGCTTCATTCTTGACTCGTTCGAACTCGGAAACAACTTGTATCTTCATTCTTGACTCGTTTGAACTTGGAAAAAACTTGTTAAATCTTGTAGGAACATTATTGGCTTGTTTAAACATGAAAACAATTCATAACAATTTGAGACTTCATTCTTGACTCGTTCATACTCGAAAACAATTAGTAGCTTCATTCTTGTCTCGTTTGAACATGGAAACAACTTGTCAACACTTGTAGGAACATTATTGGCTCGTTTAAACATCAAAACAATTCATAACAATTTGAGGCTTCATTCTTGACTATTTCGAACTCGGAAACAACTTGTAGCTTCATTATTGACTCGTTTGAACATGGAAACAACTTCTAAACACTTGTAGGAGCATTATTGGCTCGTTTAAACATCAAAATAATTCATAACAGTTTAAGGCTTCATTCTTGACTCGTTCGAACTCGGAAACAACTTGTATCTTCATTCTGGACTCGTTTGAACTTGGAAAAATCTTGTCAAATCTTGTAGGAACATTATTGGCTCGTTTAAACATGAAAACAATTCATAACAATTTGAGACTTCATTCTTTACTCGTTCATACTCGAAAACAATTAGTAGCTTCATTCTTGTCTCGTTTGAACATGGAAACAACTTGTCAACACTTGTAGGAGCATTATTGGGTCGTTTAAACATCAAAACAATTCATAAAAATTTGAGGGTTCATTCTTAAATAGTTCGAACTCGGAAACAACTTGTAACTTCATTATTGACTCGTTTGAACATGGAAACAACTTGTAGCTTCATTCTTGACTCGTTTGAAGATAGAAACAACTTGTAAACTCTTGTAGGAACATTATTGGCTCGTTTATACATCAAAACAATTCATAACAATTTGAGGCTTCATTTTCGACTCGTTCGAACTTGGAAACAACTTGTAGCTTCATTCTTGACTCGTTTGAACATGGAAACAACTTGTAAACTCTTGTAGGAACATTATTGGCTCGTTTAAACATCAAAACAATTCATAACAATTTGAGGCTTCATTCTTGACTCGTTCGAACTCGGAAACAACTTGTATCTTCATTCTTGACTCGTTTGAACTTGGAAAAAACTTGTTAAATCTTGTAGGAACATTATTGGCTCGTTTAAACATCAAAACAATTCATAACAATTTGAGGATTCATTCTCGACTCGTTCGAACTTGGAAACAACTTGTAGCTTCATTCTTGACTCGTTTGAACATGGAAACAACTTGTAACCTCTTGTAGGAACATTATTGGCTCGTTTAAACATCAAAACAATTCATAGCAATTTGAGGCTTCATTCTTGACTCGTTCGAACTCGGAAACAACTTGTATCTTCATTCTGGACTCGTTTGAACTTGGAAAAAACTTGTCAAATCTTGTAGGAACATTATTGGCTCGTTTAAACATGAAAACAATTCATAACAATTTGAGATTTCATTCTTGACTCGTTCAAACTCGAAAACAATTAGTAGCTTCATTCTTGTCTCGTTTGAACATGGAAACAACTTGTCAACACTTGTAGGAGCATTATTGGGTCGTTTAAACATCAAAACAATTCATAAAAATTTGAGGGTTCATTCTTAAATAGTTCGAACTCAGAAACAACTTGTAGCTTCATTATTGACTCATTTGAACATGGAAACAACTTGTAGCTTCATTCTTGACTCGTTTGAACATGGAAACAACTTGTAAACTCTTGTAGGAACATTATTGGCTCGTTTAAACATCAAAACAATTCATAACAATTTGAGGATTCATTCTCGACTCGTTCGAACTTGGAAACAACTTGTAGCTTCATTCTTGACTCGTTTGAACATGGAAACAACTTGTAAACTCTTGTAGGAACATTATTGGCTCGTTTAAACATCAAAACAATTCATAACAATTTGAGGCTTCATTCTTGACTCGTTCGAACTCGGAAACAACTTGTATCTTCATTCTTGACTCGTTTGAACTTGGAAAAAACTTGTCAAATCTTGTAGGAACATTATTGGCTCGTTTAAACATGAAAACAATTCATAACAATTTGAGACTTCATTCTTGACTCGTTCATACTCGAAAACAATTAGTAGCTTCATTCTTGTCTCGTTTGAACATGGAAACAACTTGTCAACACTTGTAGGAACATTATTGGCTCGTTTAAACATCAAAACAATTCATAACAATTTGAGGCTTCATTCTTGACTAGTTCGAACTCGGAAACAACTTGTAGCTTCATTATTGACTCGTTCGAACATGGAAACAACTTCTAAACACTTGTAGGAGCATTATTGGCTCGTTTAAACATCAAAATAATTCATAACAATTTAAAGCTTCATTCTTGACTCGTTCGAACTCGGAAACAACTTGCATCTTCATTCTGTACTCATTTGAACTTGGAAAAAACTTGTCAAATGTTGTAGGAACATTATTGGCTCGTTTAAACATGAAAACAATTCATAACAATTTGAGACTTCATTCTTGACTCGTTCAAACTCGAAAACAATTAGTAGCTTCATTCTTGTCTCGTTTGAACATGGAAACAACTTGTCAACACTTGTAGGAGCATTATTGGGTCGTTTAAACATCAAAACAATTCATAAAAATTTGAGGGTTCATTCTTAAATAGTTCGAACTCGGAAACAACTTGAAACTTCATTCTTGACTCGTTTGAACATGGAAACAACTTGTAAACTCTTGTAGGAACATTATTGGCTCGTTTATACATCAAAACAATTCATAACAATTTGAGGCTTCATTTTCGACTCGTTCGAACTTGGAAACAACTTGTAGCTTCATTCTTGACTCGTTTGAACATGGAAACAACTTGTAAACTCTTGTAGGAACATTATTGGCTCGTTTAAACATCAAAACAATTCATAACAATTTGAGGCTTCATTCTTGACTCGTTCGAACTCGGAAACAACTTGTATCTTCATTCTTGACTCGTTTGAACTTGGAAAAAACTTGTTAAATCTTGTAGGAACATTATTGGCTCGTTTAAACATGAAAACAATTCATAACAATTTGAGACTTCATTCTTGACTCGTTCATACTCGAAAACAATTAGTAGCTTCATTCTTGTCTCGTTTGAACATGGAAACAACTTGTCAACACTTGTAGGAGCATTATTGGGTCGTTTAAACATCAAAACAATTCATAAAAATTTGAGGGTTCATTCTTAAATAGTTCGAACTCAGAAACAACTTGTAGCTTCATTATTGACTCATTTGAACATGGAAACAACTTGTAGCTTCATTCTTGACTCGTTTGAACATGGAAACAACTTGTAAACTCTTGTAGGAACATTATTGGCTCGTTTAAACATCAAAACAATTCATAACAATTTGAGGATTCATTCTCGACTCGTTCGAACTTGGAAACAACTTGTAGCTTCATTCATGACTCGTTTGAACATGGAAACAACTTGTAAACTCTTGTAGGAACATTATTGGCTCGTTTAAACATCAAAACAATTCATAACAATTTGAGGCTTCATTCTTGACTCGTTCGAACTCGGAAACAACTTGTATCTTCATTCTTGACTCGTTTGAACTTGGAAAAAACTTGTCAAATCTTGTAGGAACATTATTGGCTCGTTTAAACATGAAAACAATTCATAACAATTTGAGACTTCATTCTTGACTCGTTCATACTCGAAAACAATTAGTAGCTTCATTCTTGTCTCGTTTGAACATGGAAACAACTTGTCAACACTTGTAGGAACATTATTGGCTCGTTTAAACATCAAAACAATTCATAACAATTTGAGGCTTCATTCTTGACTAGTTCGAACTCGGAAACAACTTGTAGCTTCATTATTGACTCGTTCGAACATGGAAACAACTTCTAAACACTTGTAGGAGCATTATTGGCTCGTTTAAACATCAAAATAATTCATAACAATTTAAGGCTTCATTCTTGACTCGTTCGAACTCGGAAACAACTTGCATCTTCATTCTGTACTCATTTGAACTTGGAAAAAACTTGTCAAATGTTGTAGGAACATTATTGGCTCGTTTAAACATGAAAACAATTCATAACAATTTGAGACTTCATTCTTGACTCGTTCAAACTCGAAAACAATTAGCTTCTTGTCTCGTTTGAACATGGAAACAACTTGTCAACACTTGTAGGAGCATTATTGGGTCGTTTAAACATCAAAACAATTCATAAAAATTTGAGGGTTCATTCTTAAATAGTTCGAACTCGGAAACAACTTGTAGCTTCATTATTGACTCGTTTGAACATGGAAACAACTTGTAGCTTCATTCTTGACTCGTTTGAACATGGAAACAACTTGTAAACTCTTGTAGGAACATTATTGGCTCGTTTATACATCAAAACAATTCATAACAATTTGAGGCTTCATTTTCGACTCGTTCGAACTTGGAAACAACTTGTAGCTTCATTCTTGACTCGTTTGAACATGGAAACAACTTGTAAACTCTTGTAGGAACATTATTGGCTCGTTTAAACATCAAAACAATTCATAACAATTTGAGGCTTCATTCTTGACTCGTTCGAACTCGGAAACAACTTGTATCTTCATTCTTGACTCGTTTGAACTTGGAAAAAACTTGTTAAATCTTGTAGGAACATTATTGGCTCGTTTAAACATGAAAACAATTCATAACAATTTGAGACTTCATTCTTGACTCGTTCATACTCGAAAACAATTAGTAGCTTCATTCTTGTCTCGTTTGAACATGGAAACAACTTGTCAACACTTGTAGGAACATTATTGGCTCGTTTAAACATCAAAACAATTCATAACAATTTGAGGCTTCATTCTTGACTATTTCGAACTCGGAAACAACTTGTAGCTTCATTATTGACTCGTTTGAACATGGAAACAACTTCTAAACACTTGTAGGAGCATTATTGGCTCGTTTAAACATCAAAATAATTCATAACAATTTAAGGCTTCATTCTTGACTCGTTCGAACTCGGAAACAACTTGTATCTTCATTCTGGACTCGTTTGAACTTGGAAAAATCTTGTCAAATCTTGTAGGAACATTATTGGCTCGTTTAAACATGAAAACAATTCATAACAATTTGAGACTTCATTCTTTACTCGTTCATACTCGAAAACAATTAGTAGCTTCATTCTTGTCTCGTTTGAACATGGAAACAACTTGTCAACACTTGTAGGAGCATTATTGGGTCGTTTAAACATCAAAACAATTCATAAAAATTTGAGGGTTCATTCTTAAATAGTTCGAACTCGGAAACAACTTGTAACTTCATTATTGACTCGTTTGAACATGGAAACAACTTGTAGCTTCATTCTTGACTCGTTTGAAGATAGAAACAACTTGTAAACTCTTGTAGGAACATTATTGGCTCGTTTATACATCAAAACAATTCATAACAATTTGAGGCTTCATTTTCGACTCGTTCGAACTTGGAAACAACTTGTAGCTTCATTCTTGACTCGTTTGAACATGGAAACAACTTGTAAACTCTTGTAGGAACATTATTGGCTCGTTTAAACATCAAAACAATTCATAACAATTTGAGGCTTCATTCTTGACTCGTTCGAACTCGGAAACAACTTGTATCTTCATTCTTGACTCGTTTGAACTTGGAAAAAACTTGTTAAATCTTGTAGGAACATTATTGGCTCGTTTAAACATCAAAACAATTCATAACAATTTGAGGATTCATTCTCGACTCGTTCGAACTTGGAAACAACTTGTAGCTTCATTCTTGACTCGTTTGAACATGGAAACAACTTGTAACCTCTTGTAGGAACATCAAATTTAAACATCAAAACAATTCATAGCAATTTGAGGCTTCATTCTTGACTCGTTCGAACTCGGAAACAACTTGTATCTTCATTCTGGACTCGTTTGAACTTGGAAAAAACTTGTCAAATCTTGTAGGAACATTATTGGCTCGTTTAAACATGAAAACAATTCATAACAATTTGAGACTTCATTCTTGACTCGTTCAAACTCGAAAACAATTAGTAGCTTCATTCTTGTCTCGTTTGAACATGGAAACAACTTGTCAACACTTGTAGGAGCATTATTGGGTCGTTTAAACATCAAAACAATTCATAAAAATTTGAGGGTTCATTCTTAAATAGTTCGAACTCAGAAACAACTTGTAGCTTCATTATTGACTCATTTGAACATGGAAACAACTTGTAGCTTCATTCTTGACTCGTTTGAACATGGAAACAACTTGTAAACTCTTGTAAGAACATTATTGGCTCGTTTAAACATCAAAACAATTCATAACAATTTGAGGATTCATTCTCGACTCGTTCGAACTTGGAAACAACTTGTAGCTTCATTCTTGACTCGTTTGAACATGGAAACAACTTGTAAACTCTTGTAGGAACATTATTGGCTCGTTTAAACATCAAAACAATTCATAACAATTTGAGGCTTCATTCTTGACTCGTTCGAACTCGGAAACAACTTGTATCTTCATTCTTGACTCGTTTGAACTTGGAAAAAACTTGTCAAATCTTGTAGGAACATTATTGGCTCGTTTAAACATGAAAACAATTCATAACAATTTGAGACTTCATTCTTGACTCGTTCATACTCGAAAACAATTAGTAGCTTCATTCTTGTCTCGTTTGAACATGGAAACAACTTGTCAACACTTGTAGGAACATTATTGGCTCGTTTAAACATCAAAACAATTCATAACAATTTGAGGCTTCATTCTTGACTAGTTCGAACTCGGAAACAACTTGTAGCTTCATTATTGACTCGTTCGAACATGGAAACAACTTCTAAACACTTGTAGGAGCATTATTGGCTCGTTTAAACATCAAAATAATTCATAACAATTTAAGGCTTCATTCTTGACTCGTTCGAACTCGGAAACAACTTGCATCTTCATTCTGTACTCATTTGAACTTGGAAAAAACTTGTCAAATGTTGTAGGAACATTATTGGCTCGTTTAAACATGAAAACAATTCATAACAATTTGAGACTTCATTCTTGACTCGTTCAAACTCGAAAACAATTAGTAGCTTCATTCTTGTCTCGTTTGAACATGGAAACAACTTGTCAACACTTGTAGGAGCATTATTGGGTCGTTTAAACATCAAAACAATTCATAAAAATTTGAGGGTTCATTCTTAAATAGTTCGAACTCGGAAACAACTTGAAACTTCATTATTGACTCGTTTGAACATGGAAACAACTTGTAGCTTCATTCTTGACTCGTTTGAACATGGAAACAACTTGTAAACTCTTGTAGGAACATTATTGGCTCGTTTATACATCAAAACAATTCATAACAATTTGAGGCTTCATTTTCGACTCGTTCGAACTTGGAAACAACTTGTAGCTTCATTCTTGACTCGTTTGAACATGGAAACAACTTGTAAACTCTTGAAGGAACATTATTGGCTCGTTTAAACATCAAAACAATTCATAACAATTTGAGGCTCCATTCTTGACTAGTTCGAACTCGGAAACAACTTGTAGCTTCATTATTGACTCGTTTGAACATGGAAACAGCTTCTAAACACTTGTAGGAGCATTATTGGCTCGTTTAAACATCAAAATAATTCATAACAATTTAAGGCTTCATTCTTGACTCGTTCGAACTCGGAAACAACTTGTAACTTCATTCTGGACTCGTTTGAACTTGGAAAAAACTTGTCAAATCTTGTAGGAACATTATTGGCTCGTTTAAACATGAAAACAATTCATAACAATTTGAGACTTCATTCTTGACTCGTTCAAACTCGAAAACAATTAGTAGCTTCATTCTTGTCTCGTTTGAACATGGAAACAACTTGTCAACACTTGTAGGAGCATTATTGGGTCGTTTAAACATCAAAACAATTCATAAAAATTTGAGGGTTCATTCTTAAATAGTTCGAACTCGGAAACAACTTGAAACTTCATTATTGACTCGTTTGAACATGGAAACAACTTGTAGCTTCATTCTTGACTCGTTTGAACATGGAAACAACTTGTAAACTCTTGTTGGAACATTATTGGCTCGTTTATACATCAAAACAATTCATAACAATTTGAGGCTTCATTCTTGACTATTTCGAACTCGGAAACAACTTGTAGCTTCATTATTGACTCGTTTGAACATGGAAACAACTTCTAAACACTTGTAGGAGCATTATTGGCTCGTTTAAACATCAAAATAATTCATAACAATTTAAGGCTTCATTCTTGACTCGTTCGAACTCGGAAACAACTTGTATCTTCATTCTGGACTCGTTTGAACTTGGAAAAATCTTGTCAAATCTTGTAGGAACATTATTGGCTCGTTTAAACATGAAAACAATTCATAACAATTTGAGACTTCATTCTTTCCTCGTTCATACTCGAAAACAATTAGTAGCTTCATTCTTGTCTCGTTTGAACATGGAAACAACTTGTCAACACTTGTAGGAGCATTATTGGGTCGTTTAAACATCAAAACAATTCACAAAAATTTGAGGGTTCATTCTTAAATAGTTCGAACTCGGAAACAACTTGTAACTTCATTATTGACTCGTTTGAACATGGAAACAACTTGTAGCTTCATTCTTGACTCGTTTGAAGATAGAAACAACTTGTAAACTCTTGTAGGAACATTA
Source organism: Oenanthe sinensis (assembly GCA_028671895.1). Classification (NCBI taxonomy): domain Eukaryota; kingdom Viridiplantae; phylum Streptophyta; class Magnoliopsida; order Apiales; family Apiaceae; genus Oenanthe; species Oenanthe sinensis. Next base: position 6,416,726 of record JAPMAC010000231.1, read on the forward strand.
TTGGCTCGTTTATACATCAAAACAATTCATAACAATTTGAGGCTTCATTTTCGACTCGTTCGAACTTGGAAACGACTTGTAGCTTCATTCTTGACTCGTTTGAACATGGAAACAACTTGTAAACTCTTGTAGGAACATTATTGGCTCGTTTAAACATCAAAACAATTCATAACAATTTGAGGCTTCATTCTTGACTCGTTCGAACTCGGAAACAACTTGTATCTTCATTCTTGACTCGTTTGAACTTGGAAAAAACTTGTTAAATCTTGTAGGAACATTATTGGCTCGTTTAAACATCAAAACAATTCATAACAATTTGAGGATTCATTCTCGACTCGTTCGAACTTTGAAACAACTTGTAGCTTCATTCTTGACTCGTTTGAACATGGAAACAACTTGTAACCTCTTGTAGGAACATTATTGGCTCGTTTAAACATCAAAACAATTCATAGCAATTTGAGGCTTCATTCTTGACTCGTTCGAACTCGGAAACAACTTGTATCTTCATTCTGGACTCGTTTGAACTTGGAAAAAACTTGTCAAATCTTGTAGGAACATTATTGGCTCGTTTAAACATGAAAACAATTCATAACAATTTGAGACTTCATTCTTGACTCGTTCAAACTCGAAAACAATTAGTAGCTTCATTCTTGTCTCGTTTGAACATGGAAACAACTTGTCAACACTTGTAGGAGCATTATTGGGTCGTTTAAACATCAAAACAATTCATAAAAATTTGAGGGTTCATTCTTAAATAGTTCGAACTCAGAAACAACTTGTAGCTTCATTATTGACTCATTTGAACATGGAAACAACTTGTAGCTTCATTCTTGACTCGTTTGAACATGGAAACAACTTGTAAACTCTTGTAGGAACATTATTGGCTCGTTTAAACATCAAAACAATTCATAACAATTTGAGGATTCATTCTCGACTCGTTCGAACTTGGAAACAACTTGTAGCTTCATTCTTGACTCGTTTGAACATGGAAACAACTTGTAAACTCTTGTAGGAACATTATTGGCTCGTTTAAACATCAAAACAATTCATAACAATTTGAGGCTTCATTCTTGACTCGTTCGAACTCGGAAACAACTTGTATCTTCATTCTTGACTCGTTTGAACTTGGAAAAAACTTGTCAAATCTTGTAGGAACATTATTGGCTCGTTTAAACATGAAAACAATTCATAACAATTTGAGACTTCATTCTTGACTCGTTCATACTCGAAAACAATTAGTAGCTTCATTCTTGTCTCGTTTGAACATGGAAACAACTTGTCAACACTTGTAGGAACATTATTGGCTCGTTTAAACATCAAAACAATTCATAACAATTTGAGGCTTCATTCTTGACTAGTTCGAACTCGGAAACAACTTGAAGCTTCATTATTGACTCGTTCGAACATGGAAACAACTTCTAAACACTTGTAGGAGCATTATTGGCTCGTTTAAACATCAAAATAATTCATAACAATTTAAGGCTTCATTCTTGACTCGTTCGAACTCGGAAACAACTTGTATCTTCATTCTTGACTCGTTTGAACTTGGAAAAAACTTGTCAAATCTTGTAGGAACATTATTGGCTCGTTTAAACATGAAAACAATTCATAACAATTTGAGACTTCATTCTTGACTCGTTCATACTCGAAAACAATTAGTAGCTTCATTCTTGTCTCGTTTGAACATGGAAACAACTTCTAAACACTTGTAGGAGCATTATTGGTTCGTTTAAACATCAAAATAATTCATAACAATTTAAGGCTTCATTCTTGACTCGTTCGAACTCGGAAACAACTTGTATCTTCATTCTTGACTCGTTTGAACTTGGAAAAAACTTGTCAAATCTTGTAGGAACATTATTGGCTCGTTTAAACATGAAAACAATTCATAACAATTTGAGACTTCATTCTTGACTCGTTCATACTCGAAAACAATTAGTAGCTTCATTCTTGTCTCGTTTGAACATGGAAACAACTTGTCAACACTTGTAGGAACATTATTGGCTCGTTTAAACATCAAAACAATTCATAACAATTTGAGACTTCATTCTTGACTCGTTCAAACTCGAAAACAATTAGTAGCTTCATTCTTGTCTCGTTTGAACATGGAAACAACTTGTCAACACTTGTAGGAGCATTATTGGGTCGTTTAAACATCAAAACAATTCATAAAAATTTGAGGGTTCATTCTTAAATAGTTCGAACTCAGAAACAACTTGTAGCTTCATTATTGACTCGTTTGAACATGGAAACAACTTGTAGCTTCATTCTTGACTCGTTTGAACATGGAAACAACTTGTAAACTCTTGCAGGAACATTATTGGCTCGTTTAAACATCAAAACAATTCATAACAATTTGAGGCTTCATTCTTGACTCGTTCGAACTCGGAAACAACTTGTATCTTCATTCTTGACTCGTTTGAACTTGGAAAAAACTTGTCAAATCTTGTAGGAACATTATTGGCTCGTTTAAACATGAAAACAATTCATAACAATTTGAGACTTCATTCTTGACTCGTTCATACTCGAAAACAATTAGTAGCTTCATTCTTGACTAGTTCGAACTCGGAAACAACTTGTAGCTTCATTATTGACTGGTTTGAACATGGAAACAACTTCTAAACACTTGTAGGAGCATTATTGGCTCGTTTAAACATCAAAATAATTCATAACAATTTGAGGCTTCATTCTTGACTCGTTCGAACTCGGAAACAACTTGTATCTTCATTCTTGACTCGTTTGAAATTAGAAAAAACTTGTCAAATCTTGTAGGAACATTATTGGCTCGTTTAAACATGAAAACAATTCATAACAATTTGAGACTTCATTCTTGACTCGTTCATACTCGAAAACAATTAGTAGCTTCATTCTTGTCTCGTTTGAACATGGAAACAACTTGTCAACACTTGTAGGAGCATTATTGGGTCGTTTAAACATCAAAACAATTCATAAAAATTTGAGGGTTCATTCTTAAATAGTTCGAACTCGGAAACAACTTGTAACTTCATTATTGACTCGTTTGAACATGGAAACAACTTGTAGCTTCATTCTTAACTCGTTTGAACATGGAAACAACTTGTAAACTCTTGTAGGAACATTATTGGCTCGTTTATACATCAAAACAATTCATAACAATTTGAGGCTTCATTTTCGACTCGTTCGAACTTGGAAACAACTTGTAGCTTCATTCTTGACTCGTTTGAACATGGAAACAACTTGTAAACTCTTGTAGGAACATTATTGGCTCGTTTAAACATCAAAACAATTCATAAGAATTTGAGGCTTCATTCTTGACTCGTTCGAACTCGGAAACAACTTGTATCTTCATTCTTGACTCGTTTGAACTTGGAAAAAACTTGTTAAATCTTGTAGGAACATTATTGGCTCGTTTAAACATGAAAACAATTCATAACAATTTGAGACTTCATTCTTGACTCGTTCATACTCGAAAACAATTAGTAGCTTCATTCTTGACTAGTTCGAACTCAGAAACAACTTGTAGCTTCATTATTGACTCGTTTGAACATGGAAATAACTTCTAAACACTTGTAGGAGCATTATTGGCTCGTTTAAACTTCAAAATAATTCATAACAATTTGAGGCTTCATTCTTGACTCGTTCGAACTCGGAAACAACTTGCATCTTCATTCTGGACTCGTTTGAACTTGGAAAAAACTTGTCAAATGTTGTAGGAACATTATTGGCTCGTTTAAACATGAAAACAATTCATAACAATTTGAGACTTCATTCTTGACTCGTTCAAACTCGAAAACAATTAGTAGCTTCATTCTTGTCTCGTTTGAACATGGAAACAACTTGTCAACACTTGTAGGAGCATTATTGGGTCGTTTAAACATCAAAACAATTCATAAAAATTTGAGGGTTCATTCTTAAATAGTTCGAACTCAGAAACAACTTGTAGCTTCATTATTGACTCATTTGAACATGGAAACAACTTGTAGCTTCATTCTTGACTCGTTTGAACATGGAAACAACTTGTAAACTCTTGTAGGAACATTATTGGCTCGTTTAAACATCAAAACAATTCATAACAATTTGAGGATTCATTCTCGACTCGTTCGAACTTGGAAACAACTTGTAGCTTCATTCTTGACTCGTTTGAACATGGAAACAACTTGTAAACTCTTGTAGGAACATTATTGGCTCGTTTAAACATCAAAACAATTCATAACAATTTGAGGCTTCATTCTTGACTCGTTCGAACTCGGAAACAACTTGTATCTTCATTCTTGACTCGTTTGAACTTGGAAAAAACTTGTCAAATCTTGTAGGAACATTATTGGCTCGTTTAAACATGAAAACAATTCATAACAATTTGAGACTTCATTCTTGACTCGTTCATACTCGAAAACAATTAGTAGCTTCATTCTTGTCTCGTTTGAACATGGAAACAACTTGTCAACACTTGTAGGAACATTATTGGCTCGTTTAAACATCAAAACAATTCATAACAATTTGAGACTTCATTCTTGACTCGTTCAAACTCGAAAACAATTAGTAGCTTCATTCTTGTCTCGTTTGAACATGGAAACAACTTGTCAACACTTGTAGGAGCATTATTGGGTCGTTTAAACATCAAAACAATTCATAAAAATTTGAGGGTTCATTCTTAAATAGTTCGAACTCAGAAACAACTTGTAGCTTCATTATTGACTCATTTGAACATGGAAACAACTTGTAGCTTCATTCTTGACTCGTTTGAACATGGAAACAACTTGTAAACTCTTGTAGGAACATTATTGGCTCGTTTAAACATCAAAACAATTCATAACAATTTGAGGCTTCATTCTTGACTCGTTCGAACTCGGAAACAACTTGTATCTTCATTCTTGACTCGTTTGAACTTGGAAAAAACTTGTCAAATCTTGTAGGAACATTATTGGCTCGTTTAAACATGAAAACAATTCATAACAATTTGAGACTTCATTCTTGACTCGTTCATACTCGAAAACAATTAGTAGCTTCATTCTTGTCTCGTTTGAACATGGAAACAACTTGTCAACACTTGTAGGAACATTATTGGCTCGTTTAAACATCAAAACAATTCATAACAATTTGAGACTTCATTCTTGACTCGTTCAAACTCGAAAACAATTAGTAGCTTCATTCTTGTCTCGTTTGAACATGGAAACAACTTGTCAACACTTGTAGGAGCATTATTGGGTCGTTTAAACATCAAAACAATTCATAAAAATTTGAGGGTTCATTCTTAAATAGTTCGAACTCAGAAACAACTTGTAGCTTCATTATTGACTCGTTTGAACATGGAAACAACTTGTAGCTTCATTCTTGACTCGTTTGAACATGGAAACAACTTGTAAACTCTTGCAGGAACATTATTGGCTCGTTTAAACATCAAAACAATTCATAACAATTTGAGGCTTCATTCTTGACTCGTTCGAACTCGGAAACAACTTGTATCTTCATTCTTGACTCGTTTGAACTTGGAAAAAACTTGTCAAATCTTGTAGGAACATTATTGGCTCGTTTAAACATGAAAACAATTCATAACAATTTGAGACTTCATTCTTGACTCGTTCATACTCGAAAACAATTAGTAGCTTCATTCTTGACTAGTTCGAACTCGGAAACAACTTGTAGCTTCATTATTGACTGGTTTGAACATGGAAACAACTTCTAAACAGTTGTAGGAGCATTATTGGCTCGTTTAAACATCAAAATAATTCATAACAATTTGAGGCTTCATTCTTGACTCGTTCGAACTCGGAAACAACTTGTATCTTCATTCTTGACTCGTTTGAAATTGGAAAAAACTTGTCAAATCTTGTAGGAACATTATTGGCTCATTTAAACATGAAAACAATTCATAACAATTTGAGACTTCATTCTTGACTCGTTCATACTCGAAAACAATTAGTAGCTTCATTCTTGTCTCGTTTGAACATGGAAACAACTTGTCAACACTTGTAGGACCATTATTGGCTCGTTTCAACATCAAAACAATTCATAACAATTTGAGGCTTCATTCTTGACTAGTTCGAACTCGGAAACAACTTGTAGCTTCATTATTGACTCGTTTGAACATGGAAACAACTTGTAGCTTCATTCTTGACTCGTTTGAACATGGAAACAACTTGTAAACTCTTGTAGGAACATTATTGGCTCGTTTATACATCAAAACAATTCATAACAATTTGAGGCTTCATTTTCGACTCGTTCGAACTTGGAAACAACTTGTAGCTTCATTCTTGACTCGTTTGAACATGGAAACAACTTGTAAACTCTTGTAGGAACATTATTGGCTCGTTTAAACATCAAAACAATTCATAACAATTTGAGGATTCATTCTCGACTCGTTCGAACTTGGAAACAACTTGTAGCTTCATTCTTGACTCGTTTGAACATGGAAACAACTTGTAACCTCTTGTAGGAACATTATTGGCTCGTTTAAACATCAAAACAATTCATAACAATTTGAGGCTTCATTCTTGACTCGTTCGAACTCGGAAACAACTTGTATCTTCATTCTTGACTCGTTTGAACTTGGAAAAAACTTGTCAAATCTTGTAGGAACATTATTGGCTCGTTTAAACATGAAAACAATTCATAACAATTTGAGACTTCATTCTTGACTCGTTCATACTCGAAAACAATTAGTAGCTTCATTCTTGTCTCGTTTGAACATGGAAACAACTTGTCAACACTTGTAGGAGCATTATTGGGTCGTTTAAACATCAAAACAATTCATAAAAATTTGAGGGTTCATTCTTAAATAGTTCGAACTCGGAAACAACTTGTAACTTCATTATTGACTCGTTTGAACATGGAAACAACTTGTAGCTTCATTCTTGACTCGTTTGAACATGGAAACAACTTGTAAACTCTTGTAGGAACATTATTGGCTCGTTTATACATCAAAACAATTCATAACAATTTGAGGCTTCATTTTCGACTCGTTCGAACTTGGAAACAACTTGTAGCTTCATTCTTGACTCGTTTGAACATGGAAACAACTTGTAAACTCTTGTAGGAACATTATTGGCTCGTTTAAACATCAAAACAATTCATAACAATTTGAGGATTCATTCTCGACTCGTTCGAACTTGGAAACAACTTGTAGCTTCATTCTTGACTCGTTTGAACATGGAAACAACTTGTAAACTCTTGTAGGAACATTATTGGCTCGTTTAAACATCAAAACAATTCATAACAATTTGAGGCTTCATTCTTGACTCGTTCGAACTCGGAAACAACTTGTATCTTCATTCTTGACTCGTTTGAACTTGGAAAAAACTTGTCAAATCTTGTAGGAACATTATTGGCTCGTTTAAACATCAAAACAATTCATAACAATTTGAGACTTCATTCTTGACTCGTTCAAACTCGAAAACAATTAGTAGCTTCATTCTTGTCTCGTTTGAACATGGAAACAACTTGTCAACACTTGTAGGAGCATTATTGGGTCGTTTAAACATCAAAACAATTCATAAAAATTTGAGGGTTCATTCTTAAATAGTTCGAACTCGGAAACAACTTGTAGCTTCATTATTGACTCGTTTGAACATGGAAACAACTTGTAGCTTCATTCTTGACTCGTTTGAACATGGAAACAACTTGTAAACTCTTGTAGGAACATTATTGGCTCGTTTAAACATCAAAACAATTCATAACAATTTGAGGATTCATTCTCGACTCGTTCGAACTTGGAAACAACTTGTAGCTTCATTCTTGACTCGTTTGAACATGGAAACAACTTGTTACCTCTTGTAGGAACATTATTGGCTCGTTTAAACATCAAAACAATTCATAACAATTTGAGGCTTCATTCTTGACTCGTTCGAACTCGGAAACAACTTGTATCTTCATTCTTGACTCGTTTGAACTTGGAAAAAACTTGTCAAATCTAGTAGGAACATTATTGGCTCGTTTAAACATGAAAACAATTCATAACAATTTGAGACTTCATTCTTGACTCGTTCATACTCGAAAACAATTAGTAGCTTCATTCTTGACTAGTTCGAACTCGGAAACAACTTGTAGCTTCATTATTGACTCGTTTGAACATGGAAACAACTTCTAAACACTTGTAGGAGCATTATTGGCTCGTTTAAACATCAAAATAATTCATAACAATTTGAGGCTTCATTCTTGACTCGTTCGAACTCGGAAACAACTTGTATCTTCATTCTTGACTCGTTTGAAATTGGAAAAAACTTGTCAAATCTTGTAGGAACATTATTGGCTCGTTTAAACATGAAAACAATTCATAACAATTTGAGACTTCATTCTTGACTCGTTCATACTCGAAAACAATTAGTAGCTTCATTCTTGTCTCGTTTGAACATGGAAACAACTTGTCAACACTTGTAGGAGCATTATTGGGTCGTTTAAACATCAAAACAATTCATAAAAATTTGAGGGTTCATTCTTAAATAGTTCGAACTCGGAAACAACTTGTAACTTCATTATTGACTAGTTTGAACATGGAAACAACTTGTAGCTTCATTCTTGACTCGTTTGAACTTGGAAAAAACTTGTTAAATCTTGTAGGAACATTATTGGCTCGTTTAAACATGAAAATAATTCATAACAATTTGAGACTTCATTCTTGACTCGTTCATACTCGAAAACAATTAGTAGCTTCATTCTTGACTAGTTCGAACTCGGAAACAACTTGTAGCTTCATTATTGACTCGTTTGAACATGGAAACAACTTCTAAACACTTGTAGGAGCATTATTGGCTCGTTTAAACTTCAAAATAATTCATAACAATTTGAGGCTTCATTCTTGACTCGTTCGAACTCGGAAACAACTTGTATCTTCATTCTTGACTCGTTTGAACTTGGAAAAAACTTGTCAAATCTTGTAGGAACATTATTGGCTCGTTTAAACATGAAAACAGTTCATAACAATTTGAGACTTCATTCTTGACTCGTTCATACTCGAAAACAATTAGTAGCTTCATTCTTGTCTCGTTTGAACATGGAAACAACTTGTCAACACTTGTAGGAACATTATTGGCTCGTTTAAACATCAAAACAATTCATAACAATTTGAGGCTTCATTCTTGACTAGTTCGAACTCGGAAACAACTTGTAGCTTCATTATTGACTCGTTTGAACATGGAAACAACTTCTAAACACTTGTAGGAGTATTATTGGCTCGTTTAAACAGCAAAATAATTCATAACAATTTAAAGCATCATTCTTGACTCGTTCGAACTCGGAAACAACTTGCATCTTCATTCTGGACTCGTTTGAACTTGGAAAAAACTTGTCAAATCTTGTAGGAACATTATTGGCTCGTTTAAACATGAAAACAATTCATAACAATTTGAGACTTCATTCTTGACTCGTTCAAACTCGAAAACAATTAGTAGCTTCATTCTTGTCTTGTTTGAACATGGAAACAACTTGTCAACACTTGTAGGAGCATTATTGGGTCGTTTAAACATCAAAACAATTCATAAAAATTTGAGGGTTCATTCTTAAATAGTTCGAACTCAGAAACAACTTGTAGCTTCATTATTGACTCATTTGAACATGGAAACAACTTGTAGCTTCATTCTTGACTCGTTTGAACATGGAAACAACTTGTAAACTCTTGTAGGAACATTATTGGCTCGTTTAAACATCAAAACAATTCATAACAATTTGAGGATTCATTCTCGACTCGTTCGAACTTGGAAACAACTTGTAGCTTCATTCTTGACTCGTTTGAACATGGAAACAACTTGTAAACTCTTGTAGGAACATTATTGGCTCGTTTAAACATCAAAACAATTCATAACAATTTGAGGCTTCATTCTTGACTCGTTCGAACTCGGAAACAACTTGTATCTTCATTCTTGACTCGTTTGAACTTGGAAAAAACTTGTCAAATCTTGTAGGAACATTATTGGCTAGTTTAAACATCAAAACAATTCATAACAATTTGAGACTTCATTCTTGACTCGTTCAAACTCGAAAACAATTAGTAGCTTCATTCTTGTCTCGTTTGAACATGGAAACAACTTGTCAACACTTGTAGGAGCATTATTGGGTCGTTTAAACATCAAAACAATTCATAAAAATTTGAGGGTTCATTCTTAAATAGTTCGAACTCGGAAACAACTTGTAGCTTCATTATTGACTCGTTTGAACATGGAAACAACTTGTAGCTTCATTCTTGACTCGTTTGAACATGGAAACAACTTGTAAACTCTTGTAGGAACATTATTGGCTCGTTTAAACATCAAAACAATTCATAACAATTTGAGGATTCATTCTCGACTCGTTCGAACTTGGAAACAACTTGTAGCTTCATTCTTGACTCTTTTGAACTTGGAAACAACTTGTAACCTCTTGTAGGAACATTATTGGCTCGTTTAAACATGAAAACAATTCATAACAATTTGAGACTTCATTCTTGACTCGTTCATACTCGAAAACAATTAGTAGCTTCATTCTTGACTAGTTCGAACTCGGAAACAACTTGTAGCTTCATTATTGACTCGTTTGAACATGGAAACAACTTCTAAACACTTGTAGGAGCATTATTGGCTCGTTTAAACATCAAAATAATTCATAACAATTTGAGGCTTCATTCTTGACTCGTTCGAACTCGGAAACAACTTGTATCTTCATTCTTGACTCGTTTGAACTTGGAAAAAACTTGTCAAATCTTGTAGGAACATTATTGGCTCGTTTAAACATGAAAACAATTCATAACAATTTGAGACTTCATTCTTGACTCGTTCATACTCGAAAACAATTAGTAGCTTCATTCTTGTCTCGTTTGAACATGGAAACAACTTGTCAACACTTGTAGGAGCATTATTGGGTCGTTTAAACATCAAAACAATTCATAAAAATTTGAGGGTTCATTCTTAAATAGTTCGAACTCAGAAACAACTTGTAGCTTCATTATTGACTCATTTGAACATGGAAACAACTTATAGCTTCATTCTTGACTCGTTTGAACATGGAAACAACTTGTAAACTCTTGTAGGAACATTATTGGCTCGTTTAAACATCAAAACAATTCATAACAATTTGAGGATTCATTCTCGACTCGTTCGAACTTGGAAACAACTTGTAGCTTCATTCTTGACTCGTTTGAACATGGAAACAACTTGTAAACTCTTGTAGGAACATTATTGGCTCGTTTAAACATCAAAACAATTCATAACAATTTGAGGCTTCATTCTTGACTCGTTCGAACTCGGAAACAACTTGTATCTTCATTCTTGACTCTTTTGAACTTGGAAAAAACTTGTCAAATCTTGTAGGAACATTATTGGCTCGTTTAAACATGAAAACAATTCATAACAATTTGAGACTTCATTCTTGACTCGTTCATACTCGAAAACAATTAGTAGCTTCATTCTTGTCTCGTTTGGACATGGAAACAACTTGTCAACACTTGTAGGAACATTATTGGCTCGTTTAAACATCAAAACAATTCATAACAATTTGAGACTTCATTCTTGACTCGTTCAAACTCGAAAACAATTAGTAGCTTCATTCTTGTCTCGTTTGAACATGGAAACAACTTGTCAACACTTGTAGGAGCATTATTGGGTCGTTTAAACATCAAAACAATTCATAAAAATTTGAGGGTTCATTCTTAAATAGTTCGAACTCAGAAACAACTTGTAGCTTCATTATTGACTCGTTTGAACATGGAAACAACTTGTAGCTTCATTCTTGACTCGTTTGAACATGGAAACAACTTGTAAACTCTTGTAGGAACATTATTGGCTCGTTTAAACATCAAAACAATTCATAACAATTTGAGGATTCATTCTCGACTCGTTCAAACTTGGAAACAACTTGTAGCTTCATTCTTGACTCGTTTGAACATGGAAACAACTTGTAGGAACATTATTGGCTCGTTTAAACATCAAAACAATTCATAACAATTTGAGGCTTCATTCTTGACTCATTCGAACTCGGAAACAACTTGTATCTTCATTCTTGACTCGTTTGAACTTGGAAAAAACTTGTCAAATCTTGTAGGAACATTATTGGCTCGTTTAAACATGAAAACAATTCATAACAATTTGAGACTTCATTCTTGACTCGTTCATACTCGAAAACAATTAGTAAATTCATTCTTGTCTCGTTTGAACATGGAAACAACTTGTAAACTCTTGTAGGAACATTATTGGCTCGTTTAAACATCAAAACAATTCATAACAATTTGAGGATTCATTCTCGACTCGTTCGAACTTGGAAACAACTTGTAGCTTCATTCTTGACTCGTTTGAACATGGAAACAACTTGTAAACTATTGTAGGAACATTATTGGCTCGTTTAAACATCAAAACAATTCATAACAATTTGAGGCTTCATTCTTGACTCGTTCGAACTCGGAAACAACTTGTATCTTCATTCTTGACTCGTTTGAACTTGGAAAAAACTTGTCAAATCTTGTAGGAACATTATTGGCTCGTTTAAACATCAAAACAATTCATAACAATTTGAGGATTCATTCTCGACTCGTTCGAACTTGGAAACAACTTGTAGCTTCATTATTGACTCGTTTGAACATGGAAACAACTTCTAAACACTTGTAGGAGCATTATTGGCTCGTTTAAACATCAAAATAATTCATAACAATTTGAGGCTTCATTCTTGACTCGTTCGAACTCGGAAACAACTTGTATCTTCATTCTTGACTCGTTTGAACTTGGAAAAAACTTGTCAAATCTTGTAGGAACATTATTGGCTCGTTTAAACATGAAAACAATTCATAACAATTTGAGACTTCATTCTTGACTCGTTCATACTCGAAAACAATTAGTAGCTTCATTCTTGTCTCGTTTGAACATGGAAACAACTTGTCAACACTTGTAGGAACATTATTGGCTCGTTTAAATATCAAAACAATTCATAACAATTTGAGGCTTCATTCTTGACTAGTTCGAACTCGGAAACAACTTGTAGCTTCATTATTGACTCGTTTGAACATGGAAACAACTTCTAAACACTTGTAGGAGTATTATTGGCTCGTTTAAACAGCAAAATAATTCATAACAATTTAAAGCTTCATTCTTGACTCGTTCGAACTCGGAAACAACTTGCATCTTCATTCTGGACTCGTTTGAACTTGGAAAAAACTTGTAGCTTCATTATTGACTCGTTTAAACATGGAAACAACTTGTAGCTTCATTCTTGACTCGTTTGAACATGGAAACAACTTGTAAACTCTTGTAGGAACATTATTGGCTCGTTTAAACATCAAAACAATTCATAACAATTTGAGGCTTCATTTTCGACTCGTTCGAACTGGGAAACAACTTGTAGCTTCATTCTTGACTCGTTTGAACTTGGAAAAAACTTGTAAACTCTTGTAGGAACATTATTGGCTCGTTTAAACATCAAAACAATTCATAACAATTTGAGGCTTCATTCTTGACTAGTTCGAACTCGGAAACAACTTGTAGCTTCATTAATGACTCGTTTGAACATGGAAACAACTTCTAAACACTTGTAGGAGCATTATTGGCTCGTTTAAACATCAAAATAATTCATAACAATTTAAGGCTTCATTCTTGACTCGTTCGAACTCGGAAACAACTTGTAACTTCATTCTGGACTCGTTTGAACTTGGAAAAAACTTGTCAAATCTTGTAGGAACATTATTGGCTCGTTTAAACATGAAAACAATTCATAACAATTTGAGACTTCATTCTTGACTCGTTCAAACTCGAAAACAATTAGTAGCTTCATTCTTGTCTCGTTTGAACATGGAAACAACTTGTCAACACTTGTAGGAGCATTATTGGGTCGTTTAAACATCAAAACAATTCATAAAAATTTGAGGGTTCATTCTTAAATAGTTCGAACTCAGAAACAACTTGTAGCTTCATTATTGACTCATTTGAACATGGAAACAACTTGTAGCTTCATTCTTGACTCGTTTGAACATGGAAACAACTTGTAAACTCTTGTAGGAACATTATTGGCTCGTTTAAACATCAAAACAATTCATAACAATTTGAGGATTCATTCTCGACTCGTTAGAACTTGAAAACAACTTGTAGCTTCATTCTTGACTCGTTTGAACATGGAAACAACTTGTAAACTCTTGTAGGAACATTATTGGCTCGTTTAAACATCAAAACAATTCATAACAATTTGAGGCTTCATTCTTGACTCGTTCGAACTCGGAAACAACTTGTATCTTCATTCTTGACTCTTTTGAACTTGGAAAAAACTTGTCAAATCTTGTAGGAACATTATTGGCTCGTTTAAACATGAAAACAATTCATAACAATTTGAGACTTCATTCTTGACTCGTTCATACTCGAAAACAATTAGTAGCTTCATTCTTGTCTCGTTTGAACATGGAAACAACTTGTCAACACTTGTAGGAACATTATTGGCTCGTTTAAACATCAAAACAATTCATAACAATTTGAGACTTCATTCTTGACTCGTTCAAACTCGAAAACAATTAGTAGCTTCATTCTTGTCTCGTTTGAACATGGAAACAACTTGTCAACACTTGTAGGAGCATTATTGGGTCGTTTAAACATCAAAACAATTCATAAAAATTTGAGGGTTCATTCTTAAATAGTTCGAACTCAGAAACAACTTGTAGCTTCATTATTGACTCGTTTGAACATGGAAACAACTTGTAGCTTCATTCTTGACTCGTTTGAACATGGAAACAACTTGTAAACTCTTGTAGGAACATTATTGGCTCGTTTAAACATCAAAACAATTCATAACAATTTGAGGATTCATTCTCGACTCGTTCGAACTTGGAAACAACTTGTAGCTTCATTCTTGACTCGTTTGAACATGGAAACAACTTGTAGGAACATTATTGGCTCGTTTAAACATCAAAACAATTCATAACAATTTGAGGCTTCATTCTTGACTCGTTCGAACTCGGAAACAACTTGTATCTTCATTCTTGACTCGTTTGAACTTGGAAAAAACTTGTCAAATCTTGTAGGAACATTATTGGCTCGTTTAAACATGAAAACAATTCATAACAATTTGAGACTTCATTCTTGACTCGTTCATACTCGAAAACAATTAGTAGCTTCATTCTTGTCTCGTTTGAACATGGAAACAACTTGTAAACTCTTGTAGGAACATTATTGGCTCGTTTAAACATCAAAACAATTCATAACAATTTGAGGATTCATTCTCGACTCGTTCGAACTTGGAAACAACTTGTAGCTTCATTCTTGACTCGTTTGAACATGGAAACAACTTGTAAACTCTTGTAGGAACATTATTGGCTCGTTTAAACATCCAAACAATTCATAACAATTTGAGGCTTCATTCTTGACTCGTTCGAACTCGGAAACAACTTGTATCTTCATTCTTGACTCGTTTGAACTTGGAAAAAACTTGTCAAATCTTGTAGGAACATTATTGGCTCGTTTAAACATGAAAACAATTCATAACAATTTGAGACTTCATTCTTGACTCGTTCATACTCGAAAACAATTAGTAGCTTCATTCTTGACTAGTTCGAACTCGGAAACAACTTGTAGCTTCATTATTGACTCGTTTGAACATGGAAACAACTTCTAAACACTTGTAGGAGCATTATTGGCTCGTTTAAACATCAAAATAATTCATAACAATTTGAGGCTTCATTCTTGACTCGTTCGAACTCGGAAACAACTTGTATCTTCATTCTTGACTCGTTTGAACTTGGAAAAAACTTGTCAAATCTTGTAGGAACATTATTGGCTCGTTTAAACATGAAAACAATTCATAACAATTTGAGACTTCATTCTTGACTCGTTCATACTCGAAAACAATTAGTAGCTTCATTCTTGTCTCGTTTGAACATGGAAACAACTTGTCAACACTTGTAGGAACATTATTGGCTCGTTTAAATATCAAAACAATTCATAACAATTTGAGGCTTCATTCTTGACTAGTTCGAACTCGGAAACAACTTGTAGCTTCATTATTGACTCGTTTGAACATGGAAACAACTTCTAAACACTTGTAGGAGCATTATTGGCTCGTTTAAACAGCAAAATAATTCATAACAATTTAAAGCTTCATTCTTGACTCGTTCGAACTCGGAAACAACTTGCATCTTCATTCTGGACTCGTTTGAACTTGGAAAAAACTTGTCAAATCTTGTAGGAACATTATTGGCTCGTTTAAACATGAAAACAATTCATAACAATTTGAAACTTCATTCTTGACTCGTTCAAACTCGAAAACAATTAGTAGCTTCATTCTTGTCTCGTTTGAACATGGAAACAACTTGTCAACACTTGTAGGAGCATTATTGGGTCGTTTAAACATCAAAACAATTCATAAAAATTTGAGGGTTCATTCTTAAATAGTTCGAACTCAGAAACAACTTGTAGCTTCATTATTGACTCATTTGAACATGGAAACAACTTGTAGCTTCATTCTTGACTCGTTTGAACATGGAAACAACTTGTAAACTCTTGTAGGAACATTCTTGGCTCGTTTAAACATCAAAACAATTCATAACAATTTGAGGATTCATTCTCGACTCGTTCGAACTCGGAAACAACTTGTATCTTCATTCTTGACTCTTTTGAACTTGGAAAAAACTTGTCAAATCTTGTAGGAACATTATTGGCTCGTTTAAACATCAAAACAATTCATAACAATTTGAGACTTCATTCTTGACTCGTTCATACTCGAAAACAATTAGTAGCTTCATTCTTGTCTCGTTTGAACATGGAAACAACTTGTCAACACTTGTAGGAACATTATTGGCTCGTTTAAACATCAAAACAATTCATAACAATTTGAGACTTCATTCTTGACTTGTTCAAACTCGAAAACAATTAGTAGCTTCATTCTTGTCTCGTTTGAACATGGAAACAACTTGTCAACACTTGTAGGAGCATTATTGGGTCGTTTAAACATCAAAACAATTCATAAAAATTTGAGGGTTCATTCTTAAATAGTTCGAACTCAGAAACAACTTGTAGCTTCATTATTGACTCGTTTGAACATGGAAACAACTTGTAGCTTCATTCTTGACTCGTTTGAACATGGAAACAAGTTGTAAACTCTTGTAGGAACATTATTGGCTCGTTTAAACATCAAAACAATTCATAACAATTTGAGGATTCATTCTCGACTCGTTCGAACTTGGAAACAACTTGTAGCTTCATTCTTGACTCGTTTGAACATGGAAACAACTTGTAGGAACATTATTGGCTCGTTTAAACATCAAAACAATTCATAACAATTTGAGGCTTCATTCTTGACTCGTTCGAACTCGGAAACAACTTGTATCTTCATTCTTGACTCGTTTGAACTTGGAAAAAACTTGTCAAATCTTGTAGGAACATTATTGGCTCGTTTAAACATGAAAACAATTCATAACAATTTGAGACTTCATTCTTGACTCGTTCATACTCGAAAACAATTAGTAGCTTCATTCTTGTCTCGTTTGAACATGGAAACAACTTGTCAACACTTGTAGGAACATTATTGGCTCGTTTAAACATCAAAACAATTCATAACAATTTGAGGCTTCATTCTTGACTAGTTCGAACTCGGAAACAACTTGTAGCTTCATTATTGACTCGTTTGAACATGGAAACAACTTCTAAACACTTGTAGGAGTATTATTGGCTCGTTTAAACAACAAAATAATTCATAACAATTTAAAGCTTCATTCTTGACTCGTTCAAACTCGGAAACAACTTGCATCTTCATTCTGGACTCGTTTGAACTTGGAAAAAACTTGTCAAATCTTGTAGGAACATTATTGGCTCGTTTAAACATGAAAACAATTCATAACAATTTGAGACTTCCTTCTTGACTCGTTCAAACTCGAAAACAATTAGTAGCTTCATTCTTGTCTCGTTTGAACATGGAAACAACTTGTCAACACTTGTAGGAGCATTATTGGGTCGTTTAAACATCAAAACAATTCATAAAAATTTGAGGGTTCATTCTTAAATAGTTCGAACTCAGAAACAACTTGTAGCTTCATTATTGACTCATTTGAACATGGAAACAACTTGTAGCTTCATTCTTGACTCGTTTGAACATGGAAACAACTTGTAAACTCTTGTAGGAACATTATTGGCTCGTTTAAACATCAAAACAATTCATAACAATTTGAGGATTCATTCTCGACTCGTTCGAACTTGGAAACAACTTGTAGCTTCATTCTTGACTCGTTTGAACATGGAAACAACTTGTAAACTCTTGTAGGAACATTATTGGCTCGTTTAAACATCAAAACAATTCATAACAATTTGAGGCTTCATTCTTGACTCGTTCGAACTCGGAAACAACTTGTATCTTCATTCTTGACTCGTTTGAACTTGGAAAAAACTTGTCAAATCTTGTAGGAACATTATTGGCTCGTTTAAACATGAAAACAATTCATAACAATTTGAGACTTCATTCTTGACTCGTTCAAACTCGAAAACAATTAGTAGCTTCATTCTTGTCTCGTTTGAACATGGAAACAACTTGTCAACACTTGTAGGAGCATTATTGGGTCGTTTAAACATCAAAATAATTCATAAAAATTTGAGGGTTCATTCTTAAATAGTTCGAACTCGGAAACAACTTGTAGCTTCATTATTGACTCGTTTAAACATGGAAACAACTTGTAGCTTCATTCTTGACTCGTTTGAACATGGAAACAACTTGTAAACTCTTGTAGGAACATTATTGGCTCGTTTAAACATCAAAACAATTCATAACAATTTGAGGCTTCATTCTTGACTAGTTCGAACTCGGAAACAACTTGTAGCTTCATTAATGACTCGTTTGAACATGGAAACAACTTCTAAACACTTGTAGGAGCATTATTGGCTCGTTTAAACATCAAAATAATTCATAACAATTTAAGGCTTCATTCTTGACTCGTTCGAACTCGGAAACAACTTGTAACTTCATTCTGGACTCGTTTGAACTTGGAAAAAACTTGTCAAATCTTGTAGGAACATTATTGGCTCGTTTAAACATGAAAACAATTCATAACAATTTGAGACTTCATTCTTGACTCGTTCAAACTCGAAAACAATTAGTAGCTTCATTCTTGTCTCGTTTGAACATGGAAACAACTTGTCAACACTTGTAGGAGCATTATTGGGTCGTTTAAACATCAAAACAATTCATAAAAATTTGAGGGTTCATTCTTAAATAGTTCGAACTCAGAAACAACTTGTAGCTTCATTATTGACTCATTTGAACATGGAAACAACTTGTAGCTTCATTCTTGACTCGTTTGAACATGGAAACAACTTGTAAACTCTTGTAGGAACATTATTGGCTCGTTTAAACATCAAAACAATTCATAACAATTTGAGGATTCATTCTCGACTCGTTCGAACTTGGAAACAACTTGTAGCTTCATTCTTGACTCGTTTGAACATGGAAACAACTTGTAACCTCTTGTAGGAACATTATTGGCTCGTTTAAACATCAAAACAATTCATAACAATTTGAGGCTTCATTCTTGACTCGTTCGAACTCGGAAACAACTTGTATCTTCATTCTTGACTCGTTTGAACTTGGAAAAAACTTGTCAAATCTTGTAGGAACATTATTGGCTCGTTTAAACATGAAAACAATTCATAACAATTTGAGACTTCATTCTTGACTCGTTAATACTCGAAAACAATTAGTAGCTTCATTCTTGACTAGTTCGAACTCGGAAATAACTTGTAGCTTCATTATTGACTCGTTTGAACATGGAAACAACTTCTAAACACTTGTAGGAGCATTATTGGCTCGTTTAAACATCAAAATAATTCATAACAATTTGAGGCTTCATTCTTGACTCGTTCGAACTCGGAAACAACTTGTATCTTCATTCTTGACTCGTTTGAACTTGGAAAAAACTTGTCAAATCTTGTAGGAACATTATTGGCTCGTTTAAACATGAAAACAATTCATAACAATTTGAGACTTCATTCTTGACTCGTTCATACTCGAAAACAATTAGTAGCTTCATTCTTGTCTCGTTTGAACATGGAAACAACTTGTCAACACTTGTAGGAACATTATTGGCTCGTTTAAATATCAAAACAATTCATAACAATTTGAGGCTTCATTCTTGACTAGTTCGAACTCGGAAACAACTTGTAGCTTCATTATTGACTCGTTTGAACATGGAAACAACTTCTAAACACTTGTAGGAGTATTATTGGCTCGTTTAAACAGCAAAATAATTCATAACAATTTAAAGCTTCATTCTTGACTCGTTCGAACTCGGAAACAATTAGTAGCTTCATTCTTGTCTCGTTTGAACATGGAAACAACTTGTCAACACTTGTAGGAACATTATTGGCTCGTTTAAACATCAAAACAATTCATAACAATTTGAGACTTCATTCTTGACTCGTTCAAACTCGAAAACAATTAGTAGCTTCATTCTTGTCTCGTTTGAACATGGAAACAACTTGTCAACACTTGTAGGAGCATTATTGGGTCGTTTAAACATCAAAACAATTCATAAAAATTTGAGGGTTCATTCTTAAATAGTTCGAACTCAGAAACAACTTGTAGCTTCATTATTGACTCGTTTGAACATGGAAACAACTTGTAGCTTCATTCTTGACTCGTTTGAACATGGAAACAACTTGTAAACTCTTGTAGGAACATTATTGGCTCGTTTAAACATCAAAACAATTCATAACAATTTGAGGATTCATTCTCGACTCGTTCGAACTTGGAAACAACTTGTAGCTTCATTCTTGACTCGTTTGAACATGGAAACAACTTGTAGGAACATTATTGGCTCGTTTAAACATCAAAACAATTCATAACAATTTGAGGCTTCATTCTTGACTCGTTCGAACTCGGAAACAACTTGTATCTTCATTCTTGACTCGTTTGAACTTGGAAAAAACTTGTCAAATCTTGTAGGAACATTATTGGCTCGTTTAAACATGAAAACAATTCATAACAATTTGAGACTTCATTCTTGACTCGTTCAAACTCGAAAACAATTAGTAGCTTCATTCTTGTCTCGTTTGAACATGGAAACAACTTGTCAACACTTGTAGGAGCATTATTGGGTCGTTTAAACATCAAAACAATTCATAAAAATTTGAGGGTTCATTCCTAAATAGTTCGAACTCAGAAACAACTTGTAGCTTCATTATTGACTCATTTGAACATGGAAACAACTTGTAGCTTCATTCTTGACTCGTTTGAACATGGAAACAACTTGTAAACTCTTGTAGGAACATTATTGGCTCGTTTAAACATCAAAACAATTCATAACAATTTGAGGATTCATTCTCGACTCGTTCGAACTTGGAAACAACTTGTAGCTTCATTCTTGACTCGTTTGAACATGGAAACAACTTGTAACCTCTTGTAGGAACATTATTGGCTCGTTTAAACATCAAAACAATTCATAACAATTTGAGGCTTCATTCTTGACTCGTTCGAACTCAGAAACAACTTGTATCTTCATTCTTGACTCGTTTGAACTTGGAAAAAACTTGTCAAATCTTGTAGGAACATTATTGGCTCGTTTAAACATGAAAACAATTCATAACAATTTGAGACTTCATTCTTGACTCGTTCATACTCGAAAACAATTAGTAGCTTCATTCTTGACTAGTTCGAACTCGGAAACAACTTGTAGCTTCATTATTGACTCGTTTGAACATGGAAACAACTTCTAAACACTTGTAGGAGCATTATTGGCTCGTTTAAACATCAAAATAATTCATAACAATTTGAGGCTTCATTCTTGACTCGTTCGAACTCGGAAACAACTTGTATCTTCATTCTTGACTCGTTTGAACTTGGAAAAAACTTGTCAAATCTTGTAGGAACATTATTGGCTCGTTTAAACATGAAAACAATTCATAACAATTTGAGACTTCATTCTTGACTCGTTCATACTCGAAAACAATTAGTAGCTTCATTCTTGTCTCGTTTGAACATGGAAACAACTTGTCAACACTTGTAGGAACATTATTGGCTCGTTTAAATATCAAAACAATTCATAACAATTTGAGGCTTCATTCTTGACTAGTTCGAACTCGGAAACAACTTGTAGCTTCATTATTGACTCGTTTGAACATGGAAACAACTTCTAAACACTTGTAGGAGTATTATTGGCTCGTTTAAACAGCAAAATAATTCATAACAATTTAAAGCTTCATTCTTGACTCGTTCGAACTCGGAAACAACTTGCATCTTCATTCTGGACTCGTTTGAACTTGGAAAAAACTTGTCAAATCTTGTAGGAACATTATTGGCTCGTTTAAACATGAAAACAATTCATAACAATTTGAGACTTCATTCATGACTCGTTCAAACTCGAAAACAATTAGTAGCTTCATTCTTGTCTCGTTTGAACATGGAAACAACTTGTCAACACTTGTAGGAACATTATTGGCTCGTTTAAACATCAAAACAATTCATAACAATTTGAGGCTTCATTCTTGACTAGTTCGAACTCGAAAACAATTAGTAGCTTCATTCTTGTCTCGTTTGAACATGGAAACAACTTGTCAACACTTGTAGGAGCATTATTGGGTCGTTTAAACATCAAAACAATTCATAAAAATTTGAGGGTTCATTCTTAAATAGTTCGAACTCAGAAACAACTTGTAGCTTCATTATTGACTCGTTTGAACATGGAAACAACTTGTAGCTTCATTCTTGACTCGTTTGAACATGGAAACAACTTGTAAACTCTTGTAGGAACATTATTGGCTCGTTTAAACATCAAAACAATTCATAACAATTTGAGGATTCATTCTCGACTCGTTCGAACTTGGAAACAACTTGTAGCTTCATTCTTGACTCGTTTGAACATGGAAACAACTTGTAACCTCTTGTAGGAACATTATTGGCTCGTTTAAACATCAAAACAATTCATAACAATTTGAGGCTTCATTCTTGACTCGTTCGAACTCGGAAACAACTTGTATCTTCATTCTTGACTCGTTTGAACTTGGAAAAAACTTGTCAAATCTTGTAGGAACATTATTGGCTCGTTTAAACATGAAAACAATTCATAACAATTTGAGACTTCATTCTTGACTCGTTCATACTCGAAAACAATTAGTAGCTTCATTCTTGTCTCGTTTGAACATGGAAACAACTTGTCAACACTTGTAGGAACATTATTGGCTCGTTTAAACATCAAAACAATTCATAACAATTTGAGGCTTCATTCTTGACTAGTTCGAACTCGGAAACAACTTGTAGCTTCATTATTGACTCGTTTGAACATGGAAACAACTTCTAAACACTTGTAGGAGTATTATTGGCTCGTTTAAACAACAAAATAATTCATAACAATTTAAAGCTTCATTCTTGACTCGTTCAAACTCGGAAACAACTTGCATCTTCATTCTGGACTCGTTTGAACTTGGAAAAAACTTGTCAAATCTTGTAGGAACATTATTGCCTCGTTTAAACATGAAAACAATTCATAACAATTTGAGACTTCATTCTTGACTCGTTCAAACTCGAAAACAATTAGTAGCTTCATTCTTGTCTCGTTTGAACATGGAAACAACTTGTCAACACTTGTAGGAGCATTATTGGGTCGTTTAAACATCAAAACAATTCATAAAAATTTGAGGGTTCATTCTTAAATAGTTCGAACTCAGAAACAACTTGTAGCTTCATTATTGACTCATTTGAACATGGAAACAACTTGTAGCTTCATTCTTGACTCGTTTGAACATGGAAACAACTTGTAAACTCTTGTAGGAACATTATTGGCTCGTTTAAACATCAAAACAATTCATAACAATTTGAGGATTCATTCTCGACTCGTTCGAACTTGGAAACAACTTGTAGCTTCATTCTTGACTCGTTTGAACATGGAAACAACTTGTAAACTCTTGTAGGAACATTATTGGCTCGTTTAAACATCAAAACAATTCATAACAATTTGAGGCTTCATTCTTGACTCGTTCGAACTCGGAAACAACTTGTATCTTCATTCTTGACTCGTTTGAACTTGGAAAAAACTTGTCAAATCTTGTAGGAACATTATTGGCTCGTTTAAACATGAAAACAATTCATAACAATTTGAGACTTCATTCTTGACTCGTTCAAACTCGAAAACAATTAGTAGCTTCATTCTTGTCTCGTTTGAACATGGAAACAACTTGTCAACACTTGTAGGAGCATTATTGGGTCGTTTAAACATCAAAATAATTCATAAAAATTTGAGGGTTCATTCTTAAATAGTTCGAACTCGGAAACAACTTGTAGCTTCATTATTGACTCGTTTAAACATGGAAACAACTTGTAGCTTCATTCTTGACTCGTTTGAACATGGAAACAACTTGTAAACTCTTGTAGGAACATTATTGGCTCGTTTAAACATCAAAACAATTCATAACAATTTGAGGCTTCATTTTCGACTCGTTCGAACTGGGAAACAACTTGTAGCTTCATTCTTGACTCGTTTGAACTTGGAAAAAACTTGTAAACTCTTGTAGGAACATTATTGGCTCGTTTAAACATCAAAACAATTCATAACATTTTGAGGCTTCATTCTTGACTAGTTCGAACTCGGAAACAACTTGTAGCTTCATTAATGACTCGTTTGAACATGGAAACAACTTCTAAACACTTGTAGGAGCATTATTGGCTCGTTTAAACATCAAAATAATTCATAACAATTTAAGGCTTCATTCTTGACTCGTTCGAACTCGGAAACAACTTGTAACTTCATTCTGGACTCGTTTGAACTTGGAAAAAACTTGTCAAATCTTGTAGGAACATTATTGGCTCGTTTAAACATGAAAACAATTCATAACAATTTGAGACTTCATTCTTGACTCGTTCAAACTCGAAAACAATTAGTAGCTTCATTCTTGTCTCGTTTGAACATGGAAACAACTTGTCAACACTTGTAGGAGCATTATTGGGTCGTTTAAACATCAAAACAATTCATAAAAATTTGAGGGTTCATTCTTAAATAGTTCGAACTCAGAAACAACTTGTAGCTTCATTATTGACTCATTTGAACATGGAAACAACTTGTAGCTTCATTCTTGACTCGTTTGAACATGGAAACAACTTGTAAACTCTTGTAGGAACATTATTGGCTCGTTTAAACATCAAAACAATTCATAACAATTTGAGGATTCATTCTCGACTCGTTCGAACTTGGAAACAACTTGTAGCTTCATTCTTGACTCGTTTGAACATGGAAACAACTTGTAACCTCTTGTAGGAACATTATTGGCTCGTTTAAACATCAAAACAATTCATAACAATTTGAGGCTTCATTCTTGACTCGTTCGAACTCGGAAACAACTTGTATCTTCATTCTTGACTCGTTTGAACTTGGAAAAAAACTTGTCAAATCTTGTAGGAACATTATTGGCTCGTTTAAACATGAAAACAATTCATAACAATTTGAGACTTCATTCTTGACTCGTTCATACTCGAAAACAATTAGTAGCTTCATTCTTGACTAGTTCGAACTCGGAAACAACTTGTAGCTTCATTATTGACTCGTTTGAACATGGAAACAACTTCTAAACACTTGTAGGAGCATTATTGGCTCGTTTAAACATCAAAATAATTCATAACAATTTGAGGCTTCATTCTTGACTCGTTCGAACTCGGAAACAACTTGTATCTTCATTCTTGACTCGTTTGAACTTGGAAAAAACTTGTCAAATCTTGTAGGAACATTATTGGCTCGTTTAAACATGAAAACAATTCATAACAATTTGAGACTTCATTCTTGACTCGTTCATACTCGAAAACAATTAGTAGCTTCATTCTTGTCTCGTTTGAACATGGAAACAACTTGTCAACACTTGTAGGAACATTATTGGCTCGTTTAAATATCAAAACAATTCATAACAATTTGAGGCTTCATTCTTGACTAGTTCGAACTCGGAAACAACTTGTAGCTTCATTATTGACTCGTTTGAACATGGAAACAACTTCTAAACACTTGTAGGAGTATTATTGGCTCGTTTAAACAACAAAATAATTCATAACAATTTAAAGCTTCATTCTTGACTCGTTCGAACTCGGAAACAACTTGCATCTTCATTCTGGACTCGTTTGAACTTGGAAAAAACTTGTCAAATCTTGTAGGAACATTATTGGCTCGTTTAAACATGAAAACAATTCATAACAATTTGAGACTTCATTCTTGACTCGTTCAAACTCGAAAACAATTAGTAGCTTCATTCTTGTCTCGTTTGAATATGGAAACAACTTGTCAACACTTGTAGGAGCATTATTGGGTCGTTTAAACATCAAAACAATTCATAAAAATTTGAGGGTTCATTCTTAAATAGTTCGAACTCAGAAACAACTTGTAGCTTCATTATTGACTCATTTGAACATGGAAACAACTTGTAGCTTCATTCTTGACTCGTTTGAACATGGAAACAACTTGTAAACTCTTGTAGGAACATTATTGGCTCGTTTAAACATCAAAACAATTCATAACAATTTGAGGATTCATTCTCGACTCGTTCGAACTTGGAAACAACTTGTAGCTTCATTCTTGACTCGTTTGAACATGGAAACAACTTGTAAACTCTTGTAGGAACATTATTGGCTCGTTTAAACATCAAAACAATTCATAACAATTTGAGGCTTCATTCTTGACTCGTTTGAACTCGGAAACAACTTGTATCTTCATTCTTGACTCTTTTGAACTTGGAAAAAACTTGTCAAATCTTGTAGGAACATTATTGGCTCGTTTAAACATGAAAACAATTCATAACAATTTGAGACTTCATTCTTGACTCGTTCATACTCGAAAACAATTAGTAGCTTCATTCTTGTCTCGTTTGAACATGGAAACAACTTGTCAACACTTGTAGGAACATTATTGGCTCGTTTAAACATCAAAACAATTCATAATAATTTGAGACTTCATTCTTGACTCGTTCAAACTCGAAAACAATTAGTAGCTTCATTCTTGTCTCGTTTGAACATGGAAACAACTTGTCAACACTTGTAGGAGCATTATTGGGTCGTTTAAACATCAAAACAATTCATAAAAATTTGAGGGTTCATTCTTAAATAGTTCGAACTCAGAAACAACTTGTAGCTTCATTATTGACTCGTTTGAACATGGAAACAACTTGTAGCTTCATTCTTGACTCGTTTGAACATGGAAACAACTTGTAAACTCTTGTAGGAACATTATTGGCTCGTTTAAACATCAAAACAATTCATAACAATTTGAGGATTCATTCTCGACTCGTTCGAACTTGGAAACAACTTGTAGCTTCATTCTTGACTCGTTTGAACATGGAAACAACTTGTAACCTCTTGTAGGAACATTATTGGCTCGTTTAAACATCAAAACAATTCATAACAATTTGAGGCTTCATTCTTGACTCGTTCGAACTCGGAAACAACTTGTATCTTCATTCTTGACTCGTTTGAACTTGGAAAAAACTTGTCAAATCTTGTAGGAACATTATTGGCTCGTTTAAACATGAAAACAATTCATAACAATTTGAGACTTCATTCTTGACTCGTTCATACTCGAAAACAATTAGTAGCTTCATTCTTGTCTCGTTTGAACATGGAAACAACTTGTCAACACTTGTAGGAACATTATTGGCTCGTTTAAACATCAAAACAATTCATAACAATTTGAGGCTTCATTCTTGACTATTTCGAACTCGGAAACAACTTGTAGCTTCATTATTAACTCGTTTGAACATGGAAACAACTTCTAAACACTTGTAGGAGTATTATTGGCTCGTTTAAACAACAAAATAATTCATAACAATTTAAAGCTTCATTCTTGACTCGTTCAAACTCGGAAACAACTTGCATCTTCATTCTGGACTCGTTTGAACTTGGAAAAAACTTGTCAAATCTTGTAGGAACATTATTGGCTCGTTTAAACATGAAAACAATTCATAACAATTTGAGACTTCATTCTTGACTCGTTCAAACTCGAAAACAATTAGTAGCTTCATTCTTGTCTCGTTTGAACATGGAAACAACTTGTCAACACTTGTAGGAGCATTATTGGGTCGTTTAAACATCAAAACAATTCATAAAAATTTGAGGGTTCATTCTTAAATAGTTCGAACTCAGAAACAACTTGTAGCTTCATTATTGACTCATTTGAACATGGAAACAACTTGTAGCTTCATTCTTGACTCGTTTGAACATGGAAACAACTTGTAAACTCTTGTAGGAACATTATTGGCTCGTTTAAACATCAAAACAATTCATAACAATTTGAGGATTCATTCTCGACTCGTTCGAACTTGGAAACAACTTGTAGCTTCATTCTTGACTCGTTTGAACATGGAAACAACTTGTAAACTCTTGTAGGAACATTATTGGCTCGTTTAAACATCAAAACAATTCATAACAATTTGAGGCTTCATTCTTGACTCGTTCGAACTCGGAAACAACTTGTATCTTCATTCTTGACTCGTTTGAACTTGGAAAAAACTTGTCAAATCTTGTAGGAACATTATTGGCTCGTTTAAACATGAAAACAATTCATAACAATTTGAGACTTCATTCTTGACTCGTTCAAACTCGAAAACAATTAGTAGCTTCATTCTTGTCTCGTTTGAACATGGAAACAACTTGTCAACACTTGTAGGAGCATTATTGGGTCGTTTAAACATCAAAATAATTCATAAAAATTTGAGGGTTCATTCTTAAATAGTTCGAACTCGGAAACAACTTGTAGCTTCATTATTGACTCGTTTAAACATGGAAACAACTTGTAGCTTCATTCTTGACTCGTTTGAACATGGAAACAACTTGTAAACTCTTGTAGGAACATTATTGGCTCGTTTAAACATCAAAACAATTCATAACAATTTGAGGCTTCATTTTCGACTCGTTCGAACTGGGAAACAACTTGTAGCTTCATTCTTGACTCGTTCGAACTTGGAAACAACTTGTAGCTTCATTCTTGACTCGTTTGAACATGGAAACAACTTGTAACCTCTTGTAGGAACATTATTGGCTCGTTTAAACATCAAAACAATTCATAACAATTTGAGGCTTCATTCTTGACTCGTTCGAACTCGGAAACAACTTGTATCTTCATTCTTGACTCTTTTGAACTTGGAAAAAACTTGTCAAATCTTGTAGGAACATTATTGGCTCGTTTAAACATGAAAACAATTCATAACAATTTGAGACTTCATTCTTGACTCGTTCATACTCGAAAAAAATTAGTAGCTTCATTCTTGTCTCGTTTGAACATGAAAACAACTTGTCAACACTTGTAGGAACATTATTGGCTCGTTTAAACATCAAAACAATTCATAACAATTTGAGACTTCATTCTTGACTCGTTCAAACTCGAAAACAATTAGTAGCTTCATTCTTCTCTCGTTTGAACATGGAAACAACTTGCCAACACTTGTAGGAGCATTATTGGGTCGTTTAAACATCAAAACAATTCATAAAAATTTGAGGGTTCATTCTTAAATAGTTCGAACTCAGAAACAACTTGTAGCTTCATTATTGACTCGTTTGAACATGGAAACAACTTGTAGCTTCATTCTTGACTCGTTTGAACATGGAAACAACTTGTAAACTCTTGTAGGAACATTATTGGCTCGTTTAAACATCAAAACAATTCATAACAATTTGAGGATTCATTCTCGACTCGTTCGAACTTGGAAACAACTTGTAGCTTCATTCTTGACTCGTTTGAACATGGAAACAACTTGTAACCTCTTGTAGGAACATTATTGGCTCGTTTAAACATCAAAACAATTCATAACAATTTGAGGCTTCATTCTTGACTCGTTCGAACTCGGAAACAACTTGTATCTTCATTCTTGACTCGTTTGAACTTGGAAAAAACTTGTCAAATCTTGTAGGAACATTATTGGCTCGTTTAAACATGAAAACAATTCATAACAATTTGAGACTTCATTCTTGACTCGTTCATACTCGAAAACAATTAGTAGCTTCATTCTTGTCTCGTTTGAACATGGAAACAACTTGTCAACACTTGTAGGAACATTATTGGCTCGTTTAAACATCAAAACAATTCATAACAATTTGAGGCTTCATTCTTGACTAGTTCGAACTCGGAAACAACTTGTAGCTTCATTATTAACTCGTTTGAACATGGAAACAACTTCTAAACACTTGTAGGAGTATTATTGGCTCGTTTAAACAACAAAATAATTCATAACAATTTAAAGCTTCATTCTTGACTCGTTCAAACTCGGAAACAACTTGCATCTTCATTCTGGACTCGTTTGAACTTGGAAAAAACTTGTCAAATCTTGTAGGAACATTATTGGCTCGTTTAAACATGAAAACAATTCATAACAATTTGAGACTTCATTCTTGACTCGTTCAAACTCGAAAACAATTAGTAGCTTCATTCTTGTCTCGTTTGAACATGGAAACAACTTGTCAACACTTGTAGGAGCATTATTGGGTCGTTTAAACACCAAAACAATTCATAAAAATTTGAGGGTTCATTCTTAAATAGTTCGAACTCAGAAACAACTTGTAGCTTCATTATTGACTCATTTGAACATGGAAACAACTTGTAGCTTCATTCTTGACTCGTTTGAACATGGAAACAACTTGTAAACTCTTGTAGGAACATTATTGGCTCGTTTAAACATCAAAACAATTCATAACAATTTGAGGATTCATTCTCGACTCGTTCGAACTTGGAAACAACTTGTAGCTTCATTCTTGACTCGTTTGAACATGGAAACAACTTGTAAACTCTTGTAGGAACATTATTGGCTCGTTTAAACATCAAAACAATTCATAACAATTTGAGGCTTCATTCTTGACTCGTTCGAACTCGGAAACAACTTGTATCTTCATTCTTGACTCGTTTGAACTTGGAAAAAACTTGTCAAATCTTGTAGGAACATTATTGGCTCGTTTAAACATGAAAACAATTCATAACAATTTGAGACTTCATTCTTGACTCGTTCAAACTCGAAAACAATTAGTAGCTTCATTCTTGTCTCGTTTGAACATGGAAACAACTTGTCAACACTTGTAGGAGCATTATTGGGTCGTTTAAACATCAAAATAATTCATAAAAATTTGAGGGTTCATTCTTAAATAGTTCGAACTCGGAAACAACTTGTAGCTTCATTATTGACTCGTTTAAACATGGAAACAACTTGTAGCTTCATTCTTGACTCGTTTGAACATGGAAACAACTTGTAAACTCTTGTAGGAACATTATTGGCTCGTTTAAACATCAAAACAATTCATAACAATTTGAGGCTTCATTTTCGACTCGTTCGAACTGGGAAATAACTTGTAGCTTCATTCTTGACTCGTTTGAACTTGGAAAAAACTTGTAAACTCTTGTATGAACATTATTGGCTCGTTTAAACATCAAAACAATTCATAACAATTTGAGGCTTCATTCTTGACTAGTTCGAACTCGGAAACAACTTGTAGCTTCATTAATGACTCGTTTGAACATGGAAACAACTTCTAAACACTTGTAGGAGCATTATTGGCTCGTTTAAACATCAAAATAATTCATAACATTTTAAGGCTTCATTCTTGACTCGTTCGAACTCGGAAATAACTTGTAACTTCATTCTGGACTCGTTTGAACTTGGAAAAAACTTGTCAAATCTTGTAGGAACATTATTGGCTCGTTTAAACATGAAAACAATTCATAACAAGTTGAGACTTCATTCTTGACTCGTTCAAACTCGAAAACAATTAGTAGCTTCATTCTTGTCTCGTTTGAACATGGAAACAACTTGTCAACACTTGTAGGAGCATTATTGGGTCGTTTAAACATCAAAACAATTCATAAAAATTTGAGGGTTCATTCTTAAATAGTTCGAACTCGGAAACAACTTGAAACTTCATTATTGACTCGTTAGAACATGGAAACAACTTGCAGCTTCATTCTTGACTCGTTTGAACATGGAAACAACTTGTAAACTCTTGTAGGAACATTATTGGCTCGTTTAAACATCAAAACAATTCATAACAATTTGAGGATTCATTCTCGACTCGTTCGAACTTGGAAACAACTTGTAGCTTCATTCTTGACTCGTTTGAACATGGAAACAACTTGTAAACTCTTGTAGGAATATTATTGGCTCGTTTAAACATCAAAACAATTCATAACAATTTGAGGCTTCATTCTTGACTCGTTCGAACTCGGAAACAACTTGTATCTTCATTCTTGACTCTTTTGAACTTGGAAAAAACTTGTCAAATCTTGTAGGAACATTATTGGCTCGTTTAAACATGAAAACAATTCATAACAATTTGAGACTTCATTCTTGACTCGTTCATACTCGAAAACAATTAGTAGCTTCATTCTTGTATCGTTTGAACATGGAAACAACTTGTCAACACTTGTAGGAACATTATTGCCTCGTTTAAACATCAAAACAATTCATAACAATTTGAGACTTCATTCTTGACTCGTTCAAACTCGAAAACAATTAGTAGCTTCATTCTTGTCTCGTTTGAACATGGAAACAACTTGTCAACACTTGTAGGAGCATTATTGGGTCGTTTAAACATCAAAACAATTCATAAAAATTTGAGGGTTCATTCTTAAATAGTTCGAACTCAGAAACAACTTGTAGCTTCATTATTGACTCGTTTGAACATGGAAACAACTTGTAGCTTCATTCTTGACTCGTTTGAACATGGAAACAACTTGTAAACTCTTGTAGGAACATTATTGGCTCGTTTAAACATCAAAACAATTCATAACAATTTGAGGATTCATTCTCGACTCGTTCGAACTTGGAAACAACTTGTAGCTTCATTCTTGACTCGTTTGAACATGGAAACAACTTGTAACCTCTTGTAGGAACATTATTGGCTCGTTTAAACATCAAAACAATTCATAACAATTTGAGGCTTCATTCTTGACTCGTTCGAACTCGGAAACAACTTGTATCTTCATTCTTGACTCGTTTGAACTTGGAAAAAACTTGTCAAATCTTGTAGGAACATTATTGGCTCGTTTAAACATGAAAACAATTCATAACAATTTGAGACTTCATTCTTGACTCGTTCATACTCGAAAACAATTAGTAGCTTCATTCTTGTCTCGTTTGAACATGGAAACAACTTGTCAACACTTGTAGGAACATTATTGGCTCGTTTAAACATCAAAACAATTCATAACAATTTGAGGCTTCATTCTTGACTAGTTCGAACTCGGAAACAACTTGTAGCTTCATTATTGACTCGTTTGAACATGGAAACAACTTCTAAACACTTGTAGGAGTATTATTGGCTCGTTTAAACAACAAAATAATTCATAACAATTTAAAGCTTCATTCTTGACTCGTTCAAACTCGGAAACAACTTGCATCTTCATTCTGGACTCGTTTGAACTTGGAAAAAACTTGTCAAATCTTGTAGGAACATTATTGGCTCGTTTAAACATGAAAACAATTCATAACAATTTGAGACTTCATTCTTGACTCGTTCAAACTCGAAAACAATTAGTAGCTTCATTCTTGTCTCGTTTGAACATGGAAACAACTTGTCAACACTTGTAGGAGCATTATTGGGTCGTTTAAACATCAAAACAATTCATAAAAATTTGAGGGTTCATTCTTAAATAGTTCGAACTCAGAAACAACTTGTAGCTTCATTATTGACTCATTTGAACATGGAAACAACTTGGAGCTTCATTCTTGACTCGTTTGAACATGGAAACAACTTGTAAACTCTTGTAGGAACATTATTGGCTCGTTTAAACATCAAAACAATTCATAACAATTTGACGATTCATTCTCGACTCGTTCGAACTTGGAAACAACTTGTAGCTTCATTCTTGACTCGTTTGAACATGGAAACAACTTGTAAACTCTTGTAGGAACATTATTGGCTCGTTTAAACATCAAAACAATTCATAACAATTTGAGGCTTCATTCTTGACTCGTTCGAACTCGGAAACAACTTGTATCTTCATTCTTGACTCGTTTGAACTTGGAAAAAACTTGTCAAATCTTGTAGGAACATTATTGGCTCGTTTAAACATGAAAACAATTCATAACAATTTGAGCCTTCATTCTTGACTCGTTCAAACTCGAAAACAATTAGTAGCTTCATTCTTGTCTCGTTTGAACATGGAAACAACTTGTCAACACTTGTAGGAGCATTATTGGGTTGTTTAAACATCAAAATAATTCATTCTTAAATAGTTCGAACTCGGAAACAACTTGAAACTTCATTATTGACTCGTTTGAACATGGAAACAACTTGCAGCTTCATTCTTGACTCGTTTGAACATGGAAACAACTTGTAAACTCTTGTAGGAACATTATTGGCTCGTTTATACATCAAAACAATTCATAACAATTTGAGGCTTCATTTTAGACTCGTTCGAACTTGGAAACAACTTGTAGCTTCATTCTTGACTCGTTTGAACATGGAAACAACTTGTAAACTCTTGTAGGAACATTATTGGCTCGTTTAAACATCAAAACAATTCATAACAATTTGAGGCTTCATTCTTGACTCGTTCGAACTCGGAAACAACTTGTATCTTCATTCTTGACTCGTTTGAACTTGGAAAAAACTTGTTAAATCTTGTAGGAACATTATTGGCTCGTTTAAACATGAAAACAATTCATAACAATTTGAGACTTCATTCTTGACTCGTTCATACTCGAAAACAATTAGTAGCTTCATTCTTGTCTCGTTTGAACATGGAAACAACTTGTCAACACTTGTAGGACCATTATTGGCTCGTTTCAACATCAAAACAATTCATAACAATTTGAGGCTTCATTCTTGACTAGTTCGAACTCGGAAACAACTTGTAGCTTCATTATTGACTCGTTTAAACATGGAAACAACTTGTAGCTTCATTCTTGACTCGTTTGAACATGGAAACAACTTGTAAACTCTTGTAGGAACATTATTGGCTCGTTTAAACATCAAAACAATTCATAACAATTTGAGGCTTCATTTTCGACTCGTTCGAACTGGGAAACAACTTGTAGCTTCATTCTTGACTCGTTTGAACTTGGAAAAAACTTGTAAACTCTTGTAGGAACATTATTGGCTCGTTTAAACATCAAAACAATTCATAACAATTTGAGGCTTCATTCTTGACTAGTTCGAACTCGGAAACAACTTGTAGCTTCATTATTGACTCGTTTGAACATGGAAACAACTTCTAAACACTTGTAGGAGCATTATTGGCTCGTTTAAACATCAAAATAATTCATAACAATTTAAGGCTTCATTCTTGACTCGTTCGAACTCGGAAACAACTTGTAACTTCATTCTGGACTCGTTTGAACTTGGAAAAAACTTGTCAAATCTTGTAGGAACATTATTGGCTCGTTTAAACATGAAAACAATTCATAACAATTTGAGACTTCATTCTTGACTCGTTCAAACTCGAAAACAATTAGTAGCTTCATTCTTGTCTCGTTTGAACATGAAAACAACTTGTCAACACTTGTAGGAGCATTATTGGGTCGTTTAAACATCAAAACAATTCATAAAAATTTGAGGGTTCATTCTTAAATAGTTCGAACTCGGAAACAACTTGAAACTTCATTATTGACTCGTTTGAACATGGAAACAACTTGCAGCTTCATTCTTGACTCGTTTGAACATGGAAACAACTTGTAAACTCTTGTAGGAACATTATTGGCTCGTTTATACATCAAAACAATTCATAACAATTTGAGGCTTCATTTTAGACTCGTTCGAACTTGGAAACAACTTGTAGCTTCATTCTTGACTCGTTTGAACATGGAAACAACTTGTAAACTCTTGTAGGAACATTATTGGCTCGTTTAAACATCAAAACAATTCATAACAATTTGAGGCTTCATTCTTGACTCGTTCGAACTCGGAAACAACTTGTATCTTCATTCTTGACTCGTTTGAACTTGGAAAAAACTTGTTAAATCTTGTAGGAACATTATTGGCTCGTTTAAACATGAAAACAATTCATAATAATTTGAGACTTCATTCTTGACTCGTTCATACTCGAAAACAATTAGTAGCTTCATTCTTGTCTCGTTTGAACATGGAGACAACTTGTCAACACTTGTAGGAACATTATTGGCTCGTTTAAACATCAAAACAATTCATAACAATTTGAGGCTTCATTCTTGACTAGTTCGAACTCGGAAACAACTTGTAGCTTCAT
Source organism: Oenanthe sinensis (assembly GCA_028671895.1). Classification (NCBI taxonomy): domain Eukaryota; kingdom Viridiplantae; phylum Streptophyta; class Magnoliopsida; order Apiales; family Apiaceae; genus Oenanthe; species Oenanthe sinensis. Next base: position 6,452,757 of record JAPMAC010000231.1, read on the forward strand.
TATTGACTCGTTTGAACATGGAAACAACTTCTAAACACTTGTAGGAGCATTATTGGCTCGTTTAAACATCAAAATAATTCATAACAATTTAAGGCTTCATTCTTGACTCGTTCGAACTCGGAAACAACTTGTATCTTCATTCTGGACTCGTTTGAACTTGGAAAAATCTTGTCAAATCTTGTAGGAACATTATTGGCTCGTTTAAACATGAAAACAATTCATAACAATTTCAGACTTCATTCTTTACTCGTTCATACTCGAAAACAATTAGTAGCTTCATTCTTGTCTCGTTTGAACATGGAAACAACTTGTCAACACTTGTAGGAGCATTATTGGGTCGTTTAAACATCAAAACAATTCATAAAAATTTGAGGGTTCATTCTTAAATAGTTCGAACTCGGAAACAACTTGTAACTTCATTATTGACTCGTTTGAACATGGAAACAACTTGTAGCTTCATTCTTGACTCGTTTGAACATGGAAACAACTTGTAAACTCTTGTAGGAACATTATTGGCTCGTTTATACATCAAAACAATTCATAACAATTTGAGGCTTCATTTTCGACTCGTTCAAACTTGGAAACAACTTGTAGCTTCATTCTTGACTCGTTTGAACATGGAAACAACTTGTAAACTCTTGTAGGAACATTATTGGCTCGTTTAAACATCAAAACAATTCATAACAATTTGAGGCTTCATTCTTGACTCGTTCGAACTCGGAAACAACTTGTATCTTCATTCTTGACTCGTTTGAACTTGGAAAAAACTTGTTAAATCTTGTAGGAACATTATTGGCTCGTTTAAACATGAAAACAATTCATAACAATTTGAGACTTCATTCTTGACTCGTTCATACTCGAAAACAATTAGTAGCTTCATTCTTGACTACTTCGAACTCGGAAACAACTTGTAGCTTCATTATTGACTCGTTTGAACATGGAAACAACTTCTAAACACTTGTAGGAGCATTATTGGCTCGTTTAAACATCAAAATAATTCATAACAATTTAAGGCTTCATTTTGACTCGTTCGAACTCGGAAACAACTTGTATCTTCATTCTGGACTCGTTTGAATTTGGAAAAAACTTGTCAAATCTTGTAGGAACATTATTGGCTCGTTTAAACATGAAAACAATTCATAACAATTTGAGACTTCATTCTTGACTCGTTCAAACTCGAAAACAATTAGTAGCTTCATTCTTGTCTCGTTTGAACATGGAAACAACTTGTCAACACTTGTAGGAGCATTATTGGGTCGTTTAAACATCAAAACAATTCATAACAATTTGAGGCTTCATTCTTGACTCGTTCGAACTCGGAAACAACTTGTAGCTTCATTATTGACTCGTTTGAACATGGAAACAACTTCTAAACACTTGTAGGAGCATTATTGGCTCGTTTAAACATCAAAATAATTCATAACAATTTAAGGCTTCATTCTTGACTCGTTCGAACTCGGAAACAACTTGTATCTTCATTCTGGACTCGTTTGAACTTGGAAAAATCTTGTCAAATCTTGTAGGAACATTATTGGCTCGTTTAAACAAGAAAACAATTCATAACAATTTGAGACTTCATTCTTTACTCGTTCATACTCGAAAACAATTAGTAGCTTCATTCTTGTCTCGTTTGAACATGGAAACAACTTGTCAACACTTGTAGGAGCATTATTGGGTCGTTTAAACATCAAAACAATTCATAAAAATTTGAGGGTTCATTCTTAAATAGTTCGAACTCGGAAACAACTTGTAACTTCATTATTGACTCGTTTGAACATGGAAACAACTTGTAGATTCATTCTTGACTCGTTTGAACATGGAAACAACTTGTAAACTCTTGTAGGAACATTATTGGCTCGTTTATACATCAAAACAATTCATAACAATTTGAGGCTTCATTTTCGACTCGTTCGAACTTGGAAACAACTTGTAGCTTCATTCTTGACTCGTTTGAACATGGAAACAACTTGTAAACTCTTGTAGGAACATTATTGGCTCGTTTAAACATCAAAAAAATTCATAACAATTTGAGGCTTCATTCTTGACTCGTTCGAACTCGGAAACAACTTGTATCTTCATTCTTGACTCGTTTGAACTTGGAAAAAACTTGTTAAATCTTGTAGGAACATTATTGGCTCGTTTAAACATGAAAACAATTCATAACAATTTGAGACTTCATTCTTGACTCGTTCATACTCGAAAACAATTAGTAGCTTCATTCTTGACTACTTCGAACTCGGAAACAACTTGTAGCTTCATTATTGACTCGTTTGAACATGGAAACAACTTCTAAACACTTGTAGGAGCATTATTGGCTCGTTTAAACATCAAAATAATTCATAACAATTTAAGGCTTCATTTTGACTCGTTCGAACTCGGAAACAACTTGTATCTTCATTCTGGACTCGTTTGAATTTGGAAAAAACTTGTCAAATCTTGTAGGAACATTATTGGCTCGTTTAAACATGAAAACAATTCATAACAATTTGAGACTTCATTCTTGACTCGTTCAAACTCGAAAACAATTAGTAGCTTCATTCTTGTCTCGTTTGAACATTGAAACAACTTGTCAACACTTGTAGGAGCATTATTGGGTCGTTTAAACATCAAAACAATTCATAACAATTTGAGGCTTCATTCTTGACTCGTTCGAACTCGGAAACAACTTGTATCTTCATTCTTGACTCGTTTGAACTTGGAAAAAACTTGTCAAATCTTGTAGGAACATTATTGGCTCGTTTAAACATGAAAACAATTCATAACAATTTGAGACTTCATTCTTGACTCGTTCATACTCGAAAACAATTAGTAGCTTCATTCTTGTCTCGTTTGAACATGGAAACAACTTGTCAACACTTGTAGGAACATTATTGGCTCGTTTAAACATCAAAACAATTCATAACAATTTGAGGCTTCATTCTTGACTAGTTCGAACTCGGAAACAACTTGTAGCTTCATTATTGACTCGTTTGAACATGGAAACAACTTCTAAACACTTGTAGGAGCATTATTGGCTCGTTTAAACATCAAAATAATTCATAACAATTTAAGGCTTCATTCTTGACTCGTTCGAACTCGGAAACAACTTGCATCTTCATTCTGGACTCGTTTGAACTTGGAAAAAACTTGTCAAATCTTGTAGGAACATTATTGGCTCGTTTAAACATGAAAACAATTCATAACAATTTGAGACTTCATTCTTGACTCGTTCAAACTCGAAAACAATTAGTAGCTTCATTCTTGTCTCGTTTGAACATGGAAACAACTTGTCAACACTTGTAGGAGCATTATTGGGTCGTTTAAACATCAAAACAATTCATAACAATTTGAGGCTTCATTCTTGACTCGTTCGAACTCGGAAACAACTTGTATCTTCATTCTTGACTCGTTTGAACTTGGAAAAAACTTGTCAAATCTTGTAGGAACATTATTGGCTCGTTTAAACATGAAAACAATTCATAACAATTTGAGACTTCATTCTTGACTCGTTCATACTCGAAAACAATTAGTAGCTTCATTCTTGTCTCGTTTGAACATGGAAACAACTTGTCAACACTTGTAGGAACATTATTGGCTCGTTTAAACATCAAAACAATTCATAACAATTTGAGGCTTCATTCTGGACTAGTTCGAACTCGGAAACAACTTGTAGCTTCATTATTGACTCGTTTGAACATGGAAACAACTTCTAAACACTTGTAGGAGCATTATTGGCTCGTTTAAACATCAAAATAATTCATAACAATTTAAGGCTTCATTCTTGACTCGTTCGAACTCGGAAACAACTTGCATCTTCATTCTGGACTCGTTTGAACTTGGAAAAAACTTGTCAAATCTTGTAGGAACATTATTGGCTCGTTTAAACATGAAAACAATTCATAACAATTTGAGACTTCATTCTTGACTCGTTCAAACTCGAAAACAATTAGTAGCTTCATTCTTGTCTCGTTTGAACATGGAAACAACTTGTCAACTCTTGTAGGAGCATTATTGGGTCGTTTAAACATCAAAACAATTCATAAAAATTTGAGGGTTCATTCTTAAATAGTTCGAACTCAGAAACAACTTGTAGCTTCATTCTTGACTCGTTTGAACATGGAAACAACTTGTAAACTCTTGTAGGAACATTATTGGCTCGTTTAAACATCAAAACAATTCATAACAATTTGAGGATTCATTCTCGACTCGTTCGAACTTGGAAATAACTTGTAGCTTCATTCTTGACTCGTTTGAACATGGAAACAACTTGTAAACTCTTGTAGGAACATTATTGGCTCGTTTAAAAATCAAAACAATTCATAACAATTTGAGACTTCATTCTTGACTCGTTCAAACTCGAAAACAATTAGTAGCTTCATTCTTGTATCGTTTTAACATGGAAACAACTTGTCAACACTTGTAGGAGCATTATTGGGTCGTTTAAACATCAAAACAATTCATAACAATTTGAGGCTTCATTCTTGACTCGTTCGAACTCGGAAACAACTTGTATCTTCATTCTTGACTCGTTTGAACTTGGAAAAAACTTGTCAAATCTTGTAGGAACATTATTGGCTCGTTTAAACATGAAAACAATTCATAACAATTTGAGACTTCATTCTTAACTCGTTCATACTCGAAAACAATTAGTAGCTTCATTCTTGTCTCGTTTGAACATGGAAACAACTTGTCAACACTTGTAGGAACATTATTGGCTCGTTTAAACATCAAAACAATTCATAACAATTTGAGGCTTCATTCTTGACTAGTTCGAACTCGGAAACAACTTGTAGCTTCATTATTGACTCGTTTGAACATGGAAACAACTTCTAAACACTTGTAGGAGCATTATTGGCTCGTTTAAACATCAAAATAATTCATAACAATTTAAGGCTTCATTCTTGACTCGTTCGAACTCGGAAACAACTTGCATCTTCATTCTGGACTCGTTTGAACTTGGAAAAAACTTGTCAAATCTTGTAGGAACATTATTGGCTCGTTTAAACATGAAAACAATTCATAACAATTTGAGACTTTATTCTTGACTCGTTCAAACTCGAAAACAATTAGTAGCTTCATTCTTGTCTCGTTTGAACATGGAAACAACTTGTCAACACTTGTAGGAGCATTATTGGGTCGTTTAAACATCAAAACAATTCATAAAAATTTGAGGGTTCATTCTTAAATAGTTCGAACTCGGAAACAACTTGTAGCTTCATTATTGACTCGTTTAAACATGGAAACAACTTATAGCTTCATTCTTGACTCGTTTGAACATGGAAACAACTTGTAAACTCTTGTAGGAACATTATTGGCTCGTTTAAACATCAAAACAATTCATAACAATTTGAGGCTTCATTTTCGACTCGTTCGAACTTGGAAACAACTTGTAGCTTCATTCTTGACTCGTTTGAATTTGGAAAAAACTTGTAAACTCTTGTAGGAACATTATTGGCTCGTTTAAACATCAAAACAATTCATAACAATTTGAGGCTTCATTCTTGACTAGTTCGAACTCGGAAACAACTTGTAGCTTCATTATTGACTCGTTTGAACATGGAAACAACTTCTAAACACTTGTAGGAGCATTATTGGCTCGTTTAAACATCAAAATAATTCATAACAATCTGAGACTTCATTCTTGACTCGTTCAAACTCGAAAACAATTAGTAGCTTCATTCTTGTCTCGTTTGAACATGGAAACAACTTGTCAACACTTGTAGGAGCATTATTGGGTCGTTTAAACATCAAAACAATTCATAAAAATTTGAGGGTTCATTCTTAAATAGTTCGAACTCAGAAACAACTTGTAGCTTCATTATTGACTCGTTTGAACATGGAAACAACTTGTAGCTTCATTCTTGACTTGTTTGAATATGGAAACAACTTGTAAACTCTTGTAGGAACATTATTGGCTCGTTTAAACATCAAAACAATTCATAACAATTTGAGGATTCATTCTCGACTCGTTCGAACATGGAAACAACTTGTAGCTTCATTCTTGACTCATTTGAACATGGAAACAACTTGTAAACTCTTGTAGGAACATTATTGGCTCGTTTAAACATCAAAAACAATTCATAACAATTTGAGGCTTCATTCTTGTCCCGTTTGAACATGGAAACAACTTGTCAACACTTGTAGGAACATTAATGGCTCGTTTAAACATCAAAATAATTCATAACAATTTAAGGCTTCATTCTTGACTCGTTCGAACTCGGAAACAACTTGTATCTTCATTCTGGACTCGTTTGAACTTGGAAAAATCTTATCAAATCTTGTAGGAACATTATTGGCTCGTTTAAACATGAAAACAATTCATAACAATTTGAGACTTCATTCTTTACTCGTTCATACTCGAAAACAATTAGTAGCTTCATTCTTGTCTCGTTTGAACATGGAAACAACTTGTCAACACTTGTAGGAGCATTATTGGGTCGTTTAAACATCAAAACAATTCATAAAAATTTGAGGGTTCATTCTTAAATAGTTCGAACTCGGAAACAACTTGTAACTTCATTATTGACTCGTTTGAACATGGAAACAACTTGTAGCTTCATTCTTGACTCGTTTGAACATGGAAACAACTTGTAAACTCTTGTAGGAACATTATTGGCTCGTTTATACATCAAAAACAATTCATAACAATTTGAGGCTTCATTTTCGACTCGTTCGAACTTGGAAACAACTTGTAGCTTCATTCTTGACTCGTTTGAACATGGAAACAACTTGTAAACTCTTGTAGGAACATTATTGGCTCGTTTAAACATCAAAACAATTCATAACAATTTGAGGCTTCATTCTTGACTCGTTCGAACTCGGAAACAACTTGTATCTTCATTCTTGACTCGTTTGAACTTGGAAAAAACTTGTCAAATCTTGTAGGAACATTATTGGCTCGTTTAAACATGAAAATAATTCATAACAATTTGAGACTTCATTCCTGACTCGTTCAAACTCGAAAACAATTAGTAGCTTCATTCTTGTCTCGTTTGAACATGGAAACAACTTGTCAACTCTTGTAGGAGCATTATTGGGTCGTTTAAACATCAAAACAATTCATAAAAATTTGAGGGTTCATTCTTAAATAGTTCGAACTCGGAAACAACTTGTAACTTCATTATTGACTCGTTTGAACATGGAAACAACTTGTAGATTCATTCTTGACTCGTTTGAACATGGAAACAACTTGTCAACACTTGTAGGAACATTAATGGCTCGTTTAAACATCAAAATAATTCATAACAATTTAAGGCTTCATTCTTGACTCGTTCGAACTCGGAAACAACTTGTATCTTCATTCTGGACTCGTTTGAACTTGGAAAAATCTTGTCAAATCTTGTAGGAACATTATTGGCTCGTTTAAACAAGAAAACAATTCATAACAATTTGAGACTTCATTCTTTACTCGTTCATACTCGAAAACAATTAGTAGCTTCATTCTTGTCTCGTTTGAACATGGAAACAACTTGTCAACACTTGTAGGAGCATTATTGGGTCGTTTAAACATCAAAACAATTCATAAAAATTTGAGGGTTCATTCTTAAATAGTTCGAACTCGGAAACAACTTGTAACTTCATTATTGACTCGTTTGAACATGGAAACAACTTGTAGATTCATTCTTGACTCGTTTGAACATGGAAACAACTTGTAAACTCTTGTAGGAACATTATTGGCTCGTTTATACATCAAAACAATTCATAACAATTTGAGGCTTCATTTTCGACTCGTTCGAACTTGGAAACAACTTGTAGCTTCATTCTTGACTCGTTTGAACATGGAAACAACTTGTAAACTCTTGTAGGAACATTATTGGCTCGTTTAAACATCAAAAAAATTCATAACAATTTGAGGCTTCATTCTTGACTCGTTCGAACTCGGAAACAACTTGTATCTTCATTCTTGACTCGTTTGAACTTGGAAAAAACTTGTTAAATCTTGTAGGAACATTATTGGCTCGTTTAAACATGAAAACAATTCATAACAATTTGAGACTTCATTCTTGACTCGTTCATACTCGAAAACAATTAGTAGCTTCATTCTTGACTACTTCGAACTCGGAAACAACTTGTAGCTTCATTATTGACTCGTTTGAACATGGAAACAACTTCTAAACACTTGTAGGAGCATTATTGGCTCGTTTAAACATCAAAATAATTCATAACAATTTAAGGCTTCATTTTGACTCGTTCGAACTCGGAAACAACTTGTATCTTCATTCTGGACTCGTTTGAATTTGGAAAAAACTTGTCAAATCTTGTAGGAACATTATTGGCTCGTTTAAACATGAAAACAATTCATAACAATTTGAGACTTCATTCTTGACTCGTTCAAACTCGAAAACAATTAGTAGCTTCATTCTTGTCTCGTTTGAACATTGAAACAACTTGTCAACACTTGTAGGAGCATTATTGGGTCGTTTAAACATCAAAACAATTCATAACAATTTGAGGCTTCATTCTTGACTCGTTCGAACTCGGAAACAACTTGTATCTTCATTCTTGACTCGTTTGAACTTGGAAAAAACTTGTCAAATCTTGTAGGAACATTATTGGCTCGTTTAAACATGAAAACAATTCATAACAATTTGAGACTTCATTCTTGACTCGTTCATACTCGAAAACAATTAGTAGCTTCATTCTTGTCTCGTTTGAACATGGAAACAACTTGTCAACACTTGTAGGAACATTATTGGCTCGTTTAAACATCAAAACAATTCATAACAATTTGAGGCTTCATTCTTGACTAGTTCGAACTCGGAAACAACTTGTAGCTTCATTATTGACTCGTTTGAACATGGAAACAACTTCTAAACACTTGTAGGAGCATTATTGGCTCGTTTAAACATCAAAATAATTCATAACAATTTAAGGCTTCATTCTTGACTCGTTCGAACTCGGAAACAACTTGCATCTTCATTCTGGACTCGTTTGAACTTGGAAAAAACTTGTCAAATCTTGTAGGAACATTATTGGCTCGTTTAAACATGAAAACAATTCATAACAATTTGAGACTTCATTCTTGACTCGTTCAAACTCGAAAACAATTAGTAGCTTCATTCTTGTCTCGTTTGAACATGGAAACAACTTGTCAACACTTGTAGGAGCATTATTGGGTCGTTTAAACATCAAAACAATTCATAACAATTTGAGGCTTCATTCTTGACTCGTTCGAACTCGGAAACAACTTGTATCTTCATTCTTGACTCGTTTGAACTTGGAAAAAACTTGTCAAATCTTGTAGGAACATTATTGGCTCGTTTAAACATGAAAACAATTCATAACAATTTGAGACTTCATTCTTGACTCGTTCATACTCGAAAACAATTAGTAGCTTCATTCTTGTCTCGTTTGAACATGGAAACAACTTGTCAACACTTGTAGGAACATTATTGGCTCGTTTAAACATCAAAACAATTCATAACAATTTGAGGCTTCATTCTGGACTAGTTCGAACTCGGAAACAACTTGTAGCTTCATTATTGACTCGTTTGAACATGGAAACAACTTCTAAACACTTGTAGGAGCATTATTGGCTCGTTTAAACATCAAAATAATTCATAACAATTTAAGGCTTCATTCTTGACTCGTTCGAACTCGGAAACAACTTGCATCTTCATTCTGGACTCGTTTGAACTTGGAAAAAACTTGTCAAATCTTGTAGGAACATTATTGGCTCGTTTAAACATGAAAACAATTCATAACAATTTGAGACTTCATTCTTGACTCGTTCAAACTCGAAAACAATTAGTAGCTTCATTCTTGTCTCGTTTGAACATGGAAACAACTTGTCAACTCTTGTAGGAGCATTATTGGGTCGTTTAAACATCAAAACAATTCATAAAAATTTGAGGGTTCATTCTTAAATAGTTCGAACTCAGAAACAACTTGTAGCTTCATTCTTGACTCGTTTGAACATGGAAACAACTTGTAAACTCTTGTAGGAACATTATTGGCTCGTTTAAACATCAAAACAATTCATAACAATTTGAGGATTCATTCTCGACTCGTTCGAACTTGGAAATAACTTGTAGCTTCATTCTTGACTCGTTTGAACATGGAAACAACTTGTAAACTCTTGTAGGAACATTATTGGCTCGTTTAAAAATCAAAACAATTCATAACAATTTGAGACTTCATTCTTGACTCGTTCAAACTCGAAAACAATTAGTAGCTTCATTCTTGTATCGTTTTAACATGGAAACAACTTGTCAACACTTGTAGGAGCATTATTGGGTCGTTTAAACATCAAAACAATTCATAACAATTTGAGGCTTCATTCTTGACTCGTTCGAACTCGGAAACAACTTGTATCTTCATTCTTGACTCGTTTGAACTTGGAAAAAACTTGTCAAATCTTGTAGGAACATTATTGGCTCGTTTAAACATGAAAACAATTCATAACAATTTGAGACTTCATTCTTAACTCGTTCATACTCGAAAACAATTAGTAGCTTCATTCTTGTCTCGTTTGAACATGGAAACAACTTGTCAACACTTGTAGGAACATTATTGGCTCGTTTAAACATCAAAACAATTCATAACAATTTGAGGCTTCATTCTTGACTAGTTCGAACTCGGAAACAACTTGTAGCTTCATTATTGACTCGTTTGAACATGGAAACAACTTCTAAACACTTGTAGGAGCATTATTGGCTCGTTTAAACATCAAAATAATTCATAACAATTTAAGGCTTCATTCTTGACTCGTTCGAACTCGGAAACAACTTGCATCTTCATTCTGGACTCGTTTGAACTTGGAAAAAACTTGTCAAATCTTGTAGGAACATTATTGGCTCGTTTAAACATGAAAACAATTCATAACAATTTGAGACTTTATTCTTGACTCGTTCAAACTCGAAAACAATTAGTAGCTTCATTCTTGTCTCGTTTGAACATGGAAACAACTTGTCAACACTTGTAGGAGCATTATTGGGTCGTTTAAACATCAAAACAATTCATAAAAATTTGAGGGTTCATTCTTAAATAGTTCGAACTCGGAAACAACTTGTAGCTTCATTATTGACTCGTTTAAACATGGAAACAACTTATAGCTTCATTCTTGACTCGTTTGAACATGGAAACAACTTGTAAACTCTTGTAGGAACATTATTGGCTCGTTTAAACATCAAAACAATTCATAACAATTTGAGGCTTCATTTTCGACTCGTTCGAACTTGGAAACAACTTGTAGCTTCATTCTTGACTCGTTTGAATTTGGAAAAAACTTGTAAACTCTTGTAGGAACATTATTGGCTCGTTTAAACATCAAAACAATTCATAACAATTTGAGGCTTCATTCTTGACTAGTTCGAACTCGGAAACAACTTGTAGCTTCATTATTGACTCGTTTGAACATGGAAACAACTTCTAAACACTTGTAGGAGCATTATTGGCTCGTTTAAACATCAAAATAATTCATAACAATCTGAGACTTCATTCTTGACTCGTTCAAACTCGAAAACAATTAGTAGCTTCATTCTTGTCTCGTTTGAACATGGAAACAACTTGTCAACACTTGTAGGAGCATTATTGGGTCGTTTAAACATCAAAACAATTCATAAAAATTTGAGGGTTCATTCTTAAATAGTTCGAACTCAGAAACAACTTGTAGCTTCATTATTGACTCGTTTGAACATGGAAACAACTTGTAGCTTCATTCTTGACTTGTTTGAATATGGAAACAACTTGTAAACTCTTGTAGGAACATTATTGGCTCGTTTAAACATCAAAACAATTCATAACAATTTGAGGATTCATTCTCGACTCGTTCGAACATGGAAACAACTTGTAGCTTCATTCTTGACTCATTTGAACATGGAAACAACTTGTAAACTCTTGTAGGAACATTATTGGCTCGTTTAAACATCAAAAACAATTCATAACAATTTGAGGCTTCATTCTTGTCCCGTTTGAACATGGAAACAACTTGTCAACACTTGTAGGAACATTAATGGCTCGTTTAAACATCAAAATAATTCATAACAATTTAAGGCTTCATTCTTGACTCGTTCGAACTCGGAAACAACTTGTATCTTCATTCTGGACTCGTTTGAACTTGGAAAAATCTTATCAAATCTTGTAGGAACATTATTGGCTCGTTTAAACATGAAAACAATTCATAACAATTTGAGACTTCATTCTTTACTCGTTCATACTCGAAAACAATTAGTAGCTTCATTCTTGTCTCGTTTGAACATGGAAACAACTTGTCAACACTTGTAGGAGCATTATTGGGTCGTTTAAACATCAAAACAATTCATAAAAATTTGAGGGTTCATTCTTAAATAGTTCGAACTCGGAAACAACTTGTAACTTCATTATTGACTCGTTTGAACATGGAAACAACTTGTAGCTTCATTCTTGACTCGTTTGAACATGGAAACAACTTGTAAACTCTTGTAGGAACATTATTGGCTCGTTTATACATCAAAAACAATTCATAACAATTTGAGGCTTCATTTTCGACTCGTTCGAACTTGGAAACAACTTGTAGCTTCATTCTTGACTCGTTTGAACATGGAAACAACTTGTAAACTCTTGTAGGAACATTATTGGCTCGTTTAAACATCAAAACAATTCATAACAATTTGAGGCTTCATTCTTGACTCGTTCGAACTCGGAAACAACTTGTATCTTCATTCTTGACTCGTTTGAACTTGGAAAAAACTTGTCAAATCTTGTAGGAACATTATTGGCTCGTTTAAACATGAAAATAATTCATAACAATTTGAGACTTCATTCCTGACTCGTTCAAACTCGAAAACAATTAGTAGCTTCATTCTTGTCTCGTTTGAACATGGAAACAACTTGTCAACTCTTGTAGGAGCATTATTGGGTCGTTTAAACATCAAAACAATTCATAAAAATTTGAGGGTTCATTCTTAAATAGTTCGAACTCAGAAACAACTTGTAGCTTCATTCTTGACTCGTTTGAACATGGAAACAACTTGTAAACTCTTGTAGGAACATTATTGGCTCGTTTAAACATCAAAACAATTCATAACAATTTGAGGATTCATTCTCGACTCGTTCGAACTTGGAAATAACTTGTAGCTTCATTCTTGACTCGTTTGAACATGGAAACAACTTGTAAACTCTTGTAGGAACATTATTGGCTCGTTTAAACATCAAAACAATTCATAACAATTTGAGACTTCATTCTTGACTCGTTCAAACTCGAAAACAATTAGTAGCTTCATTCTTGTATCGTTTTAACATGGAAACAACTTGTCAACACTTGTAGGAGCATTATTGGGTCGTTTAAACATCAAAACAATTCATAAAAATTTGAGGGTTCATTCTTAAATAGTTCGAACTCAGAAACAACTTGTAGCTTCATTATTGACTCGTTTGAACATGGAAACAACTTGTAGCTTCATTCTTGACTCGTTTGAACATGGAAACAACTTGTAAACTCTTGTAGGAACATTATTGGCTCGTTTAAACATCAAAACAATTCATAACAATTTGAGGATTCATTCTCGACTCGTTCGAACTTGGAAACAACTTGTAGCTTCATTCTTGACTCGTTTGAACTTGGAAAAAACTTGTAAACTCTTGTAGGAACATTATTGGCTCGTTTAAACATCAAAACAATTCATAACAATTTGAAACTTCATTCTTGACTCGTTCAAACTCGAAAACAATTAGTAGCTTCATTCTTGTCTCGTTTGAACATGGAAACAACTTGTCAACACTTGTAGGAGCATTATTGGGTCGTTTAAACATCAAAACAATTCAGAACAATTTGAGGCTTCATTCTTGACTAGTTCGAACTCGGAAACAACTTGTAGCTTCATTATTGACTCGTTTGAACATGGAAACAACTTCTAAACACTTGTAGGAGCATTATTGGCTCGTTTAAACATCAAAATAATTCATAACAATTTAAGGCTTCATTCTTGACTCGTTCGAACTCGGAAACAACTTGCATCTTCATTCTGGACTCGTTTGAACTTGGAAAAAACTTATCAAATCTTGTAGGAACATTATTGGCTCGTTTAAACATGAAAACAATTCATAACAATTTGAGACTTCATTCTTGACTCGTTCAAACTCGAAAACAATTAGTAGCATCATTCTTGTCTCGTTTGAACATGGAAACAACTTGTCAACACTTGTAGGAGCATTATTGGGTCGTTTAAACATCAAAACAATTCATAAAAATTTGAGGGTTCATTCTTAAATAGTTCGAACTCAGAAACAACTTGTAGCTTCATTATTGACTCGTTTGAACATGGAAACAACTTGTAGCTTCATTCTTGACTCGTTTGAACATGGAAACAAATTGTAAACTCTTGTAGGAACATTATTGGCTCGTTTAAACATCAAAACAATTCATAACAATTTGAGGATTCATTCTCGACTCGTTCGAACTTGGAAACAACTTGTAGCTTCATTCTTGACTCGTTTGAACATGGAAACAACTTGTAAACTCTTGTAGGAACATTATTGGCTCGTTTAAACATCAAAACAATTCATAACAATTTGAGGCTTCATTCTTGACTCGTTCGAACTCGGAAACAACTTGTATCTTCATTCTTGACTCGTTTGAACTTGGAAAAAACTTGTCAAATCTTGTAGGAACATTATTGGCTCGTTTAAACATGAAAACAATTCATAACAATTTGAGACTTCATTCTTGACTCGTTCATACCCGAAAACAATTAGTAGCTTCATTCTTGTCTCGTTTGAACATGGAAACAACTTGTCAACACTTGTAGGAACATTATTGGCTCGTTTAAACATCAAAACAATTCATAACAATTTGAGGCTTCATTCTTGACTAGTTCAAACTCGGAAACAACTTGTAGCTTCATTATTGACTCGTTTGAACATGGAAACAACTTCTAAACACTTGTAGGAGCATTATTGGCTCGTTTAAACATCAAAATAATTCATAACAATTTAAGGCTTCATTGTTGACTCGTTTGAACTCGGAAACAACTTGCATCTTCATTCTGGACTCGTTTGAACTTGGAAAAAACTTATCAAATCTTGTAGGAACATTATTGGCTCGTTTAAACATGAAAACAATTCATAACAATTTGAGACTTCATTCTTGACTCGTTCAAACTCGAAAACAATTAGTAGCATCATTCTTGTCTCGTTTGAACATGGAAACAACTTGTCAACACTTGTAGGAGCATTATTGGGTCGTTTAAACATTAAAACAATTCATAAAAATTTGAGGGTTCATTCTTAAATAGTTCGAACTCGGAAACAACTTGTAGCTTCATTATTGACTCGTTTGAAGATGGAAACAACTTGTAGCTTCATTCTTGACTCGTTTGAACATGGAAATAACTTGTAAACTCTTGTAGGAACATTATTGGCTCGTTTAAACATCAAAACAATTCATAACAATTTGAGGCTTCATTTTCGACTCGTTCGAACTTGGAAACAACTTGTAGCTTCATTCTTGACTCGTTTGAACTTGGAAAAAACTTGTAAACTCTTGTAGGAACATTATTGGCTCGTTTAAACATCAAAACAATTCATAATAATTTGAGGCTTCATTCTTGACTAGTTCGAACTCGGAAACAACTTGTAGCTTCATTATTGACTCGTTTGAACATGGAAACAACTTCTAAACACTTGTAGGAGCATTATTGGCTCGTTTAAACATCAAAATAATTCATAACAATTTAAGGCTTCATTCTTGACTCGTTCGAACTCGGAAACAACTTGTAACTTCATTCTGGACTCGTTTGAACTTGGAAAAAACTTGTCAAATCTTGTAGGAACATTATTGGCTCGTTTAAACATGAAAACAATTCATAACAATTTGAGACTTCATTCTTGACTCGTTCAAACTCGAAAACAATTAGTAGCTTCATTCTTGTCTCGTTTGAACATGGAAACAACTTGTCAACACTTGTAGGAGCATTATTGGGTCGTTTAAACATCAAAACAATTCATAAAAATTTGAGGGTTCATTCTTAAATAGTTCGAACTCGGAAACAACTTGTAGCTTCATTATTGACTCGTTTGAAGATGGAAACAACTTGTAGCTTCATTCTTGACTCGTTTGAACATGGAAACAACTTGTAAACTCTTGTAGGAACATTATTGGCTCGTTTAAACATCAAAACAATTCATAACAATTTGAGGCTTCATTTTCGACTCGTTCGAACATGGAAACAACTTGTAGCTTCATTCTTGACTCGTTTGAACTTGGAAAAAACTTGTAAACTCTTGTAGGAACATTATTGGCTCGTTTAAACATCAAAACAATTCATAACAATTTGAGGCTTCATTCTTGACTAGTTCGAACTCGGAAACAACTTGTAGCTTCATTATTGACTCGTTTGAACATGGAAACAACTTCTAAACACTTGTAGGAGCATTATTGGCTCGTTTAAACATCAAAATAATTCATAACAATTTAAGGCTTCATTCTTGACTCGTTCGAACTCGGAAACAACTTGTAACTTCATTCTGGACTCGTTTGAACTTGGAAAAAACTTGTCAAATCTTGTAGGAACATTATTGGCTCGTTTAAACATGAAAATAATTCATAACAATTTGAGACTTCATTCTTGACTCGTTCAAACTCGAAAACAATTAGTAGCTTCATTCTTGTCTCGTTTGAACATGGAAACAACTTGTCAACACTTGTAGGAGCATTATTGGGTCGTTTAAACATCAAAACAATTCATAAAAATTTGAGGGTTCATTCTTAAATAGTTCGAACTCGGAAACAACTTGTAGCTTCATTATTGACTCGTTTGAACATGGAAACAACTTGTAGCTTCATTCTTGACTCGTTTGAACATGGAAACAACTTGTAAACTCTTGTAGGAACATTATTGGCTCGTTTAAACATCAAAACAATTCATAACAATTTGAGGCTTCATTTTCGACTCGTTCGAACTTGGAAACAACTTGTAGCTTCATTCTTGACTCGTTTGAACTTGGAAAAAACTTGTAAACTCTTGTAGGAACATTATTGGCTCGTTTAAACATCAAAACAATTCATAACAATTTGAGGCTTCATTCTTGACTAGTTCGAACTCGGAAACAACTTGTAGCTTCATTATTGACTCGTTTGAACATGGAAACAACTTCTAAACACTTGTAGGAGCATTATTGGCTCGTTTAAACATCAAAATAATTCATAACAATTTAAGGCTTCATTCTTGACTCGTTCGAACTCGGAAACAACTTGTAACTTCATTCTGGACTCGTTTGAACTTGGAAAAAACTTGTCAAATCTTGTAGGAACATTATTGGCTCGTTTAAACATGAAAACAATTCATAACAATTTGAGACTTCATTCTTGACTCGTTCAAACTCGAAAACAATTAGTAGCTTCATTCTTGTCTCGTTTGAACATGGAAACAACTTGTCAACACTTGTTGGAGCATTATTGGGTCGTTTAAACATCAAAACAATTCATAAAAATTTGAGGGTTCATTCTTAAATAGTTCGAACTCGGAAACAACTTGTAACTTCATTATTGACTCGTTTGAACATGGAAACAACTTGTAGCTTCATTCTTGACTCGTTTGAACATGGAAACAACTTGTAAACTCTTGTAGGAACATTATTGGCTCGTTTAAACATCTAAACAATTCATAACAATTTGAGGCTTCATTTTCGACTCGTTCGAACTTGGAAACAACTTGTAGCTTCATTCTTGACTCGATTGAACATGGAAACAACTTGTAAACTCTTGTAGGAACATTATTGGCTCGTTTAAACATAATAACAATTCTTAACAATTTGAGACTTCATTCTTGACTCGTTCGAACTTGAAAACAACTTGTAGCTTCATTCTTGACTCGTTTGAACATGGAAACAACTTGTAAACTCTTGTAAGAACATTATTGGCTCGTTTAAACATCAAAACAATTCATAGCAATTTGAGGCTTCATTCTTGACTAGTTCGAACTCGGAAACAACTTGTAGCTTCATTATTGACTCGTTTGAACATGGAAACAACTTCTAAACACTTGTAGGAGCATTATTGCTCGTTTAAACATCAAAATAATTCATAACAATTTGAGACTTTATTCTTGAGTCGTTCGAATTCGAAAACAACTTGTAGCTTCATTCTTGTCTCGTTTGAACATGGAAACAACTTGTATACACTTGTAGGAGAATTATTGGCTCGTTTAAACATAAAAACAATTCATAACAAGTTGAGACTTCATTCTCGACTCGTTCGAACTTTGAAACAACTTGTAGATTCATTCTTGGCTCGTTTGAACATGGAAACAACTTGTAACCTCTTGTAGGAACATTATTGGCTCGTTTAAACATAATAACAATTCGTAACAATTTGAGACTTCATTCTTGAGTCGTTCGAACTTGGAAACAACTTGTAGCTTCATTCTTGACTCGTTTGAACATGGAAACAACTTGTAAACTCTTGTAGGAACATTATTGGCTCGTTTAAACATAATAACAATTCGTAACAATTTGAGACTTCATTCTTGAGTCGTTCGAACTTGGAAACAACTTGTAGCTTCATTCTTGACTCGTTTGAACATGGAAACAACTTGTAAACTCTTGTAGGAACATTATTGGCTCGTTTAAACATCAAAACAATTCATAACAATTTGAGGCTTCATTCTTGACTCGTTCGAACTCGGAAACAACTTGTAGCTTCATTCTTGACTCGTTTGTACATGGAAACAACTTGTAAACACTTGTAGGAGCATTATTGGCTCGTTTAAACATCAAAACAATTCATAACAATTTGAGGCTTCATTCTTGACTAGTTCGAACTCGGAAACAACTTGTAGCTTCATTATTGACTCGTTTGAACATGGAAACAACTTCTAAACACTTGTAGTTGCATTATTGGCTCGTTTAAACATCAAAATAATTCATAACAATTTAAGGCTTCATTCTTGACTCGTTCGAACTCGGAAACAACTTGCATCTTCATTCTGGACTCGTTTGAACTTGGAAAAAACTTGTCAAATCTTGTAGGAACATTATTGGCTCGTTTAAACATGAAAACAATTCATAACAATTTGAGACTTCATTCTTGACTCGTTCAAACTCGAAAACAATTAGTAGCATCGTTCTTGTCTCGTTTGAACATGGAAACAACTTGTCAACACTTGTAGGAGCATTATTGGGTCGTTTAAACATCAAAACAATTCATAAAAATTTGAGGGTTCATTCTTAAATAGTTCGAACTCAGAAACAACTTGTAGCTTCATTATTGACTCGTTTGAACATGGAAGCAACTTGTAGCTTCATTCTTGACTCGTTTGAACTTGGAAAAAACTTGTAAACTCTTGTAGGAACATTATTGGCTCGTTTAAACATCAAAACAATTCATAACAATTTGAGGCTTCATTCTTGACTAGTTCGAACTCGGAAACAACTTGTAGCTTCATTATTGACTCGTTTGAACATGGAAACAACTTCTAAACACTTGTAGGAGCATTATTGGCTCGTTTAAACATCAAAATAATTCATAACAATTTAAGGCTTCATTCTTGACTCGTTCGAACTCGGAAACAACTTGCATCTTCATTCTGGACTCGTTTGAACTTGGAAAAAACTTATCAAATCTTGTAGGAACATTATTGGCTCGTTTAAACATGAAAACAATTCATAACAATTTGAGACTTCATTCTTGACTCGTTCAAACTCGAAAACAATTAGTAGCATCATTCTTGTCTCGTTTGAACATGGAAACAACTTGTCAACACTTGTAGGAGCATTATTGGGTCGTTTAAACATCAAAACAATTCATAAAAATTTGAGGGTTCATTCTTAAATAGTTCGAACTCGGAAACAACTTGTAGCTTCATTATTGACTCGTTTGAAGATGGAAACAACTTGTAGCTTCATTCTTGACTCGTTTGAACATGGAAACAACTTGTAAACTCTTGTAGGAACATTATTGGCTCGTTTAAACATCAAAACAATTCATAACAATTTGAGGCTTCATTTTCGACTCGTTCGAACTTGGAAACAACTTGTAGCTTCATTCTTGACTCGTTTGAACTTGGAAAAAACTTGAAAACTCTTGTAGGAACATTATTGGCTCGTTTAAACATCAAAACAATTCATAACAATTTGAGGCTTCATTCTTGACTAGTTCGAACTCGGAAACAACTTGTAGCTTCATTATTGACTCGTTTGAACATGGAAACAACTTCTAAACACTTGTAGGAGCATTATTGGCTCGTTTAAACATCAAAATAATTCATAACAATTTAAGGCTTCATTCTTGACTCGTTCGAACTCGGAAACAACTTGTAACTTCATTCTGGACTCGTTTGAACTTGGAAAAAACTTGTCAAATCTTGTAGGAACATTATTGGCTCGTTTAAACATGAAAACAATTCATAACAATTTGAGACTTCATTCTTGACTCGTTCAAACTTGAAAACAATTAGTAGCTTCATTCTTGTCTCGTTTGAACATGGAAACAACTTGTCAACACTTGTAGGAGCATTATTGGGTCGTTTAAACATCTAAACAATTCATAAAAATTTGAGGGTTCATTCTTAAATAGTTCGAACTCGGAAACAACTTGTAGCATCATTATTGACTCGTTTGAAGATGGAAACAACTTGTAGCTTCATTCTTGACTCGTTTGAACATGGAAACAACTTGTAAACTCTTGTAGGAACATTATTGGCTCGTTTAAACATCAAAACAATTCATAACAATTTGAGGCTTCATTTTCGACTCGTTCGAACTTGGAAACAACTTGTAGCTTCATTCTTGACTCGTTTGAACTTGGAAAAAACTTGTAAACTCTTGTAGGAACATTATTGGCTCGTTTAAACATCAAAACAATTCATAACAATTTGAGGCTTCATTCTTGAATAGTTCGAACTCGGAAACAACTTGTAGCTTCATTATTGACTCGTTTGAACATGGAAACAACTTGTAAACTCTTGTAAGAACATTATTGGCTCGTTTAAACATCAAAACAATTCATAGCAATTTGAGGCTTCATTCTTGACTAGTTCGAACTCGGAAACAACTTGTAGCTTCATTATTGACTCGTTTGAACATGGAAACAACTTCTAAACACTTGTAGGAGCATTATTGCTCGTTTAAACATCAAAATAATTCATAACAATTTGAGACTTTATTCTTGAGTCGTTCGAATTCGAAAACAACTTGTAGCTTCATTCTTGTCTCGTTTGAACATGGAAACAACTTGTATACACTTGTAAGAGAATTATTGGCTCGTTTAAACATAAAAACAATTCATAACAAGTTGAGACTTCATTCTCGACTCGTTCGAACTTTGAAACAACTTGTAGATTCATTCTTGGCTCGTTTGAACATGGAAACAACTTGTAACCTCTTGTAGGAACATTATTGGCTCGTTTAAACATAATAACAATTCGTAACAATTTGAGACTTCATTCTTGAGTCGTTCGAACTTGGAAACAACTTGTAGCTTCATTCTTGACTCGTTTGAACATGGAAACAACTTGTAAACTCTTGTAGGAACATTATTGGCTCGTTTAAACATAATAACAATTCGTAACAATTTGAGACTTCATTCTTGAGTCGTTCGAACTTGGAAACAACTTGTAGCTTCATTCTTGACTCGTTTGAACATGGAAACAACTTGTAAACTCTTGTAGGAACATTATTGGCTCGTTTAAACATCAAAACAATTCATAACAATTTGAGGCTTCATTCTTGACTCGTTCGAACTCGGAAACAACTTGTAGCTTCATTCTTGACTCGTTTGTACATGGAAACAACTTGTAAACACTTGTAGGAGCATTATTGGCTCGTTTAAACATCAAAACAATTCATAACAATTTGAGGCTTCATTCTTGACTAGTTCGAACTCGGAAACAACTTGTAGCTTCATTATTGACTCGTTTGAACATGGAAACAACTTCTAAACACTTGTAGGAGCATTATTGGCTCGTTTAAACATCAAAATAATTCATAACAATTTAAGGCTTCATTCTTGACTCGTTCGAACTCGGAAACAACTTGCATCTTCATTCTGGACTCGTTTGAACTTGGAAAAAACTTGTCAAATCTTGTAGGAACATTATTGGCTCGTTTAAACATGAAAACAATTCATAACAATTTGAGACTTCATTCTTGACTCGTTCAAACTCGAAAACAATTAGTAGCATCGTTCTTGTCTCGTTTGAACATGGAAACAACTTGTCAACACTTGTAGGAGCATTATTGGGTCGTTTAAACATCAAAACAATTCATAAAAATTTGAGGGTTCATTCTTAAATAGTTCGAACTCAGAAACAACTTGTAGCTTCATTATTGACTCGTTTGAACATGGAAGCAACTTGTAGCTTCATTCTTGACTCGTTTGAACTTGGAAAAAACTTGTAAACTCTTGTAGGAACATTATTGGCTCGTTTAAACATCAAAACAATTCATAACAATTTGAGGCTTCATTCTTGACTAGTTCGAACTCGGAAACAACTTGTAGCTTCATTATTGACTCGTTTGAACATGGAAACAACTTCTAAACACTTGTAGGAGCATTATTGGCTCGTTTAAACATCAAAATAATTCATAACAATTTAAGGCTTCATTCTTGACTCGTTCGAACTCGGAAACAACTTGCATCTTCATTCTGGACTCGTTTGAACTTGGAAAAAACTTATCAAATCTTGTAGGAACATTATTGGCTCGTTTAAACATGAAAACAATTCATAACAATTTGAGACTTCATTCTTGACTCGTTCAAACTCGAAAACAATTAGTAGCATCATTCTTGTCTCGTTTGAACATGGAAACAACTTGTCAACACTTGTAGGAGCATTATTGGGTCGTTTAAACATCAAAACAATTCATAAAAATTTGAGGGTTCATTCTTAAATAGTTCGAACTCGGAAACAACTTGTAGCTTCATTATTGACTCGTTTGAACATGGAAACAACTTGTAGCTTCATTCTTGACTCGTTTGAACATGGAAACAACTTGTAAACTCTTGTAGGAACATTATTGGCTCGTTTAAACATCAAAACAATTCATAACAATTTGAGGCTTCATTTTCGACTCGTTCGAACTTGGAAACAACTTGTAGCTTCATTCTTGACTCGTTTGAACTTGGAAAAAACTTGAAAACTCTTGTAGGAACATTATTGGCTCGTTTAAACATCAAAACAATTCATAACAATTTGAGGCTTCATTCTTGACTAGTTCGAACTCGGAAACAACTTGTAGCTTCATTATTGACTCGTTTGAACATGGAAACAACTTCTAAACACTTGTAGGAGCATTATTGGCTCGTTTAAACATCAAAATAATTCATAACAATTTAAGGCTTCATTCTTGACTCGTTCGAACTCGGAAACAACTTGTAACTTCATTCTGGACTCGTTTGAACTTGGAAAAAACTTGTCAAATCTTGTAGGAACATTATTGGCTCGTTTAAACATGAAAACAATTCATAACAATTTGAGACTTCATTCTTGACTCGTTCAAACTCGAAAACAATTAGTAGCTTCATTCTTGTCTCGTTTGAACATGGAAACAACTTGTCAACACTTGTAGGAGCATTATTGGGTCGTTTAAACATCAAAACAATTCATAAAAATTTGAGGGTTCATTCTTAAATAGTTCGAACTCGGAAACAACTTGTAACTTCATTATTGACTCGTTTGAACATGGAAACAACTTGTAGCTTCATTCTTGACTCGTTTGAACATGGAAACAACTTGTAAACTCTTGTAGGAACATTATTGGCTCGTTTAAACATCTAAACAATTCATAACAATTTGAGGCTTCATTTTCGACTCGTTCGAACTTGGAAACAACTTGTAGCTTCATTCTTGACTCGTTTGAACATGGAAACAACTTGTAAACTCTTGTAGGAACATTATTGGCTCGTTTAAACATAATAACAATTCTTAACAATTTGAGACTTCATTCTTGACTCGTTCGAACTTGAAAACAACTTGTAGCTTCATTCTTGACTCGTTTGAACATGGAAACAACTTGTAAACTCTTGTAAGAACATTATTGGCTCGTTTAAACATCAAAACAATTCATAGCAATTTGAGGCTTCATTCTTGACTAGTTCGAACTCGGAAACAACTTGTAGCTTCATTATTGACTCGTTTGAACATGGAAACAACTTCTAAACACTTGTAGGAGCATTATTGCTCGTTTAAACATCAAAATAATTCATAACAATTTGAGACTTTATTCTTGAGTCGTTCGAATTCGAAAACAACTTGTAGCTTCATTCTTGTCTCGTTTGAACATGGAAACAACTTGTATACACTTGTAGGGGAATTATTGGCTCGTTTAAACATAAAAACAATTCATAACAAGTTGAGACTTCATTCTCGACTCGTTCGAACTTTGAAACAACTTGTAGATTCATTCTTGGCTCGTTTGAACATGGAAACAACTTGTAACCTCTTGTAGGAACATTATTGGCTCGTTTAAACATAATAACAATTCGTAACAATTTGAGACTTCATTCTTGAGTCGTTCGAACTTGGAAACAACTTGTAGCTTCATTCTTGACTCGTTTGAACATGGAAACAACTTGTAAACTCTTGTAGGAACATTATTGGCTCGTTTAAACATAATAACAATTCGTAACAATTTGAGACTTCATTCTTGAGTCGTTCGAACTTGGAAACAACTTGTAGCTTCATTCTTGACTCGTTTGAACATGGAAACAACTTGTAAACTCTTGTAGGAACATTATTGGCTCGTTTAAACATCAAAACAATTCATAACAATTTGAGGCTTCATTCTTGACTCGTTCGAACTCGGAAACAACTTGTAGCTTCATTCTTGACTCGTTTGTACATGGAAACAACTTGTAAACACTTGTAGGAGCATTATTGGCTCGTTTAAACATCAAAACAATTCATAACAATTTGAGGCTTCATTCTTGACTAGTTCGAACTCGGAAACAACTTGTAGCTTCATTATTGACTCGTTTGAACATGGAAACAACTTCTAAACACTTGTAGGAGCATTATTGGCTCGTTTAAACATCAAAATAATTCATAACAATTTAAGGCTTCATTCTTGACTCGTTCGAACTCGGAAACAACTTGCATCTTCATTCTGGACTCGTTTGAACTTGGAAAAAACTTGTCAAATCTTGTAGGAACGTTATTGGCTCGTTTAAACATGAAAACAATTCATAACAATTTGAGACTTCATTCTTGACTCGTTCAAACTCGAAAACAATTAGTAGCATCGTTCTTGTCTCGTTTGAACATGGAAACAACTTGTCAACACTTGTAGGAGCATTATTGGGTCGTTTAAACATCAAAACAATTCATAAAAATTTGAGGGTTCATTCTTAAATAGTTCGAACTCGGAAACAACTTGTAGCTTCATTATTGACTCGTTTGAACATGGAAGCAACTTGTAGCTTCATTCTTGACTCGTTTGAACTTGGAAAAAACTTGTAAACTCTTGTAGGAACATTATTGGCTCGTTTAAACATCAAAACAATTCATAACAATTTGAGGCTTCATTCTTGACTAGTTCGAACTCGGAAACAACTTGTAGCTTCATTATTGACTCGTTTGAACATGGAAACAACTTCTAAACACTTGTAGGAGCATTATTGGCTCGTTTAAACATCAAAATAATTCATAACAATTTAAGGCTTCATTCTTGACTCGTTCGAACTCGGAAACAACTTGCATCTTCATTCTGGACTCGTTTGAACTTGGAAAAAACTTATCAAATCTTGTAGGAACATTATTGGCTCGTTTAAACATGAAAACAATTCATAACAATTTGAGACTTCATTCTTGACTCGTTCAAACTCGAAAACAATTAGTAGCATCATTCTTGTCTCGTTTGAACATGGAAACAACTTGTCAACACTTGTAGGAGCATTATTGGGTCGTTTAAACATCAAAACAATTCATAAAAATTTGAGGGTTCATTCTTAAATAGTTCGAACTCGGAAACAACTTGTAGCTTCATTATTGAATCGTTTGAACATGGAAACAACTTGTAGCTTCATTCTTGACTCGTTTGAACATGGAAACAACTTGTAAACTCTTGTAGGAACATTATTGGCTCGTTTAAACATCAAAACAATTCATAACAATTTGAGGCTTCATTTTCGACTCGTTCGAACTTGGAAACAACTTGTAGCTTCATTCTTGACTCGTTTGAACTTGAAAAAACTTGTAAACTCTTGTAGGAACATTATTGGCTCGTTTAAACATCAAAACAATTCATAACAATTTGAGGCTTCATTCTTGACTAGTTCGAACTCGGAAACAACTTGTAGCTTCATTATTGACTCGTTTGAACATGGAAACAACTTCTAAACACTTGTAGGAGCATTATTGGCTCGTTTAAACATCAAAATAATTCATAACAATTTAAGGCTTCATTCTTGACTCGTTCGAACTCGGAAACAACTTGTAACTTCATTCTGGACTCGTTTGAACTTGGAAAAAACTTGTCAAATCTTGTAGGAACATTATTGGCTCGTTTAAACATGAAAACAATTCATAACAATTTGAGACTTCATTCTTGACTCGTTCAAACTCGAAAACAATTAGTAGCTTCATTCTTGTCTCGTTTGAACATGGAAACAACTTGTCAACACTTGTAGGAGCATTATTGGGTCGTTTAAACATCAAAACAATTCATAAAAATTTGAGGGTTCATTCTTAAATAGTTCGAACTCGGAAACAACTTGTAACTTCATTATTGACTCGTTTGAACATGGAAACAACTTGTAGCTTCATTCTTGACTCGTTTGAACATGGAAACAACTTGTAAACTCTTGTAGGAACATTATTGGCTCGTTTAAACATCTAAACAATTCATAACAATTTGAGGCTTCATTTTCGACTCGTTCGAACTTGGAAACAACTTGTAGCTTCATTCTTGACTCGTTTGAACATGGAAACAACTTGTAAACTCTTGTAGGAACATTATTGGCTCGTTTAAACATAATAACAATTCTTAACAATTTGAGACTTCATTCTTGACTCGTTCGAACTTGAAAACAACTTGTAGCTTCATTCTTGACTCGTTTGAACATGGAAACAACTTGTAAACTCTTGTAAGAACATTATTGGCTCGTTTAAACATCAAAACAATTCATAGCAATTTGAGGCTTCATTCTTGACTAGTTCGAACTCGGAAACAACTTGTAGCTTCATTATTGACTCGTTTGAACATGGAAACAACTTCTAAACACTTGTAGGAGCATTATTGCTCGTTTAAACATCAAAATAATTCATAACAATTTGAGACTTTATTCTTGAGTCGTTCGAATTCGAAAACAACTTGTAGCTTCATTCTTGTCTCGTTTGAACATGGAAACAACTTGTATACACTTGTAGGAGAATTATTGGCTCGTTTAAACATAAAAACAATTCATAACAAGTTGAGACTTCATTCTCGACTCGTTCGAACTTTGAAACAACTTGTAGATTCATTCTTGGCTCGTTTGAACATGGAAACAACTTGTAACCTCTTGTAGGAACATTATTGGCTCGTTTAAACATAATAACAATTCGTAACAATTTGAGACTTCATTCTTGAGTCGTTCGAACTTGGAAACAACTTGTAGCTTTATTCTTGACTCGTTTGAACATGGAAACAACTTGTAAACTCTTGTAGGAACATTATTGGCTCGTTTAAACATAATAACAATTCGTAACAATTTGAGACTTCATTCTTGAGTCGTTCGAACTTGGAAACAACTTGTAGCTTCATTCTTGACTCGTTTGAACATGGAAACAACTTGTAAACTCTTGTAGGAACATTATTGGCTCGTTTAAACATCAAAACAATTCATAACAATTTGAGGCTTCATTCTTGACTCGTTCGAACTCGGAAACAACTTGTAGCTTCATTCTTGACTCGTTTGTACATGGAAACAACTTGTAAACACTTGTAGGAGCATTATTGGCTCGTTTAAACATCAAAACAATTCATAACAATTTGAGGCTTCATTCTTGACTAGTTCGAACTCGGAAACAACTTTTAGCTTCATTATTGACTCGTTTGAACATGGAAACAACTTCTAAACACTTGTAGGAGCATTATTGGCTCGTTTAAACATCAAAATAATTCATAACAATTTAAGGCTTCATTCTTGACTCGTTCGAACTCGGAAACAACTTGCATCTTCATTCTGGACTCGTTTGAACTTGGAAAAAACTTGTCAAATCTTGTAGGAACATTATTGGCTCGTTTAAACATGAAAACAATTCATAACAATTTGAGACTTCATTCTTGACTCGTTCAAACTCGAAAACAATTAGTAGCATCGTTCTTGTCTCGTTTGAACATGGAAACAACTTGTCAACACTTGTAGGAGCATTATTGGGTCGTTTAAACATCAAAACAATTCATAAAAATTTGAGGGTTCATTCTTAAATAGTTCGAACTCGGAAACAACTTGTAGCTTCATTATTGACTCGTTTGAACATGGAAGCAACTTGTAGCTTCATTCTTGACTCGTTTGAACTTGGAAAAAACTTGTAAACTCTTGTAGGAACATTATTGGCTCGTTTAAACATCAAAACAATTCATAACAATTTGAGGCTTCATTCTTGACTAGTTCGAACTCGGAAACAACTTGTAGCTTCATTATTGACTCGTTTGAACATGGAAACAACTTCTAAACACTTGTAGGAGCATTATTGGCTCGTTTAAACATCAAAATAATTCATAACAATTTAAGGCTTCATTCTTGACTCGTTCGAACTCGGAAACAACTTGCATCTTCATTCTGGACTCGTTTGAACTTGGAAAAAACTTATCAAATCTTGTAGGAACATTATTGGCTCGTTTAAACATGAAAACAATTCATAACAATTTGAGACTTCATTCTTGACTCGTTCAAACTCGAAAACAATTAGTAGCATCATTCTTGTCTCGTTTGAACATGGAAACAACTTGTCAACACTTGTAGGAGCATTATTGGGTCGTTTAAACATCAAAACAATTCATATAAATTTGAGGGTTCATTCTTAAATAGTTCGAACTCGGAAACAACTTGTAGCTTCATTATTGACTCGTTTGAACATGGAAACAACTTGTAGCTTCATTCTTGACTCGTTTGAACATGGAAACAACTTGTAAACTCTTGTAGGAACATTATTGGCTCGTTTAAACATCAAAACAATTCATAACAATTTGAGGCTTCATTTTCGACTCGTTCGAACTTGGAAACAACTTGTAGCTTCATTCTTGACTCGTTTGAACTTGGAAAAAACTTGTAAACTCTTGTAGGAACATTATTGGCTCGTTTAAACATCAAAACAATTCATAACAATTTGAGGCTTCATTCTTGACTAGTTCGAACTCGGAAACAACTTGTAGCTTCATTATTGACTCGTTTGAACATGGAAACAACTTCTAAACACTTGTAGGAGCATTATTTGCTCGTTTAAACATCAAAATAATTCATAACAATTTAAGGCTTCATTCTTGACTCGTTCGAACTCGGAAACAACTTGTAACTTCATTCTGGACTCGTTTGAACTTGGAAAAAACTTGTCAAATCTTGTAGGAACATTATTGGCTCGTTTAAACATGAAAACAATTCATAACAATTTGAGACTTCATTCTTGACTCGTTCAAACTCGAAAACAATTAGTAGCTTCATTCTTGTCTCGTTTGAACATGGAAACAACTTGTCAACACTTGTAGGAGCATTATTGGATCGTTTAAACATCAAAACAATTCATAAAAATTTGAGGGTTCATTCTTAAATAGTTCGAACTCGGAAACAACTTGTAACTTCATTATTGACTCGTTTGAACATGGAAACAACTTGTAGCTTCATTCTTGACTCGTTTGAACATGGAAACAACTTGTAAACTCTTGTAGGAACATTATTGGCTCGTTTAAACATCTAAACAATTCGTAACAATTTGAGGCTTCATTTTCGACTCGTTCGAACTTGGAAACAACTTGTAGCTTCATTCTTGACTCGTTTGAACATGGAAACAACTTGTAAACTCTTGTAGGAACATTATTGGCTCGTTTAAACATAATAACAATTCTTAACAATTTGAGACTTCATTCTTGACTCGTTCGAACTGGAAAACAACTTGTAGCTTCATTCTTGACTCGTTTGAACATGGAAACAACTTGTAAACTCTTGTAAGAACATTATTGGCTCGTTTAAACATCAAAACAATTCATAGCAATTTGAGGCTTCATTCTTGACTAGTTCGAACTCGGAAACAACTTGTAGCTTCATTATTGACTCGTTTGAACATGGAAACAACTTCTAAACACTTGTAGGAGCATTATTGCTCGTTTAAACATCAAAATAATTCATAACAATTTGAGACTTTATTCTTGAGTCGTTCGAATTCGAAAACAACTTGTAGCTTCATTCTTGTCTCGTTTGAACATGGAAACAACTTGTATACACTTGTAGGAGAATTATTGGCTCGTTTAAACATAAAAACAATTCATAACAAGTTGAGACTTCATTCTCGACTCGTTCGAACTTTGAAACAACTTGTAGATTCATTCTTGGCTCGTTTGAACATGGAAACAACTTGTAACCTCTTGTAGGAACATTATTGGCTCGTTTAAACATAATAACAATTCGTAACAATTTGAGACTTCATTCTTGAGTCGTTCGAACTTGGAAACAACTTGTAGCTTCATTCTTGACTCGTTTGAACATGGAAACAACTTGTAAACTCTTGTAGGAACATTATTGGCTCGTTTAAACATAATAACAATTCGTAACAATTTGAGACTTCATTCTTGAGTCGTTCGAACTTGGAAACAACTTGTAGCTTCATTCTTGACTCGTTTGAACATGGAAACAACTTGTAAACTCTTGTAGGAACATTATTGGCTCGTTTAAACATCAAAACAATTCATAACAATTTGAGGCTTCATTCTTGACTCGTTCGAACTCGGAAACAACTTGTAGCTTCATTCTTGACTCGTTTGTACATGGAAACAACTTGTAAACACTTGTAGGAGCATTATTGGCTCGTTTAAACATCAAAACAATTCATAACAATTTGAGGCTTCATTCTTGACTAGTTCGAACTCGGAAACAACTTGTAGCTTCATTATTGACTCGTTTGAACATGGAAACAACTTCTAAACACTTGTAGGAGCATTATTGGCTCGTTTAAACATCAAAATAATTCATAACAATTTAAGGCTTCATTCTTGACTCGTTCGAACTCGGAAACAACTTGCATCTTCATTCTGGACTCGTTTGAACTTGGAAAAAACTTATCAAATCTTGTAGGAACATTATTGGCTCGTTTAAACATGAAAACAATTCATAACAATTTGAGACTTCATTCTTGACTCGTTCAAACTCGAAAACAATTAGTAGCATCATTCTTGTCTCGTTTGAACATGGAAACAACTTGTCAACACTTGTAGGAGCATTATTGGGTCGTTTAAACATCAAAACAATTCATATAAATTTGAGGGTTCATTCTTAAATAGTTCGAACTCGGAAACAACTTGTAGCTTCATTATTGACTCGTTTGAACATGGAAACAACTTGTAGCTTCATTCTTGACTCGTTTGAACATGGAAACAACTTGTAAACTCTTGTAGGAACATTATTGGCTCGTTTAAACATCAAAACAATTCATAACAATTTGAGGCTTCATTTTCGACTCGTTCGAACTTGGAAACAACTTGTAGCTTCATTCTTGACTCGTTTGAACTTGGAAAAAACTTGTAAACTCTTGTAGGAACATTATTGGCTCGTTTAAACATCAAAACAATTCATAACAATTTGAGGCTTCATTCTTGACTAGTTCGAACTCGGAAACAACTTGTAGCTTCATTATTGACTCGTTTGAACATGGAAACAACTTCTAAACACTTGTAGGAGCATTATTTGCTCGTTTAAACATCAAAATAATTCATAACAATTTAAGGCTTCATTCTTGACTCGTTCGAACTCGGAAACAACTTGTAACTTCATTCTGGACTCGTTTGAACTTGGAAAAAACTTGTCAAATCTTGTAGGAACATTATTGGCTCGTTTAAACATGAAAACAATTCATAACAATTTGAGACTTCATTCTTGACTCGTTCAAACTCGAAAACAATTAGTAGCTTCATTCTTGTCTCGTTTGAACATGGAAACAACTTGTCAACACTTGTAGGAGCATTATTGGGTCGTTTAAACATCAAAACAATTCATAAAAATTTGAGGGTTCATTCTTAAATAGTTCGAACTCGGAAACAACTTGTAACTTCATTATTGACTCGTTTGAACATGGAAACAACTTGTAGCTTCATTCTTGACTCGTTTGAACATGGAAACAACTTGTAAACTCTTGTAGGAACATTATTGGCTCGTTTAAACATCTAAACAATTCATAACAATTTGAGGCTTCATTTTCGACTCGTTCGAACTTGGAAACAACTTGTAGCTTCATTCTTGACTCGTTTGAACATGGAAACAACTTGTAAACTCTTGTAGGAACATTATTGGCTCGTTTAAACATCTAAACAATTCATAACAATTTGAGGCTTCATTTTCGACTCGTTCGAACTTGGAAACAACTTGTAGCTTCATTCTTGACTCGTTTGAACATGGAAACAACTTGTAAACTCTTGTAGGAACATTATTGGCTCGTTTAAACATAATAACAATTCTTAACAATTTGAGACTTCATTCTTGACTCGTTCGAACTGGAAAACAACTTGTAGCTTCATTCTTGACTCGTTTGAACATGGAAACAACTTGTAAACTCTTGTAAGAACATTATTGGCTCGTTTAAACATCAAAACAATTCATAGCAATTTGAGGCTTCATTCTTGACTAGTTCGAACTCGGAAACAACTTGTAGCTTCTTTCTTGACTCGTTTGAACATGGAAACAACTTGTAAACTCTTGTAAGAACATTATTGGCTCGTTTAAACATCAAAACAATTCATAACAATTTGAGGCTTCATTTTCGACTCGTTCGAACTGGAAAACAACTTGTAGCTTCATTCTTGACTCGTTTGAACATGGAAACAACTTGTAAACTCTTGTAAGAACATTATTGGCTCGTTTAAACATCAAAACAATTCATAGCAATTTGAGGCTTCATTCTTGACTCGTTCGAACTCGGAAACAACTTGCATCTTCATTCTGGACTCGTTTGAACTTGGAAAAAACTTGTCAAATCTTGCAGGAACATTATTGGCTCGTTTAAACATGAAAACAATTCATAACAATTTGAGACTTCATTCTTGACTCGTTCAAACTCGAAAACAATTAGTAGCATCGTTCTTGTCTCGTTTGAACATGGAAACAACTTGTCAACACTTGTAGGAGCATTATTGGGTCGTTTAAACATCAAAACAATTCATAAAAATTTGAGGGTTCATTCTTAAATAGTTCGAACTCGGAAACAACTTGTAGCTTCATTATTGACTCGTTTGAACATGGAAGCAACTTGTAGCTTCATTCTTGACTCGTTTGAACTTGGAAAAAACTTGTAAACTCTTGTAGGAACATTATTGGCTCGTTTAAACATCAAAACAATTCATAACAATTTGAGGCTTCATTCTTGACTAGTTCGAACTCGGAAACAACTTGTAGCTTCATTATTGACTCGTTTGAACATGGAAACAACTTCTAAACACTTGTAGGAGCATTATTGGCTCGTTTAAACATCAAAATAATTCATAACAATTTAAGGCTTCATTCTTGACTCGTTCGAACTCGGAAACAACTTGCATCTTCATTCTGGACTCGTTTGAACTTGGAAAAAACTTATCAAATCTTGTAGGAACATTATTGGCTCGTTTAAACATGAAAACAATTCATAACAATTTGAGACTTCATTCTTGACTCGTTCAAACTCGAAAACAATTAGTAGCATCATTCTTGTCTCGTTTGAACATGGAAACAACTTGTCAACACTTGTAGGAGCATTATTGGGTCGTTTAAACATCAAAACAATTCATAAAAATTTGAGGGTTCATTCTTAAATAGTTCGAACTCGGAAACAACTTGTAGCTTCATTATTGACTCGTTTGAACATGGAAACAACTTGTAGCTTCATTCTTGACTCGTTTGAACATGGAAACAACTTGTAAACTCTTGTAGGAACATTATTGGCTCGTTTAAACATCAAAACAATTCATAACAATTTGAGGCTTCATTTTCGACTCGTTCGAACTTGGAAACAACTTGTAGCTTCATTCTTGACTCGTTTGAACTTGGAAAAAACTTGTAAACTCTTGTAGGAACATTATTGGCTCGTTTAAACATCAAAACAATTCATAACAATTTGAGGCTTCATTCTTGACTAGTTCGAACTCGGAAACAACTTGTAGCTTCATTATTGACTCGTTTGAACATGGAAACAACTTCTAAACACTTGTAGGAGCATTATTGGCTCGTTTAAACATCAAAATAATTCATAACAATTTAAGGCTTCATTCTTGACTCGTTCGAACTCGGAAACAACTTGTAACTTCATTCTGGACTCGTTTGAACTTGGAAAAAACTTGTCAAATCTTGTAGGAACATTATTGGCTCGTTTAAACATGAAAACAATTCATAACAATTTGAGACTTCATTCTTGACTCGTTCAAACTCGAAAACAATTAGTAGCTTCATTCTTGTCTCGTTTGAACATGGAAACAACTTGTCAACACTTGTAGGAGCATTATTGGGTCGTTTAAACATCAAAACAATTCATAAAAATTTGAGGGTTCATTCTTAAATAGTTCGAACTCGGAAACAACTTGTAACTTCATTATTGACTCGTTTGAACATGGAAACAACTTGTAGCTTCATTCTTGACTCGTTTGAACATGGAAACAACTTGTAAACTCTTGTAGGAACATTATTGGCTCGTTTAAACATCTAAACAATTCATAACAATTTGAGGCTTCATTTTCGACTCGTTCGAACTTGGAAACAACTTGTAGCTTCATTCTTGACTCGTTTGAACATGGAAACAACTTGTAAACTCTTGTAGGAACATTATTGGCTCGTTTAAACATAATAACAATTCTTAGCAATTTGAGACTTCATTCTTGACTCGTTCGAACCGGAAAACAACTTGTAGCTTCATTCTTGACTCGTTTGAACATGGAAACAACTTGTAAACTCTTGTAAGAACATTATTGGCTCGTTTAAACATCAAAACAATTCATAGCAATTTGAGGCTTCATTCTTGACTAGTTGGAACTCGGAAACAACTTGTAGCTTCATTATTGACTCGTTTGAACATGGAAACAACTTCTAAACACTTGTAGGAGCATTATTGCTCGTTTAAACATCAAAATAATTCATAACAATTTGAGACTTTATTCTTGAGTCGTTCGAATTCGAAAACAACTTGTAGCTTCATTCTTGTCTCGTTTGAACATGGAAACAACTTGTATACACTTGTAGGAGAATTATTGGCTCGTTTAAACATAAAAACAATTCATAACAAGTTGAGACTTCATTCTCGACTCGTTCGAAATTTGAAACAACTTGTAGATTCATTCTTGGCTCGTTTGAACATGGAAACAACTTGTAACCTCTTGTAGGAACATTATTGGCTCGTTTAAACATAATGACAATTCGTAACAATTTGAGACTTCATTCTTGAGTCGTTCGAACTTGGAAACAACTTGTAGCTTCATTCTTGACTCGTTTGAACATGGAAACAACTTGTAAACTCTTGTAGGAACATTATTGGCTCGTTTAAACATAATAACAATTCGTAACAATTTGAGACTTCATTCTTGAGTCGTTCGAACTTGGAAACAACTTGTAGCTTCATTCTTGACTCGTTTGAACATGGAAACAACTTGTAAACTCTTGTAGGAACATTATTGGCTCGTTTAAACATCAAAACAATTCATAACAATTTGAGGCTTCATTCTTGACTCGTTCGAACTCGGAAACAACTTGTAGCTTCATTCATGACTCGTTTGTACATGGAAACAACTTGTAAACACTTGTAGGAGCATTATTGGCTCGTTTAAACATCAAAACAATTCATAACAATTTGAGGCTTCGTTCTTGACTAGTTTGAACTCGGAAACAACTTGTAGCTTCATTATTGACTCGTTTGAACATGGAAACAACTTCTAAACACTTGTAGGAGCATTATTGGCTCGTTTAAACATCAAAATAATTCATAACAATTTAAGGCTTCATTCTTGACTCGTTCGAACTCGGAAACAACTTGCATCTTCATTCTGGACTCGTTTGAACTTGGAAAAAACTTGTCAAATCTTGTAGGAACATTATTGGCTCGTTTAAACATGAAAACAATTTGAGACTTCATTCTTGACTCGTTCAAACTCGAAAACAATTAGTAGCATCGTTCTTGTCTCGTTTGAACATGGAAACAACTTGTCAACACTTGTAGGAGCATTACTGGGTCGTTTAAACATCAAAACAATTCATAAAAATTTGAGGGTTCATTCTTAAATAGTTCGAACTCGGAAACAACTTGTAGCTTCATTATTGACTCGTTTGAACATGGAAGCAACTTGTAGCTTCATTCTTGACTCGTTTGAACTTGGAAAAAACTTGTAAACTCTTGTAGGAACATTATTGGCTCGTTTAAACATCAAAACAATTCATAACAATTTGAGGCTTCATTCTTGACTAGTTCGAACTCGGAAACAACTTGTAGCTTCATTATTGACTCGTTTGAACATGGAAACAACTTCTAAACACTTGTAGGAGCATTATTGGCTCGTTTAAACATCAAAATAATTCATAACAATTTAAGGCTTCATTCTTGACTCGTTCGAACTCGGAAACAACTTGTAACTTCATTCTGGACTCGTTTGAACTTGGAAAAAACTTGTCAAATCTTGTAGGAACATTATTGGCTCGTTTAAATATGAAAACAATTCATAACAATTTGAGACTTTATTCTTGACTCGTTCAAACTCGAAAACAATTAGTAGCATCGTTCTTGTCTCGTTTGAACATGGAAACAACTTGTCAACACTTGTAGGAGCATTATTGGGTCGTTTAAACATCAAAACAATTCATAAAAATTTGAGGGTTCATTCTTAAATAGTTCGAACTCGGAAACAACTTGTAGCTTCATTATTGACTCGTTTGAACATGGAAACAACTTGTAGCTTCATTCTTGACTCGTTTGAACTTGGAAAAAACTTGTAAACTCTTGTAGGAACATTATTGGCTCGTTTAAACATCAAAACAATTCATAACAATTTGAGGCTTCATTCTTGACTAGTTCGAACTCGGAAACAACTTGTAGCTTCATTATTGACTCGTTTGAACATGGAAACAACTTCTAAACACTTGTAGGAGCATTATTGGCTCGTTTAAACATCAAAATAATTCCTAACAATTTAAGGCTTCATTCTTGACTCGTTCAAACTCGAAAACAATTAGTAGCATCGTTCTTGTCTCGTTTGAACATGGAAACAACTTGTCAACACTTGTAGGAGCATTATTGGGTCGTTTAAACAACAAAACAATTCCTAAAAATTTGAGGGTTCATTCTTAAATAGTTCGAACTCGGAAACAACTTGTAGCTTCATTATTGACTCGTTTGAACATGGAAACAACTTGTAGCTTCATTCTTGACTCGTTTGAACTTGGAAAAAACTTGTAAACTCTTGTAGGAACATTATTGGCTCGTTTAAACATCAAAACAATTCATAACAATTTGAGGCTTCATTCTTGACTAGTTCGAACTCGGAAACAACTTGTAGCTTCATTATTGACTCGTTTGAACATGGAAACAACTTCTAAACACTTGTAGGAGCATTATTGGCTCGTTTAAACATCAAAATAATTCATAACAATTTAAGGCTTCATTCTTGACTCGTTCGAACTCGGAAACAACTTGTAACTTCATTCTGGACTCGTTTGAACTTAGAAAAAACTTGTCAAATCTTGTAGGAACATTATTGGCTCGTTTAAACATCAAAACAATTCATAAAAATTTGAGGGTTCATTCTTAAATAGTTCGAACTCGGAAACAACTTGTAGCTTCATTATTGACTCGTTTGAACATGGAAACAACTTGTAGCTTCATTCTTGACTCGTTTGAACTTGGAAAAAACTTGTAAACTCTTGTAGGAACATTATTGGCTCGTTTAAACATCAAAACAATTCATAACAATTTGAGGCTTCATTCTTGACTAGTTCGAACTCGGAAACAACTTGTAGCTTCATTATTGACTCGTTTGAACATGGAAACAACTTCTAAACACTTGTAGGAGCATTATTGGCTCGTTTAAACATCAAAATAATTCCTAACAATTTAAGGCTTCATTCTTGACTCGTTCAAACTCGAAAACAATTAGTAGCATCGTTCTTGTCTCGTTTGAACATGGAAACAACTTGTCAACACTTGTAGGAGCATTATTGGGTCGTTTAAACAACAAAACAATTCCTAAAAATTTGAGGGTTCATTCTTAAATAGTTCGAACTCGGAAACAACTTGTAGCTTCATTATTGACTCGTTTGAACATGGAAACAACTTGTAGCTTCATTCTTGACTCGTTTGAACTTGGAAAAAACTTGTAAACTCTTGTAGGAACATTATTGGCTCGTTTAAACATCAAAACAATTCATAACAATTTGAGGCTTCATTCTTGACTAGTTCGAACTCGGAAACAACTTGTAGCTTCATTATTGACTCGTTTGAACATGGAAACAACTTCTAAACACTTGTAGGAGCATTATTGGCTCGTTTAAACATCAAAATAATTCCTAACAATTTAAGGCTTCATTCTTGACTCGTTCGAACTCGGAAACAACTTGTAACTTCATTCTGGACTCGTTTGAACTTAGAAAAAACTTGTCAAATCTTGTAGGAACATTATTGGCTCGTTTAAACATGAAAACAATTCATAACAATTTGAGACTTCATTCTTGACTCGTTCAAACTCGAAAACAATTAGTAGCTTCATTCTTGTCTCGTTTGAACATGGAAACAACTTGTCAACACTTGTAGGAGCATTATTGGGTCGTTTAAACATCAAAACAATTCATAAAAATTTGAGGGTTCATTCTTAAATAGTTCGAACTCGGAAACAACTTGTAACTTCATTATTGACTCGTTTGAACATGGAAACAACTTGTAGCTTCATTCTTGACTCGTTTGAACTTGGAAAAAACTTGTAAACTCTTGTAGGAACATTATTGGCTCGTTTAAACATCAAAACAATTCATAACAATTTGAGGCTTCATTCTTGACTAGTTCGAACTCGGAAACAACTTGTAGCTTCATTATTGACTCGTTTGAACATGGAAACAACTTCTAAACACTTGTAGGAGCATTATTGGCTCGTTTAAACATCAAAATAATTCCTAACAATTTAAGGCTTCATTCTTGACTCGTTCAAACTCGAAAACAATTAGTAGCATCGTTCTTGTCTCGTTTGAACATGGAAACAACTTGTCAACACTTGTAGGAGCATTATTGGGTCGTTTAAACAACAAAACAATTCCTAAAAATTTGAGGGTTCATTCTTAAATAGTTCGAACTCGGAAACAACTTGTAGCTTCATTATTGACTCGTTTGAACATGGAAACAACTTGTAGCTTCATTCTTGACTCGTTTGAACTTGGAAAAAACTTGTAAACTCTTGTAGGAACATTATTGGCTCGTTTAAACATCAAAACAATTCATAACAATTTGAGGCTTCATTCTTGACTAGTTCGAACTCGGAAACAACTTGTAGCTTCATTATTGACTCGTTTGAACATGGAAACAACTTCTAAACACTTGTAGGAGCATTATTGGCTCGTTTAAACATCAAAATAATTCATAACAATTTAAGGCTTCATTCTTGACTCGTTCGAACTCGGAAACAACTTGTAACTTCATTCTGGACTCGTTTGAACTTAGAAAAAACTTGTCAAATCTTGTAGGAACATTATTGGCTCGTTTAAACATCAAAACAATTCATAAAAATTTGAGGGTTCATTCTTAAATAGTTCGAACTCGGAAACAACTTGTAGCTTCATTATTGACTCGTTTGAACATGGAAACAACTTGTAGCTTCATTCTTGACTCGTTTGAACTTGGAAAAAACTTGTAAACTCTTGTAGGAACATTATTGGCTCGTTTAAACATCAAAACAATTCATAACAATTTGAGGCTTCATTCTTGACTAGTTCGAACTCGGAAACAACTTGTAGCTTCATTATTGACTCGTTTGAACATGGAAACAACTTCTAAACACTTGTAGGAGCATTATTGGCTCGTTTAAACATCAAAATAATTCCTAACAATTTAAGGCTTCATTCTTGACTCGTTCAAACTCGAAAACAATTAGTAGCATCGTTCTTGTCTCGTTTGAACATGGAAACAACTTGTCAACACTTGTAGGAGCATTATTGGGTCGTTTAAACAACAAAACAATTCCTAAAAATTTGAGGGTTCATTCTTAAATAGTTCGAACTCGGAAACAACTTGTAGCTTCATTATTGACTCGTTTGAACATGGAAACAACTTGTAGCTTCATTCTTGACTCGTTTGAACTTGGAAAAAACTTGTAAACTCTTGTAGGAACATTATTGGCTCGTTTAAACATCAAAACAATTCATAACAATTTGAGGCTTCATTCTTGACTAGTTCGAACTCGGAAACAACTTGTAGCTTCATTATTGACTCGTTTGAACATGGAAACAACTTCTAAACACTTGTAGGAGCATTATTGGCTCGTTTAAACATCAAAATAATTCATAACAATTTAAGGCTTCATTCTTGACTCGTTCGAACTCGGAAACAACTTGTAACTTCATTCTGGACTCGTTTGAACTTAGAAAAAACTTGTCAAATCTTGTAGGAACATTATTGGCTCGTTTAAACATCAAAACAATTCCTAAAAATTTGAGGGTTCATTCTTAAATAGTTCGAACTCGGAAACAACTTGTAGCTTCATTATTGACTCGTTTGAACATGGAAACAACTTGTAGCTTCATTCTTGTCTCGTTTGAACATGGAAACAACTTGTCAACACTTGTAGGAACATTATTGGCTCGTTTAAACCTCAAAACAATTCATAACAATTTGAGGCTTCATTCTTGACTAGTTCGAACTCGGAAACAACTTGTAGCTTCATTATTGACTCGTTTGAACATGGAAACAACTTCTAAACACTTGTAGGAGCATTATTGGCTCGTTTAAACATCAAAATAATTCATAACAATTTAAGGCTTCATTCTTGACTCGTTCGAACTCGGAAACAACTTGCATCTTCATTCTGGACTCGTTTGAACTTGGAAAAAACTTGTCAAATCTTGTAGGAACATTATTGGCTCGCTTAAACATGAAAACAATTCATAACAATTTGAGACTTCATTCTTGACTCGTTCAAACTCGAAAACAATTAGTAGCTTCATTCTTGTCTCGTTTGAACATGGAAACAACTTGTCAACACTTGTAGGAGCATTATTGGGTCGTTTAAACATCAAAACAATTCATAAAAATTTGAGGGTTCATTCTTAAATAGTTCGAACTCGGAAACAACTTGTAACTTCATTATTGACTCGTTTGAACATGGAAACAACTTGTAGCTTCATTCTTGACTCGTTTGAACATGGAAACAACTTGTAAACTCTTGTAGGAACATTATTGGCTCGTTTAAACATCAAAACAATTCATAACAATTTGAGGATTCATTCTCGACTCGTTCGAACTTGAAAACAACTTGTAGCTTCATTCTTGACTCGTTTGAACATGGAAACAACTTGTAAACTCTTGTAGGAACATTATTGGCTCGTTTGAACATCAAAACAATTCATAACAATTTGAGGCTTCATTCTTGACTCGTTCGAACTCGGAAACAACTTGTATCTTCATTCTTGACTCGTTTGAACTTGGAAAAAACTTGTCAAATCTTGTAGGAACATTATTGGCTCGTTTAAACACGAAAACAATTCATAACAATTTGAGACTTCATTCTTGACTCGTTCAAACTCGAAAATAATTAGTAGCTTCATTCTTGTCTCGTTTGAACATGGAAACAACTTGTCAACACTTGTAGGAACATTATTGGCTCGTTTAAACCTCAAAACAATTCATAACAATTTGAGGCTTCATTCTTGACTAGTTCGAACTCGGAAACAACTTGTAGCTTCATTATTGACTCGTTTGAACATGGAAACAACTTCTAAACACTTGTAGGAGCATTATTGGCTCGTTTAAACATCAAAATAATTCATAACAATTTAAGGCTTCATTCTTGACTCGTTCGAACTCGGAAACAACTTGCATCTTCATTCTGGACTCGTTTGAACTTGGAAAAAACTTGTCAAATCTTGTAGGAACATTATTGGCTCGCTTAAACATGAAAACAATTCATAACAATTTGAGACTTCATTCTTGACTCGTTCAAACTCGAAAACAATTAGTAGCATCATTCTTGTGTCGTTTGAACATGGAAACAACTTGTCAACACTTGTAGGAGCATTATTGGGTCGTTTAAACATCAAAACAATTCATAAAAATTTGAGGGTTCATTCTTAAATAGTTCGAACTCGGAAACAACTTGTAGCTTCATTATTGACTCGTTTGAACATGGAAACAACTTGTAGCTTCATTCTTGACTCGTTTGAACATGGAAACAACTTGTAAACTCTTGTAGGAATATTATTGGCTCGTTTAAACATCTAAACAATTCATAACAATTTGAGGCTTCATTTTCGACTCGTTCGAACTTGGAAACAACTTGTAGCTTCATTCTTGACTCGTTTGAACATGGAAACAACTTGTAAACTCTTGTAGGAACATTATTGGCTCGTTTAAACATCAAAACAATTCATAACAATTTGAGGCTTCATTCTTGACTCGTTCGAACTCGGAAACAACTTGTATCTTCATTCTTGACTCGTTTGAACTCGGAAACAACTTGTAAACTCTTGTAGGAACATTATTGGCTCGTTTAAACATCAAAACAATTCATAACAATTTGAGGCTTCATTTTCGACTCGTTCGAACTCGGAAACAACTAGTAGCTTCATTCTCGACTCGTTTGAACTTGGAAAAAACTTGTAAACTCTTGTAGGAACATTATTGGCTCGTTTAAACATCAAAACAATTCATAACAATTTGAGGCT
The DNA here is from genome assembly GCA_028671895.1 of Oenanthe sinensis. Classification (NCBI taxonomy): domain Eukaryota; kingdom Viridiplantae; phylum Streptophyta; class Magnoliopsida; order Apiales; family Apiaceae; genus Oenanthe; species Oenanthe sinensis. The sequence continues at coordinate 6,495,697 of JAPMAC010000231.1, forward strand.
TCATTCTTGACTAGTTCGAACTCGGAAACAACTTGTAGCTTCATTATTGACTCGTTTGAACATGGAAACAACTTCTAAACACTTGTAGGAGCATTATTGGCTCGTTTAAACATCAAAATAATTCATAACAATTTAAGGCTTCATTCTTGACTCGTTCGAACTCAGAAACAACTTGCATCTTCATTCTGGACTCGTTTGAACTTGGAAAAAACTTGTCAAATCTTGTAGGAACATTATTGGCTCGTTTAAACATGAAAACAATTCATAACAATTTGAGACTTCATTCTTGACTCGTTCAAACTCGAAAACAATTAGTAGCATCGTTCTTGTCTCGTTTGAACATGGAAACAACTTGTCAACACTTGTAGGAACATTATTGGGTCGTTTAAACATCAAAACAATTCATAAAAATTTGAGGGTTCATTCTTAAATAGTTCGAACTCGGAAACAACTTGTAGCTTCATTATTGACTCGTTTGAACATGGAAACAACTTGTAGCTTCATTCTTGACTCGTTTGAACATGGAAACAACTTGTAAACTCTTGTAGGAACATTATTGGCTCGTTTAAACATCAAAACAATTCATAACAATTTGAGGCTTCATTTTCGACTCGTTCGAACTTGGAAACAACTTGTAGCTTCATTCTTGACTCGTTTGAACTTGGAAAAAACTTGTAAACTCTTGTAGGAACATTATTGGCTCGTTTAAACATCAAAACAATTCATAACAATTTGAGGCTTCATTCTTGACTAGTTCGAACTCGGAAACAACTTGTAGCTTCATTATTGACTCGTTTGAACATGGAAACAACTTCTAAACACTTGTAGGAGCATTATTGGCTCGTTTAAACATCAAAATAATTCATAACAATTTAAGGCTTCATTCTTGACTCGTTCGAACTCGGAAACAACTTGTAACTTCATTCTGGACTCGTTTGAACTTTGAAAAAACTTGTCAAATCTTGTAGGAACATTATTGGCTCGTTTAAACATGAAAACAATTCATAACAATTTGAGACTTCATTCTTGACTCGTTTAAACTCGAAAACAATTAGTAGCTTCATTCTTTTCTCGTTTGAACATGAAACAACTTGTCAACACTTGTAGGAGCATTATTGGGTCGTTTAAACATCAAAACAATTCATAAAAATTTGAGGGTTCATTCTTAAATAGTTCGAACTCGGAAACAACTTGTAACTTCATTATTGAGTCGTTTGAACATGGAAACAACTTGTAGTTTCATTCTTGACTCGTTTGAACATGGAAACAACTTGTAAACTCTTGTAGGAACATTATTGGCTCGTTTAAACATCTAAACAATTCATAACAATTTGAGGCTTCATTTTCGACTCGTTCGAACTTGGAAACAACTTGTAGCTTCATTCTTGACTCGTTTGAACTTGGAAAAAACTTGTCAAATCTTGTAGGAACATTATTGGCTCGTTTAAACATGAAAACAATTCATAACAATTTGAGACTTCATTCTTGACTCGTTCAAACTCGAAAACAATTAGTAGCATCATTCTTGTCTCGTTTGAACATGGAAACAACTTGTCAACACTTGTAGGAACATTATTGGGTCGTTTAAACATCAAAACAATTCATAAAAATTTGAGGGTTCATTCTTAAATAGTTCGAACTCGGAAACAACTTGTAGCTTCATTATTGACTCGTTTGAACATGGAAACAACTTGTAGCTTCATTCTTGACTCGTTTGAACATGGAAACAACTTGTAAACTCTTGTAGGAACATTATTGGCTCGTTTAAACATCAAAACAATTCATAACAATTTGAGGCATCATTTTCGACTCGTTCGAACTTGGAAACAACTTGTAGCTTCATTCTTGACTCGTTTGAACTTGGAAAAAACTTGTAAACTCTTGTAGGAACATTATTGGCTCGTTTAAACATCAAAACAATTCATAACAATTTGAGGCTTCATTCTTGACTAGTTCGAACTCGGAAACAACTTGTAGCTTCATTATTGACTCGTTTGAACATGGAAACAACTTCTAAACACTTGTAGGAGCATTATTGGCTCGTTTAAACATCAAAATAATTCATAACAATTTAAGGCTTCATTCTTGACTCGTTCGAACTCGGAAACAACTTGTAACTTCATTCTGGACTCGTTTGAACTTGGAAAAAACTTGTCAAATCTTGTAGGAACATTATTGGCTCGTTTAAACATGAAAACAATTCATAACAATTTGAGACTTCATTCTTGACTCGTTCAAACTCGAAAACAATTAGTAGCTTCATTCTTTTCTCGTTTGAACATGGAAACAACTTGTCAACACTTGTAGGAGCATTATTGGGTCGTTTAAACATCAAAACAATTCATAAAAATTTGAGGGTTCATTCTTAAATAGTTCGAACTCGGAAACAACTTGTAACTTCATTATTGACTCGTTTGAACATGGAAACAACTTGTAGTTTCATTCTTGACTCGTTTGAACATGGAAACAACTTGTAAACTCTTGTAGGAACATTATTGGCTCGTTTAAACATCTAAACAATTCATAACAATTTGAGGCTTCATTTTCGACTCGTTCGAACTTGGAAACAACTTGTAGCTTCATTCTTGACTCGTTTGAACATGGAAACAACTTGTAAACTCTTGTAGGAACATTATTGGCTCGTTTAAACATAATAACAATTCTTAACAATTTGAGACTTCATTCTTGACTCGTTCGAACTTGAAAACAACTTGTAGCTTCATTCTTGACTCGTTTGAACATGGAAACAACTTGTAAACTCTTGTAAGAACATTATTGGCTCGTTTAAACATCAAAACAATTCATAACAATTTGAGGCTTCATTCTTGACTAGTTCGAACTTGGAAACAACTTGTAGCTTCATTATTGACTCGTTTGAACATGGAAACAACTTCTAAACACTTGTAGGAGCATTATTGCTCGTTTAAACATCAAAATAATTCATAACAATTTGAGACTTTATTCTTGAGTCGTTCGAATTCGAAAACAACTTGCAGCTTCATTCTTGTCTCGTTTGAACATGGAAAGAACTTGTATACACTTGTAGGAGAATTATTGGCTCGTTTAAACATAAAAACAATTCATAACAAGTTGAGCCTTCATTCTCGACTCGTTCGAACTTTGAAACAACTGGTAGATTCATTCTTGGCTCGTTTGAACATGGAAACAACTTGTAACCTCTTATAGGAACATTATTGGCTCGTTTAAACATAATAACAATTCGTAACAATTTGACACTTCATTCTTGAGTCGTTCGAATTTGGAAACAATTTGTAGCTTCATTCTTGACTCGTTGGAACATGGAAACAACTTGTAAACTCTTGTAGGAACATTATTGGCTCGTTTAAACATAATAACAATTCGTAACAATTTGAGACTTCATTCTTGAGTCGTTCGAACTCAGAAACAACTTGTAGCTTCATTCTTGACTTGTTTGAACATGGAAACAACTTGTTAAGACTTGTAGGAGCATTATTGGCTCGTTTAAACATCAAAACAATTCATAACAATTTGAGGCTTCATTCTTGACTCGTTTGAACTCGAAAATAACTTTTAGCTTCATTCTTGACTCGTTTGAACATGGAAACAACTTGTAAACTCTTGTAGGAACATTGTTGGCTCGTTTAAACATCAAAACAATTCATAACAATTTGAGGCTTCATTCTTGACTCGTTCGAACTCAGAAACAACTTGTAACTTCATTCTTGACTTGTTTGAACATGGAAACAACTTGTTAAGACTTGTAGAAGCATTATTGGCTCGTTTAAACATCAAAACAATTCATAACAATTTGAGGCTTCATTCTTGACTCGTTTAAACTCGAAAATAACTTTTAGCTTCATTCTTGACTCGTTTGAACATGGAAACAACTTGTAAACTCTTGTAGGAACATTGTTGGCTCGTTTAAACATCAAAACAATTCATAACAATTTGAGGCTTCATTCTTGACTCGTTCGAACTCAGAAACAACTTGTAACTTCATTCTTGACTTGTTTGAACATGGAAACAACTTGTTAAGACTTGTAGGAGCATTATTGGCTCGTTTAAACATCAAAACAATTCATAACAATTTGAGGCTTCATTCTTGACTCGTTTAAACTCGAAAATAACTTTTAGCTTCATTCTTGACTCGTTTGAACATGGAAACAACTTGTAAACTCTTGTAGGAACATTGGTGGCTCGTTTAAACATCAAAACAATTCGTAACAATTTCAGGCTTCATTCTTGACTCGTTTGAACTCAAAAATAACTTTTAGCTTCATTCTTGACTCGTTTGAACATGGAAACAACTTCTAAACACTTGTAGGAGCATTATTGGCTCGTTTAAACATCAAAACAATTCATAACAATTTGAGGCTTCGTTCTTGACTCGTTCGATCTCGGAAACAACTTGTATCTTCATACTTGACTCGTTTGAACTTGGAAACAACTTGTAAAATCTTGTATGAGCATTATTGGCTCGTTTAAACATGAAAACAATTCATAACAATTTGAGACTTCATTTTTGACTCGTTCTAACTCGAAAACAACTAGTAGCTTCATTCTTGTCTCGTTTGAACATGGAAACAACTTGTTAACACTTGTACGAGCATTATTGGCTCGTTCAAACATCAAAACAATTCATAACAATTTGAGGCTTCATTCTTGACTCGTTTGAACTCGAAAATAACTTCTAGCTTCATTCTTGACTCATTTGAACATGGAAATAACTTGTAAACTCTTGTAGGAACATTGTTGGCTCGTTTAAACATCAAAACAATTCATAACAATTTGAGGCTTCATTCTTGACTCGTTCGAAATCAGAAACAACTTGTAGCTTCATACTTGACTTGTTTGAAAATGGAAACAACTTCTAAACACTTGTAGGCGCATTATTGGCTCGTTTAAACATCAAAACAATTCATAACAATTTGAGACTTCATTCTTGAGTCGTTCGAACTCGAAAACAACTTGTAGCTTCATTCTTGTCTCGTTTGAACATGGAAACAACTTTTAAACACGTGTCGGAGCATTATTGGCTCGTTTAAACATAAAAACAATTCATAAAAAATTTTCATTCTTGATTCATTCTAACATGGAAACAAGTTTAGCTTCGTTCTTTACTCGTTTGAACATGGAAACAACTTGTAAACTCTTGTAGGAACATTGTTGGCTCGTTTAAACATCAAAACAATTCATAACAATTTGAGGCTTCATTCTTGACTCGTTCGAACTCAGAAACAACTTGTAGCTTCATTCTTGACTTGTTTGAACATGGAAACAACTTGTTAAGACTTGTAGGAGCATTATTGGCTCGGTTAAACATCAAAACAATTCATAACAATTTGAGGCTTCATTCTTGACTCGTTTAAACTCGAAAATAACTTTTAGCTTCATTCTTGACTCATTTGAACATGGAAACAACTTGTAAACTCTTGTAGCAACATTGTTGGCTCGTTTAAACATCAAAACAATTCGTAACAATTTCAGGCTTCATTCTTGACTCGTTTGAACTCAAAAATAACTTTTAGCTTCATTCTTGACTCGTTTGAACATGGAAACAACTTCTAAACACTTGTAGGAGCATTATTGGCTCGTTTAAACATCAAAATAATTCTGAACAATTTGAGGCTTCATTCTTGACTCGTTCGAACTCGGAAACAACCTGTATCTTCATACTTGACTCGTTTGAACTTGGAAACAACTTGTAAAATCTTGTATGAACATTATTGGCTCGTTTAAACATGAAAACAATTCATAACAATTTGAGACTTCATTTTTGACTCGTTCAAACTCGAACACAACTAGTAGCTTCATTCTTGTCTCGTTTGACGATGGAAACAACTTGTTAACACTAGTAGGAGCATTATTGGCTCGTTTAAACATCAAAACAATTCATAACAATTTGAGACTTCATTCTTGAGTCGTTCGAACTCGAAAACAACTTGTAGCTTCATTCTTGTCTCGTTTGAACATGGAAACAACTTGTAAACACTTATAGGAGCATTATTGGCTCGTTTAGACATAAAAACAATTCGTATCAATTTGAGACTTCAATCTTAAGTCGTTCGAACTCAAAAACAACTTGTAGCTTTATTCTTGTCTCGTTTGTACATGGAAACAACTTGTAAACACTTGTAGGAGCATTATTTGCTCGTTTAAACAAAAAACAATTCATAACAATTTAAGACTTCATTCTTGACTCGTTCTAGCATAGAAACAAGTTTAGCTTCATTCTTTACTCGTTTGAACATGGAAACAACTTGTAAACTCTTGTAGGAACATTGTTGGCTCGTTTAAACATCAAAACAATTCATAACAATTTGAGACTTCATTTTTGAATCGTTCTAACTCGCAAACAACTAGTAGCTTCATTCTTGTCTCGTTTGAACATGGAAACAACTTGTTAACACTTGTACGAGCATTATTGGCTCGTTCAAACATCAAAACAATTCATAACAATTTGAGGCTTCATTCTTGACTCGTTTGAACTCGAAAATAACTTTTAGCTTCATTCTTGACTCGTTTGAAGATGGAAACAACTTGTAAACTCTTGTAGGAACATTGTTGACTCGTTTCACATCAAAACAATTCATAACAATTTGAGGCTTCACTCTTGACTCGTTCGAACTCAGAAACAACTTGTAGCTTCATTCTTGACTCGTTTGAACATGGAAACAACTTGTAAACTCTTGTAGGAACATTATTGGCTCGTTTAAACATCAAAACAATTCATAACAATTTGAGGCTTCATTCTTGACTCGTTCGAACTCGGAAACAACTTGTAGCTTCATTCTTGACTCGTTTGTACATGGAAACAACTTGTAAACACTTGTAGGAGCATTATTGGCTCGTTTAAACATCAAAACAATTCATAACAATTTGAGGCTTCATTCTTGACTCGTTCGAACTCGGAAACAACTTGTATCTTCATTCTTGACTCGTTTGAACTTGGAAAAAACTTGTCAAATCTTGTAGGAACATTATTGGCTCGTTTAAACATGAAAACAATTCATAACAATTTGAGACTTCATTCTTGAGTCGTTCATACTCGAAAACAATTAGTAGCTTCATTCTTGTCTCGTTCGAACATGGAAACAACTTGTCGACACGTGTAGGAACATTATTGGCTCGTTTAAACATCAAAACAATTCATAACAATTTGAGGCTTCATTCTTGACTAGTTCGAACTCGGAAATAACTTGTAGCATCATTATTGACTCGTTTGAACATGAAAACAACTTCTAAACACTTGTAGAAGCATTATTGGCTCATTTAAACATCAAAATAATTCATAACAATTTGAGACTTTATTCTTGAGTCGTTCGAATTCGAAAATAACTTGTAGCTTCATTCTTGTCTCGTTTGAACATGGAAACAACTTATATACACTTGTAGGAGAATTATTGGCTCGTTTAAACATAAAAACAATTCATAACAATTTGAGACTTCATTCTCCACTCGATCGAACTTTGAAACAACTTGTAGCTTCATTCTTGGCTCGTTTGAACATGGAAACAACTTGTAAACTCTTGTAGGAACATTATTGGCTCGTTTAAACATAATAACAATTCTTAACAATTTGAGACTTCATTCTGGACTCGTTCGAACTTGGAAACAACTTGTAGCTTCATTCTTGACTCGTTTGAACATGGAAACAACTTGTAAACTCTTGTAGGAACATTATTGGCTCGTTTAAACATAATAACAATTCGTAACAATTTGAGACTTCATTCTTGAGTCGTTCGAACTTGGAAACAACTTGTAGCTTCATTCTTGACTCGTTTCAACATGGAAACAACTTGTAAACTCTTGTAGGAACATTATTGGCTCGTTTAAACATCAAAACAATTCATAACAATTTGAGTCTTCATTTTTGACTCGTTCGACCTCGGAAACAACTTTTAGCTACATTCTAGACTCGTTTGAACATGGAAACAACTTGTCGACACTTTTAGGAACATTATTGGCTCGTTTAAACATTAAACCAATTCATAACAATTTGAGGCTTCATTCTTGACTAGTTCGAACTCGGAAATAACTTGTAGCTTCATTATTGACTCGTTTGAACATGGAAACAACTTCTAAACAGTTGTAGGAGCATTATTGGCTCGTTTAAACATCAAAATAATTCATAACAATTTGAGACTTTATTCTTGAGTCGTTCGAATTCGAAAACAACTTGTAGCATCATTCTTGTCTCGTTTGAACATGGAAACAACTTGTAGACACTTGTAGGAGAATTATAGGCTCGTTTAAACATAAAAACAATTCATAACAATTTGAGACTTCATTCTTGACTCGTTCGAACTTGGAAACAACTTGTAGCTTCATTCTTGACTCGTTTGAACATGGAAACAACTTGTAAACTCTTGTAGGAACATTATTGGCTCGTTTAAACATAATAACAATTCGTAACAATTTGAGACTTCATTCTTGAGTCGTTCGAACTTGGAAACAACTTGTAGCTTCATTCTTGACTCGTTTGAACATGGAAACAACTTGTAAACTCTTGTAGGAACATTATTGGCTCGTTTAAACATAAACACTTATAGGAGCATTATTGGCTCGTTTAAACATAAAAACAATTCGTAACAATTTGAGACTTCATTCTTAAGTCGTTCGAACTCAAAAACAACTTGTAGCTTCATTCTTGTCTCGTTTGAACATGGAAATAACTTGTAAACACTTGTAGGAGCATTATTGGCTCGTTTAAACATAAAAACAAGTCGTAAGAATTTGAGACTTTATTCTTGACACGTTCGAACTCGGAAACTTGTAGCTTCATTCTTGACTCGTTTGTACATGGAAACAACTTGTAAACACTTGTAAGAGCATTATTGGCTCATTTAAACATCAAAACAATTCATAACAATTTGAGGCTTCATTCTTGACTCGTTCGAACTCAGAAACAACTTGTAGCTTCATTCTTGACTTGTTTGAACATGGAAACAACTTGTTAAGACGTGTAGGAGCATTATTGGCTCGTTTAAACATCAAAACAATTCATAACAATTTGAGGCTTCATTCTTGACTCGTTTGAACTCGAAAATAACTTTTAGCTTCATTCTTGACTCGTTTGAACATGGAAACAACTTGTAAACTCTTGTAGGAACATTGTTGGCTCGTTTAAACATCAAAACAATTCATAACAATTTGAGGCTTCATTCTTGACTCGTTCGAACTCAGAAACAACTTGTAACTTCATTCTTGACTTGTTTGAACATGGAAACAACTTGTTAAGACTTGTAGGAGCATTATTGGCTCGTTTAAACATCAAAACAATTCATAACAATTTGAGGCTTCATTCTTGACTCGTTTAAACTCGAAAATAACTTTTAGCTTCATTCTTGACTCGTTTGAACATGGAAACAACTTGTAAACTCTTGTAGGAACATTGTTGGCTCGTTTAAACATCAAAACAATTCATAACAATTTGAGGCTTCATTCTTGACTCGTTCGAACTCAGAAACAACTTGTAACTTCATTCTTGACTTGTTTGAACATGGAAACAACTTGTTAAGACTTGTAGGAGCATTATTGGCTCGTTTAAACATCAAAACAATTCATAACAATTTGAGGCTTCATTCTTGACTCGTTTAAACTCGAAAATAACTTTTAGCTTCATTCTTGACTCGTTTGAACATGGAAACAACTTGTAAACTCTTGTAGGAACATTGGTGGCTCGTTTAAACATCAAAACAATTCGTAACAATTTCAGGCTTCATTCTTGACTCGTTTGAACTCAAAAATAACTTTTAGCTTCATTCTTGACTCGTTTGAACATGGAAACAACTTCTAAACACTTGTAGGAGCATTATTGGCTCGTTTAAACATCAAAACAATTCATAACAATTTGAGGCTTCGTTCTTGACTCGTTCGATCTCGGAAACAACTTGTATCTTCATACTTGACTCGTTTGAACTTGGAAACAACTTGTAAAATCTTGTATGAGCATTATTGGCTCGTTTAAACATGAAAACAATTCATAACAATTTGAGACTTCATTTTTGACTCGTTCTAACTCGAAAACAACTAGTAGCTTCATTCTTGTCTCGTTTGAACATGGAAACAACTTGTTAACACTTGTACGAGCATTATTGGCTCGTTCAAACATCAAAACAATTCATAACAATTTGAGGCTTCATTCTTGACTCGTTTGAACTCGAAAATAACTTCTAGCTTCATTCTTGACTCATTTGAACATGGAAACAACTTGTAAACTCTTGTAGGAACATTGTTGGCTCGTTTAAACATCAAAACAATTCATAACAATTTGAGGCTTCATTCTTGACTCGTTCGAAATCAGAAACAACTTGTAGCTTCATACTTGACTTGTTTGAAAATGGAAACAACTTCTAAACACTTGTAGGCGCATTATTGGCTCGTTTAAACATCAAAACAATTCATAACAATTTGAGACTTCATTCTTGAGTCGTTCGAACTCGAAAACAACTTGTAGCTTCATTCTTGTCTCGTTTGAACATGGAAACAACTTTTAAACACGTGTCGGAGCATTATTGGCTCGTTTAAACATAAAAACAATTCATAAAAAATTTTCATTCTTGATTCATTTTAACATGGAAACAAGTTTAGCTTCGTTCTTTACTCGTTTGAACATGGAAACAACTTGTAAACTCTTGTAGGAACATTGTTGGCTCGTTTAAACATCAAAACAATTCATAACAATTTGAGGCTTCATTCTTGACTCGTTCGAACTCAGAAACAACTTGTAGCTTCATTCTTGACTTGTTTGAACATGGAAACAACTTGTTAAGACTTGTACGAGCATTATTGGCTCGTTTAAACATCAAAACAATTCATAACAATTTGAGGCTTCATTCTTGACTCGTTTAAACTCGAAAATAACTTTTAGCTTCATTCTTGACTCATTTGAACATGGAAACAACTTGTAAACTCTTGTAGCAACATTGTTGGCTCGTTTAAACATCAAAACAATTCGTAAACAGGCTTCATTCTTGACTCGTTTGAACTCAAAAATAACTTTTAGCTTCATTCTTGACTCGTTTGAACATGGAAACAACTTCTAAACACTTGTAGGAGCATTATTGGCTCGTTTAAACATCAAAATAATTCTGAACAATTTGAGGCTTCATTCTTGACTCGTTCGAACTCGGAAACAACCTGTATCTTCATACTTGACTCGTTTGAACTTGGAAACAACTTGTAAAATCTTGTATGAACATTATTGGCTCGTTTAAACATGAAAACAATTCATAACAATTTGAGACTTCATTTTTGACTCGTTCAAACTCGAACACAACTAGTAGCTTCATTCTTGTCTCGTTTGACGATGGAAACAACTTGTTAACACTAGTAGGAGCATTATTGGCTCGTTTAAACATCAAAACAATTCATAACAATTTGAGACTTCATTCTTGAGTCGTTCGAACTCGAAAACAACTTGTAGCTTCATTCTTGTCTCGTTTGAACATGGAAACAACTTGTCAACACTTGTAGGAGCATTATTGGGTCGTTTAAACATCAAAACAATTCATAAAAATTTGAGGGTTCATTCTTAAATAGTTCGAACTCGGAAACAACTTGTAGCTTCATTATTGACTCGTTTGAACATGGAAACAACTTGTAAACTCTTGTAGCCTATGTGGTGGATACTGAGAAGGAGCCAGTTCAATTAGAAGATGTTCCTATAGTCAATGAATTTCCCGACGTGTTTCCAGATGAATTGTCAGGTTTACCTTCCGATAGGGAAATAGAATTCTCTATTGATTTAGCTCCAGGCACTGAGCCAGTTTCCAAAGCTCCATATAGGATGGCGCCAGTTGAGATGAAAGAGTTGGCGAGTCAAATACAAGATCTCTTGGATAAAGGAATTATAAGGCCTAGTGTGTCCCCCTGGGGAGCACCAGTATTGTTTGTTAAGAAGAAGGATGGAAGCATGAGATTGTGCATAGATTACCGAGAGTTAAACAAGCTAACCATCAAGAACAAGTACCCGTTGCCGAGGATCGACGATCTTTTTGACCAGCTGAAAGGAGCCGAATGTTTCTCAAAAATTGACTTAAGGTCCGGATACCATCAACTCAAGATCAAACCTGAAGATGTATCTAAAACAGCATTCAGAACAAGGTATGGACACTATGAATTTTTGGTTATGGCTTTTGGATTGACCAATGCCCTAGCAGCGTTTATGGATCTGATGAACAGAGTCTTTAAGAAGTATTTAGACAAGTTTGTGATTGTTTTCATCGACGACATCCTGATATATTCCAAGTCAGAAGAAGAGCATGCAGATCACTTGAGAATTGCTTTAGAGACTTTAAGAAAGGAAAAGCTGTATGCGAAGTTTTCAAAATGTGAATTTTGGCTGAAGGAAGTACAATTCTTAGGTCATGTTGTCAGCAAAGAAGGCATTAAAGTTGATCCGGCAAAGATAGAAGCAGTGATGAAATGGGAAAGACCAAGGACTCCAACAGAAGTCAGAAGTTTTCTGGGTTTAGCAGGATACTATCGAAGATTTGTTCCAGATTTCTCAAAGATAGCTACCCCTATGACCAAGTTGACCAGGAAGAATGAAAAGTTTGTATGGAATGAAAAGTGTTAAGAAAGTTTTGAAGAGCTAAAGCGGAGATTAGTATCTGCCCTAGTGTTGGTATTACCTAATGATCAAGGAAATTTCGTTATCTACAGTGATGCTTCTCACAAAGGCTTGGGATGTGTTCTGATGCAACATGGGAAAGTAATTGCATATGCTTCCAGGCAGTTAAGACCTCATGAATTGAAGTATCCTACACATGATCTGGAATTAGCTGCCATTGTGTTTGCACTGAAGATATGGTGGCACTACTTATATGGAGAAAAGTGTGAGATTTATACTGACCACAAAAGTTTAAAGTATTACTTTACTCAGAAAGAGTTGAACATGAGACAGAGAAGATGGTTGGAATTGATCAAAGACTACGACTGCACGATTAACTATCATCCAGGCAAGGCGAATGTTGTAGCAGATGCTTTAAGTAGAAAGGAAAGATTGAATATAATGGTTTCATCTGAAGAATTGATCAAAGAGTTTGAGAAATTGGAAATAGAAGTATGTGGTTCTGATTCAGTGGAAGAGATGGTGTATACAATGACTTTTCATCCAGAATTATTAGAAAAGATCAAGAGATGTCAAGAACAGATGATGAGTCAAGACAGAGCCAAGTTGACTGGAGAAGAGTTAACAAGTCAGAAGGACGGTAAAAGAATCTTTAGGTTTTCCTCACGAATTTGGATCCCTAATGTTCAAGAGCTCAAGAATGAAATTTTGCATGATGCACATAGTTCAAGATACTCTATTCATCCAGGAAGCACAAAAATGTATAAAGACTTGAAGGAAAATTTTTGGTGGCCCAACATGAAAAGAGATGTGGTAGAATGGATCAGTAAATGTTACACGTGCCAGAGAGTCAAAGCTGAACATCAGAGACCCAGTGGATTTTTGCAACCACTAGAGATTCCAGAATGGAAATGGGAGAATCTTGCTATGGATTTTGTAATAGGTCTGCCAAGGACTAAGGCTAATCATGATGCTATTTGGGTAATAATAGACAGAATGACCAAGTCAGCGCACTTTCTACCGATCAACGAAAGATTTTCACTGGACAGGTTGGTTCATTTGTACCTGAAAGAGATTGTTATGCGACATGGTGTTCCTGTATCAATAGTGTCTAACAGAGACCCGAGATTCAATTCAAGATTTTGGAAGAAGTTTCAAGAGTGTTTGGGAACAAAGCTGAATATGAGTACTGCATATCATCCTCAGACAGATGGCCAGAGTGAAAGGACAATTCAGACCATTGAAGACATGTTGAGAGTTGGTGCCTTGGATTTTGAAGGAAGTTGGGACGAGCACCTACCGTTAGTGGAGTTTTCATATAACAACAGCTATCATGCCAGTATTGGGATGCCCCCGTATGAAGCTCTATATGGAAGAAAGTGCAGATCACCAGTGTGTTGGAATGAATTGGTGAGCGTAAGATTTTGGGTCCAGAGTTAGTTCAACAAACTAAAGAAAAGATTGAGTTGATTCAGAAGAGATTGCTAGCTGCTCAAGATAGGCAAAAGAAGTATGCTGACCAGTCAAGGAAGGATATGAATTTTGAAGAAGGTGACCAAGTGTTGCTAAAGATTTCTCCTTGGAAAGGTGTTAATAGATTTGGCAAGAAAGGAAAGCTTAATCCAAGATATATAGGACCTTTTGAAGTTTTGAAGCAAGTTGGAAGAGTTGCATATGAATTGGCTCTACCACCGCAGATGCAGCACATTCACAATGTTTTTCACGTATCTATGCTTAAAAGTATAATCCTGGTATGAGTCATGTAATAGAGTATGAACCCCTAGAGATTCAACCCGATTTGTCCTATGTAGAACAGCCTGTAGAGATTCAAGATCATAAGGATAAGATTTTAAGGAATAAGTCTGTTAGGCTTGTAAAGGTTTTGTGGAGAAATCCTCGAGTTGAGGAATCCACCTGGGAACTTGAGAGTGAAATGCTCGAAAAGTATCCTTATTTGTTTACTTAGGCTGATTCTGGGGACAGAATCCTTTTAAGGGGGGGAGAATGTAACGATCGAGACATTTATATATATTTGATTAATATGAGTTATAGTATTTATGTGTTCCAATGTGACAAGAGGTGATATATGATCTTTTTATATGTCTAGTTGACTGCCTGTTTGACCGCATTATGCTTAAGTGTTTTAATTAAGTGGTTAATTGATTTTCAATGCTTAATTGAGTAACTGTTTGATTTTTTATAAAATTATTGGTGTGTCCAATAATTATGAAATTTTATATGTAGCTTCTATGTGATTTTAGAGACTTTCTAAAAATAGTGATGTATTTAATTCTAGTCCCAGTGATTTTATATAAATCTTTTATTCCTGTTTTATTCTAGAGATATTACTCTTCTAAATTCCATATTTAATTATTGGAATGTCCAAAAATCATGAAATCTTCTCCAAAATTCTCTTTGGATATTCAGAAAGGTTTTAAAAATAAAATTTTATTTTATTTGAGCACTAAAATAGTTTAAGGATTTTTCTACTCTTATTTCCATTTAAAGTGCCTAAACTTCCCCGATTTTTAGTTAATTATTGATTCATCAGAAAAATATTTTAAAAACATGGGTGAGCTTATATCATGTTCTTGATTTTAAAAATATAAAACTTATTTATATAACCTTTTTTCACCAAAATTCGATTTATTAATTGATTAATTCCAGAAAAATAGCAATGTGAAATTACTACTTTACCCCTGCTTTTGTTAAAACCTGCAGCACCCACTTTCTTTCCCCTTGCTCTGCACCAGTTTGCCCAGGTCTCGTTCTCTCTCATTTTTGGGCGATTCTTGCTTTCTTTTGATTTCCATGGCAAAAACTCGACTAACTAGCATGTTCTTGACCTCTTTATAGCTTGATTATTGCTTATATGCTTCTCTTGTTCACTGCATGTAACTATATATATATATAGATGTGCCGTATGTTGATATGTATAATCAAAGTTGCATGCAAGACTGGGTAATGATGGATTGTTGCTCTTAATTCCTGACTATGCTATATTTTGTGATCGTAAACAATAATAGATGGGTCTGGTGTTGAGAAACCGGAACAAAATCCAGCACTCCACTGGAACCGAGTCACCAACAATGATTCCGGTGAGTTGGTGTTACGGCGATGATGTGTCTTGAGCCCTTATATAATTTTAGTACTAGTTGTAGCTGTTTTGATTGCTGCATGCTATAACCTTGATTAGTGTTGTGATTTCCGAGTTATATAAAGATTTTCCGGTGATGGCTTCGTGTTTTTGGTTCGGGAAATGAGCTATGGTTTTAATTAATAAGCAAAGATGTAATTGTGCAGCATGGGTTGTAATTTAATTAAATTGCATGTAAAATTATAGTTCGTTTTCCATTTTTCCGATTTGATTGGTAATTTTCCGGCGAGGACTTGATTTTGTCGAGTATGTATGCATGTTTTCCGGCTTGTAGTAATGTGCCTTAAGCTTAATTTGGAAGATATCAAGTTAGTGGAGCTACATTAATTGATATAAATTGTATTAAGGTTAAATTCTATTTTTAATGAAATTTGCGAATATATAATAATTATGCATATAATTATATTCGAAAATAAAATTTTATGATTATAATATGAGGTTTGATGTTATGTAATAATTGCTTGAGTACTTGGGATTGTTACCTATGTGGACTAATTATGCTTGAATTAAGATATGTATTTGAGTAATAAGTTTAAGTGGTAATTGCTAGGTGAATATAGTCATTTAAAATAAATTGTTGGATATTAGTAATAATCAAAAATTTGGTTAGATTGAAAAATGTGTTAGTTGCATATTGAACTTGGCCAATTGCTGCAATTTCTCTAGCATTAGTTGCCATTCGAATATATGCATACCTATTATGTTCGAATTTGGACTAATAGCAATATAAATTTAACTTGGTTTAATGCTAAATGCCATGTCTAGATAATGAGCTAATGGTTTTTGTACTTGTATATAGTAGTTTGGATGAGATGTGAAAAATTGTGTATATATGGCTTGAAGTAGTAACTATACAATTATGTTAATTTAGTTGTGATAATTGCTAGAAAATTTCTTGGTTATGTATATGTGTCTAAATGAAAATGTGAATTGATTTTGTAACCACGCGAGTACTTGAAAGCTTTGTATTGCAGTAACATGATTTGAATATATAATAATATATTCGAATCTTTATAATTAATTAAGCAATAGTAACGTTACTTGTGCAATTGTATAGACATTTCTTTGTATGGCATAGACTAGAGATAATATGTGATTGGTTGTGTATATATATGATTGAATGATTGTTTGGGTCGGTTGTATTCCGACAGGTAGCTCCAATTACAGGGGAAGTGCTGCCAAAATTTTCTAAAACTAAAACGACTTTGTAAAATATTATTGGCACACCACTTCTGTATAGGAAAGACTATCAGTCAAGAATACTGTGAATCAATATATGTGTCTATGTGCTATTTGCTTGCCAGAGTAGAAGTGATTAAATGGTAGAGTATGTCTACTATATATGTGTTAAGGGGTGACATTAACGAAAGGGTAGAATAGTTAGACGTTAATGAGAACGTCGAGTGTATAAGATGCTGATATAGTATTATTTATGTGTAGCTACGAAAGACGTTGAAGTGAAGGACAAGGGAAAAGCTAAAGTAGAGAGTTAGTGTCTAGTGTAGGTGATCTACCTGTTCAGCAGCTGTAGCATTCCTTTTTGAGGCAAGTAACTACTGCCTAATCTCTTTTAACTTAAGCACTATTTATGAAATGTTTTATGACCCTGCAATTATGTTATCTTATTTCAACTGTTTTAAGCTATAGTCCCTTATTTTAACTGTTTTACTTAAACTGCAACCTTGTATCAGTTTCTAATTGCACTTTAACCTTTTCAATCCCTGAACTGTAATTGACAACTTATAAACTAGTTTTAAAAATCTTAAACCAGTGACCTTGAATTGTGACTTATGCTATCACCATTTTCTTAACTATGTTTACTTGAACTTTAATTCTGAACTTACCCTGTTGCTATTGCCTTACTACTGTTACAATTAAATGCCTTACAACTGTTTTCAAAACTTCTTGTTATACCTGTGAATTGACCCTGCAACCTGACTTTACTACTATAACTTGGTTTTGGTCCCTAGTTCAAGATTTCTGCCTACTTTATTACAACAAAGACTTGTTTTGAGATTTATCCTGGAATAAAATTTACCTCTGTCTAATGATCTTTAAAGTGGATTTAAATATGAAATCCGACTTTCAAGAAGTCTTTTTCATCAAATGATTTGGTAATTTTAAAAAGAAAGGTTTTGGTTATTATAGGAATTCCGATCAAAAATGGTTTCTGCGGATTCCTATAGGTTGGAGGCGTAAGAGGCCGAGTGACGCCGGTCCAGCACTTTTTATGTGAAGACTATAATGAGATAGTCAATGGCTATAATGAGATAGCCCAAGGCCAATGGCAATAAGTGCCTTTATGAGTACTCTTTATGTCTAGAGGGACTTTAGTCCGTTATGGGGACTTTACGTGGCTGATCACCCGTATTGTCTGGCGTTGTGAGAAAACTCCAATCAAAATGATTTGTTCCTAATCAGTAAAGGTCCTAATGAGAGGACAGTTTTTTATAAATGATTTGAAAAGCAAGGTCCTAATGAGAGGACAGTTTTTATAAATGATTTGAAAAGCAAGGTCCTAATGAGAGGACAGTTTTATAAAATGTTTTGAAAGAATCAGTCCTAATGAAAGGACAGTTTTATACAAATGGACTTTGAAATGATTAGTAATGAAAAATGAAATGCCTTGTTATAACCTGTCATATATAGCTTCAACTGTCAGATATATCTTGAGTTGACTTTGTTTCAATTGTTATACATTACTTCCTGTTATCCATCTAACCCTGCAGATTACTCTTATACTTGGAAATGATTATTACTTTCTAGTTTCTGAAATACTTTGCACCAGTTATTGAGATTAATTAACCCTGCCAGCGGTTTTATAAAAGAAAGTTTTGCGAGTAATGAATACCCTGACTAGAATTTTAATTACAATTATGGGACAATGAGGTCCAGCAATAATTTTGCAGCATGATTCTAAGAAAAGACTTTTTAAATTATATATAACCCTGTGGTACTGTTTTTAACCTATATGGTTACTTGCTGAGCTTTTGTAGCTCATTCTTTTATTTTCTAACATCTACAGCTTTTGAGAATCATGGTCCATATTAAGCAGACTGCCAGGAAGAACATGTCTTTCATGAACTATGCTAGGCTGGCTGAGATTGAACAGGTAGGATCGAGGCAGAGTTGGAAGGAAAAGACTTTGTTAAGTCTTGTATTTTGTTTTTAGATTTTAAGATGTTGCAGAAGTTGTAATAATATTATTTTGTTGCTGTAAATGTAAATATAAATGAATGTAGTTGTGTGCTTGTTTCATACCATTACCTTGAAAGGTCCAGGCTAGTAGTCGGGGTCATATTTATGCGTATTTTCTATTATTGTTATTTAGGGTACATGCATATAGAGTGGTAGTGACTCCCCGATCTAGACCCCGGGTCGGGAGGGCGCTACAAGTAAGGAAACAACTTGTAAACACTTGTAGGAACATTATTGGCTCGTTTAAACATCAAAACAATTCATAACAATTTGAGGCTTCATTCTTGAATCGTTCGAACTCGGAAACAACTTGTAGCTTCATTCTTTACTTGTTTAAACATGGAAACAACTTGTTAACTCTTGTAGGAGCATTATCGGCTCGTTTAAGCATCAAAACAATTCATAACAATTTGAGGCTTCATTCTTGACTCGTTCGGACTCGAAAACAACTTGTAGCTTCATTCTTGACTCATTTAAACATGGAAACAACTTGTAAATTCTTGTAGGATCATTATTGCCTCGTTTCAACATGAAAACAATTCATAACAATTTGAGGCTTAATTCTTGACTTGTTCGAATTCAGAAACAATTTGTAGCTTCATTCTTTACTCGTTTTAACATGAAAACATTTCATAACAATTTGAGGCTTAATTCTTGACTCGTTTGAACATGGAAACAAGTTGTAAACACTTGTAGGAGCATTATTGGCTCGTTTAAACATTAAAAGAATTCATAAAAATTTGAGGCTTCATTCTTGACTCGTTCGAACTCGAAAACAATTTGTAGCTTCATTCTTGACTCGTTCGAACACGGAAACAACTTGTAGCTTCATTCTTGACTTGTTTGAGTATGGAAACAACTTGTAAACACTTGTAGGAACATTATTGGCTCGTTTAAACATCAAAACAATTCATAACAATTTGAGGCTTCATTCTTGACTCGTTCGAATTCGGAAACAACTTATAGCTTCATTCTTGCCTCGTTTGAACATGGAAACAACTTGTAAATTCTTGTAGGAACATTATTGCCTCGTTTAAACATCAAAACAATTCATAACAATTTGAGGCTTAATTCTTGACTTGTTCGAATTCAGAAACAATTTGTAGCTTCATTCTTGACTCGTTTGCATATGGACACAACTTGTAAACACTTCTAGGAGCATTATTGACTCGTTTAAACATTAAAACAATTCATAACAATTTGAGGTTTCATTCATGACTCGTTCGAACTCGAAAACAACTTGTAGCTTCATTCTTGACACGTTTGAAAATGGAAACAACTTGTAAATTCTTGTAGGAGCATTATTTCCTCGTTTCAACATGAAAACAATTCATAACAATTTGAGGCTTCATTCTTGACTCGTTCGAACTCGAAAACATCTTGTAGCTTCATTCTTGACTCATTTGAACATATAAACAACTTGTAAACACTTGAAGGAGCATTATTGGCTCGTTTAAACATCAAAACAATTCATAACAATTTGAGGCATCATTCTTCACTCTTTCGAACTTGGAAACAATTTGTAGCTTCATTCTTAACTCGTTTGAACATGGAAACAATTTGTAAACTCTTGTAAAAGCATTATTGGCTCGTTTAAAACTCGAAACAATTCGTAACAATTTGAGACTTCATTATTGACTCGTTCGAACTCGGAAACAGCTTGTAGCTTCATTCTTGCCTCGTTTGAACATGGACACAACTTGTAAACACATGTAGGAGCTTTATTGGCTCGTTTAAGCATCAAAACAATTCATAACAATTTGAGGCTTCATTATTGAATCGTTCAAACTCGGAAATAATTTGTAGCTTCATTCTTGACTCGTTCGAACACGGAAACAACTTGTAGCTTCATTCTTGACTTGTTTGAGTATGGAAAAAACTTGTAAACACTTGTAGGAACATTATTGGCTCGTTTAAACATCAAAACAATTCATAACAATTTGAGGCTTCATTCTTGACTCGTTCGAACTCGGAAACAACTTGTAGCTTCATTCTTGAATCGTTTGAACATGTAAGCAACATGTAGACTCTTATAGGAATATTATTGGCTCGTTTCAACATCAAAACAATTCATAACAATTTGAAGCTAAATTCTTGACTCGTTCGAACTCGGAAACAACTTATAGCTTCATTCTTGACTCGTTTGAACATGGAAATAACTTGTAAACACTAGTAGGAACATTATTGGCTCGTTTAAACATCAAAACAATTCATAACAATTTGAGACTTCATTCTTGACTCGTGCGAACTTGGAAACAACTTGTAGCTTCATTCTTGACTCGTTTGAACATGGAAACAACTTGTAAACTCTTGTAGGAGCATTATCGGCTCGTTTAAGCATCAAAACAATTCATAACAATTTGAGGCTTCATTCTTGACTCGTTCGAACTCGAAAACAACTTGTAGCTTCATTCTTGAATCGTTTGAACATGGAAGCAACATATAGACTCTTGTAGGAATATTATTGGGTCGTTTCAACATCAAAACAATTTATAACAATTTGAAGCTAAATTCTTGACTCGTTCGAACTCAGAAACAACTTATAGCTTCATTCTTGACTCGTTTGAACATGGAAACAACTTGTAAACACTTCTAGGAGAATTATTGGCTCGTTTAAACATAATAACAATTCGTAACAATTTGAGGCTTCATTCTTGAATCGTTCGAACTCGGAAACAACTTGTAGCTTCATTCTTGACTCGTTTGAACATGGAAACAACTTGTAAACACTTTTAGAAGCATTATTGGCTCGTTTAAACATGAAAACATTTCATAACAATTTGAGGCTTAATTCTTGACTCGTTTGAACATGGAAACAACTTGTAAACACTTGTAGGAGCATTATTGGCTCGTTTAAACATGAAAACAATTCATAACAATTTGGGTCTTCATTCTTGACTCGTTCGAACTCGAAAACAACTTGTAGCTTCATTCTTGACTCGTTTGAACATGGAAACAACTTGTAAACACTTGTAGGAGCATTATTGGCTCGTTTAAACATTAAAACAATTCATAACAATTTGAGGCTTCATTCTTGACTCGTTCGAACTCGAAAACAACTTGTAGCTTCATTCTCGACTCGTTTAAACATGAAACAACTTGTAAACACTTGTAGGAGCATTATTGGCTCGTTTAAACATCAAAACAATTCATAACAATTTGAGACTTCATTCTTGACTCGTGCGAACTCGGAAACAACTTGTAGCTTCATTCTTCACTCGTTTGAACATGGAAACAACTTGTAAACACTTGTAGGAACATTATTGGCTCGTTTAAAAATCAAAAAAATTCATGACAATTTGAGGCTTCATTCTTGATTCGTTCGAACTCGGAAACAACTTGTAGCTTCATTCTTTACTCGTTTGAACATGGAAATAACTTGTAAACACTTCTAGGAGCATTATTGGCTCGTTTAAACATGAAAACATTTCATAACAATTTGAGGCTTAATTCTTGACCCGTTTGAAAATGGAAACAACTTGTAAACACTTGTAGGAGCATTATTGGCTCGTTTAAACATCAAAACAATTCATAACAATTTGAGACTACATTCTTGACTCGTGCGAACTCGGAACCAACTTGTGGCTTCATTCTTGACTCGTTTGAACATGGAAACAACTTGTAAACACTTGTAGGAACATTATTGGCTCGTTTAAACATCAAAAAAACTTCATAACAATATGAGGCCTCATTCTTGATTCGTTCGAACTCGGAAACATCTTGTAGCTTCATTATTGACTCGTTTGAACATTGACACAACTTGTAAACACTTCTAGGAGCATTATTGGCTCGTTTAAACATCAAAACAATTCATAACAATTTGAGCCTTCATTCTTCAATCGTTCGAACTCGGAAAGAACTTGTAGCTTCATTCTTGATTTGTTTGAACATGGAAACAACTTGTAAACACTTCTAGGAGCATTATTGGCTCGTTTAAACATGAAAACATTTCATAACAATTTGAGGCTTAATTCTTGACTCGTTTTAACATGGTAACAACTTGTAAACACATGTAGGAGCATTATTGGCTCGTTTAACCATCAAAACAATTCATAACAATTTGAAGCTAAATTCTTGACTCGTTTGAACTCGGAAACAACTTATAGCTTCATTCTTGACTCGTTTGAACATGGAAATAACTTGTAAACACTTGTAGGAACATTATTGGCTAATTTAAACATCAAAACAATTCATAACAATTTGAGGCTTCATTCTTGACTCGTTCGAATTCAGAAACAACTTGTAGCTTCATTATTGACTCGTTTGAACATGGACACAACTTGTAAACACTTCTAGGAGCATTATTGGCTCGTTTAAACATTAAAACAATTCATAACCATTTGAGGTTTCATTCATGACTCGTTCGAACTCGAAAACAACTTGTAGCTTCATTCTTGACTCGTTTAAACATGAAATAACTTGTAAACACTTGAAGGAGCATTATTGGCACGTTTAAACATCAAAACAATTCATAAAAATTTGAGACTTTATTCTTGACTCGTGCGAACTTGGAAATAACTTGTAGCTTCATTCTTGACTCGTTTGAACATGGAAACAACTTGTAAACTCTTGTAGGAGCATTATCGGCTCGTTTAAGCATCAAAACAATTCATAACAATTTGAGGCTTCATTCTTGACTCGTTCGAACTCGAAAACAACTTGTAACTTCATTCTTGACTCATTTAAACATGGAAACAACTTGTAAATTCTTGTAGGAACATTATTGCCTCGTTTTAACATGAAAATAATTCATAACAATTTGAGGCTTAATTCTTGACTTGTTCGAATTCGGAAACAATTTGTAGCTTCATTCTTGACTAGTTTGCATATGGACACAACTTGTAAACACTTCTAGGAGCAGTATTGGCTCGTTTAAACATCAAAACAATTCATAACAATTTAAGGCTTCATTCTTGAATCGTTCGAACTCGGAAACAACTTGTAGCTTCATTCTTGACACGTTTGAAAATGGAAACAACTTGTAAACACTTGTAGGGGAATTATTGTCTCGTTTAAACATCAAAACAATTCATAACAATTTGAGGCTTCATTCTTGACTCGTTCGAACTCGAAAACATCTTGTAGCTTCATTCTTGACTCATTTGAACATAGAAACAACTTGTAAACACTTGAAGGAGCATTATTGGCTCGTTTAAACATCAAAACAATTTGCGGCATCATTCTTTACTCGTTCGAACTTGGAAACAATTTGTAGCTTCATTCTTAACTCGTTTGAACATGGAAACAACTTGTAAATTCTTGTAAAAGCATTATTGGCTCTTTTAAAACTCGAAACAATTCGTAACAATTTGAGACTTCATTATTGACTCGTTCGAACTCGGAAACAGCTTGTAGCTTCATTCTTGCCTCGTCTGAACATGGACACAACTTGTAAACACATGTAGGAGCTTTATTGGCTCGTTTAAACATCAAAACAGTTCATAACAATTTGAGTCTTCATTATTGAATCGTTCAAATTCGGAAACAATTTGTAGCTTCATTCTTGACTTGTTCGAACACGGAAACAACTTGTAGCTTCATTCTTGACTTGTTTGAGTATGGAAACAACTTGTAAACACTTGTAGGAACATTATTGGCTCGTTTAAACATCAAAACAATTCATAGCAATTTGAGGCTTCATTCTTGACTCGTTCGAACTCGGAAAGAACTTGTAGCTTCATTCTTGAATCGTTTGAACATGGAAGCAACATGTAGACTCTTGTAGGAATATTATTGGCTCGTTTCAACATCAAAACAATTTATAACAATTTGAAGCTAAATTCTTGACTCGTTCGAACTCGGAAACAACTTATAGCTGCATTCTTGACTCGTTTGAACATGGAAATAACTTGTAAACACTTGTAGGAACATTATTGGCTCGTTTAAACATCAAAACAATTCATAACAATTTGAGGCTTCATTCTTCACTCGTTCGAACTCGGAAACAACTTGTAGCTTCATTCTTGACTCGTTTGAACATGGACACAACTTGTAAACACTTCTAGGGGCATTATTGGCTCGTTTAAACATCAAAACAATTCATAACAATTTGAGGCTTCATTCTTGAATCGTTCGAACTCGGAAATAACTTGTAGCTTCATTCCTGACTCGTTTGAACATGGAAACAACTTGTAAACACTTCTAGGAGCATTATTGGCTCGTTTAAACATGAAAATTTTCATAACAATTTGAGGCTTAATTCTTGACCCGTTTGAATATGGAAACAACTTGTAAACACTGTAGGAGCATTATTGGCTCGTTTAGACATCAAAACAATTCATAACAATTTGAGACTACATTCTTGACTCGTGCGAACTCGGAAACAACTTGTGGCTTCATTCTTGACTCGTTTGAACATGGAAACAACTTGTAAACACTTGTAGGAACATTATTGGCTCGTTTAAACATCAAAAAAATTCATAACAACTTGAGGCTTCATTCTTGACTCGTTTGAACATGGACACAACTTGTAAACACTTCTAGGAGCATTATTAGCTCGTTTAAACATCAAAACAATTCATAACAATTTGAGGCTTCATTCTTGAATCGTTCGAACTCGGAAACAACTTGTAGCATCATTCTTGACTCGTTTGAACATGGAAACAACTTGTAAACACTTCTAGGAGCATTATTGGCTCGTTTAAACATGAAAACATTTCATAACAATTTGAGGCTTAATTCTTGACTCGTTTGAACATGGAAATAACTTGTAAACACTTGTAGGAACATTATTGGCTCGTTTAAACATCAAAAAAAATCATAACAATTTGAGGCTTCATTCTTGACTCGTTCGAATTCGGAAACAACTTGTAGCTTCATTATTGACTCGTTTGAACATGGGCACAACTTGTAAACACTTCTAGGAGCATTATTGGCTCGTTTAAACTTTAAAACAATTCATAACCATTTGAGGTTTCATTCATGACTCGTTCGAACTCGAAAACAACTTGTAGCTTCATTCTTGACTCGTTTAAACATGAAACAACTTGTAAACACTTGAAGGAGCATTATTGGCACGTTTAAACATCAAAACAATTCATAACAATTTAAGACTTCATTCTTGACTCGTGCGAACTTGGAAACAACTTGTAGCTTCATTCTTGACTCGTTTGAACATGGAAACAACTTGTAAACTCTTGTAGGAGCATTATCGGCTCGTTTAAGCATCAAAACAATTCATAACAATTTGAGGCTTCATTCTTGACTCGTTCAAACTCGAAAACAACTTGTAGCTTCATTCTTGACTCATTTAAACATGGAAACAACTTGTAAATTCTTGTAGGAACATTATTGCCTCGTTTTAACATGAAAATAATTCATAACAATTTGAGGCTTAATTCTTGACTTGTTCGAATTCGGAAACAATTTGTAGCTTCATTCTTGACTAGTTTGCATATGGACACAACATGTAAACACTTCTAGGAGCAGTATTGGCTCGTTTAAACATCAAAACAATTCATAACAATTTAAGGCTTCATTCTTGAATCGTTCGAACTCGGAAACAACTTGTAGCTTCATTCTTGACACGTTTGAAAATGGAAACAACTTGTAAACACTTGTAGGGGAATTATTGTCTCGTTTAAACATCAAAACAATTCATAACAATTTGAGGCTTCATTCTTGACTCGTTCGAACTCGAAAACATCTTGTAGCTTCATTCTTGACTCATTTGAACATAGAAACAACTTGTAAACACTTGAAGGAGCATTATTGGCTCGTTTAAACATCAAAACAATTTGCGGCATCATTCTTTACTCGTTCGAACTTGGAAACAATTTGTAGCTTCATTCTTAACTCGTTTGAACATGGAAACAACTTGTAAATTCTTGTAAAAGCATTATTGGCTCTTTTAAAACTCGAAACAATTCGTAACAATTTGAGACTTCATTATTGACTCGTTCGAACTCGGAAACAGCTTGTAGCTTCATTCTTGCCTCGTCTGAACATGGACACAACTTGTAAACACATGTAGGAGCTTTATTGGCTCGTTTAAACATCAAAACAGTTCATAACAATTTGAGTCTTCATTATTGAATCGTTCAAATTCGGAAACAATTTGTAGCTTCATTCTTGACTCGTTCGAACACGGAAACAACTTGTAGCTTCATTCTTGACTTGTTTGAGTATGGAAACAACTTGTAAACACTTGTAGGAACATTATTGGCTCGTTTAAACATCAAAACAATTCATAGCAATTTGAGGCTTCATTCTTGACTCGTTCGAACTCGGAAACAACTTGTAGCTTCATTCTTGAATCGTTTGAACATGGAAGCAACATGTAGACTCTTGTAGGAATATTATTGGCTCGTTTCAACATCAAAACAATTTATAACAATTTGAAGCTAAATTCTTGACTCGTTCGAACTCGGAAACAACTTATAGCTGCATTCTTGACTCGTTTGAACATGGAAATAACTTGTAAACACTTGTAGGAACATTATTGGCTCGTTTAAACATCAAAACAATTCATAACAATTTGAGGCTTCATTCTTCACTCGTTCGAACTCGGAAACAACTTGTAGCTTCATTCTTGACTCGTTTGAACATGGACACAACTTGTAAACACTTCTAGGGGCATTATTGGCTCGTTTAAACATCAAAACAATTCATAACAATTTGAGGCTTCATTCTTGAATCGTTCGAACTCGGAAATAACTTGTAGCTTCATTCCTGACTCGTTTGAACAAGGAAACAACTTGTAAACACTTCTAGGAGCATTATTGGCTCGTTTAAACATGAAAATTTTCATAACAATTTGAGGCTTAATTCTTGACCCGTTTGAATATGGAAACAACTTGTAAACACTGTAGGAGCATTATTGGCTCGTTTAGACATCAAAACAATTCATAACAATTTGAGACTACATTCTTGACTCGTGCGAACTCGGAAACAACTTGTGGCTTCATTCTTGACTCGTTTGAACATGGAAACAACTTGTAAACACTTGTAGGAACATTATTGGCTCGTTTAAACATCAAAAAAATTCATAACAACTTGAGGCTTCATTCTTGACTCGTTTGAACATGGACACAACTTGTAAACACTTCTAGGAGCATTATAAGCTCGTTTAAACATCAAAACAATTCATAACAATTTGAGGCTTCATTCTTGAATCGTTCGAACTCGGAAACAACTTGTAGCATCATTCTTGACTCGTTTGAACATGGAAACAACTTGTAAACACTTCTAGGAGCATTATTGGCTCGTTTAAACATGAAAACATTTCATAACAATTTGAGGCTTAATTCTTGACTCTTTTGAACATGGAAATAACTTGTAAACACTTGTAGGAACATTATTGGCTCATTTAAACATCAAAAAAATTCATAACAATTTGAGGCTTCATTCTTGACTCGTTCGAATTCGGAAACAACTTGTAGCTTCATTATTGACTCGTTTGAACATGGACACAACTTGTAAACACTTCTAGGAGCATTATTGGCTCGTTTAAACATTAAAACAATTCATAACCATTTGAGGTTTCATTCATGACTCGTTCGAACTCGAAAACAACTTGTAGCTTCATTCTTGACTCGTTTAAACATGAAACAACTTGTAAACACTTGAAGGAGCATTATTGGCACGTTTAAACATCAAAACAATTCATAACAATTTGAGGCTTCATTCTTGACTCGTTCGAACTCGAAAACAACTTGTAGCTTCATTCTTGACTCATTTAAACATGGAAACAACTTGTAAATTCTTGTAGGAACATTATTGCCTCGTTTTAACATGAAAATAATTCATAACAATTTGAGGCTTAATTCTTGACTTGTTCGAATTCGGAAACAATTTGTAGCTTCATTCTTGACTAGTTTGCATATGGACACAACTTGTAAACACTTCTAGGAGCAGTATTGGCTCGTTTAAACATCAAAACAATTCATAACAATTTAAGGCTTCATTCTTGAATCGTTCGAACTCGGAAACAACTTGTAGCTTCATTCTTGACACGTTTGAAAATGGAAACAACTTGTAAACACTTGTAGGGGAATTATTGTCTCGTTTAAACATCAAAACAATTCATAACAATTTGAGGCTTCATTCTTGACTCGTTCGAACTCGAAAACATCTTGTAGCTTCATTCTTGACTCATTTGAACATAGAAACAACTTGTAAACACTTGAAGGAGCATTATTGGCTCGTTTAAACATCAAAACAATTTGCGGCATCATTCTTTACTCGTTCGAACTTGGAAACAATTTGTAGCTTCATTCTTAACTCGTTTGAACATGGAAACAACTTGTAAATTCTTGTAAAAGCATTATTGGCTCTTTTAAAACTCGAAACAATTCGTAACAATTTGAGACTTCATTATTGACTCGTTCGAACTCGGAAACAGCTTGTAGCTTCATTCTTGCCTCGTCTGAACATGGACACAACTTGTAAACACATGTAGGAGCTTTATTGGCTCGTTTAAACATCAAAACAGTTCATAACAATTTGAGTCTTCATTATTGAATCGTTCAAATTCGGAAACAATTTGTAGCTTCATTCTTGACTCGTTCGAACACGGAAACAACTTGTAGCTTCATTCTTGACTTGTTTGAGTATGGAAACAACTTGTAAACACTTGTAGGAACATTATTGGCTCGTTTAAACATCAAAACAATTCATAGCAATTTGAGGCTTCATTCTTGACTCGTTCGAACTCGGAAACAACTTGTAGCTTCATTCTTGAATCGTTTGAACATGGAAGCAACATGTAGACTCTTGTAGGAATATTATTGGCTCGTTTCAACATCAAAACAATTTATAACAATTTGAAGCTAAATTCTTGACTCGTTCGAACTCGGAAACAACTTATAGCTGCATTCTTGACTCGTTTGAACATGGAAATAACTTGTAAACACTTGTAGGAACATTATTGGCTCGTTTAAACATCAAAACAATTCATAGCAATTTGAGGCTTCATTCTTGACTCGTTCGAACTCGGAAACAACTTGTAGCTTCATTCTTGAATCGTTTGAACATGGAAGCAACATGTAGACTCTTGTAGGAATATTATTGGCTCGTTTCAACATCAAAACAATTTATAACAATTTGAAGCTAAATTCTTGACTCGTTCGAACTCGGAAACAACTTATAGCTGCATTCTTGACTCGTTTGAACATGGAAATAACTTGTAAACACTTGTAGGAACATTATTGGCTCGTTTAAACATCAAAACAATTCATAACAATTTGAGGCTTCATTCTTCACTCGTTCGAACTCGGAAACAACTTGTAGCTTCATTCTTGACTCGTTTGAACATGGACACAACTTGTAAACACTTCTAGGGGCATTATTGGCTCGTTTAAACATCAAAACAATTCATAACAATTTGAGGCTTCATTCTTGAATCGTTCGAACTCGGAAATAACTTGTAGCTTCATTCCTGACTCGTTTGAACAAGGAAACAACTTGTAAACACTTCTAGGAGCATTATTGGCTCGTTTAAACATGAAAATTTTCATAACAATTTGAGGCTTAATTCTTGACCCGTTTGAATATGGAAACAACTTGTAAACACTGTAGGAGCATTATTGGCTCGTTTAGACATCAAAACAATTCATAACAATTTGAGACTACATTCTTGACTCGTGCGAACTCGGAAACAACTTGTGGCTTCATTCTTGACTCGTTTGACCATGGAAACAACTTGTAAACACTTGTAGGAACATTATTGGCTCGTTTAAACATCAAAAAAATTCATAACAACTTGAGGCTTCATTCTTGACTCGTTTGAACATGGACACAACTTGTAAACACTTCTAGGAGCATTATAAGCTCGTTTAAACATCAAAACAATTCATAACAATTTGAGGCTTCATTCTTGAATCGTTCGAACTCGGAAACAACTTGTAGCATCATTCTTGACTCGTTTGAACATGGAAACAACTTGTAAACACTTCTAGGAGCATTATTGGCTCGTTTAAACATGAAAACATTTCATAACAATTTGAGGCTTAATTCTTGACTCTTTTGAACATGGAAATAACTTGTAAACACTTGTAGGAACATTATTGGCTCATTTAAACATCAAAAAAATTCATAACAATTTGAGGCTTCATTCTTGACTCGTTCGAATTCGGAAACAACTTGTAGCTTCATTATTGACTCGTTTGAACATGGACACAACTTGTAAACACTTCTAGGAGCATTATTGGCTCGTTTAAACATTAAAACAATTCATAACCATTTGAGGTTTCATTCATGACTCGTTCGAACTCGAAAACAACTTGTAGCTTCATTCTTGACTCGTTTAAACATGAAACAACTTGTAAACACTTGAAGGAGCATTATTGGCACGTTTAAACATCAAAACAATTCATAACAATTTGAGGCTTCATTCTTGACTCGTTCGAACTCGAAAACAACTTGTAGCTTCATTCTTGACTCATTTAAACATGGAAACAACTTGTAAATTCTTGTAGGAACATTATTGCCTCGTTTTAACATGAAAATAATTCATAACAATTTGAGGCTTAATTCTTGACTTGTTCGAATTCGGAAACAATTTGTAGCTTCATTCTTGACTAGTTTGCATATGGACACAACTTGTAAACACTTCTAGGAGCAGTATTGGCTCGTTTAAACATCAAAACAATTCATAACAATTTAAGGCTTCATTCTTGAATCGTTCGAACTCGGAAACAACTTGTAGCTTCATTCTTGACACGTTTGAAAATGGAAACAACTTGTAAACACTTGTAGGGGAATTATTGTCTCGTTTAAACATCAAAACAATTCATAACAATTTGAGGCTTCATTCTTGACTCGTTCGAACTCGAAAACATCTTGTAGCTTCATTCTTGACTCATTTGAACATAGAAACAACTTGTAAACACTTGAAGGAGCATTATTGGCTCGTTTAAACATCAAAACAATTTGCGGCATCATTCTTTACTCGTTCGAACTTGGAAACAATTTGTAGCTTCATTCTTAACTCGTTTGAACATGGAAACAACTTGTAAATTCTTGTAAAAGCATTATTGGCTCTTTTAAAACTCGAAACAATTCGTAACAATTTGAGACTTCATTATTGACTCGTTCGAACTCGGAAACAGCTTGTAGCTTCATTCTTGCCTCGTCTGAACATGGACACAACTTGTAAACACATGTAGGAGCTTTATTGGCTCGTTTAAACATCAAAACAGTTCATAACAATTTGAGTCTTCATTATTGAATCGTTCAAATTCGGAAACAATTTGTAGCTTCATTCTTGACTCGTTCGAACACGGAAACAACTTGTAGCTTCATTCTTGACTTGTTTGAGTATGGAAACAACTTGTAAACACTTGTAGGAACATTATTGGCTCGTTTAAACATCAAAACAATTCATAGCAATTTGAGGCTTCATTCTTGACTCGTTCGAACTCGGAAACAACTTGTAGCTTCATTCTTGAATCGTTTGAACATGGAAGAAACATGTAGACTCTTGTAGGAATATTATTGGCTCGTTTCAACATCAAAACAATTTATAACAATTTGAAGCTAAATTCTTGACTCGTTCGAACTCGGAAACAACTTATAGCTGCATTCTTGACTCGTTTGAACATGGAAATAACTTGTAAACACTTGTAGGAACATTATTGGCTCGTTTAAACATCAAAACAATTCATAGCAATTTGAGGCTTCATTCTTGACTCGTTCGAACTCGGAAACAACTTGTAGCTTCATTCTTGAATCGTTTGAACATGGAAGCAACATGTAGACTCTTGTAGGAATATTATTGGCTCGTTTCAACATCAAAACAATTTATAACAATTTGAAGCTAAATTCTTGACTCGTTCGAACTCGGAAACAACTTATAGCTGCATTCTTGACTCGTTTGAACATGGAAATAACTTGTAAACACTTGTAGGAACATTATTGGCTCGTTTAAACATCAAAACAATTCATAACAATTTGAGGCTTCATTCTTCACTCGTTCGAACTCGGAAACAACTTGTAGCTTCATTCTTGACTCGTTTGAACATGGACACAACTTGTAAACACTTCTAGGGGCATTATTGGCTCGTTTAAACATCAAAACAATTCATAACAATTTGAGGCTTCATTCTTGAATCGTTCGAACTCGGAAATAACTTGTAGCTTCATTCCTGACTCGTTTGAACAAGGAAACAACTTGTAAACACTTCTAGGAGCATTATTGGCTCGTTTAAACATGAAAATTTTCATAACAATTTGAGGCTTAATTCTTGACCCGTTTGAATATGGAAACAACTTGTAAACACTGTAGGAGCATTATTGGCTCGTTTAGACATCAAAACAATTCATAACAATTTGAGACTACATTCTTGACTCGTGCGAACTCGGAAACAACTTGTGGCTTCATTCTTGACTCGTTTGACCATGGAAACAACTTGTAAACACTTGTAGGAACATTATTGGCTCGTTTAAACATCAAAAAAATTCATAACAACTTGAGGCTTCATTCTTGACTCGTTTGAACATGGACACAACTTGTAAACACTTCTAGGAGCATTATAAGCTCGTTTAAACATCAAAACAATTCATAACAATTTGAGGCTTCATTCTTGAATCGTTCGAACTCGGAAACAACTTGTAGCATCATTCTTGACTCGTTTGAACATGGAAACAACTTGTAAACACTTCTAGGAGCATTATTGGCTCGTTTAAACATGAAAACATTTCATAACAATTTGAGGCTTAATTCTTGACTCTTTTGAACATGGAAATAACTTGTAAACACTTGTAGGAACATTATTGGCTCATTTAAACATCAAAAAAATTCATAACAATTTGAGGCTTCATTCTTGACTCGTTCGAATTCGGAAACAACTTGTAGCTTCATTATTGACTCGTTTGAACATGGACACAACTTGTAAACACTTCTAGGAGCATTATTGGCTCGTTTAAACATTAAAACAATTCATAACCATTTGAGGTTTCATTCATGACTCGTTCGAACTCGAAAACAACTTGTAGCTTCATTCTTGACTCGTTTAAACATGAAACAACTTGTAAACACTTGAAGGAGCATTATTGGCACGTTTAAACATCAAAACAATTCATAACAATTTGAGGCTTCATTCTTGACTCGTTCGAACTCGAAAACAACTTGTAGCTTCATTCTTGACTCATTTAAACATGGAAACAACTTGTAAATTCTTGTAGGAACATTATTGCCTCGTTTTAACATGAAAATAATTCATAACAATTTGAGGCTTAATTCTTGACTTGTTCGAATTCGGAAACAATTTGTAGCTTCATTCTTGACTAGTTTGCATATGGACACAACTTGTAAACACTTCTAGGAGCAGTATTGGCTCGTTTAAACATCAAAACAATTCATAACAATTTAAGGCTTCATTCTTGAATCGTTCGAACTCGGAAACAACTTGTAGCTTCATTCTTGACACGTTTGAAAATGGAAACAACTTGTAAACACTTGTAGGGGAATTATTGTCTCGTTTAAACATCAAAACAATTCATAACAATTTGAGGCTTCATTCTTGACTCGTTCGAACTCGAAAACATCTTGTAGCTTCATTCTTGACTCATTTGAACATAGAAACAACTTGTAAACACTTGAAGGAGCATTATTGGCTCGTTTAAACATCAAAACAATTTGCGGCATCATTCTTTACTCGTTCGAACTTGGAAACAATTTGTAGCTTCATTCTTAACTCGTTTGAACATGGAAACAACTTGTAAATTCTTGTAAAAGCATTATTGGCTCTTTTAAAACTCGAAACAATTCGTAACAATTTGAGACTTCATTATTGACTCGTTCGAACTCGGAAACAGCTTGTAGCTTCATTCTTGCCTCGTCTGAACATGGACACAACTTGTAAACACATGTAGGAGCTTTATTGGCTCGTTTAAACATCAAAACAGTTCATAACAATTTGAGTCTTCATTATTGAATCGTTCAAATTCGGAAACAATTTGTAGCTTCATTCTTGACTCGTTCGAACACGGAAACAACTTGTAGCTTCATTCTTGACTTGTTTGAGTATGGAAACAACTTGTAAACACTTGTAGGAACATTATTGGCTCGTTTAAACATCAAAACAATTCATAGCAATTTGAGGCTTCATTCTTGACTCGTTCGAACTCGGAAACAACTTGTAGCTTCATTCTTGAATCGTTTGAACATGGAAGCAACATGTAGACTCTTGTAGGAATATTATTGGCTCGTTTCAACATCAAAACAATTTATAACAATTTGAAGCTAAATTCTTGACTCGTTCGAACTCGGAAACAACTTATAGCTGCATTCTTGACTCGTTTGAACATGGAAATAACTTGTAAACACTTGTAGGAACATTATTGGCTCGTTTAAACATCAAAACAATTCATAGCAATTTGAGGCTTCATTCTTGACTCGTTCGAACTCGGAAACAACTTGTAGCTTCATTCTTGAATCGTTTGAACATGGAAGCAACATGTAGACTCTTGTAGGAATATTATTGGCTCGTTTCAACATCAAAACAATTTATAACAATTTGAAGCTAAATTCTTGACTCGTTCGAACTCGGAAACAACTTATAGCTGCATTCTTGACTCGTTTGAACATGGAAATAACTTGTAAACACTTGTAGGAACATTATTGGCTCGTTTAAACATCAAAACAATTCATAACAATTTGAGGCTTCATTCTTCACTCGTTCGAACTCGGAAACAACTTGTAGCTTCATTCTTGACTCGTTTGAACATGGACACAACTTGTAAACACTTCTAGGGGCATTATTGGCTCGTTTAAACATCAAAACAATTCATAACAATTTGAGGCTTCATTCTTGAATCGTTCGAACTCGGAAATAACTTGTAGCTTCATTCCTGACTCGTTTGAACAAGGAAACAACTTGTAAACACTTCTAGGAGCATTATTGGCTCGTTTAAACATGAAAATTTTCATAACAATTTGAGGCTTAATTCTTGACCCGTTTGAATATGGAAACAACTTGTAAACACTGTAGGAGCATTATTGGCTCGTTTAGACATCAAAACAATTCATAACAATTTGAGACTACATTCTTGACTCGTGCGAACTCGGAAACAACTTGTGGCTTCATTCTTGACTCGTTTGAACATGGAAACAACTTGTAAACACTTGTAGGAACATTATTGGCTCGTTTAAACATCAAAAAAATTCATAACAACTTGAGGCTTCATTCTTGACTCGTTTGAACATGGACACAACTTGTAAACACTTCTAGGAGCATTATAAGCTCGTTTAAACATCAAAACAATTCATAACAATTTGAGGCTTCATTCTTGAATCGTTTGAACTCGGAAACAACTTGTAGCATCATTCTTGACTCGTTTGAACATGGAAACAACTTGTAAACACTTCTAGGAGCATTATTGGCTCGTTTAAACATGAAAACATTTCATAACAATTTGAGGCTTAATTCTTGACTCTTTTGAACATGGAAATAACTTGTAAACACTTGTAGGAACATTATTGGCTCATTTAAACATCAAAAAAATTCATAACAATTTGAGGCTTCATTCTTGACTCGTTCGAATTCGGAAACAACTTGTAGCTTCATTATTGACTCGTTTGAACATGGACACAACTTGTAAACACTTCTAGGAGCATTATTGGCTCGTTTAAACATTAAAACAATTCATAACCATTTGAGGTTTCATTCATGACTCGTTCGAACTCGAAAACAACTTGTAGCTTCATTCTTGACTCGTTTAAACATGAAACAACTTGTAAACACTTGAAGGAGCATTATTGGCACGTTTAAACATCAAAACAATTCATAACAATTTGAGGCTTCATTCTTGACTCGTTCGAACTCGAAAACAACTTGTAGCTTCATTCTTGACTCATTTAAACATGGAAACAACTTGTAAATTCTTGTAGGAACATTATTGCCTCGTTTTAACATGAAAATAATTCATAACAATTTGAGGCTTAATTCTTGACTTGTTCGAATTCGGAAACAATTTGTAGCTTCATTCTTGACTAGTTTGCATATGGACACAACTTGTAAACACTTCTAGGAGCAGTATTGGCTCGTTTAAACATCAAAACAATTCATAACAATTTAAGGCTTCATTCTTGAATCGTTCGAACTCGGAAACAACTTGTAGCTTCATTCTTGACACGTTTGAAAATGGAAACAACTTGTAAACACTTGTAGGGGAATTATTGTCTCGTTTAAACATCAAAACAATTCATAACAATTTGAGGCTTCATTCTTGACTCGTTCGAACTCGAAAACATCTTGTAGCTTCATTCTTGACTCATTTGAACATAGAAACAACTTGTAAACACTTGAAGGAGCATTATTGGCTCGTTTAAACATCAAAACAATTTGCGGCATCATTCTTTACTCGTTCGAACTTGGAAACAATTTGTAGCTTCATTCTTAACTCGTTTGAACATGGAAACAACTTGTAAATTCTTGTAAAAGCATTATTGGCTCTTTTAAAACTCGAAACAATTCGTAACAATTTGAGACTTCATTATTGACTCGTTCGAACTCGGAAACAGCTTGTAGCTTCATTCTTGCCTCGTCTGAACATGGACACAACTTGTAAACACATGTAGGAGCTTTATTGGCTCGTTTAAACATCAAAACAGTTCATAACAATTTGAGTCTTCATTATTGAATCGTTCAAATTCGGAAACAATTTGTAGCTTCATTCTTGACTCGTTCGAACACGGAAACAACTTGTAGCTTCATTCTTGACTTGTTTGAGTATGGAAACAACTTGTAAACACTTGTAGGAACATTATTGGCTCGTTTAAACATCAAAACAATTCATAGCAATTTGAGGCTTCATTCTTGACTCGTTCGAACTCGGAAACAACTTGTAGCTTCATTCTTGAATCGTTTGAACATGGAAGCAACATGTAGACTCTTGTAGGAATATTATTGGCTCGTTTCAACATCAAAACAATTTATAACAATTTGAAGCTAAATTCTTGACTCGTTCGAACTCGGAAACAACTTATAGCTGCATTCTTGACTCGTTTGAACATGGAAATAACTTGTAAACACTTGTAGGAACATTATTGGCTCGTTTAAACATCAAAACAATTCATAACAATTTGAGGCTTCATTCTTCACTCGTTCGAACTCGGAAACAACTTGTAGCTTCATTCTTGACTCGTTTGAACATGGACACAACTTGTAAACACTTCTAGGGGCATTATTGGCTCGTTTAAACATCAAAACAATTCATAACAATTTGAGGCTTCATTCTTGAATCGTTCGAACTCGGAAATAACTTGTAGCTTCATTCCTGACTCGTTTGAACAAGGAAACAACTTGTAAACACTTCTAGGAGCATTATTGGCTCGTTTAAACATGAAAATTTTCATAACAATTTGAGGCTTAATTCTTGACCCGTTTGAATATGGAAACAACTTGTAAACACTGTAGGAGCATTATTGGCTCGTTTAGACATCAAAACAATTCATAACAATTTGAGACTACATTCTTGACTCGTGCGAACTCGGAAACAACTTGTGGCTTCATTCTTGACTCGTTTGAACATGGAAACAACTTGTAAACACTTGTAGGAACATTATTGGCTCGTTTAAACATCAAAAAAATTCATAACAACTTGAGGCTTCATTCTTGACTCGTTTGAACATGGACACAACTTGTAAACACTTCTAGGAGCATTATAAGCTCGTTTAAACATCAAAACAATTCATAACAATTTGAGGCTTCATTCTTGAATCGTTCGAACTCGGAAACAACTTGTAGCATCATTCTTGACTCGTTTGAACATGGAAACAACTTGTAAACACTTCTAGGAGCATTATTGGCTCGTTTAAACATGAAAACATTTCATAACAATTTGAGGCTTAATTCTTGACTCTTTTGAACATGGAAATAACTTGTAAACACTTGTAGGAACATTATTGGCTCATTTAAACATCAAAAAAATTCATAACAATTTGAGGCTTCATTCTTGACTCGTTCGAATTCGGAAACAACTTGTAGCTTCATTGTTGACTCGTTTGAACATGGACACAACTTGTAAACACTTCTAGGAGCATTATTGGCTCGTTTAAACATTAAAACAATTCATAACCATTTGAGGTTTCATTCATGACTCGTTCGAACTCGAAAACAACTTGTAGCTTCATTCTTGACTCGTTTAAACATGAAACAACTTGTAAACACTTGAAGGAGCATTATTGGCACGTTTAAACATCAAAACAATTCATAACAATTTGAGGCTTCATTCTTGACTCGTTCGAACTCGAAAACAACTTGTAGCTTCATTCTTGACTCATTTAAACATGGAAACAACTTGTAAATTCTTGTAGGAACATTATTGCCTCGTTTTAACATGAAAACAATTCATAACAATTTGAGGCTTAATTCTTGACTTGTTCGAATTCGGAAACAATTTGTAGCTTCATTCTTGACTAGTTTGCATATGGACACAACTTGTAAACACTTCTAGGAGCAGTATTGGCTCATTTAAACATCAAAACAATTCATAACAATTTAAGGCTTCATTCTTGAATCGTTCGAACTCGGAAACAACTTGTAGCTTCATTCTTGACACGTTTGAAAATGGAAACAACTTGTAAACATTTGTAGGGGCATTATTGTCTCGTTTAAACATCAAAACAATTCATAACAATTTGAGGCTTCATTCTTGACTCGTTCGAACTCGAAAACATCTTGTAGCTTCATTCTTGACTCATTTGAACATAGAAACAACTTGTAAACACTTGAAGGAGCATTATTGGCTCGTTCAAACATCAAAACAATTCATAACAATTTGCGGCATCATTCTTTACTCGTTCAAACTTGGAAACAATTTGTAGGTTCATTCTTAACTCGTTTGAACATAGAAAAAACTTGTAAACTCTTGTAAAAGCATTATTGGCTCTTTTAAAACTCGAAACAATTCGTAACAATTTGAGACTTCATTATTGACTCGTTCGAACTCGGAAACAGCTTGTAGCTTCATTCTTGCCTCGTTTGAACACGGAAACAACTTGTTAACTCTTGTGGGAACATTATTGGCTCTTTTTAACATGAAAAAATTTCATAACAATTTGAGGCTTAATTCTTGACTCGTTTAAACATCAAAACAATTCATAACAATTTGCGGCATCATTCTTTACTCGTTCGAACTTGGAAACAATTTGTAGCTTCATTCTTAACTCGTTTGAACATGGAAACAACTTGTAAATTCTTGTAAAAGCATTATTGGCTCTTTTAAAACTCGAAACAATTCGTAACAATTTGAGACTTCATTATTGACTCGTTCGAACTCGGAAACAGCTTCATTCTTGCCTCGTTTGAACATGGACACAACTTGTAAACACATGTAGGAGCTTTATTGGCTTGTTTAAACATCAAAACAGTTCATAACAATTTGAGTCTTCATTATTGAATCGTTCAAATTCGGAAACAATTTGTAGCTTCATTCTTGACTCGTTCGAACACGGAAACAACTTGTAGCTTCATTCTTGACTTGTTTGAGTATGGAAACAACTTGTAAACACTTGTAGGAACATTATTGGCTCGTTTAAACATCAAAACAATTCATAGCAATTTGAGGCTTCATTCTTGACTCGTTCGAACTCGGAAACAACTTGTAGCTTCATTCTTGAATCGTTTGAACATGGAAGCAACATGTAGAGTCTTGTAGGAATATTACTGGCTCGTTTCAACATCAAAACAATTTATAACAATTTGAAGCTAAATTCTTGACTCCTTCGAACTCGGAAACAACTTATAGCTGCATTCTTGACTCGTTTGAACATGGAAATAACTTGTAAACACTTGTAGGAACATTATTGGCTCGTTTAAACATCAAAACAATTCATAACAATTTGAGGCTTCATTCTTCATCGTTCGAACTCGGAAACAACTTGTAGCTTCATTCTTGACTCGTTTGAACATGGACACAACTTGTAAACACTTCTAGGGGCATTATTGGCTCGTTTAAACATCAAAACAATTCATAACAATTTGAGGCTTCATTCTTGAATCGTTCGAACTCGTAAATAACTTGTAGCTTCATTTTTGACTCGTTTGAACATGGAAACAACTTGTAAACACTTCTAGGAGCATTATTGGCTCGTTTAAACATGAAAAATTTCATAACAATTTGAGGCTTAATTCTTGACCCGTTTGAATATGGAAACAACTTGTAAACACTGTAGGAGCATTATTGGCTCGTTTAGACATCAAAACAATTCATAACAATTTGAGAGTACATTTTTGACTCGTGCGAACTCGGAAACAACTTGTGGCTTCATTCTTGACTCGTTTGAACATGGAAACAACTTGTAAACACTTGTAGGAACATTATTGGCTCGTTTAAACATCAAAAAAATTCATAACAACTTGAGGCTTCATTCTTGACTCGTTTGAACATGGACAAAACTTGTAAACACTTCTAGGAGCATTATTAGCTCGTTTAAACATCAAAACAATTCATAACAATTTGAGGCTTCATTCTTGAATCGTTCGAACTCGGAAACAACCTGTATCATCATTCTTGACTCGTTTGAACATGGAAACAACTTGTAAACACTTCTAGGAGCATTATTGGCTCGTTTAAACATGAAAACATTTCATAACAATTTGAGGCTTAATTCTTGACTCGTTTGAACATGGAAATAACTTGTAAACACTTGTAGGATCATTATTGGCTCGTTTAAACATCAAAAAAATTCATAACAATTTGAGGCTTCATTCTTGACTCGTACGAATTCGGAAACAACTTGTAGCTTCATTATTGACTCGTTTGAACATGGACACAACTTGTAAACACTTCTAGGAGCATTATTGCCTCGTTTTAACATGAAAACAATTCATAACAATTTGAGGCTTAATTCTTGACTTGTTCGAATTCGGAAACAATTTGTAGCTTCATTCTTGACTAGTTTGCATATGGACACAACTTGTAAACACTTCTAGGAGCAGTATTGGCTCGTTTAAACATCAAAACAATTCATAACAATTTAAGGCTTCATTCTTGAATCGTTCGAACTCGGAAATAACTTGTAGCTTCATTCTTGACACGTTTGAAAATGGAAACAACTTGTAAACACTTGTAGGGGCATTATTGTCTCGTTTAAACATCAAAACAATTCATAACAATTTGAGGCTTCATTCTTGACTCGTTCGAACTCGGAAACAACTTGTAGCTTCATTCTTGACTCGTTTGAACATGGAAACAACATGTAGACTCTTGTAGGAATATTATTGGATCGTTTCAACACCAAAACAATTCACAACAATTTGAGGCATCATTCTTTACTCGTTCGAACTTGAAAACAATTTATAGCTTCATTCTTAACTCGTTTGAACATGGAAACAACTTGTAAACTCTTATAAAAGCATTATTGGCTCGTTTAAAACTCGAAACAATTTGAGACTTCATTATTGACTCGTTCGAACTCGGACACAGCTTGTAGCTTCATTCTTGCCTCGTTTGAACATGGACACAACTTGTAAACAAATTTAGGAGCTTTATTGGCTCGTTTAAACATCAAAACAATTCATAACAATTTGAGGTTTCATTATTGAATCGTTCAAACTCGGAAACAATTTGTAGCTTCATTCTTGAATCGTTTGAACATGGAAGCAACATGTAGACTCTTGTAGGAATATTATTGGCTTGTTTCAACATCAAAATAATTTATAACAATTTGAAGCTAAATTCTTGACTCGTTCGTACTCGGAAACAACTTATAGCTTCATTCTTGACTCGTTTGAACATGGAAATAACTTGTAAACACTTGTAAGAACATTATTGGCTCGTTTAAACATCAAAACAATTCATAACAATTTGAGGCTTCATTCTTGAATCGTTCGAACTCGGAAACAACTTGTAGCTTCATCATTCTTGACTCGTTTGAACATGGAAACAACTTGTAAACACTTCTAGGAGCATTATTGGCTCGTTTTAACATGAAAACATTTCATAACAATTTGAGGCTTAATTCTTGACTCGTTTGAACATCAAAACAATTCATAACAATTCATCAAAACAATTCATAACAATTTGAGACTTCATTCTTGACTCGTTTGAACATCAAAACAATTCATAACAATTCATCAAAACAATTCATAACAATTTGAGACTTCATTCTTGGCTCGTTTAAACATGAAACGTTTGAACATGGAAACAACTTGTAAACTCTTGTAGGAACATTATTGGCTCGTTTAAACATCAAAACAATTCATAAAAATTTGAGGGTTCATTCTTAAATAGTTCGAACTCAGAAACAAGTTGTAGCTTCATTATTGACTCGTTTGAACATGGAAACAACTTGTAGCTTCATTCTTGACTCGTTTGAACATGGAAACAACTTGTAAACTCTTGTAGGAACATTATTGGCTTGTTTAAACATCAAAACAATTCATAACAATTTGAGGATTCATTCTCGACTCGTTCGAACTTGGAAACAACTTGTAGCTTCATTCTTGACTCGTTTGAACATGGAAACAACTTGTAACCTTTTGTAGGAACATTATTGGCTCGTTTAAACATCAAAACAATTCATAACAATTTGAGGCTTCATTCTTGACTCGTTGGAACTCGGAAACAACTTGTATCTTCATTCTTGACTCGTTTGAACTTGGAAAAAACTTGTCAAATCTTGTAGGAACATTATTGGCTCGTTTAAACATGAAAACAATTCATAACAATTTGAGACTTCATTCTTGACTCGTTCATACTCGAAAACAATTAGTAGCTTCATTCTTATCTCATTTGAACATGGAAACAACTTGTCAACACTTGTAGGAACATTATTGGCTCGTTTAAACATCAAAACAATTCATAACAATTTGAGGCTTCATTCTTGACTAGTTCGAACTCGGAAACAACTTGTAGCTTCATTATTGACTCATTTGAACATGGAAACAACTTCTAAACACTTGTAGGAGTATTATTGGCTCGTTTAAACAGCAAAATAATTCATAACAATTTAAGGCTTCATTCTTGACTCATTCGAACTCGGAAACAACTTGCATCTTCATTCTTGACTCGTTTGAACTTGGAAAAAACTTGTTAAATCTTGTAGGATCATTTTTGGCTCGTTTAAACATGAAAACAATTCATAACAATTTGAGACTTCATTCTTGACTCGTTCATACTCGAAAACAATTAGTAGCTTCATTCTTGTCTCGTTTGAACATGGAAACAACTTGTCAACACTTGTAGGAACATTATTGGCTCGTTTAAACATCAAAACAATTCATAACAATTTGAGGCTTCATTCTTGACTAGTTCGAACTTGGAAACAACTTGTAGCTTCATTCTTGACTCGTTTGAACATGGAAACAACTTGTAAACTCTTGTAGGAACATTATTGGCTCGTTTAAACATCAAAACAATTCATAACAATTTGAGGCTTCATTCTCGACTCGTTCGAACTTGGAAACAACTTGTAGCTTCATTCTTGACTCGTTTGAACATGGAAACAACTTGTAAACTCTTGTAGGAACATTATTGGCTCGT
The DNA here is from genome assembly GCA_028671895.1 of Oenanthe sinensis. Taxonomy (NCBI): domain Eukaryota; kingdom Viridiplantae; phylum Streptophyta; class Magnoliopsida; order Apiales; family Apiaceae; genus Oenanthe; species Oenanthe sinensis. Next base: position 6,540,039 of record JAPMAC010000231.1, read on the forward strand.
TTAAACATCAAAACAATTCATAACAATTTGAGGCTTCATTTTCGACTCGTTCGAACTTGGAAACAACTTGTAGCTTCATTCTTGACTCGTTTGAACATGGAAACAACTTGTAAACTCTTGTAGGAACATTATTGGCTCGTTTAAACATCAAAACAATTCATAACAATTTGAGGCTTCATTCTTGACTAGTTCGAACTCGGAAACAACTTGTAGCTTCATTATTGACTCGTTTGAACATGGAAACAACTTCTAAACACTTGTAGGAGTATTATTGGCTCGTTTAAACAGCAAAATAATTCATAACAATTTAAAGCTTCATTCTTGACTCGTTCGAACTCGGAAACAACTTGCATCTTCATTCTGGACTCGTTTGAACTTGGAAAAAACTTGTCAAATCTTGTAGGAACATTATTGGCTCGTTTAAACATGAAAATAATTCATAACAATTTGAGACTTCATTCTTGACTCGTTCAAACTCGAAAACAATTAGTAGCTTCATTCTTGTCTCGTTTGAACATGGAAACAACTTGTCAACACTTGTAGGAGCATTATTGGGTCGTTTAAACATCAAAAAAATTCATAAAAATTTGAGGGTTCATTCTTAAATAGTTCGAACTCAGAAGCAACTTGTAGCTTCATTATTGACTCCTTTGAACATGGAAACAACTTGTAGCTTCATTCTTGACTCGTTTGAACATGGAAACAACTTGTAAACTCTTGTAGGAACATTATTGGCTCGTTTATACATCAAAACAATTCATAACAATTTGAGGCTTCATTTTCGACTCGTTCGAACTTTGAAACAACTTGTAGCTTCATTCTTGACTCGTTTGAACATGGAAACAACTTGTAAACTCTTGTAGGAACATTATTGGCTCGTTTAAACATCAAAACAATTCATAACAATTTGAGGCTTCATTTCTTGAATCGTTCGAACTCGGAAACAACTTGTATCTTCATTCTTGACTCGTTTGAACTTGGAAAAAACTTGTTAAATCTTGTAGGATCATTATTGGCTCGTTTAAACATGAAAACAATTCATAACAATTTGAGACTTCATTCTTGACTCGTTCATACTCGAAAACAATTAGTATCTTCATTCTTGTCTCGTTTGAACATGGAAACAACTTGTCAACACTTGTAGGAACATTATTGGCTCGTTTGAACATCAAAACAATTCATAACAATTTGAGGCTTCATTCTTGACTAGTTCGAACTTGGAAACAACTTTTAGCTTCATTCTTGACTCGTTTGAACATGGAAACAACTTGTAAACTCTTGTAGGAACATTATTGGCTCGTTTAAACATCAAAACAATTCATAACAATTTGAGGCTTCATTCTCGACTCGTTCGAACTTGGAAACAACTTGTAGCTTCATTCTTGACTCGTTTGAACATGGAAACAACTTGTAAACTCTTGTAGGAACATTATTGGCTCGTTTAAACATCAAAACAATTCATAACAATTTGAGGCTTCATTCTTGACTCGTTCAAACTCGGAAACAACTTGTATCTTCATTCTTGACTCGTTTGAACTTGGAAAAAACTTGTCAAATCTTGTAGGAACATTATTGGCTCGTTTAAACATGAAAACAATTCATAACAATTTGAGACTTCATTCTTGACTCGTTCATACTCGAAAACAATTAGTAGCTTCATTCTTGTTTCGTTTGAACATGGAAACAACTTGTCAACACTTGTAGGAACATTATTGGCTCGTTTAAACATCAAAACAATTCATAACAATTTGAGGCTTCATTCTTGACTAGTTCGAACTCGGAAACAACTTGTAGCTTCATTATTGACTCGTTTGAACATGGAAACAACTTCTAAACACTTGTAGGAGTATTATTGGCTCGTTTAAACAGCAAAATAATTCATAACAATTTAAGGCTTCATTCTTGACTCGTTCGAACTCGGAAACAACTTGCATCTTCATTCTGGACTCGTTTGAACTTGGAAAAAACTTGTCAAATCTTGTAGGAACATTATTGGCTCGTTTAAACATGAAAACAATTCATAACAATTTGAGACTTCATTCTTGACTCGTTCAAACTCGAAAACAATTAGTAGCTTCATTCTTGTCTCGTTTGAACATGGAAACAACATGTCAACACTTGTAGGAGCATTATTGGGTCGTTTAAACATCAAAACAATTCATAAAAATTTGAGGGTTCATTGTTAAATAGTTCGAACTCAGAAACAACTTGTAGCTTCATTATTGACTCGTTTGAACATGGAAACAACTTGTTGCTTCATTCTTGACTCGTTTGAACATGGAAACAACTTGTAAACTCTTGTAGGAACATTATTGGCTCGTTTAAACATCAAAACAATTCATAACAATTTGAGGATTCATTCTCGACTCGTTCGAACTTGGAAACAACTTGTAGCTTCATTCTTGACTCGTTTGAACATGGAAACAACTTGTAACCTCTTGTAGGAACATTATTGGCTCGTTTAAACATCAAAACAATTTGAGGCTTCATTCTTGACTCGTTCGAACTCGGAAACAACTTGTATCTTCATTCTTGACTCGTTTGAACTTGGAAAAAACTTGTCAAATCTTGTAGGAACATTATTGGCTCGTTTAAACATGAAAACAATTCATAACAATTTGAGACTTCATTCTTGACTCGTTCATACTCGAAAACAATTAGTAGCTTCATTCTTGTCTCGTTTGAATATGGAAACAACTTGTCAACACTTGTAGGAACATTATTGGCTCGTTTAAACATGAAAACAATTCATAACAATTTGAGACTTCATTCTTGACTCGTTCCAACTCGAAAACAATTAGTAGCTTCATTCTTGTCTCGTTTGAACATGGAAACAACTTGTTAACACTTGTAGGAGCATTATTGGGTCGTTTAAACATCAAAACAATTCATAAAAATTTGAGGGTTCATTCTTAAATAGTTCGAACTCGGAAACAACTTGTAACTTCATTATTGACTCGTTTGAACATGGAAACAACTTGTAGCTTCATTCTTGACTCGTTTGAACATGGAAACAACTTGTAAACTCTTGTAGGAACATTATTGGCTCGTTTATACATCAAAACAATTCATAACAATTTGAGGCTTCATTTTCGACTCGTTCGAACTTGGAAACAACTTGTAGCTTCATTCTTGACTCGTTTGAACATGGAAACAACTTGTAAACTCTTGTAGGAACATTATTGGCTCGTTTAAACATCAAAACAATTCATAACAATTTGAGGCTTCATTCTTGACTCGTTCGAACTCGGAAACAACTTGTATCTTCATTCTTGACTCGTTTGAACTTGGAAAAAACTTGTTAAATCTTGTAGGAACATTATTGGCTCGTTTAAACATGAAAACAATTCATAACAATTTGAGACTTCATTCTTGACTCGTTCATACTCGAAAACAATTAGTAGCTTCATTCTTGTCTCGTTTGAACATGGAAACAACTTGTCAACACTTGTAGGAACATTATTGGCTCGTTTAAACATCAAAACAATTCATAACAATTTGAGGCTTCATTCTTGACTAGTTCGAACTCGGAAACAACTTGTAGCTTCATTATTGACTCGTTTGAACAGGGAAACAACTTCTAAACACTTGTAGGAGCATTATTGGCTCGTTTAAACATCAAAATAATTCATAACAATTTAAGGCTTCATTCTTGACTCGTTCGAACTCTGAAACAACTTGTATCTTCATTCTGGACTCGTTTGAACTTGGAAAAATCTTGTCAAATCTTGTAGGAACATTATTGGCTCGTTTAAACATGAAAACAATTCATAACAATTTGAAACTTCATTCTTTACTCGTTCATACTCGAAAACAATTAGTAGCTTCATTCTTGTCTCGTTTGAACATGGAAACAACTTGTCAACACTTGTAGGAACATTATTGGCTCGTTTAAACATCAAAACAATTCATAACAATTTGAGGCTTCATTCTTGACTAGTTCGAACTCGGAAACAACTTGTAGCTTCATTATTGACTCGTTTGAACATGGAAACAACTTCTAAACACTTGTAGGAGCATTATTGGCTCGTTTAAACATCAAAATAATTCATAACAATTTAAGGCTTCATTCTTGACTCGTTCGAACTCGGAAACAACTTGTATCTTCATTCTGGACTCGTTTGAACTTGGAAAAACATGTCAATTCTTGTAGGAACATTATTGGCTCGTTTAAACATGAAAACAATTCATAACAATTTGAGACTTCATTCTTGACTCGTTCAAACTCGAAAACAATTAGTAGCTTCATTCTTGTCTAGTTTGAACATGGAAACAACTTGTCAACACTTGTAGGAGCATTATTGGGTCGTTTAAACATCAAAACAATTCATAACAATTTGAGGCTTCATTCTTAAATAGTTCGAACTCGGAAACAACTTGTAGCTTCATTATTGACTCGTTTGAACATGGAAATAACTTGTAGCTTCATTCTTGACTCGTTTGAACATGGAAACAACTTGTAAACTCTTGTAGGAACATTATTGGCTCGTTTAAACATCAAAACAATTCATAACAATTTGAGGCTTCATTCTCGACTCGTTCGAACTTGGAAACAACTTGTAGCTTCATTCTTGACTCGTTTGAACATGGAAACAACTTGTAAACTCTTGTAGGAACATTATTGGCTCGTTTAAACATCAAAACAATTCATAACAATTTGAGGCTTCATTCTTGACTCGTTCGAACTCGGAAACAACTTGCATCTTCATTCTGGACTCGTTTGAACTTGGAAAAAACTTGTCAAATCTTGTAGGAACATTATTGGCTCGTTTAAACATGAAAACAATTCATAACAATTTGAGACTTCATTCTTGACTCGTTCAAACTCGAAAACAATTAGTAGCTTCATTCTTGTCTCGTTTGAACATGGAAACAACTTGTCAACACTTGTAGGAGCATTATTGGGTCGTTTAAACATCAAAACAATTCATAAAAATTTGAGGGTTCATTGTTAAATAGTTCGAACTCAGAAACAACTTGTAGCTTCATTATTGACTCGTTTGAACATGGAAACAACTTGTAGCTTCATTCTTGACTCGTTTGAACATGGAAACAACTTGTAAACTCTTGTAGGAACATTATTGGCTCGTTTAAACATCAAAACAATTCATAACAATTTGAGGATTCATTCTCGACTCGTTCGAACTTGGAAACAACTTGTAGCTTCATTCTTGACTCGTTTGAACATGGAAACAACTTGTAACCTCTTGTAGGAACATTATTGGCTCGTTTAAACATCAAAACAATTTGAGGCTTCATTCTTGACTCGTTCGAACTCGGAAACAACTTGTATCTTCATTCTTGATTCGTTTGAACTTGGAAAAAACTTGTCAAATCTTGTAGGAACATTATTGGCTCGTTTAAACATGAAAACAATTCATAACAATTTGAGACTTCATTCTTGACTCGTTCATACTCGAAAACAATTAGTAGCTTCATTCTTGTCTCGTTTGAATATGGAAACAACTTGTCAACACTTGTAGGAACATTATTGGCTCGTTTAAACATGAAAACAATTCATAACAATTTGAGACTTCATTCTTGACTCGTTCCAACTCGAAAACAATTAGTAGCTTCATTCTTGTCTCGTTTGAACATGGAAACAACTTGTTAACACTTGTAGGAGCATTATTGGGTCGTTTAAACATCAAAACAATTCATAAAAATTTGAGGGTTCATTCTTAAATAGTTCGAACACGGAAACAACTTGTAACTTCATTATTGACTCGTTTGAACATGGAAACAACTTGTAGCTTCATTCTTGACTCGTTTGAACATGGAAACAACTTGTAAACTCTTGTAGGAACATTATTGGCTCGTTTAAACATCAAAACAATTCATAACAATTTGAGGCTTCATTCTTGACTCGTTCGAACTCGGAAACAACTTGCATCTTCATTCTGGACTCGTTTGAACTTGGAAAAAACTTGTCAAATCTTGTAGGAACATTATTGGCTCGTTTAAACATGAAAACAATTCATAACAATTTGAGACTTCATTCTTGACTCGTTCAAACTCGAAAACAATTAGTAGCTTCATTCTTGTCTCGTTTGAACATGGAAACAACTTGTTAACACTTGTAGGAGCATTATTGGGTCGTTTAAACATCAAAACAATTCATAAAAATTTGAGGGTTCATTCTTAAATAGTTCGAACTCGGAAACAACTTGTAACTTCATTATTGACTCGTTTGAACATGGAAACAACTTGTAGCTTCATTCTTGACTCGTTTGAACATGGAAACAACTTGTAAACTCTTGTAGGAACATTATTGGCTCGTTTATACATCAAAACAATTCATAACAATTTGAGGCTTCATTTTCGACTCGTTCGAACTTGGAAACAACTTGTAGCTTCATTCTTGACTCGTTTGAACATGGAAACAACTTGTAAACTCTTGTAGGAACATTATTGGCTCGTTTAAACATCAAAACAATTCATAACAATTTGAGGCTTCATTCTTGACTCGTTCGAACTCGGAAACAACTTGTATCTTCATTCTTGACTCGTTTGAACTTGGAAAAAACTTGTTAAATCTTGTAGGAACATTATTGGCTCGTTTAAACATGAAAACAATTCATAACAATTTGAGACTTCATTCTTGACTCGTTCATACTCGAAAACAATTAGTAGCTTCATTCTTGTCTCGTTTGAACATGGAAACAACTTGTCAACACTTGTAGGAACATTATTGGCTCGTTTAAACATCAAAACAATTCATAACAATTTGAGGCTTCATTCTTGACTAGTTCGAACTCGGAAACAACTTGTAGCTTCATTATTGACTCGTTTGAACAGGGAAACAACTTCTAAACACTTGTAGGAGCATTATTGGCTCGTTTAAACATCAAAATAATTCATAACAATTTAAGGCTTCATTCTTGACTCGTTCGAACTCTGAAACAACTTGTATCTTCATTCTGGACTCGTTTGAACTTGGAAAAATCTTGTCAAATCTTGTAGGAACATTATTGGCTCGTTTAAACATGAAAACAATTCATAACAATTTGAGACTTCATTCTTTACTCGTTCATACTCGAAAACAATTAGTAGCTTCATTCTTGTCTCGTTTGAACATGGAAACAACTTGTCAACACTTGTAGGAACATTATTGGCTCGTTTAAACATCAAAACAATTCATAACAATTTGAGGCTTCATTCTTGACTAGTTCGAACTCGGAAACAACTTGTAGCTTCATTATTGACTCGTTTGAACATGGAAACAACTTCTAAACACTTGTAGGAGCATTATTGGCTCGTTTAAACATCAAAATAATTCATAACAATTTAAGGCTTCATTCTTGACTCGTTCGAACTCGGAAACAACTTGTATCTTCATTCTGGACTCGTTTGAACTTGGAAAAACTTGTCAATTCTTGTAGGAACATTATTGGCTCGTTTAAACATGAAAACAATTCATAACAATTTGAGACTTCATTCTTGACTCGTTCAAACTCGAAAACAATTAGTAGCTTCATTCTTGTCTAGTTTGAACATGGAAACAACTTGTCAACACTTGTAGGAGCATTATTGGGTCGTTTAAACATCAAAACAATTCATAACAATTTGAGGCTTCATTCTTAAATAGTTCGAACTCGGAAACAACTTGTAGCTTCATTATTGACTCGTTTGAACATGGAAATAACTTGTAGCTTCATTCTTGACTCGTTTGAACATGGAAACAACTTGTAAACTCTTGTAGGAACATTATTGGCTCGTTTAAACATCAAAACAATTCATAACAATTTGAGGCTTCATTCTCGACTCGTTCGAACTTGGAAACAACTTGTAGCTTCATTCTTGACTCGTTTGAACATGGAAACAACTTGTAAACTCTTGTAGGAACATTATTGGCTCGTTTAAACATCAAAACAATTCATAACAATTTGAGGCTTCATTCTTGACTCGTTCGAACTCGGAAACAACTTGCATCTTCATTCTGGACTCGTTTGAACTTGGAAAAAACTTGTCAAATCTTGTAGGAACATTATTGGCTCGTTTAAACATGAAAACAATTCATAACAATTTGAGACTTCATTCTTGACTCGTTCAAACTCGAAAACAATTAGTAGCTTCATTCTTGTCTCGTTTGAACATGGAAACAACTTGTCAACACTTGTAGGAGCATTATTGGGTCGTTTAAACATCAAAACAATTCATAAAAATTTGAGGGTTCATTGTTAAATAGTTCGAACTCAGAAACAACTTGTAGCTTCATTATTGACTCGTTTGAACATGGAAACAACTTGTAGCTTCATTCTTGACTCGTTTGAACATGGAAACAACTTGTAAACTCTTGTAGGAACATTATTGGCTCGTTTAAACATCAAAACAATTCATAACAATTTGAGGATTCATTCTCGACTCGTTCGAACTTGGAAACAACTTGTAGCTTCATTCTTGACTCGTTTGAACATGGAAACAACTTGTAACCTCTTGTAGGAACATTATTGGCTCGTTTAAACATCAAAACAATTTGAGGCTTCATTCTTGACTCGTTCGAACTCGGAAACAACTTGTATCTTCATTCTTGATTCGTTTGAACTTGGAAAAAACTTGTCAAATCTTGTAGGAACATTATTGGCTCGTTTAAACATGAAAACAATTCATAACAATTTGAGACTTCATTCTTGACTCGTTCATACTCGAAAACAATTAGTAGCTTCATTCTTGTCTCGTTTGAATATGGAAACAACTTGTCAACACTTGTAGGAACATTATTGGCTCGTTTAAACATGAAAACAATTCATAACAATTTGAGACTTCATTCTTGACTCGTTCCAACTCGAAAACAATTAGTAGCTTCATTCTTGTCTCGTTTGAACATGGAAACAACTTGTTAACACTTGTAGGAGCATTATTGGGTCGTTTAAACATCAAAACAATTCATAAAAATTTGAGGGTTCATTCTTAAATAGTTCGAACTCGGAAACAACTTGTAACTTCATTATTGACTCGTTTGAACATGGAAACAACTTGTAGCTTCATTCTTGACTCGTTTGAACATGGAAACAACTTGTAAACTCTTGTAGGAACATTATTGGCTCGTTTATACATCAAAACAATTCATAACAATTTGAGGCTTCATTTTCGACTCGTTCGAACTTGGAAACAACTTGTAGCTTCATTCTTGACTCGTTTGAACATGGAAACAACTTGTAAACTCTTGTAGGAACATTATTGGCTCGTTTAAACATCAAAACAATTCATAACAATTTGAGGCTTCATTCTTGACTCGTTCGAACTCGGAAACAACTTGTATCTTCATTCTTGACTCGTTTGAACTTGGAAAAAACTTGTTAAATCTTGTAGGAACATTATTGGCTCGTTTAAACATGAAAACAATTCATAACAATTTGAGACTTCATTCTTGACTCGTTCATACTCGAAAACAATTAGTAGCTTCATTCTTGTCTCGTTTGAACATGGAAACAACTTGTCAACACTTGTAGGAACATTATTGGCTCGTTTAAACATCAAAACAATTCATAACAATTTGAGGCTTCATTCTTGACTAGTTCGAACTCGGAAACAACTTGTAGCTTCATTATTGACTCGTTTGAACAGGGAAACAACTTCTAAACACTTGTAGGAGCATTATTGGCTCGTTTAAACATCAAAATAATTCATAACAATTTAAGGCTTCATTCTTGACTCGTTCGAACTCGGAAACAACTTGTATCTTCATTCTGGACTCGTTTGAACTTGGAAAAATCTTGTCAAATCTTGTAGGAACATTATTGGCTCGTTTAAACATGAAAACAATTCATAACAATTTGAGACTTCATTCTTTACTCGTTCATACTCGAAAACAATTAGTAGCTTCATTCTTGTCTCGTTTGAACATGGAAACAACTTGTCAACACTTGTAGGAACATTATTGGCTCGTTTAAACATCAAAACAATTCATAACAATTTGAGGCTTCATTCTTGACTAGTTCGAACTCGGAAACAACTTGTAGCTTCATTATTGACTCGTTTGAACATGGAAACAACTTCTAAACACTTGTAGGAGCATTATTGGCTCGTTTAAACATCAAAATAATTCATAACAATTTAAGGCTTCATTCTTGACTCGTTCGAACTCGGAAACAACTTGTATCTTCATTCTGGACTCGTTTGAACTTGGAAAAATCTTGTCAAATCTTGTAGGAACATTATTGGCTCGTTTAAACATGAAAACAATTCATAACAATTTGAGACTTCATTCTTTACTCGTTCATACTCGAAAACAATTAGTAGCTTCATTCTTGTCTCGTTTGAACATGGAAACAACTTGTCAACACTTGTAGGAACATTATTGGCTCGTTTAAACATCAAAACAATTCATAACAATTTGAGGCTTCATTCTTGACTAGTTCGAACTCGGAAACAACTTGTAGCTTCATTATTGACTCGTTTGAACATGGAAACAACTTCTAAACACTTGTAGGAGCATTATTGGCTCGTTTAAACATCAAAATAATTCATAACAATTTAAGGCTTCATTCTTGACTCGTTCGAACTCGGAAACAACTTGTATCTTCATTCTGGACTCGTTTGAACTTGGAAAAACTTGTCAATTCTTGTAGGAACATTATTGGCTCGTTTAAACATGAAAACAATTCATAACAATTTGAGACTTCATTCTTGACTCGTTCAAACTCGAAAACAATTAGTAGCTTCATTCTTGTCTAGTTTGAACATGGAAACAACTTGTCAACACTTGTAGGAGCATTATTGGGTCGTTTAAACATCAAAACAATTCATAACAATTTGAGGCTTCATTCTTAAATAGTTCGAACTCGGAAACAACTTGTAGCTTCATTATTGACTCGTTTGAACATGGAAATAACTTGTAGCTTCATTCTTGACTCGTTTGAACATGGAAACAACTTGTAAACTCTTGTAGGAACATTATTGGCTCGTTTAAACATCAAAACAATTCATAACAATTTGAGGCTTCATTCTCGACTCGTTCGAACTTGGAAACAACTTGTAGCTTCATTCTTGACTCGTTTGAACATGGAAACAACTTGTAAACTCTTGTAGGAACATTATTGGCTCGTTTAAACATCAAAACAATTCATAACAATTTGAGGCTTCATTCTTGACTCGTTCGAACTCGGAAACAACTTGTATCTTCATTCTTGACTCGTTTGAACTTGGAAAAAACTTGTCAAATCTTGTAGGAACATTATTGGCTCGTTTAAACATGAAAACAATTCATAACAATTTGAGACTTCATTCTTGACTCGTTCATACTCGAAAACAATTAGTAGCTTCATTCTGGTTTCGTTTGAACATGGAAACAACTTGTCAACACTTGTAGGAACATTATTGGCTCGTTTAAACATCAAAACAATTCATAACAATTTGAGGCTTCATTCTTGACTAGTTCGAACTCGGAAACAACTTGTAGCTTCATTATTGACTCGTTTGAACATGGAAACAACTTCTAAACACTTGTAGGAGTATTATTGGCTCGTTTAAACAGCAAAATAATTCATAACAACTTAAGGCTTCATTCTTGACTCGTTCGAACTCGGAAACAACTTGCATCTTCATTCTGGACTCGTTTGAACTTGGAAAAAACTTGTCAAATCTTGTAGGAACATTATTGGCTCGTTTAAACATGAAAACAATTCATAACAATTTGAGACTTCATTCTTGACTCGTTCAAACTCGAAAACAATTAGTAGCTTCATTCTTGTCTCGTTTGAACATGGAAACAACTTGTCAACACTTGTAGGAGCATTATTGGGTCGTTTAAACATCAAAACAATTCATAAAAATTTGAGGGTTCATTGTTAAATAGTTCGAACTCAGAAACAACTTGTAGCTTCATTATTGACTCATTTGAACATGGAAACAACTTGTAGCTTCATTCTTGACTCGTTTGAACATGGAAACAACTTGTAAACTCTTGTAGGAACATTATTGGCTCGTTTAAACATCAAAACAATTCATAACAATTTGAGGCTTCATTCTTGACTCGTTCGAACTCGGAAACAACTTGTATCTTCATTCTTGACTCGTTTGAACTTGGAAAAAACTTGTTAAATCTTGTAGGAACATTATTGGCTCGTTTAAACATGAAAACAATTCATAACAATTTGAGACTTCATTCTTGACTCGTTCATACTCGAAAACAATTAGTAGCTTCATTCTTGTCTCGTTTGAACATGGAAACAACTTGTCAACACTTGTAGGAACATTATTGGCTCGTTTAAACATCAAAACAATTCATAACAATTTGAGGCTTCATTCTTGACTAGTTCGAACTCGGAAACAACTTGTAGCTTCATTATTGACTCGTTTGAACAGGGAAACAACTTCTAAACACTTGTAGGAGCATTATTGGCTCGTTTAAACATCAAAATAATTCATAACAATTTAAGGCTTCATTCTTGACTCGTTCGAACTCGGAAACAACTTGTATCTTCATTCTGGACTCGTTTGAACTTGGAAAAATCTTGTCAAATCTTGTAGGAACATTATTGGCTCGTTTAAACATGAAAACAATTCATAACAATTTGAGACTTCATTCTTTACTCGTTCATACTCGAAAACAATTAGTAGCTTCATTCTTGTCTCGTTTGAACATGGAAACAACTTGTCAACACTTGTAGGAACATTATTGGCTCGTTTAAACATCAAAACAATTCATAACAATTTGAGGCTTCATTCTTGACTAGTTCGAACTCGGAAACAACTTGTAGCTTCATTATTGACTCGTTTGAACATGGAAACAACTTCTAAACACTTGTAGGAGCATTATTGGCTCGTTTAAACATCAAAATAATTCATAACAATTTAAGGCTTCATTCTTGACTCGTTCGAACTCGGAAACAACTTGTATCTTCATTCTGGACTCGTTTGAACTTGGAAAAAACTTGTCAAATCTTGTAGGAACATTATTGGCTCGTTTAAACATGAAAACAATTCATAACAATTTGAGACTTCATTCTTGACTCGTTCAAACTCGAAAACAATTAGTAGCTTCATTCTTGTCTCGTTTGAACATGGAAACAACTTGTCAACACTTGTAGGAGCATTATTGGGTCGTTTAAACATCAAAACAATTCATAAAAATTTGAGGGTTCATTCTTAAATAGTCCGAACTCGGAAACAACTTGTAGCTTCATTATTGACTCGTTTGAACATGGAAATAACTTGTAGCTTCATTCTTGACTCGTTTGAACATGGAAACAACTTGTAAACTCTTGTAGGAACATTATTGGCTCGTTTAAACATCAAAACAATTCATAACAATTTGAGGCTTCATTCTCGACTCGTTCGAACTTGGAAACAACTTGTAGCTTCATTCTTGACTCGTTTGAACATGGAAACAACTTGTAAACTCTTGTAGGAACATTATTGGCTCGTTTAAACATCAAAACAATTCATAACAATTTGAGGCTTCATTCTTGACTCGTTCGAACTCGGAAACAACTTGTATCTTCATTCTTGACTCGTTTGAACTTGGAAAAAACTTGTTAAATCTTGTAGGAACATTATTGGCTCGTTTAAACATGAAAACAATTCATAACAATTTGAGACTTCATTCTTGACTCGTTCATACTCGAAAACAATTAGTAGCTTCATTCTTGTCTCGTTTGAACATGGAAACAACTTGTCAACACTTGTAGGAACATTATTGGCTCGTTTAAACATCAAAACAATTCATAACAATTTGAGCCTTCATTCTTGACTAGTTCGAACTCGGAAACAACTTGTAGCTTCATTATTGACTCGTTTGAACATGGAAACAACTTCTAAACACTTGTAGGAGCATTATTGGCTCGTTTAAACATCAAAATAATTCATAACAATTTAAGGCTTCATTCTTGACTCGTTCGAACTCGGAAACAACTTGTATCTTCATTCTGGACTCGTTTGAACTTGGAAAAAACTTGTCAAATCTTGTAGGAACATTATTGGCTCATTTAAACATGAAAACAATTCATAACAATTTGAGACTTCATTCTTGACTCGTTCAAACTCGAAAACAATTAGTAGCTTCATTCTTGTCTCGTTTGAACATGGAAATAACTTGTCAACACTTGTAGGAGCATTATTGGGTCGTTTAAACATCAAAACAATTCATAAAAATTTGAGGGTTCATTCTTAAATAGTTCGAACTCAAAAACAACTTGTAGCTTCATTATTGACTCATTTGAACATGGAAACAACTTGTAGCTTCATTCTTGACTCGTTTGAACATGGAAACAACTTGTAAACTCTTGTAGGAACATTATTGGCTCGTTTAAACATCAAAACAATTCATAACAATTTGAGGCTTCATTCTTGACTCGTTCGAACTCGGAAACAACTTGTATCTTCATTCTTGACTCGTTTGAACTTGGAAAAAACTTGTTAAATCTTGTAGGAACATTATTGGCTCGTTTAAACATGAAAACAATTCATAACAATTTGAGACTTCATTCTTGACTCGTTCATACTCGAAAACAATTAGTAGCTTCATTCTTGTCTCGTTTGAACATGGAAACAACTTGTCAACACTTGTAGGAACATTATTGGCTCGTTTAAACATCAAAACAATTCATAACAATTTGAGGCTTCATTCTTGACTAGTTCGAACTCGGAAACAACTTGTAGCTTCATTATTGACTCGTTTGAACAGGGAAACAACTTCTAAACACTTGTAGGAGCATTATTGGCTCGTTTAAACATCAAAATAATTCATAACAATTTAAGGCTTCATTCTTGACTCGTTCGAACTCGGAAACAACTTGTATCTTCATTCTGGACTCGTTTGAACTTGGAAAAATCTTGTCAAATCTTGTAGGAACATTATTGGCTCGTTTAAACATGAAAACAATTCATAACAATTTGAGACTTCATTCTTTACTCGTTCATACTCGAAAACAATTAGTAGCTTCATTCTTGTCTCGTTTGAACATGGAAACAACTTGTCAACACTTGTAGGAACATTATTGGCTCGTTTAAACATCAAAACAATTCATAACAATTTGAGGCTTCATTCTTGACTAGTTCGAACTCGGAAACAACTTGTAGCTTCATTATTGACTCGTTTGAACATGGAAACAACTTCTAAACACTTGTAGGAGCATTATTGGCTCGTTTAAACATCAAAATAATTCATAACAATTTAAGGCTTCATTCTTGACTCGTTCGAACTCGGAAACAACTTGTATCTTCATTCTGGACTCGTTTGAACTTGGAAAAAGCTTGTCAAATCTTGTAGGAACATTATTGGCTCGTTTAAACATGAAAACAATTCATAACAATTTGAGACTTCATTCTTGACTCGTTCAAACTCGAAAACAATTAGTAGCTTCATTCTTGTCTCGTTTGAACATGGAAACAACTTGTCAACACTTGTAGGAGCATTATTGGGTCGTTTAAACATCAAAACAATTCATAAAAATTTGAGGGTTCATTCTTAAATAGTCCGAACTCGGAAACAACTTGTAGCTTCATTATTGACTCGTTTGAACATGGAAATAACTTGTAGCTTCATTCTTGACTCGTTTGAACATGGAAACAACTTGTAAACTCTTGTAGGAACATTATTGGCTCGTTTAAACATCAAAACAATTCATAACAATTTGAGGCTTCATTCTCGACTCGTTCGAACTTGGAAACAACTTGTAGCTTCATTCTTGACTCGTTTGAACATGGAAACAACTTGTAAACTCTTGTAGGAACATTATTGGCTCGTTTAAACATCAAAACAATTCATAACAATTTGAGGCTTCATTCTTGACTCGTTCGAACTCGGAAACAACTTGTATCTTCATTCTTGACTCGTTTGAACTTGGAAAAAACTTGTTAAATCTTGTAGGAACTTTATTGGCTCGTTTAAACATGAAAACAATTCATAACAATTTGAGACTTCATTCTTGACTCGTTCATACTCGAAAACAATTAGTAGCTTCATTCTTGTCTCGTTTGAACATGGAAACAACTTGTCAACACTTGTAGGAACATTATTGGCTCGTTTAAACATCAAAACAATTCATAACAATTTGAGGCTTCATTCTTGACTAGTTCGAACTCGGAAACAACTTGTAGCTTCATTATTGACTCGTTTGAACATGGAAACAACTTCTAAACACTTGTAGGAGCATTATTGGCTCGTTTAAACATCAAAATAATTCATAACAATTTAAGGCTTCATTCTTGACTCGTTCGAACTCGGAAACAACTTGTATCTTCATTCTGGACTCGTTTGAACTTGGAAAAAACTTGTCAAATCTTGTAGGAACATTATTGGCTCGTTTAAACATGAAAACAATTCATAACAATTTGAGACTTCATTCTTGACTCGTTCAAACTCGAAAACAATTAGTAGCTTCATTCTTGTCTCGTTTGAACATGGAAATAACTTGTCAACACTTGTAGGAGCATTATTGGGTCGTTTAAACATCAAAACAATTCATAAAAATTTGAGGGTTCATTCTTAAATAGTTCGAACTCAAAAACAACTTGTAGCTTCATTATTGACTCATTTGAACATGGAAACAACTTGTAGCTTCATTCTTGACTCGTTTGAACATGGAAACAACTTGTAAACTCTTGTAGGAACATTATTGGCTCGTTTAAACATCAAAACAATTCATAACAATTTGAGGCTTCATTCTTGACTCGTTCGAACTCGGAAACAACTTGTATCTTCATTCTTGACTCGTTTGAACTTGGAAAAAACTTGTTAAATCTTGTAGGAACATTATTGGCTCGTTTAAACATGAAAACAATTCATAACAATTTGAGACTTCATTCTTGACTCGTTCATACTCGAAAACAATTAGTAGCTTCATTCTTGTCTCGTTTGAACATGGAAACAACTTGTCAACACTTGTAGGAACATTATTGGCTCGTTTAAACATCAAAACAATTCATAACAATTTGAGGCTTCATTCTTGACTAGTTCGAACTCGGAAACAACTTGTAGCTTCATTATTGACTCGTTTGAACAGGGAAACAACTTCTAAACACTTGTAGGAGCATTATTGGCTCGTTTAAACATCAAAATAATTCATAACAATTTAAGGCTTCATTCTTGACTCGTTCGAACTCGGAAACAACTTGTATCTTCATTCTGGACTCGTTTGAACTTGGAAAAATCTTGTCAAATCTTGTAGGAACATTATTGGCTCGTTTAAACATGAAAACAATTCATAACAATTTGAGACTTCATTCTTTACTCGTTCATACTCGAAAACAATTAGTAGCTTCATTCTTGTCTCGTTTGAACATGGAAACAACTTGTCAACACTTGTAGGAACATTATTGGCTCGTTTAAACATCAAAACAATTCATAACAATTTGAGGCTTCATTCTTGACTAGTTCGAACTCGGAAACAACTTGTAGCTTCATTATTGACTCGTTTGAACATGGAAACAACTTCTAAACACTTGTAGGAGCATTATTGGCTCGTTTAAACATCAAAATAATTCATAACAATTTAAGGCTTCATTCTTGACTCGTTCGAACTCGGAAACAACTTGTATCTTCATTCTGGACTCGTTTGAACTTGGAAAAAACTTGTCAAATCTTGTAGGAACATTATTGGCTCGTTTAAACATGAAAACAATTCATAACAATTTGAGACTTCATTCTTGACTCGTTCAAACTCGAAAACAATTAGTAGCTTCATTCTTGTCTCGTTTGAACATGGAAACAACTTGTCAACACTTGTAGGAGCATTATTGGGTCGTTTAAACATCAAAACAATTCATAAAAATTTGAGGGTTCATTCTTAAATAGTCCGAACTCGGAAACAACTTGTAGCTTCATTATTGACTCGTTTGAACATGGAAATAACTTGTAGCTTCATTCTTGACTCGTTTGAACATGGAAACAACTTGTAAACTCTTGTAGGAACATTATTGGTTCGTTTAAACATCAAAACAATTCATAACAATTTGAGGCTTCATTCTCGACTCGTTCGAACTTGGAAACAACTTGTAGCTTCATTCTTGACTCGTTTGAACATGGAAACAACTTGTAAACTCTTGTAGGAACATTATTGGCTCGTTTAAACATCAAAACAATTCATAACAATTTGAGGCTTCATTCTTGACTCGTTCGAACTCGGAAACAACTTGTATCTTCATTCTTGACTCGTTTGAACTTGGAAAAAACTTGTTAAATCTTGTAGGAACATTATTGGCTCGTTTAAACATGAAAACAATTCATAACAATTTGAGACTTCATTCTTGACTCGTTCATACTCGAAAACAATTAGTAGCTTCATTCTTGTCTCGTTTGAACATGGAAACAACTTGTCAACACTTGTAGGAACATTATTGGCTCGTTTAAACATCAAAACAATTCATAACAATTTGAGGCTTCATTCTTGACTAGTTCGAACTCGGAAACAACTTGTAGCTTCATTATTGACTCGTTTGAACATGGAAACAACTTCTAAACACTTGTAGGAGCATTATTGGCTCGTTTAAACATCAAAATAATTCATAACAATTTAAGGCTTCATTCTTGACTCGTTCGAACTCGGAAACAACTTGTATCTTCATTCTGGACTCGTTTGAACTTGGAAAAAACTTGTCAAATCTTGTAGGAACATTATTGGCTCGTTTAAACATGAAAACAATTCATAACAATTTGAGACTTCATTCTTGACTCGTTCAAATTCGAAAACAATTAGTAGCTTCATTCTTGTCTCGTTTGAACATGGAAATAACTTGTCAACACTTGTAGGAGCATTATTGGGTCGTTTAAACATCAAAACAATTCATAAAAATTTGAGGGTTCATTCTTAAATAGTTCGAACTCAAAAACAACTTGTAGCTTCATTATTGACTCATTTGAACATGGAAACAACTTGTAGCTTCATTCTTGACTCGTTTGAACATGGAAACAACTTGTAAACTCTTGTAGGAACATTATTGGCTCGTTTAAACATCAAAACAATTCATAACAATTTGAGGCTTCATTCTTGACTCGTTCGAACTCGGAAACAACTTGTATCTTCATTCTTGACTCGTTTGAACTTGGAAAAAACTTGTTAAATCTTGTAGGAACATTATTGGCTCGTTTAAACATGAAAACAATTCATAACAATTTGAGACTTCATTCTTGACTCGTTCATACTCGAAAACAATTAGTAGCTTCATTCTTGTCTCGTTTGAACATGGAAACAACTTGTCAACACTTGTAGGAACATTATTGGCTCGTTTAAACATCAAAACAATTCATAACAATTTGAGGCTTCATTCTTGACTAGTTCGAACTCGGAAACAACTTGTAGCTTCATTATTGACTCGTTTGAACAGGGAAACAACTTCTAAACACTTGTAGGAGCATTATTGGCTCGTTTAAACATCAAAATAATTCATAACAATTTAAGGCTTCATTCTTGACTCGTTCGAACTCGGAAACAACTTGTATCTTCATTCTGGACTCGTTTGAACTTGGAAAAATCTTGTCAAATCTTGTAGGAACATTATTGGCTCGTTTAAACATGAAAACAATTCATAACAATTTGAGACTTCATTCTTTACTCGTTCATACTCGAAAACAATTAGTAGCTTCATTCTTGTCTCGTTTGAACATGGAAACAACTTGTCAACACTTGTAGGAACATTATTGGCTCGTTTAAACATCAAAACAATTCATAACAATTTGAGGCTTCATTCTTGACTAGTTCGAACTCGGAAACAACTTGTAGCTTCATTATTGACTCGTTTGAACATGGAAACAACTTCTAAACACTTGTAGGAGCATTATTGGCTCGTTTAAACATCAAAATAATTCATAACAATTTAAGGCTTCATTCTTGACTCGTTCGAACTCGGAAACAACTTGTATCTTCATTCTGGACTCGTTTGAACTTGGAAAAAACTTGTCAAATCTTGTAGGAACATTATTGGCTCGTTTAAACATGAAAACAATTCATAACAATTTGAGACTTCATTCTTGACTCGTTCAAACTCGAAAACAATTAGTAGCTTCATTCTTGTCTCGTTTGAACATGGAAACAACTTGTCAACACTTGTAGGAGCATTATTGGGTCGTTTAAACATCAAAACAATTCATAAAAATTTGAGGGTTCATTCTTAAATAGTCCGAACTCGGAAACAACTTGTAGCTTCATTATTGACTCGTTTGAACATGGAAATAACTTGTAGCTTCATTCTTGACTCGTTTGAACATGGAAACAACTTGTAAACTCTTGTAGGAACATTATTGGTTCGTTTAAACATCAAAACAATTCATAACAATTTGAGGCTTCATTCTCGACTCGTTCGAACTTGGAAACAACTTGTAGCTTCATTCTTGACTCGTTTGAACATGGAAACAACTTGTAAACTCTTGTAGGAACATTATTGGCTCGTTTAAACATCAAAACAATTCATAACAATTTGAGGCTTCATTCTTGACTCGTTCGAACTCGGAAACAACTTGTATCTTCATTCTTGACTCGTTTGAACTTGGAAAAAACTTGTTAAATCTTGTAGGAACATTATTGGCTCGTTTAAACATGAAAACAATTCATAACAATTTGAGACTTCATTCTTGACTAGTTCGAACTCGGAAACAACTTGTAGCTTCATTATTGACTCGTTTGAACATGGAAACAACTTCTAAACACTTGTAGGAGTATTATTGGCTCGTTTAAACAGCAAAATAATTCATAACAATTTAAAGCTTCATTCTTGACTCGTTCGAACTCGGAAACAATTTGCATCTTCATTCTGGACTCGTTTGAACTTGGAAAAAACTTGTCAAATCTTGTAGGAACATTATTGGCTCGTTTAAACATGAAAACAATTCATAACAATTTGAGACTTCATTCTTGACTCGTTCAAACTCGAAAACAATTAGTAGCTTCATTCTTGTCTCGTTTGAACATGGAAACAACTTGTCAACACTTGTAGGAACATTATTGGCTCGTTTAAACATCAAAACAATTCATAACAATTTGAGGCTTCATTCTTGACTAGTTCGAACTCGGAAACAACTTGTAGCTTCATTATTGACTCGTTTGAACATGGAAACAACTTCTAAACACTTGTAGGAGTATTATTGGCTCGTTTAAACAGCAAAATAATTCATAACAATTTAAAGCTTCATTCTTGACTCGTTCGAACTCGGAAACAATTTGCATCTTCATTCTGGACTCGTTTGAACTTGGAAAAAACTTGTCAAATCTTGTAGGAACATTATTGGCTCGTTTAAACATGAAAACAATTCATAACAATTTGAGACTTCATTCTTGACTCGTTCAAACTCGAAAACAATTAGTAGCTTCATTCTTGTCTCGTTTGAACATGGAAACAACTTGTCAACACTTGTAGGAGCATTATTGGGTCGTTTAAACATCAAAACAATTCATAAAAATTTGAGGGTTCATTCTTAAATAGTTCGAACTCAAAAACAACTTGTAGCTTCATTATTGACTCATTTGAACATGGAAACAACTTGTAGCTTCATTCTTGACTCGTTTGAACATGGAAACAACTTGTAAACTCTTGTAGGAACATTATTGGCTCGTTTAAACATCAAAACAATTCATAACAATTTGAGGCTTCATTCTTGACTCGTTCGAACTCGGAAACAACTTGTATCTTCATTCTTGACTCGTTTGAACTTGGAAAAAACTTGTTAAATCTTGTAGGAACATTATTGGCTCGTTTAAACATGAAAACAATTCATAACAATTTGAGACTTCATTCTTGACTCGTTCATACTCGAAAACAATTAGTAGCTTCATTCTTGTCTCGTTTGAACATGGAAACAACTTGTCAACACTTGTAGGAACATTATTGGCTCGTTTAAACATCAAAACAATTCATAACAATTTGAGGCTTCATTCTTGACTAGTTCGAACTCGGAAACAACTTGTAGCTTCATTATTGACTCGTTTGAACAGGGAAACAACTTCTAAACACTTGTAGGAGCATTATTGGCTCGTTTAAACATCAAAATAATTCATAACAATTTAAGGCTTCATTCTTGACTCGTTCGAACTCGGAAACAACTTGTATCTTCATTCTGGACTCGTTTGAACTTGGAAAAATCTTGTCAAATCTTGTAGGAACATTATTGGCTCGTTTAAACATGAAAACAATTCATAACAATTTGAGACTTCATTCTTTACTCGTTCATACTCGAAAACAATTAGTAGCTTCATTCTTGTTTCGTTTGAACATGGAAACAACTTGTCAACACTTGTAGGAACATTATTGGCTCGTTTAAACATCAAAACAATTCATAACAATTTGAGGCTTCATTCTTGACTAGTTCGAACTCGGAAACAACTTGTAGCTTCATTATTGACTCGTCTGAACATGGAAACAACTTCTAAACACTTGTAGGAGTATTATTGGCTCGTTTAAACAGCAAAATAATTCATAACAATTTAAAACTTCATTCTTGACTCGTTCGAACTCGGAAACAACTTGCATCTTCATTCCGGACTCGTTTGAACTTGGAAAAAACTTGTCAAATCTTGTAGGAACATTATTGGCTCGTTTAAACATGAAAACAATTCATAACAATTTGAGACTTCATTCTTGACTCGTTCAAACTCGAAAACAATTAGTAGCTTCATTCTTGTCTCGTTTGAACATGGAAACAACTTGTCAACACTTGTAGGAGCATTATTGGGTCGTTTAAACATCAAAACAATTCATAAAAATTTGAGGGTTCATTCTTAAATAGTTCGAACTCAGAAACAACATGTAGCTTCATTATTGACTCATTTGAACATGGAAACAACTTGTAGCTTCATTCTTGACTCATTTGAACATGGAAACAACTTGTAAACTCTTGTAGGAACATTATTGGCTCGTTTAAACATCAAAACAATTCATAACAATTTGAGGATTCATTCTCGACTCGTTCGAACTTGGAAACAACTTGTAGCTTCATTCTTGACTCGTTTGAACATGGAAACAACTTGTAACCTCTTGTAGGAACATTATTGGCTCGTTTAAACATCAAAACAATTCATAACAATTTGAGGCTTCATTCTTGACTCGTTCGAACTCGGAAACAACTTGTATCTTCATTCTTGACTCGTTTGAACTTGGAAAAAACTTGTCAAATCTTGTAGGAACATTATTGGCTCGTTTAAACATGAAAACAATTCATAACAATTTGAGACTTCATTCTTGACTCGTTCATACTCGAAAACAATTAGTAGCTTCATTCTTGTCTCGTTTGAACATGGAAACAACTTGTCAACACTTGTAGGAACATTATTGGCTCGTTTAAACATCAAAACAATTCATAACAATTTTAGGCTTCATTCTTGACTAGTTCGAACTCGGAAACAACTTGTAGCTTCATTATTGACTCGTTTGAACATGGAAATAACTTCTAAACACTTGTAGGAGTATTATTGGCTCGTTTAAACAGCAAAATAATTCATAACAATTTAAAGCTTCATTCTTGACTCGTTCGAACTCGGAAACAACTTGCATCTTCATTCTGGACTCGTTTGAACTTGGAAAAAACTTGTCAAATCTTGTAGGAACATTATTGGCTCGTTTAAACATGAAAACAATTCATAACAATTTGAGACTTCATTCTTGACTCGTTCAAACTCGAAAACAATTAGTAACTTCATTCTTGTCTCGTTTGAACATGGAAACAACTTGTCAACACTTTTAGGAGCATTATTGGGTCGTTTAAACATCAAAACAATTCATAAAAATTTGAGGGTTCATTCTTAAATAGTTCGAACTCAGAAACAACTTGTAGCTTCATTATTGACTCATTTGAACATGGAAACAACTTGTAGCTTCATTCTTGACTCGTTTGAACATGGAAACAACTTGTAAACTGTTGTAGGAACATTATTGGCTCGTTTATACATCAAAACAATTCATAACAATTTGAGGCTTCATTTTCGACTCGTTCGAACTTGGAAACAACTTGTAGCTTCATTCTTGACTCGTTTGAACATGGAAACAACTTGTAAACTCTTGTAGGAACATTATTGGCTCGTTTAAACATCAAAACAATTCATAACAATTTGAATCTTCATTCTTGACTCGTTCGAACTCGGAAACAACTTGTATATTCATTCTTGACTCGTTTGAACTTGGAAAAAACTTGTTAAATCTTGTAGGAACATTATTGGCTCGTTTAAACATGAAAACAATTCATAACAATTTGAGACTTCATTCTTGACTCGTTCATACTCGAAAACAATTAGTAGCTTCATTCTTGTCTCGTTTGAACATGGAAACAACTTGTCAACACTTGTAGGAACATTATTGGCTCGTTTAAACATCAAAACAATTCATAACAATTTGAGGCTTCATTCTTGACTAGTTCGAACTCGGAAACAACTTGTAGCTTCATTATTGACTCGTTTGAACATGGAAACAACTTCTAAACACTGGGAGGAGCATTATTGGCTCGTTTAAACATCAAAATAATTCATAACAATTTGAGGCTTCATTCTTGACTCGTTCGAACTCGGAAACAACTTGTATCTTCATTCTGGACTCGTTTGAACTTGGAAAAATCTTGTCAAATCTTGTAGGAACATTATTGGCTCGTTTAAACATGAAAACAATTCATAACAATTTGAGACTTCATTCTTTACTCGTTCATACTCGAAAACAATTAGTAGCTTCATTCTTGTCTCGTTTGAACATGGAAACAACTTGTCAACACTTGTAGGAACATTATTGGCTCGTTTAAACATCAAAACAATTCATAACAATTTGAGGCTTCATTCTTGACTAGTTCGAACTCGGAAACAACTTGTAGCTTCATTATTGACTCGTTTGAACATGAAAACAACTTCTAAACACTTGTAGGAGTATTATTGGCTCGTTTAAACAGCAAAATAATTCATAACAATTTAAAGCTTCATTCTTGACTCGTTCGAACTCGGAAACAACTTGCATCTTCATTCTGGACTCGTTTGAACTTGGAAAAAACTTGTCAAATCTTGTAGGAACATTATTGGCTCGTTTAAACATGAAAACAATTCATAACAATTTGAGACTTCATTCTTGACTCGTTCAAACTCGAAAACAATTAGTAGCTTCATTCTTGTCTCGTTTGAACATGGAAACAACTTGTCAACACTTGTAGGAGCATTATTGGGTCGTTTAAACATCAAAACAATTCATAAAAATTTGAGGGTTCATTCTTAAATAGTTCGAACTCAGAAACAACATGTAGCTTCATTATTGACTCATTTGAACATGGAAACAACTTGTAGCTTCATTGTTGACTCGTTTGAACATGGAAACAACTTGTAAACTCTTGTAGGAACATTATTGGCTCGTTTAAACATCAAAACAATTCATAACAATTTGAGGATTCATTCTCGACTCGTTCGAACTTGGAAATAACTTGTAGCTTCATTCTTGACTCGTTTGAACATGGAAACAACTTGTAACCTCTTGTAGGAACATTATTGGCTCGTTTAAACATCAAAACAATTCATAACAATTTGAGGCTTCATTCTTGACTCGTTCGAACTCGGAAACAACTTGTATCTTCATTCTTGACTCGTTTGAACTTGGAAAAAACTTGTCAAATCTTGTAGGAACATTATTGGCTCGTTTAAACATGAAAACAATTCATAACAATTTGAGACTTCATTCTTGACTCGTTCATACTCGAAAACAATTAGTAGCTTCATTCTTGTCTCGTTTGAACATGGAAACAACTTGTCAACACTTGTAGGAACATTATTGGCTCGTTTAAACATCAAAACAATTCATAACAATTTGAGGCTTCATTCTTGACTAGTTCGAACTCGGAAACAACTTGTAGCTTCATTATTGACTCGTTTGAACATGGAAACAACTTCTAAACACTTGTAGGAGTATTATTGGCTCGTTTAAACAGCAAAATAATTCATAACAATTTAAAGCTTCATTCTTGACTCGTTCGAACTCGGAAACAACTTGCATCTTCATTCTGGACTCGTTTGAACTTGGAAAAAACTTGTCAAATCTTGTAGGAACATTATTGGCTCGTTTAAACATGAAAACAATTCATAACAATTTGAGACTTCATTCTTGACTCGTTCAAACTCGAAAACAATTAGTAGCTTCATTCTTGTCTCGTTTGAACATGGAAACAACTTGTCAACACTTGTAGGAGCATTATTGGGTCGTTTAAACATCAAAACAATTCATAAAAATTTGAGGGTTCATTCTTAAATAGTTCGAACTCAGAAACAACATGTAGCTTCATTATTGACTCATTTGAACATGGAAACAACTTGTAGCTTCATTGTTGACTCGTTTGAACATGGAAACAACTTGTAAACTCTTGTAGGAACATTATTGGCTCGTTTAAACATCAAAACAATTCATAACAATTTGAGGATTCATTCTCGACTCGTTCGAACTTGGAAATAACTTGTAGCTTCATTCTTGACTCGTTTGAACATGGAAACAACTTGTAACCTCTTGTAGGAACATTATTGGCTCGTTTAAACATCAAAACAATTCATAACAATTTGAGGCTTCATTCTTGACTCGTTCGAACTCGGAAACAACTTGTATCTTCATTCTTGACTCGTTTGAACTTGGAAAAAACTTGTCAAATCTTGTAGGAACATTATTGGCTCGTTTAAACATGAAAACAATTCATAACAATTTGAGACTTCATTCTTGACTCGTTCATACTCGAAAACAATTAGTAGCTTCATTCTTGTCTCGTTTGAACATGGAAACAACTTGTCAACACTTGTAGGAACATTATTGGCTCGTTTAAACATCAAAACAATTCATAACAATTTGAGGCTTCATTCTTGACTAGTTCGAACTCGGAAACAACTTGTAGCTTCATTATTGACTCGTTTGAACATGGAAACAACTTCTAAACACTTGTAGGAGTATTATTGGCTCGTTTAAACAGCAAAATAATTCATAACAATTTAAAGCTTCATTCTTGACTCGTTCGAACTCGGAAACAACTTGCATCTTCATTCTGGACTCGTTTGAACTTGGAAAAAACTTGTCAAATCTTGTAGGAACATTATTGGCTCGTTTAAACATGAAAACAATTCATAACAATTTGAGACTTCATTCTTGACTCGTTCAAACTCGAAAACAATTAGTAGCTTCATTCTTGTCTCGTTTGAACATGGAAACAACTTGTCAACACTTGTAGGAGCATTATTGGGTCGTTTAAACATCAAAACAATTCATAAAAATTTGAGGGTTCATTCTTAAATAGTTCGAACTCAGAAACAACATGTAGCTTCATTATTGACTCATTTGAACATGGAAACAACTTGTAGCTTCATTGTTGACTCGTTTGAACATGGAAACAACTTGTAAACTCTTGTAGGAACATTATTGGCTCGTTTAAACATCAAAACAATTCATAACAATTTGAGGATTCATTCTCGACTCGTTCGAACTTGGAAATAACTTGTAGCTTCATTCTTGACTCGTTTGAACATGGAAACAACTTGTAACCTCTTGTAGGAACATTATTGGCTCGTTTAAACATCAAAACAATTCATAACAATTTGAGGCTTCATTCTTGACTCGTTCGAACTCGGAAACAACTTGTATCTTCATTCTTGACTCGTTTGAACTTGGAAAAAACTTGCCAAATCTTGTAGGAACATTATTGGCTCGTTTAAACATGAAAACAATTCATAACAATTTGAGACTTCATTCTTGACTCGTTTATACTCGAAAACAATTAGTAGCTTCATTCTTGTCTCGTTTGAACATGGAAACAACTTGTCAACACTTGTAGGAACATTATTGGCTCGTTTAAACATCAAAACAATTCATAACAATTTGAGGCTTCATTCTTGACTAGTTCGAACTCGGAAACAACTTGTAGCTTCATTATTGACTCGTTTGAACATGGAAACAACTTCTAAACACTTGTAGGAGTATTATTGGCTCGTTTAAACAGCAAAATAATTCATAACAATTTAAAGCTTCATTCTTGACTCGTTCGAACTCGGAAACAACTTGCATCTTCATTTTGGACTCGTTTGAACTTGGAAAAAACTTGTCAAATCTTGTAGGAACATTATTGGCTCGTTTAAACATGAAAACAATTCATAACAATTTGAGACTTCATTCTTGACTCGTTCAAACTCGAAAACAATTAGTAGCTTCATTCTTGTCTCGTTTGAACATGGAAACAACTTGTCAACACTTGTAGGAGCATTATTGGGTCGTTTAAACATCAAAACAATTCATAAAAATTTGAGGGTTCATTCTTAAATAGTTCGAACTCAGAAACAACTTGTAGCTTCATTATTGACTCATTTGAACATGGAAACAACTTGTAGCTTCATTCTTGACTCGTTTGAACATGGAAACAACTTGTAAACTGTTGTAGGAACATTATTGGCTCGTTTATACATCAAAACAATTCATAACAATTTGAGGCTTCATTTTCGACTCGTTCGAACTTGGAAATAACTTGTAGCTTCATTCTGGACTCGTTTGAACATGGAAACAACTTGTAAACTCTTGTAGGAACATTATTGGCTCGTTTAAACATCAAAACAATTCATAACAATTTGAGGCTTCATTCTTGACTCGTTCGAACTCGGAAACAACTTGTATCTTCATTCTTGACTCGTTTGAACTTGGAAAAAACTTGTTAAATCTTGTAGGAACATTATTGGCTCGTTTAAACATGAAAACAATTCATAACAATTTGAGACTTCATTCTTGACTCGTTCATACTCGAAAACAATTAGTAGCTTCATTCTTGTCTCGTTTGAACATGGAAACAACTTGTCAACACTTGTAGGAACATTATTGGCTCGTTTAAACATCAAAACAATTCATAACAATTTGAGGCTTCATTCTTGACTAGTTCGAACTCGGAAACAACTTGTAGCTTCATTATTGACTCGTTTGAACATGGAAACAACTTCTAAACACTTGTAGGAGCATTATTGGCTCGTTTAAACATCAAAATAATTCATAACAATTTGAGGCTTCATTCTTGACTCGTTCGAACTCGGAAACAACTTGTATCTTCATTCTGGACTCGTTTGAACTTGGAAAAATCTTGTCAAATCTTGTAGGAACATTATTGGCTCGTTTAAACATGAAAACAATTCATAACAGTTTGAGACTTTATTCTTTACTCGTTCATACTCGAAAACAATTAGTAGCTTCATTCTTGTCTCGTTTGAACATGGAAACAACTTGTCTACACTTGTAGGAACATTATTGGCTCGTTTAAACATCAAAACAATTTATAACAATTTGAGGCTTCATTCTTGACTAGTTCGAACTCGGAAACAACTTGTAGCTTCATTATTGACTCGTTTGAACATGGAAACAACTTCTAAACACTTGTAGGAGTATTATTGGCTCGTTTAAACAGCAAAATAATTCATAACAATTTAAAGCTTCATTCTTGACTCGTTCGAACTCGGAAACAACTTGCATCTTCATTCTGGACTCGTTTGAACTTGGAAAAAACTTGTCAAATCTTGTAGGAACATTATTGGCTCGTTTAAACATGAAAACAATTCATAACAATTTGAGACTTCATTCTTGACTCGTTCAAACTCGAAAACAATTAGTAGCTTCATTCTTGTCTCGTTTGAACATGGAAACAACTTGTCAATACTTGTAGGAGCATTATTGGGTCGTTTAAACATCAAAACAATTCATAAAAATTTGAGGGTTCATTCTTAAATAGTTCGAACTCAGAAACAACTTGTAGCTTCATTATTGACTCATTTGAACATGGAAACAACTTGTAGGTTCATTCTTGACTCGTTTGAACATGGAAACAACTTGTAAACTCTTGTAGGAACATTATTGGCTCGTTTATACATCAAAACAATTCATAACAATTTGAGGCTTCATTTTCGACTCGTTCGAACTTGGAAACAACTTGTAGCTTCATTCTTGACTCGTTTGAACATGGAAACAACTTGTAAACTCTTGTAGGAACATTATTGGCTCGTTTAAACATCAAAACAATTCATAACAATTTGAGGCTTCATTCTTGACTCGTTCGAACTCGGAAACAACTTGTATCTTCATTCTTGACTCGTTTGAACTTGGAAAAAACTTGTTAAATCTTGTAGGAACATTATTGGCTCGTTTAAACATGAAAACAATTCATAACAATTTGAGACTTCATTCTTGACTCGTTCATACTCGAAAACAATTAGTAGCTTCATTCTTGTCTCGTTTGAACATGGAAACAACTTGTCAACACTTGTAGGAACATTATTGGCTCGTTTAAATATCAAAACAATTCATAACAATTTGAGGCTTCATTCTTGACTAGTTCGAACTCGGAAACAACTTGTAGCTTCATTATTGACTCGTTTGAACATGGAAACAACTTCTAAACACTTGTAGGAGCATTATTGGCTCGTTTAAACATCAAAATAATTCATAACAATTTGAGGCTTCATTCTTGACTCGTTCGAACTCGGAAACAACTTGTATCTTCATTCTGGACTCGTTTGAACTTGGAAAAATCTTGTCAAATCTTGTAGGAACATTATTGGCTCGTTTAAACATGAAAACAATTCATAACAATTTGAGACTTCATTCTTTACTCGTTCATACTCGAAAACAATTAGTAGCTTCATTCTTGTCTCGTTTGAACATGGAAACAACTTGTCAACAATTGTAGGAACATTATTGGCTCGTTTAAACATCAAAACAATTCATAACAATTTGAGGCTTCATTCTTGACTAGTTCGAACTCGGAAACAACTTGTAGCTTCATTATTGACTCGTTTGAACATGGAAATAACTTCTAAACACTTGTAGGAGCATTATTGGCTCGTTTAAACATCAAAATAATTCATAACAATTTAAGGCTTCATTCTTGACTCGTTCGAACTCGGAAACAACTTGTATCTTCATTCTGGACTCGTTTGAACTTGGAAAAAACTTGTCAAATCTTGTAGGAACATTATTGGCTCGTTTAAACATGAAAACAATTCATAATAATTTGAGACTTCATTCTTGACTCGTTCAAACTCGAAAACAATTAGTAGCTTCATTCTTGTCTCGTTTGAACATGGAAACAACTTGTCAACACTTGTAGGAGCATTATTGGGTCGTTTAAACATCAAAACAATTCATAAAAATTTGAGGGTTCATTCTTAAATAGTTCGAACTCAGAAACAACTTGTAGCTTCATTATTGACTCGTTTGAACATGGAAATAACTTGTAGCTTCATTCTTGACTCGTTTGAACATGGAAACAACTTGTAAACTCTTGTAGGAACATTATTGGGTCGTTTAAACATCAAAACAATTCATAACAATTTGAGGCTTCATTCTCGACTCGTTCGAACTTGGAAACAACTTGTAGCTTCATTCTTGACTCGTTTGAACATGGAAACAACTTGTAAACTCTTGTAGGAACATTATTGGCTCGTTTAAACATCAAAACAATTCATAACAATTTGAGGCTTCATTCTTGACTCGTTCGAACTCGGAAACAACTTGTATCTTCATTCTTGACTCGTTTGAACTTGGAAAAAACTTGTCAAATCTTGTAGGAACATTATTGGCTCGTTTAAACATGAAAACAATTCATAACAATTTGAGACTTCATTCTTGACTCGTTCAAACTCGAAAACAATTAGTAGCTTCATTCTTGTCTCGTTTGAACATGGAAACAACTTGTCAACACTTGTAGGAACATTATTGGCTCGTTTAAACATCAAAACAATTCATAACAATTTGAGGCTTCATTCTTGACTAGTTCGAACTCGGAAACAACTTGTAGCTTCATTATTGACTCGTTTGAACATGGAAACAACTTCTAAACACTTGTAGGAGTATTATTGGCTCGTTTAAATAGCAAAATAATTCATAACAATTTAAAGCTTCATTCTTGACTCGTTCGAACTCGGAAACAACTTGCATCTTCATTCTGGACTCGTTTGAACTTGGAAAAAACTTGTCAAATCTTGTAGGAACATTATTGGCTCGTTTAAACATGAAAACAATTCATAACAATTTGAGGCTTCATTCTTGACTCGTTCGAACTCGGAAACAACTTGTATCTTCATTCTGGACTCGTTTGAACTTGGAAAAATCTTGTCAAATCTTGTAGGAACATTATTGGCTCGTTTAAACATGAAAACAATTCATAACAATTTGAGACTTCATTCTTTACTCGTTCATACTCGAAAACAATTAGTAGCTTCATTCTTGTCTCGTTTGAACATGGAAACAACTTGTCAACACTTGTAGGAACATTATTGGCTCGTTTAAACATCAAAACAATTCATAACAATTTGAGGCTTCATTCTTGACTAGTTCGAACTCGGAAACAACTTGTAGCTTCATTATTGACTCGTTTGAACATGGAAACAACTTCTAAACACTTGTAGGAGTATTATTGGCTCGTTTAAACAGCAAAATAATTCATAACAATTTAAAGCTTCATTCTTGACTCGTTCGAACTCGGAAACAACTTGCATCTTCATTCTGGACTCGTTTGAACTTGGAAAAAACTTGTCAAATCTTGTAGGAACATTATTGGCTCGTTTAAACATGAAAACAATTCATAACAATTTGAGACTTCATTCTTGACTCGTTCAAACTCGAAAACAATTAGTAGCTTCATTCTTGTCTCGTTTGAACATGGAAACAACTTGTCAACACTTGTAGGAGCATTATTGGGTCGTTTAAACATCAAAACAATTCATAAAAATTTGAGGGTTCATTCTTAAATAGTTCGAACTCCGAAACAACTTGTAGCTTCATTATTGACTCGTTTGAACATGGAAATAACTTGTAGCTTCATTCTTGACTCGTTTGAACATGGAAACAACTTGTAAACTCTTGTAGGAACATTATTGGGTCGTTTAAACATCAAAACAATTCATAACAATTTGAGGCTTCATTCTCGACTCGTTCGAACTTGGAAACAACTTGTAGCTTCATTCTTGACTCGTTTGAACATGGAAACAACTTGTAAACTCTTGTAGGAACATTATTGGCTCGTTTAAACATCAAAACAATTCATA
Source organism: Oenanthe sinensis (assembly GCA_028671895.1). Taxonomy (NCBI): domain Eukaryota; kingdom Viridiplantae; phylum Streptophyta; class Magnoliopsida; order Apiales; family Apiaceae; genus Oenanthe; species Oenanthe sinensis. Next base: position 6,572,969 of record JAPMAC010000231.1, read on the forward strand.
ACAATTTGAGGCTTCATTCTTGACTCGTTCGAACTCGGAAACAACTTGTATCTTCATTCTTGACTCGTTTGAACTTGGAAAAAACTTGTCAAATCTTGTAGGAACATTATTGGCTCGTTTAAACATGAAAACAATTCATAACAATTTGAGACTTCATTCTTGACTCGTTCAAACTCGAAAACAATTAGTAGCTTCATTCTTGTCTCGTTTGAACATGGAAACAACTTGTCAACACTTGTAGGAACATTATTGGCTCGTTTAAACATCAAAACAATTCATAACAATTTGAGGCTTCATTCTTGACTAGTTCGAACTCGGAAACAACTTGTAGCTTCATTATTGACTCGTTTGAACATGGAAACAACTTCTAAACACTTGTAGGAGTATTATTGGCTCGTTTAAATAGCAAAATAATTCATAACAATTTAAAGCTTCATTCTTGACTCGTTCGAACTCGGAAACAACTTGCATCTTCATTCTGGACTCGTTTGAACTTGGAAAAAACTTGTCAAATCTTGTAGGAACATTATTGGCTCGTTTAAACATGAAAACAATTCATAACAATTTGAGACTTCATTCTTGACTCGTTCAAACTCGAAAACAATTAGTAGCTTCATTCTTGTCTCGTTTGAACATGGAAACAACTTGTCAACACTTGTAGGAGCATTATTGGGTCGTTTAAACATCAAAACAATTCATAAAAATTTGAGGGTTCATTCTTAAATAGTTCGAACTCAGAAACAACTTGTAGCTTCATTATTGACTCATTTGAACATGGAAACAACTTGTAGCTTCATTCTTGACTCGTTTGAACATGGAAACAACTTGTAAACTCTTGTAGGAACATTATTGGCTCGTTTAAACATCAAAACAATTCATAACAATTTGAGGATTCATTCTCGACTCGTTCGAACTTGGAAACAACATGTAGCTTCATTCTTGACTCGTTTGAACATGGAAACAACTTGTAAACTCTTGTAGGAACATTATTGGCTCGTTTAAACATCAAAACAATTCATAACAATTTGAGGCTTCATTCCTGACTCGTTCGAACTCGGAAACAACTTGTATCTTCATTCCTGACTCGTTTGAACTTGGAAAAAACTTGTCAAATCTTGTAGGAACATTATTGGCTCGTTTAAACATGAAAACAATTCATAACAATTTGAGACTTCATTCTTGACTCGTTCATACTCGAAAACAATTAGTAGCTTCATTCTTGTCTCGTTTGAACATGGAAACAACTTGTCAACACTTGTAGGAACATTATTGGCTCGTTTAAACATCAAAACAATTCATAACAATTTCAGGCTTCATTCTTGACTAGTTCGAACTCGGAAACAACTTGTAGCTTCATTATTGACTCGTTTGAACATGGAAACAACTTCTAAACACTTGTAGGAGTATTATTGGCTCGTTTAAACAGCAAAATAATTCATAACAATTTAAAGCTTCATTCTTGACTCGTTCGAACTCGGAAACAACTTGCATCTTCATTCTGGACTCGTTTGAACTTGGAAAAAACTTGTCAAATCTTGTAGGAACATTATTGGCTCGTTTAAACATGAAAACAATTCATAACAATTTGAGACTTCATTCTTGACTCGTTCAAACTCGAAAACAATTAGTAGCTTCATTCTTATCTCGTTTGAACATGGAAACAACTTGTCAACACTTGTAGGAGCATTATTGGGTCGTTTAAACATCAAAACAATTCATACCAATTTGAGGCTTCATTCTTGACTAGTTCGAACTCGGAAACAACTTGTAGCTTCATTATTGACTCGTTTGAACATGGAAACAACTTCTAAACACTTGTAGGAGCATTATTGGCTCGTTTAAACATCAAAATAATTCTTAACAATTTAAGGCTTCATTCTTGACTCGTTCGAACTCGGAAACAACTTGTAACTTCATTCTGGACTCGTTTGAACTGGGAAAAAACTTGTCAAATCTTGTAGGAACATTATTGGCTCGTTTAAACATGAAAACAATTCATAACAATTTGAGACTTCATTCTTGACTCGTTCAAACTCGAAAACAATTAGTAGCTTCATTCTTGTCTCGTTTGAACATGGAAACAACTTGTCAACACTTGTAGGAGCATTATTGGGTCGTTTAAACATCAAAACAATTCATAAAAATTTGAGGGTTCATTCTTAAATAGTTCGAACTCGGAAATAACTTGTAACTTCATTATTGACTCGTTTGAACATGGAAACAACTTGTAGCTTCATTCTTGACTCGTTTGAACATGGAAACAACTTGTAAACTCTTGTAGGAACATTATTGGCTCGTTTATACATCAAAACAATTCATAACAATTTGAGGCTTCATTTTCGACTCGTTCGAACTTGGAAACAACTTGATGCTTCATTTTTGACTCGTTTGAACATGGAAACAACTTGTAAACTCTTGTAGGAACATTATTGGCTCGTTTAAACATCAAAACAATTCATAACAATTTGAGGCTTAATTCTTGACTCGTTCGAACTCGGAAACAACTTGTATCTTCATTCTTGACTCGTTTGAACTTGGAAAAAACTTGTTAAATCTTGTAGGAACATTATTGGCTCGTTTAAACATGAAAACAATTCATAACAATTTGAGACTTCATTCTTGACTCGTTCATACTCGAAAACAATTAGTAGCTTCATTCTTGACTAGTTCGAACTCGGAAACAACTTGTCAACACTTGTAGGAACATTATTGGCTCGTTTAAACATCAAAACAATTCATAACAATTTGAGGCTTCATTCTTGACTAGTTCGAACTCGGAAACAACTTGTAGCTTCATTATTGACTCGTTTGAACATGGAAACAACTTCTAAACACTTGTAGGAGCATTATTGGCTCGTTTAAACATCAAAATAATTCTTAACAATTTAAGGCTTCATTCTTGACTCGTTCGAACTCGGAAACAACTTGTAACTTCATTCTGGACTCGTTTGAACTTGGAAAAAACTTGTCAAATCTTGTAGGAACATTATTGGCTCGTTTAAACATGAAAACAATTCATAACAATTTGAGACTTCATTCTTGACTCGTTCAAACTCGAAAACAATTAGTAGCTTCATTCTTGTCTCGTTTGAACATGGAAACAACTTGTCAACACTTGTAGGAGCATTATTGGGTCGTTTAAACATCAAAACAATTCATAAAAATTTGAGGGTTCATTCTTAAATAGTTCGAACTCGGAAACAACTTGTAACTTCATTATTGACTCGTTTGAACATGGAAACAACTTGTAGCTTCATTCTTGACTCGTTTGAACATGGAAACAACTTGTAAACTCTTGTAGGAATATTATTGTCTCGTTTATACATCAAAACAATTCATAACAATTTGAGGCTTCATTTTCGACTCGTTCGAACTTGGAAACAACTTGATGCTTCATTTTTGACTCGTTTGAACATGGAAACAACTTGTAAACTCTTGTAGGAACATTATTGGCTCGTTTAAACATCAAAACAATTCATAACAATTTGAGGCTTAATTCTTGACTCGTTCGAACTCGGAAACAACTTGTATCTTCATTCTTGACTCGTTTGAACTTGGAAAAAACTTGTTAAATCTTGTAGGAACATTATTGGCTCGTTTAAACATGAAAACAATTCATAACAATTTGAGACTTCATTCTTGACTCGTTCATACTCGAAAACAATTAGTAGCTTCATTCTTGACTAGTTCGAACTCGGAAACAACTTGTCAACACTTGTAGGAACATTATTGGCTCGTTTAAACATCAAAACAATTCATAACAATTTGAGGCTTCATTCTTGACTAGTTCGAACTCGGAAACAACTTGTAGCTTCATTATTGACTCGTTTGAACATGGAAACAACTTCTAAACACTTGTAGGAGCATTATTGGCTCGTTTAAACATCAAAATAATTCATAACAATTTAAGGCTTCATTCTTGACTCGTTCGAACTCGGAAACAACTTGTATCTTCATTCTGGACTCGTTTGAACTAGGAAAAAACTTGTCAAATCTTGTAGGAACATTATTGGCTCGTTTAAACATGAAAACAATTCATAACAATTTGAGACTTCATTCTTGACTCGTTCATACTCGAAAACAATTAGTAGCTTCATTCTTGTCTCGTTTGAACATGGAAACAACTTGTCAACACTTGTAGGAACATTATTGGCTCGTTTAAACATCAAAACAATTCATAACAATTTGAGGCTTCATTCTTGACTAGTTCGAACTCGGAAACAACTTGTAGCTTCATTATTGACTCGTTTGAACATGGAAACAACTTCTAAACACTTGTAGGAGCATTATTGGCTCGTTTAAACATCAAAATAATTCTTAACAATTTAAGGCTTCATTCTTGACTCGTTCGAACTCGGAAACAACTTGTAACTTCATTCTGGACTCGTTTGAACTTGGAAAAAACTTGTCAAATCTTGTAGGAACATTATTGGCTCGTTTAAACATGAAAACAATTCATAACAATTTGAGACTTCATTCTTGACTCGTTCAAACTCGAAAACAATTAGTAGCTTCATTCTTGTCTCGTTTGAACATGGAAACAACTTGTCAACACTTGTAGGAGCATTATTGGGTCGTTTAAACATCAAAACAATTCATAAAAATTTGAGGGTTCATTCTTAAATAGTTCGAACTCGGAAACAACTTGTAACTTCATTATTGACTCGTTTGAACATGGAAACAACTTGTAGCTTCATTCTTGACTCGTTTGAACATGGAAACAACTTGTAAACTCTTGTAGGAACATTATTGGCTCGTTTATACATCAAAACAATTCATAACAATTTGAGGCTTCATTTTCGACTCGTTCGAACTTGGAAACAACTTGATGCTTCATTTTTGACTCGTTTGAACATGGAAACAACTTGTAAACTCTTGTAGGAACATTATTGGCTCGTTTAAACATCAAAACAATTCATAACAATTTGAGGCTTAATTCTTGACTCGTTCGAACTCGGAAACAACTTGTATCTTCATTCTTGACTCGTTTGAACTTGGAAAAAACTTGTTAAATCTTGTAGGAACATTATTGGCTCGTTTAAACATGAAAACAATTCATAACAATTTGAGACTTCATTCTTGACTCGTTCATACTCGAAAACAATTAGTAGCTTCATTCTTGACTAGTTCGAACTCGGAAACAACTTGTCAACACTTGTAGGAACATTATTGGCTCGTTTAAACATCAAAACAATTCATAACAATTTGAGGCTTCATTCTTGACTAGTTCGAACTCGGAAACAACTTGTAGCTTCATTATTGACTCGTTTGAACATGGAAACAACTTCTAAACACTTGTAGGAGCATTATTGGCTCGTTTAAACATCAAAATAATTCATAACAATTTAAGGCTTCATTCTTGACTCGTTCGAACTCGGAAACAACTTGCATCTTCATTCTGGACTCGTTTGAACTTGGAAAAAACTTGTCAAATCTTGTAGGAACATTATTGGCTCGTTTAAACATGAAAACAATTCATAACAATTTGAGACTTCATTCTTGACTCGTTCAAACTCGAAAACAATTAGTAGCTTCATTCTTGTCTCGTTTGAACATGGAAACAACTTGTCAACACTTCTAGGAGCATTATTGGGTCGTTTAAACATCAAAACAATTCATAAAAATTTGAGGGTTCATTCTTAAATAGTTCGAACTCGGAAACAACTTGTAACTTCATTATTGACTCGTTTGAACATGGAAACAACTTGTAGCTTCATTCTTGACTCGTTTGAACATGGAAACAACTTGTAAACTCTTGTAGGAACATTATTGGCTCGTTTATACATCAAAACAATTCATAACAATTTGAGGCTTCATTTTCGACTCGTTCGAACTTGGAAACAACTTGATGCTTCATTTTTGACTCGTTTGAACATGGAAACAACTTGTAAACTCTTGTAGGAACATTATTGGCTCGTTTAAACATCAAAACAATTCATAACAATTTGAGGCTTAATTCTTGACTCGTTCGAACTCGGAAACAACTTGTATCTTCATTCTTGACTCGTTTGAACTTGGAAAAAACTTGTTAAATCTTGTAGGAACATTATTGGCTCGTTTAAACATGAAAACAATTCATAACAATTTGAGACTTCATTCTTGACTCGTTCATACTCGAAAACAATTAGTAGCTTCATTCTTGACTAGTTCGAACTCGGAAACAACTTGTCAACACTTGTAGGAACATTATTGGCTCGTTTAAACATCAAAACAATTCATAACAATTTGAGGCTTCATTCTTGACTAGTTCGAACTCGGAAACAACTTGTAGCTTCATTATTGACTCGTTTGAACATGGAAACAACTTCTAAACACTTGTAGGAGTATTATTGGCTCGTTTAAACAGCAAAATAATTCATAACAATTTAAAGCTTCATTCTTGACTCGTTCGAACTCGGAAACAACTTGCATCTTCATTCTGGACTCGTTTGAACTTGGAAAAAACTTGTCAAATCTTGTAGGAACATTATTGGCTCGTTTAAACATGAAAACAATTCATAACAATTTGAGACTTCATTCTTGACTCGTTCAAACTCGAAAACAATTAGTAGCTTCATTCTTGTCTCGTTTGAACATGGAAACAACTTGTCAACACTTGTAGGAGCATTATTGGGTCGTTTAAACATCAAAACAATTCATACCAATTTGAGGCTTCATTCTTGACTAGTTCGAACTCGGAAACAACTTGTAGCTTCATTATTGACTCGTTTGAACATGGAAACAACTTCTAAACACTTGTAGGAGCATTATTGGCTCGTTTAAACATCAAAATAATTCTTAACAATTTAAGGCTTCATTCTTGACTCGTTCGAACTCGGAAACAACTTGTAACTTCATTCTGGACTCGTTTGAACTTGGAAAAAACTTGTCAAATCTTGTAGGAACATTATTGGCTCGTTTAAACATGAAAACAATTCATAACAATTTGAGACTTCATTCTTGACTCGTTCAAACTCGAAAACAATTAGTAGCTTCATTCTTGTCTCGTTTGAACATGGAAACAACTTGTCAACACTTGTAGGAGCATTATTGGGTCGTTTAAACATCAAAACAATTCATAAAAATTTGAGGGTTCATTCTTAAATAGTTCGAACTCGGAAACAACTTGTAACTTCATTATTGACTCGTTTGAACATGGAAACAACTTGTAGCTTCATTCTTGACTCGTTTGAACATGGAAACAACTTGTAAACTCTTGTAGGAACATTATTGGCTCGTTTATACATCAAAACAATTCATAACAATTTGAGGCTTCATTTTCGACTCGTTCGAACTTGGAAACAACTTGATGCTTCATTTTTGACTCGTTTGAACATGGAAACAACTTGTAAACTCTTGTAGGAACATTATTGGCTCGTTTAAACATCAAAACAATTCATAACAATTTGAGGCTTAATTCTTGACTCGTTCGAACTCGGAAACAACTTGTATCTTCATTCTTGACTCGTTTGAACTTGGAAAAAACTTGTTAAATCTTGTAGGAACATTATTGGCTCGTTTAAACATGAAAACAATTCATAACAATTTGAGACTTCATTCTTGACTCGTTCATACTCGAAAACAATTAGTAGCTTCATTCTTGACTAGTTCAAACTCGGAAACAACTTGTCAACACTTGTAGGAACATTATTGGCTCGTTTAAACATCAAAACAATTCATAACAATTTGAGGCTTCATTCTTGACTAGTTCGAACTCGGAAACAACTTGTAGCTTCATTATTGACTCGTTTGAACATGGAAACAACTTCTAAACACTTGTAGGAGCATTATTGGCTCGTTTAAACATCAAAATAATTCTTAACAATTTAAGGCTTCATTCTTGACTCGTTCGAACTCGGAAACAACTTGTAACTTCATTCTGGACTCGTTTGAACTTGGAAAAAACTTGTCAAATCTTGTAGGAACATTATTGGCTCGTTTAAACATGAAAACAATTCATAACAATTTGAGACTTCATTCTTGACTCGTTCAAACTCGAAAACAATTAGTAGCTTCATTCTTGTCTCGTTTGAACATGGAAACAACTTGTCAACACTTGTAGGAGCATTATTGGGTCGTTTAAACATCAAAACAATTCATAAAAATTTAAGGGTTCATTCTTAAATAGTTCGAACTCGGAAACAACTTGTAACTTTATTATTGACTCGTTTGAACATAGAAACAACTTGTAGCTTCATTCTTGACTCGTTTGAACATGGAAACAACTTGTAAACTCTTGTAGGAACATTATTGGCTCGTTTATACATCAAAACAATTCATAACAATTTGAGGCTTCATTTTCGACTCGTTCGAACTTGGAAACAACTTGATGCTTCATTTTTGACTCGTTTGAACATGGAAACAACTTGTAAACTCTTGTAGGAACATTATTGGCTCGTTTAAACATCAAAACAATTCATAACAATTTGAGGCTTAATTCTTGACTCGTTCGAACTCGGAAACAACTTGTATCTTCATTCTTGACTCGTTTGAACTTGGAAAAAACTTGTTAAATCTTGTAGGAACATTATTGGCTCGTTTAAACATGAAAACAATTCATAACAATTTGAGACTTCATTCTTGACTCGTTCATACTCGAAAACAATTAGTAGCTTCATTCTTGACTAGTTCAAACTCGGAAACAACTTGTCAACACTTGTAGGAACATTATTGGCTCGTTTAAACATCAAAACAATTCATAACAATTTGAGGCTTCATTCTTGACTAGTTCGAACTCGGAAACAACTTGTAGCTTCATTATTGACTCGTTTGAACATGGAAACAACTTCTAAACACTTGTAGGAGCATTATTGGCTCGTTTAAACATCAAAATAATTCTTAACAATTTAAGGCTTCATTCTTGACTCGTTCGAACTCGGAAACAACTTGTAACTTCATTCTGGACTCGTTTGAACTTGGAAAAAACTTGTCAAATCTTGTAGGAACATTATTGGCTCGTTTAAACATGAAAACAATTCATAACAATTTGAGACTTCATTCTTGACTCGTTCAAACTCGAAAACAATTAGTAGCTTCATTCTTGTCTCGTTTGAACATGGAAACAACTTGTCAACACTTGTAGGAGCATTATTGGGTCGTTTAAACATCAAAACAATTCATAAAAATTTGAGGGTTCATTCTTAAATAGTTCGAACTCGGAAACAACTTGTAACTTCATTCTTGACTCGTTTGAACATGGAAACAACTTGTAAACTCTTGTAGGAACATTATTGGCTCGTTTATACATCAAAACAATTCATAACAATTTGAGGCTTCATTTTCGACTCGTTCGAACTTGGAAACAACTTGATGCTTCATTTTTGACTCGTTTGAACATGGAAACAACTTGTAAACTCTTGTAGGAACATTATTGGCTCGTTTAAACATCAAAACAATTCATAACAATTTGAGGCTTAATTCTTGACTCGTTCGAACTCGGAAACAACTTGTATCTTCATTCTTGATTCGTTTGAACTTGGAAAAAACTTGTTAAATCTTGTAGGAACATTATTGGCTCGTTTAAACATGAAAACAATTCATAACAATTTGAGACTTCATTCTTGACTCGTTCATACTCGAAAACAATTAGTAGCTTCATTCTTGACTAGTTCGAACTCGGAAACAACTTGTCAACACTTGTAGGAACATTATTGGCTCGTTTAAACATCAAAACAATTCATAACAATTTGAGGCTTCATTCTTGACTAGTTCGAACTCGGAAACAACTTGTAGCTTCATTATTGACTCGTTTGAACATGGAAACAACTTCTAAACACTTGTAGGAGCATTATTGGCTCGTTTAAACATCAAAATAATTCATAACAATTTAAGGCTTCATTCTTGACTCGTTCGAACTCGGAAACAACTTGCATCTTCATTCTGGACTCGTTTGAACTTGGAAAAAACTTGTCAAATCTTGTAGGAACATTATTGGCTCGTTTAAACATGAAAACAATTCATAACAATTTGAGACTTCATTCTTGACTCGTTCAAACTCGAAAACAATTAGTAGCTTCATTCTTGTCTCGTTTGAACATGGAAACAACTTGTCAACACTTGTAGGAGCATTATTGGGTCGTTTAAACATCAAAACAATTCATAAAAATTTGAGGGTTCATTCTTAAATAGTTCGAACTCGGAAACAACTTGTAACTTCATTATTGACTCGTTTGAACATGGAAACAACTTGTAGCTTCATTCTTGACTCGTTTGAACATGGAAACAACTTGTAAACTCTTGTAGGAACATTATTGGCTCGTTTATACATCAAAACAATTCATAACAATTTGAGGCTTCATTTTCGACTCGTTCGAACTTGGAAACAACTTGATGCTTCATTTTTGACTCGTTTGAACATGGAAACAACTTGTAAACTCTTGTAGGAACATTATTGGCTCGTTTAAACATCAAAACAATTCATAACAATTTGAGGCTTAATTCTTGACTCGTTCGAACTCGGAAACAACTTGTATCTTCATTCTTGACTCGTTTGAACTTGGAAAAAACTTGTTAAATCTTGTAGGAACATTATTGGCTCGTTTAAACATGAAAACAATTCATAACAATTTGAGACTTCATTCTTGACTCGTTCATACTCGAAAACAATTAGTAGCTTCATTCTTGACTAGTTCGAACTCGGAAACAACTTGTCAACACTTGTAGGAACATTATTGGCTCGTTTAAACATCAAAACAATTCATAACAATTTGAGGCTTCATTCTTGACTAGTTCGAACTCGGAAACAACTTGTAGCTTCATTATTGACTCGTTTGAACATGGAAACAACTTCTAAACACTTGTAGGAGCATTATTGGCTCGTTTAAACATCAAAATAATTCTTAACAATTTAAGGCTTCATTCTTGACTCGTTCGAAGTCGGAAACAACTTGTAACTTCGTTCTGGACTCGTTTGAACTAGGAAAAAACTTGTCAAATCTTGTAGGAACATTATTGGCTCGTTTAAACATGAAAACAATTCATAACAATTTGAGACTTCATTCTTGACTCGTTCATACTCGAAAACAATTAGTAGCTTCATTCTTGTCTCGTTTGAACATGGAAACAACTTGTCAACACTTGTAGGAACATTATTGGCTCGTTTAAACATCAAAACAATTCATAACAATTTGAGGCTTCATTCTTGACTAGTTCGAACTCGGAAACAACTTGTAGCTTCATTATTGACTCGTTCGAACATGGAAACAACTTCTAAACACTTGTAGGAGCATTATTGGCTCGTTTAAACATCAAAATAATTCATAACAATTTAAGGCTTCATTCTTGACTCGTTCGAACTCGGAAACAACTTGCATCTTCATTCTGGACTCGTTTGAACTTGGAAAAAACTTGTCAAATCTTGTAGGAACATTATTGGCTCGTTTAAACATGAAAACAATTCATAACAATTTGAGACTTCATTCTTGACTCGTTCAAACTCGAAAACAATTAGTAGCTTCATTCTTGTCTCGTTTGAACATGGAAACAACTTGTCAACACTTGTAGGAGCATTATTGGGTCGTTTAAACATCAAAACAATTTATAAAAATTTGAGGGTTCATTCTTAAATAGTTCGAACTCGGAAACAACTTGTAGCTTCATTATTGACTCGTTTAAACATGGAAACAACTTGTAGCTTCATTCTTGACTCGTTTGAACATGGAAACAACTTGTAAACTCTTGTAGGAACATTATTGGCTCGTTTAAACATGAAAACAATTCATAACAATTTGAGACTTCATTCTTGACTCGTTCATACTCGAAAACAATTAGTAGCTTCATTCTTGACTAGTTCGAACTCGGAAACAACTTGTCAACACTTGTAGGAACATTATTGGCTCGTTTAAACATCAAAACAATTCATAACAATTTGAGGCTTCATTCTTGACTAGTTCGAACTCGGAAACAACTTGTAGCTTCATTATTGACTCGTTTGAACATGGAAACAACTTCTAAACACTTGTAGGAGCATTATTGGCTCGTTTAAACATCAAAATAATTCTTAACAATTTAAGGCTTCATTCTTGACTCGTTCGAACTCGGAAACAACTTGTATCTTCATTCTTGACTCGTTTGAACTTGGAAAAAACTTGTTAAATCTTGTAGGAACATTATTGGCTCGTTTAAACATGAAAACAATTCATAACAATTTGAGACTTCATTCTTGACTCGTTCATACTCGAAAACAATTAGTAACTTCATTCTTGACTAGTTCGAACTCGGAAACAACTTGTCAACACTTGTAGGAACATTATTGGCTCGTTTAAACATCAAAACAATTCATAACAATTTGAGGCTTCATTCTTGACTAGTTCGAACTCGGAAACAACTTGTAGCTTCATTATTGACTCGTTTGAACATGGAAACAACTTCTAAACACTTGTAGGAGCATTATTGGCTCGTTTAAACATCAAAATAATTCTTAACAATTTAAGGCTTCATTCTTGACTCGTTCGAACTCGGAAACAACTTGTAACTTCATTCTGGACTCGTTTGAACTTGGAAAAAACTTGTCAAATCTTGTAGGAACATTATTGGCTCGTTTAAACATGAAAACAATTCATAACAATTTGAGACTTCATTCTTGACTCGTTCAAACTCGAAAACAATTAGTAGCTTCATTCTTGTCTCGTTTGAACATGGAAACAACTTGTCAACACTTGTAGGAGCATTATTGGGTCGTTTAAACATCAAAACAATTCATACCAATTTGAGGCTTCATTCTTGACTAGTTCGAACTCGGAAACAACTTGTAGCTTCATTATTGACTCGTTTGAACATGGAAACAACTTCTAAACACTTGTAGGAGCATTATTGGCTCGTTTAAACATCAAAATAATTCTTAACAATTTAAGGCTTCATTCTTGACTCGTTCGAACTCGGAAACAACTTGCATCTTCATTCTGGACTCGTTTGAACTTGGAAAAAACTTGTCAAATCTTGTAGGAACATTATTGGCTCGTTTAAACATGAAAACAATTCATAACAATTTGAGACTTCATTCTTGACTCGTTCAAACTCAAAAACAATTAGTAGCTTCATTCTTGTCTCGTTTGAACATGGAAACAACTTGTCAACACTTGTAGGAGCATTATTGGGTCGTTTAAACATCAAAACAATTTATAAAAATTTGAGGGTTCATTCTTAAATAGTTCGAACTCGGAAACAACTTGTAGCTTCATTATTGACTCGTTTAAACATGGAAACAACTTGTAGCTTCATTCTTGACTCGTTTGAACATGGAAACAACTTGTAAACTCTTGTAGGAACATTATTGGCTCGTTTAAACATGAAAACAATTCATAACAATTTGAGACTTCATTCTTGACTCGTTCATACTCGAAAACAATTAGTAGCTTCATTCTTGACTAGTTCGAACTCGGAAACAACTTGTCAACACTTGTAGGAACATTATTGGCTCGTTTAAACATCAAAACAATTCATAACAATTTGAGGCTTCATTCTTGACTAGTTCGAACTCGGAAACAACTTGTAGCTTCATTCTTGACTCGTTTGAACTTGGAAAAAACTTGTAAACTCTTGTAGGAACATTATTAGCTCGTTTAAACATCAAAACAATTCATACCAATTTGAGGCTTCATTCTTGACTAGTTCGAACTCGGAAACAACTTGTAGCTTCATTATTGACTCGTTTGAACATGGAAACAACTTCTAAACACTTGTAGGAGCATTATTGGCTCGTTTAAACATCAAAATAATTCTTAACAATTTAAGGCTTCATTCTTGACTCGTTCGAACTCGGAAACAACTTGTATCTTCATTCTTGACTCGTTTGAACTTGGAAAAAACTTGTTAAATCTTGTAGGAACATTATTGGCTCGTTTAAACATGAAAACAATTCATAACAATTTGAGACTTCATTCTTGACTCGTTCATACTCGAAAACAATTAGTAGCTTCATTCTTGACTAGTTCGAACTCGGAAACAACTTGTCAACACTTGTAGGAACATTATTGGCTCGTTTAAACATCAAAACAATTCATAACAATTTGAGGCTTCATTCTTGACTAGTTCGAACTCGGAAACAACTTGTAGCTTCATTCTTGACTCGTTTGAACTTGGAAAAAACTTGTAAACTCTTGTAGGAACATTATTAGCTCGTTTAAACATCAAAACAATTCATACCAATTTGAGGCTTCATTCTTGACTAGTTCGAACTCGGAAACAACTTGTAGCTTCATTATTGACTCGTTTGAACATGGAAACAACTTCTAAACACTTGTAGGAGCATTATTGGCTCGTTTAAACATCAAAATAATTCTTAACAATTTAAGGCTTCATTCTTGACTCGTTCGAACTCGGAAACAACTTGTATCTTCATTCTTGACTCGTTTGAACTTGGAAAAAACTTGTTAAATCTTGTAGGAACATTATTGGCTCGTTTAAACATGAAAACAATTCATAACAATTTGAGACTTCATTCTTGACTCGTTCATACTCGAAAACAATTAGTAGCTTCATTCTTGACTAGTTCGAACTCGGAAACAACTTGTCAACACTTGTAGGAACATTATTGGCTCGTTTAAACATCAAAACAATTCATAACAATTTGAGGCTTCATTCTTGACTAGTTCGAACTCGGAAACAACTTGTAGCTTCATTATTGACTCGTTTGAACATGGAAACAACTTCTAAACACTTGTAGGAGCATTATTGGCTCGTTTAAACATCAAAATAATTCTTAACAATTTAAGGCTTCATTCTTGACTCGTTCGAACTCGGAAACAACTTGCATCTTCATTCTGGACTCGTTTGAACTTGGAAAAAACTTGTCAAATCTTGTAGGAACATTATTGGCTCGTTTAAACATGAAAACAATTCATAACAATTTGAGACTTCATTCTTGACTCGTTCAAACTCAAAAACAATTAGTAGCTTCATTCTTGTCTCGTTTGAACATGGAAACAACTTGTCAACACTTGTAGGAGCATTATTGGGTCGTTTAAACATCAAAACAATTTATAAAAATTTGAGGGTTCATTCTTAAATAGTTCGAACTCGGAAACAACTTGTAGCTTCATTATTGACTCGTTTAAACATGGAAACAACTTGTAGCTTCATTCTTGACTCGTTTGAACATGGAAACAACTTGTAAACTCTTGTAGGAACATTATTGGCTCGTTTAAACATGAAAACAATTCATAACAATTTGAGACTTCATTCTTGACTCGTTCATACTCGAAAACAATTAGTAGCTTCATTCTTGACTAGTTCGAACTCGGAAACAACTTGTCAACACTTGTAGGAACATTATTGGCTCGTTTAAACATCAAAACAATTCATAACAATTTGAGGCTTCATTCTTGACTAGTTCGAACTCGGAAACAACTTGTAGCTTCATTCTTGACTCGTTTGAACTTGGAAAAAACTTGTAAACTCTTGTAGGAACATTATTAGCTCGTTTAAACATCAAAACAATTCATACCAATTTGAGGCTTCATTCTTGACTAGTTCGAACTCGGAAACAACTTGTAGCTTCATTATTGACTCGTTTGAACATGGAAACAACTTCTAAACACTTGTAGGAGCATTATTGGCTCGTTTAAACATCAAAATAATTCTTAACAATTTAAGGCTTCATTCTTGACTCGTTCGAACTCGGAAACAACTTGTATCTTCATTCTTGACTCGTTTGAACTTGGAAAAAACTTGTTAAATCTTGTAGGAACATTATTGGCTCGTTTAAACATGAAAACAATTCATAACAATTTGAGACTTCATTCTTGACTCGTTCATACTCGAAAACAATTAGTAGCTTCATTCTTGACTAGTTCGAACTCGGAAACAACTTGTCAACACTTGTAGGAACATTATTGGCTCGTTTAAACATCAAAACAATTCATAACAATTTGAGGCTTCATTCTTGACTAGTTCGAACTCGGAAACAACTTGTAGCTTCATTATTGACTCGTTTGAACATGGAAACAACTTCTAAACACTTGTAGGAGCATTATTGGCTCGTTTAAACATCAAAATAATTCTTAACAATTTAAGGCTTCATTCTTGACTCGTTCGAACTCGGAAACAACTTGTAACTTCATTCTGGACTCGTTTGAACTTGGAAAAAACTTGTCAAATCTTGTAGGAACATTATTGGCTCGTTTAAACATGAAAACAATTCATAACAATTTGAGACTTCATTCTTGACTCGTTCAAACTCGAAAACAATTAGTAGCTTCATTCTTGTCTCGTTTGAACATGGAAACAACTTGTCAACACTTGTAGGAGCATTATTGGGTCGTTTAAACATCAAAACAATTCATACCAATTTGAGGCTTCATTCTTGACTAGTTCGAACTCGGAAACAACTTGTAGCTTCATTATTGACTCGTTTGAACATGGAAACAACTTCTAAACACTTGTAGGAGCATTATTGGCTCGTTTAAACATCAAAATAATTCTTAACAATTTAAGGCTTCATTCTTGACTCGTTCGAACTCGGAAACAACTTGTATCTTCATTCTTGACTCGTTTGAACTTGGAAAAAACATGTTAAATCTTGTAGGAACATTATTGGCTCGTTTAAACATGAAAACAATTCATAACAATTTGAGACTTCATTCTTGACTCGTTCATACTCGAAAACAATTAGTAGCTTCATTCTTGACTAGTTCGAACTCGGAAACAACTTGTCAACACTTGTAGGAACACTATTGGCTCGTTTAAACATCAAAACAATTCATAACAATTTGAGGCTTCATTCTTGACTAGTTCGAACTCGGAAACAACTTGTAGCTTCATTATTGACTCGTTTGAACATGGAAACAACTTCTAAACACTTGTAGGAGCATTATTGGCTCGTTTAAACATCAAAATAATTCTTAACAATTTAAGGCTTCATTCTTGACTCGTTCGAACTCGGAAACAACTTGTAACTTCATTCTGGACTCGTTTGAACTTGGAAAAAACTTGTCAAATCTTGTAGGAACATTATTGGCTCGTTTAAACATGAAAACAATTCATAACAATTTGAGACTTCATTCTTGACTCGTTCAAACTCGAAAACAATTAGTAGCTTCATTCTTGTCTCGTTTGAACATGGAAACAACTTGTCAACACTTGTAGGAGCATTATTGGGTCGTTTAAACATCAAAACAATTCATAAAAATTTGAGGGT
The DNA here is from genome assembly GCA_028671895.1 of Oenanthe sinensis. NCBI lineage: Eukaryota > Viridiplantae > Streptophyta > Magnoliopsida > Apiales > Apiaceae > Oenanthe > Oenanthe sinensis. The sequence goes on from JAPMAC010000231.1 coordinate 6,590,082, forward strand.
TCATTCTTAAATAGTTCGAACTCGGAAACAACTTGTAACTTCATTATTGACTCGTTTGAACATGGAAACAACTTGTAGCTTCATTCTTGACTCGTTTGAACATGGAAACAACTTGTAAACTCTTGTAGGAACATTATTGGCTCGTTTATACATCAAAACAATTCATAACAATTTGAGGCTTCATTTTCGACTCGTTCGAACTTGGAAACAACTTGATGCTTCATTTTTGACTCGTTTGAACATGGAAACAACTTGTAAACTCTTGTAGGAGCATTATTGGCTCGTTTAAACATCAAAATAATTCTTAACAATTTAAGGCTTCATTCTTGACTCGTTCGAACTCGGAAACAACTTGTATCTTCATTCTTGACTCGTTTGAACTTGGAAAAAACTTGTTAAATCTTGTAGGAACATTATTGGCTCGTTTAAACATGAAAACAATTCATAACAATTTGAGACTTCATTCTTGACTCGTTCATACTCGAAAACAATTAGTAGCTTCATTCTTGACTAGTTCGAACTCGGAAACAACTTGTCAACACTTGTAGGAACATTATTGGCTCGTTTAAACATCAAAACAATTCATAACAATTTGAGGCTTCATTCTTGACTAGTTCGAACTCGGAAACAACTTGTAGCTTCATTATTGACTCGTTTGAACATGGAAACAACTTCTAAACACTTGTAGGAGCATTATTGGCTCGTTTAAACATCAAAATAATTCTTAACAATTTAAGGCTTCATTCTTGACTCGTTCGAACTCGGAAACAACTTGTAACTTCATTCTGGACTCGTTTGAACTTGGAAAAAACTTGTCAAATCTTGTAGGAACATTATTGGCTCGTTTAAACATGAAAACAATTCATAACAATTTGAGACTTCATTCTTGACTCGTTCAAACTCGAAAACAATTAGTAGCTTCATTCTTGTCTCGTTTGAACATGGAAACAACTTGTCAACACTTGTAGGAGCATTATTGGGTCGTTTAAACATCAAAACAATTCATACCAATTTGAGGCTTCATTCTTGACTAGTTCGAACTCGGAAACAACTTGTAGCTTCATTATTGACTCGTTTGAACATGGAAACAACTTCTAAACACTTGTAGGAGCATTATTGGCTCGTTTAAACATCAAAATAATTCTTAACAATTTAAGGCTTCATTCTTGACTCGTTCGAACTCGGAAACAACTTGCATCTTCATTCTGGACTCGTTTGAACTTGGAAAAAACTTGTCAAATCTTGTAGGAACATTATTGGCTCGTTTAAACATGAAAACAATTCATAACAATTTGAGACTTCATTCTTGACTCGTTCAAACTCAAAAACAATTAGTAGCTTCATTCTTGTCTCGTTTGAACATGGAAACAACTTGTCAACACTTGTAGGAGCATTATTGGGTCGTTTAAACATCAAAACAATTTATAAAAATTTGAGGGTTCATTCTTAAATAGTTCGAACTCGGAAACAACTTGTAGCTTCATTATTGACTCGTTTAAACATGGAAACAACTTGTAGCTTCATTCTTGACTCGTTTGAACATGGAAACAACTTGTAAACTCTTGTAGGAACATTATTGGCTCGTTTAAACATGAAAACAATTCATAACAATTTGAGACTTCATTCTTGACTCGTTCATACTCGAAAACAATTAGTAGCTTCATTCTTGACTAGTTCGAACTCGGAAACAACTTGTCAACACTTGTAGGAACATTATTGGCTCGTTTAAACATCAAAACAATTCATAACAATTTGAGGCTTCATTCTTGACTAGTTCGAACTCGGAAACAACTTGTAGCTTCATTATTGACTCGGTTGAACATGGAAACAACTTCTAAACACTTGTAGGAGCATTATTGGCTCGTTTAAACATCAAAATAATTCTTAACAATTTAAGGCTTCATTCTTGACTCGTTCGAACTCGGAAACAACTTGTATCTTCATTCTTGACTCGTTTGAACTTGGAAAAAACTTGTTAAATCTTGTAGGAACATTATTGGCTCGTTTAAACATGAAAACAATTCATAACAATTTGAGACTTCATTCTTGACTCGTTCATACTCGAAAACAATTAGTAGCTTCATTCTTGACTAGTTCGAACTCGGAAACAACTTGTCAACACTTGTAGGAACATTATTGGCTCGTTTAAACATCAAAACAATTCATAACAATTTGAGGCTTCATTCTTGACTAGTTCGAACTCGGAAACAACTTGTAGCTTCATTATTGACTCGTTTGAACATGGAAACAACTTCTAAACACTTGTAGGAGCATTATTGGCTCGTTTAAACATCAAAATAATTCTTAACAATTTAAGGCTTCATTCTTGACTCGTTCGAACTCGGAAACAACTTGTAACTTCATTCTGGACTCGTTTGAACTTGGAAAAAACTTGTCAAATCTTGTAGGAACATTATTGGCTCGTTTAAACATGAAAACAATTCATAACAATTTGAGACTTCATTCTTGACTCGTTCAAACTCGAAAACAATTAGTAGCTTCATTCTTGTCTCGTTTGAACATGGAAACAACTTGTCAACACTTGTAGGAGCATTATTGGGTCGTTTAAACATCAAAACAATTCATACCAATTTGAGGCTTCATTCTTGACTAGTTCGAACTCGGAAACAACTTGTAGCTTCATTATTGACTCGTTTGAACATGGAAACAACTTCTAAACACTTGTAGGAGCATTATTGGCTCGTTTAAACATCAAAATAATTCTTAACAATTTAAGGCTTCATTCTTGACTCGTTCGAACTCGGAAACAACTTGCATCTTCATTCTTGACTCGTTTGAACTTGGAAAAAACATGTTAAATCTTGTAGGAACATTATTGGCTCGTTTAAACATGAAAACAATTCATAACAATTTGAGACTTCATTCTTGACTCGTTCATACTCGAAAACAATTAGTAGCTTCATTCTTGACTAGTTCGAACTCGGAAACAACTTGTCAACACTTGTAGGAACACTATTGGCTCGTTTAAACATCAAAACAATTCATAACAATTTGAGGCTTCATTCTTGACTAGTTCGAACTCGGAAACAACTTGTAGCTTCATTATTGACTCGTTTGAACATGGAAACAACTTCTAAACACTTGTAGGAGCATTATTGGCTCGTTTAAACATCAAAATAATTCTTAACAATTTAAGGCTTCATTCTTGACTCGTTCGAACTCGGAAACAACTTGTAACTTCATTCTGGACTCGTTTGAACTTGGAAAAAACTTGTCAAATCTTGTAGGAACATTATTGGCTCGTTTAAACATGAAAACAATTCATAACAATTTGAGGCTTCATTCTTGACTCGTTCGAACTCGGAAACAACTTGTATCTTCATTCTTGACTCGTTTGAACTAGGAAAAAACTTGTTAAATCTTGTAGGAACATTATTGGCTCGTTTAAACATGAAAACAATTCATAACAATTTGAGACTTCATTCTTGACTCGTTCATACTCGAAAATAATTAGTAGCTTCATTCTTGACTAGTTCGAACTCGGAAACAACTTGTCAACACTTGTAGGAACATTATTGGCTCGTTTAAACATCAAAACAATTCATAACAATTTGAGGCTTCATTCTTGACTAGTTCGAACTCGGAAACAACTTGTAGCTTCATTATTGACTCGTTTGAACATGGAAACAACTTCTAAACACTTGTAGGAGCATTATTGGCTCGTTTAAACATCAAAATAATTCTTAACAATTTAAGGCTTCATTCTTGACTCGTTCGAACTCGGAAACAACTTGTAACTTCATTCTGGACTCGTTTGAACTTGGAAAAAACTTGTCAAATCTTGTAGGAACATTATTGGCTCGTTTAAACATGAAAACAATTCATAACAATTTGAGACTTCATTCTTGACTCGTTCAAACTCGAAAACAATTAGTAGCTTCATTCTTGTCTCGTTTGAACATGGAAACAACTTGTCAACACTTGTAGGAGCATTATTGGGTCGTTTAAACATCAAAACAATTCATAAAAATTTGAGGGTTCATTCTTAAATAGTTCGAACTCGGAAACAACTTGTAACTTCATTATTGACTCGTTTGAACATGGAAACAACTTGTAGCTTCATTCTTGACTCGTTTGAACATGGAAACAACTTGTAAACTCTTGTAGGAACATTATTGGCTCGTTTATACATCAAAACAATTCATAACAATTTGAGGCTTCATTTTCGACTCGTTCGAACTTGGAAACAACTTGATGCTTCATTTTTGACTCGTTTGAACATGGAAACAACTTGTAAACTCTTGTAGGAACATTATTGGCTCGTTTAAACATCAAAACAATTCATAACAATTTGAGGCTTAATTCTTGACTCGTTCGAACTCGGAAACAACTTGTATCTTCATTCTTGACTCGTTTGAACTTGGAAAAAACTTGTTAAATCTTGTAGGAACATTATTGGCTCGTTTAAACATGAAAACAATTCATAACAATTTGAGACTTCATTCTTGACTCGTTCATACTCGAAAACAATTAGTAGCTTCATTCTTGACTAGTTCGAACTCGGAAACAACTTGTCAACACTTGTAGGAACATTATTGGCTCGTTTAAACATCAAAACAATTCATAACAATTTGAGGCTTCATTCTTGACTAGTTCGAACTCGGAAACAACTTGTAGCTTCATTATTGACTCGTTTGAACATGGAAACAACTTCTAAACACTTGTAGGAGCATTATTGGCTCGTTTAAACATCAAAATAATTCATAACAATTTAAGGCTTCATTCTTGACTCGTTCGAACTCGGAAACAACTTGTATCTTCATTCTGGACTCGTTTGAACTAGGAAAAAACTTGTCAAATCTTGTAGGAACATTATTGGCTCGTTTAAACATGAAAACAATTCATAACAATTTGAGACTTCATTCTTGACTCGTTCATACTCGAACACAATTAGTAGCTTCATTCTTGTCTCGTTTGAACATGGAAACAACTTGTCAACACTTGTAGGAGCATTATTGGGTCGTTTAAACATCAAAACAATTTATAAAAATTTGAGGGTTCATTCTTAAATAGTTCGAACTCGGAAACAACTTGTAGCTTCATTATTGACTCGTTTAAACATGGAAACAACTTGTAGCTTCATTCTTGACTCGTTTGAACATGGAAACAACTTGTAAACTCTTGTAGGAACATTATTGGTTCGTTTAAACATCAAAACAATTCATAACAATTTGAGGCTTCATTTTCGACTCGTTCGAACTTGGAAACAACTTGTAGCTTCATTCTTGACTCGTTTGAACTTGGAAAAAACTTGTAAACTCTTGTAGGAACATTATTGGCTCGTTTAAACATCAAAACAATTCATACCAATTTGAGGCTTCATTCTTGACTAGTTCGAACTCGGAAACAACTTGTAGCTTCATTATTGACTCGTTTGAACATGGAAACAACTTCTAAACACTTGTAGGAGCATTATTGGCTCGTTTAAACATCAAAATAATTCTTAACAATTTAAGGCTTCATTCTTGACTCGTTCGAACTCGGAAACAACTTGTAACTTCATTCTGGACTCGTTTGAACTTGGAAAAAACTTGTCAAATCTTGTAGGAACATTATTGGGTCGTTTAAACATGAAAACAATTCATAACAATTTGAGACTTCATTCTTGACTCGTTCAAACTCGAAAACAATTAGTAGCTTCATTCTTGTCTCGTTTGAACATGGAAACAACTTGTCAACACTTGTAGGAGCATTATTGGGTCGTTTAAACATCAAAACAATTCATAAAAATTTGAGGGTTCATTCTTAAATAGTTCGAACTCGGAAACAACTTGTAACTTCATTATTGACTCGTTTGAACATGGAAACAACTTGTAGCTTCATTCTTGACTCGTTTGAACATGGAAACAACTTGTAAACTCTTGTAGGAACATTATTGGCTCGTTTATACATCAAAACAATTCATAACAATTTGAGGCTTCATTTTCGACTCGTTCGAACTTGGAAACAACTTGATGCTTCATTTTTGACTCGTTTGAACATGGAAACAACTTGTAAACTCTTGTAGGAACATTATTGGCTCGTTTAAACATCAAAACAATTCATAACAATTTGAGGCTTAATTCTTGACTCGTTCGAACTCGGAAACAACTTGTATCTTCATTCTTGACTCGTTTGAACTTGGAAAAAACTTGTTAAATCTTGTAGGAACATTATTGGCTCGTTTAAACATGAAAACAATTCATAACAATTTGAGACTTCATTCTTGACTCGTTCATACTCGAAAACAATTAGTAGCTTCATTCTTGACTAGTTCGAACTCGGAAACAACTTGTCAACACTTGTAGGAACATTATTGGCTCGTTTAAACATCAAAACAATTCATAACAATTTGAGGCTTCATTCTTGACTAGTTCGAACTCGGAAACAACTTGTAGCTTCATTATTGACTCGTTTGAACATGGAAACAACTTCTAAACACTTGTAGGAGCATTATTGGCTCGTTTAAACATCAAAATAATTCATAACAATTTAAGGCTTCATTCTTGACTCGTTCGAACTCGGAAACAACTTGTATCTTCATTCTGGACTCGTTTGAACTAGGAAAAAACTTGTCAAATCTTGTAGGAACATTATTGGCTCGTTTAAACATGAAAACAATTCATAACAATTTGAGACTTCATTCTTGACTCGTTCATACTCGAACACAATTAGTAGCTATATTCTTGTCTCGTTTGAACATGGAAACAACTTGTCAACACTTGTAGGAGCATTATTGGGTCGTTTAAACATCAAAAAAAATTTATAAAAATTTGAGGGTTCATTCTTAAATAGTTCGAACTCGGAAACAACTTGTAGCTTCATTATTGACTCGTTTAAACATGGAAACAACTTGTAGCTTCATTCTTGACTCGTTTGAACATGGAAACAACTTGTAAACTCTTGTAGGAACATTATTGGTTCGTTTAAACATCAAAACAATTCATAACAATTTGAGGCTTCATTTTCGACTCGTTCGAACTTGGAAACAACTTGTAGCTTCATTCTTGACTCGTTTGAACTTGGAAAAAACTTGTAAACTCTTGTAGGAACATTATTGGCTCGTTTAAACATCAAAACAATTCATACCAATTTGAGGCTTCATTCTTGACTAGTTCGAACTCGGAAACAACTTGTAGCTTCATTATTGACTCGTTTGAACATGGAAACAACTTCTAAACACTTGTAGGAGCATTATTGGCTCGTTTAAACATCAAAATAATTCTTAACAATTTAAGGCTTCATTCTTGACTCGTTCGAACTCGGAAACAACTTGTAACTTCATTCTGGACTCGTTTGAACTTGGAAAAAACTTGTCAAATCTTGTAGGAACATTATTGGGTCGTTTAAACATGAAAACAATTCATAACAATTTGAGACTTCATTCTTGACTCGTTCAAACTCGAAAACAATTAGTAGCTTCATTCTTGTCTCGTTTGAACATGGAAACAACTTGTCAACACTTGTAGGAGCATTATTGGGTCGTTTAAACATCAAAACAATTCATAAAAATTTGAGGGTTCATTCTTAAATAGTTCGAACTCGGAAACAACTTGTAACTTCATTATTGACTCGTTTGAACATGGAAACAACTTGTAGCTTCATTCTTGACTCGTTTGAACATGGAAACAACTTGTAAACTCTTGTAGGAACATTATTGGCTCGTTTATACATCAAAACAATTCATAACAATTTGAGGCTTCATTTTCGACTCGTTCGAACTTGGAAACAACTTGATGCTTCATTTTTGACTCGTTTGAACATGGAAACAACTTGTAAACTCTTGTAGGAACATTATTGGCTCGTTTAAACATCAAAACAATTCATAACAATTTGAGGCTTAATTCTTGACTCGTTCGAACTCGGAAACAACTTGTATCTTCATTCTTGACTCGTTTGAACTTGGAAAAAACTTGTTAAATCTTGTAGGAACATTATTGGCTCGTTTAAACATGAAAACAATTCATAACAATTTGAGACTTCATTCTTGACTCGTTCATACTCGAAAACAATTAGTAGCTTCATTCTTGACTAGTTCGAACTCGGAAACAACTTGTCAACACTTGTAGGAACATTATTGGCTCGTTTAAACATCAAAACAATTCATAACAATTTGAGGCTTCATTCTTGACTAGTTCGAACTCGGAAACAACTTGTAGCTTCATTATTGACTCGTTTGAACATGGAAACAACTTCTAAACACTTGTAGGAGCATTATTGGCTCGTTTAAACATCAAAATAATTCATAACAATTTAAGGCTTCATTCTTGACTCGTTCGAACTCGGAAACAACTTGTATCTTCATTCTCGACTCGTTTGAACTAGGAAAAAACTTGTCAAATCTTGTAGGAACATTATTGGCTCGTTTAAACATGAAAACAATTCATAACAATTTGAGACTTCATTCTTGACTCGTTCATACTCGAAAACAATTAGTAGCTTCATTCTTGTCTCGTTTGAACATGGAAACAACTTGTCAACACTTGTAGGACCATTATTGGCTCGTTTAAACATCAAAACAATTCATAACAATTTGAGGCTTCATTCTTGGCTAGTTCGAACTCGGAAACAACTTGTAGCTTCATTATTCACTCGTTTGAACATGGAAACAACTTCTAAACACTTGTAGGAGCATTATTGGCTCGTTTAAACATCAAAATAATTCATAACAATTTAAGGCTTCATTCTTGACTCGTTCGAACTCGGAAACAACTTGCATCTTCATTCTGGACTCGTTTGAACTTGGAAAAAACTTGTCAAATCTTGTAGGAACATTATTGGCTCGTTTAAACATGAAAACAATTCATAACAATTTGAGACTTCATTCTTGACTCGTTCAAACTCGAAAACAATTAGTAGCTTCATTCTTGTCTCGTTTGAACATGGAAACAACTTGTCAACACTTGTAGGAGCATTATTGGGTCGTTTAAACATCAAAACAATTTATAAAAATTTGAGGGTTCATTCTTAAATAGTTCGAACTCGGAAACAACTTGTAGCTTCATTATTGACTCGTTTAAACATGAAAACAACTTGTAGCTTCATTCTTGACTCGTTTGAACATGGAAACAACTTGTAAACTCTTGTAGGAACATTATTGGCTCGTTTAAACATCAAAACAATTCATAACAATTTGAGGCTTCATTTTCGACTCGTTCGAACTTGGAAACAACTTGTAGCTTCATTCTTGACTCGTTTGAACTTGGAAAAAACTTGTAAACTCTTGTAGGAACATTATTGGCTCGTTTAAACATCAAAACAATTCATACCAATTTGAGGCTTCATTCTTGACTAGTTCGAACTCGGAAACAACTTGTAGCTTCATTATTGACTCGTTTGAACATGGAAACAACTTCTAAACACTTGTAGGAGCATTATTGGCTCGTTTAAACATCAAAATAATTCATAACAATTTAAGGCTTCATTCTTGACTCGTTCGAACTCGGAAACAACTTGCATCTTCATTCTGGACTCGTTTGAACTTGGAAAAAACTTGTCAAATCTTGTAGGAACATTATTGGCTCGTTTAAACATGAAAACAATTCATAACAATTTGAGACTTCATTCTTGACTCGTTCAAACTCGAAAACAATTAGTAGCTTCATTCTTGTCTCGTTTGAACATGGAAACAACTTGTCAACACTTGTAGGAGCATTATTGGGTCGTTTAAACATCAAAACAATTTATAAAAATTTGAGGGTTCATTCTTAAATAGTTCGAACTCGGAAACAACTTGTAGCTTCATTATTGACTCGTTTAAACATGGAAACAACTTGTAGCTTCATTCTTGACTCGTTTGAACATGGAAACAACTTGTAAACTCTTGTAGGAACATTATTGGCTCGTTTAAACATCAAAACAATTCATAACAATTTGAGGCTTCATTTTCGACTCGTTCGAACTTGGAAACAACTTGTAGCTTCATTCTTGACTCGTTTGAACTTGGAAAAAACTTGTAAACTCTTGTAGGAACATTATTGGCTCGTTTAAACATCAAAACAATTCATACCAATTTGAGGCTTCATTCTTGACTAGTTCGAACTCGGAAACAACTTGTAGCTTCATTATTGACTCGTTTGAACATGGAAACAACTTCTAAACACTTGTAGGAGCATTATTGGCTCGTTTAAACATCAAAATAATTCTTAACAATTTAAGGCTTCATTCTTGACTCGTTCGAACTCGGAAACAACTTGTAACTTCATTCTGGACTCGTTTGAACTTGGAAAAAACTTGTGAAATCTTGTAGGAACATTATTGGGTCGTTTAAACATGAAAACAATTCATAACAATTTGAGACTTCATTCTTGACTCGTTCAAACTCGAAAACAATTAGTAGCTTCATTCTTGTCTCGTTTGAACATGGAAACAACTTGTCAACACTTGTAGGAGCATTATTGGGTCGTTTAAACATCAAAACAATTCATAAAAATTTGAGGGTTCATTCTTAAATAGTTCGAACTCGGAAACAACTTGTAACTTCATTATTGACTCGTTTGAACATGGAAATAACTTGTAGCTTCATTCTTGACTCGTTTGAACCTGGAAACAACTTGTAAACTCTTGTAGGAACATTATTGGCTCGTTTATACATCAAAACAATTCATAACAATTTGAGGCTTCATTTTCAACTCGTTCGAACTTGGAAACAACTTGATGCTTCATTTTTGACTCGTTTGAACATGGAAACAACTTGTAAACTCTTGTAGGAACATTATTGGCTCGTTTAAACATCAAAACAATTCATAACAATTTGAGGCTTAATTCTTGACTCGTTCGAACTCGGAAACAACTTGTATCTTCATTCTTGACTCGTTTGAACTTGGAAAAAACTTGTTAAATCTTGTAGGAACATTATTGGCTCGTTTAAACATGAAAACAATTCATAACAATTTGAGACTTCATTCTTGACTCGTTCATACTCGAAAACAATTAGTAGCTTCATTCTTGACTAGTTCGAACTCGGAAACAACTTGTCAACACTTGTAGGAACATTATTGGCTCGTTTAAACATCAAAACAATTCATACCAATTTGAGGCTTCATTCTTGACTAGTTCGAACTCGGAAACAACTTGTAGCTTCATTATTGACTCGTTTGAACATGGAAACAACTTCTAAACACTTGTAGGAGCATTATTGGCTCGTTTAAACATCAAAATAATTCATAACAATTTAAGGCTTCATTCTTGACTAGTTCGAACTCGGAAACAACTTGTAGCTTCATTATTGACTCGTTTGAACATGGAAACAACTTCTAAACACTTGTAGGAGCATTATTGGCTCGTTTAAACATCAAAATAATTCATAACAATTTAAGGCTTCATTCTTGACTCGTTCGAACTCGGAAACAACTTGTATCTTCATTCTGGACTCGTTTGAACTAGGAAAAAACTTGTCAAATCTTGTAGGAACATTATTGGCTCGTTTAAACATGAAAACAATTCATAACAATTTGAGACTTCATTCTTGACTCGTTCATACTCGAAAACAATTAGTAGCTTCATTCTTGTCACGTTTGAACATGGAAACAACTTGTCAACACTTGTAGGAACATTATTGGCTCGTTTAAACATCAAAACAATTCATAACAATTTGAGGCTTCATTCTTGGCTAGTTCGAACTCGGAAACAACTTGTAGCTTCATTATTGACTCGTTTGAACATGGAAACAACTTCTAAACACTTGTAGGAGCATTATTGGCTCGTTTAAACATCAAAATAATTCATAACAATTTAAGGCTTCATTCTTGACTCGTTCGAACTCGGAAACAACTTGTATCTTCATTCTGGACTCGTTTGAACTAGGAAAAAACTTGTCAAATCTTGTAGGAACATTATTGGCTCGTTTAAACATGAAAACAATTCATAACAGTTTGAGACTTCATTCTTGACTCGTTCATACTCGAAAACAATTAGTAGCTTCATTCTTGTCTCGTTTGAACATGGAAACAACTTGTCAACACTTGTAGGAACATTATTGGCTCGTTTAAACATCAAAACAATTCATAACAATTTGAGGCTTCATTCTTGACTAGTTCGAACTCGGAAACAACTTGTAGCTTCATTATTGACTCGTTTGAACATGGAAACAACTTCTAAACACTTGTAGGAGCATTATTGGCTCGTTTAAACATCAAAATAATTCATAACAATTTAAGGCTTCATTCTTGACTCGTTCGAACTCGGAAACAACTTGCATCTTCATTCTGGACTCGTTTGAACTTGGAAAAAACTTGTCAAATCTTGTAGGAACATTATTGGCTCGTTTAAACATGAAAACAATTCATAACAATTTGAGACTTCATTCTTGACTCGTTCAAACTCGAAAACAATTAGTAGCTTCATTCTTGTCTCGTTTGAACATGGAAACAACTTGTCAACACTTGTAGGAGCATTATTGGGTCGTTTAAACATCAAAACAATTCATAAAAATTTGAGGGTTCATTCTTAAATAGTTCGAACTCGGAAACAACTTGTAACTTCATTATTGACTCGTTTGAACATGGAAACAACTTGTAGCTTCATTCTTGACTCGTTTGAACATGGAAACAACTTGTAAACTCTTGTAGGAACATTATTGGCTCGTTTATACATCAAAACAATTCATAACAATTTGAGGCTTCATTTTCGACTCGTTCAAACTTGGAAACAACTTGTAGCTTCATTCTTGACTCGTTTGAACATGGAAACAACTTGTAAACTCTTGTAGGAACATTATTGGCTCGTTTAAACATCAAAACAATTCATAACAATTTGAGGCTTCATTCTTGACTCGTTCGAACTCGGAAACAACTTGTATCTTCATTCTTGACTCGTTTGAACTTGGAAAAAACTTGTTAAATCTTGTAGGAACATTATTGGCTCGTTTAAACATGAAAACAATTCATAACAATTTGAGACTTCATTCTTGACTCGTTCATACTCGAAAACAATTAGTAGCTTCATTCTTGACTAGTTCGAACTCGGAAACAACTTGTCAACACTTGTAGGAACATTATTGGCTCGTTTAAACATCAAAACAATTCATACCAATTTGAGGCTTCATTCTTGACTAGTTCGAACTCGGAAACAACTTGTAGCTTCATTATTGACTCGTTTGAACATGGAAACAACTTCTAAACACTTGTAGGAGCATTATTGGCTCGTTTAAACATCAAAATAATTCTTAACAATTTAAGGCTTCATTCTTGACTCGTTCGAACTCGGAAACAACTTGTAACTTCATTCTGGACTCGTTTGAACTTGGAAAAAACTTGTCAAATCTTGTAGGAACATTATTGGCTCGTTTAAACATGAAAACAATTCATAACAATTTGAGACTTCATTCTTGACTCGTTCAAACTCGAAAACAATTAGTAGCTTCATTCTTGTCTCGTTTGAACATGGAAACAACTTGTCAACACTTGTAGGAGCATTATTGGGTCGTTTAAACATCAAAACAATTCATAAAAATTTGAGGGTTCATTCTTAAATAGTTCGAACTCGGAAACAACTTGTAACTTCATTATTGACTCGTTTGAACATGGAAACAACTTGTAGCTTCATTCTTGACTCGTTTGAACATGGAAACAACTTGTAAACTCTTGTAGGAACATTATTGGCTCGTTTATACATCAAAACAATTCATAACAATTTGAGGCTTCATTTTCGACTCGTTCGAACTTGGAAACAACTTGTAGCTTCATTCTTGACTCGTTTGAACATGGAAACAACTTGTAAACTCTTGTAGGAACATTATTGGCTCGTTTAAACATCAAAACAATTCATAACAATTTGAGGCTTCATTCTTGACTCGTTCGAACTCGGAAACAACTTGTATCTTCATTCTTGACTCGTTTGAACTTGGAAAAAACTTGTTAAATCTTGTAGGAACATTATTGGCTCGTTTAAACATGAAAACAATTCATAACAATTTGAGACTTCATTCTTGACTCGTTCATACTCGAAAACAATTAGTAGCTTCATTCTTGACTAGTTCGAACTCGGAAACAACTTGTCAACACTTGTAGGAACATTATTGGCTCGTTTAAACATCAAAACAATTCATAACAATTTGAGGCTTCATTCTTGACTAGTTCGAACTCGGAAACAACTTGTAGCTTCATTATTGACTCGTTTGAACATGGAAACAACTTCTAAACACTTGTAGGAGCATTATTGGCTCGTTTAAACATCAAAATAATTCATAACAATTTAAGGCTTCATTCTTGACTCGTTCGAACTCGGAAACAACTTGTATCTTCATTCTGGACTCGTTTGAACTAGGAAAAAACTTGTCAAATCTTGTAGGAACATTATTGGCTCGTTTAAACATGAAAACAATTCATAACAATTTGAGACTTCATTCTTGACTCGTTCATACTCGAAAACAATTAGTAGCTTCATTCTTGTCTCGTTTGAACATGGAAACAACTTGTCAACACTTGTAGGAACATTATTGGCTCGTTTAAACATCAAAACAATTCATAACAATTTGAGGCTTCATTCTTGGCTAGTTCGAACTCGGAAACAACTTGTAGCTTCATTATTGACTCGTTTGAACATGGAAACAACTTCTAAACACTTGTAGGAGCATTATTGGCTCGTTTAAACATCAAAATAATTCATAACAATTTAAGGCTTCATTCTTGACTCGTTCGAACTCGGAAACAACTTGTATCTTCATTCTGGACTCGTTTGAACTAGGAAAAAACTTGTCAAATCTTGTAGGAACATTATTGGCTCGTTTAAACATGAAAACAATTCATAACAGTTTGAGACTTCATTCTTGACTCGTTCATACTCGAAAACAATTAGTAGCTTCATTCTTGTCTCGTTTGAACATGGAAACAACTTGTCAACACTTGTAGGAACATTATTGGCTCGTTTAAACATCAAAACAATTCATAACAATTTGAGGCTTCATTCTTGGCTAGTTCGAACTCGGAAACAACTTGTAGCTTCATTATTGACTCGTTTGAACATGGAAACAACTTCTAAACACTTGTAGGAGCATTATTGGCTCGTTTAAACATCAAAATAATTCATAACAATTTAAGGCTTCATTCTTGACTCGTTCGAACTCGGAAACAACTTGCATCTTCATTCTGGACTCGTTTGAACTTGGAAAAAACTTGTCAAATCTTGTAGGAACATTATTGGCTCGTTTAAACATGAAAACAATTCATAACAATTTGAGACTTCATTCTTGACTCGTTCAAACTCGAAAACAATTAGTAGCTTCATTCTTGTCTCGTTTGAACATGGAAACAACTTGTCAACACTTGTAGGAGCATTATTGGGTCGTTTAAACATCAAAACAATTCATAAAAATTTGAGGGTTCATTCTTAAATAGTTCGAACTCGGAAACAACTTGTAACTTCATTATTGACTCGTTTGAACATGGAAACAACTTGTAGCTTCATTCTTGACTCGTTTGAACATGGAAACAACTTGTAAACTCTTGTAGGAACATTATTGGCTCGTTTATACATCAAAACAATTCATAACAATTTGAGGCTTCATTTTCGACTCGTTCGAACTTGGAAACAACTTGTAGCTTCATTCTTGACTCGTTTGAACATGGAAACAACTTGTAAACTCTTGTAGGAACATTATTGGCTCGTTTAAACATCAAAACAATTCATAACAATTTGAGGCTTCATTCTTGACTCGTTCGAACTCGGAAACAACTTGTATCTTCATTCTTGACTCGTTTGAACTTGGAAAAAACTTGTTAAATCTTGTAGGAACATTATTGGCTCGTTTAAACATGAAAACAATTCATAACAATTTGAGACTTCATTCTTGACTCGTTCATACTCGAAAACAATTAGTAGCTTCATTCTTGACTAGTTCGAACTCGGAAACAACTTGTCAACACTTGTAGGAACATTATTGGCTCGTTTAAACATCAAAACAATTCATACCAATTTGAGGCTTCATTCTTGACTAGTTCGAACTCGGAAACAACTTGTAGCTTCATTATTGACTCGTTTGAACATGGAAACAACTTCTAAACACTTGTAGGAGCATTATTGGCTCGTTTAAACATCAAAATAATTCTTAACAATTTAAGGCTTCATTCTTGACTCGTTCGAACTCGGAAACAACTTGTAACTTCATTCTGGACTCGTTTGAACTTGGAAAAAACTTGTCAAATCTTGTAGGAACATTATTGGCTCGTTTAAACATGAAAACAATTCATAACAATTTGAGACTTCATTCTTGACTCGTTCAAACTCGAAAACAATTAGTAGCTTCATTCTTGTCTCGTTTGAACATGGAAACAACTTGTCAACACTTGTAGGAGCATTATTGGGTCGTTTAAACATCAAAACAATTCATAAAAATTTGAGGGTTCATTCTTAAATAGTTCGAACTCGGAAACAACTTGTAACTTCATTATTGACTCGTTTGAACATGGAAACAACTTGTAGCTTCATTCTTGACTCGTTTGAACATGGAAACAACTTGTAAACTCTTGTAGGAACATTATTGGCTCGTTTATACATCAAAACAATTCATAACAATTTGAGGCTTCATTTTCGACTCGTTCGAACTTGGAAACAACTTGTAGCTTCATTCTTGACTCGTTTGAACATGGAAACAACTTGTAAACTCTTGTAGGAACATTATTGGCTCGTTTAAACATCAAAACAATTCATAACAATTTGAGGCTTCATTCTTGACTCGTTCGAACTCGGAAACAACTTGTATCTTCATTCTTGACTCGTTTGAACTTGGAAAAAACTTGTTAAATCTTGTAGGAACATTATTGGCTCGTTTAAACATGAAAACAATTCATAACAATTTGAGACTTCATTCTTGACTCGTTCATACTCGAAAACAATTAGTAGCTTCATTCTTGACTAGTTCGAACTCGGAAACAACTTGTCAACACTTGTAGGAACATTATTGGCTCGTTTAAACATCAAAACAATTCATAACAATTTGAGGCTTCATTCTTGACTAGTTCGAACTCGGAAACAACTTGTAGCTTCATTATTGACTCGTTTGAACATGGAAACAACTTCTAAACACTTGTAGGAGCATTATTGGCTCGTTTAAACATCAAAATAATTCATAACAATTTAAGGCTTCATTCTTTACTCGTTCATACTCGAAAACAATTAGTAGCTTCATTCTTGTCTCGTTTGAACATGGAAACAACTTGTCAACACTTGTAGGAGCATTATTGGGTCGTTTAAACATCAAAACAATTCATAAAAATTTGAGGGTTCATTCTTAAATAGTTCGAACTCGGAAACAACTTGTAACTTCATTATTGACTCGTTTGAACATGGAAACAACTTGTAGCTTCATTCTTGACTCGTTTGAACATGGAAACAACTTGTAAACTCTTGTAGGAACATTATTGGCTCGTTTATACATCAAAACAATTCATAACAATTTGAGGCTTCATTTTCGACTCGTTCGAACTTGGAAACAACTTGTAGCTTCATTCTTGACTCGTTTGAACATGGAAACAACTTGTAAACTCTTGTAGGAACATTATTGGCTCGTTTAAACATCAAAACAATTCATAACAATTTGAGGCTTCATTCTTGACTCGTTCGAACTCGGAAACAACTTGTATCTTCATTCTTGACTCGTTTGAACTTGGAAAAAACTTGTTAAATCTTGTAGGAACATTATTGGCTCGTTTAAACATGAAAACAATTCATAACAATTTGAGACTTCATTCTTGACTCGTTCATACTCGAAAACAATTAGTAGCTTCATTCTTGACTAGTTCGAACTCGGAAACAACTTGTCAACACTTGTAGGAACATTATTGGCTCGTTTAAACATCAAAACAATTCATACCAATTTGAGGCTTCATTCTTGACTAGTTCGAACTCGGAAACAACTTGTAGCTTCATTATTGACTCGTTTGAACATGGAAACAACTTCTAAACACTTGTAGGAGCATTATTGGCTCGTTTAAACATCAAAATAATTCTTAACAATTTAAGGCTTCATTCTTGACTCGTTCGAACTCGGAAACAACTTGTAACTTCATTCTGGACTCGTTTGAACTTGGAAAAAACTTGTCAAATCTTGTAGGAACATTATTGGCTCGTTTAAACATGAAAACAATTCATAACAATTTGAGACTTCATTCTTGACTCGTTCAAACTCGAAAACAATTAGTAGCTTCATTCTTGTCTCGTTTGAACATGGAAACAACTTGTCAACACTTGTAGGAGCATTATTGGGTCGTTTAAACATCAAAACAATTCATAAAAATTTGAGGGTTCATTCTTAAATAGTTCGAACTCGGAAACAACTTGTAACTTCATTATTGACTCGTTTGAACATGGAAACAACTTGTAGCTTCATTCTTGACTCGTTTGAACATGGAAACAACTTGTAAACTCTTGTAGGAACATTATTGGCTCGTTTAAACATCAAAACAATTCATAACAATTTGAGGCTTCATTCTTGACTCGTTCGAACTCGGAAACAACTTGTATCTTCATTCTTGACTCGTTTGAACTTGGAAAAAACTTGTTAAATCTTGTAGGAACATTATTGGCTCGTTTAAACATGAAAACAATTCATAACAATTTGAGACTTCATTCTTGACTCGTTCATACTCGAAAACAATTAGTAGCTTCATTCTTGACTAGTTCGAACTCGGAAACAACTTGTCAACACTTGTAGGAACATTATTGGCTCGTTTAAACATCAAAACAATTCATAACAATTTGAGGCTTCATTCTTGACTAGTTCGAACTCGGAAACAACTTGTAGCTTCATTATTGACTCGTTTGAACATGGAAACAACTTCTAAACACTTGTAGGAGCATTATTGGCTCGTTTAAACATCAAAATAATTCATAACAATTTAAGGCTTCATTCTTGACTAGTTCGAACTCGGAAACAACTTGTAGCTTCATTATTGACTCGTTTGAACATGGAAACAACTTCTAAACACTTGTAGGAGCATTATTGGCTCGTTTAAACATCAAAATAATTCATAACAATTTAAGGCTTCATTCTTTACTCGTTCATACTCGAAAACAATTAGTAGCTTCATTCTTGTCTCGTTTGAACATGGAAACAACTTGTCAACACTTGTAGGAGCATTATTGGGTCGTTTAAACATCAAAACAATTCATAAAAATTTGAGGGTTCATTCTTAAATAGTTCGAACTCGGAAACAACTTGTAACTTCATTATTGACTCGTTTGAACATGGAAACAACTTGTAGCTTCATTCTTGACTCGTTTGAACATGGAAACAACTTGTAAACTCTTGTAGGAACATTATTGGCTCGTTTATACATCAAAACAATTCATAACAATTTGAGGCTTCATTTTCGACTCGTTCGAACTTGGAAACAACTTGTAGCTTCATTCTTGACTCGTTTGAACATGGAAACAACTTGTAAACTCTTGTAGGAACATTATTGGCTCGTTTAAACATCAAAACAATTCATAACAATTTGAGGCTTCATTCTTGACTCGTTCGAACTCGGAAACAACTTGTATCTTCATTCTTGACTCGTTTGAACTTGGAAAAAACTTGTTAAATCTTGTAGGAACATTATTGGCTCGTTTAAACATGAAAACAATTCATAACAATTTGAGACTTCATTCTTGACTCGTTCATACTCGAAAACAATTAGTAGCTTCATTCTTGACTAGTTCGAACTCGGAAACAACTTGTCAACACTTGTAGGAACATTATTGGCTCGTTTAAACATCAAAACAATTCATACCAATTTGAGGCTTCATTCTTGACTAGTTCGAACTCGGAAACAACTTGTAGCTTCATTATTGACTCGTTTGAACATGGAAACAACTTCTAAACACTTGTAGGAGCATTATTGGCTCGTTTAAACATCAAAATAATTCTTAACAATTTAAGGCTTCATTCTTGACTCGTTCGAACTCGGAAACAACTTGTAACTTCATTCTGGACTCGTTTGAACTTGGAAAAAACTTGTCAAATCTTGTAGGAACATTATTGGCTCGTTTAAACATGAAAACAATTCATAACAATTTGAGACTTCATTCTTGACTCGTTCAAACTCGAAAACAATTAGTAGCTTCATTCTTGTCTCGTTTGAACATGGAAACAACTTGTCAACACTTGTAGGAGCATTATTGGGTCGTTTAAACATCAAAACAATTCATAAAAATTTGAGGGTTCATTCTTAAATAGTTCGAACTCGGAAACAACTTGTAACTTCATTATTGACTCGTTTGAACATGGAAACAACTTGTAGCTTCATTCTTGACTCGTTTGAACATGGAAACAACTTGTAAACTCTTGTAGGAACATTATTGGCTCGTTTATACATCAAAACAATTCATAACAATTTGAGGCTTCATTTTCGACTCGTTCGAACTTGGAAACAACTTGTAGCTTCATTCTTGACTCGTTTGAACATGGAAACAACTTGTAAACTCTTGTAGGAACATTATTGGCTCGTTTAAACATCAAAACAATTCATAACAATTTGAGGCTTCATTCTTGACTCGTTCGAACTCGGAAACAACTTGTATCTTCATTCTTGACTCGTTTGAACTTGGAAAAAACTTGTTAAATCTTGTAGGAACATTATTGGCTCGTTTAAACATGAAAACAATTCATAACAATTTGAGACTTCATTCTTGACTCGTTCATACTCGAAAACAATTAGTAGCTTCATTCTTGACTAGTTCGAACTCGGAAACAACTTGTCAACACTCCTAGGAACATTATTGGCTCGTTTAAACATCAAAACAATTCATAACAATTTGAGGCTTCATTCTTGACTAGTTCGAACTCGGAAACAACTTGTAGCTTCATTATTGACTCGTTTGAACATGGAAACAACTTCTAAACACTTGTAGGAGCATTATTGGCTCGTTTAAACATCAAAATAATTCTTAACAATTTAAGGCTTCATTCTTGACTCGTTCGAACTCGGAAACAACTTGTAACTTCATTCTGGACTCGTTTGAACTTGGAAAAAACTTGTCAAATCTTGTAGGAACATTATTGGGTCGTTTAAACATGAAAACAATTCATAACAATTTGAGACTTCATTCTTGACTCGTTCAAACTCGAAAACAATTAGTAGCTTCATTCTTGTCTCGTTTGAACATGGAAACAACTTGTCAACACTTGTAGGAGCATTATTGGGTCGTTTAAACATCAAAACAATTCATAAAAATTTGAGGGTTCATTCTTAAATAGTTCGAACTCGGAAACAACTTGTAACTTCATTATTGACTCGTTTGAACATGGAAACAACTTGTAGCTTCATTCTTGACTCGTTTGAACATGGAAACAACTTGTAAACTCTTGTAGGAACATTATTGGCTCGTTTAAACATCAAAACAATTCATAACAATTTGAGGCTTCATTCTTGACTCGTTCGAACTCGGAAACAACTTGTATCTTCATTCTTGACTCGTTTGAACTTGGAAAAAACTTGTTAAATCTTGTAGGAACATTATTGGCTCGTTTAAACATGAAAACAATTCATAACAATTTGAGACTTCATTCTTGACTCGTTCATACTCGAAAACAATTAGTAGCTTCATTCTTGACTAGTTCGAACTCGGAAACAACTTGTCAACACTTGTAGGAACATTATTGGCTCGTTTAAACATCAAAACAATTCATAACAATTTGAGGCTTCATTCTTGACTAGTTCGAACTCGGAAACAACTTGTAGCTTCATTATTGACTCGTTTGAACATGGAAACAACTTCTAAACACTTGTAGGAGCATTATTGGCTCGTTTAAACATCAAAATAATTCATAACAATTTAAGGCTTCATTCTTGACTAGTTCGAACTCGGAAACAACTTGTAGCTTCATTATTGACTCGTTTGAACATGGAAACAACTTCTAAACACTTGTAGGAGCATTATTGGCTCGTTTAAACATCAAAATAATTCATAACAATTTAAGGCTTCATTCTTTACTCGTTCATACTCGAAAACAATTAGTAGCTTCATTCTTGTCTCGTTTGAACATGGAAACAACTTGTCAACACTTGTAGGAGCATTATTGGGTCGTTTAAACATCAAAACAATTCATAAAAATTTGAGGGTTCATTCTTAAATAGTTCGAACTCGGAAACAACTTGTAACTTCATTATTGACTCGTTTGAACATGGAAACAACTTGTAGCTTCATTCTTGACTCGTTTGAACATGGAAACAACTTGTAAACTCTTGTAGGAACATTATTGGCTCGTTTATACATCAAAACAATTCATAACAATTTGAGGCTTCATTTTCGACTCGTTCGAACTTGGAAACAACTTGTAGCTTCATTCTTGACTCGTTTGAACATGGAAACAACTTGTAAACTCTTGTAGGAACATTATTGGCTCGTTTAAACATCAAAACAATTCATAACAATTTGAGGCTTCATTCTTGACTAGTTCGAACTCGGAAACAACTTGTAGCTTCATTATTGACTCGTTTGAACATGGAAACAACTTCTAAACACTTGTAGGAGCATTATTGGCTCGTTTAAACATCAAAATAATTCATAACAATTTAAGGCTTCATTCTTTACTCGTTCATACTCGAAAACAATTAGTAGCTTCATTCTTGTCTCGTTTGAACATGGAAACAACTTGTCAACACTTGTAGGAGCATTATTGGGTCGTTTAAACATCAAAACAATTCATAAAAATTTGAGGGTTCATTCTTAAATAGTTCGAACTCGGAAACAACTTGTAACTTCATTATTGACTCGTTTGAACATGGAAACAACTTGTAGCTTCATTCTTGACTCGTTTGAACATGGAAACAACTTGTAAACTCTTGTAGGAACATTATTGGCTCGTTTATACATCAAAACAATTCATAACAATTTGAGGCTTCATTTTCGACTCGTTCGAACTTGGAAACAACTTGTAGCTTCATTCTTGACTCGTTTGAACATGGAAACAACTTGTAAACTCTTGTAGGAACATTATTGGCTCGTTTAAACATCAAAACAATTCATAACAATTTGAGGCTTCATTCTTGACTCGTTCGAACTCGGAAACAACTTGTATCTTCATTCTTGACTCGTTTGAACTTGGAAAAAACTTGTTAAATCTTGTAGGAACATTATTGGCTCGTTTAAACATGAAAACAATTCATAACAATTTGAGACTTCATTCTTGACTCGTTCATACTCGAAAACAATTAGTAGCTTCATTCTTGACTAGTTCGAACTCGGAAACAACTTGTCAACACTCCTAGGAACATTATTGGCTCGTTTAAACATCAAAACAATTCATAACAATTTGAGGCTTCATTCTTGACTAGTTCGAACTCGGAAACAACTTGTAGCTTCATTATTGACTCGTTTGAACATGGAAACAACTTCTAAACACTTGTAGGAGCATTATTGGCTCGTTTAAACATCAAAATAATTCTTAACAATTTAAGGCTTCATTCTTGACTCGTTCGAACTCGGAAACAACTTGTAACTTCATTCTGGACTCGTTTGAACTTGGAAAAAACTTGTCAAATCTTGTAGGAACATTATTGGGTCGTTTAAACATGAAAACAATTCATAACAATTTGAGACTTCATTCTTGACTCGTTCAAACTCGAAAACAATTAGTAGCTTCATTCTTGTCTCGTTTGAACATGGAAACAACTTGTCAACACTTGTAGGAGCATTATTGGGTCGTTTAAACATCAAAACAATTCATAAAAATTTGAGGGTTCATTCTTAAATAGTTCGAACTCGGAAACAACTTGTAACTTCATTATTGACTCGTTTGAACATGGAAACAACTTGTAGCTTCATTCTTGACTCGTTTGAACATGGAAACAACTTGTAAACTCTTGTAGGAACATTATTGGCTCGTTTAAACATCAAAACAATTCATAACAATTTGAGGCTTCATTCTTGACTCGTTCGAACTCGGAAACAACTTGTATCTTCATTCTTGACTCGTTTGAACTTGGAAAAAACTTGTTAAATCTTGTAGGAACATTATTGGCTCGTTTAAACATGAAAACAATTCATAACAATTTGAGACTTCATTCTTGACTCGTTCATACTCGAAAACAATTAGTAGCTTCATTCTTGACTAGTTCGAACTCGGAAACAACTTGTCAACACTTGTAGGAACATTATTGGCTCGTTTAAACATCAAAACAATTCATAACAATTTGAGGCTTCATTCTTGACTAGTTCGAACTCGGAAACAACTTGTAGCTTCATTATTGACTCGTTTGAACATGGAAACAACTTCTAAACACTTGTAGGAGCATTATTGGCTCGTTTAAACATCAAAATAATTCATAACAATTTAAGGCTTCATTCTTTACTCGTTCATACTCGAAAACAATTAGTAGCTTCATTCTTGTCTCGTTTGAACATGGAAACAACTTGTCAACACTTGTAGGAGCATTATTGGGTCGTTTAAACATCAAAACAATTCATAAAAATTTGAGGGTTCATTCTTAAATAGTTCGAACTCGGAAACAACTTGTAACTTCATTATTGACTCGTTTGAACATGGAAACAACTTGTAGCTTCATTCTTGACTCGTTTGAACATGGAAACAACTTGTAAACTCTTGTAGGAACATTATTGGCTCGTTTATACATCAAAACAATTCATAACAATTTGAGGCTTCATTTTCGACTCGTTCGAACTTGGAAACAACTTGTAGCTTCATTCTTGACTCGTTTGAACATGGAAACAACTTGTAAACTCTTGTAGGAACATTATTGGCTCGTTTAAACATCAAAACAATTCATAACAATTTGAGGCTTCATTCTTGACTCGTTCGAACTCGGAAACAACTTGTATCTTCATTCTTGACTCGTTTGAACTTGGAAAAAACTTGTTAAATCTTGTAGGAACATTATTGGCTCGTTTAAACATGAAAACAATTCATAACAATTTGAGACTTCATTCTTGACTCGTTCATACTCGAAAACAATTAGTAGCTTCATTCTTGACTAGTTCGAACTCGGAAACAACTTGTCAACACTCCTAGGAACATTATTGGCTCGTTTAAACATCAAAACAATTCATAACAATTTGAGGCTTCATTCTTGACTAGTTCGAACTCGGAAACAACTTGTAGCTTCATTATTGACTCGTTTGAACATGGAAACAACTTCTAAACACTTGTAGGAGCATTATTGGCTCGTTTAAACATCAAAATAATTCTTAACAATTTAAGGCTTCATTCTTGACTCGTTCGAACTCGGAAACAACTTGTAACTTCATTCTGGACTCGTTTGAACTTGGAAAAAACTTGTCAAATCTTGTAGGAACATTATTGGGTCGTTTAAACATGAAAACAATTCATAACAATTTGAGACTTCATTCTTGACTCGTTCAAACTCGAAAACAATTAGTAGCTTCATTCTTGTCTCGTTTGAACATGGAAACAACTTGTCAACACTTGTAGGAGCATTATTGGGTCGTTTAAACATCAAAACAATTCATAAAAATTTGAGGGTTCATTCTTAAATAGTTCGAACTCGGAAACAACTTGTAACTTCATTATTGACTCGTTTGAACATGGAAACAACTTGTAGCTTCATTCTTGACTCGTTTGAACATGGAAACAACTTGTAAACTCTTGTAGGAACATTATTGGCTCGTTTATACATCAAAACAATTCATAACAATTTGAGGCTTCATTTTCAACTCGTTCGAACTTGGAAACAACTTGATGCTTCATTTTTGACTCGTTTGAACATGGAAACAACTTGTAAACTCTTGTAGGAACATTATTGGCTCGTTTAAATATCAAAACAATTCATAACAATTTGAGGCTTAATTCTTGACTCGTTCGAACTCGGAAACAACTTGTATCTTCATTCTTGACTCGTTTGAACTTGGAAAAAACTTGTTAAATCTTGTAGGAACATTATTGGCTCGTTTAAACATGAAAACAATTCATAACAATTTGAGACTTCATTCTTGACTCGTTCATACTCGAAAACAATTAGTAGCTTCATTCTTGACTAGTTCGAACTCGGAAACAACTTGTCAACACTTGTAGGAACATTATTGGCTCGTTTAAACATCAAAACAATTCATAACAATTTGAGGCTTCATTCTTGACTAGTTCGAACTCGGAAACAACTTGTAGCTTCATTATTGACTCGTTTGAACATGGAAACAACTTCTAAACACTTGTAGGAGCATTATTGGCTCGTTTAAACATCAAAATAATTCATAACAATTTAAGGCTTCATTCTTGACTCGTTCGAACTCGGAAACAACTTGTATCTTCATTCTGGACTCGTTTGAACTAGGAAAAAACTTGTCAAATCTTGTAGGAACATTATTGGCTCGTTTAAACATGAAAACAATTCATAACAATTTGAGACTTCATTCTTGACTCGTTCATACTCGAAAACAATTAGTAGCTTCATTCTTGTCTCGTTTGAACATGGAAACAACTTGTCAACACTTGTAGGAACATTATTGGCTCGTTTAAACATCAAAACAATTCATAACAATTTGAGGCTTCATTCTTGGCTAGTTCGAACTCGGAAACAACTTGTAGCTTCATTATTGACTCGTTTGAACATGGAAACAACTTCTAAACACTTGTAGGAGCATTATTGGCTCGTTTAAACATCAAAATAATTCATAACAATTTAAGGCTTCATTCTTGACTCGTTCGAACTCGGAAACAACTTGTATCTTCATTCTGGACTCGTTTGAACTAGGAAAAAACTTGTCAAATCTTGTAGAAACATTATTGGCTCGTTTAAACATGAAAACAATTCATAACAGTTTGAGACTTCATTCTTGACTCGTTCATACTCGAAAACAATTAGTAGCTTCATTCTTGTCTCGTTTGAACATGGAAACAACTTGTCAACACTTGTAGGAACATTATTGGCTCGTTTAAACATCAAAACAATTCATAACAATTTGAGGCTTCATTCTTGGCTAGTTCGAACTCGGAAACAACTTGTAGCTTCATTATTGACTCGTTTGAACATGGAAACAACTTCTAAACACTTGTAGGAGCATTATTGGCTCGTTTAAACATCAAAATAATTCATAACAATTTAAGGCTTCATTCTTGACTCGTTCGAACTCGGAAACAACTTGCATCTTCATTCTGGACTCGTTTGAACTTGGAAAAAACTTGTCAAATCTTGTAGGAACATTATTGGCTCGTTTAAACATGAAAACAATTCATAACAATTTGAGACTTCATTCTTGACTCGTTCAAACTCGAAAACAATTAGTAGCTTCATTCTTGTCTCGTTTGAACATGGAAACAACTTGTCAACACTTGTAGGAGCATTATTGGGTCGTTTAAACATCAAAACAATTCATAAAAATTTGAGGGTTCATTCTTAAATAGTTCGAACTCGGAAACAACTTGTAACTTCATTATTGACTCGTTTGAACATGGAAACAACTTGTAGCTTCATTCTTGACTCGTTTGAACATGGAAACAACTTGTAAACTCTTGTAGGAACATTATTGGCTCGTTTATACATCAAAACAATTCATAACAATTTGAGGCTTCATTTTCGACTCGTTCGAACTTGGAAACAACTTGTAGCTTCATTCTTGACTCGTTTGAACATGGAAACAACTTGTAAACTCTTGTAGGAACATTATTGGCTCGTTTAAACATCAAAACAATTCATAACAATTTGAGGCTTCATTCTTGACTCGTTCGAACTCGGAAACAACTTGTATCTTCATTCTTGACTCGTTTGAACTTGGAAAAAACTTGTTAAATCTTGTAGGAACATTATTGGCTCGTTTAAACATGAAAACAATTCATAACAATTTGAGACTTCATTCTTGACTCGTTCATACTCGAAAACAATTAGTAGCTTCATTCTTGACTAGTTCGAACTCGGAAACAACTTGTCAACACTTGTAGGAACATTATTGGCTCGTTTAAACATCAAAACAATTCATACCAATTTGAGGCTTCATTCTTGACTAGTTCGAACTCGGAAACAACTTGTAGCTTCATTCTTGACTCGTTTGAACATGGAAACAACTTCTAAACACTTGTAGGAGCATTATTGGCTCGTTTAAACATCAAAATAATTCATAACAATTTAAGGCTTCATTCTTGACTCGTTCGAACTCGGAAACAACTTGTATCTTCATTCTGGACTCGTTTGAACTAGGAAAAAACTTGTCAAATCTTGTAGGAACATTATTGGCTCGTTTAAACATGAAAACAATTCATAACAATTTGAGACTTCATTCTTGACTCGTTCATACTCGAAAACAATTAGTAGCTTCATTCTTGTCTCGTTTGAACATGGAAACAACTTGTCAACACTTGTAGGAACATTATTGGCTCGTTTAAACATCAAAACAATTCATAACAATTTGAGGCTTCATTCTTGGCTAGTTCGAACTCGGAAACAACTTGTAGCTTCATTATTGACTCGTTTGAACATGGAAACAACTTCTAAACACTTGTAGGAGCATTATTGGCTCGTTTAAACATCAAAATAATTCATAACAATTTAAGGCTTCATTCTTGACTCGTTCGAACTCGGAAACAACTTGTATCTTCATTCTGGACTCGTTTGAACTAGGAAAAAACTTGTCAAATCTTGTAGAAACATTATTGGCTCGTTTAAACATGAAAACAATTCATAACAGTTTGAGACTTCATTCTTGACTCGTTCATACTCGAAAACAATTAGTAGCTTCATTCTTGTCTCGTTTGAACATGGAAACAACTTGTCAACACTTGTAGGAACATTATTGGCTCGTTTAAACATCAAAACAATTCATAACAATTTGAGGCTTCATTCTTGGCTAGTTCGAACTCGGAAACAACTTGTAGCTTCATTATTGACTCGTTTGAACATGGAAACAACTTCTAAACACTTGTAGGAGCATTATTGGCTCGTTTAAACATCAAAATAATTCATAACAATTTAAGGCTTCATTCTTGACTCGTTCGAACTCGGAAACAACTTGCATCTTCATTCTGGACTCGTTTGAACTTGGAAAAAACTTGTCAAATCTTGTAGGAACATTATTGGCTCGTTTAAACATGAAAACAATTCATAACAATTTGAGACTTCATTCTTGACTCGTTCAAACTCGAAAACAATTAGTAGCTTCATTCTTGTCTCGTTTGAACATGGAAACAACTTGTCAACACTTGTAGGAGCATTATTGGGTCGTTTAAACATCAAAACAATTCATAAAAATTTGAGGGTTCATTCTTAAATAGTTCGAACTCGGAAACAACTTGTAACTTCATTATTGACTCGTTTGAACATGGAAACAACTTGTAGCTTCATTCTTGAGTCGTTTGAACATGGAAACAACTTGTAAACTCTTGTAGGAACATTATTGGCTCGTTTATACATCAAAACAATTCATAACAATTTGAGGCTTCATTTTCGACTCGTTCGAACTTGGAAACAACTTGTAGCTTCATTCTTGACTCGTTTGAACATGGAAACAACTTGTAAACTCTTGTAGGAACATTATTGGCTCGTTTAAACATCAAAACAATTCATAACAATTTGAGGCTTCATTCTTGACTCGTTCGAACTCGGAAACAACTTGTATCTTCATTCTTGACTCGTTTGAACTTGGAAAAAACTTGTTAAATCTTGTAGGAACATTATTGGCTCGTTTAAACATGAAAACAATTCATAACAATTTGAGACTTCATTCTTGACTCGTTCATACTCGAAAACAATTAGTAGCTTCATTCTTGACTAGTTCGAACTCGGAAACAACTTGTCAACACTTGTAGGAACATTATTGGCTCGTTTAAACATCAAAACAATTCATACCAATTTGAGGCTTCATTCTTGACTAGTTCGAACTCGGAAACAACTTGTAGCTTCATTCTTGACTCGTTTGAACATGGAAACAACTTCTAAACACTTGTAGGAGCATTATTGGCTCGTTTAAACATCAAAATAATTCATAACAATTTAAGGCTTCATTCTTGACTCGTTCGAACTCGGAAACAACTTGTATCTTCATTCTGGACTCGTTTGAACTAGGAAAAAACTTGTCAAATCTTGTAGAAACATTATTGGCTCGTTTAAACATGAAAACAATTCATAACAGTTTGAGACTTCATTCTTGACTCGTTCATACTCGAAAACAATTAGTAGCTTCATTCTTGTCTCGTTTGAACATGGAAACAACTTGTCAACACTTGTAGGAACATTATTGGCTCGTTTAAACATCAAAACAATTCATAACAATTTGAGGCTTCATTCTTGGCTAGTTCGAACTCGGAAACAACTTGTAGCTTCATTATTGACTCGTTTGAACATGGAAACAACTTCTAAACACTTGTAGGAGCATTATTGGCTCGTTTAAACATCAAAATAATTCATAACAATTTAAGGCTTCATTCTTGACTCGTTCGAACTCGGAAACAACTTGCATCTTCATTCTGGACTCGTTTGAACTTGGAAAAAACTTGTCAAATCTTGTAGGAACATTATTGGCTCGTTTAAACATGAAAACAATTCATAACAATTTGAGACTTCATTCTTGACTCGTTCATACTCGAAAACAATTAGTAGCTTCATTCTTGACTAGTTCGAACTCGGAAACAACTTGTCAACACTTGTAGGAACATTATTGGCTCGTTTAAACATCAAAACAATTCATACCAATTTGAGGCTTCATTCTTGACTAGTTCGAACTCGGAAACAACTTGTAGCTTCATTATTGACTCGTTTGAACATGGAAACAACTTCTAAACACTTGTAGGAGCATTATTGGCTCGTTTAAACATCAAAATAATTCTTAACAATTTAAGGCTTCATTCTTGACTCGTTCGAACTCGGAAACAACTTGTAACTTCATTCTGGACTCGTTTGAACTTGGAAAAAACTTGTCAAATCTTGTAGGAACATTATTGGCTCGTTTAAACATGAAAACAATTCATAACAATTTGAGACTTCATTCTTGACTCGTTCAAACTCGAAAACAATTAGTAGCTTCATTCTTGTCTCGTTTGAACATGGAAACAACTTGTCAACACTTGTAGGAGCATTATTGGGTCGTTTAAACATCAAAACAATTCATAAAAATTTGAGGGTTCATTCTTAAATAGTTCGAACTCGGAAACAACTTGTAACTTCATTATTGACTCGTTTGAACATGGAAACAACTTGTAGCTTCATTCTTGACTCGTTTGAACATGGAAACAACTTGTAAACTCTTGTAGGAACATTATTGGCTCGTTTATACATCAAAACAATTCATAACAATTTGAGGCTTCATTTTCGACTCGTTCGAACTTGGAAACAACTTGTAGCTTCATTCTTGACTCGTTTGAACATGGAAACAACTTGTAAACTCTTGTAGGAACATTATTGGCTCGTTTAAACATCAAAACAATTCATAACAATTTGAGGCTTCATTCTTGACTCGTTCGAACTCGGAAACAACTTGTATCTTCATTCTTGACTCGTTTGAACTTGGAAAAAACTTGTTAAATCTTGTAGGAACATTATTGGCTCGTTTAAACATGAAAACAATTCATAACAATTTGAGACTTCATTCTTGACTCGTTCATACTCGAAAACAATTAGTAGCTTCATTCTTGACTAGTTCGAACTCGGAAACAACTTGTCAACACTTGTAGGAACATTATTGGCTCGTTTAAACATCAAAACAATTCATAACAATTTGAGGCTTCATTCTTGACTAGTTCGAACTCGGAAACAACTTGTAGCTTCATTATTGACTCGTTTGAACATGGAAACAACTTCTAAACACTTGTAGGAGCATTATTGGCTCGTTTAAACATCAAAATAATTCATAACAATTTAAGGCTTCATTCTTTACTCGTTCATACTCGAAAACAATTAGTAGCTTCATTCTTGTCTCGTTTGAACATGGAAACAACTTGTCAACACTTGTAGGAGCATTATTGGGTCGTTTAAACATCAAAACAATTCATAAAAATTTGAGGGTTCATTCTTAAATAGTTCGAACTCGGAAACAACTTGTAACTTCATTATTGACTCGTTTGAACATGGAAACAACTTGTAGCTTCATTCTTGACTCGTTTGAACATGGAAACAACTTGTAAACTCTTGTAGGAACATTATTGGCTCGTTTATACATCAAAACAATTCATAACAATTTGAGGCTTCATTTTCGACTCGTTCGAACTTGGAAACAACTTGTAGCTTCATTCTTGACTCGTTTGAACATGGAAACAACTTGTAAACTCTTGTAGGAACATTATTGGCTCGTTTAAACATCAAAACAATTCATAACAATTTGAGGCTTCATTCTTGACTCGTTCGAACTCGGAAACAACTTGTAGCTTCATTCTTGACTCGTTTGAACTTGGAAAAAACTTGTTAAATCTTGTAGGAACATTATTGGCTCGTTTAAACATGAAAACAATTCATAACAATTTGAGACTTCATTCTTGACTCGTTCATACTCGAAAACAATTAGTAGCTTCATTCTTGACTAGTTCGAACTCGGAAACAACTTGTCAACACTTGTAGGAACATTATTGGCTCGTTTAAACATCAAAACAATTCATAACAATTTGAGGCTTCATTCTTGACTAGTTCGAACTCGGAAACAACTTGTAGCTTCATTATTGACTCGTTTGAACATGGAAACAACTTCTAAACACTTGTAGGAGCATTATTGGCTCGTTTAAACATCAAAATAATTCATAACAATTTAAGGCTTCATTCTTGACTCGTTCGAACTCGGAAACAACTTGTATCTTCATTCTGGACTCGTTTGAACTTGGAAAAATCTTGTCAAATCTTGTAGGAACATTATTGGCTCGTTTAAACATGAAAACAATTCATAACAATTTGAGACTTCATTCTTTACTCGTTCATACTCGAAAACAATTAGTAGCTTCATTCTTGTCTCGTTTGAACATGGAAACAACTTGTCAACACTTGTAGGAGCATTATTGGGTCGTTTAAACATCAAAACAATTCATAAAAATTTGAGGGTTCATTCTTAAATAGTTCGAACTCGGAAACAACTTGTAACTTCATTATTGACTCGTTTGAACATGGAAACAACTTGTAGCTTCATTCTTGACTCGTTTGAACATGGAAACAACTTATAAACTCTTGTAGGAACATTATTGGCTCGTTTATACATCAAAACAATTCATAACAATTTGAGGCTTCATTTTCGACTCGTTCGAACTTGGAAACAACTTGTAGCTTCATTCTTGACTCGTTTGAACATGGAAACAACTTGTAAACTCTTGTAGGAACATTATTGGCTCGTTTAAACATCAAAACAATTCATAACAATTTGAGGCTTCATTCTTGACTCGTTCGAACTCGGAAACAACTTGTATCTTCATTCTTGACTCGTTTGAACTTGGAAAAAACTTGTTAAATCTTGTAGGAACATTATTGGCTCGTTTAAACATGAAAACAATTCATAACAATTTGAGACTTCATTCTTGACTCGTTCATACTCGAAAACAAGTAGTAGCTTCATTCTTGACTAGTTCGAACTCGGAAACAACTTGTCAACACTTGTAGGAACATTATTGGCTCGTTTAAACATCAAAACAATTCATAACAATTTGAGGCTTCATTCTTGACTAGTTCGAACTCGGAAACAACTTGTAGCTTCATTATTGACTCGTTTGAACATGGAAACAACTTCTAAACACTTGTAGGAGCATTATTGGCTCGTTTAAACATCAAAATAATTCATAACAATTTAAGGCTTCATTCTTGACTCGTTCGAACTCGGAAACAACTTGTATCTTCATTCTGGACTCGTTTGAACTTGGAAAAATCTTGTCAAATCTTGTAGGAACATTATTGGCTCGTTTAAACATGAAAACAATTCATAACAATTTGAGACTTCATTCTTTACTCGTTCATACTCGAAAACAATTAGTAGCTTCATTCTTGTCTCGTTTGAACATGGAAACAACTTGTCAACACTTGTAGGAGCATTATTGGGTCGTTTAAACATCAAAACAATTCATAAAAATTTGAGGGTTCATTCTTAAATAGTTCGAACTCGGAAACAACTTGTAACTTCATTATTGACTCGTTTGAACATGGAAACAACTTGTAGCTTCATTCTTGACTCGTTTGAACATGGAAACAACTTGTAAACTCTTGTAGGAACATTATTGGCTCGTTTATACATCAAAACAATTCATAACAATTTGAGGCTTCATTTTCGACTCGTTCGAACTTGGAAACAACTTGTAGCTTCATTCTTGACTCGTTTGAACATGGAAACAACTTGTAAACTCTTGTAGGAACATTATTGGCTCGTTTAAACATCAAAACAATTCATAACAATTTGAGGCTTCATTCTTGACTCGTTCTAACTCGGAAACATATTGTATCTTCATTCTTGACTCGTTTGAACTTGGAAAAAACTTGTTAAATCTTGTAGGAACATTATTGGCTCGTTTAAACATGAAAACAATTCATAACAATTTGAGACTTCATTCTTGACTCGTTCAAACTCGAAAACAATTAGTAGCTTCATTCTTGACTAGTTCGAACTCGGAAACAACTTGTCAACACTTGTAGGAACATTATTGGCTCGTTTAAACATCAAAACAATTCATAACAATTTGAGGCTTCATTCTTGACTAGTTCGAACTCGGAAACAACTTGTAGCTTCATTATTGACTCGTTTGAACATGGAAACAACTTCTAAACACTTGTAGGAGCATTATTGGCTCGTTTAAACATCAAAATAATTCATAACAATTTAAGGCTTCATTCTTGACTCGTTCGAACTCGGAAACAACTTGTATCTTCATTCTGGACTCGTTTGAACTTGGAAAAATCTTGTCAAATCTTGTAGGAACATTATTGGCTCGTTTAAACATGAAAACAATTCATAACAATTTGAGACTTCATTCTTTACTCGTTCATACTCGAAAACAATTAGTAGCTTCATTCTTGTCTCGTTTGAACATGGAAACAACTTGTCAACACTTGTAGGAGCATTATTGGGTCGTTTAAACATCAAAACAATTCATAAAAATTTGAGGGTTCATTCTTAAATAGTTCGAACTCGGAAACAACTTGTAACTTCATTATTGACTCGTTTGAACATGGAAACAACTTGTAGCTTCATTCTTGACTCGTTTGAACATGGAAACAACTTGTAAACTCTTGTAGGAACATTATTGGCTCGTTTATACATCAAAACAATTCATAACAATTTGAGGCTTCATTTTCGACTCGTTCGAACTTGGAAACAACTTGTAGCTTCATTCTTGACTCGTTTGAACATGAAAACAACTTGTAAACTCTTGTAGGAACATTATTGGCTCGTTTAAACATCAAAACAATTCATAACAATTTGAGGCTTCATTCTTGACTCGTTCGAACTCGGAAACAACTTGTATCTTCATTCTTGACTCGTTTGAACTTGGAAAAAACTTGTTAAATCTTGTAGGAACATTATTGGCTCGTTTAAACATGAAAACAATTCATAACAATTTGAGACTTCATTCTTGACTCGTTCATACTCGAAAACAATTAGTAGCTTCATTCTTGACTAGTTCGAACTCGGAAACAACTTGTAGCTTCATTATTGACTCGTTTTAACATGGAAACAACTTCTAAACACTTGTAGGAGCATTATTGGCTCGTTTAAACATCAAAATAATTCATAACAATTTAAGGCTTCATTTTGACTCGTTCGAACTCGGAAACAACTTGTATCTTCATTTTGTACTCGTTTGAATTTGGAAAAAACTTGTCAAATCTTGTAGGAACATTATTGGCTCGTTTAAACATGAAAACAATTCATAACAATTTGAGACTTCATTCTTGACTCGTTCAAACTCGAAAACAATTAGTAGCATCATTCTTGTCTCGTTTGAACATGGAAACAACTTGTCAACACTTGTAGGAGCATTATTGGGTCGTTTAAACATCAAAACAATTCATAACAATTTGAGGCTTCATTCTTGACTCGTTCGAACTCGGAAACAACTTGTATCTTCATTCTTGACTCGTTTGAACTTGGAAAAAACTTGTCAAATCTTGTAGGAACATTATTGGCTCGTTTAAACATGAAAACAATTCATAACAATTTGAGACTTCATTCTTGACTCGTTCATACTCGAAAACAATTAGTAGCTTCATTCTTGTCCCGTTTGAACATGGAAACAACTTGTCAACACTTGTAGGAACATTATTGGCTCGTTTAAACATCAAAATAATTCATAACAATTTAAGGCTTCATTCTTGACTCGTTCGAACTCGGAAACAACTTGTATCTTCATTCTGGACTCGTTTGAACTTGGAAAAATCTTATCAAATCTTGTAGGAACATTATTGGCACGTTTAAACATGAAAACAATTCATAACAATTTGAGATTTCATTCTTTACTCGTTCATACTCGAAAACAATTAGTAGCTTCATTCTTGTCTCGTTTGAACATGGAAACAACTTGTCAACACTTGTAGGAGCATTATTGGGTCGTTTAAACATCAAAACAATTCATAAAAATTTGAGGGTTCATTCTTAAATAGTTCGAACTCGGAAACAACTTGTAACTTCATTATTGACTCGTTTGAACATGGAAACAACTTGTAGCTTCATTCTTGACTCGTTTGAACATGGAAACAACTTGTAAACTCTTGTAGGAACATTATTGGCTCGTTTATACATGAAAAACAATTCATAACAATTTGAGACTTCATTTTCGACTCGTTCGAACTTGGAAACAACTTGTAGCTTCATTCTTGACTCGTTTGAACATGGAAACAACTTGTAAACTCTTGTAGGAATATTATTGGCTCGTTTAAACATCAAAACAATTCATAACAATTTGAGGCTTCATTCTTGACTCGTTCGAACTCGGAAACAACTTGTAACTTCATTCTGGACTCGTTTGAACTTGGAAAAAACTTGTCAAATCTTGTAGGAACATTATTGGCTCGTTTAAACATGAAAACAATTCATAACAATTTGAGACTTCATTCTTGACTCGTTCATACTCGAAAACAATTAGTAGCTTCATTCTTGACTAGTTCGAACTCGGAAACAACTTGTAGCTTCATTATTGACTCGTTTGAACATGGAAATAACTTCTAAACACTTGTAGGAGCATTATTGGCTCGTTTAAACATCAAAATTATTCATAACAATTTAAGGCTTCATTTTGACTCGTTCGAACTCGGAAACAACTTGTATCTTCATTCTGGACTCGTTTGAATTTGGAAAAAACTTGTCAAATCTTGTAGGAACATTATTGGCTCGTTTAAACATGAAAACAATTCATAACAATTTGAGACTTCATTCTTGACTCGTTCAAACTCGAAAACAATTAGTAGCTTAATTCTTGTCTCGTTTGAACATGGAAACAACTTGTCAACACTTGTAGGAGCATTATTGGGTCGTTTAAACATCAAAACAATTCATA
Source organism: Oenanthe sinensis (assembly GCA_028671895.1). Taxonomy (NCBI): domain Eukaryota; kingdom Viridiplantae; phylum Streptophyta; class Magnoliopsida; order Apiales; family Apiaceae; genus Oenanthe; species Oenanthe sinensis. The sequence goes on from JAPMAC010000231.1 coordinate 6,627,409, forward strand.
ACAATTTGAGGCTTCATTCTTGACTCGTTCGAACTCGGAAACAACTTGTATCTTCATTCTTGACTCGTTTGAACTTGGAAAAAACTTGTCAAATCTTGTAGGAACATTATTGGCTCGTTTAAACATGAAAACAATTCATAACAATTTGAGACTTCATTCTTGACTCGTTCATACTCGAAAACAATTAGTAGCTTCATTCTTGTCCCGTTTGAACATGGAAACAACTTGTCAACACTTGTAGGAACATTATTGGCTCGTTTAAACATCAAAACAATTCAGAACAATTTGAGGCTTCATTCTTGACTAGTTCGAACTCGGAAACAACTTGTAGCTTCATTATTGACTCGTTTGAACATGGAAACAACTTCTAAACACTTGTAGGAGAATTATTGGCTCGTTTAAACATCAAAATAATTCATAACAATTTAAGGCTTCATTCTTGACTCGTTCGAACTCGGAAACAACTTGCATCTTCATTCTGGACTCGTTTGAACTTGGAAAAAACTTGTCAAATCTTGTAGGAACATTATTGGCTCGTTTAAACATGAAAAAAATTCATAACAATTTGAGACTTCATTCTTGACTCGTTCAAACTCGAAAACAATTAGTAACTTCATTCTTGTCTCGTTTGAACATGGAAACAACTTGTCAACACTTGTAGGAGCATTATTGGGTCGTTTAAACATCAAAACAATTCATAAAAATTTGAGGGTTCATTCTTAAATAGTTCGAACTCGGAAACAACTTGTAGCTTCATTATTGACTCGTTTAAACATGGAAAAAACTTGTAGCTTCATTCTTGACTCGTTCGAACTCGGAAACAACTTGTAACTTCATTCTGGACTCGTTTGAACTTGGAAAAAACTTGTCAAATCTTGTAGGAACATTATTGGCTCGTTTAAACATGAAAACAATTCATAACAATTTGAGACTTCATTCTTGACTCGTTCATACTCGAAAACAATTAGTAGCTTCATTCTTGACTAGTTCGAACTCGGAAACAACTTGTAGCTTCATTATTGACTCGTTTGAACATGGAAATAACTTTTAAACACTTGTAGGAGCATTATTGGCTCGTTTAAACATCAAAATAATTCATAACAATTTAAGGCTTCATTTTGACTCGTTCGAACTCGGAAACAACTTGTATCTTCATTCTGGACTCGTTTGAATTTGGAAAAAACTTGTCAAATCTTGTAGGAACATTATTGGCTCGTTTAAACATGAAAACAATTCATAACAATTTGAGACTTCATTCTTGACTCGTTCAAACTCGAAAACAATTAGTAGCTTCATTCTTGTCTCGTTTGAACATGGAAACAACTTGTCAACACTTGTAGGAGCATTATTGGGTCGTTTAAACATCAAAACAATTCATAACAATTTGAGGCTTCATTCTTGACTCGTTCGAACTCGGAAACAACTTGTATCTTCATTCTTGACTCGTTTGAACTTGGAAAAAACTTGTCAAATCTTGTAGGAACATTATTGGCTCGTTTAAACATGAAAACAATTCATAACAATTTGAGACTTCATTCTTGACTCGTTCATACTCGAAAACAATTAGTAGCTTCATTCTTGTCCCGTTTGAACATGGAAACAACTTGTCAACACTTGTAGGAACATTATTGGCTCGTTTAAACATTAAAACAATTCAGAACAATTTGAGGCTTCATTCTTGACTAGTTCGAACTCGGAAACAACTTGTAGCTTCATTATTGACTCGTTTGAACATGGAAACAACTTCTAAACACTTGTAGGAGAATTATTGGCTCGTTTAAACATCAAAATAATTCATAACAATTTAAGGCTTCATTCTTGACTCGTTCGAACTCGGAAACAACTTGCATCTTCATTCTGGACTCGTTTGAACTTGGAAAAAACTTGTCAAATCTTGTAGGAACATTATTGGCTCGTTTAAACATGAAAAAAATTCATAACAATTTGAGACTTCATTCTTGACTCGTTCAAACTCGAAAACAATTAGTAACTTCATTCTTGTCTCGTTTGAACATGGAAACAACTTGTCAACACTTGTAGGAGCATTATTGGGTCGTTTAAACATCAAAACAATTCATAAAAATTTGAGGGTTCATTCTTAAATAGTTCGAACTCGGAAACAACTTGTAGCTTCATTATTGACTCGTTTAAACATGGAAAAAACTTGTAGCTTCATTCTTGACTCGTTCGAACTCGGAAACAACTTGTAACTTCATTCTGGACTCGTTTGAACTTGGAAAAAACTTGTCAAATCTTGTAGGAACATTATTGGCTCGTTTAAACATGAAAACAATTCATAACAATTTGAGACTTCATTCTTGACTCGTTCATACTCGAAAACAATTAGTAGCTTCATTCTTGACTAGTTCGAACTCGGAAACAACTTGTAGCTTCATTATTGACTTGTTTGAACATGGAAATAACTTCTAAACACTTGTAGGAGCATTATTGGCTCGTTTAAACATCAAAATAATTCATAACAATTTAAGGCTTCATTTTGACTCGTTCGAACTCGGAAACAACTTGTATCTTCATTCTGGACTCGTTTGAATTTGGAAAAAACTTGTCAAATCTTGTAGGAACATTATTGGCTCGTTTAAACATGAAAACAATTCATAACAATTTGAGACTTCATTCTTGACTCGTTCAAACTCGAAAACAATTAGTAGCTTCATTCTTGTCTCGTTTGAACATGGAAACAACTTGTCAACACTTGTAGGAGCATTATTGGGTCGTTTAAACATCAAAACAATTCATAACAATTTGAGGCTTCATTCTTGACTCGTTCGAACTCGGAAACAACTTGTATCTTCATTCTTGACTCGTTTGAACTTGGAAAAAACTTGTCAAATCTTGTAGGAACATTATTGGCTCGTTTAAACATGAAAACAATTCATAACAATTTGAGACTTCATTCTTGACTCGTTCATACTCGAAAACAATTAGTAGCTTCATTCTTGTCCCGTTTGAACATGGAAACAACTTGTCAACACTTGTAGGAACATTATTGGCTCGTTTAAACATCAAAACAATTCAGAACAATTTGAGGCTTCATTCTTGACTAGTTCGAACTCGGAAACAACTTGTAGCTTCATTATTGACTCGTTTGAACATGGAAACAACTTCTAAACACTTGTAGGAGAATTATTGGCTCGTTTAAACATCAAAATAATTCATAACAATTTAAGGCTTCATTCTTGACTCGTTCGAACTCGGAAACAACTTGCATCTTCATTCTGGACTCGTTTGAACTTGGAAAAAACTTGTCAAATCTTGTAGGAACATTATTGGCTCGTTTAAACATGAAAAAAATTCATAACAATTTGAGACTTCATTCTTGACTCGTTCAAACTCGAAAACAATTAGTAACTTCATTCTTGTCTCGTTTGAACATGGAAACAACTTGTCAACACTTGTAGGAGCATTATTGGGTCGTTTAAACATCAAAACAATTCATAAAAATTTGAGGGTTCATTCTTAAATAGTTCGAACTCGGAAACAACTTGTAGCTTCATTATTGACTCGTTTAAACATGGAAAAAACTTGTAGCTTCATTCTTGACTCGTTCGAACTCGGAAACAACTTGTAACTTCATTCTGGACTCGTTTGAACTTGGAAAAAACTTGTCAAATCTTGTAGGAACATTATTGGCTCGTTTAAACATGAAAACAATTCATAACAATTTGAGACTTCATTCTTGACTCGTTCATACTCGAAAACAATTAGTAGCTTCATTCTTGACTAGTTCGAACTCGGAAACAACTTGTAGCTTCATTATTGACTTGTTTGAACATGGAAATAACTTCTAAACACTTGTAGGAGCATTATTGGCTCGTTTAAACATCAAAATAATTCATAACAATTTAAGGCTTCATTTTGACTCGTTCGAACTCGGAAACAACTTGTATCTTCATTCTGGACTCGTTTGAATTTGGAAAAAACTTGTCAAATCTTGTAGGAACATTATTGGCTCGTTTAAACATGAAAACAATTCATAACAATTTGAGACTTCATTCTTGACTCGTTCAAACTCGAAAACAATTAGTAGCTTCATTCTTGTCTCGTTTGAACATGGAAACAACTTGTCAACACTTGTAGGAGCATTATTGGGTCGTTTAAACATCAAAACAATTCATAACAATTTGAGGCTTCATTCTTGACTCGTTCGAACTCGGAAACAACTTGTATCTTCATTCTTGACTCGTTTGAACTTGGAAAAAACTTGTCAAATCTTGTAGGAACATTATTGGCTCGTTTAAACATGAAAACAATTCATAACAATTTGAGACTTCATTCTTGACTCGTTCATACTCGAAAACAATTAGTAGCTTCATTCTTGTCCCGTTTGAACATGGAAACAACTTGTCAACACTTGTAGGAACATTATTGGCTCGTTTAAACATCAAAACAATTCAGAACAATTTGAGGCTTCATTCTTGACTAGTTCGAACTCGGAAACAACTTGTAGCTTCATTATTGACTCGTTTGAACATGGAAACAACTTCTAAACACTTGTAGGAGAATTATTGGCTCGTTTAAACATCAAAATAATTCATAACAATTTAAGGCTTCATTCTTGACTCGTTCGAACTCGGAAACAACTTGCATCTTCATTCTGGACTCGTTTGAACTTGGAAAAAACTTGTCAAATCTTGTAGGAACATTATTGGCTCGTTTAAACATGAAAAAAATTCATAACAATTTGAGACTTCATTCTTGACTCGTTCAAACTCGAAAACAATTAGTAACTTCATTCTTGTCTCGTTTGAACATGGAAACAACTTGTCAACACTTGTAGGAGCATTATTGGGTCGTTTAAACATCAAAACAATTCATAAAAATTTGAGGGTTCATTCTTATATAGTTCGAACTCGGAAACAACTTGTAGCTTCATTATTGACTCGTTTAAACATGGAAAAAACTTGTAGCTTCATTCTTGACTCGTTCGAACTCGGAAACAACTTGTAACTTCATTCTGGACTCGTTTGAACTTGGAAAAAACTTGTCAAATCTTGTAGGAACATTATTGGCTCGTTTAAACATGAAAACAATTCATAACAATTTGAGACTTCATTCTTGACTCGTTCATACTCGAAAACAATTAGTAGCTTCATTCTTGACTAGTTCGAACTCGGAAACAACTTGTAGCTTCATTATTGACTCGTTTGAACATCGAAACAACTTCTAAACACTTGTAGGAGAATTATTGGCTCGTTTAAACATCAAAATAATTCATAACAATTTAAGGCTTCATTCTTGACTCGTTCGAACTCGGAAACAACTTGTATCTTCATTCTTGACTCGTTTGAACTTGGAAAAAACTTGTCAAATCTTGTAGGAACATTATTGGCTCGTTTAAACATGAAAACAATTCATAACAATTTGAGACTTCATTCTTGACTCGTTCATACTCGAAAACAATTAGTAGCTTCATTCTTGTCCCGTTTGAACATGGAAACAACTTGTCAACACTTGTAGGAACATTATTGGCTCGTTTAAACATCAAAACAATTCAGAACAATTTGAGGCTTCATTCTTGACTAGTTCGAACTCGGAAACAACTTGTAGCTTCATTATTGACTCGTTTGAACATGGAAACAACTTCTAAACACTTGTAGGAGAATTATTGGCTCGTTTAAACATCAAAATAATTCATAACAATTTAAGGCTTCATTCTTGACTCGTTCGAACTCGGAAACAACTTGCATCTTCATTCTGGACTCGTTTGAACTTGGAAAAAACTTGTCAAATCTTGTAGGAACATTATTGGCTCGTTTAAACATGAAAAAAATTCATAACAATTTGAGACTTCATTCTTGACTCGTTCAAACTCGAAAACAATTAGTAACTTCATTCTTGTCTCGTTTGAACATGGAAACAACTTGTCAACACTTGTAGGAGCATTATTGGGTCGTTTAAACATCAAAACAATTCATAAAAATTTGAGGGTTCATTCTTAAATAGTTCGAACTCGGAAACAACTTGTAGCTTCATTATTGACTCGTTTAAACATGGAAAAAACTTGTAGCTTCATTCTTGACTCGTTCGAACTCGGAAACAACTTGTAACTTCATTCTGGACTCGTTTGAACTTGGAAAAAACTTGTCAAATCTTGTAGGAACATTATTGGCTCGTTTAAACATGAAAACAATTCATAACAATTTGAGACTTCATTCTTGACTCGTTCATACTCGAAAACAATTAGTAGCTTCATTCTTGACTAGTTCGAACTCGGAAACAACTTGTAGCTTCATTATTGACTCGTTTGAACATGGAAATAACTTCTAAACACTTGTAGGAGCATTATTGGCTCGTTTAAACATCAAAATAATTCATAACAATTTAAGGCTTCATTTTGACTCGTTCGAACTCGGAAACAACTTGTATCTTCATTCTGGACTCGTTTGAATTTGGAAAAAACTTGTCAAATCTTGTAGGAACATTATTGGCTCGTTTAAACATGAAAACAATTCATAACAATTTGAGACTTCATTCTTGACTCGTTCAAACTCGAAAACAATTAGTAGCTTCATTCTTGTCTCGTTTGAACATGGAAACAACTTGTCAACACTTGTAGGAGCATTATTGGGTCGTTTAAACATCAAAACAATTCATAACAATTTGAGGCTTCATTCTTGACTCGTTCGAACTCGGAAACAACTTGTATCTTCATTCTTGACTCGTTTGAACTTGGAAAAAACTTGTCAAATCTTGTAGGAACATTATTGGCTCGTTTAAACATGAAAACAATTCATAACAATTTGAGACTTCATTCTTGACTCGTTCATACTCGAAAACAATTAGTAGCTTCATTCTTGTCCCGTTTGAACATGGAAACAACTTGTCAACACTTGTAGGAACATTATTGGCTCGTTTAAACATCAAAACAATTCAGAACAATTTGAGGCTTCATTCTTGACTAGTTCGAACTCGGAAACAACTTGTAGCTTCATTATTGACTCGTTTGAACATGGAAACAACTTCTAAACACTTGTAGGAGAATTATTGGCTCGTTTAAACATCAAAATAATTCATAACAATTTAAGGCTTCATTCTTGACTCGTTCGAAGTCGGAAACAACTTGCATCTTCATTCTGGACTCGTTTGAACTTGGAAAAAACTTGTCAAATCTTGTAGGAACATTATTGGCTCGTTTAAACATGAAAAAAATTCATAACAATTTGAGACTTCATTCTTGACTCGTTCAAACTCGAAAACAATTAGTAACTTCATTCTTGTCTCGTTTGAACATGGAAACAACTTGTCAACACTTGTAGGAGCATTATTGGGTCGTTTAAACATCAAAACAATTCATAAAAATTTGAGGGTTCATTCTTAAATAGTTCGAACTCGGAAACAACTTGTAGCTTCATTATTGACTCGTTTAAACATGGAAAAAACTTGTAGCTTCATTCTTGACTCGTTCGAACTCGGAAACAACTTGTAACTTCATTCTGGACTCGTTTGAACTTGGAAAAAACTTGTCAAATCTTGTAGGAACATTATTGGCTCGTTTAAACATGAAAACAATTCATAACAATTTGAGACTTCATTCTTGACTCGTTCATACTCGAAAACAATTAGTAGCTTCATTCTTGACTAGTTCGAACTCGGAAACAACTTGTAGCTTCATTATTGACTCGTTTGAACATGGAAATAACTTCTAAACACTTGTAGGAGCATTATTGGCTCGTTTAAACATCAAAATAATTCATAACAATTTAAGGCTTCATTTTGACTCGTTCGAACTCGGAAACAACTTGTATCTTCATTCTGGACTCGTTTGAATTTGGAAAAAACTTGTCAAATCTTGTAGGAACATTATTGGCTCGTTTAAACATGAAAACAATTCATAACAATTTGAGACTTCATTCTTGACTCGTTCAAACTCGAAAACAATTAGTAGCTTCATTCTTGTCTCGTTTGAACATGGAAACAACTTGTCAACACTTGTAGGAGCATTATTGGGTCGTTTAAACATCAAAACAATTCATAACAATTTGAGGCTTCATTCTTGACTCGTTCGAACTCGGAAACAACTTGTATCTTCATTCTTGACTCGTTTGAACTTGGAAAAAACTTGTCAAATCTTGTAGGAACATTATTGGCTCGTTTAAACATGAAAACAATTCATAACAATTTGAGACTTCATTCTTGACTCGTTCATACTCGAAAACAATTAGTAGCTTCATTCTTGTCCCGTTTGAACATGGAAACAACTTGTCAACACTTGTAGGAACATTATTGGCTCGTTTAAACATCAAAACAATTCAGAACAATTTGAGGCTTCATTCTTGACTAGTTCGAACTCGGAAACAACTTGTAGCTTCATTATTGACTCGTTTGAACATGGAAACAACTTCTAAACACTTGTAGGAGAATTATTGGCTCGTTTAAACATCAAAATAATTCATAACAATTTAAGGCTTCATTCTTGACTCGTTCGAACTCGGAAACAACTTGCATCTTCATTCTGGACTCGTTTGAACTTGGAAAAAACTTGTCAAATCTTGTAGGAACATTATTGGCTCGTTTAAACATGAAAAAAATTCATAACAATTTGAGACTTCATTCTTGACTCGTTCAAACTCGAAAACAATTAGTAACTTCATTCTTGTCTCGTTTGAACATGGAAACAACTTGTCAACACTTGTAGGAGCATTATTGGGTCGTTTAAACATCAAAACAATTCATAAAAATTTGAGGGTTCATTCTTAAATAGTTCGAACTCGGAAACAACTTGTAGCTTCATTATTGACTCGTTTAAACATGGAAAAAACTTGTAGCTTCATTCTTGACTCGTTCGAACTCGGAAACAACTTGTAACTTCATTCTGGACTCGTTTGAACTTGGAAAAAACTTGTCAAATCTTGTAGGAACATTATTGGCTCGTTTAAACATGAAAACAATTCATAACAATTTGAGACTTCATTCTTGACTCGTTCATACTCGAAAACAATTAGTAGCTTCATTCTTGACTAGTTCGAACTCGGAAACAACTTGTAGCTTCATTATTGACTCGTTTGAACATGGAAATAACTTCTAAACACTTGTAGGAGCATTATTGGCTCGTTTAAACATCAAAATAATTCATAACAATTTAAGGCTTCATTTTGACTCGTTCGAACTCGGAAACAACTTGTATCTTCATTCTGGACTCGTTTGAATTTGGAAAAAACTTGTCAAATCTTGTAGGAACATTATTGGCTCGTTTAAACATGAAAACAATTCATAACAATTTGAGACTTCATTCTTGACTCGTTCAAACTCGAAAACAATTAGTAGCTTCATTCTTGTCTCGTTTGAACATGGAAACAACTTGTCAACACTTGTAGGAGCATTATTGGGTCGTTTAAAGATCAAAACAATTCATAACAATTTGAGGCTTCATTCTTGACTCGTTCGAACTCGGAAACAACTTGTATCTTCATTCTTGACTCGTTTGAACTTGGAAAAAACTTGTCAAATCTTGTAGGAACATTATTGGCTCGTTTAAACATGAAAACAATTCATAACAATTTGAGACTTCATTCTTGACTCGTTCATACTCGAAAACAATTAGTAGCTTCATTCTTGTCCCGTTTGAACATGGAAACAACTTGTCAACACTTGTAGGAACATTATTGGCTCGTTTAAACATCAAAACAATTCAGAACAATTTGAGGCTTCATTCTTGACTAGTTCGAACTCGGAAACAACTTGTAGCTTCATTATTGACTCGTTTGAACATCGAAACAACTTCTAAACACTTGTAGGAGAATTATTGGCTCGTTTAAACATCAAAATAATTCATAACAATTTAAGGCTTCATTCTTGACTCGTTCGAAGTCGGAAACAACTTGCATCTTCATTCTGGACTCGTTTGAACTTGGAAAAAACTTGTCAAATCTTGTAGGAACATTATTGGCTCGTTTAAACATGAAAAAAATTCATAACAATTTGAGACTTCATTCTTGACTCGTTCAAACTCGAAAACAATTAGTAACTTCATTCTTGTCTCGTTTGAACATGGAAACAACTTGTCAACACTTGTAGGAGCATTATTGGGTCGTTTAAACATCAAAACAATTCATAACAATTTGAGGCTTCATTCTTGACTCGTTCGAACTCGGAAACAACTTGTATCTTCATTCTTGACTCGTTTGAACTTGGAAAAAACTTGTCAAATCTTGTAGGAACATTATTGGCTCGTTTAAACATGAAAACAATTCATAACAATTTGAGACTTCATTCTTGACTCGTTCATACTCGAAAACAATTAATAGCTTCATTCTTGTCCCGTTTGAACATGGAAACAACTTGTCAACACTTGTAGGAACATTATTGGCTCGTTTAAACATCAAAACAATTCAGAACAATTTGAGGCTTCATTCTTGACTAGTTCGAACTCGGAAACAACTTGTAGCTTCATTATTGACTCGTTTGAACATGGAAACAACTTCTAAACACTTGTAGGAGAATTATTGGCTCGTTTAAACATCAAAATAATTCATAACAATTTAAGGCTTCATTCTTGACTCGTTCGAAGTCGGAAACAACTTGCATCTTCATTCTGGACTCGTTTGAACTTGGAAAAAACTTGTCAAATCTTGTAGGAACATTATTGGCTCGTTTAAACATGAAAAAAATTCATAACAATTTGAGACTTCATTCTTGACTCGTTCAAACTCGAAAACAATTAGTAACTTCATTCTTGTCTCGTTTGAACATGGAAACAACTTGTCAACACTTGTAGGAGCATTATTGGGTCGTTTAAACATCAAAACAATTCATAAAAATTTGAGGGTTCATTCTTAAATAGTTCGAACTCGGAAACAACTTGTACCTTCATTATTGACTCGTTTAAACATGGAAAAAACTTGTAGCTTCATTCTTGACTCGTTCGAACTCGGAAACAACTTGTAACTTCATTCTGGACTCGTTTGAACTTGGAAAAAACTTGTCAAATCTTGTAGGAACATTATTGGCTCGTTTAAACATGAAAACAATTCATAACAATTTGAGACTTCATTCTTGACTCGTTCATACTCGAAAACAATTAGTAGCTTCATTCTTGACTAGTTCGAACTCGGAAACAACTTGTAGCTTCATTATTGACTCGTTTGAACATGGAAATAACTTCTAAACACTTGTAGGAGCATTATTGGCTCGTTTAAACATCAAAATAATTCATAACAATTTAAGGCTTCATTTTGACTCGTTCGAACTCGGAAACAACTTGTATCTTCATTCTGGACTCGTTTGAATTTGGAAAAAACTTGTCAAATCTTGTAGGAACATTATTGGCTCGTTTAAACATGAAAACAATTCATAACAATTTGAGACTTCATTCTTGACTCGTTCAAACTCGAAAACAATTAGTAGCTTCATTCTTGTCTCGTTTGAACATGGAAACAACTTGTCAACACTTGTAGGAGCATTATTGGGTCGTTTAAACATCAAAACAATTCATAACAATTTGAGGCTTCATTCTTGACTCGTTCGAACTCGGAAACAACTTGTATCTTCATTCTTGACTCGTTTGAACTTGGAAAAAACTTGTCAAATCTTGTAGGAACATTATTGGCTCGTTTAAACATGAAAACAATTCATAACAATTTGAGACTTCATTCTTGACTCGTTCATACTCGAAAACAATTAGTAGCTTCATTCTTGTCCCGTTTGAACATGGAAACAACTTGTCAACACTTGTAGGAACATTATTGGCTCGTTTAAACATCAAAACAATTCAGAACAATTTGAGGCTTCATTCTTGACTAGTTCGAACTCGGAAACAACTTGTAGCTTCATTATTGACTCGTTTGAACATCGAAACAACTTCTAAACACTTGTAGGAGAATTATTGGCTCGTTTAAACATCAAAATAATTCATAACAATTTAAGGCTTCATTCTTGACTCGTTCGAAGTCGGAAACAACTTGCATCTTCATTCTGGACTCGTTTGAACTTGGAAAAAACTTGTCAAATCTTGTAGGAACATTATTGGCTCGTTTAAACATGAAAAAAATTCATAACAATTTGAGACTTCATTCTTGACTCGTTCAAACTCGAAAACAATTAGTAACTTCATTCTTGTCTCGTTTGAACATGGAAACAACTTGTCAACACTTGTAGGAGCATTATTGGGTCGTTTAAACATCAAAACAATTCATAACAATTTGAGGCTTCATTCTTGACTCGTTCGAACTCGGAAACAACTTGTATCTTCATTCTTGACTCGTTTGAACTTGGAAAAAACTTGTCAAATCTTGTAGGAACATTATTGGCTCGTTTAAACATGAAAACAATTCATAACAATTTGAGACTTCATTCTTGACTCGTTCATACTCGAAAACAATTAGTAGCTTCATTCTTGTCCCGTTTGAACATGGAAACAACTTGTCAACACTTGTAGGAACATTATTGGCTCGTTTAAACATCAAAACAATTCAGAACAATTTGAGGCTTCATTCTTGACTAGTTCGAACTCGGAAACAACTTGTAGCTTCATTATTGACTCGTTTGAACATGGAAACAACTTCTAAACACTTGTAGGAGAATTATTGGCTCGTTTAAACATCAAAATAATTCATAACAATTTAAGGCTTCATTCTTGACTCGTTCGAAGTCGGAAACAACTTGCATCTTCATTCTGGACTCGTTTGAACTTGGAAAAAACTTGTCAAATCTTGTAGGAACATTATTGGCTCGTTTAAACATGAAAAAAATTCATAACAATTTGAGACTTCATTCTTGACTCGTTCAAACTCGAAAACAATTAGTAACTTCATTCTTGTCTCGTTTGAACATGGAAACAACTTGTCAACACTTGTAGGAGCATTATTGGGTCGTTTAAACATCAAAACAATTCATAAAAATTTGAGGGTTCATTCTTAAATAGTTCGAACTCGGAAACAACTTGTAGCTTCATTATTGACTCGTTTAAACATGGAAAAAACTTGTAGCTTCATTCTTGACTCGTTCGAACTCGGAAACAACTTGTAACTTCATTCTGGACTCGTTTGAACTTGGAAAAAACTTGTCAAATCTTGTAGGAACATTATTGGCTCGTTTAAACATGAAAACAATTCATAACAATTTGAGACTTCATTCTTGACTCGTTCATACTCGAAAACAATTAGTAGCTTCATTCTTGACTAGTTCGAACTCGGAAACAACTTGTAGCTTCATTATTGACTCGTTTGAACATGGAAATAACTTCTAAACACTTGTAGGAGCATTATTGGCTCGTTTAAACATCAAAATAATTCATAACAATTTAAGGCTTCATTTTGACTCGTTCGAACTCGGAAACAACTTGTATCTTCATTCTGGACTCGTTTGAATTTGGAAAAAACTTGTCAAATCTTGTAGGAACATTATTGGCTCGTTTAAACATGAAAACAATTCATAACAATTTGAGACTTCATTCTTGACTCGTTCAAACTCGAAAACAATTAGTAGCTTCATTCTTGTCTCGTTTGAACATGGAAACAACTTGTCAACACTTGTAGGAGCATTATTGGGTCGTTTAAACATCAAAACAATTCATAACAATTTGAGGCTTCATTCTTGACTCGTTCGAACTCGGAAACAACTTGTATCTTCATTCTTGACTCGTTTGAACTTGGAAAAAACTTGTCAAATCTTGTAGGAACATTATTGGCTCGTTTAAACATGAAAACAATTCATAACAATTTGAGACTTCATTCTTGACTCGTTCATACTCGAAAACAATTAGTAGCTTCATTCTTGTCCCGTTTGAACATGGAAACAACTTGTCAACACTTGTAGGAACATTATTGGCTCGTTTAAACATCAAAACAATTCAGAACAATTTGAGACTTCATTCTTGACTAGTTCGAACTCGGAAACAACTTGTAGCTTCATTATTGACTCGTTTGAACATGGAAACAACTTCTAAACACTTGTAGGAGAATTATTGGCTCGTTTAAACATCAAAATAATTCATAACAATTTAAGGCTTCATTCTTGACTCGTTCGAAGTCGGAAACAACTTGCATCTTCATTCTGGACTCGTTTGAACTTGGAAAAAACTTGTCAAATCTTGTAGGAACATTATTGGCTCGTTTAAACATGAAAAAAATTCATAACAATTTGAGACTTCATTCTTGACTCGTTCAAACTCGAAAACAATTAGTAACTTCATTCTTGTCTCGTTTGAACATGGAAACAACTTGTCAACACTTGTAGGAGCATTATTGGGTCGTTTAAACATCAAAACAATTCATAAAAATTTGAGGGTTCATTCTTAAATAGTTCGAACTCGGAAACAACTTGTAGCTTCATTATTGACTCGTTTAAACATGGAAAAAACTTGTAGCTTCATTCTTGACTCGTTCGAACTCGGAAACAACTTGTAACTTCATTCTGGACTCGTTTGAACTTGGAAAAAACTTGTCAAATCTTGTAGGAACATTATTGGCTCGTTTAAACATGAAAACAATTCATAACAATTTGAGACTTCATTCTTGACTCGTTCATACTCGAAAACAATTAGTAGCTTCATTCTTGACTAGTTCGAACTCGGAAACAACTTGTAGCTTCATTATTGACTCGTTTGAACATGGAAATAACTTCTAAACACTTGTAGGAGCATTATTGGCTCGTTTAAACATCAAAATAATTCATAACAATTTAAGGCTTCATTTTGATTCGTTCGAACTCGGAAACAACTTGTATCTTCATTCTGGACTCGTTTGAATTTGGAAAAAACTTGTCAAATCTTGTAGGAACATTATTGGCTCGTTTAAACATGAAAACAATTCATAACAATTTGAGACTTCATTCTTGACTCGTTCAAACTCGAAAACAATTAGTAGCTTCATTCTTGTCTCGTTTGAACATGGAAACAACTTGTCAACACTTGTAGGAGCATTATTGGGTCGTTTAAACATCAAAACAATTCATAACAATTTGAGGCTTCATTCTTGACTCGTTCGAACTCGAAAACAATTAGTAACTTCATTCTTGTCTCGTTTGAACATGGAAACAACTTGTCAACACTTGTAGGAGCATTATTGGGTCGTTTAAACATCAAAACAATTCATAACAATTTGAGGCTTCATTCTTGACTCGTTCGAACTCGGAAACAACTTGTATCTTCATTCTTGACTCGTTTGAACTTGGAAAAAACTTGTCAAATCTTGTAGGAACATTATTGGCTCGTTTAAACATGAAAACAATTCATAACAATTTGAGACTTCATTCTTGACTCGTTCATACTCGAAAACAATTAGTAGCTTCATTCTTGTCCCGTTTGAACATGGAAACAACTTGTCAACACTTGTAGGAACATTATTGGCTCGTTTAAACATCAAAACAATTCAGAACAATTTGAGGCTTCATTCTTGACTAGTTCGAACTCGGAAACAACTTGTAGCTTCATTATTGACTCGTTTGAACATGGAAACAACTTCTAAACACTTGTAGGAGAATTATTGGCTCGTTTAAACATCAAAATAATTCATAACAATTTAAGGCTTCATTCTTGACTCGTTCGAAGTCGGAAACAACTTGCATCTTCATTCTGGACTCGTTTGAACTTGGAAAAAACTTGTCAAATCTTGTAGGAACATTATTGGCTCGTTTAAACATGAAAAAAATTCATAACAATTTGAGACTTCATTCTTGACTCGTTCAAACTCGAAAACAATTAGTAACTTCATTCTTGTCTCGTTTGAACATGGAAACAACTTGTCAACACTTGTAGGAGCATTATTGGGTCGTTTAAACATCAAAACAATTCATAAAAATTTGAGGGTTCATTCTTAAATAGTTCGAACTCGGAAACAACTTGTAGCTTCATTATTGACTCGTTTAAACATGGAAAAAACTTGTAGCTTCATTCTTGACTCGTTCGAACTCGGAAACAACTTGTAACTTCATTCTGGACTCGTTTGAACTTGGAAAAAACTTGTCAAATCTTGTAGGAACATTATTGGCTCGTTTAAACATGAAAACAATTCATAACAATTTGAGACTTCATTCTTGACTCGTTCATACTCGAAAACAATTAGTAGCTTCATTCTTGACTAGTTCGAACTCGGAAACAACTTGTAGCTTCATTATTGACTCGTTTGAACATGGAAATAACTTCTAAACACTTGTAGGAGCATTATTGGCTCGTTTAAACATCAAAATAATTCATAACAATTTAAGGCTTCATTTTGACTCGTTCGAACTCGGAAACAACTTGTATCTTCATTCTGGACTCGTTTGAATTTGGAAAAAACTTGTCAAATCTTGTAGGAACATTATTGGCTCGTTTAAACATGAAAACAATTCATAACAATTTGAGACTTCATTCTTGACTCGTTCAAACTCGAAAACAATTAGTAGCTTCATTCTTGTCTCGTTTGAACATGGAAACAACTTGTCAACACTTGTAGGAGCATTATTGGGTCGTTTAAACATCAAAACAATTCATAACAATTTGAGGCTTCATTCTTGACTCGTTCGAACTCGGAAACAACTTGTATCTTCATTCTTGACTCGTTTGAACTTGGAAAAAACTTGTCAAATCTTGTAGGAACATTATTGGCTCGTTTAAACATGAAAACAATTCATAACAATTTGAGACTTCATTCTTGACTCGTTCATACTCGAAAACAATTAGTAGCTTCATTCTTGTCCCGTTTGAACATGGAAACAACTTGTCAACACTTGTAGGAACATTATTGGCTCGTTTAAACATCAAAACAATTCAGAACAATTTGAGACTTCATTCTTGACTAGTTCGAACTCGGAAACAACTTGTAGCTTCATTATTGACTCGTTTGAACATGGAAACAACTTCTAAACACTTGTAGGAGAATTATTGGCTCGTTTAAACATCAAAATAATTCATAACAATTTAAGGCTTCATTCTTGACTCGTTCGAAGTCGGAAACAACTTGCATCTTCATTCTGGACTCGTTTGAACTTGGAAAAAACTTGTCAAATCTTGTAGGAACATTATTGGCTCGTTTAAACATGAAAAAAATTCATAACAATTTGAGACTTCATTCTTGACTCGTTCAAACTCGAAAACAATTAGTAACTTCATTCTTGTCTCGTTTGAACATGGAAACAACTTGTCAACACTTGTAGGAGCATTATTGGGTCGTTTAAACATCAAAACAATTCATAAAAATTTGAGGGTTCATTCTTAAATAGTTCGAACTCGGAAACAACTTGTAGCTTCATTATTGACTCGTTTAAACATGGAAAAAACTTGTAGCTTCATTCTTGACTCGTTCGAACTCGGAAACAACTTGTAACTTCATTCTGGACTCGTTTGAACTTGGAAAAAACTTGTCAAATCTTGTAGGAACATTATTGGCTCGTTTAAACATGAAAACAATTCATAACAATTTGAGACTTCATTCTTGACTCGTTCATACTCGAAAACAATTAGTAGCTTCATTCTTGACTAGTTCGAACTCGGAAACAACTTGTAGCTTCATTATTGACTCGTTTGAACATGGAAATAACTTCTAAACACTTGTAGGAGCATTATTGGCTCGTTTAAACATCAAAATAATTCATAACAATTTAAGGCTTCATTTTGACTCGTTCGAACTCCGAAACAACTTGTATCTTCATTCTGGACTCGTTTGAATTTGGAAAAAACTTGTCAAATCTTGTAGGAACATTATTGGCTCGTTTAAACATGAAAACAATTCATAACAATTTGAGACTTCATTCTTGACTCGTTCAAACTCGAAAACAATTAGTAGCTTCATTCTTGTCTCGTTTGAACATGGAAACAACTTGTCAACACTTGTAGGAGCATTATTGGGTCGTTTAAACATCAAAACAATTCATAACAATTTGAGGCTTCATTCTTGACTCGTTCGAACTCGGAAACAACTTGTATCTTCATTCTTGACTCGTTTGAACTTGGAAAAAACTTGTCAAATCTTGTAGGAACATTATTGGCTCGTTTAAACATGAAAACAATTCATAACAATTTGAGACTTCATTCTTGACTCGTTCATACTCGAAAACAATTAGTAGCTTCATTCTTGTCCCGTTTGAACATGGAAACAACTTGTCAACACTTGTAGGAACATTATTGGCTCGTTTAAACATCAAAACAATTCAGAACAATTTGAGACTTCATTCTTGACTAGTTCGAACTCGGAAACAACTTGTAGCTTCATTATTGACTCGTTTGAACATCGAAACAACTTCTAAACACTTGTAGGAGAATTATTGGCTCGTTTAAACATCAAAATAATTCATAACAATTTAAGGCTTCATTCTTGACTCGTTCGAAGTCGGAAACAACTTGCATCTTCATTCTGGACTCGTTTGAACTTGGAAAAAACTTGTCAAATCTTGTAGGAACATTATTGGCTCGTTTAAACATGAAAAAAATTCATAACAATTTGAGACTTCATTCTTGACTCGTTCAAACTCGAAAACAATTAGTAACTTCATTCTTGTCTCGTTTGAACATGGAAACAACTTGTCAACACTTGTAGGAGCATTATTGGGTCGTTTAAACATCAAAACAATTCATAACAATTTGAGGCTTCATTCTTGACTCGTTCGAACTCGGAAACAACTTGTATCTTCATTCTTGACTCGTTTGAACTTGGAAAAAACTTGTCAAATCTTGTAGGAACATTATTGGCTCGTTTAAACATGAAAACAATTCATAACAATTTGAGACTTCATTCTTGACTCGTTCATACTCGAAAACAATTAGTAGCTTCATTCTTGTCCCGTTTGAACATGGAAACAACTTGTCAACACTTGTAGGAACATTATTGGCTCGTTTAAACATCAAAACAATTCAGAACAATTTGAGGCTTCATTCTTGACTAGTTCGAACTCGGAAACAACTTGTAGCTTCATTATTGACTCGTTTGAACATGGAAACAACTTCTAAACACTTGTAGGAGAATTATTGGCTCGTTTAAACATCAAAATAATTCATAACAATTTAAGGCTTCATTCTTGACTCGTTCGAAGTCGGAAACAACTTGCATCTTCATTCTGGACTCGTTTGAACTTGGAAAAAACTTGTCAAATCTTGTAGGAACATTATTGGCTCGTTTAAACATGAAAAAAATTCATAACAATTTGAGACTTCATTCTTGACTCGTTCAAACTCGAAAACAATTAGTAACTTCATTCTTGTCTCGTTTGAACATGGAAACAACTTGTCAACACTTGTAGGAGCATTATTGGGTCGTTTAAACATCAAAACAATTCATAAAAATTTGAGGGTTCATTCTTAAATAGTTCGAACTCGGAAACAACTTGTAGCTTCATTATTGACTCGTTTAAACATGGAAAAAACTTGTAGCTTCATTCTTGACTCGTTCGAACTCGGAAACAACTTGTAACTTCATTCTGGACTCGTTTGAACTTGGAAAAAACTTGTCAAATCTTGTAGGAACATTATTGGCTCGTTTAAACATGAAAACAATTCATAACAATTTGAGACTTCATTCTTGACTCGTTCATACTCGAAAACAATTAGTAGCTTCATTCTTGACTAGTTCGAACTCGGAAACAACTTGTAGCTTCATTATTGACTCGTTTGAACATGGAAATAACTTCTAAACACTTGTAGGAGCATTATTGGCTCGTTTAAACATCAAAATAATTCATAACAATTTAAGGCTTCATTTTGACTCGTTCGAACTCGGAAACAACTTGTATCTTCATTCTGGACTCGTTTGAATTTGGAAAAAACTTGTCAAATCTTGTAGGAACATTATTGGCTCGTTTAAACATGAAAACAATTCATAACAATTTGAGACTTCATTCTTGACTCGTTCAAACTCGAAAACAATTAGTAGCTTCATTCTTGTCTCGTTTGAACATGGAAACAACTTGTCAACACTTGTAGGAGCATTATTGGGTCGTTTAAACATCAAAACAATTCATAACAATTTGAGGCTTCATTCTTGACTCGTTCGAACTCGGAAACAACTTGTATCTTCATTCTTGACTCGTTTGAACTTGGAAAAAACTTGTCAAATCTTGTAGGAACATTATTGGCTCGTTTAAACATGAAAACAATTCATAACAATTTGAGACTTCATTCTTGACTCGTTCATACTCGAAAACAATTAGTAGCTTCATTCTTGTCCCGTTTGAACATGGAAACAACTTGTCAACACTTGTAGGAACATTATTGGCTCGTTTAAACATCAAAACAATTCAGAACAATTTGAGGCTTCATTCTTGACTAGTTCGAACTCGGAAACAACTTGTAGCTTCATTATTGACTCGTTTGAACATCGAAACAACTTCTAAACACTTGTAGGAGAATTATTGGCTCGTTTAAACATCAAAATAATTCATAACAATTTAAGGCTTCATTCTTGACTCGTTCGAAGTTGGAAACAACTTGCATCTTCATTCTGGACTCGTTTGAACTTGGAAAATACTTGTCAAATCTTGTAGGAACATTATTGGCTCGTTTAAACATGAAAAAAATTCATAACAATTTAAGACTTCATTCTTGACTCGTTCAAACTCGAAAACAATTAGTAACTTCATTCTTGTCTCGTTTGAACATGGAAACAACTTGTCAACACTTGTAGGAGCATTATTGGGTCGTTTAAACATCAAAACAATTCATAAAAATTTGAGGGTTCATTCTTAAATAGTTCGAACTCGGAAACAACTTGTAGCTTCATTATTGACTCGTTTAAACATGGAAACAACTTGTAGCTTCATTCTTGACTCGTTTGAACATGGAAACAACTTGTAAACTCTTGTAGGAACATTATTGGCTCGTTTAAACATCAAAACAATTCATAACAATTTGAGGCTTCATTTTCGACTCGTTCGAACTTGGAAACAACTTGTAGCTTCATTCTTGACTCGTTTGAACTTGGAAAAAACTTGTAAACTCTTGTAGGAACATTATTGGCTCGTTTAAACATCAAAACAATTCATAACAATTTGAGGCTTCATTCTTGACTAGTTCGAACTCGGAAACAACTTGTAGCTTCATTATTGACTCGTTTGAACATGGAAACAACTTCTAAACACTTGTAGGAGCATTATTGGCTCGTTTAAACATCAAAATAATTCATAACAATTTGAGACTTCATTCTTGACTCGTTCAAACTCGAAAACAATTAGTAGCTTCATTCTTGTCTCGTTTGAACATGGAAACAACTTGTCAACACTTGTAGGAGCATTATTGGGTCGTTTAAACATTAAAACAATTCATAAAAATTTGAGGGTTCATTCTTAAATAGTTTGAACTCAGAAACAACTTGTAGCTTCATTATTCACTCGTTTGAACATGGAAACAACTTGTAGCTTCATTCTTGACTCGTTTGAACATGGAAACAACTTGTAAACTCTTGTAGGAACATTATTGGCTCGTTTAAACATCAAAACAATTCATAACAATTTGAGGATTCATTCTCGACTCGTTTGAACTTGGAAACAACTTGTAGCTTCATTCTTGACTCGTTTGAACATGGAAACAACTTGTAAACTCTTGTAGGAACATTATTGGCTCGTTTAAACATCAAAATAATTCATAACAATTTGAGACTTCATTCTTGACTCGTTCAAACTCGAAAACAATTAGTAGCTTCATTCTTGTCTCGTTTGAACATGGAAACAACTTGTCAACACTTGTAGGAGCATTATTGGGTCGTTTAAACATCAAAACAATTCATAAAAATTTGAGGGTTCATTCTTAAATAGTTCGAACTCAGAAACAACTTGTAGCTTCATTATTGACTCGTTTGAACATAGAAACAACTTGTAGCTTCATTCTTGACCCGTTTGAACATGGAAACAACTTGTAAACTCTTGTAGGAACATTATTGGCTCGTTTAAACATCATAACAATTTGAGGATTAATTCTCGACTCGTTCGAACTTGGAAACAACTTGTAGCTTCATTCTTGACTCGTTTGAACATGGAAACAACTTGTAAACTCTTGTAGGAACATTATTGGCTCGTTTAAACATCAAAACAATTCATAACAATTTGAGACTTCATTCTTGACTCGTTCAAACTCGAAAACAATTAGTAGCTTCATTCTTGTCTCGTTTGAACATGGAAACAACTTGTCAACACTTGTAGGAGCATTATTGGGTCGTTTAAACATCAAAACAATTCATAAAAATTTGAGGGTTCATTCTTAAATAGTTCGAACTCGGAAACAACTTGTAGCTTCATTATTGACTCGTTTGAACATGGAAACAACTTGTAGCTTCATTCTTGACTCGTTTGAACATGGAAACAACTTGTAAACTCTTGTAGGAACATTATTGGCTCGTTTAAACATCAAAACAATTCATAACAATTTGAGGATTCATTCTCGACTCGTTCGAACTTGGAAACGACTTGTAGCTTCATTCTTGACTCGTTTGAACTTGGAAAAAACTTGTAAACTCTTGTAGGAACATTATTGGCTCGGTTAAACATCAAAACAATTCATAACAATTTGAGACTTCATTCTTGACTCGTTCAAACTCGAAAACAATTAGTAGCTTCATTCTTGTCTCATTTGAACATGGAAACAACTTGTCAACACTTGTAGGAGCATTATTGGGTCGTTTAAACATCAAAACAATTCATAACAATTTGAGGCTTCATTCTTGACTAGTTCGAACTCGGAAACAACTTGTAGCTTCATTATTGACTCGTTTGAACATGGAAACAACTTCTAAACACTTGTAGGAGCATTATTGGCTCGTTTAAACATCAAAATAATTCATAACAATTTAAGGCTTCATTCTTGACACGTTCGAACTCGGAAACAACTTGCATCTTCATTCTGGACTCGTTTGAACTTGGAAAAAACTTATCAAATCTTGTAGGAACATTATTGGCTCGTTTAAACATGAAAACAATTCATAACAATTTGAGACTTCATTCTTGACTCGTTCAAACTCGAAAACAATTAGTAGCATCATTCTTGTCTCGTTTGAACATGGAAACAACTTGTCAACACTTGTAGGAGCATTATTGGGTCGTTTAAACATCAAAACAATTCATAAAAATTTGAGGGTTCATTCTTAAATAGTTCGAACTCAGAAACAACTTGTAGCTTCATTATTGACTCGTTTGAACATGGAAACAACTTGTAGCTTCATTCTTGACTCGTTTGAACATGGAAACAACTTGTAAACTCTTGTAGGAACATTATTGGCTCGTTTAAACATCAAAACAATTCATAACAATTTGAGGATTCATTCTCGACTCGTTCGAACATGGAAACAACTTGTAGCTTCATTCTTGACTCGTTTGAACATGGAAACAACTTGTAAACTCTTGTAGGAACATTATTGGCTCGTTTAAACATCTAAACAATTCATAACAATTTGAGGCTTCATTCTTGACTCGTTCGAACTCGGAAACAACTTGTATCTTCATTCTTGACTCGTTTGAACTTGGAAAAAACTTGTCAAATCTTGTAGGAACATTATTGGCTCGTTTAAACATGAAAACAATTCATAACAATTTGAGACTTCATTCTTGACTCGTTCATACTCGAAAACAATTAGTAGCTTCATTCTTGTCTCGTTTAAACATGGAAACAACTTGTCAACACTTGTAGGAACATTATTGGCTCGTTTAAACATCAAAAAAATTCATAACAATTTGAGGCTTCATTCTTGACTAGTTCGAACTCGGAAACAACTTGTAGCTTCATTATTGACTCGTTTGAACATGGAAACAACTTCTAAACACTTGTAGGAGCATTATTGGCTCGTTTAAACATCAAAATAATTCATAACAATTTAAGGCTTCATTCTTGACTCGTTCGAACTCGGAAACAACTTGCATCTTCATTCTGGACTCGTTTGAACTTGGAAAAAACTTATCAAATCTTGTAGGAACATTATTGGCTCGTTTAAACATGAAAACAATTCATAACAATTTGAGACTTCATTCTTGACTCGTTCAAACTCGAAAACAATTAGTAGCATCATTCTTGTCTCGTTTGAACATGGAAACAACTTGTCAACACTTGTAGGAGCATTATTGGGTCGTTTAAACATCAAAACAATTCATAAAAATTTGAGGGTTCATTCTTAAATAGTTCGAACTCGGAAACAACTTGTAGCTTCATTATTGACTCGTTTGAACATGGAAACAACTTGTAGCTTCATTCTTGACTCGTTTGAACATGGAAACAACTTGTAAACTCTTGTAGGAACATTATTGGCTCGTTTAAACATCAAAACAATTCATAACAATTTGAGGCTTCATTTTCGACTCGTTCGAACTTGGAAACAACTTGTAGCTTCATTCTTGACTCGTTCGAACTCGGAAACAACTTGTAACTTCATTCTGGACTCGTTTGAACTTGGAAAAAACTTGTCAAATCTTGTAGGAACATTATTGGCTCGTTTAAACATGAAAACAATTCATAACAATTTGAGACTTCATTCTTGACTCGTTCAAACTCGAAAACAATTAGTAGCTTCATTCTTGTCTCGTTTGAACATGGAAACAACTTGTCAACACTTGTAGGAGCATTATTGGGTCGTTTAAACATCAAAACAATTCATAAAAATTTGAGGGTTCATTCTTAAATAGTTCGAACTCGGAAACAACTTGTAACTTCATTATTGACTCGTTTGAACATGGAAACAACTTGTAGCTTCATTCTTGACTCGTTTGAACATGGAAACAACTTGTAAACTCTTGTAGGAACATTATTGGCTCGTTTAAACATCTAAACAATTCATAACAATTTGAGGCTTCATTTTCGACTCGTTCAAACTTGGAAACAACTTGTAGCTTCATTCTTGACTCGTTTGAACATGGAAACAACTTGTAAACTCTTGTAGGAACATTATTGGCTCGTTTAAACATAATAACAATTCTTACCAATTTGAGACTTCATTCTTGACTCGTTCGAACTTGAAAACAACTTGTAGCTTCATTCTTGACTCGTTTGAACATGGAAACAACTTGTAAACTCTTGTAAGAACATTATTGGCTCGTTTAAACATCAAAACAATTCATAGCAATTTGAGGCTTCATTCTTGACTAGTTCGAACTCGGAAACAACTTGTAGCTTCATTATTGACTCGTTTGAACATGGAAACAACTTCTAAACACTTGTAGGAGCATTATTGCTCGTTTAAACATCAAAATAATTCATAACAATTTGAGACTTTATTCTTGAGTCGTTCGAATTCGAAAACAACTTGTAGCTTCATTCTTGTCTCGTTTGAACATGGAAACAACTTGTATACACTTGTAGGAGAATTATTGGCTCGTTTAAACATAAAAACAATTCATAACAAGTTGAGACTTCATTCTCGACTCGTTCGAACTTTGAAACAACTTGTAGATTCATTCTTGGCTCGTTTGAACATGGAAACAACTTGTAACCTCTTGTAGGAACATTATTGGCTCGTTTAAACATAATAACAATTCGTAACAATTTGAGACTTCATTCTTGAGTCGTTCGAACTTGGAAACAACTTGTAGCTTCATTCTTGACTCGTTTGAACATGGAAACAACTTGTAAACTCTTGTAGGAACATTATTGGCTCGTTTAAACATAATAACAATTCGTAACAATTTGAGACTTCATTCTTGAGTCGTTCGCACTTGGAAACAACTTGTAGCTTCATTCTTGACTCGTTTGAACATGGAAACAACTTGTAAACTCTTGTAGGAACATTATTGGCTTGTTTAAACATCAAAACAATTCATAACAATTTGAGGCTTCATTCTTAACTCGTTCGAACTCGGAAACAACTTGTAGCTTCATTCTTGACTCGTTTGTACATGGAAACAACTTGTAAACACTTGTAGGAGCATTATTGGCTCGTTTAAACATCAAAACAATTCATAACAATTTGAGGCTTCATTCTTGACTAGTTCGAACTCGGAAACAACTTGTAGCTTCATTATTGACTCGTTTGAACATGGAAACAACTTCTAAACACTTGTAGGAGCATTATTGGCTCGTTTAAACATCAAAATAATTCATAACAATTTAAGGCTTCATTCTTGACTCGTTCGAACTCGGAAACAACTTGCATCTTCATTCTGGACTCGTTTGAACTTGGAAAAAACTTGTCAAATCTTGTAGGAACATTATTAGCTCGTTTAAACATGAAAACAATTCATAACAATTTGAGACTTCATTCTTGACTCGTTCAAACTCGAAAACAATTAGCATCGTTCTTGTCTCGTTTGAACATGGAAACAACTTGTAAACACTTGTAGGAGCATTATTGGGTCGTTTAAACATCAAAACAATTCATAAAAATTTGAGGGTTCATTCTTAAATAGTTCGAACTCGGAAACAACTTGTAGCTTCATTATTGACTCGTTTGAACATGGAAACAACTTGTAGCTTCATTCTTGACTCGTTTGAACTTGGAAAAAACTTGTAAACTCTTGTAGGAACATTATTGGCTCGTTTAAACATCAAAACAATTCATAACAATTTGAGGCTTCATTCTTGACTAGTTCGAACTCGGAAACAACTTGTAGCTTCATTATTGACTCGTTTGAACATGGAAACAACTTCTAAACACTTGTAGGAGCATTATTGGCTCGTTTAAACATCAAAACAATTCATAACAATTTGAGGCTTCATTCTTGAGTCGTTCGAACTCGGAAACAACTTGTATCTTCATTCTTGACTCATTTGAACTTGGAAAAAACTTGTCAAATCTTGTAGGAACATTATTGGCTCGTTTAAACATGAAAACAATTCATAACAATTTGAGACTTCATTCTTGACTCGTTCAAACTCGAAAACAATTAGTAGCTTCATTCTTGTCTCGTTTGAACATGGAAACAACTTGTCAACACTTGTAGGAGCATTATTGGGTCGTTTAAACATCAAAACAATTCATAAAAATTTGAGGGTTCATTCTTAAATAGTTCGAACTCGGAAATAACTTGTAACTTCATTATTGACTCGTTTGAACATGAAAACAACTTGTAGCTTCATTCTTGACTCGTTTGAACATGGAAACAACTTGTAAACCCTTGTAGGAACATTATTGGCTCGTTTAAACATCAAAACAATTCATAACAATTTGAGGATTCATTCTCGACTCGTTCGAACTTGGAAACAACTTGTAGCTTCATTCTTGACTCGTTTGAACATGGAAACAACTTGTAAACTCTTGTAGGAACATTATTGGCTCGTTTAAACATCAAAACAATTCATAACAATTTGAGGCTTCATTCTTGACTCGTTCGAACTCGGAAACAACTTGTATCTTCATTCTTGACTCGTTTGAACTTGGAAAAAACTTGTCAAATCTTGTAGGAACATTATTGGCTCGTTTAAACATGAAAACAATTCATAACAATTTGAGACTTCATTCTTGACTTGTTCATACTCGAAAACAATTAGTAGCTTCATTCTTGTCCCGTTTGAACATGGAAACAACTTGTCAACACTTGTAGGAACATTATTGGCTCGTTTAAACATCAAAACAATTCATAACAATTTGAGGCTTCATTCTTGACTAGTTCAAACTCGGAAACAACTTGTAGCTTCATTATTGACTCGTTTGAACATGAAAACAACTTCTAAACACTTGTAGGAGCATTATTGGCTCGTTTAAACATCAAAATAATTCATAACAATTTAAGGCTTCATTCTTGACTCGTTCGAACTCGGAAACAACTTGCATCTTCATTCTGGACTCGTTTGAACTTGGAAAAAACTTGTCAAATCTTGTAGGAACATTATTGGCTCGTTTAAACATGAAAAAAATTCATAACAATTTGAGACTTCATTTTTGACTCGTTCAAACTCGAAAACAATTAGTAGCTTCATTCTTGTCTCCTTTGAACATGGAAACAACTTGTCAACACTTGTAGGAGCATTATTGGGTCGTTTAAACATCAAAACAATTCATAAAAATTTGAGGGTTCATTCTTAAATAGTTCGAACTCGGAAACAACTTGTAGCTTCATTATTGACTTGTTTAAACATGGAAACAACTTGTAGCTTCATTCTTGACTCGTTTGAACATGGAAACAACTTGTAAACTCTTGTAGGAACATTATTGGCTCGTTTAAACATCAAAACAATTCATAACAATTTGAGGCTTCATTTTCGACTCGTTCGAACTTGGAAACAACTTGTAGCTTCCTTCTTGACTCGTTTGAACTTGGAAAAAACTTGTAAACTCTTGTAGGAACATTATTGGCTCGTTTAAACATCAAAACAATTCATAACAATTTGAGACTTCATTCTTGACTAGTTCGAACTCGGAAACAACTTGTAGCTTCATTATTGACTCGTTTGAACATGGAAACAACTTCTAAACACTTGTAGGAGCATTATTGGCTCGTTTAAACATCAAAATAATTCATAACAATTTGAGACTTCATTCTTGACTCGTTCAAACTCGAAAACAATTAGTAGCTTCATTCTTGTCTCGTTTGAACATGGAAACAACTTGTCAACACTTGTAGGAACATTATTGGCTCGTTTAAACATCAAAACAATTCATAACAATTTGAGGATTCATTCTCGACTCGTTCGAACTTGGAAACAACTTGTAGCTTCATTCTTGACTCGTTTGAACATGGAAACAACTTGTAAACTCTTGTAGGAACATTATTGGCTCGTTTAAACATAATAACAATTCGTAACAATTTGAGACTTCATTCTTGAGTCGTTCGCACTTGGAAACAACTTGTAGCTTCATTCTTGACTCGTTTGAACATGGAAACAACTTGTAAACTCTTGTAGGAACATTATTGGCTTGTTTAAACATCAAAACAATTCATAACAATTTGAGGCTTCATTCTTAACTCGTTCGAACTCGGAAACAACTTGTAGCTTCATTCTTGACTCGTTTGTACATGGAAACAACTTGTAAACACTTGTAGGAGCATTATTGGCTCGTTTAAACATCAAAACAATTCATAACAATTTGAGGCTTCATTCTTGACTAGTTCGAACTCGGAAACAACTTGTAGCTTCATTATTGACTCGTTTGAACATGGAAACAACTTCTAAACACTTGTAGGAGCATTATTGGCTCGTTTAAACATCAAAATAATTCATAACAATTTAAGGCTTCATTCTTGACTCGTTCGAACTCGGAAACAACTTGCATCTTCATTCTGGACTCGTTTGAACTTGGAAAAAACTTGTCAAATCTTGTAGGAACATTATTAGCTCGTTTAAACATGAAAACAATTCATAACAATTTGAGACTTCATTCTTGACTCGTTCAAACTCGAAAACAATTAGCATCGTTCTTGTCTCGTTTGAACATGGAAACAACTTGTCAACACTTGTAGGAGCATTATTGGGTCGTTTAAACATCAAAACAATTCATAAAAATTTGAGGGTTCATTCTTAAATAGTTCGAACTCGGAAACAACTTGTAGCTTCATTATTGACTCGTTTGAACATGGAAACAACTTGTAGCTTCATTCTTGACTCGTTTGAACTTGGAAAAAACTTGTAAACTCTTGTAGGAACATTATTGGCTCGTTTAAACATCAAAACAATTCATAACAATTTGAGGCTTCATTCTTGACTAGTTCGAACTCGGAAACAACTTGTAGCTTCATTATTGACTCGTTTGAACATGGAAACAACTTCTAAACACTTGTAGGAGCATTATTGGCTCGTTTAAACATCAAAACAATTCATAACAATTTGAGGCTTCATTCTTGAGTCGTTCGAACTCGGAAACAACTTGTATCTTCATTCTTGACTCATTTGAACTTGGAAAAAACTTGTCAAATCTTGTAGGAACATTATTGGCTCGTTTAAACATGAAAACAATTCATAACAATTTGAGACTTCATTCTTGACTCGTTCAAACTCGAAAACAATTAGTAGCTTCATTCTTGTCTCGTTTGAACATGGAAACAACTTGTCAACACTTG
Source organism: Oenanthe sinensis (assembly GCA_028671895.1). Taxonomy (NCBI): domain Eukaryota; kingdom Viridiplantae; phylum Streptophyta; class Magnoliopsida; order Apiales; family Apiaceae; genus Oenanthe; species Oenanthe sinensis. Next base: position 6,657,238 of record JAPMAC010000231.1, read on the forward strand.
TAGGAGCATTATTGGGTCGTTTAAACATCAAAACAATTCATAAAAATTTGAGGGTTCATTCTTAAATAGTTCGAACTCGGAAACAACTTGTAACTTCATTATTGACTCGTTTGAACATGAAAACAACTTGTAGCTTCATTCTTGACTCGTTTGAACATGGAAACAACTTGTAAACCCTTGTAGGAACATTATTGGCTCGTTTAAACATCAAAACAATTCATAACAATTTGAGGATTCATTCTCGACTCGTTCGAACTTGGAAACAACTTGTAGCTTCATTCTTGACTCGTTTGAACATGGAAACAACTTGTAAACTCTTGTAGGAACATTATTGGCTCGTTTAAACATCAAAACAATTCATAACAATTTGAGGCTTCATTCTTGACTCGTTCGAACTCGGAAACAACTTGTATCTTCATTCTTGACTCGTTTGAACTTGGAAAAAACTTGTCAAATCTTGTAGGAACATTATTGGCTCGTTTAAACATGAAAACAATTCATAACAATTTGAGACTTCATTCTTGACTTGTTCATACTCGAAAACAATTAGTAGCTTCATTCTTGTCCCGTTTGAACATGGAAACAACTTGTCAACACTTGTAGGAACATTATTGGCTCGTTTAAACATCAAAACAATTCATAACAATTTGAGGCTTCATTCTTGACTAGTTCAAACTCGGAAACAACTTGTAGCTTCATTATTGACTCGTTTGAACATGAAAACAACTTCTAAACACTTGTAGGAGCATTATTGGCTCGTTTAAACATCAAAATAATTCATAACAATTTAAGGCTTCATTCTTGACTCGTTCGAACTCGGAAACAACTTGCATCTTCATTCTGGACTCGTTTGAACTTGGAAAAAACTTGTCAAATCTTGTAGGAACATTATTGGCTCGTTTAAACATGAAAAAAATTCATAACAATTTGAGACTTCATTTTTGACTCGTTCAAACTCGAAAACAATTAGTAGCTTCATTCTTGTCTCCTTTGAACATGGAAACAACTTGTCAACACTTGTAGGAGCATTATTGGGTCGTTTAAACATCAAAACAATTCATAAAAATTTGAGGGTTCATTCTTAAATAGTTCGAACTCGGAAACAACTTGTAGCTTCATTATTGACTTGTTTAAACATGGAAACAACTTGTAGCTTCATTCTTGACTCGTTTGAACATGGAAACAACTTGTAAACTCTTGTAGGAACATTATTGGCTCGTTTAAACATCAAAACAATTCATAACAATTTGAGGCTTCATTTTCGACTCGTTCGAACTTGGAAACAACTTGTAGCTTCCTTCTTGACTCGTTTGAACTTGGAAAAAACTTGTAAACTCTTGTAGGAACATTATTGGCTCGTTTAAACATCAAAACAATTCATAACAATTTGAGACTTCATTCTTGACTAGTTCGAACTCGGAAACAACTTGTAGCTTCATTATTGACTCGTTTGAACATGGAAACAACTTCTAAACACTTGTAGGAGCATTATTGGCTCGTTTAAACATCAAAATAATTCATAACAATTTGAGACTTCATTCTTGACTCGTTCAAACTCGAAAACAATTAGTAGCTTCATTCTTGTCTCGTTTGAACATGGAAACAACTTGTCAACACTTGTAGGAACATTATTGGCTCGTTTAAACATCAAAACAATTCATAACAATTTGAGGATTCATTCTCGACTCGTTCGAACTTGGAAACAACTTGTAGCTTCATTCTTGACTCGTTTGAACATGGAAACAACTTGTAAACTCTTGTAGGAACATTATTGGCTCGTTTAAACATCAAAACAATTCATAACAATTTGAGGCTTCATTCTTGACTCGTTCGAACTCGGAAACAACTTGTATCTTCATTCTTGACTCGTTTGAACTTGGAAAAAACTTGTCAAATCTTGTAGGAACATTATTGGCTCGTTTAAACATGAAAACAATTCATAACAATTTGAGACTTCATTCTTGACTCGTTCATACTCGAAAACAATTAGTAGCTTCATTCTTGTCCCGTTTGAACATGGAAACAACTTGTCAACACTTGTAGGAACATTATTGGCTCGTTTAAACATCAAAACAATTCATAACAATTTGAGGCTTCATTCTTGACTAGTTCGAACTCGGAAACAACTTGTAGCTTCATTATTGACTCGTTTGAACATGGAAACAACTTCTAAACACTTGTAGGAGCATTATTGGCTCGTTTAGACATCAAAATAATTCATAACAATTTAAGGCTTCATTCTTGACTCGTTCGAACTCGGAAACAACTTGCATCTTCATTCTGGACTCGTTTGAACTTGGAAAAAACTTGTCAAATCTTGTAGGAACATTATTGGCTCGTTTAAACATGAAAAAAATTCATAACAATTTGAGACTTCATTTTTGACTCGTTCAAACTCGAAAACAATTAGTAGCTTCATTCTTGTCTCCTTTGAACATGGAAACAACTTGTCAACACTTGTAGGAGCATTATTGGGTCGTTTAAACATCAAAACAATTCATAAAAATTTGAGGGTTCATTCTTAAATAGTTCGAACTCGGAAACAACTTGTAGCTTCATTATTGACTCGTTTAAACATGGAAACAACTTGTAGCTTCATTCTTGACTCGTTTGAACATGGAAACAACTTGTAAACTCTTGTAGGAACATTATTGGCTCGTTTAAACATCAAAACAATTCATAACAATTTGAGGCTTCATTTTCGACTCGTTCGAACTTGGAAACAACTTGTAGCTTCATTCTTGACTCGTTTGAACATGGAAACAACTTGTAAACTCTTGTAGGAACATTATTGGCTCGTTTAAACATCAAAACAATTCATAACAATTTGAGGCTTCATTCTTGACTAGTTCGAACTCGGAAACAACTTGTAGCTTCATTATTGACTCGTTTGAACATGGAAACAACTTCTAAACACTTGTAGGAGCATTATTGGCTCGTTTAAACATCAAAATAATTCATAACAATTTGAGACTTCATTCTTGACTCGTTCAAACTCGAAAACAATTAGTAGCTTCATTCTTGTCTCGTTTGAACATGGAAACAACTTGTCAACACTTGTAGGAGCATTATTGGGTCGTTTAAACATCAAAACAATTCATAAAAATTTGAGGGTTCATTCTTAAATAGTTCGAACTCAGAAACAACTTGTAGCTTCATTATTGACTCGTTTGAACATGGAAACAACTTGTAGCTTCATTCTTGACTGGTTTGAACATGGAAACAACTTGTAAACTCTTGTAGGAACATTATTGGCTCGTTTAAACATCAAAACAATTCATAACAATTTGAGGATTCATTCTCGACTCGTTCGAACTTGGAAACAACTTGTAGCTTCATTCTTGACTCGTTTGAACATGGAAACAACTTGTAAACTCTTGTAGGAACATTATTGGCTCGTTTAAACATCAAAACAATTCATAACAATTTGAGGCTTCATTCTTGACTCGTTCGAACTCGGAAACAACTTGTATCTTCGTTCTTGACTCGTTTGAACTTGGAAAAAACTTGTCAAATCTTGTAGGAACATTATTGGCTCGTTTAAACATGAAAACAATTCATAACAATTTGAGACTTCATTCTTGACTCGTTCAAACTCGAAAACAATTAGTAGCTTCATTCTTGTCTCGTTTGAACATGGAAACAACTTGTCAACACTTGTAGGAGCATTATTGGGTCGTTTAAACATCAAAACAATTCATAAAAATTTGAGGGTTCATTCTTAAATAGTACGAACTCAGAAACAACTTGTAGCTTCATTATTGACTCGTTTGAACATGGAAACAACTTGTAGCTTCATTCTTGACTCGTTTGAACATGGAAACAACTTGTAAACTCTTGTAGGAACATTATTGGCTCGTTTAAACATCAAAACAATTCATAACAATTTGAGGATTCATTCTCGACTCGTTCGAACTTGGAAACAACTTGTAGCTTCATTCTTGACTCGTTTGAACATGGAAACAACTTGTAAACTCTTGTAGGAACATTATTGGCTCGTTTAAACATGAAAACAATTCATAACAATTTGAGACTTCATTCTTGACTCGTTCAAACTCGAAAACAATTAGTAGCTTCATTCTTGTCTCGTTTGAACATGGAAACAACTTGTCAACACTTGTAGGAGCATTATTGGGTCGTTTAAACATCAAAACAATTCATAAAAATTTGAGGGTTCATTCTTAAATAGTTCGAACTCAGAAACAACTTGTAGCTTCATTATTGACTCGTTTGAACATGGAAACAACTTGTAGCTTCATTCTTGACTCGTTTGAACATGGAAACAACTTGTAAACTCTTGTAGGAACATTATTGGCTCGTTTAAACATCAAAACAATTCATAACAATTTGAGGATTCATTCTCGACTCGTTCGAACTTGGAAACAACTTGTAGCTTCATTCTTGACTCGTTTGAACATGGAAACAACTTGTAAACTCTTGTAGGAACATTATTGGCTCGTTTAAACATCAAAACAATTCATAACAATTTGAGACTTCATTCTTGACTCGTTCAAACTCGAAAACAATTAGTAGCTTCATTCTTGTCTCGTTTGAACATGGAAACAACTTGTCAACACTTGTAGGAGCATTATTGGGTCGTTTAAACATCAAAACAATTCATAAAAATTTGAGGGTTCATTCTTAAATAGTTCGAACTCAGAAATAACTTGTAGCTTCATTATTGACTCGTTTGAACATGGAAACAACTTGTAGCTTCATTCTTGACTCGTTTGAACATGGAAACAACTTGTAAACTCTTGTAGGAACATTATTGGCTCGTTTAAACTTCAAAACAATTCATAACAATTTGAGGATTCATTCTCGACTCGTTCGAACTTGGAAACAACTTGTAGCTTCATTCTTGACTCGTTTGAACTTGGAAAAAACTTGTAAACTCTTGTAGGAACATTATTGGCTCGTTTAAACATCAAAACAATTCATAACAATTTGAGACTTTATTCTTGACTCGTTCAAACTCGAAAACAATTAGTAGCTTCATTCTTGTCTCGTTTGAACATGGAAACAACTTGTCAACACTTGTAGGAGCATTATTGGGTCGTTTAAACATCAAAACAATTCATAACAATTTGAGGCTTCATTCTTGACTAGTTCGAACTCGGAAACAACTTGTAGCTTCATTATTGACTCGTTTGAACATGGAAACAACTTCTAAACACTTGTAGGAGCATTATTGGCTCGTTTAAACATCAAAATAATTCATAACAATTTAAGGCTTCATTCTTGACTCGTTCGAACTCGGAAACAACTTGCATCTTCATTCTGGACTCGTTTGAACTTGGAAAAAACTTATCAAATCTTGTAGGAACATTATTGGCTCGTTTAAACATGAAAACAATTCATAACAATTTGAGACTTCATTCTTGACTCGTTCAAACTCGAAAACAATTAGTAGCATCATTCTTGTCTCGTTTGAACATGGAAACAACTTGTCAACACTTGTAGGAGCATTATTGGGTCGTTTAAACATCAAAACAATTCATAAAAATTTGAGGGTTCATTCTTAAATAGTTCGAACTCAGAAACAACTTGTAGCTTCATTATTGACTCGTTTGAACATGGAAACAACTTGTAGCTTCATTCTTGACTCGTTTGAACATGGAAACAACTTGTAAACTCTTGTAGGAACATTATTGGCTCGTTTAAACATCAAAACAATTCATAACAATTTGAGGATTCATTCTCGACTCGTTCGTACATGGAAACAACTTGTAGCTTCATTCTTGACTCGTTTGAACATGGAAACAACTTGTAAACTCTTGTAGGAACATTATTGGCTCGTTTAAACATCTAAACAATTCATAACAATTTGAGGCTTCATTCTTGACTCGTTCGAACTCGGAAACAACTTGTATCTTCATTCTTGACTCGTTTGAACTTGGAAAAAACTTGTCAAATCTTGTAGGAACATTATTGGCTCGGTTAAACATGAAAACAATTCATAACAATTTGAGACTTCATTCTTGACTCGTTCATACTCGAAAACAATTAGTAGCTTCATTCTTGTCTCGTTTGAACATGGAAACAACTTGTCAACACTTGTAGGAGCATTATTGGGTCGTTTAAACATCAAAACAATTCATAAAAATTTGAGGGTTCATTCTTAAATAGTTCGAACTCAGAAACAACTTGTAGCTTCATTATTGACTCGTTTGAACATGGAAACAACTTCTAAACACTTGTAGGAGCATTATTGGCTCGTTTAAACATCAAAATAATTCATAACAATTTAAGGCTTCATTCTTGACTCGTTCGAACTCGGAAACAACTTGCATCTTCATTCTGGACTCGTTTGAACTTGGAAAAAACTTATCAAATCTTGTAGGAACATTATTGGCTCGTTTAAACATGAAAACAATTCATAACAATTTGAGACTTCATTCTTGACTCGTTCAAACTCGAAAACAATTAGTAGCATCATTCTTGTCTCGTTTGAACATGGAAACAACTTGTCAACACTTGTAGGAGCATTATTGGGTCGTTTAAACATCAAAACAATTCATAAAAATTTGAGGGTTCATTCTTAAATAGTTCGAACTCGGAAACAACTTGTAGCTTCATTATTGACTCGTTTGAACATGGAAACAACTTGTAGCTTCATTCTTGACTCGTTTGAACATGGAAACAACTTGTAAACTCTTGTAGGAACATTATTGGCTCGTTTAAACATCAAAACAATTCATAACAATTTGAGGCTTCATTTTCGACTCGTTCGAACTTGGAAACAACTTGTAGCTTCATTCTTGACTCGTTCGAACTCGGAAACAACTTGTAACTTCATTCTGGACTCGTTTGAACTTGGAAAAAACTTGTCAAATCTTGTAGGAACATTATTGGCTCGTTTAAACATGAAAAAAATTCATAACAATTTGAGACTTCATTCTTGACTCGTTCAAACTCGAAAACAATTAGTAGCTTCATTCTTGTCTCGTTTGAACATGGAAACAACTTCTAAACACTTGTAGGAGCATTATTGGCTCGTTTAAACATCAAAATAATTCATAACAATTTAAGGCTTCATTCTTAAATAGTTCGAACTCGGAAACAACTTGTAACTTCATTATTGACTCGTTTGAACATGGAAACAACTTGTAGCTTCATTCTTGACTCGTTTGAACATGGAAACAACTTGTAAACTCTTGTAGGAACATTATTGGCTCGTTTAAACTTCAAAACAATTCATAACAATTTGAGGATTCATTCTCGACTCGTTCGAACTTGGAAACAACTTGTAGCTTCATTCTTGACTCGTTTGAACTTGGAAAAAACTTGTAAACTCTTGTAGGAACATTATTGGCTCGTTTAAACATCAAAACAATTCATAACAATTTGAGACTTTATTCTTGACTCGTTCAAACTCGAAAACAATTAGTAGCTTCATTCTTGTCTCGTTTGAACATGGAAACAACTTGTCAACACTTGTAGGAGCATTATTGGGTCGTTTAAACATCAAAACAATTCATAACAATTTGAGGCTTCATTCTTGACTAGTTCGAACTCGGAAACAACTTGTAGCTTCATTATTGACTCGTTTGAACATGGAAACAACTTCTAAACACTTGTAGGAGCATTATTGGCTCGTTTAAACATCAAAATAATTCATAACAATTTAAGGCTTCATTCTTGACTCGTTCGAACTCGGAAACAACTTGCATCTTCATTCTGGACTCGTTTGAACTTGGAAAAAACTTATCAAATCTTGTAGGAACATTATTGGCTCGTTTAAACATGAAAACAATTCATAACAATTTGAGACTTCATTCTTGACTCGTTCAAACTCGAAAACAATTAGTAGCATCATTCTTGTCTCGTTTGAACATGGAAACAACTTGTCAACACTTGTAGGAGCATTATTGGGTCGTTTAAACATCAAAACAATTCATAAAAATTTGAGGGTTCATTCTTAAATAGTTCGAACTCAGAAATAACTTGTAGCTTCATTATTGACTCGTTTGAACATGGAAACAACTTGTAGCTTCATTCTTGACTCGTTTGAACATGGAAACAACTTGTAAACTCTTGTAGGAACATTATTGGCTCGTTTAAACATCAAAACAATTCATAACAATTTAAGGATTCATTCTCGACTCGTTCGTACATAGAAACAACTTGTAGCTTCATTCTTGACTCGTTTGAACATGGAAACAACTTGTAAACTCTTGTAGGAACATTATTGGCTCGTTTAAACATCTAAACAATTCATAACAATTTGAGGCTTCACTCTTGACTCGTTCGAACTCGGAAACAACTTGTATCTTCATTCTTGACTCGTTTGAACTTGGAAAAAACTTGTCAAATCTTGTAGGAACATTATTGGCTCGGTTAAACATGAAAACAATTCATAACAATTTGAGACTTCATTCTTGACTCGTTCATACTCGAAAACAATTAGTAGCTTCATTCTTGTCTCGTTTGAACATGGAAACAACTTGTCAACACTTGTAGGAACATTATTGGCTCGTTTAAACATCAAAACAATTCATAACAATTTGAGGCTTCATTCTTGAGTAGTTCGAACTCGGAAACAACTTGTAGCTTCATTATTGACTCGTTTGAACATGGAAACAACTTCTAAACACTTGTAGGAGCATTATTGGCTCGTTTAAACATCAAAATAATTCATAACAATTTAAGGCTTCATTCTTGACTCGTTCGAACTCGGAAACAACTTGCATCTTCATTCTGGACTCGTTTGAACTTGGAAAAAACTTATCAAATCTTGTAGGAACATTATTGGCTCGTTTAAACATGAAAACAATTCATAACAATTTGAGACTTCATTCTTGACTCGTTCAAACTCGAAAACAATTAGTAGCATCATTCTTGTCTCGTTTGAACATGGAAACAACTTGTCAACACTTGTAGGAGCATTATTGGGTCGTTTAAACATCAAAACAATTCATAAAAATTTGAGGGTTCATTCTTAAATAGTTCGAACTCGGAAACAACTTGTAGCTTCATTATTGACTCGTTTGAACATGGAAACAACTTGTAGCTTCATTCTTGACTCGTTTGAACATGGAAACAACTTGTAAACTCTTGTAGGAACATTATTGGCTCGTTTAAACATCAAAACAATTCATAACAATTTGAGGCTTCATTTTCGACTCGTTCGAACTTGGAAACAACTTGTAGCTTCATTCTTGACTCGTTCGAACTCGGAAACAACTTGTAACTTCATTCTGGACTCGTTTGAACTTGGAAAAAACTTGTCAAATCTTGTAGGAACATTATTGGCTCGTTTAAACATGAAAAAAATTCATAACAATTTGAGACTTCATTCTTGACTCGTTCAAACTCGAAAACAATTAGTAGCTTCATTCTTGTCTCGTTTGAACATGGAAACAACTTGTCAACACTTGTAGGAGCATTATTGGGTCGTTTAAACATCAAAACAATTCATAAAAATTTGAGGGTTCATTCTTAAATAGTTCGAACTCGGAAACAACTTGTAACTTCATTATTGACTCGTTTGAACATGGAAACAACTTGTAGCTTCATTCTTGACTCGTTTGAACATGGAAACAACTTGTAAACTCTTGTAGGAACATTATTGGCTCGTTTAAACATCTAAACAATTCATAACAATTTGAGGCTTCATTTTCGACTCGTTCGAACTTGGAAACAACTTGTAGCTTCATTCTTGACTCGTTTGAACATGGAAACAACTTGTAAACTCTTGTAGGAACATTATTGGCTCGTTTAAACATAATAACAATTCTTAACAATTTGAGACTTCATTCTTGACTCGTTCGAACTTGAAAACAACTTGTTGCTTCATTCTTGACTCGTTTGAACATGGAAACAACTTGTAAACTCTTGTAAGAACATTATTGGCTCGTTTAAACATCAAAACAATTCATAGCAATTTGAGGCTTCATTCTTGACTAGTTCGAACTCGGAAACAACTTGTAGCTTCATTATTGACTCGTTTGAACATGGAAACAACTTCTAAACACTTGTAGGAGCATTATTGCTCGTTTAAACATCAAAATAATTCATAACAATTTGAGACTTTATTCTTGAGTCGTTCGAATTCGAAAACAACTTGTAGCTTCATTCTTGTCTCGTTTGAACATGGAAACAACTTGTATACACTTGTAGGAGAATTATTGGCTCGTTTAAACATAAAAACAATTCATAACAAGTTGAGACTTCATTCTCGACTCGTTCGAACTTTGAAACAACTTGTAGATTCATTCTTGGCTCGTTTGAACATGGAAACAACTTGTAACCTCTTGTAGGAACATTATTGGCTCGTTTAAACATAATAACAATTCGTAACAATTTGAGACTTCATTCTTGAGTCGTTCGAACTTGGAAACGACTTGTAGCTTCATTCTTGACTCGTTTGAACATGGAAACAACTTGTAAACTTTTGTAGGAACTTTATTGGCTCGTTTAAACATCAAAACAATTCATAACAATTTGAGGCTTCATTCTTAACTCGTTCGAACTCGGAAACAACTTGTAGCTTCATTCTTGACTCGTTTGTACATGGAAACAACTTGTAAACACTTGTAGGAGCATTATTGGCTCGTTTAAACATCAAAACAATTCATAACAATTTGAGGCTTCATTCTTGACTAGTTCGAACTCGGAAACAACTTGTAGCTTCATTATTGACTCGTTTGAACATGGAAACAACTTCTAAACACTTGTAGGAGCATTATTGGCTCGTTTAAACATCAAAATAATTCATAACAATTTAAGGCTTCATTCTTGACTCGTTCGAACTCGGAAACAACTTGCATCTTCATTCTGGACTCGTTTGAACTTGGAAAAAACTTGTCAAATCTTGTAGGAACATTATTGGCTCGTTTAAACATGAAAACAATTCATAACAATTTGAGACTTCATTCTTGACTCGTTCAAACTCGAAAACAATTAGTAGCATCGTTCTTGTCTCGTTTGAACATGGAAACAACTTGTCAACACTTGTAGGAGCATTATTGGGTCGTTTAAACATCAAAACAATTCATAAAAATTTGAGGGTTCATTCTTAAATAGTTCGAACTCGGAAACAACTTGTAGCTTCATTATTGACTCGTTTGAACATAGAAACAACTTGTAGCTTCATTCTTGACTCGTTTGAACTTGGAAAAAACTTGTAAACTCTTGTAGGAACATTATTGGCTCGTTTAAACATCAAAACAATTCATAACAATTTGAGGCTTCATTCTTGACTAGTTCGAACTCGGAAACAACTTGTAGCTTCATTATCGACTCGTTTGAACATGGAAACAACTTCTAAACACTTGTAGGAGCATTATTGGCTCGTTTAAACATCAAAATAATTCATAACAATTTAAGGCTTCATTCTTGACTCGTTCGAACTCGGAAACAACTTGTAACTTCATTCTGGACTCGTTTGAACTTGGAAAAAACTTGTCAAATCTTGTAGGAACATTATTGGCTCGTTTAAACATGAAAACAATTCATAACAATTTGAGACTTCATTCTTGACTCGTTCAAACTCGAAAACAATTAGTAGCTTCATTCTTGTCTCGTTTGAACATGGAAACAACTTGTCAACACTTGTAGGAGCATTATTGGGTCGTTTAAACATCAAAACAATTCATAAAAATTTGAGGGTTCATTCTTAAATAGTTCGAACTCGGAAACAACTTGTAACTTCATTATTGACTCGTTTGAACATGAAAACAACTTGTAGCTTCATTCTTGACTCGTTTGAACATGGAAACAACTTGTAAACCCTTGTAGGAACATTATTGGCTCGTTTAAACATCAAAACAATTCATAACAATTTGAGGATTCATTCTCGACTCGTTCGAACTTGGAAACAACTTGTAGCTTCATTCTTGACTCGTTTGAACATGGAAACAACTTGTAAACTCTTGTAGGAACATTATAGGCTCGTTTAAACATCAAAACAATTCATAACAATTTGAGGCTTCATTCTTGACTCGTTCGAACTCGGAAACAACTTGTATCTTCATTCTTGACTCGTTTGAACTTGGAAAAAACTTGTCAAATCTTGTAGGAACATTATTGGCTCGTTTAAACATGAAAACAATTCATAACAATTTGAGACTTCATTCTTGACTCGTTCAAACTCGAAAACAATTAGTAGCATCATTCTTGTCTCGTTTGAACATGGAAACAACTTGTCAACACTTGTAGGAGCATTATTGGGTCGTTTAAACATCAAAACAATTCATAAAAATTTGAGGGTTCATTCTTAAATAGTTCGAACTCAGAAACAACTTGTAGCTTCATTATTGACTCGTTTGAACATGGAAACAACTTGTAGCTTCATTCTTGACTCGTTTGAACATGGAAACAACTTGTAAACTCTTGTAGGAACATTATTGGCTCGTTTAAACATCAAAACAATTCATAACAATTTGAGGATTCATTCTCGACTCGTTCGTACATGGAAACAACTTGTAGCTTCATTCTTGACTCGTTTGAACATGGAAACAACTTGTAAACTCTTGTAGGAACATTATTGGCTCGTTTAAACATCTAAACAATTCATAACAATTTGAGGCTTCATTCTTGACTCGTTCGAACTCGGAAACAACTTGTATCTTCATTCTTGACTCGTTTGAACTTGGAAAAAACTTGTCAAATCTTGTAGGAACATTATTGGCTCGGTTAAACATGAAAACAATTCATAACAATTTGAGACTTCATTCTTGACTCGTTCATACTCGAAAACAATTAGTAGCTTCATTCTTGTCTCGTTTGAACATGGAAACAACTTGTCAACACTTGTAGGAACATTATTGGCTCGTTTAAACATCAAAACAATTCATAACAATTTGAGGCTTCATTCTTGACTAGTTCGAACTCGGAAACAACTTGTAGCTTCATTATTGACTCGTTTGAACATGGAAACAACTTCTAAACACTTGTACGAGCATTATTGGCTCGTTTAAACATCAAAATAATTCATAACAATTTAAGGCTTCATTCTTGACTCGTTCGAACTCGGAAACAACTTGCATCTTCATTCTGGACTCGTTTGAACTTGGAAAAAACTTATCAAATCTTGTAGGAACATTATTGGCTCGTTTAAACATGAAAACAATTCATAACAATTTGAGACTTCATTCTTGACTCGTTCAAACTCGAAAACAATTAGTAGCATCATTCTTGTCTCGTTTGAACATGGAAACAACTTGTCAACACTTGTAGGAGCATTATTGGGTCGTTTAAACATCAAAACAATTCATAAAAATTTGAGGGTTCATTCTTAAATAGTTCGAACTCGGAAACAACTTGTAGCTTCATTATTGACTCGTTTGAACATGGAAACAACTTGTAGCTTCATTCTTGACTCGTTTGAACATGGAACAACTTGTAAACTCTTGTAGGAACATTATTGGCTCGTTTAAACATCAAAACAATTCATAACAATTTGAGGCTTCATTTTCGACTCGTTCGAACTTGGAAACAACTTGTAGCTTCATTCTTGACCGTTCGAACTCGGAAACAACTTGTAACTTCATTCTGGACTCGTTTGAACTTGGAAAAAACTTGTCAAATCTTATAGGAACATTATTGGCTCGTTTAAACATGAAAAAAATTCATAACAATTTGAGACTTCATTCTTGACTCGTTCAAACTCGAAAACAATTAGTAGCTTCATTCTTGTCTCGTTTGAACATGGAAACAACTTGTCAACACTTGTAGGAGCATTATTGGGTCGTTTAAACATCAAAACAATTCATAAAAATTTGAGGGTTCATTCTTAAATAGTTCGAACTCGGAAACAACTTGTAACTTCATTATTGACTCGTTTGAACATGGAAACAACTTGTAGCTTCATTCTTGACTCGTTTGAACATGGAAACAACTTGTAAACTCTTGTAAGAACATTATTGGCTCGTTTAAACATCAAAACAATTCATAGTAATTTGAGGCTTCATTCTTGACTAGTTCGAACTCGGAAACAACTTGTAGCTTCATTATTGACTCGTTTGAACATGGAAACAACTTCTAAACACTTGTAGGAGCATTATTGCTCGTTTAAACATAAAAATAATTCATAACAATTTGAGACTTTATTCTTGACTCGTTCAAACTCAAAAACAATTAGTAGCTTCATTCTTGTCTCGTTTGAACATGGAAACAACTTGTCAACACTTGTAGGAGCATTATTGGGTCGTTTAAACATAAAAACAATTCATAACAAGTTGAGACTTCATTCTCGACTCGTTCGAACTTTGAAACAACTTGTAGATTCATTCTTGGCTCGTTTGAACATGGAAACAACTTGTAACCTCTTGTAGGAACATTATTGGCTCGTTTAAACATAATAACAATTCGTAACAATTTGAGGATTCATTCTCGACTCGTTCGAACTTGGAAACAACTTGTAGCTTCATTCTTGACTCGTTTGAACATGGAAACAACTTGTAAACTCTTGTAGGAACATTATTGGCTCGTTTAAACACCAAAACAATTCATAACAATTTGAGGCTTCATTCTTGACTCGTTCGAACTCGGAAACAACTTGTATCTTCGTTCTTGACTCGTTTGAACTTGGAAAAAACTTGTCAAATCTTGTAGGAACATTATTGGCTCGTTTAAACATGAAAACAATTCATAACAATTTGAGACTTCATTCTTGACTCGTTCAAACTCGAAAACAATTAGTAGCTTCATTCTTGTCTCGTTTGAACATGGAAACAACTTGTCAACACTTGTAGGAGCATTATTGGGTCGTTTAAACATCAAAACAATTCATAAAAATTTGAGGGTTCATTCTTAAATAGTTCGAACTCAGAAACAACTTGTAGCTTCATTATTGACTCGTTTGAACATGGAAACAACTTGTAGCTTCATTCTTGACTCGTTTGAACATGGAAACAACTTGTAAACTATTGTAGGAACATTATTGGCTCGTTTAAACATCAAAACAATTCATAACAATTTGAGGATTCATTCTCGACTCGTTCGAACTTGGAAACAACTTGTAGCTTCATTCTTGACTCGTTTGAACATGGAAACAACTTGTAAACTCTTGTAGGAACATTATTGGCTCGTTTAAACATCAAAACAATTCATAACAATTTGAGACTTCATTCTTGACTCGTTCAAACTCGAAAACAATTAGTAGCTTCATTCTTGTCTCGTTTGAACATGGAAACAACTTGTCAACACTTGTAGGAGCATTATTGGGTCGTTTAAACATCAAAACAATTCATAAAAATTTGAGGGTTCATTCTTAAATAGTTCGAACTCAGAAACAACTTGTAGCTTCATTATTGACTCGTTTGAACATGGAAACAACTTGTAGCTTCATTCTTAACTCGTTTGAACATGGAAACAACTTGTAAACTCTTGTAGGAACATTATTGGCTCGTTTAAACATCAAAACAATTCATAACAATTTGAGGATTCATTCTCGACTCGTTCGAACTTGGAAACAACTTGTAGCTTCATTCTTGACTCGTTTGAACATGGAAACAACTTCTAAACACTTGTAGGAGCATTATTGGCTCGTTTAAACATCAAAATAATTCATAACAATTTAAGGCTTCATTCTTGACTCGTTCGAACTCGGAAACAACTTGCATCTTCATTCTGGACTCGTTTGAACTTGGAAAAAACTTATCAAATCTTGTAGGAACATTATTGGCTCGTTTAAACATGAAAACAATTCATAACAATTTGAGACTTCATTCTTGACTCGTTCAAACTCGAAAACAATTAGTAGCATCATTCTTGTCTCGTTTGAACATGGAAACAACTTGTCAACACTTGTAGGAGCATTATTGGGTCGTTTAAACATCAAAACAATTCATAAAAATTTGAGGGTTCATTCTTAAATAGTTCGAACTCGGAAACAACTTGTAGCTTCATTATTGACTCGTTTGAACATGGAAACAACTTGTAGCTTCATTCTTGACTCGTTTGAACATGGAAACAACTTGTAAACTCTTGTAGGAACATTATTGGCTCGTTTAAACATCAAAACAATTCATAACAATTTGAGGCTTCATTTTCGACTCGTTCGAACTTGGAAACAACTTGTAGCTTCATTCTTGACTCGTTCAAACTCGGAAACAACTTGTAACTTCATTCTGGACTCGTTTGAACTTGGAAAAAACTTGTCATATCTTGTAGGAACATTATTGGCTCGTTTAAACATGAAAACAATTCATAACAATTTGAGACTTCATTCTTGACTCGTTCAAACTCGAAAACAATTAGTAGCTTCATTCTTGTCTCGTTTGAACATGGAAACAACTTGTCAACACTTGTAGGAGCATTATTGGGTCGTTTAAACATCAAAACAATTCATAAAAATTTGAGGGTTCATTCTTAAATAGTTCGAACTCGGAAACAACTTGTAACTTCATTATTGACTCGTTTGAACATGGAAACAACTTGTAGCTTCATTCTTGACTCGTTTGAACATGGAAACAACTTGTAAACTCTTGTAGGAACATTATTGGCTCGTTTAAACATCTAAACAATTCATAACAATTTGAGGCTTCATTTTCGACTCGTTCGAACTTGGAAACAACTTGTAGCTTCATTCTTGACTCGTTTGAACATGGAAACAACTTGTAAACTCTTGTAGGAACATTATTGGCTCGTTTAAACATAATAACAATTCTTACCAATTTGAGACTTCATTCTTGACTCGTTCGAACTTGAAAACAACTTGTAGCTTCATTCTTGACTCGTTTGAACATGGAAACAACTTGTAAACTCTTGTAAGAACATTATTGGCTCGTTTAAACATCAAAACAATTCATAGCAATTTGAGGCTTCATTCTTGACTAGTTCGAACTCGGAAACAACTTGTAGCTTCATTATTGACTCGTTTGAACATGGAAACAACTTCTAAACACTTGTAGGAGCATTATTGCTCGTTTAAACATCAAAATAATTCATAACAATTTGAGACTTTATTCTTGAGTCGTTCGAATTCGAAAACAACTTGTAGCTTCATTCTTGTCTCGTTTGAACATGGAAACAACTTGTATACACTTGTAGGAGAAGTATTGGCTCGTTTAAACATAAAAACAATTCATAACAAGTTGAGACTTCATTCTCGACTCGTTCGAACTTTGAAACAACTTGTAGATTCATTCTTGGCTCGTTTGAACATGGAAACAACTTGTAACCTCTTGTAGGAACATTATTGGCTCGTTTAAACATAATAACAATTCGTAACAATTTGAGACTTCATTCTTGAGTCGTTCGAACTTGGAAACAACTTGTAGCTTCATTCTTGACTCGTTTGAACATGGAAACAACTTGTAAACTCTTGTAGGAACATTATTGGCTCGTTTAAACATAATAACAATTCGTAACAATTTGAGACTTCATTCTTGAGTCGTTCGAACTTGGAAACAACTTGTAGCTTCATTCTTGACTCGTTTGAACATGGAAACAACTTGTAAACTCTTGTAGGAACATTATTGGCTTGTTTAAACATCAAAACAATTCATAACAATTTGAGGCTTCATTCTTAACTCGTTCGAACTCGGAAACAACTTGTAGCTTCATTCTTGACTCGTTTGTACATGGAAACAACTTGTAAACACTTGTAGGAGCATTATTGGCTCGTTTAAACATCAAAACAATTCATAACAATTTGAGGCTTCATTCTTGACTAGTTCGAACTCGGAAACAACTTGTAGCTTCATTATTGACTCGTTTGAACATGGAAACAACTTCTAAACACTTGTAGGAGCATTATTGGCTCGTTTAAACATCAAAATAATTCATAACAATTTAAGGCTTCATTCTTGACTCGTTCGAACTCGGAAACAACTTGCATCTTCATTCTGGACTCGTTTGAACTTGGAAAAAACTTGTCAAATCTTGTAGGAACATTATTAGCTCGTTTAAACATGAAAACAATTCATAACAATTTGAGACTTCATTCTTGACTCGTTCAAACTCGAAAACAATTAGCATCGTTCTTGTCTCGTTTGAACATGGAAACAACTTGTCAACACTTGTAGGAGCATTATTGGGTCGTTTAAACATCAAAACAATTCATAAAAATTTGAGGGTTCATTCTTAAATAGTTCGAACTCGGAAACAACTTGTAGCTTCATTATTGACTCGTTTGAACATGGAAACAACTTGTAGCTTCATTCTTGACTCGTTTGAACTTGGAAAAAACTTGTAAACTCTTGTAGGAACATTATTGGCTCGTTTAAACATCAAAACAATTCATAACAATTTGAGGCTTCATTCTTGACTAGTTCGAACTCGGAAACAACTTGTAGCTTCATTATTGACTCGTTTGAACATGGAAACAACTTCTAAACACTTGTAGGAGCATTATTGGCTCGTTTAAACATCAAAATAATTCATAACAATTTAAGGCTTCATTCTTGACTCGTTCGAACTCGGAAACAACTTGTAACTTCATTCTGGACTCGTTTGAACTTGGAAAAAACTTGGCAAATCTTGTAGGAACATTATTGGCTCGTTTAAACATGAAAACAATTCATAACAATTTGAGACTTCATTCTTGACTCGTTCAAACTCGAAAACAATTAGTAGCTTCATTCTTGTCTCGTTTGAACATGGAAACAACTTGTCAACACTTGTAGGAGCATTATTGGGTCGTTTAAACATCAAAACAATTCATAAAAATTTGAGGGTTCATTCTTAAATAGTTCGAACTCGGAAACAACTTGTAACTTCATTATTGACTCGTTTGAACATGAAAACAACTTGTAGCTTCATTCTTGACTCGTTTGAACATGGAAACAACTTGTAAACCCTTGTAGGAACATTATTGGCTCGTTTAAACATCAAAACAATTCATAACAATTTGAGGATTCATTCTCGACTCGTTCGAACTTGGAAACAACTTGTAGCTTCATTCTTGACTCGTTTGAACATGGAAACAACTTGTAAACTCTTGTAGGAACATTATTGGCTCGTTTAAACATCAAAACAATTCATAACAATTTGAGGCTTCATTCTTGACTCGTTCGAACTCGGAAACAACTTGTATCTTCATTCTTGACTCGTTTGAACTTGGAAAAAACTTGTCAAATCTTGTAGGAACATTATTGGCTCGTTTAAACATGAAAACAATTCATAACAATTTGAGACTTCATTCTTGACTCGTTCATACTCGAAAACAATTAGTAGCTTCATTCTTGTCCCGTTTGAACATGGAAACAACTTGTCAACACTTGTAGGAACATTATTGGCTCGTTTAAACATCAAAACAATTCATAACAATTTGAGGCTTCATTCTTGACTAGTTCAAACTCGGAAACAACTTGTAGCTTCATTATTGACTCGTTTGAACATGGAAACAACTTCTAAACACTTGTAGGAGCATTATTGGCTCGTTTAAACATCAAAATAATTCATAACAATTTAAGGCTTCATTCTTGACTCGTTCGAACTCGGAAACAACTTGTAACTTCATTCTGGACTCGTTTGAACTTGGAAAAAACTTGTCAAATCTTGTAGGAACATTATTGGCTCGTTTAAACATGAAAACAATTCATAACAATTTGAGACTTCATTCTAGACTCGTTCAAACTCGAAAACAATTAGTAGCTTCATTCTTGTCTCGTTTGAACATGGAAACAACTTGTCAACACTTGTAGGAGCATTATTGGGTCGTTTAAACATCAAAACAATTCATAAAAATTTGAGGGTTCATTCTTAAATAGTTCGAACTCGGAAACAACTTGTAACTTCATTATTGACTCGTTTGAACATGAAAACAACTTGTAGCTTCATTCTTGACTCGTTTGAACATGGAAACAACTTGTAAACCCTTGTAGGAACATTATTGGCTCGTTTAAACATCAAAACAATTCATAACAATTTGAGGATTCATTCTCGACTCGTTCGAACTTGGAAACAACTTGTAGCTTCATTCTTGACTCGTTTGAACATGGAAACAACTTGTAAACTCTTGTAGGAACATTATTGGCTCGTTTAAACATCAAAACAATTCATAACAATTTGAGGCTTCATTCTTGACTCGTTCGAACTCGGAAACAACTTGTATCTTCATTCTTGACTCGTTTGAACTTGGAAAAAACTTGTCAAATCTTGTAGGAACATTATTGGCTCGTTTAAACATGAAAACAATTCATAACAATTTGAGACTTCATTCTTGACTCGTTCAAACTCGAAAACAATTAGTAGCTTCATTCTTGTCCCGTTTGAACATGGAAACAACTTGTCAACACTTGTAGGAACATTATTGGCTCGTTTAAACATCAAAACAATTCATAACAATTTGAGGCTTCATTCTTGACTAGTTCAAACTCGGAAACAACTTGTAGCTTCATTATTGACTCGTTTGAACATGGAAACAACTTCTAAACACTTGTAGGAGCATTATTGGCTCGTTTAAACATCAAAATAATTCATAACAATTTAAGGCTTCATTCTTGACTCGTTCGAACTCGAAAACAACTTGCATCTTCATTCTGGACTCGTTTGAACTTGGAAAAAACTTGTCAAATCTTGTAGGAACATTATTGGCTCGTTTAAACATGAAAAAAATTCATAACAATTTGAGACTTCATTTTTGACTCGTTCAAACTCGAAAATAATTAGTAGCTTCATTCTTGTCTCCTTTGAACATGGAAACAACTTGTCAACACTTGTAGGAGCATTATTGGGTCGTTTAAACATCAAAACAATTCATAAAAATTTGAGGGTTCATTCTTAAATAGTTCGAACTCGGAAACAACTTGTAGCTTCATTATTGACTCGTTTAAACATGGAAACAACTTGTAGCTTCATTCTTGACTCGTTTGAACATGGAAACAACTTGTAAACTCTTGTAGGAACATTATTGGCTCGTTTAAACATCAAAACAATTCATAAAAATTTGAGGCTTCATTTTCGACTCGTTCGAACTTGGAAACAACTTGTAGCTTCATTCTTGACTCGTTTGAACTTGGAAAAAACTTGTAAACTCTTGTAGGAACATTATTGGCTCGTTTAAACATCAAAACAATTCATAACAATTTGAGGCTTCATTCTTGACTAGTTCGAACTCGGAAACAACTTGTAGCTTCATTATTGACTCGTTTGAACATGGAAACAACTTCTAAACACTTGTAGGAGCATTATTGGCTCGTTTAAACATCAAAATAATTCATAACAATTTGAGACTTCATTCTTGACTCGTTCAAACTCGAAAACAATTAGTAGCTTCATTCTTGTCTCGTTTGAACATGGAAACAACTTGTCAACACTTGTAGGAACATTATTGGCTCGTTTAAACATCAAAACAATTCATAACAATTTGAGGATTCATTCTCGACTCGTTCGAACTTGGAAACAACTTGTAGCTTCATTCTTGACTCGTTTGAACATGGAAACAACTTGTAAACTCTTGTAGGAACATTATTGGCTCGTTTAAACATCAAAACAATTCATAACAATTTGAGGCTTCATTCTTGACTCGTTCGAACTCGGAAACAACTTGTATCTTCATTCTTGACTCGTTTGAACTTGGAAAAAACTTGTCAAATCTTGTAGGAACATTATTGGCTCGTTTAAACATGAAAACAATTCATAACAATTTGAGACTTCATTCTTGACTCGTTCATACTCGAAAACAATTAGTAGCTTCATTCTTGTCCCGTTTGAACATGGAAACAACTTGTCAACACTTGTAGGAACATTATTGGCTCGTTTAAACATCAAAACAATTCATAACAATTTGAGGCTTCATTCTTGACTAGTTCGAACTCGGAAACAACTTGTAGCTTCATTATTGACTCGTTTGAACATGGAAACAACTTCTAAACACTTGTAGGAGCATTATTGGCTCGTTTAGACATCAAAATAATTCATAACAATTTAACGCTTCATTCTTGACTCGTTCGAACTCGGAAACAACTTGCATCTTCATTCTGGACTCGTTTGAACTTGGAAAAAACTTGTCAAATCTTGTAGGAACATTATTGGCTCGTTTAAACATGAAAAAAATTCATAACAATTTGAGACTTCATTTTTGACTCGTTCAAACTCGAAAACAATTAGTAGCTTCATTCTTGTCTCCTTTGAACATGGAAACAACTTGTCAACACTTGTAGGAGCATTATTGGGTCGTTTAAACATCAAAACAATTCATAAAAATTTGAGGGTTCATTCTTAAATAGTTCGAACTCGGAAACAACTTGTAGCTTCATTATTGACTCGTTTAAACATGGAAACAACTTGTAGTTTCATTCTTGACTCGTTTGAACATGGAAACAACTTGTAAACTCTTGTAGGAACATTATTGGCTCGTTTAAACATCAAAACAATTCATAACAATTTGAGGCTTCATTTTCGACTCGTTCGAACTTGGAAACAACTTGTAGCTTCATTCTTGACTCGTTTGAACTTGGAAAAAACTTGTAAACTCTTGTAGGAACATTATTGGCTCGTTTAAACATCAAAACAATTCATAACAATTTGAGGCTTCATTTTTGACTAGTTCGAACTCGGAAACAACTTGTAGCTTCATTATTGACTCGTTTGAACATGGAAACAACTTCTAAACACTTGTAGGAGCATTATTGGCTCGTTTAAACATCAAAATAATTCATAACAATTTGAGACTTCATTCTTGACTCGTTCAAACTCGAAAACAATTAGTAGCTTCATTCTTGTCTCGTTTGAACATGGAAACAACTTGTCAACACTTGTAGGAGCATTATTGGGTCGTTTAAACATCAAAACAATTCATAAAAATTTGAGGGTTCATTCTTAAATAGTTCGAACTCAGAAACAACTTGTAGCTTCATTATTGACTCGTTTGAACATGGAAACAACTTGTAGCTTCATTCTTCACTCGTTTGAACATGGAAACAACTTGTAAACTCTTGTAGGAACATTATTGGCTCGTTTAAATATCAAAACAATTCATAACAATTTGAGGATTCATTCTCGACTCGTTCGAACTTGGAAACAACTTGTAGCTTCATTCTTGACTCGTTTGAACATGGAAACAACTTGTAAACTCTTGTAGGAACATTATTGGCTCGTTTAAACATCAAAACAATTCATAACAATTTGAGGCTTCATTCTTGACTCGTTCGAACTCGGAAACAACTTGTATCTTCGTTCTTGACTCGTTTGAACTTGGAAAAAACTTGTCAAATCTTGTAGGAACATTATTGGCTCGTTTAAACATGAAAACAATTCATAACAATTTGAGACTTCATTCTTGACTCGTTCAAACTCGAAAACAATTAGTAGCTTCATTCTTGTCTCGTTTGAACATGGAAACAACTTGTCAACACTTGTAGGAGCATTATTGGGTCGTTTAAACATCAAAACAATTCATAAAAATTTGAGGGTTCATTCTTAAATAGTTCGAACTCAGAAACAACTTGTAGCTTCATTATTGACTCGTTTGAACATGGAAACAACTTGTAGCTTCATTCTTGACTCGTTTGAACATGGAAACAACTTGTAAACTCTTGTAGGAACATTATTGGCTCGTTTAAACATCAAAACAATTCATAACAATTTGAGGATTCATTCTCGACTCGTTCGAACTTGGAAACAACTTGTAGCTTCATTCTTGACTCGTTTGAACATGGAAACAACTTGTAAACTCTTGTAGGAACATTATTGGCTCGTTTAAACATCAAAACAATTCATAACAATTTGAGACTTCATTCTTGACTCGTTCAAACTCGAAAACAATTAGTAGCTTCATTCTTGTCTCGTTTGAACATGGAAACAACTTGTCAACACTTGTAGGAGCATTATTGGGTCGTTTAAGCATCAAAACAATTCATAAAAATTTGAGGGTTCATTCTTAAATAGTTCGAACTCAGAAACAACTTGTAGCTTCATTATTGACTCGTTTGAACATGGAAACAACTTGTAGCTTCATTCTTGACTCGTTTGAACATGGAAACAACTTGTAAACTCTTGTAGGAACATTATTGGCTCGTTTAAACATCAAAACAATTCATAACAATTTGAGGATTCATTCTCGACTCGTTCGAACTTGGAAACAACTTGTAGCTTCATTCTTGACTCGTTTGAATTTGGAAAAAACTTGTCAAATCTTGTAGGAACATTATTGGCTCGTTTAAACATGAAAACAATTCATAACAATTTGAGACTTCATTCTTGACTCGTTCATACTCGAAAACAATTAGTAGCTTCATTCTTGTCCCGTTTGAACATGGAAACAACTTGTCAACACTTGTAGGAACATTATTGGCTCGTTTAAACATCAAAACAATTCATAACAATTTGAGGCTTCATTCTTGACTAGTTCGAACTCGGAAACAACATGTAGCTTCATTATTGACTCGTTTGAACATGGAAACAACTTCTAAACACTTGTAGGAGCATTATTGGCTCGTTTAGACATCAAAATAATTCATAACAATTTAACGCTTCATTCTTGACTCGTTCGAACTCGGAAACAACTTGCATCTTCATTCTGGACTCGTTTGAACTTGGAAAAAACTTGTCAAATCTTGTAGGAACATTATTGGCTCGTTTAAACATGAAAAAAATTCATAACAATTTGAGACTTCATTTTTGACTCGTTCAAACTCGAAAACAATTAGTAGCTTCATTCTTGTCTCCTTTGAACATGGAAACAACTTGTCAACACTTGTAGGAGCATTATTGGGTCGTTTAAACATCAAAACAATTCATAAAAATTTGAGGGTTCATTCTTAAATAGTTCGAACTCGGAAACAACTTGTAGCTTCATTATTGACTCGTTTAAACATGGAAACAACTTGTAGTTTCATTCTTGACTCGTTTGAACATGGAAACAACTTGTAAACTCTTGTAGGAACATTATTGGCTCGTTTAAACATCAAAACAATTCATAACAATTTGAGGCTTCATTTTCGACTCGTTCGAACTTGGAAACAACTTGTAGCTTCATTCTTGACTCGTTTGAACTTGGAAAAAACTTGTAAACTCTTGTAGGAACATTATTGGCTCGTTTAAACATCAAAACAATTCATAACAATTTGAGGCTTCATTCTTGACTAGTTCGAACTCGGAAACAACTTGTAGCTTCATTATTGACTCGTTTGAACATGGAAACAACTTCTAAACACTTGTAGGAGCATTATTGGCTCGTTTAAACATCAAAATAATTCATAACAATTTGAGACTTCATTCTTGACTCGTTCAAACTCGAAAACAATTAGTAGCTTCATTCTTGTCTCGTTTGAACATGGAAACAACTTGTCAACACTTGTAGGAGCATTATTGGGTCGTTTAAACATCAAAACAATTCATAAAAATTTGAGGGTTCATTCTTAAATAGTTCGAACTCAGAAACAACTTGTAGCTTCATTATTGACTCGTTTGAACATGGAAACAACTTGTAGGCATTCTTCACTCGTTTGAACATGGAAACAACTTGTAAACTCTTGTAGGAACATTATTGGCTCGTTTAAACATCAAAACAATTCATAACAATTTGAGGATTCATTCTCGACTCGTTCGAACTTGGAAACAACTTGTAGCTTCATTCTTGACTCGTTTGAACATGGAAACAACTTGTAAACTCTTGTAGGAACATTATTGGCTCGTTTAAACATCAAAACAATTCATAACAATTTGAGGCTTCATTCTTGACTCGTTCGAACTCGGAAACAACTTGTATCTTCGTTCTTGACTCGTTTGAACTTGGAAAAAACTTGTCAAATCTTGTAGGAACATTATTGGCTCGTTTAAACATGAAAACAATTCATAACAATTTGAGACTTCATTCTTGACTCGTTCAAACTCGAAAACAATTAGTAGCTTCATTCTTGTCTCGTTTGAACATGGAAACAACTTGTCAACACTTGTAGGAGCATTATTGGGTCGTTTAAACATCAAAACAATTCATAAAAATTTGAGGGTTCATTCTTAAATAGTTCGAACTCAGAAACAACTTGTAGCTTCATTATTGACTCGTTTGAACATGGAAACAACTTGTAGCTTCATTCTTGACTCGTTTGAACATGGAAACAACTTGTAAACTCTTGTAGGAACATTATTGGCTCGTTTAAACATCAAAACAATTCATAACAATTTGAGGATTTATTCTCGACTCGTTCGAACTTGGAAACAACTTGTAGCTTCATTCTTGACTCGTTTGAACATGGAAACAACTTGTAAACTCTTGTAGGAACATTATTGGCTCGTTTAAACATCAAAACAATTCATAACAATTTGAGACTTCATTCTTGACTCGTTCAAACTCGAAAACAATTAGTAGCTTCATTCTTGTCTCGTTTGAACATGGAAACAACTTGTCAACACTTGTAGGAGCATTATTGGGTCGTTTAAACATCAAAACAATTCATAAAAATTTGAGGGTTCATTCTTAAATAGTTCGAACTCAGAAACAACTTGTAGCTTCATTATTGACTCGTTTGAACATGGAAACAACTTGTAGCTTCATTCTTGACTCGTTTGAACATGGAAACAACTTGTAAACTCTTGTAGGAACATTATTGGCTCGTTTAAACATCAAAACAATTCATAACAATTTGAGGATTCATTCTCGACTCGTTCGAACTTGGAAACAACTTGTAGCTTCATTCTTGACTCGTTTGAACATGGAAACAACTTGTAAACTCTTGTAGGAACATTATTGGCTCGTTTAAACATCAAAACAATTCATAACAATTTGAGACTTCATTCTTGACTCGTTCAAACTCGAAAACAATTAGTAGCTTCATTCTTGTCTCGTTTGAACATGGAAACAACTTGTCAACACTTGTAGGAGCATTATTGGGTCGTTTAAACATCAAAACAATTCATAAAAATTTGAGGGTTCATTCTTAAATAGTTCGAACTCAGAAATAACTTGTAGCTTCATTATTGACTCGTTTGAACATGGAAACAACTTGTAGCTTCATTCTTGACTCGTTTGAACATGGAAACAACTTGTAAACTCTTGTAGGAACATTATTGGCTCGTTTAAACTTCAAAACAATTCATAACAATTTGAGGATTCATTCTCGACTCGTTCGAACTTGGAAACAACTTGTAGCTTCATTCTTGACTCGTTTGAACTTGGAAAAAACTTGTAAACTCTTGTAGGAACATTATTGGCTCGTTTAAACATCAAAACAATTCATAACAATTTGAGACTTTATTCTTGACTCGTTCAAACTCGAAAACAATTAGTAGCTTCATTCTTGTCTCGTTTGAACATGGAAACAACTTGTCAACACTTGTAGGAGCATTATTGGGTCGTTTAAACATCAAAACAATTCATAACAATTTGAGGCTTCATTCTTGACTAGTTCGAACTCGGAAACAACTTGTAGCTTCATTATTGACTCGTTTGAACATGGAAACAACTTCTAAACACTTGTAGGAGCATTATTGGCTCGTTTAAACATCAAAATAATTCATAACAATTTAAGGCTTCATTCTTGACTCGTTCGAACTCGGAAACAACTTGCATCTTCATTCTGGACTCGTTTGAACTTGGAAAAAACTTATCAAATCTTGTAGGAACATTATTGGCTCGTTTAAACATGAAAACAATTCATAACAATTTGAGACTTCATTCTTGACTCGTTCAAACTCGAAAACAATTAGTAGCATCATTCTTGTCTCGTTTGAACATGGAAACAACTTGTCAACACTTGTAGGAGCATTATTGGGTCGTTTAAACATCAAAACAATTCATAAAAATTTGAGGGTTCATTCTTAAATAGTTCGAACTCAGAAACAACTTGTAGCTTCATTATTGACTCGTTTGAACATGGAAACAACTTGTAGCTTCATTCTTGACTCGTTTGAACATGGAAACAACTTGTAAACTCTTGTAGGAACATTATTGGCTCGTTTAAACATCAAAACAATTCATAACAATTTGAGGATTCATTCTCGACTCGTTCGTACATGGAAACAACTTGTAGCTTCATTCTTGACTCGTTTGAACATGGAAACAACTTGTAAACTCTTGTAGGAACATTATTGGCTCGTTTAAACATCTAAACAATTCATAACAATTTGAGGCTTCATTCTTGACTCGTTCGAACTCGGAAACAACTTGTATCTTCATTCTTGACTCGTTTGAACTTGGAAAAAACTTGTCAAATCTTGTAGGAACATTATTGGCTCGGTTAAACATGAAAACAATTCATAACAATTTGAGACTTCATTCTTGACTCGTTCATACTCGAAAACAATTAGTAGCTTCATTCTTGTCTCGTTTGAACATGGAAACAACTTGTCAACACTTGTAGGAACATTATTGGCTCGTTTAAACATCAAAACAATTCATAACAATTTGAGGCTTCATTCTTGACTAGTTCGAACTCGAAAACAACTTGTAGCTTCATTATTGACTCGTTTGAACATGGAAACAACTTCTAAACACTTGTAGGAGCATTATTGGCTCGTTTAAACATCAAAATAATTCATAACAATTTAAGGCTTCATTCTTGACTCGTTCGAACTCGGAAACAACTTGCATCTTCATTCTGGACTCGTTTGAACTTGGAAAAAACTTATCAAATCTTGTAGGAACATTATTGGCTCGTTTAAACATGAAAACAATTCATAACAATTTGAGACTTCATTCTTGACTCGTTCAAACTCGAAAACAATTAGTAGCATCATTCTTGTCTCGTTTGAACATGGAAACAACTTGTCAACACTTGTAGGAGCATTATTGGGTCGTTTAAACATCAAAACAATTCATAAAAATTTGAGGGTTCATTCTTAAATAGTTCGAACTCGGAAACAACTTGTAGCTTCATTATTGACTCGTTTGAACATGGAAACAACTTGTAGCTTCATTCTTGACTCGTTTGAACATGGAAACAACTTGTAAACTCTTGTAGGAACATTATTGGCTCGTTTAAACATAATAACAATTCTTAACAATTTGAGACTTCATTCTTGACTCGTTCGAACTTGAAAACAACTTGTTGCTTCATTCTTGACTCGTTTGAACATGGAAACAACTTGTAAACTCTTGTAAGAACATTATTGGCTCGTTTAAACATCAAAACAATTCATAGCAATTTGAGGCTTCATTCTTGACTAGTTCGAACTCGGAAACAACTTGTAGCTTCATTATTGACTCGTTTGAACATGGAAACAACTTCTAAACACTTGTAGGAGCATTATTGCTCGTTTAAACATCAAAATAATTCATAACAATTTGAGACTTTATTCTTGAGTCGTTCGAATTCGAAAACAACTTGTAGCTTCATTCTTGTCTCGTTTGAACATGGAAACAACTTGTATACACTTGTAGGAGAATTATTGGCTCGTTTAAACATAAAAACAATTCATAACAAGTTGAGACTTCATTCTCGACTCGTTCGAACTTTGAAACAACTTGTAGATTCATTCTTGACTCGTTTGAACATGGAAACAACTTGTAAACTCTTGTAGGAACATTATTGGCTCGTTTAAACATAATAACAATTCGTAACAATTTGAGACTTCATTCTTGAGTCGTTCGAATTTGGAAACAACTTGTAGCTTCATTCTTGACTCGTTTGAACATGGAAACAACTTGTAAACTCTTGTAGGAACTTTATTGGCTCGTTTAAACATCAAAACAATTCATAACAATTTGAGGCTTCATTCTTAACTCGTTCGAACTCGGAAACAACTTGTAGCTTCATTCTTGACTCGTTTGTACATGGAAACAACTTGTAAACACTTGTAGGAGCATTATTGGCTCGTTTAAACATCAAAACAATTCATAACAATTTGAGGCTTCATTCTTGACTAGTTCGAACTCGGAAACAACTTGTAGCTTCATTATTGACTCGTTTGAACATGGAAACAACTTCTAAACACTTGTAGGAGCATTATTGGCTCGTTTAAACATCAAAATAATTCATAACAATTTAAGGCTTCATTCTTGACTCGTTCGAACTCGGAAACAACTTGCATCTTCATTCTGGACTGGTTTGAACTTGGAAAAAACTTGTCAAATCTTGTAGGAACATTATTGGCTCGTTTAAACTTGAAAACAATTCATAACAATTTGAGACTTCATTCTTGACTCGTTCAAACTCGAAAACAATTAGTAGCATCGTTCTTGTCTCGTTTGAACATGGAAACAACTTGTCAACACTTGTAGGAGCATTATTGGGTCGTTTAAACATCAAAACAATTCATAAAAATTTGAGGGTTCATTCTTAAATAGTTCGAACTCGGAAACAACTTGTAGCTTCATTATTGACTCGTTTGAACATGGAAACAACTTGTAGCTTCATTCTTGACTCGTTTGAACTTGGAAAAAACTTGTAAACTCTTGTAGGAACATTATTGGCTCGTTTAAACATCAAAACAATTCATAACAATTTGAGGCTTCATTCTTGACTAGTTCGAACTCGGAAACAACTTGTAGCTTCATTATCGACTCGTTTGAACATGGAAACAACTTCTAAACACTTGTAGGAGCATTATTGGCTCGTTTAAACATCAAAATAATTCATAACAATTTAAGGCTTCATTCTTGACTCGTTCGAACTCGGAAACAACTTGTAACTTCATTCTGGACTCGTTTGAACTTGGAAAAAACTTGTCAAATCTTGTAGGAACATTATTGGCTCGTTTAAACATGAAAACAATTCATAACAATTTGAGACTTCATTCTTGACTCGTTCAAACTCGAAAACAATTAGTAGCTTCATTCTTGTCTCGTTTGAACATGGAAACAACTTGTCAACACTTGTAGGAGCATTATTGGGTCGTTTAAACATCAAAACAATTCATAAAAATTTGAGGGTTCATTCTTAAATAGTTCGAACTCGGAAACAACTTGTAACTTCATTATTGACTCGTTTGAACATGAAAACAACTTATAGCTTCATTCTTGACTCGTTTGAACATGGAAACAACTTGTAAACCCTTGTAGGAACATTATTGGCTCGTTTAAACATCAAAACAATTCATAACAATTTGAGGATTCATTCTCGACTCGTTCGAACTTGGAAACAACTTGTAGCTTCATTCTTGACTCGTTTGAACATGGAAACAACTTGTAAACTCTTGTAGGAACATTATTGGCTCGTTTAAACATCAAAACAATTCATAACAATTTGAGGCTTCATTCTTGACTCGTTCGAACTCGGAAACAACTTGTATCTTCATTCTTGACTCGTTTGAACTTGGAAAAAACTTGTCAAATCTTGTAGGAACATTATTGGCTCGTTTAAACATGAAAACAATTCATAACAATTTGAGACTTCATTCTTGACTCGTTCAAACTCGAAAACAATTAGTAGCATCATTCTTGTCTCGTTTGAACATGGAAACAACTTGTCAACACTTGTAGGAGCATTATTGGGTCGTTTAAACATCAAAACAATTCATAAAAATTTGAGGGTTCATTCTTAAATAGTTCGAACTCAGAAACAACTTGTAGCTTCATTATTGACTCGTTTGAACATGGAAACAACTTGTAGCTTCATTCTTGACTCGTTTGAACATGGAAACAACTTGTAAACTCTTGTAGGAACATTATTGGCTCGTTTAAACATCAAAACAATTCATAACAATTTGAGGATTCATTCTCGACTCGTTCGTACATGGAAACAACTTGTAGCTTCATTCTTGACTCGTTTGAACATGGAAACAACTTGTAGCTTCATTCTTGACTCGTTTGAACTTGGAAAAAACTTGTAAACTCTTGTAGGAACATTATTGGCTCGTTTAAACATCAAAACAATTCATAACAATTTGAGGCTTCATTCTTGACTAGTTCGAACTCGGAAACAACTTGTAGCTTCATTATCGACTCGTTTGAACATGGAAACAACTTCTAAACACTTGTAGGAGCATTATTGGCTCGTTTAAACATCAAAATAATTCATAACAATTTAAGGCTTCATTCTTGACTCGTTCGAACTCGGAAACAACTTGTAACTTCATTCTGGACTCGTTTGAACTTGGAAAAAACTTGTCAAATCTTGTAGGAACATTATTGGCTCGTTTAAACATGAAAACAATTCATAACAATTTGAGACTTCATTCTTGACTCGTTCAAACTCGAAAACAATTAGTAGCTTCATTCTTGTCTCGTTTGAACATGGAAACAACTTGTCAACACTTGTAGGAGCATTATTGGGTCGTTTAAACATCAAAACAATTCATAAAAATTTGAGGGTTCATTCTTAAATAGTTCGAACTCGGAAACAACTTGTAACTTCATTATTGACTCGTTTGAACATGAAAACAACTTATAGCTTCATTCTTGACTCGTTTGAACATGGAAACAACTTGTAAACCCTTGTAGGAACATTATTGGCTCGTTTAAACATCAAAACAATTCATAACAATTTGAGGATTCATTCTCGACTCGTTCGAACTTGGAAACAACTTGTAGCTTCATTCTTGACTCGTTTGAACATGGAAACAACTTGTAAACTCTTGTAGGAACATTATTGGCTCGTTTAAACATCTAAACAATTCATAACAATTTGAGGCTTCATTCTTGACTCGTTCGAACTCGGAAACAACTTGTATCTTCATTCTTGACTCGTTTGAACTTGGAAAAAACTTGTCAAATCTTGTAGGAACATTATTGGCTCGGTTAAACATGAAAACAATTCATAACAATTTGAGACTTCATTCTTGACTCGTTCATACTCGAAAACAATTAGTAGCTTCATTCTTGTCTCGTTTGAACATGGAAACAACTTGTCAACACTTGTAGGAACATTATTGGCTCGTTTAAACATCAAAACAATTCATAACAATTTGAGGCTTCATTCTTGACTAGTTCGAACTCGGAAACAACTTGTAGCTTCATTATTGACTCGTTTGAACATGGAAACAACTTCTAAACACTTGTAGGAGCATTATTGGCTCGTTTAAACATCAAAATAATTCATAACAATTTAAGGCTTCATTCTTGACTCGTTCGAACTCGGAAACAACTTGCATCTTCATTCTGGACTGGTTTGAACTTGGAAAAAACTTGTCAAATCTTGTAGGAACATTATTGGCTCGTTTAAACTTGAAAACAATTCATAACAATTTGAGACTTCATTCTTGACTCGTTCAAACTCGAAAACAATTAGTAGCATCGTTCTTGTCTCGTTTGAACATGGAAACAACTTGTCAACACTTGTAGGAGCATTATTGGGTCGTTTAAACATCAAAACAATTCATAAAAATTTGAGGGTTCATTCTTAAATAGTTCGAACTCGGAAACAACTTGTAGCTTCATTATTGACTCGTTTGAACATGGAAACAACTTGTAGCTTCATTCTTGACTCGTTTGAACTTGGAAAAAACTTGTAAACTCTTGTAGGAACATTATTGGCTCGTTTAAACATCAAAACAATTCATAACAATTTGAGGCTTCATTCTTGACTAGTTCGAACTCGGAAACAACTTGTAGCTTCATTATCGACTCGTTTGAACATGGAAACAACTTCTAAACACTTGTAGGAGCATTATTGGCTCGTTTAAACATCAAAATAATTCATAACAATTTAAGGCTTCATTCTTGACTCGTTCGAACTCGGAAACAACTTGTAACTTCATTCTGGACTCGTTTGAACTTGGAAAAAACTTGTCAAATCTTGTAGGAACATTATTGGCTCGTTTAAACATGAAAACAATTCATAACAATTTGAGACTTCATTCTTGACTCGTTCAAACTCGAAAACAATTAGTAGCTTCATTCTTGTCTCGTTTGAACATGGAAACAACTTGTCAACACTTGTAGGAGCATTATTGGGTCGTTTAAACATCAAAACAATTCATAAAAATTTGAGGGTTCATTCTTAAATAGTTCGAACTCGGAAACAACTTGTAACTTCATTATTGACTCGTTTGAACATGAAAACAACTTATAGCTTCATTCTTGACTCGTTTGAACATGGAAACAACTTGTAAACCCTTGTAGGAACATTATTGGCTCGTTTAAACATCAAAACAATTCATAACAATTTGAGGATTCATTCTCGACTCGTTCGAACTTGGAAACAACTTGTAGCTTCATTCTTGACTCGTTTGAACATGGAAACAACTTGTAAACTCTTGTAGGAACATTATTGGCTCGTTTAAACATCAAAACAATTCATAACAATTTGAGGCTTCATTCTTGACTCGTTCGAACTCGGAAACAACTTGTATCTTCATTCTTGACTCGTTTGAACTTGGAAAAAACTTGTCAAATCTTGTAGGAACATTATTGGCTCGTTTAAACATGAAAACAATTCATAACAATTTGAGACTTCATTCTTGACTCGTTCAAACTCGAAAACAATTAGTAGCATCATTCTTGTCTCGTTTGAACATGGAAACAACTTGTCAACACTTGTAGGAGCATTATTGGGTCGTTTAAACATCAAAACAATTCATAAAAATTTGAGGGTTCATTCTTAAATAGTTCGAACTCAGAAACAACTTGTAGCTTCATTATTGACTCGTTTGAACATGGAAACAACTTGTAGCTTCATTCTTGACTCGTTTGAACATGGAAACAACTTGTAAACTCTTGTAGGAACATTATTGGCTCGTTTAAACATCAAAACAATTCATAACAATTTGAGGATTCATTCTCGACTCGTTCGTACATGGAAACAACTTGTAGCTTCATTCTTGACTCGTTTGAACATGGAAACAACTTGTAGCTTCATTCTTGACTCGTTTGAACTTGGAAAAAACTTGTAAACTCTTGTAGGAACATTATTGGCTCGTTTAAACATCAAAACAATTCATAACAATTTGAGGCTTCATTCTTGACTAGTTCGAACTCGGAAACAACTTGTAGCTTCATTATCGACTCGTTTGAACATGGAAACAACTTCTAAACACTTGTAGGAGCATTATTGGCTCGTTTAAACATCAAAATAATTCATAACAATTTAAGGCTTCATTCTTGACTCGTTCGAACTCGGAAACAACTTGTAACTTCATTCTGGACTCGTTTGAACTTGGAAAAAACTTGTCAAATCTTGTAGGAACATTATTGGCTCGTTTAAACATGAAAACAATTCATAACAATTTGAGACTTCATTCTTGACTCGTTCAAACTCGAAAACAATTAGTAGCTTCATTCTTGTCTCGTTTGAACATGGAAACAACTTGTCAACACTTGTAGGAGCATTATTGGGTCGTTTAAACATCAAAACAATTCATAAAAATTTGAGGGTTCATTCTTAAATAGTTCGAACTCGGAAACAACTTGTAACTTCATTATTGACTCGTTTGAACATGAAAACAACTTATAGCTTCATTCTTGACTCGTTTGAACATGGAAACAACTTGTAAACCCTTGTAGGAACATTATTGGCTCGTTTAAACATCAAAACAATTCATAACAATTTGAGGATTCATTCTCGACTCGTTCGAACTTGGAAACAACTTGTAGCTTCATTCTTGACTCGTTTGAACATGGAAACAACTTGTAAACTCTTGTAGGAACATTATTGGCTCGTTTAAACATCTAAACAATTCATAACAATTTGAGGCTTCATTCTTGACTCGTTCGAACTCGGAAACAACTTGTATCTTCATTCTTGACTCGTTTGAACTTGGAAAAAACTTGTCAAATCTTGTAGGAACATTATTGGCTCGGTTAAACATGAAAACAATTCATAACAATTTGAGACTTCATTCTTGACTCGTTCATACTCGAAAACAATTAGTAGCTTCATTCTTGTCTCGTTTGAACATGGAAACAACTTGTCAACACTTGTAGGAACATTATTGGCTCGTTTAAACATCAAAACAATTCATAACAATTTGAGGCTTCATTCTTGACTAGTTCGAACTCGGAAACAACTTGTAGCTTCATTATTGACTCGTTTGAACATGGAAACAACTTCTAAACACTTGTAGGAGCATTATTGGCTCGTTTAAACATCAAAATAATTCATAACAATTTAAGGCTTCATTCTTGACTCGTTCGAACTCGGAAACAACTTGCATCTTCATTCTGGACTCGTTTGAACTTGGAAAAAACTTATCAAATCTTGTAGGAACATTATTGGCTCGTTTAAACATGAAAACAATTCATAACAATTTGAGACTTCATTCTTGACTCGTTCAAACTCGAAAACAATTAGTAGCTTCATTCTTGTCTCGTTTGAACATGGAAACAACTTGTCAACACTTGTAGGAGCATTATTGGGTCGTTTAAACATCAAAACAATTCATAAAAATTTGAGGGTTCATTCTTAAATAGTTCGAACTCGGAAACAACTTGTAACTTCATTATTGACTCGTTTGAACATGAAAACAACTTGTAGCTTCATTCTTGACTCGTTTGAACATGGAAACAACTTGTAAACCCTTGTAGGAACATTATTGGCTCGTTTAAACATCAAAACAATTCATAACAATTTGAGGATTCATTCTCGACTCGTTCGAACTTGGAAACAACTTGTAGCTTCATTCTTGACTCGTTTGAACATGGAAACAACTTGTAAACTCTTGTAGGAACATTATTGGCTCGTTTAAACATCAAAACAATTCATAACAATTTGAGGCTTCATTCTTGACTCGTTCGAACTCGGAAACAACTTGTATCTTCATTCTTGACTCGTTTGAACTTGGAAAAAACTTGTCAAATCTTGTAGGAACATTATTGGCTCGTTTAAACATGAAAACAATTCATAACAATTTGAGACTTCATTCTTGACTCGTTCAAACTCGAAAACAATTAGTAGCATCATTCTTGTCTCGTTTGAACATGGAAACAACTTGTCAACACTTGTAGGAGCATTATTGGGTCGTTTAAACATCAAAACAATTCATAAAAATTTGAGGGTTCATTCTTAAATAGTTCGAACTCAGAAACAACTTGTAGCTTCATTATTGACTCGTTTGAACATGGAAACAACTTGTAGCTTCATTCTTGACTCGTTTGAACATGGAAACAACTTGTAAACTCTTGTAGGAACATTATTGGCTCGTTTAAACATCAAAACAATTCATAACAATTTGAGGATTCATTCTCGACTCGTTCGTACATGGAAACAACTTGTAGCTTCATTCTTGACTCGTTTGAACATGGAAACAACTTGTAGCTTCATTCTTGTCTCCTTTGAACATGGAAACAACTTGTCAACACTTGTAGGAGCATTATTGGGTCGTTTAAACATAAAAACAATTCATAACAAGTTGAGACTTCATTCTCGACTCGTTCGAACTTTGAAACAACTTTTAGATTCATTCTTGGCTCGTTTGAACATGGAAACAACTTGTAACCTCTTGTAGGAACATTATTGGCTCGTTTAAACATAATAACAATTCGTAACAATTTGAGGATTCATTCTCGACTCGTTCGAACATGGAAACAACTTGTAGCTTCATTCTTGACTCGTTTGAACATGGAAACAACTTGTAAACTCTTGTAGGAACATTATTGGCTCGTTTAAACATCAAAACAATTCATAACAATTTGAGGATTCATTCTCGACTCGTTCGTACATGGAAACAACTTGTAGCTTCATTCTTGACTCGTTTGAACATGGAAACAACTTGTAAACTCTTGTAGGAACATTATTGGCTCGTTTAAACATCTAAACAATTCATAACAATTTGAGGCTTCATTCTTGACTCGTTCGAACTCGGAAACAACTTGTATCTTCATTCTTGACTCGTTTGAACTTGGAAAAAACTTGTCAAATCTTGTAGGAACATTATTGGCTCGGTTAAACATGAAAACAATTCATAACAATTTGAGACTTCATTCTTGACTCGTTCATACTCGAAAACAATTAGTAGCTTCATTCTTGTCTCGTTTGAACATGGAAACAACTTGTCAACACTTGTAGGAACATTATTGGCTCGTTTAAACATCAAAACAATTCATAACAATTTGAGGCTTCATTCTTGACTAGTTCGAACTCGGAAACAACTTGTAGCTTCATTATTGACTCGTTTGAACATGGAAACAACTTCTAAACACTTGTACGAGCATTATTGGCTCGTTTAAACATCAAAATAATTCATAACAATTTAAGGCTTCATTCTTGACTCGTTCGAACTCGGAAACAACTTGCATCTTCATTCTGGACTCGTTTGAACTTGGAAAAAACTTATCAAATCTTGTAGGAACATTATTGGCTCGTTTAAACATTAAAACAATTCATAACAATTTGAGACTTCATTCTTGACTCGTTCAAACTCGAAAACAATTAGTAGCATCATTCTTGTCTCGTTTGAACATGGAAACAACTTGTCAACACTTGTAGGAGCATTATTGGGTCGTTTAAACATCAAAACAATTCATAAAAATTTGAGGGTTCATTCTTAAATAGTACGAACTCGGAAACAACTTGTAGCTTCATTATTGACTCGTTTGAACATGGAAACAACTTGTAGCTTCATTCTTGACTCGTTTGAACATGGAAACAACTTGTAAACTCTTGTAGGAACATTATTGGCTCGTTTAAACATCAAAACAATTCATAACAATTTGAGGCTTCATTTTCGACTCGTTCGAACTTGGAAACAACTTGTAGCTTCATTCTTGACCGTTCGAACTCGGAAACAACTTGTAACTTCATTCTGGACTCGTTTGAACTTGGAAAAAACTTGTCAAATCTTATAGGAACATTATTGGCTCGTTTAAACATGAAAAAAATTCATAACAATTTGAGACTTCATTCTTGACTCGTTCAAACTCGAAAACAATTAGTAGCTTCATTCTTGTCTCGTTTGAACATGGAAACAACTTGTCAACACTTGTAGGAGCATTATTGGGTCGTTTAAACATCAAAACAATTCATAAAAATTTGAGGGTTCATTCTTAAATAGTTCGAACTCGGAAACAACTTGTAACTTCATTATTGACTCGTTTGAACATGGAAACAACTTGTAGCTTCATTCTTGACTCGTTTGAACATGGAAACAACTTGTAAACTCTTGTAGGAACATTATTGGCTCGTTTAAACATCTAAACAATTCATAACAATTTGAGGCTTCATTTTCGACTCGTTCGAACTTGGAAACAACTTGTAGCTTCATTCTTGACTCGTTTGAACATGGAAACAACTTGTAAACTCTTGTAGGAACATTATTGGCTCGTTTAAAGATAATAACAATTCTTAACAATTTGAGACTTCATTCTTGACTCGTTCGAACTTGAAAACAACTTGTTGCTTCATTCTTGACTCGTTTGAACATGGAAACAACTTGTAAACTCTTGTAAGAACATTATTGGCTCGTTTAAACATCAAAACAATTCATAGCAATTTGAGGCTTCATTCTTGACTAGTTCGAACTCGGAAACAACTTGTAGCTTCATTATTGACTCGTTTGAACATGGAAACAACTTCTAAACACTTGTAGGAGCATTATTGCTCGTTTAAACATCAAAATAATTCATAACAATTTGAGACTTTATTCTTGACTCGTTCAAACTCGAAAACAATTAGTAGCTTCATTCTTGTCTCGTTTGAACATGGAAACAACTTGTCAACACTTGTAGGAGCATTATTGGGTCGTTTAAACATAAAAACAATTCATAACAAGTTGAGACTTCATTCTCGACTCGTTCGAACTTTGAAACAACTTGTAGATTCATTCTTGGCTCGTTTGAACATGGAAACAACTTGTAACCTCTTGTAGGAACATTATTGGTTCGTTTAAACATAATAACAATTCGTAACAATTTGAGGATTCATTCTCGACTCGTTCGAACTTGGAAACAACTTGTAGCTTCATTCTTGACTCGTTTGAACATGGAAACCACTTGTAAACTCTTGTAGGAACATTATTGGCTCGTTTAAACATCAAAACAATTCATAACAATTTGAGGCTTCATTCTTGACTCGTTCGAACTCGGAAACAACTTGTATCTTCGTTCTTGACTCGTTTGAACTTGGAAAAAACTTGTCAAATCTTGTAGGAACATTATTGGCTCGTTTAAACATGAAAACAATTCATAACAATTTGAGACTTCATTCTTGACTCGTTCAACTCGAAAACAATTAGTAGCTTCATTCTTGTCTCGTTTGAACATGGAAACAACTTGTCAACACTTGTAGGAGCATTATTGGGTCGTTTAAACATCAAAACAATTCATAAAAATTTGAGGGTTCATTCTTAAATAGTTCGAACTCAGAAACAACTTGTAGCTTCATTATTGACTCGTTTGAACATGGAAACAACTTGTAGCTTCATTCTTGACTCGTTTGAACATGGAAACAACTTGTAAACTCTTGTAGGAACATTATTGGCTCGTTTAAACATCAAAACAATTCATAACAATTTGAGGATTCATTCTCGACTCGTTCGAACTTGGAAACAACTTGTAGCTTCATTCTTGACTCGTTTGAACATGGAAACAACTTGTAAACTCTTGTAGGAACATTATTGGCTCGTTTAAACATCAAAACAATTCATAACAATTTGAGACTTCATTCTTGACTCGTTCAAACTCGAAAACAATTAGTAGCTTCATTCTTGTCTCGTTTGAACATGGAAACAACTTGTCAACACTTGTAGGAGCATTATTGGGTCGTTTAAACATCAAAACAATTCATAAAAATTTGAGGGTTCATTCTTAAATAGTTCGAACTCAGAAACAACTTGTAGCTTCATTATTGACTCGTTTGAACATGGAAACAACTTGTAGCTTCATTCTTGACTCGTTTGAACATGGAAACAACTTGTAAACTCTTGTAGGAACATTATTGGCTCGTTTAAACATCAAAACAATTCATAACAATTTGAGGATTCATTCTCGACTCGTTCGAACTTGGAAACAACTTGTAGCTTCATTCTTGACTCGTTTGAACATGGAAACAACTTGTAAACTCTTGTAGGAACATTATTGGCTCGTTTAAACATCAAAACAATTCATAACAATTTGAGACTTCATTCTTGACTCGTTCAAACTCGAAAACAATTAGTAGCTTCATTCTTGTCTCGTTTGAACATGGAAACAACTTGTCAACACTTGTAGGAGCATTATTGGGTCGTTTAAACATCAAAACAATTCATAAAAATTTGAGGGTTCATTCTTAAATAGTTCGAACTCAGAAACAACTTGTAGCTTCATTATTGACTCGTTTGAACATGGAAACAACTTGTAGCTTCATTCTTGACTCGTTTGAACATGGAAACAACTTGTAAACTCTTGTAGGAACATTATTGGCTCGTTTAAACTTCAAAACAATTCATAACAATTTGAGGATTCATTCTCGACTCGTTCGAACTTGGAAACAACTTGTAGCTTCATTCTTGACTCGTTTGAACTTGGAAAAAACTTGTAAACTCTTGTAGGAACATTATTGGCTCGTTTAAACATCAAAACAATTCATAACAATTTGAGACTTTATTCTTGACTCGTTCAAACTCGAAAACAATTAGTAGCTTCATTCTTGTCTCGTTTGAACATGGAAACAACTTGTCAACACTTGTAGGAGCATTATTGGGTCGTTTAAACATCAAAACAATTCATAACAATTTGAGGCTTCATTCTTGACTAGTTCGAACTCGGAAACAACTTGTAGCTTCATTATTGACTCGTTTGAACATGGAAACAACTTCTAAACACTTGTAGGAGCATTATTGGCTCGTTTAAACATCAAAATAATTCATAACAATTTAAGGCTTCATTCTTGACTCGTTCGAACTCGGAAACAACTTGCATCTTCATTCTGGACTCGTTTGAACTTGGAAAAAACTTATCAAATCTTGTAGGAACATTATTGGCTCGTTTAAACATGAAAACAATTCATAACAATTTGAGACTTCATTCTTGACTCGTTCAAACTCGAAAACAATTAGTAGCGTCATTCTTGTCTCGTTTGAACATGGAAACAACTTGTCAACACTTGTAGGAGCATTATTGGGTCGTTTAAACATCAAAACAATTCATAAAAATTTGAGGGTTCATTCTTAAATAGTTCGAACTCGGAAAC
This sequence comes from Oenanthe sinensis, assembly GCA_028671895.1. Lineage (NCBI taxonomy): Eukaryota > Viridiplantae > Streptophyta > Magnoliopsida > Apiales > Apiaceae > Oenanthe > Oenanthe sinensis. Next base: position 6,699,048 of record JAPMAC010000231.1, read on the forward strand.
AACTTGTAGCTTCATTATTGACTCGTTTGAACATGGAAACAACTTGTAGCTTCATTCTTGACTCGTTTGAACATGGAAACAACTTGTAAACTCTTGTAGGAACATTATTGGCTCGTTTAAACATCAAAACAATTCATAACAATTTGAGGATTCATTCTCGACTCGTTCGTACATGGAAACAACTTGTAGCTTCATTCTTGACTCGTTTGAACATGGAAACAACTTGTAAACTCTTGTAGGAACATTATTGGCTCGTTTAAACATCTAAACAATTCATAACAATTTGAGGCTTCATTCTTGACTCGTTCGAACTCGGAAACAACTTGTATCTTCATTCTTGACTCGTTTGAACTTGGAAAAAACTTGTCAAATCTTGTAGGAACATTATTGGCTCGGTTAAACATGAAAACAATTCATAACAATTTGAGACTTCATTCTTGACTCGTTCATACTCGAAAACAATTAGGTGCTTCATTCTTGTCTCGTTTGAACATGGAAACAACTTGTCAACACTTGTAGGAACATTATTGGCTCGTTTAAACATCAAAACAATTCATAACAATTTGAGGCTTCATTCTTGACTAGTTCGAACTCGGAAACAACTTGTAGCTTCATTATTGACTCGTTTGAACATGGAAACAACTTCTAAACACTTGTAGGAGCATTATTGGCTCGTTTAAACATCAAAATAATTCATAACAATTTAAGGCTTCATTTTCGACTCGTTCGAACTCGGAAACAACTTGTAACTTCATTCTGGACTCGTTTGAACTTGGAAAAAACTAGTCAAATCTTGTAGGAACATTATTGGCTCGTTTAAACATGAAAAAAATTCATAACAATTTGAGACTTCATTCTTGACTCGTTCAAACTCGAAAACAATTAGTAGCTTCATTCTTGTCTCGTTTGAACATGGAAACAACTTGTCAACACTTGTAGGAGCATTATTGGGTCGTTTAAACATCAAAACAATTCATAAAAATTTGAGGGTTCATTCTTAAATATTTCGAACTCGGAAACAACTTGTAACTTCATTATTGACTCGTTTGAACATGGAAACAACTTGTAGCTTCATTCTTGACTCGTTTGAACATGGAAACAACTTGTAAACTCTTGTAGGAACATTATTGGCTCGTTTAAACATCTAAACAATTCATAACAATTTGAGGCTTCATTTTCGACTCGTTCGAACTTGGAAACAACTTGTAGCTTCATTCTTGACTCGTTTGAACATGGAAACAACTTGTAAACTCTTGTAGGAACATTATTGGCTCGTTTAAACATAATAACAATTCTTAACAATTTGAGACTTCATTCTTGACTCGTTCGAACTTGAAAACAACTTGTTGCTTCATTCTTGACTCGTTTGAACATGGAAACAACTTGTAAACTCTTGTAAGAACATTATTGGCTCGTTTAAACATCAAAACAATTCATAGCAATTTGAGGCTTCATTCTTGACTAGTTCGAACTCGGAAACAACTTGTAGCTTCATTATTGACTCGTTTGAACATGGAAACAACTTCTAAGCACTTGTAGGAGCATTATTGCTCGTTTAAACATCAAAATAATTCATAACAATTTGAGACTTTATTCTTGAGTCGTTCGAATTCGAAAACAACTTGTAGCTTCATTCTTGTCTCGTTTGAACATGGAAACAACTTGTATACACTTGTAGGAGAATTATTGGCTCGGTTAAACATGAAAACAATTCATAACAATTTGAGACTTCATTCTTGACTCGTTCAAACTCGAAAACAATTAGTAGCATCGTTCTTGTCTCGTTTGAACATGGAAACAACTTGTCAACACTTGTAGGAGCATTATTGGGTCGTTTAAACATCAAAACAATTCATAAAAATTTGAGGGTTCATTCTTAAATAGTTCGAACTCGGAAACAACTTGTAGCTTCATTATTGACTCGTTTGAACATGGAAACAACTTGTAGCTTCATTCTTGACTCGTTTGAACTTGGAAAAAACTTGTAAACTCTTGTAGGAACATTATTGGCTCGTTTAAACATCAAAACAATTCATAACAATTTGAGGCTTCATTCTTGACTAGTTCGAACTCGGAAACAACTTGTAGCTTCATTATTGACTCGTTTGAACATGGAAACAACTTCTAAACACTTGTAGGGGCATTATTGGCTCGTTTAAACATCAAAATAATTCATAACAATTTAAGGCTTCATTCTTGACTCGTTCGAACTCGGAAACAACTTGTAACTTCATTCTGGACTCGTTTGAACTTGGAAAAAACTTGTCAAATCTTGTAGGAACATTATTGGCTCGTTTAAACATGAAAACAATTCATAACAATTTGAGACTTCATTCTTGACTCGTTCAAACTCGAAAACAATTAGTAGCTTCATTCTTGTCTCGTTTGAACATGGAAACAACTTGTCAACACTTGTAGGAGCATTATTGGGTCGTTTAAACATCAAAACAATTCATAAAAATTTGAGGGTTCATTCTTAAATAGTTCGAACTCGGAAACAACTTGTAACTTCATTATTGACTCGTTTGAACATAAAAACAACTTGTAGCTTCATTCTTGACTCGTTTGAACATGGAAACAACTTGTAAACCCTTGTAGGAACATTATTGGCTCGTTTAAACATCAAAACAATTCATAACAATTTAAGGATTCATTCTCGACTCGTTCGAACTTGGAAACAACTTGTAGCTTCATTCTTGACTCGTTTGAACATGGAAACAACTTGTAAACTCTTGTAGGAACATTATTGGCTCGTTTAAACATCAAAACAATTCATAACAATTTGAGGATTCATTCTCGACTCGTTCGTACATGGAAACAACTTGTAGCTTCATTCTTGACTCGTTTGAACATGGAAACAACTTGTAAACTCTTGTAGGAACATTATTGGCTCGTTTAAACATCTAAACAATTCATAACAATTTGAGGCTTCATTCTTGACTCGTTCGAACTCGGAAACAACTTGTATCTTCATTCTTGACTCGTTTGAACTTGGAAAAAACTTGTCAAATCTTGTAGGAACATTATTGGCTCGGTTAAACATGAAAACAATTCATAACAATTTGAGACTTCATTCTTGACTCGTTCATACTCGAAAACAATTAGTAGCTTCATTCTTGTCTCGTTTGAACATGGAAACAACTTGTCAACACTTGTAGGAACATTATTGGCTCGTTTAAACATCAAAACAATTCATAACAATTTGAGGCTTCATTCTTGACTAGTTCGAACTCGGAAACAACTTGTAGCTTCATTATTGACTCGTTTGAACATGGAAACAACTTGTCAACACTTGTAGGAGCATTATTGGGTCGTTTAAACATCAAAACAATTCATAAAAATTTGAGGGTTCATTCTTAAATAGTTCGAACTCGGAAACAACTTGTAACTTCATTATTGACTCGTTTGAACATGGAAACAACTTGTAGCTTCATTCTTGACTCGTTTGAACATGGAAACAACTTGTAAACTCTTGTAGGAACATTATTGGCTCGTTTAAACATCTAAACAATTCATAACAATTTGAGGCTTCATTTTCGACTCGTTCGAACTTGGAAACAACTTGTAGCTTCATTCTTGACTCGTTTGAACATGGAAACAACTTGTAAACTCTTGTAGGAACATTATTGGCTCGTTTAAACATAATAACAATTCTTAACAATTTGAGACTTCATTCTTGACTCGTTCGAACTTGAAAACAACTTGTTGCTTCATTCTTGACTCGTTTGAACATGGAAACAACTTGTAAACTCTTGTAAGAACATTATTGGCTCGTTTAAACATCAAAACAATTCATAGCAATTTGAGGCTTCATTCTTGACTAGTTCGAACTCGGAAACAACTTGTAGCTTCATTATTGACTCGTTTGAACATGGAAACAACTTCTAAACACTTGTAGGAGCATTATTGCTCGTTTAAACATCAAAATAATTCATAACAATTTGAGACTTTATTCTTGAGTCGTTCGAATTCGAAAACAACTTGTAGCTTCATTCTTGTCTCGTTTGAACATGGAAACAACTTGTATACACTTGTAGGAGAATTATTGGCTCGTTTAAACATAAAAACAATTCATAACAAGTTGAGACTTCATTCTCGACTCGTTCGAACTTTGAAACAACTTGTAGATTCATTCTTGGCTCGTTTGAACATGGAAACAACTTGTAACCTCTTGTAGGAACATTATTGGCTCGTTTAAACATAATAACAATTCATAACAATTTGAGACTTCATTCTTGAGTCGTTCGAACTTGGAAACAACTTGTAGCTTCATTCTTGACTCGTTTGAACATGGAAACAACTTGTAAACTCTTGTAGGAACATTATTGGCTCGTTTAAACATCTAAACAATTCATAACAATTTGAGGCTTCATTCTTGACTCGTTCGAACTCGGAAACAACTTGTATCTTCATTCTTGACTCGTTTGAACTTGGAAAAAACTTGTCAAATCTTGTAGGAACATTATTGGCTCGTTTAAACATGAAAACAATTCATAACAATTTGAGACTTCATTCTTGACTCGTTCAAACTCGAAAACAATTAGTAGCATCGTTCTTGTCTCGTTTGAACATGGAAACAACTTGTCAACACTTGTAGGAGCATTATTGGGTCGTTTAAACATCAAAACAATTCATAAAAATTTGAGGGTTCATTCTTAAATAGTTCGAACTCGGAAACAACTTGTAGCTTCATTATTGACTCGTTTGAACATGGAAACAACTTGTAGCTTCATTCTTGACTCGTTTGAACTTGGAAAAAACTTGTAAACTCTTGTAGGAACATTATTGGCTCGTTTAAACATCAAAACAATTCATAACAATTTGAGGCTTCATTCTTGACTAGTTCGAACTCGGAAACAACTTGTAGCTTCATTATTGACTCGTTTGAACATGGAAACAACTTCTAAACACTTGTAGGAGCATTATTGGCTCGTTTAAACATCAAAATAATTCATAACAATTTAAGGCTTCATTCTTGACTCGTTCGAACTCGGAAACAACTTGTAACTTCATTCTGGACTCGTTTGAACTTGGAAAAAACTTGTCAAATCTTGTAGGAACATTATTGGCTCGTTTAAACATGAAAACAATTCATAACAATTTGAGACTTCATTCTTGACTCGTTCAAACTCGAAAACAATTAGTAGCTTCATTCTTGTCTCGTTTGAACATGGAAACAACTTGTCAACACTTGTAGGAGCATTATTGGGTCGTTTAAACATCAAAACAATTCATAAAAATTTGAGGGTTCATTCTTAAATAGTTCGAACTCGGAAACAACTTGTAACTTCATTATTGACTCGTTTGAACATGAAAACAACTTGTAGCTTCATTCTTGACTCGTTTGAACATGGAAACAACTTGTAAACCCTTGTAGGAACATTATTGGCTCGTTTAAACATCAAAACAATTCATAACAATTTGAGGATTCATTCTCGACTCGTTCGAACTTGGAAACAACTTGTAGCTTCATTCTTGACTCGTTTGAACATGGAAACAACTTGTAAACTCTTGTAGGAACATTATTGGCTCGTTTAAACATCAAAACAATTCATAACAATTTGAGGATTCATTCTCGACTCGTTCGTACATGGAAACAACTTGTAGCTTCATTCTTGACTCGTTTGAACATGGAAACAACTTGTAAACTCTTGTAGGAACATTATTGGCTCGTTTAAACATCTAAACAATTCATAACAATTTGAGGCTTCATTCTTGACTCGTTCGAACTCGGAAACAACTTGTATCTTCATTCTTGACTCGTTTGAACTTGGAAAAAACTTATCAAATCTTGTAGGAACATTATTGGCTCGTTTAAACATGAAAACAATTCATAACAATTTGAGACTTCATTCTTAACTCGTTCAAACTCGAAAACAATTAGTAGCATCATTCTTGTCTCGTTTGAACATGGAAACAACTTGTCAACACTTGTAGGAGCATTATTGGGTCGTTTAAACATCAAAACAATTCATAAAAATTTGAGGGTTCATTCTTAAATAGTTCGAACTCGGAAACAACTTGTAGCTTCATTATTGACTCGTTTGAACATGGAAACAACTTGTAGCTTCATTATTGACTCGTTTGAACATGGAAACAACTTCTAAACACTTGTAGGAGCATTATTGGGTCTTTTAAACATCAAAATAATTCATAACAATTTAAGGCTTCATTCTTGACTCGTTCGAACTCGGAAACAACTTGCATCTTCATTCTGGACTCGTTTGAACTTGGAAAAAACTTATCAAATCTTGTAGGAACATTATTGGCTCGTTTAAACATGAAAACAATTCATAACAATTTGAGACTTCATTCTTAACTCGTTCAAACTCGAAAACAATTAGTAGCATCATTCTTGTCTCGTTTGAACATGGAAACAACTTGTCAACACTTGTAGGAGCATTATTGGGTCGTTTAAACATCAAAACAATTCATAAAAATTTGAGGGTTCATTCTTAAATAGTTCGAACTCGGAAACAACTTGTAGCTTCATTATTGACTCGTTTGAACATGGAAACAACTTGTAGCTTCATTCTTGACTCGTTTGAACATGGAAACAACTTGTAAACTCTTGTAGGAACATTATTGGCTCGTTTAAACATCAAAACAATTCATAACAATTTGAGGCTTCATTTTCGACTCGTTCGAACTTGGAAACAACTTGTAGCTTCATTCTTGACTCGTTCGAACTCGGAAACAACTTGTAACTTCATTCTGGACTCGTTTGAACTTGGAAAAAACTTGTCAAATCTTGTAGGAACATTATTGGCTCGTTTAAACATGAAAAAAATTCATAACAATTTGAGACTTCATTCTTGACTCGTTCAAACTCGAAAACAATTAGTAGCTTCATTCTTGTCTCGTTTGAACATGGAAACAACTTGTCAACACTTGTAGGAGCATTATTGGGTCGTTTAAACATCAAAACAATTCATAAAAATTTGAGGGTTCATTCTTAAATAGTTCGAACTCGGAAACAACTTGTAACTTCATTATTGACTCGTTTGAACATGGAAACAACTTGTAGCTTCATTCTTGACTCGTTTGAACATGGAAACAACTTGTAAACTCTTGTAGGAACATTATTGGCTCGTTTAAACATCAAAACAATTCATAACAATTTGAGGCTTCATTCTTGACTCGTTCGAACTCGGAAACAACTTGTAGCTTCATTATTGACTCGTTTGAACATGGAAACAACTTCTAAACACTTGTAGGAGCATTATTGCTCGTTTAAACATCAAAATAATTCATAACAATTTGAGACTTTATTCTCGACTCGTTCAAACTCGAAAACAATTAGTAGCATCATTCTTGTCTCGTTTGAACATGAAAACAACTTGTCAACACTTGTAGGAGCATTATTGGGTCGTTTAAACATCAAAACAATTCATAAAAATTTGAGGGTTCATTCTTAAATAGTTCGAACTCAGAAACAACTTGTAGCTTCATTATTGACTCGTTTGAACATGGAAACAACTTGTAGCTTCATTCTTGACTCGTTTGAACATGGAAACAACTTGTAAACTCTTGTAGGAACATTATTGGCTCGTTTAAACATCAAAACAATTCATAACAATTTGAGGATTCATTCTCGACTCGTTCGTACATGGAAACAACTTGTAGCTTCATTCTTGACTCGTTTGAACATGGAAACAACTTGTAAACTCTTGTAGGAACATTATTGGCTCGTTTAAAAATCTAAACAATTCATAACAATTTGAGGCTTCATTCTTGACTCGTTCGAACTCGGAAACAACTTGTATCTTCATTCTTGACTCGTTTGAACTTGGAAAAAACTTGTCAAATCTTGTAGGAACATTATTGGCTCGGTTAAACATGAAAACAATTCATAACAATTTGAGACTTCATTCTTGACTCGTTCATACTCGAAAACAATTAGTAGCTTCATTCTTGTCTCGTTTGAACATGGAAACAACTTGTCAACACTTGTAGGAACATTATTGGCTCGTTTAAACATCAAAACAATTCATAACAATTTGAGGCTTCATTCTTGACTAGTTCGAACTCGGAAACAACTTGTAGCTTCATTATTGACTCGTTTGAACATGGAAACAACTTCTAAACACTTGTAGGAGCATTATTGGCTCGTTTAAACATTAAAATAATTCATAACAATTTAAAGCTTCATTCTTGACTCGTTCGAACTCGGAAACAACTTGCATCTTCATTCTGGACTCGTTTGAACTTGGAAAAAACTTATCAAATCTTGTAGGAACATTATTGGCTTGTTTAAACATGAAAACAATTCATAACAATTTGAGACTTCATTCTTGACTCGTTCAAACTCGAAAACAATTAGTAGCATCATTCTTGTCTCGTTTGAACATGGAAACAACTTGTCAACACTTGTAGGAGCATTATTGGGTCGTTTAAACATCAAAACAATTCATAAAAATTTGAGGGTTCATTCTTAAATAGTTCGAACTCGGAAACAACTTGTAGCTTCATTATTGACTCGTTTGAACATGGAAACAACTTGTAGCTTCATTCTTGACTCGTTTGAACATGGAAACAACTTGTAAACTCTTGTAGGAACATTATTGGCTCGTTTAAACATCAAAACAATTCATAACAATTTGAGGCTTCATTTTCGACTCGTTCGAACTTGGAAACAACTTGTAGCTTCATTCTTGACTCGTTCGAACTCGGAAACAACTTGTAACTTCATTCTGGACTCGTTTGAACTTGGAAAAAACTTGTCAAATCTTGTAGGAACATTATTGGCTCGTTTAAACATGAAAAAAATTCATAACAATTTGAGACTTCATTCTTGACTCGTTCAAACTCGAAAACAATTAGTAGCTTCATTCTTGTCTCGTTTGAACATGGAAACAACTTGTCAACACTTGTAGGAGCATTATTGGGTCGTTTAAACATCAAAACAATTCATAAAAATTTGAGGGTTCATTCTTAAATAGTTCGAACTCGGAAACAACTTGTAACTTCATTATTGACTCGTTTGAACATGGAAACAACTTGTAGCTTCATTCTTGACTCGTTTGAACATGGAAACAACTTGTAAACTCTTGTAGGAACATTATTGGCTCGTTTAAACATCTAAACAATTCATAACAATTTGAGGCTTCATTTTCGACTCGTTCGAACTTGAAAACAACTTGTAGCTTCATTCTTGACTCGTTTGAACATGGAAACAACTTGTAAACTCTTGTAGGAACATTATTGGCTCGTTTAAACATAATAACAATTCTTAACAATTTGAGACTTCATTCTTGACTCGTTCGAACTTGAAAACAACTTGTTGCTTCATTCTTGACTCGTTTGAACATGGAAACAACTTGTAAACTCTTGTAAGAACATTATTGGCTCGTTTAAACATCAAAACAATTCATAGCAATTTGAGGCTTCATTCTTGACTAGTTCGAACTCGGAAACAACTTGTAGCTTCATTATTGACTCGTTTGAACATGGAAACAACTTCTAAACACTTGTAGGAGCATTATTGCTCGTTTAAACATCAAAATAATTCATAACAATTTGAGACTTTATTCTTGAGTCGTTCGAATTCGAAAACAACTTGTAGCTTCATTCTTGTCTCGTTTGAACATGGAAACAACTTGTATACACTTGTAGGAGAATTATTGGCTCGTTTAAACATAAAAACAATTCATAACAAGTTGAGACATCATTCTCGACTCGTTCGAACTTTGAAACAACTTGTAGATTCATTCTTGGCTCGTTTGAACATGGAAACAACTTGTAACCTCTTGTAGGAACATTATTGGCTCGTTTAAACATAATAACAATTCGTAACAATTTGAGACTTCATTCTTGAGTCGTTCGAACTTGGAAACAACTTGTAGCTTCATTCTTGACTCGTTTGAACATGGAAACAACTTGTAAACTCTTGTAGGAACATTATTGGCTCGTTTAAACATAATAACAATTCGTAACAATTTGAGACTTCATTCTTGAGTCGTTCGAACTTGGAAACGACTTGTAGCTTCATTCTTGACTCGTTTGAACATGGAAACAACTTGTAAACTCTTGTAGGAACTTTATTGGCTCGTTTAAACATCAAAACAATTCATAACAATTTGAGGCTTCATTCTTAACTCGTTCGAACTCGGAAACAACTTGTAGCTTCATTCTTGACTCGTTTGTACATGGAAACAACTTGTAAACACTTGTAGGAGCATTATTGGCTCGTTTAAACATCAAAACAATTCATAAAAATTTGAGGGTTCATTCTTAAATAGTTCGAACTCGGAAACAACTTGTAGCTTCATTATTGACTCGTTTGAACATGGAAACAACTTCTAAACACTTGTAGGAGCATTATTGGCTCGTTTAAACATCAAAATAATTCATAACAATTTAAGGCTTCATTCTTGACTCGTTCGAACTCGGAAACAACTTGCATCTTCATTCTAGACTCGTTTGAACTTGGAAAAAACTTGTCAAATCTTGTAGGAACATTATTGGCTCGTTTAAACATGAAAACAATTCATAACAATTTGAGACTTCATTCTTGACTCGTTCAAACTCGAAAACAATTAGTAGCATCGTTCTTGTCTCGTTTGAACATGGAAACAACTTGTCAACACTTGTAGGAGCATTATTGGGTCGTTTAAACATCAAAACAATTCATAAAAATTTGAGGGTTCATTCTTAAATAGTTCGAACTCGGAAACAACTTGTAGCTTCATTATTGACTCGTTTGAACATGGAAACAACTTGTAGCTTCATTCTTGACTCGTTTGAACTTGGAAAAAACTTGTAAACTCTTGTAGGAACATTATTGGCTCGTTTAAACATCAAAACAATTCATAACAATTTGAGGCTTCATTCTTGACTCGTTCGAACTCGGAAACAACTTGTATCTTCATTCTTGACTCGTTTGAACTCGGAAACAACTTGTAAACTCTTGTAGGAACATTATTGGCTCGTTTAAACATCAAAACAATTCATAACAATTTGAGGGTTCATTCTTAAATAGTTCGAACTCGGAAACAACTTGTAGCTTCATTATTGACTCGTTTGAACATGGAAACAACTTGTAGCTTCATTCTTGACTCGTTTGAACTTGGAAAAAACTTGTAAACTCTTGTAGGAACATTATTGGCTCGTTTAATAATCAAAACAATTCATAACAATTTGAGGCTTCATTCTTGACTAGTTCGAACTCGGAAACAACTTGTAGCTTCATTATTGACTCGTTTGAACATGGAAACAACTTCTAAACACTTGTAGGAGCATTATTGGCTCGTTTAAACATCAAAATAATTCATAACAATTTAAGGCTTCATTCTTGACTCGTTCGAACTCGGAAACAACTTGTAACTTCATTCTGGACTCGTTTGAACTTGGAAAAAACTTGTCAAATCTTGTAGGAACATTATTGGCTCGTTTAAACATGAAAACAATTCATAACAATTTGAGACTTCATTCTTGACTCGTTCAAACTCGAAAACAATTAGTAGCTTCATTCTTGTCTCGTTTGAACATGGAAACAACTTGTCAACACTTGTAGGAGCATTATTGGGTCGTTTAAACATCAAAACAATTCATAAAAATTTGAGGGTTCATTCTTAAATAGTTCGAACTCGGAAACAACTTGTAACTTCATTATTGACTCGTTTGAACATGAAAACAACTTGTAGCTTCATTCTTGACTCGTTTGAACATGGAAACAACTTGTAAACCCTTGTAGGAACATTATTGGCTCGTTTAAACATCAAAACAATTCATAACAATTTGAGGATTCATTCTCGACTCGTTCGAACTTGGAAACAACTTGTAGCTTCATTCTTGACTCGTTTGAACATGGAAACAACTTGTAAACTCTTGTAGGAACATTATTGGCTCGTTTAAACATCAAAACAATTCATAACAATTTGAGGCTTCATTCTTGACTCGTTCGACCTCGGAAACAACTTGTATCTTCATTCTTGACTCGTTTGAGCTTGGAAAAAACTTGTCAAATCTTGTAGGAACATTATTGGCTCGTTTAAACATGAAAACAATTCATAACAATTTGAGACTTCATTCTTGACTCGTTCAAACTCGAAAATAATTTGTAGCTTCATTCTTGTCTCGTTTGAACATGGAAACAACTTGTCAACACTTGTAGGAACATTATTGGCTCGTTTAAACATCAAAACAATTCATAACAATTTGAGGCTTCATTCTTGACTAGTTCGAACTCGGAAACAACTTGTAGCTTCATTATTGACTCGTTTGAACATGGAAACAACTTCTAAACACTTGTAGGAGCATTATTGGCTCGTTTAAACATCAAAATAATTCATAACAATTTATGGCTTCATTCTTGACTCGTTCGAACTCGGAAACAACTTGCATCTTCATTCTGGACTCGTTTGAACTTGGAAAAAACTTGTCAAATCTTGTAGGAACATTATTGGCTCGTTTAAACATGAAAACAATTCATAACAATTTGAGACTTCATTCTTGACTCGTTCAAACTCGAAAACAATTAGTAGCATCATTCTTGTCTCGTTTGAACATGGAAACAACTTGTCAACACTTGTAGCAGCATTATTGGGTCGTTTAAACATCAAAACAATTCATAAAAATTTGAGGGTTCATTCTTAAATAGTTCGAACTCGGAAACAACTTGTAGCTTCATTATTGACTCGTTTGAACATGGAAACAACTTGTAGCTTCTTTCTTGACTCGTTTGAACATGGAAACAACTTGTAAACTCTTGTAGGAACATTATTGGCTCGTTTAAACATCTAAACAATTCATAACAATTTGAGGCTTCATTTTCGACTCGTTCGAACTTGGAAACAACTTGTAGCTTCATTCTTGACTCGTTTGAACATGGAAACAACTTGTAAACTCTTGTAGGAACATTATTGGCTCGTTTAAACATCAAAACAAGTCATAACAATTTGAGGCTTCATTCTTGACTCGTTCGAACTCGGAAACAACTTGTATCTTCATTCTTGACTCGTTTGAACTCGGAAACAACTTGTAAACTCTTGTAGGAACATTATTGGCTCGTTTAAACATCAAAACAATTCATAACAATTTGAGGCTTCATTTTCGACTCGTTCGAACTCGGAAACAACTTGTAGCTTCATTCTTGACTCGTTTGAACTTGGAAAAAACTTGTAAACTCTTGTAGGAACATTATTGGCTCGTTTAAACATCAAAACAATTCATAACAATTTGAGGCTTCATTCTTGACTAGTTCGAACTCGGAAACAACTTGTAGCTTCATTATTGACTCGTTTGAACATGGAAACAACTTCTAAACACTTGTAGGAGCATTATTGGCTCGTTTAAATATCAAAATAATTCATAACCATTTAAGGCTTCATTCTTGACTCGTTCGAACTCTGAAACAACTTGCATCTTCATTCTGGACTCGTTTGAACTTGGAAAAAACTTGTCAAATCTTGTAGGAACATTATTGGCTCGTTTAAACATGAAAACAATTCATAACAATTTGAGACTTCATTCTTGACTCGTTCAAACTCGAAAACAATTAGTAGCATCGTTCTTGTCTCGTTTGAACATGGAAACAACTTGTCAACACTTGTAGGAGCATTATTGGGTCGTTTAAACATGAAAACAATTCATAAAAATTTGAGGGTTCATTCTTAAATAGTTCGAACTCGGAAACAACTTGTAGCTTCATTATTGACTCGTTTGAACATGGAAACAACTTGTAGCTTCATTCTTGACTCGTTTGAACATGGAAACAACTTGTAAACTCTTGTAGGAACATTATTGGCTCGTTTAAACATCAAAACAATTCATAACAATTTGAGGCTTCATTTTCGACTCGTTCGAACTTGGAAACAACTTGTAGCTTCATTCTTGACTCGTTCGAACTCGGAAACAACTTGTAACTTCATTCTGGACTCGTTTGAACTTGGAAAAAACTTGTCAAATCTTGTAGGAACATTATTGGCTCGTTTAAACATGAAAACAATTCATAACAATTTGAGACTTCATTCTTGACTCGTTCAAACTCGAAAACAATTAGTAGCTTCATTCTTGTCTCGTTTGAACATGGAAACAACTTGTCAACACTTGTAGGAGCATTATTGGGTCGTTTAAACATCAAAATAATTCATAAAAATTTGAGGGTTCATTCTTAAATAGTTCGAATTCGGAAACAACTTGTAACTTCATTATTGACTCGTTTGAACATGGAAACAACTTGTAGCTTCATTCTTGACTCGTTTGAACATGGAAACAACTTGTAAACTCTTGTAGGAACATTATTGGCTCGTTTAAACATCTAAACAATTCATAACAATTTGAGGCTTCATTTTCGACTCGTTCGAACTTGGAAACAACTTGTAGTTTCATTCTTGACTCGTTTGAACATGGAAACAACTTGTAAACTCTTGTAGGAACATTATTGGCTCGTTTAAACATAATAACAATTCTTAACAATTTGAGACTTCATTCTTGACTCGTTCGAACTTGAAAACAACTTGTAGCTTCATTCTTGACTCGTTTGAACATGGAAACAACTTGTAAACTCTTGTAAGAACATTATTGGCTCGTTTAAACATCAAAACAATTCATAGCAATTTGAGGCTTCATTCTTGACTAGTTCGAACTCGGAAACAACTTGTAGCTTCATTATTGACTCGTTTGAACATGGTAAAACTTCTAAACACTTGTAGGAGCATTATTGCTCGTTTAAACATCAAAATAATTCATAACAATTTGAGACTTTATTCTTGAGTCGTTCGAATTCGAAAACAACTTGTAGCTTCATTCTTGTCTCGTTTGAACATGGAAACAACTTGTATACACTTGTAGGAGAATTATTGGCTCGTTTAAACATAAAAACAATTCACAACAAGTTGAGACTTCATTCTCGACTCGTTCGAACTTTGAAACAACTTGTAGATTCATTCTTGGCTCGTTTGAACATGGAAACAACTTGTAACCTCTTGTAGGAACATTATTGGCTCGTTTAAACATAATAACAATTCGTAACAATTTGAGACTTCATTCTTGAGTCGTTCGAACTTGGAAACAACTTGTAGCTTCATTCTTGGCTCGTTTGAACATGGAAACAACTTGTAAACTCTTGTAGGAACATTATTGGCTCGTTTAAACATAATAACAATTCGTAACAATTTGAGACTTCATTCTTGAGCCGTTCGAACTTTGAAACAACTTGTAGCTTCATTCTTGACTCGTTTGAACATGGAAACAACTTGTAAACTCTTGTAGGAACATTATTGGCTCGTTTAAACATCAAAACAATTCATAACAATTTGAGGCTTCATTCTTAACTCGTTCGAACTCGGAAACAACTTGTAGCTTCATTCTTGACTCGTTTGAACATGGAAACAACTTGTAAACTCTTGTAGGAACATTATTGGCTCGTTTAAACATCAAAACAATTCATAACAATTTGAGGCTTCATTCTTGACTAGTTCGAACTCGGAAACAACTTGTAGCTTCATTATTGACTCGTTTGAACATGGAAACAACTTCTAAACACTTGTAGGAGCATTATTGGCTCGTTTAAATATCAAAATAATTCATAACCATTTAAGGCTTCATTCTTGACTCGTTCGAACTCTGAAACAACTTGCATCTTCATTCTGGACTCGTTTGAACTTGGAAAAAACTTGTCAAATCTTGTAGGAACATTATTGGCTCGTTTAAACATGAAAACAATTCATAACAATTTGAGACTTCATTCTTGACTCGTTCAAACTCGAAAACAATTAGTAGCATCGTTCTTGTCTCGTTTGAACATGGAAACAACTTGTCAACACTTGTAGGAGCATTATTGGGTCGTTTAAACATGAAAACAATTCATAAAAATTTGAGGGTTCATTCTTAAATAGTTCGAACTCGGAAACAACTTGTAGCTTCATTATTGACTCGTTTGAACATGGAAACAACTTGTAGCTTCATTCTTGACTCGTTTGAAC
Source organism: Oenanthe sinensis (assembly GCA_028671895.1). NCBI lineage: Eukaryota > Viridiplantae > Streptophyta > Magnoliopsida > Apiales > Apiaceae > Oenanthe > Oenanthe sinensis. The sequence continues at coordinate 6,714,974 of JAPMAC010000231.1, forward strand.
ATGGAAACAACTTGTAAACTCTTGTAGGAACATTATTGGCTCGTTTAAACATCAAAACAATTCATAACAATTTGAGGCTTCATTTTCGACTCGTTCGAACTTGGAAACAACTTGTAGCTTCATTCTTGACTCGTTCGAACTCGGAAACAACTTGTAACTTCATTCTGGACTCGTTTGAACTTGGAAAAAACTTGTCAAATCTTGTAGGAACATTATTGGCTCGTTTAAACATGAAAACAATTCATAACAATTTGAGACTTCATTCTTGACTCGTTCAAACTCGAAAACAATTAGTAGCTTCATTCTTGTCTCGTTTGAACATGGAAACAACTTGTCAACACTTGTAGGAGCATTATTGGGTCGTTTAAACATCAAAATAATTCATAAAAATTTGAGGGTTCATTCTTAAATAGTTCGAATTCGGAAACAACTTGTAACTTCATTATTGACTCGTTTGAACATGGAAACAACTTGTAGCTTCATTCTTGACTCGTTTGAACATGGAAACAACTTGTAAACTCTTGTAGGAACATTATTGGCTCGTTTAAACATCTAAACAATTCATAACAATTTGAGGCTTCATTTTCGACTCGTTCGAACTTGGAAACAACTTGTAGTTTCATTCTTGACTCGTTTGAACATGGAAACAACTTGTAAACTCTTGTAGGAACATTATTGGCTCGTTTAAACATAATAACAATTCTTAACAATTTGAGACTTCATTCTTGACTCGTTCGAACTTGAAAACAACTTGTAGCTTCATTCTTGACTCGTTTGAACATGGAAACAACTTGTAAACTCTTGTAAGAACATTATTGGCTCGTTTAAACATCAAAACAATTCATAGCAATTTGAGGCTTCATTCTTGACTAGTTCGAACTCGGAAACAACTTGTAGCTTCATTATTGACTCGTTTGAACATGGTAAAACTTCTAAACACTTGTAGGAGCATTATTGCTCGTTTAAACATCAAAATAATTCATAACAATTTGAGACTTTATTCTTGAGTCGTTCGAATTCGAAAACAACTTGTAGCTTCATTCTTGTCTCGTTTGAACATGGAAACAACTTGTATACACTTGTAGGAGAATTATTGGCTCGTTTAAACATAAAAACAATTCATAACAAGTTGAGACTTCATTCTCGACTCGTTCGAACTTTGAAACAACTTGTAGATTCATTCTTGGCTCGTTTGAACATGGAAACAACTTGTAACCTCTTGTAGGAACATTATTGGCTCGTTTAAACATAATAACAATTCGTAACAATTTGAGACTTCATTCTTGAGTCGTTCGAACTTGGAAACAACTTGTAGCTTCATTCTTGGCTCGTTTGAACATGGAAACAACTTGTAAACTCTTGTAGGAACATTATTGGCTCGTTTAAACATAATAACAATTCGTAACAATTTGAGACTTCATTCTTGAGCCGTTCGAACTTTGAAACAACTTGTAGCTTCATTCTTGACTCGTTTGAACATGGAAACAACTTGTAAACTCTTGTAGGAACATTATTGGCTCGTTTAAACATCAAAACAATTCATAACAATTTGAGGCTTCATTCTTAACTCGTTCGAACTCGGAAACAACTTGTAGCTTCATTCTTGACTCGTTTGTACATGGAAACAACTTGTAAACACTTGTAGGAGCATTATTGGCTCGTTTAAACATCAAAACAATTCATAACAATTTGAGGCTTCATTCTTGACTAGTTCGAACTCGGAAACAACTTGTAGCTTCATTATTGACTCGTTTGAACATGGAAACAACTTCTAAACACTTGTAGGAGCATTATTGGCTCGTTTAAACATCAAAATAATTCATAACAATTTAAGGCTTCATTCTTGACTCGTTCGAACTCGGAAACAACTTGCATCTTCATTCTGGACTCGTTTGAACTTGGAAAAAACTTGTCAAATCTTGTAGGAACATTATTGGCTCGTTTAAACATGAAAACAATTCATAACAATTTGAGACTTCATTCTTGACTCGTTCAAACTCGAAAACAATTAGTAGCATCGTTCTTGTCTCGTTTGAACATGGAAACAACTTGTCAACACTTGTAGGAGCATTATTGGGTCGTTTAAACATCAAAACAATTCATAAAAATTTGAGGGTTCATTCTTAAATAGTTCGAACTCGGAAACAACTTGTAGCTTCATTATTGACTCGTTTGAACATGGAAACAACTTGTAGCTTCATTCTTGACTCGTTTGAACTTGGAAAAAACTTGTAAACTCTTGTAGGAACATTATTGGCTCGTTTAAACATCAAAACAATTCATAACAATTTGAGGCTTCATTCTTGACTAGTTCAAACTCGGAAACAACTTGTAGCTTCATTATTGACTCGTTTGAACATGGAAACAACTTCTAAACACTTGTAGGAGCATTATTGGCTCGTTTAAACATCAAAATAATTCATAACAATTTAAGGCTTCATTCTTGACTCGTTCGAACTCTGGAACAACTTGTAACTTCATTCTGGACTCGTTTGAACTTGGAAAAAACTTGTCAAATCTTGTAGGAACATTATTGGCTCGTTTAAACATGAAAACAATTCATAACAATTTGAGACTTCATTCTTGACTCGTTCAAACTCGAAAACAATTAGTAGCTTCATTCTTGTCTCGTTTGAACATGGAAACAACTTGTCAACACTTGTAGGAGCATTATTGGGTCGTTTAAACATCAAAACAATTCATAAAAATTTGAGGGTTCATTCTTAAATAGTTCGAACTCGGAAACAACTTGTAACTTCATTATTGACTCGTTTGAACATGAAAACAACTTGTAGCTTCATTCTTGACTCGTTTGAACATGGAAACAACTTGTAAACCCTTGTAGGAACATTATTGGCTCGTTTAAACATCAAAACAATTCATAACAATTTGAGGATTCATTCTCGACTCGTTCGAACTTGGAAACAACTTGTAGCTTCATTCTTGACTCGTTTGAACATGGAAACAACTTGTAAACTCTTGTAGGAACATTATTGGCTCGTTTAAACATCAAAACAATTCATAACAATTTGAGGCTTCATTCTTGACTCGTTCGAACTCGGAAACAACTTGTATCTTCATTCTTGACTCGTTTGAGCTTGGAAAAAACTTGTCAAATCTTGTAGGAACATTATTGGCTCGTTTAAACATGAAAACAATTCATAACAATTTGAGACTTCATTCTTGACTCGTTCAAACTCGAAAATAATTAGTAGCTTCATTCTTGTCTCGTTTGAACATGGAAACAACTTGTCAACACTTGTAGGAACATTATTGGCTCGTTTAAACATCAAAACAATTCATAACAATTTGAGGCTTCATTCTTGACTAGTTCGAACTCGGAAACAACTTGTAGCTTCATTATTGACTCGTTTGAACATGGAAACAACTTCTAAACACTTGTAGGAGCATTATTGGCTCGTTTAAACATCAAAATAATTCATAACAATTTATGGCTTCATTCTTGACTCGTTCGAACTCGGAAACAACTTGCATCTTCATTCTGGACTCGTTTGAACTTGGAAAAAACTTGTCAAATCTTGTAGGAACATTATTGGCTCGTTTAAACATGAAAACAATTCATAACAATTTGAGACTTCATTCTTGACTCGTTCAAACTCGAAAACAATTAGTAGCTTCATTCTTGTCTCGTTTGAACATAGAAACAACTTGTCAACACTTGTAGGAGCATTATTGGGTCGTTTAAACATCAAAACAATTCATAAAAATTTGAGGGTTCATTCTTAAATAGTTCGAACTCGGAAACAACTTGTAACTTCATTATTGACTCGTTTGAACATGAAAACAACTTGTAGCTTCATTCTTGACTCGTTTGAACATGGAAACAACTTGTAAACCCTTGTAGGAACATTATTGGCTCGTTTAAACATCAAAACAATTCATAACAATTTGAGGATTCATTCTCGACTCGTTCGAACTTGGAAACAACTTGTAGCTTCATTCTTGACTCGTTTGAACATGGAAACAACTTGTAAACTCTTGTAGGAACATTATTGGCTAGTTTAAACATCAAAACAATTCATAACAATTTGAGGCTTCATTCTTGACTCGTTCGAACTCGGAAACAACTTGTATCTTCATTCTTGACTCGTTTGAACTTGGAAAAAACTTGTCAAATCTTGTAGGAACATTATTGGCTCGTTTAAACATGAAAACAATTCATAACAATTTGAGACTTCATTCTTGACTCGTTCAAACTCGAAAACAATTAGTAGCTTCATTTTTGTCTCGTTTGAACATGGAAACAACTTGTCAACACTTGTAGGAGCATTATTGGGTCGTTTAAACATCAAAACAATTCATAAAAATTTGAGGGTTCATTCTTAAATAGTTCGAACTCGGAAACAACTTGTAACTTCATTATTGACTCGTTTGAACATGAAAACAACTTGTAGCTTCATTCTTGACTCGTTTGAACATGGAAACAACTTGTAAACCCTTGTAGGAACATTATTGGCTCGTTTAAACATCAAAACAATTCATAACAATTTGAGGATTCATTCTCGACTCGTTCGAACTTGGAAACAACTTGTAGCTTCATTCTTGACTCGTTTGAACATGGAAACAACTTGTAAACTCTTGTAGGAACATTATTGGCTCGTTTAAACATCAAAACAATTCATAACAATTTGAGGCTTCATTCTTGACTCGTTCGAACTCGGAAACAACTTGTATCTTCATTCTTGACTCGTTTGAACTTGGAAAAAACTTGTCAAATCTTGTAGGAACATTATTGGCTCGTTTAAACATGAAAACAATTCATAACAATTTGAGACTTCATTCTTGACTCGTTCAAACTCGAAAATAATTAGTAGCTTCATTCTTGTCTCGTTTGAACATGGAAACAACTTGTCAACACTTGTAGGAACATTATTGGCTCGTTTAAACATCAAAACAATTCATAACAATTTGAGGCTTCATTCTTGACTAGTTCGAACTCGGAAACAACTTGTAGCTTCATTATTGACTCGTTTGAACATGGAAACAACTTCTAAACACTTGTAGGAGCATTATTGGCTCGTTTAAACATCAAAATAATTCATAACAATTTATGGCTTCATTCTTGACTCGTTCGAACTCGGAAACAACTTGCATCTTCATTCTGGACTCGTTTGAACTTGGAAAAAACTTGTCAAATCTTGTAGGAACATTATTGGCTCGTTTAAACATAAAAACAATTCATAACAATTTGAGACTTCATTCTTGACTCGTTCAAACTCGAAAACAATTAGTAGCATCATTCTTGTCTCGTTTGAACATGGAAACAACTTGTCAACACTTGTAGCAGCATTATTGGTTCGTTTAAACATCAAAACAATTCATAAAAATTTGAGGGTTCATTCTTAAATAGTTCGAACTCGGAAACAACTTGTAGCTTCATTATTGACTCGTTTGAACATGGAAACAACTTGTAGCTTCATTCTTGACTCGTTTGAACATGGAAACAACTTGTAAACTCTTGTAGGAACATTATTGGCTCGTTTAAACATCTAAACAATTCATAACAATTTGAGGCTTCATTTTCGACTCGTTCGAACTTGGAAACAACTTGTAGCTTCATTCTTGACTCGTTTGAACATGGAAACAACTTGTAAACTCTTGTAGGAACATTATTGGCTCGTTTAAACATCTAAACAATTCATAATAATTTGAGGCTTCATTTTCGACTCGTTCGAACTTGGAAACAACTTGTAGCTTCATTCTTGACTCGTTTGAACATGGAAACAACTTGTAAACTCTTGTAGGAACATTATTGGCTCGTTTAAACTTCAAAACAATTCATAACAATTTGAGGCTTCATTCTTGACTCGTTCGAACTCGGAAACAACTTGTATCTTCATTCTTGACTCGTTTGAACTCGGAAACAACTTGTAAACTCTTGTAGGAACATTATTGGCTCGTTTAAACATCAAAACAATTCATAACAATTTGAGGCTTCATTTTCGACTCGTTCGAACTCGGAAACAACTTGTAGCTTCATTCTTGACTCGTTTGAACTTGGAAAAAACTTGTAAACTCTTGTAGGAACATTATTGGCTCGTTTAAACATCAAAACAATTCATAACAATTTGAGGCTTCATTCTTGACTCGTTCGAACTCGGAAACAACTTGTATCTTCATTCTTGACTCGTTTGAACTTGGAAAAAACTTGTCAAATCTTGTAGGAACATTATTGGCTCGTTTAAACATGAAAACAATTCATAACAATTTGAGACTTCATTCTTGACTCGTTCAAACTCGAAAACAATTAGTAGCATCGTTCTTGTCTCGTTTGAACATGGAAACAACTTGTCAACACTTGTAGGAGCATTATTGGGTCGTTTAAACATCAAAACAATTCATAAAAATTTGAGGGTTCATTCTTAAATAGTTCGAACTCGGAAACAACTTGTAGCTTCATTATTGACTCGTTTGAACATGGAAACAACTTGTAGCTTCATTCTTGACTCGTTTGAACATGGAAACAACTTGTAAACTCTTGTAGGAACATTATTGGCTCGTTTAAACATCTAAACAATTCATAACAATTTGAGGCTTCATTTTCGACTCGTTCGAACTTGGAAACAACTTGTAGCTTCATTCTTGACTCGTTTGAACATGGAAACAACTTGTAAACTCTTGTAGGAACATTATTGGCTCGTTTAAACATCTAAACAATTCATAACAATTTGAGGCTTCATTTTCGACTCGTTCGAACTTGGAAACAACTTGTAGCTTCATTCTTGACTCGTTTGAACATGGAAACAACTTGTAAACTCTTGTAGGAACATTATTGGCTCGTTTAAACTTCAAAACAATTCATAACAATTTGAGGCTTCATTCTTGACTCGTTCGAACTCGGAAACAACTTGTATCTTCATTCTTGACTCGTTTGAACATGGAAACAACTTGTAAACTCTTGTAGGAACATTATTGGCTCGTTTAAACATCAAAACAATTCATAACAATTTGAGGCTTCATTCTTGACTCGTTCGAACTCGGAAACAACTTGTATCTTCATTCTTGACTCGTTTGAACTCGGAAACAACTTGTAAACTCTTGTAGGAACATTATTGGCTCGTTTAAACATCAAAACAATTCATAACAATTTGAGGCTTCATTTTCGACTCGTTCGAACTCGGAAACAACTTGTAGCTTCATTCTTGACTCGTTTGAACTTGGAAAAAACTTGTAAACTCTTGTAGGAACATTATTGGCTCGTTTAAACATCAAAACAATTCATAACAATTTGAGGCTTCATTATTGACTCGTTTGAACATGGAAACAACTTCTAAACACTTGTAGGAGCATTATTGGCTCGTTTAAATATCAAAATAATTCATAACAATTTAAGGCTTCATTCTTGACTCGTTCGAACTCGGAAACAACTTGCATCTTCATTCTGGACTCGTTTGAACTTGGAAAAAACTTGTCAAATCTTGTAGGAACATTATTGGCTCGTTTAAACATGAAAACAATTCATAACAATTTGAGACTTCATTCTTGACTCGTTCAAACTCGAAAACAATTAGTAGCATCGTTCTTGTCTCGTTTGAACATGGAAACAACTTGTCAACACTTGTAGGAGCATTATTGGGTCGTTTAAACATCAAAACAATTCATAAAAATTTGAGGGTTCATTCTTAAATAGTTCGAACTCGGAAACAACTTGTAGCTTCATTATTGACTCGTTTGAACATGGAAACAACTTGTAGCTTCATTCTTGACTCGTTTGAACATGGAAACAACTTGTAAACTCTTGTAGGAACATTATTGGCTCGTTTAAACATCTAAACAATTCATAACAATTTGAGGCTTCATTTTCGACTCGTTCGAACTTGGAAACAACTTGTAGCTTCATTCTTGACTCGTTTGAACATGGAAACAACTTGTAAACTCTTGTAGGAACATTATTGGCTCGTTTAAACATCTAAACAATTCATAATAATTTGAGGCTTCATTTTCGACTCGTTCGAACTTGGAAACAACTTGTAGCTTCATTCTTGACTCGTTTGAACATGGAAACAACTTGTAAACTCTTGTAGGAACATTATTGGCTCGTTTAAACTTCAAAACAATTCATAACAATTTGAGGCTTCATTCTTGACTCGTTCGAACTCGGAAACAACTTGTATCTTCATTCTTGACTCGTTTGAACTCGGAAACAACTTGTAAACTCTTGTAGGAACATTATTGGCTCGTTTAAACATCAAAACAATTCATAACAATTTGAGGCTTCATTTTCGACTCGTTCGAACTCGGAAACAACTTGTAGCTTCATTCTTGACTCGTTTGAACTTGGAAAAAACTTGTAAACTCTTGTAGGAACATTATTGGCTCGTTTAAACATCAAAACAATTCATAACAATTTGAGGCTTCATTATTGACTCGTTTGAACATGGAAACAACTTCTAAACACTTGTAGGAGCATTATTGGCTCGTTTAAATATCAAAATAATTCATAACAATTTAAGGCTTCATTCTTGACTCGTTCGAACTCGGAAACAACTTGCATCTTCATTCTGGACTCGTTTGAACTTGGAAAAAACTTGTCAAATCTTGTAGGAACATTATTGGCTCGTTTAAACATGAAAACAATTCATAACAATTTGAGACTTCATTCTTGACTCGTTCAAACTCGAAAACAATTAGTAGCATCGTTCTTGTCTCGTTTGAACATGGAAACAATTTGTCAACACTTGTAGGAGCATTATTGGGTCGTTTAAACATCAAAACAATTCATAAAAAATTGAGGGTTCATTCTTAAATAGTTCGAACTCGGAAACAACTTGTAGCTTCATTATTGACTCGTTTGAACATGGAAACAACTTCTAAACACTTGTAGGAGCATTATTGGCTCGTTTAAACATCAAAATAATTCATAACAATTTATGGCTTCATTCTTGACTCGTTCGAACTCGGAAACAACTTGCATCTTCATTCTGGACTCGTTTGAACTTGGAAAAAACTTGTCAAATCTTGTAGGAACATTATTGGCTCGTTTAAACATGAAAACAATTCATAACAATTTGAGGCTTCATTCTTGACTCGTTCGAACTCGGAAACAACTTGTATCTTCATTCTTGACTCGTTTGAACTTGGAAAAAACTTGTCAACTCTTGTAGGAACATTATTGGCTCGTTTAAACATGAAAACAATTCATAACAATTTGAGACTTCATTCTTGACTCGTTCAAACTCGAAAATAATTAGTAGCTTCATTCTTGTCTCGTTTGAACATGGAAACAACTTGTCAACACTTGTAGGAACATTATTGGCTCGTTTAAACATCAAAACAATTCATAACAATTTGAGGCTTCATTCTTGACTAGTTCGAACTCGGAAACAACTTGTAGCTTCATTATTGACTCGTTTGAACATGGAAACAACTTCTAAACACTTGTAGGAGCATTATTGGCTCGTTTAAACATCAAAATAATTCATAACAATTTATGGCTTCATTCTTGACTCGTTCGAACTCGGAAACAACTTGCATCTTCATTCTGGACTCGTTTGAACTTGGAAAAAACTTGTCAAATCTTGTAGGAACATTATTGGCTCGTTTAAACATGAAAACAATTCATAACAATTTGAGACTTCATTCTTGACTCGTTCAAACTCGAAAACAATTAGTAGCATCATTCTTGTCTCGTTTGAACATGGAAACAACTTGTCAACACTTGTAGCAACATTATTGGTTCGTTTAAACATCAAAACAATTCATAAAAATTTGAGGGTTCATTCTTAAATAGTTCGAACTCGGAAACAACTTGTAGCTTCATTATTGACTCGTTTGAACATGGAAACAACTTGTAGCTTCATTCTTGACTCGTTTGAACATGGAAACAACTTGTAAACTCTTGTAGGAACATTATTGGCTCGTTTAAACATCTAAACAATTCATAACAATTTGAGGCTTCATTTTCGACTCGTTCGAACTTGGAAACAACTTGTAGCTTCATTCTTGACTCGTTTGAACATGGAAACAACTTGTAAACTCTTGTAGGAACATTATTGGCTCGTTTAAACTTCAAAACAATTCATAACAATTTGAGGCTTCATTCTTGACTCGTTCGAACTCGGAAACAACTTGTATCTTCATTCTTGACTCGTTTGAACTCGGAAACAACTTGTAAACTCTTGTAGGAACATTATTGGCTCGTTTAAACATCAAAACAATTCATAACAATTTGAGGCTTCATTTTCGACTCGTTCGAACTCGGAAACAACTTGTAGCTTCATTCTTGACTCGTTTGAACTTGGAAAAAACTTGTAAACTCTTGTAGGAACATTATTGGCTCGTTTAAACATCAAAACAATTCATAACAATTTGAGGCTTCATTATTGACTCGTTTGAACATGGAAACAACTTCTAAACACTTGTAGGAGCATTATTGGCTCGTTTAAATATCAAAATAATTCATAACAATTTAAGGCTTCATTCTTGACTCGTTCGAACTCGGAAACAACTTGCATCTTCATTCTGGACTCGTTTGAACTTGGAAAAAACTTGTCAAATCTTGTAGGAACATTATTGGCTTGTTTAAACATGAAAACAATTCATAACAATTTGAGACTTCATTCTTGACTCGTTCAAACTCGAAAACAATTAGTAGCATCGTTCTTGTCTCGTTTGAACATGGAAACAACTTGTCAACACTTGTAGGAGCATTATTGGGTCGTTTAAACATCAAAACAATTCATAAAAAATTGAGGGTTCATTCTTAAATAGTTCGAACTCGGAAACAACTTGTAGCTTCATTATTGACTCGTTTGAACATGGAAACAACTTGTAGCTTCATTCTTGACTCGTTTGAACATGGAAACAACTTGTAAACTCTTGTAGGAACATTATTGGCTCGTTTAAACATCAAAACAATTCATAACAATTTGAGGCTTCATTTTCGACTCGTTCGAACTTGGAAACAACTTGTAGCTTCATTCTTGACTCGTTTGAACTTGGAAAAAACTTGTAAACTCTTGTAGGAACATTATTGGCTCGTTTAAACATCAAAACAATTCATAACAATTTGAGGCTTCATTCTTGACTAGTTCGAACTCGGAAACAACTTGTAGCTTCATTATTGACTGGTTTGAACATGGAAACAACTTCTAAACACTTGTAGGAGCATTATTGGCTCGTTTAAACATCAAAATAATTCATAACAATTTAAGGCTTCATTCTTGACTCGTTCGAACTCGGAAACAACTTGTAACTTCATTCTGGACTCGTTTGAACTTGGAAAAAACTTGTCAAATCTTGTAGGAACATTATTGGCTCGTTTAAACATGAAAACAATTCATAACAATTTGAGACTTCATTCTTGACTCGTTCAAACTCGAAAACAATTAGTAGCTTCATTCTTTTCTCGTTTGAACATGGAAACAACTTGTCAACACTTGTAGGAGCATTATTGGGTCGTTTAAACATCAAAACAATTCATAAAAATTTGATGGTTCATTCTTAAATAGTTCGAACTCGGAAACAACTTGTAACTTCATTATTGACTCGTTTGAACATGGAAACAACTTGTAGCTTCATTCTTGACTCGTTTGAACATGGAAACAACTTGTAAACTCTTGTAGGAACATTATTGGCTCGTTTAAACATCTAAACAATTCATAACAATTTGAGGCTTCATTTTCGACTCGTTCGAACTTGGAAACAACTTGTAGTTTCATTCTTGACTCGTTTGAACATGGAAACAACTTGTAAACTCTTGTAGGAACATTATTGGCTCGTTTAAACATAATAACAATTCTTAACAATTTGAGACTTCATTCTTGACTCGTTCGAACTTGAAAACAACTTGTAGCTTCATTCTTGACTCGTTTGAACATGGAAACAACTTGTAAACTCTTGTAAGAACATTATTGGCTCGTTTAAACATCAAAACAATTCATAGCAATTGAGGCTTCATTCTTGACTAGTTCGAACTCGGAAACAACTTGTAGCTTCATTATTGACTCGTTTGAACATGGAAACAACTTCTAAACACTTGTAGGAGCATTATTGCTCGTTTAAACATCAAAATAATTCATAACAATTTGAGACTTTATTCTTGAGTCGTTCGAATTCGAAAACAACTTGTAGCTTCATTCTTGTCTCGTTTGAACATGGAAACAACTTGTATACACTTGTAGGAGAATTATTGGCTCGTTTAAACATAAAAACAATTCATAACACGTTGAGACTTCATTCTCGACTCGTTCGAACTTTGAAACAACTTGTAGATTCATTCTTGGCTCGTTTGAACATGGAAACAACTTGTAACCTCTTGTAGGAACATTATTGGCTCGTTTAAACATAATAACAATTCGTAACAATTTGAGACTTCATTCTTGAGTCGTTCGAACTTGGAAACAACTTGTAGCTTCATTCTTGACTCGTTTGAACATGGAAACAACTTGTAAACTCTTGTAGGAACATTATTGGCTCGTTTAAACATAATAACAATTCTTAACAATTTGAGACTTCATTCTTGAGTCGTTCGAACTTGGAAACAACTTGTAGCTTCATTCTTGACTCGTTTGAACATGGAAACAACTTGTAAACTCTTGTAGGAACATTATTGGCTCGTTTAAACATCAAAACAATTCATAACAATTTGAGGCTTCATTCTTGACTCGTTCGAACTCGGAAACAACTTGTAGCTTCATTCTTGACTCGTTTGTACATGGAAACAACTTCTAAACACTTGTAGGAGCATTATTGGCTCGTTTAAACATCAAAATAATTCATAACAATTTAAGGCTTCATTCTTGACTCGTTCGAACTCGGAAACAACTTGTAACTTCATTCTGGACTCGTTTGAACTTGGAAAAAACTTGTCAAATCTTGTAGGAACATTATTGGCTCGTTTAAACATGAAAACAATTCATAACAATTTGAGACTTCATTCTTGACTCGTTCAAACTCGAAAACAATTAGTAGCATCATTCTTGTCTCGTTTGAACATGGAAACAACTTGTCAACACTTGTAGCAGCATTATTGGGTCGTTTAAACATCAAAACAATTCATAAAAATTTGAGGGTTCATTCTTAAATAGTTCGAACTCGGAAACAACTTGTAGCTTCATTATTGACTCGTTTGAACATGGAAACAACTTGTAGCTTCATTCTTGACTCGTTTGAACATGGAAACAACTTGTAAACTCTTGTAGGAACATTATTGGCTCGTTTAAACATCTAAACAATTCATAACAATTTGAGGCTTCATTTTCGACTCGTTCGAACTTGGAAACAACTTGTAGCTTCATTCTTGACTCGTTTGAACATGGAAACAACTTGTAAACTCTTGTAGGAACATTATTGGCTCGTTTAAACATCAAAACAATTCATAACAATTTGAGGCTTCATTCTTGACTCGTTCGAACTCGGAAATAACTTGTATCTTCATTCTTGACTCGTTTGAACTCGGAAACAACTTGTAAACTCTTGTAGGAACATTATTGGCTCGTTTAAACATCAAAACAATTCATAACAATTTGAGGCTTCATTTTCGACTCGTTCGAACTCGGAAACAACTTGTAGCTTCATTCTTGACTCGTTTGAACTTGGAAAAAACTTGTAAACTCTTGTAGGAACATTATTGGCTCGTTTAAACATCAAAACAATTCATAACAATTTGAGGCTTCATTCTTGACTAGTTCGAACTCGGAAACAACTTGTAGCTTCATTATTGACTCGTTTGAACATGGAAACAACTTCTAAACACTTGTAGGAGCATTATTGGCTCGTTTAAATATCAAAATAATTCATAACAATTTAAGGCTTCATTCTTGACTCGTTCGAACTCGGAAACAACTTGCATCTTCATTCTGGACTCGTTTGAACTTGGAAAAAACTTGTCGAATCTTGTAGGAACATTATTGGCTCGTTTAAACATGAAAACAATTCATAACAATTTGAGACTTCATTCTTGACTCGTTCAAACTCGAAAACAATTAGTAGCATCGTTCTTGTCTCGTTTGAACATGGAAACAACTTGTCAACACTTGTAGGAGCATTATTGGGTCGTTTAAACATCAAAACAATTCATTAAAATTTGAGGGTTCATTCTTAAATAGTTCGAACTCGGAAACCACTTGTAGCTTCATTATTGACTCGTTTGAACATGGAAACAACTTGTAGCTTCATTCTTGACTCGTTTGAACATGGAAACAACTTGTAAACTCTTGTAGGAACATTATTGGCTCGTTTAAACATCAAAACAATTCATAACAATTTGAGGCTTCATTTTCGACTCGTTCGAACTTGGAAACAACTTGTAGCTTCATTCTTGACTCGTTTGAACTTGGAAAAAACTTGTAAACTCTTGTAGGAACATTATTGGCTCGTTTAAACATCAAAACAATTCATAACAATTTGAGGCTTCATTCTAGACTAGTTCGAAGTCGGAAACAACTTGTAGCTTCATTATTGACTGGTTTGAACATGGAAACAACTTCTAAACACTTGTAGGAGCATTATTGGCTCGTTTAAACATCAAAATAATTCATAACAATTTAAGGCTTCATTCTTGACTCGTTCGAACTCGGAAACAACTTGCATCTTCATTCTGGACTCGTTTGAACTTGGAAAAAACTTGTCAAATCTTGTAGGAACATTATTGGCTCGTTTAAACATGAAAACAATTCATAACAATTTGAGACTTCATTCTTGACTCGTTCAAACTCGAAAACAATTAGTAGCATCGTTCTTGTCTCGTTTGAACATGGAAACAACTTGTCAACACTTGTAGGAGCATTATTGGGTCGTTTAAACATCAAAACAATTCATAAAAATTTGAGGGTTCATTCTTAAATAGTTCGAACTCGGAAACAACTTGTAGCTTCATTATTGACTCGTTTGAACATGGAAACAACTTGTAGCTTCATTCTTGACTCGTTTGAACATGGAAACAACTTGTAAACTCTTGTAGGAACATTATTGGCTCGTTTAAACATCAAAACAATTCATAACAATTTGAGGCTTCATTTTCGACTCGTTCGAACTTGGAAACAACTTGTAGCTTCATTCTTGACTCGTTTGAACTTGGAAAAAACTTGTAAACTCTTGTAGGAACATTATTGGCTCGTTTAAACATCAAAACAATTCATAACAATTTGAGGCTTCATTCTTGACTAGTTCGAACTCGGAAACAACTTGTAGCTTCATTATTGACTGGTTTGAACATGGAAACAACTTCTAAACACTTGTAGGAGCATTATTGGCTCGTTTAAACATCAAAATAATTCATAACAATTTAAGGCTTCATTCTTGACTCGTTCGAACTCGGAAACAACTTGTAACTTCATTCTGGACTCGTTTGAACTTGGAAAAAACTTGTCAAATATTGTAGGAACATTATTGGCTCGTTTAAACATGAAAACAATTCATAACAATTTGAGACTTTATTCTTGAGTCGTTCGAATTCGAAACAACTTGTAGCTTCATTCTTGTCTCGTTTGAACATGGAAACAACTTGTATACACTTGTAGGAGAATTATTGGCTCGTTTAAACATAAAAACAATTCATAACAAGTTGAGACTTCATTCTCGACTCGTTCGAACTTTGAAACAACTTGTAGATTCATTCTTGGCTCGTTTGAACATGGAAACAACTTGTAACCTCTTGTAGGAACATTATTGGCTCGTTTAAACATAATAACAATTCGTAACAATTTGAGACTTCATTCTTGAGTCGTTCGAACTTGGAAACAACTTGTAGCTTCATTCTTGACTCGTTTGAACATGGAAACAACTTGTAAACTCTTGTAGGAACATTATTGGCTCGTTTAAACATAATAACAATTCTTAACAATTTGAGACTTCATTCTTGAGTCGTTCGAACTTGGAAACAACTTGTAGCTTCATTCTTGACTCGTTTGAACATGGAAACAACTTGTAAACTCTTGTAGGAACATTATTGGCTCGTTTAAACATCAAAACAATTCATAACAATTTGAGGCTTCATTCTTGACTCGTTCGAACTCGGAAACAACTTGTAGCTTCATTCTTGACTCGTTTGTACATGGAAACAACTTGTAAACACTTGTAGGAGCATTATTGGCTCGTTTAAACATCAAAACAATTCATAACAATTTGAGGCTTCATTCTTGACTCGTTCGAACTCGGAAACAACTTGTATCTTCATTCTTGACTCGTTTGAACTTGGAAAAAACTTGTCAAATCTTGTAGGAACATTATTGGCTCGTTTAAACATGAAAACAATTCATAACAATTTGAGACTTCATTCTTGACTCGTTCATACTCGAAAACAATTAGTAGCTTCATTCTTGTCTCGTTCGAACATGGAAACAACTTGTCAACACGTGTAGGAATATTATTGGCTCGTTTAAACATCAAAACAATTCATAACAATTTGAGGCTTCATTCTTGACTAGTTCGAACTCGGAAATAACTTGTAGCTTCATTATTGACTCGTTTGAACATGAAAACAACTTCTAAACACTTGTAGGAGCATTATTGGCTCATTTAACCATCAAAATAATTCATAACAATTTGAGACTTTATTCTTGAGTCGTTCGAATTCGAAAATAACTTGTAGCTTCATTCTTGTCTCGTTTGAACATGGAAACAACTTATATACACTTGTAGGAGAATTATTGGCTCGTTTAAACATAAAAACAATTCATAACAATTTGAGACTTCATTCTCGACTCGATCGAACTTTGAAACAACTTGTAGCTTCATTCTTGGCTCGTTTGAACATGGAAACAACTTGTAAACTCTTGTAGGAGCATTATTGGCTCGTTTAAACATCAAAATAATTCATAACAATTTAAGGCTTCATTCTTGACTCGTTCGAACTCGGAAACAACTTGCATCTTCATTCTTGACTCGTTTGAACTTGGAAAAAACTTGTCAAATCTTGTAGGAACATTATTGGCTCGTTTAAACATGAAAACAATTCATAACAATTTGAGACTTCATTCTTGACTCGTTCAAACTCGAAAACAATTAGTAGCATCGTTCTTGTCTCGTTTGAACATGGAAACAACTTGTCAACACTTGTAGGAGCATTATTGGGTCGTTTAAACATCAAAACAATTCATAAAAATTTGAGGGTTCATTCTTAAATAGTTCGAACTCGGAAACAACTTGTAGCTTCATTATTGACTCGTTTGAACATGGAAACAACTTGTAGCTTCATTCTTGACTCGTTTGAACATGGAAACAACTTGTAAACTCTTGTAGGAACATTATTGGCTCGTTTAAACATCAAAACAATTCATAACAATTTGAGGCTTCATTTTCGACTCGTTCGAACTTGGAAACAACTTGTAGCTTCATTCTTGACTCGTTTGAACTTGGAAAAAACTTGTAAACTCTTGTAGGAAAATTATTGGCTCGTTTAAACATCAAAACAATTCATAACAATTTGAGGCTTCATTCTTGACTAGTTCGAACTCGGAAACAACTTGTAGCTTCATTATTGACTGGTTTGAACATGGAAACAACTTCTAAACACTTGTAGGAGCATTATTGGCTCGTTTAAACATCAAAATAATTCATAACAATTTAAGGCTTCATTCTTGACTCGTTCGAACTCGGAAACAACTTGTAACTTCATTCTGGACTCGTTTGAACTTGGAAAAAACTTGTCAAATCTTGTAGGAACATTATTGGCTCGTTTAAACATGAAAACAATTCATAACAATTTGAGACTTTATTCTTGAGTCGTTCGAATTCGAAAACAACTTGTAGCTTCATTCTTGTCTCGTTTGAACATGGAAACAACTTGTATACACTTGTAGGAGAATTATTGGCTCGTTTAAACATAAAAACAATTCATAACAAGTTGAGACTTCATTCTCGACTCGTTCGAACTTTGAAACAACTTGTAGATTCATTCTTGGCTCGTTTGAACATGGAAACAACTTGTAACCTCTTGTAGGAACATTATTGGCTCGTTTAAACATAATAACAATTCGTAACAATTTGAGACTTCATTCTTGAGTCGTTCGAACTTGGAAACTACTTGTAGCTTCATTCTTGACTCGTTTGAACATGGAAACAACTTGTAAACTCCTGTAGGAACATTATTGGCTCGTTTAAACATAATAACAATTCTTAACAATTTGAGACTTCATTCTTGAGTCGTTCGAACTTGGAAACAACTTGTAGCTTCATTCTTGACTCGTTTGAACATGGAAACAACTTGTAAACTCTTGTAGGAACATTATTGGCTCGTTTAAACATCAAAACAATTCATAACAATTTGAGGCTTCATTCTTGACTCGTTCGAACTCGGAAACAACTTGTAGCTTCATTCTTGACTCGTTTGTACATGGAAACAACTTGTAAACACTTGTAGGAGCATTATTGGCTCGTTTAAACATCAAAACAATTCATAACAATTTGAGGCTTCATTCTTGACTCGTTCGAACTCGGAAACAACTTGTATCTTCATTCTTGACTCGTTTGAACTTGGAAAAAACTTGTCAAATCTTGTAGGAACATTATTGGCTCGTTTAAACATGAAAACAATTCATAACAATTTGAGACTTCATTCTTGACTCGTTCATACTCGAAAACAATTAGTAGCTTCATTCTTGTCTCGTTCGAACATGGAAACAACTTGTCAACACGTGTAGGAACATTATTGGCTCGTTTAAACATCAAAACAATTCATAACAATTTGAGGCTTCATTCTTGACTAGTTCGAACTCGGAAATAACTTGTAGCTTCATTATTGACTCGTTTGAACATGAAAACAACTTCTAAACACTTGTAGGAGCATTATTGGCTCATTTAACCATCAAAATAATTCATAACAATTTGAGACTTTATTCTTGAGTCGTTCGAATTCGAAAATAACTTGTAGCTTCATTCTTGTCTCGTTTGAACATGGAAACAACTTATATACACTTGTAGGAGAATTATTGGCTCGTTTAAACATAAAAACAATTCATAACAATTTGAGACTTCATTCTCGACTCGATCGAACTTTGAAACAACTTGTAGCTTCATTCTTGGCTCGTTTGAACATGGAAACAACTTGTAAACTCTTGTAGGAACATTATTGGCTCGTTTAAACATAATAACAATTCTTAACAATTTGAGACTTCATTCTGGACTCGTTCGAACTTGGAAACAACTTGTAGCTTCATTCTTGACTCGTTTGAACATGGAAACAACTTGTCGACACTTGTAGGAACATTATTGGCTCGTTTAAACATTAAAACAATTCATAACAATTTGAGGCTTCATTCTTGACTAGTTCGAACTCGGAAATAACTTGAAGCTTCATTATTGACTCGTTTGAACATGGAAACAACTTCTAAACACTTGTAGGAGCATTATTGGCTCGTTTAAACATCAAAATAATTCATAACAATTTGAGACTTTATTCTTGAGTCGTTCGAATTCGAAAACAACTTGTAGCATCATTCTTGTCTCGTTTGAACATGGAAACAACTTGTAGACACTTGTAGGAGAATTATTGGCTCGTTTAAACATAAAAACAATTCATAACAATTTGAGACTTCATTCTTGACTCGTTCGAACTTGGAAACAACTTGTAGCTTCATTCTTGACTCGTTTGAACATGGAAACAACTTGTAAACTCTTGTAGGAACATTATTGGCTCGTTTAAACATAATAACAATTCGTAACAATTTGAGACTTCATTCTTGAGTCGTTCGAACTTGGAAACAACTTGTAGCTTCATTCTTGACTCGTTTGAACATGGAAACAACTGGTAAACTCTTGTAGGAACATTATTGGCTCGTTTAAACATAAACACTTATAGGAGCATTATTGGCTCGTTTAAACATAAAAACAATTCGTAACAATTTGAGACTTCATTCTTAAGTCGTTCGAACTCAAAAACAACTTGTAGCTTCATTCTTGTCTCGTTTGAACATGGAAATAACTTGTAAACACTTGTAGGAGCATTATTTGCTCGTTTAAACAAAAAACAATTCATAACAATTTAAGACTTCATTCTTGACTCGTTCTAGCATAGAAACAAGTTTAGCTTCATTCTTTACTCGTTTGAACATGGAAACAACTTGTAAACTCTTGTAGGAACATTGTTGGCTCGTTTAAACATCAAAACAATTCATAACAATTTGAGGCTTCATTCTTGACACGTTCGAACTCAGAAAAAACTTGTTGCTTCATTTTTGACTCATATAATCATGGAAATAACTTCTAAACACTTGTACGAGCATTATTGGCTCGTTTAAACATCAAAACAATTCATAACAATTTGAGACTTCATTCTTGAGTCTTTCGAACTCGAAAACAACTTGTAGCTTCATTCTTGCCTCGTTTGAACATGGAAAAAACTTGTAAACACTTTTAGGAGCATTATTGGCTCGTTTAAACATAAAAACAAGTCGTAAGAATTTGAGACTTTATTCTTGACACGTTCGAACTCGGAAACTTGTAGCTTCATTCTTGACTCGTTTGTACATGGAAACAACTTGTAAACACTTGTAAGAGCATTATTGGCTCGTTTAAACATCAAAACAATTCATAAAAAATTTTCATTCTTGATTCATTCTAACATGGAAACAAGTTTAGCTTCGTTCTTTACTCGTTTGAACATGGAAACAACTTGTAAACTCTTGTAGGAACATTGTTGGCTCGTTTAAACATCAAAACAATTCATAACAATTTGAGGCTTCATTCTTGACTCGTTCGAACTCATAAACAACTTGTAGCTTCATTCTTGACTTGTTTGAACATGGAAACAACTTCTAAACACTTGTAGGAGCATTATTGGCTCGTTTAAACATCAAAATAATTCTGAACAATTTGAGGCTTCATTCTTGACTCGTTCGAACTCGGAAACAACCTGTATCTTCATACTTGAGTCGTTTGAACTTGGAAACAACTTGTAAAATCTTGTATGAACATTATTGGCTCGTTTAAACATGAAAACAATTCATAACAATTTGAGACTTCATTTTTGACTCGTTCAAACTCGAAAACAACTAGTAGCTTCATTCTTGTCTCGTTTGACGATGGAAACAACTTGTAAACTCTTGTAGGAACATTATTGGCTCGTTTAAACATAATAACAATTCTTAACAATTTGAGACTTCATTCTGGACTCGTTCGAACTTGGAAACAACTTGTAGCTTCATTCTTGACTCGTTTGAACATGGAAACAACTTGTCGACACTTGTAGGAACATTATTGGCTCGTTTAAACATTAAAACAATTCATAACAATTTGAGGCTTCATTCTTGACTCGTTCGAACTCGGAAACAACTTGTAGCTTCATTCTTGACTCGTTTGTACATGGAAACAACTTGTAAACACTTGTAGGAGCATTATTGGCTCGTTTAAACATCAAAATAATTCATAACAATTTGAGGCTTCATTCTTGACTCGTTCGAACTCGGAAACAACTTGTATCTTCATTCTTGACTCGTTTGAACTTGGAAAAAACTTGTCAAATCTTGTAGGAACATTATTGGCTCGTTTAAACATGAAAACAATTCATAACAATTTGAGACTTCATTCTTGACTCGTTCATACTCGAAAACAATTAGTAGCTTCATTCTTGTCTCGTTCGAACATGGAAACAACTTGTCAACACGTGTAGGAACATTATTGGCTCGTTTAAACATCAAAACAATTCATAACAATTTGAGGCTTCATTCTTGACTAGTTCGAACTCGGAAATAACTTGTAGCTTCATTATTGACTCGTTTGAACATGAAAACAACTTCTAAACACTTGTAGGAGCATTATTGGCTCATTTAACCATCAAAATAATTCATAACAATTTGAGACTTTATTCTTGAGTCGTTCGAATTCGAAAATAACTTGTAGCTTCATTCTTGTCTCGTTTGAACATGGAAACAACTTATATACACTTGTAGGAGAATTATTGGCTCGTTTAAACATAAAAACAATTCATAACAATTTGAGACTTCATTCTCGACTCGATCGAACTTTGAAACAACTTGTAGCTTCATTCTTGGCTCGTTTGAACATGGAAACAACTTGTAAACTCCTGTAGGAACATTATTGGCTCGTTTAAACATAATAACAATTCTTAACAATTTGAGACTTCATTCTGGACTCGTTCGAACTTGGAAACAACTTGTAGCTTCATTCTTGACTCGTTTGAACATGGAAACAACTTGTCGACACTTGTAGGAACATTATTGGCTCGTTTAAACATTAAAACAATTCATAACAATTTGAGGCTTCATTCTTGACTAGTTCGAACTCGGAAATAACTTGAAGCTTCATTATTGACTCGTTTGAACATGGAAACAACTTCTAAACACTTGTAGGAGCATTATTGGCTCGTTTAAACATCAAAATAATTCATAACAATTTGAGACTTTATTCTTGAGTCGTTCGAATTCGAAAACAACTTGTAGCATCATTCTTGTCTCGTTTGAACATGGAAACAACTTGTAGACACTTGTAGGAGAATTATTGGCTCGTTTAAACATAAAAACAATTCATAACAATTTGAGACTTCATTCTTGACTCGTTCGAACTTGGAAACAACTTGTAGCTTCATTCTTGACTCGTTTGAACATGGAAACAACTTGTAAACTCTTGTAGGAACATTATTGGCTCGTTTAAACATAATAACAATTCGTAACAATTTGAGACTTCATTCTTGATTCGTTCGAACTTGGAAACAACTTGT
Organism: Oenanthe sinensis; assembly: GCA_028671895.1. Taxonomy (NCBI): domain Eukaryota; kingdom Viridiplantae; phylum Streptophyta; class Magnoliopsida; order Apiales; family Apiaceae; genus Oenanthe; species Oenanthe sinensis. The sequence goes on from JAPMAC010000231.1 coordinate 6,737,610, forward strand.
AGCTTCATTCTTGACTCGTTTGAACATGGAAACAACTGGTAAACTCTTGTAGGAACATTATTGGCTCGTTTAAACATAAACACTTATAGGAGCATTATTGGCTCGTTTAAACATAAAAACAATTCGTAACAATTTGAGACTTCATTCTTAAGTCGTTCGAACTCAAAAACAACTTGTAGCTTCATTCTTGTCTCGTTTGAACATGGAAATAACTTGTAAACACTTGTAGGAGCATTATTTGCTCGTTTAAACAAAAAACAATTCATAACAATTTAAGACTTCATTCTTGACTCGTTCTAGCATAGAAACAAGTTTAGCTTCATTCTTTACTCGTTTGAACATGGAAACAACTTGTAAACTCTTGTAGGAACATTGTTGGCTCGTTTAAACATCAAAACAATTCATAACAATTTGAGGCTTCCTTCTTGACACGTTCGAACTCAGAAAAAACTTGTTGCTTCATTTTTGACTCATATAATCATGGAAATAACTTCTAAACACTTGTACGAGCATTATTGGCTCGTTTAAACATCAAAACAATTCATAACAATTTGAGACTTCATTCTTGAGTCTTTCGAACTCGAAAACAACTTGTAGCTTCATTCTTGCCTCGTTTGAACATGGAAAAAACTTGTAAACACTTTTAGGAGCATTATTGGCTCGTTTAAACATAAAAATAAGTCGTAAGAATTTGAGACTTTATTCTTGACACGTTCGAACTCGGAAACTTGTAGCTTCATTCTTGACTCGTTTGTACATGGAAACAACTTGTAAACACTTGTAAGAGCATTATTGGCTCGTTTAAACATCAAAACAATTCATAAAAAATTTTCATTCTTGATTCATTCTAACATGGAAACAAGTTTAGCTTCGTTCTTTACTCGTTTGAACATGGAAACAACTTGTAAACTCTTGTAGGAACATTGTTGGCTCGTTTAAACATCAAAACAATTCATAACAATTTGAGGCTTCATTCTTGACTCGTTCGAACTCAGAAACAACTTGTAGCTTCATTCTTGACTTGTTTGAACATGGAAACAACTTCTAAACACTTGTAGGAGCATTATTGGCTCGTTTAAACATCAAAATAATTCTGAACAATTTGATGCTTCATTCTTGACTCGTTCGAACTCGGAAACAACCTGTATCTTCATACTTGAGTCGTTTGAACTTGGAAACAACTTGTAAAATCTTGTATGAACATTATTGGCTCGTTTAAACATGAAAACAATTCATAACAATTTGAGACTTCATTTTTGACTCGTTCAAACTCGAAAACAACTAGTAGCTTCATTCTTGTCTCGTTTGACGATGGAAACAACTTGTTAACACTTGTAGGAGCATTATTGGCTCGTTTAAACATCAAAACAATTCATAACAATTTGAGACTTCATTCTTGAGTCGTTCGAACTCGAAAACAACTTGTAGCTTCATTCTTGTCTCGTTTGAACATGGAAACAACTTGTAAACACTTATAGGAGCATTATTGGCTCGTTTAGACATAAAAACAATTCGTAACAATTTGAGACTTCAATCTTAAGTCGTTCGAACTCAAAAACAACTTGTAGCTTCATTCTTGTCTCGTTTGAACATGGAAACAACTTGTAAACACTTGTAGGAGCATTATTTGCTCGTTTAAACAAAAAACAATTCATAACAATTTAAGACTTCATTCTTGACTCGTTCTAGCATAGAAACAAGTTTAGCTTCATTCTTTACTCGTTTGAACATGGAAACAACTTGTAAACTCTTGTAGGAACATTGTTGGCTCGTTTAAACATCAAAACAATTCATAACAATTTGAGGCTTCATTCTTGACACGTTCGAACTCAGAAAAAACTTGTTGCTTCATTTTTGACTCATATAATCATGGAAATAACTTCTAAACACTTGTACGAGCATTATTGGCTCGTTTAAACATCAAAACAATTCATAACAATTTGAGACTTCATTCTTGAGTCTTTCGAACTCGAAAACAACTTGTAGCTTCATTCTTGCCTCGTTTGAACATGGAAAAAACTTGTAAACACTTTTAGGAGCATTATTGGCTCGTTTAAACATAAAAACAAGTCGTAAGAATTTGAGACTTTATTCTTGACACGTTCGAACTCGGAAACTTGTAGCTTCATTCTTGACTCGTTTGTACATGGAAACAACTTGTAAACACTTGTAAGAGCATTATTGGCTCGTTTAAACATCAAAACAATTCATAAAAAATTTTCATTCTTGATTCATTCTAACATGGAAACAAGTTTAGCTTCGTTCTTTACTCGTTTGAACATGGAAACAACTTGTAAACTCTTGTAGGAACATTGTTGGCTCGTTTAAACATCAAAACAATTCATAACAATTTGAGGCTTCATTCTTGACTCGTTCGAACTCAGAAACAACTTGTAGCTTCATTCTTGACTTGTTTGAACATGGAAACAACTTCTAAACACTTGTAGGAGCATTATTGGCTCGTTTAAACATCAAAATAATTCTGAACAATTTGAGGCTTCATTCTTGACTCGTTCGAACTCGGAAACAACCTGTATCTTCATACTTGAGTCGTTTGAACTTGGAAACAACTTGTAAAATCTTGTATGAACATTATTGGCTCGTTTAAACATGAAAACAATTCATAACAATTTGAGACTTCATTTTTGACTCGTTCAAACTCGAAAACAACTAGTAGCTTCATTCTTGTCTCGTTTGACGATGGAAACAACTTGTTAACACTTGTAGGAGCATTATTGGCTCGTTTAAACATCAAAACAATTCATAACAATTTGAGACTTCATTCTTGAGTCGTTCGAACTCGAAAACAACTTGTAGCTTCATTCTTGTCTCGTTTGAACATGGAAACAACTTGTAAACACTTATAGGAGCATTATTGGCTCGTTTAGACATAAAAACAATTCGTAACAATTTGAGACTTCAATCTTAAGTCGTTCGAACTCAAAAACAACTTGTAGCTTTATTCTTGTCTCGTTTGAACATGGAAACAACTTGTAAACACTTGTAGGAGCATTATTTGCTCGTTTAAACAAAAAACAATTCATAACAATTTAAGACTTCATTCTTGACTCGTTCTAGCATAGAAACAAGTTTAGCTTCATTCTTTACTCGTTTGAACATGGAAACAACTTGTAAACTCTTGTAGGAACATTGTTGGCTCGTTTAAACATCAAAACAATTCATAACAATTTGAGGCTTCATTCTTGACACGTTCGAACTCAGAAAAAACTTGTTGCTTCATTTTTGACTCATATAATCATGGAAATAACTTCTAAACACTTGTACGAGCATTATTGGCTCGTTTAAACATCAAAACAATTCATAACAATTTGAGACTTCATTCTTGAGTCTTTCGAACTCGAAAACAACTTGTAGCTTCATTCTTGCCTCGTTTGAACATGGAAAAAACTTGTAAACACTTTTAGGAGCATTATTGGCTCGTTTAAACATAAAAACAAGTCGTAAGAATTTGAGACTTTATTCTTGACACGTTCGAACTCGGAAACTTGTAGCTTCATTCTTGACTCGTTTGTACATGGAAACAACTTGTAAACACTTGTAAGAGCATTATTGGCTCGTTTAAACATCAAAACAATTCATAAAAAATTTTCATTCTTGATTCATTCTAACATGGAAACAAGTTTAGCTTCGTTCTTTACTCGTTTGAACATGGAAACAACTTGTAAACTCTTGTAGGAACATTGTTGGCTCGTTTAAACATCAAAACAATTCATAACAATTTGAGGCTTCATTCTTGACTCGTTCGAACTCAGAAACAACTTGTAGCTTCATTCTTGACTTGTTTGAACATGGAAACAACTTCTAAACACTTGTAGGAGCATTATTGGCTCGTTTAAACATCAAAATAATTCTGAACAATTTGAGGCTTCATTCTTGACTCGTTCGAACTCGGAAACAACCTGTATCTTCATACTTGAGTCGTTTGAACTTGGAAACAACTTGTAAAATCTTGTATGAACATTATTGGCTCGTTTAAACATGAAAACAATTCATAACAATTTGAGACTTCATTTTTGACTCGTTCAAACTCGAAAACAACTAGTAGCTTCATTCTTGTCTCGTTTGACGATGGAAACAACTTGTTAACACTTGTAGGAGCATTATTGGCTCGTTTAAACATCAAAACAATTCATAACAATTTGAGACTTCATTCTTGAGTCGTTCGAACTCGAAAACAACTTGTAGCTTCATTCTTGTCTCGTTTGAACATGGAAACAACTTGTAAACACTTATAGGAGCATTATTGGCTCGTTTAGACGTAAAAACAATTCGTAACAATTTGAGACTTCAATCTTAAGTCGTTCGAACTCAAAAACAACTTGTAGCTTTATTCTTGTCTCGTTTGAACATGGAAACAACTTGTAAACACTTGTAGGAGCATTATTTGCTCGTTTAAACAAAAAACAATTCATAACAATTTAAGACTTCATTCTTGACTCGTTCTAGCATAGAAACAAGTTTAGCTTCATTCTTTACTCGTTTGAACATGGAAACAACTTGTAAACTCTTGTAGGAACATTGTTGGCTCGTTTAAACATCAAAACAATTCATAACAATTTGAGGCTTCATTCTTGACACGTTCGAACTCAGAAAAAACTTGTTGCTTCATTTTTGACTCATATAATCATGGAAATAACTTCTAAACACTTGTACGAGCATTATTGGCTCGTTTAAACATCAAAACAATTCATAACAATTTGAGACTTCATTCTTGAGTCTTTCGAACTCGAAAACAACTTGTAGCTTCATTCTTGCCTCGTTTGAACATGGAAAAAACTTGTAAACACTTTTAGGAGCATTATTGGCTCGTTTAAACATAAAAACAAGTCGTAAGAATTTGAGACTTTATTCTTGACACGTTCGAACTCGGAAACTTGTAGCTTCATTCTTGACTCGTTTGTACATGGAAACAACTTGTAAACACTTGTAAGAGCATTATTGGCTCGTTTAAACATCAAAACAATTCATAAAAAATTTTCATTCTTGATTCATTCTAACATGGAAACAAGTTTAGCTTCGTTCTTTACTCGTTTGAACATGGAAACAACTTGTAAACTCTTGTAGGAACATTGTTGGCTCGTTTAAACATCAAAACAATTCATAACAATTTGAGGCTTCATTCTTGACTCGTTCGAACTCAGAAACAACTTGTAGCTTCATTCTTGACTTGTTTGAACATGGAAACAACTTCTAAACACTTGTAGGAGCATTATTGGCTCGTTTAAACATCAAAATAATTCTGAACAATTTGAGGCTTCATTCTTGACTCGTTCGAACTCGGAAACAACCTGTATCTTCATACTTGAGTCGTTTGAACTTGGAAACAACTTGTAAAATCTTGTATGAACATTATTGGCTCGTTTAAACATGAAAACAATTCATATAAATTTGAGACTTCATTTTTGACTCGTTCAAACACGAAAACAACTAGTAGCTTCATTCTTGTCTCGTTTGACGATGGAAACAACTTGTTAACACTTGTAGGAGCATTATTGGCTCGTTTAAACATCAAAACAATTCATAACAATTTGAGACTTCATTCTTGAGTCGTTCGAACTCGAAAACAACTTGTAGCTTCATTCTTGTCTCGTTTGAACATGGAAACAACTTGTAAACACTTATAGGAGCATTATTGGCTCGTTTAGACATAAAAACAATTCGTAACAATTTGAGACTTCAATCTTAAGTCGTTCGAACTCAAAAACAACTTGTAGCTTTATTCTTGTCTCGTTTGAACATGGAAACAACTTGTAAACACTTCTAGGAGCATTATTTGCTCGTTTAAACAAAAAACAATTCATAACAATTTAAGACTTCATTCTTGACTCGTTCTAGCATAGAAACAAGTTTAGCTTCATTCTTTACTCGTTTGAACATGGAAACAACTTGTAAACTCTTGTAGGAACATTGTTGGCTCGTTTAAACATCAAAACAATTCATAACAATTTGAGGCTTCATTCTTGACACGTTCGAACTCAGAAAAAACTTGTTGCTTCATTTTTGACTCATATAATCATGGAAATAACTTCTAAACACTTGTACGAGCATTATTGGCTCGTTTAAACATCAAAACAATTCATAACAATTTGAGACTTCATTCTTGAGTCTTTCGAACTCGAAAACAACTTGTAGCTTCATTCTTGCCTCGTTTGAACATGGAAAAAACTTGTAAACACTTTTAGGAGCATTATTGGCTCGTTTAAACATAAAAACAAGTCGTAAGAATTTGAGACTTTATTCTTGACACGTTCGAACTCGGAAACTTGTAGCTTCATTCTTGACTCGTTTGTACATGGAAACAACTTGTAAACACTTGTAAGAGCATTATTGGCTCGTTTAAACATCAAAACAATTCATAAAAAATTTTCATTCTTGATTCATTCTAACATGGAAACAAGTTTAGCTTCGTTCTTTACTCGTTTGAACATGGAAACAACTTGTAAACTCTTGTAGGAACATTGTTGGCTCGTTTAAACATCAAAACAATTCATAACAATTTGAGGCTTCATTCTTGACTCGTTCGAACTCAGAAACAACTTGTAGCTTCATTCTTGACTTGTTTGAACATGGAAACAACTTCTAAACACTTGTAGGAGCATTATTGGCTCGTTTAAACATCAAAATAATTCTGAACAATTTGAGGCTTCATTCTTGACTCGTTCGAACTCGGAAACAACCTGTATCTTCATACTTGAGTCGTTTGAACTTGGAAACAACTTGTAAAATCTTGTATGAACATTATTGGCTCGTTTAAACATGAAAACAATTCATAACAATTTGAGACTTCATTTTTGACTCGTTCAAACTCGAAAACAACTAGTAGCTTCATTCTTGTCTCGTTTGACGATGGAAACAACTTGTTAACACTTGTAGGAGCATTATTGGCTCGTTTAAACATCAAAACAATTCATAACAATTTGAGACTTCATTCTTGAGTCGTTCGAACTCGAAAACAACTTGTAGCTTCATTCTTGTCTCGTTTGAACATGGAAACAACTTGTAAACACTTATAGGAGCATTATTGGCTCGTTTAGACATAAAAACAATTCGTAACAATTTGAGACTTCAATCTTAAGTCGTTCGAACTCAAAAACAACTTGTAGCTTTATTCTTGTCTCGTTTGAACATGGAAACAACTTGTAAACACTTGTAGGAGCATTATTTGCTCGTTTAAACAAAAAACAATTCATAACAATTTAAGACTTCATTCTTGACTCGTTCTAGCATAGAAACAAGTTTAGCTTCATTCTTTACTCGTTTGAACATGGAAACAACTTGTAAACTCTTGTAGGAACATTGTTGGCTCGTTTAAACATCAAAACAATTCATAACAATTTGAGGCTTCATTCTTGACACGTTCGAACTCAGAAAAAACTTGTTGCTTCATTTTTGACTCATATAATCATGGAAATAACTTCTAAACACTTGTACGAGCATTATTGGCTCGTTTAAACATCAAAACAATTCATAACAATTTGAGACTTCATTCTTGAGTCTTTCGAACTCGAAAACAACTTGTAGCTTCATTCTTGCCTCGTTTGAACATGGAAAAAACTTGTAAACACTTTTAGGAGCATTATTGGCTCGTTTAAACATAAAAACAAGTCGTAAGAATTTGAGACTTTATTCTTGACACGTTCGAACTCGGAAACTTGTAGCTTCATTCTTGACTCGTTTGTACATGGAAACAACTTGTAAACACTTGTAAGAGCATTATTGGCTCGTTTAAACATCAAAACAATTCATAAAAAATTTTCATTCTTGATTCATTCTAACATGGAAACAAGTTTAGCTTCGTTCTTTACTCGTTTGAACATGGAAACAACTTGTAAACTCTTGTAGGAACATTGTTGGCTCGTTTAAACATCAAAACAATTCATAACAATTTGAGGCTTCATTCTTGACTCGTTCGAACTCAGAAACAACTTGTAGCTTCATTCTTGACTTGTTTGAACATGGAAACAACTTCTAAACACTTGTAGGAGCATTATTGGCTCGTTTAAACATCAAAATAATTCTGAACAATTTGAGGCTTCATTCTTGACTCGTTCGAACTCGGAAACAACCTGTATCTTCATACTTGAGTCGTTTGAACTTGGAAACAACTTGTAAAATCTTGTATGAACATTATTGGCTCGTTTAAACATGAAAACAATTCATATAAATTTGAGACTTCATTTTTGACTCGTTCAAACACGAAAACAACTAGTAGCTTCATTCTTGTCTCGTTTGACGATGGAAACAACTTGTTAACACTTGTAGGAGCATTATTGGCTCGTTTAAACATCAAAACAATTCATAACAATTTGAGACTTCATTCTTGAGTCGTTCGAACTCGAAAACAACTTGTAGCTTCATTCTTGTCTCGTTTGAACATGGAAACAACTTGTAAACACTTATAGGAGCATTATTGGCTCGTTTAGACATAAAAACAATTCGTAACAATTTGAGACTTCAATCTTAAGTCGTTCGAACTCAAAAACAACTTGTAGCTTTATTCTTGTCTCGTTTGAACATGGAAACAACTTGTAAACACTTGTAGGAGCATTATTTGCTCGTTTAAACAAAAAACAATTCATAACAATTTAAGACTTCATTCTTGACTCGTTCTAGCATAGAAACAAGTTTAGCTTCATTCTTTACTCGTTTGAACATGGAAACAACTTGTAAACTCTTGTAGGAACATTGTTGGCTCGTTTAAACATCAAAACAATTCATAACAATTTGAGACTTCATTTTTGACTCGTTCTAACTCGCAAACAACTAGTAGCTTCATTCTTGTCTCGTTTGAACATGGAAACAACTTGTTAACACTTGTACGAGCATTATTGGCTCGTTCAAACATCAAAACAATTCATAACAATTTGAGGCTTCATTCTTGACTCGTTTGAACTCGAAAATAACTTTTAGCTTCATTCTTGACTCGTTTGAACATGGAAACAACTTGTAAACACTTATAGGAGCATTATTGGCTCGTTTAGACATAAAAACAATTCGTAACAATTTGAGACTTCAATCTTAAGTCGTTCGAACTCAAAAACAACTTGTAGCTTTATTCTTGTCTCGTTTGAACATGGAAACAACTTGTAAACACTTGTAGGAGCATTATTTGCTCGTTTAAACAAAAAACAATTCATAACAATTTAAGACTTCATTCTTGACTCGTTCTAGCATAGAAACAAGTTTAGCTTCATTCTTTACTCGTTTGAACATGGAAACAACTTGTAAACTCTTGTAGGAACATTGTTGGCTCGTTTAAACATCAAAACAATTCATAACAATTTGAGGCTTCATTCTTGACACGTTCGAACTCAGAAAAAACTTGTTGCTTCATTTTTGACTCATATAATCATGGAAATAACTTCTAAACACTTGTACGAGCATTATTGGCTCGTTTAAACATCAAAACAATTCATAACAATTTGAGACTTCATTCTTGAGTCTTTCGAACTCGAAAACAACTTGTAGCTTCATTCTTGCCTCGTTTGAACATGGAAAAAACTTGTAAACACTTTTAGGAGCATTATTGGCTCGTTTAAACATAAAAACAAGTCGTAAGAATTTGAGACTTTATTCTTGACACGTTCGAACTCGGAAACTTGTAGCTTCATTCTTGACTCGTTTGTACATGGAAACAACTTGTAAACACTTGTAAGAGCATTATTGGCTCGTTTAAACATCAAAACAATTCATAAAAAATTTTCATTCTTGATTCATTCTAACATGGAAACAAGTTTAGCTTCGTTCTTTACTCGTTTGAACATGGAAACAACTTGTAAACTCTTGTAGGAACATTGTTGGCTCGTTTAAACATCAAAACAATTCATAACAATTTGAGGCTTCATTTTTGACTCGTTCGAACTCAGAAACAACTTGTAGCTTCATTCTTGACTTGTTTGAACATGGAAACAACTTCTAAACACTTGTAGGAGCATTATTGGCTCGTTTAAACATCAAAATAATTCTGAACAATTTGAGGCTTCATTCTTGACTCGTTCGAACTCGGAAACAACCTGTATCTTCATACTTGAGTCGTTTGAACTTGGAAACAACTTGTAAAATCTTGTATGAACATTATTGGCTCGTTTAAACATGAAAACAATTCATATAAATTTGAGACTTCATTTTTGACTCGTTCAAACACGAAAACAACTAGTAGCTTCATTCTTGTCTCGTTTGACGATGGAAACAACTTGTTAACACTTGTAGGAGCATTATTGGCTCGTTTAAACATCAAAACAATTCATAACAATTTGAGACTTCATTCTTGAGTCGTTCGAACTCGAAAACAACTTGTAGCTTCATTCTTGTCTCGTTTGAACATGGAAACAACTTGTAAACACTTATAGGAGCATTATTGGCTCGTTTAGACATAAAAACAATTCGTAACAATTTGAGACTTCAATCTTAAGTCGTTCGAACTCAAAAACAACTTGTAGCTTTATTCTTGTCTCGTTTGAACATGGAAACAACTTGTAAACACTTGTAGGAGCATTATTTGCTCGTTTAAACAAAAAACAATTCATAACAATTTAAGACTTCATTCTTGACTCGTTCTAGCATAGAAACAAGTTTAGCTTCATTCTTTACTCGTTTGAACATGGAAACAACTTGTAAACTCTTGTAGGAACATTGTTGGCTCGTTTAAACATCAAAACAATTCATAACAATTTGAGACTTCATTTTTGACTCGTTCTAACTCGCAAACAACTAGTAGCTTCATTCTTGTCTCGTTTGAACATGGAAACAACTTGTTAACACTTGTACGAGCATTATTGGCTCGTTCAAACATCAAAACAATTCATAACAATTTGAGGCTTCATTCTTGACTCGTTTGAACTCGAAAATAACTTTTAGCTTCATTCTTGACTCGTTTGAACATGGAAACAACTTGTAAACTCTTGTAGGAACATTGTTGACTCGTTTACACATCAAAACAATTCATAACAATTTGAGACTTCATTCTTGACTCGTTCGAACTCAGAAACAACTTGTAGCTTCATTCTTGACTTGTTTGAACATGGAAACAACTTGTTAAGACTTGTAGGACCATTATTGGCTCGTTTAAACATCAAAACAATTCATAACAATTTGAGGCTTCATTCTTGACTCGTTTAAACTCGAAAATAACTTTTAGCTTCATTCTTGACTCGTTTGAACATGGAAACAACTTGTAAACTCTTGTAGGAACATTGTTGGCTCGTTTAAACATCAAAACAATTCATAACAATTTGAGGCTTCATTCTTGACTCGTTCGATCTCGGAAACAACTTGTATCTTCATTCTTGACTCGTTTGAACTTGGAAACAACTTGTAAAATCTTGTATGAACATTATTGGATCGTTTAAACATGAAAACAATTCATAACAATTTGAGACTTCATTTTTGACTCGTGCTAACTCGAAAACAACTAGTAGCTTCATTCTTGTCTCGTTTGAACATGGAAACAACTTATTAACACTTGTACGAGCATTATTGGCTCGTTCAAACATTAAAACAATTCATAACAATTCGAGGCTTCATTCTCGACTCGTTCGAACTTTGAAACAACTTGTAGCTTCATTCTTGACTTGTTTGAACATGGAAACAACTTGTAAACTCTTGTAGGAACATTATTGGCTCGTTTAAACAAAATATCAATTCGTAACAATTTGAGACTTCATTCTTGACTCGTTCGAAGTTGGAAACAACTTGTAGCTTCATTCTTGACTCGTTTGAACATGGAAACAACTTGTAAACTCTTGTAGGAACATTATTGGCTCGTTTAAACATCAAAACAATTCATAACAATTTGAGGCTTCATTCTTGACTCGTTCGAACTCGGAAACAACTTGTATCTTCATTCTTGACTCGTTTGAACTTGGACAAAACTTGTCAAATCTTGTAGGAACATTATTGGCTCGTTTAAACATGAAAACAATTCATAACAATTTGAGACTTCATTCTTGACTCGTTCATACTCGAAAACAATTAGTAGCTTCATTCTTGTCTCGTTTGAACATGGAAACAACTTGTCGACACTTGTAGGAACATTATTGGCTCGTTTAAACATCAAAACAATTCATAACAATTTGAGGCTTCATTCTTGACTAGTTCGAACTCGGAAATAACTTGTAGCTTCATTATTGACTCGTTTGAACATGGAAACAACTTCTAAACACTTGTAGGAGCATTATTGGCTCGTTTAAACATGAAAACAATTCATAACAATTTGAGACTTCATTCTTGACTCGTTCATACTCGAAAACAATTAGTAGCTTCATTCTTGTCTCGTTTGAACATGGAAACAACTTGTCGACACTTGTAGGAACATTATTGGCTCGTTTAAACATCAAAACAATTCATAACAATTTGAGGCTTCATTCTTGACTAGTTCGAACTTTGAAACAACTTGTAGCTTCATTCTTGGCTCGTTTGAACATGGAAACAACTTGTAAACTCTTGTAGGAACATTATTGGCTCGTTTAAACAAAATATCAATTCGTAACAATTTGAGACTTCATTCTTGACTCGTTCGAACTTGGAAACAACTTGTAGCTTCATTCTTGACTCGTTTGAACATGGAAACAACTTGTAAACTCTTGTAGGAACATTATTGGCTCGTTTAAACATCAAAACAATTCATAACAATTTGAGGCTTCATTCTTGACTCGTTCGAACTCGAAAACAACTTGTAGCTTCATTCTTGACTCGTTTGAACATTGAAACAACTTGTAAACACTTGTAGGAGCATTATTGGCTCGTTTAAACATCAAAACAATTCATAACAATTTAAGGCTTCATTCTTGACTCGTTCGAACTCGGAAACAACTTGTATCTTCATTCTGGACTCGTTTGAACTTGGAAAAAACTTGTCAAATCTTGTAGGAACATTATTGACTCGTTTAAACATGAAAATGATTCATAACAATTTGAGACTTCATTCTTGACTCGTTCAAACTCGAAAACAATTAGTAGCTTCATTCTTGTCTCGTTTGAACATGGAAAGAACTTGTCAACACTTGTAGGAGCATTATTGGGTCGTTTAAACATCAAAACAATTCATAAAAATTTGAGGGTTCATTCTTAAATAGTTCGAACTCGGAAACAACTTGTAGCTTCATTATTGACTCGTTTGAACATGGAAACAACTTGTAGCTTCATTCTTGACTCGTTTGAACATGGAAACAACTTGTAAACTCTTGTAGCCTATGTGGTGGATACTGAGAAGGAGCCAGTTCAATTAGAAGATGTTCCTATAGTCAATGAATTTCCCGACGTGTTTCCAGATGAATTGTCAGGTTTACCTTCCGATAGGGAAATAGAATTCTCTATTGATTTAGCTCCAGGCACTGAGCCAGTTTCCAAAGCTCCATATAGGATGGCGCCAGTTGAAATGAAAGAATTGGCGAGTCAAATACAAGATCTCTTGGATAAAGGAATTATAAGGCCTAGTGTAATATCCGTAATTTATTATTTAGATATTAGTAATAATAATTAGAATTAGTAATATTAGTTTTAATAATAATATTTATTTATATTGAATTTTGATTTAGAATAGAATTTGTAATAAAACAGTAATTAGACTAGGAATAGAGTTTGTGACTAAATTAGATTTTTATTAGGAATGGGATAATAATTATATTATATATATATATATATATATATATATATATATATATATATATATATATATATATATATATATATATATATGGGTGAATCACAAAAACACTAATTACATTATTAGATTAAAACCCTATTTTGGAGAGGCTGCACAGAAAGGTGAAAAAGAAAAGAAAACAGAGAGAGCAAACCAGAGCTGCACATGGGAGAGAAGAAGAAAAAAAAAGATGCAACTACTCGGTACTTTATTCTCATATTTATTATCACATAGATTTTAGAATCACACATGTGTTTTACGAGTTTGTGATTTACTAGTATGCTAGTCATGTGGTCTTGTATATAAGAGGAGTTAATGTTTATAGGCATATTAATTGAATAAATATGTTTTGTCCACATGGAAACCATAAGTCAATTTGCATCACTACTGTACATAATTTTTTTGTCTCAGCTCCTTATACACCGAGTCACCAGACATGTATTCAATGATAGTCTGCTCTAGGAAATCAATTCTATCAATGCTAGTCGTCACGACTCAATACATATTAGATTATAGTATTAAGATATTATTAATTCGATAATATTATGATTTATAAATATAGAATTTGGCGTATATTAATAATAATGATACTAATATTTATTTAAGTAATATACCGATAGTTGAATAATAATTTACATATTTGGAATTAGATCGGGAGCCGGGTGTTTAGCGGATCATTTACGGATTTTGTTGGTACATGAGATTGTTATATTTAAGGTACGGATTTCGTCCCCTTTCTATTCAGTGCTACTCTTTTTAGGATTAATTATATTTAATTAATTCCTTTCGTAAATCTGTTCATTCCGTTATTACTCGTCTTAACTGTTTTGATTCTCTGAAATTTAATTTAAAGTCTGTTTTAAAATATTTAAATATCTGTCTCTGCGATTTTCGAAAATTATATATGTTACATATATGCGTAGAATATTTGAAATATCTGTTCAGGTGGTTTTAAAATTGTGAAAATTATTTTATTTGAACCCTTAGAGTGATATAGGGTATACCGATTTAACCAGCTGTAGGGGTACTACAGCCATGTCATTGCGGCACCAGTGGCATGACACTTCCGTGGCAGTGTGATTAGTAACGGCGTATCCTTCTGATAGCTCAGGTGGTGAGCTTTGCGCATTTTGATATTTGTTTGAGGATACGTGGGTGCACCCAGAGTCTGATTTGATTTGTGATTTGTTATTTGACGGTGACGTTGTATATGCCGTACACGTTGTCCGGTTTGTTGCACGCATTAGGTACCCAATGATGTGTGTATCTGTTATCTGTTCTGTATCGGTATGAAATATCCTAACCCCTCGTTGCTTCAGCCTTGTTTTAAAAATTAATATGTATTTATAACAGTCAACCTATATATCTTGTTTCTATTTTATGAACTGTATTCCAATCCGTACTGGGCATTTGGCTCATGCCGTATTCTTTCTTCTAGCAGGTACTTAGGGGATCTCGGGCTGTGTGATGGAGAGTTACCCTTATTACAGTTGATTTAGGAAGTTTGGACTTCTAGCTATTATTTAGATATTATTTATGATTTGAGATTATTTTTTTTCTCGCACTTATAGGTTTGGATTATTTCAGAGGTTTAATATTATTTTGGAGATTTATTGGACCTATTTAATCAATATAAGGTGGATTTTAGTACTCTGTATACAGGTTTGTGGTTTGAAAAGTAACCCCTCGTCTCGTTTTGGGAAGGGGGTGTTACACCTAGTGTGTCCCCCTGGGGAGCACCAGTATTGTTTGTTAAGAAGAAGGATGGAAGCATGAGATTGTGCATAGATTACCGAGAGTTAAACAAGCTAACCATCAAGAACAAGTACCCGTTGCCGAGGATCGACGATCTTTTTGACCAGCTGAAAGGAGCCGAATGTTTCTCAAAAATTGACTTAAGGTCCGGATACCATCAACTCAAGATCAAACCTGAAGATGTATCTAAAACAGCATTCAGAACAAGGTATGGACACTATGAATTTTTGGTTATGGCTTTTGGATTGACAAATGCCCTAGCAGCGTTTATGGATCTGATGAACAGAGTCTTTAAGAAGTATTTAGACAAGTTTGTGATTGTTTTCATCGACGACATCCTGATATATTCCAAGTCAGAAGAAGAGCATGCAGATCACTTGAGAATTGCTTTAGAGACTTTAAGAAAGGAAAAGCTGTATGCGAAGTTTTCAAAATGTGAATTTTGGCTGAAGGAAGTACAATTCTTAGGTCATGTTGTCAGCAAAGAAGGCATTAAAGTTGATCCGGCAAAGATAGAAGCAGTGATGAAATGGGAAAGACCAAGGACTCCAACAGAAGTCAGAAGTTTTCTGGGTTTAGCAGGATACTATCGAAGATTTGTTCCAGATTTCTCAAAGATAGCTACCCCTATGACCAAGTTGACCAGGAAGAATGAAAAGTTTGTATGGAATGAAAAGTGTTAAGAAAGTTTTGAAGAGCTAAAGCGGAGACTAGTGTCTGCCCCAGTGTTGGTATTACCTAATGATCAAGGAAATTTCGTTATCTACAGTGATGCTTCTCACAAAGGCTTGGGATGTGTTCTGATGCAACATGGGAAAGTAATTGCATATGCTTCCAGGCAGTTAAGACCTCATGAATTGAAGTATCCTACACATGATCTGGAATTAGCTGCCATTGTGTTTGCACTGAAGATATGGAGGCACTACTTATATGGAGAAAAGTGTGAGATTTATACTGACCACAAAAGTTTAAAGTATAACTTTACTCAGAAAGAGTTGAACATGAGACAGAGAAGATGGTTGGAATTGATCAAAGACTACGACTGCACGATTAACTATCATCCAGGCAAGGCGAATGTTGTAGCAGATGCTTTAAGTAGAAAGGAAAGATTGAATATAATGGTTTCATCTGAAGAATTGATCAAAGAGTTTGAGAAATTGGAAATAGAAGTATGTGGTTCTGATTCAGTGGAAGAGATGGTGTATACAATGACTTTTCAGCCAGAATTATTAGAAAAGATCAAGAGATGTCAAGAACAGATGATGAGTCAAGACAGAGCCAAGTTGACTGGAGAAGAGTTAACAAGTCAGAAGGACGGTAAAAGAATCTTTAGGTTTTCCTCACGAATTTGGATCCCTAATGTTCAAGAGCTCAAGAATGAAATTTTGCATGATGCACATAGTTCAAGATACTCTATTCATCCAGGAAGCACAAAAATGTATAAAGACTTGAAGGAAAATTTTTGGTGGCCCAACATGAAAAGAGATGTGGTAGAATGGATCAGTAAATGTTACACGTGCCAGAGAGTCAAAGCTGAACATCAGAGACCCAGTGGATTTTTGCAACCACTAGAGATTCCAGAATGGAAATGGGAGAATCTTGCTATGGATTTTGTAATAGGTCTGCCAAGGACTAAGGCTAATCATGATGCTATTTGGGTAATAATAGACAGAATGACCAAGTCAGCGCACTTTCTACCGATCAACGAAAGATTTTCACTGGACAGGTTGGTTCATTTGTACTTGAAAGAGATTGTTATGCGACATGGTGTTCCTGTATCAATAGTGTCTAACAGAGACCCAAGATTCAATTCAAGATTTTGGAAGAAGTTTCAAGAGTGTTTGGGAACAAAGCTGAATATGAGTACTGCATATCATCCTCAGACAGATGGCCAGAGTGAAAGGACAATTCAGACCATTGAAGACATGTTGAGAGTTGGTGCCTTGGATTTTGAAGGAAGTTGGGACGAGCACCTACCGTTAGTGGAGTTTTCATATAACAACAGCTATCATGCCAGTATTGGGATGCCCCCGTATGAAGCTCTATATGGAAGAAAGTGCAGATCACCAGTGTGTTGGAATGAAATTGGTGAGCGTAAGATTTTGGGTCCAGAGTTAGTTCAACAAACTAAATAAAAGATTGAGTTGATTCAGAAGAGATTGCTAGCTGCTCAAGATAGGCAAAAGAAGTATGCTGACCAGTCAAGGAAGGATATGAATTTTGAAGAAGGTGACCAAGTGTTGCTAAAGATTTCTCCATGGAAAGGTGTTAATAGATTTGGCAAGAAAGGAAAGCTTAATCCAAGATATATAGGACCTTTTGAAGTTTTGAAGCAAGTTGGAAGAGTTGCATATGAATTGGCTCTACCACCGCAGATGCAGCACATTCACAATATTTTTCACGTATCTATGCTTAAAAGTATAATCCTGGTATGAGTCATGTAATAGAGTATGAACCCCTAGAGATTCAACCCGATTTGTCCTATGTAGAACAGCCTGTAGAGATTCAAGATCATAAGGATAAGATTTTAAGGAATAAGTCTGTTAGGCTTGTAAAGGTTTTGTGGAAAAATCCTCGAGTTGAGGAATCCACCTGGGAACTTGAGAGTGAAATGCTCGAAAAGTATCCTTATTTGTTTACTTAGGCTGATTCTGGGGACAGAATCCTTTTAAGGGGGGGAGAATGTAACGATCGAGACATTTATATATATTTGATTAATATGAGTTATAGTATTTATGTGTTCCAATGTGACATGAGGTGATATATGATCTTTTTATATGTCTAGTTGACTGCCTGTTTGACCGCATTATGCTTAAGTGTTTTAATTAAGTGGTTAATTGATTTTCAATGCTTAATTGAGTAACTGTTTGATTTTTTATAAAATTATTGGTGTGTCCAATAATTATGAAATTTTATATGTAGCTTCTATGTGATTTTAGAGACTTTCTAAAAATAGTGATGTATTTAATTCTAGTCCCAGTGATTTTATATAAATCTTTTATTCCTATTTTATTCTACAGATATTACTCTTCTAAATTCCATATTTAATTATTGGAATGTCCAAAAATCATGAAATCTTCTCCAAAATTCTCTTTGGATATTCAGAAAGGTTTTAAAAATAAAATTTTATTTTATTTGAGCACTAAAATAGTTTAAGGATTTTTCTACTCTTATTTCCATTTAAAGTGCCTAAACTTCCCCGATTTTTAGTTAATTATTGATTCATCAGAAAAATATTTTAAAAACATGGGTGAGCTTATATCATGTTCTTGATTTTAAAAATATAAAACTTATTTATATAACCCTTTTTCACCAAAATTCGATTTATTAATTGATTAATTCCAGAAAAATAGCAATGTGAAATTACTACTTTACCCCTGCTTTTGTTAAAACCTGCAGCACCCACTTTCTTTCCCCTTGCTCTGCACCAGTTTGCCCAGGTCTCGTTCTCTCTCATTTTTGGGCGATTCTTGCTTTCTTTTGATTTCCATGGCAAAAACTCGACTAACTAGCATGTTCTTGACCTCTTTATAGCTTGATTATTGCTTATATGCTTCTCTTGTTCACTGCATGTAACTATATATATATATAAATGTGCCGTATGTTGATATGTATAATCAAAGTTGCATGCAAGACTGGGTAATGATGGATTGTTGCTCTTAATTCCTGACTATGCTATATTTTGTGATCGTAAACAATAATAGATGGGTCTGGTGTTGAGAAACCGGAACAAAATCCAGCACTCCACTGGAACCGAGTCACCAACAATGATTCCGGTGAGTTGGTGTTACGGCGATGATGTGTCTTGAGCCCTTATATAATTTTAGTACTAGTTGTAGCTGTTTTGATTGCTGCATGCTATAACCTTGATTAGTGTTGTGATTTCCGAGTTATATAAAGATTTTCCGGTGATGGCTTCGTGTTTTTGGTTCGGGAAATGAGCTATGGTTTTAATTAATAAGCAAAGATGTAATTGTGCAGCATGGGTTGTAATTTAATTAAATTGCATGTAAAATTATAGTTCGTTTTCCATTTTTCCGATTTGATTGGTAATTTTCCGGCGAGGACTTGATTTTGTCGAGTATGTATGCATGTTTTCCGGCTTGTAGTAATGTGCCTTAAGCTTAATTTGGAAGATATCAAGTTAGTGGAGCTACATTAATTGATATAAATTGTATTAAGGTTAAATTCTATTTTTAATGAAATTTGCGAATATATAATAATTATGCATATAATTATATTCGAAAATAAAATTTTATGATTATAATAAGAGGTTTGATGTTATGTAATAATTGCTTGAGTACTTGGGATTGTTACCTATGTGGACTAATTATGCTTGAATTAAGATATGTATTTGAGTAATAAGTTTAAGTGGTAATTGCTAGGTGAATATAGTCATTTAAAATAAATTGTTGGATATTAGTAATAATCAAAAATTTGGTTAGATTGAAAAATGTGTTAGTTGCATATTGAACTTGGCCAATTGCTGCAATTTCTCTAGCATTAGTTGCCATTCGAATATATGCATAACTATTATGTTCGAATTTGGACTAATAGCAATATAAATTTAACTTGGTTTAATGCTAAATGCCATGTCTAGATAATGAGCTAATGGTTTTTGTACTTGTATATAGTAGTTTGGATGAGATGTGAAAAATTGTGTATAAATGGCTTGAAGTAGTAACTATACAATTATGTTAATTTAGTTGTGATAATTGCTAGAAAATTTCTTGGTTATGTATATGTGTCTAAATGAAAATGTGAATTGATTTTGTAACCACGCGAGTACTTGAAAGCTTTGTATTGCAGTAACATGATTTGACTATATAATAATATATTCGAATCTTTATAATTAATTAAGCAATAGTAACGTTACTTGTGCAATTGTATAGACATTTCTTTGTATGGCATAGACTAGAGATAATATGTGATTGGTTGTGTATATATATGATTGAATGATTGTTTGGGTCGGTTGTATTCCGACAGGTAGCTCCAATTACAGGGGAAGTGCTGCCAAAATTTTCTAAAACTAAAACGACTTTGTAAAATATTATTGGCACACCAGTTCTGTATAGGAAAGACTATCAGTCAAGAATACTGTGAATCAATATATGTGTCTATGTGCTATTTGCTTGCCAGAGTAGAAGTGATTAAATGGTAGAGTATGTCTACTATATATGTGTTAAGGGGTGACATTAACGAAAGGGTAGAATAGTTAGACGTTAATGAGAACGTCGAGTGTATAAGATGCTGATATAGTATTATTTATGTGTAGCTACGAAAGACGTTGAAGTGAAGGACAAGGGAAAAGCTAAAGTAGAGAGTTAGTGTCTGGTGTAGGTGATCTACCTGTTCAGCAGCTGTAGCATTCCTTTTTGAGGCAAGTAACTACTGCCTAATCTCTTTTAACTTAAGCACTATTTATGAAATGTTTTATGACCCTGCAATTATGTTATCTTATTTCAACTGTTTTAAGCTATAGTCTACCTTATTTTAACTGTTTTACTTAAACTGCAACCTTGTATCAGTTTCTAATTGCACTTTAACCTTTTCAATCCCTGAACTGTAATTGACAACTTATAAACTAGTTTTAAAAATCTTAAACCAGTGACCTTGAATTGTGACTTATGCTATCACCATTTTCTTAACTATGTTTACTTGAACTTTAATTCTGAACTTACCCTGTTGCTATTGCCTAACTACTGTTACAATTAAATGCCTTACAATTGTTTTCAAAACTTCTTGTTATACCTGTGAATTGACCCTGCAACCTGACTTTACTACTATAACTTGGTTTTGGTCCCTAGTTCAAGATTTCTGCCTACTTTATTACAACAAAAACTTGTTTTGAGATTTATCCTGGAATAAAATTTACCTCTGTCTAATGATCTTTAAAGTGGATTTAAATATGAAATCCGACTTTCAAGAAGTCTTTTTCATCAAATGATTTGGTAATTTTAAAAAGAAAGGTTTTGGTTATTATAGGAATTCCGATCAAAAATGGTTTCTGCGGATTCCTATAGGTTGGAGGCGTAAGAGGCCGAGTGACGCCGGTCCAGCACTTTTTATGTGAAGACTATAATGAGATAGTCAATGGCTATAATGAGATAGCCCAAGGCCAATGGCAATAAGTGCCTTTATGAGTACTCTTTATGTCCAGAGGGACTTTAGTCCGTTATGGGGACTTTACGTGGCTGATCACCCGTATTGTCTGGCGTTGTGAGAAAACTCCAATCAAAATGATTTGTTCCTAATCAGTAAAGGTCCTAATGAGAGGACAGTTTTTTATAAATGATTTGAAAAGCAAGGTCCTAATGAGAGGACAGTTTTTATAAATGATTTGAAAAGCAAGGTCCTAATGAGAGGACAGTTTTATAAAATGTTTTGAAAGAATCAGTCCTAATGAAAGGACAGTTTTATACAAATGGACTTTGAAATGATTAGTAATGAAAAATGAAATGCCTTGTTATAACCTGTCATATATAGCTTCAACTGTCAGATATATCTTGAGTTGACTTTGTTTCAATTGTTATACATTACTTCCTGTTATCCATCTAACCCTGCAGATTACTCTTATACTTGGAAATGATTATTACTTTCTAGTTTCTGAAATACTTTGCACCAGTTATTGAGATTAATTAACCCTGCCAGCGGTTTTATAAAAGAAAGTTTTGCGAGTAATGAATACCCTGACTAGAATTTTAATTACAATTATGGGACAATGAGGTCCAGCAATAATTTTGCAGCATGATTCTAAGAAAAGACTTTTTAAATTATATATAAGCCTGTGGTACTGTTTTTAACCTATATGGTTACTTGCTGAGCTTTTGTAGCTCATTCTTTTATTTTCTAACATCTACAGCTTTTGAGAATCATGGTCCGTATTAAGCAGACTGCCAGGAAGAACATGTCTTTCATGAACTATGCTAGGCTGGCTGAGATTGAACAGGTAGGATCGAGGCAGAGTTGGAAGGAAAAGACTTTGTTAAGTCTTGTATTTTGTTTTTAGATTTTAAGATGTTGCAGAAGTTGTAATAATATTATTTTGTTGCTGTAAATGTAAATATAAATGAATGTAGTTGTGTGCTTGTTTCATACCATTAACTTGAAAGGTCCAGGCTAGTAGTCGGGGTCATATTTATGCGTATTTTCTATTATTGTTATTTAGGGTACATGCATATAGAGTGGTAGTGACTCCCCGATCTAGACCCCGGGTCGGGAGGGCGCTACAAGTAAGGAAACAACTTGTAAACACTTGTAGGAACATTATTGGCTCGTTTAAACATCAAAACAATTCATAACAATTTGAGGCTTCATTCTTGAATCGTTCGAACTCGGAAACAACTTGTAGCTTCATTCTTTACTTGTTTGAACATGGAAACAACTTGTTAACTCTTGTAGGAGCATTATCGGTTCGTTTAAGCATCAAAACAAATCATAACAATTTGAGGCTTCATTCTTGACTCGTTCGGACT
The DNA here is from genome assembly GCA_028671895.1 of Oenanthe sinensis. Classification (NCBI taxonomy): domain Eukaryota; kingdom Viridiplantae; phylum Streptophyta; class Magnoliopsida; order Apiales; family Apiaceae; genus Oenanthe; species Oenanthe sinensis. The sequence continues at coordinate 6,760,503 of JAPMAC010000231.1, forward strand.
CAAAAACAACTTGTAGCTTCATTCTTGACTCATTTAAACATGGAAACAACTTGTAAATTCTTGTAGGATCATTATTGCCTCGTTTCAACATGAAAACAATTCATAACAATTTGAGGCTTAATTCTTGACTTGTTCGAATTCGGAAACAATTTGTAGCTTCATTCTTTACTCGTTTTAACATGAAAACATTTCATAACAATTTGAGGCTTAATTCTTGACTCGTTTGAACATGGAAACAAGTTGTAAACACCTGTAGGAGCATTATTGGCTCGTTTAAACATTAAAAGAATTCATAAAAATTTGAGGCTTCATTCTTGACTCGTTCGAACTCGAAAACAATTTGTAGCTTCATTCTTGACTCGTTCGAACACGGAAACAACTTGTTGCTTCATTCTTGACTTGTTTGAGTATGGAAACAACTTGTAAACACTTGTAGGAACATTATTGGCTCGTTTAAACATCAAAACAATTCATAACAATTTGAGGCTTCATTCTTGACTCGTTCGAATTCGGAAACAACTTATAGCTTCATTCTTGCCTCGTTTGAACATGGAAACAACTTGTAAATTCTTGTAGGAACATTATTGCCTCGTTTAAACATCAAAATAATTCATAACAATTTGAGGCTTAATTCTTGACTTGTTCGAATTCAGAAACAATTTGTAGCTTCATTCTTGACTCGTTTGCATATGGACACAACTTGTAAACACTTCTAGGAGCATTATTGACTCGTTTAAACATTAAAACAATTCATAACAATTTGAGGTTTCATTCATGACTCGTTCGAACTCGAAAACAACTTGTAGCTTCATTCTTGACACGTTTGAAAATGGAAACAACTTGTAAATTCTTGTAGGAGCATTATTTCCTCGTTTCAACATGAAAACAATTCATAACAATTTGAGGCTTCATTCTTGACTCGTTCGAACTCGAAAACATCTTGTAGCTTCATTATTGACTCGTTTGAACATATAAACAACTTGTAAACACTTGAAGGAGCATTATTGGCTCGTTTAAACATCAAAACAATTCATAACAATTTGAGGCATCATTCTTCACTCTTTCGAACTTGGAAACAATTTGTAGCTTCATTCTTAACTCGTTTGAACATGGAAACAATTTGTAAACTCTTGTAAAAGCATTATTGGCTCGTTTAAAACTCGAAACAATTCGTAACAATTTGAGACTTCATTATTGACTCGTTCGAACTCGGAAACAGCTTGTAGCTTCATTCTTGCCTCGTTTGAACATGGACACAACTTGTAAACACATGTAGGAGCTTTATTGGCTCGTTTAAGCATCAAAACAATTCATAACAATTTGAGGCTTCATTATTGAATCGTTCAAACTCAGAAATAATTTGTAGCTTCATTCTTGACTCGTTCGAACACGGAAACAACTTGTAGCTTCATTCTTGACTTGTTTGAGTATGGAAAAAACTTGTAAACACTTGTAGGAACATTATTGGCTCGTTTAAACATCAAAACAATTCATAACAATTTGAGGCTTCATTCTTGACTCGTTCGAACTCGGAAACAACTTGTAGCTTCATTCTTGAATCGTTTGAACATGGAAGCAACATGTAGACTCTTGTAGGAATATTATTGGCTCGTTTCAACATCAAAACAATTCATAACAATTTGAAGCTAAATTCTTGACTCGTTCGAACTCGGAAACAACTTATAGCTTCATTCTTGACTCGTTTGAACATGGAAATAACTTGTAAACACTAGTAGGAACATTATTGGCTCGTTTAAACATCAAAACAATTCATAACAATTTGAGGCTTCATTCTTGACTCGTTTGAACATGGACACAACTTGTAGCTTAATTATTGACTCGTTTGAACATGGACACAACTTGTAAACACTTCTAGGAACATTATTGGCTCGTTTAAACATTAAAACAATTCATAACCATTTGAGGTTTCATTCATGACTCGTTCAAACTCGAAAACAACTTGTACCTTCATTCTGGACTCGTTTAAACATGAAACAACTTGTAAACACTTGAAGGAGCATTATTGGCACGTTTAAACATCAAAACAATTCATAACAATTTGAGACTTCATTCTTGACTCGTGCGAACTTGGAAACAACTTGTAGCTTCATTCTTGACTCGTTTGAACATGGAAACAACTTGTAAACTCTTGTAGGAGCATTATCGGCTCGTTTAAGCATCAAAACAATTCATAACAATTTGAGGCTTCATTCTTGACTCGTTCGAACTCGAAAACAACTTGTAGCTTCATTCTTGAATCGTTTAAACATGGAAGCAACATATAGACTCTTGTAGGAATATTATTGGCTCGTTTCAACATCAAAACAATTTATAACAATTTAAAGCTAAATTCTTGACTCGTTCGAACTCGGAAACAACTTATAGCTTCATTCTTGACTCGTTTGAACATGGAAACAACTTGTAAACACTTCTAGGAGAATTATTGGCTCGTTTAAACATAATAACAATTCGTAACAATTTGAGGCTTCATTCTTGAATCGTTCGAACTCGGAAACAACTTGTAGCTTCATTCTTGACTCGTTTGAACATGGAAACAACTTGTAAACACTTTTAGAAGCATTATTGGCTCGTTTAAACATGAAAACATTTCATAACAATTTGAGGCTTAATTCTTGACTCGTTTGAACATGGAAACAACTTGTAAACACTTGTAGGAGCATTATTGGCTCGTTTAAACATGAAAACAATTCATAACAATTTGGGTCTTCATTCTTGACTCGTTCGAACTCGAAAACAACTTGTAGCTTCATTCTTGACTCGTTTGAACATGGAAACAACTTGTAAACACTTGTAGGAGCATTATTGGCTCGTTTAAACATTAAAACAATTCATAACAATTTGAGGCTTCATTCTTGACTCGTTCGAACTCGAAAACAACTTGTAGCTTCATTCTCGACTCGTTTAAACATGAAACAACTTGTAAACACTTGTAGGAGCATTATTGGCTCGTTTAAACATCAAAACAATTCATAACAATTTGAGACTTCATTCTTGACTCGTGCGAACTCGGAAACAACTTGTAGCTTCATTCTTGACTCGTTTGAACATGGAAACAACTTGTAAACACTTGTAGGAACATTATTGGCTAGTTTAAACATCAAAAAAATTCATGACAATTTGAGGCTTCATTCTTGATTCGTTCGAACTCGGAAACAACTTGTAGCTTCATTCTTTACTCGTTTGAACATGGAAATAACTTGTAAACACTTCTAGGAGCATTATTGGCTCGTTTAAACATGAAAACATTTCATAACAATTTGAGGCTTAATTCTTGACCCGTTTGAAAATGGAAACAACTTGTAAACACTTGTAGGAGCATTATTAGCTCGTTTAAACATCAAAACAATTCATAACAATTTGTGACTACATTCTTGACTCGTGCGAACTCGGAACCAACTTGTGGCTTCATTCTTGACTCGTTTGAACATGGAAACAACTTGTAAACACTTGTAGGAACATTATTGGCTCGTTTAAACATCAAAAAAAATTCATAACAATATGAGGCCTCATTCTTGATTCGTTCGAACTCGGAAACATCTTGTAGCTTCATTATTGACTCGTTTGAACATTGACACAACTTGTAAACACTTCTAGGAGCATTATTGGCTCGTTTAAACATCAAAACAATTCATAACAATTTGAGCCTTCATTCTTCAATCGTTCGAACTCGGAAAGAAGTTGTAGCTTCATTCTTGATTTGTTTGAACATGGAAACAACTTGTAAACACTTCTAGGAGCATTATTGGCTCGTTTAAACATGAAAACATTTCATAACAATTTGAGGCTTAATTCTTGACTCGTTTGAACATGGTAACAACTTGTAAACACTTGTAGGAGCATTATTGGCTCGTTTAACCATCAAAACAATTCATAACAATTTGAAGCTAAATTCTTGACTCGTTTGAACTCGGAAACAACTTATAGCTTCATTCTTGACTCGTTTGAACATGGAAATAACTTGTAAACACTTGTAGGAACATTATTGGCTAATTTAAACATCAAAACAATTCATAACAATTTGAGGCTTCATTCTTGACTCGTTCGAATTCGGAAACAACTTGTAGCTTCATTATTGACTCGTTTGAACATGGACACAACTTGTAAACACTTCTAGGAGCATTATTGGCTCGTTTAAACATTAAAACAATTCATAACCATTTGAGGTTTCATTCATGACTCGTTCGAACTCGAAAACAACTTGTAGCTTCATTCTTGACTCGTTTAAACATGAAATAACTTGTAAACACTTGAAGGAGCATTATTGGCACGTTTAAACATCAAAACAATTCATAAAAATTTGAGACTTTATTCTTGACTCGTGCGAACTTGGAAATAACTTGTAGCTTCATTCTTGACTCGTTTGAACATGGAAACAACTTGTAAACTCTTGTAGGAGCATTATCGGCTCGTTTAAGCATCAAAAAAATTCATAACAATTTGAGGCTTCATTCTTGACCCGTTTGAATATGGAAACAACTTGTAAACACTGTAGGAGCATTATTGGCTCGTTTAGACATCAAAACAATTCATAACAATTTGAGACTACATTCTTGACTCGTGCGAACTAGGAAACAACTTGTGGCTTCATTCTTGACTCGTTTGAACATGGAAACAACTTGTAAACACTTGTAGGAACATTATTGGCTCGTTTAAACATCAAAAAAATTCATAACAACTTGAGGCTTCATTCTTGACTCGTTTGAACATGGACACAACTTGTAAACACTTCTAGAAGCATTATTAGCTCGTTTAAACATCAAAACAATTCATAACAATTTGAGGCTTCATTCTTGAATCGTTCGAACTCGGAAACAACTTGTAGCATCATTCTTGACTCGTTTGAACATGGAAACAACTTGTAAACACTTCTAGGAGCATTATTGGCTCGTTTAAACATGAAAACATTTCATAACAATTTGAGGCTTAATTCTTGACTCGTTTGAACATGGAAATAACTTGTAAACATTTGTAGGAGCATTATTGGCTCGTTTAAACATTAAAACAATTCATAACAATTTGAGGCTTCATTCTTGACTCGTTCGAACTCGAAAACAACTTGTAGCTTCATTCTCGACTCGTTTAAACATGAAACAACTTGTAAACACTTGTAGGAGCATTATTGGCTCGTTTAAACATCAAAACAATTCATAACAATTTGAGACTTCATTCTTGACTCGTGCGAACTCGGAAACAACTTGTAGCTTCATTCTTGACTCGTTTGAACATGGAAACAACTTGTAAACACTTGTAGGAACATTATTGGCTAGTTTAAACATCAAAAAAATTCATGACAATTTGAGGCTTCATTCTTGATTCGTTCGAACTCGGAAACAACTTGTAGCTTCATTCTTTACTCGTTTGAACATGGAAATAACTTGTAAACACTTCTAGGAGCATTATTGGCTCGTTTAAACATGAAAACATTTCATAACAATTTGAGGCTTAATTCTTGACCCGTTTGAAAATGGAAACAACTTGTAAACACTTGTAGGAGCATTATTAGCTCGTTTAAACATCAAAACAATTCATAACAATTTGTGACTACATTCTTGACTCGTGCGAACTCGGAACCAGCTTGTGGCTTCATTCTTGACTCGTTTGAACATGGAAACAACTTGTAAACACTTGTAGGAACATTATTGGCTCGTTTAAACATCAAAAAAATTCATAACAATATGAGGCCTCATTCTTGATTCGTTCGAACTCGGAAACATCTTGTAGCTTCATTATTGACTCGTTTGAACATTGACACAACTTGTAAACACTTCTAGGAGCATTATTGGCTCGTTTAAACATCAAAACAATTCATAACAATTTGAGCCTTCATTCTTCAATCGTTCGAACTCGGAAAGAAGTTGTAGCTTCATTCTTGATTTGTTTGAACATGGAAACAACTTGTAAACACTTCTAGGAGCATTATTGGCTCGTTTAAACATGAAAACATTTCATAACAATTTGAGGCTTAATTCTTGACTCGTTTGAACATGGTAACAACTTGTAAACACTTGTAGGAGCATTATTGGCTCGTTTAACCATCAAAACAATTCATAACAATTTGAAGCTAAATTCTTGACTCGTTTGAACTCGGAAACAACTTATAGCTTCATTCTTGACTCGTTTGAACATGGAAATAACTTGTAAACACTTGTAGGAACATTATTGGCTAATTTAAACATCAAAACAATTCATAACAATTTGAGGCTTCATTCTTGACTCGTTCGAATTCGGAAACAACTTGTAGCTTCATTATTGACTCGTTTGAACATGGACACAACTTGTAAACACTTCTAGGAGCATTATTGGCTCGTTTAAACATTAAAACAATTCATAACCATTTGAGGTTTCATTCATGACTCGTTCGAACTCGAAAACAACTTGTAGCTTCATTCTTGACTCGTTTAAACATGAAATAACTTGTAAACACTTGAAGGAGCATTATTGGCACGTTTAAACATCAAAACAATTCATAAAAATTTGAGACTTTATTCTTGACTCGTGCGAACTTGGAAATAACTTGTAGCTTCATTCTTGACTCGTTTGAACATGGAAACAACTTGTAAACTCTTGTAGGAGCATTATCGGCTCGTTTAAGCATCAAAAAAATTCATAACAATTTGAGGCTTCATTCTTGACCCGTTTGAATATGGAAACAACTTGTAAACACTGTAGGAGCATTATTGGCTCGTTTAGACATCAAAACAATTCATAACAATTTGAGACTACATTCTTGACTCGTGCGAACTCGGAAACAACTTGTGGCTTCATTCTTGACTCGTTTGAACATGGAAACAACTTGTAAACACTTGTAGGAACATTATTGGCTCGTTTAAACATCAAAAAAATTCATAACAACTTGAGGCTTCATTCTTGACTCGTTTGAACATGGACACAACTTGTAAACACTTCTAGAAGCATTATTAGCTCGTTTAAACATCAAAACAATTCATAACAATTTGAGGCTTCATTCTTGAATCGTTCGAACTCGGAAATAACTTGTAGCATCATTCTTGACTCGTTTGAACATGGAAACAACTTGTAAACACTTCTAGGAGCATTATTGGCTCGTTTAAACATGAAAACATTTCATAACAATTTGAGGCTTAATTCTTGACTCGTTTGAACATGGAAATAACTTGTAAACATTTGTAGGAGCATTATTGGCTCGTTTAAACATTAAAACAATTCATAACAATTTGAGGCTTCATTCTTGACTCGTTCGAACTCGAAAACAACTTGTAGCTTCATTCTCGACTCGTTTAAACATGAAACAACTTGTAAACACTTGTAGGAGCATTATTGGCTCGTTTAAACATCAAAACAATTCATAACAATTTGAGACTTCATTCTTGACTCGTGCGAACTCGAAAACAACTTGTAGCTTCATTCTTGACTCGTTTGAACATGGAAACAACTTGTAAACACTTGTAGGAACATTATTGGCTAGTTTAAACATCAAAAAAATTCATGACAATTTGAGGCTTCATTCTTGATTCGTTCGAACTCGGAAACAACTTGTAGCTTCATTCTTTACTCGTTTGAACATGGAAATAACTTGTAAACACTTCTAGGAGCATTATTGGCTCGTTTAAACATGAAAACATTTCATAACAATTTGAGGCTTAATTCTTGACCCGTTTGAAAATGGAAACAACTTGTAAACACTTGTAGGAGCATTATTAGCTCGTTTAAACATCAAAACAATTCATAACAATTTGTGACTACATTCTTGACTCGTGCGAACTCGGAACCAGCTTGTGGCTTCATTCTTGACTCGTTTGAACATGGAAACAACTTGTAAACACTTGTAGGAACATTATTGGCTCGTTTAAACATCAAAAAAATTCATAACAATATGAGGCCTCATTCTTGATTCGTTCGAACTCGGAAACATCTTGTAGCTTCATTATTGACTCGTTTGAACATTGACACAACTTGTAAACACTTCTAGGAGCATTATTGGCTCGTTTAAACATCAAAACAATTCATAACAATTTGAGCCTTCATTCTTCAATCGTTCGAACTCGGAAAGAAGTTGTAGCTTCATTCTTGATTTGTTTGAACATGGAAACAACTTGTAAACACTTCTAGGAGCATTATTGGCTCGTTTAAACATGAAAACATTTCATAACAATTTGAGGCTTAATTCTTGACTCGTTTGAACATGGTAACAACTTGTAAACACTTGTAGGAGCATTATTGGCTCGTTTAACCATCAAAACAATTCATAACAATTTGAAGCTAAATTCTTGACTCGTTTGAACTCGGAAACAACTTATAGCTTCATTCTTGACTCGTTTGAACATGGAAATAACTTGTAAACACTTGTAGGAACATTATTGGCTAATTTAAACATCAAAACAATTCATAACAATTTGAGGCTTCATTCTTGACTCGTTCGAATTCGGAAACAACTTGTAGCTTCATTATTGACTCGTTTGAACATGGACACAACTTGTAAACACTTCTAGGAGCATTATTGGCTCGTTTAAACATTAAAACAATTCATAACCATTTGAGGTTTCATTCATGACTCGTTCGAACTCGAAAACAACATGTAGCTTCATTCTTGACTCGTTTAAACATGAAATAACTTGTAAACACTTGAAGGAGCATTATTGGCACGTTTAAACATCAAAACAATTCATAACAATTTGAGACTACATTCTTGACTCGTGCGAACTCGGAAACAACTTGTGGCTTCATTCTTGACTCGTTTGAACATGGAAACAACTTGTAAACACTTGTAGGAACATTATTGGCTCGTTTAAACATCAAAAAAATTCATAACAACTTGAGGCTTCATTCTTGACTCGTTTGAACATGGACACAACTTGTAAACACTTCTAGAAGCATTATTAGCTCGTTTAAACATCAAAACAATTCATAACAATTTGAGGCTTCATTCTTGAATCGTTCGAACTCGGAAACAACTTGTAGCATCATTCTTGACTCGTTTGAACATGGAAACAACTTGTAAACACTTCTAGGAGCATTATTGGCTCGTTTAAACATGAAAACATTTCATAACAATTTGAGGCTTAATTCTTGACTCGTTTGAACATGGAAATAACTTGTAAACATTTGTAGGAGCATTATTGGCTCGTTTAAACATTAAAACAATTCATAACAATTTGAGGCTTCATTCTTGACTCGTTCGAACTCGAAAACAACTTGTAGCTTCATTCTCGACTCGTTTAAACATGAAACAACTTGTAAACACTTGTAGGAGCATTATTGGCTCGTTTAAACATCAAAACAATTCATAACAATTTGAGACTTCATTCTTGACTCGTGCGAACTCGGAAACAACTTGTAGCTTCATTCTTGACTCGTTTGAACATGGAAACAACTTGTAAACACTTGTAGGAACATTATTGGCTAGTTTAAACATCAAAAAAATTCATGACAATTTGAGGCTTCATTCTTGATTCGTTCGAACTCGGAAACAACTTGTAGCTTCATTCTTTACTCGTTTGAACATGGAAATAACTTGTAAACACTTCTAGGAGCATTATTGGCTCGTTTAAACATGAAAACATTTCATAACAATTTGAGGCTTAATTCTTGACCCGTTTGAAAATGGAAACAACTTGTAAACACTTGTAGGAGCATTATTAGCTCGTTTAAACATCAAAACAATTCATAACAATTTGTGACTACATTCTTGACTCGTGCGAACTCGGAACCAACTTGTGGCTTCATTCTTGACTCGTTTGAACATGGAAACAACTTGTAAACACTTGTAGGAACATTATTGGCTCGTTTAAACATCAAAAAAATTCATAACAATATGAGGCCTCATTCTTGATTCGTTCGAACTCGGAAACATCTTGTAGCTTCATTATTGACTCGTTTGAACATTGACACAACTTGTAAACACTTCTAGGAGCATTATTGGCTCGTTTAAACATCAAAACAATTCATAACAATTTGAGCCTTCATTCTTCAATCGTTCGAACTCGGAAAGAAGTTGTAGCTTCATTCTTGATTTGTTTGAACATGGAAACAACTTGTAAACACTTCTAGGAGCATTATTGGCTCGTTTAAACATGAAAACATTTCATAACAATTTGAGGCTTAATTCTTGACTCGTTTGAACATGGTAACAACTTGTAAACACTTGTAGGAGCATTATTGGCTCGTTTAACCATCAAAACAATTCATAACAATTTGAAGCTAAATTCTTGACTCGTTTGAACTCGGAAACAACTTATAGCTTCATTCTTGACTCGTTTGAACATGGAAATAACTTGTAAACACTTGTAGGAACATTATTGGCTAATTTAAACATCAAAACAATTCATAACAATTTGAGGCTTCATTCTTGACTCGTTCGAATTCGGAAACAACTTGTAGCTTCATTATTGACTCGTTTGAACATGGACACAACTTGTAAACACTTCTAGGAGCATTATTGGCTCGTTTAAACATTAAAACAATTCATAACCATTTGAGGTTTCATTCATGACTCGTTCGAACTCGAAAACAACTTGTAGCTTCATTCTTGACTCGTTTAAACATGAAATAACTTGTAAACACTTGAAGGAGCATTATTGGCACGTTTAAACATCAAAACAATTCATAAAAATTTGAGACTTTATTCTTGACTCGTGCGAACTTGGAAATAACTTGTAGCTTCATTCTTGACTCGTTTGAACATGGAAACAACTTGTAAACTCTTGTAGGAGCATTATCGGCTCGTTTAAGCATCAAAAAAATTCATAACAATTTGAGGCTTCATTCTTGACCCGTTTGAATATGGAAACAACTTGTAAACACTGTAGGAGCATTATTGGCTCGTTTAGACATCAAAACAATTCATAACAATTTGAGACTACATTCTTGACTCGTGCGAACTAGGAAACAACTTGTGGCTTCATTCTTGACTCGTTTGAACATGGAAACAACTTGTAAACACTTGTAGGAACATTATTGGCTCGTTTAAACATCAAAAAAATTCATAACAACTTGAGGCTTCATTCTTGACTCGTTTGAACATGGACACAACTTGTAAACACTTCTAGAAGCATTATTAGCTCGTTTAAACATCAAAACAATTCATAACAATTTGAGGCTTCATTCTTGAATCGTTCGAACTCGGAAACAACTTGTAGCATCATTCTTGACTCGTTTGAACATGGAAACAACTTGTAAACACTTCTAGGAGCATTATTGGCTCGTTTAAACATGAAAACATTTCATAACAATTTGAGGCTTAATTCTTGACTCGTTTGAACATGGAAATAAGTTGTAAACATTTGTAGGAGCATTATTGGCTCGTTTAAACATTAAAACAATTCATAACAATTTGAGGCTTCATTCTTGACTCGTTCGAACTCGAAAACAACTTGTAGCTTCATTCTCGACTCGTTTAAACATGAAACAACTTGTAAACACTTGTAGGAGCATTATTGGCTCGTTTAAACATCAAAACAATTCATAACAATTTGAGACTTCATTCTTGACTCGTGCGAACTCGGAAACAACTTGTAGCTTCATTCTTGACTCGTTTGAACATGGAAACAACTTGTAAACACTTGTAGGAACATTATTGGCTAGTTTAAACATCAAAAAAATTCATGACAATTTGAGGCTTCATTCTTGATTCGTTCGAACTCGGAAACAACTTGTAGCTTCATTCTTTACTCGTTTGAACATGGAAATAACTTGTAAACACTTCTAGGAGCATTATTGGCTCGTTTAAACATGAAAACATTTCATAACAATTTGAGGCTTAATTCTTGACCCGTTTGAAAATGGAAACAACTTGTAAACACTTGTAGGAGCATTATTAGCTCGTTTAAACATCAAAACAATTCATAACAATTTGTGACTACATTCTTGACTCGTGCGAACTCGGAACCAACTTGTGGCTTCATTCTTGACTCGTTTGAACATGGAAACAACTTGTAAACACTTGTAGGAACATTATTGGCTCGTTTAAACATCAAAAAAATTCATAACAATATGAGGCCTCATTCTTGATTCGTTCGAACTCGGAAACATCTTGTAGCTTCATTATTGACTCGTTTGAACATTGACACAACTTGTAAACACTTCTAGGAGCATTATTGGCTCGTTTAAACATCAAAACAATTCATAACAATTTGAGCCTTCATTCTTCAATCGTTCGAACTCGGAAAGAAGTTGTAGCTTCATTCTTGATTTGTTTGAACATGGAAACAACTTGTAAACACTTCTAGGAGCATTATTGGCTCGTTTAAACATGAAAACATTTCATAACAATTTGAGGCTTAATTCTTGACTCGTTTGAACATGGTAACAACTTGTAAACACTTGTAGGAGCATTATTGGCTCGTTTAACCATCAAAACAATTCATAACAATTTGAAGCTAAATTCTTGACTCGTTTGAACTCGGAAACAACTTATAGCTTCATTCTTGACTCGTTTGAACATGGAAATAACTTGTAAACACTTGTAGGAACATTATTGGCTAATTTAAACATCAAAACAATTCATAACAATTTGAGGCTTCATTCTTGACTCGTTCGAATTCGGAAACAACTTGTAGCTTCATTATTGACTCGTTTGAACATGGACACAACTTGTAAACACTTCTAGGAGCATTATTGGCTCGTTTAAACATTAAAACAATTCATAACCATTTGAGGTTTCATTCATGACTCGTTCGAACTCGAAAACAACTTGTAGCTTCATTCTTGACTCGTTTAAACATGAAATAACTTGTAAACACTTGAAGGAGCATTATTGGCACGTTTAAACATCAAAACAATTCATAAAAATTTGAGACTTTATTCTTGACTCGTGCGAACTTGGAAATAACTTGTAGCTTCATTCTTGACTCGTTTGAACATGGAAACAACTTGTAAACTCTTGTAGGAGCATTATCGGCTCGTTTAAGCATCAAAAAAATTCATAACAATTTGAGGCTTCATTCTTGACCCGTTTGAATATGGAAACAACTTGTAAACACTGTAGGAGCATTATTGGCTCGTTTAGACATCAAAACAATTCATAACAATTTGAGACTACATTCTTGACTCGTGCGAACTCGGAAACAACTTGTGGCTTCATTCTTGACTCGTTTGAACATGGAAACAACTTGTAAACACTTGTAGGAACATTATTGGCTCGTTTAAACATCAAAAAAATTCATAACAACTTGAGGCTTCATTCTTGACTCGTTTGAACATGGACACAACTTGTAAACACTTCTAGAAGCATTATTAGCTCGTTTAAACATCAAAACAATTCATAACAATTTGAGGCTTCATTCTTGAATCGTTCGAACTCGGAAACAACTTGTAGCATCATTCTTGACTCGTTTGAACATGGAAACAACTTGTAAACACTTCTAGGAGCATTATTGGCTCGTTTAAACATGAAAACATTTCATAACAATTTGAGGCTTAATTCTTGACTCGTTTGAACATGGAAATAACTTGTAAACACTTGTAGGAACATTATTGGCTCGTTTAAACATCAAAAAAATTCATAACAATTTGAGGCTTCATTCTTGACTCGTTCGAATTCGGAAACAACTTGTAGCTTCATTATTGACTCGTTTGAACATGGACACAACTTGTAAACACTTCTAGGAGCATTATTGGCTCGTTTAAACTTTAAAACAATTCATAACCATTTGAGGTTTCATTCATGACTCGTTCGAACTCGAAAACAACTTGTAGCTTCATTCTTGACTCGTTTAAACATGAAACAACTTGTAAACACTTGAAGGAGCATTATTGGCACGTTTAAACATCAAAACAATTCATAACAATTTGAGACTTCATTCTTGACTCGTGCGAACTTGGAAACAACTTGTAGCTTCATTCTTGACTCGTTTGAACATGGAAACAACTTGTAAACTCTTGTAGGAGCATTATCGGCTCGTTTAAGCATCAAAACAATTCATAACAATTTGAGGCTTCATTCTTGACTCGTTCGAACTCGGAAACAACCTGTAGCTTCATTCTTTAATCGTTTGAACATGGAAGCAACATGTAGACTCTTGTAGGAATATTATTGGCTCGTTTCAACATCAAAACAATTTATAACAATTTGAAGCAAAATTCTTGACTCGTTCGAACTCGGAAACAACTTATAGCTGCATTCTTGACTCGTTTGAACATGGAAATAACTTGTAAACACTTGTAGGAACATTATTGGCTCGTTTAAACATCAAAACAATTCATAACAATTTGAGGCTTCATTCTTCACTCGTTCGAACTCGGAAACAACTTGTAGCTTCATTCTTGACTCGTTTGAACATGGACACAACTTGTAAACACTTCTAGGGGCATTATTGGCTCGTTTAAACATCAAAACAATTCATAACAATTTGAGGCTTCATTCTTGAATCGTTCGAACTCGGAAATAACTTGTAGCTTCATTCCTGACTCGTTTGAACATGGAAACAACTTGTAAACACTTCTAGGAGCATTATTGGCTCGTTTAAACATGAAAAATTTCATAACAATTTGAGGCTTAATTCTTGACCCGTTTGAATATGGAAACAACTTGTAAACACTGTAGGAGCATTATTGGCTCGTTTAGACATCAAAACAATTCATAACAATTTGAGAGTACATTTTTGACTCGTGCGAACTCGGAAACAACTTGTAGCTTCATTCTTGACTCGTTTGAACATGGAAATAACTTGTAAACACTTGTAAGAACATTATTGGCTCGTTTAAACATCAAAACAATTCATAACAATTTGAGGCTTCATTCTTGAATCGTTCGAACTCGGAAACAACCTGTAGCATCATTCTTGACTCGTTTGAACATGGAAACAACTTTTAAACACTTCTAGGAGCATTATTGGCTCGTTTAAACATGAAAACATTTCATAACAATTTGAGGCTTAATTCTTGACTCGTTTGAACATGGAAATAACTTGTAAACACTTGTAGGATCATTATTGGCTCGTTTAAACATCAAAAAAATTCATAACAATTTGAGGCTTCATTCTTGACTCGTTCGAATTCGGAAACAACTTGTAGCTTCATTATTGACTCGTTTGAACATGGACGCAACTTGTAAACACTTCTAGGAGCATTATTGGCTCGTTTAAACATTAAAACAATTCATAACCATTTGAGGTTTCATTCATGACTCGTTCGAACTCGAAAACAACTTGTAGCTTCATTCTTGACTCGTTTAAACATGAAACAACTTGTAAACACTTGAAGGAGCATTATTGGCACGTTTAAACATCAAAACAATTCATAACAATTTGAGACTTCATTCTTGACTCGTGCGAACTTGGAAACAACTTGTAGCTTCATTCTTGACTCGTTTGAACATGGAAACAACTTGTAAACTCTTGTAGGAGCATTATCGGCTCGTTTAAGCATCAAAACAATTCATAACAATTTGAGGCTTCATTCTTGACTCGTTCGAACTCGAAAACAACTTGTAGCTTCATTCTTGACACATTTAAACATGGAAACAACTTGTAAATTCTTGTAGGAACATTATTGCCTCGTTTTAACATGAAAACAATTCATAACAATTTGAGGCTTAATTCTTGACTTGTTCGAATTCGGAAACAATTTGTAGCTTCATTCTTGACTAGTTTGCATATGGACACAACTTGTAAACACTTCTAGGAGCAGTATTGGCTCGTTTAAACATCAAAACAATTCATAACAATTTAAGGCTTCATTCTTGAATCGTTCGAACTCGGAAACAACTTGTAGCTTCATTCTTGACACGTTTGAAAATGGAAACAACTTGTAAACACTTGTAGGGGCATTATTGTCTCGTTTAAACATCAAAACAATTCATAACAATTTGAGGCTTTATTCTTGACTTGTTCGAACTCGAAAACATCTTGTAGCTTCATTCTTGACTCATTTAAACATAGAAACAACTTGTAAACACTTGAAGGAGCATTGGCTCGTTTAAACATCAAAAAAATTCATAACAATTTGAGGCATCATTCTTTACTCGTTCGAACTTGGAAACAATTTATAGCTTCATTCTTAACTCGTTTGAACATGGAAACAACTTGTAAACTCTTATAAAAGCATTATTGGCTCGTTTAAAACTCGAAACAATTCGTAACAATTTGAGACTTCATTATTGACTCGTTCGAACTCGGACACAGCTTGTAGCTTCATTCTTGCCTCGTTTGAACATGGACACAACTTGTAAACAAATGTAGGAGCTTTATTGCCTCGTTTAAACATCAAAACAATTCATAACAATTTGAGGTTTCATTATTGAATCGTTCAAACTCGGAAACAATTTGTAGCTTCATTCTTGAATCGTTTGAACATGGAAGCAACATGTAGACTCTTGTAGGAATATTATTGGCTTGTTTGAACATCAAAACAATTTATAACAATTTGAAGCTAAATTCTTGACTCGTTCGAACTCGGAAACAACTTATAGCTTCATTCTTGACTCGTTTGAACATGGAAATAACTTGTAAACACTTGTAAGAACATTATTGGCTCGTTTAAACATCAAAACAATTCATAACAATTTGAGGCTTCATTCTTGAATCGTTCGAACTCGGAAACAACTTGTAGCTTCATCATTCTTGACTCGTTTGAACATGGAAACAACTTGTAAACACTTCTAGGAGCATTATTGGCTCGTTTAAACATGAAAACATTTCATAACAATTTGAGGCTTAATTCTTGACTCGTTTGAACATCAAAACAATTCATAACAATTCATCAAAACAATTCATAACAATTTGACACTTCATTCTTGACTCGTTTGAACATCAAAACAATTCATAACAATTCATCAAAACAATTCATAACAATTTGAGACTTCATTCTTGGCTCGTTTAAACATGAAAACATTTCATAACAATTTGAGGCTTAATTCTTGACTCGTTTGAACATGGAAACAACTTGTAAACACTTGTAGGAGCATTATTTGCTCGTTTAAACATCAAAACAATTCATAACAATTTGAAGCTAAATTCACGACTCGTTCGAACTCGGAAACAACTTATAGCTTCATTCTTGGCTCGTTTGAACATGGAAATAACTTGTAAACACTTGTAGGAACATTATTGGCTCGTTTAAACATCAAAACAATTCATAACAATTTGCGGCTTCATTCTTCACTCGTTCGAATTCGGAAACAACTCGTAGCTTCATTCTTGACTCGTTTGAACATGGACACAACTTGTAAACACTTATAGGAGCATTATTGGCTCGTTTAACCATCAAAACAATTCATAACAATTTGAGGCTTCATTCTTGAATTGTTCGAACTCGGAAACAACTTGTAGCTTCATTCTTGACTCGTTTGAACATGGAAACAACTTGTAAACACTTCTAGGAGCATTATTGGCTCGTTTAAACATGAAAACATTTCATAACAATTTTAGGCTTAATTCTTGACCCGTTTGAACGTAGAAACAACTTGTAAACACTTGTAGGAGCATTATTGGCTCGTTTAAACATCAAAACAATTCATAACAATTTGAGACTACATTCTTGACTCGTGCGAACTCGGAAACAACTTGTGGCTTCATTCTTGACTCGTTTGAACATGGAAACAACTTGTAAACACTTGTAGGAACATTATTGGCTCGTTTAAACATCAAAACAATTCATAACAATTTGAGGCTTCATTCTTGAATCGTTCGAACTCGGAAACAACCTGTAGCATCATTCTTGACTCGTTTGAACATGGAAACAACTTGTAAACACTTCTAGGAGCATTATTGGCTCGTTTAAACATGAAAACATTTCATAACAATTTGAGGCTTAATTCTTGACTCGTTTGAACATGGAAATAACTTGTAAACACTTGTAGGATCATTATTGGCTCGTTTAAACATCAAAAAAATTCATAACAATTTGAGGCTTCATTCTTGACTCGTTCGAATTCGGAAACAACTTGTAGCTTCATTATTGACTCGTTTGAACAGGACGCAACTTGTAAACACTTCTAGGAGCATTATTGGCTCGTTTAAACATTAAAACAATTCATAACCATTTGAGGTTTCATTCATGACTCGTTCGAACTCGAAAACAACTTGTAGCTTCATTCTTGACTCGTTTAAACATGAAACAACTTGTAAACACTTGAAGGAGCATTATTGGCACGTTTAAACATCAAAACAATTCATAACAATTTGAGACTTCATTCTTGACTCGTGCGAACTCGGAAACAACTTGTAGCTTCATTCTTGACTCGTTTGAACATGGAAACAACTTGTAAACTCTTGTAGGAGCATTATCGGCTCGTTTAAACATCAAAACAATTCATAACAATTTGAGACTTCATTCTTGAATCGTTCGAACTCGGAAACAACTTGTAGCTTCATCATTCTTGACTCGTTTGAACATGGAAACAACTTGTAAACACTTCTAGGAGCATTATTGGCTCGTTTAAACATGAAAACATTTCATAACAATTTGAGGCTTAATTCTTGACTCGTTTGAACATCAAAACAATTCATAACAATTCATCAAAACAATTCATAACAATTTGAGACTTCATTCTTGACTCGTTTGAACATCAAAACAATTCATAACAATTCATCAAAACAATTCATAACAATTTGAGACTTCATTCTTGGCTCGTTTAAACATGAAAACATTTCATAACAATTTGAGGCTTAATTCTTGACTCGTTTGAACATGGAAACAACTTGTAAACACTTGTAGGAGCATTATTTGCTCGTTTAAACATCAAAACAATTCATAACAATTTGAAGCTAAATTCACGACTCGTTCGAACTTGGAAACAACTTATAGCTTCATTCTTGGCTCGTTTGAACATGGAAATAACTTGTAAACACTTGTAGGAACATTATTGGCTCGTTTAAACATCAAAACAATTGATAACAATTTGCGGCTTCATTCTTCACTCGTTCGAATTCGGAAACAACTCGTAGCTTCATTCTTGACTCGTTTGAACATGGACACAACTTGTAAACACTTCTAGGAGCATTATTGGCTCGTTTAAACATCAAAACAATTCATAACAATTTGAGGCTTCATTCTTGAATTGTTCGAACTCGGAAACAACTTGTAGCTTCATTCTTGACTCGTTTGAACATGGAAACAACTTGTAAACACTTCTAGGAGCATTATTGGCTCGTTTAAACATGAAAACATTTCATAACAATTTTAGGCTGAATTCTTGACCCGTTTGAACGTAGAAACAACTTGTAAACACTTGTAGGAGCATTATTGGCTCGTTTAAACATCAAAACAATTCATAACAATTTGAGACTACATTCTTGACTCGTGCGAACTCGGAAACAACTTGTGGCTTCATTCTTGACTCGTTTAAACATGGAAACAACTTGTAAACACTTGTAGGAACATTATTGGCTCGTTTAAACATCAAAACAATTCATAACAATTTGAGGCTTCATTCTTGAATCGTTCGAACTCGGAAACAATCTGTAGCATCATTCTTGACTCGTTTGAACATGGAAACAACTTGTAAACACTTCTAGGAGCATTATTGGCTCGTTTAAACATGAAAACATTTCATAACAATTTGAGGCTTAATTCTTGACTCGTTTGAACATGGAAATAACTTGTAAACACTTGTAGGATCATTATTGGCTCGTTTAAACATCAAAAAAATTCATAACAATTTGAGGCTTCATTCTTGACTCGTTCGAATTCGGAAACAACTTGTAGCTTCATTATTGACTCGTTTGAACATGGACGCAACTTGTAAACACTTCTAGGAGCATTATTGGCTCGTTTAAACATTAAAACAATTCATAACCATTTGAGGTTTCATTCATGACTCGTTCGAACTCGAAAACAACTTGTAGCTTCATTCTTGACTCGTTTAAACATGAAACAACTTGTAAACACTTGAAGGAGCATTATTGGCACGTTTAAACATCAAAACAATTCATAACAATTTGAGACTTCATTCTTGACTCGTGCGAACTTGGAAACCACTTGTAGCTTCATTCTTGACTCGTTTGAACATGGAAACAACTTGTAAACTCTTGTAGGAGCATTATCGGCTCGTTTAAACATCAAAACAATTCATAACAATTTGAGGCTTCATTCTTGAATCGTTCGAACTCGGAAACAACTTGTAGCTTCATCATTCTTGACTCGTTTGAACATGGAAACAACTTGTAAACACTTCTAGGAGCATTATTGGCTCGTTTAAACATGAAAACATTTCATAACAATTTGAGGCTTAATTCTTGACTCGTTTGAACATCAAAACAATTCATAACAATTCATCAAAACAATTCATAACAATTTGAGACTTCATTCTTGACTCGTTTGAACATCAAAACAATTCATAACAATTCATCAAAACAATTCATAACAATTTGAGACTTCATTCTTGGCTCGTTTAAACATGAAAACATTTCATAACAATTTGAGGCTTAATTCTTGACTCGTTTGAACATGGAAACAACTTGTAAACACTTGTAGGAGCATTATTTGCTCGTTTAAACATCAAAACAATTCATAACAATTTGAAGCTAAATTCACGACTCGTTCGAACTCGGAAACAACTTATAGCTTCATTCTTGGCTCGTTTGAACATGGAAATAACTTGTAAACACTTGTAGGAACATTATTGGCTCGTTTAAACATCAAAACAATTCATAACAATTTGCGGCTTCATTCTTCACTCGTTCGAATTCGGAAACAACTCGTAACTTCATTCTTGACTCGTTTGAACATGGACACAACTTGTAAACACTTCTAGGAGCATTATTGGCTCGTTTAAACATCAAAACAATTCATAACAATTTGAGGCTTCATTCTTGAATTGTTCGAACTCGGAAACAACTTGTAGCTTCATTCTTGACTCGTTTGAACATGGAAACAACTTGTAAACACTTCTAGGAGCATTATTGGCTCGTTTAAACATGAAAACATTTCATAACAATTTTAGGCTTAATTCTTGACCCGTTTGAACGTAGAAACAACTTGTAAACACTTGTAGGAGCATTATTGGCTCGTTTAAACATCAAAACAATTCATAACAATTTGAGACTACATTCTTGACTCGTGCGAACTCGGAAACAACTTGTGGCTTCATTCTTGACTCGTTTGAACATGGAAACAACTTGTAAACACTTGTAGGAACATTATTGGCTCGTTTAAACATCAAAACAATTCATAACAATTTGAGGCTTCATTCTTGAATCGTTCGAACTCGGAAACAACCTGTAGCATCATTCTTGACTCGTTTGAACATGGAAACAACTTGTAAACACTTCCAGGAGCATTATTGGCTCGTTTAAACATGAAAACATTTCATAACAATTTGAGGCTTAATTCTTGACTCGTTTGAACATGGAAATAACTTGTAAACACTTGTAGGATCATTATTGGCTCGTTTAAACATCCAAAAAATTCATAACAATTTGAGGCTTCATTCTTGACTCGTTCGAATTCGGAAACAACTTGTAGCTTCATTATTGACTCGTTTGAACATGGACGCAACTTGTAAACACTTCTAGGAGCATTATTGGCTCGTTTAAACATTAAAACAATTCATAACCATTTGAGGTTTCATTCATGACTCGTTCGAACTCGAAAACAACTTGTAGCTTCATTCTTGACTCGTTTAAACATGAAACAACTTGTAAACACTTGAAGGAGCATTATTGGCATGTTTAAACATCAAAACAATTCATAACAATTTGAGACTTCATTCTTGACTCGTGCGAACTTGGAAACAACTTGTAGCTTCATTCTTGACTTGTTTGAACATGGAAATAACTTGTAAACACTTGTAGGAACATTATTGGCTAGTTTAAGCATCAAAACAATTCATAACAATTTGAGGCTTCATTCTTGACTCGTTCGAACTCGAAAACAACTTGTAGCTTCATTCTTGACACATTTAAACATGGAAACAACTTGTAAATTCTTGTAGGAACATTATTGCCTCGTTTTAACATGAAAACAATTCATAACAATTTGAGGCTTAATTCTTGACTTGTTCGAATTCGGAAACAATTTGTAGATTCATTCTTGACTAGTTTGCATATGGACACAACTTGTAAACACTTCTAGGAGCAGTATTGGCTCGTTTAAACATCAAAACAATTCATAACAATTTAAGGCTTCATTCTTGAATCGTTCGAACTCGGAAACAACTTGTAGCTTCATTCTTGACACGTTTGAAAATGGAAACAACTTGTAAACACTTGTAGGGGCATTATTGTCTCGTTTAAACATCAAAACAATTGATAACAATTTGAGGCTTTATTTTTGACTCGTTCGAACTCGAAAACATCTTGTAGCTTCATTCTTGACTCATTTAAACATAGAAACAACTTGTAAACACTTGAAGGAGCATTATTGGCTCGTTTAAACATCAAAAAAATTCATAACAATTTGAGGCATCATTCTTTACTCGTTCGAACTTGGAAACAATTTATAGCTTCATTCTTAACTCGTTTGAACATGGAAACAACTTGTAAACTCTTATAAAAGCATTAT
Organism: Oenanthe sinensis; assembly: GCA_028671895.1. Taxonomy (NCBI): domain Eukaryota; kingdom Viridiplantae; phylum Streptophyta; class Magnoliopsida; order Apiales; family Apiaceae; genus Oenanthe; species Oenanthe sinensis. The sequence goes on from JAPMAC010000231.1 coordinate 6,782,940, forward strand.
TGGCTCGTTTAAAACTCGAAACAATTCGTAACAATTTGAGACTTCATTATTGACTCGTTCGAACTCGGACACAGCTTGTAGCTTCATTCTTGCCTCGTTTGAACATGGACACAACTTGTAAACAAATGTAGGAGCTTTATTGCCTCGTTTAAACATCAAAACAATTCATAACAATTTGAGGTTTCATTATTGAATCGTTCAAACTCGGAAACAATTTGTAGCTTCATTCTTGAATCGTTTGAACATGGAAGCAACATGTAGACTCTTGTAGGAATATTATTGGCTTGTTTGAACATCAAAACAATTTATAACAATTTGAAGCTAAATTCTTGACTCGTTCGAACTCGGAAACAACTTATAGCTTCATTCTTGACTCGTTTGAACATGGAAATAACTTGTAAACACTTGTAAGAACATTATTGGCTCGTTTAAACATCAAAACAATTCATAACAATTTGAGGCTTCATTCTTGAATCGTTCGAACTCGGAAACAACTTGTAGCTTCATCATTCTTGACTCGTTTGAACATGGAAACAACTTGTAAACACTTCTAGGAGCATTATTGGCTCGTTTAAACATGAAAATATTTCATAACAATTTGAGGCTTAATTCTTGACTCGTTTGAACATCAAAACAATTCATAACAATTCATCAAAACAATTCATAACAATTTGAGACTTCATTCTTGACTCGTTTGAACATCAAAACAATTCATAACAATTCATCAAAACAATTCATAACAATTTGAGACTTCATTCTTGGCTCGTTTAAACATGAAAACATTTCATAACAATTTGAGGCTTAATTCTTGACTCGTTTGAACATGGAAACAACTTGTAAACACTTGTAGGAGCATTATTTGCTCGTTTAAACATCAAAACAATTCATAACAATTTGAAGCTAAATTCACGACTCGTTCGAACTCGGAAACAACTTATAGCTTCATTCTTGGCTCGTTTGAACATGGAAATAACTTGTAAACACTTGTAGGAACATTATTGGCTCGTTTAAACATCAAAACAATTCATAACAATTTGCGGCTTCATTCTTCACTCGTTCGAATTCGGAAACAACTCGTAGCTTCATTCTTGACTCGTTTGAACATGGACACAACTTGTAAACACTTATAGGAGCATTATTGGCTCGTTTAACCATCAAAACAATTCATAACAATTTGAGGCTTCATTCTTGAATTGTTCGAACTCGGAAACAACTTGTAGCTTCATTCTTGACTCGTTTGAACATGGAAACAACTTGTAAACACTTCTAGGAGCATTATTGGCTCGTTTAAACATGAAAACATTTCATAACAATTTTAGGCTTAATTCTTGACCCGTTTGAACGTAGAAACAACTTGTAAACACTTGTAGGAGCATTATTGGCTCGTTTAAACATCAAAACAATTCATAACAATTTGAGACTACATTCTTGACTCGTGCGAACTCGGAAACAACTTGTGGCTTCATTCTTGACTCGTTTGAACATGGAAACAACTTGTAAACACTTGTAGGAACATTATTGGCTCGTTTAAACATCAAAACAATTCATAACAATTTGAGGCTTCATTCTTGAATCGTTCGAACTCGGAAACAACCTGTAGCATCATTCTTGACTCGTTTGAACATGGAAACAACTTGTAAACACTTCTAGGAGCATTATTGGCTCGTTTAAACATGAAAACAATTCATAACCATTTGAGGTTTCATTCATGACTCGTTCGAACTCGAAAACAACTTGTAGCTTCATTCTTGACTCGTTTAAACATGAAACAACTTGTAAACACTTGAAGGAGCATTATTGGCACGTTTAAACATCAAAACAATTCATAACAATTTGAGACTTCATTCTTGACTCGTGCGAACTTGGAAACAACTTGTAGCTTCATTCTTGACTCGTTTGAACATGGAAATAACTTGTAAACACTTGTAAGAACATTATTGGCTCGTTTAAACATCAAAACAATTCATAACAATTTGAGGCTTCATTCTTGAATCGTTCGAACTCGGAAACAACTTGTAGCTTCATCATTCTTGACTCGTTTGAACATGGAAACAACTTGTAAACACTTCTAGGAGCATTATTGGCTCGTTTAAACATGAAAACATTTCATAACAATTTGAGGCTTAATTCTTGACTCGTTTGAACATCAAAACAATTCATAACAATTCATCAAAACAATTCATAACAATTTGAGACTTCATTCTTGACTCGTTTGAACATCAAAACAATTCATAACAATTCATCAAAACAATTCATAACAATTTGAGACTTCATTCTTGGCTCGTTTAAACATGAAAACATTTCATAACAATTTGAGGCTTAATTCTTGACTCGTTTGAACATGGAAACAACTTGTAAACACTTGTAGGAGCATTATTTGCTCGTTTAAACATCAAAACAATTCATAACAATTTGAAGCTAAATTCACGACTCGTTCGAACTCGGAAACAACTTATAGCTTCATTCTTGGCTCGTTTGAACATGGAAATAACTTGTAAACACTTGTAGGAACATTATTGGCTCGTTTAAACATCAAAACAATTCATAACAATTTGCGGCTTCATTCTTCACTCGTTCGAATTCGGAAACAACTCGTAGCTTCATTCTTGACTCGTTTGAACATGGACACAACTTGTAAACACTTCTAGGAGCATTATTGGCTCGTTTAAACATCAAAACAATTCATAACAATTTGAGGCTTCATTCTTGAATTGTTCGAACTCGGAAACAACTTGTAGCTTCATTCTTGACTCGTTTGAACATGGAAACAACTTGTAAACACTTCTAGGAGCATTATTGGCTCGTTTAAACATGAAAACATTTCATAACAATTTTAGGCTTAATTCTTGACCCGTTTGAACGTAGAAACAACTTGTAAACACTTGTAGGAGCATTATTGGCTCGTTTAAACATCAAAACAATTCATAACAATTTGAGACTACATTCTTGACTCGTGCGAACTCGGAAACAACTTGTGGCTTCATTCTTGACTCGTTTGAACATGGAAACAACTTGTAAACACTTGTAGGAACATTATTGGCTCGTTTAAACATCAAAACAATTCATAACAATTTGAGGCTTCATTCTTGAATCGTTCGAACTCGGAAACAACCTGTAGCATCATTCTTGACTCGTTTGAACATGGAAACAACTTGTAAACACTTCTAGGAGCATTATTGGCTCGTTTAAACATGAAAACATTTCATAACAATTTGAGGCTTAATTCTTGACTCGTTTGAACATGGAAATAACTTGTAAACACTTGTAGGATCATTATTGGCTCGTTTAAACATCAAAAAAATTCATAACAATTTGAGGCTTCATTCTTGACTCGTTCGAATTCGGAAACAACTTGTAGCTTCATTATTGACTCGTTTGAACATGGACGCAACTTGTAAACACTTCTAGGAGCATTATTGGCTCGTTTAAACATTAAAACAATTCATAACCATTTGAGGTTTCATTCATGACTCGTTCGAACTCGAAAACAACTTGTAGCTTCATTCTTGACTCGTTTAAACATGAAACAACTTGTAAACACTTGAAGGAGCATTATTGGCACGTTTAAACATCAAAACAATTCATAACAATTTGAGACTTCATTCTTGACTCGTGCGAACTTGGAAACAACTTGTAGCTTCATTCTTGATTTGTTTGAACATGGAAATAACTTGTAAACACTTGTAGGAACATTATTGGCTAGTTTAAGCATCAAAACAATTCATAACAATTTGAGGCTTCATTCTTGACTCGTTCGAACTCGAAAACAACTTGTAGCTTCATTCTTGACACATTTAAACATGGAAACAACTTGTAAATTCTTGTAGGAACATTATTGCCTCGTTTTAACATGAAAACAATTCATAACAATTTGAGGCTTAATTCTTGACTTGTTCGAATTCGGAAACAATTTGTAGATTCATTCTTGACTAGTTTGCATATGGACACAACTTGTAAACACTTCTAGGAGCAGTATTGGCTCGTTTAAACATCAAAACAATTCATAACAATTTAAGGCTTCATTCTTGAATCGTTCGAACTCGGAAACAACTTGTAGCTTCATTCTTGACACGTTTGAAAATGGAAACAACTTGTAAACACTTGTAGGGGCATTATTGTCTCGTTTAAACATCAAAACAATTCATAACAATTTGAGGCTTTATTCTTGACTCGTTCGAACTCGAAAACATCTTGTAGCTTCATTCTTGACTCATTTAAACATAGAAACAACTTGTAAACACTTGAAGGAGCATTATTGGCTCGTTTAAACATCAAAAAAATTCATAACAATTTGAGGCATCATTCTTTACTCGTTCGAACTTGGAAACAATTTATAGCTTCATTCTTAACTCGTTTGAACATGGAAACAACTTGTAAACTCTTATAAAAGCATTATTGGCTCGTTTAAAACTCGAAACAATTCGTAACAATTTGAGACTTCATTATTGACTCGTTCGAACTCGGACACAGCTTGTAGCTTCATTCTTGCCTCGTTTGAACATGGACACAACTTGTAAACAAATGTAGGAGCTTTATTGCCTCGTTTAAACATCAAAACAATTCATAACAATTTGAGGTTTCATTATTGAATCGTTCAAACTCGGAAACAATTTGTAGCTTCATTCTTGAATCGTTTGAACATGGAAGCAACATGTAGACTCTTGTAGGAATATTATTGGCTTGTTTGAACATCAAAACAATTTATAACAATTTGAAGCTAAATTCTTGACTCGTTCGAACTCGGAAACAACTTATAGCTTCATTCTTGACTCGTTTGAACATGGAAATAACTTGTAAACACTTGTAAGAACATTATTGGCTCGTTTAAACATCAAAACAATTCATAACAATTTGAGGCTTCATTCTTGAATCGTTCGAACTCGGAAACAACTTGTAGCTTCATCATTCTTGACTCGTTTGAACATGGAAACAACTTGTAAACACTTCTAGGAGCATTATTGGCTCGTTTAAACATGAAAACATTTCATAACAATTTGAGGCTTCATTCTTGACTCGTTTGAACATCAAAACAATTCATAACAATTCATCAAAACAATTCATAACAATTTGAGACTTCATTCTTGACTCGTTTGAACATCAAAACAATTCATAACAATTCATCAAAACAATTCATAACAATTTGAGACTTCATTCTTGGCTCGTTTAAACATGAAAACATTTCATAACAATTTGAGGCTTAATTCTTGACTCGTTTGAACATGGAAACAACTTGTAAACACTTGTAGGAGCATTATTTGCTCGTTTAAACATCAAAACAATTCATAACAATTTGAAGCTAAATTCTTGACTCGTTCGAACTCGGAAACAACTTATAGCTTCATTCTTGACTCGTTTGAACATGGAAATAACTTGTAAACACTTGTAAGAACATTATTGGCTCGTTTAAACATCAAAACAATTCATAACAATTTGAGGCTTCATTCTTGAATCGTTCGAACTCGGAAACAACTTGTAGCTTCATCATTCTTGACTCGTTTGAACATGGAAACAACTTGTAAACACTTCTAGGAGCATTATTGGCTCGTTTAAACATGAAAACATTTCATAACAATTTGAGGCTTAATTCTTGACTCGTTTGAACATCAAAACAATTCATAACAATTCATCAAAACAATTCATAACAATTTGAGACTTCATTCTTGACTCGTTTGAACATCAAAACAATTCATAACAATTCATCAAAACAATTCATAACAATTTGAGACTTCATTCTTGGCTCGTTTAAACATGAAAACATTTCATAACAATTTGAGGCTTAATTCTTGACTCGTTTGAACATGGAAACAACTTGTAAACACTTGTAGGAGCATTATTTGCTCGTTTAAACATCAAAACAATTCATAACAATTTGAAGCTAAATTCACGACTCGTTCGAACTCGGAAACAACTTATAGCTTCATTCTTGGCTCGTTTGAACATGGAAATAACTTGTAAACACTTGTAGGAACATTATTGGCTCGTTCAAACATCAAAACAATTCATAACAATTTGCGGCTTCATTCTTCACTCGTTCGAATTCGGAAACAACTCGTAGCTTCATTCTTGACTCGTTTGAACATGGACACAACTTGTAAACACTTCTAGGAGCATTATTGGCTCGTTTAAACATCAAAACAATTCATAACAATTTGAGGCTTCATTCTTGAATTGATCGAACTCGGAAACAACTTGTAGCTTCATTCTTGACTCGTTTGAACATGGAAACAACTTGTAAACACTTCTAGGAGCATTATTGGCTCGTTTAAACATGAAAACATTTCATAACAATTTTAGGCTTAATTCTTGACCCGTTTGAACGTAGAAACAACTTGTAAACACTTGTAGGAGCATTATTGGCTCGTTTAAACATCAAAACAATTCATAACAATTTGAGACTACATTCTTGACTCGTGCGAACTCGGAAACAACTTGTGGCTTCATTCTTGACTCGTTTGAACATGGAAACAACTTGTAAACACTTGTAGGAACATTATTGGCTCGTTTAAACATCAAAAAAATTCATAACAATTTGAGGCTTCATTCTTGACTCGTTCGAATTCGGAAACAACTTGTAGCTTCATTCTTTACTCGTTTGAACATGGAAACCACATGTAGACTCTTGTAGGAATATTATTGGCTCGTTTCAAAATCAAAACGATTCATAACAATTTGAAACTTAATTCGTGACTCGTTTGAACATGGAAACAACTTGTAAACACTTGTAGGAGCATTATTGGCTCGTTTAAACATTAAAACAATTCATAACAATTTGAGTCTTCATTCTTGACTCGTTCGAACTCGAAAACAACTTGTAGCTTCAATCTTGACTCGTTTGAACATGGAAACAAATTGTAAACACTTGTAGGAGAATTATTGGCTCGTTTAAACATTAAAACAATTCATAACAATTTGAGGCATCATTCTTGACTCGTTCGAACTCGAAAACAACTTGTATGTTCATTCTTGATTCGTTTAAACATGAAACAACTTGTAAACACTTGTAGGAGCATTATTGGCTCGTTTAAACATCAAAACAATTCATAACAATTTGAGACTTCATTCTTGACTCGTGCGAACTCGGAAACAACTTGTAGCTTTATTCTTGACTCGTTTGAACATGGAAACAACTTGTAAACACTTGTAGGAACATTATTGGCTCGTTTAAACATCAAAAAAATTCATAACAATTTGAGGCTTCATTCTTGACTCGTTCAAACTCAGAAACAACTTGTAGCTTCATTCTTTACTCGTTTGAACATGGAAACCACATGTAGACTCTTGTAGGAATATTATTGGCTCGTTTCACCATCAAAACAGTACATAACAATTTGAAGCTAAATTCTTGACTCGTTTGAACATGGAAATAACTTGTAAACACTTATAGGAACATTATTGGCTAGTTTAAGCATCAAAACAATTCATAACAATTTGAGGCTTCATTCTTGACTCGTTCGAACTCGAAAACAACTTGTAGTTTAAGTCATGACTCGATTGAACATGGACACAACTTGTAAACACTTGTAGGAGCATTATCGGCTCGTTTAAACATCAAAACATTTCATAACAATTTAAGACTTCATTCTTGACTCGTTCGAACTCGAAAAAAACTTGTAGCTTCATTCTTGACTCGTTTGAACATGGAAACAACTTGTAAATTCTTGTAGGAACATTATTGCCTCGTTTCAACATGAAAACAATTCATAACAATTTGAGGCTTAATTCTGCACTTGTTCGAATTCAGAAACAATTTGTAGCTTCATTCCTGATTCGTTTGAACATGGAAATAACTTGTAAACACATGTAGGAGAATCATTGGCTCGTTTAAACATCAAAACAATTAATAACAATTTGAGGCTTCATTTTTGACTCGTTCGAACTCGAAAATAACTTGTAGCATCATTCTTGACTCGTTTGAACATTGAAACAACTGGAAAACACTTGAAGGAGCATTATTGGCTCGTTTAAACATTAAAAGAATTCATAACAATTTGAGACTTCATTCTTGACTCGTTCGAACTCGGAGACAGCTTGTAGCTTCATTCTTGCCTCGCTTGAACATGGACACAACTTGTAAACACCTGTAGGAGCATTAATGGCTCGTTTAAAGATCAAAACAATTCATAACAATTTGAGGCTTCATTATTGAATCGTTCAAACTCGGAAACAATTTGTACCTTCATTCTTGACTCGTTTGAACACGGGAACAACTTGTAAATTCTTGTAGGAACATTATTGGCTCATTTCAACATGAAAACAATTCATAACAATTTGAGGCTTAATTCTTGACTTGTTCGAACTTGGAAACAACTTATAGCTTCATTCTTGGCTCGTTTGAACATGGAAATAACTTGTAAACACTTGTAGGAACATTATTGGCTCGTTTAAACATCAAACCAATTCATAACAATTTGAGGATTCATTCTTGACTCGTTCGAACTCGGAAACAACTTGTAGCTTCATTCTTGACTCGGTTGAACATGGAAACAACATGTAGACTCTTGTAGGAATATTATTGGCTCGTTTCAACATCAAAACAATTTGTAACAATTTGAAGCTAAATTCTTGAATCGTTCGAACTCGGAAACAACTTATAGCTTCATTCTTGACTCGTTTGAACATGGGAATAACTTGTAAACACTTGTAGGAACATTATTGGCTCGTTTAAACATCAAAAACAATTCATAACAATTTGAGGCTTCATTCTTGACTCGTTCGAACTCGAAAACAACTTGTAGTTTAAGTCTTGACTCGATTGAACATGGACACAACTTGTAAACACTTGTAGGAGCATTATCGGCTCGTTTAAACATCAAAACATTTCATAACAATTTAAGACTTCATTCTTGACTCGTTCGAACTCGAAAAAAACTTGTAGCTTCATTCTTGACTCGTTTAAACATGGAAACAACTTGTAAATTCTTGTAGGAACATTATTGCCTCGTTTCAACATGAAAACAATTCATAACAATTTGAGGCTTAATTCTGCACTTGTTCGAATTCAGAAACAATTTGTAGCTTCATTCCTGATTCGTTTGAACATGGAAATAACTTGTAAACACATGTAGGAGAATCATTGGCTCGTTTAAACATCAAAACAATTAATAACAATTTGAGGCTTCATTTTTGACTCGTTCGAACTCGAAAACAACTTGTAGCTTCAATCTTGACTCGTTTGAACATGGAAACAAATTGTAAACACTTGTAGGAGAATTATTGGCTCGTTTAAACATTAAAACAATTCATAACAATTTGAGGCATCATTCTTGACTCGTTCGAACTCGAAAACAACTTGTATGTTCATTCTTGATTCGTTTAAACATGAAACAACTTGTAAACACTAGTAGGAGCATTATTGGCTCGTTTAAACATCAAAACAATTCATAACAATTTGAGACTTCATTCTTGACTCGTGCGAACTCGGAAACAACTTGTAGCTTTATTCTTGACTCGTTTGAACATGGAAACAACTTGTAAACACTTGTAGGAACATTATTGGCTCGTTTAAACATCAAAAAAATTCATAACAATTTGAGGCTTCATTCTTGACTCGTTCAAACTCAGAAACAACTTGTAGCTTCATTCTTTACTCGTTTGAACATGGAAACCACATGTAGACTCTTGTAGGAATATTATTGGCTCGTTTCACCATCAAAACAGTACATAACAATTTGAAGCTAAATTCTTGACTCGTTTGAACATGGAAATAACTTGTAAACACTTATAGGAACATTATTGGCTAGTTTAAGCATCAAAACAATTCATAACAATTTGAGGCTTCATTCTTGACTCGTTCGAACTCGAAAACAACTTGTAGTTTAAGTCATGACTCGATTGAACATGGACACAACTTGTAAACACTTGTAGGAGCATTATCGGCTCGTTTAAACATCAAAACATTTCATAACAATTTAAGACTTCATTCTTGACTCGTTCGAACTCGAAAAAAACTTGTAGCTTCATTCTTGACTCGTTTAAACATGGAAACAACTTGTAAATTCTTGTAGGAACATTATTGCCTCGTTTCAACATGAAAACAATTCATAACAATTTGAGGCTTAATTCTGCACTTGTTCGAATTCAGAAACAATTTGTAGCTTCATTCCTGATTCGTTTGAACATGGAAATAACTTGTAAACACATGTAGGAGAATCATTGGCTCGTTTAAACATCAAAACAATTAATAACAATTTGAGGCTTCATTTTTGACTCGTTCGAACTCGAAAATAACTTGTAGCATCATTCTTGACTCGTTTGAACATTGAAACAACTGGAAAACACTTGAAGGAGCATTATTGGCTCGTTTAAACATTAAAAGAATTCATAACAATTTGAGACTTCATTCTTGACTCGTTCGAACTCGGAAACAGCTTGTAGCTTCATTCTTGCCTCGCTTGAACATGGACACAACTTGTAAACACCTGTAGGAGCATTAATGGCTCGTTTAAAGATCAAAACAATTCATAACAATTTGAGGCTTCATTATTGAATCGTTCAAACTCGGAAACAATTTGTACCTTCATTCTTGACTCGTTTGAACACGGGAACAACTTGTAAATTCTTGTAGGAACATTATTGGCTCATTTCAACATGAAAACAATTCATAACAATTTGAGGCTTAATTCTTGACTTGTTCGAACTTGGAAACAACTTATAGCTTCATTCTTGGCTCGTTTGAACATGGAAATAACTTGTAAACACTTGTAGGAACATTATTGGCTCGTTTAAACCTCAAACCAATTCATAACAATTTGGGGATTCATTCTTGACTCGTTCGAACTCGGAAACAACTTGTAGCTTCATTCTTGACTCGGTTGAACATGGAAACAACATGTAGACTCTTGTAGGAATATTATTGGCTCGTTTCAACATCAAAACAATTTGTAACAATTTGAAGCTAAATTCTTGAATCGTTCGAACTCGGAAACAACTTATAGCTTCATTCTTGACTCGTTTGAACATGGGAATAACTTGTAAACACTTGTAGGAACATTATTGGCTCGTTTAAACATCAAAAACAATTCATAACAATTTGAGGCTTCATTCTTGACTCGTTCGAACTCGAAAACAACTTGTAGTTTAAGTCATGACTCGATTGAACATGGACACAACTTGTAAACACTTGTAGGAGCATTATCGGCTCGTTTAAACATCAAAACATTTCATAACAATTTAAGACTTCATTCTTGACTCGTTCGAACTCGAAAAAAACTTGTAGCTTCATTCTTGACTCGTTTAAACATGGAAACAACTTGTAAATTCTTGTAGGAACATTATTGCCTCGTTTCAACATGAAAACAAATCATAACAATTTGAGGCTTAATTCTGCACTTGTTCGAATTCAGAAACAATTTGTAGCTTCATTCCTGATTCGTTTGAACATGGAAATAACTTGTAAACACATGTAGGAGAATCATTGGCTCGTTTAAACATCAAAACAATTAATAACAATTTGAGGCTTCATTTTTGACTCGTTCGAACTCGAAAATAACTTGTAGCATCATTCTTGACTCGTTTGAACATTGAAACAACTGGAAAACACTTGAAGGAGCATTATTGGCTCGTTTAAACATTAAAAGAATTCATAACAATTTGAGACTTCATTCTTGACTCGTTCGAACTCGGAAACAGCTTGTAGCTTCATTCTTGCCTCGCTTGAACATGGACACAACTTGTAAACACCTGTAGGAGCATTAATGGCTCGTTTAAAGATCAAAACAATTCATAACAATTTGAGGCTTCATTATTGAATCGTTCAAACTCGGAAACAATTTGTACCTTCATTCTTGACTCGTTTGAACACGGGAACAACTTGTAAATTCTTGTAGGAACATTATTGGCTCATTTCAACATGAAAACAATTCATAACAATTTGAGGCTTAATTCTTGACTTGTTCGAACTTGGAAACAACTTATAGCTTCATTCTTGGCTCGTTTGAACATGGAAATAACTTGTAAACACTTGTAGGAACATTATTGGCTCGTTTAAACATCAAACCAATTCATAACAATTTGAGGATTCATTCTTGACTCGTTCGAACTCGGAAACAACTTGTAGCTTCATTCTTGACTCGGTTGAACATGGAAACAACATGTAGACTCTTGTAGGAATATTATTGGCTCGTTTCAACATCAAAACAATTTGTAACAATTTGAAGCTAAATTCTTGAATCGTTCGAACTCGGAAACAACTTATAGCTTCATTCTTGACTCGTTTGAACATGGGAATAACTTGTAAACACTTGTAGGAACATTATTGGCTCGTTTAAACATCAAAAACAATTCATAACAATTTGAGGCTTCATTCTTGACTCGTTCGAACTCGAAAACAACTTGTAGTTTAAGTCATGACTCGATTGAACATGGACACAACTTGGTAACACTTGTAGGCGCATTATCGGCTCGTTTAAACATCAAAACAATTCATAACAATTTAAGACTTCATTCTTGACTCGTTCGAACTTGAAAAAAACTTGTAGCTTCATTCTTGACTCGTTTAAACATGGAAACAACTTGTAAATTCTTGTAAGAACATTATTGCCTCGTTTCAATATGAAAACAATTCATAACAATTTGAGGCTTAATTCTTGACTTGTTCGAATTCAAAAACAATTTGTAGCTTCATTCCTGACTCGTTTGAACATGGAAACAACTTGTAAACACATGTACGAGAATCATTGGCTCGTTTAAACATCAAAACAATTAATAACAATTTGAGGCTTCATTTTTGACTCGTTCGATCTCGAAAACAACTTGTAGCTTCATTCTTTACTCGTTTGAACATGGAAACCACATGTAGACTCTTGTAGGAATATTATTGGCTCGTTTCAACATCAAAACAGTTCATAACAATTTGAAGCTAAATTCTTGACTCGTTTGAACATGGAAATAACTTGTAAACACTTGTAGGAACATTATTGGCTAGTTTAAGCATCAAAACAATTCATAACAATTTGAGGCTTCATTCTTGACTCGTTCGAACTCGAAAACAACTTGTAGTTTAAGTCATGACTCGATTGAACATGGACACAACTTGTAAACACTTGTAGGAGCATTTTCGACTCGTTTAAACATCTAAACAATTCATAACAATTTAAGACTTCATTCTTGACTCGTTCGAACTCGAAAAAAACTTGTAGCTTCATTCTTGACTCATTTAAACATGGAAACAACTTGTAAATTCTTGTAGGAACATTATTGCCTCGTTTTAAAATGAAAATAATTCATAACAATTTGAGGCTTAATTCTTGACATGTTCGAATTCAGAAACAATTTGTAGCTTCATTCCTGACTCGTTTGAACATGGAAACAACTTGTAAACACATGTAGGAGAATCATTGGCTCGTTTAAACATCAAAACAATTAATAACAATTTGAGGCTTCATTTTTGACTCGTTCGAACTCGAAAACAACTTGTAGCATCATTCTTGACGCGTTTGAACATAGAAACAACTGGTAAACACTTGAAGGAGCATTATTGGCTCGTTTAAACATTAAAAGAATTCATAACAATTTGAGACTTCATTCTTGACTCGTTCGAACTTGGAAACAGCTTGTAGCTTCATTCTTGCCTCGCTTGAACATGGACACAACTTGTAAACACCTGTAGGAGCATTAATGGCTCGTTTAAACATCAAAATAATTCATAACAATTTGAGGCTTCATTATTGACTTGTTCGAATTCAGAAACAATTTGTAGCTTCATTCCTGACTCGTTTGAACATGGAAACAACTTGTAAACACATGTATGAGAATCATTGGCTCGTTAAACATCAAAACAATTAATAACAATTTGAGGCTTCATTTTTGACTCGTTCGAACTCGAAAACAACTTGTAGCTTCATTCTTGACTCGTTTGAACAGAGAAACAACTGGTAAACACTTTAAGGTGCATTATTTGCTCGTTTAAACATTAAAAGAATTAATAACAATTTGAGACTTCATTCTTGACTAGTTCGAACTCGGAAACAGCTTGTAGCTTCATTCTTGCCTCGCTTGAACATGGACACAACTTGTAAACACCTGTAGGTGCACTAATGGCTCGTTTAAACATCAAAACAATTCATAATAATTTGAGGCTTCATTATTGAATCGTTCAAACTCGGAAACAATTTGTACCTTCATTCTTGACTCGTTTGAACACGGGAACAACTTGTAAATTCTTATAGGAACATTATTGGCTCATTTCAACATGAAAACAATTCATAACAATTTGAGCCTTATTTCTTGACACGTTTGAACATGGAAGCAACATGTAGACTCTTGTAGGAATATTATTGGCTCGTTTCAACATCAAAACAATTCATAACAATTCGAAGCTAAATTCTTGACTCGTTCGAACTCGGAAACAACTTATAGCTTCATTCTTGATTCGTTTGAACATGGAAATAACTTGTAAACACTTGTAGGAACATTATTGGCTCGTTTAAACATCAACATAATTCATAACAATTTGAGGCTTCATTCTTGACTCGTTCGAACTCGGAAACAACTTGTAGCTTCATTCTTGACTCGTTTGAACATGGACACAACTTGTAAACACTTCAAGGAGCATTATTGGCTCGTTTAAACATCAAAACAATTCATAACAATTTGAGACTTCATTTTGAATCGTTCGAACTCGGAAACAACTTGTAGCTTCATTCTTTACTCGTTTGAACATGGAAACAACTTGTAGCTTCATTCTGTACTCGTTTGAACATGGAAACAACTTGTTAACTCTTGTGGGAATATTATTGGCTCGTTTTAACATGAAAACATTTCATAACAATTTGAGTCTTTATTCTTGACTCGTTCGAACTCGAAAACAACTTGTAGTTTAAGTCATGACTCGATTGAACATGGACACAACTTGTAAACACTTGTAGAAGCATTATCGGCTCGTTTAAACATCAAAACAATTCATAACAATTTGAGACTTGATTCTTGACTCGTTCGAACTCGAAAAAAACTTGTAGCTTCATTCTTGACTTGTTTGAGTATGGAAACAACTTATAAACACTTGTAGGAACATTATTGGCTTGTTTAAACATCAAAACAATTCATAACAATTTGAGGATTCATTTTTGACTCGTTCGAACTCGAAAAAAACTTGTAGCTTCATTCTTGACTCGTTCAAACATGGAAACAACATGTAGACTCTTGTAGGAATATTATTGGCTCGTTTCAACATCAAAACAATTCATAACAATTTGAAGCTAAATTCTTGACTCGTTCGAACTCGGAAACAACTTATAGCTTCATTCTTGACTCGTTTAAACATCAAAACAATTAATAACATTTTTGAGGCTTCATTTTTGACTCGTTCGAACTCGGAAACAACTTGTAGCTTCATTCTTTACTCGTTTGAACATGGAAACCACATGTAGACTCTTGTAGGAATATTATTGGCTCGTTTCAACATCAAAACAGTTCATAACAATTTGAAGCTAAATTCTTGACTCGTTCAAACTCGAAAACAACTTGTAGCTTCATTCTTTACTCGTTTGAACATGGAAACAACTTGTAGCTTCATTCTGTACTCGTTTGAACATGGAAACAACTTGTTAACTCTTGTGGGAATATTATTAGCTCGTTTTAACATGAAAACATTTCATAACAATTTGAGGCTTAATTCTTGACTCGTTCGAACTCGGAAACAACTGGTAGCTTAGTTCTTGACTCGTTTGAACATGGAAACAACTTGTAAACACTTGTAGGAGCATTATTGGCTCGTTTAAACATCAAAACAATTAATAAAAATTTGAGTTTCATTTTTGACTCGTTCGAACTCGAAAATAACTTGTAGGTTCATTCTTGACTCGTTTAAATATGAAACAACTTGTAAACACTTGTAGGAGCATTATTGGCTCGTTTAAACATCAAAACAATTCATAACAATTTGAGACTTCATTCTTGACTCGTGCGAACTCGGAAACAACTTGTAGCTTCATTCTTGACTCGTTTGAACATGGAAACAACTTGTACACACTTGTAGGAACATTATTGTCTAGTTTAAGCACCAAAACTATTCATAACAATTTGATGCTTCATTCTTGACTCGTTCGAACTCGAAAACAACTTGTAGTTTAAGTCATGACTCGATTGAACATGGACACAACTTGTAAACACTTGTAGGAGCATTATCGGCTCGTTTAAACATCAAAACAATTCATAACAATTTGAGACTTCATTCTTGACTCGTTCGAATTCGAAAACAACTTGTAGCTTCAATCCTGACTCGTTTGAACATGGAAGTAACATGTAGACTCTTGTAGGAATATTATTTGCTCGTTTCAACATCAAAACAATACATAACAATTCGAAGCTAAATTCTTGACTCGTTCGAACTCGGAAACAACTTATAGCTTCATTCTTGACTTGTTTGAACATGGAAATAACTTGTAAACACTTGTAGGAACATTATTGGCTAGTTTAAGCATCAAAACAATTCATAACAATTTGAGCCTTCATTCTTGACTCGTTCGAACTCGAAAAGAACTTGTAGTTTAAGTCATGACTCGATTGAAGATGGACACAACTTGTAAACACTTGTAGGAGCATTATCGGCTCGTTTAAACATCAAAACAATTCATAACAATTTCAGACTTCATTCTTGACTCGTTCGAACTCGAAAAAAACTTGTAGCTTCATTCTTGACTCGTTCAAACATGGAAACAACATGTAGACTCTTGTAGGAATATTATTGGCTCGTTTCAACATCAAAACAATTCATAACAATTTGAAGCTAAATTCTTGACTCGTTCGAACTCGGAAACAACTTATAGCTTCATTCTTGACTCGTTTAAACATCAAAACAATTAATAACAATTTGAGGCTTCATTTTTGACTCGTTCGAACTCGGAAACAACTTGTAGCTTCATTCTTTACTCGTTTGAACATGGAAACCACATGTAGAGTCTTGTAGGAATATTATTGGCTCGTTTCAACATCAAAACAGTTCAAAACAATTTGAAGCTAAATTCTTGACTCGTTCGAACTCGGACACAACTTGTAGCTTCATTCTTTACTCGTTTGAACATGGAAACAACTTGTAGCTTCATTCTGTACTCGTTTGAACATGGAAACAACTTGTGAACTCTTGTGGGAATATTATTGGCTCGTTTTAACATGAAAACATTTCATAACAATTTGAGGCTTAATTCTTGACTCGTTCGAACTCGGAAACAACTGGTAGCTTAGTTCTTGACTCGTTTGAACATGGACACAACTTGTAAACACTTCAAGGAGCATTATTGGCTCGTTTAAACATCAAAACAATTCATAACAATTTGAGACTTCATTTTGAATCGTTCGAACTCGGAAACAACTTGTAGCTTCATTCTTGACTCGTTTGAACATGGAAACAACTTGTAGCTTCATTCTGTACTCGTTTGAACATGGAAACAACTTGTTAACTCTTGTGGGAATATTATTGGCTCGTTTTAACATGAAAACATTTCATAACAATTTGAGTCTTTATTCTTGACTCGTTCGAACTCGAAAACAACTTGTAGTTTAAGTCATGACTCGATTGAACATGGACACAACTTGTAAACACTTGTAGAAGCATTATCGGCTCGTTTAAACATCAAAACAATTCATAACAATTTGAGACTTGATTCTTGACTCGTTCGAACTCGAAAAAAACTTGTAGCTTCATTCTTGACTTGTTTGAGTATGGAAACAACTTGTAAACACTTGTAGGAACACTATTGGCTTGTTTAAACATCAAAACAATTCATAACAATTTGAGGATTCATTTTTGACTCGTTCGAACTCGAAAAAAACTTGTAGCTTCATTCTTGACTCGTTCAAACATGGAAACAACATGTAGACTCTTGTAGGAATATTATTGGCTCGTTTCAACATCAAAACAATTCATAACAATTTGAAGCTAAATTCTTGACTCGTTCGAACTCGGAAACAACTTATAGCTTCATTCTTGACTCGTTTAAACATCAAAACAATTAATAACAATTTGAGGCTTCATTTTTGACTCGTTCGAACTCGGAAACAACTTGTAGCTTCATTCTTTACTCGTTTGAACATGGAAATCACATGTAGACTCTTGTAGGAATATTATTGGCTCGTTTCAACATCAAAACAGTTCAAAACAATTTGAAGCTAAATTCTTGACTCGTTCGAACTCGGACACAACTTGTAGCTTCATTCTTTACTCGTTTGAACATGGAAACAACTTGTAGCTTCATTCTGTACTCGTTTGAACATGGAAACAACTTGTTAACTCTTGTGGGAATATTATTGGCTCGTTTTAACATGAAAACATTTCATAACAATTTGAGGCTTAATTCTTGACTCGTTCGAACTCGGAAACAACTGGTAGCTTAGTTCTTGACTCGTTTGAACATGGAAACAACTTGTAAACACTTGTAGGAGCATTATTGGCTCGTTTAGACATCAAAACAATTAATAAAAATTTGAGTTTCATTTTTGACTCGTTCGAACTGGAAAATAACTTGTAGGTTCATTCTTGACTCGTTTAAATATGAAACAACTTGTAAACACTTGTAGGAGCATTATTGGCTCGTTTAAACATCAAAACAATTCATAACAATTTGAGACTTCATTCTTGACTCGTGCGAACTCAGAAACAACTTGTAGCTTCATTCTTGACTCGTTTGAACATGGAAACAACTTGTACACACTTGTAGGAACATTATTGTCTAGTTTAAGCACCAAAACTATTCATAACAATTTGAGGCTTCATTCTTGACTCGTTCGAACTCGAAAACAACTTGTAGTTTAAGTCATGACTCGATTGAACATGGACACAACTTGTAAACACTTGTAGGAGCATTATCGGCTCGTTTAAACATCAAAACAATTCATAACAATTTGAGACTTCATTCTTGACTCGTTCGAATTCGAAAACAACTTGTAGCTTCAATCTTGACTCGTTTGAACATGGAAGTAACATGTAGACTCTTGTAGGAATATTATTTGCTCGTTTCAACATCAAAACAATACATAACAATTCGAAGCTAAATTCTTGACTCGTTCGAACTCGGAAACAACTTATAGCTTCATTCTTGACTTGTTTGAACATGGAAATGACTTGTAAACACTTGTAGGAACATTATTGGCTAGTTTAAGCATCAAAACAATTCATAACAATTTGAGCCTTCATTCTTGACTCGTTCGAACTCGAAAAGAACTTGTAGTTTAAGTCATGACTCGATTGAAGATGGACACAACTTGTAAACACTTGTAGGAGCATTATCGGCTCGTTTAAACATCAAAACAATTCATAACAATTTCATACTTCATTCTTGACTCGTTCGAACTTGAAAAAAACTTGTAGCTTCATTCTTGACTCGTTCAAACATGGAAACAACATGTAGACTCTTGTAGGAATATTATTGGCTCGTTTCAACATCAAAACAATTCATAACAATTTGAAGCTAAATTCTTGACTCGTTCGAACTCGGAAACAACTTATAGCTTCATTCTTGACTCGTTTAAACATCAAAACAATTAATAACAATTTGAGGATTCATTCTTGACTCGTTCGAACTCGGAAACAACTTGTAGCTTCATTCTTTACTCGTTTGAACATGGAAACCACATGTAGACTCTTGTAGGAATATTATTGGCTCGTTTCAACATCAAAACAGTTCATAACAATTTGAAGCTAAATTCTTGACTCGTTTGAACATGGAAATAACTTGTAGTTTAAGTCATGACTCGATTGAACATGGACACAACTTGTAAACACTTGTAGGAGCATTATCGACTCGTTTAAACATCAAAACAATTAATAACAATTTAAGACTTCATTCTTGACTCGTTCGAACTCGAAAAAAACTTGTAGCTTCATTCTTGACTCATTTAAACATGGAAACAACTTGTAAATTCTTGTAGGAACATTATTGCCTCGTTTTAACATTAAAATAATTCATAACAATTTGAGGCTTAATTCTTGACATGTTCGAATTCAGAAACAATTTGTAGCTTCATTCCTGACTCGTTTGAACATGGAAACAACTTGTAAACACATGTAGGAGAATCATTGGCTCGTTTAAACATCAAAACAATTTATAACAATTTGAGGCTTGTTATACCATCAAAACATGGCTCTGATACCAAGTCGAAACGCGGACAACCACCAGGGTAGAAATCATATGAAAAGAAAATATTTATTTATTTATAACAATCCGATTGGCCATTACATTGCTTAAAACCCCGTAGGGTTACTACTCACACATTACAATATTGATGGACTCTAGAATTTCTTAGCTATGCTGCTGGAAAAACGATGTCCTTCTTACAAATATAACTTAGCCTTTTATAGATTAAGGACTAAGGGTCTTACATTATTAAAGTAGAAGATGCCTCTACTTTACATAAAGTAGATGCTCTTTGTCTTCTGCTTTTGCTTTTCATAAAGCTGCCGTCTGCTTTTGCTTTTCATAAAGCTGCTTTTCTAAAGTAGATGCTTCTGCTTTTTCTAAAGTAGATGCTTCTTGCTTTTCTTTGTTAGTGGCGGGACCACAAATTTGGCATTTTCCTTCTATACCAAATTTCTTTAGCTCCTTCATCTTCTTCTGACAAAAAGACTCGCTGTGCTTTCCTAGTGCATACGTATGTGTAATGCATACCTTGAATGCTTCGATTTTTTCCCAATCTAACTGACTTAATCCTTTGTGTGAATAAGACGTCATAAGGCAGTATGTGGTAGCCAAGTTGACCTTGAGCTTGTCATCTGGTTTTACACTAAAGATTTTGTTAATAAAATTAATTAACTTAACCTCAGCAAGTTTCCTAAGATCTTCTTTGTCGAGCTTTGCTTCCATGGCTTGACTTGGAAAATAGATCTTTTCATTTACAGTGTATGATGGTGCTGGTGAACTTGAGGTAGATTTCTTTATCAGAATTTTTAAGACACTTTTTCCTAAAATTCTTGACTGTTTCCTTAAACTCCGGCGAAAATTTGGAGATTTCTAACAAGTTGCTGGATGGATAAATCTGAAATATTAATCCATATTGATAGGCTTCATGGACCATTTCTGGGTGAGACCTAGGATAGAAATTGAAGTAGGACACATTCTTCTTATCTGTGGTGAAGTAATGTTCTTCTGCAAATTCATTTTCTGTAGCTTGTCTTCCGAGTTGGAATAAATAGCTGAATCCGGAATATTCTGTATCAAGAACATCCTCGTCTGTATCCGTCAGTAGTTGCTGACTTTTTGGAATGGTTCCAAGGATATTTTTTGTAGTTGCCTCCTTTGTAAGCATTTTTGAGTAGCTCGGCTTGATTGCTTCTGCTGAACAGATTAATTCAAGGGGTGCTCTAAAATTAGTATTGGTAAAGACTCTTGATGCAGCCTGGGCTTCTTCGAAAGTCTTGTACTTTTTGTGCTTAATTCCAGAAAAACCTTTTATCGCTTGTTCTGCAATGTTCCAGGTAGTATATATTCCTGCATGAGGACCATTGAATACTACGTAGTAAGATTTTTTAGCCTTATACCCTGTTGGGATCACCGAAGGGACTGCTGAAGTTTGATCTTCAGTCTTTGTTGGGATTTGAATTCCCCCATTGGGTCTCAAGTTTAAACTTGAGGTAGAACCCGATGTTGTGGAGGTCTGAACCTCAGTCTGAATTTTTACCAAATTCACAGGTTTCAACGGATTTGTTGATTCTTTACCAGGAGCCGTTTGCTCTGGAATAGCCTCATCTTTGTCCATTTCTGAAGAAGGTGATGAAATAACCTTTTGAGTTGTGGAGGTCTGAACCTCAGTCTGAATTTTTACCAAATTCACAGGTTTCAACGGATTTGTTGATTCTTTACCAGGAGTCGTTTGCTCTGGAATAGCCTCATCTTTGTTCATTTCTGAAGAAGGTGATGAAATAACCTTTTGATGTTCAGGAAGAGAGTACTTCCTTACATAACAAATTTCTGCTCGAACAATAAGGAGTTCTTCTTGGAGTAGATGAATTTTCTTCATCAGAATAGTCTCCCTAAGGGCTAATTGTTCACAAGTGTTTTCCATGGAAGTGTCCATAGTTTTATAGGATCTCAAAGAAAGAGATTTTACTACTAAGCAGAGAAGCTTTTGCTATTGAGAGGAAGATATAGAGAATTGTTTGTGTGTTTGCATCTCATAACTCTCAGTATTTATAGGCCTTTAGTGCCTTGGATTCCTGCAAAAGTAAGCAAACGATGCATCGAATGATGTCATTAGTATAATTATTGCTGGTATTCCCTTGTTAAAAAATCTGCTAAACAGTTTTTGACTCCTTCAATGTGCTCGACATCAAAGCTGTATCTGCTTAACCATTGTTGCCAACGGACAAGTCTTCCTTGCTTATTGTCTCCCTGTAACTTAATACGAAGAAAATAAGTAAAGTTTCTATTATCAGTTCTAACCAAAAATTTTGTTGGAGTTAGATAAATAGAAAATTTATTAATAACTCTAATTACTGCAAGATATTCCTTCTCGTTAGAGTGGTAATTTCTTTCAGCATCTTTAAAGCTACCTGACGCATACCTGCAGATTAATTCTTTATCGGAACTTACTGCTTTAAGAACCCCTCCCCAGTATTCTCCTGAAGCATCAGTCTCAATGATGAGCTTGTCACTAGGATCTGGATGGTAGAGTTTTGGAAAACCCTTTAGATTCTTTTCTATCTTACAGATATAGTCTGTATCAGATTCTTTCCATTCCCATGGAATGTCCTTTTTGAGCTTGACCTGTAATGGCGCACGAATAGCTGCAAGTTTTGGAATATAATCAGAAGCATATGTTAGTATGCCAAGAAATCTCTGTAATTGTTTTTTGTCTTCAATCCTGTCTGGAAATTTCTTAATATACTCCAGAATGTGGCCTTGCGGACAATGAGTTCGTTGATCAATTTCCAATCCTAAGAAATTAATCTTTGTCTTGAAGAGTTGTGCCTTCTTCTTAGATAGAATTATTCCAAGATATTGACATTTCTTCAGAACTGCTGCTAAATGTCTTAAATGATCCTGTTCATTATCGCTAAAGATAAGAATATCATCAACATATACACAACAAAATGTTTCAAAGGACCTAAATGCGTTTTGCATGTGTCTTTGAAAGATGGATGGAGCCTGTTTGAGTCCAAATGGAACGACGATCCATTGATAATGTCCTTGAGGACATGTGAATGCTGTCAATAGCTGTGATTCTTCGTCTAGCAGTACTTGCCAAAAACTTGATTTACAGTCTAAAGAACTAAACATTTTCTTACCTAGGATAAGGGTGAGAAGTTCATCCTTATTGGGTAAATTATGGCTATCTCCTATTGTGGCTTCATTAACTGCCTTATAGTTGTAACACCCCAGTCCCACATCGAGTAGATTGGGATAATTTGTTCAGTATATAAGTAAAAAGTACTACTACTAAGTGCACCAACAAATCATGATCTTTTGGGGGCCTGTGGTGGGCTTGTGGATTACCCAAGTTATTGCATTTGGGCCAGTTTACTTTGCGCTTATTTCGGATTCGGAAGTCGGGACTTGACCCGATTTTCGAAAAAAGACTCGGGATTTGACTCGGGTTGTCACATATGGTATCAGAGCCAACTCTCGAAAGCTTGATTCGTCAAGTTGCCGGAGGTGGGGACACGAAGGCTGGTGGTATTATCCCACAATGGACAGAGGTCCGGAGGTGGGGACACGAAACCAGCCGGTATTATCCCACAATGGCTAGAGAGGTTCGATCTGGGCCTATGGGCTATCTGTTCGGCCTGACGAGGACGTCAGGAATTTAAGTGGGGGAGTTTGTAACACCCCAGTCCCACATCGAGTAGATTGGGATAATTTGTTCAGTATATAAGTAAAAAGTACTACTACTAAGTGCACCAACAAATCATGATCTTTTGGGGGACTGTGGTGGGCTTGTGGATTACCCAAGTTATTGCATTTGGGCCAGTTTACTTTGCGCTTATTTCGGATTCGGAAGTCGGGACTTGACCCGATTTTCGAAAAAAGACTCGGGATTTGACTCGGGTTGTCACAATAGTTGACTACCATTCTTTTCTTTCCTCTTCTCTTCTCTGCTTCATTTTCAACAAGGAAGGCTGGAGACATGTGAGGTGATTTGCTAGGTATGATGATCTTCATATCTAGAAGCTCTTGAATCTGTTTGCCAAATTCTTCTCGATCTAACGGACTGTATTTCATTGGTTTTACCTTGATTACAGTTTTAGGATCTCTGAGCTTGATCGTTGCTTTCATCCATTTCTTGGTCTTTGTTGGATCCAATGGATTTTCTGAGCAGACTGAATCTAATAATCTTTCGATTATCGCTTTTCTTTCTGTTTCAAGAATCAAATTATTACAAGCATCTTTTAATTCTCTAAATTTTTTAATACTATCCTTCCCCTTCTGAAAAAGAAATATTTTATTAGGGCTAATGTTGATAGCATCAGGTTGTCTGATTTTTGAATTTTTCTTCATTGATTCAAGAAATCCTGCAACTCCAACTCTACGAGCTGTTGTTATCTTTCTGATATATACTTCTTGTCCTGCAAGTGTTAGTATAATCATTTTTGTATATTGGATAAATGGTTCATATAATTGACAAAAATTATTACCAATTATAAAATCTATTCCTGATTCTTGCTGATAAACAGTAGGAATATGAAATATTTCACCTGCTATCAATATATTAAGGTTTTTACATACCTTGTTGATTGTAATGGTACTTCCATTAGCGATCTTTACCTGTATAGGTCTTTCCGCGTTAACCCAATGTTCTGGCGGTATTACAAATTTACTTGCAATGCAGAGGCTGGCACCTGTATCTACATAACAATGTAATTCTATCTGTTTATATCCTGCAAATTTTAATTTTCCTAAGATATGAATAGAGTTTGGATTAGTGATGTTGGTCATCACTACTTCTTCTTCAATCAGATTCTGATCTTGAGGAAGACGAATCATTAGAATTTGACTCTTCTGGTCCGGGGTCAATTTCTTCAATCGAGTATACTTCTTCTGTATCCTCATATGGTTCTTCTATAGGAGTATATCCCAGAGAATAAACTTGTTCAAGCATTTGTACCTTTCTGTCATGCTTTTTCCTATTGGGGCACTCGTTCGCATAGTGTCCTTCTTCATTACAGATCCAACACCTGCAATTTTTCTTGCCTTTTGGGCAAAACTTTTGTTTTTCGTTAGAGAATTTCTTAAAAGTTCTCTTTTTAACGTATTTTCCTGGTTTAAAAGGTTTCCTTTTCTTTGTAAACCTATATCTCTTCGTATGTTTATACGATTTCTTTTTATAATTCTTCTTATAGGAAGACTTTCTACATCCATACTCAAATGGTTCTTCAATAATCCTGTCGCAACATCGCTTACTGAAGGATTTTAATTGCTTCTGCTTTCTTGCGAGATCACAGACTTTAGCAATTTCTTCTTTGACTATTCTTTGTGCGTAGGCTAAGCTATATTCTGCCGGGCCTGTTGCTTCTAGGTTAAATCTTTCTAAGGCTTTTAATCCTACCAATGGGATCTTTAAAAGATAATCCTTGACATATTTCACATATTCTGTTTGATCATTTAATTGATAAAGATATTTTTCATAATCTCCATAAAATTGATCAAGAAAACATATGTCGCAAAGCTGCATGTTGGTGAGCATGGTTTTTGCATTAATTTTTATCCTTAATAACTCTTGAAGTTTATTAGAGGACTGATTTATGCCTAAAAACATAGTGTATATTGCATCTAAAATGTTTTCGAAGGCTGTAACTGGACTCATAGTTGGTTCCCAATTAGTGTTCTTAATAAAAGAATTAATAACACCTAAAGTCTTATGTTCAACTAGAAGCAAAACAGTGCTTTGGTCATCATAAGCTTCTTTGTTAGTCTGAATAATCAAACTAATTTCCTTAGCCCATATATCTATGAGTTCTTTCCTATTTGACTTATTGTCAATGTTTAGGATGTTACTACCAAATATATTAGTAGTCTCTTTACTAGGATTGAAGGGATAGAAATTTCCTTTTCTTTTCCTATTTTCTTCAGGTTTTGACGTTTCTCCTTTTTCTCTTTTAAGAGGAGTTGCGTCCTGATTGGTAGTTTTGAGATTTTCTATTTCTTCATTCTCTGAACTGTCCATATCTGTATTATCTTGGAATTCTTCTTGTTCTTCTGAACTGAATTCTTCAATAGTACTTAGAAAGTCATAATCTTTGATTCCAAAAAGGGATCTTAGATCTTTATTGTCTTTTATTTCCTGGTTGGCTATAGATTCATCATCTATTTCCATTAATCTAATTGCTTGTTCGAGGACCTCAAAGTTGTCGTCGTTAACTTGCAATTCTCCTTCTTTTAGATTACCCCAGAAGATATCTTCTACGATTCTTAGGTAATTCATGTTGATTTTTTGTCAACCCCAAAAGGCCAGGTCAGGCTACCAAGGTTTTTCCCTGTTCCTAATTCTTCGTTTCCAACATTGTCGTTTGGATAACTATATTTTCTTATCTTAGAGGTTTCCTCTGTTAGGTCAATTTCTTTGTGCTGTCTTTTGTTGAGAGCATAAAGAATTTCCTCATTACACGGGCAATCCTGAATTGCTAATTTTAATTCAGTGATTATCTTTGCCGCTGCAGCTTCAATGTTATTGGTAACATTTTCCGCTTGCTGAGTCTTAAGCAACTCAAGAATTTCTCTTATTAGTGGCTTAATGTTCGTTTCAAATTCCTCTAGTAAATCTTTAAGACTCATCCTAAAATTTTCTTGAGGTATTTTTCTATTTCATTAAGCTTTAACTTAAGAGCTTCATTATCACACTTATGATTCCTAAGTTGTGAGATTTGTCCTTCTAATCCTTCGATCTTAGTATTTTGCTTGATTAGAAGCTTTTTAATATCCCTTAGGATTTCTATTTCTAGGTCACTCCCCTTTTTAACAAAGGAATAGTATCAGTTATGGATACTAGGTGATTTAGAGAGTTTTTCACTCGGGTCTTTACTAAGCCCAAAAAATGACAGTAGGTTGTAAATTCCTAACAAGCATCTTCCTGAAATCTGATTAAGATTATTGGTAGATGAAACAATAGTGTTTAAACTATTACTTCCTTTTACGCCACTAAAGACGTAATTTCTAGGTTCTAGGTCTACTCCTTCATTTAATTTCTTAAATTCCAGAACCTTTCCTTTTTTATAAATGTGTGGGTACATTTTTGTGGGATTATCTATAATAACCTCTATAGAAGTTCCAGTTTTTGACATAAGTCATCCACTCTCCTGGAGACATTATGAAGTAATTTTTCCTGAGAAGATTCACCAACCTCTAAGGTGTTTCTTCTGAAACTCTTTCTAGGCTTCTGTCCTAGTATGGGTTTATTCTTTGCAATGTCTATTGCCCAAGAGTTATCTAGTGGACTAATTTCTGAGAATTACTTCTCTTCTATCGATCCTATTTCTGAGAATACATCGTCTAATTCGATATATTCATTCTTCCTATAGTCTATGCTATGATGACTATTGGTTAAGGCGTAGGCAACAACATAGGTTATGCTAAATACCTTATCTCCTGTATTCATCAGATCATGTCTTTCAAAGTCATGGACAAAAGATAATATCTGATCTATGTTTCTTGTATCTAAGCTAAATCCAAATTTAGGATAGACGGTGAACATAAATTTTTGATAAGCAAGATTGCCTCTAGCTGCTCCTAGAATACAGTCTCTTCGGTCGTTGATTCTATTGTCTATTAAAGCCATTTTAATAGGAGAATCTATACCTTCCTGAAATTCTGCTTTGAGCAGAATCTTTATAGCTCCTAAGTGAACTACGCTAAGGGTAGATCTTATCTTAGAGTCTATTTTCAACAGATTTTTGTTTATCTCTTCCTTAGTGATTAAGGGTAAGTAAACTAATCCTGTAGTATCTTTTATATCTACGTGCATTTCCTTGGTAGAGATATAATAAAAGATATTATTTTTTCTTTTAAATCGATTTAACATAGGTATGTTAAATATTTTTTCTTTCTTTAGATCAAGTTTGCTATTTTTAATTTTAGAGAGAATCTCCCTATTAACTAAAAAGCTGGCCTGAAATCCTTTGTCACTCTCTAGAAACCCTATTTCTAGATTATTTTTGTCTTGAATCTCTTCGAGAGTTTCTTCTTCCTTTAAAAAACTCATTGATTTTCTGGACCTATAAAACTCTTAATATGAATTTTTAAAGAGTCAATTTCTTGACTATTTCTGACGTAGAACTTACCTTGTTGTTCATATAGCATTTCTAGACTTTTATAGATTTCTATAAGACGGTCTAATTTATTTCTTTCTAAATCTAAACAAGCTAGATCTCGAATTCTAGAGAAGAAATCTTCATCTCCTAATTGGATGGTGTTTCCATTTTCTACTAGATTCCACGGGAGCCTAGATGTAGGGTTATAGCTAATCATAATCAACAATTGATTTTAAAAGATTTGTATAATATGAATTTATGAAACGGAATCTTAAGCAAATATGTACCAAAATCAAGCTTATAAACAAATTAATACTTCTTTCAAGATTTCGACAAACCTGATTGATGTAAGCAATGTTTTCTTCAAGAGTGCGACTAGCTCTTCCTAAACGGCCACCTGCCTAACGGATCTGCATACCATCGACTTACCTCCTCCAGAATAAAAACATGGCTCTGATACCAAGTCGAAACGCGGACAACCACCAGGGTAGAAATCATATGAAAAGAAAATATTTATTTATTTATAACAAGCCGATTGGCCATTACATTGCTTAAAACCCCGTAGGGTTACTACTCACACATTACAATATTGATGGACTCTAGAATTTCTTAGCTATGCTGCTGGAAAAACGATGTCCTTCTTACAAATATAACTTAGCCTTTTATAGATCAAGGACTAAGGGTCTTACATTATTAAAGTAGAAGATGCCTCTGCTTTACATAAAGTAGATGCTCTTTGTCTTCTGCTTTTGCTTTTCATAAAGCTGCCGTCTGCTTTTGCTTTTCATAAAGCTGCTTTTCTAAAGTAGATGCTTCTGCTTTTTCTAAAGTAGATGCTTCTTGCTTTTCTTTGTTAGTGGCGGGACCACAAATTTGGCATTTTCCTTCTATACCAAATTTCTTTAGCTCCTTCATCTTCTTCTGACAAAAAGACTCGCTGTGCTTTCCTAGTGCATACGTATGTGTAATGCATACCTTGAATGCTTCGATTTTTTCCCAATCTGACTGACTTAATCCTTTGTGTGAATAAGACGTCATAAGGCAGTATGTGGTAGCCAAGTTGACCTTGAGCTTGTCATCTGGTTTTACACTAAAGATTTTATTAATTAAATTAATTAACTTAACCTCAGCAAGTTTCCTAAGATCTTCTTTGTCGAGCTTTGCTTCCATGGCTTGACTTGGAAAATAGATCTTTTCATTTACAGCTCCAATCTGTACATAATGATATGGCTGAACAACCATCCCAAAATCTTCATCAGCTTCTTGTTCCCAGTGTATGATGGTGCTGGTGAACTTGAGGTAGATTTCTTTATCAGAATTTTTAAGACACTTTTTCCTAAAATTCTTGACTGCTTCCTTAAACTCCGGCGAAAATTTGGAGATTTCTAACAAGTTGCTGGATGGATAAATCTGAAATATTAATCCATATTGATAGGCTTCATGGACCATTTCTGGGTGAGACCTAGGATAGAAATTGAAGTAGGACACATTCTTCTTATCTGTGGTGAAGTAATGTTCTTCTGCAAATTCATTTTCTGTAGCTTGTCTTCCGAGTTGGAATAAATAGCTGAATCCGGAATACTCTGTATCAAGAACATCCTCGTCTGTATCCGTCAGTAGTTGCTGACTTTTTGGAATGGTTCCAAGGATATTTTTTGTAGTTGCCTCCTTTGTAAGCATTTTTGAGTAGCTCGGCTTGATTGCTTCTGCTGAACAGATTAATTCAAGGGGTGCTCTAAAATTAGTATTGGTAAAGACTCTTGATGCAGCCTGGGCTTCTTCGAAAGTCTTGTACTTTTTGTGCTTAATTCCAGAAAAACCTTTTATCGCTTGTTCTGCAATGTTCCAGGTAGTATATATTCCTGCATGAGGACCATTGAATACTACGTAGTAAGATTTTTTAGCCTTATACCCTGTTGGGATCACCGAAGGGACTGCTGAAGTTTGATCTTCAGTCTTTGTTGGGATTTGAATTCCCCCATTGGGTCTCAAGTTTAAACTTGAGGTAGAACCCGATGTTGTGGAGGTCTGAACCTCAGTCTGAATTTTTACCAAATTCACAGGTTTCAACGGATTTGTTGATTCTTTACCAGGAGCCGTTTGCTCTGGAATAGCCTCATCTTTGTCCATTTCTGAAGAAGGTGATGAAATAACCTTTTGAGTTGTGGAGGTCTGAACCTCAGTCTGAATTTTTACCAAATTCACAGGTTTCAACGGATTTGTTGATTCTTTACCAGGAGTCGTTTGCTCTGGAATAGCCTCATCTTTGTTCATTTCTGAAGAAGGTGATGAAATAACCTTTTGATGTTCAGGAAGAGAGTACTTCCTTACATAACAAATTTCTGCTCGAACAATAAGGAGTTCTTCTTGGAGTAGATGAATTTTCTTCATCAGAATAGTCTCCCTAAGGGCTAATTGTTCACAAGTGTTTTCCATGGAAGTGTCCATAGTTTTATAGGAACTCAAAGAAAGAGATTTTACTACTAAGCAGAGAAGCTTTAGCTATTGAGAGGAAGATATAGAGAATTGTTTGTGTGTTTGCATCTCATAACTCTCAGTATTTATAGGCCTTTAGTGCCTTGGATTCCTGCAAAAGTAAGCAAACGATGCATCGAATGATGTCATTAGTATAATTATTGCTGGTATTCCCTTGTTAAAAAATCTGCTAAACAGTTTTTGACTCCTTCAATGTGCTCGACATCAAAGCTGTATCTGCTTAACCATTGTTGCCAACGGACAAGTCTTCCTTGCTTATTGTCTCCCTGTAACTTAATACGAAGAAAATAAGTAAAGTTTCTATTATCAGTTCTAACCAAAAATTTTGTTGGAGTTAGATAAATAGAAAATTTATTAATAACTCTAATTACTGCAAGATATTCCTTCTCGTTAGAGTGGTAATTTCTTTCAGCATCTTTAAAGCTACCTGACGCATACCTGCAGATTAATTCTTTATCGGAACTTACTGCTTTAAGAACCCCTCCCCAGTATTCTCCTGAAGCATCAGTCTCAATGATGAGCTTGTCACTAGGATCTGGATGGTAGAGTTTTGGAAAACCCTTAAGATTCTTTTCTATCTTACAGATATAGTCTGTATCAGATTCTTTCCATTCCCATGGAATGTCCTTTTTGAGCTTGACCTGCAATGGCGCACGAATAGCTGCAAGTTTTGGAATATAATCAGAAGCATATGTTAGTATGCCAAGAAATCTCTGTAATTGTTTTTTGTCTTCAATCCTGTCTGGAAATTTCTTAATATGCTCTAGAATGTGGCCTTGCGGACAATGAGTTCGTTGATCAATTTCCAATCCTAAGAAATTAATCTTTGTCTTGAAGAGTTGTGCCTTCTTCTTAGATAGAATTATTCCAAGATATTGACATTTCTTCAGAACTGCTGCTAAATGTCTTAAATGATCCTGTTCATTATCGCTAAAGATAAGAATATCATCAACATATACACAACAAAATGTTTCAAAGGACCTAAATTCGTTTTGCATGTGTCTTTGAAAGATGGATGGAGCCTGTTTGAGTCCAAATGGAACGACGATCCATTGATAATGTCCTTGAGGACATGTGAATGCTGTCAATAGCTGTGATTCTTCGTCTAGCAGTACTTGCCAAAAACCGGATTTACAGTCTAAAGAACTAAACATTTTCTTACCTAGGATAAGGGTGAGAAGTTCATCCTTATTGGGTAAATTATGGCTATCTCCTATTGTGGCTTCATTAACTGCCTTATAGTTGACTACTATTCTTTTCTTTCCTCTTCTCTTCTCTGCTTCATTTTCAACAAGGAAGGCTGGAGACATGTGAGGTGATTTGCTAGGTATGATGATCTTCATATCTAGAAGCTCTTGAATCTGTTTGCCAAATTCTTCTCGATCTAACGGACTGTATTTCATTGGTTTTACCTTGATTACAGTTTTAGGATCTCTGAGCTTGATCGTTGCTTTCATCCATTTCTTGGTCTTTGTTGGATCCAATGGATTTTCTGAGCAGACTGAATCTAATAATCTTTCGATTATCGCTTTTCTTTCTGTTCCAAGAATCAAATTATTACAAGCATCTTTTAATTCTCTAAATTTTTTAATACTATCCTTCCCCTTCTGAAAAAGAAATATTTTATTAGGGCTAATGTTGATAGCATCAGGTTGTCTGATTTTTGAATTTTTCTTCATTGATTCAAGAAATCCTGCAACTCCAACTCTACGAGCTGTTGTTATCTTTCTGATATATACTTCTTGTCCTGCAAGTGTTAGTATAATCATTTTTGTATATTGGATAAATGGTTCATATAATTGACAAAAATTATTACCAATTATAAAATCTATTCCTGATTCTTGCTGATAAATAGTAGGAATATGAAATATTTCACCTGCTATCAATATATTAAGGTTTTTACATACCTTGTTGATTGTAATGGTACTTCCATTAGCGATCTTTACCTGTATAGGTCTTTCCGCGTTAACCCATTGTTCCGGCGGTATTACAAATTTACTTGCAATGCAGAGGCTGGCACCTGTATCTACATAACAATGTAATTCTATCTATTTATATCTTGCAAATTTTAATTTTCCTAAGATATAAATAGAGTTTGGATTAGTGATGTTGGTCATCACTACTTCTTCTTCAATCAGATTCTGATCTTGAGGAAGACGAATCATTAGAATTTGACTCTTCTGGTCCGGGGTCAATTTCTTCAATCGAGTATACTTCTTCCGTATCCTCATATGGTTCTTCTATAGGAGTATATCCCAGAGAATAAACTTGTTCAAGCATTTGTACCTTTTTGTCATGCTTTTTCCTATTGGGGCACTCGTTCGCATAGTGTCCTTCTTCATTACAGATCCAACACCTGCAATTTTTCTTGCCTTTTGGGCAAAACTTTTGTTTTTCGTTAGAGAATTTCTTAAAAGTTCTCTTTTTAACGTATTTTCCGGGTTTAAAAGGTTTCCTTTTCTTTGTAAACCTATATCTCTTCGTATGTTTATACGATTTCTTTTTATAATTCTTCTTATAGAAAGACTTCCTACATCCATACTCAAATGGTTCTTCAATAATCCTGTCGCAACATCGCTTACTGAAGGATTTTAATTGCTTCTGCTTTCTTGCGAGATCACAGACTTTAGCAATTTCTTCTTTGACTATCCTTTGTGCGTAGGCTAAGCTATATTCTGCCGGGCCTGTTGCTTCTAGGTTAAATCTCTCTAAGGCTTTTAATCCTACCAAGGGGATCTTTAAAAGATAATCCTTGACATATTTCACATATTCTGTTTGATCATTTAATTGATAAAGATATTTTTCATAATCTCCATAAAATTGATCAAGAAAACATATGTCGCAAAGCTGCATGTTGGTGAGCATGGTTTTTGCATTAATTTTTATCCTTAATAACTCTTGAAGTTTATTAGAGGACTGATTTATGCCTAAAAACATAGTGTATATTGCATCTAAAATGTTTTCGAAGGCTGTAACTGGACTCATAGTTGGTTCCCAATTAGTGTTCTTAATAAAAGAATTAATAACACCTAAAGTCTTATGTTCAACTAGAAGCAAAACAGTGCTTTGATCATCATAAGCTTCTTTGTTAGTCTGAATAATCAAACTAATTTCCTTAGCCCA
This sequence comes from Oenanthe sinensis, assembly GCA_028671895.1. Taxonomy (NCBI): domain Eukaryota; kingdom Viridiplantae; phylum Streptophyta; class Magnoliopsida; order Apiales; family Apiaceae; genus Oenanthe; species Oenanthe sinensis. The sequence goes on from JAPMAC010000231.1 coordinate 6,816,727, forward strand.
TATATCTATGAGTTCTTTCCTATTTGACTTATTGTCAATGTTTAGGATGTTACTACCAAATATATTAGTAGTCTCTTTACTAGGATTGAAGGGATAGAAATTTCCTTTTCTTTTCCTATTTTCTTCAGGTTTTGACGTTTCTCCTTTTTCTCTTTTAAGAGGAGTTGCGTCCTGATTGGTAGTTCTGAGATTTTCTATTTCTTCATTCTCTGAACTGTCCATATCTGTATTATCTTGGAATTCTTCTTGTTCTTCTGAACTGAATTCTTCAATAGTATTTAGAAAGTCATAATCTTTGATTCCAAAAAGGGATCTTAGATCTTTATTGTCTTTTATTTCCTGGTTGGCTATAGATTCATCATCTATTTCCATTAATCTAATTGCTTGTTCGAGGACCTCAAAGTTGTCGTCGTTAACTTGCAATTCTCCTTCTTTTAGATTACCCCAGAAGATATCTTCTACGATTCTTAGGTAATTCATGTTGATTTTTTGTCAACCCCAAAAGGCCAGGTCAGGCTACCAAGGTTTTTCCCTGTTCCTAATTCTTCGTTTCCAACATTGTCGTTTGGATAACTATATTTTCTTATCTTAGAGGTTTCCTCTGTTAGGTCAATTTCTTTGTGCTGTCTTCTGTTGAGAGCATAAAGAATTTCCTTATTACACGGGCAATCCTGAATTGCTAATTTTAATTCAGTGATTATCTTTGCCGCTGCAGCTTCAATGTTATTGGTAACATTTTCCGCTTGCTGAGTCTTAAGCAACTCAAGAATTTCTCTTATTTGTGGCTTAATGTTCGTTTCAAATTCCTCTAGTAAATCTTTAAGACTCATCCTAAAATTTTCTTGAGGTATTCTTCTATTTCATTAAGCTTTAACTTAAGAGCTTCATTATCACACTTATGATTCCTAAGTTGTGAGATTTGTCCTTCTAATCCTTCGATCTTAGTATTTTGCTTGATTAGAAGCTTTTTAATATCCCTTAGGATTTCTATTTCTAGGTCACTCCCCTTTTTAACAAAGGAATAGTATCTGTTATGGATACTAGGTGATTTAGAGAGTTTTTCACTCGGGTCTTTACTAAGCCCAAAAAATGACAGTAGGTTGTAAATTCCTAACAAGCATCTTCCTGAAATCTGATTAAGATTATTGGTAGATGAAACAATAGTGTTTAAACTATTACTTCCTTTTACGCCACTAAAGACGTAATTTCTAGGTTCTAGGTCTACTCCTTCATTTAATTTCTTAAATTCCAGAACCTTTCCTTTTTTATAAATGTGTGGGTACATTTTTGTGGGATTATCTATAATAACCTCTATAGAAGTTCCAGTTTTTGACATAAGTCATCCACTCTCCTGGAGACACTATGAAGTAATTTTTCCTGAGAAGATTCACCAACCTCTAAGGTGTTTCTTCTGAAACTCTTTCTAGGCTTCTGTCCTAGTATGGGTTTATTCTTTGCAATGTCTATTGCCCAAGAGTTATCTAGTGGACTAATTTCTGAGAATTGCTTCTCTTCTATCGATCCTATTTCTGAGAATACATCGTCTAATTCGATATATTCATTCTTCCTATAGTCTATGCTATGATGACTATTGGTTAAGGCGTAGGCAACAACATAGGTTATGCTAAATACCTTATCTCCTGTATTCATCAGATCATGTCTTTCAAAGTCATGGACAAAAGATAATATCTGATCTATGTTTCTTGTATCTAAGCTAAATCCAAATTTAGGATAGACGGTGAACATAAATTTTTGATAAGCAAGATTGCCTCTAGCTGCTCCTAGAATACAGTCTCTTCGGTCGTTGATTCTATTGTCTATTAAAGCCATTTTAATAGGAGAATCTATACCTTCCAGAAATTCTGCTTTGAGCAGAATCTTTATAGCTCCTAAGTGAACTACGCTAAGGGTAGATCTTATCTTAGAGTCTATTTTCAACAGATTTTTGTTTATCTCTTCCTTAGTGATTAAGGGTAAGTAAACTAATCATGTAGTATCTTTTATATCTACGTGCATTTCCTTGGTAGAGATATAATAAAAGATATTATCTTTTCTTTTAAATCGATTTAACATAGGTATGTTAAATATTTTTTCTTTCTTTAGATCAAGTTTGCTATTTCTAATTTTAGAGAGAATCTCCCTATTAACTAAAAAGCTGGCCTGAAATCCTTTGTCACTCTCTAGAAACTCTATTTCTAGATTATTTTTGTCTTGAATCTCTTCGAGAGTTTCTTCTTCCTTTAAAAAACTCATTGATTTTCTGGACCTATAAAACTCTTGATATGAATTTTTAAAGAGTCAATTTCTTGACTATTTCTGACGTAGAACTTACCTTGTTGTTCATATAGCATTTCTAGACTTTTATAGATTTCTATAAGACGGTCTAATTTATTTCTTTCTAAATCTAAACAAGCTAGATCTCGAATTCTAGAGAAGAAATCTTCATCTCCTAATTGGATGGTGTTTCCATTTTCTACTAGATTCCACGGGAGCCTGGATGTAGGGTTATAGCTAATCATAATCAACAATTGATTTTAAAATATTTGTATAATATGAATTTATGAAACGGAATCTTAAGCAAATATGTACCAAAATCAAGCTTATAAACAAATTAATACTTCTTTCAAGATTTCGACAAACCTGATTGATGTAAGCAATGTTTTCTTCAAGAGTGCGACTAGCTCTTCCTAAACGGCCACCTGCCTAACGGATCTGCATACCATCGACTTACCTCCTCCAGAATAAAAACATGGCTCTGATACCAACTCGAAACGCGGACAATGTTTTTATTCTGGAGGAGGTAAGTCGATGGTATGCAGATCCGTTAGGCAGGTGGCCGTTTAGGAAGAGCTAGTCGCACTCTTGAAGAAAACATTGCTTACATCAATCAGGTTTGTCGAAATCTTGAAAGAAGTATTAATTTGTTTATAAGCTTGATTTTGGTACATATTTGCTTAAGATTCCGTTTCATAAATTCATATTATACAAATCTTTCAAAATCAATTGTTGATTATGATTAGCTATAACCCTACATCTAGGCTCCCGTGGAATCTAGTAGAAAATGGAAACACCATCCAATTAGGAGATGAAGATTTCTTCTCTAGAATTCGAGATCTAGCTTGTTTAGATTTAGAAAGAAATAAATTAGACCGTCTTATAGAAATCTATAAAAGTCTAGAAATGCTATATGAACAACAAGGTAAGTTCTACGTCAGAAATAGTCAAGAAATTGACTCTTTAAAAATTCATATTAAGAGTTTTATAGGTCCAGAAAATCAATGAGTTTTTTAAAGGAAGAAGAAACTCTCGAAGAGATTCAAGACAAAAATAATCTAGAAATAGAGTTTCTAGAGAGTGACAAAGGATTTCAGGCCAGCTTTTTAGTTAAGAATGAAGGCTCAAATTGTTACGAATTCTCTCGAGTTTTAAACGAGCCAATAATGCTTTTACAAGAGTTTACATGTTGTTTCCATGTTCAAACGAGTCAAGAATGAAGCTATAAGTTGTTTCCGTGTTCGAACGAGTCAAGAATTTAGCTTCAAATTGCTATGAATTGTTTTGATGTTGAAACGAGCCAATAATATTCCTACAAGAGTCTACATGTTGTTTCCATGTTCAAACGAGTCAAGAATGAAGCTACAAGTTGTTTCCGAGGTCGAACGAGTCAAGAATGAAGCCTCAAATTGTTATGAATTGTTTTGATGTTTAAACGAGACCATAATGCTCCTACAAGTGTTTACAAGTTGTTTCCATGTTCAAACGTGTCAAGAATGAAACTACAAGTTGTTTCCGAGTTCGAACAAGTCAAGAATTAAACCTCAAATTGTTATGAATTGTTTTCATGTTGAAACGAGCCAATAATGTTCCTACAAGAATTTACAAGTACTTTCCGTGTTGAAACGAGTCAAGAATGAAACTACAAGTTGTTTCCGAGTTCGAACAAGTCAAGAATTAAGCCTCAAATTATTATGAATTGTTTTGATGTTTAAACGAGCCAATAATGCTCCTACATGTGTTTACAAGTTGTGTCCTTGTTCAAACGTGGCAAGAATGAAGCTACAAATTGTTTCCGAGTTTGAACGATTCAATAATGAAGCCTCAAATTGTTATGAATTGTTTTAATGTTTAAACGAGCCAATAATGCTCCTACATGTGTTTACAAGCTGTTTCCGAGTTCGAACGAGTCAAGAATGAAGGCTCAAATTGTTACGAATTCTTTCGAGTTTTAAACGAGCCAATAATGCTTTTACAAGAGTTTACATGTTGTTTCCATGTTCAAACGAGTCAAGAATGAAGCTACAAATTGTTTCCAAGTTCGAACGAGTAAAGAATGATACCTCAAATTGTTATGAATTGTTTTGATGTTTAAACGAGCCTATGATGCTCCTACATGTGTTTACAAGTTGTTTCCATGTTCAAACAAGTCAAGAATGAAGCTACAAATTGTTTTCGAATTCGAACAAGTCAGAATTAAGCCTCAAATTGTTATGAATTGTTTTCATGTTGAAACGAGGCAATAATTTTCCTACAAGAATTTACAAGTTGTTTCCATGTTTAAACGAGTCAAGAATGAAGCTACATGTTGTTTTCGAGTTCGAACGAGTCAAGAATGAAGTCTCAAATTGTTATGAATTTTTTTGATGTTTAAACGAACCAATAATGCTCGTACAAGTGTTTACAAGTAGTGTCCATGTTCAATCGAGTCATGACTTAAACTACAAGTTGTTTTCGAGTTCGAACGATTCAATAATGAAGCCTCAAATTGTTATGAATTGTTTTGATGCTTAAACTAGCCAATAATGTTCCTACAAGAGTTTACAAGTTGTTTCCATGTTCAAACGAGTCAAGAATGAAACTACAAGTTCTTTCCGAGTTCTCACGAGTCAAGAATGAAGTCTCAAATTGTTATGAATTGTTTTGATGTTTAAACGAGCCGATAATGCTCCTACAAGTGTTTACAAGTTGTGTCCATGTTCAATCGAGTCATGACTTAAACTACAAGTTGTTTTCGAGTTCGAACGAGTCAAGAATGAAGCCTCAAATTGATATGAATTGTTTTGATGCTTAAACTAGCCAATAATGTTCCTACAAGAGTTTACAAGTTGTTTCCATGTTCAAACGAGTCAAGAATGAAGCTACAAGTTCTTTCCGAGTTCGCACGAGTCAAGAATGAAGTCTCAAATTGTTATGAATTGTTTTGATGTTTAAACGAGCCAATAATGCTGCTACAAGTGTTTACAAGTTGTTTCATGTTTAAACAAGTCAAGAATGAAGCTACAAGTTGTTTTCGAGTTCGAACGAGTCAAGAATGAAACCTCAAATTGTTATGAATTGTTTTAATGTTTAAACGAGCCAATAATACTCCTACAATTGTTTACAAGTTGTTTCCATGTTCAAACGAGTCAAGAATGAAGCTACAAGGTGTTTTCGAGTTCGAACGAGTCAAGAATGAAGCCTCAAATTGTTATGAATTGTTTTAATGTTTAAACGAGCCAATAATGCTCTTACACGAGTTTACAAGTTGTTTCCATGTTCAAACGAGGCAAGAATGAAGCTACAAATTGTTTCCGAGTTTGAACGATTCAATAATGAAGCCTCAAATTGTTATGAATTGTTTTGATGTTTAAACGAGCCAATGATGCTCCTACATGTGTTTACAAGTTGTTTCCATGTTCAAACAAGTCAAGAATGAAGCTACAAATTGTTTTCGAATTCGAACAAATCAGAATTAAGCCTCAAATTGTTATGAATTGTTTTCATGTTGAAACGAGGCAATAATTTTCCTACAAGAATTTACAAGTTGTTTCCATGTTTAAACGAGTCAAGAATGAAGCTACATGTTGTTTTCGAGTTCGAACGAGTCAAGAATGAAGTCTCAAATTGTTATGAATTTTTTTGATGTTTAAACGAACCAATAATGCTCGTACAAGTGTTTACAAGTAGTGTCCATGTTCAATCGAGTCATGACTTAAACTACAAGTTGTTTTCGAGTTCGAACGATTCAATAATGAAGCCTCAAATTGTTATGAATTGTTTTGATGCTTAAACTAGCCAATAATGTTCCTACCAGAGTTTACAAGTTGTTTCCATGTTCAAACGAGTCAAGAATGAAACTACAAGTTCTTTCCGAGTTCTCACGAGTCAAGAATGAAGTCTCAAATTGTTATGAATTGTTTTGATGTTTAAACGAGCCGATAATGCTCCTACAAGTGTTTACAAGTTGTGTCCATGTTCAATCGAGTCATGACTTAAACTACAAGTTGTTTTCGAGTTCGAACGAGTCAAGAATGAAGCCTCAAATTGATATGAATTGTTTTGATGCTTAAACTAGCCAATAATGTTCCTACAAGAGTTTACAAGTTGTTTCCATGTTCAAACGAGTCAAGAATGAAGCTACAAGTTCTTTCCGAGTTCGCACGAGTCAAGAATGAAGTCTCAAATTGTTATGAATTGTTTTGATGTTTAAACGAGCCAATAATGCTGCTACAAGTGTTTACAAGTTGTTTCATATTTAAACAAGTCAAGAATGAAGCTACAAGTTGTTTTCGAGTTCGAACGAGTCAAGAATGAAACCTCAAATTGTTATGAATTGTTTTAATGTTTAAACGAGCCAATAATACTCCTACAATTGTTTACAAGTTGTTTCCATGTTCAAACGAGTCAAGAATGAAGCTACAAGGTGTTTTCGAGTTCGAACGAGTCAAGAATGAAGCCTCAAATTGTTATGAATTGTTTTAATGTTTAAACGAGCCAATAATGCTCTTACACGAGTTTACAAGTTGTTTCCATGTTCAAACGAGGCAAGAATGAAGCTACAAGTTGTTTTCGAGTTCGAACGAGTCAAGAATGAAACCTCAAATTGTTATGAATTGTTTTAATGTTTAAACGAGCCAATAATACTCCTACAATTGTTTACAAGTTGTTTCCATGTTCAAACGAGTCAAGAATGAAGCTACAAGGTGTTTTCGAGTTCGAACGAGTCAAGAATGAAGCCTCAAATTGTTATGAATTGTTTTAATGTTTAAACGAGCCAATAATGCTCTTACACGAGTTTACAAGTTGTTTCCATGTTCAAACGAGGCAAGAATGAAGCTACAAATTGTTTCCGAGTTTGAACGATTCAATAATGAAGCCTCAAATTGTTATGAATTGTTTGAATGTTTAAACGAGCCAATGATGCTCCTACATGTGTTTACAAGTTGTTTCCATGTTCAAACAAGTCAAGAATGAAGCTACAAATTGTTTTCGAATTGGAACAAATCAGAATTAAGCCTCAAATTGTTATGAATTGTTTTCATGTTGAAACGAGGCAATAATTTTCCTACAAGAATTTACAAGTTGTTTCCATGTTTAAACGAGTCAAGAATGAAGCTACATGTTGTTTTCGAGTTCGAACGAGTCAAGAATGAAGTCTCAAATTGTTATGAATTTTTTTGATGTTTAAACGAACCAATAATGCTCGTACAAGTGTTTACAAGTAGTGTCCATGTTCAATCGAGTCATGACTTAAACTACAAGTTGTTTTCGAGTTCGAACGATTCAATAATGAAGCCTCAAATTGTTATGAATTGTTTTGATGCTTAAACTAGCCAATAATGTTCCTACCAGAGTTTACAAGTTGTTTCCATGTTCAAACGAGTCAAGAATGAAACTACAAGTTCTTTCCGAGTTCTCACGAGTCAAGAATGAAGTCTCAAATTGTTATGAATTGTTTTGATGTTTAAACGAGCCGATAATGCTCCTACAAGTGTTTACAAGTTGTGTCCATGTTCAATCGAGTCATGACTTAAACTACAAGTTGTTTTCGAGTTCGAACGAGTCAAGAATGAAGCCTCAAATTGATATGAATTGTTTTGATGCTTAAACTAGCCAATAATGTTCCTACAAGAGTTTACAAGTTGTTTCCATGTTCAAACGAGTCAAGAATGAAGCTACAAGTTCTTTCCGAGTTCGCACGAGTCAAGAATGAAGTCTCAAATTGTTATGAATTGTTTTGATGTTTAAACGAGCCAATAATGCTGCTACAAGTGTTTACAAGTTGTTTCATATTTAAACAAGTCAAGAATGAAGCTACAAGTTGTTTTCGAGTTCGAACGAGTCAAGAATGAAACCTCAAATTGTTATGAATTGTTTTAATGTTTAAACGAGCCAATAATACTCCTACAATTGTTTACAAGTTGTTTCCATGTTCAAACGAGTCAAGAATGAAGCTACAAGGTGTTTTCGAGTTCGAACGAGTCAAGAATGAAGCCTCAAATTGTTATGAATTGTTTTAATGTTTAAACGAGCCAATAATGCTCTTACACGAGTTTACAAGTTGTTTCCATGTTCAAACGAGGCAAGAATGAAGCTACAAGTTGTTTTCGAGTTCGAACGAGTCAAGAATGAAACCTCAAATTGTTATGAATTGTTTTAATGTTTAAACGAGCCAATAATACTCCTACAATTGTTTACAAGTTGTTTCCATGTTCAAACGAGTCAAGAATGAAGCTACAAGGTGTTTTCGAGTTCGAACGAGTCAAGAATGAAGCCTCAAATTGTTATGAATTGTTTTAATGTTTAAACGAGCCAATAATGCTCTTACACGAGTTTACAAGTTGTTTCCATGTTCAAACGAGGCAAGAATGAAGCTACAAATTGTTTCCGAGTTTGAACGATTCAATAATGAAGCCTCAAATTGTTATGAATTGTTTTGATGTTTAAACGAGCCAATGATGCTCCTACATGTGTTTACAAGTTGTTTCCATGTTCAAACAAGTCAAGAATGAAGCTACAAATTGTTTTCGAATTGGAACAAATCAGAATTAAGCCTCAAATTGTTATGAATTGTTTTCATGTTGAAACGAGGCAATAATTTTCCTACAAGAATTTACAAGTTGTTTCCATGTTTAAACGAGTCAAGAATGAAGCTACATGTTGTTTTCGAGTTCGAACGAGTCAAGAATGAAGTCTCAAATTGTTATGAATTTTTTTGATGTTTAAACGAACCAATAATGCTCGTACAAGTGTTTACAAGTAGTGTCCATGTTCAATCGAGTCATGACTTAAACTACAAGTTGTTTTCGAGTTCGAACGATTCAATAATGAAGCCTCAAATTGTTATGAATTGTTTTGATGCTTAAACTAGCCAATAATGTTCCTACCAGAGTTTACAAGTTGTTTCCATGTTCAAACGAGTCAAGAATGAAACTACAAGTTCTTTCCGAGTTCTCACGAGTCAAGAATGAAGTCTCAAATTGTTATGAATTGTTTTGATGTTTAAACGAGCCGATAATGCTCCTACAAGTGTTTACAAGTTGTGTCCATGTTCAATCGAGTCATGACTTAAACTACAAGTTGTTTTCGAGTTCGAACGAGTCAAGAATGAAGCCTCAAATTGATATGAATTGTTTTGATGCTTAAACTAGCCAATAATGTTCCTACAAGAGTTTACAAGTTGTTTCCATGTTCAAACGAGTCAAGAATGAAGCTACAAGTTCTTTCCGAGTTCGCACGAGTCAAGAATGAAGTCTCAAATTGTTATGAATTGTTTTGATGTTTAAACGAGCCAATAATGCTGCTACAAGTGTTTACAAGTTGTTTCATATTTAAACAAGTCAAGAATGAAGCTACAAGTTGTTTTCGAGTTCGAACGAGTCAAGAATGAAACCTCAAATTGTTATGAATTGTTTTAATGTTTAAACGAGCCAATAATACTCCTACAATTGTTTACAAGTTGTTTCCATGTTCAAACGAGTCAAGAATGAAGCTACAAGGTGTTTTCGAGTTCGAACGAGTCAAGAATGAAGCCTCAAATTGTTATGAATTGTTTTAATGTTTAAACGAGCCAATAATGCTCTTACACGAGTTTACAAGTTGTTTCCATGTTCAAACGAGGCAAGAATGAAGCTACAAGTTGTTTTCGAGTTCGAACGAGTCAAGAATGAAACCTCAAATTGTTATGAATTGTTTTAATGTTTAAACGAGCCAATAATACTCCTACAATTGTTTACAAGTTGTTTCCATGTTCAAACGAGTCAAGAATGAAGCTACAAGGTGTTTTCGAGTTCGAACGAGTCAAGAATGAAGCCTCAAATTGTTATGAATTGTTTTAATGTTTAAACGAGCCAATAATGCTCTTACACGAGTTTACAAGTTGTTTCCATGTTCAAACGAGGCAAGAATGAAGCTACAAATTGTTTCCGAGTTTGAACGATTCAATAATGAAGCCTCAAATTGTTATGAATTGTTTTGATGTTTAAACGAGCCAATGATGCTCCTACATGTGTTTACAAGTTGTTTCCATGTTCAAACAAGTCAAGAATGAAGCTACAAATTGTTTTCGAATTGGAACAAATCAGAATTAAGCCTCAAATTGTTATGAATTGTTTTCATGTTGAAACGAGGCAATAATTTTCCTACAAGAATTTACAAGTTGTTTCCATGTTTAAACGAGTCAAGAATGAAGCTACATGTTGTTTTCGAGTTCGAACGAGTCAAGAATGAAGTCTCAAATTGTTATGAATTTTTTTGATGTTTAAACGAACCAATAATGCTCGTACAAGTGTTTACAAGTAGTGTCCATGTTCAATCGAGTCATGACTTAAACTACAAGTTGTTTTCGAGTTCGAACGATTCAATAATGAAGCCTCAAATTGTTATGAATTGTTTTGATGCTTAAACTAGCCAATAATGTTCCTACCAGAGTTTACAAGTTGTTTCCATGTTCAAACGAGTCAAGAATGAAACTACAAGTTCTTTCCGAGTTCTCACGAGTCAAGAATGAAGTCTCAAATTGTTATGAATTGTTTTGATGTTTAAACGAGCCGATAATGCTCCTACAAGTGTTTACAAGTTGTGTCCATGTTCAATCGAGTCATGACTTAAACTACAAGTTGTTTTCGAGTTCGAACGAGTCAAGAATGAAGCCTCAAATTGATATGAATTGTTTTGATGCTTAAACTAGCCAATAATGTTCCTACAAGAGTTTACAAGTTGTTTCCATGTTCAAACGAGTCAAGAATGAAGCTACAAGTTCTTTCCGAGTTCGCACGAGTCAAGAATGAAGTCTCAAATTGTTATGAATTGTTTTGATGTTTAAACGAGCCAATAATGCTGCTACAAGTGTTTACAAGTTGTTTCATATTTAAACAAGTCAAGAATGAAGCTACAAGTTGTTTTCGAGTTCGAACGAGTCAAGAATGAAACCTCAAATTGTTATGAATTGTTTTAATGTTTAAACGAGCCAATAATACTCCTACAATTGTTTACAAGTTGTTTCCATGTTCAAACGAGTCAAGAATGAAGCTACAAGGTGTTTTCGAGTTCGAACGAGTCAAGAATGAAGCCTCAAATTGTTATGAATTGTTTTAATGTTTAAACGAGCCAATAATGCTCTTACACGAGTTTACAAGTTGTTTCCATGTTCAAACGAGGCAAGAATGAAGCTACAAATTGTTTCCGAGTTTGAACGATTCAATAATGAAGCCTCAAATTGTTATGAATTGTTTTGATGTTTAAACGAGCCAATAATGCTCCTACATGTGTTTACAAGTTGTGTCCATGTTCAAACGTGGCAAAAATGAAGCTACAAGATGTTTCAAGTTCGAACGAGTCAAGAATGAAGGCTCAAATTGTTACGAATTGTTTTGATGTTTAAACGAGACAATAATGCTCCTACAAGTGTTTACAAGTTGTTTCCATGTTCAAACGAGTCAAGAATGAAGCTACAAATTGTTTCCAAGTTCGAACGAGTAAAGAATGATGCCTCAAATTGTTATGAATTGTTTTGATGATTAAATGAGCCAATGATGCTCCAACATGTGTTTACAAGTTGTTTCCATGTTCAAACGAGTCAATAATGAAGCTACAAATTGTTTCCGAATTCGAACAAGTCAAGAATTAAGCCTCAAATTGTTATGAATTGTTTTCATGTTGAAACGAGGCAATAATTTTCCTACAAGAATTTACAAGTTGTTTCCATGTTTAAACGAGTCAAGAATGAAGCTACAAGTTGTTTTCGAGTTCGAACGAGTCAAGAATGAAGTCTCAAATTGTTATGAATTGTTTTGATGTTTAAACGAGCCGATAATACTCGTACAAGTGTTTACGAGTTGTGTCCATGTTCAATCGAGTCATGACTTAAACTACAAGTTGTTTTCGAGTTCGAACGAGTCAAGAATGAAGCCTCAAATTGTTATGAATGGTTTTGATGCTTAAACTAGCCAATAATGTTCCTACAAGAGTTTACAAGTTGTTTCCATGTTCAAACGAGTCAAAAATGAAGCTACAAGTTCTTTCTGAGTTCTCACGAGTCAAGAATGAAGTCTCAAATTGTTATGAATTGTTTTGATGTTTAAACGAGCCAATAATGCTGCTACAAGTGTTTACAAGTTGTTTCTTGTTTAAACGAGTCAAGAATGAAGCTACAAGTTGTTTTCGAGTTCGAACGAGTCAAGAATGAAGCCTCAAATTGTTATGAATTGTTTTAATGTTTAAACGAGCCAATAAAGCTCCTACAAGTGTTTACAAGTTGCTTCTATGTTCAAACGAGTCAAGAATGAAGCTATAAGTTGTTTCCGTGTTCGAACAAGTCAAGAATTTAGCTTCAAATTGTTATGAATTGTTTTGATGTTGAAACGAGCCAATAATATTCCTACAAGAGTCTACATGTTGTTTCCATGTTCAAACGAGTCAAGAATGAAGCTACAAGTTGTTTTCGAGTTCGAACGAGTCAAGAATGAAGCCTCAAATTGTTATGAATTGTTTTAATGTTTAAACTAGCCAATAATGCTCCTACAAGTGTTTACAAGTTGCTTCTATGTTCAAACGAGTCAAGAATGAAGCTATAAGTTGTTTCCGTGTTCGAACAAGTCAAGAATTTAGCTTCAAATTGTTATGAATTGTTTTGATGTTGAAACGAGCCAATAATATTCCTACAAGAGTCTACATGTTGTTTCCATGTTCAAACGAGTCAAGAATGAAGCTACAAGTTGTTTCCGAGTTCGAACGAGTCAAGAATGAAGCCTCAAATTGTTATGAATTGTTTTGATGTTTAAACGAGGCAATAATGCTCCTACAAGTGTTTACAAGTTGTTTCCATGTTCAAACGTGTCAAGAATGAAACTAAAAGTTGTTTCCGAGTTCGAACAAGTCAAGAATTAAGCCTCAAATTGTTATGAATTGTTTTCAAGTTGAAATGAGCCAATAATATTCCTACAAGAATTTACAAGTTGTTTCCATGTTCAAACGAGTCAAGAATGAAGCTACAAATTGTTTCCGAATTTGAACGATTCAATAATGAAGCCTCAAATAGTTATGAATTGTTTTGATGTTTAAACGAGCCAATAATACTCCTACTTCTGTTTACAAGTTGTGTCCATGTTCAAACGAGGCAAGAATGAAGCTACAAATTGTTTTCGAGTTTGAACGATTCAATAATGAAACCTCAAATTGTTATGAATTGTTTTGATGTTTAAACGAGCCAATAATGCTCCTACATGTGTTTACAAGTTGTGTCCATGTTCAAACGTGGCAAAAATGAAGCTACAAGATGTTTCGAGTTCGAACGAGTCAAGAATGAAGGCTCAAATTGTTACGAATTGTTTCGAGTTTTAAACGAGCCAATAATGCTTTTACAAGAGTTTACAAGTTGTTTCCATGTTCAAACGAGTCAAGAATGAAGCTACAAATTGTTTCCAAGTTCGAACGAGTAAAGAATGATGCCTCAAATTGTTATGAATTGTTTTGATGTTTAAACGAGCCAATGATGCTCCAACATGTGTTTACAAGTTGTTTCCATGTTCAAACGAGTCAATAATGAAGCTACAAATTGTTTCCGAATTCGAACAAGTCAAGAATTAAGCCTCAAATTGTTATGAATTGTTTTCATGTTGAAACGAGGCAATAATTTTCCTACAAGAATTTACAAGTTGTTTCCATGTTTAAACGAGTCAAGAATGAAGCTACAAGTTGTTTTCGAGTTCGAACGAGTCAAGAATGAAGTCTCAAATTGTTATGAATTGTTTTGATATTTAAACGAGCCAATAGTGTTCCTACAAGTGTTTACAAGTTGTTTCCATACTCAAACAAGTCAAGAATGAAGCTACAAGTTGTTTCCAAGTTCGAACGAGTCAAGAAAGAAGCCTCAAATTGTTATGAATTGTTTTGATGTTTAAACGAGACAATAATGCTCCTACAAGTGTTTACAAGTTGTTTCCATGTTCAAACGTGTCAAGAATGAAACTAAAAGTTGTTTCCGAGTTCGAACAAGTCAAGAATTAAGCCTCAAATTGTTATGAATTGTTTTCATGTTGAAATGAGCCAATAATGTTCCTACAAGAATTTACAAGTTGTTTCCATGTTCAAACGAGTCAAGAATGAAGCTACAAATTGTTTCCGAATTTGAACGATTCAATAATGAAGCCTCAAATTGTTATGAATTGTTTTTATGTTTAAACGAGCCAATAATGCTCCTACTTCTGTTTACAAGTTGTGTCCATGTTCAAACGAGGCAAGAATGAAGCTACAAATTGTTTCCGAGTTTGAACGATTCAATAATGAAGCCTCAAATTGTTTTGAATTGTTTTGATGTTTAAACGAGCCAATAATGCTCCTACTTCTGTTTACAAGTTGTGTCCATGTTCAAACGAGGCAAGAATGAAGCTACCAATTGTTTCCGAGTTTGAACGATTCAATAATGAAGCCTCAAATTGTTATGAATTGTTTTTATGTTTAAACGAGCCAATAATGCTCCTACTTCTGTTTACAAGTTGTGTCCATGTTCAAACGAGGCAAGAATGAAGCTACAAATTGTTTCCGAGTTTGAACGATTCAATAATGAAGCCTCAAATTGTTTTGAATTGTTTTGATGTTTAAACGAGCCAATAATGCTCCTACATGTGTTTACAAGTTGTGTCCATGTTCAAACGTGGCAAAAATGAAGCTACAAGATGTTTCGAGTTCGAACGAGTCAAGAATGAAGGCTCAAATTGTTACGAATTGTTTCGAGTTTTAAACGAGCCAATAATGCTTTTACAAGAGTTTACAAGTTGTTTCCATGTTCAAACGAGTCAAGAATGAAGCTACAAATTGTTTCCAAGTTCGAACGAGTAAAGAATGATGCCTCAAATTGTTATGAATTGTTTTGAAGTTTAAACGAGTCAATGATGCTCCAACATGTGTTTACAAGTTGTTTCCATGTTCAAACGAGTCAATAATGAACCTACAAATTGTTTCCGAATTCGAACAAGTCAAGAATTAAGCCTCAAATTGTTATGAATTGTTTTCATGTTGAAACGAGGCAATACTTTTCCTACAAGAATTTACAAGTTGTTTCCATGTTTAAACGAGTCAAGAATGAAGCTACTAGTTGTTTTCGAGTTCGAACGAGTCAAGAATGAAGTCTCAAATTGTTATGAATTGTTTTGATGTTTAAACGAGCCGATAATACTCGTACAAGTGTTTACAAGTTGTGTCCATGTTCAATCGAGTCATGACTTAAACTACAAGTTGTTTTCGAGTTCGAACGAGTCAAGAATGAAGCCTCAAATTGTTATGAATGGTTTTGATGCTTAAACTAGCCAATAATGTTCCTAGAAGAGTTTACAAGTTGTTTCCATGTTCAAACGAGTCAAGAATGAAGCTACAAGTTCTTTCTGAGTTCTCACGAGTCAAGAATGAAGTCTCAAATTGTTATGAATTGTTTTGATGTTTAAACGAGCCAATAATGCTGCTACAAGTGTTTACAAGTTGTTTCATGTTTAAACGAGTCAAGAATGAAGCTACAAGTTCTTTCTGAGTTCTCACGAGTCAAGAATGAAGTCTCAAATTGTTATGAATTGTTTTGATGTTTAAACGAGCCGATAATACTCGTACAAGTGTTTACAAGTTGTGTCCATGTTCAATCGAGTCATGACTTAAACTACAAGTTGTTTTCGTGTTCGAACGAGTCAAGAATGAAGCCTCAAATTGTTATGAATGGTTTTGATGCTTAAACTAGCCAATAATGTTCCTACAAGAGTTTACAAGTTATTTCCATGTTCAAACAAGTCAAGAATTAAGCTACAAGTTCTTTCCGAGTTCTCACGAGTCAAGAATGAAGTCTCAAATTGTTATGAATTGTTTTGATGTTTAAACGAGCCAATAATGCTGCTACAAGTGTTTACAAGTTGTTTCTTGTTTAAACGAGTCAAGAATGAAGCTACAAGTTGTTTTCGAGTTCGAACGAGTCAAGAATGAAGCCTCAAACTGTTATGAATTGTTTTAATGTTTAAACGAGCCAATAATGCTCCTACAAGTGTTTACAAGTTGCTTCTATGTTCAAAGGAGTCAAGAATGAAGCTATAAGTTGTTTCCGTGTTCGAACAAGTCAAGAATTTAGCTTCAAATTGTTATGAATTGTTTTGATGTTGAAACGAGCCAATAATATTCCTACAAGTGTCTACATGTTGTTTCCATGTTCAAACGAGTCAAGAATGAAGCTACAAGTTGTTTCCGAGTTCGAACGAGTCAAGAATGAAGCCTCAAATTGTTATGAATTGTTTTGATGTTTAAACGAGCCAATAATGTTCCTACAAGTGTTTACAAGTTGTTTCCATACTCAAACAAGTCAAGAATGAAGCTACAAGTTGTTTCCGAGTTCGAACGAGTCAAGAAAAAAGCCTCAAATTGTTATGAATTGTTTTGATGTTTAAACGAGACAATAATGCTCCTACAAGTGTTTACAAGTTGTTTCCTTGTTCAAACGTGTCAAGAATGAAACTAAAAGTTGTTTCCGAGTTCGAACAAGTCAAGAATTAAGCCTCAAATTGTTATGAATTGTTTTCATGTTGAAATGAGCCAATAATGTTCCTACAAGAATTTACAAATTGTTTCCATGTTCAAACGAGTCAAGAATGAAGCTACAAATTGTTTCCGAATTTGAACGATTCAATAATGAAGCCTCAAATTGTTATGAATTGTTTTTATGTTTAAACGAGCCAATAATGCTCCTACTTCTGTTTACAAGTTGTGTCCATGTTCAAACGAGGCAAGAATGAAGCTACAAATTGTTTCCGAGTTTGAACGATTCAATAATGAAGCCTCAAATTGTTTTGAATTGTTTTGATGTTTAAACGAGCCAATAATGCTCCTACATGTGTTTACAAGTTGTGTCCATGTTCAAACGTGGCAAAAATGAAGCTACAAGATGTTTCGAGTTCGAACGAGTCAAGAATGAAGGCTCAAATTGTTACGAATTGTTTCGAGTTTTAAACGAGCCAATAATGCTTTTACAAGAGTTTACAAGTTGTTTCCATGTTCAAACGAGTCAAGAATGAAGCTACAAATTGTTTCCAAGTTCGAACGAGTAAAGAATGATGCCTCAAATTGTTATGAATTGTTTTGAAGTTTAAACGAGTCAATGATGCTCCAACATGTGTTTACAAGTTGTTTCCATGTTCAAACGAGTCAATAATGAACCTACAAATTGTTTCCGAATTCGAACAAGTCAAGAATTAAGCCTCAAATTGTTATGAATTGTTTTCATGTTGAAACGAGGCAATACTTTTCCTACAAGAATTTACAAGTTGTTTCCATGTTTAAACGAGTCAAGAATGAAGCTACTAGTTGTTTTCGAGTTCGAACGAGTCAAGAATGAAGTCTCAAATTGTTATGAATTGTTTTGATGCTTAAACTAGCCAATAATGTTCCTAGAAGAGTTTACAAGTTGTTTCCATGTTCAAACGAGTCAAGAATGAAGCTACAAGTTCTTTCTGAGTTCTCACGAGTCAAGAATGAAGTCTCAAATTGTTATGAATTGTTTTGATGTTTAAACGAGCCAATAATGCTGCTACAAGTGTTTACAAGTTGTTTCATGTTTAAACGAGTCAAGAATGAAGCTACAAGTTCTTTCTGAGTTCTCACGAGTCAAGAATGAAGTCTCAAATTGTTATGAATTGTTTTGATGTTTAAACGAGCCGATAATACTCGTACAAGTGTTTACAAGTTGTGTCCATGTTCAATCGAGTCATGACTTAAACTACAAGTTGTTTTCGTGTTCGAACGAGTCAAGAATGAAGCCTCAAATTGTTATGAATGGTTTTGATGCTAAAACTAGCCAATAATGTTCCTACAAGAGTTTACAAGTTATTTCCATGTTCAAACGAGTCAAGAATTAAGCTACAAGTTCTTTCCGAGTTCTCACGAGTCAAGAATGAAGTCTCAAATTGTTATGAATTGTTTTGATGTTTAAACGAGCCAATAATGCTGCTACAAGTGTTTACAAGTTGTTTCTTGTTTAAACGAGTCAAGAATGAAGCTACAAGTTGTTTTCGAGTTTGAACGAGTCAAGAATGAAGCCTCAAACTGTTATGAATTGTTTTAATGTTTAAACGAGCCAATAATGCTCCTACAAGTGTTTACAAGTTGCTTCTATGTTCAAAGGAGTCAAGAATGAAGCTATAAGTTGTTTCCGTGTTCGAACAAGTCAAGAATTTAGCTTCAAATTGTTATGAATTGTTTTGATGTTGAAACGAGCCAATAATATTCCTACAAGTGTCTACATGTTGTTTCCATGTTCAAACGAGTCAAGAATGAAGCTACAAGTTGTTTCCGAGTTCGAACGAGTCAAGAATGAAGCCTCAAATTGTTATGAATTGTTTTGATGTTTAAACGAGCCAATAATGTTCCTACAAGTGTTTACAAGTTGTTTCCATACTCAAACAAGTCAAGAATGAAGCTACAAGTTGTTTCCGAGTTCGAACGAGTCAAGAAAAAAGCCTCAAATTGTTATGAATTGTTTTGATGTTTAAACGAGACAATAATGCTCCTACAAGTGTTTACAAGTTGTTTCCTTGTTCAAACGTGTCAAGAATGAAACTAAAAGTTGTTTCCGAGTTCGAACAAGTCAAGAATTAAGCCTCAAATTGTTATGAATTGTTTTCATGTTGAAATGAGCCAATAATGTTCCTACAAGAATTTACAAATTGTTTCCATGTTCAAACGAGTCAAGAATGAAGCTACAAATTGTTTCCGAATTTGAACGATTCAATAATGAAGCCTCAAATTGTTATGAATTGTTTTTATGTTTAAACGAGCCAATAATGCTCCTACTTCTGTTTACAAGTTGTGTCCATGTTCAAACGAGGCAAGAATGAAGCTACAAATTGTTTCCGAGTTTGAACGATTCAATAATGAAGCCTCAAATTGTTTTGAATTGTTTTGATGTTTAAACGAGCCAATAATGCTCCTACATGTGTTTACAAGTTGTGTCCATGTTCAAACGTGGCAAAAATGAAGCTACAAGATGTTTCGAGTTCGAACGAGTCAAGAATGAAGGCTCAAATTGTTACGAATTGTTTCGAGTTTTAAACGAGCCAATAATGCTTTTACAAGAGTTTACAAGTTGTTTCCATGTTCAAACGAGTCAAGAATGAAGCTACAAATTGTTTCCAAGTTCGAACGAGTAAAGAATGATGCCTCAAATTGTTATGAATTGTTTTGAAGTTTAAACGAGTCAATGATGCTCCAACATGTGTTTACAAGTTGTTTCCATGTTCAAACGAGTCAATAATGAACCTACAAATTGTTTCCGAATTCGAACAAGTCAAGAATTAAGCCTCAAATTGTTATGAATTGTTTTCATGTTGAAACGAGGCAATACTTTTCCTACAAGAATTTACAAGTTGTTTCCATGTTTAAACGAGTCAAGAATGAAGCTACTAGTTGTTTTCGAGTTCGAACGAGTCAAGAATGAAGTCTCAAATTGTTATGAATTGTTTTGATGCTTAAACTAGCCAATAATGTTCCTAGAAGAGTTTACAAGTTGTTTCCATGTTCAAACGAGTCAAGAATGAAGCTACAAGTTCTTTCTGAGTTCTCACGAGTCAAGAATGAAGTCTCAAATTGTTATGAATTGTTTTGATGTTTAAACGAGCCAATAATGCTGCTACAAGTGTTTACAAGTTGTTTCATGTTTAAACGAGTCAAGAATGAAGCTACAAGTTCTTTCTGAGTTCTCACGAGTCAAGAATGAAGTCTCAAATTGTTATGAATTGTTTTGATGTTTAAACGAGCCGATAATACTCGTACAAGTGTTTACAAGTTGTGTCCATGTTCAATCGAGTCATGACTTAAACTACAAGTTGTTTTCGTGTTCGAACGAGTCAAGAATGAAGCCTCAAATTGTTATGAATGGTTTTGATGCTAAAACTAGCCAATAATGTTCCTACAAGAGTTTACAAGTTATTTCCATGTTCAAACGAGTCAAGAATTAAGCTACAAGTTCTTTCCGAGTTCTCACGAGTCAAGAATGAAGTCTCAAATTGTTATGAATTGTTTTGATGTTTAAACGAGCCAATAATGCTGCTACAAGTGTTTACAAGTTGTTTCTTGTTTAAACGAGTCAAGAATGAAGCTACAAGTTGTTTTCGAGTTCGAACGAGTCAAGAATGAAGCCTCAAACTGTTATGAATTGTTTTAATGTTTAAACGAGCCAATAATGCTCCTACAAGTGTTTACAAGTTGCTTCTATGTTCAAAGGAGTCAAGAATGAAGCTATAAGTTGTTTCCGTGTTCGAACAAGTCAAGAATTTAGCTTCAAATTGTTATGAATTGTTTTGATGTTGAAACGAGCCAATAATATTCCTACAAGTGTCTACATGTTGTTTCCATGTTCAAACGAGTCAAGAATGAAGCTACAAGTTGTTTCCGAGTTCGAACGAGTCAAGAATGAAGCCTCAAATTGTTATGAATTGTTTTGATGTTTAAACGAGCCAATAATGTTCCTACAAGTGTTTACAAGTTGTTTCCATACTCAAACAAGTCAAGAATGAAGCTACAAGTTGTTTCCGAGTTCGAACGAGTCAAGAAAAAAGCCTCAAATTGTTATGAATTGTTTTGATGTTTAAACGACACAATAATGCTCCTACAAGTGTTTACAAGTTGTTTCCTTGTTCAAACGTGTCAAGAATGAAACTAAAAGTTGTTTCCGAGTTCGAACAAGTCAAGAATTAAGCCTCAAATTGTTATGAATTGTTTTCATGTTGAAATGAGCCAATAATGTTCCTACAAGAATTTACAAATTGTTTCCATGTTCAAACGAGTCAAGAATGAAGCTACAAATTGTTTCCGAATTTGAACGATTCAATAATGAAGCCTCAAATTGTTATGAATTGTTTTTATGTTTAAACGAGCCAATAATGCTCCTACTTCTGTTTACAAGTTGTGTCCATGTTCAAACGAGGCAAGAATGAAGATACAAATTGTTTCCGAGTTTGAACGATTCAATAATGAAGCCTCAAATTGTTATGAATTGTTTTGATGTTTAAACGAGCCAATAATGCTCCTACATGTGTTTACAAGTTGTGTCCATGTTCAAACGTGGCAAAAATGAAGCTACAAGATGTTTCGAGTTCGAACGAGTCAAGAATGAAGGCTCAAATTGTTACGAATTGTTTCGAGTTTTAAACGAGCCAATAATGCTTTTACAAGAGTTTACAAGTTGTTTCCATGTTCAAACGAGTCAAGAATGAAGCTACAAATTGTTTCCAAGTTCGAACGAGTAAAGAATGATGCCTCAAATTGTTATGAATTGTTTTGATGTTTAAACGAGTCAATGTTGCTCCAACATGTGTTTACAAGTGGTTTCCATGTTCAAACGAGTCAATAATGAACCTACAAATTGTTTCCGAATTCGAACAAGTCAAGAATTAAGCCTCAAATTGTTATGAATTGTTTTCATGTTGAAACGAGGCAATAATTTTCCTACAAGAATTTACAAGTTGTTTCCATGTTTAAACGAGTCAAGAATGAAGCTACTAGTTGTTTTCGAGTTCGAACGAGTCAAGAATGAAGTCTCAAATTGTTATGAATTGTTTTGATGTTTAAACGAGCCGATAATACTCGTACAAGTGTTTACAAGTTGTGTCCATGTTCAATCGAGTCATGACTTAAACTACAAGTTGTTTTCGAGTTCGAACGAGTCAAGAATGAAGCCTTGAATTGTTATGAATGGTTTTGATGCTTAAACTAGCCAATAATGTTCCTACAAGAGTTTACAAGTTGTTTCCATGTTCAAACGAGTCAAGAATGAAGCTACAAGTTCTTTCTGAGTTCTCACGAGTCAAGAATGAAGTCTCAAATTGTTATGAATTGTTTTGATGTTTAAACGAGCCAATAATGCTGCTACAAGTGTTTACAAGTTGTTTCATGTTTAAACGAGTCAAGAATGAAGCTACAAGTTGTTTTCGAGTTTGAACGAGTCAAGAATGAAGCCTCAAATTGTTATGAATTGTTTTAATGTTTAAACGAGCCAATAATGCTCCTACAAGTGTTTACAAGTTGCTTCTATGTTCAAACGAATCAAGAATGAAGCTATAAGTTGGTTCCGTGTTGGAACAAGTCAAGAATTTAGCTTCAAATTGTTATGAATTGTTTTGATGTTGAAACGAGCCAATAATATTCCTACAAGAGTCTATATGTTGTTTCCATGTTCAAACGAGTCAAGAATGAAGCTACAAGTTGTTTCCGAGTTCGAACGAGTCAAGAATGAAGCCTCAAATTGTTATGAATTGTTTTGATGTTTAAACGAGCCAATAATGTTCCTACAAGTGTTTACAAGTTGTTTCCATACTCAAACAAGTCAAGAATGAAGCTACAAGTTGTTTCCGAGTTCGAACGAGTCAAGAAAGAAGCCTCAAATTGTTATGAATTGTTTTGATGTTTAAACGAGACAATAATGCTCCTACAAGTGTTTACAAGTTGTTTCCATGTTCAAACGTGTCAAGAATGAAACTAAAAGTTGTTTCCGAGTTCGAACAAGTCAAGAATTAAGCCTCAAATTGTTATGAATTGTTTTCATGTTGAAATGAGCCAATAATGTTCCTACAAGAATTTACAAGTTGTTTCCATGTTCAAACGAGTCAAGAATGAAGCTACAAATTGTTTCCGAATTTGAACGATTCAATAATGAAGCCTCAAATTGTTATGAATTGTTTTGATGTTTAAACGAGCCAATAATGCTCCTACTTCTGTTTACAAGTTGTGTCCATGTTCAAACGAGGCAAGAATGAAGCTACAAATTGTTTCCGAGTTTGAACGATTCAATAATGAAGCCTCAAATTGTTATGAATTGTTTTGATGTTTAATGCTTTTACAAGAGTTTACAAGTTGTTTCCATGTTCAAACGAGTCAAGAATGAAGCTACAAATTGTTTCCAAGTTCGAACGACTAAAGAATGATGCCTCAAATTGTTATGAATTGTTTTGATGTTTAAACGAGCCAATGATGCTCCTATATGTGTTTACAAGTTGTTTCCATGTTCAAACGAGTCAAGAATGAAGCTACAAATTATTTCTGAATTCGAACAAGTCAAGAAGTAAGCCTCAAATTGTTATGAATTGTTTTCATGAAGCTACAGCATTCACATGTCCTCAAGGACATTATCAATGGATCGTCGTTCCATTTGGACTCAAACAGGCTCCATCCATCTTTCAAAGACACATGCAAAACGCATTTAGGTCCTTTGAAACATTTTGTTGTGTATATGTTGATGATATTCTTATCTTTAGCGATAATGAACAGGATCATTTAAGACATTTAGCAGCAGTTCTGAAGAAATGTCAATATCTTGGAATAATTCTATCTAAGAAGAAGGCACAACTCTTCAAGACAAAGATTAATTTCTTAGGATTGGAAATTGATCAAGGAACTCATTGTCCGCAAGGCCACATTCTGGAGCATATTAAGAAATTTCCAGACAGGATTGAAGACAAAAAGCAATTGCAAAGATTTTTAGGCATACTAACATATGCATCTGATTATATTCCAAAACTTGCAGCTACTTTAGAAAAGCAGCTTTATGAAAAGTAAAAGCAGACGACAGCTTTATGAAAAGCAAAAGCAGACGGCAGCTTTATGAAAAGCAAAAGCAAAAGACAAAGAGCATCTACTTTATGTAAAGCAGAGGCATCTTCTACTTTAATAATGCAAGACCCTTAGTCCTTGATCTATAAAAGGCTAAGTTATATTTGTAAGAAGGGGATCGTTTTTCCAGCAGCATAGCTAAGAAATTCTAGAGTCCATCAATATTGTAATGTGTGAGTAGTAACCCTACGGGGTTTTAAGCAATGTAATGGCCAATCGGCTTGTTATAAATAAATAAATACTTTCTTTTCATATGATTTCTACCCTGGTGGTTGTCCGCGTCTCGACTTGGTATCAGAGCCATGTTTTTATTCTGGAGGAGGTAAGTCGATGGTATGCAGATCCGTTAGGCAGGTGGCCGTTTAGGAAGAGCTAGTCGCACTCTTGAAGAAAACATTGCTTACATCAATCAGGTTTGTCGAAATCTTGAAAGAAGTATTGATTTGTTTATAAGCTTGATTTTGGTACATATTTGCTTAAGATTCCGTTTCATAGATTCATATTATACAAATCTTTTAAAATCAATTGTTGATTATGATTAGCTATAACCCTACATCTAGGCTCCCGTGGAATCTAGTAGAAAATGGAAACACCATCCAATTAGGAGATGAAGATTTCTTCTCTAGAATTCGAGATCTAGCTTGTTTAGATTTAGAAAGAAATAAATTAGACCGTCTTATAGAATTCTATAAAAGTCTAGAAATGCTGTATGAACAACAAAGTAAGTTCTACGTCAGAAATAGTCAAGAAATTGACTCTTTAAAAATTCATATTAAGAGTTTTATAGACTCAGAAAATCAATGAGTTTTTTAAAGGAAGAAGAAACTCTCGAAGAGATTCAAGACAAAAACAATCTAGAAATAGAGTTTCTAGAAAGTGACAAAGGATTTCAGTCCAGCTTTTTAGTTAATAGGGAGATTCTCTCTAAAATTAAAAATAGCAAACTTGATCTAAAGAAAGAAAAAATATTTAACATATCTATGTTAAATCGATTTAAAAGAAAAAATAATATCTTTTATTATATCTCTACCAAGGAAATGCACGTAGATATAAAAGATACTACAGGATTAGTTTACTTACCCTTAATCACTAAGGAAGAGATAAACAAAAATCTGTTGAAAATAGACTCTAAGATAAGATCTACCCTTAGCGTAGTTCACTTAGGAGCTATAAAGATTCTGCTCAAAGCAGAATTTCAGGAAGGTATAGATTCTCCTATTAAAATGGCTTTAATAGACAATAGAATCAACGACCGAAGAGACTGTATTCTAGGAGCAGCTAGAGGCAATCTTGCTTATCAAAAATTTATGTTCACTGTCTATCCTAAATTTGGATTTAGCTTAGATACAAGAAACATAGATCAGATATTATCTTTTGTCCATGACTTTGAAAGACATGATCTGATGAATACAGGAGATAAGGTATTTAGCATAACCTATGTTGTTGCCTACGCCTTAACCAATAGTCATCATAGCATAGACTATAGGAAAAATGAATATATCGAATTAGACGATGTATTCTCAGAAATAGGATCGATAGAAGAGAAGCAATTCTCAGAAATTAGTCCACTAGATAACTCTTGGGCAATAGACATTGCAAAGAATAAACCCATACTAGGACAAAAGCCTAGAAAGAGTTTCAGAAGAAACACCTTAGAGGTTGGTGAATCTTCTCAGGAAAAATTACTTCATAGTGTCTCCAGGAGAGTGGATGAATTATGTCAAAAACTGGAACTTCTATAGAGGTTATTATAGATAATCCCACAAAAATGTACCCACACATTTATAAAAAAGGAAAGGTTCTGGAATTTAAGAAATTAAATGAAGGAGTAGACCTAGAACCTAGAAATTACGTCTTTAGTGGCGTAAAAGGAAGTAATAGTTTAAACACTATTGTTTCATCTACCAATAATCTTAATCAGATTTCAGGAAGATGCTTGTTAGGAATTTACAACCTACTGTCATTTTTTGGGCTTAGTAAAGACCCGAGTGAAAAACTCTCTAAATCACCTAGTATCCATAACAGATACTATTCCTTTGTTAAAAAGGGGAGTGACCTAGAAATAGAAATCCTAAGGGATATTAAAAAGCTTCTAATCAAGCAAAATACTAAGATCGAAGGATTAGAAGGACAAATCTCACAACTTAGGAATCATAAGTGTGATAATGAAGCTCTTAAGTTAAAGCTTAATGAAATAGAAGAATACCTCAAGAAAATTTTAGGATGAGTCTTAAAGATTTACTAGAGGAATTTGAAACGAACATTAAGCCACAAATAAGAGAAATTCTTGAGTTGCTTAAGACTCAGCAAGCGGAAAATGTTACCAATAACATTGAAGCTGCAGCGGCAAAGATAATCACTGAATTAAAATTAGCAATTCAGGATTGCCCGTGTAATAAGGAAATTCTTTATGCTCTCAACAGAAGACAGCACAAAGAAATTGACCTAACAGAGGAAACCTCTAAGATAAGAAAATATTGTTATCCAAACGACAATGTTGGAAACGAAGAATTAGGAACAGGAAAAAACCTTGGTAGCCTGACCTGGCCTTTTGGTGTTGACAAAAAATCAACATGAATTACCTAAGAATCGTAGAAGATATCTTCTGGGGTAATCTAAAAGAAGGAGAATTGCAAGTTAACGACGACAACTTTGAGGTCCTCGAACAAGCAATTAGATTAATGGAAATAGATGATGAATCTATAGCCAACCAGGAAATAAAAGACAATAAAGATCTAAGATCCCTTTTTGGAATCAAAGATTATGACTTTCTAAATACTATTGAAGAATTCAGTTCAGAAGAACAAGAAGAATTCCAAGATAATACAGATATGGACAGTTCAGAGAATGAAGAAATAGAAAATCTCAGAACTACCAATCAGGACGCAACTCCTCTTAAAAGAGAAAAAGGAGAAACGTCAAAACCTGAAGAAAATAGGAAAAGAAAAGGAAATTTCTATCCCTTCAATCCTAGTAAAGAGACTACTAATATATTTGGTAGTAACATCCTAAACATTGACAATAAGTCAAATAGGAAAGAACTCATAGATATATGGGCTAAGGAAATTAGTTTGATTATTCAGACTAACAAAGAAGCTTATGATGACCAAAGCACTGTTTTGCTTCTAGTTGAACATAAGACTTTAGGTGTCATTAATTCTTTTATTAAGAACACTAATTGGGAACTAACTATGAGTCCAGTTACAGCCTTCGAAAACATTTTAGATGCAATATACACTATGTTTTTAGGCATAAATCAGTCCTCTAATAAACTTCAAGAGTTATTAAGGATAAAAATTAATGCAAAAACCATGCTCACCAACATGCAGCTTTGCGACATATGTTTTCTTGATCAATTTTATGGAGATTATGAAAAATATCTTTATCAATTAAATGATCAAACAGAATATGTGAAATATGTCAAGGATTATCTTTTAAAGATCCCCTTGGTAGGATTAAAAGCCTTAGAGAGATTTAACCTAGAAGCAACAGGCCCGGCAGAATATAGCTTAGCCTACGCACAAAGGATAGTCAAAGAAGAAATTGCTAAAGTCTGTGATCTCGCAAGAAAGCAGAAGCAATTAAAATCCTTCAGTAAGCGATGTTGCGACAGGATTATTGAAGAACCATTTGAGTATGGATGTAGGAAGTCTTCCTATAAGAAGAATTATAAAAAGAAATCGTATAAACATACGAAGAGATATAGGTTTACAAAGAAAAGGAAACCTTTTAAACCAGGAAAATACGTTAAAAAGAGACCTTTTAAGAAATTCTCTAACGAAAAACAAAAGTTTTGCCCAAAAGACAAGAAAAATTGCAGGTGTTGGATCTGTAATGAAGAAGGACACTATGCGAACGAGTGCCCCAATCGGAAAAAGCATGACAGAAAGGTACAAATGCTTGAACAAGTTTATTCTCTGGGATATACTCCTATAGAAGAACCATATGAGGATACGGAAGAAGTATACTCGATTGAAGAAATTGACCCCGGACCAGAAGAGTCAGATTCTAATGATTCGTCTTCCTCAAGATCAGAATCTGATTGAAGAAGAAGAAGTAGTGATGACCAACATCACTAATCCAAACTCTATTTATATCTTAGGAAAATTAAAATTTGCAGGATATAAACAGATAGAATTACATTGTTATGTAGATACAGGTGCCAGCCTCTGCATTGCAAGTAAATTTGTAATACCGCCAGAACATTGGGTTAACGCGGAAAGACCTATACAGGTAAAGATCGCTAATGGAAGTACCATTACAATCAACAAGGTATGTAAAAACCTTAATATATTGATAGCAGGTGAAATATTTCATATTCCTACTGTTTATCAGCAAGAATCAGGAATAGATTTTATAATTGGTAATAATTTTTGTCAATTATATGAACCATTTATCCAATATACAAAAATGATTATACTAACACTTGCAGGACAAGAAGTATATATCAGAAAGATAACAACAGCTCGTAGAGTTGGAGTTGCAGGATTTCTTGAATCAATGAAGAAAAATTCAAAAATCAGACAACCTGATGCTATCAACATTAGCCCTAATAAAATATTTCTTTTTCAGAAGGGGAAGGATCGTATTAAAAAATTTAGAGAATTAAAAGATGCTTGTAATAATTTGATTCTTGAAACAGAAAGAAAAGCGATAATCGAAAGATTATTAGATTCAGTCTGCTCAGAAAATCCATTGGATCCAACAAAGACCAAGAAATGGATGAAAGCAACGATCAAGCTCAGAGATCCTAAAACTGTAATCAAGGTAAAACCAATGAAATACAGTCCGTTAGATCGAGAAGAATTTGGCAAACAGATTCAAGAGCTTCTAGATATGAAGATCATCATACCTAGCAAATCACCTCACATGTCTCCAGCCTTCCTTGTTGAAAATGAAGCAGAGAAGAGAAGAGGAAAGAAGAGAATGGTAGTCAACTATAAGGCAGTTAATGAAGCCACAATAGGAGATAGCCATAATTTACCCAATAAGGATGAACTTCTCACCCTTATCCGAGGTAAGAAAATGTTTAGTTCTTTAGACTGTAAATCAGGTTTTTGGCAGGTACTGCTAGACGAAGAATCACAGCTATTGACAGCATTCACATGTCCTCAAGGACATTATCAATGGATCGTCGTTCCATTTGGACTCAAACAGGCTCCATCCATCTTTCAAAGACACATGCAAAACGCATTTAGGTCCTTTGAAACATTTTGTTGTGTATATGTTGATGATATTCTTATCTTTAGCGATAATGAACAGGATCATTTAAGACATTTAGCAGCAGTTCTGAAGAAATGTCAATATCTTGGAATAATTCTATCTAAGAAGAAGGCACAACTCTTCAAGACAAAGATTAATTTCTTAGGATTGGAAATTGATCAAGGAACTCATTGTCCGCAAGGCCACATTCTGGAGCATATTAAGAAATTTCCAGACAGGATTGAAGACAAAAAGCAATTGCAAAGATTTTTAGGCATACTAACATATGCATCTGATTATATTCCAAAACTTGCAGCTATTCGTGCACCATTGCAGGTCAAGCTCAAAAAGGATGTTCCATGGGAATGGAAAGAATCTGATACATACTATATCTGTAAGATAAAAAAGAATCTTAAGGGTTTTCCAAAACTCTACCATCCAGATCCTAGCGACAAGCTCATCATTGAGACTGATGCTTCAGGAGAATACTGGGGAGGGGTTCTTAAAGCAGTAAGTTTCGATAAAGAATTAATCTGCCGGTATGCGTCAGGTAGCTTTAAAGATGCTGAAAGAAATTACCACTCTAACGAGAAAGAATATCTTGCAGTAATTAGAGTTATTAATAAATTTTCTATTTATCTAACTCCAACAAAATTTTTGGTTAGAACTGATAATAGAAACTTTACTTATTTTCTTCGTATTAAGTTACAGGGAGACAATAAGCAAGGAAGACTTGTCCGTTGGCAACAATGGTTAAGCAGATACAGCTTTGATGTCGAGCACATTGAAGGAGTCAAAAACTGTTTAGCAGATTTTTTAACAAGAGAATACCAGCAATAATTATACTAATGACATCATTCGATGCATCGTTTGCTTACTTTTGCAGGAATCCAAGGCACTAAAGGCCTATAAATACTGAGTGTTTTGAGAGGCAAACACACAAACAATTCTCTATATCTTCCTCTCAATAGCAAAAGCTTCTCTGCTTAGTAGTAAAATCTCTTTCTTTGAGATCCTATAAAACTATGGACACTTCCATGGAAAACACTTGTGAACAATTAGCCCTTAGGGAGACTATTCTGATGAAGAAAATTCATCTACTCCAAGAAGAACTCCTTATTGTTCGTGCAGAAATTTGTTATGTAAGGAAGTACTCTCTTCCTGAACATCAAAAGGTTATTTCATCACCTTCTTCAGAAATGGACAAAGATGAGGCTATTCCAGAGCAAACGGCTCCTGGTAAAGAATCAACAAATCCGTTGAAACCTGTGAATTTGGTAAAAATTCAGACTGAGGTTCAGACCTCCACAACTCAAAAGGTTATTTCATCACCTTCTTCAGAAATGGACAAAGATGAGGCTATTCCAGAGCAAACGGCTCCTGGTAAAGAATCAACAAATCCGTTGAAACCTGTGAATTTGGTAAAAATTCAGACTGAGGTTCAGACCTCCACAACATCGGGTTTTACCTCAAGTTTAAACTTGAGACCCAATGGGGGAATTCAAATCCCAACAAAGACTGAAGATCAAACTTCAGCAGTCCCTTCGGTGATCCCAACAGGGTATAAAGCTAACAAATCTTACTACGTAGTATTCAATGGTCCTCATGCAGGAATATATACTACCTGGAACATTGCAGAACAAGCGATAAAAGGTTTTTCTGGAATTAAGCACAAAAAGTACAAGACTTTCGAAGAAGCCCAAGCTGCATCAAGAGTCTTTACCAATACTAATTTTAGAGCACCCCTTGAATTAATCTGTTCAGCAGAAGCAATCAAGCCGAGCTACTCAAAAATGCTTACAAAGGAGGCAACTACAAAAAATATCCTTGGAACCATTCCAAAAAGTCAGTAACTACTGACGGATACAGACGAGGATGTTCTTGATACAGAGTATTCAGGATTCAGTTATTTATTCCAACTCGGAAGACAAGCTACAGAAAATGAATTTGCAGAAGAACATTACTTCACCACAGATAAGAAGAATGTGTCCTACTTCAATTTCTATCCTAGGTCTCACCCAGAAATGGTCCATGAAGCCTATCAATATGGATTAATTTTTCAGATTTATCCATCCAGCAACTTGTTAGAAATCTCCAAATTTTCGCCGGAGTTTAAGGAAGCAGTCAAGAATTTTAGGAAAAAGTGTCTTAAAAATTCTGATAAAGAAATCTACCTCAAGTTCACCAGCACCATCATACACTGGGAACAAGAAGCTGATGAAGATTTTGGGATGGCTGTTCAGCCATATCATTATGTACAGATTGGAGCTGTAAATGAAAAGATCTATTTTCCAAGTCAAGCCCTGGAAGCAAAGCTCGACAAAGAAGATCTTAGGAAACTTGCTGAGGTTAAGTTAATTAATTTAATTAACAAAATCTTTAGTATAAAACCAGATGACAAGCTCAAGGTCAACTTGGCTACCACATACTGCCTTATGACGTCTTATTTACACAAAGGATTAAGTCAGTCAGATTGGGAAAAAATCGAAGCATTCAAGGTATGCATTACACATACGTATGCACTAGGAAAGCACAGCGAGTCTTTTTGTCAGAAGAAGATGAAGGAGCTGAAGAAATTTGGTATAGAAGGAAAATGCCAAATTTGTGGTCCCGCCACTAACAAAGAAAAGCAAGAAGCATCTACTTTAGAAAAAGCAGAAGCATCTACTTTAGAAAAGCAGCTTTATGAAAAGTAAAAGCAGACGACAGCTTTATGAAAAGCAAAAGCAGACGGCAGCTTTATGAAAAGCAAAAGCAAAAGACAAAGAGCATCTACTTTATGTAAAGCAGAGGCATCTTCTACTTTAATAATGCAAGACCCTTAGTCCTTGATCTATAAAAGGCTAAGTTATATTTGTAAGAAGGGGATCGTTTTTCCAGCAGCATAGCTAAGAAATTCTAGGGTCCATCAATATTGTAATGTGTGAGTAGTAACCCTACGGGGTTTTAAGCAATGTAATGGCCAATCGGCTTGTTATAAATAAATAAATACTTTCTTTTCATATGATTTCTACCCTGGTGGTTGTCCGCGTCTCGACTTGGTATCAGAGCCATGTTTTTATTCTGGAGGAGGTAAGTCGATGGTATGTAGATCCGTTAGGCAGGTGGCCGTTTAGGAAGAGCTAGTCGCACTCTTGAAGAAAACATTGCTTACATCAATCAGGTTTGTCGAAATCTTGAAAGAAGTATTGATTTGTTTATAAGCTTGATTTTGGTACATATTTGCTTAAGATTCCGTTTCATAGATTCATATTATACAAATCTTTTAAAATCAATTGTTGATTATGATTAGCTATAACCCTACATCTAGGCTCCCGTGGAATCTAGTAGAAAATGGAAACACCATCCAATTAGGAGATGAAGATTTCTTCTCTAGAATTCGAGATCTAGCTTGTTTAGATTTAGAAAGAAATAAATTAGACCGTCTTATAGAATTCTATAAAAGTCTAGAAATGCTGTATGAACAACAAAGTAAGTTCTACGTCAGAAATAGTCAAGAAATTGACTCTTTAAAAATTCATATTAAGAGTTTTATAGACTCAGAAAATCAATGAGTTTTTTAAAGGAAGAAGAAACTCTCGAAGAGATTCAAGACAAAAACAATCTAGAAATAGAGTTTCTAGAAAGTGACAAAGGATTTCAGTCCAGCTTTTTAGTTAATAGGGAGATTCTCTCTAAAATTAAAAATAGCAAACTTGATCTAAAGAAAGAAAAAATATTTAACATATCTATGTTAAATCGATTTAAAAGAAAAAATAATATCTTTTATTATATCTCTACCAAGGAAATGCACGTAGATATAAAAGATACTACAGGATTAGTTTACTTACCCTTAATCACTAAGGAAGAGATAAACAAAAATCTGTTGAAAATAGACTCTAAGATAAGATCTACCCTTAGCGTAGTTCACTTAGGAGCTATAAAGATTCTGCTCAAAGCAGAATTTCAGGAAGGTATAGATTCTCCTATTAAAATGGCTTTAATAGACAATAGAATCAACGACCGAAGAGACTGTATTCTAGGAGCAGCTAGAGGCAATCTTGCTTATCAAAAATTTATGTTCACTGTCTATCCTAAATTTGGATTTAGCTTAGATACAAGAAACATAGATCAGATATTATCTTTTGTCCATGACTTTGAAAGACATGATCTGATGAATACAGGAGATAAGGTATTTAGCATAACCTATGTTGTTGCCTACGCCTTAACCAATAGTCATCATAGCATAGACTATAGGAAAAATGAATATATCGAATTAGACGATGTATTCTCAGAAATAGGATCGATAGAAGAGAAGCAATTCTCAGAAATTAGTCCACTAGATAACTCTTGGGCAATAGACATTGCAAAGAATAAACCCATACTAGGACAAAAGCCTAGAAAGAGTTTCAGAAGAAACACCTTAGAGGTTGGTGAATCTTCTCAGGAAAAATTACTTCATAGTGTCTCCAGGAGAGTGGATGAATTATGTCAAAAACTGGAACTTCTATAGAGGTTATTATAGATAATCCCACAAAAATGTACCCACACATTTATAAAAAAGGAAAGGTTCTGGAATTTAAGAAATTAAATGAAGGAGTAGACCTAGAACCTAGAAATTACGTCTTTAGTGGCGTAAAAGGAAGTAATAGTTTAAACACTATTGTTTCATCTACCAATAATCTTAATCAGATTTCAGGAAGATGCTTGTTAGGAATTTACAACCTACTGTCATTTTTTGGGCTTAGTAAAGACCCGAGTGAAAAACTCTCTAAATCACCTAGTATCCATAACAGATACTATTCCTTTGTTAAAAAGGGGAGTGACCTAGAAATAGAAATCCTAAGGGATATTAAAAAGCTTCTAATCAAGCAAACTACTAAGATCGAAGGATTAGAAGGACAAATCTCACAACTTAGGAATCATAAGTGTGATAATGAAGCTCTTAAGTTAAAGCTTAATGAAATAGAAGAATACCTCAAGAAAATTTTAGGATGAGTCTTAAAGATTTACTAGAGGAATTTGAAACGAACATTAAGCCACAAATAAGAGAAATTCTTGAGTTGCTTAAGACTCAGCAAGCGGAAAATGTTACCAATAACATTGAAGCTGCAGCGGCAAAGATAATCACTGAATTAAAATTAGCAATTCAGGATTGCCCGTGTAATAAGGAAATTCTTTATGCTCTCAACAGAAGACAGCACAAAGAAATTGACCTAACAGAGGAAACCTCTAAGATAAGAAAATATAGTTATCCAAACGACAATGTTGGAAACGAAGAATTAGGAACAGGAAAAAACCTTGGTAGCCTGACCTGGCCTTTTGGTGTTGACAAAAAATCAACATGAATTACCTAAGAATCGTAGAAGATATCTTCTGGGGTAATCCAAAAGAAGGAGAATTGCAAGTTAACGACGACAACTTTGAGGTCCTCGAACAAGCAATTAGATTAATGGAAATAGATGATGAATCTATAGCCAACCAGGAAATAAAAGACAATAAAGATCTAAGATCCCTTTTTGGAATCAAAGATTATGACTTTCTAAATACTATTGAAGAATTCAGTTCAGAAGAACAAGAAGAATTCCAAGATAATACAGATATGGACAGTTCAGAGAATGAAGAAATAGAAAATCTCAGAACTACCAATCAGGACGCAACTCCTCTTAAAAGAGAAAAAGGAGAAACGTCAAAACCTGAAGAAAATAGGAAAAGAAAAGGAAATTTCTATCCCTTCAATCCTAGTAAAGAGACTACTAATATATTTGGTAGTAACATCCTAAACATTGACAATAAGTCAAATAGGAAAGAACTCATAGATATATGGGCTAAGGAAATTAGTTTGATTATTCAGACTAACAAAGAAGCTTATGATGACCAAAGCACTGTTTTGCTTCTAGTTGAACATAAGACTTTAGGTGTCATTAATTCTTTTATTAAGAACACTAATTGGGAACTAACTATGAGTCCAGTTACAGCCTTCGAAAACATTTTAGATGCAATATACACTATGTTTTTAGGCATAAATCAGTCCTCTAATAAACTTCAAGAGTTATTAAGGATAAAAATTAATGCAAAAACCATGCTCACCAACATGCAGCTTTGCGACATATGTTTTCTTGATCAATTTTATGGAGATTATGAAAAATATCTTTATCAATTAAATGATCAAACAGAATATGTGAAATATGTCAAGGATTATCTTTTAAAGATCCCCTTGGTAGGATTAAAAGCCTTAGAAAGATTTAACCTAGAAGCAACAGGCCCGGCAGAATATAGCTTAGCTTACGCACAAAGGATAGTCAAAGAAGAAATTGCTAAAGTCTGTGATCTCGCAAGAAAGCAGAAGCAATTAAAATCCTTCAGTAAGCGATGTTGCGACAGGATTATTGAAGAACCATTTGAGTATGGATGTAGGAAGTCTTCCTATAAGAAGAATTATAAAAAGAAATCGTATAAACATACGAAGAGATATAGGTTTACAAAGAAAAGGAAACCTTTTAAACCAGGAAAATACGTTAAAAAGAGACCTTTTAAGAAATTCTCTAACGAAAAACAAAAGTTTTGCCCAAAAGACAAGAAAAATTGCAGGTGTTGGATCTGTAATGAAGAAGGACACTATGCGAACGAGTGCCCCAATCGGAAAAAGCATGACAGAAAGGTACAAATGCTTGAACAAGTTTATTCTCTGGGATATACTCCTATAGAAGAACCATATGAGGATACGGAAGAAGTATACTCGATTGAAGAAATTGACCCCGGACCAGAAGAGTCAGATTCTAATGATTCGTCTTCCTCAAGATCAGAATCTGATTGAAGAAGAAGAAGTAGTGATGACCAACATCACTAATCCAAACTCTATTTATATCTTAAGAAAATTAAAATTTGCAGGATATAAACAGATAGAATTACATTGTTATGTAGATACAGGTGCCAGCCTCTGCATTGCAAGTAAATTTGTAATACCGCCAGAACATTGGGTTAACGCGGAAAGACCTATACAGGTAAAGATCGCTAATGGAAGTACCATTACAATCAACAAGGTATGTAAAAACCTTAATATATTGATAGCAGGTGAAATATTTCATATTCCTACTGTTTATCAGCAAGAATCAGGAATAGATTTTATAATTGGTAATAATTTTTGTCAATTATATGAACCATTTATCCAATATACAAAAATGATTATACTAACACTTGCAGGACAAGAAGTATATATCAGAAAGATAACAACAGCTCGTAGAGTTGGAGTTGCAGGATTTCTTGAATCAATGAAGAAAAATTCAAAAATCAGACAACCTGATGCTATCAACATTAGCCCTAATAAAATATTTCTTTTTCAGAAGGGGAAGGATCGTATTAAAAAATTTAGAGAATTAAAAGATGCTTGTAATAATTTGATTCTTGAAACAGAAAGAAAAGCGATAATCGAAAGATTATTAGATTCAGTCTGCTCAGAAAATCCATTGGATCCAACAAAGACCAAGAAATGGATGAAAGCAACGATCAAGCTCAGAGATCCTAAAACTGTAATCAAGGTAAAACCAATGAAATACAGTCCGTTAGATCGAGAAGAATTTGGCAAACAGATTCAAGAGCTTCTAGATATGAAGATCATCATACCTAGCAAATCACCTCACATGTCTCCAGCCTTCCTTGTTGAAAATGAAGCAGAGAAGAGAAGAGGAAAGAAGAGAATGGTAGTCAACTATAAGGTAGTTAATGAAGCCACAACAGGAGATAGCCATAATTTACCCAATAAGGATGAACTTCTCACCCTTATCCGAGGTAAGAAAATGTTTAGTTCTTTAGACTGTAAATCAGGTTTTTGGCAGGTACTGCTAGACGAAGAATCACAGCTATTGACAGCATTCACATGTCCTCAAGGACATTAT
Organism: Oenanthe sinensis; assembly: GCA_028671895.1. NCBI lineage: Eukaryota > Viridiplantae > Streptophyta > Magnoliopsida > Apiales > Apiaceae > Oenanthe > Oenanthe sinensis. Next base: position 6,853,686 of record JAPMAC010000231.1, read on the forward strand.
CAATGGATCGTCGTTCCATTTGGACTCAAACAGGCTCCATCCATCTTTCAAAGACACATGCAAAACGCATTTAGGTCCTTTGAAACATTTTGTTGTGTATATGTTGATGATATTCTTATCTTTAGCGATAATGAACAGGATCATTTAAGACATTTAGCAGCAGTTCTGAAGAAATGTCAATATCTTGGAATAATTCTATCTAAGAAGAAGGCACAACTCTTCAAGACAAAGATTAATTTCTTAGGATTGGAAATTGATCAAGGAACTCATTGTCCGCAAGGCCACATTCTGGAGCATATTAAGAAATTTCCAGACAGGATTGAAGACAAAAAGCAATTGCAAAGATTTTTAGGCATACTAACATATGCATCTGATTATATTCCAAAACTTGCAGCTATTCGTGCACCATTGCAGGTCAAGCTCAAAAAGGATGTTCCATGGGAATGGAAAGAATCTGATACATACTATATCTGTAAGATAAAAAAGAATCTTAAGGGTTTTCCAAAACTCTACCATCCAGATCCTAGCGACAAGCTCATCATTGAGACTGATGCTTCAGGAGAATACTGGGGAGGGGTTCTTAAAGCAGTAAGTTTCGATAAAGAATTAATCTGCCGGTATGCGTCAGGTAGCTTTAAAGATGCTGAAAGAAATTACCACTCTAACGAGAAAGAATATCTTGCAGTAATTAGAGTTATTAATAAATTTTCTATTTATCTAACTCCAACAAAATTTTTGGTTAGAACTGATAATAGAAACTTTACTTATTTTCTTCGTATTAAGTTACAGGGAGACAATAAGCAAGGAAGACTTGTCCGTTGGCAACAATGGTTAAGCAGATACAGCTTTGATGTCGAGCACATTGAAGGAGTCAAAAACTGTTTAGCAGATTTTTTAACAAGAGAATACCAGCAATAATTATACTAATGACATCATTCGATGCATCGTTTGCTTACTTTTGCAGGAATCCAAGGCACTAAAGGCCTATAAATACTGAGAGTTTTGAGAGGCAAACACACAAACAATTCTCTATATCTTCCTCTCAATAGCAAAAGCTTCTCTGCTTAGTAGTAAAATCTCTTTCTTTGAGATCCTATAAAACTATGGACACTTCCATGGAAAACACTTGTGAACAATTAGCCCTTAGGGAGACTATTCTGATGAAGAAAATTCATCTACTCCAAGAAGAACTCCTTATTGTTCGTGCAGAAATTTGTTATGTAAGGAAGTACTCTCTTCCTGAACATCAAAAGGTTATTTCATCACCTTCTTCAGAAATGGACAAAGATGAGGCTATTCCAGAGCAAACGGCTCCTGGTAAAGAATCAACAAATCCGTTGAAACCTGTGAATTTGGTAAAAATTCAGACTGAGGTTCAGACCTCCACAACTCAAAAGGTTATTTCATCACCTTCTTCAGAAATGGACAAAGATGAGGCTATTCCAGAGCAAACGGCTCCTGGTAAAGAATCAACAAATCCGTTGAAACCTGTGAATTTGGTAAAAATTCAGACTGAGGTTCAGACCTCCACAACATCGGGTTTTACCTCAAGTTTAAACTTGAGACCCAATGGGGGAATTCAAATCCCAACAAAGACTGAAGATCAAACTTCAGCAGTCCCTTCGGTGATCCCAACAGGGTATAAAGCTAACAAATCTTACTACGTAGTATTCAATGGTCCTCATGCAGGAATATATACTACCTGGAACATTGCAGAACAAGCGATAAAAGGTTTTTCTGGAATTAAGCACAAAAAGTACAAGACTTTCGAAGAAGCCCAGGCTGCATCAAGAGTCTTTACCAATACTAATTTTAGAGCACCCCTTGAATTAATCTGTTCAGCAGAAGCAATCAAGCCGAGCTACTCAAAAATGCTTACAAAGGAGGCAACTACAAAAAATATCCTTGGAACCATTCCAAAAAGTCAGCAACTACTGACGGATACAGACGAGGATGTTCTTGATACAGAGTATTCAGGATTCAGTTATTTATTCCAACTCGGAAGACAAGCTACAGAAAATGAATTTGCAGAAGAACATTACTTCACCACAGATAAGAAGAATGTGTCCTACTTCAATTTCTATCCTAGGTCTCACCCAGAAATGGTCCATGAAGCCTATCAATATGGATTAATTTTTCAGATTTATCCATCCAGCAACTTGTTAGAAATCTCCAAATTTTCGCCGGAGTTTAAGGAAGCAGTCAAGAATTTTAGGAAAAAGTGTCTTAAAAATTCTGATAAAGAAATCTACCTCAAGTTCACCAGCACCATCATACACTGGGAACAAGAAGCTGATGAAGATTTTGGGATGGCTGTTCAGCCATATCATTATGTACAGATTGGAGCTGTAAATGAAAAGATCTATTTTCCAAGTCAAGCCATGGAAGCAAAGCTCGACAAAGAAGATCTTAGGAAACTTGCTGAGGTTAAGTTAATTAATTTAATTAACAAAATCTTTAGTATAAAACCAGATGACAAGCTCAAGGTCAACTTGGCTACCACATACTGCCTTATGACGTCTTATTTACACAAAGGATTAAGTCAGTCAGATTGGGAAAAAATCGAAGCATTCAAGGTATGCATTACACATACGTATGCACTAGGAAAGCACAGCGAGTCTTTTTGTCAGAAGAAGATGAAGGAGCTGAAGAAATTTGGTATAGAAGGAAAATGCCAAATTTGTGGTCCCGCCACTAACAAAGAAAAGCAAGAAGCATCTACTTTAGAAAAAGCAGAAGCATCTACTTTAGAAAAGCAGCTTTATGAAAAGTAAAAGCAGACGGCAGCTTTATGAAAAGCAAAAGCAGACGGCAGCTTTATGAAAAGCAAAAGCAGAAGACAAAGAGCATCTACTTTATGTAAAGCAGAGGCATCTTCTACTTTAATAATGCAAGACCCTTAGTCCTTGATCTATAAAAGGCTAAGTTATATTTGTAAGAAGGACATCGTTTTTCCAGCAGCATAGCTAAGAAATTCTAGAGTCCATCAATATTGTAATGTGTGAGTAGTAACCCTACGGGGTTTTAAGCAATGTAATGGCTAATCGGCTTGTTATAAATAAATAAATACTTTCTTTTCATATGATTTCTACCCTGGTGGTTGTCCGCGTATCGACTTGGTATCAGAGCCATGTTTTTATTCTTCCATAAACTGAGCTATTGAGGGATTTATTGGCAAATTAGCTTGAAAACCCAGAAGAGAAGTTCGAGCCTCCGTTACAGCACTATGAAGATTCCCCACCTCATGATTCATACGTTTTAGAGCACCCTTCAACAACTTCAATTTTCATGTTAGAATAAACCATGGGTCACCTTGTATATTCACATTCCAAGAGTTGCTAACTGTACTCATAAAAGAAGGCTCTTCAAAAAGATGTTGGAAGAATTGAAAAGGTTTCTTGATTTGGACATAGGGGATGCCCATATCTACCACAGTCGGGCTATGATCAGATAAGCCTCTAGGTAAGAAACAAGCCAGGGATAAAGAGAATTTCCGCAACTAAGCCTCAAATTGTTATGAATTGTTTTGATGTTTAAACGAGCCAATAATGCTCCTACAAGTGTTTACAAGTTGTTTCCATGTTCAAACGAGTCAAGAATGAAGCTACAAGTTGTTTTCGAGTTTGAACGAGTCAAGAATTAAGCCTCAAATTGTTATGAAATTTTTTCATGTTAAAAAGAGCCAATAATGTTCCCACAAGAGTTAACAAGTTGTTTTTTTTTTTTTTGCTAATTAGTAAATTCTATTAAAAAAGAAAGGTTACATAATACTAGGGCATCCCCTAGGACTCAAAGTGGAACAAGTTTCCAACTTTCAACAGAGCCAAAAGACAGTTGACTAAGTCAACTTGAATAACAAAGATATAGAATAAGTAATTCACAAAGTATTACAACCGTGACTGACATTAGTACAAGAGAGATATAATATTGAAATCCTTGCTGGCCCAATTTTGGAATTTTTTACAACTAAAAAGCTTCCCTCGGACCATTTCTTTAACAACTTTTGTAATATAGACTGCATTGTGTTTCTTTCCAGGATTATGCAATCGTAGGTTTCTTTCTTGCCAAATGTTATAGAAAGCCACAGATATGTATAAGAACGCAACTGATGTATACATCGAGTTAGTGGGTCCTGCAAAGAAATTGCCTTCAAGAAATTCATTCCATGTGGCAGAAATTTGAACTGGACATAGAGACATAATTTTCCTAGTAAAGCAGCAATCATGAAAAATATGCTCAACATTCTCGTTAGCATTTTGACAAAGTAGACATTTCAAATCTGGAACGTTTAGCCCAAAGGAATGCAATCTGTCACGAGTTAGCAGTCTATTTTTAAAAGCCAACCACACTAGCCACGAGCACTTCGGGATATGAAATTGGTGCCATAAAATGTTGATCCACTGGGGGGCTAAGCCTCGGGCTCGAATCGATTCCCAAATGAAAGAAATATTGACCCTGCAATTTTGATCATCCCACAGTATCTTGTCCTCTGCATATATAGCAACAGTTGACACTAGTCCTCGCAACTCAATTACCATTGAATGATTAGAAACCGGTAAATGCCAAGCTCCATTTGCAATTATGCTGCCCACCCGTGCAAGAGTGTTTGAATCTGAATGAGACACAATGGTTCCAGGGAATGTATGAAGTAATGGACAATGTCTAACCCAAGGATCATTCCAAAGAGAGAAATTTGAAGCTCTGCCCACTTTATAATAAACATGGTTCATAGCAACACTACGTGCTTTCAGGATTTTGCGAGCACACCATGGTGATAAACTAGGAATTTTGGCAGTCCAGAACGCTTTACCACGTAGAAAACAAGTTTTTATCCATTGTACCCACAGAGAGGAGGTGACAGGAAGAATAATACGCCAAACCTGAAAGAGAATAGCAGCTTTATTCCATTCAAAAAGATCCCGAAGGCCTAATCCACCCTCTGATTTTGGCAAACAGCACTGCCTCCAAGCAACTTTGAACTGGCAAGGGCCATTGGTACCCCCTCCCCATAAAAATCTTGCTAATAAGGATTGAATCTTCTTTAGAACACATTTTGGCAGGAAAATAAAAGTTGACCAATAACTTTGGATGTTAAACAATATTGATTTCACAAGTTGTAATCGGCCAGCTGCACTAAGAAATTTGCAAGTCCATAAATCAATTTTCCCACAGAGCTTTGTTACTAGAGGAAGACAATCCCAGGAGTTCAGTTTTCCTGAAATAAGCGGTAAACCTAAATATTTAACTGGCAAGCTCCCCATTTGAAAATTAGAAAACTGAATCGCAAAGTTTTTTACATCCAAAGGCACATTTGCGAAGAAGCAGAAGCATTTGCTAGGATTAGGTCGTAGACCTGAGAGATTCGAAAACTCTGTGACAGCTGTTAGGATGATCCTTATGGAGCCTACATCACCATGACAAAACAAGAATATATCATCTGCAAACAGTAAATGGGAGAGCTCAATTTGTTTTGTACGCCAATGGAATTTGAAGGCAGGAGAAGATGTGGCTTGCTTTAAGATGGCAGTGAACACTTCCATAGCTAAAACAAACAGAGCCGGAGACAGGGGATCACCTTGGCGGACTCCAGATTTAGCTCTAAAAAACCCCTCAAGTGCCCCATTAATCTTGATAGAAATCATACACGATGTAAGACAACATTTAATCCATCTGATAAACGTAGAAGGAAAATGCATATGCTCTAAGACTGCAAACAAAAAGTTCCAATCTAAAGTATCAAAAGCTTTGTGAAGGTCTAACTTTATAGCACATCTTGGAACCCCAGAATCAAGGTGATAGTCTTTACAAAGCGATTGTGCCAGCATGATGTTGTCGCCAATGCACCTAGATGCTACAAAAGCTGATTGGGAAGAAGAGACTAAGTGTGGAAGAACCCACTTCAAACGCCTAGCCAACAATTTTGCTATACATTTGTAGAGAACATTGCAGCAAGCTATAGGTTGAAAATGTTGCATCTGAGAAGGGTTATCCTGCTTTGGAACAAGTGCAATGGCCGTAGCATTTATAATTTTTGGCAAATGACCTGTAGAGAAGAAGTGTAGAATAGCTTTGGTAACATCCAAACCAACAATGGGCCAAGTTGCAACAAAAAATTCGGGAGTGAACCCATCCGGACCCGGGCTCTTATTCTTAGCCATGTTTTTCAGAGTAAAAAACACATCATCAGCTGTGAAAGGGGCAGATAAAACTTGTTGCTGAATTTCTGTTAGAGCAGAGAGTTGAAGGCCCTCGGGAAAGTTACAATTGGGAGTTGCATTACTGAAGAGATTGGTGAAGTATTCCACTGCAGTTCGAGATATATCCTTGTGAGAAGTATGTTCCTTACCATTGCCATCAACAATAGAGAAGATTTTGTTTCTATTCCATCTACCTCGACAAGAGTTGAAGAAAAAATTATTATTTCCATCCCCATTTTTCAACCAATGGACTTTAGATTTTTGTCGAAGGAAACATTCCTCTTTTTTTAAAGCAACATGATAAGCATCACAGAGGGTACTTTCTTCTCATAGCTGTTGAGTAGAAGGCCTCAAGGACATGTTTTCTTGAAAATCTGTGAGTGCAGTCCTGGCAATGGCTACTGCATTCGTGACATTCCCATTAGAATTGTTTAACCTTCTCATTGCCGCTTTAACCACTTTCAATCTGCTGGTGAGGACAAACCATGGATCCCCATGAACCTCAGTGGTCCACGCTGAAGCTACCTCCCTCATAAAATTCTTATCATTAATAAGAAAATGATAGAATTGGAATGGCTTGTGGATTTTTTCTGACCAAGTACCCAGGTTGACAGTGGCCGGGCTATGGTCTGAGAGGCCTCTAGACAGAAAAGAAGCCAGAGAAGAAGGAAAATCCTGCAACCAAACATCATTAACCAGAACTCGGTCTAATTTACGCCTCTTCGGGCTATCAATACAACTGTCCCACCAAGTAAACATGGCACCAGTGAAACGAAGGTCTGTGAGACCTATGGCAGTCAGAAAATTTCTAAATTCTAACATACCTCTTGTCCAACCTGTGAACCCACCCAAAGTTTCCTCAGGCTTAATACAAGCATTGAAATCACCTAGAAGGCACCAGGGAGTAGAAGCAGCAGTGGTCGAATAAAGATTTTCTAATTCATTCCAAAGAGCCCGTCTCTCTACATAAGTGTTCAAGCCATAAATAAAGGAGACTAATATAATATGAGAAGAGCCCACTTTAGAAATCTTACATGAAATTTGTTGAGCAGAAGAAGTAAGAACCTTAACTTGCCAAATACAAGGATCCCACCCTAACCATATTCGCCCATTATCATGCGAATTATAGTTAAAAGACCAAGAAAAGTGAGGAGAGATTAGCCGAGAAAACTGCAAAGACAATTCCTGTTTGACATGAGTTTCAAGAAGGGCCACCAAAGAAATATTATTATTTGACAAAAAAACCTTCGCAAAGGACACTTTATTATTGAGACCCCTCAAATTGTAGGAACAAAAATCAATCTTCATAAAATTAAGAGGATTGAGAGGAAGAAGAGCCAAGAGATTTCTTGAGTCTTCTACGCTGGGATCTCGACAGAACTACTCCACTAATACCAACTTCAGCCACAAGTTTCTTTTCAACTTCATCAACTTGCTTTCATGTTCAAACGAGTAAAGAATGAAGCTACAAGTTGTTTCTGAGTTCGAATGATTCAATAATGAAGCCTCAAATTGTTATGAATTGTTTTGATGTTTAAACGAGCCAATAATGCTCCTAGAAGTGTTTACAAGTTGTGTCCATGTTCAAACGAGGCAAGAATGAAGCTACAAGCTGTTTCCGAGTTCGAACGAGTCAAGAATGAAGCCTCAAATTGTTACGAATTGTTTCGAGTTTTAAACAAGCCAATAATGCTTTTACAAGAGTTTACAAGTTATTTCTATGTTCAAACGAGTCAAGAATGAAGCAATAAATTGTTTCCAAGTTCGAACGAGTCAAGAATGAAGTCTCAAATTGTTATGAATTGTTTTGATGTTTAAACGAGCCGATAATGCTCCTACAAGTGTTTACAAGTTGTGTCCATGTTCAATCGAGTCATGACTTAAACTACAAGTTGTTTTCGAGTTCGAACGAGTCAAGAATGAAGCCTCAAATTGTTATGAATTGTTTTGATGCTTAAACTAGCCAATAATGTTCCTACAAGAGTTTACAAGTTGTTTCCATGTTCAAACGAGTCAAGAATGAAGCTACAAGTTCTTTCCGAGTTCGTACGAGTCAAGAATGAAGTCTCAAATTGTTATGAATTGTTTTGATGTTTAAACGAGCCAATAATGCTGCTACAACTGTTTACAAGTTGTTTCATGTTTAAACGAGTCAAGAATGAAGCTACAAGTTGTTTTCGAGTTCGAACGAGTCAAGAATGAAACCTCAAATTGTTATGAATTGTTTTAATGTTTAAACGAGCCAATAATGCTCCTACAATTGTTTACAAGTTGTTTCCATGTTCAAACGAGTCAAGAATGAAGCTACAAGGTGTTTTCGAGTTCGAACGAGTCAAGAATGAAGCCTCAAATTGTTATGAATTATTTTAATGTCTAAACGAGCCAATAATGCTCTTATAAAAGTTTACAAGTTATTTCCATGTTCAAATGAGTCAAGGATGAAGCTACAAATTGTTTCCAAGTTCGAAGGAGTAAAGAATGATGCCTCAAATTGTTATGAATTGTTTTGATGTTTAAACGAGCCAATAATGCTCCTACTTGTGTTTACAAGTTGTGTCCATGTTCAAACGAGGCAAGAATGAACTACAAATTGTTTCCGAGTTTGAACGATTCAATAATGAACCCTCAAATTGTTATGAATTGTTTTGATGTTTAAACGAGCCAATAATGCTCCTACATGTGTTTACAAGTTGTGTCCATGTTCAAACGAGGGAAAAATGAAGCTACTAGCTGTTTCCAGTTCGTACGAGTCAAGAATGAAGGCTCAAATTGTTACGAATTGTTTCGAGTTTTAAACGAGCCTATAATGCTTTTACAAGAGTTTACAAGTTGTTTCCATGTTCAAACGAGTCAAGAATGAAGCTACAAATTGTTTCCAAGTTCGAAGGAGTAAAGAATGATGCCTCAAATTGTTATGAATTGTTTTGATGTTTAAACGAGCCAATAATGCTCCTTCAAGTGTTTACAAGTTGTTTCCATGTTCAAACGAGTAAAGAATGAACCTACAAGTTGTTTTCGAGTTTGAACGAGTCAAGAATAAAGCCTCAAATTGTTATGAAATATGTTCATGTTAAAACGAGCCAATAATGTTCCCACAAGAGTTAACAAGTTGTTTCCATGTTCAAACAAGTAAAGAATGAAGCTACAAGTTATTTCCGAGTTCGAACGATTCAATAATGAAGCCTCAAATTGTTCTGAATTATTTTGATGTTTAAACGAGCCAATAATGCTCCTACAAGTGTTTACAAGTTGTTTCCATGTTCAAACGAGTCAAGAATGAAGCTACAAGTTGTTTCCGAGTTCGAACGAGTCAAGAATTAAACCTCAAATTGTTATGAAATGTTTTCATGTTAAAACGAGCCAAAAATGTTCCCACAAGAGTTAACAAGTTGTTTCCATGTTCAAACGAGTAAAGAATGAAGTTACAAGTTGTTTCCGAGTTCGAACTATTCAATAATGAAGCCTCAAATTGTTATGAATTGTTTTGATGTTTAAACGAGCCAATAATGCCCCTAGAAGTGTTTACAAGTTGTGTCCATGTTCAAACGAGTCAAGAATGAAGCTACAAGTTGTTTCTGAGTTTGCACGAGTCAAGAATGAATTCGTAAATTGTTATGAATTGTTTTGATGTTTAAATGAGCCAATAATGCTCCTATAAGTGTTTACAAGTTGTTTCATTTTTAACGAGTCAAGAATGAAGCTACAAGTTGTTTTCGAGTTGGAACGAGTCAAGAATGAAGCCTCAAATTGTTATGAATTGTTTTGATGTTTAAACGAGCCAATAATGCTCCTACAAGTCTTTACAAGTTGTTTCCATGTTCAAACGAGTCAAGAATGAAGCTACAAGTTGTTTCCGAGTTTGAACGAATCAAGAATTAAGCCTCAAATTGTTATGAAATTTTTTCATGTTAAAAAGAGCCAATAATGTTCCCACAAGAGTTAACAAGTTGTTTCCATGTTCAAACGAGAAAAGAATGAAGCTACAAGTTGTTTCTGAGTTCGAACGATTCAATAATGAAGCCTCAAATTGTTATGAATTGTTTTGATGTTTAAACGAGCCAATAATGCTCCTAGAAGTGTTTACAAGTTGTGTCCATGTTCAAACGAGGCAAGAATGAAGCTACAAGCTGTTTCCGAGTTCGAACGAGTCAAGAATGAAGCCTCAAATTGTTACGAATTGTTTCGAGTTTTAAAATAGCTAATAATGCTTTTACAAGAGTTTAGAAGTTATTTCTATGTTCGAACGAGTCAAGAATGAAGCTATAAATTGTTTCCAAGTTCGAACGAGTCAAGAATGAAGTCTCAAATTGTTATGAATTGTTTTGATGTTTAAACGAGCCGATAACGCTCCTACAAGTGTTTACAAGTTGTGTCCATGTTCAATTGAGTCATGACTTAAACTACAAGTTGTTTTCGAGTTTGAACGAGTCAAGAATGAAGCCTCAAATTGTTATGAATTCTTTTGATGCTTAAACTAGCCAATAATGTTCCTACAAGAGTTTACAAGTTGTTTCCATGTTCAAACGAGTCAAAAATGAAGCTACAAGTTATTTCCGAGTTTGCACGAGTCAAGAATGAAGTCTCAAATTGTTATGAATTGTTTTGATGTTTAAACGAGCCAATAATGCTGCTATAACTGTTTACAAGTTGTTTCATGTTTAAACGAGTCAAGAATGAAGCTACAAGTTGTTTTCGAGTTCGAACGAGTCAAGAATGAAGCCTAAAATTGTTATGAATTGTTTTAATGTTTAAACGAGCCAATAATGCTCTTATAAGAGTTTACAAGTTGTTTCCATGTTCAAATGAGTCAAGGATGAAGCTACAAATTGTTTCCAAGTTCGAAGGAGTAAAGAATGATGCCTCAAATTGTTATGAATTGTTTTGATGTTTAAACGAGCCAATAATGCTCCTACTTGTGTTTACAAGTTGTGTCCATGTTCAAACGAGGCAAGAATGAAGCTACAAATTGTTTCCGAGTTTGAACGATTCAATAATGAAGCCTCAAATTGTTATGAATTGTTTTGATGTTTAAACGAGCCAATAATGCTCCTACATGTGTTTACAAGTTGTGTCGATGTTCAAATGAGGGAAAAATGAAGCTACTAGCTGTTTCCGAGTTCGTACGAGTCAAGAATGAAGGCTCAAATTGTTACGAATTGTTTCGAGTTTTAAACGAGCCTATAATGCTTTTACAAGAGTTTACAAGTTGTTTCCATGTTCAAACGAGTCAAGAATGAAGCTACAAATTGTTTCCATGTTCGAAGGAGTAAAGAATGATGCCTCAAATTGTTATGAATTGTTTTGATGTTTAAACGAGCCAATAATGCTCCTTCAAGTGTTTACAAGTTGTTTCCATGTTCAAACGAGTCAAGAATGAACCTACAAGTTGTTTTCGAGTTCGAACGAGTCAAGAATAAAGCCTCAAATTGTTATGAATTGTTTTAATGTTTAAACGAGCCAATGATGCTCCTACAAGTGTTTACAAGTTGTTTCCATGTTCAAACGAGTCAAGAATGAAGCTACAAGTTGTTTCCGAGTTCGAACGAGTCAAGAATTAAGCCTCAAATTGTTATGAAATGTTTTCATGTTAAAACGAGCCAATAATGTTCCCACAAGAGTTAACAAGTTGTTTCCATGTTCAAACGAGTCAAGAATGAAGCTACAAGTTATTTCCGAGTTCGAACGATTCAATAATGAAGCCTCAAATTGTTCTGAATTATTTTGATGTTTAAACGAGCCAATAATGCTCCTACAAGTGTTTACAAGTTGTTTCCATGTTCAAACGAGTCAAAAATGAAGCTACAAGTTGTTTCCGTGTTCGAACGAGTAAGGAATTAAACCTCAAATTGTTATGAAATGTTTTCATGTTAAAACGAGCCAAAAATGTTCCCACAAGAGTTAACAAGTTGTTTCCATGTTCAAACGAGTAAAGAATGAAGTTACAAGGTGTTTCCGAGTTCGAACTATTCAATAATGAAGCCTCAAATTGTTATGAATTATTTTGATGTTTAAACGAGCCAATAATGCCCCAAGAAGTGTTTACAAGTTGTGTCCATGTTCAAACGAGTCAAGAATGAAGCTACAAGTTGTTTCTGAGTTTGCACGAGTCAAGAATGAATTCGCAAATTGTTATGAATTGTTTTGATGTTTAAATGAGCTAATAATGCTCCTATAAGTGTTTACAAGTTGTTTCATGTTTAAACGAGTCAAGAATGAAGATACAAGTTGTTTTCGAGTTGGAACGAGTCAAGAATGAAGCCTCAAATTGTTATGAATTGTTTTGATGTTTAAACGAGCCAATAATGCTCCTACAAGTCTTTACAAGTTGTTTCCATGTTCAAACGAGTCAAGAATGAAGCTACAAGTTGTTTCCGAGTTTGAACGAGTCAAGAATTAAGCCTCAAATTGTTATGAAATTTTTTCATGTTAAAAAGAGCCAATAATGTTCCCACAAGAGTTAACAAGTTGTTTCCATGTTCAACCGAGTAAAGAATGAAGCTACAAGTTGTTTCTGAGTTCGAACGATTCAATAATGAAGCCTCAAATTGTTATGAATTGTTTTGATGTTTAAACGAGCCAATAATGCTCCTAGAAGTGTTTACAAGTTGTGTCCATGTTCAAACGAGGCAAGAATGAAGCTACAAGCTGTTTCCGAGTTCGAACGAGTCAAGAATGAAGCCTCAAATTGTTACGAATTGTTTCGAGTTTTAAACTAGCCAATAATGCTTTTACAAGAGTTTACAAGTTATTTCTATGTTCGAACGAGTCAAGAATGAAGATATAAATTGTTTCCAAGTTCGAACGAGTCAAGAATGAAGTCTCAAATTGTTATGAATTGTTTTGATGTTTAAACGAGCCGATAATGCTCCTACAAGTGTTTACAAGTTGTGTCCATGTTCAATTGAGTCATGACTTAAACTACAAGTTGTTTTCGAGTTCGAACGAGTCAAGAATGAAGCCTCAAATTGTTATGAATTGTTTTGATGCTTAAACTAGCCAATAATGTTCCTACAAGAGTTTACAAGTTGTTTCCATGTTCAAACGAGTCAAGAATGAAGCTACAAGTTCTTTCCGAGTTCGCACGAGTCAAGAATGAATTCGCAAATTGTTATGAATTGTTTTGATGTTTAAAGGAGCCAATAATGCTCCTATAAGTGTTTACAAGTTGTTTCATGTTTAAACGAGTCAAGAATGAAGCTACAAGTTGTTTTCGAGTTGGAACGAGTCAAGAATGAAGCCTCAAATTGTTATGAATTGTTTTGATGTTTAAATGAGCCAATAATGCTCCTACAAGTCTTTACAAGTTGTTTCCATGTTCAAACGAGTCAAGAATGAAGCTACAAGTTGTTTCCGAGTTTGAACGAGTCAAGAATTAAGCCTCAAATTGTTATGAAATTTTTTCATTTTAAAAAGAGCCAATAATGTTCCCACAAGAGTTAACAAGATGTTTCCATGTTCAAACGAGTAAAGAATGAAGCTACAAGTTGTTTCTGAGTTCGAACGAGTCAACAATGAAACCTCAAATTGTTATGAATTGTTTTAATGTTTAAACGAGCCAATAATGCTCCTACAATTGTTTACAAGTTGCTTCCATGTTCAAACGAGTCAAGAATGAAGCTACAAGGTGTTTTCGAGTTCGAACGAGTCAAGAATGAATCCTCAAATTGTTATGATTTGTTTTAATGTTTAAACGAGCTAATAATGCTCTTATAAGAGTTTACAAGTTGTTTCCATGTTCAAATGGGTCAAGGATGAAGCTACAAATTGTTTCAAAGTTCGAAGGAGTAAAGAATGATGCCTCAAATTGTTATGAATTGTTTTGATGTTTAAACGAGCCAATAATGCTCCTACTTGTTTTTACAAGTTGTGTCCATGTTCAAACGAGGCAAGAATGAAGCTACAAATTGTTTCCGAGTTTGAACGATTCAATAATGAAGCCTAAAATTGTTATGAATTGTTTTGATGTTTAAACGAGCCAATAATGCTCCTACATATGTTTACAAGTTGTGTCCATGTTCAAACGAGGGAAAAATCAAGCTACTAGCTGTTTCCGAGTTTGTACGAGTCAAGAATGAAGGCTCAAATTGTTACGAATTGTTTCGAGTTTTAAACGAGCCTATAATGCTTTTTACAAGAGTTTACAAGTTGTTTCCATGTTCAAACGAGTCAAGAATGAAGCTACAAGTTCTTTCCGAGTTCGCACGAGTCAAGAATGAAGTCTGAAACTGTTATGAATTGTTTTGATGTTTAAACGAGCCAATAATGCTGCTACAACTGTTTACAAGTTGTTTCATGTTTAAACGAGTCAAGAATGAAGCTACAAGTTGTTTTCGAGTTCGAACGAGTCAAGAATGAAACCTCAAATTGTTATGAATTGTTTTAATGTTTAAACGAGCCAATGATGCTCCTACAATTGTTTACAAGTTGTTTCCATGTTTAAACGAGTCAAGAATGAATGTACAAGCTGTTTCCGAGTTTGAACGAGTCAAGAATTAAGCCTCAAATTGTTATGAAATTTTTTCGTGTTAAAAAGAGCCAATAATGTTCCCACAAGAGTTAACAAGTTGTTTCCATGTTCAAACGAGTAAAGAATGAAGCTACAAGTTGTTTCTGAGTTCGAACGATTCAATAATGAAGCCTCAAATTGTTATGAATTGTTTTGATGTTTAAACGAGCCAATAATGCTCCTAGAAGTGTTTACAAGTTGTGTCCATGTTCAAACGAGGCAAGAATGAAGCTACAAGCTGTTTCCGAGTTCGAACGAGTCAAGAATGAAGCCTCAAATTGTTACGAATTGTTTCGAGTTTTAAACAAGCCAATAATGCTTTTACAAGAGTTTACAAGTTATTTCTATGTTCAAACGAGTCCAGAATGAAGCTACAAGTTGTTTTCGAGTTCGAACGAGTCAAGAATGAAGCCTCAAATTGTTATGAATTGTTTTGATGCTTAAACTAGCCAATAATGTTCCTACAAGAGTTTACAAGTTGTTTCCATGTTCAAACGAG
Source organism: Oenanthe sinensis (assembly GCA_028671895.1). Classification (NCBI taxonomy): domain Eukaryota; kingdom Viridiplantae; phylum Streptophyta; class Magnoliopsida; order Apiales; family Apiaceae; genus Oenanthe; species Oenanthe sinensis. Next base: position 6,868,888 of record JAPMAC010000231.1, read on the forward strand.
TCAAGATTGAAGCTACAAGTTCTTTCCGAGTTCGCACGAGTCAAGAATGAAGTCTCAAACTGTTATGAATTGTTTTGATGTTTAAACGAGCCAATAATGCTGCTACAACTGTTTACAAGTTGTTTCATGTTTAAACGAGTCAAGAATGATGCTACAAGTTGTTTTCGAGGTCGAACGAGTCAAGAATGAAACATCAAATTGTTATGAATTGTTTTGATGTTTAAACGAGCCAATAATGCTCCTAGAAGTGTTTACAAGTTGTGACCATGTTCAAACGAGGCAAGAATGAAGCTACAAGCTGTTTCCGAGTTCGAACGAGTCAAGAATGAAGCCTCAAATTGTTACGAATTGTTTCGAATTTTAAACAAGCCAATAATGCTTTTACAAGAGTTTACAAGTTATTTCTATGTTCAAACGAGTCAAGAATGAAGCTACAAGTTGTTTTCGAGTTCGAACGAGTCAAGATTGAAGCCTCAAATTGTTATGAATTGTTTTGATGCTTAAACTAGCCAATAATGTTCCTACAAGAGTTTACAAGTTGTTTCCATGTTGAAACGAGTCAAGAATGAAGCTACAAGTTCTTTCCGAGTTCGCACGAGTCAAGAATGAAGTCTCAAACTGTTATGAATTGTTTTGATGTTTAAACGAGCCAATAATGCTGCTACAACTGTTTACAAGTTGTTTCATGTTTAAACGAGTCAAGAATGATGCTACAAGTTGTTTTCGAGTTCGAACGAGTCAAGAATGAAACCTCAAATTGTTATGAATTGTTTTAATGTTTAAACGAGCCAATAATGCTCCTACAATTGTTTACAAGTTGTTTCCATGTTTAAACGAGTCAAGAATGAAGGTACAAGCTGTTTCCGAGTTTGAACGAGTCAAGAATTAAGCCTCAAATTGTTATGAAATTTTTTCATGTTAAAAAGAGACAATAATGTTCCCACAATAGTTAACAAGTTGTTTCCATGTTCAAACGAGTAAAGAATGAAGCTACAAGTTGTTTCTGAGTTCGAACGATTCAGTAGTGAGGCCTCAAATTGTTATGAATTGTTTTAATGTTTAAACGAGCCAATAATGCTCCTAGAAGTGTTTACAAGTTGTGTCCATGTTCAAACGAGGCAAGAATGAAGCTACAAGCTGTTTCCGAGTTCGAACGAGTCAAGAATGAAGCCTCAAATTGTTACGAATTGTTTCGAGTTTTAAACGAGCCAATAATGCTTTTACAAGAGTTTACAAGTTATTTCTATGTTCAATCGAGTCAAGAATGAAGCTATAAATTGTTTCCAAGTACGAACGAGTCAAGAATGAAGTCTCAAATTGTTATGAATTGTTTTGATGTTTAAACGAGCCAATAATGCTCCTACATGCGTTTACAAGTTGTTTTCGAGTTCGAACGAGTCAAGAATGAAACCTCAAATTGTTATGAATTGTTTTAATGTTTAAACGAGCCAATAATGCTCCTACAATTGTTTACAAGTTGTTTCCATGTTCAAACGAGTCAAGAATGAAGCTACAAGTTCTTTCCGAGTTCGCACGAGTCAAGAATGAAGTCTCAAACTGTTATGAATTGTTTTGATGTTTAAACGAGCCAATAATGCTGCTACAACTGTTTACAAGTTGTTTCATGTTTAAACGAGTCAAGAATGATGCTACAAGTTGTTTTCGAGTTCGAACGAGTCAAGAATGAAACCTCAAATTGTTATGAATTGTTTTGATGTTTAAACGAGCCAATAATGCTCCTAGAAGTGTTTACAAGTTGTGACCATGTTCAAACGAGGCAAGAATGAAGCTACAAGCTGTTTCCGAGTTCGAACGAGTCAAGAATGAACCCTCAAATTGTTACGAATTGTTTCGAGTTTTAAACAAGCCAATAATGCTTTTACAAGAGTTTACAAGTTATTTCTATGTTCAAACGAGTCCAGAATGAAGCTACAAGTTGTTTTCGAGTTCGAACGAGTCAAGAATGAAGCCTCAAATTGTTATGAATTGTTTTGATGCTTAAACTAGCCAATAATGTTCCTACAAGAGTTTACAAGTTGTTTCCATGTTCAAACGAGTCAAGAATGAAGCTACAAGTTCTTTCCGAGTCCGCACGAGTCAAGAATGAAGTCTCAAACTGTTATGAATTGTTTTGATGTTTAAACGAGCCAATAATGCTGCTACAACTATTTACAAGTTGTTTCATGTTTAAATGAGTCAAGAATGATGCTACAAGTTGTTTTCGAGTTCGAACGAGTCAAGAATGAAACATCAAATTGTTATGAATTGTTTTGATGTTTAAACGAGCCAATAATGCTCCTAGAAGTGTTTACAAGTTGTGACCATTTTCAAACGAGGCAAGAATGAAGCTACAAGCTGTTTCCGAGTTCGAACGAGTCAAGAATGAAGCCTCAAATTGTTACGAATTGTTTCGAGTTTTAAACAAGCCAATAATGCTTTTACAAGAGTTTACAAGTTATTTCTATGTTCAAACGAGTCAAGAATGAAGCTACAAGTTGTTTTCGAGTTCGAACGAGTCAAGAATGAAGCCTCAAATTGTTATGAAATGTTTTGATGCTTAAACTAGCCAATAATGTTCCTACAAGAGTTTACAAGTTGTTTCCATGTTGAAACGAGTCAAGAATGAAGCTACAAGTTCTTTCCGAGTTCGCACGAGTCAAGAATGAAGTCTCAAACTGTTATGAATTGTTTTGATGTTTAAACGAGCCAATAATGCTGCTACAACTGTTTACAAGTTGTTTCATGTTTAAACGAGTCAAGAATGATGCTACAAGTTGTTTTCGAGTTCGAACGAGTCAAGAATGAAACCTCAAATTGTTATGAATTGTTTTAATGTTTAAACGAGCCAATAATGCTCCTACAATTGTTTACAAGTTGTTTCCATGTTTAAACGAGTCAAGAATGAAGGTACAAGCTGTTTCCGAGTTTGAACGAGTCAAGAATTAAGCCTCAAATTGTTATGAAATTTTTTCATGTTAAAAAGAGACAATAATGTTCCCACAATAGTTAACAAGTTGTTTCCATGTTCAAACGAGTAAAGAATGAAGCTACAAGTTGTTTCTGAGTTCGAACGATTCAGTAGTGAAGCCTCAAATTGTTATGAATTGTTTTAATGTTTAAACGAGCCAATAATGCTCCTAGAAGTGTTTACAAGTTGTGTCCATGTTCAAACGAGGCAAGAATGAAGCTACAAGCTGTTTCCGAGTTCGAACGAGTCAAGAATGAAGCCTCAAATTGTTACGAATTGTTTCGAGTTTTAAACGAGCCAATAATGCTTTTACAAGAGTTTACAAGTTATTTCTTTGTTCAATCGAGTCAAGAATGAAGCTATAAATTGTTTCCAAGTACGAACGAGTCAAGAATGAAGTCTCAAATTGTTATGAATTGTTTTGATGTTTAAACGAGCCAATAATGCTCCTACATGCGTTTACAAGTTGTTTTCGAGTTCGAACGAGTCAAGAATGAAACCTCAAATTGTTATGAATTGTTTTAATGTTTAAACGAGCCAATAATGCTCCTACAATTGTTTACAAGTTGTTTCCATGTTCAAACGAGTCAAGAATGAAGCTACAAGTTCTTTCCGAGTTCGCACGAGTCAAGAATGAAGTCTCAAACTGTTATGAATTGTTTTGATGTTTAAACGAGCCAATAATGCTGCTACAACTGTTTACAAGTTGTTTCATGTTTAAACGAGTCAAGAATGAAGCTACAAGTTGTTTTCGAGTTCGAACGAGTCAAGAATGAAACCTCAAATTGTTATGAATTGTTTTAATGTTCAAACGAGCCAATAATGCTCCTACAATTGTTTACAAGTAGTTTCCATGTTTAAACGAGTCAAGAATGAATGTACAAGCTGTTTCCGAGTTTGAACGAGTCAAGAATTAAGCCTCAAATTGTTATGAAATTTTTTCGTGTTAAAAAGAGCCAATAATGTTCCCACAAGAGTTAACAAGTTGTTTCCATGTTCAAACGAGTAAAGAATGAAGCTACAGGTTGTTTCTGAGTTCGAACGATTCAATAATGAAGCCTCAAATTGTTATGAATTGTTTTGATGTTTAAACGAGCCAATAATGCTCCTAGAAGTGTTTACAAGTTGTGTCCATGTTCAAACGAGGCAAGAATGAAGCTACAAGCTGTTTCCGAGTTCGAACGAGTCAAGAATGAAGCCTCAAATTGTTACGAATTGTTTCGAGTTTTAAACAAGCCAATAATGCTTTTACAAGAGTTTACAAGTTATTTCTATGTTCAAACGAGTCAAGAATGAAGCTACAAGTTGTTTTCGAGTTCGAACGAGTCAAGAATGAAGCCTCAAATTGTTATGAAATGTTTTGATGCTTAAACTAGCCAATAATGTTCCTACAAGAGTTTACAAGTTGTTTCCATGTTGAAACGAGTCAAGAATGAAGCTACAAGTTCTTTCCGAGTTCGCACGAGTCAAGAATGAAGTCTCAAACTGTTATGAATTGTTTTGATGTTTAAACGAGCCAATAATGCTGCTACAACTGTTTACAAGTTGTTTCATGTTTAAACGAGTCAAGAATGATGCTACAAGTTGTTTTCGAGTTCGAACGAGTCAAGAATGAAACCTCAAATTGTTATGAATTGTTTTAATGTTTAAACGAGCCAATAATGCTCCTACAATTGTTTACAAGTTGTTTCCATGTTTAAACGAGTCAAGAATGAAGGTACAAGCTGTTTCCGAGTTTGAACGAGTCAAGAATTAAGCCTCAAATTGTTATGAAATTTTTTCATGTTAAAAAGAGACAATAATGTTCCCACAATAGTTAACAAGTTGTTTCCATGTTCAAACGAGTAAAGAATGAAGCTACAAGTTGTTTCTGAGTTCGAACGATTCAGTAGTGAAGCCTCAAATTGTTATGAATTGTTTTAATGTTTAAACGAGCCAATAATGCTCCTAGAAGTGTTTACAAGTTGTGTCCATGTTCAAACGAGGCAAGAATGAAGCTACAAGCTGTTTCCGAGTTCGAACGAGTCAAGAATGAAGCCTCAAATTGTTACGAATTGTTTCGAGTTTTAAACGAGCCAATAATGCTTTTACAAGAGTTTACAAGTTATTTCTATGTTCAATCGAGTCAAGAATGAAGCTATAAATTGTTTCCAAGTACGAACGAGTCAAGAATGAAGTCTCAAATTGTTATGAATTGTTTTGATGTTTAAACGAGCCAATAATGCTCCTACATGCGTTTACAAGTTGTTTTCGAGTTCGAACGAGTCAAGAATGAAACCTCAAATTGTTATGAATTGTTTTAATGTTTAAACGAGCCAATAATGCTCCTACAATTGTTTACAAGTTGTTTCCATGTTCAAACGAGTCAAGAATGAAGCTACAAGTTCTTTCCGAGTTCGCACGAGTCAAGAATGAAGTCTCAAACTGTTATGAATTGTTTTGATGTTTAAACGAGCCAATAATGCTGCTACAACTGTTTACAAGTTGTTTCATGTTTAAACGAGTCAAGAATGATGCTACAAGTTGTTTTCGAGTTCGAACGAGTCAAGAATGAAACCTCAAATTGTTATGAATTGTTTTGATGTTTAAACGAGCCAATAATGCTCCTAGAAGTGTTTACAAGTTGTGACCATGTTCAAACGAGGCAAGAATGAAGCTACAAGCTGTTTCCGAGTTCGAACGAGTCAAGAATGAACCCTCAAATTGTTACGAATTGTTTCGAGTTTTAAACAAGCCAATAATGCTTTTACAAGAGTTTACAAGTTATTTCTATGTTCAAACGAGTCCAGAATGAAGCTACAAGTTGTTTTCGAGTTCGAACGAGTCAAGAATGAAGCCTCAAATTGTTATGAATTGTTTTGATGCTTAAACTAGCCAATAATGTTCCTACAAGAGTTTACAAGTTGTTTCCATGTTCAAACGAGTCAAGAATGAAGCTACAAGTTCTTTCCGAGTCCGCACGAGTCAAGAATGAAGTCTCAAACTGTTATGAATTGTTTTGATGTTTAAACGAGCCAATAATGCTGCTACAACTATTTACAAGTTGTTTCATGTTTAAATGAGTCAAGAATGATGCTACAAGTTGTTTTCGAGTTCGAACGAGTCAAGAATGAAACATCAAATTGTTATGAATTGTTTTGATGTTTAAACGAGCCAATAATGCTCCTAGAAGTGTTTACAAGTTGTGACCATTTTCAAACGAGGCAAGAATGAAGCTACAAGCTGTTTCCGAGTTCGAACGAGTCAAGAATGAAGCCTCAAATTGTTACGAATTGTTTCGAGTTTTAAACAAGCCAATAATGCTTTTACAAGAGTTTACAAGTTATTTCTATGTTCAAACGAGTCAAGAATGAAGCTACAAGTTGTTTTCGAGTTCGAACGAGTCAAGAATGAAGCCTCAAATTGTTATGAAATGTTTTGATGCTTAAACTAGCCAATAATGTTCCTACAAGAGTTTACAAGTTGTTTCCATGTTGAAACGAGTCAAGAATGAAGCTACAAGTTCTTTCCGAGTTCGCACGAGTCAAGAATGAAGTCTCAAACTGTTATGAATTGTTTTGATGTTTAAACGAGCCAATAATGCTGCTACAACTGTTTACAAGTTGTTTCATGTTTAAACGAGTCAAGAATGATGCTACAAGTTGTTTTCGAGTTCGAACGAGTCAAGAATGAAACCTCAAATTGTTATGAATTGTTTTAATGTTTAAACGAGCCAATAATGCTCCTACAATTGTTTACAAGTTGTTTCCATGTTTAAACGAGTCAAGAATGAAGGTACAAGCTGTTTCCGAGTTTGAACGAGTCAAGAATTAAGCCTCAAATTGTTATGAAATTTTTTCATGTTAAAAAGAGACAATAATGTTCCCACAATAGTTAACAAGTTGTTTCCATGTTCAAACGAGTAAAGAATGAAGCTACAAGTTGTTTCTGAGTTCGAACGATTCAGTAGTGAAGCCTCAAATTGTTATGAATTGTTTTAATGTTTAAACGAGCCAATAATGCTCCTAGAAGTGTTTACAAGTTGTGTCCATGTTCAAACGAGGCAAGAATGAAGCTACAAGCTGTTTCCGAGTTCGAACGAGTCAAGAATGAAGCCTCAAATTGTTACGAATTGTTTCGAGTTTTAAACGAGCCAATAATGCTTTTACAAGAGTTTACAAGTTATTTCTTTGTTCAATCGAGTCAAGAATGAAGCTATAAATTGTTTCCAAGTACGAACGAGTCAAGAATGAAGTCTCAAATTGTTATGAATTGTTTTGATGTTTAAACGAGCCAATAATGCTCCTACATGCGTTTACAAGTTGTTTTCGAGTTCGAACGAGTCAAGAATGAAACCTCAAATTGTTATGAATTGTTTTAATGTTTAAACGAGCCAATAATGCTCCTACAATTGTTTACAAGTTGTTTCCATGTTCAAACGAGTCAAGAATGAAGCTACAAGTTCTTTCCGAGTTCGCACGAGTCAAGAATGAAGTCTCAAACTGTTATGAATTGTTTTGATGTTTAAACGAGCCAATAATGCTGCTACAACTGTTTACAAGTTGTTTCATGTTTAAACGAGTCAAGAATGAAGCTACAAGTTGTTTTCGAGTTCGAACGAGTCAAGAATGAAACCTCAAATTGTTATGAATTGTTTTAATGTTTAAACGAGCCAATAATGCTCCTACAATTGTTTACAAGTTGTTTCCATGTTTAAACGAGTCAAGAATGAATGTACAAGCTGTTTCCGAGTTTGAACGAGTCAAGAATTAAGCCTCAAATTGTTATGAAATTTTTTCGTGTTAAAAAGAGCCAATAATGTTCCCACAAGAGTTAACAAGTTGTTTCCATGTTCAAACGAGTAAAGAATGAAGCTACAGGTTGTTTCTGAGTTCGAACGATTCAATAATGAAGCCTCAAATTGTTATGAATTGTTTTGATGTTTAAACGAGCCAATAATGCTCCTAGAAGTGTTTACAAGTTGTGTCCATGTTCAAACGAGGCAAGAATGAAGCTACAAGCTGTTTCCGAGTTCGAACGAGTCAAGAATGAAGCCTCAAATTGTTACGAATTGTTTCGAGTTTTAAACAAGCCAATAATGCTTTTACAAGAGTTTACAAGTTATTTCTATGTTCAAACGAGTCAAGAATGAAGCTACAAGTTGTTTTCGAGTTCGAACGAGTCAAGAATGAAGCCTCAAATTGTTATGAAATGTTTTGATGCTTAAACTAGCCAATAATGTTCCTACAAGAGTTTACAAGTTGTTTCCATGTTGAAACGAGTCAAAAATGAAGCTACAAGTTCTTTCCGAGTTCGCACGAGTCAAGAATGAAGTCTCAAACTGTTATGAATTGTTTTGATGTTTAAACGAGCCAATAATGCTGCTACAACTGTTTACAAGTTGTTTCATGTTTAAACGAGTCAAGAATGATGCTACAAGTTGTTTTCGAGTTCGAACGAGTCAAGAATGAAACCTCAAATTGTTATGAATTGTTTTAATGTTTAAACGAGCCAATAATGCTCCTACAATTGTTTACAAGTTGTTTCCATGTTTAAACGAGTCAAGAATGAAGGTACAAGCTGTTTCCGAGTTTGAACGAGTCAAGAATTAAGCCTCAAATTGTTATGAAATTTTTTCATGTTAAAAAGAGACAATAATGTTCCCACAATAGTTAACAAGTTGTTTCCATGTTCAAACGAGTAAAGAATGAAGCTACAAGTTGTTTCTGAGTTCGAACGATTCAGTAGTGAAGCCTCAAATTGTTATGAATTGTTTTAATGTTTAAACGAGCCAATAATGCTCCTAGAAGTGTTTACAAGTTGTGTCCATGTTCAAACGAGGCAAGAATGAAGCTACAAGCTGTTTCCGAGTTCGAACGAGTCAAGAATGAAGCCTCAAATTGTTACGAATTGTTTCGAGTTTTAAACGAGCCAATAATGCTTTTACAAGAGTTTACAAGTTATTTCTATGTTCAATCGAGTCAAGAATGAAGCTATAAATTGTTTCCAAGTACGAACGAGTCAAGAATGAAGTCTCAAATTGTTATGAATTGTTTTGATGTTTAAACGAGCCAATAATGCTCCTACATGCGTTTACAAGTTGTTTTCGAGTTCGAACGAGTCAAGAATGAAACCTCAAATTGTTATGAATTGTTTTAATGTTTAAACGAGCCAATAATGCTCCTACAATTGTTTACAAGTTGTTTCCATGTTCAAACGAGTCAAGAATGAAGCTACAAGTTCTTTCCGAGTTCGCACGAGTCAAGAATGAAGTCTCAAACTGTTATGAATTGTTTTGATGTTTAAACGAGCCAATAATGCTGCTACAACTGTTTACAAGTTGTTTCATGTTTAAACGAGTCAAGAATGAAGCTACAAGTTGTTTTCGAGTTCGAACGAGTCAAGAATGAAACCTCAAATTGTTATGAATTGTTTTAATGTTTAAACGAGCCAATAATGCTCCTACAATTGTTTACAAGTTGTTTCCATGTTTAAACGAGTCAAGAATGAATGTACAAGCTGTTTCCGAGTTTGAACGAGTCAAGAATTAAGCCTCAAATTGTTATGAAATTTTTTCGTGTTAAAAAGAGCCAATAATGTTCCCACAAGAGTTAACAAGTTGTTTCCATGTTCAAACGAGTAAAGAATGAAGCTACAAGTTGTTTCTGTGTTCGAACGATTCAATAATGAAGCCTCAAATTGTTATGAATTGTTTTGATGTTTAAACGAGCCAATAATGCTCCTAGAAGTGTTTACAAGTTGTGTCCATGTTCAAACGAGGCAAGAATGAAGCTACAAGCTGTTTCCGAGTTCGAACGAGTCAAGAATGAAGCCTCAAATTGTTACGAATTGTTTAGAGTTTTAAACAAGCCAATAATGCTTTTACAAGAGTTTACAAGTTCTTTCCATGTTCGCACGAGTCAAGAATGAAGTCTCAAACTGTTATGAATTGTTTTGATGTTTAAACGAGCCAATAATGCTGCTACAACTGTTTACAAGTTGTTTCATGTTTAAACGAGTCAAGAATGATGCTACAAGTTGTTTTCGAGTTCGAACGAGTCAAGAATGAAACCTCAAATTGTTATGAATTGTTTTAATGTTTAAACGAGCCAATAATGCTCCTACAATTGTTTACAAGTTGTTTCCATGTTTAAACGAGTCAAGAATGAAGGTACAAGCTGTTTCCGAGTTTGAACGAGTCAAGAATTAAGCCTCAAATTGTTATGAAATTTTTTCATGTTAAAAAGAGACAATAATGTTCCCACAATAGTTAACAAGTTGTTTCCATGTTCAAACGAGTAAAGAATGAAGCTACAAGTTGTTTCTGAGTTCGAACGATTCAGTAGTGAAGCCTCAAATTGTTATGAATTGTTTTAATGTTTAAACGAGCCAATAATGCTCCTAGAAGTGTTTACAAGTTGTGTCCATGTTCAAACGAGGCAAGAATGAAGCTACAAGCTGTTTCCGAGTTCGAACGAGTCAAGAATGAAGCCTCAAATTGTTACGAATTGTTTCGAGTTTTAAACGAGCCAATAATGCTTTTACAAGAGTTTACAAGTTATTTCTATGTTCAATCGAGTCAAGAATGAAGCTATAAATTGTTTCCAAGTACGAACGAGTCAAGAATGAAGTCTCAAATTGTTATGAATTGTTTTGATGTTTAAACGAGCCAATAATGCTCCTACATGCGTTTACAAGTTGTTTTCGAGTTCGAACGAGTCAAGAATGAAACCTCAAATTGTTATGAATTGTTTTAATGTTTAAACGAGCCAATAATGCTCCTACAATTGTTTACAAGTTGTTTCCATGTTCAAACGAGTCAAGAATGAAGCTACAAGTTCTTTCCGAGTTCGCACGAGTCAAGAATGAAGTCTCAAACTGTTATGAATTGTTTTGATGTTTAAACGAGCCAATAATGCTGCTACAACTGTTTACAAGTTGTTTCATGTTTAAACGAGTCAAGAATGAAGCTACAAGTTGTTTTCGAGTTCGAACGAGTCAAGAATGAAACCTCAAATTGTTATGAATTGTTTTAATGTTTAAACGAGCCAATAATGCTCCTACAATTGTTTACAAGTTGTTTCCATGTTTAAACGAGTCAAGAATGAATGTACAAGCTGTTTCCGAGTTTGAACGAGTCAAGAATTAAGCCTCAAATTGTTATGAAATTTTTTCGTGTTAAAAAGAGCCAATAATGTTCCCACAAGAGTTAACAAGTTGTTTCCATGTTCAAACGAGTAAAGAATGAAGCTACAAGTTGTTTCTGTGTTCGAACGATTCAATAATGAAGCCTCAAATTGTTATGAATTGTTTTGATGTTTAAACGAGCCAATAATGCTCCTAGAAGTGTTTACAAGTTGTGTCCATGTTCAAACGAGGCAAGAATGAAGCTACAAGCTGTTTCCGAGTTCGAACGAGTCAAGAATGAAGCCTCAAATTGTTACGAATTGTTTAGAGTTTTAAACAAGCCAATAATGCTTTTACAAGAGTTTACAAGTTCTTTCCATGTTCGCACGAGTCAAGAATGAAGTCTCAAACTGTTATGAATTGTTTTGATGTTTAAACGAGCCAATAATGCTGCTACAACTGTTTACAAGTTGTTTCATGTTTAAACGAGTCAAGAATGATGCTACAAGTTGTTTTCGAGTTCGAACGAGTCAAGAATGAAACCTCAAATTGTTATGAATTGTTTTAATGTTTAAACGAGCCAATAATGCTCCTACAATTGTTTACAAGTTGTTTCCATGTTTAAACGAGTCAAGAATGAAGGTACAAGCTGTTTCCGAGTTTGAACGAGTCAAGAATTAAGCCTCAAATTGTTATGAAATTTTTTCATGTTAAAAAGAGACAATAATGTTCCCACAATAGTTAACAAGTTGTTTCCATGTTCAAACGAGTAAAGAATGAAGCTACAAGTTGTTTCTGAGTTCGAACGATTCAGTAGTGAAGCCTCAAATTGTTATGAATTGTTTTAATGTTTAAACGAGCCAATAATACTCCTAGAAGTGTTTACAAGTTGTGTCCATGTTCAAACGAGGCAAGAATGAAGCTACAAGCTGTTTCCGAGTTCGAACGAGTCAAGAATGAAGCCTCAAATTGTTACGAATTGTTTCGAGTTTTAAACGAGCCAATAATGCTTTTACAAGAGTTTACAAGTTATTTCTATGTTCAATCGAGTCAAGAATGAAGCTATAAATTGTTTCCAAGTACGAACGAGTCAAGAATGAAGTCTCAAATTGTTATGAATTGTTTTGATGTTTAAACGAGCCAATAATGCTCCTACATGCGTTTACAAGTTGTTTTCGAGTTCGAACGAGTCAAGAATGAAACCTCAAATTGTTATGAATTGTTTTAATGTTTAAACGAGCCAATAATGCTCCTACAATTGTTTACAAGTTGTTTCCATGTTCAAACGAGTCAAGAATGAAGCTACAAGTTCTTTCCGAGTTCGCACGAGTCAAGAATGAAGTCTCAAACTGTTATGAATTGTTTTGATGTTTAAACGAGCCAATAATGCTGCTACAACTGTTTACAAGTTGTTTCATGTTTAAACGAGTCAAGAATGAAGCTACAAGTTGTTTTCGAGTTCGAACGAGTCAAGAATGAAACCTCAAATTGTTATGAATTGTTTTAATGTTTAAACGAGCCAATAATGCTCCTACAATTGTTTACAAGTTGTTTCCATGTTTAAACGAGTCAAGAATGAATGTACAAGCTGTTTCCGAGTTTGAACGAGTCAAGAATTAAGCCTCAAATTGTTATGAAATTTTTTCGTGTTAAAAAGAGCCAATAATGTTCCCACAAGAGTTAACAAGTTGTTTCCATGTTCAAACGAGTAAAGAATGAAGCTACAAGTTGTTTCTGTGTTCGAACGATTCAATAATGAAGCCTCAAATTGTTATGAATTGTTTTGATGTTTAAACGAGCCAATAATGCTCCTAGAAGTGTTTACAAGTTGTGTCCATGTTCAAACGAGGCAAGAATGAAGCTACAAGCTGTTTCCGAGTTCGAACGAGTCAAGAATGAAGCCTCAAATTGTTACGAATTGTTTAGAGTTTTAAACAAGCCAATAATGCTTTTACAAGAGTTTACAAGTTCTTTCCATGTTCGCACGAGTCAAGAATGAAGTCTCAAACTGTTATGAATTGTTTTGATGTTTAAACGAGCCAATAATGCTGCTACAACTGTTTACAAGTTGTTTCATGTTTAAACGAGTCAAGAATGATGCTACAAGTTGTTTTCGAGTTCGAACGAGTCAAGAATGAAACCTCAAATTGTTATGAATTGTTTTAATGTTTAAACGAGCCAATAATGCTCCTACAATTGTTTACAAGTTGTTTCCATGTTTAAACGAGTCAAGAATGAAGGTACAAGCTGTTTCCGAGTTTGAACGAGTCAAGAATTAAGCCTCAAATTGTTATGAAATTTTTTCATGTTAAAAAGAGACAATAATGTTCCCACAATAGTTAACAAGTTGTTTCCATGTTCAAACGAGTAAAGAATGAAGCTACAAGTTGTTTCTGAGTTCGAACGATTCAGTAGTGAAGCCTCAAATTGTTATGAATTGTTTTAATGTTTAAACGAGCCAATAATGCTCCTAGAAGTGTTTACAAGTTGTGTCCATGTTCAAACGAGGCAAGAATGAAGCTACAAGCTGTTTCCGAGTTCGAACGAGTCAAGAATGAAGCCTCAAATTGTTACGAATTGTTTCGAGTTTTAAACGAGCCAATAATGCTTTTACAAGAGTTTACAAGTTATTTCTATGTTCAATCGAGTCAAGAATGAAGCTATAAATTGTTTCCAAGTACGAACGAGTCAAGAATGAAGTCTCAAATTGTTATGAATTGTTTTGATGTTTAAACGAGCCAATAATGCTCCTACATGCGTTTACAAGTTGTTTTCGAGTTCGAACGAGTCAAGAATGAAACCTCAAATTGTTATGAATTGTTTTAATGTTTAAACGAGCCAATAATGCTCCTACAATTGTTTACAAGTTGTTTCCATGTTCAAACGAGTCAAGAATGAAGCTACAAGTTCTTTCCGAGTTCGCACGAGTCAAGAATGAAGTCTCAAACTGTTATGAATTGTTTTGATGTTTAAACGAGCCAATAATGCTGCTACAACTGTTTACAAGTTGTTTCATGTTTAAACGAGTCAAGAATGAAGCTACAAGTTGTTTTCGAGTTCGAACGAGTCAAGAATGAAACCTCAAATTGTTATGAATTGTTTTAATGTTTAAACGAGCCAATAATGCTCCTACAATTGTTTACAAGTTGTTTCCATGTTTAAACGAGTCAAGAATGAATGTACAAGCTGTTTCCGAGTTTGAACGAGTCAAGAATTAAGCCTCAAATTGTTATGAAATTTTTTCGTGTTAAAAAGAGCCAATAATGTTCCCACAAGAGTTAACAAGTTGTTTCCATGTTCAAACGAGTAAAGAATGAAGCTACAAGTTGTTTCTGTGTTCGAACGATTCAATAATGAAGCCTCAAATTGTTATGAATTGTTTTGATGTTTAAACGAGCCAATAATGCTCCTAGAAGTGTTTACAAGTTGTGTCCATGTTCAAACGAGGCAAGAATGAAGCTACAAGCTGTTTCCGAGTTCGAACGAGTCAAGAATGAAGCCTCAAATTGTTACGAATTGTTTAGAGTTTTAAACAAGCCAATAATGCTTTTACAAGAGTTTACAAGTTCTTTCCATGTTCGCACGAGTCAAGAATGAAGTCTCAAACTGTTATGAATTGTTTTGATGTTTAAACGAGCCAATAATGCTGCTACAACTGTTTACAAGTTGTTTCATGTTTAAACGAGTCAAGAATGATGCTACAAGTTGTTTTCGAGTTCGAACGAGTCAAGAATGAAACCTCAAATTGTTATGAATTGTTTTAATGTTTAAACGAGCCAATAATGCTCCTACAATTGTTTACAAGTTGTTTCCATGTTTAAACGAGTCAAGAATGAAGGTACAAGCTGTTTCCGAGTTTGAACGAGTCAAGAATTAAGCCTCAAATTGTTATGAAATTTTTTCATGTTAAAAAGAGACAATAATGTTCCCACAATAGTTAACAAGTTGTTTCCATGTTCAAACGAGTAAAGAATGAAGCTACAAGTTGTTTCTGAGTTCGAACGATTCAGTAGTGAAGCCTCAAATTGTTATGAATTGTTTTAATGTTTAAACGAGCCAATAATGCTCCTAGAAGTGTTTACAAGTTGTGTCCATGTTCAAACGAGGCAAGAATGAAGCTACAAGCTGTTTCCGAGTTCGAACGAGTCAAGAATGAAGCCTCAATTTGTTACGAATTGTTTCGAGTTTTAAACGAGCCAATAATGCTTTTACAAGAGTTTACAAGTTATTTCTATGTTCAATCGAGTCAAGAATGAAGCTATAAATTGTTTCCAAGTACGAACGAGTCAAGAATGAAGTCTCAAATTGTTATGAATTGTTTTGATGTTTAAACGAGCCAATAATGCTCCTACATGCGTTTACAAGTTGTTTTCGAGTTCGAACGAGTCAAGAATGAAACCTCAAATTGTTATGAATTGTTTTAATGTTTAAACGAGCCAATAATGCTCCTACAATTGTTTACAAGTTGTTTCCATGTTCAAACGAGTCAAGAATGAAGCTACAAGTTCTTTCCGAGTTCGCACGAGTCAAGAATGAAGTCTCAAACTGTTATGAATTGTTTTGATGTTTAAACGAGCCAATAATGCTGCTACAACTGTTTACAAGTTGTTTCATGTTTAAACGAGTCAAGAATGAAGCTACAAGTTGTTTTCGAGTTCGAACGAGTCAAGAATGAAACCTCAAATTGTTATGAATTGTTTTAATGTTTAAACGAGCCAATAATGCTCCTACAATTGTTTACAAGTTGTTTCCATGTTTAAACGAGTCAAGAATGAATGTACAAGCTGTTTCCGAGTTTGAACGAGTCAAGAATTAAGCCTCAAATTGTTATGAAATTTTTTCGTGTTAAA
This sequence comes from Oenanthe sinensis, assembly GCA_028671895.1. Lineage (NCBI taxonomy): Eukaryota > Viridiplantae > Streptophyta > Magnoliopsida > Apiales > Apiaceae > Oenanthe > Oenanthe sinensis. The sequence goes on from JAPMAC010000231.1 coordinate 6,884,812, forward strand.
AAGAGCCAATAATGTTCCCACAAGAGTTAACAAGTTGTTTCCATGTTCAAACGAGTAAAGAATGAAGCTACAAGTTGTTTCTGTGTTCGAACGATTCAATAATGAAGCCTCAAATTGTTATGAATTGTTTTGATGTTTAAACGAGCCAATAATGCTCCTAGAAGTGTTTACAAGTTGTGTCCATGTTCAAACGAGGCAAGAATGAAGCTACAAGCTGTTTCCGAGTTCGAACGAGTCAAGAATGAAGCCTCAAATTGTTACGAATTGTTTAGAGTTTTAAACAAGCCAATAATGCTTTTACAAGAGTTTACAAGTTCTTTCCATGTTCGCACGAGTCAAGAATGAAGTCTCAAACTGTTATGAATTGTTTTGATGTTTAAACGAGCCAATAATGCTGCTACAACTGTTTACAAGTTGTTTCATGTTTAAACGAGTCAAGAATGATGCTACAAGTTGTTTTCGAGTTCGAACGAGTCAAGAATGAAACCTCAAATTGTTATGAATTGTTTTAATGTTTAAACGAGCCAATAATGCTCCTACAATTGTTTACAAGTTGTTTCCATGTTTAAACGAGTCAAGAATGAAGGTACAAGCTGTTTCCGAGTTTGAACGAGTCAAGAATTAAGCCTCAAATTGTTATGAAATTTTTTCATGTTAAAAAGAGACAATAATGTTCCCACAATAGTTAACAAGTTGTTTCCATGTTCAAACGAGTAAAGAATGAAGCTACAAGTTGTTTCTGAGTTCGAACGATTCAGTAGTGAAGCCTCAAATTGTTATGAATTGTTTTAATGTTTAAACGAGCCAATAATGCTCCTAGAAGTGTTTACAAGTTGTGTCCATGTTCAAACGAGGCAAGAATGAAGCTACAAGCTGTTTCCGAGTTCGAACGAGTCAAGAATGAAGCCTCAATTTGTTACGAATTGTTTCGAGTTTTAAACGAGCCAATAATGCTTTTACAAGAGTTTACAAGTTATTTCTATGTTCAATCGAGTCAAGAATGAAGCTATAAATTGTTTCCAAGTACGAACGAGTCAAGAATGAAGTCTCAAATTGTTATGAATTGTTTTGATGTTTAAACGAGCCAATAATGCTCCTACATGCGTTTACAAGTTGTTTTCGAGTTCGAACGAGTCAAGAATGAAACCTCAAATTGTTATGAATTGTTTTAATGTTTAAACGAGCCAATAATGCTCCTACAATTGTTTACAAGTTGTTTCCATGTTCAAACGAGTCAAGAATGAAGCTACAAGTTCTTTCCGAGTTCGCACGAGTCAAGAATGAAGTCTCAAACTGTTATGAATTGTTTTGATGTTTAAACGAGCCAATAATGCTGCTACAACTGTTTACAAGTTGTTTCATGTTTAAACGAGTCAAGAATGAAGCTACAAGTTGTTTTCGAGTTCGAACGAGTCAAGAATGAAACCTCAAATTGTTATGAATTGTTTTAATGTTTAAACGAGCCAATAATGCTCCTACAATTGTTTACAAGTTGTTTCCATGTTTAAACGAGTCAAGAATGAATGTACAAGCTGTTTCCGAGTTTGAACGAGTCAAGAATTAAGCCTCAAATTGTTATGAAATTTTTTCGTGTTAAAAAGAGCCAATAATGTTCCCACAAGAGTTAACAAGTTGTTTCCATGTTCAAACGAGTAAAGAATGAAGCTACAAGTTGTTTCTGTGTTCGAACGATTCAATAATGAAGCCTCAAATTGTTATGAATTGTTTTGATGTTTAAACGAGCCAATAATGCTCCTAGAAGTGTTTACAAGTTGTGTCCATGTTCAAACGAGGCAAGAATGAAGCTACAAGCTGTTTCCGAGTTCGAACGAGTCAAGAATGAAGCCTCAAATTGTTACGAATTGTTTAGAGTTTTAAACAAGCCAATAATGCTTTTACAAGAGTTTACAAGTTCTTTCCATGTTCGCACGAGTCAAGAATGAAGTCTCAAACTGTTATGAATTGTTTTGATGTTTAAACGAGCCAATAATGCTGCTACAACTGTTTACAAGTTGTTTCATGTTTAAACGAGTCAAGAATGATGCTACAAGTTGTTTTCGAGTTCGAACGAGTCAAGAATGAAACCTCAAATTGTTATGAATTGTTTTAATGTTTAAACGAGCCAATAATGCTCCTACAATTGTTTACAAGTTGTTTCCGTGTTTAAACGAGTCAAGAATGAAGGTACAAGCTGTTTCCGAGTTTGAACGAGTCAAGAATTAAGCCTCAAATTGTTATGAAATTTTTTCATGTTAAAAAGAGACAATAATGTTCCCACAATAGTTAACAAGTTGTTTCCATGTTCAAACGAGTAAAGAATGAAGCTACAAGTTGTTTCTGAGTTCGAACGATTCAGTAGTGAAGCCTCAAATTGTTATGAATTGTTTTAATGTTTAAACGAGCCAATAATGCTCCTAGAAGTGTTTACAAGTTGTGTCCATGTTCAAACGAGGCAAGAATGAAGCTACAAGCTGTTTCCGAGTTCGAACGAGTCAAGAATGAAGCCTCAAATTGTTACGAATTGTTTCGAGTTTTAAACGAGCCAATAATGCTTTTACAAGAGTTTACAAGTTATTTCTATGTTCAATCGAGTCAAGAATGAAGCTATAAATTGTTTCCAAGTACGAACGAGTCAAGAATGAAGTCTCAAATTGTTATGAATTGTTTTGATGTTTAAACGAGCCAATAATGCTCCTACATGCGTTTACAAGTTGTTTTCGAGTTCGAAGGAGTCAAGAATGAAACCTCAAATTGTTATGAATTGTTTTAATGTTTAAACGAGCCAATAATGCTCCTACAATTGTTTACAAGTTGTTTCTATGTTCAAACGAGTCAAGAATGAAGCTACAAGTTCTTTCCGAGTTCGCACGAGTCAAGAATGAAGTCTCAAACTGTTATGAATTGTTTTGATGTTTAAACGAGCCAATAATGCTGCTACAACTGTTTACAAGTTGTTTCATGTTTAAACGAGTCAAGAATGAAGCTACAAGTTGTTTTCGAGTTCGAACGAGTCAAGAATGAAACCTCAAATTGTTATGAATTGTTTTAATGTTTAAACGAGCCAATAATGCTCCTACAATTGTTTACAAGTTGTTTCCATGTTTAAACGAGTCAAGAATGAATGTACAAGCTGTTTCCGAGTTTGAACGAGTCAAGAATTAAGCCTCAAATTGTTATGAAATTTTTTCGTGTTAAAAAGAGCCAATAATGTTCCCACAAGAGTTAACAAGTTGTTTCCATGTTCAAACGAGTAAAGAATGAAGCTACAAGTTGTTTCTGAGTTCGAACGATTCAATAATGAAGCCTCAAATTGTTATGAATTGTTTTGATGTTTAAACGAGCCAATAATGCTCCTAGAAGTGTTTACAAGTTGTGTCCATGTTCAAACGAGGCAAGAATGAAGCTACAAGCTGTTTCCGAGTTCGAACGAGTCAAGAATGAAGCCTCAAATTGTTACGAATTCTTTCGAGTTTTAAACAAGCCAATAATGCTTTTACAAGAGTTTACAAGTTATTTCTATGTTCAAACGAGTCCAGAATGAAGCTACAAGTTGTTTTCGAGTTCGAACGAGTCAAGAATGAAGCCTCAAATTGTTATGAATTGTTTTGATGCTTAAACTAGCCAATAATGTTCCTACAAGAGTTTACAAGTTGTTTCCATGTTCAAACGAGTCAAGAATGAAGCTACAAGTTCTTTCCGAGTTCGCACGAGTCAAGAATGAAGTCTCAAACTGTTATGAATTGTTTTGATGTTTAAACGAGCCAATAATGCTGCTACAACTGTTTACAAGTTGTTTCATGTTTAAACGAGTCAAGAATGATACTACAAGTTGTTTTCGAGTTCGAACGAGTCAAGAATGAAACCTCAAATTGTTATGAATTGTTTTGATGTTTAAACGAGCCAATAATGCTCCTAGAAGTGTTTACAAGTTGTGACCATGTTCAAACGAGGCATGAATGAAGCTACAAGCTGTTTCCGAGTTCGAACGAGTCAAGAATGAAGCCTCAAATTGTTACGAATTGTTTCGAGTTTTAAACAAGCCAATAATGCTTTTACAAGAGTTTACAAGTTATTTCTATGTTCAAACGAGTCCAAAATGAAGCTACAAGTTGTTTTCGAGTTCGAACGAGTCAAGAATGAAGCCTCAAATTGTTATGAATTGTTTTGATGCTTAAACTAGCCAATAATGTTCCTACAAGAGTTTACAAGTTGTTTCCATGTTGAAACGAGTCAAGAATGAAGCTACAAGTTCTTTCCGAGTTCGCACGAGTCAAGAATGAAGTCTCAAACTGTTATGAATTGTTTTGATGTTTAAACGAGCCAATAATGCTGCTACAACTGTTTACAAGTTGTTTCATGTTTAAACGAGTCAAGAATGATGCTACAAGTTGTTTTCGAGTTCGAACGAGTCAAGAATGAAACCTCAAATTGTTATGAATTGTTTTAATGTTTAAACGAGCCAATAATGCTCCTACAATTGTTTACAAGTTGTTTCCATGTTTAAACGAGTCAAGAATGAAGGTACAAGCTGTTTCCGAGTTTGAACGAGTCAAGAATTAAGCCTCAAATTGTTATGAAATTTTTTCATGTTAAAAAGAGACAATAATGTTCCCACAATAGTTAACAAGTTGTTTCCATGTTCAAACGAGGAAAGAATGAAGCTACAAGTTGTTTCTGAGTTCGAACGATTCAGTAGTGAAGCCTCAAATTGTTATGAATTGTTTTAATGTTTAAACGAGCCAATAATGCTCCTAGAAGTGTTTACGAGTTGTGTCCATGTTCAAACGAGGCAAGAATGAAGCTACAAGCTGTTACCGAGTTCGAACGAGTCAAAATGAAGCCTCAAATTGTTACGAATTGTTTCGAGTTTTAAACGAGCCAATAATGCTTTTACAAGAGTTTACAAGTTATTTCTATGTTCAATCGAGTCAAGAATGAAGCTATAAATTCTTTCCAAGTACGAACGAGTCAAGAATGAAGTCTCAAATTGTTATGAATTGTTTTGATGTTTAAACGAGCCAATAATGCTCCTACATGCGTTTACAAGTTGTTTTCGAGTTCGAAGGAGTCAAGAATGAAACCTCAAATTGTTATGAATTGTTTTAATGTTTAAACGAGCCAATAATGCTCCTACAATTGTTTACAAGTTGTTTCCATGTTCAAACGAGTCAAGAATGAAGCTACAAGTTCTTTCCGAGTTCGCACGAGTCAAGAATGAAGTCTCAAACTGTTATGAATTGTTTTGATGTTTAAACGAGCCAATAATGCTGCTACAACTGTTTACAAGTTGTTTCATGTTTAAACGAGTCAAGAATGAAGCTACAAGTTGTTTTCGAGTTCGAACGAGTCAAGAATGAAACCTCAAATTGTTATGAATTGTTTTAATGTTTAAACGAGCCAATAATGCTCCTACAATTGTTTACAAGTTGTTTCCATGTTTAAACGAGTCAAGAATGAATGTACAAGCTGTTTCCGAGTTTGAACGAGTCAAGAATTAAGCCTCAAATTGTTATGAAATTTTTTCGTGTTAAAAAGAGCCAATAATGTTCCCACAAGAGTTAACAAGTTGTTTCCATGTTCAAACGAGTAAAGAATGAAGCTACAAGTTGTTTCTGAGTTCGAACGATTCAATAATGAAGCCTCAAATTGTTATGAATTGTTTTGATGTTTAAACGAGCCAATAATGCTCCTAGAAGTGTTTACAAGTTGTGTCCATGTTCAAACGAGGCAAGAATGAAGCTACAAGCTGTTTCCGAGTTCGAACGAGTCAAGAATGAAGCCTCAAATTGTTACGAATTCTTTCGAGTTTTAAACAAGCCAATAATGCTTTTACAAGAGTTTACAAGTTATTTCTATGTTCAAACGAGTCCAGAATGAAGCTACAAGTTGTTTTCGAGTTCGAACGAGTCAAGAATGAAGCCTCAAATTGTTATGAATTGTTTTGATGCTTAAACTAGCCAATAATGTTCCTACAAGAGTTTACAAGTTGTTTCCATGTTCAAACGAGTCAAGAATGAAGCTACAAGTTCTTTCCGAGTTCGCACGAGTCAAGAATGAAGTCTCAAACTGTTATGAATTGTTTTGATGTTTAAACGAGCCAATAATGCTGCTACAACTGTTTACAAGTTGTTTCATGTTTAAACGAGTCAAGAATGATACTACAAGTTGTTTTCGAGTTCGAACGAGTCAAGAATGAAACCTCAAATTGTTATGAATTGTTTTGATGTTTAAACGAGCCAATAATGCTCCTAGAAGTGTTTACAAGTTGTGACCATGTTCAAACGAGGCATGAATGAAGCTACAAGCTGTTTCCGAGTTCGAACGAGTCAAGAATGAAGCCTCAAATTGTTACGAATTGTTTCGAGTTTTAAACAAGCCAATAATGCTTTTACAAGAGTTTACAAGTTATTTCTATGTTCAAACGAGTCCAAAATGAAGCTACAAGTTGTTTTCGAGTTCGAACGAGTCAAGAATGAAGCCTCAAATTGTTATGAATTGTTTTGATGCTTAAACTAGCCAATAATGTTCCTACAAGAGTTTACAAGTTGTTTCCATGTTGAAACGAGTCAAGAATGAAGCTACAAGTTCTTTCCGAGTTCGCACGAGTCAAGAATGAAGTCTCAAACTGTTATGAATTGTTTTGATGTTTAAACGAGCCAATAATGCTGCTACAACTGTTTACAAGTTGTTTCATGTTTAAACGAGTCAAGAATGATGCTACAAGTTGTTTTCGAGTTCGAACGAGTCAAGAATGAAACCTCAAATTGTTATGAATTGTTTTAATGTTTAAACGAGCCAATAATGCTCCTACAATTGTTTACAAGTTGTTTCCATGTTTAAACGAGTCAAGAATGAAGGTACAAGCTGTTTCCGAGTTTGAACGAGTCAAGAATTAAGCCTCAAATTGTTATGAAATTTTTTCATGTTAAAAAGAGACAATAATGTTCCCACAATAGTTAACAAGTTGTTTCCATGTTCAAACGAGGAAAGAATGAAGCTACAAGTTGTTTCTGAGTTCGAACGATTCAGTAGTGAAGCCTCAAATTGTTATGAATTGTTTTAATGTTTAAACGAGCCAATAATGCTCCTAGAAGTGTTTACGAGTTGTGTCCATGTTCAAACGAGGCAAGAATGAAGCTACAAGCTGTTACCGAGTTCGAACGAGTCAAAATGAAGCCTCAAATTGTTACGAATTGTTTCGAGTTTTAAACGAGCCAATAATGCTTTTACAAGAGTTTAAAAGTTATTTCTATGTTCAATCGAGTCAAGAATGAAGCTATAAATTGTTTCCAAGTACGAACGAGTCAAGAATGAAGTCTCAAATTGTTATGAATTGTTTTGATGTTTAAACGAGCCAATAATGCTCCTACATGCGTTTACAAGTTGTTTTCGAGTTCGAAGGAGTCAAGAATGAAACCTCAAATTGTTATGAATTGTTTTAATGTTTAAACGAGCCAATAATGCTCCTACAATTGTTTACAAGTTGTTTCCATGTTCAAACGAGTCAAGAATGAAGCTACAAGTTCTTTCCGAGTTCGCACGAGTCAAGAATGAAGTCTCAAACTGTTATGAATTGTTTTGATGTTTAAACGAGCCAATAATGCTGCTACAACTGTTTACAAGTTGTTTCATGTTTAAACGAGTCAAGAATGAAGCTACAAGTTGTTTTCGAGTTCGAACGAGTCAAGAATGAAACCTCAAATTGTTATGAATTGTTTTAATGTTTAAACGAGCCAATAATGCTCTTACAATTGTTTACAAGTTGTTTCCATGTTTAAACGAGTCAAGAATGAATGTACAAGCTGTTTCCGAGTTTGAACGAGTCAAGAATTAAGCCTCAAATTGTTATGAAATTTTTTCGTGTTAAAAAGAGCCAATAATGTTCCCACAAGAGTTAACAAGTTGTTTCCATGTTCAAACGAGTAAAGAATGAAGCTACAAGTTGTTTCTGAGTTCGAACGATTCAATAATGAAGCCTCAAATTGTTATGAATTGTTTTGATGTTTAAACGAGCCAATAATGCTCCTAGAAGTGTTTACAAGTTGTGTCCATGTTCAAACGAGGCAAGAATGAAGCTACAAGCTGTTTCCGAGTTCGCACGAGTCAAGAATGAAGTCTCAAACTGTTATGAATTGTTTTGATGTTTAAACGAGCCAATAATGCTGCTACAACTGTTTACAAGTTGTTTCATGTTTAAACGAGTCAAGAATGATACTACAAGTTGTTTTCGAGTTCGAACGAGTCAAGAATGAAACCTCAAATTGTTATGAATTGTTTTGATGTTTAAACGAGCCAATAATGCTCCTAGAAGTGTTTACAAGTTGTGACCATGTTCAAACGAGGCAAGAATGAAGCTACAAGCTATTTCCGAGTTCGAACGAGTCAAGAATGAAGCCTCAAATTGTTACGAATTGTTTCGAGTTTTAAACAAGCCAATAATGCTTTTACAAGAGTTTACAAGTTATTTCTATGTTCAAACGAGTCCAAAATGAAGCTACAAGTTGTTTTCGAGTTCGAACGAGTCAAGAATGAAGCCTCAAATTGTTATGAATTGTTTTGATGCTTAAACTAGCCAATAATGTTCCTACAAGAGTTTACAAGTTGTTTCCATGTTGAAACGAGTCAAGAATGAAGCTACAAGTTCTTTCCGAGTTCGCACGAGTCAAGAATGAAGTCTCAAACTGTTATGAATTGTTTTGATGTTTAAACGAGCCAATAATGCTGCTACAACTGTTTACAAGTTGTTTCATGTTTAAACGAGTCAAGAATGATGCTACAAGTTGTTTTCGAGTTCGAACGAGTCAAGAATGAAACCTCAAATTGTTATGAATTGTTTTAATGTTTAAACGAGCCAATAATGCTCCTACAATTGTTTACAAGTTGTTTCCATGTTTAAACGAGTCAAGAATGAAGGTACAAGCTGTTTCCGAGTTTGAACGAGTCAAGAATTAAGCCTCAAATTGTTATTAAATTTTTTCATGTTAAAAAGAGACAATAATGTTCCCACAATAGTTAACAAGTTGTTTCCATGTTCAAACGAGTAAAGAATGAAGCTACAAGTTGTTTCTGAGTTCGAACGATTCAGTAGTGAAGCCTCAAATTGTTATGAATTGTTTTAATGTTTAAACGAGCCAATAATGCTCCTAGAAGTGTTTACGAGTTGTGTCCATGTTCAAACGAGGCAAGAATGAAGCTACAAGCTGTTACCGAGTTCGAACGAGTCAAAATGAAGCCTCAAATTGTTACGAATTGTTTCGAGTTTTAAACGAGCCAATAATGCTTTTACAAGAGTTTACAAGTTATTTCTATGTTCAATCGAGTCAAGAATGAAGCTATAAATTGTTTCCAAGTACGAACGAGTCAAGAATGAAGTCTCAAATTGTTATGAATTGTTTTGATGTTTAAACGAGCCAATAATGCTCCTACATGCGTTTACAAGTTGTTTTCGAGTTCGAAGGAGTCAAGAATGAAACCTCAAATTGTTATGAATTGTTTTAATGTTTAAACGAGCCAATAATGCTCCTACAATTGTTTACAAGTTGTTTCCATGTTCAAACGAGTCAAGAATGAAGCTACAAGTTCTTTCCGAGTTCGCACGAGTCAAGAATGAAGTCTCAAACTGTTATGAATTGTTTTGATGTTTAAACGAGCCAATAATGCTGCTACAACTGTTTACAAGTTGTTTCATGTTTAAACGAGTCAAGAATGAAGCTACAAGTTGTTTTCGAGTTCGAACGAGTCAAGAATGAAACCTCAAATTGTTATGAATTGTTTTAATGTTTAAACGAGCCAATAATGCTCCTACAATTGTTTACAAGTTGTTTCCATGTTTAAACGAGTCAAGAATGAATGTACAAGCTGTTTCCGAGTTTGAACGAGTCAAGAATTAAGCCTCAAATTGTTATGAAATTTTTTCGTGTTAAAAAGAGCCAATAATGTTCCCACAAGAGTTAACAAGTTGTTTCCATGTTCAAACGAGTAAAGAATGAAGCTACAAGTTGTTTCTGAGTTCGAACGATTCAATAATGAAGCCTCAAATTGTTATGAATTGTTTTGATGTTTAAACGAGCCAATAATGCTCCTAGAAGTGTTTACAAGTTGTGTCCATGTTCAAACGAGGCAAGAATGAAGCTACAAGCTGTTTCCGAGTTCGAACGAGTCAAGAATGAAGCCTCAAATTGTTACGAATTCTTTCGAGTTTTAAACAAGCCAATAATGCTTTTACAAGAGTTTACAAGTTATTTCTATGTTCAAACGAGTCCAGAATGAAGCTACAAGTTGTTTTCGAGTTCGAACGAGTCAAGAATGAAGCCTCAAATTGTTATGAATTGTTTTGATGCTTAAACTAGCCAATAATGTTCCTACAAGAGTTTACAAGTTGTTTCCATGTTCAAACGAGTCAAGAATGAAGCTACAAGTTCTTTCCGAGTTCGCACGAGTCAAGAATGAAGTCTCAAACTGTTATGAATTGTTTTGATGTTTAAACGAGCCAATAATGCTGCTACAACTGTTTACAAGTTGTTTCATGTTTAAACGAGTCAAGAATGATGCTACAAGTTGTTTTCGAGTTCGAACGAGTCAAGAATGAAACCTCAAATTGTTATGAATTGTTTTGATGTTTAAACGAGCCAATAATGCTCCTAGAAGTGTTTACAAGTTGTGACCATGTTCAAACGAGGCAAGAATGAAGCTAAAAGCTGTTTCCGAGTTCGAACGAGTCAAGAATGAAGCCTCAAATTGTTACGAATTGTTTCGAGTTTTAAACAAGCCAATAATGCTTTTACAAGAGTTTACAAGTTATTTCTATGTTCAAACGAGTCCAAAATGAAGCTACAAGTTGTTTTCGAGTTCGAACGAGTCAAGAATGAAGCCTCAAATTGTTATGAATTGTTTTGATGCTTAAACTAGCCAATAATGTTCCTACAAGAGTTTACAAGTTGTTTCCATGTTGAAACGAGTCAAGAATGAAGCTACAAGTTCTTTCCGAGTTCGCACGAGTCAAGAATGAAGTCTCAAACTGTTATGAATTGTTTTGATGTTTAAACGAGCCAATAATGCTGCTACAACTGTTTACAAGTTGTTTCATGTTTAAACGAGTCAAGAATGATGCTACAAGTTGTTTTCGAGTTCGAACGAGTCAAGAATGAAACCTCAAATTGTTATGAATTGTTTTAATGTTTAAACGAGCCAATAATGCTCCTACAATTGTTTACAAGTTGTTTCCATGTTTAAACGAGTCAAGAATGAAGGTACAAGCTGTTTCCGAGTTTGAACGAGTCAAGAATTAAGCCTCAAATTGTTATGAAATTTTTTCATGTTAAAAAGAGACAATAATGTTCCCACAATAGTTAACAAGTTGTTTCCATGTTCAAACGAGTAAAGAATGAAGCTACAAGTTGTTTCTGAGTTCGAACGATTCAGTAGTGAAGCCTCAAATTGTTATGAATTGTTTTAATGTTTAAACGAGCCAATAATGCTCCTAGAAGTGTTTACAAGTTGTGTCCATGTTCAAACGAGGCAAGAATGAAGCTACAAGCTGTTTCCGAGTTCGAACGAGTCAAGAATGAAGCCTCAAATTGTTACGAATTGTTTCGAGTTTTAAACGAGCCAATAATGCTTTTACAAGAGTTTACAAGTTATTTCTATGTTCAATCGAGTCAAGAATGAAGCTATAAATTGTTTCCAAGTACGAACGAGTCAAGAATGAAGTCTCAAATTGTTATGAATTGTTTTGATGTTTAAACGAGCCAATAATGCTCCTACATGCGTTTACAAGTTGTTTTCGAGTTCGAAGGAGTCAAGAATGAAACCTCAAATTGTTATGAATTGTTTTAATGTTTAAACGAGCCAATAATGCTCCTACAATTGTTTACAAGTTGTTTCCATGTTCAAACGAGTCAAGAATGAAGCTACAAGTTCTTTCCGAGTTCGCACGAGTCAAGAATGAAGTCTCAAACTGTTATGAATTGTTTTGATGTTTAAACGAGCCAATAATGCTGCTACAACTGTTTACAAGTTGTTTCATGTTTAAACGAGTCAAGAATGAAGCTACAAGTTGTTTTCGAGTTCGAACGAGTCAAGAATGAAACCTCAAATTGTTATGAATTGTTTTAATGTTTAAACGAGCCAATAATGCTCCTACAATTGTTTACAAGTTGTTTCCATGTTTAAACGAGTCAAGAATGAATGTACAAGCTGTTTCCGAGTTTGAACGAGTCAAGAATTAAGCCTCAAATTGTTATGAAATTTTTTCGTGTTAAAAAGAGCCAATAATGTTCCCACAAGAGTTAACAAGTTGTTTCCATGTTCAAACGAGTAAAGAATGAAGCTACAAGTTGTTTCTGAGTTCGAACGATTCAATAATGAAGCCTCAAATTGTTATGAATTGTTTTGATGTTTAAACGAGCCAATAATGCTCCTAGAAGTGTTTACAAGTTGTGTCCATGTTCAAACGAGGCAAGAATGAAGCTACAAGCTGTTTCCGAGTTCGAACGAGTCAAGAATGAAGCCTCAAATTGTTACGAATTCTTTCGAGTTTTAAACAAGCCAATAATGCTTTTACAAGAGTTTACAAGTTATTTCTATGTTCAAACGAGTCCAGAATGAAGCTACAAGTTGTTTTCGAGTTCGAACGAGTCAAGAATGAAGCCTCAAATTGTTATGAATTGTTTTGATGCTTAAACTAGCCAATAATGTTCCTACAAGAGTTTACAAGTTGTTTCCATGTTCAAACGAGTCAAGAATGAAGCTACAAGTTCTTTCCGAGTTCGCACGAGTCAAGAATGAAGTCTCAAACTGTTATGAATTGTTTTGATGTTTAAACGAGCCAATAATGCTGCTACAACTGTTTACAAGTTGTTTCATGTTTAAACGAGTCAAGAATGATGCTACAAGTTGTTTTCGAGTTCGAACGAGTCAAGAATGAAACCTCAAATTGTTATGAATTGTTTTGATGTTTAAACGAGCCAATAATGCTCCTAGAAGTGTTTACAAGTTGTGACCATGTTCAAACGAGGCAAGAATGAAGCTAAAAGCTGTTTCCGAGTTCGAACGAGTCAAGAATGAAGCCTCAAATTGTTACGAATTGTTTCGAGTTTTAAACAAGCCAATAATGCTTTTACAAGAGTTTACAAGTTATTTCTATGTTCAAACGAGTCCAAAATGAAGCTACAAGTTGTTTTCGAGTTCGAACGAGTCAAGAATGAAGCCTCAAATTGTTATGAATTGTTTTGATGCTTAAACTAGCCAATAATGTTCCTACAAGAGTTTACAAGTTGTTTCCATGTTGAAACGAGTCAAGAATGAAGCTACAAGTTCTTTCCGAGTTCGCACGAGTCAAGAATGAAGTCTCAAACTGTTATGAATTGTTTTGATGTTTAAACGAGCCAATAATGCTGCTACAACTGTTTACAAGTTGTTTCATGTTTAAACGAGTCAAGAATGATGCTACAAGTTGTTTTCGAGTTCGAACGAGTCAAGAATGAAACCTCAAATTGTTATGAATTGTTTTAATGTTTAAACGAGCCAATAATGCTCCTACAATTGTTTACAAGTTGTTTCCATGTTTAAACGAGTCAAGAATGAAGGTACAAGCTGTTTCCGAGTTTGAACGAGTCAAGAATTAAGCCTCAAATTGTTATGAAATTTTTTCATGTTAAAAAGAGACAATAATGTTCCCACAATAGTTAACAAGTTGTTTCCATGTTCAAACGAGTAAAGAATGAAGCTACAAGTTGTTTCTGAGTTCGAACGATTCAGTAGTGAAGCCTCAAATTGTTATGAATTGTTTTAATGTTTAAACGAGCCAATAATGCTCCTAGAAGTGTTTACAAGTTGTGTCCATGTTCAAACGAGGCAAGAATGAAGCTACAAGCTGTTTCCGAGTTCGAACGAGTCAAGAATGAAGCCTCAAATTGTTACGAATTGTTTCGAGTTTTAAACGAGCCAATAATGCTTTTACAAGAGTTTACAAGTTATTTCTTTGTTCAATCGAGTCAAGAATGAAGCTATAAATTGTTTCCAAGTACGAACGAGTCAAGAATGAAGTCTCAAATTGTTATGAATTGTTTTGATGTTTAAACGAGCCAATAATGCTCCTACATGCGTTTACAAGTTGTTTTCGAGTTCGAAGGAGTCAAGAATGAAACCTCAAATTGTTATGAATTGTTTTAATGTTTAAACGAGCCAATAATGCTCCTACAATTGTTTACAAGTTGTTTCCATGTTCAAACGAGTCAAGAATGAAGCTACAAGTTCTTTCCGAGTTCGCACGAGTCAAGAATGAAGTCTCAAACTGTTATGAATTGTTTTGATGTTTAAACGAGCCAATAATGCTGCTACAACTGTTTACAAGTTGTTTCATGTTTAAACGAGTCAAGAATGAAGCTACAAGTTGTTTTCGAGTTCGAACGAGTCAAGAATGAAACCTCAAATTGTTATGAATTGTTTTAATGTTTAAACGAGCCAATAATGCTCCTACAATTGTTTACAAGTTGTTTCCATGTTTAAACGAGTCAAGAATGAATGTACAAGCTGTTTCCGAGTTTGAACGAGTCAAGAATTAAGCCTCAAATTGTTATGAAATTTTTTCGTGTTAAAAAGAGCCAATAATGTTCCCACAAGAGTTAACAAGTTGTTTCCATGTTCAAACGAGTAAAGAATGAAGCTACAAGTTGTTTCTGAGTTCGAACGATTCAATAATGAAGCCTCAAATTGTTATGAATTGTTTTGATGTTTAAACGAGCCAATAATGCTCCTAGAAGTGTTTACAAGTTGTGTCCATGTTCAAACGAGGCAAGAATGAAGCTACAAGCTGTTTCCGAGTTCGAACGAGTCAAGAATGAAGCCTCAAATTGTTACGAATTCTTTCGAGTTTTAAACAAGCCAATAATGCTTTTACAAGAGTTTACAAGTTATTTCTATGTTCAAACGAGTCCAGAATGAAGCTACAAGTTGTTTTCGAGTTCGAACGAGTCAAGAATGAAGCCTCAAATTGTTATGAATTGTTTTGATGCTTAAACTAGCCAATAATGTTCCTACAAGAGTTTACAAGTTGTTTCCATGTTCAAACGAGTCAAGAATGAAGCTACAAGTTCTTTCCGAGTTCGCACGAGTCAAGAATGAAGTCTCAAACTGTTATGAATTGTTTTGATGTTTAAACGAGCCAATAATGCTGCTACAACTGTTTACAAGTTGTTTCATGTTTAAACGAGTCAAGAATGATGCTACAAGTTGTTTTCGAGTTCGAACGAGTCAAGAATGAAACCTCAAATTGTTATGAATTGTTTTGATGTTTAAACGAGCCAATAATGCTCCTAGAAGTGTTTACAAGTTGTGACCATGTTCAAACGAGGCAAGAATGAAGCTAAAAGCTGTTTCCGAGTTCGAACGAGTCAAGAATGAAGCCTCAAATTGTTACGAATTGTTTCGAGTTTTAAACAAGCCAATAATGCTTTTACAAGAGTTTACAAGTTATTTCTGTAACGATCGAGGTAATTAAATCTATTTGAATAATATGGAGTATATGATTTATGTGTTTTAATGTGTTAAGATATGATATGTGGTGATTTTATATGTCTAGTTGACTGTCTGTTTGACTGTATTATGCTTAAGTGATTTAATTAAGTGATTAATTGATTTTTCATGCTTAATTGAGTAACTGTTTGATTTTTATAAAATTATTGGTGTGTCCAATAATTATGAAATTTTATATGTAGCTTCTATGTGATTTTAGAGACTTTCTAAAAATGGTGATGTATTTAATTCTAGTCCCAGTGAGTTTATATAAATCTTTCATTCCTGTTTTATTCTAGAGATATTACTCTTCTAAATTCCATATTTAATTATTGGAATGTCCAAAAATCATGAAACCTTTTTCAAAATGTTTCTTATATATTCTGAGACTTTTGAAAAATAAAAGTTTATTTTATTCGAGCCCAAAATTATTTTTATGATTTTTCTACTCTTCTTTTCTATTTCTGTTCTAAAACTTCAAAGATTTTTAATTAATTCGTTATTCATCAGAAAAATATTTCAAAAATATGGGGAGGCTTCTAAATTCATGATCTTTATTTTAAAAATATAAAAGTTATTTTTGTACTCTGTTTCTATCAAAATTCGAATTATAAATTGTTTTTATTCAGAAAATAGCATATGTGAAATTACGGTTTTGCCCTTGTCTTTGTTTGGTAAAAGCCACCGCCCACTAACTATTTCACTTACTCTGCATCAGCTGTGCTTAGGTCTAGTTCTTGTCTCCATGGCGATTTTCTTGATGCTCTTCGATTTATCTATATATTACTAATGTTCTAGTGATGCCATGTTAATGATTTCTTGTACTACTTGCAATCTTCGAAGCTAGCTATGTGGGTGTATGTATGTGCGTATGCCGTGTATATATATATATCGGGGTTTGAGTTTTGAGTTGCATGCAAAGGGAATTGATAGCATAATCTTGTTCCTAGATGCTAGTTGAGTTGTAAAATGCAAAGATCGGTAGAATTCGTTGAAGGAAACTCGAAAACGAGTACCTCCGGATTTTGCCCCACCGGCGGTGAGCCTCCGGCGAGCTGGTGGCAGGCTGTGATGGATGACCTGAGCCTAAAACCCGTAAACAATGTTTTACATATTTGTTATGTTGCTAAATCGTTTGAATGGCAGTTGCATGTTGAGATTGTAATTTCCGGCCGTAGCTTTGATTTTTCCAATTGATGTTATGTTCATGTTAACAAACTAGTAGCTGTGCTCGATGGTAATGACTTCGTATAGCTTCATTTTGGACTGTTAACAGCTGATTATAATGCTATAAATTCGATTACTCGGTTGTTTAAAATTGAATAGTAGAGTTATGATTTTCCGGCTATGGCTGCATGTTATAGTTCGAGAATTAAGCTTTGGTAGTGATTAATGGAAATGCTAGTGACCGCATTATTATGGTTAAGCAAGTGCTATGTGTTGATTATTATAATTAGTTCGAGAATTGTGGATTATTTGAATAAGTTACTATTCGAATGATTGTATAAATATTATAATTAAGTTGGGTGTTAATATTTAGTTACAAAAGGGAGAAATCATTAGATGTTATGTGTGTGTAAATTGAATATGAAAATATTTACAATTAATTTGTTCGGCCAAATTGCTAATTTCCATGCTTAGTTAGTAAACAAATTATTTGTGTAGTTTGTATGTGATAATTCGTATGAGCTATGAGGAATTGTAAATATATTGCTTGGAGTTCTTAATTGATTAATTTCGAATATTGTGATGTTTGTTTAGTTGAAATTAACTATATATGCACATATGCTAGTACATGGAGTACAATTGAGTTAAGTGAATGATTAATTGATGTGATTTATTCGAGTGCTATATGTGTATATGAAAACTTGCTTGTCTAGTTAAACGAGTTTAGAAATGTTAATTATGAGATTTATACGAGCATTTCTGTGAAAGGTATGGAATGGATATTATAAAGGGCTAATCATATATGATTGAACGGTTGTTTGTGTCGGTTGTATTCCGACGGATAGTTCCAATTACAGAGGAAGTGCTGTCAAAATTTCTAGAAACTAAAATGATTTTTGTAAAACACAATTGGCACACCACTTCTGTATAGGAAATGCTATCAGTCAGGAATATTGTAGATGATCTAATTGTCTATGTGATACTTGTTTGCCAGTATAGAAGTGATTATAGTAGAATATGTCTACTATGAGTTATATATGTGTGTTAAGGGTTATAATTAACGAAAGGGTAGAGTAGTTAGACGTTAATGAGAACGTCGAGAGTATATAAGATACTGAAATAGTATTATTTTTGTGTAGCTACGAAGGATATTGAGGTGAAGGACAAAGGGAAAGCTAAAGTAGAGAGTTAGTATCTGGTGTAGGCGATCTACCTGTTCCACAGCTGTAGCATTCTATTTGAGGCAAGTAACTACTGCCTAAACTCTTTCAACTGAAACACTGTTTTGTAAACTGCTTTATGACCCTGCAATTGTATTATCTTATCTCAACTGTATTACCTTGTTTCAACTGTTTTAAACTATATCATGTCCTACTTTATTTGCTTTATTTAAACTGCAACCTTATATCGGATTCAATTACACTTTAAACTTTTCAATCCCTGAACTGTTATCGACAACTTATAAACTAGTTTTTCAAATCTTAAACCAGTGATCTTGAACTGTGACTTAGGCTGATACCATTTTCCTTAACTACGTTTCCTTAAACTTTAATCCTGAACTTACCATTTTGCTATTGCCTAATTACTGTCATGAGTAAATGTCTTGCAACTGTTTTTTTTTTTTTCTCTCAAAACACTTTACTATACCTGTGAATTGACCCTGCAACCTAACTGTACAACTATAGCTTGGTTTTGAATTCCCAATTCATGATTCCAGCTTACCTTGCTATAACAGAAACTTGTTTTGAGAATCATCCTGGAATAAATTTTACCTCTGTTCAATGATCTTAAAAATGGATTTAAATATGGAATCCGACTTTCAAGAAGTCTTTTTCATCAAATGATTTGGTAACTTTAAAAAGAAAGGTTTTGATTATTATAGGAATTCCGATCAAAATGGTTTCTGCGGATTCCTATAGGTTGGAGGCGTAAGAGGCCGAGTGACGCCGGTCCAGCACTTTTTATGTGTAGACTATAATGAGATAGTCAATGGCTATAATGAGATAGCCCAAGGCCAATGGCAATAAGTGCCTTTATGAGTACTCCTTATGTCCAGAGGGACTTTAGTCCGTTATGGGGACTTTACGTGGCTGATCACCCGTATTGTCTGGCGTTGTGAGAAAACTTCAACCAAAATGATTGTTTTAAACAGAAAAGGTCCTAATGAGAGGACAGTTTTATAAATGATTTGAAAAGTAAAAGGTCCTAATGAGAGGACAATTTTATAGATGATTTCAAAAGCAAGGTCCTAATGAGAGGACAGTTTTATAAAATGTTTTGAAAGAATCAATCCTAAGGAAAGGATAGTTTTATAC
Source organism: Oenanthe sinensis (assembly GCA_028671895.1). Classification (NCBI taxonomy): domain Eukaryota; kingdom Viridiplantae; phylum Streptophyta; class Magnoliopsida; order Apiales; family Apiaceae; genus Oenanthe; species Oenanthe sinensis. Next base: position 6,903,807 of record JAPMAC010000231.1, read on the forward strand.
AAATGGACTTTGAAATGTTTAGTAATGAATAATGAAATGCCTTGTTATAACCTGTCATACAGCTTCAACTATCAAATATATCTTGGATGGACCTTGTTTAAAATTGTTATACATTATTTTCCTGTTATCCATCTAACCCTGCAGATTACTCTTATACTTCCACCTGGTTATTATTTTCCAGCTTCTTGTTTATTCTGTACCAGTTATTGAAATTGTTTAACCCTGCCAGCAGTTTTATAAAAGAAAGTTTTGCGAGAAATGATTCCCCTGACTAGTATGTTAATTACAAATTTGGGACAATGAGGTCCAGAAATGATTTAAAGCATGGTTTTGAGAAAAGTCTTTTAAATTATATGTAAGCCTGTAGAACTGTTTTTTTTTAACCAGTATGGTTACTTGCTGAGCTTTTGTAGCTCATCCTTTTATTTTCTAACATCTACAGCTTTTGAGAATCATGGTCCGTATTAAGCAGACTGCCCGGAAGAACATGTCTTACATGAACTTTGCTAGGCTGGCTGAGAGGGAACAGGTAGGATCGAGGCCGAGTTGGAAGGAAAAGACTTTGTATAGTCTTGTACTTTTATTAGTAGACTTTGAGATTGTTTCAGGAGTTGTAATATTATTTTCGTTGATGTAAATTTAAATATAAATGAATGTAGTAGTGTGCTTGTTTCATACCATTACCTTGAAAGGTCCAGGCGAGTAGTCGGGGTCATATTTATGCGTATTTTCTATTATTGTTAATTAGGGTGCATGCATATAGAGTGTCAGTGACGCCCCGATCTAGACCCCGGGTCGGGAGGGCGCCACAGGTTGGTATCAGAGCTAAGGTTTTGGTCACTGAAACAAGCCAGGATTAAGTTAAACAAGTAGATCATTTAATAACAGAAGAGAGAGTAATGGTAAGATAGGATTAGATATCGAAGAGTGGTTTAGATATTAGGATTTTAACTGTAGATTTAAGGTGATCTTATCCCTTTTGCTTTACATATTATATTATTGCAGGCTCGTGGTATTGTTTCACAACCACCACCCTCTCCTAGTTCCTCTGATTCTTCTTCTTCGGATTCTGACGATGATGTTATAGTCATATCCAGTTCTGAGAGCGAGGAGGAGTTGATTCCTGAGCCCGTTGCTCAGCCTGACCTACCCTCAGGGAGTGCTTGTGCCCCTATTCGCCGTAGAGTTTATAGGCCAGCTATTACCCGAGGCCAGCTGAGAGTTCCCGAGCATCCTGTCGAGTGGTGGGAGGATCGCATTAGAGCTGTTGAGGAGGAGGGACGTAGGCAGATTGCGGCTAGGGCATTTCCAGACGATGTGGCGGAGCGGGCAGGAGAGTTAACCCGTGTGCTTAGTAGACTGCTGATTGGACTCAGGGCAGCCAGAGACAGGGATCACAGGGGTGATTAGATGTCAGGATGTTTGAGTGTTAGTAGGGACATTTGTTAGAGCCCTCTAGCACCCTTGCCAGATGTTATTTCTATTTTCTTCCCAGTACTTTTATTCGTGTTTGTACTTTAACTATCTTGCACCTTGGTACTTTTTCGTATCTATTTATGTTTGCTTTTCAGTTCCAGTATCTTCCGATATATCTGTCATTTAATTTTTCGCACATTTGACCATAAACTGTTTCTTACCTTTACCAGTACCTTATTTATACCTGTTGTGCTAACCTGTTTTCGATAGAACCTTTATATCCTTGTTGTACAGGCAACTTATGTAGTAATGATGCTACAAGATTGATTTCTAAAATAGAGTTTTAATGCTCAAATGGTTTTAAAAGTATTTGAACTGTTTACAATATGATGTAGTGTATTGCTTAATAAGTTGCTTGTTTCCCTATAGTAAATGCCGCCAAAAAAAAGAAACACTTCAAATTCGTCTCAGAACCAAAATACTCAAGATCAAAATCCTATGGACCCTACAGTTGCCCAACTCATTCAGCTGCTACAACAGCAGACAGCTCTTTTAACTCAGCAACAGCAAAGACCTTCTGCACCCCCAGCAGTTACTTTTAAATCTTTTCAAGCCGTGAAACCACCTGAATTTAAAGGATCCACAAACCCAGTAGAAGCCCAAACTTGGCTTAAGGAAATGGAAAAAGCTTTTCAGTTAGTAGACGTAGATGAAGATAAGAAGACTGAGTATGCTAGTTACTTTCTTAAAGCTGAAGCCGGTTACTGGTGGGAGTCTACGAAGATGCTTCAGGGGGAAGGTGTGATTTCTTGGGATCGGTTTACAGAATTGTTTTTAGAAAAGTACTTTCCTAGTTTCATGAAGGACCAGATGGAAATTAAATTTTTAGAATTGAAGCAAGGAGGTATGAGTGTAGCAGAGTACGAGGCCAAGTTTTCTGAGATGGCCAGATTTGTGCCAGAATTTGTCAACACTGACGTCAAAAAGGCCAAGAGGTTTCAGCAAGGCCTAAGACCATGGATTAGAAGTAGGGTAGCAGTTTTTGAGTTGCAAAGCTTTACTGCAATAGTTCAAAAAGCAATGATCGTGGAAGGAGAAAGTGACATGTCCCAGAAAGAGAAAGATAACAGAAAAAGAAAGTTTGGTGCTAGGGAAGACAGTCAGGGACAAGGCAATTTTAGAAATAAGTTTCATAGAAGGCCAGAAGGTCAGAGAAGTGATTCCCAGCAGATCAAGAATGATAATGATGGAAAAGGAAGACAAAACAATAAAGCTCAAGGTTTTAACCAGCCGAAGGCCATCAGACAGTTTGTTCCTGAATGCAAAATTTGTGGAAGGAAGCACTCTGGAGTTTGTAATAAGCCCAATATCACCTGCTTCAAATGCAACAGGAAAGGACATTATGCAGCGGAATGCAACAGTCAGAGTCAGAATCAAAATCAAAAGTCAGGGATCAAATGCTATAAGTGTGGCAAGCTAGGTCACATGGCAAGGGAATGTAAGGAACCTACACAGCCTACCAATGTTCTTCGAATAGCTGGAACTCCGTCTCAATCTTCAGCACATCAATCTAGAGCCAGAACCTTTAACATGACTCAGAAAGAAGCTATTCAGGACGTAGATGTGATATCAGGTACACTTCCTGTTAACTCAGTGCAAGCTAGTGTATTGATTGATTCAGGAGCTACTAAGTCTTTTGTGTCTCAAGATTTTCTTGGTAAATTGCAATGTGAAGTCCGACCTTTGGATCAAGCCTTAGTTATAGAAGTAGCTAATCAGGCAACGATTCCAGTAAGCCAAGTTTGTCCTAGTTGTGTCATTGAAATAGGCAGTTGTCATTTTCTTGCTAACTTAATACCTTTTAAGTTAGGTGAATTTGATGTAATTCTAGGGATGGATTGGTTGTCAGAATACAAGGCTCAAATAGATTGTAGGAATAAGAGGTTAAAGTTGAAAACCCTAGAAGGAAAAGAAGTTGAATTTCGAGGTACCCGACAAGTCAAGAAGTTTTTGAATATTGCTCAGGCAAAGAGATTTCTGCGTCAAGGATGTGAGGCTTACCTAGCCTATGTTGTAGACACTGAGAAGAAGTCAGTTCAGTTAGAAGATGTTCCTATCGTCAACGAATTTCCCGACGTATTTCCAGATGAATTACCAGGCTTACCTTCCGATAGGGAAATAGAATTCTCCATTGATTTAGCTCCAGGCACTGAGCCAGTTTCCAAAGCTCCGTATAGAATGGCACCAGTTGAGATGAAAGAATTGGCGAGTCAAATACAAGATCTCTTGGATAAAGGAATTATAAGGCCTAGTGTGTCCCCTTGGGGAGCACCAGTGTTGTTTGTTAAGAAGAAAGATGGAAGCATGAGGTTGTGCATAGATTACCGAGAATTAAACAAGCTAACCATCAAGAACAAGTACCCGTTACCAAGAATAGATGATCTTTTCGACCAGCTGAAAGGAGCCGAATGGTTCTCAAAAATTGATTTAAGGTCCGGATACCATCAACTCAAGATCAAACCTGAAGATGTATCTAAAACAGCATTCAGAACAAGGTACGGACACTATGAATTTTTAGTTATGGCTTTTGGATTGACAAATGCCCCAGCAGCGTTTATGGACCTGATGAACAGAGTCTTTAAGAAATATTTGGACAAGTTTGTGATTGTTTTCATTGACGATATCCTGATATATTCCAAGTCAGAAGAAGAGCATGCAGATCATTTGAGAATTGCTTTAGAGACCTTAAGAAAGGAAAAGCTGTATGCGAAGTTTTCGAAATGTGAATTTTGGTTGAAGGAGGTACAATTCTTAGGTCATGTTGTTAGCAGAGAAGGTATCAAAGTTGATCCGGCGAAGATAGAAGCAGTGATGAAATGGGAAAGGCCACGGACTCCAACAGAAGTCAGAAGTTTTCTGGGTTTAGCAGGGTACTATCGTAGATTTGTTCAAGATTTTTCAAAGATAGCAACCCCTATGACCAAATTGACAAGGAAAAATGAAAAGTTTGTATGGAATGAGAAGTGTGAAGAAAGTTTTGAAGAGTTAAAGCGAAGACTAGTGTCTGCCCCAGTTTTGGTGTTACCAGACGATCAAGGAAATTTTGTCATCTACAGTGACGCTTCACTCAAAGGCTTGGGATGTGTTCTGATGCAACATGGGAAAGTTATTGCATATGCTTCCAGGCAGTTAAGACCTCATGAATTGAAGTATCCTACACATGATCTGGAATTAGCTGCCATCGTATTTGCTTTGAAGATTTGGAGGCACTACTTGTACGGAGAAAAGTGTGAGATTTTTACTGACCATAAGAGTTTGAAGTATATCTTTACTCAGAAAGAGTTGAAAATGAGACAGAGAAGATGGTTGGAATTGATCAAGGACTATGACTGCACAATCAACTATCATCCAGGTAAGGCGAATGTCGTAGCAGATGCTTTAAGCAGAAAAGAAAGATTGAATATAATGGTTTCGTCTGAGGAATTGATTAAAGAGTTTGAGAAATTGGAAATAGAGGTATGTGATTCTGATTCAGTGGAAGAAATGGTGTATACAATGACTTTTCAGCCAGAATTGTTAGAAAAGATCAAGAGATGTCAAGAACAGATGATGAGTCAAGACAGAACCAAGTTGACTGGAGAAGAGTTAAAAAGTCAGAAGGACGATAAAGGAATCTTTAGGTTTTCCTCACGAATTTGGATTCCCAATGTTCAAGAGCTCAAGAATGAAATTTTGCATGATGCACATAGTTCAAGATACTCTATTCATCCAGGAAGCACAAAGATGTATAAAGACTTGAAGGAAAATTTTTGGTGGCCCAACATGAAAAGAGATGTGGCAGAATGGATCAGTAAATGTTATACATGCCAGAGAGTCAAAGCTGAACACCAGAGGCCCAGCGGATTGTTGCAACCACTAGAGATTCCAGAATGGAAATGGGAGAATCTTGCTATGGATTTTGTAGTAGGTCTGCCAAGGACTAAAGCTAATCATGATGCTATCTGGGTAATAATAGACAGATTGACCAAGTCAGCGCACTTTCTACCGATCAACGAAAGATTTTCACTGGACAGGTTGGTTCATTTGTATCTGAAAGAGATTGTGATGCGACATGGTGTTCCTGTATCAATAGTGTCAGACAGAGACCCGAGATTCAATTCAAGATTTTGGAAGAAATTTCAAGAATGTTTGGGAACAAAGCTGAATATGAGTACTGCATATCATCCTCAGACAGATGGACAGAGTGAAAGGACAATCCAAACCATTGAAGATATGTTAAGAGTTTGTGCCTTAGATTTTGAAGGAAGTTGGGACGAGCATCTACCGTTGGTGGAGTTTTCATATAATAACAGCTATCATGCTAGTATTGGGATGCCCCCGTATGAAGCTTTATATGGAAGAAAATGCAGGTCACCAGTGTGTTGGAATGAAGTCGGTGAGCGTAAAATTTTGGGTCCAGAGTTGGTTCAGCAAACTAAAGAAAAGATTGAATTGATTCAGAAGAGATTGTTAGCTGCTCAGGATAGGCAAAAGAAGTATGCTGACCAGTCAAGGAAAGATATGAATTTTGAAGAAGGTGACCAAGTGTTGTTAAAGATTTCTCCGTGGAAAGGTGTGAGTAGATTTGGCAAGAGAGGAAAGCTTAATCCACGATATATAGGACCTTTTGAAGTTCTGAAGCAAGTTGGGAAAGTTGCATATGAATTGGCTCTACCACCGCAGATGCAGCACATTCACAATGTTTTTCACGTGTCTATGCTTCGAAAGTATAATCCTGATATGAGCCATGTGATAGAATATGAACCCTTGGAGATTCAACCTGACTTGTCCTATGTAGAACAGCCTGTAGAAATTCAGGATCGTAAGGATAAAGTTTTAAGGAATAAGTCTGTTAAGCTTGTAAAGGTTTTGTGGAGAAATCCTCGAGTTGAGGAATCCACCTGGGAACTTGAGAGTGAAATGCTCGAGAAGTATCCCTATTTGTTTACTTAGGCTGATTCTGGGGACAGAATCTTGTTAAGGGGGGGAGAATGTAACGATCGAGGTAATTAAATCTATTTGAATAATATGGAGTATATGATTTATGTGTTTTAATGTGTTAAGATATGATATGTGGTGATTTTATATGTCTAGTTGACTGTCTGTTTGACTGTATTATGCTTAAGTGATTTAATTAAGTGATTAATTGATTTTTCATGCTTAATTGAGTAACTGTTTGATTTTTATAAAATTATTGGTGTGTCCAATAATTATGAAATTTTATATGTAGCTTCTATGTGATTTTAGAGACTTTCTAAAAATGGTGATGTATTTAATTCTAGTCCCAGTGAGTTTATATAAATCTTTCATTCCTGTTTTATTCTAGAGATATTACTCTTCTAAATTCCATATTTAATTATTGGAATGTCCAAAAATCATGAAACCTTTTTCAAAATGTTTCTTATATATTCTGAGACTTTTGAAAAATAAAAGTTTATTTTATTCGAGCCCAAAATTATTTTTATGATTTTTCTACTCTTCTTTTCTATTTCTGTTCTAAAACTTCAAAGATTTTTAATTAATTCGTTATTCATCAGAAAAATATTTCAAAAATATGGGGAGGCTTCTAAATTCATGATCTTTATTTTAAAAATATAAAAGTTATTTTTGTACTCTGTTTCTATCAAAATTCGAATTATAAATTGTTTTTATTCAGAAAATAGCATATGTGAAATTACGGTTTTGCCCTTGTCTTTGTTTGGTAAAAGCCACCGCCCACTAACTATTTCACTTACTCTGCATCAGCTGTGCTTAGGTCTAGTTCTTGTCTCCATGGCGATTTTCTTGATGCTCTTCGATTTATCTATATATTACTAATGTTCTAGTGATGCCATGTTAATGATTTCTTGTACTACTTGCAATCTTCGAAGCTAGCTATGTGGGTGTATGTATGTGCGTATGCCGTGTATATATATATATCGGGGTTTGAGTTTTGAGTTGCATGCAAAGGGAATTGATAGCATAATCTTGTTCCTAGATGCTAGTTGAGTTGTAAAATGCAAAGATCGGTAGAATTCGTTGAAGGAAACTCGAAAACGAGTACCTCCGGATTTTGCCCCACCGGCGGTGAGCCTCCGGCGAGCTGGTGGCAGGCTGTGATGGATGACCTGAGCCTAAAACCCGTAAACAATGTTTTACATATTTGTTATGTTGCTAAATCGTTTGAATGGCAGTTGCATGTTGAGATTGTAATTTCCGGCCGTAGCTTTGATTTTTCCAATTGATGTTATGTTCATGTTAACAAACTAGTAGCTGTGCTCGATGGTAATGACTTCGTATAGCTTCATTTTGGACTGTTAACAGCTGATTATAATGCTATAAATTCGATTACTCGGTTGTTTAAAATTGAATAGTAGAGTTATGATTTTCCGGCTATGGCTGCATGTTATAGTTCGAGAATTAAGCTTTGGTAGTGATTAATGGAAATGCTAGTGACCGCATTATTATGGTTAAGCAAGTGCTATGTGTTGATTATTATAATTAGTTCGAGAATTGTGGATTATTTGAATAAGTTACTATTCGAATGATTGTATAAATATTATAATTAAGTTGGGTGTTAATATTTAGTTACAAAAGGGAGAAATCATTAGATGTTATGTGTGTGTAAATTGAATATGAAAATATTTACAATTAATTTGTTCGGCCAAATTGCTAATTTCCATGCTTAGTTAGTAAACAAATTATTTGTGTAGTTTGTATGTGATAATTCGTATGAGCTATGAGGAATTGTAAATATATTGCTTGGAGTTCTTAATTGATTAATTTCGAATATTGTGATGTTTGTTTAGTTGAAATTAACTATATATGCACATATGCTAGTACATGGAGTACAATTGAGTTAAGTGAATGATTAATTGATGTGATTTATTCGAGTGCTATATGTGTATATGAAAACTTGCTTGTCTAGTTAAACGAGTTTAGAAATGTTAATTATGAGATTTATACGAGCATTTCTGTGAAAGGTATGGAATGGATATTATAAAGGGCTAATCATATATGATTGAACGGTTGTTTGTGTCGGTTGTATTCCGACGGATAGTTCCAATTACAGAGGAAGTGCTGTCAAAATTTCTAGAAACTAAAATGATTTTTGTAAAACACAATTGGCACACCACTTCTGTATAGGAAATGCTATCAGTCAGGAATATTGTAGATGATCTAATTGTCTATGTGATACTTGTTTGCCAGTATAGAAGTGATTATAGTAGAATATGTCTACTATGAGTTATATATGTGTGTTAAGGGTTATAATTAACGAAAGGGTAGAGTAGTTAGACGTTAATGAGAACGTCGAGAGTATATAAGATACTGAAATAGTATTATTTTTGTGTAGCTACGAAGGATATTGAGGTGAAGGACAAAGGGAAAGCTAAAGTAGAGAGTTAGTATCTGGTGTAGGCGATCTACCTGTTCCACAGCTGTAGCATTCTATTTGAGGCAAGTAACTACTGCCTAAACTCTTTCAACTGAAACACTGTTTTGTAAACTGCTTTATGACCCTGCAATTGTATTATCTTATCTCAACTGTATTACCTTGTTTCAACTGTTTTAAACTATATCATGTCCTACTTTATTTGCTTTATTTAAACTGCAACCTTATATCGGATTCAATTACACTTTAAACTTTTCAATCCCTGAACTGTTATCGACAACTTATAAACTAGTTTTTCAAATCTTAAACCAGTGATCTTGAACTGTGACTTAGGCTGATACCATTTTCCTTAACTACGTTTCCTTAAACTTTAATCCTGAACTTACCATTTTGCTATTGCCTAATTACTGTCATGAGTAAATGTCTTGCAACTGTTTTTTTTTTTTTTTTCTCAAAACACTTTACTATACCTGTGAATTGACCCTGCAACCTAACTGTACAACTATAGCTTGGTTTTGAATTCCCAATTCATGATTCCAGCTTACCTTGCTATAACAGAAACTTGTTTTGAGAATCATCCTGGAATAAATTTTACCTCTGTTCAATGATCTTAAAAATGGATTTAAATATGGAATCCGACTTTCAAGAAGTCTTTTTCATCAAATGATTTGGTAACTTTAAAAAGAAAGGTTTTGATTATTATAGGAATTCCGATCAAAATGGTTTCTGCGGATTCCTATAGGTTGGAGGCGTAAGAGGCCGAGTGACGCCGGTCCAGCACTTTTTATGTGTAGACTATAATGAGATAGTCAATGGCTATAATGAGATAGCCCAAGGCCAATGGCAATAAGTGCCTTTATGAGTACTCCTTATGTCCAGAGGGACTTTAGTCCGTTATGGGGACTTTACGTGGCTGATCACCCGTATTGTCTGGCGTTGTGAGAAAACTTCAACCAAAATGATTGTTTTAAACAGAAAAGGTCCTAATGAGAGGACAGTTTTATAAATGATTTGAAAAGTAAAAGGTCCTAATGAGAGGACAATTTTATAGATGATTTCAAAAGCAAGGTCCTAATGAGAGGACAGTTTTATAAAATGTTTTGAAAGAATCAATCCTAAGGAAAGGATAGTTTTATACAAATGGACTTTGAAATGTTTAGTAATGAATAATGAAATGCCTTGTTATAACCTGTCATACAGCTTCAACTATCAAATATATCTTGGATGGACCTTGTTTAAAATTGTTATACATTATTTTCCTGTTATCCATCTAACCCTGCAGATTACTCTTATACTTCCACCTGGTTATTATTTTCCAGCTTCTTGTTTATTCTGTACCAGTTATTGAAATTGTTTAACCCTGCCAGCAGTTTTATAAAAGAAAGTTTTGCGAGAAATGATTCCCCTGACTAGTATGTTAATTACAAATTTGGGACAATGAGGTCCAGAAATGATTTAAAGCATGGTTTTGAGAAAAGTCTTTTAAATTATATGTAAGCCTGTAGAACTGTTTTTTTTTAACCAGTATGGTTACTTGCTGAGCTTTTGTAGCTCATCCTTTTATTTTCTAACATCTACAGCTTTTGAGAATCATGGTCCGTATTAAGCAGACTGCCCGGAAGAACATGTCTTACATGAACTTTGCTAGGCTGGCTGAGAGGGAACAGGTAGGATCGAGGCCGAGTTGGAAGGAAAAGACTTTGTATAGTCTTGTACTTTTATTAGTAGACTTTGAGATTGTTTCAGGAGTTGTAATATTATTTTCGTTGATGTAAATTTAAATATAAATGAATGTAGTAGTGTGCTTGTTTCATACCATTACCTTGAAAGGTCCAGGCGAGTAGTCGGGGTCATATTTATGCGTATTTTCTATTATTGTTAATTAGGGTGCATGCATATAGAGTGTCAGTGACGCCCCGATCTAGACCCCGGGTCGGGAGGGCGCCACAATTTCTATGTTCAAACGAGTCCAAAATGAAGCTACAAGTTGTTTTCGAGTTCGAACGAGTCAAGAATGAAGCCTCAAATTGTTATGAATTGTTTTGATGCTTAAACTAGCCAATAATGTTCCTACAAGAGTTTACAAGTTGTTTCCATGTTGAAACGAGTCAAGAATGAAGCTACAAGTTCTTTCCGAGTTCGCACGAGTCAAGAATGAAGTCTCAAACTGTTATGAATTGTTTTGATGTTTAAACGAGCCAATAATGCTGCTACAACTGTTTACAAGTTGTTTCATGTTTAAACGAGTCAAGAATGATGCTACAAGTTGTTTTCGAGTTCGAACGAGTCAAGAATGAAACCTCAAATTGTTATGAATTGTTTTAATGTTTAAACGAGCCAATAATGCTCCTACAATTGTTTACAAGTTGTTTCCATGTTTAAACGAGTCAAGAATGAAGGTACAAGCTGTTTCCGAGTTTGAACGAGTCAAGAATTAAGCCTCAAATTGTTATGAAATTTTTTCATGTTAAAAAGAGACAATAATGTTCCCACAATAGTTAACAAGTTGTTTCCATGTTCAAACGAGTAAAGAATGAAGCTACAAGTTGTTTCTGAGTTCGAACGATTCAGTAGTGAAGCCTCAAATTGTTATGAATTGTTTTAATGTTTAAACGAGCCAATAATGCTCCTAGAAGTGTTTACAAGTTGTGTCCATGTTCAAACGAGGCAAGAATGAAGCTACAAGCTGTTTCCGAGTTCGAACGAGTCAAGAATGAAGCCTCAAATTGTTACGAATTGTTTCGAGTTTTAAACGAGCCAATAATGCTTTTACAAGAGTTTACAAGTTATTTCTATGTTCAATCGAGTCAAGAATGAAGCTATAAATTGTTTCCAAGTACGAACGAGTCAAGAATGAAGTCTCAAATTGTTATGAATTGTTTTGATGTTTAAACGAGCCAATAATGCTCCTACATGCGTTTACAAGTTGTTTTCGAGTTCGAAGGAGTCAAGAATGAAACCTCAAATTGTTATGAATTGTTTTAATGTTTAAACGAGCCAATAATGCTCCTACAATTGTTTACAAGTTGTTTCCATGTTCAAACGAGTCAAGAATGAAGCTACAAGTTCTTTCCGAGTTCGCACGAGTCAAGAATGAAGTCTCAAACTGTTATGAATTGTTTTGATGTTTAAACGAGCCAATAATGCTGCTACAACTGTTTACAAGTTGTTTCATGTTTAAACGAGTCAAGAATGAAGCTACAAGTTGTTTTCGAGTTCGAACGAGTCAAGAATGAAACCTCAAATTGTTATGAATTGTTTTAATGTTTAAACGAGCCAATAATGCTCCTACAATTGTTTACAAGTTGTTTCCATGTTTAAACGTGTCAAGAATGAATGTACAAGCTGTTTCCGAGTTTGAACGAGTCAAGAATTAAGCCTCAAATTGTTATGAAATTTTTTCGTGTTAAAAAGAGCCAATAATGTTCCCACAAGAGTTAACAAGTTGTTTCCATGTTCAAACGAGTAAAGAATGAAGCTACAAGTTGTTTCTGAGTTCGAACGATTCAATAATGAAGCCTCAAATTGTTATGAATTGTTTTGATGTTTAAACGAGCCAATAATGCTCCTAGAAGTGTTTACAAGTTGTGTCCATGTTCAAACGAGGCAAGAATGAAGCTAAAAGCTGTTTCCGAGTTCGAACGAGTCAAGAATGAAGCCTCAAATTGTTACGAATTCTTTCGAGTTTTAAACAAGCCAATAATGCTTTTACAAGAGTTTACAAGTTATTTCTATGTTCAAACGAGTCCAGAATGAAGCTACAAGTTGTTTTCGAGTTCGAACGAGTCAAGAATGAAGCCTCAAATTGTTATGAATTGTTTTGATGCTTAAACTAGCCAATAATGTTCCTACAAGAGTTTACAAGTTGTTTCCATGTTCAAACGAGTCAAGAATGAAGCTACAAGTTCTTTCCGAGTTCGCACGAGTCAAGAATGAAGTCTCAAACTGTTATGAATTGTTTTGATGTTTAAACGAGCCAATAATGCTGCTACAACTGTTTACAAGTTGTTTCATGTTTAAACGAGTCAAGAATGATGCTACAAGTTGTTTTCAAGTTCGAACGAGTCAAGAATGAAACCTCAAATTGTTATGAATTGTTTTGATGTTTAAACGAGCCAATAATGCTCCTAGAAGTGTTTACAAGTTGTGACCATGTTCAAACGAGGCAAGAATGAAGCTACAAGCTGTTTCCGAGTTCGAACGAGTCAAGAATGAAGCCTCAAATTGTTACGAATTGTTTCGAGTTTTAAACAAGCCAATAATGCTTTTACAAGAGTTTACAAGTTATTTCTATGTTCAAACGAGTCCAGAATGAAGCTACAAGTTGTTTTCGAGTTCGAACGAGTCAAGAATGAAGCCTCAAATTGTTATGAATTGTTTTGATGCTTAAACTAGCCAATAATGTTCCTAGAAGAGTTTACAAGTTGTTTCCATGTTGAAACGAGTCAAGAATGAAGCTACAAGTTCTTTCCGAGTTCGCACGAGTCAAGAATGAAGTCTCAAACTGTTATGAATTGTTTTGATGTTTAAACGAGCCAATAATGCTGCTACAACTGTTTACAAGTTGTTTCATGTTTAAACGAGTCAAGAATGATGCTACAAGTTGTTTTCGAGTTCGAACGAGTCAAGAATGAAACCTCAAATTGTTATGAATTGTTTTAATGTTTAAACGAGCCAATAATGCTCCTACAATTGGTTACAATTTGTTTCCATGTTTAAACGAGTCAAGAATGAAGGTACAAGCTGTTTCCGAGTTTGAACGAGTCAAGAATTAAGCCTCAAATTGTTATGAAATTTTTTCATGTTAAAAAGAGACAATAATGTTCCCACAATAGTTAACAAGTTATTTCCATGTTCAAACGAGTAAAGAATGAAGCTACAAGTTGTTTCTGAGTTCGAACGATTCAGTAGTGAAGCCTCAAATTGTTATGAATTGTTTTAATGTTTAAACGAGCCAATAATGCTCCTAGAAGTGTTTACAAGTTGTGTCCATGTTCAAACGAGGCAAGAATGAAGCTACAAGCTGTTTCCGAGTTCGAACGAGTCAAGAATGAAGCCTCAAATTGTTACGAATTGTTTCGAGTTTTAAACGAGCCAATAATGCTTTTACAAGAGTTTACAAGTTATTTCTATGTTCAATCGAGTCAAGAATGAAGCTATAAATTGTTTCCAAGTACGAACGAGTCAAAAATGAAGTCTCAAATTGTTATGAATTGTTTTGATGTTTAAACGAGCCAATAATGCTCCTACATGCGTTTACAAGTTGTTTTCGAGTTCGAAGGAGTCAAGAATGAAACCTCAAATTGTTATGAATTGTTTTAATGTTTAAACGAGCCAATAATGCTCCTACAATTGTTTACAAGTTGTTTCCATGTTCAAACGAGTCAAGAATGAAGCTACAAGTTCTTTCCGAGTTCGCACGAGTCAAGAATGAAGTCTCAAACTGTTATGAATTGTTTTGATGTTTAAACGAGCCAATAATGCTGCTACAACTGTTTACAAGTTGTTTCATGTTTAAACGAGTCAAGAATGAAGCTACAAGTTGTTTTCGAGTTCGAACGAGTCAAGAATGAAACCTCAAATTGTTATGAATTGTTTTAATGTTTAAACGAGCCAATAATGCTCCTACAATTGTTTACAAGTTATTTCCATGTTTAAACGAGTCAAGAATGAATGTACAAGCTGTTTCCGAGTTTGAACGAGTCAAGAATTAAGCCTCAAATTGTTATGAAATTTTTTCGTGTTAAAAAGAGCCAATAATGTTCCCACAAGAGTTAACAAGTTGTTTCCATGTTCAAACGAGTAAAGAATGAAGCTACAAGTTGTTTCTGAGTTCGAACGATTCAATAATGAAGCCTCAAATTGTTATGAATTGTTTTGATGTTTAAACGAGCCAATAATGCTCCTAGAAGTGTTTACAAGTTGTGTCCATGTTCAAACGAGGCAAGAATGAAGCTACAAGCTGTTTCCGAGTTCGAACGAGTCAAGAATGAAGCCTCAAATTGTTACGAATTGTTTCGAGTTTTAAACAAGCCAATAATGCTTTTACAAGAGTTTACAAGTTATTTCTATGTTCAAACGAGTCCAGAATGAAGCTACAAGTTGTTTTCGAGTTCGAACGAGTCAAGAATGAAGCCTCAAATTGTTATGAATTGTTTTGATGCTTAAACTAGCCAATAATGTTCCTAGAAGAGTTTACAAGTTGTTTCCATGTTGAAACGAGTCAAGAATGAAGCTACAAGTTCTTTCCGAGTTCGCACGAGTCAAGAATGAAGTCTCAAACTGTTATGAATTGTTTTGATGTTTAAACGAGCCAATAATGCTGCTACAACTGTTTACAAGTTGTTTCATGTTTAAACGAGTCAAGAATGATGCTACAAGTTGTTTTCGAGTTCGAACGAGTCAAGAATGAAACCTCAAATTGTTATGAATTGTTTTGATGTTTAAACGAGCCAATAATGCTCCTAGAAGTGTTTACAAGTTGTGACCATGTTCAAACGAGGCAAGAATGAAGCTACAAGCTGTTTCCGAGTTCGAACAAGTCAAGAATGAAGCCTCAAATTGTTACGAATTGTTTCGAGTTTTAAACAAGCCAATAATGCTTTTACAAGAGTTTACAAGTTATTTCTATGTTCAAACGAGTCCAGAATGAAGCTACAAGTTGTTTTCGAGTTCGAACGAGTCAAGAATGAAGCCTCAAATTGTTATGAATTGTTTTGATGCTTAAACTAGCCAATAATGTTCCTAGAAGAGTTTACAAGTTGTTTCCATGTTGAAACGAGTCAAGAATGAAGCTACAAGTTCTTTCCGAGTTCGCACGAGTCAAGAATGAAGTCTCAAACTGTTATGAATTGTTTTGATGTTTAAACGAGCCAATAATGCTGCTACAACTGTTTACAAGTTGTTTCATGTTTAAACGAGTCAAAAATGATGCTACAAGTTGTTTTCGAGTTCGAACGAGTCAAGAATGAAACCTCAAATTGTTATGAATTGTTTTAATGTTTAAACGAGCCAATAATGCTCCTACAATTGTTTACAAGTTGTTTCCATGTTTAAACGAGTCAAGAATGAAGGTACAAGCTGTTTCCGAGTTTGAACGAGTCAAGAATTAAGCCTCAAATTGTTATGAAATTTTTTCATGTTAAAAAGAGACAATAATGTTCCCACAATAGTTAACAAGTTATTTCCATGTTCAAACGAGTAAAGAATGAAGCTACAAGTTGTTTCTGAGTTCGAACGATTCAGTAGTGAAGCCTCAAATTGTTATGAATTGTTTTAATGTTTAAACGAGCCAATAATGCTCCTAGAAGTGTTTACAAGTTGTGTCCATGTTCAAACGAGGCAAGAATGAAGCTACAAGCTGTTTCCGAGTTCGAACGAGTCAAGAATGAAGCCTCAAATTGTTACGAATTGTTTCGAGTTTTAAACGAGCCAATAATGCTTTTACAAGAGTTTACAAGTTATTTCTATGTTCAATCGAGTCAAGAATGAAGCTATAAATTGTTTCCAAGTACGAACGAGTCAAGAATGAAGTCTCAAATTGTTATGAATTGTTTTGATGTTTAAACGAGCCAATAATGCTCCTACATGCGTTTACAAGTTGTTTTCGAGTTCGAAGGAGTCAAGAATGAAACCTCAAATTGTTATGAATTGTTTTAATGTTTAAACGAGCCAATAATGCTCCTACAATTGTTTACAAGTTGTTTCCATGTTCAAACGAGTCAAGAATGAAGCTACAAGTTCTTTCCGAGTTCGCACGAGTCAAGAATGAAGTCTCAAACTGTTATGAATTGTTTTGATGTTTAAACGAGCCAATAATGCTGCTACAACTGTTTACAAGTTGTTTCATGTTTAAACGAGTCAAGAATGAAGCTACAAGTTGTTTTCGAGTTCGAACGAGTCAAGAATGAAACCTCAAATTGTTATGAATTGTTTTAATGTTTAAACGAGCCAATAATGCTCCTACAATTGTTTACAAGTTGTTTCCATGTTTAAACGAGTCAAGAATGAAGGTACAAGCTGTTTCCGAGTTTGAACGAGTCAAGAATTAAGCCTCAAATTGTTATGAAATTTTTTCATGTTAAAAAGAGACAATAATGTTCCCACAATAGTTAACAAGTTATTTCCATGTTCAAACGAGTAAAGAATGAAGCTACAAGTTGTTTCTGAGTTCGAACGATTCAGTAGTGAAGCCTCAAATTGTTATGAATTGTTTTAATGTTTAAACGAGCCAATAATGCTCCTAGAAGTGTTTACAAGTTGTGTCCATGTTCAAACGAGGCAAGAATGAAGCTACAAGCTGTTTCCGAGTTCGAACGAGTCAAGAATGAAGCCTCAAATTGTTACGAATTGTTTCGAGTTTTAAACGAGCCAATAATGCTTTTACAAGAGTTTACAAGTTATTTCTATGTTCAATCGAGTCAAGAATGAAGCTATAAATTGTTTCCAAGTACGAACGAGTCAAGAATGAAGTCTCAAATTGTTATGAATTGTTTTGATGTTTAAACGAGCCAATAATGCTCCTACATGCGTTTACAAGTTGTTTTCGAGTTCGAAGGAGTCAAGAATGAAACCTCAAATTGTTATGAATTGTTTTAATGTTTAAACGAGCCAATAATGCTCCTACAATTGTTTACAAGTTGTTTCCATGTTCAAACGAGTCAAGAATGAAGCTACAAGTTCTTTCCGAGTTCGCACGAGTCAAGAATGAAGTCTCAAACTGTTATGAATTGTTTTGATGTTTAAACGAGCCAATAATGCTGCTACAACTGTTTACAAGTTGTTTCATGTTTAAACGAGTCAAGAATGAAGCTACAAGTTGTTTTCGAGTTCGAACGAGTCAAGAATGAAACCTCAAATTGTTATGAATTGTTTTAATGTTTAAACGAGCCAATAATGCTCCTACAATTGTTTACAAGTTATTTCCATGTTTAAACGAGTCAAGAATGAATGTACAAGCTGTTTCCGAGTTTGAACGAGTCAAGAATTAAGCCTCAAATTGTTATGAAATTTTTTCGTGTTAAAAAGAGCCAATAATGTTCCCACAAGAGTTAACAAGTTGTTTCCATGTTCAAACGAGTAAAGAATGAAGCTACAAGTTGTTTCTGAGTTCGAACGATTCAATAATGAAACCTCAAATTGTTATGAATTGTTTTGATGTTTAAACGAGCCAATAATGCTCCTAGAAGTGTTTACAAGTTGTGTCCATGTTCAAACGAGGCAAGAATGAAGCTACAAGCTGTTTCCGAGTTCGAACGAGTCAAGAATGAAGCCTCAAATTGTTACGAATTGTTTCGAGTTTTAAACAAGCCAATAATGCTTTTACAAGAGTTTACAAGTTATTTCTATGTTCAAACGAGTCCAGAATGAAGCTACAAGTTGTTTTCGAGTTCGAACGAGTCAAGAATGAAGCCTCAAATTGTTATGAATTGTTTTGATGCTTAAACTAGCCAATAATGTTCCTACAAGAGTTTACAAGTTGTTTCCATGTTCAAACGAGTCAAGAATGAAGCTACAAGTTCTTTCCGAGTTCGCACGAGTCAAGAATGAAGTCTCAAACTGTTATGAATTGTTTTGATGTTTAAACGAGCCAATAATGCTGCTACAACTGTTTACAAGTTGTTTCATGTTTAAACGAGTCAAGAATGATGCTACAAGTTGTTTTCGAGTTCGAACGAGTCAAGAATGAAACCTCAAATTGTTATGAATTGTTTTGATGTTTAAACGAGCCAATAATGCTCCTAGAAGTGTTTACAAGTTGTGACCATGTTCAAACGAGGCAAGAATGAAGCTACAAGCTGTTTCCGAGTTCGAACGAGTCAAGAATGAAGCCTCAAATTGTTACGAATTGTTTCGAGTTTTAAACAAGCCAATAATGCTTTTACAAGAGTTTACAAGTTATTTCTATGTTCAAACGAGTCCAGAATGAAGCTACAAGTTGTTTTCGAGTTCGAACGAGTCAAGAATGAAGCCTCAAATTGTTATGAATTGTTTTGATGCTTAAACTAGCCAATAATGTTCCTAGAAGAGTTTACAAGTTGTTTCCATGTTGAAACGAGTCAAGAATGAAGCTACAAGTTCTTTCCGAGTTCGCACGAGTCAAGAATGAAGTCTCAAACTGTTATGAATTGTTTTGATGTTTAAACGAGCCAATAATGCTGCTACAACTGTTTACAAGTTGTTTCATGTTTAAACGAGTCAAGAATGATGCTACAAGTTGTTTTCGAGTTCGAACGAGTCAAGAATGAAACCTCAAATTGTTATGAATTGTTTTAATGTTTAAACGAGCCAATAATGCTCCTACAATTGTTTACAAGTTGTTTCCATGTTTAAACGAGTCAAGAATGAAGGTACAAGCTGTTTCCGAGTTTGAACGAGTCAAGAATTAAGCCTCAAATTGTTATGAAATTTTTTCATGTTAAAAAGAGACAATAATGTTCCCACAATAGTTAACAAGTTGTTTCCATGTTCAAACGAGTAAAGAATGAAGCTACAAGTTGTTTCTGAGTTCGAACGATTCAGTAGTGAAGCCTCAAATTGTTATGAATTGTTTTAATGTTTAAACGAGCCAATAATGCTCCTAGAAGTGTTTACAAGTTGTGTCCATGTTCAAACGAGGCAAGAATGAAGCTACAAGCTGTTTCCGAGTTCGAACGAGTCAAGAATGAAGCCTCAAATTGTTACGAATTGTTTCGAGTTTTAAACGAGCCAATAATGCTTTTACAAGAGTTTACAAGTTATTTCTATGTTCAATCGAGTCAAGAATGAAGCTATAAATTGTTTCCAAGTACGAACGAGTCAAGAATGAAGTCTCAAATTGTTATGAATTGTTTTGATGTTTAAACGAGCCAATAATGCTCCTACATGCGTTTACAAGTTGTTTTCGAGTTCGAAGGAGTCAAGAATGAAACCTCAAATTGTTATGAATTGTTTTAATGTTTAAACGAGCCAATAATGCTCCTACAATTGTTTACAAGTTGTTTCCATGTTCAAACGAGTCAAGAATGAAGCTACAAGTTCTTTCCGAGTTCGCACGAGTCAAGAATGAAGTCTCAAACTGTTATGAATTGTTTTGATGTTTAAACGAGCCAATAATGCTGCTACAACTGTTTACAAGTTGTTTCATGTTTAAACGAGTCAAGAATGATGCTACAAGTTGTTTTCGAGTTCGAACGAGTCAAGAATGAAACCTCAAATTGTTATGAATTGTTTTGATGTTTAAACGAGCCAATAATGCTCCTAGAAGTGTTTACAAGTTGTGACCATGTTCAAACGAGGCAAGAATGAAGCTACAAGCTGTTTCCGAGTTCGAACGAGTCAAGAATGAAGCCTCAAATTGTTACGAATTGTTTCGAGTTTTAAACAAGCCAATAATGCTTTTACAAGAGTTTACAAGTTATTTCTATGTTCAAACGAGTCCAGAATGAAGCTACAAGTTGTTTTCGAGTTCGAACGAGTCAAGAATGAAGCCTCAAATTGTTATGAATTGTTTTGATGCTTAAACTAGCCAATAATGTTCCTAGAAGAGTTTACAAGTTGTTTCCATGTTGAAACGAGTCAAGAATGAAGCTACAAGTTCTTTCCGAGTTCGCACGAGTCAAGAATGAAGTCTCAAACTGTTATGAATTGTTTTGATGTTTAAACGAGCCAATAATGCTGCTACAACTGTTTACAAGTTGTTTCATGTTTAAACGAGTCAAGAATGATGCTACAAGTTGTTTTCGAGTTCGAACGAGTCAAGAATGAAACCTCAAATTGTTATGAATTGTTTTAATGTTTAAACGAGCCAATAATGCTCCTACAATTGTTTACAAGTTGTTTCCATGTTTAAACGAGTCAAGAATGAAGGTACAAGCTGTTTCCGAGTTTGAACGAGTCAAGAATTAAGCCTCAAATTGTTATGAAATTTTTTCATGTTAAAAAGAGACAATAATGTTCCCACAATAGTTAACAAGTTGTTTCCATGTTCAAACGAGTAAAGAATGAAGCTACAAGTTGTTTCTGAGTTCGAACGATTCAGTAGTGAAGCCTCAAATTGTTATGAATTGTTTTAATGTTTAAACGAGCCAATAATGCTCCTAGAAGTGTTTACAAGTTGTGTCCATGTTCAAACGAGGCAAGAATGAAGCTACAAGCTGTTTCCGAGTTCGAACGAGTCAAGAATGAAGCCTCAAATTGTTACGAATTGTTTCGAGTTTTAAACGAGCCAATAATGCTTTTACAAGAGTTTACAAGTTATTTCTATGTTCAATCGAGTCAAGAATGAAGCTATAAATTGTTTCCAAGTACGAACGAGTCAAGAATGAAGTCTCAAATTGTTATGAATTGTTTTGATGTTTAAACGAGCCAATAATGCTCCTACATGCGTTTACAAGTTGTTTTCGAGTTCGAAGGAGTCAAGAATGAAACCTCAAATTGTTATGAATTGTTTTAATGTTTAAACGAGCCAATAATGCTCCTACAATTGTTTACAAGTTGTTTCCATGTTCAAACGAGTCAAGAATGAAGCTACAAGTTCTTTCCGAGTTCGCACGAGTCAAGAATGAAGTCTCAAACTGTTATGAATTGTTTTGATGTTTAAACGAGCCAATAATGCTGCTACAACTGTTTACAAGTTGTTTCATGTTTAAACGAGTCAAGAATGAAGCTACAAGTTGTTTTCGAGTTCGAACGAGTCAAGAATGAAACCTCAAATTGTTATGAATTGTTTTAATGTTTAAACGAGCCAATAATGCTCCTACAATTGTTTACAAGTTGTTTCCATGTTTAAACGAGTCAAGAATGAATGTACAAGCTGTTTCTGAGTTTGAACGAGTCAAGAATTAAGCCTCAAATTGTTATGAAATTTTTTCGTGTTAAAAAGAGCCAATAATGTTCCCACAAGAGTTAACAAGTTGTTTCCATGTTCAAACGAGTAAAGAATGAAGCTACAAGTTGTTTCTGAGTTCGAACGATTCAATAATGAAGCCTCAAATTGTTATGAATTGTTTTGATGTTTAAACGAGCCAATAATGCTCCTAGAAGTGTTTACAAGTTGTGTCCATGTTCAAACGAGGCAAGAATGAAGCTACAAGCTGTTTCCGAGTTCGAACGAGTCAAGAATGAAGCCTCAAATTGTTACGAATTGTTTCGAGTTTTAAACAAGCCAATAATGCTTTTACAAGAGTTTACAAGTTATTTCTATGTTCAAACGAGTCCAGAATGAAGCTACAAGTTGTTTTCGAGTTCGAACGAGTCAAGAATGAAGCCTCAAATTGTTATGAATTGTTTTGATGCTTAAACTAGCCAATAATGTTCCTACAAGAGTTTACAAGTTGTTTCCATGTTCAAACGAGTCAAGAATGAAGCTACAAGTTCTTTCCGAGTTCGCACGAGTCAAGAATGAAGTCTCAAACTGTTATGAATTGTTTTGATGTTTAAACGAGCCAATAATGCTGCTACAACTGTTTACAAGTTGTTTCATGTTTAAACGAGTCAAGAATGATGCTACAAGTTGTTTTCGAGTTCGAACGAGTCAAGAATGAAACCTCAAATTGTTATGAATTGTTTTGATGTTTAAACGAGCCAATAATGCTCCTAGAAGTGTTTACAAGTTGTGACCATGTTCAAACGAGGCAAGAATGAAGCTACAAGCTGTTTCCGAGTTCGAACGAGTCAAGAATGAAGCCTCAAATTGTTACGAATTGTTTCGAGTTTTAAACAAGCCAATAATGCTTTTACAAGAGTTTACAAGTTATTTCTATGTTCAAACGAGTCCAGAATGAAGCTACAAGTTGTTTTCGAGTTCGAACGAGTCAAGAATGAAGCCTCAAATTGTTACGAATTGTTTCGAGTTTTAAACAAGCCAATAATGCTTTTACAAGAGTTTACAAGTTATTTCTATGTTCAAACGAGTCCAGAATGAAGCTACAAGTTGTTTTCGAGTTCGAACGAGTCAAGAATGAAACCTCAAATTGTTATGAATTGTTTTAATGTTTAAACGAGCCAATAATGCTCCTACAATTGTTTACAAGTTGTTTCCATGTTTAAACGAGTCAAGAATGAATGTACAAGCTGTTTCCGAGTTTGAACGAGTCAAGAATTAAGCCTCAAATTGTTATGAAATTTTTTCGTGTTAAAAAGAGCCAATAATGTTCCCACAAGAGTTAACAAGTTGTTTCCATGTTCAAACGAGTAAAGAATGAAGCTACAAGTTGTTTCTGAGTTCGAACGATTCAATAATGAAGCCTCAAATTGTTATGAATTGTTTTGATGTTTAAACGAGCCAATAATGCTCCTAGAAGTGTTTACAAGTTGTGTCCATGTTCAAACGAGGCAAGAATGAAGCTACAAGCTGTTTCCGAGTTCGAACGAGTCAAGAATGAAGCCTCAAATTGTTACGAATTGTTTCGAGTTTTAAACAAGCCAATAATGCTTTTACAAGAGTTTACAAGTTATTTCTATGTTCAAACGAGTCCAGAATGAAGCTACAAGTTGTTTTCGAGTTCGAACGAGTCAAGAATGAAGCCTCAAATTGTTATGAATTGTTTTGATGCTTAAACTAGCCAATAATGTTCCTACAAGAGTTTACAAGTTGTTTCCATGTTCAAACGAGTCAAGAATGAAGCTACAAGTTCTTTCCGAGTTCGAACGAGTCCAGAATGAAGTCTCAAACTGTTATGAATTGTTTTGATGTTTAAACGAGCCAATAATGCTGCTACAACTGTTTACAAGTTGTTTCATGTTTAAACGAGTCAAGAATGATGCTACAAGTTGTTTCCGAGTTCGAACGAGTCAAGAATGAAGCCTCAAATTGTTAAGAATTGTTTTGATGTTTAAACGAGACAATAATGCTCCTAGAAGTGTTTAAAAGTTGTGTCCATGTTCAAACGAGTCAAGAATGAAGCTACAAGTTGTTTCCGAGTTCGAACGAGTCAAGAATGAAGCCTCAAATTATTAAGAATTGTTTTGATGTTTAAACGAGAAAATAATGCTCCTAGAAGTGTTTAAAAGTTGTGTCCATGTTCAAAAGAGGTAAGAATGAAGCTACAAGTTCTTTCCGAGTTCGAACGAGTCAAGAATGAAGCCTCAAATTGTTATGAATTGTTTTGATGTTTAAACGAGCCAATGATGCTCCTACATGTGTTTACAAGTTGTTTCTATGTTCAAACGAGACAGGAATGAAGATACAATTTGTTTCTGAATTCGAACAAGTCAAGAATTAAGCCTCAAGTTGTTAAGAATTGTTTTCATGTTGAAACGAGGCAATAATGTTCCTACAAGAATTTACAAGTTGTTTCCATGTTTGAACGAGTCAAGAATGAAGCTACAATTTGTTTTCGAGTTCGAACGAGTCAAGAATGAATCCTGAAATTGTTATGAATTGTTTTGATGTTTAAACGAGCCAATAATGCTCCTACAAGTGTTTACAAGTTGTGTCCATATTCAATCGAGTCATGACTTAATCTACAAGTTGTTTTCGAGTTCGAACGAGTCAAGAATGAAGCCTCAAATTGTTATAAATTGTTTTCATGTTGAAACGAGGCAATAATGTTCCTACAAGAATTTACAAGTTGTGTCCATGTTCAATCGAGTCATGACTTAAACTACAAGTTGTTTTCGAGTTCGAATGAGTCAAGAATGAAGCCTCAAATTGTTATGAATTGTTTTGATGCTTAAACTAGCCAATAATGTTCCTACAAGAGTTTACAAGTTGTTTCCATGTTCAAATGAGTCAAGAATAAAGCTACAAGTTGTTTCCGAGTTCGCACGAGTCAAGAATTAAGTCTCAAATTGTTATGAATTGTTTTCATGTTTAAACGAGCCAATAATGCTCCTACAAGTGTTTACAAGTTGTTTCATATTTAAACGAGTCAAGAATGAACCTACAAGTTGTTTTCGAGTTCGAACGAGTCAAGAATGAAGCCTCAAATTGTTATTAATTGTTTTGATGTTTAAACGAGCCAATAATGCTCCTACAAGTGTTTACAAGTTGTTTCCATGTTCAAACGAGTCAAGAATGAAGCTACAAGTTTTTTCCGAGTTCGAACGAGTCAAGAATTAAGTCTCAAATTGTTATGAATTGTTTTCATGTTTAAACGAGCCAATAATGCTCCCACAAGAGTTAACAAGTTGTTTCCATGTTCAAACAAGTAAAGAATGAAGCTACAAGTTGTTTCCGAGTTCGAACGAGTCAAGAATGAAGCCTCAAATTGTTAAGAATTGTTTTGATGTTTAAACGAGACAATAATGCTCCTAGAAGTGTTTAAAAGTTGTGTCCATGTTCAAACGAGTCAAGAATGAAGCCTCAAATTATTAAGAATTGTTTTGATGTTTAAACGAGAAAATAATGCTCCTAGAAGTGTTTAAAAGTTGTGTCCATGTTCAAAAGAGGGAAGAATGAAGCTACAAGTTGTTTCCGAGTTCGAACGAGTCAAGAATGAAGCCTCAAATTGTTACGAATTGTTTCGAGTTTTAAACAAGCCAATAATGCTTTTACAAGAGTTTACAAGTTATTTCCATGTTCAAACGAGTCCAGAATGAAGCTACAAGTTGTTTTCGAGTTCGAACGAGTCAAGAATGAAGCCTCAAATTGTTATGAATTGTTTTGATGCTTAAACTAGCCAATAATGTTCCTACAAGAGTTTACAAGTTGTTTCCATGTTCAAACGAGTCAAGAATGAAGCTACAAGTTCTTTCCGAGTTCGCACGAGTCAAGAATGAAGTCTCAAACTGTTATGAATTGTTTTGATGTTTAAACGAGCCAATAATGCTGCTACAACTGTTTACAAGTTGTTTCATGTTTAAACGAGTCAAGAATGATGCTACAAGTTGTTTCCGAGTTCGAACGAGTCAAGAATGAAGCCTCAAATTGTTAAGAATTGTTTTGATGTTTAAACGAGACAATAATGCTCCTAGAAGTGTTTAAAAGTTGTGTCCATGTTCAAACGAGTCAAGAATGAAGCTACAAGTTGTTTCCGAGTTCGAACGAGTCAAGAATGAAGCCTCAAATTATTAAGAATTGTTTTGATGTTTAAACGAGAAAATAATGCTCCTAGAAGTGTTTAAAAGTTGTGTCCATGTTCAAAAGAGGTAAGAATGAAGCTACAAGTTGTTTCCGAGTTCGAACGAGTCAAGAATGAAGCCTCAAATTGTTATGAATTGTTTTGATGTTTAAACGAGCCAATGATGCTCCTACATGTGTTTACAAGTTGTTTCTATGTTCAAACGAGACAGGAATGAAGATACAATTTGTTTCTGAATTCGAACAAGTCAAGAATTAAGCCTCAAGTTGTTAAGAATTGTTTTCATGTTGAAACGAGGCAATAATGTTCCTACAAGAATTTACAAGTTGTTTCCATGTTTGAACGAGTCCAGAATGAAGCTACAAGTTGTTTTCGAGTTCGAACGAGTCAAGAATGAAGCCTCAAATTGTTATGAATTGTTTTGATGCTTAAACTAGCCAATAATGTTCCTACAAGAGTTTACAAGTTGTTTCCATGTTCAAACGAGTCAAGAATGAAGCTACAGGTTCTTTCCGAGTTCGAACGAGTCCAGAATGAAGTCTCAAACTGTTATGAATTGTTTTGATGTTTAAACGAGCCAATAATGCTGCTACAACTGTTTACAAGTTGTTTCATGTTTAAACGAGTCAAGAATGATGCTACAAGTTGTTTCCGAGTTCGAACGAGTCAAGAATGAAGCCTCAAATTGTTAAGAATTGTTTTGATGTTTAAACGAGACAATAATGCTTCTAGAAGTGTTTAAAAGTTGTGTCCATGTTCAAACGAGTCAAGAATGAAGCTACAAGTTGTTTCCGAGTTCGAACGAGTCAAGAATGAAGCCTCAAATTATTAAGAATTGTTTTGATGTTTAAACGAGAAAATAATGCTCCTAGAAGTGTTTAAAAGTTGTGTCCATGTTCAAAAGAGGTAAGAATGAAGCTACAAGTTCTTTCCGAGTTCGAACGAGTCAAGAATGAAGCCTCAAATTGTTATGAATTGTTTTGATGTTTAAACGAGCCAATGATGCTCCCACATGTGTTTACAAGTTGTTTCTATGTTCAAACGAGACAGGAATGAAGATACAATTTGTTTCTGAATTCGAACAAGTCAAGAATTAAGCCTCAAGTTGTTAAGAATTGTTTTCATGTTGAAACGAGGCAATAATGTTCCTACAAGAATTTACAAGTTGTTTCCATGTTTGAACGAGTCAAGAATGAAGCTACAATTTGTTTTCGAGTTCGAACGAGTCAAGAATGAATCCTGAAATTGTTATGAATTGTTTTGATGTTTAAACGAGCCAATAATGCTCCTACAAGTGTTTACAAGTTGTGTCCATATTCAATCGAGTCATGACTTAATCTACAAGTTGTTTTCGAGTTCGAACGAGTCAAGAATGAAGCCTCAAATTGTTATAAATTGTTTTCATGTTGAAACGAGGCAATAATGTTCCTACAAGAATTTACAAGTTGTGTCCATGTTCAATCGAGTCATGACTTAAACTACAAGTTGTTTTCGAGTTCGAATGAGTCAAGAATGAAGCCTCAAATTGTTATGAATTGTTTTGATGCTTAAACTAGCCAATAATGTTCCTACAAGAGTTTACAAGTTGTTTCCATGTTCAAATGAGTCAAGAATAAAGCTACAAGTTGTTTCCGAGTTCGCACGAGTCAAGAATTAAGTCTCAAATTGTTATGAATTGTTTTCATGTTTAAACGAGCCAATAATGCTCCTACAAGTGTTTACAAGTTGTTTCATATTTAAACGAGTCAAGAATGAACCTACAAGTTGTTTTCGAGTTCGAACGAGTCAAGAATGAAGCCTCAAATTGTTATTAATTGTTTTGATGTTTAAATGAGCCAATAATGCTCCTACAAGTGTTTACAAGTTGTTTCCATGTTCAAACGAGTCAAGAATGAAGCTACAAGTTTTTTCCGAGTTCGAACGAGTCAAGAATTAAGTCTCAAATTGTTATGAATTGTTTTCATGTTTAAACGAGCCAATAATGCTCCCACAAGAGTTAACAAGTTGTTTCCATGTTCAAACAAGTAAAGAATGAAGCTACAAGTTGTTTCCGAGTTCGAACGAGTCAAGAATGAAGCCTCAAATTGTTAAGAATTGTTTTGATGTTTAAACGAGACAATAATGCTCCTAGAAGTGTTTAAAAGTTGTGTCCATGTTCAAACGAGTCAAGAATGAAGCTACAAGTTGTTTCCGAGTTCGAACGAGTCAAGAATGAAGCCTCAAATTATTAAGAATTGTTTTGATGTTTAAACGAGAAAATAATGCTCCTAGAAGTGTTTAAAAGTTGTGTCCATGTTCAAAAGAGGGAAGAATGAAGCTACAAGTTGTTTCCGAGTTCGAACGAGTCAAGAATGAAGCCTCAAATTGTTACGAATTGTTTCGAGTTTTAAACAAGCCAATAATGCTTTTACAAGAGTTTACAAGTTATTTCTATGTTCAAACGAGTCCAGAATGAAGCTACAAGTTGTTTTCGAGTTCGAACGAGTCAAGAATGAAGCCTCAAATTGTTATGAATTGTTTTGATGCTTAAACTAGCCAATAATGTTCCTACAAGAGTTTACAAGTTGTTTCCATGTTCAAACGAGTCAAGAATGAAGCTACAAGTTCTTTCCGAGTTCGCACGAGTCAAGAATGAAGTCTCAAACTGTTATGAATTGTTTTGATGTTTAAACGAGCCAATAATGCTGCTACAACTGTTTACAAGTTGTTTCATGTTTAAACGAGTCAAGAATGATGCTACAAGTTGTTTCCGAGTTCGAACGAGTCAAGAATGAAGCCTCAAATTGTTAAGAATTGTTTTGATGTTTAAACGAGACAATAATGCTCCTAGAAGTGTTTAAAAG
Organism: Oenanthe sinensis; assembly: GCA_028671895.1. Lineage (NCBI taxonomy): Eukaryota > Viridiplantae > Streptophyta > Magnoliopsida > Apiales > Apiaceae > Oenanthe > Oenanthe sinensis. Next base: position 6,932,480 of record JAPMAC010000231.1, read on the forward strand.
TTGTGTCCATGTTCAAACGAGTCAAGAATGAAGCTACAAGTTGTTTCCGAGTTCGAACGAGTCAAGAATGAAGCCTCAAATTATTAAGAATTGTTTTGATGTTTAAACGAGAAAATAATGCTCCTAGAAGTGTTTAAAAGTTGTGTCCATGTTCAAAAGAGGTAAGAATGAAGCTACAAGTTGTTTCCGAGTTCGAACGAGTCAAGAATGAAGCCTCAAATTGTTATGAATTGTTTTGATGTTTAAACGAGCCAATGATGCTCCTACATGTGTTTACAAGTTGTTTCTATGTTCAAACGAGACAGGAATGAAGATACAATTTGTTTCTGAATTCGAACAAGTCAAGAATTAAGCCTCAAGTTGTTAAGAATTGTTTTCATGTTGAAACGAGGCAATAATGTTCCTACAAGAATTTACAAGTTGTTTCCATGTTTGAACGAGTCAAGAATGAAGCTACAATTTGTTTTCGAGTTCGAACGAGTCAAGAATGAATCCTGAAATTGTTATGAATTGTTTTGATGTTTAAACGAGCCAATAATGCTTCTACAAGTGTTTACAAGTTGTGTCCATATTCAATCGAGTCATGACTTAATCTACAAGTTGTTTTCGAGTTCGAACGAGTCAAGAATGAAGCCTCAAATTGTTATAAATTGTTTTCATGTTGAAACGAGGCAATAATGTTCCTACAAGAATTTACAAGTTGTGTCCATGTTCAATCGAGTCATGACTTAAACTACAAGTTGTTTTCGAGTTCGAATGAGTCAAGAATGAAGCCTCAAATTGTTATGAATTGTTTTGATGCTTAAACTAGCCAATAATGTTCCTACAAGAGTTTACAAGTTGTTTCCATGTTCAAACGAGTCAAGAATGAAGCTACAAGTTCTTTCCGAGTTCGAACGAGTCCAGAATGAAGTCTCAAACTGTTATGAATTGTTTTGATGTTTAAACGAGCCAATAATGCTGCTACAACTGTTTACAAGTTGTTTCATGTTTAAACGAGTCAAGAATGATGCTACAAGTTGTTTCCGAGTTCGAACGAGTCAAGAATGAAGCCTCAAATTGTTAAGAATTGTTTTGATGTTTAAACGAGACAATAATGCTCCTAGAAGTGTTTAAAAGTTGTGTCCATGTTCAAACGAGTCAAGAATGAAGCTACAAGTTGTTTCCGAGTTCGAACGAGTCAAGAATGAAGCCTCAAATTATTAAGAATTGTTTTGATGTTTAAACGAGAAAATAATGCTCCTAGAAGTGTTTAAAAGTTGTGTCCATGTTCAAAAGAGGTAAAGAATGAAGCTACAAGTTGTTTCCGAGTTCGAACGAGTCAAGAATGAAGCCTCAAATTGTTAAGAATTGTTTTGATGTTTAAACGAGACAATAATGCTCCTAGAAGTGTTTAAAAGTTGTGTCCATGTTCAAACGAGTCAAGAATGAAGCTACAAGTTGTTTCCGAGTTCGAACGAGTCAAGAATGAAGCCTCAAATTGTTATGAATTGTTTTGATGCTTAAACTAGCCAATAATGTTCCTACAAGAGTTTACAAGTTGTTTCCATGTTCAAACGAGTCAAGAATGAAGCTACAAGTTCTTTCCGAGTTCGCACGAGTCAAGAATGAAGTCTCAAACTGTTATGAATTGTTTTGATGTTTAAACGAGCCAATAATGCTGCTACAACTGTTTACAAGTTGTTTCATGTTTAAACGAGTCAAGAATGATGCTACAAGTTGTTTCCGAGTTCGAACGAGTCAAGAATGAAGCCTCAAATTGTTAAGAATTGTTTTGATGTTTAAACGAGACAATAATGCTCCTAGAAGTGTTTAAAAGTTGTGTCCATGTTCAAACGAGTCAAGAATGAAGCTACCAGTTGTTTCCGAGTTCGAACGAGTCAAGAATGAAGCCTCAAATTATTAAGAATTGTTTTGATGTTTAAACGAGAAAATAATGCTCCTAGAAGTGTTTAAAAGTTGTGTCCATGTTCAAAAGAGGTAAGAATGAAGCTACAAGTTGTTTCCGAGTTCGAACGAGTCAAGAATGAAGCCTCAAATTGTTATGAATTGTTTTGTTGTTTAAACGAGCCAATGATGCTCCTACATGTGTTTACAAGTTGTTTCTATGTTCAAACGAGACAGGAATGAAGATACAATTTGTTTCTGAATTCGAACAAGTCAAGAATTAAGCCTCAAGTTGTTAAGAATTGTTTTCATGTTGAAACGAGGCAATAATGTTCCTACAAGAATTTACAAGTTGTTTCCATGTTTGAACGAGTCAAGAATGAAGCTAAATTTGTTTTCGAGTTCGAACGAGTCAGGAATGAAGTCTCAAATTGTTATGAATTGTTTTGATGTTTAAACGAGCCAAAAATGCTCTTACAAGTGTTTACAAGTTGTGTCCATGTTCAATCGAGTCATGACTTAAACTACAAGTTGTTTTCGAGTTCGAACGAGTCTAGAATGAAGCCTCAAATTGTTATAAATTGTTTTCATGTTGAAACGAGGCAATAATGTTCCTACAAGAATTTACAAGTTTATTCCGTGTTCAAACGAGTCAAGAATAAAGCTACAAGTTGTTTCCGAGTTCGCACGAGTCAAGAATGAAGTCTCAAGTTGTTATGAATTGTTTTCATGTTTAAACGAGCCAATAATGCTCCTACAAGTGTTTACAAGTTGTTTCATATTTAAACGAGTCAAGAATGAACCTACAAGTTGTTTTCGAGTTCGAACGAGTCAAGAATGAAGCCTCAAATTGTTATTAATTGTTTTGATGTTTAAACGAGCCAATAATGCTCCTACAAGTGTTTACAAGTTGTTTCCATGTTCAAACGAGTCAAGAATGAAGCTACAAGTTGTTTCCGAGTTCGAACGAGTCAAGAATGAAGCCTCAAATTGTTAAGAATTGTTTTGATGTTTAAACGAGACAATAATGCTCCTAGAAGTGTTTAAAAGTTGTGTCCATGTTCAAACGAGTCAAGAATGAAGCTACAAGTTGTTTCCGAGTTCGAACGAGTCAAGAATGAAGCCTCAAATTATTAAGAATTGTTTTGATGTTTAAACGAGAAAATAATGCTCCTAGAAGTGTTTAAAAGTTGTGTCCATGTTCAAAAGAGGTAAGAATGAAGCTACAAGTTGTTTCCGAGGTTGAATGAGTCAAGAATGAAGCCTCAAGTTGTTAAGAATTGTTTTCATGTTGAAACGAGGCAATAATGTTCCTACAAGAATTTATAAGTTGTTTCCATGTTCAAACGAGTCAAGAATGAAGCTACAAGTTGTTTCCGAGTTCGAACGAGTCAAGAATGAAGCCTCAAATTATTATGAATTGTTTTGATGTTTAAACGAGCCAATGATGCTCCAACATGTGTTTACAAGTTGTTTCTATGTTCAAACGAGACAGGAATGAAGCTACAATTTGTTTTTGAATTCGAACAAGTCAGGAATTAAGCCTCAAGTTGTTAAGAATTGTTTTCATGTTGAAACGAGGCAATAATGTTCCTACAAGAATTTATAAGTTGTTTCCATGTTCAAACGAGTCAAGAATGAAGCTATAAGTTGTTTCCGAGGTTGAATGAGTCAAGAATGAAGTCTCAAATTGTTATGAATTATTTTGATGTTGAAATGAGCCAATGATGCTCCTACATGTGTTTACAAGTTGTTTCTATGTTCAAACGAGACAGGAATGAAGCTACAAATTGTTTCTGAATTCGAACAAGTCAAGAATTAAGCCACAAGTTGTTAAGAATTGTTTTCATGTTGAAACGAGGCAATAATGTTCCTACAAGAATTTACAAGTTGTTTCCATGTTTGAACGAGTCAAGAATGAAGCTACAATTTGTTTTCGAGTTCGAACGAGTCAAGAATGAATCCTGAAATTGTTATGAATTGTTTTGATGTTTAAACGAGCCAATAATGCTCCTACAAGTGTTTACAAGTTGTGTCCATATTCAATCGAGTCATGACTTAATCTACAAGTTGTTTTCGAGTTCGAACGAGTCAAGAATGAAGCCTCAAATTGTTATAAATTGTTTTCATGTTGAAACGAGGCAATAATGTTCCTACAAGAATTTACAAGTTGTTTCCGTGTTCAAACGAGTCAAGAATGAAGCTACAAGTTGTTTTCGAGTTCGAACGAGTCAAGAATGAAGTCTCAAATTGTTATGAATTGTTTTGATATTTAAACGAGCCGATAATGATCCTACAAGTGTTTACAAGTTGTGTCCATGTTCAATCGAGTCATGACTTAAACTACAAGTTGTTTTCGAGTTCGAATGAGTCAAGAATGAAGCCTCAAATTGTTATGAATTGTTTTGATGCTTAAACTAGCCAATAATGTTCCTACAAGAGTTTACAAGTTGTTTCCATGTTCAAATGAGTCAAGAATAAAGCTACAAGTTGTTTCCGAGTTCGCACGAGTCAAGAATTAAGTCTCAAATTGTTATGAATTGTTTTCATGTTTAAACGAGCCAATAATGCTCCTACAAGTGTTTACAAGTTGTTTCATATTTAAACGAGTCAAGAATGAACCTACAAGTTGTTTTCGAGTTCGAACGAGTCAAGAATGAAGCCTCAAATTGTTATTAATTGTTTTGATGTTTAAACGAGCCAATAATGCTCCTACAAGTGTTTACAAGTTGTTTCCATGTTCAAACGAGTCAAGAATGAAGCTACAAGTTTTTTCCGAGTTCGAACGAGTCAAGAATTAAGCCTCAAATTGTTATGAAATATGTTCATGTTAAAACGAGCCAATAATGTTCCCACAAGAGTTAACAAGTTGTTTCCATGTTCAAACAAGTAAAGAATGAAGCTACAAGTTGTTTCCGAGTTCGAACGAGTCAAGAATGAAGCGTCAAATTGTTAAGAATTGTTTTGATGTTTAAACGAGACAATAATGCTCCTAGAAGTGTTTAAAAGTTGTGTCCATGTTCAAACGAGTCAAGAATGAAGCTACAAGTTGTTTCCGAGTTCGAACGAGTCAAGAATGAAGCCTCAAATTATTATGAATTGTTTTGATGTTTAAACGAGCCAATGATGCTCCAACATGTGTTTACAAGTTGTTTCTATGTTCAAACGAGACAGGAATGAAGCTACAATTTGTTTCTGAATTCGAACAAGTCAGGAATTAAGCCTCAAGTTGTTAAGAATTGTTTTCATGTTGAAACGAGGCAATAATGTTCCTACAAGAATTTACAAGTTGTTTCCATGTTCAAACGAGTCAAGAATGAAGCTATAAGTTGTTTCCGAGGTTGAATGAGTCAAGAATGAAGTCTCAAATTGTTACGAATTATTTTGATGTTGAAACGAGCCAATGATGCTCCTACATGTGTTTACAAGTTGTTTCTATGTTCAAACGAGACAGGAATGAAGCTACAAATTGTTTCTGAATTCGAACAAGTCAAGAATTAAGCCTCAAGTTGTTAAGAATTGTTTTCATGTTGAAACGAGGCAATAATGTTCCTACAAGAATTTACAAGTTGTTTCTATGTTTGAACGAGTCAAGAATGAAGCTAAATTTGTTTTCGAGTTCGAACGAGTCAGGAATGAAGTCTCAAATTGTTATGAATTGTTTTGATGTTTAAACGAGCCAAAAATGCTCCTACAAGTGTTTACAAGTTGTGTCCATGTTCAATCGAGTCATGACTTAAACTACAAGTTGTTTTCAAGTTCGAACGAGTCTAGAATGAAGCCTCAAATTGTTATAAATTGTTTTCATGTTGAAACGAGGCAATAATGTTCCTACAAGAATTTACAAGTTTATTCCGTGTTCAAACGAGTCAAGAATGAAGCTACAAGTGGTTTTCGAGTTCGAACGAGTCAAGAATGAAGTCTCAAATTGTTATGAATTGTTTTGATATTTAAACGAGCCGATAATGATCCTACAAGTGTTTACAAGTTGTGTCCATGTTCAATCGAGTCATGACTTAAACTACAAGTTGTTTTCGAGTTCGAATGAGTCAAGAATGAAGCCTCAAATTGTTATGAATTGTTTTGATGCTTAAACAAGCCAATAATGTTCCTACAAGAGTTTACAAGTTGTTTCCATGTTCAAACGAGTCAGGAATAAAGCTACAAGTTGTTTTCGAGTTCGAACGAGTCAAGAATGAAGCCTCAAATTGTTATTAATTGTTTTGATGTTTAAACGAGCCAATAATGCTCCTACAAGTGTTTACAAGTTGTTTCCATGTTCAAACGAGTCAAGAATGAAGCTACAAGTTTTTTCCGAGTTCGAACGAGTCAAGAATTAAGCCTCAAATTGTTATGAAATATGTTCATGTGAAAACGAGCCAATAATGTTCCCACAAGAGTTAACAAGTTGTTTCCCTGTTCAAACAAGTAAAGAATGAAGCTACAAGTTGTTTCCGAGTTCGAACGAGTCAAGAATGAAGCCTCAAATTGTTAAGAATTGTTTTGATGTTTAAACGAGACAATAATGCTCCTAGAAGTGTTTAAAAGTTGTGTCCATGTTCAAACGAGTCAAGAATGAAGCTACAAGTTGTTTCCGAGTTCGAACGAGTCAAGAATGAAGCCTCAAATTATTAAGAATTGTTTTGATGTTTAAACGAGAAAATAATGCTCCTAGAAGTGTTTAAAAGTTGTGTCCATGTTCAAAAGAGGTAAGAATGAAGCTACAAGTTGTTTCCGAGGTTGAATGAGTCAAGAATGAAGCCTCAAGTTGTTAAGAATTGTTTTCATGTTGAAACGAGGCAATAATGTTCCTACAAGAATTTATAAGTTGTTTCCATGTTCAAACGAGTCAAGAATGAAGCTACAAGTTGTTTCCGAGTTCGAACGAGTCAAGAATGAAGCCTCAAATTATTATGAATTGTTTTGATGTTTAAACGAGCCAATGATGCTCCAACATGTGTTTACAAGTTGTTTCTATGTTCAAACGAGACAGGAATGAAGCTACAATTTGTTTCTGAATTCGAACAAGTCAGGAATTAAGCCTCAAGTTGTTAAGAATTGTTTTCATGTTGAAACGAGGCAATAATGTTCCTACAAGAATTTATAAGTTGTTTCCATGTTCAAACGAGTCAAGAATGAAGCTATAAGTTGTTTCCGAGGTTGAATGAGTCAAGAATGAAGTCTCAAATTGTTATGAATTATTTTGATGTTGAAACGAGCCAATGATGCTCCTACATGTGTTTACAAGTTGTTTCTATGTTCAAACGAGACAGGAATGAAGCTACAAATTGTTTCTGAATTCGAACAAGTCAAGAATTAAGCCACAAGTTGTTAAGAATTGTTTTCATGTTGAAACGAGGCAATAATGTTCCTACAAGAATTTACAAGTTGTTTCCATGTTTGAACGAGTCAAGAATGAAGCTACAATTTGTTTTCGAGTTCGAACGAGTCAAGAATGAATCCTGAAATTGTTATGAATTGTTTTGATGTTTAAACGAGCCAATAATGCTCCTACAAGTGTTTACAAGTTGTGTCCATATTCAATCGAGTCATGACTTAATCTACAAGTTGTTTTCGAGTTCGAACGAGTCAAGAATGAAGCCTCAAATTGTTATAAATTGTTTTCATGTTGAAACGAGGCAATAATGTTCCTACAAGAATTTACAAGTTGTTTCCGTGTTCAAACGAGTCAAGAATGAAGCTACAAGTTGTTTTCGAGTTCGAACGAGTCAAGAATGAAGTCTCAAATTGTTATGAATTGTTTTGATATTTAAACGAGCCGATAATGATCCTTCAAGTGTTTACAAGTTGTGTCCATGTTCAATCGAGTCATGACTTAAACTACAAGTTGTTTTCGAGTTCGAATGAGTCAAGAATGAAGCCTCAAATTGTTATGAATTGTTTTGATGCTTAAACTAGCCAATAATGTTCCTACAAGAGTTTACAAGTTGTTTCCATGTTCAAATGAGTCAAGAATAAAGCTACAAGTTGTTTCCGAGTTCGCACGAGTCAAGAATTATGTCTCAAATTGTTATGAATTGTTTTCATGTTTAAACGAGCCAATAATGCTCCTACAAGTGTTTACAAGTTGTTTCATATTTAAACGAGTCAAGAATGAACCTACAAGTTGTTTTCGAGTTCGAACGAGTCAAGAATGAAGCCTCAAATTGTTATTAATTGTTTTGATGTTTAAACGAGCCAATAATGCTCCTACAAGTGTTTACAAGTTGTTTCCATGTTCAAACGAGTCAAGAATGAAGCTACAAGTTTTTTCCGAGTTCGAACGAGTCAAGAATTAAGCCTCAAATTGTTATGAAATATGTTCATGTTAAAACGAGCCAATAATGTTCCCACAAGAGTTAACAAGTTGTTTCCCTGTTCAAACAAGTAAAGAATGAAGCTACAAGTTGTTTCCGAGTTCGAACGAGTCAAGAATGAAGCCTCAAATTGTTAAGAATTGTTTTGATGTTTAAACGAGACAATAATGCTCCTAGAAGTGTTTAAAAGTTGTGTCCATGTTCAAACGAGTCAAGAATGAAGCTACAAGTTGTTTCCGAGTTCGAACGAGTCAAGAATGAAGCCTCAAATTATTAAGAATTGTTTTGATGTTTAAACGAGAAAATAATGCTCCTAGAAGTGTTTAAAAGTTGTGTCCATGTTTAAAAGAGGTAAGAATGAAGCTACAAGTTGTTTCCGAGGTTGAATGAGTCAAGAATGAAGCCTCAAGTTGTTAAGAATTGTTTTCATGTTGAAACGAGGCAATAATGTTCCTACAAGAATTTATAAGTTGTTTCCATGTTCAAACGAGTCAAGAATGAAGCTACAAGTTGTTTCCGAGTTCGAACGAGTCAAGAATGAAGCCTCAAATTATTATGAATTGTTTTGATGTTTAAACGAGCCAATGATGCTCCAACATGTGTTTACAAGTTGTTTCTATGTTCAAACGAGACAGGAATGAAGCTACAATTTGTTTCTGAATTCGAACAAGTCAGGAATTAAGCCTCAAGTTGTTAAGAATTGTTTTCATGTTGAAACGAGGCAATAATGTTCCTACAAGAATTTACAAGTTGTTTCCATGTTCAAACGAGTCAAGAATGAAGCTATAAGTTGTTTCCGAGGTTGAATGAGTCAGGAATGAAGTCTCAAATTGTTATGAATTATTTTGATGTTGAAACGAGCCAATGATGCTCCTACATGTGTTTACAAGTTGTTTCTATGTTCAAACGAGACAGGAATGAAGCTACAAATTGTTTCTGAATTCGAACAAGTCAAGAATTAAGCCTCAAGTTGTTAAGAATTGTTTTCATGTTGAAACGAGGCAATAATGTTCCTACAAGAATTTACAAGTTGTTTCCATGTTTGAACGAGTCAAGAATGAAGCTACAATTTGTTTTCGAGTTCGAACGAGTCAAGAATGAATCCTGAAATTGTTATGAATTGTTTTGATGTTTAAACGAGCCAATAATGCTCCTACAAGTGTTTACAAGTTGTGTCCATATTCAATCGAGTCATGACTTAATCTACAAGTTGTTTTCGAGTTCGAACGAGTCAAGAATGAAGCCTCAAATTGTTATAAATTGTTTTCATGTTGAAACGAGGCAATAATGTTCCTACAAGAATTTACAAGTTGTTTCCGTGTTCAAACGAGTCAAGAATGAAGCTACAAGTTGTTTTCGAGTTCGAACGAGTCAAGAATGAAGTCTCAAATTGTTATGAATTGTTTTGATATTTAAACGAGCCGATAATGATCCTACAAGTGTTCACAAGTTGTGTCCATGTTCAATCGAGTCATGACTTAAACTACAAGTTGTTTTCGAGTTCGAATGAGTCAAGAATGAAGCCTCAAATTGTTATGAATTGTTTTGATGCTTAAACTAGCCAATAATGTTCCTACAAGAGTTTACAAGTTGTTTCCATGTTCAAATGAGTCAAGAATAAAGCTACAAGTTGTTTCCGAGTTCGCACGAGTCAAGAATTATGTCTCAAATTGTTATGAATTGTTTTCATGTTTATACGAGCCAATAATGCTCCTACAAGTGTTTACAAGTTGTTTCATATTTAAACGAGTCAAGAATGAACCTACAAGTTGTTTTCGAGTTCGAACGAGTCAAGAATGAAGCCTCAAATTGTTATTAATTGTTTTGATGTTTAAACGAGCCAATAATGCTCCTACAAGTGTTTACAAGTTGTTTCCATGTTCAAACGAGTCAAGAATGAAGCTACAAGTTTATTCCGAGTTCGAAAGAGTCAAGAATTAAGCCTCAAATTGTTATGAAATATGTTCATGTTAAAACGAGCCAATAATGTTCCCACAAGAGTTAACAAGTTGTTTCCATGTTCAAACAAGTAAAGAATGAAGCTACAAGTTGTTTCCGAGTTCGAACGAGTCAAGAATGAAGCCTCAAATTGTTAAGAATTGTTTTGATGTTTAAACGAGACAATAATGCTCCTAGAAGTGTTTAAAAGTTGTGTCCATGTTCAAACGAGTCAAGAATGAAGCTACAAGTTGTTTCCGAGTTCGAACGAGTCAAGAATGAAGCCTCAAATTATTATGAATTGTTTTGATGTTTAAACGAGCCAATGATGCTCCAACATGTGTTTACAAGTTGTTTCTATGTTCAAACGAGACAGGAATGAAGCTACAATTTGTTTCTGAATTCGAACGAGTCAGGAATTAAGCCTCAAGTTGTTAAGAATTGTTTTCATGTTGAAACGAGGCAATAATGTTCCTACAAGAATTTACAAGTTGTTTCCATGTTCAAACGAGTCAAGAATGAAGCTATAAGTTGTTTCCGAGGTTGAATGAGTCAAGAATGAAGTCTCAAATTGTTATGAATTATTTTGATGTTGAAACGAGCCAATGATGCTCCTACATGTGTTTACAAGTTGTTTCTATGTTCAAACGAGACAGGAATGAAGCTACAAATTGTTTCTGAATTCGAACAAGTCAAGAATTAAGCCTCAAGTTGTTAAGAATTGTTTTCATGTTGAAACGAGGCAATAATGTTCCTACAAGAATTTACAAGTTGTTTCCATGTTTGAACGAGTCAAGAATGAAGCTACAATTTGTTTTCGAGTTCGAACGAGTCAAGAATGAATCCTGAAATTGTTATGAATTGTTTTGATGTTTAAACGAGCCAATAATGCTCCTACAAGTGTTTACAAGTTGTGTCCATATTCAATCGAGTCATGACTTAATCTACAAGTTATTTTCGAGTTCGAACGAGTCAAGAATGAAGCCTCAAATTGTTATAAATTGTTTTCATGTTGAAACGAGGCAATAATGTTCCTACAAGAATTTACAAGTTGTTTCCGTGTTCAAACGAGTCAAGAATGAAGCTACAAGTTGTTTTCGAGTTCGAACGAGTCAAGAATGAAGTCTCAAATTGTTATGAATTGTTTTGATATTTAAACGAGCCGATAATGATCCTACAAGTGTTTACAAGTTGTGTCCATGTTCAATCGAGTCATGACTTAAACTACAAGTTGTTTTCGAGTTCGAATGAGTCAAGAATGAAGCCTCAAATTGTTATGAATTGTTTTGATGCTTAAACTAGCCAATAATGTTCCTACAAGAGTTTACAAGTTGTTTCCATGTTCAAATGAGTCAAGAATAAAGCTACAAGTTGTTTCCGAGTTCGCACGAGTCAAGAATTATGTCTCAAATTGTTATGAATTGTTTTCATGTTTAAACGAGCCAATAATGCTCCTACAAGTGTTTACAAGTTGTTTCATATTTAAACGAGTCAAGAATGAACCTACAAGTTGTTTTCGAGTTCGAACGAGTCAAGAATGAAGCCTCAAATTGTTATTAATTGTTTTGATGTTTAAACGAGCCAATAATGCTCCTACAAGTGTTTACAAGTTGTTTCCATGTTCAAACGAGTCAAGAATGAAGCTACAAGTTTTTTCCGAGTTCGAACGAGTCAAGAATTAAGCCTCAAATTGTTATGAAATATGTTCATGTTAAAACGAGCCAATAATGTTCCCACAAGAGTTAAAAAGTTGTTTCCATGTTCAAACAAGTAAAGAATGAAGCTACAAGTTGTTTCCGAGTTCGAACGAGTCAAGAATGAAGCCTCAAATTGTTAAGAATTGTTTTGATGTTTAAACGAGACAATAATGCTCCTAGAAGTGTTTAAAAGTTGTGTCCATGTTCAAACGAGTCAAGAATGAAGCTACAAGTTTTTTCCGAGTTCGAACGAGTCAAGAATGAAGCCTCAAATTATTATGAATTGTTTTGATGTTTAAACGAGCCAATGATGCTCCTACATGTGTTTACAAGTTGTTTCTATGTTCAAACGAGACAGGAATGAAGCTACAATTTGTTTCTGAATTCGAACAAGTCAGGAATTAAGCCTCAAGTTGTTAAGAATTGTTTTCATGTTGAAACGAGGCAATAATGTTCCTACAAGAATTTACAAGTTGTTTCCATGTTTAAAAGAGGTAAGAATGAAGCTACAAGTTGTTTCCGAGTTCGAACGAGTCAAGAATGAAGCCTCAAATTGTTATGAATTGTTTTGATGTTTAAACGAGCCAATGATGCTCCTACATGTGTTTACAAGTTGTTTCTATGTTCAAACGAGACAGGAATGAAGATACAATTTGTTTCTGAATTCGAACAAGTCAAGAATTAAGCCTCAAGTTGTTAAGAATTGTTTTCATGTTGAAACGAGGCAATAATGTTCCTACAAGAATTTACAAGTTGTTTCCATGTTTGAACGAGTCAAGAATGAAGCTACAATTTGTTTTCGAGTTCGAACGAGTCAAGAATGAATCCTGAAATTGTTATGAATTGTTTTGATGTTTAAACGAGCCAATAATGCTCCTACAAGTGTTTACAAGTTGTGTCCATATTCAATCGAGTCATGACTTAATCTACAAGTTGTTTTCGAGTTCGAACGAGTCAAGAATGAAGCCTTAAATTGTTATAAATTGTTTTCATGTTGAAACGAGGCAATAATGTTCCTACATGAATTTACAAGTTGTTTCCGTGTTCAAACGAGTCAAGAATGAAGCTACAAGTTGTTTTCGCGTTCGAACGAGTCAAGAATGAAGTCTCAAATTGTTATGAATTGTTTTGATATTTAAACGAGCCGATAATGATCCTACAAGTGTTTACAAGTTGTGTCCATGTTCAATCGAGTCATGACTTAAACTACAAGTTGTTTTCGAGTTCGAATGAGTCAAGAATGAAGCCTCAAATTGTTATGAATTGTTTTGATGCTTAAACTAGCCAATAATGTTCCTACAAGAGTTTACAAGTTGTTTCCATGTTCAAATGAGTCAAGAATAAAGCTACAAGTTGTTTCCGAGTTCGCACGAGTCAAGAATTAAGTCTCAAATTGTTATGAATTGTTTTCATGTTTAAACGAGCCAATAATGCTCCTACAAGTGTTTACAAGTTGTTTCATATTTAAACGAGTCAAAAATGAACCTACAAGTTGTTTTCGAGTTCGAACGAGTCAAGAATGAAGCCTCAAATTGTTATTAATTGTTTTGATGTTTAAACGAGCCAATAATGCTCCTACAAGTGTTTACAAGTTGTTTCCATGTTCAAACGAGTCAAGAATGAAGCTACAAGTTTTTTCCGAGTTCAAACGAGTCAAGAATTAAGCCTCAAATTGTTATGAAATATGTTCATGTTAAAACGAGCCAATAATGTTCCCACAAGAGTTAAAAAGTTGTTTCCATGTTCAAACAAGTAAAGAATGAAGCTACAAGTTGTTTCCGAGTTCGAACGAGTCAAGAATGAAGCCTCAAATTGTTAAGAATTGTTTTGATGTTTAAACGAGACAATAATGCTCCTAGAAGTGTTTAAAAGTTGTGTCGATGTTCAAACGAGTCAAGAATGAAGCTACAAGTTGTTTCCGAGTTCGAACGAGTCAAGAATGAAGCCTCAAATTGTTATGAATTGTTTTGATGTTTAAACGAGCCAATGATGCTCCTACATGTGTTTACAAGTTGTTTCTATGTTCAAACGAGACAGGAATGAAGCTACAATTTGTTTCTGAATTCGAACAAGTCAGGAATTAAGCCTCAAGTTGTTAAGAATTGTTTTCATGTTGAAACGAGGCAATAATGTTCCTATAAGAATTTAAAAGTTGTTTCCATGTTCAAACGAGTCAAGAATGAAGCTATAAGTTGTTTCCGAGGTTGAATGAGTCAAGAATGAAGTCTCAAATTGTTATGAATTATTTTGATGTTGAAACGAGCCAATGATGCTCCTACATGTGTTTACAAGTTGTTTCTATGTTCAAACGAGACAGGAATGAAGCTACAAATTGTTTCTGAATTCGAACAAGTCAAGAATTAAGCCTCAAGTTGTTAAGAATTGTTTTCATGTTGAAACGAGGCAATAATGTTCCTACAAGAATTTACAAGTTGTTTCTATGTTTGAACGAGTCAAGAATGAAGCTAAATTTGTTTTCGAGTTCGAACGAGTCAGGAATGAAGTCTCAAATTGTTATGAATTGTTTTGATGTTTAAACGAGCCAAAAATGCTCTTACAAGTGTTTACAAGTTGTGTCCATGTTCAATCGAGTCATGACTTAAACTACAAGTTGTTTTCGAGTTCGAACGAGTCTAGAATGAAGCCTCAAATTGTTATAAATTGTTTTCATGTTGAAACGAGGCAATAATGTTCCTACAAGAATTTACAAGTTTATTCCGTTTTCAAACGAGTCAAGAATGAAGCTACAAGTGGTTTTCGAGTTCGAACGAGTCAAGAATGAAGTCTCAAATTGTTATGAATTGTTTTGATATTTAAACGAGCCGATAATGATCCTACAAGTGTTTACAAGTTATGTCCATGTTCAATCGAGTCATGACTTAAACTACAAGTTGTTTTCGAGTTCGAATGAGTCAAGAATGAAGCCTCAAATTGTTATGAATTGTTTTGATGCTTAAACTAGCCAATAATGTTCCTACAAGAGTTTACAAGTTGTTTCCATGTTCAAACGAGTCAGGAATAAAGCTACAAGTTGTTTTCGAGTTCGAACAAGTCAAGAATGAAGCCTCAAATTGTTATTAATTGTTTTGATGTTTAAACGAGCCAATAATGCTCCTACAAGTGTTTACAAGTTGTTTCCATGTTCAAACGAGTCAAGAATGAAGCTACAAGTTTTTTCCGAGTTCGAACGAGTCAAGAATTAAGCCTTAAATTGTTATGAAATATGTTCATGTTAAAACGAGCCAATAATGTTCCCACAAGAGTTAACAAGTTGTTTCCATGTTCAAACAAGTAAAGAATGAAGCTACAAGTTGTTTCCGAGTTCGAACGAGTCAAGAATGAAGCCTCAAATTGTTAAGAATTGTTTTGATGTTTAAACGAGACAATAATGCTCCTAGAAGTGTTTAAAAGTTGTGTCCATGTTCAAACGAGTCAAGAATGAAGCTACAAGTTGTTTCCGAGTTCGAACGAGTCAAGAATGAAGCCTCAAATTGTTATGAATTGTTTTGATGTTTAAACGAGCCAATGATGCTCCTACATGTGTTTACAAGTTGTTTCTATGTTCAAACGAGACAGGAATGAAGCTACAATTTGTTTCTGAATTCGAACAAGTCAGGAATTAAGCCTCAAGTTGTTAAGAATTGTTTTCATGTTGAAACGAGGCAATAATGTTCCTATAAGAATTTAAAAGTTGTTTCCATGTTCAAACGAGTCAAGAATGAAACTATAAGTTGTTTCCGAGGTTGAATGAGTCGAGAATGAAGTCTCAAATTGTTATGAATTATTTTGATGTTGAAACGACCCAATGATGCTCCTACATGTGTTTACAAGTTGTTTCTATGTTCAAACGAGACAGGAATGAAGCTACAAATTGTTTCTGAATTCGAACAAGTCAAGAATTAAGCCTCAAGTTGTTAAGAATTGTTTTCATGTTGAAACGAGGCAATAATGTTCCTACAAGAATTTACAAGTTGTTTCTATGTTTGAACGAGTCAAGAATGAAGCTAAATTTGTTTTCGAGTTCGAACGAGTCAGGAATGAAGTCTCAAATTGTTATGAATTGTTTTGATGTTTAAACGAGCCAAAAATGCTCTTACAAGTGTTTACAAGTTGTGTCCATGTTCAATCGAGTCATGACTTAAACTACAAGTTGTTTTCGAGTTCGAACGAGTCTAGAATGAAGCCTCAAATTGTTATAAATTGTTTTCATGTTGAAACGAGGCAATAATGTTCCTACAAGAATTTACAAGTTTATTCCGTGTTCAAACGAGTCAGGAATGAAGCTACAAGTGGTTTTCGAGTTCGAACGAGTCAAGAATGAAGTCTCAAATTGTTATGAATTGTTTTGATATTTAAACGAGCCGATAATGATCCTACAAGTGTTTACAAGTTGTGTCCATGTTCAATCGAGTCATGACTTAAACTACAAGTTGTTTTCGAGTTCGAATGAGTCAAGAATGAAGCCTCAAATTGTTATGAATTGTTTTGATGCTTAAACTAGCCAATAATGTTCCTACAAGAGTTTACAAGTTGTTTCCATGTTCAAACGAGTCAGGAATAAAGCTACAAGTTATTTTCGAGTTCGAACGAGTCAAGAATGAAGCATCAAATTGTTATAAATTGTTTTCATGTTGAAACGAGGCAATAATGTTCCTACAAGAGTTTACAAGTTGTTTCCGTGTTCAAACGAGTCAAGAATGAAGCTACAAGTTGTTTTCGAGTTCGAACGAGTCAAGAATGAAGTCTCAAATTGTTATGAATTGTTTTGATATTTAAACGAGCCGATAATGATCCTACAAGTGTTTACAAGTTGTGTCCATGTTCAATCGAGTCATGACTTAAACTACAAGTTGTTTTCGAGTTCGAATGAGTCAAGAATGAAGCCTCAAATTGTTATGAATTGGTTTGATGCTTAAACTAGACAATAATGTTCCTACAAGAGTTTACAAGTTGTTTCCATGTTCAAATGAGTCAAGAATAAAGCTACAATTTGTTTCCGAGTTCGCACGAGTCAAGAATTAAGTCTCAAATTGTTATGAATTGTTTTCATGTTTAAACGAGCCAATAATGCTCCTACAAGTGTTTACAAGTTGTTTCATATTTAAACGAGTCAAGAATGAACCTACAAGTTGTTTTCGAGTTCGAACGAGTCAAGAGTGAAGCCTCAAATTGTTATTAATTGTTTTGATGTTTAAACGAGCCAATAATGCTCCTACAAGTGTTTACAAGTTGTTTCCATGTTCAAACGAGTCAAGAATGAAGCTACAAGTTTTTTCCGAGTTCGAACGAGTCAAGAATTAAGCCTCAAATTGTTATGAAATATGTTCATGTTAAAACGAGCCAATAATGTTCCCACAAGAGTTAAAAAGTTGTTTCCATGTTCAAACAAGTAAAGAATGAAGCTACAAGTTGTTTCCGAGTTCGAACGAGTCAAGAATGAAGCCTCAAATTGTTAAGAATTGTTTTGATGTTTAAACGAGACAATAATGCTCCTAGAAGTGTTTAAAAGTTATGTCCATGTTCAAACGAGTCAAGAATGAAGCTACAAGTTGTTTCCGAGTTCGAACGAGTCAAGAATGAAGCCTCAAATTGTTATGAATTGTTTTGATGTTTAAACGAGCCAATGATGCTCCTACATGTGTTTACAAGTTGTTTCTATGTTCAAACGAGACAGGAATGAAGCTACAATTTGTTTCTGAATTCGAACAAGTCAGGAATTAAGCCTCAAGTTGTTAAGAATTGTTTTCATGTTGAAACGAGGCAATAATGTTCCTATAAGAATTTAAAAGTTGTTTCCATGTTCAAACGAGTCAAGAATGAAGCTATAAGTTGTTTCCGAGGTTGAATGAGTCAAGAATGAAGTCTCAAATTGTTATGAATTATTTTGATGTTGAAACGAGCCAATGATGCTCCTACATGTGTTTACAAGTTGTTTCTATGTTCAAACGAGACAGGAATGAAACTACAAATTGTTTCTGAATTCGAACAAGTCAAGAATTAAGCCTCAAGTTGTTAAGAATTGTTTTCATGTTGAAACGAGGCAATAATGTTCCTACAAGAATTTACAAGTTGTTTCTATGTTTGAACGAGTCAAGAATGAAGTAAAATTTGTTTTCGAGTTCGAACGAGTCAGGAATGAAGTCTCAAATTGTTATGAATTGTTTTGATGTTTAAACGAGCCAAAAATGCTCTTACAAGTGTTTACAAGTTGTGTCCATGTTCAATCGAGTCATGACTTAAACTACAAGTTGTTTTCGAGTTCGAACGAGTCTAGAATGAAGCCTCAAATTGTTATAAATTGTTTTCATGTTGAAACGAGGCAATAATGTTCCTACAAGAATTTACAAGTTTATTCCGTGTTCAAACGAGTCAAGAATGAAGCTACAAGTGGTTTTCGAGTTCGAACGAGTCAAGAATGAAGTCTCAAATTGTTATGAATTGTTTTGATATTTAAACGAGCCGATAATGATCCTACAAGTGTTTACAAGTTGTGTCCATGTTCAATCGAGTCATGACTTAAACTACAAGTTGTTTTCGAGTTCGAATGAGTCAAGAATGAAGCCTCAAATTGTTATGAATTGTTTTGATGCTTAAACTAGCCAATAATGTTCCTACAAGAGTTTACAAGTTGTTTCCATGTTCAAACGAGTCAGGAATAAAGCTACAAGTTGTTTTCGAGTTCGAACGAGTCAAGAATGAAGCCTCAAATTGTTATTAATAGTTTTGATGTTTAAACGAGCCAATAATGCTCCTACAAGTGTTTACAAGTTGTTTCCATGTTCAAACGAGTCAAGAATGAAGCTACAAGTTTTTTCCGAGTTCGAACGAGTCAAGAATTAAGCCTCAAATTGTTATGAAATATGTTCATGTTAAAGCGAGCCAATAATGTTCCCACAAGAGTTAACAAGTTGTTTCCATGTATAAACAAGTAAAGAATGAAGCTACAAGTTGTTTCCGAGTTCGAACGAGTCAAGAATGAAGCCTCAAATTGTTAAGAATTGTTTTGATGTTTAAACGAGACAATAATGCTCCTAGAAGTGTTTAAAAGTTGTGTCCATGTTCAAACGAGTGAAGAATGAAGCTACAAGTTGTTTCCGAGTTCGAACGAGTCAAGAATGAAGCCTCAAATTATTATAAATTGTTTTGATGTTTAAACGAGCCAATGATGCTCCAACATGTGTTTACAAATTATTTCTATGTTCAAACGAGACAGGAATGAAGCTACAATTTGTTTCTGAATTCGAACAAGTCAGGAATTAAGCCTCAAGTTGTTAAGAATTGTTTTCATGTTGAAACGAGGCAATAATGTTCCTACAAGAATTTACAAGTTGTTTCCATGTTCAAACGAGTCAAGAATGAAGCTATAAGTTGTTTTCGAGGTTGAATGAGTCAAGAATGAAGTCTCAAATTGTTATGAATTATTTTGATGTTGAAACGAGCCAATGATGCTCCTACATGTGTTTACAAGTTGTTTCTATGTTCAAACGAGACAGGAATGAAGCTACAAATTGTTTCGGAATTCGAACAAGTCAAGAATTAGGCCTCAAGTTGTTAAGAATTGTTTTCATGTTGAAACGAGGCAATAATGTTCCTACAAGAATTTACAAGTTGTGTCCATGTTTGAACGAGTCAAGAATGAAGCTACAATTTATTTTCGAGTTCGAACGAGTCAAGAATGAATCCTCAAATTGTTATGAATTGTTTTGATGTTTAAACGAGCCAATAATGCTCCTACAAGTGTTTACAAGTTGTGTCCATATTCAATCGAGTCATGACTTAATCTACAAGTTGTTTTCGAGTTCGAACGAGTCAAGAATGAAGCCTCAAATTGTTATAAATTGTTTTCATGTTGAAACGAGGCAATAATGTTCCTACAAGAATTTACAAGTTGTTTCCGTGTTCAAACGAGTCAAGAATGAAGCTACAAGTTGTTTTCGAGTTCGAACGAGTCAAGAATGAAGTCTCAAATTGTTATGAATTGTTTTGATATTTAAACGAGCCGATAATGATCCTACAAGTGTTTACAAGTTGTGTCCATGTTCAATCGAGTCATGACTTAAACTACAAGTTGTTTTCGAGTTCGAATGAGTCAAGAATGAAGCCTCAAATTGTTATGAATTGGTTTGATGCTTAAACTAGCCAATAATGTTCCTACAAGAGTTTACAAGTTATTTCCATGTTCAAATGAGTCAAGAATAAAGCTACAAGTTGTTTCCGAGTTCGCACGAGTCAAGAATTAAGTCTCAAATTGTTATGAATTGTTTTCATGTTTAAACGAGCCAATAATGCTCCTACAAGTGTTTACAAGTTGTTTCATATTTAAACGAATCAAGAATGAACCTACAAGTTGTTTTCGAGTTCGAACGAGTCAAGAATGAAGCCTCAAATTGTTATTAATTGTTTTGATGTTTAAACGAGCCAATAATGCTCCTACAAGTGTTTACAAGTTGTTTCCATGTTCAAACGAGTCAAGAATGAAGCTACAAGTTTTTTCCGAGTTCGAACGAGTCAAGAATTAAGCCTCAAATTGTTATGAAATATGTTCATATTAAAACGAGCCAATAATGTTCCCACAAGAGTTAAAAAGTTGTTTCCATGTTCAAACAAGTAAAGAATGAAGCTACAAGTTGTTTCCGAGTTCGAACGAGTCAAGAATGAAGCCTCAAATTGTTAAGAATTGTTTTGATGTTTAAACGAGACAATAATGCTCCTAGAAGTGTTTAAAAGTTGTGTCCATGTTCAAACGAGTCAAGAATGAAGCTACAAGTTGTTTCCGAGTTCGAACGAGTCAAGAATGAAGCCTCAAATTGTTATGAATTGTTTTGATGTTTAAACGAGCCAATGATGCTCCTACATGTGTTTACAAGTTGTTTCTATGTTCAAACGAGACAGGAATGAAGCTACAATTTGTTTCTGAATTCGAACAAGTCAGGAATTAAGCCTCAAGTTGTTAAGAATTGTTTTCATGTTGAAACGAGGCAATAATGTTCCTACAAGAATTTACAAGTTGTTTCCATGTTCAAACGAGTCAAGAATGAAGCTATAAGTTGTTTCCGAGGTTGAATGAGTCAAGAATGAAGTCTCAAATTGTTACGAATTATTTTGATGTTGAAACGAGCCAATGATGCTCCTACATGTGTTTACAAGTTGTTTCTATGTTCAAACGAGACAGGAATGAAGCTACAAATTGTTTCTGAATTCGAACAAGTCAAGAATTAAGCCTCAAGTTGTTAAGAATTGTTTTCATGTTGAAACGAGGCAATAATGTTCCTACAAGAATTTACAAGTTGTTTCCATGTTTGAACGAGTCAAGAATGAAGCTACAATTTGTTTTCGAGTTCGAACGAGTCAAGAATGAATCCTGAAATTGTTATGAATTGTTTTGATGTTTAAACGAGCCAATAATGCTCCTACAAGTGTTTACAAGTTGTGTCCATATTCAATCGAGTCATGACTTAATCTACAAGTTGTTTTCGAGTTCGAACGAGTCAAGAATGAAGCCTCAAATTGTTATAAATTGTTTTCATGTTGAAACGAGGCAATAATGTTCCTACAAGAATTTACAAGTTGTTTCCGTGTTCAAACGAGTCAAGAATGAAGCTACAAGTTGTTTTCGAGTTCGAACGAGTCAAGAATGAAGTCTCAAATTGTTATGAATTGTTTTGATATTTAAACGAGCCGATAATGATCCTACAAGTGTTTACAAGTTGTGTCCATGTTCAATCGAGTCATGACTTAAACTACAAGTTGTTTTCGAGTTCGAATGAGTCAAGAATGAAGCCTCAAATTGTTATGAATTGTTTTGATGCTTAAACTAGCCAATAATGTTCCTACAAGAGTTTACAAGTTGTTTCCATGTTCAAATGAGTCAAGAATAAAGCTACAAGTTGTTTCCGAGTTCGCACGAGTCAAGAATTAAGTCTCAAATTGTTATGAATTGTTTTCATGTTTAAACGAGCCAATAATGCTCCTACAAGTGTTTACAAGTTGTTTCATATTTAAACGAGTCAAGAATGAACCTACAAGTTGTTTTCGAGTTCGAACGAGTCAAGAATGAAGCCTCAAATTGTTATTAATTGTTTTGATGTTTAAACGAGCCAATAATGCTCCTACAAGTGTTTACAAGTTGTTTCCATGTTCAAACGAGTCAAGAATGAAGCTGCAAGTTTTTTCCGAGTTCGAACGAGTCAAGAATTAAGCCTCAAATTGTTATGAAATATGTTCATGTTAAAACGAGCCAATAATGTTCCCACAAGAGTTAAAAAGTTGTTTCCATGTTCAAACAAGTAAAGAATGAAGCTACAAGTTGTTTCCGAGTTCGAACGAGTCAAGAATGAAGCCACAAATTGTTAAGAATTGTTTTGATGTTTAAACGAGACAATAATGCTCCTAGAAGTGTTTAAAAGTTGTGTCCATGTTCAAACGAGTCAAGAATGAAGCTACAAGTTGTTTCCGAGTTCGAACGAGTCAAGAATGAAGCCTCAAATTGTTATGAATTGTTTTGATGTTTAAACGAGCCAATGATGCTCCTACATGTGTTTACAAGTTGTTTCTATGTTCAAACGAGACAGGAATGAAGCTACAATTTGTTTCTGAATTCGAACAAGTCAGGAATTAAGCCTCAAGTTGTTAAGAATTGTTTTCATGTTGAAACGAGGCAATAATGTTCCTACAAGAATTTACAAGTTGTTTCCATGTTCAAACGAGTCAAGAATGAAGCTATAAGTTGTTTCCGAGGTTGAATGAGTCAAGAATGAAGTCTCAAATTGTTACGAATTATTTTGATGTTGAAACGAGCCAATGATGCTCCTACATGTGTTTACAAGTTGTTTCTATGTTCAAACGAGACAGGAATGAAGCTACAAATTGTTTCTGAATTCGAACAAGTCAAGAATTAAGCCTCAAGTTGTTAAGAATTGTTTTCATGTTGAAACGAGGCAATAATGTTCCTACAAGAATTTACAAGTTGTTTCCATGTTTGAACGAGTCAAGAATGAAGCTACAATTTGTTTTCGAGTTCGAACGAGTCAAGAATGAATCCTGAAATTGTTATGAATTGTTTTGATGTTTAAACGAGCCAATAATGCTCCTACAAGTGTTTACAAGTTGTGTCCATATTCAATCGAGTCATGACTTAATCTACAAGTTGTTTTCGAGTTCGAACGAGTCAAGAATGAAGCCTCAAATTGTTATAAATTGTTTTCATGTTGAAACGAGGCAATAATGTTCCTACAAGAATTTTACAAGTTGTTTCCGTGTTCAAACGAGTCAAGAATGAAGCTACAAGTTGTTTTCAAGTTCGAACGAGTCAAGAATGAAGTCTCAAATTGTTATGAATTGTTTTGATATTTAAACGAGCCGATAATGATCCTACAAGTGTTTACAAGTTGTGTCCATGTTCAATCGAGTCATGACTTAAACTACAAGTTGTTTTCGAGTTCGAATGAGTCAAGAATGAAGCCTCAAATTGTTATGAATTGTTTTGATGCTTAAACTAGCCAATAATGTTCCTACAAGAGTTTACAAGTTGTTTCCATGTTCAAATGAGTCAAGAATAAAGCTACAAGTTGTTTCCGAGTTCGCACGAGTCAAGAATTAAGTCTCAAATTGTTATGAATTGTTTTCATGTTTAAACGAGCCAATAATGCTCCTACAAGTGTTTACAAGTTGTTTCATATTTAAACGAGTCAAGAATGAACCAACAAGTTGTTTTCGAGTTCGAACGAGTCAAGAATGAAGCCTCAAATTGTTATTAATTGTTTTGATGTTTAAACGAGCCAATAATGCTCCTACAAGTGTTTACAAGTTGTTTCCATGTTCAAACGAGTCAAGAATGAAGCTACAAGTTTTTTCCGAGTTCGAACGAGTCAAGAATTAAGCCTCAAATTGTTATGAAATATGTTCATGTTAAAACGAGCCAATAATGTTCCCACAAGAGTTAAAAAGTTGTTTCCATGTTCAAACCAGTAAAGAATGAAGCTACAAGTTGTTTCCGAGTTCGAACGAGTCAAGAATGAAGCCTCAAATTGTTAAGAATTGTTTTGATGTTTAAACGAGACAATAATGCTCCTAGAAGTGTTTAAAAGTTGTCCATGTTCAAACGAGTCAAGAATGAAGCTACAAGTTGTTTCCGAGTTCGAATGAGTCAAGAATGAAGCCTCAAATTGTTATGAATTGTTTTGATGTTTAAACGAGCCAATGATGCTCCTACATGTGTTTACAAGTTGTTTCTATGTTCAAACGAGACAGGAATGAAGCTACAATTTGTTTCTGAATTCGAACAAGTCAGGAATTAAGCCTCAAGTTGTTAAGAATTGTTTTCATGTTGAAACGAGGCAATAATGTTCCTACAAGAATTTACAAGTTGTTTCCATGTTCAAACGAGTCAAGAATGAAGCTATAAGTTGTTTCCGAGGTTGAATGAGTCAAGAATGAAGTCTCAAATTGTTACGAATTATTTTGATGTTGAAACGAGCCAATGATGCTCCTACATGTGTTTACAAGTTGTTTCTATGTTCAAACGAGACAGGAATGAAGCTACAAATTGTTTCTGAATTCGAACAAGTCAAGAATTAAGCCTCAAGTTGTTAAGAATTGTTTTCATGTTGAAACGAGGCAATAATGTTCCTACAAGAATTTACAAGTTGTTTCCATGTTTGAACGAGTCAAGAATGAAGCTACAATTTGTTTTCGAGTTCGAACGAGTCAAGAATGAATCCTGAAATTGTTATGAATTGTTTTGATGTTTAAACGAGCCAATAATGCTCCTACAAGTGTTTACAAGTTGTGTCCATATTCAATCGAGTCATGACTTAATCTACAAGTTGTTTTCGAGTTCGAACGAGTCAAGAATGAAGCCTCAAATTGTTATAAATTGTTTTCATGTTGAAACGAGGCAATAATGTTCCTACAAGAATTTACAAGTTGTTTCCGTGTTCAAACGAGTCAAGAATGAAGCTACAAGTTGTTTTCGAGTTCGAACGAGTCAAGAATGAAGTCTCAAATTGTTATGAATTGTTTTGATATTTAAACGAGCCGATAATGATCCTACAAGTGTTTACTGTGGCGCCCTCCCGACCCGGGGTCTAGATCGGGGCGTCACTGACACTCTATATGCATGCACCCTAAATAACAATAACAGAAAATACGCATAAATATGACCCCGACTACTCGCCTGGACCTTTCAAGGTAATGGTATGAAACAAGCACACAACTACATTCATTTATATTTAAATTTACATCAACGAAATAATATTACAACTCCTGAAACATCTCAACATCTACTAACAAAAGTACAAGACTAAACAAAGTCTTTTCCTTCCAACTCTGCCTCGATCCTACCTGTTCCCTCTCAGCCAGCCTAGCAAAGTTCATGTAAGACATGTTCTTCCGAGCAGTCTGCTTAATACGGACCATGATTCTCAAAAGCTGTAGATGTTAGAAAATAAAGGAATGAGCTACAAAAGCTCAGCAAGTAAACATACTGATTAAAAACAGTTCTACAGGCTTATACATATAATTTAAAAGTCCTTTCGCAAAATCATGCTTTAAAATCATTGCTGGACCTCATTGTCCCAAAATTGTAATTAACATACTAGTCAGGGTAATCATTACTCGCAAAACTTTCTTTTATAAAATTGCTGGCAGGGTTAAACAATTTCAATAACTGGTACAGAATAAACAAGAAACTGGAAAGTGATAACCAGGTGTAAGTATAAGAGTAATTTGCAGGGTTAGATGGATAACAGGAAAATAATGTATAACAATTGAAACAAGGTCAACCCAAGATATGTCTGATAATTGAAGCTGTATGACAGGTTATAACAAGGCGTTTCATTATTCATTACTAATCATTTCAAAGTCCATTTGTATAAAACTGCCCTTTCATTAGGACTGATTCTTTCAAAACATTTTATCAGACTGTCCTCTCATTAGGACCTTGCTTTTAAAATCATCTATAAAATTGTCCTTTCATTAGGACCTTTACTTTTCAAATCATTTATAAAACTGTCCTCTCATTAGGACCTTTTCTGTTTAAAACAATCATTTTGGTTGAAGTTTTCTCACAACGCCAGACAATACGGGTGATCAGCCACGTAAAGTCCCCATAACGGACTAAAGTCCCTCTGGACATAAGGAGTACTCATAAAGGCACTTATTGCCATTGGCCTTGGGCTATCTCATTATAGCCATTGACTATCTCATTATAGTCTACACATAAAAAGTGCTGGACCGGCGTCACTCGGCCTCTTACGCCTCCAACCTATAGGAATCCGCAGAAACCATTTTGATCGGAATTCCTATAATAACCAAAACCTTTCTTTTTAAAGTTACCAAATCATTTGATGAAAAAGACTTCTTGAAAGTCGGATTCCATATTTAAATCCATTTTTAAAGATCATTAGACAGAGGTAAAGTTTATTCCAAGATAAGTCTCAAACAAGTTTCTGTTGTAATAGGGTAAGCTGAAATCATGAACTGGAAATTTAAAACAAGTTAAAGTTATGAAGTCAAGGTGCAGGGTCAATCCATAAGTATAACAGTTGTTTTTGAAAACAGATGTAAAACATTTACTCAGGATAATAGTTAGGCTTAAATAACAGGGTTCTTTTAAGATTTAAGTTTAAGCAATTATTGATAAGGAAGTGGTAATAGCATAAGTCACAGCTCAAGATCACTAGTTTAAGATTTGTAAAACTAGTTTATAAGTTGTCGATAATAGTTCAGGGATTGAAAAGTTTAAAGTGCAATTGAATCTGATATAAGGTTGCAGTTTAAATAAAGCAATTAAAGTAGGACATGATATAGTTTAAAACAGTTGAAACAAGGTAATACAGTTGAGATAAGATAATACAATTGCAGGGTCATAAAGCAGTTTACAAAACAGTGTTTAAGTTGAAAAAGGTTAGGCAGTAGTTACTTGCCTCAAACAAGGAATGCTACAGCTGTGGAACAGGTAGATCGTCTACACCAGGCACTAACTCTCTACTTTAGCTTTTCCCTTGTCCTTTACCTCAATATCCTTCGTAGCTACACATAAATAATACTATTTCAGTATCTTATAAACTCTCGACGTTCTCATTAACGTCTAACTATTCTACCCTTTCGATAACGCAAGCCCTTAACACAAGTATAATCCACTGAAGACATACTCTACTATATAATTATTTCTACACTGGCAAACAAGTAGCACATAGACAATTATATCATTCACAGCATTCCTGACTGATAGCATTTCCTATACAGAAGTGGTGTGCCAATAGTGTTGTATAAGATCGTTTTATTTTTAGAAAATTTTGGCAGCACTTCCTCTGTATATGAAGCTATCCATCGGAATACAACCGATACAAACAATCATTCAATCATACATAATCAATCCCAAACCACTTTAACTAGACAAGTAAATGTGCACAAATAGTATTCGAATAAATCATGACAACTATCAATTTTCCAGACTAACTTGCAATCCATGTACTAGCTTATATATATATAGTTAACTTCGACTCAACAAAACTCATCACATTTGAAATTAATCCATAAATCTTAATTCAATAGCAACTCATGTTTTAGCTCACATATATCACATACTTGACATTACCAAACTCATTTAATTTAGAAAACTCGAACATAATACATTCGAAAATCTCCACACAATCAGTCTTAGTTCCTAACATAGCCCAACAAAAATCGATTTCAATCCATTCAAGAACAATCAAAGCCATTTATGAATTTTAAGTCGGCATGCACTATCCAGCCGAAACAATGAAGTCAAACATGCAGTAGGGCTTCGATTAATCCTAACAACATCATATACCAATGGAACTAAATCACGTATCAATTTATTTTCACCGATTCAACTAGAAAATAAAGCAATGCATTTCAACAAATTTGGATTGACTACGACAGCATGTAAACATCAATTAAAATTATGACCTCAAGCAATTAGTAATATCAAGATTTATGGCAGCTAGTGGAGTCATCAAAACATGTTAATTACTAATTAACCGAGCATTACCGAAGCTAAACATAGATTACTAATCGGGTTTCTAGGACAACTGATCATAAGCCAACATGCAACGAGATTTATTAGCGTAGAATGGAAGAACGGTATGATTCCGGCTCAAATCTATCACTGCCGTTGACCTGCCAGCTCGGTAGGCTTCATCGCCGGCGGCCAAGCTCCGGTGGAGGTCCGATTTCCGGCTTCTCAACACCCAGCTTCTGTTTACTCACATAAATGGCATCTCAAGTAATATACTAGCATTGTTTTCAAAAGTAGCATGATTTTAACCATTGCATGTCAACATTAGAACACATACGCATACAACCGCGCATATACATACATGCAAAATATAATCCAACCCCAAAACAAGATTAATACATATATAAGCTTAGAAGTTGAAGCTACTACATGACAATTACTGCAATCTCGACTAAATATCAAAAAATCGCAGGAACTAGCAAGGAATCGCCTTGAGAGAAGAAAGAGATGGACCTGGGAATTGAAACTGCAGAACAAGAGAGGTAGTGGGCGGTGTATGGGGTTAAATAGAAACAAGGGTAAACTAGTAACTTCACATATGCTACTTTTCTAATTTAAAACAAATTTAAAATCGAATTTTGGTAGAAACAGGGTACAAAAATAAATTTTATATTTTTAAAATAAAGATCATGAATTTAGAAGCTTCCCCATATTTTTGAAATATTTTTCTGATGAATAACGAATTAATTAAAAATCTTTGAAATTTTAGTGCATAAATAGGAAATAAGAGGAGAAAAATCATAAAAACAATTTTGAGCTCAAATAAAATAAACTTTTATTTTTCCAAAGTCCTAGAATAAATAAGGAACATTTTGGAAAAGGTTTCATGATTTTTGGACATTCCAATAATTAAATATGGAATTTAGAAGAGTAATATCTCTAGAATAAAACAGGAATAAAAGATTTATATAAAATCACTGGGACTTGAATTAAATACATCACCATTTTTAGAAAGTCTCTAAATTCACATAGGAGCTACATATAAAATTTCATAATTATTGGACACACCAATAATTTTATAAAAATCAAAGAGTTACTCAATTAAGCATGAAAAATCAATTAATCACTTAATTAAATCACTTAAGCATAATACAGTCAAACAGACAGTCAACTGGACATATAAAATCACCACATATCATATCTTAACACATTAAAACACATAAATCATATACCTCATATTATTCAAATAGATTTAATTACCTCGATCGTTACATTCTCCCCCCCTTAAAAAGATTCTGTCCTCAGAATCAGCCTAAGTAAACAAATAGGGATACTTCTCGAGCATCTCACTCTCAAGTTCCCAGGTGGATTCCTCAACTCGAGGATTTCTCCACAAAACCTTTACAAGCTTAACAGACTTATTCCTTAAAACTTTATCCTTACGATCCTGAATCTCTACAGGCTGTTCTACATAGGACAAGTCGGGTTGAATCTCCAAGGGTTCATATTCTATCACATGGCTCATATCAGGATTGTACTTTCGAAGCATAGACACGTGAAAAACATTGTGAATGTGCTGCATCTGCGGTGGTAGAGCCAATTCATATGCAACTTTCCCAACTTGCTTCAGAACTTCAAAAGGTCCTATATATCGTGGATTAAGCTTTCCTCTCTTGCCAAATCTACTAACACCTTTCCATGGAGAAATCTTTAACAACACTTGGTCACCTTCTTCAAAATTCATATCCTTCCTTGACTGGTCCGCATACTTCTTTTGCCTATCTTGAGCAGCTAACAATCTTTTCTGAATCAACTCAATCTTTTCTTTAGTTTGTTGCACAAGCTCTGGACCTAAAATCTTACGCTCACCAACTTCATCCCAACACACTGGTGATCTGCATTTTCTTCCATACAAAGCTTCATACGGGGGCATCCCAATACTAGCATGATAACTGTTATTATATGAAAATTCCACCAATGGTAGATGCTCGTCCCAACTTCCTTCAAAATCTAAGGCACAAACTCTTAACATATCTTCAATGGTTTGGATTGTCCTTTCACTCTGGCCATCTGTCTGAGGATGATATGCAGTACTCATATTCAGCTTTGTTCCCAAACATTCTTGAAATTTCTTCCAAAATCTTGAATTGAATCTCGGGTCTCTGTCTGACACTATTGATACAGGGACACCATGGCGCATAACAATCTCTTTCAGATACAAATGAACCAACCTGTCCAGTGAAAATCTTTCGTTGATCGGTAGAAAGTGCGCTGACTTGGTCAATCTGTCTATTATTACCCAGATAGCATCATGATTAGCTTTAGTCCTTGGTAGACCTACTACAAAATCCATAGCAAGATTCTCCCATTTCCATTCTGGAATCTCTAGTGGTTGCAATAATCCACTGGGTCTTTGATGTTCAGCTTTGACTCTCTGGCATGTATAACATTTACTGATCCACTCTGCTACATTTCTTTTCATGTTGGGCCACCAAAATTTTCCTTCAAGTCTTTATACATCTTTGTGCTTCCTGGATGAATAGAGTATCTTGAACTATGTGCATCATGCAAAATTTCATTCTTGAGCTCTTGAACATTGGGGATCCAAATTCGTGAGGAAAACCTAAAGATTCCTTTATCGTCCTTCTGACTTTTTAACTCTTCTCCAGTCAACTTGGTTCTGTCTTGACTCATCATCTGTTCTTGATATCTCTTGATCTTTTCTAACAATTCTGGCTGAAAAGTCATTGTATACACCATCTCTTCCACTGAATCAGAATCACATACCTCTATTTCCAATTTCTCAAACTCTTTGATCAGTTCTTCAGACGAAACCATTATATTCAATCTTTCCTTTCTGCTTAAAGCATCTGCTACGACATTTGCTTTGCCTGGATGATAGTTGATCGTGCAGTCGTAGTCCTTGATCAATTCCAACCATCTTCTCTGTCTCATGTTCAATTCTTTCTGAGTAAAGATATACTTCAAACTCTTATGGTCAGTAAAAATCTCACACTTTTCTCCGTACAAATAGTGCCTCCAAATCTTCAATGCAAATACGATGGCAGCTAATTCCAGATCATGTGTAGGATACTTCAATTCATGAGGTCTTAACTGCCTGGAAGCATATGCAATAACTTTCCCATGTTGCATCAGAACACATCCCAAGCCTTTGTGTGAAGCGTCACTGTAGATGACAAAATTTCCTTGATCATCTGGTAACACCAATACTGGGGCAGACACTAGTCTTCGTTTTAACTCTTCAAAACTTTCTTCACACTTCTCATTCCATACAAACTTTTCGTTCTTCCTTGTCAACTTGGTCATAGGGGTAGCTATCTTAGAGAAATCTTGAACAAATCTTCGATAGTATCCCGCTAAACCCAGAAAACTTCTGACTTCTGTTGGAGTCCGTGGCCTTTCCCATTTCATCACTGCTTCTATCTTTGCCGGATCAACTTTGATACCTTCTCTGCTGACAACATGACCTAAGAATTGTACCTCCTTCAACCAAAATTCACATTTCGAAAACTTCGCATACAGCTTTTCCTTTCGTAAAGTTTCTAAAGCAATTCTCAAATGATCTGCATGCTCTTCTTCTGACTTGGAATATATCAGGATATCGTCGATGAAAACAATCACAAACTTGTCTAAATATTTCTTAAAGACTCTGTTCATCAGATCCATAAACGCTGCTGGGGCATTTGTCAATCCAAAAGCCATAACTAAAAATTCATAGTGTCCATACCTTGTTCTGAATGCTGTTTTAGATACATCTTCAGGTTTGATCTTGAGTTGATGGTATCCGGACCTTAAATCAATTTTTGAGAACCATTCGGCTCCTTTCAGCTGGTCGAAAAGATCATCTATTCTCGGCAACGGGTACTTATTCTTGATGGTTAGCTTATTTAATTCTCGGTAATCTATGCACAACCTCATGCTTCCATCTTTCTTCTTAACAAATAAAACTGGTGCTCCCCAGGGGGACACACTAGGCCTTATAATTCCTTTATCCAAGAGATCTTGTATTTGACTCGCCAATTCTTTCATCTCAACTGGCGCCATTCTATACGGAGCTTTGGAAACTGGCTCAGTGCCTGGAGCTAAATCAATGGAGAATTCTATTTCCCTATCGGAAGGTAAGCCTGGCAATTCTTCTGGAAATACGTCGGGAAATTCATTGACGATAGGAACATCTTCTAACTGAACTGACTTCTTCTCAGTGTCTACAACATAGGCTAGGTAAGCCTCACATACTTGACGCAGAAATCTCTTTGCCTGAGCAATATTCAAAAACTTCTTAACTTGACGGGTACCTCGGAATTCAACTTCTTCTCCTTCTAGGGTTTTCAACTTTAACTTCTTATTCCTACAATCTATCTGAGCCTTGTATTCTGACAACCAATCCATCCCTAGAATTACATCAAATTCACCTAACTTAAAAGGTATTAAGTTAGCAAGAAAATGACAGCTGCCTATTTCAATGTCACAACTAGGACAAACTTGGCTTACTGGAATCGTTGCCTGGTTAGCTACTTCTATAACTAAGGCTTGATCCAAAGGTCGGACTTCACATTGCAATTTACCAAGAAAATCTTGAGATACAAAAGACTTAGTAGCTCCTGAATCAATCAATACACTAGCTTGCACTGAGTTAACAGGAAGTGTACCTGATATCACATCCACGTCCTGAATAGCTTCTTTCTGAGTCATGTTGAATGTTCTTGCTCTAGATTGATGTGCTGAAGATTGAGACGGAGTTCCAGCTATTCGAAGAACATTGGTAGGCTGTGTAGGTTCCTTGCATTCCCTTGCCATGTGACCTAGCTTGCCACACTTATAGCATTTGATCCCTGACTTTTGATTTTGATTCTGACTCTGACTGTTGCATTCCGCTGCATAATGTCCTTTCCTGTTGCATTTGAAGCAGGTGATATTGGGCTTATTACAAACTCCAGAGTGCTTTCTTCCACAAATCCTGCACTCCGGAACAAACTGTCTGATGGCCTTCGGCTGGTTGAAACCTTGAGCTTTATTGTTTTGTCTTCCTCTTCCATCATTATCATTCCTGATCTGCTGGGAATCACTTCTCTGACCTTCTGGCCTTCTGTGAAACTTATTTCTAAAATTACCATGACCCTGACTGTCTTCCCTAGCACCAAACTTTCTTTTTCTGTTATCCTTCTCTTTCTGGGACATGTCACTCTCACCTTCCACGATCATTGCTTTTTGAACTATTGCAGTGAAGCTTTGCAACTCAAAAACTGCTACCCTACTTCTAATCCATGGCCTTAGGCCTTGCTGAAACCTCTTGGCCTTTTTGACGTCAGTGTTGACAAATTCTGGCACAAATCTGGCCATCTCAGAAAACTTGGCCTCGTACTCTGCTACACTCATACCTCCTTGCTTCAGTTCTAGAAATTTAATCTCCATCTGGTCCTTCATGAAACTAGGAAAGTACTTTTCTAAAAACAATTCTGTAAACCGATCCCAAGAAATCACACCTTCACCCTGAAGCATCTTCGTAGACTCCCACCAGTAACCGGCTTCAGCTTTAAGAAAGTAACTAGCATACTCAGTCTTCTTATCTTCATCTACATCTACTAACTGAAAAGCTTTTTCCATTTCCTTAAGCCAAGTTTGAGCTTCTACTGGGTTTGTGGATCCTTTAAATTCAGGTGGTTTCACGGCTTGAAAAGATTTAAAAGTAACTGCTGGGGGTGCAGAAGGTCTTTGCTGTTGCTGAGTTAAAAGAGCTGTCTGCTGTTGTAGCAGCTGAATGAGTTGGGCAACTGTAGGGTCCATAGGATTTTGATCTTGAGTATTTTGGTTCTGAGACGAATTTGAAGTGTTTCTTTTTCTTGGCGGCATTTACTATAGGGGAAACAAGCAACTTATTAAGCAATACACTACATCATATTGTAAACAGTTCAAATATATATATTTTTTTTTTAAAACCATTTGAGCATTAAAAACTCTATTAAAAAAAAAATCAATCTTGTAGCATCATTACTACATAAGTTGCCTGTACCACAAGGATATAAAGGTTCTACCGAAAACAGCTTAGCACAACAGGTATAAATAAGGTACTGGTAAAGGAAAGGAACAGTTTATGGTCAAATGTGCGAAAAAGTAAATGGCAGATATATCGGAAGATACTGAACTGAAAAGCAAACATACATAGATACGGAAAGTACCAAGGTGCAAGATAGTCAAAATACAAACACGAAATAAAAGTACTGGGAAGAAAACAGAAATAACATCTAGGCAAGGGTGCTAGAGGGCTCTAACAAATGTCCCTTCTAACACTCAAACATCCTGACATCTAATCACCCCTGTGATCCCTGTCTCTGGCTGCCCTGAGTCCAATCAGCAGTCTACTAAGCACACGGGTTAACTCTCCTGCCCGCTCCGCCACATCGTCTGTAAATGCCCTAGCCGCAATCTGCCTACGTCCCTCCTCCTCAACAGCTCTAATGCGATCCTCCCACCACTCGACAGGATACTCGGGAACTCTCAGCTGGCCTCGGGTAATAGCTGGCCTATAAACTCTACGGCGAATAGGGGCACAAGCACTCCCTGAGGGTAGGTCAGGCTGAGCAAGGGGCTCAGGAATCAACTCCTCCTCGCTCTCAGAACTGGATATGACTATAACATCATCGTCAGAATCCGAAGAAGAAGAATCAGAGGAACTAGGAGAGGGTGGTGGTTGTGAAACAATACCACGAGCCTGCAATAATATAATATGTAAAGCAAAAGGGATAAAATCACCTTAAATCTACAGTTAAAATCCTAACATCTATACTACTTTTCGATATCTAATCCTATCTTACCATTACTCTCTCTTCTGTTATTAGATGATCTACTTGTTTAACTTAATCCTGGCTTGTTTCAGTGACCAAAACCTTAGCTCTGATACCAACCTGTGGCGCCCTCCCGACCCGGGGTCTAGATCGGGGCGTCACTGACACTCTATATGCATGCACCCTAAATAACAATAACAGAAAATACGCATAAATATGACCCCGACTACTCGCCTGGACCTTTCAAGGTAATGGTATGAAACAAGCACACAACTACATTCATTTATATTTAAATTTACATCAACGAAATAATATTACAACTCCTGAAACATCTCAACATCTACTAACAAAAGTACAAGACTAAACAAAGTCTTTTCCTTCCAACTCTGCCTCGATCCTACCTGTTCCCTCTCAGCCAGCCTAGCAAAGTTCATGTAAGACATGTTCTTCCGAGCAGTCTGCTTAATACGGACCATGATTCTCAAAAGCTGTAGATGTTAGAAAATAAAGGAATGAGCTACAAAAGCTCAGCAAGTAAACATACTGATTAAAAACAGTTCTACAGGCTTATACATATAATTTAAAAGTCCTTTCGCAAAATCATGCTTTAAAATCATTGCTGGACCTCATTGTCCCAAAATTGTAATTAACATACTAGTCAGGGTAATCATTACTCGCAAAACTTTCTTTTATAAAATTGCTGGCAGGGTTAAACAATTTCAATAACTGGTACAGAATAAACAAGAAACTGGAAAGTGATAACCAGGTGTAAGTATAAGAGTAATTTGCAGGGTTAGATGGATAACAGGAAAATAATGTATAACAATTGAAACAAGGTCAACCCAAGATATGTCTGATAATTGAAGCTGTATGACAGGTTATAACAAGGCGTTTCATTATTCATTACTAATCATTTCAAAGTCCATTTGTATAAAACTGCCCTTTCATTAGGACTGATTCTTTCAAAATATTTTATCAGACTGTCCTCTCATTAGGACCTTGCTTTTAAAATCATCTATAAAATTGTCCTTTCATTAGGACCTTTACTTTTCAAATCATTTATAAAACTGTCCTCTCATTAGGACCTTTTCTGTTTAAAACAATCATTTTGGTTGAAGTTTTCTCACAACGCCAGACAATACGGGTGATCAGCCACGTAAAGTCCCCATAACGGACTAAAGTCCCTCTGGACATAAGGAGTACTCATAAAGGCACTTATTGCCATTGGCCTTGGGCTATCTCATTATAGCCATTGACTATCTCATTATAGTCTACACATAAAAAGTGCTGGACCGGCGTCACTCGGCCTCTTACGCCTCCAACCTATAGGAATCCGCAGAAACCATTTTGATCGGAATTCCTATAATAACCAAAACCTTTCTTTTTAAAGTTACCAAATCATTTGATGAAAAAGACTTCTTGAAAGTCGGATTCCATATTTAAATCCATTTTTAAAGATCATTAGACAGAGGTAAAGTTTATTCCAAGATAAGTCTCAAACAAGTTTCTGTTGTAATAGGGTAAGCTGAAATCATGAACTGGAAATTTAAAACAAGTTAAAGTTATGAAGTCAAGGTGCAGGGTCAATCCATAAGTATAACAGTTGTTTTTGAAAACAGATGTAAAACATTTACTCAGGATAATAGTTAGGCTTAAATAACAGGGTTCTTTTAAGATTTAAGTTTAAGCAATTATTGATAAGGAAGTGGTAATAGCATAAGTCACAGCTCAAGATCACTGGTTTAAGATTTGTAAAACTAGTTTATAAGTTGTCGATAATAGTTCAGGGATTGAAAAGTTTAAAGTGCAATTGAATCTGATATAAGGTTGCAGTTTAAATAAAGCAATTAAAGTAGGACATGATATAGTTTAAAACAGTTGAAACAAGGTAATACAGTTGAGATAAGATAATACAATTGCAGGGTCATAAAGCAGTTTACAAAACAGTGTTTAAGTTGAAAAAGGTTAGGCAGTAGTTACTTGCCTCAAACAAGGAATGCTACAGCTGTGGAACAGGTAGATCGTCTACACCAGGCACTAACTCTCTACTTTAGCTTTTCCCTTGTCCTTTACCTCAATATCCTTCGTAGCTACACATAAATAATACTATTTCAGTATCTTATAAACTCTCGACGTTCTCATTAACGTCTAACTATTCTACCCTTTCGATAACGCAAGCCCTTAACACAAGTATAATCCACTGAAGACATACTCTACTATATAATTATTTCTACACTGGCAAACAAGTAGCACATAGACAATTATATCATTCACAGCATTCCTGACTGATAGCATTTCCTATACAGAAGTGGTGTGCCAATAGTGTTGTATAAGATCGTTTTATTTTTAGAAAATTTTGGCAGCACTTCCTCTGTATATGAAGCTATCCATCGGAATACAACCGATACAAACAATCATTCAATCATACATAATCAATCCCAAACCACTTTAACTAGACAAGTAAATGTGCACAAATAGTATTCGAATAAATCATGACAACTATCAATTTTCCAGACTAACTTGCAATCCATGTACTAGCTTATATATATATAGTTAACTTCGACTCAACAAAACTCATCACATTTGAAATTAATCCATAAATCTTAATTCAATAGCAACTCATGTTTTAGCTCACATATATCACATACTTGACATTACCAAACTCATTTAATTTAGAAAACTCGAACATAATACATTCGAAAATCTCCACACAATCAGTCTTAGTTCCTAACATAGCCCAACAAAAATCGATTTCAATCCATTCAAGAACAATCAAAGCCATTTATGAATTTTAAGTCGGCATGCACTATCCAGCCGAAACAATGAAGTCAAACATGCAGTAGGGCTTCGATTAATCCTAACAACATCATATACCAATGGAACTAAATCACGTATCAATTTATTTTCACCGATTCAACTAGAAAATAAAGCAATGCATTTCAACAAATTTGGATTGACTACGACAGCATGTAAACATCAATTAAAATTATGACCTCAAGCAATTAGTAATATCAAGATTTATGGCAGCTAGTGGAGTCATCAAAACATGTTAATTACTAATTAACCGAGCATTACCGAAGCTAAACATAGATTACTAATCGGGTTTCTAGGACAACTGATCATAAGCCAACATGCAACGAGATTTATTAGCGTAGAATGGAAGAACGGTATGATTCCGGCTCAAATCTATCACTGCCGTTGACCTGCCAGCTCGGTAGGCTTCATCGCCGGCGGCCAAGCTCCGGTGGAGGTCCGATTTCCGGCTTCTCAACACCCAGCTTCTGTTTACTCACATAAATGGCATCTCAAGTAATATACTAGCATTGTTTTCAAAAGTAGCATGATTTTAACCATTGCATGTCAACATTAGAACACATACGCATACAACCGCGCATATACATACATGCAAAATATAATCCAACCCCAAAACAAGATTAATACATATATAAGCTTAGAAGTTGAAGCTACTACATGACAATTACTGCAATCTCG
Source organism: Oenanthe sinensis (assembly GCA_028671895.1). Classification (NCBI taxonomy): domain Eukaryota; kingdom Viridiplantae; phylum Streptophyta; class Magnoliopsida; order Apiales; family Apiaceae; genus Oenanthe; species Oenanthe sinensis. The sequence goes on from JAPMAC010000231.1 coordinate 6,970,596, forward strand.
ACTAAATATCAAAAAATCGCAGGAACTAGCAAGGAATCGCCTTGAGAGAAGAAAGAGATGGACCTGGGAATTGAAACTGCAGAACAAGAGAGGTAGTGGGCGGTGTATGGGGTTAAATAGAAACAAGGGTAAACTAGTAACTTCACATATGCTACTTTTCTAATTTAAAACAAATTTAAAATCGAATTTTGGTAGAAACAGGGTACAAAAATAAATTTTATATTTTTAAAATAACGATCATGAATTTAGAAGCTTCCCCATATTTTTGAAATATTTTTCTGATGAATAACAAATTAATTAAAAATCTTTGAAGTTTTAGTGCATAAATAGGAAATAAGAGGAGAAAAATCATAAAAACAATTTTGAGCTCAAATAAAATAAACTTTTATTTTTCCAAAGTCCTAGAATAAATAAGGAACATTTTGGAAAAGGTTTCATGATTTTTGGACATTCCAATAATTAAATATGGAATTTAGAAGAGTAATATCTCTAGAATAAAACAGGAATAAAAGATTTATATAAAATCACTGGGACTTGAATTAAATACATCACCATTTTTAGAAAGTCTCTAAATTCACATAGGAGCTACATATAAAATTTCATAATTATTGGACACACCAATAATTTTATAAAAATCAAAGAGTTACTCAATTAAGCATGAAAAATCAATTAATCACTTAATTAAATCACTTAAGCATAATACAGTCAAACAGACAGTCAACTGGACATATAAAATCACCACATATCATATCTTAACACATTAAAACACATAAATCATATACCTCATATTATTCAAATAGATTTAATTACCTCGATCGTTACATTTACAAGTTGTGTCCATGTTCAATCGAGTCATGACTTAAACTACAAGTTGTTTTCGAGTTCGAATGAGTCAAGAATGAAGCCTCAAATTGTTATGAATTGTTTTGATGCTTAAACTAGCCAATAATGTTCCTACAAGAGTTTACAAGTTGTTTCCATGTTCAAATGAGTCAAGAATAAAGCTACAAGTTGTTTCCGAGTTCGCACGAGTCAAGAATTAAGTCTCAAATTGTTATGAATTGTTTTCATGTTTAAACGAGCCAATAATGCTCCTACAAGTGTTTACAAGTTGTTTCCATGTTCAAACGAGTCAAGAATGAAGCTACAAGTTGTTTTCGAGTTCGAACGAGTCAAGAATGAAGCCTCAAATTGTTATTAATTGTTTTGATGTTTAAACGAGCCAATAATGCTCCTACAAGTGTTTACAAGTTGTTTCCATGTTCAAACGAGTCAAGAATGAAGCTACAAGTTTTTTCCGAGTTCGAACGAGTCAAGAATTAAGCCTCAAATTGTTAAGAATTGTTTTGATGTTTAAACGAGACAATAATGCTCCTAGAAGTGTTTAAAAGTTGTGTCCATGTTCAAACGAGTCAAGAATGAAGCTACAAGTTGTTTCCGAGTTCGAACGAGTCAAGAATGAAGCCTCAAATTATTATGAATTGTTTTGATGTTTAAACGAGCCAATGATGCTCCAACATGTGTTTACAAGTTGTTTCTATGTTCAAACGAGACAGGAATGAAGCTACAATTTGTTTCTGAATTCGAACAAGTCAGGAATTAAGCCTCAAGTTGTTAAGAATTGTTTTCATGTTGAAACGAGACAATAATGTTCCTACAAGAATTTACAAGTTGTTTCCATGTTCAAACGAGACAGGAATGAAGCTACAATTTATTTCTGAATTCGAACAAGTCAGGAATTAAGCCTCAAGTTGTTAAGAATTGTTTTCATGTTGAAACGAGGCAATAATGTTCCTACAAGAATTTACAAGTTGTTTCCATGTTCAAACGAGTCAAGAATGAAGCTATAAGTTGTTTCCGAGGTTGAATGAGTCAAGAATGAAGTCTCAAATTGTTATGAATTATTTTGATGTTGAAACGAGCCAATGATGCTCCTACATGTGTTTACAAGTTGTTTCTATGTTCAAACGAGACAGGAATGAAGCTACAAATTGTTTCTGAATTCGAACAAGTCAAGAATTAGGCCTCAAGTTGTTAAGAATTGTTTTCATGTTGAAACGAGGCAATAATGTTCCTACAAGAATTTACAAGTTGTTTCTATGTTTGAACGAGTCAAGAATGAAGCTACAATTTGTTTTCGAGTTCGAACGAGTCAAGAATGAAGTCTCAAATTGTTATGAATTGTTTTAATGTTTAAACGAGCCAAAAATGCTCTTACAAGTGTTTACAAGTTGTGTCCATGTTCAATCGAGTCATGACTTAAACTACAAGTTGTTTTCGAGTTCGAACGAGTCTAGAATGAAGCCTCAAATTGTTATAAATTGTTTTCATGTTGAAACGAGGCAATAATGTTCCTACAAGAATTTACAAGTTTATTCCGTGTTCAAACGAGTCAAGAATGAAGCTACAAGTGGTTTTCGAGTTCGAACGAGTCAAGAATGAAGTCTCAAATTGTTATGAATTGTTTTGATATTTAAACAAGCCGATAATGATCCTACAAGTGTTTACAAGTTGTGTCCATGTTCAATCGAGTCATGACTTAAACTACAAGTTGTTTTCGAGTTCGAATGAGTCAAGAATGAAGCCTCAAATTGTTATGAATTGTTTTGATGCTTAAACTAGCCAATAATGTTCCTACAAGAGTTTACAAGTTGTTTCCATGTTCAAACGAGTCAGGAATAAAGCTACAAGTTGTTTCCGAGTTCGCACGAGTCAAGAATTAAGTCTCAAATTGTTATGAATTTCTTTCATGTTTAAATGAGCCAATAATGCTCCTACAAGTGTTTACAAGTTGTTTCATGTTTAAACGAGTCAAGAATGAAGCTACAAGTTGTTTTCGAGTTCGAATGAGTCAAGAATGAAGCCTCAAATTGTTATGAATTGTTTTGATGCTTAAACTAGCCAATAATGCTCCTACAAGAGTTTACAAGTTGTTTCCATGTTCAAATGAGTCAAGAATAAAGCTACAAGTTGTTTCCGAGTTCGCACGAGTCAAGAATTAAGTCTCAAATTGTTATGAATTGTTTTCATGTTTAAACGAGCCAATAATGCTCCTACAAGTGTTTACAAGTTGTGTCCATGTTCAATCGAGTCATGACTTAAACTACAAGTTGTTTTCGAGTTCGAACGAGTCAAGAATGAAGCCTCAGATTGTTATAAATTGTTTTCATGTTGAAACGAGGCAATAATGTTCTTACAAGAATTTACAAGTTGTTTCCGTGTTCAAACGAGTCAAGAATGAAGCTACAAGTTGTTTTCGAGTTCGAACGAGTCAAGAATGAAGTTTCAAATTATTATGAATTGTTTTGATATTTAAACGAGCCGATAATGATCCTACAAGTGTTTACAAGTTGTGTCCATGTTCAATCGAGTCATGACTTAAACTACAAGTTGATTTCGAGTTCGAATGAGTCAAGAATGAAGTCTCAAATTGTTATGAATTGTTTTGATGCTTTAACTAGCCAATAATGTTCCTACAAGAGTTTACAAGTTGTTTTCATATTCAAACGAGTCAAGAATAAAGCTACAAGTTGTTTCCGAGTTCGCACGAGTCAAGAATTAAGTCTCAAATTGTTATGAATTGTTTTCATGTTTAAACGAGCCAATAATGCTCCTACAAGTGTTTACAAGTTGTGTCCATGTTCAATCGAGTCATGACTTAAACTACAAGTTGTTTTCGAGTTCGAACGAGTCAAGAATGAAGCCTCAAATTGTTATAAATTGTTTTCATGTTGAAACGAGGCAATAATGTTCTTACAAGAATTTACAAGTTTTTTCCGTGTTCAAACGAGTCAGGAATAAAGCTACAAGTTGTTTCCGAGTTCGAACGAGTCAAGAATGAAGCCTCAAATTGTTATGAATTGTTTTGATGTTTAAACGAGCCAATGATGCTCCTACATGTGTTTACAAGTTGTTTCTATGTTCAAACGAGACAGGAATGAAGCTACAATTTGTTTCTGAATTCGAACAAGTCAAGAATTAAGCCTCAAGTTGTTAAGAATTGTTTTCATTTTGAAACGAGGCAATAATGTTCTTACAAGAATTTACAAGTTGTTTCCGTGTTCAAACGAGTCAAGAATGAAGCTACAAGTTGTTTTCGAGTTCGAACGAGTCAAGAATGAAGTTTCAAATTGTTATGAATTGTTTTGATATTTAAACGAGCCGATAATGATCCTACAAGTGTTTACAAGTTGTGTCCATGTTCAATCGAGTCATGACTTAAACTACAAGTTGTTTTCGAGTTCGAATGAGTCAAGAATGAAGTCTCAAATTGTTATGAATTGTTTTGATGCTTAAACTAGCCAATAATGTCCCTACAAGAGTTTACAAGTTGTTTTCATGTTCAAACGAGTCAAGAATAAAGCTACAAGTTGTTTCCGAGTTCGCACGAGTCAAGAATTAAGTCTCAAATTGTTATGAATTATTTTCATGTTTAAACGAGCCAATAATGCTCCTACAAGTGTTTACAAGTTGTTTCATGTTTAAACGAGTCAAGAATGAAGCTACAAGTTGTTTTCATGTTCGAACGAGTCAAGAATGAAGCCTGAAATTGTTATTAATTGTTTTGATGTTTAAAGGAGCCAATAATGCTCCTACAAGTGTTTACAAGTTGTTTCCATGTTCAAACGAGTCAAGAATGAAGCTACAAGTTTTTTCCGAGTTCGAACGAGTCAAGAATTAAGCCTCAAATTGTTATGAAATATGTTCATGTTAAAACGAGCCAATAATGTTCCCACAAGAGTTAACAAGTTGTTTCCATGTTCAAACAAGTAAAGAATGAAGCTACAAGTTGTTTCCGAGTTCGAACGAGTCAAGAATGAAGCCTCAAATTGTTAAGAATTGTTTTGATGTTTAAACGAGACAATAATGCTCCTAGAAGTGTTTAAAAGTTGTGTCCATGTTCAAACGAGTCAAGAATGAAGCTACAAGTTGTTTCCGAGTTCGAACGAGTCAAGAATGAAGCCTCAAATTATTATGAATTGTTTTGATGTTTAAACGAGCCAATGATGCTCCTACATGTGTTTACAAGTTGTTTCATGTTTAAACGAGTCAAGAATGAAGCTACAAGTTGTTTTCGAGTTCGAACGAGTCAAGAATGAAGCCTCAAATTGTTATTAATTGTTTTGATGTTTAAATGAGCCAATAATGCTCCTACAAGTGTTTACAAGTTGTTTCCATGTTCAAACGAGTCAAGAATGAAGCTACAAGTTTTTTCCGAGTTCGAACGAGTCAAGAATTAAGCCTCAAATTGTTATGAAATATGTTCATGTTAAAACGAGCCAATAATGTTCCCACAAGAGTTAACAAGTTGTTTCCATGTTCAAACAAGTAAAGAATGAAGCTACAAGTTGTTTCCGAGTTCGAACGAGTCAAGAATGAAGCCTCAAATTGTTAAGAATTGTTTTGATGTTTAAACGAGACAATAATGCTCCTAGAAGTGTTTAAAAGTTGTGTCCATGTTCAAACGAGTCAAGAATGAAGCTACAATTTGTTTTCGAGTTCGAACGAGTCAAGAATGATTCCTCAAATTGTTATGAATTGTTTTGATGTTTAAACGAGCCGATAATGATCCTACAAGTGTTTACAAGTTGTGTCCATGTTCAATCGAGTCATGACTTAAACTACAAGTTGTTTTCGAGTTCGAATGAGTCAAGAATGAAGTCTCAAATTGTTATGAATTGTTTTGATGCTTAAACTAGCCAATAATGTCCCTACAAGAGTTTACAAGTTGTTTTCATGTTCAAACGAGTCAATAATAAAGCTACAAGTTGTTTCCGAGTTCGCACGAGTCAAGAATTAAGTCTCAAATTGTTATGAATTATTTTCATGTTTAAACGAGCCAATAATGCTCCTACAAGTGTTTACAAGTTGTTTCATGTTTAAACGAGTCAAGAATGAAGCTACAAGTTGTTTTCGAGTTCGAACGAGTCAAGAATGAAGCCTCAAATTGTTATTAATTGTTTTGATGTTTAAATGAGCCAATAATGCTCCTACAAGTGTTTACAAGTTGTTTCCATGTTCAAACGAGTCAAGAATGAAGCTACAAATTTTTTCCGAGTTCGAACGAGTCAAGAATTAAGCCTCAAATTGTTATGAAATATGTTCATGTTAAAACGAGCCAATAATGTTCCCACAAGAGTTAACAAGTTGTTTCTATGTTCAAACAAGTAAAGAATGAAGCTACAAGTTGTTTCCGAGTTCGAACGAGTCAAGAATGAAGTCTCAAATTGTTAAGAATTGTTTTGATGTTTAAACGAGACAATAATGCTCCTAGAAGTGTTTAAAAGTTGTGTCCATGTTCGAACGAGTCAAGAATGAAGCCTCAAATTATTATGAATTGTTTTGATGTTTAAACGAGCCAATGATGCTCCTACATGTGTTTACAAGTTGTTTCTATGTTCAAACGAGACAGGAATGAAGCTACAATTTGTTTCTGAATTCGAACAAGTCAAGAATTATGCCTCAAGTTGTTAAGAATTGTTTTCATGTTGAAACGAGGCAATAATGTTCCTACAAGAATTTACAAGTGGTTTCCATGTTTGAACGAGTCAAGAATGAAGCTACAATTTGTTTTCGAGTTCGAACGAGTCAAGAATGAATCCTCAAATTGTTATGAATTGTTTTGATGTTTAAACGAGCCAATAATGCTCCTACAAGTGTTTACAAGTTGTGTCCATGTTCAATCGAGTCATGACTTAAACTACAAGTTGTTTCCGAGTTCGAACGAGTCAAGAATGAAGCCTCAAATTGTTATTAATTGTTTTGATGTTTAAATGAGCCAATAATGCTCCTACAAGTGTTTACAAGTTGTTTCCATGTTCAAACGAGTCAAGAATGAAGCTACAAGTTTTTTCCGAGTTCGAACGAGTCAAGAATTAAGCCTCAAATTGTTATGAAATATGTTAATGTTAAAACGAGCCAATAATGTTCCCACAAAAGTTAACAAGTTATTTCCATGTTCAAACAAGTAAAGAATGAAGCTACAAGTTGTTTCCGAGTTCGAACGAGTCAAGAATGAAGCCTCAAATTGTTAAGAATTGTTTTGATGTTTAAACGAGACAATAATGCTCCTAGAAGTGTTTAAAAGTTGTGTCCATGTTCAAACGAGTCAAGAATGAAGCTACAAGTTGTTTCCGAGTTCGAACGAGTCAAGAATTAAGTCTCAAATTGTTATGAATTATTTTCATGTTTAACGAGCCAATAATGCTCCTACAAGTGTTTACAAGTTGTTTCATGTTTAAACGAGTCAAGAATGAAGCTACAAGTTGTTTTCGAGTTCGAACGAGTCAAGAATGAAGCCACAAATTGTTATTAATTGTTTTGATGTTTAAATGAGCCAATAATGCTCCTACAAGTGTTTACAAGTTGTTTCCAAGTTCAAACGAGTCAAGAATGAAGCTACAAGTTTTTTCCGAGTTCGAACGAGTCAAGAATTAAGCCTCAAATTGTTATGAATTGTTTTGATGTTTAAACGAGCCAATGATGCTCCTACATGTGTTTACAAGTTGTTTCTATGTTCAAACGAGACAGGAATGAAGCTACAATTTGTTTCTGAATTCGAACAAGTCAAGAATTAAGCCTCAAGTTGTTAAGAATTGTTTTCATTTTGAAACGAGGCAATAATGTTCTTACAAGAATTTACAAGTTGTGTCCATGTTCAAATGAGTCAAGAATGAAGCTACAAGTTGTTTCCGAGTTCGAACGAGTCAAGAATGAAGCCTCAAATTGTTAAGAATTGTTTTGATGTTTAAACGAGACAATAATGCTCCTAGAAGTGTTTAAAAGTTGTGTCCATGTTCAAACGAGTCAAGAATGAAGCTACAAGTTGTTTCCGAGTTCGAATGAGTCAAGAATGAAGCCTCAAATTGTTATGAATTGTTTTGATGTTTAAACGAGCCAATGATGCTCCTACATGTGTTTACAAGTTGTTTCTATGTTCAAACGAGACAGGAATGAAGCTACAATTTGTTTCTGAATTCGAACAAGTCAGGAATTAAGCCTCAAGTTGTTAAGAATTGTTTTCATGTTGAAACGAGGCAATAATGTTCCTATAAGAATTTACAAGTTGTTTCCATGTTCAAACGAGTCAAGAATGAAGCTATAAGTTGTTTCCGAGGTTGAATGAGTCAAGAATGAAGTCTCAAATTGTTATGAATTATTTTGATGTTGAAACGAGCCAATGATGCTCCTACATGTGTTTACAAGTTGTTTCTATGTTCAAACGAGACAGGAATGAAGCTACAAATTGTTTCTGAATTCGAACAAGTCAAGAATTAAGCCTCAAGTTGTTAAGAATTGTTTTCATGTTGAAACGAGGCAATAATGTTCCTACAAGAATTTACAAGTTGTTTCTATGTTTGAACGAGTCAAGAATGAAGCTAAATTTGTTTTCGAGTTCGAACGAGTCAGGAATGAAGTCTCAAATTGTTATGAATTGTTTTGATGTTTAAACGAGCCAAAAATGCTCCTACAAGTGTTTACAAGTTGTGTCCATGTTCAATCGAGTCATGACTTAAAAACTACAAGTTGTTTTCGAGTTCGAACGAGTCTAGAATGAAGCCTCAAATTGTTATAAATTGTTTTCATGTTGAAACGAGGCAATAATGTTCCTACAAGAATTTACAAGTTTATTCCGTGTTCAAACGAGTCAAGAATGAAGCTACAAGTGGTTTTCGAGTTCGAACGAGTCAAGAATGAAGTCTCAAATTGTTATGAATTGTTTTCATATTTAAACGAGCCGATAATGATCCTACAAGTGTTTACAAGTTGTGTCCATGTTCAATCGAGTCATGACTTAAACTACAAGTTGTTTTCGAGTTCGAATGAGTCAAGAATGAAGCCTCAAATTGTTATGAATTGTTTTGATGCTTAAACTAGCCAATAATGTTCCTACAAGAGTTTACAAGTTGTTTCCATGTTCAAACGAGTCAGGAATAAAGCTACAAGTTGTTTCCGAGTTCGCACGAGTCAAGAATTAAGTCTCAAATTGTTATGAATTGTTTTCATGTTTAAACGAGCCAATAATGCTCCTTCAAGTGTTTACAAGTTGTTTCATGTTTAAACGAGTCAAGAATGAAGCTACAAGTTGTTTTCGAGTTCGAATGAGTCAGGAATGAAGCCTCAAATTGTTATGAATTGTTTTGATGCTTAAACTAGCCAATAATGCTCCTACAAGAGTTTACAAGTTGTTTCCATGTTCAAATGAGTCAAGAATAAAGCTACAAGTTGTTTCCGAGTTCGCACGAGTCAAGAATTAAGTCTCAAATTGTTATGAATTGTTTTCATGTTTAAACGAGCCAATAATGCTCCTACAAGTGTTTACAAGTTGTGTCCATGTTCAATCGAGTCATGACTTAAACTACAAATTGTTTTCGAGTTCGAACGAGTCAAGAATGAAGCCTCAAATTGTTATAAATTGTTTTCATGTTGAAACGAGGCAATAATGTTCTTACAAGAATTTACAAGTTTTTTCCGTGTTCAAACGAGTCAGGAATAAAGCTACAAGTTGTTTCCGAGTTCGAACGAGTCAAGAATGAAGCCTCAAATTGTTATGAATTGTTTTGATGTTTAAACGAGCCAATGATGCTCCTACATGTGTTTACAAGTTGTTTCTATGTTCAAACGAGACAGGAATGAAGCTACAATTTGTTTCTGAATTCGAACAAGTCAAGAATTAAGCCTCAAGTTGTTAAGAATTGTTTTCATTTTGAAACGAGGCAATAATGTTCTTACAAGAATTTACAAGTTGTTTCCGTGTTCAAACGAGTCAAGAATGAAGTTACAAGTTGTTTTCGAGTTCGAACGAGTCAAGAATGAAGTTTCAAATTGTTATGAATTGTTTTGATATTTAAACGAGCCGATAATGATCCTACAAGTGTTTACAAGTTGTGTCCATGTTCAATCGAGTCATGACTTAAACTACAAGTTGTTTTCGAGTTCGAATGAGTCAAGAATGAAGTCTCAAATTGTTATGAATTGTTTTGATGCTTAAACTAGCCAATAATGTCCCTACAAGAGTTTACAAGTTGTTTTCATGTTCAAACGAGTCAAGAATAAAGCTACAAGTTGTTTCCGAGTTCGCACGAGTCAAGAATTAAGTCTCAAATTGTTATGAATTATTTTCATGTTTAAACGAGCCAATAATGCTCCTACAAGTGTTTACAAGTTGTTTCATGTTTAAACGAGTCAAGAATGAAGCTACAAGTTATTTTCGAGTTCGAACGAGCCAAGAATGAAGTCTCAAATTGTTATTAATTGTTTTGATGTTTAAATGAGCCAATAATGCTCCTACAAGTGTTTACAAGTTGTTTCCGTGTTCAAACGAGTCAAGAATGAAGTTACAAGTTGTTTTCGAGTTCGAACGAGTCAAGAATGAAGTTTCAAATTGTTATGAATTGTTTTGATATTTAAACGAGCCGATAATGATCCTACAAGTGTTTACAAGTTGTGTCCATGTTCAATCGAGTCATGACTTAAACTACAAGTTGTTTTCGAGTTCGAATGAGTCAAGAATGAAGTCTCAAATTGTTATGAATTGTTTTGATGCTTAAACTAGCCAATAATGTCCCTACAAGAGTTTACAAGTTGTGTTCATGTTCAAACGAGTCAAGAATAAAGCTACAAGTTGTTTCCGAGTTCGCACGAGTTAAGAATTAAGTCTCAAATTGTTATGAATTATTTTCATGTTTAAACGAGCCAATAATACTCCTACAAGTGTTTACAAGTTGTTTCATGTTTAAACGAGTCAAGAATGAAGCTACAAGTTGTTTTCGAGTTCGAACGAGTCAGGAATGAAGCCTTAAATTGTTATGAATTGTTTTGATGCTTAAACTAGCCAATAATGCTCCTACAAGAGTTTACAAGTTGTTTCCATGTTCAAATGAGTCAAGAATAAAGCTACAAGTTGTTTCCGAGTTCGCACGAGTCAAGAATTAAGTCTCAAATTGTTATGAATTGTTTTCATGTTTAAACGAGCCAATAATGCTCCTACAAGTGTTTACAAGTTGTTTCATGTTTAAACGAGTCAAGAATGAAGCTACAAGTTATTTTCGAGTTCGAACGAGCCAAGAATGAAGTCTCAAATTGTTATTAATTGTTTTGATGTTTAAATGAGCCAATAATGCTCCTACAAGTGTTTACAAGTTGTTTCCGTGTTCAAACGAGTCAAGAATGAAGTTACAAGTTGTTTTCGAGTTCGAACGAGTCAAGAATGAAGTTTCAAATTGTTATGAATTGTTTTGATATTTAAACGAGCCGATAATGATCCTACAAGTGTTTACAAGTTGTGTCCATGTTCAATCGAGTCATGACTTAAACTACAAGTTGTTTTCGAGTTCGAATGAGTCAAGAATGAAGTCTCAAATTGTTATGAATTGTTTTGATGCTTAAACTAGCCAATAATGTCCCTACAAGAGTTTACAAGTTGTTTTCATGTTCAAACGAGTCAAGAATAAAGCTACAAGTTGTTTCCGAGTTCGCACGAGTCAAGAATTAAGTCTCAAATTGTTATGAATTATTTTCATGTTTAAACGAGCCAATAATACTCCTACAAGTGTTTACAAGTTGTTTCATGTTTAAACGAGTCAAGAATGAAGCTACAAGTTGTTTTCGAGTTCGAACGAGCCAAGAATGAAGTCTCAAATTGTTATTAATTGTTTTGATGTTTAAATGAGCCAATAATGCTCCTACAAGTGTTTACAAGTTGTTTCCATGTTCAAACGAGTCAAGAATGAAGCTACAAGTTTTTTCCGAGTTCGAACGAGTCAAGAATTAAGCCTCAAATTGTTATGAAATATGTTCATGTTAAAACGATCCAATAATGTTCCCACAAGAGTTAACAAGTTGTTTCCATGTTCAAACAAGTAAAGAATGAAGCTACAAGTTGTTTCCGAGTTCGAACGAGTCAAGAATGAAGCCTCAAATTGTTAAGAATTGTTTTGATGTTTAAACGAGACAATAATGCTCCTAGAAGTGTTTAAAAGTTGTGTCCATGTTCAAACGAGTCAAGAATGAGGCTACAAGTTGTTTCCGAGTTCGAACGAGTCAAGAATGAAGACTCAAATTATTATGAATTATTTTGATGTTTAAACGAGCCAATGATGCTCCTACATGTGTTTACAAGTTGTTTCTATGTTCAAACGAGACAGGAATGAAGCTACAATTTGTTTCTGAATTCGAACAAGTCAGGAATTAAGCCTCAAGTTGTTAAGAATTGTTTTCATGTTGAAACGAGGCAATAATGTTCCTATAAGAATTTACAAGTTGTTTCCATGTTCAAACGAGTCAAGAATGAAGCTATAAGTTGTTTCCGAGGTTGAATGAGTCAAGAATGAAGTCTCAAATTGTTATGAATTATTTTGATGTTGAAACGAGCCAATGATGCACCTACATGTGTTTACAAGTTGTTTCTATGTTCAAACGAGACAGGAATGAAGCTACAAATTGTTTCTGAATTCGAACAAGTCAAGAATTAAGCCTCAAGTTGTTAAGAATTGTTTTCATGTTGAAACGAGGCAATAATGTTCCTACAAGAATTTACAAGTTGTTTCTATGTTTGAACGAGTCAAGAATGAAGTCTCAAATTGTTATGAATTGTTTTGATATTTAAACGAGCCGATAATGATCCTACAAGTGTTTACAAGTTGTGTCCATGTTCAATCGAGTCATGACTTAAACTACAAGTTGTTTTCGAGTTCGAATGAGTCAAGAATGAAGCCTCAAATTGTTATGAATTGTTTTGATGCTTAAACTAGCCAATAATGTTCCTACAAGAGTTTACAAGTTGTTTCCATGTTCAAACGAGTCAGGAATAAAGCTACAAGTTGTTTCCGAGTTCGCACGAGTCAAGAATTAAGTCTCAAATTGTTATGAATTGTTTTCATGTTTAAACGAGCCAATAATGCTCCTTCAAGTGTTTACAAGTTGTTTCATGTTTAAACGAGTCAAGAATGAAGCTACAAGTTGTTTTCGAGTTCGAATGAGTCAGGAATGAAGCCTTAAATTGTTATGAATTGTTTTGATGCTTAAACTAGCCAATAATGCTCCTACAAGAGTTTACAAGTTGTTTCCATGTTCAAATGAGTCAAGAATAAAGCTACAAGTTGTTTCCGAGTTCGCACGAGTCAAGAATTAAGTCTCAAATTGTTATGAATTGTTTTCATGTTTAAACGAGCCAATAATGCTCCTACAAGTGTTTACAAGTTGTGTCCATGTTCAATCGAGTCATGACTTAAACTACAAGTTGTTTTCGAGTTCGAACGAGTCAAGAATGAAGCCTCAAATTGTTATAAATTGTTTTCATGTTGAAACGAGGCAATAATGTTCTTACAAGAATTTACAAGTTTTTTCCGTGTTCAAACGAGTCAGGAATAAAGCTACAAGTTGTTTCCGAGTTCGAACGAGTCAAGAATGAAGCCTCAAATTGTTATGAATTGTTTTGATGTTTAAACGAGCCAATGATGCTCCTACATGTGTTTACAAGTTGTTTCTATGTTCAAACGAGACAGGAATGAAGCTACAATTTGTTTCTGAATTCGAACAAGTCAAGAATTAAGCCTCAAGTTGTTAACAATTGTTTTCATTTTGAAACGAGGCAATATTGTTCTTACAAGAATTTACAAGTTGTTTCCGTGTTCAAACGAGTCAAGAATGAAGCTACAAGTTGTTTTCGAGTTCGAACGAGTCAAGAATGAAGTTTCAAATTGTTATGAATTGTTTTGATATTTAAACGAGCCGATAATGATCCTACAAGTGTTTACAAGTTGTGTCCATGTTCAATCGAGTCATGACTTAAACTACAAGTTGTTTTCGAGTTCGAAGGAGTCAAGAATGAAGTCTCAAATTGTTAAGAATTGTTTTGATGCTTAAACTAGCCAATAATGTCCCTAAAAGAGTTTACAAGTTGTTTTCATGTTCAAACGAGTCAAGAATGAAGCTACAAGTTTTTTCCGAGTTCGAACGAGTCAAGAATTAAGCCTCAAATTGTTATGAAATATGTTCATGTTAAAACGAGCCAATAATGTTCCCACAAGAGTTAACAAGTTGTTTCCATGTTCAAACAAGTAAAGAATGAAGCTACAAGTTGTTTCCGAGTTCGAACGAGTCAAGAATGAAGCCTCAAATTGTTAAGAATTGTTTTGATGTTTAAACGAGACAATAATGCTCCTAGAAGTGTTTAAAAGTTGTGTCCATGTTCAAACGAGTCAAGAATGAAGCTACAAGTTGTTTCCGAGTTCGAACGAGTCAAGAATGAAGCCTCAAATTATTATGAATTGTTTTGATGTTTAAACGAGCCAATGATGCTCCTACATGTGTTTACAAGTTGTTTCTATGTTCAAACGAGACAGGAATGAAGCTACAATTTGTTTCTGAATTCGAACAAGTCAAGAATTATGCCTCAAGTTGTTAAGAATTGTTTTCATGTTGAAACGAGGCAATAATGTTCCTACAAGAATTTACAAGTGGTTTCCATGTTTGAACGAGTCAAGAATGAAGCTACAATTTGTTTTCGAGTTCGAACGAGTCAAGAATGAATCCTCAAATTGTTATGAATTGTTTTGATGTTTAAACGAGCCAATAATGCTCCTACAAGTGTTTACAAGTTGTGTCCATGTTCAATCGAGTCATGACTTAAACTACAAGTTGTTTTCGAGTTCGAAGGAGTCAAGAATGAAGCCTCAAATTGTTATTAATTGTTTTGATGTTTAATTGAGCCAATAATGCTCCTACAAGTGTTTACAAGTTGTTTCCATGTTCAAACGAGTCAAGAATGAAGCTACAAGTTTTTTCCGAGTTCGAACGAGTCATGAATTAAGCCTCAAATTGTTATGAAATATGTTCATGTTAAAACGAGCCAATAATGTTCCCACAAGAGTTAACAAGTTGTTTCCATGTTCAAACAAGTAAAGAATGAAGCTACAAGTTGTTTCCGAGTTCGAACGAGTCAAGAATGAAGCCTCAAATTGTTAAGAATTGTTTTGATGTTTAAACGAGACAATAATGCTCCTAGAAGTGTTTAAAAGTTGTGTCCATGTTCAAACGAGTCAAGAATGAAGCTACAAGTTGTTTCCGAGTTCGAACGAGTCAAGAATGAAGCCTCAAATTATTATGAATTGTTTTGATGTTTAAATGAGCCAATGATGCTCCTACATGTGTTTACAAGTTGTTTCTATGTTCAAACGAGACAGGAATGAAGCTACAATTTGTTTCTGAATTCGAACAAGTCAAGAATTATGCCTCAAGTTGTTAAGAATTGTTTTCATGTTGAAACGAGGCAATAATGTTCCTAGAAGTGTTTAAAAGTTGTGTCCATGTTCAAACGAGTCAAGAATGAAGCTACAAGTTGTTTCCGAGTTCGAACAAGTCAAGAATGAAGCCTCAAATTATTATGAATTGTTTTGATGTTTAAACGAGCCAATGATGCTCCTACATGTGTTTACAAGTTGTTTCTATGTTCAAACGAGACAGGAATGAAGCTACAAATTGTTTCTGAATTCAAATAAGTCAAGAATTAAGCCTCAAGTTGTTAAGAATTGTTTTCATGTTGAAACGAGGCAATAATGTTCCTACAAGAATTTACAAGTTGTTTCTATGTTTGAACGAGTCAAGAATGAAGCTAAATTTGTTTTCGAGTTCGAACGAGTCAGGAATGAAGTCTCAAATTGTTATGAATTGTTTTGATGTTTAAACGAGCCAAAAATGCTCCTACAAGTGTTTACAAGTTGTGTCCATGTTCAATCGAGTTATGACTTAAACTACAAGTTGTTTTCGAGTTCGAACGAGTCTAGAATGAAGCCTCAAATTGTTATAAATTGTTTTCATGTTGAAACGAGGCAATAATGTTCCTACAAGAATTTACAAGTTTATTCCGTGTTCAAACGAGTCAAGAATGAAGCTACAAGTGGTTTTCGAGTTCGAACGAGTCAAGAATGAAGTCTCAAATTGTTATGAATTGTTTTGATATTTAAACGAGCCGATAATGATCCTACAAGTGTTTACAAGTTGTGTCCATGTTCAATCGAGTCATGACTTAAACTACAAGTTGTTTTCGAGTTCGAATGAGTCAAGAATGAAGCCTCAAATTGTTATGAATTGTTTTGATGCTTAAACTAGCCAATAATGTTCCTACAAGAGTTTACAAGTTGTTTCCATGTTCAAACGAGTCAGGAATAAAGCTACAAGTTGTTTCCGAGTTCGCACGAGTCAAGAATTAAGTCTCAAATTGTTATGAATTGTTTTCATGTTTAAACGAGCCAATAATGCTCCTTCAAGTGTTTACAAGTTGTTTCATGTTTAAACGAGTCAAGAATGAAGCTACAAGTTGTTTTCGAGTTCGAATGAGTCAGGAATGAAGCCTCAAATTGTTATGAATTGTTTTGATGCTTAAACTAGCCAATAATGCTCCTACAAGAGTTTACAAGTTGTTTCCATGTTCAAATGAGTCAAGAATAAAGCTACAAGTTGTTTCCGAGTTCGCACGAGTCAAGAATTAAGTCTCAAATTGTTATGAATTGTTTTCATGTTTAAACGAGCCAATAATGCTCCTACAAGTGTTTACAAGTTGTGTCCATGTTCAATCAAGTCATGACTTAAACTACAAGTTGTTTTCGAGTTCGAACGAGTCAAGAATGAAGCCTCAAATTGTTATAAATTGTTTTCATGTTGAAACGAGGCAATAATGTTCTTACAAGAATTTACAAGTTTTTTCCGTGTTCAAACGAGTCAGGAATAAAGCTACAAGTTGTTTCCGAGTTCGAACGAGTCAAGAATGAAGCCTCAAATTGTTATGAATTGTTTTGATGTTTAAACGAGCCAATGATGCTCCTACATGTGTTTACAAGTTGTTTCTATGTTCAAACGAGACAGGAATGAAGCTACAATTCGTTTCTGAATTCGAACAAGTCAAGAATTAAGCCTCAAGTTGTTAAGAATTGTTTTCATTTTGAAACGAGGCAATAATGTTCTTACAAGAATTTACAAGTTGTTTCCGTGTTCAAACGAGTCAAGAATGAAGCTACAAGTTGTTTTCGAGTTCGAACTAGTCAAGAATGAAGTTTCAAATTGTTATGAATTGTTTTGATATTTAAACGAGCCGATAATGATCCTACAAGTGTTTACAAGTTGTGTCCATGTTCAATCGAGTCATGACTTAAACTACAAGTTGTTTTCGAGTTCGAAGGAGTCAAGAATGAAGTCTCAAATTGTTATGAATTGTTTTGATGCTTAAACTAGCCAATAATGTCCCTAAAAGAGTTTACAAGTTGTTTTCATGTTCGAACGAGTCAAGAATGAAGCTACAAGTTTTTTCCGAGTTCGAACGAGTCAAGAATTTAGCCTCAAATTGTTATGAAATATGTTCATGTTAAAACGAGCCAATAATGTTCCCACAAGAGTTAACAAGTTGTTTCCATGTTCAAACAAGTAAAGAATGAAGCTACAAGTTGTTTCCGAGTTCGAACGAGTCAAGAATGAAGCCTCAAATTGTTAAGAATTGTTTTGATGTTTAAACGAGACAATAATGCTCCTAGAAGTGTTTAAAAGTTGTGTCCATGTTCAAACGAGTCAAGAATGAAGCTACAAGTTTTTTCCGAGTTCGAACGAGTCAAGAATTAAGCCTCAAATTGTTATGAAATATGTTCCTGTTAAAACGAGCCAATAATGTTCCCACAAGAGTTAACAAGTTGTTTCCATGTTCAAACAAGTAAAGAATGAAGCTACAAGTTGTTTCCGAGTTCGAACGAGTCAAGAATGAAGCCTCAAATTGTTAAGAATTGTTTTGATGTTTAAACGAGACAATAATGCGCCTAGAAGTGTTTAAAAGTTGTGTCCATGTTCAAACGAGTCAAGAATGAAGCTACAAGTTGTTTCCGAGTTCGAACAAGTCAAGAATGAAGCCTCAAATTATTATGAATTGTTTTGATGTTTAAACGAGCCAATGATGCTCCTACATGTGTTTACAAGTTGTTTCTATGTTCAAACGAGACAGGAATGAAGCTACAATTTGTTTCTGAATTCGAACAAGTCAAGAATTAAGCCTCAAGTTGTTAAGAATTGTTTTCATGTTGAAACGAGACAATAATGTTCCTACAAGAATTTACAAGTGGTTTCCATGTTTGAACGAGTCAAGAATGAAGCTACAATTTGTTTTCGAGTTCGAACGAGTCAAGAATGAATCCTCAAATTGTTCTGAATTGTTTTGATGTTTAAACGAGCCAATAATGCTCCTAGAAGTGTTTACAAGTTGTGTCCATGTTCAATCGAGTCATGACTTAAACTACAAGTTGTTTTCGAGTTCGAACGAGTCAAGAATGAAGCCTCAAATTGTTATAAATTGTTTTCATGTTGAAACGAGGCAATAATGTTCCTACAAGAATTTACAAGTTGTTTCTATGTTTGAACGAGTCAAGAATGAAGCTACAAGTTGTTTTCGAGTTCGAACGAGTCAAGAATGAAGTCTCAAATTGTTATGAATTGTTTTGATATTTAAACGAGCCGATAATGATCCTGCAAGTGTTTACAAGTTGTGTCCATGTTCAATCGAGTCATGACTTAAACTACAAGTTGTTTTCGAGTTCGAATGAGTCAAGAATGAAGCCTCAAATTGTTATGAATTGTTTTGATGCTTAAACTAGCTAATAATGTTCCTACAAGAATTTACAAGTTGTGTCCATGTTCAAACGAGTCAAGAATGAAGCTACAAGTTGTTTCCGAGTTCGAACGAGTCAAGAATGAAGCCTCAAATTGTTATGAATTGTTTTGATGTTTAAACGAGCCAATGATGCTCCTACATGTGTTTACAAGTTGTTTCTATGTTCAAACGAGACAGGAATGAAGCTACAATTTGTTTCTGAATTCGAACAAGTCAAGAATTAAGCCTCAAGTTGTTAAGAATTATTTTCATGTTGAAACGAGGCAATAATGTTCCTACAAGAATTTACAAGTTGTTTCCATGTTCAAACGAGTCAAGAATGAAGCTATAAGTTGTTTCCGAGGTTGAATGAGTCAAGAATGAAGTCTCAAATTGTTATGAATTATTTTGATGTTGAAACGAGCCAATGATGCTCCTACATGTGTTATAAGTTGTTTCTATGTTCAAACGAGACAGGAATGAAGCTACAAGTTGTTTCCGAGTTCGAACAAGTCAAGAATGAAGCCTCAAATTATTATGAATTGTTTTGATGTTTAAACGAGCCAATGATGCTCCTACATGTGTTTACAAGTTGTTTCTATGTTCAAACGAGACAGGAATGAAGCTACAATTTGTTTCTGAATTCGAACAAGTCAAGAATTAAGCCTCAAGTTGTTAAGAATTGTTTTCATGTTGAAACGAGACAATAATGTTCCTACAAGAATTTACAAGTGGTTTCCATGTTTGAACGAGTCAAGAATGAAGCTACAATTTGTTTTCGAGTTCGAACGAGTCAAGAATGAATCCTCAAATTGTTCTGAATTGTTTTGATGTTTAAACGAGCCAATAATGCTCCTAGAAGTGTTTACAAGTTGTGTCCATGTTCAATCGAGTCATGACTTAAACTACAAGTTGTTTTCGAGTTCGAACGAGTCAAGAATGAAGCCTCAAATTGTTATAAATTGTTTTCATGTTGAAACGAGGCAATAATGTTCCTACAAGAATTTACAAGTTGTTTCTATGTTTGAACGAGTCAAGAATGAAGCTACAAGTTGTTTTCGAGTTCGAACGAGTCAAGAATGAAGTCTCAAATTGTTATGAATTGTTTTGATATTTAAACGAGCCGATAATGATCCTGCAAGTGTTTACAAGTTGTGTCCATGTTCAATCGAGTCATGACTTAAACTACAAGTTGTTTTCGAGTTCGAATGAGTCAAGAATGAAGCCTCAAATTGTTATGAATTGTTTTGATGCTTAAACTAGCTAATAATGTTCCTACAAGAATTTACAAGTTGTGTCCATGTTCAAACGAGTCAAGAATGAAGCTACAAGTTGTTTCCGAGTTCGAACGAGTCAAGAATGAAGCCTCAAATTGTTATGAATTGTTTTGATGTTTAAACGAGCCAATGATGCTCCTACATGTGTTTACAAGTTGTTTCTATGTTCAAACGAGACAGGAATGAAGCTACAATTTGTTTCTGAATTCGAACAAGTCAAGAATTAAGCCTCAAGTTGTTAAGAATTATTTTCATGTTGAAACGAGGCAATAATGTTCCTACAAGAATTTACAAGTTGTTTCCATGTTCAAACGAGTCAAGAATGAAGCTATAAGTTGTTTCCGAGGTTGAATGAGTCAAGAATGAAGTCTCAAATTGTTATGAATTATTTTGATGTTGAAACGAGCCAATGATGCTCCTACATGTGTTATAAGTTGTTTCTATGTTCAAACGAGACAGGAATGAAGCTACAAGTTGTTTCCGAGTTCGAACAAGTCAAGAATGAAGCCTCAAATTATTATGAATTGTTTTGATGTTTAAACGAGCCAATGATGCTCCTACATGTGTTTACAAGTTGTTTCTATGTTCAAACGAGACAGGAATGAAGCTACAATTTGTTTCTGAATTCGAACAAGTCAAGAATTAAGCCTCAAGTTGTTAAGAATTGTTTTCATGTTGAAACGAGACAATAATGTTCCTACAAGAATTTACAAGTGGTTTCCATGTTTGAACGAGTCAAGAATGAAGCTACAATTTGTTTTCGAGTTCGAACGAGTCAAGAATGAATCCTCAAATTGTTCTGAATTGTTTTGATGTTTAAACGAGCCAATAATGCTCCTAGAAGTGTTTACAAGTTGTGTCCATGTTCAATCGAGTCATGACTTAAACTACAAGTTGTTTTCGAGTTCGAACGAGTCAAGAATGAAGCCTCAAATTGTTATAAATTGTTTTCATGTTGAAACGAGGCAATAATGTTCCTACAAGAATTTACAAGTTGTTTCTATGTTTGAACGAGTCAAGAATGAAGCTACAAGTTGTTTTCGAGTTCGAACGAGTCAAGAATGAAGTCTCAAATTGTTATGAATTGTTTTGATATTTAAACGAGCCGATAATGATCCTGCAAGTGTTTACAAGTTGTGTCCATGTTCAATCGAGTCATGACTTAAACTACAAGTTGTTTTCGAGTTCGAATGAGTCAAGAATGAAGCCTCAAATTGTTATGAATTGTTTTGATGCTTAAACTAGCTAATAATGTTCCTACAAGAATTTACAAGTTGTGTCCATGTTCAAACGAGTCAAGAATGAAGCTACAAGTTGTTTCCGAGTTCGAACGAGTCAAGAATGAAGCCTCAAATTGTTATGAATTGTTTTGATGTTTAAACGAGCCAATGATGCTCCTACATGTGTTTACAAGTTGTTTCTATGTTCAAACGAGACAGGAATGAAGCTACAATTTGTTTCTGAATTCGAACAAGTCAAGAATTAAGCCTCAAGTTGTTAAGAATTATTTTCATGTTGAAACGAGGCAATAATGTTCCTACAAGAATTTACAAGTTGTTTCCATGTTCAAACGAGTCAAGAATGAAGCTATAAGTTGTTTCCGAGGTTGAATGAGTCAAGAATGAAGTCTCAAATTGTTATGAATTATTTTGATGTTGAAACGAGCCAATGATGCTCCTACATGTGTTATAAGTTGTTTCTATGTTCAAACGAGACAGGAATGAAGCTACAAGTTGTTTCCGAGTTCGAACAAGTCAAGAATGAAGCCTCAAATTATTATGAATTGTTTTGATGTTTAAACGAGCCAATGATGCTCCTACATGTGTTTACAAGTTGTTTCTATGTTCAAACGAGACAGGAATGAAGCTACAATTTGTTTCTGAATTCGAACAAGTCAAGAATCAAGCCTCAAGTTGTTAAGAATTGTTTTCATGTTGAAACGAGGCAATAATGTTCCTACAAGAATTTACAAGTGGTTTCCATGTTTGAACGAGTCAAGAATGAAGCTACAATTTGTTTTCGAGTTCGAACGAGTCAAGAATGAATCCTCAAATTGTTCTGAATTGTTTTGATGTTTAAACGAGCCAATAATGCTCCTAGAAGTGTTTACAAGTTGTGTCCATGTTCAATCGAGTCATGACTTAAACTACAAGTTGTTTTCGAGTTCGAACGAGTCAAGAATGAAGCCTCAAATTGTTATAAATTGTTTTCATGTTGAAACGAGGCAATAATGTTCCTACAAGAATTTACAAGTTGTTTCTATGTTTGAACGAGTCAAGAATGAAGCTACAAGTTGTTTTCGAGTTCGAACGAGTCAAGAATGAAGTCTCAAATTGTTATGAATTGTTTTGATATTTAAACGAGCCGATAATGATCCTGCAAGTGTTTACAAGTTGTGTCCATGTTCAATCGAGTCATGACTTAAACTACAAGTTGTTTTCGAGTTCGAATGAGTCAAGAATGAAGCCTCAAATTGTTATGAATTGTTTTGATGCTTAAACTAGCCAATAATGTTCCTACAAGAGTTTACAAGTTATTTCCATGTTCAAATGAGTCAAGAATAAAGCTACAAGTTGTTTCCGAGTTCGCACGAGTCAAGAATTAAGTCTCAAATTGTTATGAATTGTTTTCATGTTTAAACGAGCCAATAATGCTCCTACAAGTGTTTACAAGTTGTTTCATGTTTAAACGAGTCAAGAATGAACCTACAAGTTGTTTTCGAGTTCGAACGAGTCAAGAATGAAGCCTCAAATTGTTATTAATTGTTTTGATGTTTAAACGAGCCAATAATGCTCCTACAAGTGTTTAAAAGTTGTGTCCATGTTCAAACGAGTCAAGAATGAAGCTACAAGTTGTTTCCGAGTTCGAACGAGTCAAGAATGAAGCCTCAAATTGTTATGAATTGTTTTTGTGTTTAAACGAGCCAATGATGCTCCTACATGTGTTTACAAGTTGTTTCTATATTCAAACGAGACAGGAATGAAGCTACAATTTGTTTCTGAATTCGAACAAGTCAAGAATTAAGCCTCAAGTTGTTAAGAATTGTTTTCATTTTGAAACGAGGCAATAATGTTCCTACAAGAATTTACAAGTTGTTTCCGTGTTCAAACGAGTCAAGAATGAAGCTACAAGTTGTTTTCGAGTTCGAACGAGTCAAGAATGAAGTCTCAAATTGTTATGAATTGTTTTGATATTTAAACGAGCTGATAATGATCCTACAAGTGTTTACAAGTTGTGTCCATGTTCAATCGAGTCATGACTTAAACTACAAGTTGTTTTCGAGTTCGAATGAGTCAAGAATGAAGCCTCAAATTGTTATGAATTGTTTTGATGCTTAAACTAGCCAATAATGTTCCTACAAGAGTTTACAAGTTATTTCCATGTTCAAATGAGACAAGAATAAAGCTACAAGTTGTTTCCGAGTTCGCACGAGTCAAGAATTAAGTCTCAAATTGTTATGAATTGTTTTCATGTTTAAACGAGCCAATAATGCTCCTACAAGTGTTTACAAGTTGTTTCATGTTTAAACGAGTCAAGAATGAACCTACAAGTTGTTTTCGAGTTCGAACGAGTCAAGAATGAAGCCTCAAATTGTTATTAATTGTTTTGATGTTTAAACGAGCCAATAATGCTCCTACAAGTGTTTACAAGTTGTTTCCATGTTCAAACGAGTCAAGAATGAAGCTACAAGTTGTTTTCGAGTTCGAACGAGTCAAGAATGAAGCCTCAAATTGTTATAAATTGTTTTCATGTTGAAACGAGGCAATAATGTTCCTACAAGAATTTACAAATTGTTTCCGTGTTCAAACGAGTCAAGAATGAAGCTACAAGTTGTTTTCGAGTTCGAACGAGTCAAGAATGAAGTCTCAAATTGTTATGAATTGTTTTGATATTTAAACGAGCCGATAATGATCCTACAAGTGTTTACAAGTTGTGTCCATGTTCAATCGAGTCATGACTTAAACTACAAGTTGTTTTCGAGTTCGAATGAGTCAAGAATGAACACTTAAATTGTTATGAATTGTTTTGATGCTTAAACTAGCCAATAATGTTCCTACAAGAATTTATAAGTTGTGTCCATGTTCAAATGAGTCAAGAATGAAGCTACAAGTTGTTTCCGAGTTCGAACGAGTCAAGAATGAAGCCTCAAATTGTTATGAATTGTTTTGATGTTTAAACGAGCCAATGATGCTCCTACATGTGTTTACAAGTTGTTTCTATGTTCAAATGAGACAGGAATGAAGCTACAATTTGTTTCTGAATTCGAACAAGTCAAGAATTAAGCCTCAAGTTGTTAAGAATTGTTTTCATGTTGAAACGAGGCAATAATGTTCCTACAAGAAATACAAGTGGTTTCCATGTTTGAACGAGTCAAGAATGAAGCTACAATTTGTTTTCGAGTTCGAACGAGTCAAGAATGAATCCTCAAATTGTTCTGAATTGTTTTGATGTTTAAACGAGCCAATAATGCTCCTAGAAGTGTTTACAAGTTGTGTCCATGTTCAATCGAGTCATGACTTAAACTACAAGTTGTTTTCGAGTTCGAACGAGTCAAGAATGAAGCCTCAAATTGTTATAAATTGTTTTCATGTTGAAACGAGGCAATAATGTTCCCTACAAGGATTTACAAGTTGTTTCCGTGTTCAAACGAGTCAAGAATGAAGCTACAAGTTGTTTTCGAGTTCGAACGAGTCAAGAATGAAGTCTCAAATTGTTATGAATTGTTTTGATATTTAAACGAGCCGATAATGATCCTACAAGTGTTTACAAGTTGTGTCCATGTTCAATCGAGTCATGACTTAAACTACAAGTTGTTTTCGAGTTCGAATGAGTCAAGAATGAAGCCTCAAATTGTTATGAATTGTTTTGATGTTTAAACGAGCCAATGATGCTCCTACATGTGTTTACAAGTTGTTTCTATGTTCAAACGAGACAGGAATGAAGCTACAATTTGTTTCTGAATTCGAACAAGTCAAGAATTAAGCCACAAGTTGTTAAGAATTATTTTCATGTTGAAACGAGGCAATAATGTTCCTACAAGAATTTACAAGTTGTTTCCATGTTCAAACGAGTCAAGAATGAAGCTATAAGTTGTTTCCGAGGTTGAATGAGTCAAGAATGAAGTCTCAAATTGTTATGAATTATTTTGATGTTGAAACGAGCCAATGATGCTCCTACATGTGTTTACAAGTTGTTTCTATGTTCAAACGAGACAGGAATGAAGCTACAAATTGTTTCTGAATTCGAACAAATCAAGAATTAAGCCTCAAGTTGTTAAGAATTGTTTTCATGTTGAAAAGAGGCAATAATGTTTCTACAAGAATTTACAAGTTGTTTCTATGTTTGAACGAGTCAAGAATGAAGCTAAATTTGTTTTCGAGTTCGAACGAGTCAAGAATGAAGTCTCAAATTGTTATGAATTGTTTTGATGTTTAAACGAGCCAAATATGCTCCTACAAGTGTTTACAAGTTGTATCCAAGTTCAATCGAGTCATGACTTAAACTACAATTTGTTTTCGAGTTCGAACGAGTCTAGAATGAAGCCTCAAATTGTTATAAATTGTTTTCATGTTGAAACGAGGCAATAATGTTCCTACAAGAATTTACAAGTTGTTTCCGTGTTCAAACGAGTCAAGAATGAAGCTACAAGTTGTTTCCGAGTTCGAACGAGTCAAGAATGAAGCCTCAAATTGTTAAGAATTGTTTTGATGTTTAAACGAGACAATAATGCTCCTAGAAGTGTTTAAAAGTTGTGTCCATGTTCAAACGAGTCAAGAATGAAGCTACAAGTTGTTTCCGAGTTCGAACGAGTCAAGAATGAATCCTCAAATTGTTATGAATTGTTTTGATGTTTAAACGAACCAATAATGCTCCTAAAAGTGTTTACAAGTTGTGTCCATGTTCAATCGAGTGATGACTTAAACTACAAGTTGTTTTCGAGTTCGAACGAGTCAAGAATGAAGCCTTAAATTGTTATAAATTGTTTTCATGTTGAAACGAGGCAATAATGTTCCTACAAGAATTTACAAGTTGTTTCCGTGTTCAAACGAGTCAAGAATGAAGCTACAAGTTGTTTCCGAGTTCGAACGAGTCAAGAATGAAGCCTCAAATTGTTAAGAATTGTTTTGATGTTTAAACGAGACAATAATGCTCCTAGAAGTGTTTAAAAGTTGTGTCCATGTTCAAACGAGTCAAGAATGAAGCTACAAGTTGTTTCCGAGTTCGAACGAGTCAAGAATGAAGCCTCAAATTGTTATGAATTGTTTTGATGCTTAAACTAGCCAATAATGTTCCTACAAGAATTTATAAGTTGTGTCCATGTTCAAATGAGTCAAGAATGAAGCTATAAGTTGTTTCCGAGGTTGAATGAGTCAAGAATGAAGTCTCAAATTGTTATGAATTGTTTTGATGTTGAAACGAGCCAATGATGCTCCTACATGTGTTTACAAGTTGTTTCTATGTTCAAACGAGACAGGAATGAAGCTACAAATTGTTTCTGAATTCGAACAAGTCAAGAATTAAGCCTCAAGTTGTTAAGAATTGTTTTCATGTTGAAAAGAGGCAATAATGTTTCTACAAGAATTTACAAGTTGTTTCTATGTTTGAACGAGTCAAGAATGAAGCTAAATTTGTTTTCGAGTTCGAACGAGTCAGGAATGAAGTCTCAAATTGTTATGAATTGTTTTGATGTTTAAACGAGCCAAAAATGCTCCTACAAGTGTTTACAAGTTGTGTCCATGTTCAATCGAGTCATGACTTAAACTACAATTTGTTTTCGAGTTCGAACGAGTCTAGAATGAAGCCTCAAATTGTTATAAATTGTTTTCATGTTGAAACGAGGCAATAATGTTCCTACAAGAATTTACAAGTTTATTCCGTGTTCAAACGAGTCAAGAATGAACTACAAGTGGTTTTCGAGTTCGAACGAGTCAAGAATGAAGTCTCAAATTGTTATGAATTGTTTTGATATTTAAACGAGCCGATAATGATCCTACAAGTGTTTACAAGTTGTGTCCATTTTCAATCGAGTCATGACTTAAACTACAAGTTGTTTTCGAGTTCGAATGAGTCAAGAATGAAGCCTCAAATTGTTATGAATTGTTTTGATGCTTAAACTAGCAAATAATGTTCCTACAAGAGTTTACAAGTTTTTCCATGTTCAAACGAGTCAGGAATAAAGCTACAAGTTGTTTCCGAGTTCGCACGAGTCAAGAATTTCAAATTGTTATAAATTGTTTTCATGTTTAAACGAGTCAAGAATGAAGCTACAAGTTGTTTTCGAGTTCGAATGAGTCAAGAATGAAGCCTCAAATTGTTATGAATTGTTTTGATGCTTAAACTAGCCAATAATGTTCCTACAAGAGTTTACAAGTTATTTCCATGTTCAAATGAGTCAAGAATAAAGCTACAAGTTGTTTCCGAGTTCGCACGAGTCAAGAATTAAGTCTCAAATTGTTATGAATTGTTTTCATGTTTAAACGAGCCAATAATGCTCCTACAAGTGTTTACAAGTTGTTTCATGTTTAAACGAGTCAAGAATGAACCTACAAGTTGTTTTCGAGTTCGAACGAGTCAAGAATGAAGCCTCAAATTGTTATTAATTGTTTTGATGTTTAAACGAGCCAATAATGCTCCTACAAGTGTTTACAAGTTGTTTCCATGTTCAAACGAGTCAAGAATGAAGCTACAAGTTGTTTTCGAGTTCGAACGAGTCAAGAATGAAGCCTCAAATTGTTATAAATTGTTTTCATGTTGAAACGAGGCAATAATGTTCCTACAAGAATTTACAAATTGTTTCCGTGTTCAAACGAGTCAAGAATGAAGCTACAAGTTGTTTTCGAGTTCGAACGAGTCAAGAATGAAGTCTCAAATTGTTATGAATTGTTTTGATATTTAAACGAGCCGATAATGATCCTACAAGTGTTTACAAGTTGTGTCCATGTTCAATCGAGTCATGACTTAAACTACAAGTTGTTTTCGAGTTCGAATGAGTCAAGAATGAACACTCAAATTGTTATGAATTGTTTTGATGCTTAAACTAGCCAATAATGTTCCTACAAGAATTTATAAGTTGTGTCCATGTTCAAATGAGTCAAGAATGAAGCTACAAGTTGTTTCCGAGTTCGAACGAGTCAAGAATGAAGTCTCAAATTGTTATGAATTGTTTTGATGTTTAAACGAGCCAATGATGCTCCTACATGTGTTTACAAGTTGTTTCTATGTTCAAATGAGACAGGAATGAAGCTACAATTTGTTTCTGAATTCGAACAAGTCAAGAATTAAGCCTCAAGTTGTTAAGAATTGTTTTCATGTTGAAACGAGGCAATAATGTTCCTACAAGAAATACAAGTGGTTTCCATGTTTGAACGAGTCAAGAATGAAGCTACAATTTGTTTTCGAGTTCGAACGAGTCAAGAATGAATCCTCAAATTGTTCTGAATTGTTTTGATGTTTAAACGAGCCAATAATGCTCCTAGAAGTGTTTACAAGTTGTGTCCATGTTCAATCGAGTCATGACTTAAACTACAAGTTGTTTTCGAGTTCGAACGAGTCAAGAATGAAGCCTCAAATTGTTATAAATTGTTTTCATGTTGAAACGAGGCAATAATGTTCCTACAAGGATTTACAAGTTGTTTCCGTGTTCAAACGAGTCAAGAATGAAGCTACAAGTTGTTTTCGAGTTCGAACGAGTCAAGAATGAAGTCTCAAATTGTTATGAATTGTTTTGATATTTAAACGAGCCGATAATGATCCTACAAGTGTTTACAAGTTGTGTCCATGTTCAATCGAGTCATGACTTAAACTACAAGTTGTTTTCGAGTTCGAATGAGTCAAGTTCAGCCTCAAATTGTTATGAATTGTTTTGATGTTTAAACGAGCCAATGATGCTCCTACATGTGTTTACAAGTTGTTTCTATGTTCAAACGAGACAGGAATGAAGCTACAATTTGTTTCTGAATTCGAACAAGTCAAGAATTAAGCCACAAGTTGTTAAGAATTATTTTCATGTTGAAACGAGGCAATAATGTTCCTACAAGAATTTACAAGTTGTTTCCATGTTCAAACGAGTCAAGAATGAAGCTATAAGTTGTTTCCGAGGTTGAATGAGTCAAGAATGAAGTCTCAAATTGTTATGAATTATTTTGATGTTGAAACGAGCCAATGATGCTCCTACATGTGTTTACAAGTTGTTTCTATGTTCAAACGAGACAGGAATGAAGCTACAAATTGTTTCTGAATTCGAACAAATCAAGAATTAAGCCTCAAGTTGTTAAGAATTGTTTTCATGTTGAAAAGAGGCAATAATGTTTCTACAAGAATTTACAAGTTGTTTCTATGTTTGAACGAGTCAAGAATGAAGCTAAATTTGTTTTCGAGTTCGAACGAGTCAGGAATGAAGTCTCAAATTGTTATGAATTGTTTTGATGTTTAAACGAGCCAAATATGCTCCTACAAGTGTTTACAAGTTGTATCCATGTTCAATCGAGTCATGACTTAAACTACAATTTGTTTTCGAGTTCGAACGAGTCTAGAATGAAGCCTCAAATTGTTATAAATTGTTTTCATGTTGAAACGAGGCAATAATGTTCCTACAAGAATTTACAAGTTTATTCCGTGTTCAAACGAGTCAAGAATGAACTACAAGTGGTTTTCGAGTTCGAACGAGTCAAGAATGAAGTCTCAAATTGTTATGAATTGTTTTGATATTTAAACGAGCCGATAATGATCCTACAAGTGTTTACAAGTTGTGTCCATTTTCAATCGAGTCATGACTTAAACTACAAGTTGTTTTCGAGTTCGAATGAGTCAAGAATGAAGCCTCAAATTGTTATGAATTGTTTTGATGCTTAAACTAGCCAATAATGTTCCTACAAGAGTTTACAAGTTTTTCCATGTTCAAACGAGTCAGGAATAAAGCTACAAGTTGTTTCCGAGTTCGCACGAGTCAAGAATTTCAAATTGTTATAAATTGTTTTCATGTTTAAACGAGTCAAGAATGAAGCTACAAGTTGTTTTCGAGTTCGAATGAGTCAAGAATGAAGCCTCAAATTGTTATGAATTGTTTTGATGCTTAAACTAGCCAATAATGCTCCTACAAGAGTTTACAAGTTGTTTCCTTGTTCAAATGAGTCAAGAATAAAGCTACAAGTTGTTTCCGAGTTCGAACGAGTCAAGAATGAATCCTCAAATTGTTATGAATTGTTTTGATGTTTAAACGAACCAATAATGCTCCTAAAAGTGTTTACAAGTTGTGTCCATGTTCAATCGAGTGATGACTTAAACTACAAGTTGTTTTCGAGTTCGAACGAGTCAAGAATGAAGCCTTAAATTGTTATAAATTGTTTTCATGTTGAAACGAGGCAATAATGTTCCTACAAGAATTTACAAGTTGTTTCCGTGTTCAAACGAGTCAAGAATGAAGCTACAAGTTGTTTCCGAGTTCGAACGAGTCAAGAATGAAGCCTCAAATTGTTAAGAATTGTTTTGATGTTTAAACGAGACAATAATGCTCCTAGAAGTGTTTAAAAGTTGTGTCCATGTTCAAACGAGTCAAGAATGAAGCTACAAGTTGTTTCCGAGTTCGAACGAGTCAAGAATGAAGCCTCAAATTGTTATGAATTGTTTTGATGCTTAAACTAGCCAATAATGTTCCTACAAGAATTTATAAGTTGTGTCCATGTTCAAATGAGTCAAGAATGAAGCTATAAGTTGTTTCCGAGGTTGAATGAGTCAAGAATGAAGTCTCAAATTGTTATGAATTGTTTTGATGTTGAAACGAGCCAATGATGCTCCTACATGTGTTTACAAGTTGTTTCTATGTTCAAACGAGACAGGAATGAAGCTACAAATTGTTTCTGAATTCGAACAAGTCAAGAATTAAGCCTCAAGTTGTTAAGAATTGTTTTCATGTTGAAAAGAGGCAATAATGTTTCTACAAGAATTTACAAGTTGTTTCTATGTTTGAACGAGTCAAGAATGAAGCTAAATTTGTTTTCGAGTTCGAACGAGTCAGGAATGAAGTCTCAAATTGTTATGAATTGTTTTGATGTTTAAACGAGCCAAAAATGCTCCTACAAGTGTTTACATGTTGTGTCCATGTTCAATCGAGTCATGACTTAAACTACAATTTGTTTTCGAGTTCGAACGAGTCTAGAATGAAGCCTCAAATTGTTATAAATTGTTTTCATGTTGAAACGAGGCAATAATGTTCCTACAAGAATTTACAAGTTTATTCCGTGTTCAAACGAGTCAAGAATGAAGCTACAAGTGGTTTTCGAGTTTGAACGAGTCAAGAATGAAGTCTCAAATTGTTATGAATTGTTTTGATATTTAAACGAGCCGATAATGATCCTACAAGTGTTTACAAGTTGTGTCCATGTTCAATCGAGTCATGACTTAAACTACAAGTTGTTTTCGAGTTCGAATGAGTCAAGAATGAAGCCTCAAATTGTTAAGAATGGTTTTGATGCTTAAACTAGCCAATAATGTTCCTACAAGAATTTACAAGTTGTGTCCATGTTCAAACGAGTCAAGAATGAAGCTACAAGTTGTTTCCGAGTTCGAACGAGTCAAGAATGAAGCCTCAAATTGTTATGAATTGTTTTGATGTTTAAACGAGCCAATGATGCCCCTACATGTGTTTACAAGTTGTTTCTATGTTCAAACGAGACTGGAATGAAGCTACAATTTGTTTCTGAATTCGAACAAGTCAAGAATTATGCCTCAAGTTGTTAAGAATTGTTTTCATGTTGAAAGCAGGCAATAATGTTCCTACAAGAATTTACAAGTGGTTTCCATGTTTGAACGAGTCAAGAATGAAGCTACAATTTGTTTTCGAGTTCGAACGAGTCAAGAATGAATCCTCAAATTGTTATGAATTGTTTTGATGTTTAAACGAGCCAATAATGCTCCTACAAGTGTTTACAAGTTGTGTCCATGTTCAATCGAGTCATGACTTAAACTACAAGTTGTTTTCGAGTTCGAACGAGTCAAGAATGAAGCCTCAAATTGTTATTAATTGTTTTGATGTTTAAATGAGCCAATAATGCTCCTACAAGTGTTTACAAGTTGTTTCCATGTTCAAACGAGTCAAGAATGAAGCTACAAGTTTTTTCCGAGTTCGAACCAGTCAAGAATTAAGCCTCAAATTGTTATGAAATATGTTCATGTTAAAACGAGCCAATAATGTTCCCACAAGAGTTAACAAGTTGTTTCCATGTTCAAACAAGTAATGAATGAAGCTACAAGTTGTTTCCGAGTTCGAACGAGTCAAGAATGAAGCCTCAAATTGTTAAGAATTGTTTTGATGTTTAAACGAGACAATAATGCTCCTAGAAGTGTTTAAAAGTTGTGTCCATGTTCAAACGAGTCAAGAATGAAGCTACAAGTTGTTTCCGAGTTCGAACGAGTCAAGAATGAAGCCTCAAATTGTTATGAATTGTTTTGATGCTTAAACTAGCCAATAATGTTCCTACAAGAATTTATAAGTTGTGTCCATGTTCAAATGAGTCAAGAATGAAGCTATAAGTTGTTTCCGAGGTTGAATGAGTCAAGAATGAAGTCTCAAATTGTTATGAATTGTTTTGATGTTGAAACGAGCCAATGATGCTCCTACATGTGTTTACAAGTTGTTTCTATGTTCAAACGAGACAGGAATGAAGCTACAAATTGTTTCTGAATTCGAACAAGTCAAGAATTAAGCCTCAAGTTGTTAAGAATTGTTTTCATGTTGAAAAGAGGCAATAATGTTTCTACAAGAATTTACAAGTTGTTTCTATGTTTGAACGAGTCAAGAATGAAGCTAAATTTGTTTTCGAGTTCGAACGAGTCAGGAATGAAGTCTCAAATTGTTATGAATTGTTTTGATGTTTAAACGAGCCAAAAATGCTCCTACAAGTGTTTACAAGTTGTGTCCATGTTCAATCGAGTCATGACTTAAACTACAATTTGTTTTCGAGTTCGAACGAGTCTAGAATGAAGCCTCAAATTGTTATAAATTGTTTTCATGTTGAAACGAGGCAATAATGTTCCTACAAGAATTTACAAGTTTATTCCGTGTTCAAACGAGTCAAGAATGAAGCTACAAGTGGTTTTCGAGTTTGAACGAGTCAAGAATGAAGTCTCAAATTGTTATGAATTGTTTTGATATTTAAACGAGCCGATAATGATCCTACAAGTGTTTACAAGTTGTGTCCATGTTCAATCGAGTCATGACTTAAACTACAAGTTGTTTTCGAGTTCGAATGAGTCAAGAATGAAGCCTCAAATTGTTAAGAATGGTTTTGATGCTTAAACTAGCCAATAATGTTCCTACAAGAATTTACAAGTTGTGTCCATGTTCAAACGAGTCAAGAATGAAGCTACAAGTTGTTTCCGAGTTCGAACGAGTCAAGAATGAAGCCTCAAATTGTTATGAATTGTTTTGATGTTTAAACGAGCCAATGATGCTCCTACATGTGTTTACAAGTTGTTTCTATGTTCAAACGAGACTGGAATGAAGCTACAATTTGTTTCTGAATTCGAACAAGTCAAGAATTATGCCTCAAGTTGTTAAGAATTGTTTTCATGTTGAAAGCAGGCAATAATGTTCCTACAAGAATTTACAAGTGGTTTCCATGTTTGAACGAGTCAAGAATGAAGCTACAATTTGTTTTCGAGTTCGAACGAGTCAAGAATGAATCCTCAAATTGTTATGAATTGTTTTGATGTTTAAACGAGCCAATAATGCTCCTACAAGTGTTTACAAGTTGTGTCCATGTTCAATCGAGTCATGACTTAAACTACAAGTTGTTTTCGAGTTCGAACGAGTCAAGAATGAAGCCTCAAATTGTTATTAATTGTTTTGATGTTTAAATGAGCCAATAATGCTCCTACAAGTGTTTACAAGTTGTTTCCATGTTCAAACGAGTCAAGAATGAAGCTACAAGTTTTTTCCGAGTTCGAACGAGTCAAGAATTAAGCCTCAAATTGTTATGAAATATGTTCATGTTAAAACGAGCCAATAATGTTCCCACAAGAGTTAACAAGTTGTTTCCATGTTCAAACAAGTAATGAATGAAGCTACAAGTTGTTTCCGAGTTCGAACGAGTCAAGAATGAAGCCTCAAATTGTTAAGAATTGTTTTGATGTTTAAACGAGACAATAATGCTCCTAGAAGTGTTTAAAAGTTGTGTCCATGTTCAAACGAGTCAAGAATGAAGCTACAAGTTGTTTCCGAGTTCGAACGAGTCAAGAATGAAGCCTCAAATTGTTAAGAATTGTTTTGATGTTTAAACGAGACAATAATGCTCCTAGAAGTGTTTAAAAGTTGTGTCCATGTTCAAACGAGTCAAGAATGAAGCTACAAGTTGTTTCCGAGTTCGAACGAGTCAAGAATGAAGCCTCAAATTGTTATGAATTGTTTTGATGCTTAAACTAGCCAATAATGTTCCTACGAGAATTTATAAGTTGTGTCCATGTTCAAATGAGTCAAGAATGAAGCTATAAGTTGTTTCCGAGGTTGAATGAGTCAAGAATGAAGTCTCAAATTGTTATGAATTGTTTTGATGTTGAAACGAGCCAATGATGCTCCTACATGTGTTTACAAGTTGTTTCTATGTTCAAACGAGACAGGAATGAAGCTACAAATTGTTTCTGAATTCGAACAAGTCAAGAATTAAGCCTCAAGTTGTTAAGAATTGTTTTCATGTTGAAAAGAGGCAATAATGTTTCTACAAGAATTTACAAGTTGTTTCTATGTTTGAACGAGTCAAGAATGAAGCTAAATTTGTTTTCGAGTTCGAACGAGTCAGGAATGAAGTCTCAAATTGTTATGAATTGTTTTGATGTTTAAACGAGCCAAAAATGCTCCTACAAGTGTTTACAAGTTGTGTCCATGTTCAATCGAGTCATGACTTAAACTACAATTTGTTTTCGAGTTCGAACGAGTCTAGAATGAAGCCTCAAATTGTTATAAATTGTTTTCATGTTGAAACGAGGCAATAATGTTCCTACAAGAATTTACAAGTTTATTCCGTGTTCAAACGAGTCAAGAATGAAGCTACAAGTGGTTTTCGAGTTTGAACGAGTCAAGAATGAAGTCTCAAATTGTTATGAATTGTTTTGATATTTAAACGAGCCGATAATGATCCTACAAGTGTTTACAAGTTGTGTCCATGTTCAATCGAGTCATGACTTAAACTACAAGTTGTTTTCGAGTTCGAATGAGTCAAGAATGAAGCCTCAAATTGTTATGAATTGTTTTGATGCTTAAACTAGCCAATAATGTTCCTACAAGAGTTTACAAGTTGTTTCCATGTTCAAACGAGTCAGGAATAAAGCTACAAGTTGTTTCCGAGTTCGCACGAGTCAAGAATTAAGTCTCAAATTGTTATGAATTGTTTTCATGTTTAAACGAGCCAATAATGCTCCTACAAGTGTTTACAAGTTGTTTCATGTTTAAACGAGTCAAGAATGAAGCTACAAGTTGTTTTCGAGTTCGAATGAGTCAAGAATGAAGCCTCAAATTGTTATGAATTGTTTTGATGCTTAAACTAGCCTATAATACTCCTACAAGAGTTTACAAGTTGTTTCCATGTTCAAATGAGTCAAGAATAAAGCTACAAGTTGTTTCCGAGTTCGCACGAGTCAAGAATTAAGTCTCAAATTGTTATGAATTGTTTTCATGTTTAAACGAGCCAATAATGCTCCTACAAGTGTTTACAAGTTGTGTCCATGTTCAATCGAGTCATGACTTAAACTACAAGTTTTTTTCGAGTTCGAACGAGTCAAGAATGAAGCCTCAAATTGTTATAAATTGTTTTCATGTTGAAACGAGGCAATAATGTTCTTACAAGAATTTACAAGTTGTTTCCGTGTTCAAACGAGTCAAGAATGAAGCTACAAGTTGTTTTCGAGTTCGAACGAGTCAAGAATGAAGTTTCAAATTGTTATGAATTGTTTTGATATTTAAACGAGCCGATAATGATCCTACAAGTGTTTACAAGTTGTGTCCATGTTCAATCGAGTCATGACTTAAACTACAAGTTGTTTTCGAATTCGAATGAGTCAAGAATGAAGTCTCAAATTGTTATGAATTGTTTTGATTCTTAAACTAGCCAATAATGTTCCTACAAGAGTTTACAAGTTGTTTTCATGTTCAAACGAGTCAAGAATAAAGCTACAAGTTGTTTCCGAGTTCGCACGAGTCAAGAATTAAGTCTCAAATTGTTATGAATTATTTTCATGTTTAAACGAGCCAATAATGCTCCTACAAGTGTTTACAAGTTGTTTCATGTTTAAACGAGTCAAGAATGAAGCCTCAAATTGTTATTAATTGTTTTGATGTTTAAATGAGCCAATAATGCTCCTACAAGTGTTTACAAGTTGTTTCCATGTTCAAACGAGTCAAGAATGAAGCTACAAGTTTTTTCCGAGTTCGAACGAGTCAAGAATTAAGCCTCAAATTGTTATGAAATATGTTCATGTTAAAACGAGCCAATAATGTTCCCACAAGAGTTAACAAGTTGTTTCCATGTTCAAACAAGTAATGAATGAAGCTACAAGTTGTTTCCGAGTTCGAACGAGTCAAGAATGAAGCCTCAAATTGTTAAGAATTGTTTTGATGTTTAAACGAGACAATAATGCTCCTAGAAGTGTTTAAAAGTTGTGTCCATGTTCAAACGAGTCAAGAATGAAGCTACAAGTTGTTTCCGAGTTCGAACGAGTCAAGAATGAAGCCTCAAATTGTTATGAATTGTTTTGATGTTTAAACGAGCCAATGATGCTCCTACATGTGTTTACAAGTTGTTTCTATGTTCAAACGAGACAGGAATGAAGCTACAATTTGTTTCTAAATTCGAACAAGTCAAGAATTAAGCCTCAAGTTGTTAAGAATTGTTTTCATTTTGAAACGAGGCAATAATGTTCTTACAAGAATTTACAAGTTGTTTCCGTGTTCAAACGAGTCAAGAATGAAGCTACAAGTTGTTTTCGAGTTCGAACGAGTCAAGAATGAAGTTTCAAATTGTTATGAATTGTTTTGATATTTAAACGAGCCGATAATGATCCTACAAGTGTTTACAAGTTGTGTCCATGTTCAATCGAGTCATGACTTAAACTACAAGTTGTTTTCGAGTTCGAACGAGTCAAGAATGAAGCCTCAAATTGTTATGAAATATGTTCATGTTAAAACGAGCCAATAATGTTCCCACAAGAGTTAACAAGTTGTTTCCATGTTCAAACAAGTAATGAATGAAGCTACAAGTTGTTTCCGAGTTCGAACGAGTCAAGAATGAAGCATCAAATTGTTAAGAATTGTTTTGATGTTTAAACGAGACAATAATGCTCCTAGAAGTGTTTAAAAGTTGTGTCCATGTTCAAACGAGTCAAGAATGAAGCTACAAGTTGTTTCCGAGTTCGAACGAGTCAAGAATGAAGCCTCAAATTGTTATGAATTGTTTTGATGTTTAAATGAGCCAATGATGCTCCTACATGTGTTTACAAGCTGTTTCTATGTTCAAACGAGACAGGAATGAAGCTACAATTTGTTTCTGAATTCGAACAAGTCAAGAATTAAGCCTCAAGTTGTTAAGAATTGTTTTCATTTTGAAACGAGGCAATAATGTTCTTACAAGAATTTACAAGTTGTTTCCGTGTTCAAACGAGTCAAGAATGAAGCTACAAGTTGTTTTCGAGTTCGAACGAGTCAAGAATGAAGTTTCAAATTGTTATGAATTGTTTTGATATTTAAACGAGCCGATAATGATCCTACAAGTGTTTACAAGTTATGTCCATGTTCAATCGAGTCATGACTTAAACTACAAGTTGTTTTCGAGTTCGAACGAGTCAAGAATGAAAGCCTCAAATTGTTATAAATTGTTTTCATGTTGAAACGAGGCAATAATATTCCTACAAGAATTTACAAGTTGTTTCCGTGTTCAAACGAGTCAAGAATGAAGCTACAAGTTGTTTTCGAGTTCGAACGAGTCAAGAATGAAGTCTCAAATTGTTATGAATTGTTTTGATATTTAAACGAGCCGATAATGATCCTACAAGTGTTTACAAGTTGTGTCCATGTTCAATCGAGTCATGACTTAAACTACAAGTTGTTTTCGAGTTCGAATGAGTCAAGAATGAAGCCTCAAATTGTTATGAATTGTTTTGATGCTTAAACTAGCCAATAATGTTCCTACAAGAGTTTACAAGTTATTTCCATGTTCAAATGAGTCAAGAATAAAGCTACAAGTTGTTTCCGAGTTCGCACGAGTCAAGAATTAAGTCTCAAATTATTATGAATTGTTTTCATGTTTAAACGAGCCAATAATGCTCCTACAAGTGTTTACAAGTTGTTTCATGTTTAAACGAGTCAAGAATGAACCTACAAGTTGTTTTCGAGTTTGAACGAGTCAAGAATGAAGCCTCAAATTGTTATTAATTGTTTGGATGTTTAAACGAGCCA
Organism: Oenanthe sinensis; assembly: GCA_028671895.1. Taxonomy (NCBI): domain Eukaryota; kingdom Viridiplantae; phylum Streptophyta; class Magnoliopsida; order Apiales; family Apiaceae; genus Oenanthe; species Oenanthe sinensis. The sequence continues at coordinate 7,008,937 of JAPMAC010000231.1, forward strand.
ATAATGCCCCTACAAGTGTTTACAAGTTGTTTCCATGTTCAAACGAGTCAAGAATGAAGCTACAAGTTTTTTCCGAGTTCGAACGAGTCAAGAATTAAGCCTCAAATTGTTATGAAATATTTTCATGTTAAAACGAGCCAATAATGTTCCCACAAGAGTTAACAAGTTGTTTCCATGTTCAAACAAGTAATGAATGAAGCTACAAGTTGTTTCCGAGTTCGAACGAGTCAAGAATGAAGCCTCAAATTGTTAAGAATTGTTTTGATGTTTAAACGAGACAATAATGCTCCTAGAAGTGTTTAAAAGTTGTGTCCATGTTCAAACGAGTCAAGAATGAAGCTACAAGTTGTTTCCGAGTTCGAACGAGTCAAGAATGAAGCCTCAAATTGTTATGAATTGTTTTGATGTTTAAACGAGCCAATGATGCTCCTACATGTGTTTACAAGTTGTTTCTATGTTCAAACGAGACAGGAATGAAGCTACAATTTGTTTCTAAATTCGAACAAGTCAAGAATTAAGCCTCAAGTTGTTAAGAATTGTTTTCATTTTGAAACGAGGCAATAATGTTCTTACAAGAATTTACAAGTTGTTTCCGTGTTCAAACGAGTCAAGAATGAAGCTACAAGTTGTTTTCGAGTTCGAACGAGTCAAGAATGAAGTTTCAAATTGTTATGAATTGTTTTGATATTTAAACGAGCCGATAATGATCCTACAAGTGTTTACAAGTTGTGTCCATGTTCAATCGAGTCATGACTTAAACTACAAGTTGTTTTCGAGTTCGAACGAGTCAAGAATGAAGCCTCAAATTGTTATGAAATATGTTCATGTTAAAACGAGCCAATAATGTTCCCACAAGAGTTAACAAGTTGTTTCCATGTTCAAACAAGTAATGAATGAAGCTACAAGTTGTTTCCGAGTTCGAACGAGTCAAGAATGAAGCATCAAATTGTTAAGAATTGTTTTGATGTTTAAACGAGACAATAATGCTCCTAGAAGTGTTTAAAAGTTGTGTCCATGTTCAAACGAGTCAAGAATGAAGCTACAAGTTGTTTCCTAGTTCGAACGAGTCAAGAATGAAGCCTCAAATTGTTATGAATTGTTTTGATGTTTAAATGAGCCAATGATGCTCCTACATGTGTTTACAAGCTGTTTCTATGTTCAAACGAGACAGGAATGAAGCTACAATTTGTTTCTGAATTCGAACAAGTCAAGAATTAAGCCTCAAGTTGTTAAGAATTGTTTTCATTTTGAAACGAGGCAATAATGTTCTTACAAGAATTTACAAGTTGTTTCCGTGTTCAAACGAGTCAAGAATGAAGCTACAAGTTGTTTTCGAGTTCGAACGAGTCAAGAATGAAGTTTCAAATTGTTATGAATTGTTTTGATATTTAAACGAGCCGATAATGATCCTACAAGTGTTTACAAGTTATGTCCATGTTCAATCGAGTCATGACTTAAACTACAAGTTGTTTTCGAGTTCGAACGAGTCAAGAATGAAAGCCTCAAATTGTTATAAATTGTTTTCATGTTGAAACGAGGCAATAATATTCCTACAAGAATTTACAAGTTGTTTCCGTGTTCAAACGAGTCAAGAATGAAGCTACAAGTTGTTTTCGAGTTCGAACGAGTCAAGAATGAAGTCTCAAATTGTTATGAATTGTTTTGATATTTAAACGAGCCGATAATGATCCTACAAGTGTTTACAAGTTGTGTCCATGTTCAATCGAGTCATGACTTAAACTACAAGTTGTTTTCGAGTTCGAATGAGTCAAGAATGAAGCCTCAAATTGTTATGAATTGTTTTGATGCTTAAACTAGCCAATAATGTTCCTACAAGAGTTTACAAGTTATTTCCATGTTCAAATGAGTCAAGAATAAAGCTACAAGTTGTTTCCGAGTTCGCACGAGTCAAGAATTAAGTCTCAAATTGTTATGAATTGTTTTCATGTTTAAACGAGCCAATAATGCTCCTACAAGTGTTTACAAGTTGTTTCATGTTTAAACGAGTCAAGAATGAACCTACAAGTTGTTTTCGAGTTTGAACGAGTCAAGAATGAAGCCTCAAATTGTTATTAATTGTTTGGATGTTTAAACGAGCCAATAATGCCCCTACAAGTGTTTACAAGTTGTTTCCATGTTCAAACGAGTCAAGAATGAAGCTACAAGTTTTTTCCGAGTTCGAACGAGTCAAGAATTAAGCCTCAAATTGTTATGAAATATTTTCATGTTAAAACGAGCCAATAATGTTCCCACAAGAGTTAACAAGTTGTTTCCTTGTTCAAACAAGTAATGAATGAAGCTACAAGTTGTTTCCGAGTTCGAACGAGTCAAGAATGAAGCCTCAAATTGTTAAGAATTGTTTTGATGTTTAAACGAGACAATAATGCTCCTAGAAGTGTTTAAAAGTTGTGTCCATGTTCAAACGAGTCAAGAATGAAGCTACAAGTTGTTTCCGAGTTCGAACGAGTCAAGAATGAAGCCTCAAATTGTTATGAATTGTTTTGATGTTTAAACGAGCCAATGATGCTCCTACATGTGTTTACAAGTTGTTTCTATGTTCAAACGAGACAGGAATGAAGCTACAATTTGTTTCTAAATTCGAACAAGTCAAGAATTAAGCCTCAAGTTGTTAAGAATTGTTTTCATTTTGAAACGAGGCAATAATGTTCTTACAAGAATTTACAAGTTGTTTCCGTGTTCAAACGAGTCAAGAATGAAGCTACAAGTTGTTTTCGAGTTCGAACGAGTCAAGAATGAAGTTTCAAATTGTTATGAATTGTTTTGATATTTAAACGAGCCGATAATGATCCTACAAGTGTTTACAAGTTGTGTCCATGTTCAATCGAGTCATGACTTAAACTACAAGTTGTTTTCGAGTTCGAACGAGTCAAGAATGAAGCCTCAAATTGTTATGAAATATGTTCATGTTAAAACGAGCCAATAATGTTCCCACAAGAGTTAACAAGTTGTTTCCATGTTCAAACAAGTAATGAATGAAGCTACAAGTTGTTTCCGAGTTCGAACGAGTCAAGAATGAAGCATCAAATTGTTAAGAATTGTTTTGATGTTTAAACGAGACAATAATGCTCCTAGAAGTGTTTAAAAGTTGTGTCCATGTTCAAACGAGTCAAGAATGAAGCTACAAGTTGTTTCCGAGTTCGAACGAGTCAAGAATGAAGCCTCAAATTGTTATGAATTGTTTTGATGTTTAAATGAGCCAATGATGCTCCTACATGTGTTTACAAGCTGTTTCTATGTTCAAACGAGACAGGAATGAAGCTACAATTTGTTTCTGAATTCGAACAAGTCAAGAATTAAGCCTCAAGTTGTTAAGAATTGTTTTCATTTTGAAACGAGGCAATAATGTTCTTACAAGAATTTACAAGTTGTTTCCGTGTTCAAACGAGTCAAGAGTGAAGCTACAAGTTGTTTTCGAGTTCGAACGAGTCAAGAATGAAGTTTCAAATTGTTATGAATTGTTTTGATATTTAAACGAGCCAATAATGATCCTACAAGTGTTTACAAGTTGTGTCCATGTTCAATCGAGTCATGACTTAAACTACAAGTTGTTTTCGAGTTCGAACGAGTCAAGAATGAAGCCTCAAATTGTTATAAATTGTTTTCATGTTGAAACGAGGCAATAATATTCCTACAAGAATTTACAAGTTGTTTCCGTGTTCAAACGAGTCAAGAATGAAGCTACAAGTTGTTTTCGAGTTCGAACGAGTCAAGAATGAAGTCTCAAATTGTTATGAATTGTTTTGATATTTAAACTAGCCGATAATGATCCTACAAGTGTTTACAAGTTGTGTCCATGTTCAATCGAGTCATGACTTAAACTACAAGTTGTTTTCGAGTTCGAATGAGTCAAGAATGAAGCCTCAAATTGTAATGAATTGTTTTGATGCTTAAACTAGCCAATAATGTTCCTACAAGAGTTTACAAGTTATTTCCATGTTCAAATGAGTCAAGAATAAAGCTACAAGTTGTTTCCGAGTTCGCACGAGTCAAGAATTAAGTCTCAAATTGTTATGAATTGTTTTCATGTTTAAACGAGCCAATAATGCTCCTACAAGTGTTTACAAGTTGTTTCATGTTTAAACGAGTCAAGAATGAACCTACAAGTTGTTTTCGAGTTTGAACGAGTCAAGAATGAAGCCTCAAATTGTTATTAATTGTTTTGATGTTTAAACGAGCCAATAATGCCCCTACAAGTGTTTACAAGTTGTTTCCATGTTCAAACGAGTCAAGAATGAAGCTACAAGTTTTTTCCAAGTTCGAATGAGTCAAGAATTAAGGCTCAAATTGTTATGAAATATGTTCATGTTAAAACGAGCCAATAATGTTCCCACAACAGTTAACAAGTTGTTTCCATGTTCAAACAAGTAAAGAATGAAGCTACAAGTTGTTTCCGAGTTCGAACGAGTCAAGAATGAAGCCTCAAATTGTTAAGAATTGTTTTGATGTTTAAACGAGACAATAATGCTCCTAGAAGTGTTTAAGAGTTGTGTCCATGTTCAAACGAGTCAAGAATTAAGCTACAAGTTGTTTCCGAGTTCGAACGAGTCAAGAATGAAGCCTCAAATTGTTATTAATTGTTTTGATGTTTAAACGAGCCAATGATGCTCCTACATGTGTTTAAAAGTTGTATCTATGTTCAAACGAGACAGGAATGAAGATACAATTTGTTTCTGAATTCGAACAAGTCAAGAATTAAGCCTCAAGTTGATAAGAATTGTTTTCATGTTGAAACGAGGCAATAATGTTCCTACAAGAATTTACAAGTTGTTTCCATGTTTGAACGAGTCAAGAATGAAGCTACAATTTGTTTTCGAGTTCGAACGAGTCAAGAATGAATCCTCAAATTGTTATGAATTGTTTTGATGTTTAAACGAGCCAATAATGCTCCTACAAGTGTTTACAAGTTGTGTCCATGTTCTATCGAGTCATGACTTAAACTACAAGTTGTTTTTGAGTTCGAACGAGTCAAGAATGAATCCTCAAATTGTTATAAATTGTTTTCATTTTGAAACGAGGCAATAATGTTCCTACAAGAATTTACAAGTTGTTTCCGTGTTCAAATGAGTCAAGAATAAAGCTACAAGTTGTTTCCGAGTTCGAACGAGTCTAGAATGAAGCCTCAAATTGTTATAAATTGTTTTCATGTTGAAACGAGGCAATAATGTTCCTACAAGAATTTACAAGTTGTTTCCGTGTTCAAACGAGTCAAGAATGAAGCTACAAGTGGTTTTCGAGTTCGAACGAGTCAAGAATGAAGTCTCAAATTGTTATGAATTGTTTTGTTATTTAAACGAGCCGATAATGATCCTACAAGTGTTTACAAGTTGTTTCATGTTTAAACGAGTCAAGAATGAAGCTACAAGTTGTTTTCGAGTTCGAACGAGTCAAGAATGAAGCCTCAAATTGTTATTAATTGTTTTGATGTTTAAACGAGCCAATAATGCTCCTACAAGTGTTTACAAGTTGTGTCCATGTTCTATCGAGTCATGACTTAAACTACAAGTTGTTTTTGAGTTCGAACGAGTCAAGAATGAAGCCTCAAATTGTTATAAATTGTTTTCATGTTGAAACGAGGCAATAATGTTCCTACAAGAATTTACAAGTTGTTTCCGTGTTCAAACGAGTCAAGAATGAAGCTACAAGTTGTTTTCGAGTTCGAACGAGTCAAGAATGAAGCCTCAAATTGTTATTAATTGTTTTGATGTTTAAACGAGCCAATAATGCTCCTACAAGTGTTTACAAGTTGTGTCCATGTTCTATCGAGTCATGACTTCAACTACAAGTTGTTTTTGAGTTCGAACGAGTCAGGAATGAAGCCTCAAATTGTTATAAATTGTTTTCATGTTGAAACGAGGCAATAATGTTCCTACAAGAATTTACAAGTTGTTTCCGTGTTCAAATGAGTCAAGAATAAAGCGACAAGTTGTTTCTGAGTTCGAACGAGTCTAGAATGAAACCTCAAATTGTTATAAATTGTTTTCATGTTGAAACGAGGCAATAATGTTCCTACAAGAATTTACAAGTTGTTTCCGTGTTCAAACGAGTCAAGAATGAAGCTACAAGTGGTTTTCGAGTTCGAACGAGTCAAGAATGAAGTCTCAAATTGTTATAAATTGTTTTGATATTTAAACGAGCCGATAATGATCCTACAAGTGTTTACAAGTTGTTTCATGTTTAAACGAGTCAAGAATGAAGCTACAAGTTGTTTTCGAGTTCGAACGAGTCAAGAATGAAGCCTCAAATTGTTATTAATTGTTTTGATGTTTAAACGAGCCAATGATGCTCCTACATGTGTTTACAAGTTGTTTCTATGTTCAAACGAGACAGGAATGAAGCTACAATTTGTTTCTGAATTCGAACAAGTCAAGAATTAAGCCTCAAGTTGTTAAGAATTGTTTTCATTTTGAAACGAGGCAATAATGTTCTTACAAGAATTTACAAGTTGTTTCCGTGTTCTAACGAGTCAAGAATGAAGCTACAAGTTGTTTTCGAGTTCGAACGAGTCAAGAATGAAGTTTCAAATTGTTATGAATTGTTTTGATATTTAAACGAGCCGATAATGATCCTACAAGTGTTTACAAGTTGTGTCCATGTTCAATCGAGTCATGACTTAAACTACAAGTTGTTTTCGAGTTCGAACGAGTCAAGAATGAAGCCTCAAATTGTTATAAATTGTTTTCATGTTGAAACGAGGCAATAATGTTCCTACAAGAATTTACAAGTTGTTTCCGTGTTCAAACGAGTCAAGAATGAAGCTACAAGTTGTTTTCGAGTTCGAACGAGTCAAGAATGAAGCCTCAAATTGTTATTAATTGTTTTGATGTTTAAACGAGCCAATAATGCTCCTACAAGTGTTTACAAGTTGTGTCCATGTTCTATCGAGTCATGACTTAAACTACAAGTTGTTTTTGAGTTCGAACGAGTCAGGAATGAAGCCTCAAATTGTTATAAATTGTTTTCATGTTGAAACGAGGCAATAATGTTCCTACAAGAATTTACAAGTTGTTTCCGTGTTCAAATGAGTCAAGAATAAAGCGACAAGTTGTTTCTGAGTTCGAACGAGTCTAGAATGAAGCCTCAAATTGTTATAAATTGTTTTCATGTTGAAACGAGGCAATAATGTTCCTACAAGAATTTACAAGTTGTTTCCGTGTTCAAACGAGTCAAGAATGAACCTACAAGTGGTTTTCGAGTTCGAACGAGTCAAGAATGAAGTCTCAAATTGTTATAAATTGTTTTGATATTTAAACGAGCCGATAATGATCCTACAAGTGTTTACAAGTTGTTTCATGTTTAAACGAGTCAAGAATGAAGCTACAAGTTGTTTTCGAGTTCGAACGAGTCAAGAATGAAGCCTCAAATTGTTATTAATTGTTTTGATGTTTAAACGAGCCAATGATGCTCCTACATGTGTTTACAAGTTGTTTCTATGTTCAAACGAGACAGGAATGAAGCTACAATTTGTTTCTGAATTCGAACAAGTCAAGAATTAAGCCTCAAGTTGTTAAGAATTGTTTTCATTTTGAAACGAGGCAATAATGTTCTTACAAGAATTTACAAGTTGTTTCCGTGTTCTATCGAGTCAAGAATGAAGCTACAAGTTGTTTTCGAGTTCGAACGAGTCAAGAATGAAGTTTCAAATTGTTATGAATTGTTTTGATATTTAAACGAGCCGATAATGATCCTACAAGTGTTTACAAGTTGTGTCCATGTTCAATCGAGTCATGACTTAAACTACAAGTTGTTTTCGAGTTCGAACGAGTCAAGAATGAAGCCTCAAATTGTTATAAATTGTTTTCATGTTGAAACGAGGCAATAATGTTCCTACAAGAATTTACAAGTTGTTTCCGTGTTCAAACGAGTCAAGAATGAAGCTACAAGTTGTTTTCGAGTTCGAACGAGTCAAGAATGAAGCCTCAAATTGTTATTAATTGTTTTGATGTTTAAACGAGCCAATAATGCTCCTACAAGTGTTTACAAGTTGTGTCCATGTTCTATCGAGTCATGACTTCAACTACAAGTTGTTTTTGAGTTCGAACGAGTCAGGAATGAAGCCTCAAATTGTTATAAATTGTTTTCATGTTGAAACGAGGCAATAATGTTCCTACAAGAATTTACAAGTTGTTTCCGTGTTCAAATGAGTCAAGAATAAAGCGACAAGTTGTTTCTGAGTTCGAACGAGTCTAGAATGAAACCTCAAATTGTTATAAATTGTTTTCATGTTGAAACGAGGCAATAATGTTCCTACAAGAATTTACAAGTTGTTTCCGTGTTCAAACGAGTCAAGAATGAAGCTACAAGTGGTTTTCGAGTTCGAACGAGTCAAGAATGAAGTCTCAAATTGTTATAAATTGTTTTGATATTTAAACGAGCCGATAATGATCCTACAAGTGTTTACAAGTTGTTTCATGTTTAAACGAGTCAAGAATGAAGCTACAAGTTGTTTTCGAGTTCGAACGAGTCAAGAATGAAGCCTCAAATTGTTATTAATTGTTTTGATGTTTAAACGAGCCAATGATGCTCCTACATGTGTTTACAAGTTGTTTCTATGTTCAAACGAGACAGGAATGAAGCTACAATTTGTTTCTGAATTCGAACAAGTCAAGAATTAAGCCTCAAGTTGTTAAGAATTGTTTTCATTTTGAAACGAGGCAATAATGTTCTTACAAGAATTTACAAGTTGTTTCCGTGTTCTAACGAGTCAAGAATGAAGCTACAAGTTGTTTTCGAGTTCGAACGAGTCAAGAATGAAGTTTCAAATTGTTATGAATTGTTTTGATATTTAAACGAGCCGATAATGATCCTACAAGTGTTTACAAGTTGTGTCCATGTTCAATCGAGTCATGACTTAAACTACAAGTTGTTTTCGAGTTCGAACGAGTCAAGAATGAAGCCTCAAATTGTTATAAATTGTTTTCATGTTGAAACGAGGCAATAATGTTCCTACAAGAATTTACAAGTTGTTTCCGTGTTCAAACGAGTCAAGAATGAAGCTACAAGTTGTTTTCGAGTTCGAACGAGTCAAGAATGAAGCCTCAAATTGTTATTAATTGTTTTGATGTTTAAACGAGCCAATAATGCTCCTACAAGTGTTTACAAGTTGTGTCCATGTTCTATCGAGTCATGACTTAAACTACAAGTTGTTTTTGAGTTCGAACGAGTCAGGAATGAAGCCTCAAATTGTTATAAATTGTTTTCATGTTGAAACGAGGCAATAATGTTCCTACAAGAATTTACAAGTTGTTTCCGTGTTCAAATGAGTCAAGAATAAAGCGACAAGTTGTTTCTGAGTTCGAACGAGTCTAGAATGAAGCCTCAAATTGTTATAAATTGTTTTCATGTTGAAACGAGGCAATAATGTTCCTACAAGAATTTACAAGTTGTTTCCGTGTTCAAACGAGTCAAGAATGAACCTACAAGTGGTTTTCGAGTTCGAACGAGTCAAGAATGAAGTCTCAAATTGTTATAAATTGTTTTGATATTTAAACGAGCCGATAATGATCCTACAAGTGTTTACAAGTTGTTTCATGTTTAAACGAGTCAAGAATGAAGCTACAAGTTGTTTTCGAGTTCGAACGAGTCAAGAATGAAGCCTCAAATTGTTATTAATTGTTTTGATGTTTAAACGAGCCAATGATGCTCCTACATGTGTTTACAAGTTGTTTCTATGTTCAAACGAGACAGGAATGAAGCTACAATTTGTTTCTGAATTCGAACAAGTCAAGAATTAAGCCTCAAGTTGTTAAGAATTGTTTTCATTTTGAAACGAGGCAATAATGTTCTTACAAGAATTTACAAGTTGTTTCCGTGTTCTAACGAGTCAAGAATGAAGCTACAAGTTGTTTTCGAGTTCGAACGAGTCAAGAATGAAGTTTCAAATTGTTATGAATTGTTTTGATATTTAAACGAGCCGATAATGATCCTACAAGTGTTTACAAGTTGTGTCCATGTTCAATCGAGTCATGACTTAAACTACAAGTTGTTTTCGAGTTCGAACGAGTCAAGAATGAAGCCTCAAATTGTTATAAATTGTTTTCATGTTGAAACGAGGCAATAATGTTCCTACAAGAATTTACAAGTTGTTTCCGTGTTCAAACGAGTCAAGAATGAAGCTACAAGTTGTTTTCGAGTTCGAACGAGTCAAGAATGAAGCCTCAAATTGTTATTAATTGTTTTGATGTTTAAACGAGCCAATAATGCTCCTACAAGTGTTTACAAGTTGTGTCCATGTTCTATCGAGTCATGACTTAAACTACAAGTTGTTTTTGAGTTCGAACGAGTCAGGAATGAAGCCTCAAATTGTTATAAATTGTTTTCATGTTGAAACGAGGCAATAATGTTCCTACAAGAATTTACAAGTTGTTTCCGTGTTCAAACGAGTCAAGAATGAAGCTACAAGTGGTTTTCGAGTTCGAACGAGTCAAGAATGAAGTCTCAAATTGTTATAAATTGTTTTGATATTTAAACGAGCCGATAATGATCCTACAAGTGTTTACAAGTTGTTTCATGTTTAAACGAGTCAAGAATGAAGCTACAAGTTGTTTTCGAGTTCGAACGAGTCAAGAATGAAGCCTCAAATTGTTATTAATTGTTTTGATGTTTAAACGAGCCAATGATGCTCCTACATGTGTTTACAAGTTGTTTCTATGTTCAAACGAGACAGGAATGAAGCTACAATTTGTTTCTGAATTCAAACAAGTCAGGAATTAAGCCTCAAGTTGTTAAGAATTGTTTTCATTTTGAAACGAGGCAATAATGTTCTTACAAGAATTTACAAGTTGTTTCCGTGTTCTAACGAGTCAAGAATGAAGCTACAAGTTGTTTTCGAGTTCGAACGAGTCAAGAATGAAGTTTCAAATTGTTATGAATTGTTTTGATATTTAAACGAGCCGATAATGATCCTACAAGTGTTTACAAGTTGTGTCCATGTTCAATCGAGTCATGACTTAAACTACAAGTTGTTTTCGAGTTCGAACGAGTCAAGAATGAAGCCTCAAATTGTTATAAATTGTTTTCATGTTGAAACGAGGCAATAATGTTCCTACAAGAATTTACAAGTTGTTTCCGTGTTCAAATGAGTCAAGAATAAAGCGACAAGTTGTTTCTGAGTTCGAACGAGTCTAGAATGAAGCCTCAAATTGTTATAAATTGTTTTCATGTTGAAACGAGGCAATAATGTTCCTACAAGAATTTACAAGTTGTTTCCGTGTTCAAACGAGTCAAGAATGAAGCTACAAGTGGTTTTCGAGTTCGAACGAGTCAAGAATGAAGTCTCAAATTGTTATAAATTGTTTTGATATTTAAACGAGCCGATAATGATCCTACAAGTGTTTACAAGTTGTTTCATGTTTAAACGAGTCAAGAATGAAGCTACAAGTTGTTTTCGAGTTCGAACGAGTCAAGAATGAAGCCTCAAATTGTTATTAATTGTTTTGATGTTTAAACGAGCCAATGATGCTCCTACATGTGTTTACAAGTTGTTTCTATGTTCAAACGAGACAGGAATGAAGCTACAATTTGTTTCTGAATTCGAACAAGTCAAGAATTAAGCCTCAAGTTGTTAAGAATTGTTTTCATTTTGAAACGAGGCAATAATGTTCTTACAAGAATTTACAAGTTGTTTCCGTGTTCTAACGAGTCAAGAATGAAGCTACAAGTTGTTTTCGAGTTCGAACGAGTCAAGAATGAAGTTTCAAATTGTTATGAATTGTTTTGATATTTAAACGAGCCGATAATGATCCTACAAGTGTTTACAAGTTGTGTCCATGTTCAATCGAGTCATGACTTAAACTACAAGTTGTTTTCGAGTTCGAACGAGTCAAGAATGAAGCCTCAAATTGTTATAAATTGTTTTCATGTTGAAACGAGGCAATAATGTTCCTACAAGAATTTACAAGTTGTTTCCGTGTTCAAACGAGTCAAGAATGAAGCTACAAGTTGTTTTCGAGTTCGAACGAGTCAAGAATGAAGCCTCAAATTGTTATTAATTGTTTTCATGTTTAAACGAGCCAATAATGCTCCTACAAGTGTTTACAAGTTGTGTCCATGTTCTATCGAGTCATGACTTAAACTACAAGTTATTTTTGAGTTCGAACGAGTCAGGAATGAAGCCTCAAATTGTTATAAATTGTTTTCATGTTGAAACGAGGCAATAATGTTCCTACAAGAATTTACAAGTTGTTTCCGTGTTCAAATGAGTCAAGAATAAAGCGACAAGTTGTTTCTGAGTTCGAACGAGTCTAGAATGAAGCCTCAAATTGTTATAAATTGTTTTCATGTTGAAACGAGGCAATAATGTTCCTACAAGAATTTACAAGTTGTTTCCGTGTTCAAACGAGTCAAGAATGAAGCTACAAGTGGTTTTCGAGTTCGAACGAGTCAAGAATGAAGTCTCAAATTGTTATAAATTGTTTTGATATTTAAACGAGCCGATAATGATCCTACAAGTGTTTACAAGTTGTTTCATGTTTAAACGAGTCAAGAATGAAGCTACAAGTTGTTTTCGAGTTCGAACGAGTCAAGAATGAAGCCTCAAATTGTTATTAATTGTTTTGATGTTTAAACGAGCCAATGATGCTCCTACATGTGTTTACAAGTTGTTTCTATGTTCAAACGAGACAGGAATGAAGCTACAATTTGTTTCTGAATTCGAACAAGTCAAGAATTAAGCCTCAAGTTGTTAAGAATTGTTTTCATTTTGAAACGAGGCAATAATGTTCTTACAAGAATTTACAAGTTGTTTCCGTGTTCTAACGAGTCAAGAATGAAGCTACAAGTTGTTTTCGAGTTCGAACGAGTCAAGAATGAAGTTTCAAATTGTTATGAATTGTTTTGATATTTAAACGAGCCGATAATGATCCTACAAGTGTTTACAAGTTGTGTCCATGTTCAATCGAGTCATGACTTAAACTACAAGTTGTTTTCGAGTTCGAACGAGTCAAGAATGAAGCCTCAAATTGTTATAAATTGTTTTCATGTTGAAACGAGGCAATAATGTTCCTACAAGAATTTACAAGTTGTTTCCGTGTTCAAACGAGTCAAGAATGAAGCTACAAGTTGTTTTCGAGTTCGAACGAGTCAAGAATGAAGCCTCAAATTGTTATTAATTGTTTTGATGTTTAAACGAGCCAATAATGCTCCTACAAGTGTTTACAAGTTGTGTCCATGTTCTATCGAGTCATGACTTAAACTACAAGTTGTTTTTGAGTTCGAACGAGTCAGGAATGAAGCCTCAAATTGTTATAAATTGTTTTCATGTTGAAACGAGGCAATAATGTTCCTACAAGAATTTACAAGTTGTTTCCGTGTTCAAACGAGTCAAGAATGAAGCTACAAGTGGTTTTCGAGTTCGAACGAGTCAAGAATGAAGTCTCAAATTGTTATAAATTGTTTTGATATTTAAACGAGCCGATAATGATCCTACAAGTGTTTACAAGTTGTTTCATGTTTAAACGAGTCAAGAATGAAGCTACAAGTTGTTTTCGAGTTCGAACGAGTCAAGAATGAAGCCTCAAATTGTTATTAATTGTTTTGATGTTTAAACGAGCCAATGATGCTCCTACATGTGTTTACAAGTTGTTTCTATGTTCAAACGAGACAGGAATGAAGCTACAATTTGTTTCTGAATTCGAACAAGTCAAGAATTAAGCCTCAAGTTGTTAAGAATTGTTTTCATTTTGAAACGAGGCAATAATGTTCTTACAAGAATTTACAAGTTGTTTCCGTGTTCTAACGAGTCAAGAATGAAGCTACAAGTTGTTTTCGAGTTCGAACGAGTCAAGAATGAAGTTTCAAATTGTTATGAATTGTTTTGATATTTAAACGAGCCGATAATGATCCTACAAGTGTTTACAAGTTGTGTCCATGTTCAATCGAGTCATGACTTAAACTACAAGTTGTTTTCGAGTTCGAACGAGTCAAGAATGAAGCCTCAAATTGTTATAAATTGTTTTCATGTTGAAACGAGGCAATAATGTTCCTACAAGAATTTACAAGTTGTTTCCGTGTTCAAACGAGTCAAGAATGAAGCTACAAGTTGTTTTCGAGTTCGAACGAGTCAAGAATGAAGCCTCAAATTGTTATTAATTGTTTTCATGTTTAAACGAGCCAATAATGCTCCTACAAGTGTTTACAAGTTGTGTCCATGTTCTATCGAGTCATGACTTAAACTACAAGTTGTTTTTGAGTTCGAACGAGTCAGGAATGAAGCCTCAAATTGTTATAAATTGTTTTCATGGTGAAACGAGGCAATAATGTTCCTACAAGAATTTACAAGTTGTTTCCGTGTTCAAATGAGTCAAGAATAAAGCGACAAGTTGTTTCTGAGTTCGAACGAGTCTAGAATGAAGCCTCAAATTGTTATAAATTGTTTTCATGTTGAAACGAGGCAATAATGTTCCTACAAGAATTTACAAGTTGTTTCCGTGTTCAAACGAGTCAAGAATGAAGCTACAAGTGGTTTTCGAGTTCGAACGAGTCAAGAATGAAGTCTCAAATTGTTATAAATTGTTTTGATATTTAAACGAGCCGATAATGATCCTACAAGTGTTTACAAGTTGTTTCATGTTTAAACGAGTCAAGAATGAAGCTACAAGTTGTTTTCGAGTTCGAACGAGTCAAGAATGAAGCCTCAAATTGTTATTAATTGTTTTGATGTTTAAACGAGCCAATGATGCTCCTACATGTGTTTACAAGTTGTTTCTATGTTCAAACGAGACAAGAATGAAGCTACAATTTGTTTCTGAATTCGAACAAGTCAGGAATTAAGCCTCAAGTTGTTAAGAATTGTTTTCATGTTGAAACGAGGCAATAATGTTCTTACTAGAATTTACAAGTTGTTTCCGTGTTCTAACGAGTCAAGAATGAAGTTACAAGTTGTTTTCGAGTTCGAACGAGTCAAGAATGAAGTTTCAAATTGTTATGAATTGTTTTGATATTTAAACGAGCCGATAATGATCCTACAAGTGTTTACAAGTTGTGTCCATGTTCAATCGAGTCATGACTTAAACTACAAGTTGTTTTCGAGTTCGAACGAGTCAAGAATGAAGCCTCAAATAGTTATAAATTGTTTTCATGTTGAAACGAGGCAATAATGTTCCTACAAGAATTTACAAGTTGTTTCCGTGTTCAAACGAGTCAAGAATGAAGCTACAAGTTGTTTTCGAGTTCGAACGAGTCAAGAATGAAGTCTCAAATTGTTATGAATTGTTTTGATATTTAAACGAGCCGATAATGATCCTACAAGTGTTTACAAGTTGTGTCCATGTTCAATCGAGTCATGACTTAAACTACAAGTTGTTTTCGAGTTCGAAAGAGTCAAGAATGAAGCCTCAAATTGTTATGAATTGTTTTGATGCTTAAACTAGCCAATAATGTTCCTACAAGTGTTTACAAGTTGTTTCCATGTTCAAACGAGTCAAGAATGAAGCTACAAGTTTTTTCCGAGTTCGCACGAGTCAAGAATTAAGTCTCAAATTGTTATGAATTGTTTTCATGTTTAAACGAGCCAATAATGCTCCTACAAGTGTTTACAAGTTGTTTCATGTTTAAACGAGTCAAGATTGAACCTACAAGTTGTTTTCGAGTTCGAACGAGTCAAGAATGAAGCCTCAAATTGTTATTAATTGTTTTGATGTTTAAACGAGCCAATAATGCTCCTACAAGTGTTTACAAGTTGTTTCCATGTTCAAACGAGTCAAGAATGAAGCTACAAGTTTTTTCCGAGTTCGAACGAGTCAAGAATTAAGGCTCAAATTGTTATGAAATATGTTCATGTTAAAACGAGCCAATAATGTTCCCACAACAGTTAACAAGTTGTTTCCATGTTCAAACAAGTAAAGAATGAAGCTACAAGTTGTTTCCGAGTTCGAACGAGTCAAGAATGAAGCCTCAAATTGTTAAGAATTATTTTGATGTTTAAACGAGACAATAATGCTCCTAGAAGTGTTTAAAAGTTGTGTCCATGTTCAAACGAGTCAAGAATGAAGCTACAAGTTGTTTCCGAGTTCGAACGAGTCAAGAATGAAGCCTCAAATTGTTATGAATTGTTTTGATGTTTAAACGAGCCAATGATGCTCCTACATGTGTTTACAAGTTGTATCTATGTTCAAACGAGACAAGAATGAAGATACAATTTGTTTCTGAATTCGAACAAGTCAAGAATTAAGCCTCAAGTTGTTAAGAATTGTTTTCATGTTGAAACGAGGCAATAATGTTCCTACAAGAATTTACAAGTTGTTTCCATGTTTGAACGAGTCAAGAATGAAGCTACAATTTGTTTTCGAGTTCGAACGAGTCAAGAATGAATCCTCAAATTGTTATGAATTGTTTTGATGTTTAAACGAGCCAATAATGCTCCTACAAGTGTTTACAAGTTGTGTCCATGTTCTATCGAGTCATGACTTAAACTACAAGTTGTTTTTGAGTTCGAACGAGTCAAGAATGAAGTCTCAAATTGTTATAAATTGTTTTCATGTTGAAACGAGGCAATAATGTTCCTACAAGAATTTACAAGTTGTTTCCGTGTTCAAATGAGTCAAGAATAAAGCGACAAGTTGTTTCTGAGTTCGAACGAGTCTAGAATGAAGCCTCAAATTGTTATAAATTGTTTTCATGTTGAAACGAGGCAATAATGTTCCTACAAGAATTTACAAGTTGTTTCCGTGTTCAAACGAGTCAAGAATGAAGCTACAAGTGGTTTTCGAGTTCGAACGAGTCAAGAATGAAGTCTCAAATTGTTATAAATTGTTTTGATATTTAAACGAGCCGATAATAATCCTACAAGTGTTTACAAGTTGTTTCATGTTTAAACGAGTCAAGAATGAAGCTACAAGTTGTTTTCGAGTTCGAACGAGTCAAGAATGAAGCCTCAAATTGTTATTAATTGTTTTGATGTTTAAACGAGCCAATGATGCTCCTACATGTGTTTACAAGTTGTTTCTATGTTCAAACGAGACAGGAATGAAGCTACAATTTGTTTCTGAATTCGAACAAGTCAGGAATTAAGCCTCAAGTTGTTAAGAATTGTTTTCATTTTGAAACGAGGCAATAATGTTCTTACAAGAATTTACAAGTTGTTTCCGTGTTCTAACGAGTCAAGAATGAAGCTACAAGTTGTTTTCGAGTTCGAACGAGTCAAGAATGAAGTTTCAAATTGTTTTGAATTGTTTTGATATTTAAACGAGCCGATAATGATCCTACAAGTGTTTACAAGTTGTGTCCATGTTCAATCGAGTCATGACTTAAACTACAAGTTGTTTTCGAGTTCGAACGAGTCAAGAATGAAGCCTCAAATTGTTATTAATTGTTTTGATGTTTAAACGAGCCAATAATGCTCCTACAAGTGTTTACAAGTTGTGTCCATGTTCTATCGAGTCATGACTTAAACTACAAGTTGTTTTTGAGTTCGAACGAGTCAGGAATGAAGCCTCAAATTGTTATAAATTGTTTTCATGTTGAAACGAGGCAATAATGTTCCTACAAGAATTTACAAGTTGTTTCCGTGTTCAAATGAGTCAAGAATAAAGCGACAAGTTGTTTCTGAGTTCGAACGAGTCTAGAATGAAGCCTCAAATTGTTATAAATTGTTTTCATGTTGAAACGAGGCAATAATGTTCCTACAAGAATTTACAAGTTGTTTCCGTGTTCAAACGAGTCAAGAATGAAGCTACAAGTGGTTTTCGAGTTCGAACGAGTCAAGAATGAAGTCTCAAATTGTTATAAATTGTTTTGATATTTAAACGAGCCGATAATGATCCTACAAGTGTTTACAAGTTGTTTCATGTTTAAACGAGTCAAGAATGAAGCTACAAGTTGTTTTCGAGTTCGAACGAGTCAAGAATGAAGCCTCAAATTGTTATTAATTGTTTTGATGTTTAAACGAGCCAATGATGCTCCTACATGTGTTTACAAGTTGTTTCTATGTTCAAACGAGACAGGAATGAAGCTACAATTTGTTTCTGAATTCGAACAAGTCAGGAATTAAGCCTCAAGTTGTTAAGAATTGTTTTCATTTTGAAACGAGGCAATAATGTTCTTACAAGAATTTACAAGTTGTTTCCGTGTTCTAACGAGTCAAGAATGAAGCTACAAGTTGTTTTCGAGTTCGAACGAGTCAAGAATGAAGTTTCAAATTGTTATGAATTGTTTTGATATTTAAACGAGCCATAATGATCCTACAAGTGTTTACAAGTTGTGTCCATGTTCAATCGAGTCATGACTTAATATACAAGTTGTTTTCGAGTTCGAACGAGTCAAGAATGAAGCCTCAAATTGTTATAAATTGTTTTCATGTTGAAACGAGGCAATAATGTTCCTACAAGAATTTACAAGTTGTTTCCGTGTTCAAACGAGTCAAGAATGAAGCTACAAGTTGTTTTCGAGTTCGAACGAGTCAAGAATGAAGTTTCAAATTGTTATGAATTGTTTTGATATTTAAACGAGCCGATAATGATCCTACAAGTGTTTACAAGTTGTGTCCATGTTCAATCGAGTCATGACTTAAACTACAAGTTGTTTTCGAGTTCGAACGAGTCAAGAATGAAGCCTCAAATAGTTATAAATTGTTTTCATGTTGAAACGAGGCAATAATGTTCCTACAAGAATTTACAAGTTGTTTCCGTGTTCAAACGAGTCAAGAATGAAGCTACAAGTTGTTTTCGAGTTCGAACGAGTCAAGAATGAAGTCTCAAATTGTTATGAATTGTTTTGATATTTAAACGAGCCGATAATGATCCTACAAGTGTTTACAAGTTGTGTCCATGTTCAATCGAGTCATGACTTAAACTACAAGTTGTTTTCGAGTTCGAAAGAGTCAAGAATGAAGCCTCAAATTGTTATGAATTGTTTTGATGCTTAAACTAGCCAATAATGTTCCTACAAGTGTTTACAAGTTGTTTCCATGTTCAAACGAGTCAAGAATGAAGCTACAAGTTTTTTCCGAGTTCGCACGAGTCAAGAATTAAGTCTCAAATTGTTATGAATTGTTTTCATGTTTAAACGAGCCAATAATGCTCCTACAAGTGTTTACAAGTTGTTTCATGTTTAAACGAGTCAAGATTGAACCTACAAGTTGTTTTCGAGTTCGAACGAGTCAAGAATGAAGCCTCAAATTGTTATTAATTGTTTTGATGTTTAAACGAGCCAATAATGCTCCTACAAGTGTTTACAAGTTGTTTCCATGTTCAAACGAGTCAAGAATGAAGCTACAAGTTTTTTCCGAGTTCGAACGAGTCAAGAATTAAGGCTCAAATTGTTATGAAATATGTTCATGTTAAAACGAGCCAATAATGTTCCCACAACAGTTAACAAGTTGTTTCCGAGTTCGAACGAGTCAAGAATGAAGCCTCAAATTGTTAAGAATTATTTTGATGTTTAAACGAGACAATAATGCTCCTAGAAGTGTTTAAAAGTTGTGTCCATGTTCAAACGAGTCAAGAATGAAGCTACAAGTTGTTTCCGAGTTCGAACGAGTCAAGAATGAAGCCTCAAATTGTTATGAATTGTTTTGATGTTTAAACGAGCCAATGATGCTCCTACATGTGTTTACAAGTTGTATCTATGTTCAAACGAGACAGGAATGAAGATACAATTTGTTTCTGAATTCGAACAAGTCAAGAATTAAGCCTCAAGTTGTTAAGAATTGTTTTCATGTTGAAACGAGGCAATAATGTTCCTACAAGAATTTACAAGTTGTTTCCATGTTTGAACGAGTCAAGAATGAAGCTACAATTTGTTTTCGAGTTCGAACGAGTCAAGAATGAATCCTCAAATTGTTATGAATTGTTTTGATGTTTAAACGAGCCAATAATGCTCCTACAAGTGTTTACAAGTTGTGTCCTTGTTCTATCGAGTCATGACTTAAACTACAAGTTGTTTTTGAGTTCGAACGAGTCAAGAATGAAGCCTCAAATTGTTATAAATTGTTTTCATGTTGAAACGAGGCAATAATGTTCCTACAAGAATTTACAAGTTGTTTCCGTGTTCAAATGAGTCAAGAATAAAGCTACAAGTTGTTTCCGAGTTCGAACGAGTCTAGAATGAAGCCTCAAATTGTTATAAATTGTTTTCATGTTGAAACGAGGCAATAAGGTTCCTACAAGAATTTACAAGTTGTTTCCGTGTTCAAACGAGTCAAGAATGAAGCTACAAGTTGTTTTCGAGTTCGAACGAGTCAAGAATGAAGCCTCAAATTGTTATTAATTGTTTTGATGTTTAAACGAGCCAATAATGCTCCTACAAGTGTTTACAAGTTGTGTCCATGTTCTATCGAGTCATGACTTAAACTACAAGTTGTTTTTGAGTTCGAACGAGTCAGGAATGAAGCCTCAAATTGTTATAAATTGTTTTCATGTTGAAACGAGGCAATAATGTTCCTACAAGAATTTACAAGTTGTTTCCGTGTTCAAATGAGTCAAGAATAAAGCGACAAGTTGTTTCTGAGTTCGAACGAGTCTAGAATGAAGCCTCAAATTGTTATAAATTGTTTTCATGTTGAAACGAGGCAATAATGTTCCTACAAGAATTTACAAGTTGTTTCCGTGTTCAAACGAGTCAAGAATGAAGCTACAAGTGGTTTTCGAGTTCGAACGAGTCAAGAATGAAGTCTCAAATTGTTATAAATTGTTTTGATATTTAAACGAGCCGATAATAATCCTACAAGTGTTTACAAGTTGTTTCATGTTTAAACGAGTCAAGAATGAAGCTACAAGTTGTTTTCGAGTTCGAACGAGTCAAGAATGAAGCCTCAAATTGTTATTAATTGTTTTGATGTTTAAACGAGCCAATGATGCTCCTACATGTGTTTACAAGTTGTTTCTATGTTCAAACGAGACAGGAATGAAGCTACAATTTGTTTCTGAATTCGAACAAGTCAGGAATTAAGCCTCAAGTTGTTAAGAATTGTTTTCATTTTGAAACGAGGCAATAATGTTCTTACTAGAATTTACAAGTTGTTTCCGTGTTCTAACGAGTCAAGAATGAAGCTACAAGTTGTTTTCGAGTTCGAACGAGTCAAGAATGAAGTTTCAAATTGTTATGAATTGTTTTGATATTTAAACGAGCCGATAATGATCCTACAAGTGTTTACAAGTTGTGTCCATGTTCAATCGAGTCATGACTTAAACTACAAGTTGTTTTCGAGTTCGAACGAGTCAAGAATGAAGCCTCAAATAGTTATAAATTGTTTTCATGTTGAAACGAGGCAATAATGTTCCTACAAGAATTTACAAGTTGTTTCCGTGTTCAAACGAGTCAAGAATGAAGCTACAAGTTGTTTTCGAGTTCGAACGAGTCAAGAATGAAGTCTCAAATTGTTATGAATTGTTTTGATATTTAAACGAGCCGATAATGATCCTACAAGTGTTTACAAGTTGTGTCCATGTTCAATCGAGTCATGACTTAAACTACAAGTTGTTTTCGAGTTCGAAAGAGTCAAGAATGAAGCCTCAAATTGTTATGAATTGTTTTGATGCTTAAACTAGCCAATAATGTTCCTACAATTGTTTACAAGTTGTTTCCATGTTCAAACGAGTCAAGAATGAAGCTACAAGTTTTTTCCGAGTTCGCACGAGTCAAGAATTAAGTCTCAAATTGTTATGAAATGTTTTCATGTTTAAACGAGCCAATAATGCTCCTACAAGTGTTTACAAGTTGTTTCATGTTTAAACGAGTCAAGATTGAACCTACAAGTTGTTTTCGAGTTCGAACGAGTCAAGAATGAAGCCTCAAATTGTTATTAATTGTTTTGATGTTTAAACGAGCCAATAATGCTCCTACAAGTGTTTACAAGTTGTTTCCATGTTCAAACGAGTCAAGAATGAAGCTACAAGTTTTTTCCGAGTTCGAACGAGTCAAGAATTAAGGCTCAAATTGTTATGAAATATGTTCATGTTAAAACGAGCCAATAATGTTCCCACAACAGTTAACAAGTTGTTTCCATGTTCAAACAAGTAAAGAATGAAGCTACAAGTTGTTTCCGAGTTCGAACGAGTCAAGAATGAAGCCTCAAATTGTTAAGAATTATTTTGATGTTTAAACGAGACAATAATGCTCCTAGAAGTGTTTAAAAGTTGTGTCCATGTTCAAACGAGTCAAGAATGAAGCTACAAGTTGTTTCCGAGTTCGAACGAGTCAAGAATGAAGCCTCAAATTGTTATGAATTGTTTTGATGTTTAAACGAGCCAATGATGCTCCTACATGTGTTTACAAGTTGTATCTATGTTCAAACGAGACAGGAATGAAGATACAATTTGTTTCTGAATTCGAACAAGTCAAGAATTAAGCCTCAAGTTGTTAAGAATTGTTTTCATGTTGAAACGAGGCAATAATGTTCCTACAAGAATTTACAAGTTGTTTCCATGTTTGAACGAGTCAAGAATGAAGCTACAATTTGTTTTCGAGTTCGAACGAGTCAAGAATGAATCCTCAAATTGTTATGAATTGTTTTGATGTTTAAACGAGCCAATAATGCTCCTACAAGTGTTTACAAGTTGTGTCCATGTTCTATCGAGTCATGACTTAAACTACAAGTTGTTTTTGAGTTCGAACGAGTCAAGAATGAAGCCTCAAATTGTTATAAATTGTTTTCATGTTGAAACGAGGCAATAATGTTCCTACAAGAATTTACAAGTTGTTTCCGTGTTCAAATGAGTCAAGAATAAAGCTACAAGTTGTTTCCGAGTTCGAACGAGTCTAGAATGAAGCCTCAAATTGTTATAAATTGTTTTCATGTTGAAACGAGGCAATAAGGTTCCTACAAGAATTTACAAGTTGTTTCCGTGTTCAAACGAGTCAAGAATGAAGCTACAAGTTGTTTTCGAGTTCGAACGAGTCAAGAATGAAGCCTCAAATTGTTATTAATTGTTTTGATGTTTAAACGAGCCAATAATGCTCCTACAAGTGTTTACAAGTTGTGTCCATGTTCTATCGAGTCATGACTTAAACTACAAGTTGTTTTTGAGTTCGAACGAGTCAGGAATGAAGCCTCAAATTGTTATAAATTGTTTTCATGTTGAAACGAGGCAATAATGTTCCTACAAGAATTTACAAGTTGTTTCCGTGTTCAAATGAGTCAAGAATAAAGCGACAAGTTGTTTCTGAGTTCGAACGAGTCTAGAATGAAGCCTCAAATTGTTATAAATTGTTTTCATGTTGAAACGAGGCAATAATGTTCCTACAAGAATTTACAAGTTGTTTCCGTGTTCAAACGAGTCAAGAATGAAGCTACAAGTGGTTTTCGAGTTCGAACGAGTCAAGAATGAAGTCTCAAATTGTTATAAATTGTTTTGATATTTAAACGAGCCGATAATAATCCTACAAGTGTTTACAAGTTGTTTCATGTTTAAACGAGTCAAGAATGAAGCTACAAGTTGTTTTCGAGTTCGAACGAGTCAAGAATGAAGCCTCAAATTGTTATTAATTGTTTTGATGTTTAAACGAGCCAATGATGCTCCTACATGTGTTTACAAGTTGTTTCTATGTTCAAACGAGACAGGAATGAAGCTACAATTTGTTTCTGAATTCGAACAAGTCAGGAATTAAGCCTCAAGTTGTTAAGAATTGTTTTCATTTTGAAACGAGGCAATAATGTTCTTACAAGAATTTACAAGTTGTTTCCGTGTTCTAACGAGTCAAGAATGAAGCTACAAGTTGTTTTCGAGTTCGAACGAGTCAAGAATGAAGTTTCAAATTGTTATGAATTGTTTTGATATTTAAACGAGCCGATAATGATCCTACAAGTGTTTACAAGTTGTGTCCATGTTCAATCGAGTCATGACTTAAACTACAAGTTGTTTTCGAGTTCGAACGAGTCAAGAATGAAGCCTCAAATTGTTATTAATTGTTTTGATGTTTAAACGAGCCAATAATGCTCCTACAAGTGTTTACAAGTTGTGTCCATGTTCTATCGAGTCATGACTTAAACTACAAGTTGTTTTTGAGTTCGAACGAGTCAGGAATGAAGCCTCAAATTGTTATAAATTGTTTTCATGTTGAAACGAGGCAATAATGTTCCTACAAGAATTTACAAGTTGTTTCCGTGTTCAAATGAGTCAAGAATAAAGCGACAAGTTGTTTCTGAGTTCGAACGAGTCTAGAATGAAGCCTCAAATTGTTATAAATTGTTTTCATGTTGAAACGAGGCAATAATGTTCCTACAAGAATTTACAAGTTGTTTCCGTGTTCAAACGAGTCAAGAATGAAGCTACAAGTGGTTTTCGAGTTCGAACGAGTCAAGAATGAAGTCTCAAATTGTTATAAATTGTTTTGATATTTAAACGAGCCGATAATGATCCTACAAGTGTTTACAAGTTGTTTCATGTTTAAACGAGTCAAGAATGAAGCTACAAGTTGTTTTCGAGTTCGAACGAGTCAAGAATGAAGCCTCAAATTGTTATTAATTGTTTTGATGTTTAAACGAGCCAATGATGCTCCTACATGTGTTTACAAGTTGTTTCTATGTTCAAACGAGACAGGAATGAAGCTACAATTTGTTTCTGAATTCGAACAAGTCAGGAATTAAGCCTCAAGTTGTTAAGAATTGTTTTCATTTTGAAACGAGGCAATAATGTTCTTACAAGAATTTACAAGTTGTTTCCGTGTTCTAACGAGTCAAGAATGAAGCTACAAGTTGTTTTCGAGTTCGAACGAGTCAAGAATGAAGTTTCAAATTGTTATGAATTGTTTTGATATTTAAACGAGCCGATAATGATCCTACAAGTGTTTACAAGTTGTGTCCATGTTCAATCGAGTCATGACTTAAACTACAAGTTGTTTTCGAGTTCGAACGAGTCAAGAATGAAGCCTCAAATTGTTATAAATTGTTTTCATGTTGAAACGAGGCAATAATGTTCCTACAAGAATTTACAAGTTGTTTCCGTGTTCAAACGAGTCAAGAATGAAGCTACAAGTTGTTTTCGAGTTCGAACGAGTCAAGAATGAAGTTTCAAATTGTTATGAATTGTTTTGATATTTAAACGAGCCGATAATGATCCTACAAGTGTTTACAAGTTGTGTCCATGTTCAATCGAGTCATGACTTAAACTACAAGTTGTTTTCGAGTTCGAACGAGTCAAGAATGAAGCCTCAAATAGTTATAAATTGTTTTCATGTTGAAACGAGGCAATAATGTTCCTACAAGAATTTACAAGTTGTTTCCGTGTTCAAACGAGTCAAGAATGAAGCTACAAGTTGTTTTCGAGTTCGAACGAGTCAAGAATGAAGTCTCAAATTGTTATGAATTGTTTTGATATTTAAACGAGCCGATAATGATCCTACAAGTGTTTACAAGTTGTGTCCATGTTCAATCGAGTCATGACTTAAACTACAAGTTGTTTTCGAGTTCGAAAGAGTCAAGAATGAAGCCTCAAATTGTTATGAATTGTTTTGATGCTTAAACTAGCCAATAATGTTCCTACAAGTGTTTACAAGTTGTTTCCATGTTCAAACGAGTCAAGAATGAAGCTACAAGTTTTTTCCGAGTTCGCACGAGTCAAGAATTAAGTCTCAAATTGTTATGAATTGTTTTCATGTTTAAACGAGCCAATAATGCTCCTACAAGTGTTTACAAGTTGTTTCATGTTTAAACGAGTCAAGATTGAACCTACAAGTTGTTTTCGAGTTCGAACGAGTCAAGAATGAAGCCTCAAATTGTTATTAATTGTTTTGATGTTTAAACGAGCCAATAATGCTCCTACAAGTGTTTACAAGTTGTTTCCATGTTCAAACGAGTCAAGAATGAAGCTACAAGTTTTTTCCGAGTTCGAACGAGTCAAGAATTAAGGCTCAAATTGTTATGAAATATGTTCATGTTAAAACGAGCCAATAATGTTCCCACAACAGTTAACAAGTTGTTTCCATGTTCAAACAAGTAAAGAATGAAGCTACAAGTTGTTTCCGAGTTCGAACGAGTCAAGAATGAAGCCTCAAATTGTTAAGAATTATTTTGATGTTTAAACGAGACAATAATGCTCCTAGAAGTGTTTAAAAGTTGTGTCCATGTTCAAACGAGTCAAGAATGAAGCTACAAGTTGTTTCCGAGTTCGAACGAGTCAAGAATGAAGCCTCAAATTGTTATGAATTGTTTTGATGTTTAAACGAGCCAATGATGCTCCTACATGTGTTTACAAGTTGTATCTATGTTCAAACGAGACAGGAATGAAGATACAATTTGTTTCTGAATTCGAACAAGTCAAGAATTAAGCCTCAAGTTGTTAAGAATTGTTTTCATGTTGAAACGAGGCAATAATGTTCCTACAAGAATTTACAAGTTGTTTCCATGTTTGAACGAGTCAAGAATGAAGCTACAATTTGTTTTCGAGTTCGAACGAGTCAAGAATGAATCCTCAAATTGTTATGAATTGTTTTGATGTTTAAACGAGCCAATAATGCTCCTACAAGTGTTTACAAGTTGTGTCCTTGTTCTATCGAGTCATGACTTAAACTACAAGTTGTTTTTGAGTTCGAACGAGTCAAGAATGAAGCCTCAAATTGTTATAAATTGTTTTCATGTTGAAACGAGGCAATAATGTTCCTACAAGAATTTACAAGTTGTTTCCGTGTTCAAATGAGTCAAGAATAAAGCTACAAGTTGTTTCCGAGTTCGAACGAGTCTAGAATGAAGCCTCAAATTGTTATAAATTGTTTTCATGTTGAAACGAGGCAATAAGGTTCCTACAAGAATTTACAAGTTGTTTCCGTGTTCAAACGAGTCAAGAATGAAGCTACAAGTTGTTTTCGAGTTCGAACGAGTCAAGAATGAAGCCTCAAATTGTTATTAATTGTTTTGATGTTTAAACGAGCCAATAATGCTCCTACAAGTGTTTACAAGTTGTGTCCATGTTCTATCGAGTCATGACTTAAACTACAAGTTGTTTTTGAGTTCGAACGAGTCAGGAATGAAGCCTCAAATTGTTATAAATTGTTTTCATGTTGAAACGAGGCAATAATGTTCCTACAAGAATTTACAAGTTGTTTCCGTGTTCAAATGAGTCAAGAATAAAGCGACAAGTTGTTTCTGAGTTCGAACGAGTCTAGAATGAAGCCTCAAATTGTTATAAATTGTTTTCATGTTGAAACGAGGCAATAATGTTCCTACAAGAATTTACAAGTTGTTTCCGTGTTCAAACGAGTCAAGAATGAAGCTACAAGTGGTTTTCGAGTTCGAACGAGTCAAGAATGAAGTCTCAAATTGTTATAAATTGTTTTGATATTTAAACGAGCCGATAATAATCCTACAAGTGTTTACAAGTTGTTTCATGTTTAAACGAGTCAAGAATGAAGCTACAAGTTGTTTTCGAGTTCGAACGAGTCAAGAATGAAGCCTCAAATTGTTATTAATTGTTTTGATGTTTAAACGAGCCAATGATGCTCCTACATGTGTTTACAAGTTGTTTCTATGTTCAAACGAGACAGGAATGAAGCTACAATTTGTTTCTGAATTCGAACAAGTCAGGAATTAAGCCTCAAGTTGTTAAGAATTGTTTTCATTTTGAAACGAGGCAATAATGTTCTTACAAGAATTTACAAGTTGTTTCCGTGTTCTAACGAGTCAAGAATGAAGCTACAAGTTGTTTTCGAGTTCGAACGAGTCAGGAATGAAGTTTCAAATTGTTATGAATTGTTTTGATATTTAAACGAGCCGATAATGATCCTACAAGTGTTTACAAGTTGTGTCCATGTTCAATCGAGTCATGACTTAAACTACAAGTTGTTTTCGAGTTCGAACGAGTCAAGAATGAAGCCTCAAATTGTTATTAATTGTTTTGATGTTTAAACGAGCCAATAATGCTCCTACAAGTGTTTACAAGTTGTGTCCATGTTCTATCGAGTCATGACTTAAACTACAAGTTGTTTTTGAGTTCGAACGAGTCAGGAATGAAGCCTCAAATTGTTATAAATTGTTTTCATGTTGAAACGAGGCAATAATGTTCCTACAAGAATTTACAAGTTGTTTCCGTGTTCAAATGAGTCAAGAATAAAGCGACAAGTTGTTTCTGAGTTCGAACGAGTCTAGAATGAAGCCTCAAATTGTTATAAATTGTTTTCATGTTGAAACGAGGCAATAATGTTCCTACAAGAATTTACAAGTTGTTTCCGTGTTCAAACGAGTCAAGAATGAAGTTACAAGTGGTTTTCGAGTTCGAACGAGTCAAGAATGAAGTCTCAAATTGTTATAAATTGTTTTGATATTTAAACGAGCCGATAATGATCCTACAAGTGTTTACAAGTTGTTTCATGTTTAAACGAGTCAAGAATGAAGCTACAAGTTGTTTTCGAGTTCGAACGAGTCAAGAATGAAGCCTCAAATTGTTATTAATTGTTTTGATGTTTAAACGAGCCAATGATGCTCCTACATGTGTTTACAAGTTGTTTCTATGTTCAAACGAGACAGGAATGAAGCTACAATTTGTTTCTGAATTCGAACAAGTCAGGAATTAAGCCTCAAGTTGTTAAGAATTGTTTTCATTTTGAAACGAGGCAATAATGTTCTTACAAGAATTTACAAGTTGTTTCCGTGTTCTAACGAGTCAAGAATGAAGCTACAAGTTGTTTTCGAGTTCGAACGAGTCAAGAATGAAGTTTCAAATTGTTATGAATTGTTTTGATATTTAAACGAGCCGATAATGATCCTACAAGTGTTTACAAGTTGTGTCCATGTTCAATCGAGTCATGACTTAAACTACAAGTTGTTTTCGAGTTCGAACGAGTCAAGAATGAAGCCTCAAATTGTTATAAATTGTTTTCATGTTGAAACGAGGCAATAATGTTCCTACAAGAATTTACAAGTTGTTTCCGTGTTCAAACGAGTCAAGAATGAAGCTACAAGTTGTTTTCGAGTTCGAACGAGTCAAGAATGAAGTCTCAAATTGTTATGAATTGTTTTGATATTTAAACGTGCCGATAATGATCCTACAAGTGTTTACAAGTTGTGTCCATGTTCAATCGAGTCATGACTTAAACTACAAGTTGTTTTCGAGTTCGAAAGAGTCAAGAATTAAGCCTCAAATTGTTATTAATTGTTTTGATGTTTAAACGAGCCAATAATGCTCCTACAAGTGTTTACAAGTTGTTTCCGTGTTCAAACGAGTCAAGAATGAAGTTACAAGTGGTTTTCGAGTTCGAACGAGTCAAGAATGAAGTCTCAAATTGTTATAAATTGTTTTGATATTTAAACGAGCCGATAATGATCCTACAAGTGTTTACAAGTTGTTTCATGTTTAAACGAGTCAAGAATGAAGCTACAAGTTGTTTTCGAGTTCGAACGAGTCAAGAATGAAGCCTCAAATTGTTATTAATTGTTTTGATGTTTAAACGAGCCAATGATGCTCCTACATGTGTTTACAAGTTGTTTCTATGTTCAAACGAGACAGGAATGAAGCTACAATTTGTTTCTGAATTCGAACAAGTCAGGAATTAAGCCTCAAGTTGTTAAGAATTGTTTTCATTTTGAAACGAGGCAATAATGTTCTTACAAGAATTTACAAGTTGTTTCCGTGTTCTAACGAGTCAAGAATGAAGCTACAAGTTGTTTTCGAGTTCGAACGAGTCAAGAATGAAGTTTCAAATTGTTATGAATTGTTTTGATATTTAAACGAGCCGATAATGATCCTACAAGTGTTTACAAGTTGTGTCCATGTTCAATCGAGTCATGACTTAAACTACAAGTTGTTTTCGAGTTCGAACGAGTCAAGAATGAAGCCTCAAATTGTTATAAATTGTTTTCATGTTGAAACGAGGCAATAATGTTCCTACAAGAATTTACAAGTTGTTTCCGTGTTCAAACGAGTCAAGAATGAAGCTACAAGTTGTTTTCGAGTTCGAACGAGTCAAGAATTAAGTCTCAAATTGTTATGAATTCTTTTCATGTTTAAACGAGCCTATAATGCTCCTACAAGTGTTTACAAGTTGTTTCATGTTTAAACGAGTCAAGATTGAACCTACAAGTTGTTTTCGAGTTCGAACGAGTCAAGAATGAAGCCTCAAATTGTTATTAATTGTTTTGATGTTTAAACGAGCCAATAATGCTCCTACAAGTGTTTACAAGTTGTTTCCATGTTCAAACGAGTCAAGAATGAAGCTACAAGTTTTTTCCGAGTTCGAACGAGTCAAGAATTAAGGCTCAAATTGTTATGAAATATGTTCATGTTAAAACGAGCCAATAATGTTCCCACAACAGTTAACAAGTTGTTTCCATGTTCAAACAAGTAAAGAATGAAGCTACAAGTTGTTTCCGAGTTCGAACGAGTCAAGAATGAAGCCTCAAATTGTTAAGAATTATTTTGATGTTTAAACGAGACAATAATGCTCCTAGAAGTGTTTAAAAGTTGTGTCCATGTTCAAACGAGTCAAGAATGAAGCTACAAGTTGTTTCCGAGTTCGAACGAGTCAAGAATGAAGCCTCAAATTGTTATGAATTGTTTTGATGTTTAAACGAGCCAATGATGCTCCTACATGTGTTTACAAGTTGTATCTATGTTCAAACGAGACAGGAATGAAGATACAATTTGTTTCTGAATTCGAACAAGTCAAGAATTAAGCCTCAAGTTGTTAAGAATTGTTTTCATGTTGAAACGAGGCAATAATGTTCCTACAAGAATTTACAAGTTGTTTCCATGTTTGAACGAGTCAAGAATGAAGCTACAATTTGTTTTCGAGTTCGAACGAGTCAAGAATGAATCCTCAAATTGTTACGAATTGTTTTGATGTTTAAACGAGCCAATAATGCTCCTACAAGTGTTTACAAGTTGTGTCCATGTTCTATCGAGTCATGACTTAAACTACAAGTTGTTTTTGAGTTCGAACGAGTCAAGAATGAAGCCTCAAATTGTTATAAATTGTTTTCATGTTGAAACGAGGCAATAATGTTCCTACAAGAATTTACAAGTTGTTTCCGTGTTCAAATGAGTCAAGAATAAAGCTACAAGTTGTTTCCGAGTTCGAACGAGTCTAGAATGAAGCCTCAAATTGTTATAAATTGTTTTCATGTTGAAACGAGGCAATAATGTTCCTACAAGAATTTACAAGTTGTTTCCGTGTTCAAACGAGTCAAGAATGAAGCTACAAGTGGTTTTCGAGTTCGAACGAGTCAAGAATGAAGTCTCAAATTGTTATGAATTGTTTTGATATTTAAACGAGCCGATAATGATCCTACAAGTGTTTACAAGTTGTTTCATGTTTAAACGAGTCAAGAATGAAGCTACAAGTTGTTTTCGAGTTCGAACGAGTCAAGAATGAAGCCTCAAATTGTTATTAATTGTTTTGATGTTTAAACGAGCCAATAATGCTCCTACAACTGTTTACAAGTTGTTTCCTTGTTGAAACCAGTCAAGAATGAAGCTACAAGTTGTTTCCGTGTTCGAACGAGTCAAGAATGAAGCCTCAAATTGTTATGAATTGTTTTGATGCTTAAACTAGCCAATAATGTTCCTACAAGAGTTTACAAGTTGTTTCCATGTTCAAACGAGTCAAGAATAAAGCTACAAGTTGTTTCCGAGTTCGCACGAGTCAAGAATTAAGTCTCAAATTGTTATGAATTGTTTTCATATTCAAACGAGCCAATAATGCTCCTACAAGTGTTTACAAGTTGTTTCATGTTTAAACGAGTCAAGAATGAAGCTACAAGTTGTTTTCGAGTTCGAACGAGTCAAGAATGAAGCCTCAAATTGTTATTAATTGTTTTGATGTTTAAACGAGCCAATAATGCTCCTACAAGTGTTTACAAGTTGTTTCCAAGTTCAAACGAGTCAAGAATGAAGCTACAAGTTTTTTCCGAGTTCGAACGAGTCAAGAATTAAGCCTCAAATTGTTATGAAATATGTTCATGTTAAAACGAGCCAATAATGTTCCTACAAGAGTTAAAAAGTTGTTTCCATGTTCAAACAAGTAAAGAATGAAGCTACAAGTTGTTTCCGAGTTCGAACGAGTCAAGAATAAAGCCTCAAATTGTTAAAAACTGTTTTGATGTTTAAACGAGACAATAATGCTCCTAGAAGTGTTTAAAAGTTGTGTCCATGTTCAAACGAGTCAAGAATGAAGCTACAAGTTGTTTCCGAGTTCGAACGAGTCAAGAATGAAGCCTCAAATTGTTATGAATTGTTTTGATGTTTAAACGAGCCAATGATGCTCCTACATGTGTTTACAAGTTGTTTCTATGTTCAAACGAGACAGGAATGAAGCTACAATTTGTTTCTGAATTCGAACAAGTCAAGAATTAAGCCTCAAGTTGTTAAGAATTGTTTTCATGTTGAAACGAGGCAATAATGTTCCTACAAGAATTTACAAGTTGTTTCCATGTTCAAACGAGTCAAGAATGAAGCTATAAGTTGTTTCCGAGGTTGATTGAGTCAAGAATGAAGTCTCAAATTGTTATGAATTATTTTGATGTTGAAACGAGCCAATGATGCTCCTACATGTGTTTACATGTTGTTTCTATGTTCAAACGAGACAGGAATGAAGCTACAAATTGTTTCTGAATTCGAACAAGTCAAGAATTAAGCCTCAAGTTGTTAAGAATTGTTTTCATGTTGAAACGAGGCAATAATGTTCCTACAAGAATTTACAAGTTGTTTCTATGTTTGAACGAGTCAAGAATGAAGCTAAATTTGTTTTCGAGTTCGAACGAGTCAGGAATGAAGTCTCAAATTGTTATGAATTGTTTTGATGTTTAAACGAGCCAAAAATGCTCCTACAAGTGTTTACAAGTTGAGTCCATGTTCAATCGAGTCATGACTTAAACTACAAGTTGTTTTCGAGTTCGAACGAGTCTAGAATGAAGCCTCAAATTGTTATAAATTGTTTTCATGTTGAAACGAGGCAATAATGTTCCTACAAGAATTTACAAGTTGTTTCCGTGTTTAAACGAGTCAAGAATGAAGCTACAAGTGGTTTTCGAGTTCGAACGAGTCAAGAATGAAGTCTCAAATTGTTATGAATTGTTTTGATATTTAAACGAGCCGATAATGATCCTACAAGTGTTTACAAGTTGTTTCATGTTTAAACGAGTCAAGAATGAAGCTACAAGTTGTTTTCGAGTTCGAACGAGTCAAGAATGAAGTCTCAAATTGTTATTAATTGTTTTGATGTTTAAACGAGCCAATAATGCTCCTACAACTGTTTACAAGTTGTTTCCATGTTCAAACGAGTCAAGAATGAAGCTACAAGTTGTTTCCGTGTTCGAACGAGTCAAGAATGAAGCCTCAAATTGTTATGAATTGTTTTGATGCTTAAACTAGCCAATAATGTTCCTACAAGAGTTTACAAGTTGTTTCCATGTTCAAACGAGTCAAGAATAAAGCTACAAGTTGTTTCCGAGTTCGCACGAGTCAAGAATTAAGTCTCAAATTGTTATGAATTGTTTTCATATTTAAACGAGCCAATAATGCTCCTACAAGTGTTTACAAGTTGTTTCATGTTTAAACGAGTCAAGAATGAAGCTACAAGTTGTTTTCGAGTTCGAACGAGTCAAGAATGAAGCCTCAAATTGTTATTAATTGTTTTGATGTTTAAACGAGCCAATAATGTTCCTACAAGTGTTTACAAGTTATTTTCCATGTTCAAACGAGTCAAGAATGAAGCTATAAGTTGTTTCCGAGTTCGAACGAGTCAAGAATTTAGCTTCAAATTGTTACGAATTGTTTTAATGTTGAAACGAGCCAATAATATTCCTACAAGAGTCTACATGTTTCCATGTTCAACCGAGTCAAGAATGAAGCTACAAGTTGTTTCCGAGTTCGAACGAGTGAAGAATGAAGCCTCAAATTGTTATGAATTATTTTGATGTTTAAACAAGCCAATAATGTTCCTACAAGTGTTTACAAGTTGTTTCCATACTTAAACAAGTCAAGAATGAAGCTAGTAGTGGTTTCCGATTCCGAACGAGTCAAGAATGAAGCCTCAAATAGTTATGAATTGTTTTGATGTTTAAACGAGCCAATGATGCTCCTACATGTGTTTACAAGTTGTTTCTATGTTCAAACGAGTCAGGAATGAAGCTACAAATTGTTTCTGAATTCCAACAAGTGAAGAATTAAGCCTCAAGTTCTTAAGAATTGTTTTGATGTTGAAACGAGGCAATAATGTTCCTACAAGAATTTACTAGTTGTTTCCGTGTTTAAACGAGTCAAGAATGAAGCTACAAATTGTTTTCGTGTTCGAACGAGTCAAGAATGAAGCCTCAAATTGTTATGAATTGTTTTGATGTTTAAACGAGCCAATAATGCTCCTACATGTGTTTAAAAGTTGTGTCCATGTTCAAACGAGGCAAGAATGAAGCTACAAGCTGTTTCCGAGATCGAACGTGTCAAGAATGAAGTCTAAAATTGTTACGAATTGTTTCGAGTTTTAAACGAGCCAATAATGCTTTTACAAGAGTTTACAAGTTGTTACCATGTTCAAACGAGTCAAGAATGAAGCTACAAGTTGTTTTCGAGTTCGAACGAGTCAAGAATGAAGCGTCAAATTGTTATGAATTGTTTTGATGTTTAAACGAGCCAATAATGTTCCTACAAGTGTTTACAAGTTGTTTCCATACTCAAGCAACGCAACAATGAAGCTACAAGTTGTTTCCGAGTTCGAACGAGTTAAGAATGAAGCCTCAAATTGTTATGAATTGTTTTGATGTTTAAACGAGACAATAATGCTCCTACAAGTGTTTACAAGTTGTTTCCATATTCAAACGTGTCAAGAATGAAACTACAACTTGTTTCCGAGTTCGAACAAGTCAATAATTAAGCCTCAAATTGTTATGAATTGTTTTCATGTTGAAATGAGCTAATAATTTTCCTACAAGAATTTACAAGTTGTTTCCGTGTTCAAACGAGTCAAGAATGAAGCTACAAATTGTTTCCGAGTTTGAACGATTCAATAATGAAGCCTCAAATTGTTATGAATTGTTTTGATGTCTAAATGAGTCAATAATGCTCCTACATGTATTTAAAAGTTGTGTCCGAGTTCGAACGAGTCAAGAATGAAGTCTAAAATTGTTACGAATTGTTTCGAGTTTTAAACGAGCCAATAATGCTTTTACAAGAGTTTACAAGTTGTTTCCATGTTCAAACAAGTCAAGAATGAAGCTACAAATTGTTTCCAAGTTCGAACGAGTAAAGAATGATGCCTCAAATTGTTATGAATTGTTTTGATGTTTAAACTAGCCAATAATGGTCCTTCAAGTGTTTACAAGTTGTTTCTATATTCAAACGAGTCAAGAATGAAGCTCCAAGTTGTTTTCGAGTTCGAACGAGTCAAGAATGAAGCCTCAAATTGTTATGAATTGTTTTGATGTTTAAACGAGCCAATAATGTTCTTACAAGTTGTTTCCATACTCAATCAACTCAACAATGAAGCTACAAGTTTTTTCCGAATTCGAACGAGTCAAGAATGAAGCCTCAAATTGTTATGAATTGTTTTGATGTTTAAACAAGACAATAATGCTCCTACAAGTATTTACAAGTTGTTTCCACGTTCAAACGTGTCAAGAATGAAACTACAAGTTGTTTTCGAGTTCGAACAAGTCAAGAATTAAGCCTCAAATTGTTGTGAATTGTTTTCATGTTGAAATGAGCCAATAATTTTCCTACAAGAATTTACAAGTTGTTTCCGTGTTCAAACGAGTCAAGAATGAAGCTATAAATTGTTTCCGAGTTTGAACGATTCAATAATGAAGCCTCAAATTGTTTTGAATTGTTTTGATGTTTAAACGAGCCAATAATGCTCCTTCAAGTGTTTACAAGTTGTTTCCATGTTCAAACGTGTCAAGAATGAAGTACAAGTTGTTTTCGAGTTCGAACGAGTCAAGAATGAAGCCTCAAATTGTTATGAATTGTTTTGATGTTGAAATGAGCCAATAATTTTCCTACAAGAATTTACAAGTTGTTTCCGTGTTCAAACGAGTCAAGAATGAAGTTACAAATTGTTTCCGAGTTTGAACGATTCAATAATGAAGCCTCAAATTGTTATGAATTGTTTTGATGTTTAAACGAGTCAATAATGCTCCTACATGTGTTTAAAAGTTGTGTCTATGTTCAAACGAGGCAAGAATGAAGCTACAAGCTGTTTCTGAGTTCGAACGAGTCAAGAATGAAGTCTAAAATTGTTACGAATTTTTTCGAGTTTTAAACGAGCCAATAATGCTTTTACAAGAGTTTACAAGTTGTTTCCATGTTCAAACGAGTCAAGAATGAAGCTACAAATTGTTTCCAAGCTCGAACGAGTAAAGAATGATGCCTCAAATTGTTATGAATTGTTTTGATGTTTAAACGAGCCAATAATGGTCCTTCAAGTGTTTACAAGTTGTTTCTATATTCAAACGAGTCAAGAATGAAGCTACAAGTTGTTTTCGAGTTCGAACGAGTCAAGAATGAAGCCTCAAATTGTTATGAATTGTTTTGATGTTTAAACGAGCCAATAATGTTCCTACAAGTGTTTACAAGTTGTTTCCAAAGTCAAACAACCTAACAATGAAGCTACAAGTTGTTTCCGAGTTCGAACGAGTCAAGAATGAAGCCTCAAATTGTTATGAATTGTTTTGATGTTTAAACGAGACAATAATGCTCCTACAAGTATTTACAAGTTGTTTCCATGTTCAAACGTGTCAAGAATGAAACTACAAGTTGTTTCCGAGTTCGAACAAGTCAAGAATTAAGCCTCAAATTGTTGTGAATTGTTTTCATGTTGAAATGAGCCAATAATTTTCCTACAAGAATTTACAAGTTGTTTCCATGTTCAAACGAGTCAAGAATGAAGCTACAAATTGTTTCCAAGTTCGAACGAGTAAGGAATGATGCCTCAAATTGTTATGAATTGTTTTGATGTTTAAACGAGCCAATAATGGTCCATCAAGTGTTTACAAGTTGTTTCTCTATTCAAACGAGTCAAGAATGAAGCTACAAGTTGTTTTCGAGTTCGAACGAGTCAAGAATGAAGCCTCAAATTGTTATGAATTGTTTTGATGTTTAAACGAGCCAATAATGTTCCTACAAGTGTTTACAAGTTGTTTCCAAAGTCAAACAACCTAACAATGAAGCTACAAGTTGTTTCCGAGTTCGAACGAGTCAAGAATGATGCCTCAAATTGTTGTGAATTGTTTTCATGTTGAAATGAGCCAATAATTTTCCTACAAGAATTTACAAGTTGTTTCCGTGTTCAAACGAGTCAAGAATGAAGCTACAAATTGTTTCCGAGTTCGAACAAGTCAAGAATTAAGCCTCAAATTGTTGTGAATTGTTTTCATGTTGAAATGAGCCAATAATTTTCCTACAAGAATTTACAAGTTGTTTCCGTGTTCAAACGAGTCAAGAATGAAGCTACAAATTGTTTCCTAGTTCGAACAAGTCAAGAATTAAGCCTCAAATTGTTGTGAATTGTTTTCATGTTGAAATGAGCCAATAATTTTCCTACAAGAATTTACAAGTTGTTTCCGTGTTCAAACGAGTCAAGAATGAAGCTACAAATTGTTTCCGAGTTTGAACGATTCAATAATGAAGCCTCAAATTGTTATGAATTGTTTTGTTGTTTAAACGAGCCAATAGTGCTCCTACAAGTGTTTAAAAGTTGTGTCCATGTTCAAACGAGGCAAGAATGAAGCTACAAGCTGTTTCCGAGTTCGAACGAGTCAAGAATGAAGTCTAAAATTTTTACGAATTGTTTCGAGTTTTAAACGAGCCAATAATGCTTTTACGAGAGTTTACAAGTTGTTTCCATGTTCAAACGAGTCAAGAATGAAGCTACAAATTGTTTCCAAGTTCGAACGAGTAAGGAATGATGCCTCAAATTGTTATGAATTGTTTTGATGTTTAAACGAGCCAATAATGCTCCTTCAAGTGTTTACAAGTTGTTTCCATGTTCAAACGAGTCAAGAATGAAGCTACAAATTGTTTTCGTGTTCGAACGAGTCAAGAATGAAGCCTCAAATTGTTATGAATTGTTTTGATGTTTAAACGAGCCAATAATGCTCCTACATGTGTTTAAAAGTTGTGTCCATGTTCAAACGAGGCAAGAATGAAGGTACAAGCTGTTTCCGAGATCGAACGTGTCAAGAATGAAGTCTAAAATTGTTACGAATTGTTTCGAGTTTTAAACGAGCCAATAATGCTTTTACAAGAGTTTACAAGTTGTTACCATGTTCAAACGAGTCAAGAATGAAGCTACAAGTTGTTTTCGAGTTCGAACGAGTCAAGAATGAAGCGTCAAATTGTTATGAATTGTTTTGATGTTTAAACGAGCCAATAATGTTCCTACAAGTGTTTACAAGTTGTTTCCATACTCAAACAACGCTACAATGAAGCTACAAGTTGTTTCCGAGTTCGAACGAGTTAAGAATGAAGCCTCAAATTGTTATGAATTGTTTTGATGTTTAAACGAGACAATAATGCTCCTACAAGTGTTTACAAGTTGTTTCCATGTTCAAACGTGTCAAGAATGAAACTACAAGTTGTTTCCGAGTTCGAACAAGTCAATAATTAAGCCTCAAATTGTTATGAATTGTTTTCATGTTGAAATGAGCCAATAATTTTCCTACAAGAATTTACAAGTTGTTTCCGTGTTCAAACGAGTCAAGAATGAAGCTACAAATTGTTTCCGAGTTTGAACGATTCAATAATGAAGCCTCAAATTGTTATGAATTGTTTTGATGTCTAAATGAGTCAATAATGCTCCTACATGTGTTTAAAAGTTGTGTCCGAGTTCGAACGAGTCAAGAATGAAGTCTAAAATTGTTACGAATTGTTTCGAGTTTTAAACGAGCCAATAATGCTTTTACAAGAGTTTACAAGTTGTTTCCATGTTCAAACAAGTCAAGAATGAAGCTACAAATTGTTTCCAAGTTCGAACGAGTAAAGAATGATGCCTCAAATTGTTATGAATTGTTTTGATGTTTAAACTAGCCAATAATGGTCCTTCAAGTGTTTACAAGTTGTTTCTATATTCAAACGAGTCAAGAATGAAGCTACAAGTTGTTTTCGAGTTCGAACGAGTCAAGAATGAAGCCTCAAATTGTTATGAATTGTTTTGATGTTTAAACGAGCCAATAATGTTCTTACAAGTTGTTTCCATACTCAATCAACTCAACAATGAAGCTACAAGTTTTTTCCATGTTCAAACGAGTCAAGAATGAAGCTACAAATTGTTTCCAAGCTCGAACGAGTAAAGAATTAAGCCTCAAATTGTTATGAATTGTTTTGATGTTTAAACGAGCCAATAATGGTCCTTCAAGTGTTTACAAGTTGTTTCTATATTCAAACGAGTCAAGAATGAAGCTACAAGTTGTTTTCGAGTTCGAACGAGTCAAGAATGAAGCCTCAAATTGTTATGAATTGTTTTGATGTTTAAACGAGCCAATAATGTTCCTACAAGTGTTTACAAGTTGTTTCCAAAGTCAAACAACCTAACAATGAAGCTACAAGTTGTTTCCGAGTTCGAACGAGTCAAGAATGAAGCCTCAAATTGTTATGAATTGTTTTGTTTTTTAAACGAGACAATAATGCTCCTACAAGTATTTACAAGTTGTTTCCATGTTCAAACGTGTCAAGAATGAAACTACAAGTTGTTTCCGAGTTCGAACAAGTCAAGAATTAAGCCTCAAATTGTTGTGAATTGTTTTCATGTTGAAATGAGCCAATAATTTTCCTACAAGAATTGACAAGTTGTTTCCGTGTTCAAACGAGTCAAGAATGAAGCTACAAATTGTTTCCGAGTTTGAACGATTCAATAATGAAGCCTCAAATTGTTATGAATTGTTTTGATGTTTAAACGAGCCAATAGTGTTCCTACAAGTGTTTAAAAGTTGTGTCCATGTTCAAACGAGGCAAGAATGAAGCTACAAGCTGTTTCCGAGTTCGAACGAGTGAAGAATGAAGTCTAAAATTGTTACGAATTGTTTCGAGTTTTAAACGAGCCAATAATGCTTTTACAAGAGTTTACAAGTTGTTTCCATGTTCAAACGAGTCAAGAATGAAGCTACAAATTGTTTCCAAGTTCGAACGAGTAAGGAATGATGCCTCAAATTGTTATGAATTGTTTTGATGTTTAAACGAGCCAATAATGGTCCATCAAGTGTTTACAAGTTGTTTCTATATTCAAACGAGTCAAGAATGAAGCTACAAGTTGTTTTCGAGTTCGAACGAGTCAAGAATGAAGCCTCAAATTGTTATGAATTGTTTTGATGTTTAAACGAGCAAATAATGTTCCTACAAGTGTTTACAAGTTGTTTCCATACTCAAACAACTCAACAATGAAGCTACAAGTTGTTTCCGAGTTCGAACGATTCAATAATGAAGCCTCAAATTGTTATGAATTGTTTTGATGTTTAAACGAGCCAATAGTGCTCCTACAAGTGTTTAAAAGTTGTGTCCATGTTCAAACGAGGCAAGAATGAAGCTACAAGCTGTTTCCGAGTTCGAACGAGTGAAGAATGAAGTCTAAAATTGTTACGAATTGTTTCGAGTTTTAAACGAGCCAATAATGCTTTTACAAGAGTTTACAAGTTGTTTCCATGTTCAAACGAGTCAAGAATGAAGCTACAAATTGTTTCCAAGTTCGAACGAGTAAGGAATGATGCCTCAAATTGTTATGAATTGTTTTGATGTTTAAACGAGCCAATAATGGTCCATCAAGTGTTTACAAGTTGTTTCTATATTCAAACGAGTCAAGAATGAAGCTAGAAGTTGTTTTCGAGTTCGAACGAGTCAAGAATGAAGCCTCAAATTGTTATGAATTGTTTTGATGTTTAAACGAGCAAATAATGTTCCTACATGTGTTTACAAGTTGTTTCCATACTCA
Source organism: Oenanthe sinensis (assembly GCA_028671895.1). NCBI lineage: Eukaryota > Viridiplantae > Streptophyta > Magnoliopsida > Apiales > Apiaceae > Oenanthe > Oenanthe sinensis. The sequence continues at coordinate 7,049,725 of JAPMAC010000231.1, forward strand.
AACAACTCAACAATGAAGCTACAAGTTGTTTCCGAGTTCGAACGAGTCAAGAATGAAGCCTCAAATTGTTATGAATTGTTTTGATGTTTAAACGAGACAATAATGCTCCTACAAGTATTTACAAGTTGTTTCCATGTTCAAACATGTCAAGAATGAAACTACAAGTTGTTTCCGAGTTCGAACAAGTCAAGAATTAAGCCTCAAATTGTTGTGAATTGTTTTCATGTTGAAATGAGCCAATAATTTTCCTACAAGAATTTACAAGTTGTTTCCGTGTTCAAACGAGTCAAGAATAAAGCTACAAATTGTTTCCGAGTTTGAACGATTCAATAATGAAGCCTCGAATTGTTATGAATTGTTTTGCTGTTTAAACGAGCCAATAGTGCTCCTACAAGTGTTTAAAAGTTGTGTCCATGTTCAAACGAGGCAAGAATGAAGCTACAAGCTGTTTCCGAGTTCGAACGAGTCAAGAATGAAGTCTAAAATTGTTAGGAATTGTTTCGAGTTTTAAACGAGCCAATAATGCTTTTACAAGAGTTTACAAGTTGTTTCCATGTTCAAACGAGTCAAGAATGAAGCTACAAATTGTTTCCAAGTTCGAACGAGTCAAGAATGAAGCCTCAAGTTGTTATGAATTGTTTTGATGTTTAAACGAGACAATAATGCTCCTACAAGAATTTACAAGTTGTTTCCATGTTCAAACGTGTCAAGAATGAAACTACAAGTTATTTCCGAGTTCGAACAAGTCAAGAATTAAGCCTCAAATTGTTGTGAATTGTTTTCATGTTGAAATGAGCCAATAATTTTCCTACAAGAATTTACAAGTTGTTTCCGTGTTCAAACGAGTCAAGAATGAAGCTACAAATTGTTTTCGAGTTCGAACGAGTCAAGAATGAAGCCTCAAATTGTTATGAATTGTTTTGATGTTTAAACGAGCCAATAATGTTCCTACAAGTGTTTACAAGTTGTTTCCATACTCAAACAACTCAACAATGAAGCTACAAGTCGTTTCCGAGTTCGAACGAGTCAAGAATGAAGTGTCAAATTGTTATGAATTGTTTTGATGTTTAAACGAGACAATAATGCTCCTACAAGTATTTACAAGTTGTTTCCATGTTCAAACGTGTCAAGAATGAAACTACAAGTTGTTTCCGAGTTCGAACAAGTCAAGAATTAAGCCTCAAATTGTTGTGAATTGTTTTCATGTTGAAATGAGCCAATAATTTTCCTACAAGAATTTACAAGTTGTTTCCGTGTTCAAACGAGTCAAGAATGAAGCTACAAATTGTTTCCAAGTTCGAACGAGTAAGGAATGATGCCTCAAATTGTTATGAATTGTTTTGATGTTTAAACGAGCCAATAATGGTCCGTCAAGTGTTTACAAGTTGTTTCTATATTCAAACGAGTCAAGAATGAAGCTACAAGTTGTTTTCGAGTTCGAACGAGTCAAGAATGAAGCCTCAAATTGTTATGAATTGTTTTGATGTTTAAACGAGCCAATAATATTCCTACAAGTATTTACAAGTTGTTTCCATACTCAAACAACTCAACAATGAAGCTACAAGTTGTTTCCGAGTTCGAACGAGTCAAGAATGAAGCCTCAAATTGTTATGAATTGTTTTGATGTTTAAACGAGACAATAATGCTCCTACAAGAATTTACAAGTTGTTTCCATGTTCAAACGTGTCAAGAATGAAATTACAAGTTATTTCCGAGTTCGAACAAGTCAAGAATTAAGCCTCAAATTGTTGTGAATTGTTTTCATGTTGAAATGAGCCAATAATTTTCCTACAAGAATTTACAAGTTGTTTCCGTGTTCAAACGAGTCAAGAATGAAGCTACAAATTGTTTTCGAGTTCGAACGAGTCAAGAATGAAGCCTCAAATTGTTATGAATTGTTTTGATGTTTAAACGAGCCAATAATGTTCCTACAAGTGTTTACAAGTTGTTTCCATACTCAAACAACTCAACAATGAAGCTACAAGTTGTTTCCGAGTTCGAACGAATCAAGAATGAAGTGTCAAATTGTTATGAATTGTTTTGATGTTTAAACGAGACAATAATGCTCCTACAAGTATTTACAAGTTGTTTCCATGTTCAAACGTGTCAAGAATGAAACTACAAGTTGTTTCCGAGTTCGAACAAGTCAAGAATTAAGCCTCAAATTGTTGTGAATTGTTTTCATGTTGAAATGAGCCAATAATTTTCCTACAAGAATTTACAAGTTGTTTCCGTGTTCAAACGAGTCAAGAATGAAGCTACAAATTGTTTCCAAGTTCGAACGAGTAAGGAATGATGCCTCAAATTGTTATGAATTGTTTTGATGTTTAAACGAGCCAATAATGGTCCGTCAAGTGTTTACAAGTTGTTTCTATATTCAAACGAGTCAAGAATGAAGCTACAAGTTGTTTTCGAGTTCGAACGAGTCAAGAATGAAGCCTCAAATTGTTATGAATTGTTTTGATGTTTAAACGAGCCAATTATATTCCTACAAGTATTTACAAGTTGTTTCCATACTCAAACAACTCAACAATGAAGCTACAAGTTGTTTCCGAGTTCGAACGAGTCAAGAATGAAGCCTCAAATTGTTATGAATTGTTTTGATGTTTAAACGAGACAATAATGCTCCTACAAGAATTTACAAGTTGTTTCCATGTTCAAACGTGTCAAGAATGAAATTACAAGTTATTTCCGAGTTCGAACAAGTCAAGAATTAAGCCTCAAATTGTTGTGAATTGTTTTCATGTTGAAATGAGCCAATAATTTTCCTACAAGAATTTACAAGTTGTTTCCGTGTTCAAACGAGTCAAGAATGAAGCTACAAATTGTTTTCGAGTTCGAACGAGTCAAGAATGAAGCCTCAAATTGTTATGAATTGTTTTGATGTTTAAACGAGCCAATAATGTTCCTACAAGTGTTTACAAGTTGTTTCCATACTCAAACAACTCAACAATGAAGCTACAAGTTGTTTCCGAGTTCGAACGAATCAAGAATGAAGTGTCAAATTGTTATGAATTGTTTTGATGTTTAAACGAGACAATAATGCTCCTACAAGTATTTACAAGTTGTTTCCATGTTCAAACGTGTCAAGAATGAAACTACAAGTTGTTTCCGAGTTCGAACAAGTCAAGAATTAAGCCTCAAATTGTTGTGAATTGTTTTCATGTTGAAATGAGCCAATAATTTTCCTACAAGAATTTACAAGTTGTTTCCGTGTTCAAACGAGTCAAGAATGAAGCTACAAATTGTTTCCAAGTTCGAACGAGTAAGGAATGATGCTTCAAATTGTTATGAATTGTTTTGATGTTTAAACGAGCCAATAATGGTCCGTCAAGTGTTTACAAGTTGTTTCTATATTCAAACGAGTCAAGAATGAAGCTACAAGTTGTTTTCGAGTTCGAACGAGTCAAGAATGAAGCCTCAAATTGTTATGAATTGTTTTGATGTTTAAACGAGCCAATTATATTCCTACAAGTATTTACAAGTTGTTTCCATACTCAAACAACTCAACAATGAAGCTACAAGTTGTTTCCGAGTTCGAACGAGTCAAGAATGAAGCCTCAAATTGTTATGAATTGTTTTGATGTTTAAACGAGACAATAATGCTCCTACAAGAATTTACAAGTTGTTTCCATGTTCAAACGTGTCAAGAATGAAATTACAAGTTATTTCCGAGTTCGAACAAGTCAAGAATTAAGCCTCAAATTGTTGTGAATTGTTTTCATGTTGAAATGAGCCAATAATTTTCCTACAAGAATTTACAAGTTGTTTCCGTGTTCAAACGAGTCAAGAATGAAGCTACAAATTGTTTTCGAGTTCGAACGAGTCAAGAATGAAGCCTCAAATTGTTATGAATTGTTTTGATGTTTAAACGAGCCAATAATGTTCCTACAAGTGTTTACAAGTTGTTTCCATACTCAAACAACTCAACAATGAAGCTACAAGTTGTTTCCGAGTTCGAACGAGTCAAGAATGAAGTGTCAAATTGTTATGAATTGTTTTGATGTTTAAACGAGACAATAATGCTCCTACAAGTATTTACAAGTTGTTTCCATGTTCAAACGTGTCAAGAATGAAACTACAAGTTGTTTCCGAGTTCGAACAAGTCAAGAATTAAGCCTCAAATTGTTGTGAATTGTTTTCATGTTGAAATGAGCCAATAATTTTCCTACAAGAATTTACAAGTTGTTTCCGTGTTCAAACGAGTCAAGAATGAAGCTACAAATTGTTTCCGAGTTTGAACGATTCAATAATGAAGCCTCAAATTGTTATGAATTATTTTGATGTTTAAACGAGCCAATAGTGCTCCTACAAGTGTTTAAAAGTTGTGTCCATGTTCAAACGAGGCAAGAATGAAGTTACAAGCTGTTTCCGAGTTCGAACGAGTCAAGAATGAAGTCTAAAATTGTTACGAATTGTTTCGAGTTTTAAACGAGCCAATAATGCTTTTACAAGAGTTTACAAGTTGTTTCCATGTTCAAACGAGTCAAGAATGAAGCTACAAATTGTTTCCAAGTTCGAACGAGTAAGGAATGATGCCTCAAATTGTTATGAATTGTTTTGATGTTTAAACGAGCCAATAATGGTCCTTCAAGTGTTTACAAGTTGTTTCTATATTCAAACGAGTCAAGAATGAAGCTACAAGTTGTTTTCGAGTTTGAACGATTCAAGAATGAAGCCTCAAATTGTTGTGAATTGTTTTCATGTTGAAATGAGCCAATAATTTTCCTACAAGAATTTACAAGTTGTTTCCGAGTTCGAACGAGTCAAGAATGAAGCCTCAAATTGTTATGGATTGTTTTGATGTTTAAACGAGACAATAATGCTCCTACAAGAATTTACAAGTTGTTTCTTTTTTTTTTTTTTTTTGCTAAATAAATGTTTATCATATCACCGAAAAAACAATACATGTCTAGGGGCATACCCCGCGAGCAAACAAACTAACAAGCCTGCCAAACAAAGCTAACCAGCAAAACAAACTACATTACATGATTAAGTCAATAATAGTTGGGTCCCGCCTGAGATGTTTTTTGAAGAGACTACAACTAAAAAGCTTAGTCCTGACTCTACACATAATGTCACGCAGCAGCTTCCAAGGAGGAGAAGAGCTTCTAGCATGCAGTCTATTATTTCTCTCAGCCCATAAAGCATGAAACGTGGCTGCAATGAAGAGAAAAGCTATCTGCTCACGAGTTGAATCTGTTGGCTCTACAAAGAAATTTCCAGTACTGAAATCTTGCCAATTTAAAGAAAGAGCAATAGGAGAATGTTGGAGAATTATTCTCGTGTATGGACAGTCAACAAAAATATGATCATGGGTTTCAATCCCCGTAGCACATAATAGGCAGTGAGCATTAGTATTAATACCAAATCGAAGCATTCTATCTCGAGTAAACAACCGTTGCTTAAAAACAAGCCAAGCTAGTAAAGAAAATTTTGCGACATTAAATTTGTGCCATATAAGCGGAATCCATGGTGGAGGATTTAAGTTTCTGCTACGGATAGACCTCCAAACATCAGCCATGGTTATTTTTTGAAATTAACCATCCCATAAGATATTATCAGAAGAGTGAATCCGAGCCAAATGACAAAGATGCCTCACCTCAATTGCCGTAACATGATTCGTCGGGCAAAGATGCCAGGATTGGCCGTGCAAAACTGAAGAAATTTTAGCCAGAGAAGTTGACTCCATAATAGATATAATGCCAGGATCAAATTGGTGAATTAAAGCAGCTGCATTTGCCCAAGGGTCGTGCCAAAGATAGAAATTAGAATCAGCCCCCAGATTGTATCGAATGTATCGCATAGCTACAGGTCTGGAGTTGAAAATTTTTCTTATGCACCAAGGACTTTTAGATGGGATCAGCATAGTCCAGAAAGGTTTGTTGCGCAGAAAAGTTGACCACACCCAAGTAACCCACAGAGAATTTGCTTTCGTAATTATTCTCCACAGTTGGAAGATGATTGCACTTTTGTTCCACTCAATTAGATCTTTAAACCCCAATCCTCCTTCTAGCTTCGGAAAGCAACAATCTCGCCAAGCAACTTTGAACTGACATGGGCCATTTACAGAGCCCCCCCAGAGAAAATGAACTAAAATACTTTGAATTTTTTTCAGCGCTTTCACTGGTAAGAAAAGATGGGTGGTCCAGTAACCTTGAATTCCATAAAGCACAGTTGAAATTAGTTGCATCCTACCTGCCATACTTAGAAATTTGCATGTCCAAGATTCAACCCGATTGCATACTTTACGAATAAGAGCATCACAGTCAGCCATGTTAAGTTTTCCGGAAATAAGAGGCAGTCCCAAATAAGAGATAGGGAGTCTCCCTCTAGAAAACCCAGAAGTAACCATAGCAAATTGTTGAACATCAGTTGGAACATTGCAGAAGAAGCACATACTTTTGCTAGGATTTGGATGGAGGCCAGAAATACTACTGAATTTACCAAAAGCATCAAGGAGAAGCTGTATAGATTTTCTGTCCCCATTACAAAAAAAGAAAACGTCATCAGCGAAGATAAGATGAGATATTTCTGAGTGCTTCGTGCGCCAATGAAAAGTGAAATCAGTGGATGCAGTAGCTTGTTTGATGCAAGCTGAGAGAACTTCCATACTAAGCACAAAGAGGTAGGGAGATAGGGGATCTCCCTGCCGAAGTCCAGAATTTCCTTTAAAGTACCCCTCAAGTGCACCATTTATCTTGATAGAGAGCATACTAGTAGTTATGCATCCTTGAACCCATTTAACAAATTTCTCCGGGAACCCCATACGCCTTATAGTAGAGAATAGGAAACTCCAATTTAAATTATCAAAAGCCTTGTGAATATCAATTTTGAAAGCAACTCTCGGAGTACCTGCATTTAGATGGTAATCTCTACATATAGATTGAGCAAGCATTACATTATCTCCAATCGAACGCCCTTGAATAAAAGCAGTTTGAGATTGAGAAATAATTTGACCCATAATTCTCTTCATTCTCATGGCAAGCATTTTTGCAATACACTTGTACAATACATTACAACATGAAATGGGTCTAAACTGCGACAAATGAGTAGAGTTTGCTAGCTTAGGAACAAGAGTTATAGCAGCAGAGTTCACAATTTTTGGCAAGTGCAGCGTATCAAAGAAAAAAAGAATGCCATCTGTTACCTCCTTACCAATAATGCTCCAGGATTTAATGAAGAACTCAGGAGTAAACCCGTCAGGCCCAGGGCTCTTGTGCTTAGCCATGGATTTCAAGGTTCTGAAAATATCAGTTTGGGTGAAATTTGCAGCAAGGATTGCACTTTGATGCGACGAAATTCTGGGAAGAGTAAGATCAGCCGGGAATTCTTCAACCATAGTGGACGAACCCAAAAGAGATTGAAAATACCTTATAGCTACATCAGAGATATCTCTATGAGTCGTGTGACAAGTACCAAATTCATCTTCTAAAAGTAACAATTTATTAGAATTCCATCTGCCCCTACAAGAGTTGAAGAAGAATCTATTATTCCCATCACCATATTTCAGCCATTTTACCCTCGATTTTTGCTTGAGGAATATTTCCTCATTACGGATTGCAGAGAAGAGGTCTAATTTCAGCTTTGATTCCTCCTCCAAAAGATCAGGGGAAGGAAGGTTCGGAAGATGTGACTGAAAATTAATCAAAGCTTCACGAGAAGTATCCACCACACTATGAACATTTCCCAACCTAATGTTTAGATTTTTCAGCTCTTTTTTAACATTTCTGAGCTTGGTAGTGAGGATGTACCAAGGATCACCCAAAGTGTTTACTTGCCAAGCTGCTTCCACAGTAGAAAGAAAATCTGCCGCCTCTAAAATGTGATTAAAGACCTGAAAAGGTTTTCGAATTCTTGTTCCATTCAATCCCATACTAACCGTAGAAGGGCTGTGGTCAGATAGGCCCCTGGGGAGGAATTTTGCCAATGACATTCCAAAAGAAGAGAGCCATTTATCATTTACCACCACACGATCAAGTTTTCGCAACACAGGGCTAGAATGGCTGCAATCCCACCAGGTAAATAAAGGCCCAGAAAACCTAAGATCAGTGACTCCCAACTGGTTTAAACACAATTGAAACTCCACCATACTCGTGGTTCTTCGAGCTATAAAACCATTAGTCTCTTCAACATGTAAGATAGTATTGAAATCTCCCAATAAGCACCATGGGGGGGAAATACCATCAATAGAGATGCTGGCTTGAATACTAAGCAAATCTGCCCAGAGAGGACGACGATCCACATGAGTGTTGAAAGCGTAAATCATTGAAACTACGAAGCGTTCATTGGACCCCAAATCAACAACAAAACAAGTGATATGCTGAGCTGATTTATGAATCAACTGCACTTTCCACATATAGGGATCCCACCCTAACCAGATACGTCCGTTTTCATGACTTTCATAATTAAATATCCAATCAAACCTAGGAGCCACCAGCAAAGAGATAGCAGAGGAAGTTTCCTGTTTAACGTGAGTTTCCAGGAGGGCAATAAGACTAATTTTATTTAAACTGATAAAGTCTTTGGCAAACATCACCTTATTGTGGAGCCCTCTAATGTTGTAGGAACAAAAAGAAATCATCAAAACCAGATTAAGATGATTTCGAGGAGGTTTCCCTCCCACACTTTTCTAACATCTTCTTTTGTTTCTTCCGCTGGGATTTCGATAGTTTAGACAATTCCACAACTGATTTTAGATTTTTTGAAGCTACAGGGAGAGGGGGAGAAGCCTCAGGAGTCGAAATAGCTTTCATTTTCTTGTTATTTACCTGTGTCCACTCCTGATCTTGTTGCTCAGAAACATTACCCACCAAGTTTCTCGAATCACCAATTTTCACTGTTGGGCCAGGATTCAAATGAGTCGCAGGAGTCAATTCCTCCGTCATCAAAGAGGTGTGGGCAACTGGGGTAGTGCAGGTAGCTTCATCTTTTGCTGGTTTTTGTATCCACACTCTTTTTGTGATCGGACAAGCCCCGGCATTATGTCCCAATGACTTGCATCCACCACAAATCAAGGGCTTAGAGGGGTAGTTAACTTGAACTGAAGCTTCAACTTTCTCTCCCGAACAGGGGTCAATCGCTATAACTGGGATAGTAGTGGGAAGAGGGTCACCAATTTCATACGATACACACAATTTGGCAAAAGGAAGAACATCTAGCTGTGAAGTGATAGAATCAGCACAGAGAGGTTTCCCAACAACACTGGCGATGGCACCCAGCCCTTGGCTAGTCCAGTAGCAGTCCGGGATGTTTGATAATTTGATCCAAAGAGGCATGGAAGTAATGGGTTTACTGCCAGGACTGCATCCCCAAGCCGTAACCACCATGGGCTTTCTTTCGATGTACCAAGTTCCCCGAGCAAGGATATTATTTAAAGCAGCCTCAGAGTTAAATTTAAACACAAAAACCCCTGCTTCCTTCTGAAAAACTTTGCTCAAACCCCTACGATCCCACACTTGATGAGCGAAATCTGAAACCACTTTGAATGGTAATTTTCCTTTAGTAAACGTCCCAACAACACAGTTCTTAAACTTTTCTAGCCCCTGTTTCAACACTTCATCGGGAGGACAAACAACTTTCACACCAGGGGGGAGAGGTGTATAATCAAATGTGACATTATTAACAATAGGTGGACTAGATCCCACTACTTTTGCCCATGATGGTGTAGCTTGTAAACCTGGTTTCTCTAAGTCACCTTTCCTCCTAGACAAATCATCAAACATCTGATGCTCAATATTTTCTGATTTCTCATTTCCATTGAGGTCCTTGACACCAGATGCAGACCCTAACTCACCTTTCAATGATGTATTAGTAGTGTCCTTCACCTTCACTTTATTATGAGCTTCCAAATCTAAGTCACAATCAACACCCATGGCCCCATCTAGAGTCGGGAGTCCATTTTCATCTCGTTTAAATGGCGTTGCATTTTCACCATTCTTACAACACACATTTACATTCATCTGCTCTTTCTCACAAGATGCAGCACCTTTCTTTAACATTGGTAAACCAAACTCATCTCGCTGATTCGGGACACCAAAATACCCATTATTTACCTCACGATTCACCACATCGTCAAAAGAGAACCCTTTTGCAAGAAGAAAATCACTCACCACTTGCAGTTTGCGACGAGTTTCCACAAGATCCTCCCGCTCCTGCCGGCTAATAGCAAAAGCAGCCCTAACAGCTGGGTTAAAGTTAGCTCTAGTCATAGCAGCTGCTTCAGAAGGGGTGATGGTACGGTCACTACCCTCAGAGCAAGCATCATCCGTAACCACAACCGGAATGCCTCCAGAACTACTGGCTAAACACTGATTTACAATATCCCCTTTGTCAAAACATGAGCTATAAACCCCCACTCCTATATCTGGAGAGGAGAACCTTTCCTCGACCTCAAGAGGCGGTTCATCACACATGAAGGCAGGAACCCCATCAGAGTCACAATCCGAACCTTGGCTAACCATGGAAGAAAAAAAGAAAAGTGTTTTGGTGTAGGGAAGGAGAAAATGATTTAAGGAAGGGAATATTTAGAGATGATGAAGAAGGGTGAGAGAGGCGGCTGAGAAAACTAAATTAGGGTTTAAAACCTAACCTAGAGAGAAGGGTGAGAGAGGCGGCTGAGAAAACTAAATTAGGGTTTAAAACCTAACCTAGAGAGAAGGGAGAGGAAATGTCTAGAGAGAGAAACATTTTTTCCAAGTTGTTTCCATGTTCAAACGTGTCAAGAATGAAACTACAAGTTATTTCCGAGTTCGAACAAGTCAAGAATTAAGCCTCAAATTGTTGTGAATTGTTTTCATGTTGAAATGAGCCAATAATTTTCCTACAAGAATTTACAAGTTGTTTCCGTGTTCAAACGAGTCAAGAATGAAGCTACAAATTGTTTTCGAGTTCGAACGAGTCAAGAATGAAGCCTCAAATTGTTATGAATTGTTTTGATGTTTAAACGAGCCAATAATGTTCCTACAAGTGTTTACAAGTTGTTTCCATACACAAACAACTCAACAATGAAGCTACAAGTTGTTTCCGAGTTCGAACGAGTCAAGAATGAAACCTCAAATTGTTATGAATTGTTTTGATGTTTAAACGAGACAATAATGCTCCTACAAGAATTTACAAGTTGTTTCCATGTTCAAACGTGTCAAGAATGAAACTACAAGTTATTTCCGAGTTCGAACAAGTCAAGAATTAAGCCTCAAATTGTTGTGAATTGTTTTCATGTTGAAATGAGCCAATAATTTTCCTACAAGAATTTACAAGTTGTTTCCGTGTTCAAACGAGTCAAGAATGAAGCTACAAATTGTTTTCGAGTTCGAACGAGTCAAGAATGAAGCCTCAAATTGTTATGAATTGTTTTGATGTTTAAACGAGCCAATAATGTTCCTACAAGTGTTTACAAGATGTTTCCATACTCAAACAACTCAACAATGAAGCTACAAGTTGTTTCCGAGTTCGAACGAGTCAAGAATGAAGTGTCAAATTGTTATGAATTGTTTTGATGTTTAAACGAGACAATAATGCTCCTACAAGTATTTACAAGTTGTGTCCATGTTCAAACGAGGCAAGAATGAAGCTACAAGCTGTTTCCGAGTTCGAACGAGTGAAGAATGAAGTCTAAAATTGTTACGAATTGTTTCTAGTTTTAAACGAGCCAATAATGCTTTTACAAGAGTTTACAAGTTGTTTCCATGTTCAAACGAGTCAAGAATGAAGCTACAAATTGTTTCCAAGTTCGAACGTGTAAGGAATGATGCCTCAAATTGTTATGAATTGTTTTGATGTTTAAACGAGCCAATAATGGTCCATCAAGTGTTTACAAGTTGTTTCCATATTCAAACGAGTCAAGAATGAAGCTACAAGTTGTTTTCGAGTTCGAACGAGTCAAGAATGAAGCCTCAAATTGTTATGAATTGTTTTGATGTTTAAACGAGCAAATAATGTTCCTACAAGTGTTTACAAGTTGTTTCCATACTCAAACAACTCAACAATGAAGCTACAAGTTGTTTCCGAGTTCGAACGAGTCAAGAATGAAACCTCAAATTGTTATGAATTGTTTTGATGTTTAAACGAGACAATAATGCTCCTACAAGAATTTACAAGTTGTTTCCATGTTCAAACGTGTCAAGAATGAAACTACAAGTTATTTCCGAGTTCGAACAAGTCAAGAATTAAGCCTCAAATTGTTGTGAATTGTTTTCATGTTGAAATGAGCCAATAATTTTCCTACAAGTTGTTTCCGTGTTCAAACGAGTCAAGAATGAAGCTACAAATTGTTTTCGAGTTCGAACGAGTCAAGAATGAAGCCTCAAATTGTTATGAATTGTTTTGATGTTTAAACGAGCAAATAATGTTCCTACAAGTGTTTACAAGTTGTTTCCATACTCAAACAACTCAACAATGAAGCTACAAGTTGTTTCCGAGTTCGAACGAGTCAAGAATGAAGCCTCAAATTGTTATGAATTCTTTTGATGTTTAAACGAGACAATAATGCTCCTACAAGAATTTACAAGTTGTTTCCATGTTCAAACGTGTCAAGAATGAAACTACAAGTTATTTCCGAGTTCGAACAAGTCAAGAATTAAGCCTCAAATTGTTGTGAATTGTTTTCATGTTGAAATGAGCCAATAATTTTCCTACAAGAATTTACAAGTTGTTTCCGTGTTCAAACGAGTCAAGAATGAAGCTACAAATTGTTTCCGAGTTTGAACGATTCAATAATGAAGCCTCAAATTGTTATGAATTGTTTTGCTGTTTAAACGAGCCAATAGTGCTCCTACAAGTGTTTAAAAGTTGTGTCCATGTTCAAACGAGGCAAGAATGAAGCTACAAGCTGTTTCCTAGTTCGAACGAGTCAAGAATGAAGTCTAAAATTGTTACGAATTGTTTCGAGTTTTAAACGAGCCAATAATGCTTTTACAAGAGTTTACAAGTTGTTTCCATGTTCAAACGAGTCAAGAATGAAGCTACAAATTGTTTCCAAGTTCGAACGAGTAAGGAATGATGCCTCAAATTGTTATGAATTGTTTTGATGTTTAAACGAGCCAATAATGGTCCGTCAAGTGTTTACAAGTTGTTTCTATATTCAAACGAGTCAAGAATGAAGCTACAAGTTGTTTTCGAGTTCGAACGAGTCAAGAATGAAGCCTCAAATTGTTATGAATTGTTTTGATGTTTAAACGAGCCAATAATGTTCCTACAAGTGTTTACAAGTTGTTTCCATACTCAAACAACTCAACAATGAAGCTACAAGTTGTTTCCGAGTTCGAACGAGTCAAGAATGAAGCCTCAAATTGTTATGAATTGTTTTGATGTTTAAACGAGACAATAATGCTCCTACAAGAATTTACAAGTTGTTTCCATGTTCAAACGTGTCAAGAATGAAACTACAAGTTATTTCCGAGTTCGAACAAGTCAAGAATTAAGCCTCAAATTGTTGTGAATTGTTTTCATGTTGAAATGAGCCAATAATTTTCCTACAAGAATTTACAAGTTGTTTCCGTGTTCAAACGAGTCAAGAATGAAGCTACAAATTGTTTTCGAGTTCGAACGAGTCAAGAATGAAGCCTCAAATTGTTATGAATTGTTTTGATGTTTAAACGAGCCAATAATGTTCCTACAAGTGTTTACAAGTTGTTTCCATACTCAAACAACTTAACAATGAAGCTACAAGTTGTTTTCGAGTTCGAACGAGTCAAGAATGAAGTGTCAAATTGTTATGAATTGTTTTGATGTTTAAACGAGACAATAATGCTCCTACAAGTATTTACAAGTTGTTTCCATGTTCAAACGTGTCAAGAATGAAACTACAAGTTGTTTCCGAGTTCGAACAAGTCAAGAATTAAGCCTCAAATTGTTGTGAATTGTTTTCATGTTGAAATGAGCCAATAATTTTCCTACAAGAATTTACAAGTTGTTTCCGTGTTCAAACGAGTCAAGAATGAAGCTACAAATTGTTTTCGAGTTCGAACGAGTCAAGAATGAAGCCTCAAATTGTTATGAATTGTTTTGATGTTTAAACGAGCCAATAATGTTCCTACAAGTGTTTACAAGTTGTTTCCATACTCAAACAACTCAACAATGAAGCTACAAGTTGTTTCCAAGTTCGAACGAGTCAAGAATGAAGTGTCAAATTGTTATGAATTATTTTGATGTTTAAACGAGACAATAATGCTCCTACAAGTATTTACAAGTTGTTTCCACGTTCAAACGTGTCAAGAATGAAACTACAAGTTGTTTCCGAGTTCGAACAAGTCTATTAAGCCTCAAATTGTTGCGAATTGTTTTCATGTTGAAATGAGCCAATAATTTTCCTACAAGAATTTACAAGTTGTTTCCGTGTTCAAACGAGTCAAGAATGAAGCTACAAATTGTTTCCAAGTTCGAACGAGTAAGGAATGATGCCTCAAATTGTTATGAATTGTTTTGATGTTTAAACGAGACAATAATGCTCCTACAAGAATTTACAAGTTGTTTCCATGTTCAAACGTGTCAAGAATGAAACTACAAGTTATTTCCGAGTTCGAACAAGTCAAGAATTAAGCCTCAAATTGTTGTGAATTGTTTACATGTTGAAATGAGCCAATAATTTTCCTACAAGAATTTACAAGTTGTTTCCGAGTTCGAACGAGTCAAGAATGAAGCCTCAAATTGTTATGAATTGTTTTGATGTTTAAACGAGACAATAATGCTCCTACAAGTGTTTACAAGTTGTTTCCATGTTCAAACGTGTCAAGAATGAAACTACAAGTTGTTTCCGAGTTCGAACAAGTCAAGACTTAAGCCTCAAATTGTTGTGAATTGTTTTCATGTTGAAATGAGCCAATAATTTTCCTACAAGAATTTACAAGTTGTTTTCGTGTTCAAACGAGTCAAGAATGAAGCTACTAATTGTTTCCGAGTTTGAACGATTCAATAATGAAGCCTCAAATTGTTATGAATTGTTTTGATGTTTAAACGAGCCAATAATGCTTTTACAAGAGTTTACAAGTTGTTTCCATGTTCAAACGAGTCAAGAATGAAGCTACAAATTGTTTCCAAGTTCGAACGAGTAAAGAATGATGCCTCAAATTGTTATGAATTATTTTGATGTTTAAACGAGCCAATAATGCTCCTTCAAGTGTTTACAAGTTGTTTCATGTTTAAAAGAGTCAAGAATCAAGCTACAAGTTGTTTTTGAGTTCGAACAAGTCAAGAATGAAGCCTCAAATTGTTATTAATTGTTTTGATGTTTAAACGAGCCAATAATACTCCTACAAGTTGTTTCCATGTTCAAACGAGTCAAGAATGAAGCTACAAGTTGTTTCCGAATTCGAACGAGTCAAGAATTAAGCCTCAAATTGTTATGAAATGTTTTCATGTTAAAACGAGCCAATAATGTTCCCACAAGAGTTAACAATTTGTTTCCATGTTCAAACGAGTAAAGAATGAAGCTACAAGTTGTTTCCGAGTTCGAACAATTCAATAATGAAGCCTCAAATTGTTAAGAATTGTTTTGATGTTTAAACGAGACAATAATGCTCCTAGAAGTGTTTAAAAGTTGTGTCCATGTTCAAACGAGGCAAGAATGAAGCTACAAGCTGTTTCCCAGTTCGAACGAGTCAAGAATGAAGTCTAAAATTGTTACGTATTGTTTCGAGTTTTAAACGAGCCAATAATGCTTTTACAAGAGTTTACAAGTTGTTTCCATGTTCAAACGAGTCAAGAATGAAGCTACAAATTGTTTCCAAGTTCGAACGAGTAAGGAATGATGCCTCAAATTGTTATGAATTGTTTTGATGTTTAAACGAGCCAATAATGGTCCTTCAAGTGTTTACAAGTTGTTTCTATATTCAAACGAGTCAAGAATGAAGCTACAAGTTGTTTTCGAGTTTGAACGATTCAAGAATGAAGCCTCAAATTGTTGTGAATTGTTTTCATGTTGAAATGAGCCAATAATTTTCCTACAAGAATTTACAAGTTGTTTCCGAGTTCGAACGAGTCAAGAATGAAGCCTCAAATTGTTATGAATTGTTTTGATGTTTAAACGAGACAATAATGCTCCTACAAGTGTTTACAAGTTGTTTCCATGTTCAAACGTGTCAAGAATGAAACTACAAGTTGTTTCCGAGTTCGAACAAGTCAAGACTTAAGCCTCAAATTGTTGTGAATTGTTTTCATGTTGAAATGAGCCAATAATTTTCCTACAAGAATTTACAAGTTGTTTTCGTGTTCAAACGAGTCAAGAATGAAGCTACAAATTGTTTCCGAGTTTGAACGATTCAATAATGAAGCCTCAAATTGTTATGAATTGTTTTGATGTTTAAACGAGCCAATAATGCTCCTACAAGTGTTTAAAAGTTGTGTCCATGTTC
This sequence comes from Oenanthe sinensis, assembly GCA_028671895.1. Classification (NCBI taxonomy): domain Eukaryota; kingdom Viridiplantae; phylum Streptophyta; class Magnoliopsida; order Apiales; family Apiaceae; genus Oenanthe; species Oenanthe sinensis. The sequence goes on from JAPMAC010000231.1 coordinate 7,066,074, forward strand.
AAACGAGGCAAGAATGAAGCTACAAGTTGTTTCCGAGTTCGAACGAGTCAAGAATGAAGTCTAAAACTGTTACGAATTGTTACGTATTGTTTCGAGTTTTAAACGAGCCAATAATGCTTTTACAAGAGTTTACAAGTTGTTTCCATGTTCAAACGAGTCAAGAATGAAGCTACAAATTGTTTCCAAGTTCGAACGAGTAAAGAATGATGCCTCAAATTGTTATGAATTATTTTGATGTTTAAACGAGCCAATAATGCTCCTTCAAGTGTTTACAAGTTGTTTCATGTTTAAACGAGTCAAGAATCAAGCTACAATTTGTTTTTGAGTTCGAACGAGTCAAGAATGAACCCTCAAATTGTTATTAATTGTTTTGATGTTTAAACGAGCCAATAATACTCCTACAAGTTGTTTCCATGTTCAAACGAGTCAAGAATGAAGCTACAAGTGTTTCCGAGTTCGAACGAGTCAAGAATTAAGCCTCAAATTGTTATGAAATGTTTTCATGTTAAAACGAGCCAATAATGTTCCCACAAGAGTTAACAAGTTGTTTCCATGTTCAAACGAGTAAAGAATGAAGCTACAAGTTGTTTCCGAGTTCGAACAATTCAATAATGAAGCCTCAAATTGTTAAGAATTGTTTTGATGTTTAAACGAGACAATAATGCTCCTAGAAGTGTTTAAAAGTTGTGTCCATGTTCAAACGAGTCAAGAATGAAGCTACAAATTGTTTCCGAGTTCGAACAAGTTAAGAATTAAGCCTCAAATTGTTATGAATTGTTTTCATGTTGAAATGAGCCAATAATTTTCCTACAAGTTGTTTCCGTGTTCAAACGAGTCAAGAATGAAGCTACAAATTGTTTCCGAGTTTGAACGATTCAATAATGAAGCCTCAAATTGTTATGAATTGTTTTGATATTTAAACGAGCCAATAATGCTCCTACAAGTGTTTAAAAGTTGTGTCCATGTTCAAACGAGGCAAGAATGAAGCTACAAGTTGTTTCCGAGTTCGAACGAGTCAAGAATGAAGTCTAAAATTGTTACGAATTGTTTCGAGTTTTAAACGAGCCAATAATGCTTTTACAAGAGTTTACAAGTTGTTTCCATGTTCAAACGAGTCAAGAATGAAGCTACAAATTGTTTCCAAGCTCGAGCGAGTAAAGAATGATGCCTCAAATTGTTATGAATTGTTTTGATGTTTAAACGAGCCAATAATGGTCCTTCAAGTGTTTACAAGTCGAGTTCGAACGAGTCCAGAATGAAGCCTCAAATTGTTATGAATTGTTTTGATGTTTAAACGAGCCAATAATGTTCTTACAAGTGTTTACAAGTTGTTTCCAAAGTCAAACAACCTAACAATGAAGCTACAAGTTGTTTCCGAGTTCGAACGAGTCAAGAATGAAGCCTCAAATTGTTATGAATTGTTTTGATGTTTAAACGAGACAATAATGCTCCTACAAGTATTTACAAGTCGTTTCCATGTTCAAACGTGTCAAGAATGAAACTACAAGTTGTTTCCGAGTTCGAACAAGTCAAGAATTTAGCCTCAAATTGTTGTGAATTGTTTTCATGTTGAAATGAGCCAATAATTTTCCTACAAGAATTTACAAGTTGTTTCCGTGTTCAAACGAGTCAAGAATGAAGCTACAAATTGTTTCCGAGTTTGAACGATTCAATAATGAAGCCTCAAATTGTTATGAATTGTTTTGATGTTTAAACGAGCCAATAGTGCTCCTACAAGTGTTTAAAAGTTGTGTCCATGTTCAAACGAGGCAAGAATGAAGCTACAAGCTGTTTCCGAGTTCGAACGAGTGAAGAATGAAGTCTAAAATTGTTACGAATTGTTTCGAGTTTTAAACGAGCTAATAATGCTTTTACAAGAGTTTACAAGTTGTTTCCATGTTCAAACGAGTCAAGAATGAAGCTACAAATTGTTTCCAAGTTCGAACGAGTAAGGAATGATGCCTCAAATTGTTATGAATTGTTTTGATGTTTAAACGAGCCAATAATGGTCCATCAAGTGTTTACAAGTTGTTTCTATATTCAAACGAGTCAAGAATGAAGCTACAAGTTGTTTTCGAGTTCGAACGAGTCAAGAATGAAGCCTCAAATTGTTATGAATTGTTTTGATGTTTAAACGAGCAAATAATGTTCCTACAAGTGTTTACAAGTTGTTTCCATACTCAAACAACTCAACAATGAAGCTACAAGTTGTTTCCGAGTTCGAACGAGTCAAGAATGAAGCCTCAAATATTTATGAATTGTTTTGATGTTTAAACGAGCCAATAATGCTCCTACAAGTGTTAACAAGTTGTTTCCATGTTCAAACGAGTCAAGAATGAAGATACAAGTTGTTTCCGAGTTCGAACGAGTCAAGAATGAAGCCTCAAATTGTTATGAATTGTTTTGATGTTTAAACGAGCCAATAATGCTCCTACAAGTGTTTACAAGTTGTTTCCGTGTTCAAACGAGTCAAGAATGAAGCTACAAATTGTTTTCGTGTTCAAACGAGTCAAGAATGAAGCCTCAAATTGTTATGAATTGTTTTGATGTTTAAACAGGCCAATAATGCTCCTACAAGTGTTTAAAAGTTGTGTCCATGTTCAAACGAGGCAAGAATGAAATTACAAGTTGTTTCCGAGTTCGAACGAGTCAAGAATGAAGCCTCAAATTGTTATGAATTGTTTTCATGTTAAAATGAACCAATAATGTTCCTACAAGAGTTTACAAGTTGTTTCCATGTTCAAACGAGTCAAGAATGAAGCTACAAGTTGTTTTCGAGTTCGAACGAGTCAAGAATGAAGCCTCAAATTGTTATGAATTGTTTTGATGTTTAAACGAGCAAATAATGTTCCTACAAGTGTTTACAAGTTGTTTCCATACTCAAACAACTCAACAATGAAGCTACAAGTTGTTTCCGAGTTCGAACGAGTCAAGAATGAAGCCTCAAATTGTTATGAATTGTTTTGATGTTTAAACGAGACAATAATGCTCCTACAAGTATTTTACAAGTTGTTTCCATGTTCAAACGTGTCAAGAATGAAACTACAAGTTGTTTCCGAGTTCGAACAAGTCAAGAATTAAGCCTCAAATTGTTGTGAATTGTTTTCATGTTGAAATGAGCCAATAATGCTCCTACAAGAATTTACAAGTTGTTTCCGTGTTCAAACGAGTCAAGAATGAAGCTACAAATTGTTTCCGAGTTTGAACGATTCAATAATGAAGCCTCAAATTGTTATGAATTGTTTTGCTGTTTAAACGAGCTAATAGTGATCCTACAAGTGTTAACAAGTTGTTTCCATGTTCAAACGAGTCAAGAATGAAGATACAAGTTGTTTCCAAGTTCGAACGAGTAAGGAATGATGCCTCAAATTGTTATGAATTGTTTTGATGTTTAAACGAGCCAATAATGCTCCTTCAAGTGTTAACAAGTTGTTTCCATGTTCAAACAAGTCAAGAATGAAGCTACAAGTTGTTTCCCAGTTCGAACGAATCAAGAATGAAGTCTCAAATTGTTACGAATTGTTTTTATATTTAAACGAGCCAATAATGCTCCTACAAGTGTTTAAAAGTTGTTTCCCTGTTTAAACGAGAGAAGAATGAAACTACAAGTTGTTTTCGAGTTCGAACGAGTCAAGAATGAAGCCTCAAATATTTATGAATTGTTTTGATGTTTAAACGAGCCAATAATGCTCCTACAAGTGTTAACAAGTTGTTTCCATGTTCAAACGAGTCAAGAATGAAGATACAAGTTGTTTCCGAGTTCGAACGAGTCAAGAATGAAGCCTCAAATTGTTATGAATTGTTTTGATGTTTAAACGAGCCAATAATGCTCCTACAAGTGTTTACAAGTTGTTTCCATGTACAAACGAGTCAAGAATGAAGCTACAAGTTCTTTCCGAGTTCGAACGAGTCAAGAATGAAGCCTCAAATTGTTATGAATTGTTTTCATGTTAAAATGAACCAATAATGTTCCTACAAGAGTTTACAAGTTGTTTCCATGTTCAAACGAGTCAAGAATGAAGCTACAAGTTGTTTCCGAGTTCGAACGAGTCAAGAATGAAGCCTCAAATTGTTATGAATTGTTTTGATTTTAAACGAGCCAACAATATTCCTACAAGAGTTTACAAGTTGTTTCCATGTTCTAACGAGTCAATAATGAAGCTAAAAGTTGTTTCTATGTTAGAACGAGTCAAGAATGAAGTCTTAAATTGTTATGAATTTTTTTATGTTTAAACGAGCCAATAATGCTGCTACATGTGTTTACGAGTTATTTCCATGTTCAAACGAGTCAAGAATGAAGCTACAAGTTGTTTCCAAGTTTGAACGAGTCAAGAATGAAGTCTCAAATTGTTATGAATTATTTTGATGTTTAAATGAGCCAAAAATGCTCCTACAAGTGTTTAGAAGTTGTTTTCTTGTTCAAACGAGTCAAGAAAGAAGCTACAAGTTGTTTCTGACTCCGAACGAGTCAAGAATGAAGCCTCAAATTGTAATAAATTGTTTTGATGTTTAAACGAGCCAACAATGTTCATACAACAGTTTACAAGTTGTTTCCATGTTCTAACGAGTCAAGAATGAAGCTAAAAGTGGTTTCAATGTTAGAACGGGTCAAGAATGTAGTCTTAAATTGTTATGAATTTTTTTAATGTTTAAACGAGCCAATAATGCTCCTACATGTGTTTACGAGTTGTTTCCATGTTCAAACGAGAGAAGAATGAAACTACAAGTTGTTTTCGAGTTCGAACGAGTCAAGAATGAAGCCTCAAATATTTATGAATTGTTTTGATGTTTAAACGAGCCAATAATGCTCCTACAAGTGTTAACAAGTTGTTTCCATGTTCAAACGTGTCAAGAATGAAGATACAAGTTGTTTCCGAGTTCGAATGAGTCAAGAATGAAGCCTCAAATTGTTATGAATTGTTTTGATGTTTAAACGAGCCAATAATGCTCCTACAAGTGTTTACAAGTTGTTTCCGTGTTCAAACGAGTCAAGAATGAAGCTACAAATTGTTTCCGAGTTTGAACGATTCAATAATGAAGCCTCAAATTGTTATGAATTGTTTTGATGTTTAAACGAGCCAATAGTGCTCCTACAAGTGTTTAAAAGTTGTGTCCATGTTCAAACGAGGCAAGAATGAAGCTACAAGCTGTTTCCGAGTTCGAACGAGTGAAGAATGAAGTCTAAAATTGTTACGAATTGTTTCGAGTTTTAAACGAGCCAATAATGCTTTTACAAGAGTTTACAAGTTGTTTCCATGTTCAAACGAGTCAAGAATGAAGCTACAAATTGTTTCCAAGTTCGAACGAGTAAGGAATGATGCCTCAAATTGTTATGAATTGTTTTGATGTTTAAACGAGCCAATAATGGTCCATCAAGTGTTTACAAGTTGTTTCTATATTCAAACGAGTCAAGAATGAAGCTACAAGTTGTTTTCGAGTTCGAACGAGTCAAGAATGAAGCCTCAAATTGTTATGAATTGTTTTGATGTTTAAACGAGCAAATAATGTTCCTACAAGTGTTTACAAGTTGTTTCCATACTCAAACAACTCAACAATGAAGCTACAAGTTGTTTCCGAGTTCGAACGAGTCAAGAATGAAGCCTCAAATTGTTATGAATTGTTTTGATGTTTAAACGAGACAATAATGCTCCTACAAGTATTTTTCAAGTTGTTTCCATGTTCAAACGTGTCAAGAATGAAACTACAAGTTGTTTCCGAGTTCGAACAAGTCAAGAATTAAGCCTCAAATTGTTGTGAATTCTTTTCATTTTGAAATGAGCCAATAATGCTCCTACAAGAATTTACAAGTTGTTTCCGTGTTCAAACGAGTCAAGAATGAAGCTACAAATTGTTTCCGAGTTCGAACGAGTCAAGAATGAAGCCTCAAATATTTATGAATTGTTTTGATGTTTAAACGAGCCAATAATGCTCCTACAAGTGTTAACAAGTTGTTTCCATGTTCAAACGTGTCAAGAATGAAGATACAAGTTGTTTCCGAGTTCGAATGAGTCAAGAATGAAGCCTCAAATTGTTATGAATTGTTTTGATGTTTAAACGAGCCAATAATGCTCCTACAAGTGTTTACAAGTTGTTTCCATGTACAAACGATTCAAGAATGAGGCTACAAGTTATTTCCGAGTTCGAACGAGTCTAGAATGAAGCCTCAAATTGTTATGAATTATTTTCATGTTAAAATGAACCAATAATGTTCCTACAAGAGTTTACAAGTTGTTTCCATGTTCAAACGAGTCAAGAATGAAGCTAAAAGTTGTTTTCGAGTTCGAACGAGTCAAGAATGAAGCCTCAAATTTTTATGAATTGTTTTGATGTTTAAACGAGCCAATAATGCTCCTACAAGTGTTTTCAAGTTGTTTCCATGTTCAAACGAGTCAAGAATGAAGCTACAAGTTGTTTCCGAGTTCGAACGAGTCAAGAATGAAGCCTCAAATTGTTATGAATTGTTTTAATTTTAAACGAGCCAACAATGTTCCTACAAGAGTTTACAAGTTGTTTCCCTGTTCTAACGAGTCAATAATGAAGCTAAAAGTTGTTTCAATGTTAGAACGAGACAAGAATGAAGTCTTAAATTGTCATGAATTTTTTTTATGTTTAAACGAGCCAATAATGCTCCTACAAGTGTTTACAAATTGTTTCCATGTTCAAATGAGTCAAGAATGAAGCTACAAGTTGTTTCCAAGTTCGAACGAGTCAAGAATGTAGTCTCAAATTGTTACGAATTGTTTTTATGTTTAAACGAGCCAATAATGCTCCTACAAGTGTTTACAAGTTGTTTCCATGTTCAAACGAGTCAATAATGAAGCTAAAAGTTATTTTCGTGTTCAAACGAGTCAAGAATGAAGCCTCAAATTGTTATGAATTGTTTTGATGTTTAAACAGGCCAATAATGCTCCTACAAGTGTTTAAAAGTTGTGTCCATGTTCAAACGAGGCAAGAATGAAATTACAAGTTGTTTCCGAGTTCGAACGAGTCAAGAATGAAGCCTCAAATTGTTATGAATTGTTTTCATGTTAAAATGAACCAATAATGTTCCTACAAGAGTTTACAAGTTGTTTCCATGTTCAAACGAGTCAAGAATGAAGCTACAAGTTGTTTCCGAGTTCGAACGAGTCAAGAATGAAGCCGCAAATTGTTATGAATTGTTTTGATTTTAAACGAGCCAACAATATTCCTACAAGAGTTTACAAGTTGTTTCCATGTTCTAACGAGTCAATAATGAAGCTAAAAGTTGTTTCAATGTTAGAACGAGTCAAGAATGAAGTCTTAAATTGTTATGAATTTTTTTATGTTTAAACGAGCCAATAATGCTCCTACATGTGTTTACGAGTTATTTCCATGTTCAAACGAGTCAAGAATGAAGCTACAAGTTTTTTCCAAGTTTGAACGAGTCAAGAATGAAGTCTCAAATTGTTATGAATTATTTTGATGTTTAGATGAGCCAAAAATGCTCCTACAAGTGTTTAGAAGTTGTTTTCTTGTTCAAACGAGTCAAGAAAGAAGCTACAAGTTGTTTCTGACTCCGAACGAGTCAAGAATGAAGCCTCAAATTGTAATAAATTGTTTTGATGTTTAAACGAGCCAACAATGTTCATACAACAGTTTACAAGTTGTTTCCATGTTCTAACGAGTCAAGAATGAAGCTAAAAGTGGTTTCAATGTTAGAACGGGTCAAGAATGTAGTCTTAAATTGTTATGAATTTTTTTAATGTTTAAACGAGCCAATAATGCTCCTACATGTGTTTACGAGTTGTTTCCATGTTCAAACGAGAGAAGAATGAAACTACAAGTTGTTTTCGAGTTCGAACGAGTCAAGAATGAAGCCTCAAATATTTATGAATTGTTTTGATGTTTAAACGAGCCAATAATGCTCCTACAAGTGTTAACAAGTTGTTTCCATGTTCAAACGTGTCAAGAATGAAGATACAAGTTGTTTCCGAGTTCGAATGAGTCAAGAATGAAGCCTCAAATTGTTATGAATTGTTTTGATGTTTAAACGAGCCAATAATGCTCCTACAAGTGTTTACAAGTTGTTTCCGTGTTCAAACGAGTCAAGAATGAAGCTACAAATTGTTTCCGAGTTTGAACGATTCAATAATGAAGCCTCAAATTGTTATGAATTGTTTTGATGTTTAAACGAGCCAATAGTGCTCCTACAAGTGTTTAAAAGTTGTGTCCATGTTCAAACGAGGCAAGAATGAAGCTACAAGCTGTTTCCGAGTTCGAACGAGTGAAGAATGAAGTCTAAAATTGTTACGAATTGTTTCGAGTTTTAAACGAGCCAATAATGCTTTTACAAGAGTTTACAAGTTGTTTCCATGTTCAAACGAGTCAAGAATGAAGCTACAAATTGTTTCCAAGTTCGAACGAGTAAGGAATGATGCCTCAAATTGTTATGAATTGTTTTGATGTTTAAACGAGCCAATAATGGTCCATCAAGTGTTTACAAGTTGTTTCTATATTCAAACGAGTCAAGAATGAAGCTACAAGTTGTTTTCGAGTTCGAACGAGTCAAGAATGAAGCCTCAAATTGTTATGAATTGTTTTGATGTTTAAACGAGCAAATAATGTTCCTACAAGTGTTTACAAGTTGTTTCCATACTCAAACAACTCAACAATGAAGCTACAAGTTGTTTCCGAGTTCGAACGAGTCAAGAATGAAGCCTCAAATTGTTATGAATTGTTTTGATGTTTAAACGAGACAATAATGCTCCTACAAGTATTTTTCAAGTTGTTTCCATGTTCAAACGTGTCAAGAATGAAACTACAAGTTGTTTCCGAGTTCGAACAAGTCAAGAATTAAGCCTCAAATTGTTGTGAATTCTTTTCATTTTGAAATGAGCCAATAATGCTCCTACAAGAATTTACAAGTTGTTTCCGTGTTCAAACGAGTCAAGAATGAAGCTACAAATTGTTTCCGAGTTCGAACGAGTCAAGAATGAAGCCTCAAATATTTATGAATTGTTTTGATGTTTAAACGAGCCAATAATGCTCCTACAAGTGTTAACAAGTTGTTTCCATGTTCAAACGTGTCAAGAATGAAGATACAAGTTGTTTCCGAGTTCGAATGAGTCAAGAATGAAGCCTCAAATTGTTATGAATTGTTTTGATGTTTAAACGAGCCAATAATGCTCCTACAAGTGTTTACAAGTTGTTTCCATGTACAAACGATTCAAGAATGAGGCTACAAGTTATTTCCGAGTTCGAACGAGTCTAGAATGAAGCCTCAAATTGTTATGAATTATTTTCATGTTAAAATGAACCAATAATGTTCCTACAAGAGTTTACAAGTTGTTTCCATGTTCAAACGAGTCAAGAATGAAGCTAAAAGTTGTTTTCGAGTTCGAACGAGTCAAGAATGAAGCCTCAAATTTTTATGAATTGTTTTGATGTTTAAACGAGCCAATAATGCTCCTACAAGTGTTTTCAAGTTGTTTCCATGTTCAAACGAGTCAAGAATGAAGCTACAAGTTGTTTCCGAGTTCGAACGAGTCAAGAATGAAGCCTCAAATTGTTATGAATTGTTTTAATTTTAAACGAGCCAACAATGTTCCTACAAGAGTTTACAAGTTGTTTCCCTGTTCTAACGAGTCAATAATGAAGCTAAAAGTTGTTTCAATGTTAGAACGAGACAAGAATGAAGTCTTAAATTGTCATGAATTTTTTTTATGTTTAAACGAGCCAATAATGCTCCTACAAGTGTTTACAAATTGTTTCCATGTTCAAATGAGTCAAGAATGAAGCTACAAGTTGTTTCCAAGTTCGAACGAGTCAAGAATGTAGTCTCAAATTGTTACGAATTGTTTTTATGTTTAAACGAGCCAATAATGCTCCTACAAGTGTTTACAAGTTGTTTCCATGTTCAAACGAGTCAATAATGAAGCTAAAAGTTATTTTCGTGTTCAAACGAGTCAAGAATGAAGCCTCAAATTGTTATGAATTGTTTTGATGTTTAAACAGGCCAATAATGCTCCTACAAGTGTTTAAAAGTTGTGTCCATGTTCAAACGAGGCAAGAATGAAATTACAAGTTGTTTCCGAGTTCGAACGAGTCAAGAATGAAGCCTCAAATTGTTATGAATTGTTTTCATGTTAAAATGAACCAATAATGTTCCTACAAGAGTTTACAAGTTGTTTCCATGTTCAAACGAGTCAAGAATGAAGCTACAAGTTGTTTCCGAGTTCGAACGAGTCAAGAATGAAGCCGCAAATTGTTATGAATTGTTTTGATTTTAAACGAGCCAACAATATTCCTACAAGAGTTTACAAGTTGTTTCCATGTTCTAACGAGTCAATAATGAAGCTAAAAGTTGTTTCAATGTTAGAACGAGTCAAGAATGAAGTCTTAAATTGTTATGAATTTTTTTATGTTTAAACGAGCCAATAATGCTCCTACATGTGTTTACGAGTTATTTCCATGTTCAAACGAGTCAAGAATGAAGCTACAAGTTTTTTCCAAGTTTGAACGAGTCAAGAATGAAGTCTCAAATTGTTATGAATTATTTTGATGTTTAGATGAGCCAAAAATGCTCCTACAAGTGTTTAGAAGTTGTTTTCTTGTTCAAACGAGTCAAGAAAGAAGCTACAAGTTGTTTCTGACTCCGAACGAGTCAAGAATGAAGCCTCAAATTGTAATAAATTGTTTTGATGTTTAAACGAGCCAACAATGTTCATACAACAGTTTACAAGTTGTTTCCATGTTCTAACGAGTCAAGAATGAAGCTAAAAGTGGTTTCAATGTTAGAACGGGTCAAGAATGTAGTCTTAAATTGTTATGAATTTTTTTTATGTTTAAACGAGCCAATAATGCTCCTACATGTGTTTACGAGTTGTTTCCATGTTCAAACGAGAGAAGAATGAAACTACAAGTTGTTTTCGAGTTCGAACGAGTCAAGAATGAAGCCTCAAATATTTATGAATTGTTTTGATGTTTAAACGAGCCAATAATGCTCCTACAAGTGTTAACAAGTTGTTTCCATGTTCAAACGTGTCAAGAATGAAGATACAAGTTGTTTCCGAGTTCGAATGAGTCAAGAATGAAGCCTCAAATTGTTATGAATTGTTTTGATGTTTAAACGAGCCAATAATGCTCCTACAAGTGTTTACAAGTTGTTTCCATGTACAAACGAGTCAAGAATGAGGCTACAAGTTATTTCCGAGTTCGAACGAGTCAAGAATGTAGTCTCAAATTGTTACGAATTGTTTTTATGTTTAAACGAGCCAATAATGCTCCTACAAGTGTTAACAAGTTGTTTCCATGTTCAAACAAGTCAAGAATGAAGCTACAAGTTGTTTCCAAGTTCGAACGAATCAAGAATGAAGTCTCAAATTATTAGGGATTGTTTTTATATTTAAACGAGCCAATAATGCTCCTACAAGTGTTTAAAAGTTGTTTCCATGTTCAAACGAGAGAAGAATGAAACTACAAGTTGTTTTCGAGTTCGAACGAGTCAAGAATGAAGCCTCAAATATTTATTAATTGTTTTGATGTTTAAACGAGCCAATAATGCTCCTACAAGTGTTAACAAGTTGTTTCCATGTTCAAACGTGTCAAGAATGAAGATACAAGTTGTTTCCGAGTTCGAACGAGTCAAGAATGAAGCCTCAAATATTTATGAATTGTTTTGATGTTTAAACGAGCCAATAATGCTCCTACAAGTGTTAACAAGTTGTTTCCATGTTCAAACGTGTCAAGAATGAAGATACAAGTTGTTTCCGAGTTCGAACGAGTCAAGAATGAAGCCTCAAATATTTATGAATTGTTTTGATGTTTAAACGAGCCAATAATGCTCCTACAAGTGTTAACAAGTTGTTTCCATGTTCAAACGTGTCAAGAATGAAGATACAAGTTGTTTCCGAGTTCGAATGAGTCAAGAATGAAGCCTCAAATTTTTATGAATTGTTTTGATGTTTAAACGAGCCAATAATGCTCCTACAAGTGTTTTCAAGTTGTTTCCATGTTCAAACGAGTCAAGAATGAAGCTACAAGTTGTTTCCGAGTTCGAACGAGTCAAGAATGAAGCCTCAAATTGTTATGAATTGTTTTAATTTTAAACGAGCCAACAATGTTCCTAAAAGAGTTTACAAGTTGTTTCCATGTTCTAACGAGTCATTAATGAAGGTAAAAGTTGTTTCAATGTTAGAACGAGACAAGAATGAAGTCTTAAATTGTGATGAATTTTTTTTATGTTTAAACGAGCCAATAATGCTCCTACAAGTGTTTACAAATTGTTTCCATGTTCAAACGAGTCAAGAATGAAGCTACAAGTTGTTTCCAAGTTCGAACGAGTCATGAATGTAGTCTCAAATTGTTACGAATTGTTTTTATGTTTAAACGAGCCAATAATGCTCCTACAAGTGTTTACAAGTTGTTTCCATGTTCAAACGAGTCAAGAATGAAGCTAAAAGTTGTTTTCGAGTTCGAACAACTCAAGAATGAAGTCTCAAATTTATTTAAATTGTTTTGATGTTTAAACGAGCCAATAATGCTGCTACAAGTGTTTAGAAGTTGTTTCCATGTTCAAACGAGTCAATAATGAAGCTAAAAGTTATTTTCGTGTTCGAACGAGAGAAGAATGAAACTACAAGTTGTTTCCGAGTTCGAATGAGTCAAGAATGAAGCCTCAAATATTTATCAATTGTTTTGATGTTTAAACGAGCCAATAATGCTCCTACAAGTGTTAACAAGTTGTTTCCATGTTCAAACGTGTCAAGAATGAAGATACAAGTTGTTTCCGAGTTCGAATGAGTCAAGAATGAAGCCTCAAATTGTTATGAATTGTTTTGATGTTTAAACGAGCCAATAATGCTCCTACAAGTGTTTACAAGTTGTTTCCATGTACAAACGAGTCAAGAATGAGGCTACAAGTTATTTCCGAGTTCGAACGAGTCAAGAATATAGTCTCAAATTGTTACGAATTGTTTTTATGTTTAAACGAGCCAATAATGTTCCTACAAGTGTTAACAAGTTGTTTCCATGTTCAAACAAGTCAAGAATGAAGCTACAAGTTGTTTCCAAGTTCGAACGAATCAAGAATGAAGTCTCAAATTATTACGGATTGTTTTTATATTTAAACGAGCCAATAATGCTCCTACAAGTGTTTAAAAGTTGTTTCCATGTTCAAACGAGAGAAGAATGAAACTACAAGTTGTTTTCGAGTTCGAACGAGTCAAGAATGAAGCCTCAAATATTTATTAATTGTTTTGATGTTTAAACGAGCCAATAATGCTCCTACAAGTGTTAACAAGTTGTTTCCATGTTCAAACGAGTCAAGAATGAAGATACAAGTTGTTTCCGAGTTCGAACGAGTCAAGAATGAAGCCTCAAATTGTTATGAATTGTTTTGATGTTTAAACGAGCCAATAATGCTCCTACAAGTGTTTACAAGTTGTTTTCATGTACAAACGAGTCAAGAATGAAGCTACAAGTTGTTTCCGAGTTCGAACGAGTCAAGAATGAAGCCTCAAATTGTTATGAATTGTTTTCATGTTAAAATGAACCAATAATGTTCCTACAAGAGTTTACAAGTTGTTTCCATGTTCAAACGAGTCAAGAATGAAGCTACAAGTTGTTTCCGAGTTCGAACGAGTCAAGAATGAAGCCTCAAATTGTTATGAATTGTTTTGATTTTAAACGAGCCAACAATATTCCTACAAGAGTTTACAAGTTGTTTCCATGTTCTAACGAGTCAATAGTGAAGCTAAAAGTTGTTTCAATGTTAGAACGAGTCAAGAATGAAGTCTTAAATTGTTATGAATTTTTTTATGTTTAAACGAGCCAATAATGCTCCTACATGTGTTTACGAGTTATTTCCATGTTCAAACGAGTCAAGAATGAAACTACAAGTTGTTTCCAAGTTTGAACGAGTCAAGAATGAAGTCTCAAATTGTTATGAATTATTTTGATGTTTTAAATGAGCCAAAAATGCTCCTACAAGTGTTTAGAAGTTGTTTTCTTGTTCAAACGAGTCAAGAAAGAAGCTACAAGTTGTTTCTGACTCCGAACGAGTCAAGAATAAAGGCTCAAATTGTAATAAATTGTTTTGATGTTTAAACGAGCTAACAATGTTCATACAACAAAACACAAGTTGTTTCCATGTTCTAACGAGTCAAGAATGAAGCTAAAAGTGGTTTCAATGTTAGAACGGGTCAAGAATGTAGTCTTAAATTGTTATGAATTTTTTTTATGTTTAAACGAGCCAATAATGCTCCTACATGTGTTTACGAGTTGTTTCCATGTTCAAACGAGAGAAGAATGAAACTACAAGTTGTTTTCGAGTTCTAACGAGTCAAGAATGAAGCCTCAAATATTTATGAATTGTTTTGATGTTTAAACGAGCCAATAATGCTCCTACAAGTGTTAACAAGTTGTTTCCATGTTCAAACGTGTCAAGAATGAAGATACAAGTTGTTTCCGAGTTCGAACGAGTCAAGAATGAAGCCTCAAATTGTTATGAATTGTTTTGATGTTTAAACGAGCCAATAATGCTCCTACAAGTGTTTACAAGTTGTTTTCATGTACAAACGAGTCATGAATGAAGCTACAAGTTGTTTCCGAGTTCGAACGAGTCAAGAATGAAGCCTCAAATTGTTATGAATTGTTTTCATGTTAAAATGAACCAATAATGTTCCTACAAGAGTTTACAAGTTGTTTCCATGTTCAAACGAGTCAAGAATGAATCTACAAGTTGTTTCCGAGTTCGAACGAGTCAAGAATGAAGCCTCAAATTGTTAAGAATTGTTTTGATTTTAAACGAGCCAACAATATTCGTACAAGAATTTACAAGTTGTTTCCATGTTCTAACGAGTCAATAATGAAGCTAAAAGTTGTTTCAATGTTAGAACGAGTCAAGAATGAAGTCTTAAATTGTTATGAATTTTTTTATGTTTAAACGAGCCAATAATGCTCCTACATGTGTTTACGAGTTATTTCCATGTTCAAACGAGTCAAGAATGAAACTACAAGTTGTTTCCAAGTTTGAACGAGTCAAGAATGAAGTCTCAAATTGTTATGAATTATTTTGATGTTTAAATGAGCCAAAAATGCTCCTACAAGTGTTTAGAAGTTGTTTTCTTGTTCAAACGAGTCAAGAAAGAAGCTACAAGTGGTTTCTGACTCCGAACGAGTCAAGAATGAAGCCTCAAATTGTAATAAATTGTTTTGATGTTTAAACGAGCTAACAATGTTCATACAACAGTTTACAAGTTGTTTCCATGTTCTAACGAGTCAAGAAAGAAGCTAAAAGTGGTTTCAATGTTAGAACGGGTCAAGAATGTAGTCTTAAATTGTTATGAATTTTTTTTTATGTTTAAACGAGCCAATAATGCTCCTACATGTGTTTACGAGTTGTTTCCATGTTCAAACGAGAGAAGAATGAAACTACAAGTTGTTTTCGAGTTCGAACGAGTCAAGAATGAAGCTTCAAATATTTATGAATTGTTTTGCTGTTTAAACGAGCCAATAATGCTCCTACAAGTGTTAACAAGTTGTTTCCATGTTCAAACGTGTCAAGAATGAAGATACAAGTTGTTTCCGAGTTCGAACGAGTCAAGAATGAAGCCTCAAATATTTATGAATTGTTTTGATGTTTAAACGAGCCAATAATGCTCCTACAAGTGTTAACAAGTTGTTTCCATGTTCAAACGTGTCAAGAATGAAGATACAAGTTGTTTCCGAGTTCGAATGAGTCAAGAATGAAGCCTCAAATTGTTATGAATTGTTTTGATTTTAAACGAGCCAACAATATTCCTACAAGAGTTTACAAGTTGTTTCCATGTTCTAACGAGTCAATAATGAAGCTAAAAGTTGTTTCAATGTTAGAACGAGTCAAGAATGAAGTCTTAAATTGTTATGAATTTTTTTATGTTTAAACGAGCCAATAATGCTCCTACATGTGTTTACGAGTTATTTCCATGTTCAAACGAGTCAAGAATGAAACTACAAGTTGTTTCCAAGTTTGAACGAGTCAAGAATGAAGTCTCAAATTGTTATGAATTTTTTTATGTTTAAACGAGCCAATAATGCTCCTACATGTGTTTACGAGTTATTTCCATGTTCAAACGAGTCAAGAATGAAACTACAAGTTGTTTCCAAGTTTGAACGAGTCAAGAATGAAGTCTCAAATTGTTATGAATAATTTTGATGTTTTAAATGAGCCAAAAATGCTCCTACAAGTGTTTAGAAGTTGTTTTCTTGTTCAAACGAGTCAAGAAAGAAGCTACAAGTTGTTTCTGACTCCGAACGAGTCAAGAATAAAGCCTCAAATTGTAATAAATTGTTTTGATGTTTAAACGAGCTAACAATGTTCATACAACAAAACACAAGTTGTTTCCATGTTCTAACGAGTCAAGAATGAAGCTAAAAGTGGTTTCAATGTTAGAACGGGTCAAGAATGTAGTCTTAAATTGTTATGAATTTTTTTTTTGTTTAAACGAGCCAATAATGCTCCTACATGTGTTTACGAGTTGTTTCCATGTTCAAACGAGAGAAGAATGAAACTACAAGTTGTTTCCGAGTTCGAACGAGTCAAGAATGAAGCCTCAAATTGTTATGAATTGTTTTAATTTTAAACGAGCCAACAATGTTCCTACAAGAGTTTACAAGTTGTTTCCCTGTTCTAACGAGTCAATAATGAAGCTAAAAGTTGTTTCAATGTTAGAACGAGACAAGAATGAAGTCTTAAATTGTGATGAATTTTTTTTATGTTTAAACGAGCCAATAATGCTCCTACAAGTGTTTACAAATTGTTTCCATGTTCAAACGAGTCAAGAATGAATCTACAAGTTGTTTCCAAGTTCGAACGAGTCAAGAATGTAGTCTCAAATTGTTACGAATTGCTTTTATGTTTAAACGAGCCAATAATGCTCCTACAAGTGTTTACAAGTTGTTTCCATGTTCAAACGAGTCAATAATGAAGCTAAAAGTTATTTTCGTGTTCAAACGAGTCAAGAATGAAGCCTCAAATTGTTATGAATTGTTTTGATGTTTAAACAGGCCAATAATGCTCCTACAAGTGTTTAAAAGTTGTGTCCATGTTCAAACGAGGCAAGAATGAAATTACAAGTTGTTTCCGAGTTCGAACGAGTCAAGAATGAAGCCTCAAATTGTTATGAATTGTTTTCATGTTAAAATGAACCAATAATGTTCCTACAAGAGTTTACAAGTTGTTTCCATGTTCAAACGAGTCAAGAATGAAGCTACAAGTTGTTTCCGAGTTCGAACGAGTCAAGAATGAAGCCGCAAATTGTTATGAATTGTTTTGATTTTAAACGAGCCAACAATATTCCTACAAGAGTTTACAAGTTGTTTCCTTGTTCTAACGTGTCAATAATGAAGCTAAAAGTTGTTTCAATGTTAGAACGAGTCAAGAATGAAGTCTTAAATTGTTATGAATTTTTTTATGTTTAAACGAGCCAATAATGCTCCTACATGTGTTTACGAGTTATTTCCATGTTCAAACGAGTCAAGAATGAAGCTACAAGTTGTTTCCAAGTTTGAACGAGTCAAGAATGAAGTCTCAAATTGTTATGAATTATTTTGATGTTTAGATGAGCCAAAAATGCTCCTACAAGTGTTTAGAAGTTGTTTTCTTGTTCAAACGAGTCAAGAAAGAAGCTACAAGTTGTTTCTGACTCCGAACGAGTCAAGAATGAAGCCTCAAATTGTAATAAATTGTTTTGATGTTTAAACGAGCCAATAATGCTCCTACAAGTGTTTACAAGTTGTTTCCATGTACAAACGAGTCAAGAATGAGGCTACAACTTATTTCCGAGTTCGAACGAGTCAATAATGTAGTCTCAAATTGTTACGAATTGTTTTTATGTTTAAACGAGCCAATAATGCTCCTACAAGTGTTAACATGTTGTTTCCATGTTCAAACAAGTCAAGAATGAAGCTACAAGTTGTTTCCAAGTTCGAACGAATCAAGAATGAAGTCTCAAATTATTAGGGATTGTTTTTATATTTAAACGAGCCAATAATGCTCCTACAAGTGTTTAAAAGTTGTTTCCATGTTCAAACGAGAGAAGAATGAAACTACAAGTTGTTTTCGAGTTCGAACGAGTCAAGAATGAAGCCTCAAATATTTATTAATTGTTTTGATGTTTAAACGAGCCAATAATGCTCCTACAAGTATTAACAAGTTGTTTCCATGTTCAAACGTGTCAAGAATGAAGATACAAGTTGTTTCCGAGTTCGAACGAGTCAAGAATGAAGCCTCAAATATTTATGAATTGTTTTGATGTTTAAACGAGCCAATAATGCTCCTACAAGTGTTAATAAGTTGTTTCCATGTTCAAACGTGTCAAGAATGAAGATACAAGTTGTTTCCGAGTTCGAACGAGTCAAGAATGAAGCCTCAAATATTTATGAATTGTTTTGATGTTTAAACGAGCCAATAATGCTCCTACAAGTGTTAACAAGTTGTTTCCATGTTCAAACGTGTCAAGAATGAAGATACAAGTTGTTTCCGAGTTCGAATGAGTCAAGAATGAAGCCTCAAATTTTTATGAATTGTTTTGATGTCTAAACGAGCCAATAATGCTCCTACAAGTGTTTTCAAGTTGTTTCCATGTTCAAACGAGTCAAGAATGAAGCTACAAGTTGTTTCCGAGTTCGAACGAGTCAAGAATGAAGCCTCAAATTGTTATGAATTGTTTTAATTTTAAACGAGCCAACAATGTTCCTACAAGAGTTTACAAGTTGTTTCCATGTTCTAACGAGTCAATAATGAAGGTAAAAGTTGTTTCAATGTTAGAACGAGACAAGAATGAAATCTTAAATTGTGATGAATTTTTTTTATGTTTAAACGAGCCAATAATGCTCCTACAAGTGTTTACAAATTGTTTCCATGTTCAAACGAGTCAAGAATGAAGCTACAAGTTGTTTCCAAGTTCGAACGTGTCAAGAATGTAGTCTCAAATTGTTACGAATTGTTTTTATGTTTAAACGAGCCAATAATGCTCCTACAAGTGTTTACAAGTTGTTTCCATGTTCAAACGAGTCAAGAATGAAGCTAAAAGTTGTTTTCGAGTTCGAACAACTCAAGAATGAAGTCTCAAATTTTTTTAAATTGTTTTGATGTTTAAACGAGCCAATAATGCTGCTACAAGTGTTTAGAAGTTGTTTCCATGTTCAAACGAGTCAATAATGAAGCTAAAAGTTATTTTCGTGTTCGAACGAGAGAAGAATGAAACTACAAGTTGTTTCCGAGTTCGAATGAGTCAAGAATGAAGCCTCAAATATTTATGAATTCTTTTGATGTTTAAACGAGCCAATAATGCTCCTACAAGTGTTAACAAGATGTTTCCATGTTCAAACGTGTCAAGAATGAAGATACAAGTTGTTTCCGAGTTCGAATGAGTCAAGAATGAAGCCTCAAATTGTTATGAATTGTTTTGATGTTTAAACGAGCCAATAATGCTCCTACAAGTGTTTACAAGTTGTTTCCATGTACAAACGAGTCAAGAATGAGGCTACAAGTTATTTCCGAGTTCGAACGAGTCAAGAATGTAGTCTCAAATTGTTACGAATTGTTTTTATGTTTAAACGAGCCAATAATGTTCCTACAAGTGTTAACAAGTTGTTTCCATGTTCAAACAAGTCAAGAATGAAGCTACAAGTTGTTTCCAAGTTCGAACGAATCAAGAATGAAGTCTCAAATTATTACGGATTGTTTTTATATTTAAACGAGCCAATAATGCTCCTACAAGTGTTTAAAAGTTGTTTCCATGTTCAAACGAGAGAAGAATGAAACTACAAGTTGTTTTCGAGTTCGAACGAGTCAAGAATGAAGCCTCAAATATTTATTAATTGTTTTGATGTTTAAACGAGCCAATAATGCTCCTACAAGTGTTAACAAGTTGTTTCCATGTTCAAACGAGTCAAGAATGAAGATACAAGTTGTTTCCAAGTTCGAACGAGTCAAGAATGAAGCCTCAAATTGTTATGAATTGTTTTGATGTTTAAACGAGCCAATAATGCTCCTACAAGTGTTTACAAGTTGTTTTCATGTACAAACGAGTCAAGAATGAAGCTACAAGTTGTTTCCGAGTTCGAACGAGTCAAGAATGAAGCCTCAAATTGTTATGAATTGTTTTCATGTTAAAATGAACCAATAATGTTCCTACAAGAGTTTACAAGTTGTTTCCATGTTCAAACGAGTCAAGAATGAAGCTACAAGTTGTTTCCGAGTTCGAACGAGTCAAGAATGAAGCCTCAAATTGTTATGAATTGTTTTGATTTTAAACGAGCCAACAATATTCCTACAAGAGTTTACAAGTTGTTTCCATGTTCTAACGAGTCAATAATGAAGCTAAAAGTTGTTTCAATGTTAGAACGAGTCAAGAATGAAGTCTTAAATTGTTATGAATTTTTTTATGTTTAAACGAGCCAATAATGCTCCTACATGTGTTTACGAGTTATTTCCATGTTCAAACGAGTCAAGAATGAAACTACAAGTTGTTTCCAAGTTTGAACGAGTCAAGAATGAAGTCTCAAATTGTTATGAATTATTTTGATGTTTTAAATGAGCCAAAAATGCTCCTACAAGTGTTTAGAAGTTGTTTTCTTGTTCAAACGAGTCAAGAAAGAAGCTACAAGTTGTTTCTGACTCCGAACGAGTCAAGAATGAAGCCTCAAATTGTAATAAATTGTTTTGATGTTTAAACGAGCTAACAATGTTCATACAACAGTTTACAAGTTGTTTCCATGTTCTAACGAGTCAAGAAAGAAGCTAAAAGTGGTTTCAATGTTAGAACGGGTCAAGAATGTAGTCTTAAATTGTTATGAATTTTTTTTTATGTTTAAACGAGCCAATAATGCTCCTACATGTGTTTACGAGTTGTTTCCATGTTCAAACGAGAGAAGAATGAAACTACAAGTTGTTTTCGAGTTCGAACGAGTCAAGAATGAAGCTTCAAATATTTATGAATTGTTTTGCTGTTTAAACGAGCCAATAATGCTCCTACAAGTGTTAACAAGTTGTTTCCATGTTCAAACGTGTCAAGAATGAAGATACAAGTTGTTTCCGAGTTCGAACGAGTCAAGAATGAAGCCTCAAATATTTATGAATTGTTTTGATGTTTAAACGAGCCAATAATGCTCCTACAAGTGTTAACAAGTTGTTTCCATGTTCAAACGTGTCAAGAATGAAGATACAAGTTGTTTCCGAGTTCGAATGAGTCAAGAATGAAGCCTCAAATTGTTATGAATTGTTTTGATTTTAAACGAGCCAACAATATTCCTACAAGAGTTTACAAGTTGTTTCCATGTTCTAACGAGTCAATAATGAAGCTAAAAGTTGTTTCAATGTTAGAACGAGTCAAGAATGAAGTCTTAAATTGTTATGAATTTTTTTATGTTTAAACGAGCCAATAATGCTCCTACATGTGTTTACGAGTTATTTCCATGTTCAAACGAGTCAAGAATGAAACTACAAGTTGTTTCCAAGTTTGAACGAGTCAAGAATGAAGTCTCAAATTGTTATGAATTTTTTTATGTTTAAACGAGCCAATAATGCTCCTACATGTGTTTACGAGTTATTTCCATGTTCAAACGAGTCAAGAATGAAACTACAAGTTGTTTCCAAGTTTGAACGAGTCAAGAATGAAGTCTCAAATTGTTATGAATAATTTTGATGTTTTAAATGAGCCAAAAATGCTCCTACAAGTGTTTAGAAGTTGTTTTCTTGTTCAAACGAGTCAAGAAAGAAGCTACAAGTTGTTTCTGACTCCGAACGAGTCAAGAATGAAGCCTCAAATTGTAATAAATTGTTTTGATGTTTAAACGAGCTAACAATGTTCATACAACAGTTTACAAGTTGTTTCCATGTTCTAACGAGTCAAGAAAGAAGCTAAAAGTGGTTTCAATGTTAGAACGGGTCAAGAATGTAGTCTTAAATTGTTATGAATTTTTTTTTATGTTTAAACGAGCCAATAATGCTCCTACATGTGTTTACGAGTTGTTTCCATGTTCAAACGAGAGAAGAATGAAACTACAAGTTGTTTTCGAGTTCGAACGAGTCAAGAATGAAGCTTCAAATATTTATGAATTGTTTTGCTGTTTAAACGAGCCAATAATGCTCCTACAAGTGTTAACAAGTTGTTTCCATGTTCAAACGTGTCAAGAATGAAGATACAAGTTGTTTCCGAGTTCGAACGAGTCAAGAATGAAGCCTCAAATATTTATGAATTGTTTTGATGTTTAAACGAGCCAATAATGCTCCTACAAGTGTTAACAAGTTGTTTCCATGTTCAAACGTGTCAAGAATGAAGATACAAGTTGTTTCCGAGTTCGAATGAGTCAAGAATGAAGCCTCAAATTGTTATGAATTGTTTTGATTTTAAACGAGCCAACAATATTCCTACAAGAGTTTACAAGTTGTTTCCATGTTCTAACGAGTCAATAATGAAGCTAAAAGTTGTTTCAATGTTAGAACGAGTCAAGAATGAAGTCTTAAATTGTTATGAATTTTTTTATGTTTAAACGAGCCAATAATGCTCCTACATGTGTTTACGAGTTATTTCCATGTTCAAACGAGTCAAGAATGAAACTACAAGTTGTTTCCAAGTTTGAACGAGTCAAGAATGAAGTCTCAAATTGTTATGAATTTTTTTATGTTTAAACGAGCCAATAATGCTCCTACATGTGTTTACGAGTTATTTCCATGTTCAAACGAGTCAAGAATGAAACTACAAGTTGTTTCCAAGTTTGAACGAGTCAAGAATGAAGTCTCAAATTGTTATGAATAATTTTGATGTTTTAAATGAGCCAAAAATGCTCCTACAAGTGTTTAGAAGTTGTTTTCTTGTTCAAACGAGTCAAGAAAGAAGCTACAAGTTGTTTCTGACTCCGAACGAGTCAAGAATAAAGCCTCAAATTGTAATAAATTGTTTTGATGTTTAAACGTGCTAACAATGTTCATACAACAAAACACAAGTTGTTTCCATGTTCTAACGAGTCAAGAATGAAGCTAAAAGTGGTTTCAATGTTAGAACGGGTCAAGAATGTAGTCTTAAATTGTTATGAATTTTTTTTTTGTTTAAACGAGCCAATAATGCTCCTACATGTGTTTACGAGTTGTTTCCATGTTCAAACGAGAGAAGAATGAAACTACAAGTTGTTTTCGAGTTCGAACGAGTCAAGAATGAAGCCTCAAATATTTATGAATTGTTTTGATGTTTAAACGAGCCAATAATGCTCCTACAAGTGTTAACAAGTTGTTTCCATGTTCAAACGTGTCAAGAATGAAGATACAAGTTGTTTCCGAGTTCGAACGAGTCAAGAATGAAGCCTCAAATTGTTATGAATTGTTTTGATGTTTAAACGAGCCAATAATGCTCCTACAAGTGTTTTCAAGTTGTTTCCATGTTCAAACGAGTCAAGAATGAAGCTACAAGTTGTTTCCGAGTTCGAACGAGTCAAGAATGAAGCCTCAAATTGTTATGAATTGTTTTAATTTTAAACGAGCCAACAATGTTCCTACAAGAGTTTACAAGTTGTTTCCCTGTTCTAACGAGTCAATAATGAAGCTAAAAGTTGTTTCAATGTTAGAACGAGACAAGAATGAAGTCTTAAATTGTGATGAATTTTTTTTATGTTTAAACGAGCCAATAATGCTCCTACAAGTGTTTACAAATTGTTTCCATGTTCAAACGAGTCAAGAATGAATCTACAAGTTGTTTCCAAGTTCGAACGAGTCAAGAATGTAGTCTCAAATTGTTACGAATTGCTTTTATGTTTAAACGAGCCAATAATGCTCCTACAAGTGTTTACAAGTTGTTTCCATGTTCAAACGAGTCAATAATGAAGCTAAAAGTTATTTTCGTGTTCAAACGAGTCAAGAATGAAGCCTCAAATTGTTATGAATTGTTTTGATGTTTAAACAGGCCAATAATGCTCCTACAAGTGTTTAAAAGTTGTGTCCATGTTCAAACGAGGCAAGAATGAAATTACAAGTTGTTTCCGAGTTCGAACGAGTCAAGAATGAAGCCTCAAATTGTTATGAATTGTTTTCATGTTAAAATGAACCAATAATGTTCCTACAAGAGTTTACAAGTTGTTTCCATGTTCAAACGAGTCAAGAATGAAGCTACAAGTTGTTTCCGAGTTCGAACGAGTCAAGAATGAAGCCGCAAATTGTTATGAATTGTTTTGATTTTAAACGAGCCAACAATATTCCAACAAGAGTTTACAAGTTGTTTCCTTGTTCTAACGTGTCAATAATGAAGCTAAAAGTTGTTTCAATGTTAGAACGAGTCAAGAATGAAGTCTTAAATTGTTATGAATTTTTTTATGTTTAAACGAGCCAATAATGCTCCTACATGTGTTTACGAGTTATTTCCATGTTCAAACGAGTCAAGAATGAAGCTACAAGTTGTTTCCAAGTTTGAACGAGTCAAGAATGAAGTCTCAAATTGTTATGAATTATTTTGATGTTTAGATGAGCCAAAAATGCTCCTACAAGTGTTTAGAAGTTGTTTTCTTGTTCAAACGAGTCAAGAAAGAAGCTACAAGTTGTTTCTGACTCCGAACGAGTCAAGAATGAAGCCTCAAATTGTAATAAATTGTTTTGATGTTTAAACGAGCCAATAATGCTCCTACAAGTGTTTACAAGTTGTTTCCATGTACAAACGAGTCAAGAATGAGGCTACAACTTATTTCCGAGTTCGAACGAGTCAATAATGTAGTCTCAAATTGTTACGAATTGTTTTTATGTTTAAACGAGCCAATAATGCTCCTACAAGTGTTAACATGTTGTTTCCATGTTCAAACAAGTCAAGAATGAAGCTACAAGTTGTTTCCAAGTTCGAACGAATCAAGAATGAAGTCTCAAATTATTAGGGATTGTTTTTATATTTAAACGAGCCAATAATGCTCCTACAAGTGTTTAAAAGTTGTTTCCATGTTCAAACGAGAGAAGAATGAAACTACAAGTTGTTTTCGAGTTCGAACGAGTCAAGAATGAAGCCTCAAATATTTATTAATTGTTTTGATGTTTAAACGAGCCAATAATGCTCCTACAAGTATTAACAAGTTGTTTCCATGTTCAAACGTGTCAAGAATGAAGATACAAGTTGTTTCCGAGTTCGAACGAGTCAAGAATGAAGCCTCAAATATTTATGAATTGTTTTGATGTTTAAACGAGCCAATAATGCTCCTACAAGTGTTAATAAGTTGTTTCCATGTTCAAACGTGTCAAGAATGAAGATACAAGTTGTTTCCGAGTTCGAACGAGTCAAGAATGAAGCCTCAAATATTTATGAATTGTTTTGATGTTTAAACGAGCCAATAATGCTCCTACAAGTGTTAACAAGTTGTTTCCATGTTCAAACGTGTCAAGAATGAAGATACAAGTTGTTTCCGAGTTCGAATGAGTCAAGAATGAAGCCTCAAATTTTTATGAATTGTTTTGATGTCTAAACGAGCCAATAATGCTCCTACAAGTGTTTTCAAGTTGTTTCCATGTTCAAACGAGTCAAGAATGAAGCTACAAGTTGTTTCCGAGTTCGAACGAGTCAAGAATGAAGCCTCAAATTGTTATGAATTGTTTTAATTTTAAACGAGCCAACAATGTTCCTACAAGAGTTTACAAGTTGTTTCCATGTTCTAACGAGTCAATAATGAAGGTAAAAGTTGTTTCAATGTTAGAACGAGACAAGAATGAAATCTTAAATTGTGATGAATTTTTTTTATGTTTAAACGAGCCAATAATGCTCCTACAAGTGTTTACAAATTGTTTCCATGTTCAAACGAGTCAAGAATGAAGCTACAAGTTGTTTCCAAGTTCGAACGTGTCAAGAATGTAGTCTCAAATTGTTACGAATTGTTTTTATGTTTAAACGAGCCAATAATGCTCCTACAAGTGTTTACAAGTTGTTTCCATGTTCAAACGAGTCAAGAATGAAGCTAAAAGTTGTTTTCGAGTTCGAACAACTCAAGAATGAAGTCTCAAATTTTTTTAAATTGTTTTGATGTTTAAACGAGCCAATAATGCTGCTACAAGTGTTTAGAAGTTGTTTCCATGTTCAAACGAGTCAATAATGAAGCTAAAAGTTATTTTCGTGTTCGAACGAGAGAAGAATGAAACTACAAGTTGTTTCCGAGTTCGAATGAGTCAAGAATGAAGCCTCAAATATTTATGAATTCTTTTGATGTTTAAACGAGCCAATAATGCTCCTACAAGTGTTAACAAGATGTTTCCATGTTCAAACGTGTCAAGAATGAAGATACAAGTTGTTTCCGAGTTCGAATGAGTCAAGAATGAAGCCTCAAATTGTTATGAATTGTTTTGATGTTTAAACGAGCCAATAATGCTCCTACAAGTGTTTACAAGTTGTTTCCATGTACAAACGAGTCAAGAATGAGGCTACAAGTTATTTCCGAGTTCGAACGAGTCAAGAATGTAGTCTCAAATTGTTACGAATTGTTTTTATGTTTAAACGAGCCAATAATGTTCCTACAAGTGTTAACAAGTTGTTTCCATGTTCAAACAAGTCAAGAATGAAGCTACAAGTTGTTTCCAAGTTCGAACGAATCAAGAATGAAGTCTCAAATTATTACGGATTGTTTTTATATTTAAACGAGCCAATAATGCTCCTACAAGTGTTTAAAAGTTGTTTCCATGTTCAAACGAGAGAAGAATGAAACTACAAGTTGTTTTCGAGTTCGAACGAGTCAAGAATGAAGCCTCAAATATTTATTAATTGTTTTGATGTTTAAACGAGCCAATAATGCTCCTACAAGTGTTAACAAGTTGTTTCCATGTTCAAACGAGTCAAGAATGAAGATACAAGTTGTTTCCAAGTTCGAACGAGTCAAGAATGAAGCCTCAAATTGTTATGAATTGTTTTGATGTTTAAACGAGCCAATAATGCTCCTACAAGTGTTTACAAGTTGTTTTCATGTACAAACGAGTCAAGAATGAAGCTACAAGTTGTTTCCGAGTTCGAACGAGTCAAGAATGAAGCCTCAAATTGTTATGAATTGTTTTCATGTTAAAATGAACCAATAATGTTCCTACAAGAGTTTACAAGTTGTT
Source organism: Oenanthe sinensis (assembly GCA_028671895.1). Taxonomy (NCBI): domain Eukaryota; kingdom Viridiplantae; phylum Streptophyta; class Magnoliopsida; order Apiales; family Apiaceae; genus Oenanthe; species Oenanthe sinensis. The sequence continues at coordinate 7,093,126 of JAPMAC010000231.1, forward strand.
TCCATGTTCAAACGAGTCAAGAATGAAGCTACAAGTTGTTTCCGAGTTCGAACGAGTCAAGAATGAAGCCTCAAATTGTTATGAATTGTTTTGATTTTAAACGAGCCAACAATATTCCTACAAGAGTTTACAAGTTGTTTCCATGTTCTAACGAGTCAATAATGAAGCTAAAAGTTGTTTCAATGTTAGAACGAGTCAAGAATGAAGTCTTAAATTGTTATGAATTTTTTTATGTTTAAACGAGCCAATAATGCTCCTACATGTGTTTACGAGTTATTTCCATGTTCAAACGAGTCAAGAATGAAACTACAAGTTGTTTCCAAGTTTGAACGAGTCAAGAATGAAGTCTCAAATTGTTATGAATTATTTTGATGTTTTAAATGAGCCAAAAATGCTTCTACAAGTGTTTAGAAGTTGTTTTCTTGTTCAAACGAGTCAAGAAAGAAGCTACAAGTTGTTTCTGACTCCGAACGAGTCAAGAATAAAGCCTCAAATTGTAATAAATTGTTTTGATGTTTAAACGAGCTAACAATGTTCATACAACAAAACACAAGTTGTTTCCATGTTCTAACGAGTCAAGAATGAAGCTAAAAGTGGTTTCAATGTTAGAACGGGTTAAGAATGTAGTCTTAAATTGTTATGAATTTTTTTTATGTTTAAACGAGCCAATAATGCTCCTACATGTGTTTACGAGTTGTTTCCATGTTCAAACGAGAGAAGAATGAAACTACAAGTTGTTTTCGAGTTCGAACGAGTCAAGAATGAAGCCTCAAATATTTATGAATTGTTTTGATGTTTAAACGAGCCAATAATGCTCCTACAAGTGTTAACAAGTTGTTTCCATGTTCAAACGTGTCAAGAATGAAGATACAAGTTGTTTCCAAGTTCGAACGAGTCAAGAATGAAGCCTCAAATTGTTATGAATTGTTTTGATGTTTAAACGAGCCAATAATGCTCCTACAAGTGTTTACAAGTTGTTTTCATGTACAAACGAGTCAAGAATGAAGCTACAAGTTGTTTCCGAGTTCGAACGAGTCAAGAATGAAGCCTCAAATTGTTATGAATTGTTTTCATGTTAAAATGAACCAATAATGTTCCTACAAGAGTTTACAAGTTGTTTCCATGTTCAAACGAGTCAAGAATGAAGCTACAAGTTGTTTCCGAGTTCGAACGAGTCAAGAATGAAGCCTCAAATTGTTAAGAATTGTTTTGATTTTAAACGAGCCAACAATATTCGTACAAGAGTTTACAAGTTGTTTCCATGTTCTAACGAGTCAATAATGAAGCTAAAAGTTGTTTCAATGTTAGAACGAGTCAAGAATGAAGTCTTAAATTGTTATGAATTTTTTTATGTTTAAACGAGCCAATAATGCTCCTACATGTGTTTACGAGTTATTTCCATGTTCAAACGAGTCAAGAATGAAACTACAAGTTGTTTCCAAGTTTGAACGAGTCAAGAATGAAGTCTCAAATTGTTATGAATTATTTTGATGTTTAAATGAGCCAAAAATGCTCCTACAAGTGTTTAGAAGTTGTTTTCTTGTTCAAACGAGTCAAGAAAGAAGCTACAAGTGGTTTCTGACTCCGAACGAGTCAAGAATGAAGCCTCAAATTGTAATAAATTGTTTTGATGTTTAAACGAGCTAACAATGTTCATACAACAGTTTACAAGTTGTTTCCATGTTCTAACGAGTCAAGAAAGAAGCTAAAAGTGGTTTCAATGTTAGAACGGGTCAAGAATGTAGTCTTAAATTGTTATGAATTTTTTTTATGTTTAAACGAGCCAATAATGCTCCTACATGTGTTTACGAGTTGTTTCCATGTTCAAACGAGAGAAGAATGAAACTACAAGTTGTTTTCGAGTTCGAACGAGTCAAGAATGAAGCCTCAAATATTTATGAATTGTTTTGCTGTTTAAACGAGCCAATAATGCTCCTACAAGTGTTAACAAGTTGTTTCCATGTTCAAACGTGTCAAGAATGAAGATACAAGTTGTTTCCGAGTTCGAACGAGTCAAGAATGAAGCCTCAAATATTTATGAATTGTTTTGATGTTTAAACGAGCCAATAATGCTCCTACAAGTGTTAACAAGTTGTTTCCATGTTCAAACGTGTCAAGAATGAAGATACAAGTTGTTTCCGAGTTCGAATGAGTCAAGAATGAAGCCTCAAATTGTTATGAATTGTTTTGATTTTACACGAGCCAACAATATTCCTACAAGAGTTTACAAGTTGTTTCCATGTTCTAACGAGTCAATAATGAAGCTAAAAGTTGTTTCAATGTTAGAACGAGTCAAGAATGAAGTCTTAAATTGTTATGAATTTTTTTATGTTTAAACGAGCCAATAATGCTCCTACATGTGTTTACGAGTTATTTCCATGTTCAAACGAGTCAAGAATGAAACTACAAGTTGTTTCCAAGTTTGAACGAGTCAAGAATGAAGTCTCAAATTGTTATGAATTATTTTGATGTTTTAAATGAGCCAAAAATGCTCCTACAAGTGTTTAGAAGTTGTTTTCTTGTTCAAACGAGTCAAGAAAGAAGCTACAAGTTGTTTCTGACTCCGAACGAGTCAAGAATAAAGCCTCAAATTGTAATAAATTGTTTTGATGTTTAAACGAGCTAACAATGTTCATACAACAAAACACAAGTTGTTTCCATGTTCTAACGAGTCAAGAATGAAGCTAAAAGTGGTTTCAATGTTAGAACGGGTCAAGAATGTAGTCTTAAATTGTTATGAATTTTTTTTATGTTTAAACGAGCCAATAATGCTCCTACATGTGTTTACGAGTTGTTTCCATGTTCAAACGAGAGAAGAATGAAACTACAAGTTGTTTTCGAGTTCGAACGAGTCAAGAATGAAGCCTCAAATATTTATGAATTGTTTTGATGTTTAAACGAGCCAATAATGCTCCTACAAGTGTTAACAAGTTGTTTTCATGTTCAAACGTGTCAAGAATGAAGATACAAGTTGTTTCCGAGTTCGAACGAGTCAAGAATGAAGCCTCAAATTGTTATGAATTGTTTTGATGTTTAAACGAGCCAATAATGCTCCTACAAGTGTTTACAAGTTGTTTTCATGTACAAACGAGTCAAGAATGAAGCTACAAGTTGTTTCCGAGTTCGAACGAGTCAAGAATGAAGCCTCAAATTGTTATGAATTGTTTTCATGTTAAAATGAACCAATAATGTTCCTACAAGAGTTTACAAGTTGTTTTCATGTTCAAACGAGTCAAGAATGAAGCTACAAGTTCTTTCCGAGTTCGAACGAGTCAAGAATGAAGCCTCAAATTGTTATGAATTGTTTTGATTTTAAACGAGCCAACAATATTCCTACAAGAGTTTACAAGTTGTTTCCATGTTCTAACGAGTCAATAATGAAGCTAAAAGTTGTTTCAATGTTAGAACGAGTCAAGAATGAAGTCTTAAATTGTTATGAATTTTTTTATGTTTAAACGAGCCAATAATGCTCCTACATGTGTTTACGAGTTATTTCCATGTTCAAACGAGTCAAGAATGAAACTACAAGTTGTTTCCAAGTTTGAACGAGTCAAGAATGAAGTCTCAAATTGTTATGAATTATTTTGATGTTTTAAATGAGCCAAAAATGCTCCTACAAGTGTTTAGAAGTTGTTTTCTTGTTCAAACGAGTCAAGAAAGAAGCTACAAGTTGTTTCTGACTCCGAACGAGTCAAGAATAAAGCCTCAAATTGTAATAAATTGTTTTGATGTTTAAACGAGCTAACAATGTTCATACAACAAAACACAAGTTGTTTCCATGTTCTAACGAGTCAAGAATGAAGCTAAAAGTGGTTTCAATGTTAGAACGGGTCAAGAATGTAGTCTTAAATTGTTATGAATTTTTTTTATGTTTAAACGAGCCAATAATGCTCCTACATGTGTTTACGAGTTGTTTCCATGTTCAAACGAGAGAAGAATGAAACTACAAGTTGTTTTCGAGTTCGAACGAGTCAAGAATGAAGCCTCAAATATTTATGAATTGTTTTGATGTTTAAACGAGCCAATAATGCTCCTACAAGTGTTAACAAGTTGTTTTCATGTTCAAACGTGTCAAGAATGAAGATACAAGTTGTTTCCGAGTTCGAACGAGTCAAGAATGAAGCCTCAAATTGTTATGAATTGTTTTGATGTTTAAACGAGCCAATAATGCTCCTACAAGTGTTTACAAGTTGTTTTCATGTACAAACGAGTCAAGAATGAAGCTACAAGTTGTTTCCGAGTTCGAACGAGTCAAGAATGAAGCCTCAAATTGTTATGAATTGTTTTCATGTTAAAATGAACCAATAATGTTCCTACAAGAGTTTACAAGTTGTTTCCATGTTCAAACGAGTCAAGAATGAAGCTACAAGTTCTTTCCGAGTTCGAACGAGTCAAGAATGAAGCCTCAAATTGTTATGAATTGTTTTGATTTTAAACGAGCCAACAATATTCCTACAAGAGTTTACAAGTTGTTTCCATGTTCTAACGAGTCAATAATGAAGCTAAAAGTTGTTTCAATGTTAGAACGAGTCAAGAATGAAGTCTTAAATTGTTATGAATTTTTTTATGTTTAAACGAGCCAATAATGCTCCTACATGTGTTTACGATTTATTTCCATGTTCAAACGAGTCAAGAATGAAACTACAAGTTGTTTCCAAGTTTGAACGAGTCAAGAATGAAGTCTCAAATTGTTATGAATTATTTTGATGTTTAAATGAGCCAAAAATGCTCCTACAAGTGTTTAGAAGTTGTTTTCTTGTTCAAATGAGTCAAGAAAGAAGCTACAAGTGGTTTCTGACTCCGAACGAGTCAAGAATGAAGCCTCAAATTGTAATAAATTGTTTTGATGTTTAAACGAGCTAACAATGTTCATACAACAGTTTACAAGTTGTTTCCATGTTCTAACGAGTCAAGAAAGAAGCTAAAAGTGGTTTCAATGTTAGAACGGGTCAAGAATGTAGTCTTAAATTGTTATGAATTTTTTTTATGTTTAAACGAGCCAATAATGCTCCTACATGTGTTTACGAGTTGTTTCCATGTTCAAACGAGAGAAGAATGAAACTACAAGTTGTTTTCGAGTTCGAACGAGTCAAGAATGAAGCCTCAAATATTTATGAATTGTTTTGCTGTTTAAACGAGCCAATAATGCTCCTACAAGTGTTAACAAGTTGTTTCCATGTTCAAACGTGTCAAGAATGAAGATACAAGTTGTTTCCGAGTTCGAACGAGTCAAGAATGAAGCCTCAAATATTTATGAATTGTTTTGATGTTTAAACGAGCCAATAATGCTCCTACAAGTGTTAACAAGTTGTTTCCATGTTCAAACGTGTCAAGAATGAAGATACAAGTTGTTTCCGAGTTCGAATGAGTCAAGAATGAAGCCTCAAATTTTTATGAATTGTTTTGATGTTTAAACGAGCCAATAATGCTCCTACAAGTGTTTACAAGTTGTTTTCATGTACAAACGAGTCAAGAATGAAGCTACAAGTTGTTTCCGAGTTCGAACGAGTCAAGAATGAAGCCTCAAATTGTTATGAATTGTTTTCATGTTAAAATGAACCAATAATGTTCCTACAAGAGTTTACAAGTTGTTTCCATGTTCAAACGAGTCAAGAATGAAGCTACAAGTTCTTTCCGAGTTCGAACGAGTCAAGAATGAAGCCTCAAATTGTTATGAATTGTTTTGATTTTAAACGAGCCAACAATATTCCTACAAGAGTTTACAAGTTGTTTCCATGTTCTAACGAGTCAATAATGAAGCTAAAAGTTGTTTCAATGTTAGAACGAGTCAAGAATGAAGTCTTAAATTGTTATGAATTTTTTTATGTTTAAACGAGCCAATAATGCTCCTACATGTGTTTACGAGTTATTTCCATGTTCAAACGAGTCAAGAATGAAACTACAAGTTGTTTCCAAGTTTGAACGAGTCAAGAATGAAGTCTCAAATTGTTATGAATTATTTTGATGTTTTAAATGAGCCAAAAATGCTCCTACAAGTGTTTAGAAGTTGTTTTCTTGTTCAAACGAGTCAAGAAAGAAGCTACAAGTTGTTTCTGACTCCGAACGAGTCAAGAATAAAGCCTCAAATTGTAATAATTTGTTTTGATGTTTAAACGAGCTAACAATGTTCATACAACAAAACACAAGTTGTTTCCATGTTCTAACGAGTCAAGAATGAAGCTAAAAGTGGTTTCAATGTTAGAACGGGTCAAGAATGTAGTCTTAAATTGTTATGAATTTTTTTTATGTTTAAACGAGCCAATAATGCTCCTACATGTGTTTACGAGTTGTTTCCATGTTCAAACGAGTCAAGAATGAAACTACAAGTTGTTTCCAAGTTTGAACGAGTCAAGAATGAAGTCTCAAATTGTTATGAATTATTTTGTTGTTTAAATGAGCCAAAAATGCTCCTACAAGTGTTTAGAAGTTGTTTTCTTGTTCAAATGAGTCAAGAAAGAAGCTACAAGTGGTTTCTGACTCCGAACGAGTCAAGAATGAAGCCTCAAATTGTAATAAATTGTTTTGATGTTTAAACGAGCTAACAATGTTCATACAACAGTTTACAAGTTGTTTCCATGTTCTAACGAGTCAAGAAAGAAGCTAAAAGTGGTTTCAATGTTAGAACGGGTCAAGAATGTAGTCTTAAATTGTTATGAATTTTTTTTATGTTTAAACGAGCCAATAATGCTCCTACATGTGTTTACGAGTTGTTTCCATGTTCAAACGAGAGAAGAATGAAACTACAAGTTGTTTTCGAGTTCGAACGAGTCAAGAATGAAGCCTCAAATATTTATGAATTGTTTTGCTGTTTAAACGAGCCAATAATGCTCCTACAAGTGTTAACAAGTTGTTTCCATGTTCAAACGTGTCAAGAATGAAGATACAAGTTGTTTCCGAGTTCGAACGAGTCAAGAATGAAGCCTCAAATATTTATGAATTGTTTTGATGTTTAAACGAGCCAATAATGCTCCTACAAGTGTTAACAAGTTGTTTCCATGTTCAAACGTGTCAAGAATGAAGATACAAGTTGTTTCCGAGTTCGAATGAGTCAAGAATGAAGCCTCAAATTTTTATGAATTGTTTTGATGTTTAAACGAGCCAATAATGCTCCTACAAGTGTTTACAAGTTGTTTTCATGTACAAACGAGTCAAGAATGAAGCTACAAGTTGTTTCCGAGTTCGAACGAGTCAAGAATGAAGCCTCAAATTGTTATGAATTGTTTTCATGTTAAAATGAACCAATAATGTTCCTACAAGAGTTTACAAGTTGTTTCCATGTTCAAACGAGTCAAGAATGAAGCTACAAGTTCTTTCCGAGTTCGAACGAGTCAAGAATGAAGCCTCAAATTGTTATGAATTGTTTTGATTTTAAACGAGCCAACAATATTCCTACAAGAGTTTACAAGTTGTTTCCATGTTCTAACGAGTCAATAATGAAGCTAAAAGTTGTTTCAATGTTAGAACGAGTCAAGAATGAAGTCTTAAATTGTTATGAATTTTTTTATGTTTAAACGAGCCAATAATGCTCCTACATGTGTTTACGAGTTATTTCCATGTTCAAACGAGTCAAGAATGAAACTACAAGTTGTTTCCAAGTTTGAACGAGTCAAGAATGAAGTCTCAAATTGTTATGAATTATTTTGATGTTTTAAATGAGCCAAAAATGCTCCTACAAGTGTTTAGAAGTTGTTTTCTTGTTCAAACGAGTCAAGAAAGAAGCTACAAGTTGTTTCTGACTCCGAACGAGTCAAGAATAAAGCCTCAAATTGTAATAAATTGTTTTGATGTTTAAACGAGCTAACAATGTTCATACAACAAAACACAAGTTGTTTCCATGTTCTAACGAGTCAAGAATGAAGCTAAAAGTGGTTTCAATGTTAGAACGGGTCAAGAATGTAGTCTTAAATTGTTATGAATTTTTTTATGTTTAAACGAGCCAATAATGCTCCTACATGTGTTTACGAGTTGTTTCCATGTTCAAACGAGAGAAGAATGAAACTACAAGTTGTTTTCGAGTTCGAACGAGTCAAGAATGAAGCCTCAAATATTTATGAATTGTTTTGATGTTTAAACGAGCCAATAATGCTCCTACAAGTGTTAACAAGTTGTTTTCATGTTCAAACGTGTCAAGAATGAAGATACAAGTTGTTTCCGAGTTCGAACGAGTCAAGAATGAAGCCTCAAATTGTTATGAATTGTTTTGATGTTTAAACGAGCCAATAATGCTCCTACAAGTGTTTATAAGTTGTTTTCATGTACAAACGAGTCAAGAATGAAGCTACAAGTTGTTTCCGAGTTCGAACGAGTCAAGAATGAAGCCTCAAATTGTTATGAATTGTTTTCATGTTAAAATGAACCAATAATGTTCCTACAAGAGTTTACAAGTTGTTTCCATGTTCAAACGAGTCAAGAATGAAGCTACAAGTTCTTTCCGAGTTCGAACGAGTCAAGAATGAAGCCTCAAATTGTTATGAATTGTTTTGATTTTAAACGAGCCAACAATATTCCTACAAGAGTTTACAAGTTGTTTCCATGTTCTAACGAGTCAATAATGAAGCTAAAAGTTGTTTCAATGTTAGAACGAGTCAAGAATGAAGTCTTAAATTGTTATGAATTTTTTTATGTTTAAACGAGCCAATAATGCTCCTACATGTGTTTACGAGTTATTTCCATGTTCAAACGAGTCAAGAATGAAACTACAAGTTGTTTCCAAGTTTGAACGAGTCAAGAATGAAGTCTCAAATTGTTATGAATTATTTTGATGTTTTAAATGAGCCAAAAATGCTCCTACAAGTGTTTAGAAGTTGTTTTCTTGTTCAAACGAGTCAAGAAAGAAGCTACAAGTGGTTTCTGACTCCGAACGAGTCAAGAATGAAGCCTCAAATTGTAATAAATTGTTTTGATGTTTAAACGAGCTAACAATGTTCATACAACAGTTTACAAGTTGTTTCCATGTTCTAACGAGTCAAGAAAGAAGCTAAAAGTGGTTTCAATGTTAGAACGGGTCAAGAATGTAGTCTTAAATTGTTATGAATTTTTTTTATGTTTAAACGAGCCAATAATGCTCCTACATGTGTTTACGAGTTGTTTCCATGTTCAAACGAGAGAAGAATGAAACTACAAGTTGTTTTCGAGTTCGAACGAGTCAAGAATGAAGCCTCAAATATTTATGAATTGTTTTGCTGTTTAAACGAGCCAATAATGCTCCTACAAGTGTTAACAAGTTGTTTCCATGTTCAAACGTGTCAAGAATGAAGATACAAGTTGTTTCCGAGTTCGAACGAGTCAAGAATGAAGCCTCAAATTGTTATGAATTGTTTTGATGTTTAAACGAGCCAATAATGCTCCTACAAGTGTTTACAAGTTGTTTTCATGTACAAACGAGTCAAGAATGAAGCTACAAGTTGTTTCCGAGTTCGAACGAGTCAAGAATGAAGCCTCAAATTGTTATGAATTGTTTTCATGTTAAAATGAACCAATAATGTTCCTACAAGAGTTTACAAGTTGTTTCCATGTTCAAACGAGTCAAGAATGAAGCTACAAGTTGTTTCCGAGTTCGAACGAGTCAAGAATGAAGCCTCAAATTGTTAAGAATTGTTTTGATTTTAAACGAGCCAACAATATTCGTACAAGAGTTTACAAGTTGTTTCCATGTTCTAACGAGTCAATAATGAAGCTAAAAGTTGTTTCAATGTTAGAACGAGTCAAGAATGAAGTCTTAAATTGTTATGAATTTTTTTATGTTTAAACGAGCCAATAATGCTCCTACATGTGTTTACGAGTTATTTCCATGTTCAAACGAGTCAAGAATGAAACTACAAGTTGTTTCCAAGTTTGAACGAGTCAAGAATGAAGTCTCAAATTGTTATGAATTATTTTGATGTTTAAATGAGCCAAAAATGCCCCTACAAGTGTTTAGAAGTTGTTTTCTTGTTCAAACGAGTCAAGAAAGAAGCTACAAGTGGTTTCTGACTCCGAACGAGTCAAGAATGAAGCCTCAAATTGTAATAAATTGTTTTGATGTTTAAACGAGCTAACAATGTTCATACAACAGTTTACAAGTTGTTTCCATGTTCTAACGAGTCAAGAAAGAAGCTAAAAGTGGTTTCAATGTTAGAACGGGTCAAGAATGTAGTCTTAAATTGTTATGAATTTTTTTTATGTTTAAACGAGCCAATAATGCTCCTACATGTGTTTACGAGTTGTTTCCATGTTCAAACGAGAGAAGAATGAAACTACAAGTTGTTTTCGAGTTCGAACGAGTCAAGAATGAAGCCTCAAATATTTATGAATTGTTTTGCTGTTTAAACGAGCCAATAATGCTCCTACAAGTGTTAACAAGTTGTTTCCATGTTCAAACGTGTCAAGAATGAAGATACAATTGTTTCCGAGTTCGAACGAGTCAAGAATGAAGCCTCAAATATTTATGAATTGTTTTGATGTTTAAACGAGCCAATAATGCTCCTACAAGTGTTAACAAGTTGTTTCCATGTTCAAACGTGTCAAGAATGAAGATACAAGTTGTTTCCGAGTTCGAATGAGTCAAGAATGAAGCCTCAAATTGTTATGAATTGTTTTGATTTTAAACGAGCCAACAATATTCCTACAAGAGTTTACAAGTTGTTTCCATGTTCTAACGAGTCAATAATGAAGCTAAAAGTTGTTTCAATGTTAGAACGAGTCAAGAATGAAGTCTTAAATTGTTATGAATTTTTTTATGTTTAAACGAGCCAAAAATGCTCCTACATGTGTTTACGAGTTATTTCCATGTTCAAACGAGTCAAGAATGAAACTACAAGTTGTTTCCAAGTTTGAACGAGTCAAGAATGAAGTCTCAAATTGTTATGAATTATTTTGATGTTTTAAATGAGCCAAAAATGCTCCTACAAGTGTTTAGAAGTTGTTTTCTTGTTCAAACGAGTCAAGAAAGAAGCTACAAGTTGTTTCTGACTCCGAACGAGTCAAGAATAAAGCCTCAAATTGTAATAAATTGTTTTGATGTTTAAACGAGCTAACAATGTTCATACAACAAAACACAAGTTGTTTCCATGTTCTAACGAGTCAAGAATGAAGCTAAAAGTGGTTTCAATGTTAGAACGGGTCAAGAATGTAGTCTTAAATTGTTATGAATTTTTTTTATGTTTAAACGAGCCAATAATGCTCCTACATGTGTTTACGAGTTGTTTCCATGTTCAAACGAGAGAAGAATGAAACTACAAGTTGTTTTCGAGTTCGAACGAGTCAAGAATGAAGCCTCAAATATTTATGAATTGTTTTGATGTTTAAACGAGCCAATAATGCTCCTACAAGTGTTAACAAGTTGTTTTCATGTTCAAACGTGTCAAGAATGAAGATACAAGTTGTTTCCGAGTTCGAACGAGTCAAGAATGAAGCCTCAAATTGTTATGAATTGTTTTGATGTTTAAACGAGCCAATAATGCTCCTACAAGTGTTTATAAGTTGTTTTCATGTACAAACGAGTCAAGAATGAAGCTACAAGTTGTTTCCGAGTTCGAACGAGTCAAGAATGAAGCCTCAAATTGTTATGAATTGTTTTCATGTTAAAATGAACCAATAATGTTCCTACAAGAGTTTACAAGTTGTTTCCATGTTCAAACGAGTCAAGAATGAAGCTACAAGTTCTTTCCGAGTTCGAACGAGTCAAGAATGAAGCCTCAAATTGTTATGAATTGTTTTGATTTTAAACGAGCCAACAATATTCCTACAAGAGTTTACAAGTTGTTTCCATGTTCTAACGAGTCAATAATGAAGCTAAAAGTTGTTTCAATGTTAGAACGAGTCAAGAATGAAGTCTTAAATTGTTATGAATTTTTTTATGTTTAAACGAGCCAATAATGCTCCTACATGTGTTTACGAGTTATTTCCATGTTCAAACGAGTCAAGAATGAAACTACAAGTTGTTTCCAAGTTTGAACGAGTCAAGAATGAAGTCTCAAATTGTTATGAATTATTTTGATGTTTTAAATGAGCCAAAAATGCTCCTACAAGTGTTTAGAAGTTGTTTTCTTGTTCAAACGAGTCAAGAAAGAAGCTACAAGTGGTTTCTGACTCCGAACGAGTCAAGAATGAAGCCTCAAATTGTAATAAATTGTTTTGATGTTTAAACGAGCTAACAATGTTCATACAACAGTTTACAAGTTGTTTCCATGTTCTAACGAGTCAAGAAAGAAGCTAAAAGTGGTTTCAATGTTAGAACGGGTCAAGAATGTAGTCTTAAATTGTTATGAATTTTTTTTATGTTTAAACGAGCCAATAATGCTCCTACATGTGTTTACGAGTTGTTTCCATGTTCAAACGAGAGAAGAATGAAACTACAAGTTGTTTTCGAGTTCGAACGAGTCAAGAATGAAGCCTCAAATATTTATGAATTGTTTTGCAGTTTAAACGAGCCAATAATGCTCCTACAAGTGTTAACAAGTTGTTTCCATGTTCAAACGTGTCAAGAATGAAGATACAAGTTGTTTCCGAGTTCGAACGAGTCAAGAATGAAGCCTCAAATTGTTATGAATTGTTTTGATGTTTAAACGAGCCAATAATGCTCCTACAAGTGTTTACAAGTTGTTTTCATGTACAAACGAGTCAAGAATGAAGCTACAAGTTGTTTCCGAGTTCGAACGAGTCAAGAATGAAGCCTCAAATTGTTATGAATTGTTTTCATGTTAAAATGAACCAATAATGTTCCTACAAGAGTTTACAAGTTGTTTCCATGTTCAAACGAGTCAAGAATGAAGCTACAAGTTGTTTCCGAGTTCGAACGAGTCAAGAATGAAGCCTCAAATTGTTAAGAATTGTTTTGATTTTAAACGAGCCAACAATATTCGTACAAGAGTTTACAAGTTGTTTCCATGTTCTAACGAGTCAATAATGAAGCTAAAAGTTGTTTCAATGTTAGAACGAGTCAAGAATGAAGTCTTAAATTGTTATGAATTTTTTTATGTTTAAACGAGCCAATAATGCTCCTACATGTGTTTACGAGTTATTTCCATGTTCAAACGAGTCAAGAATGAAACTACAAGTTGTTTCCAAGTTTGAACGAGTCAAGAATGAAGTCTCAAATTGTTATGAATTATTTTGATGTTTAAATGAGCCAAAAATGCCCCTACAAGTGTTTAGAAGTTGTTTTCTTGTTCAAACGAGTCAAGAAAGAAGCTACAAGTGGTTTCTGACTCCGAACGAGTCAAGAATGAAGCCTCAAATTGTAATAAATTGTTTTGATGTTTAAACGAGCTAACAATGTTCATACAACAGTTTACAAGTTGTTTCCATGTTCTAACGAGTCAAGAAAGAAGCTAAAAGTGGTTTCAATGTTAGAACGGGTCAAGAATGTAGTCTTAAATTGTTATGAATTTTTTTTATGTTTAAACGAGCCAATAATGCTCCTACATGTGTTTACGAGTTGTTTCCATGTTCAAACGAGAGAAGAATGAAACTACAAGTTGTTTTCGAGTTCGAACGAGTCAAGAATGAAGCCTCAAATATTTATGAATTGTTTTGCTGTTTAAACGAGCCAATAATGCTCCTACAAGTGTTAACAAGTTGTTTCCATGTTCAAACGTGTCAAGAATGAAGATACAATTGTTTCCGAGTTCGAACGAGTCAAGAATGAAGCCTCAAATATTTATGAATTGTTTTGATGTTTAAACGAGCCAATAATGCTCCTACAAGTGTTAACAAGTTGTTTCCATGTTCAAACGTGTCAAGAATGAAGATACAAGTTGTTTCCGAGTTCGAATGAGTCAAGAATGAAGCCTCAAATTGTTATGAATTGTTTTGATTTTAAACGAGCCAACAATATTCCTACAAGAGTTTACAAGTTGTTTCCATGTTCTAACGAGTCAATAATGAAGCTAAAAGTTGTTTCAATGTTAGAACGAGTCAAGAATGAAGTCTTAAATTGTTATGAATTTTTTTATGTTTAAACGAGCCAAAAATGCTCCTACATGTGTTTACGAGTTATTTCCATGTTCAAACGAGTCAAGAATGAAACTACAAGTTGTTTCCAAGTTTGAACGAGTCAAGAATGAAGTCTCAAATTGTTATGAATTATTTTGATGTTTTAAATGAGCCAAAAATGCTCCTACAAGTGTTTAGAAGTTGTTTTCTTGTTCAAACGAGTCAAGAAAGAAGCTACAAGTTGTTTCTGACTCCGAACGAGTCAAGAATAAAGCCTCAAATTGTAATAAATTGTTTTGATGTTTAAACGAGCTAACAATGTTCATACAACAAAACACAAGTTGTTTCCATGTTCTAACGAGTCAAGAATGAAGCTAAAAGTGGTTTCAATGTTAGAACGGGTCAAGAATGTAGTCTTAAATTGTTATGAATTTTTTTTATGTTTAAACGAGCCAATAATGCTCCTACATGTGTTTACGAGTTGTTTCCATGTTCAAACGAGAGAAGAATGAAACTACAAGTTGTTTTCGAGTTCGAACGAGTCAAGAATGAAGCCTCAAATATTTATGAATTGTTTTGATGTTTAAACGAGCCAATAATGCTCCTACAAGTGTTAACAAGTTGTTTCCATGTTCAAACGTGTCAAGAATGAAGATACAAGTTGTTTCCGAGTTCGAACGAGTCAAGAATGAAGCCTCAAATTGTTATGAATTGTTTTGATGTTTAAACGAGCCAATAATGCTCCTACAAGTGTTAACAAGTTGTTTCCATGTTCAAACGTGTCAAGAATGAAGATACAAGTTGTTTCCGAGTTCGAATGAGTCAAGAATGAAGCCTCAAATTTTTATGAATTGTTTTGATGTTTAAACGAGCCAATAATGCTCCTACAAGTGTTTTCAAGTTGTTTCCATGTTCAAACGAGTCAAGAATGAAGCTACAAGTTGTTTCCGAGTTCGAACGAGTCAAGAATGAAGCCTCAAATTGTTATGAATTGTTTTAATTTTAAACGAGCCAACAATGTTCCTACAAGAGTTTACAAGTTGTTTCCATGTTCTAACGAGTCAATAATGAAGGTAAAAGTTGTTTCAATGTTAGAACGAGACAAGAATGAAGTCTTAAATTGTGATGAATTTTTTTTATATTTAAACGAGCCAATAATGCTCCTACAAGTGTTTACAAATTGTTTCCATGTTCAAACGAGTCAAGAATGAAGCTACAAGTTGTTTCCAAGTTCGAACGAGTCAAGAATGTAGTCTCAAATTGTTACGAATTGTTTTTATGTTTAAACGAGCCAATAATGCTCCTACAAGTGTTTACAAGTTGTTTCCATGTTCAAACGAGTCAAGAATGAAGCTAAAAGTTGTTTTCGAGTCCGAACAACTCAAGAATGAAGTCTCAAATTTTTTAAAATTGTTTTGATGTTTAAAAGAGCCAATAATGCTGCTACAAGTGTTTAGAAGTTGTTTCCATGTTCAAACGAGTCAAGAATGAGGCTACAAGTTATTTCCGAGTTCGAACGAGTCAAGAATGTAGTCTCAAATTGTTACTTATTGTTTTTATGTTTAAAAGAGCCAATAATGCTGCTACAAGTGTTTAGAAGTTGTTTCCATGTTCAAACGAGTCAAGAATGAGGCTACAAGTTATTTCCGAGTTCGAACGAGTCAAGAATGAAGTCTCAAATTATTACGGATTGTTTTTATATTTAAACGAGCCAATAATGCTCCTACAAGTGTTTAAAAGTTGTTTCCATGTTCAAACGAGAGAAGAATGAAACTACAAGTTGTTTTCGAGTTCGAACGAGTCAAGAATGAAGCCTCAAATATTTATTAATTGTTTTGATGTTTAAACGAGCCAATAATGCTCCTACAAGTGTTAACAAGTTGTTTCCATGTTTAAACGAGTCAAGAATGAAGATACAAGTTGTTTCCGAGTTCAAACGAGTCAAGAATGAAGCCTCAAATTTTTATGAATTGTTTTGATGTTTAAACGAGCCAATAATGCTCCTACAAGTGTTTACAAGTTGTTTTCATGTACAAACGAGTCAAGAATGAAGCTACAAGTTGTTTCCGAGTTCGAACGAGTCAAGAATGAAGCCTCAAATTGTTATGAATTGTTTTCATGTTAAAATGAACCAATAATGTTCCTACAAGAGTTTACAAGTTGTTTCCATGTTCAAACGAGTCAAGAATGAAGCTACAAGTTCTTTCCGAGTTCGAACGAGTCAAGAATGAAGCCTCAAATTGTTATGAATTGTTTTGATTTTAAACGAGCCAACAATATTCCTACAAGAGTTTACAAGTTGTTTCCATGTTCTAACGAGTCAATAATGAAGGTAAAAGTTGTTTCAATGTTAGAACGAGTCAAGAATGAAGTCTTAAATTGTTATGAATTTTTTTATGTTTAAACGAGCCAATAATGCTCCTACATGTGTTTACGAGTTATTTCCATGTTCAAACGAGTCAAGAATGAAGCTACAAGTTGTTTCCAAGTTCGAACGAGTCAAGAATGTAGTCTCAAATTGTTACGAATTGTTTTTATGTTTAAACGAGCCAATAATGCTCCTACAAGTGTTTACAAGTTGTTTCAATGTTTAAACGAGTCAAGAATGAAGCTAAAAGTTGTTTTCGAGTCCGAACCAGTCAAGAATGAAGTCTCAAATTTTTTAAAATTGTTTTGATATTTAAAAGAGCCAATAATGCTGCTACAAGTGTTTAGAAGTTGTTTCCATGTTCAAACGAGTCAATAATGAAGCTAAAAGTTATTTTCGTGTTCGAACGAGAGAAGAATGAAACTACAAGTTGTTTCCGAGTTCGAATGAGTCAAGAATGAAGCCTCAAATATTTATGAATTGTTTTGATGTTTAAACGAGCCAATAATGCTCCTACAAGTGTTAACAAGTTGTTTCCATGTTCAAACGTGTCAAGAATGAAGATACAAGTTGTTTCCGAGTTCGAATGAGTCAAGAATGAAGCCTCAAATTGTTATGAATTGTTTTGATGTTTAAACGAGCCAATAATGCTCCTACAAGTGTTTACAAGTTGTTTCCATGTACAAACGAGTCAAGAATGAGGCTACAAGTTATTTCCGAGTTCGAACGAGTCAAGAATGTAGTCTCAAATTGTTACGAATTGTTTTTATGTTTAAACGAGCCAATAATGCTCCTACAAGTGTTAACAAGTTGTTTCCATGTTCAAACAAGTCAAGAATGAAGCTACAAGTTGTTTCCAAGTTCGAACGAATCAAGAATGAAGTCTCAAATTATTACGGATTGTTTTTATATTTAAACGAGCCAATAATGCTCCTACAAGTGTTTAAAAGTTGTTTCCATGTTCAAACGAGAGAAGAATGAAACTACAAGTTGTTTTCGAGTTCGAACGAGTCAAGAATGAAGCCTCAAATATTTATTAATTGTTTTGATGTTTAAACGAGCCAATAATGCTCCTACAAGTGTTAACAAGTTGTTTCCATGTTCAAACGAGTCAAGAATGAAGATACAAGTTGTTTCCGAGTTCGAACGAGTCAAGAATGAAGCCTCAAATTTTTATGAATTGTTTTGATGTTTAAACGAGCCAATAATGCTCCTACAAGTGTTTACAAGTTGTTTTCATGTACAAACGAGTCAAGAATGAAGCTACAAGTTGTTTCCGAGTTCGAACGAGTCAAGAATGAAGCCTCAAATTGTTATGAATTGTTTTCATGTTAAAATGAACCAATAATGTTCCTACAAGAGTTTACAAGTTGTTTCCATGTTCAAACGAGTCAAGAATGAAGCTACAAGTTCTTTCCGAGTTCGAACGAGTCAAGAATGAAGCCTCAAATTGTTATGAATTGTTTTGATTTTAAACGAGCCAACAATATTCCTACAAGAGTTTACAAGTTGTTTCCATGTTCTAACGAGTCAATAATGAAGCTAAAAGTTGTTTCAATGTTATAACGAGTCAAGAATGAAGTCTTAAATTGTTATGAATTTTTTTATGTTTAAACGAGCCAATAATGCTCCTACATGTGTTTACGAGTTATTTCCATGTTCAAACGAGTCAAGAATGAAACTACAAGTTGTTTCCAAGTTTGAACGAGTCAAGAATGAAGTCTCAAATTGTTATGAATTATTTTGATGTTTTAAATGAGCCAAAAATGCTCCTACAAGTGTTTAGAAGTTGTTTTCTTGTTCAAACGAGTCAAGAAAGAAGCTACAAGTTGTTTCTGACTCCGAACGAGTCAAGAATAAAGCCTCAAATTGTAATAAATTGTTTTGATGTTTAAACGAGCTAACAATGTTCATACAACAGTTTACAAGTTGTTTCCATGTTCTAACGAGTCAAGAATGAAGCTAAAAGTGGTTTCAATCTTAGAACGGGTCAAGAATGTAGTCTTAAATTGTTATGAATTTTTTTTATGTTTAAACGAGCCAATAATGCTCCTACATGTGTTTACGAGTTGTTTCCATGTTCAAACGAGAGAAGAATGAAACTACAAGTTGTTTTCGAGTTCGAACGAGTCAAGAATGAAGCCTCAAATATTTATGAATTGTTTTGATGTTTAAACGAGCCAATAATGCTCCTACAAGTGTTAACAAGTTGTTTCCATGTTCAAACGTGTCAAGAATGAAGATACAAGTTGTTTCCGAGTTCGAACGAGTCAAGAATGAAGCCTCAAATTGTTATGAATTGTTTTGATGTTTAAACGAGCCAATAATGCTCCTACAAGTGTTTACAAGTTGTTTTCATGTATAAACGAGTCAAGAATGAAGCTACAAGTTGTTTCCGAGTTCGAACGAGTCAAGAATGAAGCCTCAAATTGTTATGAATTGTTTTCATGTTAAAATGAACCAATAATGTTCCTACAAGAGTTTACAAGTTGTTTCCATGTTCAAACGAGTCAAGAATGAAGCTACAAGTTGTTTCCGAGTTCGAACGAGTCAAGAATGAAGCCTCAAATTGTTAAGAATTGTTTTGATTTTAAACGAGCCAACAATATTCGTACAAGAGTTTACAAGTTGTTTCCATGTTCTAACGAGTCAATAATGAAGCTAAAAGTTGTTTCAATGTCAGAACGAGTCAAGAATGAAGTCTTAAATTGTTATGAATTTTTTTATGTTTAAACGAGCCAATAATGCTCCTACATGTGTTTACGAGTTATTTCCATGTTCAAACGAGTCAAGAATGAAACTACAAGTTGTTTCCAAGTTTGAACGAGTCAAGAATGAAGTCTCAAATTGTTATGAATTATTTTGATGTTTAAATGAGCCAAAAATGCTCCTACAAGTGTTTAGAAGTTGTTTTCTTGTTCAAACGAGTCAAGAAAGAAGCTACAAGTGGTTTCTGACTCCGAACGAGTCAAGAATGAAGCCTCAAATTGTAATAAATTGTTTTGATGTTTAAACGAGCTAACAATGTTCATACAACAGTTTACAAGTTGTTTCCATGTTCTAACGAGTCAAGAAAGAAGCTAAAAGTGGTTTCAATGTTAGAACGGGTCAAGAATGTAGTCTTAAATTGTTATGAATTTTTTTTATGTTTAAACGAGCCAATAATGCTCCTACATGTGTTTACGAGTTGTTTCCATGTTCAAACGAGAGAAGAATGAAACTACAAGTTGTTTTCGAGTTCGAACGAGACAAGAATGAAGCCTCAAATATTTATGAATTGTTTTGATGTTTAAACGAGCCAATAATGCTCCTACAAGTGTTAACAAGTTGTTTCCATGTTCAAACGTGTCAAGAATGAAGATACAAGTTGTTTCCGAGTTCGAACGAGTCAAGAATGAAGCCTCAAATATTTATGAATTGTTTTGATGTTTAAACGAGCCAATAATGCTGCTACAAGTGTTAACAAGTTGTTTCCATGTTCAAACGTGTCAAGAATGAAGATACAAGTTGTTTCCGAGTTCGAATGAGTCAAGAATGAAGCCTCAAATTTTTATGAATTGTTTTGATGTTTAAACGAGCCAATAATGCTCCTACAAGTGTTTTCAAGTTGTTTCCATGTTCAAACGAGTCAAGAATGAAGCTACAAGTTGTTTCCGAGTTCGAACGAGTCAAGAATGAAGCCTCAAATTGTTATGAATTGTTTTAATTTTAAACGAGCCAACAATGTTCCTACAAGAGTTTACAAGTTGTTTCCATGTTCTAACGAGTCAATAATGAAGGTAAAAGTTGTTTCAATGTTAGAACGAGACAAGAATGAAGTCTTAAATTGTGATGAATTTTTTTTATGTTTAAACGAGCCAATAATGCTCCTACAAGTGTTTACAAATTGTTTCCATGTTCAAACGAGTCAAGAATGAAGCTACAAGTTGTTTCCAAGTTCGAACGAGTCAAGAATGTAGTCTCAAATTGTTACGAATTGTTTTTATGTTTAAACGAGCCAATAGTGCTCCTACAAGTGTTTACAAGTTGTTTCCATGTTCAAACGAGTCAAGAATGAAGCTAAAAGTTGTTTTCGAGTTCGAACAACTCAAGAATGAAGTCTCAAATTTTTTTAAATTATTTTGATGTTTAAACGAGCCAATAATGCTCCTACAAGTGTTAACAAGTTGTTTCCATGTTCAAACGAGTCAAGAATGAAGATACAAGTTGTTTCTGAGTTCGAACGAGTCAAGAATGAAGCCTCAAATTGTTATGAATTGTTTTGATGTTTAAACGAGCCAATAATGCTCCTACTAGTGTTTACAAGTTGTTTCCATGCACAAAAGAGTCAAGAATGAAGCCTCAAATTGTTATGAATTGTTTTCATATTAAAATGAACCAATAATGTTCCTACAAGAGTTTACAAGTTGTTTCCATGTTCAAACGAGTCAAGAATGAAGCTACAAGTTGTTTCCGAGTTCGAACGAGTCAAGAATGAAGCCTCAAATTGTTATGAATTGTTTTGATTTTAAACGAGCCAACAATATTCCTACAAGAGTTTACAAGTTGTTTCCATGTTCTAACGAGTCAATAATGAAGCTAAAAGTTGTTTCAATGTTAGAACGAGTCAAGAATGAAGTCTTAAATTGTTATGAATTTTTTTATGTTTAAACGAGCCAATAATGCTCCTACATGTGTTTACGAGTTATTTCCATGTTCAAACGAGTCAAGAATGAAACTACAAGTTGTTTCCAAGTTTGAACGAGTCAAGAATGAAGTCTCAAATTGTTATGAATTATTTTGATGTTTAAATGAGCCAAAAATGCTCCTACAAGTGTTTAGAAGTTGTTTTCTTGTTCAAACGAGTCAAGAAAGAAGCTACAAGTTGTTTCTGACTCCGAACGAGTCAAGAATGAAGCCTCAAATTGTAATAAATTGTTTTGATGTTTAAACGAGCCAACAATGTTCATACAACAGTTTACAAGTTGTTTCCATGTTCTAACGAGTCAAGAATGAAGCTAAAAGTGGTTTCAATGTTAGAACGGGTCAAGAATGTAGTCTTAAATTGTTATGAATTTTTTTTATGTTTAAACGAGCCAATAATGCTCCTACATGTGTTTACGAGTTATTTCCATGTTCAAACGAGAGAAGAATGAAACTACAAGTTGTTTTCGAGTTCGAACGAGTCAAAAATGAAGCCTCAAATATTTATGAATTGTTTTGATGTTTAAACGAGCCAATAATGCTCCTACAAGTGTTAACAAGTTGTTTCCATGTTCAAACGTGTCAAGAATGAAGATACAAGTTGTTTCCGAGTTCGAATGAGTCAAGAATGAAGCCTAAAATTGTTATGAATTGTTTTGATGTTTAAACGAGCCAATAATGCTCCTACAAGTGTTTACAAGTTGTTTCCATGTACAAACGAGTCAAGAATGAGGCTACAAGTTATTTCCGAGTTCGAACGAGTCTAGAATGAAGCCTCAAATTGTTATGAATTATTTTCATGTTAAAATGAACCAATAATGTTCCTACAAGAGTTTACAAGTTGTTTCCATGTTCAAACGAGTCAAGAATGAAGCTAAAAGTTGTTTTCGAGTTCGAACGAGTCAAGAATGAAGCCTCAAATTTTTATGAATTGTTTTGATGTTTAAACGAGCCAATAATGCTCCTACAAGTGTTTTCAAGTTGTTTCCATGTTCAAACGAGTCAAGAATGAAGCTACAAGTTGTTTCCGAGTTCGAACGAGTCAAGAATGAAGCCTCAAATTGTTATGAATTGTTTTAATTTTAAACGAGCCAACAATGTTCCTACAAGAGTTTACAAGTTGTTTCCCTGTTCTAACGAGTTAATAATGAAGCTAAAAGTTGTTTCAATGTTAGAACGAGACAAGAATGAAGTCTTAAATTGTGATGAATTTTTTTTATGTTTAAACGAGCCAATAATGCTCCTACAAGTGTTTACAAATTGTTTCCATGTTCAAACGAGTCAAGAATGAAGCTACAAGTTGTTTCCAAGTTCGAACGAGTCAAGAATGTAGTCTCAAATTGTTACGAATTGTTTTTATGTTTAAACGAGCCAATAATGCTCCTACAAGTGTTTACAAGTTGTTTCCATGTTCAAACGAGTCAATAATGAAGCTAAAAGTTATTTTCGTGTTCAAACGAGTCAAGAATGAAGCCTCAAATTGTTATGAATTGTTTTGATGTTTAAACAGGCCAATAATGCTCCTACAAGTGTTTAAAAGTTGTGTCCATGTTCAAACGAGGCAAGAATGAAGCTACAAGTTGTTTCCGAGTTCGAACAACTCAAGAATGAAGTCTCAAATTTTTTTAAATTATTTTGATGTTTAAACGAGCCAATAATGCTCCTACAAGTGTTAACAAGTTGTTTCCATGTTCAAACGAGTCAAGAATGAAGATACAAGTTGTTTATGAGTTCGAACGAGTCAAGAATGAAGCCTCAAATTGTTATGAATTGTTTTGATGTTTAAACGAGCCAATAATGCTCCTACAAGTGTTAACAAGTTGTTTCCATGTTCAAACGTGTCAAGAATGAAGATACAAGTTGTTTCCGAGTTCGAACGAGTCAAGAATGAAGCCTCAAATATTTATGAATTGTTTTGATGTTTAAACGAGCCAATAATGCTCCTACAAGTGTTAACAAGTTGTTTCCATGTTCAAACGTGTCAAGAATGAAGATACAAGTTGTTTCCGAGTTCGAAAGAGTCAAGAATGAAGCCTCAAATTTTTATGAATTGTTTTGATGTTTAAACGAGCCAATAATGCTCCTACAAGTGTTTTCAAGTTGTTTCCATGTTCAAACGAGTCAAGAATGAAGCTACAAGTTGTTTCCGAGTTCGAACGAGTCAAGAATGAAGCCTCAAATTGTTATGAATTGTTTTAATTTTAAACGAGCCAACAATGTTCCTACAAGAGTTTACAAGTTGTTTCCATGTTCTAACGAGTCAATAATGAAGGTAAAAGTTGTTTCAATGTTAGAACGAGACAAGAATGAAGTCTTAAATTGTGATGAATTTTTTTTATGTTTAAACGAGCCAATAATGCTCCTACAAGTGTTTACAAATTGTTTCCATGTTCAAACGAGTCAAGAATGAAGCTACAAGTTGTTTCCAAGTTCGAACGAGTCAAGAATGTAGTCTCAAATTGTTACGAATTGTTTTTATGTTTAAACGAGCCAATAGTGCTCCTACAAGTGTTTACAAGTTGTTTCCATGTTCAAACGAGTCAAGAATGAAGCTAAAAGTTGTTTTCGAGTTCGAACAACTCAAGAATGAAGTCTCAAATTTTTTTAAATTATTTTGATGTTTAAACGAGCCAATAATGCTCCTACAAGTGTTAACAAGTTGTTTCCATGTTCAAACGAGTCAAGAATGAAGATACAAGTTGTTTCTGAGTTCGAACGAGTCAAGAATAAAGCCTCAAATTGTTATGAATTGTTTTGATGTTTAAACGAGCCAATAATGCTCCTACAAGTGTTTACAAGTTGTTTCCATGCACAAAAGAGTCAAGAATGAAGCTACAAGTTGTTTCCGAGTTCGAACGAGTCAAGAATGAAGCCTCAAATTGTTATGAATTGTTTTCATATTAAAATGAACCAATAATGTTCCTACAAGAGTTTACAAGTTGTTTCCATGTTCAAACGAGTCAAGAATGAAGCTACAAGTTGTTTCCGAGTTCGAACGAGTCAAGAATGAAGCCTCAAATTGTTATGAATTGTTTTGATTTTAAACGAGCCAACAATATTCCTACAAGAGTTTACAAGTTGTTTCCATGTTCTAACGAGTCAATAATGAAGCTAAAAGTTGTTTCAATGTTAGAACGAGTCAAGAATGAAGTCTTAAATTGTTATGAATTTTTTTATGTCTAAACGAGCCAATAATGCTCCTACATGTGTTTACGAGTTATTTCCATGTTCAAACGAGTCAAGAATGAAACTACAAGTTGTTTCCAAGTTTGAACGAGTCAAGAATGAAGTCTCAAATTGTTATGAATTATTTTGATGTTTAAATGAGCCAAAAATGCTCCTACAAGTGTTTAGAAGTTGTTTTCTTGTTCAAACGAGTCAAGAAAGAAGCTACAAGTTGTTTCTGACTCCGAACGAGTCAAGAATGAAGCCTCAAATTGTAATAAATTGTTTTGATGTTTAAACGAGCCAACAATGTTCATACAACAGTTTACAAGTTGTTTCCATGTTCTAACGAGTCAAGAATGAAGCTAAAAGTGGTTTCAATGTTAGAACGGGTCAAGAATGTAGTCTTAAATTGTTATGAATTTTTTTTATGTTTAAACGAGCCAATAATGCTCCTACATGTGTTTACGAGTTATTTCCATGTTCAAACGAGAGAAGAATGAAACTACAAGTTGTTTTCGAGTTCGAACGAGTCAAAAATGAAGCCTCAAATATTTATGAATTGTTTTGATGTTTAAACGAGCCAATAATGCTCCTACAAGTGTTAACAAGTTGTTTCCATGTTCAAACGTGTCAAGAATGAAGATACAAGTTGTTTCCGAGTTCGAATGAGTCGAGAATGAAGCCTAAAATTGTTATGAATTGTTTTGATGTTTAAACGAGCCAATAATGCTCCTACAAGTGTTTACAAGTTGTTTCCATGTACAAACGAGTCAAGAATGAGGCTACAAGTTATTTCCGAGTTCGAACGAGTCTAGAATGAAGCCTCAAATTGTTATGAATTATTTTCATGTTAAAATGAACCAATAATGTTCCTACAAGATTTTACAAGTTGTTTCCATGTTCAAACGAGTCAAGAATGAAGCTAAAAGTTGTTTTCGAGTTCGAACGAGTCAAGAATGAAGCCTCAAATTTTTATGAATTGTTTTGATGTTTAAACGAGCCAATAATGCTCCTACAAGTGTTTTCAAGTTGTTTCCATGTTCAAACGAGTCAAGAATGAAGCTACAAGTTGTTTCCGAGTTCGAACGAGTCAAGAATGAAGCCTCAAATTGTTATGAATTGTTTTAATTTTAAACGAGCCAACAATGTTCCTACAAGAGTTTACAAGTTGTTTCCCTGTTCTAACGAGTTAATAATGAAGCTAAAAGTTGTTTCAATGTTAGAACGAGACAAGAATGAAGTCTTAAATTGTGATGAATTTTTTTTATGTTTAAACGAGCCAATAATGCTCCTACAAGTGTTTACAAATTGTTTCCATGTTCAAACGAGTCAAGAATGAAGCTACAAGTTGTTTCCAAGTTCGAACGAGTCAAGAATGTAGTCTCAAATTGTTACGAATTGTTTTTATGTTTAAACGAGCCAATAATGCTCCTACAAGTGTTTACAAGTTGTTTCCATGTTCAAACGAGTCAATAATGAAGCTAAAAGTTATTTTCGTGTTCAAACGAGTCAAGAATGAAGCCTCAAATTGTTATGAATTGTTTTGATGTTTAAACAGGCCAATAATGCTCCTACAAGTGTTTAAAAGTTGTGTCCATGTTCAAACGAGGCAAGAATGAAGCTACAAGTTGTTTCCGAGTTCGAACGAGTCAAGAATGAAGCCTCAAATTGTTATGAATTGTTTTCATGTTAAAAGGAACCAATAATGTTCCTACAAGAGTTTACAAGTTGTTTCCATGTTCAAACGAGTCAAGAATGAAGCTACAAGTTGTTTCCGAGTTCGAACGAGTCAAGAATGAAGCCGCAAATTGTTATGAATTGTTTTGATTTTAAACGAGCCAACAATATTCCTACAAGAGTTTACAAGTTGTTTCCATGTTCTAACGAGTCAATAATGAAGCTAAAAGTTGTTTCAATGTTAGAACGAGTCAAGAATGAAGTCTTAAATTGTTATGAATTTTTTTTATGTTTAAACGAGCCAATAATGCTCCTACAAGTGTTTACAAATTGTTTCCATGTTCAAACGAGTCAAGAATGAAGCTACAAGTTGTTTCCAAGTTCGAACGAGTCAAGAATGTAGTCTCAAATTGTTACGAATTGTTTTTATGTTTAAACGAGCCAATAATGCTCCTACAAGTGTTTACAAGTTGTTTCCATGTTCAAACGAGTTAATAATGAAGCTAAAAGTTATTTTCGTGTTCAAACGAGTCAAGAATGAAGCCTCAAATTGTTATGAATTGTTTTGATGTTTAAACAGGCCAATAATGCTCCTACAAGTGTTTAAAAGTTGTGTCCATGTTCAAACGAGGCAAGAATGAAGCTACAAGTTGTTTCCGAGTTCGAACGAGTCAAGAATGAATCCTCAAATTGTTATGAATTGTTTTCATGTTAAAAGGAACCAATAATGTTCCTACAAGAGTTTACAAGTTGTTTCCATGTTCAAACGAGTCAAGAATGAAGCTACAAGTTGTTTCCAAGTTTGAACGAGTCAAGAATGAAGCCTCAAATTGTTATGAATTATTTTCATGTTAAAATGAACCAGTAATGTTCCTACAAGAGTTTACAAGTTGTTTCCATGTTCAAACGAGTCAAGAATGAAGCTAAAAGTTGTTTTCGAGTTCGAACGAGTCAAGAATGAAGCCTCAAATTTTTATGAATTGTTTTGATGTTTAAACGAGCCAATAATGCTCCTACAAGTGTTTACAAGTTGTTTCCATGTTCAAACGAGTCAAGAATGAAGCTACAAGTTGTTTCCGAGTTCGAACGAGTCAAGAATGAAGCCTCAAATTTTTATGAATTGTTTTAATTTTAAACGAGCCAACAATGTTCCTACAAGAGTTTACAAGTTGTTTCCATGTTCTAACGAGTCAATAATGAAGCTACAAGTTGTTTCAATGTTAGAACGAGACAAGAATGAAGTCTTAAATTGTGATGAATTTTTTTTATGTTTAAACGAGCCAATAATGCTCCTACAAGTGTTTACAAATTGTTTCCATGTTCAAACGAGTCAAGAATGAAGCTACAAGTTGTTTCCAAGTTCGAACGAGTCAAGAATGTAGTCTCAAATTGTTACGAATTGTTTTTATGTTTAAACGAGCCAATAATGCTCCTACAAGTGTTTACAAGTTGTTTCCATGTTCAAACGAGTCAAGAATGAAGCTAAAAGTTGTTTTCGAGTTCGAACAACTCAAGAATGAAGTCTCAAATTTTTTAAAATTGTTTTGATGTTTAAACGAGCCAATAATGCTGCTACAAGTGTTTAGAAGTTGTTTCCATGTTCAAACGAGTCAATAATGAAGCTAAAAGTTATTTTCGTGTTCGAACGAGAGAAGAATGAAACTACAAATTGTTTCCGAGTTCGAATGAGTCAAGAATGAAGCCTCAAATTGTTATGAATTGTTTTGATGTTTAAATGAGCCAATAATGCTCCTACAAGTGTTTACAAGTTGTTTCCATGTTCAAACGAGTCAAGAATGAAGCTACAAGTTGTTTCCGAGTTCGAACGAGTCAAGAATGAAGCCTCAAATTGTTATGAATTGTTTTTATTTTAAACGAGCCAACAATATTCCTACAAGAGTTTACAAGTTGTTTCCATGTTCTAACGAGTCAATAATGAAGCTAAAAGTTGTTTCAATGTTAGAACGAGTCAAGAATGAAGTCTTAAATTGTTATGAATTTTTTTATGTTTAAACGAGCCAATAATGCTCCTACATGTGTTTACGAGTTATTTCCATGTTCAAACGAGTCAAGAATGAAGCTACAAGTTGTTTCCAAGTTTGAACGAGTCAAGAATGAAGTCTCAAATTGTTATGAATTATTTTGATGTTTAGATGAGCCAAAAATGCTCCTACAAGTGTTTAGAAGTTGTTTTCTTGTTCAAACGAGTCAAGAAAGAAGCTACAAGTTGTTTCTGACTCCGAACGAGTCAAGAATGAAGCCTCAAATTTTAATAAATTGTTTTGATGTTTAAACGAGCCAACAATGTTCATACAACAGTTTACAAGTTCTTTCCATGTTCTAACGAGTCAAGAATGAAGCTAAAAGTGGTTTCAATGTTAGAACGGGTCAAGAATGTAGTTTTAAATTGTTATGAATTTTTTTATGTTTAAACAAGCCAATAATGCTCCTACATGTGTTTACGAGTTGTTTCCATGTTCAAACGAGAGAAGAATGAAACTACAAGTTGTTTTCGAGTTCGAACGAGTCAAGAATGAAGCCTCAAATATTTATGAATTGTTTTGCTGTTTAAACGAGCCAATAATGCTCCTACAAGTGTTAACAAGTTGTTTCCATGTTCAAACGTGTCAAGAATGAAGATACAAGTTGTTTCCGAGTTCAAACGAGTCAAGAATGAAGCCTCAAATATTTATGAATTGTTTTGATGTTTAAACGAGCCAATAATGCTCCTACAAGTGTTAACAAGTTGTTTCCATGTTCAAACGTGTCAAGAATGAAGATACAAGTTGTTTCCGAGTTCGAATGAGTCAAGAATGAAGCCTCAAATTGTTATGAATTGTTTTAATTTTAAACGAGCCAACAATGTTCCTACAAGAGTTTACAAGTTGTTTCCCTGTTCTAACGAGTTAATAATGAAGCTAAAAGTTGTTTCAATGTTAGAACGAGACAAGAATGAAGTCTTAAATTGTGATGAATTTTTTTTATGTTTAAACGAGCCAATAATGCTCCTACAAGTGTTTACAAATTGTTTCCATGTTCAAACGAGTCAAGAATGAAGCTACAAGTTGTTTCCAAGTTCGAACGAGTCAAGAATGTAGTCTCAAATTGTTACGAATTGTTTTTATGTTTAAACGAGCCAATAATGCTCCTACAAGTGTTTACAAGTTGTTTCCATGTTCAAACGAGTCAATAATGAAGCTAAAAGTTATTTTCGTGTTCAAACGAGTCAAGAATGAAGCCTCAAATTGTTATGAATTGTTTTGATGTTTAAACAGGCCAATAATGCTCCTACAAGTGTTTAAAAGTTGTGTCCATGTTCAAACGAGGCAAGAATGAAGCTACAAGTTGTTTCCGAGTTCGAACGAGTCAAGAATGAAGCCTCAAATTGTTATGAATTGTTTTCATGTTAAAAGGAACCAATAATGTTCCTACAAGAGTTTACAAGTTGTTTCCATGTTCAAACGAGTCAAGAATGAAGCTACAAGTTGTTTCCGAGTTCGAACGAGTCAAGAATGAAGCCGCAAATTGTTATGAATTGTTTTGATTTTAAACGAGCCAACAATATTCCTACAAGAGTTTACAAGTTGTTTCCATGTTCTAACGAGTCAATAATGAAGCTAAAAGTTGTTTCAATGTTAAAACGAGTCAAGAATGAAGTCTTAAATTGTTATGAATTTTTTTTATGTTTAAACGAGCCAATAATGCTCCTACAAGTGTTTACAAATTGTTTCCATGTTCAAACGAGTCAAGAATGAAGCTACAAGTTGTTTCCAAGTTCGAACGAGTCAAGAATGTAGTCTCAAATTGTTACGAATTGTTTTTATGTTTAAACGAGCCAATAATGCTCCTACAAGTGTTTACAAGTTGTTTCCATGTTCAAACGAGTTAATAATGAAGCTAAAAGTTATTTTCGGGTTCAAACGAGTCAAGAATGAAGCCTCAAATTGTTATGAATTGTTTTGATGTTTAAACAGGCCAATAATGCTCCTACAAGTGTTTAAAAGTTGTGTCCATGTTCAAACGAGGCAAGAATGAAGCTACAAGTTGTTTC
This sequence comes from Oenanthe sinensis, assembly GCA_028671895.1. NCBI lineage: Eukaryota > Viridiplantae > Streptophyta > Magnoliopsida > Apiales > Apiaceae > Oenanthe > Oenanthe sinensis. Next base: position 7,122,987 of record JAPMAC010000231.1, read on the forward strand.
CGAGTTCGAACGAGTCAAGAATGAATCCTCAAATTGTTATGAATTGTTTTCATGTTAAAAGGAACCAATAATGTTCCTACAAGAGTTTACAAGTTGTTTCCATGTTCAAACGAGTCAAGAATGAAGCTACAAGTTGTTTCCAAGTTTGAACGAGTCAAGAATGAAGCCTCAAATTGTTATGAATTATTTTCATGTTAAAATGAACCAGTAATGTTCCTACAAGAGTTTACAAGTTGTTTCCATGTTCAAACGAGTCAAGAATGAAGCTAAAAGTTGTTTTCGAGTTCGAACGAGTCAAGAATGAAGCCTCAAATTTTTATGAATTGTTTTGATGTTTAAACGAGCCAATAATGCTCCTACAAGTGTTTACAAGTTGTTTCCATGTTCAAACGAGTCAAGAATGAAGCTACAAGTTGTTTCCGAGTTCGAACGAGTCAAGAATGAAGCCTCAAATTTTTATGAATTGTTTTAATTTTAAACGAGCCAACAATGTTCCTACAAGAGTTTACAAGTTGTTTCCATGTTCTAACGAGTCAATAATGAAGCTACAAGTTGTTTCAATGTTAGAACGAGACAAGAATGAAGTCTTAAATTGTGATGAATTTTTTTTATGTTTAAACGAGCCAATAATGCTCCTACAAGTGTTTACAAATTGTTTCCATGTTCAAACGAGTCAAGAATGAAGCTACAAGTTGTTTCCAAGTTCGAACGAGTCAAGAATGTAGTCTCAAATTGTTACGAATTGTTTTTATGTTTAAACGAGCCAATAATGCTCCTACAAGTGTTTACAAGTTGTTTCCATGTTCAAACGAGTCAAGAATGAAGCTAAAAGTTGTTTTCGAGTTCGAACAACTCAAGAATGAAGTCTCAAATTTTTTAAAATTGTTTTGATGTTTAAACGAGCCAATAATGCTGCTACAAGTGTTTAGAAGTTGTTTCCATGTTCAAACGAGTCAATAATGAAGCTAAAAGTTATTTTCGTGTTCGAACGAGAGAAGAATGAAACTACAAATTGTTTCCGAGTTCGAATGAGTCAAGAATGAAGCCTCAAATTGTTATGAATTGTTTTGATGTTTAAATGAGCCAATAATGCTCCTACAAGTGTTTACAAGTTGTTTCCATGTTCAAACGAGTCAAGAATGAAGCTACAAGTTGTTTCCGAGTTCGAACGAGTCAAGAATGAAGCCTCAAATTGTTATGAATTGTTTTTATTTTAAACGAGCCAACAATATTCCTACAAGAGTTTACAAGTTGTTTCCATGTTCTAACGAGTCAATAATGAAGCTAAAAGTTGTTTCAATGTTAGAACGAGTCAAGAATGAAGTCTTAAATTGTTATGAATTTTTTTATGTTTAAACGAGCCAATAATGCTCCTACATGTGTTTACGAGTTATTTCCATGTTCAAACGAGTCAAGAATGAAGCTACAAGTTGTTTCCAAGTTTGAACGAGTCAAGAATGAAGTCTCAAATTGTTATGAATTATTTTGATGTTTAGATGAGCCAAAAATGCTCCTACAAGTGTTTAGAAGTTGTTTTCTTGTTCAAACGAGTCAAGAAAGAAGCTACAAGTTGTTTCTGACTCCGAACGAGTCAAGAATGAAGCCTCAAATTTTAATAAATTGTTTTGATGTTTAAACGAGCCAACAATGTTCATACAACAGTTTACAAGTTCTTTCCATGTTCTAACGAGTCAAGAATGAAGCTAAAAGTGGTTTCAATGTTAGAACGGGTCAAGAATGTAGTTTTAAATTGTTATGAATTTTTTTATGTTTAAACAAGCCAATAATGCTCCTACATGTGTTTACGAGTTGTTTCCATGTTCAAACGAGAGAAGAATGAAACTACAAGTTGTTTTCGAGTTCGAACGAGTCAAGAATGAAGCCTCAAATATTTATGAATTGTTTTGATGTTTAAACGAGCCAATAATGCTCCTACAAGTGTTAACAAGTTGTTTCCATGTTCAAACGTGTCAAGAATGAAGATACAAGTTGTTTCCGAATTCGAATGAGTCAAGAATGAAGCTTCAAATTGTTATGAATTGTTTTGATGTTTAAACGAGCCAATAATGCTCCTACAAGTGTTTACAAGTTGTTTCCATGTACAAACGAGTCAAGAATGAGGCTACAAGTTATTTCCGAGTTCGAACGAGTCTAGAATGAAGCCTCAAATTGTTATGAATTATTTTCATGTTAAAATGAACCAATAATGTTCCTACAAGAGTTTACAAGTTGTTTCCATGTTCAAACGAGTCAAGAATGAAGCTAAAAGTTGTTTTCGAGTTCGAACGAGTCAAGAATGAAGCCTCAAATTTTTATGAATTGTTTTGATGTTTAAACGAGCCAATAATGCTCCTACAAGTGTTTACAAGTTGTTTCCATGTTCAAACGAGTCAAGAATGAACCTACAAGTTGTTTTCGAGTTCGAACGAGTCAAGAATGAAGCCTCAAATTGTTATGAATTGTTTTAATTTTAAACGAGCCAACAATGTTCCTACAAGAGTTTACAAGTTGTTTCCATGTTCTAACGAGTCAATAATGAAGCTAAAAGTTGTTTCAATGTTAGAACGAGACAAGAATGAAGTCTTAAATTGTGATGAATTTTTTTTATGTTTAGACGAGCCAATAATGCTCCTACAAGTGTTTACAACTTGTTTCCATGTTCAAACGAGTCAAGAATGAAGCTACAAGTTGTTTCCAAGTCCGAACGAGTCAAGAATGTAGTCTCAAATTGTTACGAATTGTTTTTATGTTTAAACGAGCCAATAATGCTCCTACAAGTGTTTACAAGTTGTTTCCATGTTCAAACGAGTCAAGAATGAAGCTAAAAGTTGTTTTCGAGTTCGAACAACTCAAGAATGAAGTCTCAAATTTTTTTAAATTGTTTTGATGTTTAAACGAGCCAATAATGCTGCTACAAGTGTTTAGAAGTTGTTTCCATGTTCAAACGAGTCAATAATGAAGCTAAAAGTTATTTTCGTGTTCAAACGAGTCAAGAATGAAGCCTCAAATTGTTATGAATTGTTTTGATGTTTAAACAGGCCAATAATGCTCCTACAAGTGTTGACAAGTTATTTCCATGTTTAAACGAGACAAGAATGAAGCTACTAGTTGTTTTCGAGTTTGAACGAGTCAAGAATGAAGCCTTAAATTGTTACAAATTGTTTTTATGTTTAAACGATCCAATAATGCTCCTACAATTGTTTACAAGTTGTTTCCATGTTCAGATGACACAAGAATAAAGCTACAAGTTGTTCTCAAGTTCGAACGACTCAAGAATGAAGTCTCAAATTGTTATGAATTATTTTGATGTTTAAACGAGCCAAAAATGCTCCTACATGTGTTTAGAAGTTGTTTTCTTGCTCAAACGAGTCAAGAATGAAGCTACAAGTTGTTTCTTACTTCGAACGAGTCAAGAATGAAGCCTCAAATTGTTATGAATTGTTTTGATGTTTAAACGAGCCAACAAGTTTCCTACAACAGTTTACAAGTTGTTTCCATGTTCTAACGAGTCAAGAATGAACTAAAAGTTGTTTCAATGTTAGAACTAGTCAAGAATGAAGTCTTAAATTGTTATGTATTTTTCTTATGTTTAAACGGGCCAATAATGAGTGTTTACGAGTTGTTTCCATGTTCAAACGAGTCTAGAATGAAGCTACAAGTTTTTTCCAAGTTCGAACGAGTCAAGAATGAAGTTTCAAATTGTTACGAATTGTTTTTATGTTTAAACGAGCCAATAATGCTCCTACAAGTGTTTACAAGTTATTTCCATGTTCAAACGAGAGAAGAATGAAGCTACAAGTTGTTTTCGAGTTCGAACGAGTCAAGAATGAAGCCTCAAATTGTTATGAATGGTTTTGATGTTTAAACGAGCCAATAATGCTCCTACAAGTGTTAACAAGTTGTTTCCATGTTCAAACGAGACAAGAATAAAGCTACTTGTTCTTTTTGAGTTTGAACGAGTCAAGAATGAAGTCTCAAATTGTTATGAATTGTTTTCATGTTTAAACAAGCCAATAATGTTCCTACAAGATTTGACAAGTTTTTTCCAAGTTCAAACGAGTCAAGAATGAAGATACAAGTTGTTTCCGAGTTCGAACGAGTCAAGAATGAAGTCTCAAATTGTTATGAATTGTTTTGATGTTTAAACGAGCCAATACTGCTCCTACAAGTGTTTACAAGTTGTTTCCATGTACAAACGATTCAAGAATTAAGCTACCTGTTGTTTCCGAGTTCGAACGAGTCAAGAATGAAGCCTCAAATTGTTATGAATTGTTTTCATGTTAAAATGAACCAATAATGTTCTTACAAGAGTTTACAAATGGTTTCCATGTTCAAACGAGTCAAGAATGATGCTAAAAGTTGTTTCAATGTTAGAACGAGTCAAGAATGAAGTCTTAAATTGTGATGAATTTTTTTTATGTTTAAACGAGCCAATAATGCTCCTACAAGTGTTTACAAATTGTTTCCATGTTCAAACGAGTCAAGAATGAAGCTACAAGTTGTTTCCAAGTTCGAACGAGTCAAGAATGTAGTCTCAAATTATTACGAATTGTTTTTATGTTTAAACGAGCCAATAATGCTCCTACAAGTGTTTACAAGTTATTTCCATGTTCAATCGAGTTAAGAATGAAGCTACAAGTTGTTTCCGAGTTCGAACGAGTCAAGAATGAAGCCTCAAATTGTTATGAATTGTTTTAATTTTAAACGAGCCAACAATGTTCCTACAAGAGTTTACAAGTTGTTTCCATGTTCTAACGAGTCAATAATGAAGCTAAAAGTTGTTTCAATGTTAGAACGAGTCAAGAATGAAGTCTTAAATTGTGATGAATTTTTTTTTATGTTTAAACGAGCCAATAATGCTCCTACAAGTGTTTACAAATTGTTTCCATGTTCAAACGAGTCAAGAATGAAGCTACAAGTTGTTTCCAAGTTCGAACGAGTCAAGAATGTAGTCTCAAATTATTACGAATTGTTTTTATGTTTAAACGAGCCAATAATGCTCCTACAAGTGTTTACAAGTTGTTTCCATGTTCAAACGAGTCAAGAATGAAGCTAAAAGTTGTTTTCGAGTTCGAACGACCCAAGAATGAAGTCTCAAATTTTTTTAAATTGTTTTTATGTTTAACGAAGCCAATAATGCTGCTACAAGTGTTTAGAAGTTGTTTCCATGTTCAAACGAGTCAATAATGAAGCTAAAAGTTATTTTCGTGTTCAAACGAGTCAAGAATGAAGCCTCAAATTGTTATGAATTGTTTTGATGTTTAAACGAGCCAATAATGCTCCTACAAGTGTTGACATGTTATTTCCATCTTTAAACGAGACAAGAATGAAGCTACTAGTTGTTTTTGAGTTTGAACGAGTCAAGAATGAAGCCTTAAATTGTTATAAATTGTTTTTATGTTTAAACGATCCAATAATGCTCCTACAATTGTTAGAAGTTGTTTCCATGTTCAAATGACACAAGAATAAAGCTACAAGTTGTTCTCGAGTTCGAACGACTCAAGAATGAATTCTCAAATTGTTATGAATTATTTTGATGTTTAAACGAGCCAAAAATGCTCCTACATGTGTTTAGAAGTTGTTTTCTTGCTCAAACGAGTCAAGAATGAAGCTACAAGTTGTTTCTGACTTCGAACGAGTCAAGAATGAAGCCTCAAATTGTTATGAATTGTTTTGATGTTTAAACGAGCCAACAATTTTCCTACAACAGTTTACAAGTTGTTTCCATGTTCTAACGAGTCAAGAATGAACTAAAAGTTGTTTCAATGTTAGAACGAGTCAAGAATAAAGTCTTAAATTGTTATGTATTTTTTTTATGTTTAAACGAGCCAATAATGAGTGTTTACAAGTTGTTTCCATGTTCAAACGAGTCAAGAATGAAGCTACAAGTTTTTTCCAAGTTCGAACGAGTCAAGAATGAAATCTCAAATTGTTACGAATTGTTTTTATGTTTAAACGAGCCAATAATGCTCCTACAAGTGTTTACAAGTTGTTTCCATGTACAAACGAGTCAAGAATTAAGCTACCAGTTGTTTCCGAGTTCGAACGAGTCAAGAATGAAACCTCAAATTGTTATGAATTGTTTTGATGTTTAAACGAGCCAATAATGCTCCTACAAGATTTGACAAGTTTTTTCCAAGTTCAAACGAGTCAAGAATGAAGATACAAGTTGTTTCCGAGTTCGAACGAGTCAAGAATGAAGTCTCAAATTGTTATGAATTGTTTTGATGTTTAAACGAGCCAATAATGCTCCTACAAGTGTTTACAAGTTGTTTCCATGTACAAACGAGTCAAGAATTAAGCTACCAGTTGTTTCCGAGTTCGAACGAGTCAAGAATGAAGCCTCAAATTGTTATGAATTGTTTTCATCTTAAAATGAACCAATAATGTTCTTACAAGAGTTTACAAATGGTTTCCATGTTCAAACGAGTCAAGAATGATGCTAAAAGTTGTTTTCGAGTTCGAACGAGTCAAGAATGAAGCCTCAAATTGTTATGAATTGTTTTGATGTTTAAACGAGCCAATAATGCTCCTACAAGTGTTTACAAGTTATTTCCATGTTCAATCGAGTTAAGAATGAAGCTACAAGTTGTTTCCGAGTTCGAACGAGTCAAGAATGAAGCCTCAAATTGTTATGAAATGTTTTGACGTTTAAACGAGCCAACAATGTTCCTACAAGAGTTTACAAGTTGTTTCTATGTTCTAACGAGTCAAGAATAAAGCTAAAAGTTTTTTCAATGTTAGAACGAGTCAAGAATGAAATCATAAATTATTATGAGTTTTTTTATTTTTAAACGAGCCAATAATGCTCCTACAAGTGTTTACAAGTTGTTTCCATGTTCAAACGAGTCAAGAATGAAGCTACAAGTTGTTTCCAAGTTCGAACGAGTCAAGAATGAAGTCTCAAATTGTTACGAATTGTTTTTATATTTAAACGAGACAATAATGCTCCTACAGGTGTTTACAAGTTGTTTCCATGTTCAAACGAGACAAGAATGAAGCTACAAGGTGTTTTCGAGTTCGAACGAGTCAAGAATGAAGTCTCAAATTGTTACGAATTGTTTTTATATTTAAACGAGACAATAATGCTCCTACAGGTGTTTACAAGTTGTTTCCATGTTCAAACGAGACAAGAATGAAGCTACAAGGTGTTTTCGAGTTCGAACGACTCAAGAACGAAGTCTCAAATTGTTAAGAATTGTTTTGATGTTTAAACGAGCCAATAATGCTCCTACAAGTGTTTACAAGTTGTTTCCATGTTCAAACGAGTCAAGAATGAAGCTACAAGTTGTTTCCAAGTTCGAACGAGTCAAGAATGAAGTCTCAAATTGTTACGAATTGTTTTTATATTTAAACGAGACAATAATGCTCCTACAGGTGTTTACAAGTTGTTTCCATGTTCAAACGAGACAAGAATGAAGCTACAAGGTGTTTTCGAGTTCGAACGAGTCAAGAATGAAGTCTCAAATTGTTACGAATTGTTTTTATATTTAAACGAGACAATAATGCTCCTACAGGTGTTTACAAGTTGTTTCCATGTTCAAACGAGACAAGAATGAAGCTACAAGGTGTTTTCGAGTTCGAACGACTCAAGAACGAAGTCTCAAATTGTTAAGAATTGTTTTGATGTTTAAACGAGCCAATAATGCTCCTACAAGTGTTTACAAGTTGTTTCCATGTTCAAACGAGAGAAGAATGAAGCTACAAGTTGTTTTCGAGTTCGAACGACTCAAGAATGAAATCTCAAATTGTTAAGAATTGTTTTGATGTTTAAACGAGCCAATAATGCTCCTACAAGTGTTTAGAAGTTGTTTCCATGACTAAACGAGTCAAGAATGAAGCTACAAGTTGTTTCTGAGTTCGAACGTGTCAAGAATGAAACCTCAAATTGTTATGAATTGTTTTGATGTTTAAATGAGCCAATAATGCTCCTACAAGTGTTAACAAGTTGTTTCCATGTTCAAAAGAGACAAGAATAAAGCTACTAGTTCTTTTCGAGTTTGAACGAGTCAAGAATGAAGTCTTAAATTGTTATGAATTGTTTTGATGTTTAAACGAGCCTATAATGCTCCTACAAGTGTTTACAAGTTATTTCCATGTTCAAACGAGTTAAGAATGAAGCTACAAGTTGTTTCCGAGTTCGAACGAGTCAAGAATGAAGCCTCAAATTGTTATGAATTGTTTTGATGTTTAAACGAGCCAACAATGTTCCTAAAAGAGTTTACAAGTTGTTTCTATGTTTTAACGAGTCAAGAATAAAGCTAAAAGTTGTTTCAATGTTAGAACGAGTCAAGAATGAAATCATAAATTATTATGAGTTTTTTTATTTTTAAACGAGCCAATAATGCTCCGACAAGTGTTTACAAGTTGTTTCCATGTTCAAACGAGTCAAGAATTAAGCTACAAGTTGTTTCCAAGTTTGAACGAGTCAAGAATGAAGTCTCCAATTGTTACGAATTGTTTTTATATTTAAACGAGACAATAATGCTCCTACAGGTGTTTACAAGTTGTTTCCATGTTCAAACGAGACAAGAATGAAGCTACAAGGTGTTTTCGAGTTCGAACGACTCAAGAACGAAGTCTCAAATTGTTAAGAATTGTTTTGATGTTTAAACGAGCCAATAATGCTCCTACAAGTGTTTACAAGTTGTTTCCATGTTCAAACGAGAGAAGAATGAAGCTACAAGTTGTTTTCGAGTTCGAACGACTCAAGAATGAAATCTCAAATTGTTAAGAATTGTTTTGATGTTTAAACGAGCCAATAATGCTCCTACAAGTGTTTAGAAGTTGTTTCCATGACTAAACGAGTCAAGAATGAAGCTACAAGTTGTTTCTGAGTTCGAACGTGTCAAGAATGAAACCTCAAATTGTTATGAATTGTTTTGATGTTTAAATGAGCCAATAATGCTCCTACAAGTGTTAACAAGTTGTTTCCATGTTCAAAAGAGACAAGAATAAAGCTACTAGTTCTTTTCGAGTTTGAACGAGTCAAGAATGAAGTCTTAAATTGTTATGAATTGTTTTCATGTTTAAACAAGCCAATAATGTTCCTACAAGATTTGACAAGTTTTTTCCAAATTCAAACGAGTCAAGAATGAAGATACAAGTTGTTTCCGAGTTCGAACGAGTCAAGAATGAAGTCTCAAATTGTTATGAATTGTTTTGAAGTTTAAACGAGCCAATAATGCTCCTACAAGTGTTTACAAGTTGTTTCCATGTACAAATGAGTCAAGAATTAAGCTACCAGTTGTTTCCGAGTTCGAACGAGTCAAGAATGAAGCCTCAAATTGTTATGAATTGTTTTCATCTTAAAATGAACCAATAATGTTCTTACAAGAGTTTACAAGTTGTTTCCATGTTCAAACGAGTCAAGAATGAAGCTAAAAGTTGTTTTCGAGTTCGAACGAGTCAAGAATGAAGCCTCAAATTGTTATGAATTGTTTTGATGTTTAAACAAGCCAATAATGCTCCTACAAGTGTTTACAAGTTATTTCCATGTTCAAACGAGTTAAGAATGAAGCTACAAGTTGTTTCCGAGTTCGAACGAGTCAAGAATGAAGCCTCAAATTGTTATGAATTGTTTTGATGTTTAAACGAGCCAACAATGTTCCTAAAAGAGTTTACAAGTTGTTTCTATGTTTTAACGAGTCAAGAATAAAGCTAAAAGTTGTTTCAATGTTAGAACGAGTCAAGAATGAAATCATAAATTATTATGAGTTTTTTTATTTTTAAACGAGCCAATAATGCTCCGACAAGTGTTTACAAGTTGTTTCCATGTTCAAACGAGTCAAGAATTAAGCTACAAGTTGTTTCCAAGTTTGAACGAGTCAAGAATGAAGTCTCAAATTGTTACGAATTGTTTTTATATTTAAACGAGACAATAATGCTCCTACAGGTGTTTACAAGTTGTTTCCATGTTCAAACGAGACAAGAATGAAGCTACAAGGTGTTTTCGAGTTCGAACGACTCAAGAACAAAGTCTCAAATTGTTAAAAATTCTTTTGATGTTTAAACGAGTCAATAATGCTCCTACAAGTGTTTAGAAGTTGTTTCCATGTTCAAACGAGACAAGAATGAAGCTACAAGGTGTTTTCGAGTTCGAACGACTCAAGAACGAAGTCTCAAATTGTTAAGAAATGTTTTGATGTTTAAACGAGCCAATAATGCTCCTACAAGTGTTTAGAAGTTGTTTCCATGACTAAACGAGTCAAGAATGAAGCTACAAGTTGTTTTCGAGTTCGAACGACTCAAGAACGAAGTCTCAAATTGTTAAGAATTGTTTTGATGTTTAAACGAGCCAATAATGCTCCTACAAGTGTTTACAAGTTGTTTCCATGTTCAAACGAGAGAAGAATGAAGCTACAAGTTGTTTTCGAGTTCGAACGACTCAAGAATGAAATCTCAAATTGTTAAGAATTGTTTTGATGTTTAAACGAGCCAATAATGCTCCTACAAGTGTTTAGAAGTTGTTTCCATGACTAAACGAGTCAAGAATGAAGCTACAAGTTGTTTCTGAGTTCGAACGTGTCAAGAATGAAACCTCAAATTGTTATGAATTGTTTTGATGTTTAAATGAGCCAATAATGCTCCTACAAGTGTTAACAAGTTGTTTCCATGTTCAAAAGAGACAAGAATAAAGCTACTAGTTCTTTTCGAGTTTGAACGAGTCAAGAATGAAGTCTTAAATTGTTATGAATTGTTTTCATGTTTAAACAAGCCAATAATGTTCCTACAAGATTTGACAAGTTTTTTCCAAATTCAAACGAGTCAAGAATGAAGATACAAGTTGTTTCCGAGTTCGAACGAGTCAAGAATGAAGTCTCAAATTGTTATGAATTGTTTTGAAGTTTAAACGAGCCAATAATGCTCCTACAAGTGTTTACAAGTTGTTTCCATGTACAAACGAGTCAAGAATTAAGCTACCAGTTGTTTCCGAGTTCGAACGAGTCAAGAATGAAGCCTCAAATTGTTATGAATTGTTTTCATCTTAAAATGAACCAATAATGTTCTTACAAGAGTTTACAAGTTGTTTCCATGTTCAAACGAGTCAAGAATGAAGCTAAAAGTTGTTTTCGAGTTCGAACGAGTCAAGAAGGAAGCCTCAAATTGTTATGAATTGTTTTGATGTTTAAACGAGCGAATAATGCTCCTACAAGTGTTTACAAGTTATTTCCATGTTCAAACGAGTTAAGAATGAAGCTACAAGTTGTTTCCGAGTTCGAACGAGTCAAGAATGAAGCCTCAAATTGTTATGAATTGTTTTGATGTTTAAACGAGCCAACAATGTTCCTAAAAGAGTTTACAAGTTGTTTCTATGTTTTAACGAGTCAAGAATAAAGCTAAAAGTTGTTTCAATGTTAGAACGAGTCAAGAATGAAATCATAAATTATTATGAGTTTTTTTATTTTTAAACGAGCCAATAATGCTCCGACAAGTGTTTACAAGTTGTTTCCATGTTCAAACGAGTTAAGAATGAAGCTACAAGTTGTTTCCGAGTTCGAACGAGTCAAGAATGAAGCCTCAAATTGTTATGAATTGTTTTGATGTTTAAACGAGCCAACAATGTTCCTAAAAGAGTTTACAAGTTGTTTCTATGTTTTAACGAGTCAAGAATAAAGCTAAAAGTTGTTTCAATGTTAGAACGAGTCAAGAATGAAATCATAAATTATTATGAGTTTTTTTATTTTTAAACGAGCCAATAATGCTCCGACAAGTGTTTACAAGTTGTTTCCATGTTCAAACGAGTCAAGAATTAAGCTACAAGTTGTTTCCAAGTTTGAACGAGTCAAGAATGAAGTCTCCAATTGTTACGAATTGTTTTTATATTTAAACGAGACAATAATGCTCCTACAGGTGTTTACAAGTTGTTTCCATGTTCAAACGAGACAAGAATGAAGCTACAAGGTGTTTTCGAGTTCGAACGACTCAAGAACGAAGTCTCAAATTGTTAAGAATTGTTTTGATGTTTAAACGAGCCAATAATGCTCCTACAAGTGTTTACAAGTTGTTTCCATGTTCAAACGAGAGAAGAATGAAGCTACAAGTTGTTTTCGAGTTCGAACGACTCAAGAATGAAATCTCAAATTGTTAAGAATTGTTTTGATGTTTAAACGAGCCAATAATGCTCCTACAAGTGTTTAGAAGTTGTTTCCATGACTAAACGAGTCAAGAATGAAGCTACAAGTTGTTTCTGAGTTCGAACGTGTCAAGAATGAAACCTCAAATTGTTATGAATTGTTTTGATGTTTAAATGAGCCAATAATGCTCCTACAAGTGTTAACAAGTTGTTTCCATGTTCAAAAGAGACAAGAATAAAGCTACTAGTTCTTTTCGAGTTTGAACGAGTCAAGAATGAAGTCTTAAATTGTTATGAATTGTTTTCATGTTTAAACAAGCCAATAATGTTCCTACAAGATTTGACAAGTTTTTTCCAAATTCAAACGAGTCAAGAATGAAGATACAAGTTGTTTCCGAGTTCGAACGAGTCAAGAATGAAGTCTCAAATTGTTATGAATTGTTTTGAAGTTTAAACGAGCCAATAATGCTCCTACAAGTGTTTACAAGTTGTTTCCATGTACAAATGAGTCAAGAATTAAGGTACCAGTTGTTTCCGAGTTCGAACGAGTCAAGAATGAAGCCTCAAATTGTTATGAATTGTTTTCATCTTAAAATGAACCAATAATGTTCTTACAAGAGTTTACAAGTTGTTTCCATGTTCAAACGAGTCAAGAATGAAGCTAAAAGTTGTTTTCGAGTTCGAACGAGTCAAGAATGAAGCCTCAAATTGTTATGAATTGTTTTGATGTTTAAACAAGCCAATAATGCTCCTACAAGTGTTTACAAGTTATTTCCATGTTCAAACGAGTTAAGAATGAAGCTACAAGTTGTTTCCGAGTTCGAACGAGTCAAGAATGAAGCCTCAAATTGTTATGAATTGTTTTGATGTTTAAACGAGCCAACAATGTTCCTAAAAGAGTTTACAAGTTGTTTCTATGTTTTAACGAGTCAAGAATAAAGCTAAAAGTTGTTTCAATGTTAGAACGAGTCAAGAATGAAATCATAAATTATTATGAGTTTTTTTATTTTTAAACGAGCCAATAATGCTCCGACAAGTGTTTACAAGTTGTTTCCATGTTCAAACGAGTCAAGAATTAAGCTACAAGTTGTTTCCAAGTTTGAACGAGTCAAGAATGAAGTCTCAAATTGTTACGAATTGTTTTTATATTTAAACGAGACAATAATGCTCCTACAGGTGTTTACAAGTTGTTTCCATGTTCAAACGAGACAAGAATGAAGCTACAAGGTGTTTTCGAGTTCGAACGACTCAAGAACGAAGTCTCAAATTGTTAAAAATTGTTTTGATGTTTAAACGAGTCAATAATGCTCCTACAAGTGTTTAGAAGTTGTTTCCATGTTCAAACGAGACAAGAATGAAGCTACAAGGTGTTTTCGAGTTCGAACGACTCAAGAACGAAGTCTCAAATTGTTAAGAAATGTTTTGATGTTTAAACGAGCCAATAATGCTCCTACAAGTGTTTAGAAGTTGTTTCCATGACTAAACGAGTCAAGAATGAAGCTACAAGTTGTTTTCGAGTTCGAACGACTCAAGAACGAAGTCTCAAATTGTTAAGAATTGTTTTGATGTTTAAACGAGCCAATAATGCTCCTACAAGTGTTTACAAGTTGTTTCCATGTTCAAACGAGAGAAGAATGAAGCTACAAGTTGTTTTCGAGTTCGAACGACTCAAGAATGAAATCTCAAATTGTTAAGAATTGTTTTGATGTTTAAACGAGCCAATAATGCTCCTACAAGTGTTTAGAAGTTGTTTCCATGACTAAACGAGTCAAGAATGAAGCTACAAGTTGTTTCTGAGTTCGAACGTGTCAAGAATGAAACCTCAAATTGTTATGAATTGTTTTGATGTTTAAATGAGCCAATAATGCTCCTACAAGTGTTAACAAGTTGTTTCCATGTTCAAAAGAGACAAGAATAAAGCTACTAGTTCTTTTCGAGTTAGAACGAGTCAAGAATGAAGTCTTAAATTGTTATGAATTGTTTTCATGTTTAAACAAGCCAATAATGTTCCTACAAGATTTGACAAGTTTTTTCCAAATTCAAACGAGTCAAGAATGAAGATACAAGTTGTTTCCGAGTTCGAACGAGTCAAGAATGAAGTCTCAAATTGTTATGAATTGTTTTGAAGTTTAAACGAGCCAATAATGCTCCTACAAGTGTTTACAAGTTGTTTCCATGTACAAACGAGTCAAGAATTAAGCTACCAGTTGTTTCCGAGTTCGAACGAGTCAAGAATGAAGCCTCAAATTGTTATGAATTGTTTTCATCTTAAAATGAACCAATAATGTTCTTACAAGAGTTTACAAGTTGTTTCCATGTTCAAACGAGTCAAGAATGAAGCTAAAAGTTGTTTTCGAGTTCGAACGAGTCAAGAATGAAGCCTCAAATTGTTATGAATTGTTTTGATGTTTAAACGAGCCAATAATGCTCCTACAAGTGTTTACAAGTTATTTCCATGTTCAAACGAGTTAAGAATGAAGCTACAAGTTGTTTCCGAGTTCGAACGAGTCAAGAATGAAGCCTCAAATTGTTATGAATTGTTTTGATGTTTAAACGAGCCAACAATGTTCCTAAAAGAGTTTACAAGTTGTTTCTATGTTTTAACGAGTCAAGAATAAAGCTAAAAGTTGTTTCAATGTTAGAACGAGTCAAGAATGAAATCATAAATTATTATGAGTTTTTTTATTTTTAAACGAGCCAATAATGCTCCGACAAGTGTTTACAAGTTGTTTTTCCATGTTCAAACGAGTCAAGAATTAAGCTACAAGTTGTTTCCAAGTTTGAACGAGTCAAGAATGAAGTCTCAAATTGTTACGAATTGTTTTTATATTTAAACGAGACAATAATGCTCCTACAGGTGTTTACAAGTTGTTTCCATGTTCAAACGAGACAAGAATGAAGCTACAAGGTGTTTTCGAGTTCGAACGACTCAAGAACGAAGTCTCAAATTGTTAAAAATTGTTTTTATGTTTAAACGAGTCAATAATGCTCCTACAAGTGTTTAGAAGTTGTTTCCATGTTCAAACGAGACAAGAATGAAGCTACAAGGTGTTTTCGAGTTCGAACGACTCAAGAACGAAGTCTCAAATTGTTAAGAATTGTTTTGATGTTTAAACGAGCCAATAATGCTCCTACAAGTGTTTAGAAGTTGTTTCCATGACTAAACGAGTCAAGAATGAAGCTACAAGTTGTTTTCGAGTTCGAACGACTCAAGAACGAAGTCTCAAATTGTTAAGAATTGTTTTGATGTTTAAACGAGCCAATAATGCTCCTACAAGTGTTTACAAGTTGTTTCCATGTTCAAACGAGAGAAGAATGAAGCTACAAGTTGTTTTCGAGTTCGAACGACTCAAGAATGAAATCTCAAATTGTTAAGAATTGTTTTGATGTTTAAACGAGCCAATAATGCTCCTACAAGTGTTTAGAAGTTGTTTCCATGACTAAACGAGTCAAGAATGAAGCTACAAGTTGTTTCTGAGTTCGAACGTGTCAAGAATGAAACCTCAAATTGTTATGAATTGTTTTGATGTTTAAATGAGCCAATAATGCTCCTACAAGTGTTAACAAGTTGTTTCCATGTTCAAAAGAGACAAGAATAAAGCTACTAGTTCTTTTCGAGTTAGAACGAGTCAAGAATGAAGTCTTAAATTGTTATGAATTGTTTTCATGTTTAAACAAGCCAATAATGTTCCTACAAGATTTGACAAGTTTTTTCCAAATTCAAACGAGTCAAGAATGAAGATACAATTTGTTTCCGAGTTCGAACGAGTCAAGAATGAAGTCTCAAATTGTTATGAATTGTTTTGAAGTTTAAACGAGCCAATAATGCTCCTACAAGTGTTTACAAGTTGTTTCCATGTACAAACGAGTCAAGAATTAAGCTACCAGTTGTTTCCGAGTTCGAACGAGTCAAGAATGAAGCCTCAAATTGTTATGAATTGTTTTCATCTTAAAATGAACCAATAATGTTCTTACAAGAGTTTACAAGTTGTTTCCATGTTCAAACGAGTCAAGAATGAAGCTAAAAGTTGTTTTCGAGTTCGAACGAGTCAAGAATGAAGCCTCAAATTGTTATGAATTGTTTTGATGTTTAAACGAGCCAATAATGCTCCTACAAGTGTTTACAAGTTATTTCCATGTTCAAACGAGTTAAGAATGAAGCTACAAGTTGTTTCCGAGTTCGAACGAGTCAAGAATGAAGCCTCAAATTGTTATGAATTGTTTTGATGTTTAAACGAGCCAACAATGTTCCTAAAAGAGTTTACAAGTTGTTTCTATGTTTTAACGAGTCAAGAATAAAGCTAAAAGTTGTTTCAATGTTAGAACGAGTCAAGAATGAAATCATAAATTATTATGAGTTTTTTTATTTTTAAACGAGCCAATAATGCTCCGACAAGTGTTTACAAGTTGTTTCCATGTTCAAACGAGTCAAGAATTAAGCTACAAGTTGTTTCCAAGTTTGAACGAGTCAAGAATGAAGTCTCAAATTGTTACGAATTGTTTTTATATTTAAACGAGACAATAATGCTCCTACAGGTGTTTACAAGTTGTTTCCATGTTCAAACGAGACAAGAATGAAGCTACAAGGTGTTTTCGAGTTCGAACGACTCAAGAACGAAGTCTCAAATTGTTAAAAATTGTTTTTATGTTTAAACGAGTCAATAATGCTCCTACAAGTGTTTAGAAGTTGTTTCCATGTTCAAACGAGACAAGAATGAAGCTACAAGGTGTTTTCGAGTTCGAACGACTCAAGAACGAAGTCTCAAATTGTTAAGAATTGTTTTGATGTTTAAACGAGCCAATAATGCTCCTACAAGTGTTTAGAAGTTGTTTCCATGACTAAACGAGTCAAGAATGAAGCTACAAGTTGTTTTCGAGTTCGAACGACTCAAGAACGAAGTCTCAAATTGTTAAGAATTGTTTTGATGTTTAAACGAGCCAATAATGCTCCTACAAGTGTTTACAAGTTGTTTCCATGTTCAAACGAGAGAAGAATGAAGCTACAAGTTGTTTTCGAGTTCGAACGACTCAAGAATGAAATCTCAAATTGTTAAGAATTGTTTTGATGTTTAAACGAGCCAATAATGCTCCTACAAGTGTTTAGAAGTTGTTTCCATGACTAAACGAGTCAAGAATGAAGCTACAAGTTGTTTCTGAGTTCGAACGTGTCAAGAATGAAACCTCAAATTGTTATGAATTGTTTTGATGTTTAAACGAGCCAATAATGCTCCTACAAGTGTTAACAAGTTGTTTCCATGTTCAAAAGAGACAAGAATAAAGCTACTAGTTCTTTTCGAGTTTGAACGAGTCAAGAATGAAGTCTTAAATTGTTATGAATTGTTTTCATGTTTAAACAAGCCAATAATGTTCCTACAAGATTTGACAAGTTTTTTCCAAATTCAAACGAGTCAAGAATGAAGATACAAGTTGTTTCCGAGTTCGAACGAGTCAAGAATGAAGTCTCAAATTGTTATGAATTGTTTTGAAGTTTAAACGAGCCAATAATGCTCCTACAAGTGTTTACAAGTTGTTTCCATGTACAAACGAGTCAAGAATTAAGCTACCAGTTGTTTCCGAGTTCGAACGAGTCAAGAATGAAGCCTCAAATTGTTATGAATTGTTTTCATCTTAAAATGAACCAATAATGTTCTTACAAGAGTTTACAAGTTGATTCCATGTTCAAACGAGTCAAGAATGATGCTAAAAGTTGTTTTCGAGTTCGAACGAGTCAAGAATGAAGCCTCAAATTGTTATGAATTGTTTTGATGTTTAAACGAGCCAATAATGCTCCTACAAGTGTTTACAAGTTATTTCCATGTTCAAACGAGTTAAGAATGAAGCTACAAGTTGTTTCCGAGTTCGAACGAGTCAAGAATGAAGCCTCAAATTGTTATGAATTGTTTTGATGTTTAAACGAGCCAACAATGTTCCTACAAGAGTTTACAAGTTGTTTCTATGTTTTAACGAATCAAGAATAAAGCTAAAAGTTGTTTCAATGTTAGAACGAGTCAAGAATGAAATCATAAATTATTATGAGTTTTTTTATTTTTAAACGAGCCAATAATGCTCCGACAAGTGTTTACAAGTTGTTTCCATGTTCAAACGAGTCAAGAATTAAGCTACAAGTTCTTTCCAAGTTTGAACGAGTCAAGAAATGAAGTCTCAAATTATTACGAATTGTTTTTATATTTAAACGAGACAATAATGCTCCTACAGGTGTTTACAAGTTGTTTCCATGTTCAAACGAGACAAGAATGAAGCTACAAGGTATTTTCGAGTTCGAACGACTCAAGAACGAAGTCTCAAATTGTTAAGAATTGTTTTTATGTTTAAACGAGTCAATAATGCTCCTACAAGTGTTTAGAAGTTGTTTCCATGACTAAACGAGTCAAGAATGAAGCTACAAGTTGTTTCTGAGTTCGAACGTGTCAAGAATGAAGCCTCAAATTGTTATGAATTGTTTTGATGTTTAAACGAGCCAATAATGCTCCTACAAGTGTTAACAAATTGTTTCCATGTTCAAAAGAGACAAGAATAAAGCTACTAGTTCTTTTCGAGTTTGAACGAGTCAAGAATGAAGTCTTAAATTGTTATGAATTGTTTTCATGTTTAAACAAGCCAATAATGTTCCTACAAGATTTGACAAGTTTTTTCCAAATTCAAACGAGTCAAGAATGAAGATACAAGTTGTTTCCGAGTTCGAACGAGTCAAGAATGAAGTCTCAAATTGTTATGAATTGTTTTGAAGTTTAAACGAGCCAATAATGCTCCTACAAGTGTTTACAAGTTGTTTCCATTTACAAACGAGTCAAGAATTAAGCTACCAGTTGTTTCCGAGTTCGAACGAGTCAAGAATGAAGCCTCAAATTGTTATGAATTGTTTTCATCTTAAAATGAACCAATAATGTTCTTACAAGAGTTTACAAGTTGATTCCATGTTCAAACGAGTCAAGAATGATGCTAAAAGTTGTTTTCGAGTTCGAACGAGTCAAGAATGAAGCCTCAAATTGTTATGAATTGTTTTGATGTTTAAACGAGCCAATAATGCTCCTACAAGTGTTTACAAGTTATTTCCATGTTCAAACGAGTTAAGAATGAAGCTACAAGTTGTTTCCGAGTTCGAACGAGTCAAGAATGAAGCCTCAAATTGTTATGAATTGTTTTGATGTTTAAACGAGCCAACAATGTTCCTACAAGAGTTTACAAGTTGTTTCTATGTTTTAACGAATCAAGAATAAAGCTAAAAGTTGTTTCAATGTTAGAACGAGTCAAGAATGAAATCATAAATTATTATGAGTTTTTTTATTTTTAAACGAGCCAATAATGCTCCGACAAGTGTTTACAAGTTGTTTCCATGTTCAAACGAGTCAAGAATTAAGCTACAAGTTCTTTCCAAGTTTGAACGAGTCAAGAAATGAAGTCTCAAATTATTACGAATTGTTTTTATATTTAAACGAGACAATAATGCTCCTACAGGTGTTTACAAGTTGTTTCCATGTTCAAACGAGACAAGAATGAAGCTACAAGGTATTTTCGAGTTCGAACGACTCAAGAACGAAGTCTCAAATTGTTAAGAATTGTTTTTATGTTTAAACGAGTCAATAATGCTCCTACAAGTGTTTAGAAGTTGTTTCCATGACTAAACGAGTCAAGAATGAAGCTACAAGTTGTTTCTGAGTTCGAACGTGTCAAGAATGAAGCCTCAAATTGTTATGAATTGTTTTGATGTTTAAACGAGCCAATAATGCTCCTACAAGTGTTAACAAATTGTTTCCATGTTCAAAAGAGACAAGAATAAAGCTACTAGTTCTTTTCGAGTTTGAACGAGTCAAGAATGAAGTCTTAAATTGTTATGAATTGTTTTCATGTTTAAACAAGCCAATAATGTTCCTACAAGATTTGACAAGTTTTTTCCAAATTCAAACGAGTCAAGAATGAAGATACAAGTTGTTTCCGAGTTCGAACGAGTCAAGAATGAAGTCTCAAATTGTTATGAATTGTTTTGAAGTTTAAACGAGCCAATAATGCTCCTACAAGTGTTGACAAGTTATTTCCATGTTTAAACGAGACAAGAATGAAGCTACTAGTTGTTTTCGAGTTTGAACGAGTCAAGAATGAAGCCTTAAATTGTTACCAATTGTTTTTATGTTTAAACGATCCAATAATACTCCTACAATTGTTTACAAGTTGTTTCCATGTTCAAATGACACAAGAATAAAGCTACAAGTTGTTCTCGAGTTCGAACGACTCAAGAATGAATTCTCAAATTGTTATGAATTATTTTGATGTTTAAACGAGCCAAAAATGCTCCTACATGTGTTTAGAAGTTGTTTTCTTGCTCAAACGAGTCAAGAATGAAGCTACAAGTTGTTTCTGACTTCGAACGAGTCAAGAAAGAGGCCTCAAATTGTTATGAATTGTTTTGATGTTTAAACGAGCCAACAATTTTCCTACAACAGTTTACAAGTTGTTTCCATGTTCTAACGAGTCAAGAATGAACTAAAAGTTGTTTCAATGTTAGAACGAGTCAAGAACGAAGTCTCAAATTGTTAAGAATTGTTTTTATGTTTAAACGAGTCAATAATGCTCCTACAAGTGTTTAGAAGTTGTTTCCATGACTAAACGAGTCAAGAATGAAGCTACAAGTTGTTTCTGAGTTCGAACGTGTCAAGAATGAAGCCTCAAATTGTTATGAATTGTTTTGATGTTTAAACGAGCCAATAATGCTCCTACAAGTGTTAACAAGTTGTTTCCATGTTCAAAAGAGACAAGAATAAAGCTACTAGTTCTTTTCGAGTTTGAACGAGTCAAGAATGAAGTCTTAAATTGTTATGAATTGTTTTCATGTTTAAACAAGCCAATAATGTTCCTACAAGATTTGACAAGTTTTTTCCAAATTCAAACGAGTCAAGAATGAAGATACAAGTTGTTTCCGAGTTCGTACGAGTCAAGAATGAAGTCTCAAATTGTTATGAATTGTTTTGAAGTTTAAACGAGCCAATAATGCTCCTACAAGTGTTGACAAGTTATTTCCATGTTTAAACGAGACAAGAATGAAGCTACTAGTTGTTTTCGAGTTTGAACGAGTCAAGAATGAAGCCTTAAATTGTTACAAATTGTTTTTATGTTTAAACGATCCAATAATGCTCCTACAATTGTTTACAAGTTGTTTCCATGTTCAAATGACACAAGAATAAAGCTACAAGTTGTTCTCGAGTTCGAACGACTCAAGAATGAATTCTCAAATTGTTATGAATTATTTTGATGTTTAAACGAGCCAAAAATGCTCCTACATGTGTTTAGAAGTTGTTTTCTTGCTCAAACGAGTCAAGAATGAAGCTACAAGTTGTTTCTGACTTCGAACGAGTCAAGAAAGAGGCCTCAAATTGTTATGAATTGTTTTGATGTTTAAACGAGCCAACAATTTTCCTACAACAGTTTACAAGTTGTTTCCATGTTCTAACGAGTCAAGAATGAACTAAAAGTTGTTTCAATGTTAGAACGAGTCAAGAACAAAGTCTTAAATTGTTATGTATTTTTTTTATGTTTAAACGAGCCAATAATGAGTGTTTACAAGTTGTTTCCATGTTCAAACGAGTCAAGAATGAAGCTACAAGTTGTTTTCGAGTTCGAACGACTCAAGAATGAAATCTCAAATTGTTAAGAATTGTTTTGATGTTTAAACGAGCCAATAATGCTCCTACAAGTGTTTAGAAGTTGTTTCCATGACTAAACGAGTCAAGAATGAAGCTACAAGTTGTTTTCGAGTTCGAACGACTCAAAAACGAAGTCTCAAATTGTTAAGAATTGTTTTGATGTTTAAAGAGCCAATAATGCTCTTTACAAGTTGTTTTCATGTTCAAACGAGAGAAGAATGAAGCTACAAGTTGTTTTCGAGTTCGAACGACTCAAGAATGAAATCTCAAATTGTTAAGAATTGTTTTGATGTTTAAACGAGCCAATAATGCTCCTACAAGTGTTTAGAAGTTGTTTCCATGACTAAACGAGTCAAGAATGAAGCTACAAGTTGTTTTCGAGTTCGAACGACTCAAGAACGAAGTCTCAAATTGTTAAGAATTGTTTTGATGTTTAAACGAGCCAATAATGTTCCTACAAGTGTTTACAAGTTGTTTCCATGTTCAAACGAGAGAAGAATGAAGCTACAAGTTGTTTTCGAGTTCGAACGACTCAAGAATGAAATCTCAAATTGTTAAGAATTGTTTTGATGTTTAAACGAGCCAATAATGCTCCTACAAGTGTTTAGAAGTTGTTTCCATGACTAAACGAGTCAAGAATGAAGCTACAAGTTGTTTTCGAGTTCGAACGACTCAAGAACGAAGTCTCAAATTGTTAAGAATTGTTTTGATGTTTAAACGAGCCAATAATGCTCCTACAAGTGTTTACAAGTTGTTTCCATGTTCCAACGAGACA
The DNA here is from genome assembly GCA_028671895.1 of Oenanthe sinensis. Lineage (NCBI taxonomy): Eukaryota > Viridiplantae > Streptophyta > Magnoliopsida > Apiales > Apiaceae > Oenanthe > Oenanthe sinensis. Next base: position 7,145,494 of record JAPMAC010000231.1, read on the forward strand.
AGAATGAAGCTACAAGGTGTTTTCGAGTTCGAACGACTCAAGAACGAAGTCTCAAATTGTTAAGAATTGTTTTGATGTTTAAACGAGCCAATAATGCTCCTACAAGTGTTTAGAAGTTGTTTCCATGACTAAACGAGTCAAGAATGAAGCTAAAAGTTGTTTTCGAGTTCGAACGAGTCAAGAATGAAGCCTCAAATTGTTATGAATTGTTTTGATGTTTAAACGAGCCAATAATGCTCCTACAAGTGTTTACAAGTTATTTCCATGTTCAAATGAGTTAAGAATGAAGCTACAAGTTGTTTCCGAGTTCGAACGAGTCAAGAATGAAGCCTCAAATTGTTATGAATTGTTTTGATGTTTAAACGAGCCAACAATGTTCCTAAAAGAGTTTACAAGTTGTTTCCATGTTCAAAAGAGACAAGAATAAAGCTACTAGTTCTTTTCGAGTTTGAACGAGTCAAGAATGAAGTCTTAAATTGTTATGAATTGTTTTCATGTTTAAACAAGCCAATAATGTTCCTACAAGATTTGTCAAGTTTTTTCCAAATTCAAACGAGTCAAGAATGAAGATACAAGTTGTTTCCGAGTTCGAACGAGTCAAGAATGTAGTCTCAAATTGTTATGAATTGTTTTGAAGTTTAAACGAGCCAATAATGCTCCTACAAGTGTTTACAAGTTGTTTCCATGTACAAACGAGTCAAGAATTAAGCTACCCGTTGTTTCCGAGTTCGAACGAGTCAAGAATGAAGCCTCAAATTGTTATGAATTGGTTTCATCTTAAAATGAACCAATAATGTTCTTACAAGAGTTTAGAAGTTGTTTCCATGTTCAAACGAGTCAAGAATGAAGCTAAAAGTTGTTTTCGAGTTCGAACGAGTCAAGAATGAAGCCTCAAATTGTTATGAATTGTTTTGATGTTTAAACGAGCCAATAATGCTCCTACAAGTGTTTACAAGTTATTTCCATGTTCAAACGAGTTAAGAATGAAGCTACAAGTTGTTTCCGAGTTCGAACGAGTCAAGAATGAAGTCTCAAATTGTTAAGAATTGTTTTGATGTTTAAACGAGCCAACAATGTTCCTACAAGAGTTTACAAGTTGTTTCCATGTTCAAACGAGTCAAGAATTAAGCTACAAGTTGTTTCCAAGTTTGAACGAGTCAAGAATGAAGTCTCAAATTGTTACGAATTGTTTTTATATTTAAACGAGACAATAATGCTTCTACAGGTGTTTACAAGTTGTTTCCATGTTCAAACGAGACAAGAATGAAGCTACAAGGTGTTTTCGAGTTCGAACGACTCAAGAACGAAGTCTCAAATTGTTAAGAATTGTTTTTATGTTTAAACGAGTCAATAATGCTCCTACAAGTGTTTAGAAGTTGTTTCCATGACTAAACGAGTCAAGAATGAAGCTACAAGTTGTTTCTGAGTTCGAACGTGTCAAGAATGAAGCCTCAAATTGTTATGAATTGTTTTGATGTTTAAACGAGCCAATAATGCTCCTACAAGTGTTAACAAGTTGTTTCCATGTTCAAAAGAGACAAGAATAAAGCTACTAGTTCTTTTCGAGTTTGAACGAGTCAAGAATGAAGTCTTAAATTGTTATGAATTGTTTTCATGTTTAAACAAGCCAATAATGTTCCTACAAGATTTGACAAGTTTTTTCCAAATTCAAACGAGTCAAGAATGAAGATACAAGTTGTTTCCGAGTTCGTACGAGTCAAGAATGAAGTCTCAAATTGTTATGAATTGTTTTGAAGTTTAAACGAGCCAATAATGCTCCTACAAGTGTTGACAAGTTATTTCCATGTTTAAACGAGACAAGAATGAAGCTACTAGTTGTTTTCGAGTTTGAACGAGTCAAGAATGAAGCCTTAAATTGTTACAAATTGTTTTTATGTTTAAACGATCCAATAATGCTCCTACAATTGTTTACAAGTTGTTTCCATGTTCAAATGACACAAGAATAAAGCTACAAGTTGTTCTCGAGTCCGAACGACTCAAGAATGAATTCTCAAATTGTTATGAATTATTTTGATGTTTAAACGAGCCAAAAATGCTCCTACATGTGTTTAGAAGTTGTTTTCTTGCTCAAACGAGTCAAGAATGAAGCTACAAGTTGTTTCTGACTTCGAACGAGTCAAGAAAGAAGCCTCAAATTGTTATGAATTGTTTTGATGTTTAAACGAGCCAACAATTTTCCTACAACAGTTTACAAGTTGTTTCCATGTTCTAACGAGTCAAGAATGAACTAAAAGTTGTTTCAATGTTAGAACGAGTCAAGAACAAAGTCTTAAATTGTTATGTATTTTTTTTATGTTTAAACGAGCCAATAATGAGTGTTTACAAGTTGTTTCCATGTTCAAACGAGTCAAGAATGAAGCTACAAGTTTTTTCCAAGTTCGAACGAGTCAAGAATGAAATCTCAAATTGTTACGAATTGTTTTTATGTTTAAACGAGCCAATAATTGTTTCCATGTTCAAACGAGAGAAGAATGAAGCTACAAGTTGTTTTCGAGTTCGAACGAGTCAAGAATGAAGCCTCAAATTGTTATGAATTGTTTTGATGTTTAAACGAGCCAATAATGCTCCTACAAGTGTTAACAAGTTGTTTCCATGTTCAAAAGAGACAAGAATAAAGCTACTAGTTCTTTTCGAGTTTGAACGAGTCAAGAATGAAGTCTTAAATTGTTATGAATTGTTTTCATGTTTAAACAAGCCAATAATGTTCCTACAAGATTTGACAAGTTTTTTCCAAATTCAAACGAGTCAAGAATGAAGATACAAGTTGTTTCCGAGTTCGAACGAGTCAAGAATGAAGTCTCAAATTGTTATGAATTGTTTTGAAGTTTAAACGAGCCAATAATGCTCCTACAAGTGTTTACAAGTTGTTTCCATGTACAAACGAGTCAAGAATTAAGCTACCAGTTGTTTCCGAGTTCGAACGAGTCAAGAATGAAGCCTCAAATTGTTATGAATTGTTTTCATCTTAAAATGAACCAATAATGTTCTTACAAGAGTTTACAAGTTGTTTCCATGTTCAAACGAGTCAAGAATGAAGCTAAAAGTTGTTTTCGAGTTCGAACGAGTCAAGAATGAAGCCTCAAATTGTTATGAATTGTTTTGATGTTTAAACAAGCCAATAATGCTCCTACAAGTGTTTACAAGTTATTTCCATGTTCAAACGAGTTAAGAATGAAGCTACAAGTTGTTTCCGAGTTCGAACGAGTCAAGAATGAAGCCTCAAATTGTTATGAATTGTTTTGATGTTTAAACGAGGCAACAATGTTCCTACAAGAGTTTACAAGTTGTTTCTATGTTTTAACGAGTCAAGAATAAAGCTAAAAGTTGTTTCAATGTTAGAACGAGTCAAGAATGAAATCATAAATTATTATGAGTTTTTTTATTTTTAAACGAGCCAATAATGCTCCTACAAGTGTTTACAAGTTGTTTCCATGTTCAAACGAGTCAAGAATTAAGCTACAAGTTGTTTCCAAGTTTGAACGAGTCAAGAATGAAGTCTCAAATTGTTACGAATTGTTTTTATATTTAAACGAGACAATAATGCTCCTACAGGTGTTTACAAGTTGTTTCCATGTTCAAACGAGACAAGAATGAAGCTACAAGGTGTTTTCGAGTTCGAACGACTCAAGAACGAAGTCTCAAATTGTTAAGAATTGTTTTTATGTTAAAACGAGTCAATAATGCTCCTACAAGTGTTTAGAAGTTGTTTCCACGACTAAACGAGTCAAGAATGAAGCTACAAGTTGTTTCCAAGTTCGAACGTGTCAAGAATGAAGCCTCAAATTGTTATGAATTGTTTTGATGTTTAAACGAGCCAATAATGCTCCTACAAGTGTTAACAAGTTGTTTCCATGTTCAAAAGAGACAAGAATAAAGCTACTAGTTCTTTTCGAGTTTGAACGAGTCAAGAATGAAGTCTTAAATTGTTATGAATTGTTTTCATGTTTAAACAAGCCAATAATGTTCCTACAAGATTTGACAAGTTTTTTCCAAATTCAAACGAGTCAGGAATGAAGATACAAGTTGTTTCCGAGTTCGAACGACTCAAGAACGAAGTCTCAAATTGTTAAGAATTGTTTTTATGTTTAAACGAGTCAATAATGCTCCTACAAGTGTTTAGAAGTTGTTTCCACGACTAAACGAGTCAAGAATGAAGCTACAAGTTGTTTCCAAGTTCGAACGTGTCAAGAATGAAGCCTCAAATTGTTATGAATTGTTTTGATGTTTAAACGAGCCAATAATGCTCCTACAAGTGTTAACAAGTTGTTTCCATGTTCAAACGAGTTAAGAATGAAGCTACAAGTTGTTTCCGAGTTCGAACGAGTCAAGAATGAAGCCTCAAATTGTTATGAATTGTTTTGAAGTTTAAACGAGCCAACAATGTTCCTACAAGAGTTTACAAGTTGTTTCTATGTTCTAACGAGTCAAGAATAAAGCTAAAAGTTTTTTCAATGTTAGAACGAGTCAAGAATGAAATCATTAATTATTATGAGTTTTTTTATTTTTAAACGAGCCAATAATGCTCCTACAAGTGTTTACAAGTTGTTTCCATGTTCAAACGAGTCAAGAATGAAGCTACAAGTTGTTTCCAAGTTCGAACGAGTCAAGAATGAAGTCTCAAATTGTTACGAATTGTTTTTATATTTAAACGAGACAATAATGCTCCTACAGGTGTTTACAAGTTGTTTCCATGTTCAAACGAGACAACAATGAAGCTACAAGGTGTTTTCGAGTTCGAACGACTCAAGAACGAAGTCTCAAATTGTTAAGAATTGTTTTGATGTTTAAACGAGCCAATAATGCTCCTACAAGTGTTTACAAGTTGTTTCCATGTTCAAACGAGAGAAGAATGAAGCTACAAGTTGTTTTCGAGTTCGAACGACTCAAGAATGAAATCTCAAATTGTTAAGAATTGTTTTGATGTTTAAACGAGCCAATAATGCTCCTACAAGTGTTTAGAAGTTGTTTCCATGACTAAACGAGTCAAGATTGAAGCTACAAGTTGTTTCTGAGTTCGAACGTGTCAAGAATGAAACCTCAAATTGTTATGAATTGTTTTGATGTTTAAACGAGCCAATAATGCTCCTACAAGTGTTAACAAGTTGTTTCCATGTTCAAAAGAGACAAGAATAAAGCTACTAGTTCTTTTCGAGTTTGAACGAGTCAAGAATGAAGTCTTAAATTGTTATGAATTGTTTTCATGTTTAAACAAGCCAATAATGTTCCTACAAGATTTGACAAGTTTTTTCCAAATTCAAACGAGTCAAGAATGAAGATACAAGTTGTTTCCGAGTTCGAACGCGTCAAGAATGAAGTCTCAAATTGTTATGAATTGTTTTGAAGTTTAAACGAGCCAATAATGCTCCTACAAGTGTTTACAAGTTGTTTCCATGTACAAACGAGTCAAGAATTAAGCTACCAGTTGTTTCCGAGTTCGAACGAGTCAAGAATGAAGCCTCAAATTGTTATGAATTGTTTTCATCTTAAAATGAACCAATAATGTTCTTACAAGAGTTTACAAGTTGTTTCCATGTTCAAACGAGTCAAGAATGAAGCTAAAAGTTGTTTTCGAGTTCGAACGAGTCAAGAATGAAGCCTCAAATTGTTATGAATTGTTTTGATGTTTAAACGAGCCAATAATGCTCCTACAAGTGTTTACAAGTTATTTCCATGTTCAAACGAGTTAAGAATGAAGCTACAAGTTGTTTCCGAGTTCGAATGAGTCAAGAATGAAGCCTCAAATTGTTATGAATTGTTTTGATGTTTAAACGAGCCAACAATGTTCCTACAAGAGTTTACAAGTTGTTTCTATGTTTTAACGAGTCAAGAATAAAGCTAAAAGTTGTTTCAATGTTAGAACGAGTCAAGAATGAAATCATAAATTATTATGAGTTTTTTTATTTTTAAACGAGCCACTAATGCTCCTACAAGTGTTTACAAGTTGTTTCCATGTTCAAACGAGTCAAGAATTAAGCTACAAGTTGTTTCCAAGTTTGAACGAGTCAAGAATGAAGTCTCAAATTGTTACGAATTGTTTTTATATTTAAACGAGACAATAATGCTCCTACAGGTGTTTACAAGTTGTTTCCATGTTCAAACGAGACAAGAATGAAGCTACAAGGTGTTTTCGAGTTCGAACGACTCAAGAACGAAGTCTCAAATTGTTAAGAATTGTTTTTATGTTTAAACGAGTCAATAATGCTCCTACAAGTGTTTAGAAGTTGTTTCCACGACTAAACGAGTCAAGAATGAAGCTACAAGTTGTTTCCAAGTTCGAACGTGTCAAGAATGAAGCCTCAAATTGTTATGAATTGTTTTGATGTTTAAACGAGCCAATAATGCTCCTACAAGGGTTAACAAGTTGTTTCCATGTTCAAAAGAGACAAGAATAAAGCTACTAGTTCTTTTCGAGTTTGAACGAGTCAAGAATGAAGTCTTAAATTGTTATGAATTGTTTTCATGTTTAAACAAGCCAATAATGTTCCTACAAGATTTGACAAGTTTTTTCCAAATTCAAACGAGTCAGGAATGAAGATACAAGTTGTTTCCGAGTTCGAACGAGTCAAGAATGAAGTCTCAAATTGTTATGAATTGTTTTGAAGTTTAAACGAGCCAATAATGCTCCTACAAGTGTTGACAAGTTATTTCCATGTTTAAACGAGACAAGAATGAAGCTACTAGTTGTTTTCGAGTTTGAACGAGTCAAGAATGAAGCCTTAAATTGTTACAAATTGTTTTTATGTTTAAACGATCCAATAATGCTCCTACAATTGTTTACAAGTTGTTTCCATGTTCAAATGACACAAGAATAAAGCTACAAGTTGTTCTCGAGTTCGAACGACTCAAGAATGAATTCTCAAATTGTTATGAATTATTTTGATGTTTAAACGAGCCAAAAATGCTCCTACATGTGTTTAGAAGTTGTTTTCTTGCTCAAACGAGTCAAGAATGAAGCTACAAGTTGTTTCTGACATCGAACGAGTCAAGAAAGAAGCCTCAAATTGTTATGAATTGTTTTGATGTTTAAACGAGCCAACAATTTTCCTACAACAGTTTACAAGTTGTTTCCATGTTCTAACGAGTCAAGAATGAACTAAAAGTTGTTTCAATGTTAGAACGAGTCAAGAACAATTTTTTTTATGTTTAAACGAGCCAATAATGAGTGTTTACAAGTTGTTTCCATGTTCAAACGAGTCAAGAATGAAGCTACAAGTTTTTTCCAAGTTCGAACGAGTCAAGAATGAAATCTCAAATTGTTACGAATTGTTTTTATGTTTAAACGAGCCAATAATTTTTTCCATGTTCAAACGAGAGAAGAATGAAGCTACAAGTTGTTTTCGAGTTCGAACGAGTCAAGAATGAAGCCTCAAATTGTTATGAATTGTTTTGATGTTTAAACGAGCAAATAATGCTCCTACAAGTGTTAACAAGTTGTTTCCATGTTCAAACGAGACAAGAATAAAGCTACTAGTTCTTTTCGAGTTTGAACGAGTCAAGAATGAGGTCTCAAATTGTTATGAATTGTTTTCATGTTTAAACAAGCCAATAATGTTCCTACAAGATTTGACAAGTTTTTTCCAAGTTCAAACGAGTCAAGAATGAAGATACAAGTTGTTTCCGAGTTCGAACGAGTCAAGAATGAAGTCTCAAATTGTTATGAATTGTTTTGATGTTTAAACGAGCCAATAATGCTCCTACAAGTGTTTACAAGTTGTTTCCATGTTCAAACGAGAGAAGAATGAAGCTACAAGTTGTTTTCGAGTTCGAACGACTCAAGAATGAAATCTCAAATTGTTAAGAATTGTTTTGATGTTTAAACGAGCCAATAATGCTCCTACAAGTGTTTAGAAGTTGTTTCCATGACTAAACGAGTCAAGAATGAAGCTACAAGTTGTTTCTGAGTTCGAACGTGTCAAGAATGAAACCTCAAATTGTTATGAATTGTTTTGATGTTTAAACGAGCCAATAAGGTTCCTACAAGTGTTAACAAGTTGTTTCCATGTTCAAAAGAGACAAGAATAAAGCTACTAGTTCTTTTCGAGTTTGAACGAGTCAAGAATGAAGTCTTAAATTGTTATGAATTGTTTTCATGTTTAAACAAGCCAATAATGTTCCTACAAGATTTGACAAGTTTTTTCCAAATTCAAACGAGTCAAGAATGAAGATACAAGTTGTTTCCGAGTTCGAACGAGTCAAGAATGAAGTCTCAAATTGTTATGAATTGTTTTGAAGTTTAAACGAGCCAATAATGCTCCTACAAGTGTTTACAAGTTGTTTCCATGTACAAACGAGTCAAGAATTAAGCTACCAGTTGTTTCCGAGTTCGAACGAGTCAAGAATGAAGCCTCAAATTGTTATGAATTGTTTTCATCTTAAAATGAACCAATAATGTTCTTACAAGAGTTTACAAGTTGTTTCCATGTTCAAACGAGTCAAGAATGAAGCTAAAAGTTGTTTTCGAGTTCGAACGAGTCAAGAATGAAGCCTCAAATTGTTATGAATTGTTTTGATGTTTAAACGAGCCAATAATGCTCCTACAAGTGTTTACAAGTTATTTCCATGTTCAAACGAGTTAAGAATGAAGCTACAAGTTGTTTCCGAGTTCGAACGAGTCAAGAATGAAGCCTCAAATTGTTATGAATTGTTTTGATGTTTAAACGAGCCAACAATGTTCCTACAAGAGTTTACAAGTTGTTTCTATGTTTTAACGAGTCAAGAATAAAGCTAAAAGTTGTTTCAATGTTAGAACGAGTCAAGAATGAAATCATAAATTATTATGAGTTTTTTTATTTTTAAACGAGCCAATAATGCTCCTACAAGTGTTTACAAGTTGTTTCCATGTTCAAACGAGTCAAGAATTAAGCTACAAGTTGTTTCCAAGTTTGAACGAGTCAAGAATGAAGTCTCAAATTGTTACGAATTGTTTTTATATTTAAACGAGACAATAATGCTCCTACAGGTGTTTACAAGTTGTTTCCATGTTCAAACGAGACAAGAATGAAGCTACAAGGTGTTTTCGAGTTCGAACGACTCAAGAACGAAGTCTCAAATTGTTAAGAATTGTTTTTATGTTTAAACGAGTCAATAATGCTCCTACAAGTGTTTAGAAGTTGTTTCCACGACTAAACGAGTCAAGAATGAAGCTACAAGTTGTTTCCAAGTTCGAACGTGTCAAGAATGAAGCCTCAAATTGTTATGAATTGTTTTGATGTTTAAACGAGCCAATAATGCTCCTACAAGTGTTAACAAGTTGTTTCCATGTTCAAAAGAGACAAGAATAAAGCTACTAGTTCTTTTCGAGTTTGAACGAGTCAAGAATGAAGTCTTAAATTGTTATGAATTGTTTTCATGTTTAAACAAGCCAATAATGTTCCTACAAGATTTGACAAGTTTTTTCCAAATTCAAACGAGTCAGGAATGAAGATACAAGTTGTTTCCGAGTTCGAACGAGTCAAGAATGAAGTCTCAAATTGTTATGAATTGTTTTGAAGTTTAAACGAGCCAATAATGCTCCTACAAGTGTTGACAAGTTATTTCCATGTTTAAACGAGACAAGAATGAAGCTACTAGTTGTTTTCGAGTTTGAACGAGTCAAGAATGAAGCCTTAAATTGTTACAAATTGTTTTTATGTTTAAACGATCCAATAATGCTCCTACAATTGTTTACAAGTTGTTTCCATGTTCAAATGACACAAGAATAAAGCTACAAGTTGTTCTCGAGTTCGAACGACTCAAGAATGAATTCTCAAATTGTTATGAATTATTTTGATGTTTAAACGAGCCAAAAATGCTCCTACATGTGTTTAGAAGTTGTTTTCTTGCTCAAACGAGTCAAGAATGAAGCTACAAGTTGTTTCTGACATCGAACGAGTCAAGAAAGAAGCCTCAAATTGTTATGAATTGTTTTGATGTTTAAACGAGCCAACAATTTTCCTACAACAGTTTACAAGTTGTTTCCATGTTCTAACGAGTCAAGAATGAACTAAAAGTTGTTTCAATGTTAGAACGAGTCAAGAACAATTTTTTTTATGTTTAAACGAGCCAATAATGAGTGTTTACAAGTTGTTTCCATGTTCAAACGAGTCAAGAATGAAGCTACAAGTTTTTTCCAAGTTCGAACGAGTCAAGAATGAAATCTCAAATTGTTACGAATTGTTTTTATGTTTAAACGAGCCAATAATTGTTTCCATGTTCAAACGAGAGAAGAATGAAGCTACAAGTTGTTTTCGAGTTCGAACGAGTCAAGAATGAAGCCTCAAATTGTTATGAATTGTTTTGATGTTTAAACGAGCAAATAATGCTCCTACAAGTGTTAACAAGTTGTTTCCATGTTCAAACGAGACAAGAATAAAGCTACTAGTTCTTTTCGAGTTTGAACGAGTCAAGAATGAGGTCTCAAATTGTTATGAATTGTTTTCATGTTTAAACAAGCCAATAATGTTCCTACAAGATTTGACAAGTTTTTTCCAAGTTCAAACGAGTCAAGAATGAAGATACAAGTTGTTTCCGAGTTCGAACGAGTCAAGAATGAAGTCTCAAATTGTTATGAATTGTTTTGATGTTTAAACGAGCCAATAATGCTCCTACAAGTGTTTACAAGTTGTTTCCATGTTCAAACGAGAGAAGAATGAAGCTACAAGTTGTTTTCGAGTTCGAACGACTCAAGAATGAAATCTCAAATTGTTAAGAATTGTTTTGATGTTTAAACGAGCCAATAATGCTCCTACAAGTGTTTAGAAGTTGTTTCCATGACTAAACGAGTCAAGAATGAAGCTACAAGTTGTTTCTGAGTTCGAACGTGTCAAGAATGAAACCTCAAATTGTTATGAATTGTTTTGATGTTTAAACGAGCCAATAAGGTTCCTACAAGTGTTAACAAGTTGTTTCCATGTTCAAAAGAGACAAGAATAAAGCTACTAGTTCTTTTCGAGTTTGAACGAGTCAAGAATGAAGTCTTAAATTGTTATGAATTGTTTTCATGTTTAAACAAGCCAATAATGTTCCTACAAGATTTGACAAGTTTTTTCCAAATTCAAACGAGTCAAGAATGAAGATACAAGTTGTTTCCGAGTTCGAACGAGTCAAGAATGAAGTCTCAAATTGTTATGAATTATTTTGAAGTTTAAACGAGCCAATAATGCTCCTACAAGTGTTTACAAGTTGTTTCCATGTACAAACGAGTCAAGAATTAAGCTACCAGTTGTTTCCGAGTTCGAACGAGTCAAGAATGAAGCCTCAAATTGTTATGAATTGTTTTCATCTTAAAATGAACCAATAATGTTCTTACAAGAGTTTACAAGTTGTTTCCATGTTCAAACGAGTCAAGAATGAAGCTAAAAGTTGTTTTCGAGTTCGAACGAGTCAAGAATGAAGCCTCAAATTGTTATGAATTGTTTTGATGTTTAAACGAGCCAATAATGCTCCTACAAGTGTTTACAAGTTATTTCCATGTTCAAACGAGTTAAGAATGAAGCTACAAGTTGTTTCCGAGTTCGAACGAGTCAAGAATGAAGCCTCAAATTGTTATGAATTGTTTTGATGTTTAAACGAGCCAACAATGTTCCTACAAGAGTTTACAAGTTGTTTCTATGTTTTAACGAGTCAAGAAATTGGCTAAAAGTTTTTTCAATGTTAGAACGAGTCAAGAATGAAATCATTAATTATTATGAGTTTTTTTATTTTTAATCGAGCCAATAATGCTCCTACAAGTGTTTACAAGTTGTTTCCATGTTCAAACGAGTCAAGAATGAAGCTACAAGTTGTTTCCAAGTTCGAACGAGTCAAGAATGAAGTCTCAAATTGTTACGAATTGTTTTTATATTTAAACGAGACAATAATGCTCCTACAGGTGTTTACAAGTTGTTTCCATGTTCAAACGAGACAACAATGAAGCTACAAGGTGTTTTCGAGTTCGAACGACTCAAGAACGAAGTCTCAAATTGTTAAGAATTGTTTTGATGTTTAAACGAGCCAATAATGCTCCTACAAGTGTTTACAAGTTGTTTCCATGTTCAAACGAGAGAAGAATGAAGCTACAAGTTGTTTTCGAGTTCGAACGACTCAAGAATGAAATCTCAAATTGTTAAGAATTGTTTTGATGTTTAAACGAGCCAATAATGCTCCTACAAGTGTTTAGAAGTTGTTTCCATGACTAAACGAGTCAAGAATGAAGCTACAAGTTGTTTCTGAGTTCGAACGTGTCAAGAATGAAACCTCAAATTGTTATGAATTGTTTTGATGTTTAAACGAGCCAATAAGGTTCCTACAAGTGTTAACAAGTTGTTTCCATGTTCAAAAGAGACAAGAATAAAGCTACTAGTTCTTTTCGAGTTTGAACGAGTCAAGAATGAAGTCTTAAATTGTTATGAATTGTTTTCATGTTTAAACAAGCCAATAATGTTCCTACAAGATTTGACAAGTTTTTTCCAAATTCAAACGAGTCAAGAATGAAGATACAAGTTGTTTCCGAGTTCGAACGAGTCAAGAATGAAGTCTCAAATTGTTATGAATTGTTTTGAAGTTTAAACGAGCCAATAATGCTCCTACAAGTGTTTACAAGTTGTTTCCATGTACAAACGAGTCAAGAATTAAGCTACCAGTTGTTTCCGAGTTCGAACGAGTCAAGAATGAATCCTCAAATTGTTATGAATTGTTTTCATCTTAAAATGAACCAATAATGTTCTTACAAGAGTTTACAAGTTGTTTCCATGTTCAAACGAGTCAAGAATGAAGCTAAAAGTTGTTTTCGAGTTCGAACGAGTCAAGAATGAAGCCTCAAATTGTTATGAATTGTTTTGATGTTTAAACGAGCCAATAATGCTCCTACAAGTGTTTACAAGTTATTTCCATGTTCAAACGAGTTAAGAATGAAGCTACAAGTTGTTTCCGAGTTCGAACGAGTCAAGAATGAAGCCTCAAATTGTTATGAATTGTTTTGATGTTTAAACGAGCCAACAATGTTCCTACAAGAGTTTACAAGTTGTTTCTATGTTTTAACGAGTCAAGAATAAAGCTAAAAGTTGTTTCAATGTTAGAACGAGTCAAGAATGAAATCATAAATTATTATGAGTTTTTTTATTTTTAAACGAGCCAATAATGCTCCTACAAGTGTTTACAAGTTGTTTCCATGTTCAAACGAGTCAAGAATTAAGCTACAAGTTGTTTCCAAGTTTGAACGAGTCAAGAATGAAGTCTCAAATTGTTACGAATTGTTTTTATATTTAAACGAGACAATAATGCTCCTACAGGTGTTTACAAGTTGTTTCCATGTTCAAACGAGACAAGAATGAAGCTACAAGGTGTTTTCGAGTTCGAACGACTCAAGAACGAAGTCTCAAATTGTTAAGAATTGTTTTTATGTTTAAACGAGTCAATAATGCTCCTACAAGTGTTTAGAAGTTGTTTCCACGACTAAACGAGTCAAGAATGAAGCTACAAGTTGTTTCCAAGTTCGAACGTGTCAAGAATGAAGCCTCAAATTGTTATGAATTGTTTTGATGTTTAAACGAGCCAATAATGCTCCTACAAGTGTTAACAAGTTGTTTCCATGTTCAAAAGAGACAAGAATAAAGCTACTAGTTCTTTTCGAGTTTGAACGAGTCAAGAATGAAGTCTTAAATTGTTATGAATTGTTTTCATGTTTAAACAAGCCAATAATGTTCCTACAAGATTTGACAAGTTTTTTCCAAATTCAAACGAGTCAGGAATGAAGATACAAGTTGTTTCCGAGTTCGAACGACTCAAGAACGAAGTCTCAAATTGTTAAGAATTGTTTTTATGTTTAAACGAGTCAATAATGCTCCTACAAGTGTTTAGAAGTTGTTTCCACGACTAAACGAGTCAAGAATGAAGCTACAAGTTGTTTCCAAGTTCGAACGTGTCAAGAATGAAGCCTCAAATTGTTATGAATTGTTTTGATGTTTAAACGAGCCAATAATGCTCCTACAAGTGTTAACAAGTTGTTTCCATGTTCAAACGAGTTAAGAATGAAGCTACAAGTTGTTTCCGAGTTCGAACGAGTCAAGAATGAAGCCTCAAATTGTTATGAATTGTTTTGATGTTTAAACGAGCCAACAATGTTCCTACAAGAGTTTACAAGTTGTTTCTATGTTCTAACGAGTCAAGAATAAAGCTAAAAGTTTTTTCAATGTTAGAACGAGTCAAGAATGAAATCATTAATTATTATGAGTTTTTTTATTTTTAAACGAGCCAATAATGCTCCTACAAGTGTTTACAAGTTGTTTCCATGTTCAAACGAGTCAAGAATGAAGCTACAAGTTGTTTCCAAGTTCGAACGAGTCAAGAATGAAGTCTCAAATTGTTACGAATTGTTTTTATATTTAAACGAGACAATAATGCTCCTACAGGTGTTTACAAGTTGTTTCCATGTTCAAACGAGACAACAATGAAGCTACAAGGTGTTTTCGAGTTCGAACGACTCAAGAACGAAGTCTCAAATTGTTAAGAATTGTTTTGATGTTTAAACGAGCCAATAATGCTCCTACAAGTGTTTAGAAGTTGTTTCCATGACTAAACGAGTCAAGATTGAAGCTACAAGTTGTTTCTGAGTTCGAACGTGTCAAGAATGAAACCTCAAATTGTTATGAATTGTTTTGATGTTTAAACGAGCCAATAATGCTCCTACAAGTGTTAACAAGTTGTTTCCATGTTCAAAAGAGACAAGAATAAAGCTACTAGTTCTTTTCGAGTTTGAACGAGTCAAGAATGAAGTCTTAAATTGTTATGAATTGTTTTCATGTTTAAACAAGCCAATAATGTTCCTACAAGATTTGACAAGTTTTTTCCAAATTCAAACGAGTCAAGAATGAAGATACAAGTTGTTTCCGAGTTCGAACGCGTCAAGAATGAAGTCTCAAATTGTTATGAATTGTTTTGAAGTTTAAACGAGCCAATAATGCTCCTACAAGTGTTTACAAGTTGTTTCCATGTACAAACGAGTCAAGAATTAAGCTACCAGTTGTTTCCGAGTTCGAACGAGTCAAGAATGAAGCCTCAAATTGTTATGAATTGTTTTCATCTTAAAATGAACCAATAATGTTCTTACAAGAGTTTACAAGTTGTTTCCATGTTCAAACGAGTCAAGAATGAAGCTAAAAGTTGTTTTCGAGTTCGAACGAGTCAAGAATGAAGCCTCAAATTGTTATGAATTGTTTTGATGTTTAAACGAGCCAATAATGCTCCTACAAGTGTTTACAAGTTATTTCCATGTTCAAACGAGTTAAGAATGAAGCTACAAGTTGTTTCCGAGTTCGAATGAGTCAAGAATGAAGCCTCAAATTGTTATGAATTGTTTTGATGTTTAAACGAGCCAACAATGTTCCTACAAGAGTTTACAAGTTGTTTCTATGTTTTAACGAGTCAAGAATAAAGCTAAAAGTTGTTTCAATGTTAGAACGAGTCAAGAATGAAATCATAAATTATTATGAGTTTTTTTATTTTTAAACGAGCCAATAATGCTCCTACAAGTGTTTACAAGTTGTTTCCATGTTCAAACGAGTCAAGAATTAAGCTACAAGTTGTTTCCAAGTTTGAACGAGTCAAGAATGAAGTCTCAAATTGTTACGAATTGTTTTTATATTTAAACGAGACAATAATGCTCCTACAGGTGTTTACAAGTTGTTTCCATGTTCAAACGAGACAAGAATGAAGCTACAAGGTGTTTTCGAGTTCGAACGACTCAAGAACGAAGTCTCAAATTGTTAAGAATTGTTTTTATGTTTAAACGAGTCAATAATGCTCCTACAAGTGTTTAGAAGTTGTTTCCACGACTAAACGAGTCAAGAATGAAGCTACAAGTTGTTTCCAAGTTCGAACGTGTCAAGAATGAAGCCTCAAATTGTTATGAATTGTTTTGATGTTTAAACGAGCCAATAATGCTCCTACAAGTGTTAACAAGTTGTTTCCATGTTCAAAAGAGACAAGAATAAAGCTACTAGTTCTTTTCGAGTTTGAACGAGTCAAGAATGAAGTCTTAAATTGTTATGAATTGTTTTCATGTTTAAACAAGCCAATAATGTTCCTACAAGATTTGACAAGTTTTTTCCAAATTCAAACGAGTCAAGAATGAAGATACAAGTTGTTTCCGAGTTCGAACGAGTCAAGAATGAAGTCTCAAATTGTTATGAATTGTTTTGAAGTTTAAACGAGCCAATAATGCTCCTACAAGTGTTGACAAGTTATTTCCATGTTTAAACGAGACAAGAATGAAGCTACTAGTTGTTTTCGAGTTTGAACGAGTCAAGAATGAAGCCTTAAATTGTTACAAATTGTTTTTATGTTTAAACGATCCAATAATGCTCCAACAATTGTTTACAAGTTGTTTCCATGTTCAAATGACACAAGAATAAAGCTACAAGTTGTTCTCGAGTTCGAACGACTCAAGAATGAATTCTCAAATTGTTATGAATTATTTTGATGTTTAAACGAGGCAAAAATGCTCCTACATGTGTTTAGAAGTTGTTTTCTTGCTCAAACGAGTCAAGAATGAAGCTACAAGTTGTTTCTGACTTCGAACGAGTCAAGAAAGAAGCCTCAAATTGTTATGAATTGTTTTGATGTTTAAACGAGCCAACAATTTTCCTACAACAGTTTACAAGTTGTTTCTATGTTCTAACGAGTCAAGAATGAACTAAAAGTTGTTTCAATGTTAGAACGAGTCAAGAACAAAGTCTTAAATTGTTATGTATTTTTTTTATGTTTAAACGAGCCAATAATGAGTGTTTACAAGTTGTTTCCATGTTCAAACGAGTCAAGAATGAAGCTACAAGTTTTTTCCAAGTTCGAACGAGTCAAGAATGAAATCTCAAATTGTTACGAATTGTTTTTATGTTTAAACGAGCCAATAATTGTTTCCATGTTCAAACGAGAGAAGAATGAAGCTACAAGTTGTTTTCGAGTTCGAACGAGTCAAGAATGAAGCCTCAAATTGTTATGAATTGTTTTGATGTTTAAACGAGCAAATAATGCTCCTACAAGTGTTAACAAGTTGTTTCCATGTTCAAACGAGACAAGAATAAAGCTACTAGTTCTTTTCGAGTTTGAACGAGTCAAGAATGAGGTCTCAAATTGTTATGAATTGTTTTCATGTTTAAACAAGCCAATAATGTTCCTACAAGATTTGACAAGTTTTTTCCAAGTTCAAACGAGTCAAGAATGAAGATACAAGTTGTTTCCGAGTTCGAACGAGTCAAGAATGAAGTCTCAAATTGTTATGAATTGTTTTGATGTTTAAACGAGCCAATAATGCTCCTACAAGTGTTTACAAGTTGTTTCCATGTTCAAACGAGAGAAGAATGAAGCTACAAGTTGTTTTCGAGTTCGAACGACTCAAGAATGAAATCTCAAATTGTTAAGAATTGTTTTGATGTTTAAACGAGCCAATAATGCTCCTACAAGTGTTTAGAAGTTGTTTCCATGACTAAACGAGTCAAGAATGAAGCTACAAGTTGTTTCTGAGTTCGAACGTGTCAAGAATGAAACCTCAAATTGTTATGAATTGTTTTGATGTTTAAACGAGCCAATAATGCTCCTACAAGTGTTAACAAGTTGTTTCCATGTTCAAAAGAGACAAGAATAAAGCTACTAGTTCTTTTCGAGTTTGAACGAGTCAAGAATGAAGTCTTAAATTGTTATGAATTGTTTTCATGTTTAAACAAGCCAATAATGTTCCTACAAGATTTGACAAGTTTTTTCCAAATTCAAACGAGTCAAGAATGAAGATACAAGTTGTTTCCGAGTTCGAACGAGTCAAGAATGAAGTCTCAAATTGTTATGAATTGTTTTGAAGTTTAAACGAGCCAATAATGCTCCTACAAGTGTTTACAAGTTGTTTCCATGTACAAACGAGTCAAGAATTAAGCTACCAGTTGTTTCCGAGTTCGAACGAGTCAAGAATGAAGCCTCAAATTGTTATGAATTGTTTTCATCTTAAAATGAACCAATAATGTTCTTACAAGAGTTTACAAGTTGTTTCCATGTTCAAACGAGTCAAGAATGAAGCTAAAAGTTGTTTTCGAGTTCGAACGAGTCAAGAATGAAGCCTCAAATTGTTATGAATTGTTTTGATGTTTAAACGAGCCAATAATGCTCCTACAAGTGTTTACAAGTTATTTCCATGTTCAAACGAGTTAAGAATGAAGCTACAAGTTGTTTCCGAGTTCGAACGAGTCAAGAATGAAGCCTCAAATTGTTATGAATTGTTTTGATGTTTAAACGAGCCAACAATGTTCCTACAAGAGTTTACAAGTTGTTTCTATGTTTTAACGAGTCAAGAATAAAGCTAAAAGTTGTTTCAATGTTAGAACGAGTCAAGAATGAAATCATAAATTATTATGAGTTTTTTTATTTTTAAACGAGCCAATAATGCTCCTACAAGTGCTTACAAGTTGTTTCCATGTTCAAACGAGTCAAGAATTAAGCTACAAGTTGTTTCCAAGTTTGAACGAGTCAAGAATGAAGTCTCAAATTGTTACGAATTGTTTTTATATTTAAACGAGACAATAATGCTCCTACAGGTGTTTACAAGTTGTTTCCATGTTCAAACGAGACAAGAATGAAGCTACAAGGTGTTTTCGAGTTCGAACGACTCAAGAACGAAGTCTCAAATTGTTAAGAATATTTTTTATGTTTAAACGAGTCAATAATGCTCCTACAAGTGTTTAGAAGTTGTTTCCACGACTAAACGAGTCAAGAATGAAGCTACAAGTTGTTTCCAAGTTCGAACGTGTCAAGAATGAAGCCTCAAATTGTTATGAATTGTTTTGATGTTTAAACGAGCCAATAATGCTCCTACAAGTGTTAACAAGTTGTTTCCATGTTCAAAAGAGACAAGAATAAAGCTACTAGTTCTTTTCGAGTTTGAACGAGTCAAGAATGAAGTCTTAAATTGTTATGAATTGTTTTCATGTTTAAACAAGCCAATAATGTTCCTACAAGATTTGACAAGTTTTTTCCAAATTCAAACGAGTCAAGAATGAAGATACAAGTTGTTTCCGAGTTCGAACGAGTCAAGAATGAAGTCTCAAATTGTTATGAATTGTTTTGAAGTTTAAACGAGCCAATAATGCTCCTACAAGTGTTGACAAGTTATTGCCATGTTTAAACGAGACAAGAATGAAGCTACTAGTTGTTTTCGAGTTTGAACGAGTCAAGAATGAAGCCTTAAATTGTTACAAATTGTTTTTATGTTTAAACGATCCAATAATGCTCCTACAATTGTTTACAAGTTGTTTCCATGTTCAAATGACACAAGAATAAAGCTACAAGTTGTTCTCGAGTTCGAACGACTCAAGAATGAATTCTCAAATTGTTATGAATTATTTTGATGTTTAAACGAGCCAAAAATGCTCCTACATGTGTTTAGAAGTTGTTTTCTTGCTCAAACGAGTCAAGAATGAAGCTACAAGTTGTTTCTGACTTCGAACGAGTCAAGAAAGAAGCCTCAAATTGTTATGAATTGTTTTGATGTTTAAACGAGCCAACAATTTTCCTACAACAGTTTACAAGTTGTTTCCATGTTCTAACGAGTCAAGAATGAACTAAAAGTTGTTTCAATGTTAGAACGAGTCAAGAACAAAGTCTTAAATTGTTATGTATTTTTTTTATGTTTAAACGAGCCAATAATGAGTGTTTACAAGTTGTTTCCATGTTCAAACGAGTCAAGAATGAAGCTACAAGTTTTTTCCAAGTTCGAACGAGTCAAGAATGAAATCTCAAATTGTTACGAATTGTTTTTATGTTTAAACGAGCCAATAATTGTTTCCATGTTCAAACGAGAGAAGAATGAAGCTACAAGTTGTTTTCGAGTTCGAACGAGTCAAGAATGAAGCCTCAAATTGTTATGAATTGTTTTGATGTTTAAACGAGCAAATAATGCTCCTACAAGTGTTAACAAGTTGTTTCCATGTTCAAACGAGACAAGAATAAAGCTACTAGTTCTTTTCGAGTTTGAACGAGTCAAGAATGAGGTCTCAAATTGTTATGAATTGTTTTCATGTTTAAACAAGCCAATAATGTTCCTACAAGATTTGACAAGTTTTTTCCAAGTTCAAACGAGTCAAGAATGAAGATACAAGTTGTTTCCGAGTTCGAACGAGTCAAGAATGAAGTCTCAAATTGTTATGAATTGTTTTGATGTTTAAACGAGCCAATAATGCTCCTACAAGTGTTTACAAGTTGTTTCCATGTTCAAACGAGAGAAGAATGAAGCTACAAGTTGTTTTCGAGTTCGAACGACTCAAGAATGAAATCTCAAATTGTTAAGAATTGTTTTGATGTTTAAACGAGCCAATAATGCTCCTACAAGTGTTTAGAAGTTGTTTCCATGACTAAACGAGTCAAGAATGAAGCAACAAGTTGTTTCTGAGTTCGAACGTGTCAAGAATGAAACCTCAAATTGTTATGAATTGTTTTGATGTTTAAACGAGCCAATAATGCTCCTACAAGTGTTAACAAGTTGTTTCCATGTTCAAAAGAGATATAAAGCTACTAGTTCTTTTCGAGTTTGAACGAGTCAAGAATGAAGTCTTAAATTGTTATGAATTGTTTTCATGTTTAAACAAGCCAATAATGTTCCTACAAGATTTGACAAGTTTTTTCCAAATTCAAACGAGTCAAGAATGAAGATACAAGTTGTTTCGGAGTTCGAACGAGTCAAGAATGAAGTCTCAAATTGTTATGAATTGTTTTGAAGTTTAAACGAGCCAATAATGCTCCTACAAGTGTTTACAAGTTGTTTCCATGTACAAACGAGTCAAGAATTAAGCTACCAGTTGTTTCCGAGTTCGAACGAGTCAAGAATGAAGCCTCAAATTGTTATGAATTGTTTTCATCTTAAAATGAACCAATAATGTTCTTACAAGAGTTTACAAGTTGTTTCCATGTTCAAACGAGTCAAGAATGAAGCTAAAAGTTGTTTTCGAGTTCGAACGAGTCAAGAATGAAGCCTCAAATTGTTATGAATTGTTTTGATGTTTAAACGAGCCAATAATGCTCCTACAAGTGTTTACAAGTTATTTCCATGTTCAAACGAGTTAAGAATGAAGCTACAAGTTGTTTCCGAGTTCGAACGAGTCAAGAATGAAGCCTCAAATTGTTATGAATTGTTTTGATGTTTAAACGAGCCAACAATGTTCCTACAAGAGTTTACAAGTTGTTTCTATGTTTTAACGAGTCAAGAATAAAGCTAAAAGTTGTTTCAATGTTAGAACGAGTCAAGAATGAAATCATAAATTATTATGAGTTTTTTTATTTTTAAACGAGCCAATAATGCTCCTACAAGTGTTTACAAGTTGTTTCCATGTTCAAACGAGTCAAGAATTAAGCTACAAGTTGTTTCCAAGTTTGAACGAGTCAAGAATGAAGTCTCAAATTGTTACGAATTGTTTTTATATTTAAACGAGACAATAATGCTCCTACAGGTGTTTACAAGTTGTTTCCATGTTCAAACGAGACAAGAATGAAGCTACAAGGTGTTTTCGAGTTCGAACGACTCAAGAACGAAGTCTCAAATTGTTAAGAATTGTTTTTATGTTTAAACGAGTCAATAATGCTCCTACAAGTGTTTAGAAGTTGTTTCCACGACTAAACGAGTCAAGAATGAAGCTACAAGTTGTTTCCAAGTTCGAACGTGTCAAGAATGAAGCCTCAAATTGTTATGAATTGTTTTGATGTTTAAACGAGCCAATAATGCTCCTACAAGTGTTAACAAGTTGTTTCCATGTTCAAAAGAGACAAGAATAAAGCTACTAGTTCTTTTCGAGTTTGAACGAGTCAAGAATGAAGTCTTAAATTGTTATGAATTGTTTTCATGTTTAAACAAGCCAATAATGTTCCTACAAGATTTGACAAGTTTTTTCCAAATTCAAACGAGTCAAGAATGAAGATACAAGTTGTTTCCGAGTTCGAACGAGTCAAGAATGAAGTCTCAAATTGTTATGAATTGTTTTGAAGTTTAAACGAGCCAATAATGCTCCTACAAGTGTTGACAAGTTATTTCCATGTTTAAACGAGACAAGAATGAAGCTACTAGTTGTTTTCGAGTTTGAACGAGTCAAGAATGAAGCCTTAAATTGTTACAAATTGTTTTTATGTTTAAACGATCCAATAATGCTCCAACAATTGTTTACAAGTTGTTTCCATGTTCAAATGACACAAGAATAAAGCTACAAGTTGTTCTCGAGTTCGAACGACTCAAGAATGAATTCTCAAATTGTTATGAATTATTTTGATGTTTAAACGAGGCAAAAATGCTCCTACATGTGTTTAGAAGTTGTTTTCTTGCTCAAACGAGTCAAGAATGAAGCTACAAGTTGTTTCTGACTTCGAACGAGTCAAGAAAGAAGCCTCAAATTGTTATGAATTGTTTTGATGTTTAAACGAGCCAACAATTTTCCTACAACAGTTTACAAGTTGTTTCCATGTTCTAACGAGTCAAGAATGAACTAAAAGTTGTTTCAATGTTAGAACGAGTCAAGAACAAAGTCTTAAATTGTTATGTATTTTTTTTATGTTTAAACGAGCCAATAATGAGTGTTTACAAGTTGTTTCCATGTTCAAACGAGTCAAGAATGAAGCTACAAGTTTTTTCCAAGTTCGAACGAGTCAAGAATGAAATCTCAAATTGTTACGAATTGTTTTTATGTTTAAACGAGCCAATAATTGTTTCCATGTTCAAACGAGAGAAGAATGAAGCTACAAGTTGTTTTCGAGTTCGAACGAGTCAAGAATGAAGCCTCAAATTGTTATGAATTGTTTTGATGTTTAAACGAGCAAATAATGCTCCTACAAGTGTTAACAAGTTGTTTCCATGTTCAAACGAGACAAGAATAAAGCTACTAGTTCTTTTCGAGTTTGAACGAGTCAAGAATGAGGTCTCAAATTGTTATGAATTGTTTTCATGTTTAAACAAGCCAATAATGTTCCTACAAGATTTGACAAGTTTTTTCCAAGTTCAAACGAGTCAAGAATGAAGATACAAGTTGTTTCCGAGTTCGAACGAGTCAAGAATGAAGTCTCAAATTGTTATGAATTGTTTTGATGTTTAAACGAGCCAATAATGCTCCTACAAGTGTTTACAAGTTGTTTCCATGTACAAACGAGTCAAGAATTAAGCTACCAGTTGTTTCCGAGTTCGAACGAGTCAAGAATGAAGCCTCAAATTGTTATGAATTGTTTTCATCTTAAAATGAACCAATAATGTTCTTACAAGAGTTTACAAATGGTTTCCATGTTCAAACGAGTCAAGAATGATGCTAAAAGTTGTTTTCGAGTTCGAACGAGTCAAGAATGAAGCCTCAAATTGTTATGAATTGTTTTGATGTTTAAACGAGCCAATAATGCTCCTACAAGTGTTTACAAGTTATTTCCATGTTCAATCGAGTTAAGAATGAAGCTACAAGTTGTTTCCGAGTTCGAACGAGTCAAGAATGAAGCCTCAAATTGTTATGAAATGTTTTGATGTTTAAACGAGCCAACAATGTTCCTACAAGAGTTTACAAGTTGTTTCGATGTACAAACGATTCAAGAATTAAGCTACCTGTTGTTTCCGAGTTCGAACGAGTCAAGAATGAAGCCTCAAATTGTTATGAATTGTTTTCATGTTAAAATGAACCAATAATGTTCTTACAAGAGTTTACAAATGGTTTCCATGTTCAAACGAGTCAAGAATGATGCTAAAAGTTGTTTTCGAGTTCGAACGAGTCAAGAATGAAGCCTGAAATTGTTATGAATTGTTTTGAAGTTTAAACGAGCCAATAATGCTCCTACAAGTGTTTACAAGTTGTTTCCATGTACAAACGAGTCAAGAATTAAGCTACCAGTTGTTTCCGAGTTCGAACGAGTCAAGAATGAAGCCTCAAATTGTTATGAATTGTTTTCATCTTAAAATGAACCAATAATGTTCTTACAAGAGTTTACAAGTTGTTTCCATGTTCAAACGAGTCAAGAATGATGCTAAAAGTTGTTTTCGAGTTCGAACGAGTCAAGAATGAAGCCTCAAATTGTTATGAATTGTTTTGATGTTTAAACGAGCCAATAATGCTCCTACAAGTGTTTACAAGTTATTTCCATGTTCAAACGAGTTAAGAATGAAGTTACAAGTTGTTTCCGAGTTCGAACGAGTCAAGAATGAAGCCTCAAATTGTTATGAATTGTTTTGATGTTTAAACGAGCCAACAATGTTCCTACAAGAGTTTACAAGTTGTTTCTATGTTTTAACGAGTCAAGAATAAAGCTAAAAGTTGTTTCAATGTTAGAACGAGTCAAGAATGAAATCATAAATTATTATGAGTTTTTTTATTTTTAAACGAGCCAATAATGCTCCTACAAGTGTTTACAAGTTGTTTCCATGTTCAAACGAGTCAAGAATTAAGCTACAAGTTGTTTCCAAGTTTGAACGAGTCAAGAATGAAGTCTCAAATTGTTATGAATTGTTTTTATATTTAAACGAGACAATAATGCTCCTACAGGTGTTTACAAGTTGTTTCCATGTTCAAACGAGACAAGAATGAAGCTACAAGGTGTTTTCGAGTTCGAACGACTCAAGAACGAAGTCTCAAATTGTTAAGAATTGTTTTTATGTTTAAACGAGTCAATAATGCTCCTACAAGTGTTTAGAAGTTGTTTCCACGACTAAACGAGTCAAGAATGAAGCTACAAGTTGTTTCCAAGTTCGAACGTGTCAAGAATGAAGCCTCAAATTGTTATGAATTGTTTTGATGTTTAAACAAGCCAATAATGCTCCTACAAGTGTTAACAAGTTGTTTCCATGTTCAAAAGAGACAAGAATAAAGCTACTAGTTCTTTTCGAGTTTGAACGAGTCAAGAATGAAGTCTTAAATTGTTATGAATTGTTTTCATGTTTAAACAAGCCAATAATGTTCCTACAAGATTTGACAAGTTTTTTCCAAATTCAAACGAGTCAAGAATGAAGATACAAGTTGTTTCCGAGTTCGAACGAGTCAAGAATGAAGTCTCAAATTGTTATGAATTGTTTTGAAGTTTAAACGAGCCAATAATGCTCCTACAAGTGTTGACAAGTTATTTCCATGTTTAAACGAGACAAGAATGAAGCTACTAGTTGTTTTCGAGTTTGAACGAGTCAAGAATGAAGCCTTAAATTGTTACAAATTGTTTTTATGTTTAAACGATCCAATAATGCTCCTACAATTGTTTACAAGTTGTTTCCATGTTCAAATGACACAAGAATAAAGCTACAAGTTGTTCTCGAGTTCGAACGACTCAAGAATGAATTCTCAAATTGTTATGAATTATTTTGATGTTTAAACGAGGCAAAAATGCTCCTACATGTGTTTAGAAGTTGTTTTCTTGCTCAAACGAGTCAAGAATGAAGCTACAAGTTGTTTCTGACTTCGAACGAGTCAAGAAAGAAGCCTCAAATTGTTATGAATTGTTTTGATGTTTAAACGAGCCAACAATTTTCCTACAACAGTTTACAAGTTGTTTCCATGTTCTAACGAGTCAAGAATGAACTAAAAGTTGTTTCAATGTTAGAACGAGTCAAGAACAAAGTCTTAAATTGTTATGTATTTTTTTTATGTTTAAACGAGCCAATAATGAGTGTTTACAAGTTGTTTCCATGTTCAAACGAGTCAAGAATGAAGCTACAAGTTTTTTCCAAGTTCGAACGAGTCAAGAATGAAATCTCAAATTGTTACGAATTGTTTTTATGTTTAAACGAGCCAATAATTGTTTCCATGTTCAAACGAGAGAAGAATGAAGCTACAAGTTGTTTTCGAGTTCGAACGAGTCAAGAATGAAGCCTCAAATTGTTATGAATTGTTTTGATGTTTAAACGAGCAAATAATGCTCCTACAAGTGTTAACAAGTTGTTTCCATGTTCAAACGAGACAAGAATAAAGCTACTAGTTCTTTTCGAGTTTGAACGAGTCAAGAATGAGGTCTCAAATTGTTATGAATTGTTTTCATGTTTAAACAAGCCAATAATGTTCCTACAAGATTTGACAAGTTTTTTCCAAGTTCAAACGAGTCAAGAATGAAGATACAAGTTGTTTCCGAGTTCGAACGAGTCAAGAATGAAGTCTCAAATTGTTATGAATTGTTTTGATGTTTAAACGAGCCAATAATGCTCCTACAAGTGTTTACAAGTTGTTTCCATGTACAAACGAGTCAAGAATTAAGCTACCAGTTGTTTCCGAGTTCGAACGAGTCAAGAATGAAGCCTCAAATTGTTATGAATTGTTTTCATCTTAAAATGAACCAATAATGTTCTTACAAGAGTTTACAAGTTGTTTCCATGTTCAAACGAGTCAAGAATGATGCTAAAAGTTGTTTTCGAGTTCGAACGAGTCAAGAATGAAGCCTCAAATTGTTATGAATTGTTTTGATGTTTAAACGAGCCAATAATGCTCCTACAAGTGTTTACAAGTTATTTCCATGTTCAAACGAGTTAAGAATGAAGTTACAAGTTGTTTCCGAGTTCGAACGAGTCAAGAATGAAGCCTCAAATTGTTATGAATTGTTTTGATGTTTAAACGAGCCAACAATGTTCCTACAAGAGTTTACAAGTTGTTTCTATGTTTTAACGAGTCAAGAATAAAGCTAAAAGTTGTTTCAATGTTAGAACGAGTCAAGAATGAAATCATAAATTATTATGAGTTTTTTTATTTTTAAACGAGCCAATAATGCTCCTACAAGTGTTTACAAGTTGTTTCCATGTTCAAACGAGTCAAGAATTAAGCTACAAGTTGTTTCCAAGTTTGAACGAGTCAAGAATGAAGTCTCAAATTGTTATGAATTGTTTTTATATTTAAACGAGACAATAATGCTCCTACAGGTGTTTACAAGTTGTTTCCATGTTCAAACGAGACAAGAATGAAGCTACAAGGTGTTTTCGAGTTCGAACGACTCAAGAACGAAGTCTCAAATTGTTAAGAATTGTTTTTATGTTTAAACGAGTCAATAATGCTCCTACAAGTGTTTAGAAGTTGTTTCCACGACTAAACGAGTCAAGAATGAAGCTACAAGTTGTTTCCAAGTTCGAACGTGTCAAGAATGAAGCCTCAAATTGTTATGAATTGTTTTGATGTTTAAACAAGCCAATAATGCTCCTACAAGTGTTAACAAGTTGTTTCCATGTTCAAAAGAGACAAGAATAAAGCTACTAGTTCTTTTCGAGTTTGAACGAGTCAAGAATGAAGTCTTAAATTGTTATGAATTGTTTTCATGTTTAAACAAGCCAATAATGTTCCTACAAGATTTGACAAGTTTTTTCCAAATTCAAACGAGTCAAGAATGAAGATACAAGTTGTTTCCGAGTTCGAACGAGTCAAGAATGAAGTCTCAAATTGTTATGAATTGTTTTGAAGTTTAAACGAGCCAATAATGCTCCTACAAGTGTTGACAAGTTATTTCCATGTTTAAACGAGACAAGAATGAAGCTACTAGTTGTTTTCGAGTTTGAACGAGTCAAGAATGAAGCCTTAAATTGTTACAAATTGTTTTTATGTTTAAACGATCCAATAATGCTCCTACAATTGTTTACAAGTTGTTTCCATGTTCAAATGACACAAGAATAAAGCTACAAGTTGTTCTCGAGTTCGAACGACTCAAGAATGAATTCTCAAATTGTTATGAATTATTTTGATGTTTAAACGAGGCAAAAATGCTCCTACATGTGTTTAGAAGTTGTTTTCTTGCTCAAACGAGTCAAGAATGAAGCTACAAGTTGTTTCTGACTTCGAACGAGTCAAGAAAGAAGCCTCAAATTGTTATGAATTGTTTTGATGTTTAAACGAGCCAACAATTTTCCTACAACAGTTTACAAGTTGTTTCCATGTTCTAACGAGTCAAGAATGAACTAAAAGTTGTTTCAATGTTAGAACGAGTCAAGAACAAAGTCTTAAATTGTTATGTATTTTTTTTATGTTTAAACGAGCCAATAATGAGTGTTTACAAGTTGTTTCCATGTTCAAACGAGTCAAGAATGAAGCTACAAGTTTTTTCCAAGTTCGAACGAGTCAAGAATGAAATCTCAAATTGTTACAAATTGTTTTTATGTTTAAACGAGCCAATAATTGTTTCCATGTTCAAACGAGAGAAGAATGAAGCTACAAGTTGTTTTCGAGTTCGAACGAGTCAAGAATGAAGCCTCAAATTGTTATGAATTGTTTTGATGTTTAAACGAGCAAATAATGCTCCTACAAGTGTTAACAAGTTGTTTCCATGTTCAAACGAGACAAGAATAAAGCTACTAGTTCTTTTCGAGTTTGAACGAGTCAAGAATGCGGTCTCAAATTGTTATGAATTGTTTTCATGTTTAAACAAGCCAATAATGTTCCTACAAGATTTGACAAGTTTTTTCCAAGTTCAAACGAGTCAAGAATGAAGATACAAGTTGTTTCCGAGTTCGAACGAGTCAAGAATGAAGTCTCAAATTGTTATGAATTGTTTTGATGTTTAAACGAGCCAATAATGCTCCTACAAGTGTTTACAAGTTGTTTCCATGTACAAACGAGTCAAGAATTAAGCTACCAGTTGTTTCCGAGTTCGAACGAGTCAAGAATGAAGCCTCAAATTGTTATGAATTGTTTTCATCTTAAAATGAACCAATAATGTTCTTACAAGAGTTTACAAATGGTTTCCATGTTCAAACGAGTCAAGAATGATGCTAAAAGTTGTTTTCGAGTTCGAACGAGTCAAGAATGAAGCCTCAAATTGTTATGAATTGTTTTGATGTTTAAACGAGCCAATAATGCTCCTACAAGTGTTTACAAGTTATTTCCATGTTCAATCGAGTTAAGAATGAAGCTACAAGTTGTTTCCGAGTTTAAACGAGACAAGAATGAAGCCTCAAATTGTTATGAAATGTTTTGATGTTTAAACGAGCCAACAATGTTCCTACAAGAGTTTACAAGTTGTTTCGATGTACAAACGATTCAAGAATTAAGCTACCTGTTGTTTCCGAGTTCGAACGAGTCAAGAATGAAGCCTCAAATCGTTATGAATTGTTTTCATGTTAAAATGAACCAATAATGTTCTTACAAGAGTTTACAAATGGTTTCCATGTTCAAACGAGTCAAGAATGATGCTAAAAGTTGTTTTCGAGTTCGAACGAGTCAAGAATGAAGCCTGAAATTGTTATGAATTGTTTTGAAGTTTAAACGAGCCAATAATGCTCCTACAAGTGTTTACAAGTTGTTTCCATGTACAAACGAGTCAAGAATTAAGCTACCAGTTGTTTCCGAGTTCGAACGAGTCAAGAATGAAGCCTCAAATTGTTATGAATTGTTTTCATCTTAAAATGAACCAATAATGTTCTTACAAGAGTTTACAAGTTGTTTCCATGTTCAAACGAGTCAAGAATGATGCTAAAAGTTGTTTTCGAGTTCGAACGAGTCAAGAATGAAGCCTCAAATTGTTATGAATTGTTTTGATGTTTAAACGAGCCAATAATGCTCCTACAAGTGTTTACAAGTTATTTCCATGTTCAATCGAGTTAAGAATGAAGCTACAAGTTGTTTCCGAGTTCGAACGAGTCAAGAATGAAGCCTCAAATTGTTATGAATTGTTTTGATGTTTAAACGAGCCAACAATGTTCCTACAAGAGTTTACAAGTTGTTTCTATGTTCTAACGAGTCATGAATAAAGCTAAAAGTTGTTTCAATGTTAGAACGAGTCAAGAATGAAATCATAAATTATTATGAGTTTTTTTATTTTTAAACGAGCCAATAATGCTCCTACAAGTGTTTACAAGTTGTTTCCATGTTCAAACGAGTCAAGAATGAAGCTACAAGTTGTTTCCAAGTTCGAACGAGTCAAGAATGAAGTCTCAAATTCTTACGAATTGTTTTTATATTTAAATGAGACAATAATGCTCCTACAGGTGTTTACAAGTTGTTTCCATGTTCAAACGAGACAAGAATGAAGCTACAAGGTGTTTTCGAGTTCGAACGACTCAAGAACGAAGTCTCAAATTGTTAAGAATTGTTTTGATGTTTAAACGAGCCAATAATGCTCCTACAAGTGTTTACAAGTTGTTTCCATGTTCAAACGAGAGAAGAATGAAGCTACAAGTTGTTTTCGAGTTCGAACGACTCAAGAATGAAATCTCAAATTGTTAAGAATTGTTTTGATGTTTAAACGAGCCAATAATGCTCCTACAAGTGTTTAGAAGTTGTTTCCATGACTAAACGAGTCAAGAATGAAGCTACAAGTTGTTTCTGAGTTCGAACGTGTCAAGAATGAAAGCTCAAATTGTTATGAATTGTTTTGATGTTTAAACGAGCCAATAATGCTCCTACAAGTGTTAACAAGTTGTTTCCATGTTCAAAAGAGACAAGAATAAAGCTACTAGTTCTTTTCGAGTTTGAACGAGTCAAGAATGAAGTCTTAAATTGTTAAGAATTGTTTTCATGTTTAAACAAGCCAATAATGTTCCTACAAGATTTGACAAGTTTTTTCCAAATTCAAACGAGTCAAGAATGAAGATACAAGTTCTTTCCGAGTTCGAACGAGTCAAGAATGAAGTCTCAAATTGTTATGAATTGTTTTGAAGTTTAAACGAGCCAATAATGCTCCTACAAGTGTTGACAAGTTATTTCCATGTTTAAACGAGACAAGAATGAAACCTTAAATTGTTATGAATTGTTTTCATCTTAAAATGAACCATTAATGTTCTTACAAGAGTTTACAAGTTGTTTCCATGTTCAAACGAGTCAAGAATGAAGCAAAAAGTTGTTTTCGAGTTCGAACGAGTCAAGAATGAAGCCTCAAATTGTTATGAATTGTTTTCATCTTAAAATGAACCAATAATGTTCTTACAAGAGTTTACAAGTTGTTTCCATGTTCAAACGAGTCAAGAATGAAGCTAAAAGTTGTTTTCGAGTTCGAACGAGTCAAGAATGAAGCCTCAAATTGTTATGAATTGTTTTGATGCTTAAACGAGCCAATAATGCTCCTACAAGTGTTTACAAGTTATTTCCATGTTCAAACGAGTTAAGAATGAAGCTACAAGTTGTTTTCGAGTTCGAACGAGTGAAGAATGAAGCCTCAAATTGTTATGAATTGTTTTGATGCTTAAACGAGCCAATAATGCTCCTACAAGTGTTTACAAGTTATTTCCATGTTCAAACGAGTTAAGAATGAAGCTACAAGTTGTTTCCGTGTTCGAACGAGTCAAGAATGAAGCCTCAAATTGTTATGAATTGTTTTGATGTTTAAACGAGCCAACAATGTTCCTACAAGAGTTTACAAGTTGTTTCTATGTTTTAACGAGTCAAGAATAAAGCTAAAAGTTGTTTCAATGTTAGAACGAGTCAAGAATGAAATCATAAATTATTATGAGTTTTTTTATTTTTAAACGAGCCAATAATGCTCCTACAAGTGTTTACAAGTTGTTTCCATGTTCAAACGAGTCAAGAATGAAGCTACAAGTTGTTTCCAAGTTCGAACGAGTCAAGAATGAAGTCTCAAATTGTTACGAATTGTTTTTATATTTAAACGAGACAATAATGCTCCTACAGGTGTTTACAAGTTGTTTCCATGTTCAAATGAGACAAGAATGAAGCTACAAGGTGTTTTCGAGTTCGAACGACTCAAGAACGAAGTCTCAAATTGTTAAGAATTGTTTTGATGTTTAAACGAGCCAATAATGCTCCTACAAGTGTTTACAAGTTGTTTCCATGTTCAAACGAGAGAAGAATGAAGCTACAAGTTGTTTTCGAGTTCGAACGACTCAAGAATGAAGTCTCAAATTGTTAAGAATTGTTTTGATGTTTAAACGAGCCAATAATGCTCCTACAAGTGTTTAGAAGTTGTTTCCATGACTAAACGAGTCAAGAATGAAGCTACAAGTTGTTTCTGAGTTCGAACGTGTCAAGAATGAAACCTCAAATTGTTATGAATTGTTTTGATGTTTAAACGAGCCAATAATGCTCCTACAAGTGTTAACAAGTTGTTTCCATGTTCAAAAGAGACAAGAATAAAGCTACTAGTTCTTTTCGAGTTTGAACGAGTCAAGAATGAAGCCTTAAATTGTTATCGAACGAGTCAAGAATGAAGTGTAAAATTGTTATGAATTGTTTTGATGTTTAAACGAGACAATAATGCTCCTACAAGTATTTACAAGTTGTTTCCATGTTCAAACGTGTCAAGAATGAAACTACAAGTTGTTTCCGAGTTCGAACAAGTCAAGAATTAAGCCTCAAATTGTTGTGAATTGTTTTCATGTTGAAATGAGCCAATAATTTTCCTACAAGAATTTACAAGTTGTTTCCGTGTTCAAACGAGTCAAGAATGAAGCTACAAATTGTTTCCGAGTTTGAACGATTCAATAATGAAGCCTCAAATTGTTATGAATTGTTTTGCTGTTTAAACGAGCCAATAGTGCTCCTACAAGTGTTTAAAAGTTGTGTCCATGTTCAAACGAGGCAAGAATGAAGCTACAAGTTGTTTCCGAGTTCGAACGAGTCAAGAATGAAGTCTAAAATTGTTACGAATTGTTTCGAGTTTTAAACGAACCAATAATGCTTTTACAAGAGTTTACAAGTTGTTTCCATGTTCAAACGAGTCAAGAATGAAGCTACAAATTGTTTCCATGTTCGAACGAGTAAGGAATGATGCCTCAAATTGTTATGAATTGTTTTGATGTTTAAACGAGCCAATAATGGTCCTTCAAGTGTTTACAAGTTGTTTCTATATTCAAACGAGTCAAGAATGAAGCTACAAGTTGTTTTCGAGTTCGAATGAGTCAAGAATGAAGCCTCAAATTGTTATGAATTGTTTTGATGTTTAAACGAGCCAATAATGTTCCTACAAGTGTTTACAAGTTGTTTCCATACTCAAACAACTCAACAATGAAGCTACAAGTTGTTTCCGAGTTCGAACGAGTCAAGAATGAAGCCTCAAATTGTTATGAATTGTTTTGATGTTTAAACGAGACAATAATGCTCCTACAAGAATTTACAAGTTGTTTCCATGCTCAAACGTGTCAAGAATGAAACTACAAGTTATTTCTGAGTTCGAACAAGTCAAGAATTAAGCATCAAATTGTTGTGAATTGTTTTCATGTTGAAATGAGCCAATAATTTTCCTACAAGAATTTACAAGTTGTTTCCGTGTTCAAACGAGTCAAGAATGAAGCTACAAATTGTTTTCGAGTTCGAACGAGTCAAGAATGAAGCCTCAAATTGTTATGAATTGTTTTGATGTTTAAACGAGCCAATAATGTTCCTACAAGTGTTTACAAGTTGTTTCCATACTCAAACAACTCAACAATGAAGCTACAAGTTGTTTCCGAGTTCGAACGAGTCAAGAATGAAGCCTCAAATTGTTATGAATTGTTTTGATGTTTAAACGAGACAATAATGCTCCTACAAGAATTTACAAGTTGTTTCCATGCTCAAACGTGTCAAGAATGAAACTACAAGTTATTTCTGAGTTCGAACAAGTCAAGAATTAAGCCTCAAATTGTTGTGAATTGTTTTCATGTTGAAATGAGCCAATAATTTTCCTACAAGAATTTACAAGCTGTTTCCGTGTTCAAACGAGTCAAGAATGAAGCTACAAATTGTTTTCGAGTTCGAACGAGTCAAGAATGAAGCCTCAAATTGTTATGAATTGTTTTGATGTTTAAACGAGCCAATAATGTTCCTACAAGTGTTTACAAGTTGTTTCCATACTCAAACAACTCAACAATGAAGCTACAAGTTGTTTCCGAGTTCGAACGAGTCAAGAATGAAGTGTCAAATTGTTATGAATTGTTTTGATGTTTAAACGAGACAATAATGCTCCTACAAGTATTTACAAGTTGTTTCCATGTTCAAACGTGTCAAGAATGAAACTACAAGTTATTTCCGAGTTCGAACAAGTCAAGAATTAAGCCTCAAATTGTTGTGAATTGTTTTCATGTTGAAATGAGACAATAATACTCCTACAAGTTGTTTCCATGTTCTAACGAGTCAATAATGAAGCTAAAAGTTGTTTCAATGTTAGAACGAGTCAAGAATGAAGTCTTAAATTGTTATGAATTTTTTTATGTTTAAACGAGCCAATAATGCTCCTACATGTGTTTACGAGTTATTTCCATGTTCAAACGAGTCAAGAATGAAGCTACAAGTTGTTTCCAAGTTTGAACGAGTCAAGAATGAAGTCTCAAATTGTTATGAATTATTTTGATGTTTAAATGAGCTAATAATGCTCCTACAAGTGTTTAAAAGTTGTGTCCATGTTCAACCGAGTCAAGAATGAAGCTACAAATTGTTTCCGAGTTCGAACAAGTTAAGAATTAAGCCTCAAATTGTTATGAATTGTTTTCATGTTGAAATGAGCCAATAATTTTCCTACAAGAATTTACAAGTTGTTTCCGTGTTCAAACGAGTCAAGAATGAAGCTACAAATGGTTTCCGAGTTTGAACGATTCAATAATGAAGCCTCAAATTGTTATGAATTGTTTTGATGTTTAAACGAGCCAATAATGCTCCTACAAGTGTTTAAAAGTTGTGTCCATGTTCAAACGAGGCAAGAATGAAGCTACAAGTTGTTTCCGAGTTCGAACGAGTCAAGAATGAAGTCTAAAATTGTTACGAATTGTTTCGAGTTTTAAACGAGCCAATAATGCTTTTACAAGAGTTTACAAGTTGTTTCCATGTTCAAACGAGTCAAGAATGAAGCTACAAATTGTTTCCAAGCTCGAACGAGTAAAGAATGATGCCTCAAATTGTTATGAATTGTTTTGATGTTTAAACGAGCCAATAATGGTCCTTCAAGTGTTTACAAGTCGAGTTCGAACGAGTCAAGAATGAAGCCTCAAATTGTTATGAATTGTTTTGATGTTTAAACGAGCCAATAATGTTCCTACAAGTGTTTACAAGTTGTTTCCAAAGTCAAACAACCTAACAATGAAGCTACAAGTTGTTTCCGAGTTCGAACGAGTCAAGAATGAAGCCTCAAATTGTTATGAATTGTTTTGATGTTTAAACGAGACAATAATGCTCCTACAAGTATTTACAAGTTGTTTCCATGTTCAAACGTGTCAAGAATGAAACTACAAGTTGTTTCCGAGTTCGAACAAGTCAAGAATTAAGCCTCAAATTGTTGTGAATTGTTTTCATGTTGAAATGAGCCAATAAGTTTCCCACAAGAATTTACCAGTTGTTTCCGTGTTCAAACGAGTCAAGAATGAAGCTACAAATTGTTTCCGAGTTTGAACGATTCAATAATGAAGCCTCAAATTGTTATGAATTGTTTTGATGTTTAAACGAGCCAATAGTGCTCCTACAAATGTTTAAAAGTTGTGTCCATGTTCAAACGAGGCAAGAATGAAGCTACAAGCTGTTTCCGAGTTCGAACGAGTGAAGAATGAAGTCTAAAATTGTTAAGAATTGTTTCGAGTTTTAAACGAGCCAATAATGCTTTTACAAGAGTTTACAAGTTGTTTCCATGTTCAAACGAGTCAAGAATGAAGCTACAAATTGTTTCCAAGTTCGAACGAGTAAGGAATGATGCCTCAAATTGTTATGAATTGTTTTGATGTTTAAACGAGCCAATAATGGTCCATCAAGTGTTTACAAGTTGTTTCTATATTCAAACGAGTCAAGAATGAAGCTACAAGTTGTTTTCGAGTTCGAACGAGTCAAGAATGAAGCCTCAAATTGTTATGAATTGTTTTGATGTTTAAACGAGCAAATAATGTTCCTACAAGTGTTTACAAGTTGTTTCCATGTTCTAACGAGTCAATAATGAAGCTAAAAGTTGTTTCCGAGTTCGAACGAGTCAAGAATGAAGTCTTAAATTGTTATGAATTTTTTTATGTTTAAACGAGCCAATAATGCTCCTACATGTGTTTACGAGTTATTTCCATGTTCAAACGAGTCAAGAATGAAGCTACAAGTTGTTTCCAAGTTTGAACGAGTCAAGAATGAAGTCTCAAATTGTTATGAATTATTTTGATGTTTAAATGAGCTAAAAATGCTCCTACAAGTGTTTAGAAGTTGTTTTCTTGTTCAAATGAGTCAAGAAAGAAGCTACAAGTTGTTTCTGACTCCGAACGAGTCAAGAATGAAGCCTCAAATTGTAATAAATTGTTTTGATGTTTAAACGAGCCAACAATGTTCATACAACAGTTTACAAGTTGTTTCCATGTTCTAACGAGTCAAGAATGAAGCTAAAAGTGGTTTCAATGTTAGAACGGGTCAAGAATGTAGTCTTAAATTGTTATGAATTTTTTTTATGTTTAAACGAGCCAATAATGCTCCTACATGTGTTTACGAGTTGTTTCCATGTTAAAACGAGAGAAGAATGAAACTACAAGTTGTTTTCGAGTTCGAACGAGTCAAGAATGAAGCCTCAAATATTTATGAATTGTTTTGATGTTTAAACGAGCCAATAATGCTCCTTCAAGTGTTAACAAGTTGTTTCCATGTTCAAACGTGTCAAGAATGAAGATACAAGTTGTTTCCGAGTTCGAATGAGTCAAGAATGAAGCCTCAAATTGTTATGAATTGTTTTGATGTTTAAACGAGCCAATAATGCTCCTACAAGTGTTTACAAGTTATTTCCATGTACAAACGAGTCAAGAATGAGGCTACAAGTTATTTCCGAGTTCGAACGAGTCAAGAATGTAGTCTCAAAGTGTTACGAATTGTTTTTATGTTTAAACGAGCCAATAATGCTCCTACAAGTGTTAACAAGTTGTTTCTATGTTCAAACAAGTCAAGAATGAAGCTACAAGTTGTTTCCAAGTTCGAACGAATCAAGAATGAAGTCTCAAATTGTTACGGATTGTTTTTATATTTAAACGAGCCAATAATGCTCCTACAAGTGTTTAAAAGTTGTTTCCATGTTCAAACGAGAGAAGAATGAAACTACAAGTTGTTTTCGAGTTCGAACGAGTCAAGAATGAAGCCTCAAATATTTATTAATTGTTTTGATGTTTAAACGAGCCAATAATGCTCCTACAAGTGTTAACAAGTTGTTTCCATGTTCAAACGAGTCAAGAATGAAGATACAAGTTGTTTCCGAGTTTGAACGAGTCAAGAATGAAGCCTCAAATTGTTATGAGTTGTTTTGATGTTTAAACGAGCCAATAATGCTCCTACAAGTGTTTACAAGTTGTTTTCATGTACAAACGAGTCAAGAATGAAGCTACAAGTTGTTTCCGAGTTCGAACGAGTCAAGAATGAAGCCTCAAATTGTTATGAATTGTTTTCATGTTAAAATGAACCAATAATGTTCCTACAAGAGTTTACAAGTTGTTTCCATGTTCAAACGAGTCAAGAATGAAGCTACAAGTTGTTTCCGAGTTCGAACGAGTCAAGAATGAAGCCTCAAATTGTTATGAATTGTTTTGATTTTAAACGAGCCAACAATATTCTTACAAGAGTTTACAAGTTGTTTCCATGTTCTAACGAGTCAAGAAAGAAGCTACAAGTTGTTTCTGACTCCGAACGAGTCAAGAATGAAGCCTCAAATTGTAATAAATTGTTTTGATGTTTAAACGAGCCAACAATGTTCATACAACAGTTTACAAGTTGTTTCCATGTTCTAACGAGTCAAGAATGAAGCTAAAAGTGGTTTCAATGTTAGAACGGGTCAAGAATGTATTCTTAAATTGTTATGAATTTTTTTTATGTTTAAACGAGCCAATAATGCTCCTACATGTGTTTACGAGTTATTTCCATGTTCAAACGAGAGAAGAATGAAACTACAAGTTGTTTTCGAGTTCGAACGAGTCAAGAATGAAGTCTCAAATTGTTATGAATTATTTTGATGTTTAAATGAGCAAAAAATGCTCCTACAAGTGTTTAGAAGTTGTTTTCTTGTTCAAACGAGTCAAGAAAGAAGCTACAAGTTGTTTCTGACTCCGAACGAGTCAAGAATGAAGTCTCAAATTGTAATAAATTGTTTTGATGTTTAAACGAGCCAACAATGTTCATACAACAGTTTACAAGTTGTTTCCATGTTCTAACGAGTCAAGAATGAAGCTAAAAGTGGTTTCAATGTTAGAACGGGTCAAGAATGTAGTCTTAAATTGTTATGACTTTTTTTTATGTTTAAACGAGCCAATAATGCTCCTACATGTGTTTACGAGTTATTTCCATGTTCAAACGAGAGAAGAATGAAACTACAAGTTGTTTTCGAGTTCGAACGAGTCAAGAATGAAGTCTCAAATTGTTATTAATTATTTTGATGTTTAAATGAGCCAAAAATGCTCCTACAAGTGTTTAGAAGTTGTTTTCTTGTTCAAACGAGTCAAGGAAGAAGCTACAAGTTGTTTCTGACTCCGAACGAGTCAAGAATGAAGCCTCAAATTGTAATAAATTGTTTTGATGTTTAAACGAGCCAACAATGTTCATACAACAGTTTACAAGTTGTTTCCATGTTCTAACGAGTCAAGAATGAAGCTAAAAGTGGTTTCAATGTTAGAACGGGTCAAGAATGTAGTCTTAAATTGTTATGACTTTTTTTTATGTTTAAACGAGCCAATAATGCTCCTACATGTGTTTACGAGTTATTTCCATGTTCAAACGAGAGAAGAATGAAACTACAAGTTGTTTTCGAGTTCGAACGAGTCAAGAATGAAGCCTCAAATATTTATGAATTGTTTTGATGTTTAAACGAGCCAATAATGCTCCTACAAGTGTTAACAAGTTGTTTCCATGTTCAAACGTGTCAAGAATGAAGATACAAGTTGTTTCCGAGTTCGAATGAGTCAAGAATGAAGCCTCAAATTGTTATGAATTGTTTTGATGTTTAAACGAGCCAATAATGCTCCTACAAGTGTTTACAAGTTGTTTCCATGTACAAACGAGTCAAGAATGAGGCTACAAGTTATTTCCGAGTTCGAACGAGTCTAGAATGAAGCCTCAAATTGTTATGAATTATTTTCATGTTAAAATGAACCAATAATGTTCCTACAAGAGTTTACAAGTTGTTTCCATGTTCAAACGAGTCAAGAATGAAGCTAAAAGTTGTTTTCGAGTTCGAACGAGTCAAGAATGAAGCCTCAAATTTTTATGAATTGTTTTGATGTTTAAACGAGCCAATAATGCTCCTACAAGTGTTTTCAAGTTGTTTCCGTGTTCAAACGAGTCAAGAATGAAGCTACAAGTTGTTTCAGAGTTCGAACGAGTCAAGAATGAAGCCTCAAATTGTTATGAATTGTTTTAATTTTAAACGAGCCAACAATGTTCCTACAAAAGTTTACAAGTTGTTTCCATGTTCTAACGAGTCAATAATGAAGCTAAAAGTTGTTTCAATGTTAGAACGAGACAAGAATGAAGTCTTAAATTGTGATGAATTTTTTTTATGTTTAAACGAGCCAATAATGCTCCTACAAGTGTTTACAAATTGTTTCCATGTTCAAACGAGTCAAGAATGAAGCTACAAGTTGTTTCCAAGTTCGAACGAGTCAAGAATGTAGTCTCAAATTGTTACGAATTGTTTTTATGTTTAAACGAGCCAATAATGCTCCTACAAGTGTTTACAAGTTGTTTCCATGTTCAAACGAGTCAAGAATGAAGCTAAAAGTTGTTTTCGAGTTCAAACAACTCAAGAATGAAGTCTCAAATTTTTTTAAATTGTTTTGATGTTTAAACGAGCCAATAATGCTCCTACAAGTGTTAACAAGTTGTTTCCATGTTCAAACGAGTCAAGAATGAAGATACAAGTTGTTTCCGAGTTCGAACGAGTCAAGAATGAAGCCTCAAATTGTTATGAATTGTTTTGATGTTTAAACGAGCCAATAATGCTCTTACAAGTGTTTACAAGTTGTTTCCATGTACAAACGAGTCAAGAATGAAGCTACAAGTTGTTTCCGAGTTCGAACGAGTCAAGAATGTAGTCTCAAATTGTTACGAATTGTTTTTATGTTTAAACGAGCCAATAATGCTCCTACAAGAGTTTACAAGTTGTTTCCATGTTCAAACGAGTCAACTCAAGAATGAAGTCAACTCCAAGTTGTTTTCGAGTTCGAACAACTCAAGAATGAAGTCTCAAATTTTTTTCAATTGTTTTGATGTTTAAACGAGCCAATAATGCTGCTACAAGTGTTTAGAAGTTGTTTCCATGTTCAAACGAGTCAATAATGAAGCTAAAAGTTATTTTCGTGTTCAAACGAGTCAAGAATGAAGCCTCAAATTGTTATGAATTGTTTTGATGTTTAAACAGGCCAATAATGCTCCTACAAGTGTTTAAAAGTTGTGTCCATGTTCAAACGAGGCAAGAATGAAGATACAAGTTGTTTCCGAGTTCGAACGAGTCAAGAATGAAGCCTCAAATTGTTATGAATTGTTTTCATGTTAAAATGAACCAATAATGTTCCTACAAGAGTTTACAAGTTGTTTCCATGTTCAAACGAGTCAAGAATGAAGCTACAAGTTGTTTCCGAGTTCGAACGAGTCAAGAATGAAGCCTCAAATTGTTATGAATTGTTTTGATTTTAAACGAGCCAACAATATTCCTACAAGAGTTTACAAGTTGTTTTCATGTTCTAACGAGTCAATAATGAAGCTAAAAGTTGTTTCAATGTTAGAACGAGTCAAGAATGAAGTCTTACATTGATATGAATTTTTTTATGTTTAAACGAGCCAATAATGCTCCTACATGTGTTTACGAGTTATTTCCATGTTCAAACGAGTCAAGAATGAAGCTACAAGTTGTTTCCAAGAGTGAACGAGTCAAGAATGAAGTCTCAAATTGTTATGAATTATTTTGATGTTTAGATGAGCCAAAAATGCTCCTACAAGTGTTTAGAAGTTGTTTTCTTGTTCAAACGAGTCAAGAAAGAAGCTACAAGTTGTTTCTGACTCCGAACGAGTCAAGAATGAAGCCTCAAATTGTAATAAATTGTTTTGATGTTTAAACGAGCCAACAATGTTCATACAACAGTTTACAAGTTGTTTCCATGTTCTAACGAGTCAATAATGAAGCTAAAAGTGGTTTCAATGTTAGAACGGGTCAAAAATGTAGTCTTAAAATGTTATGAATTTTTTTTATGTTTAAACAAGCCAATAATGCTCCTACATGTGTTTACGAGTTGTTTCCATGTTCAAACGAGAGAAGAATGAAACTACAAGTTGTTTTCGAGTTCGAACGAGTCAAGAATGAAGCCTCAAATATTTATGAATTGTTTTGATGTTTAAACGAGCCAATAATGCTCCTACAAGTGTTAACAAGTTATTTCCATGTTCAAACGTGTCAAGAATGAAGATACAAGTTGTTTCCGAGTTCGAATGAGTCAAGAATGAAGCCTCAAATTGTTATGAATTGTTTTGATGTTTAAACGAGCCAATAATGCTCCTACAAGTGTTTACAAGTTGTTTCCATGTACAAACGAGTCAAGAATGAGGCTACAAGTTATTTCCGAGTTCGAACGAGTCTAGAATGAAGCCTCAAATTGTTATGAATTATTTTCATGTTAAAATGAACTAATAATGTTCCTACAAGAGTTTACAAGTTGTTTCCATGTTCAAACGAGTCAAGAATGAAGCTAAAAGTTGTTTTCGAGTTCGAACGAGTCAAGAATGAAGCCTCAAATTTTTATGAATTGTTTTGATGTTTAAACGAGCCAATAATGCTCCTACAAGTTGTTTCCATGTTCAAACGAGTCAAGAATGAACCTACAAGTTGTTTCCGAGTTCGAACGAGTCAAGAATGAAGCCTCAAATTGTTATGAATTGTTTTAATTTTAAACGAGCCAACAATGTTCCTACAAGAGTTTACAAGCTGTTTCCATGTTCTAACGAGTCAATAATGAAGCTAAAAGTTGTTTCAATGTTAGAACGAGACAAGAATGAAGTCTTAAATTGTGAAGAATTTTTTTTATGTTTAAACGAGCCAATAATGCTCCTACAAGTGTTTACAACTTGTTTCCATGTTCAAACGAGTCAAGAATGAAGCTACAAGTTGTTTCCAAGTTCGAACGAGTCAAGAATGTAGTCTCAAATTGTTACGAATTGTTTTTATGTTTAAACGAGCCAATAATGCTCCTACAAGTGTTTACAAGTTGTTTCCATGTTCAAACGAGTCAAGAATGAAGCTAAAAGTTGTTTTCGAGTTCGAACAACTCAAGAATGAAGTCTCAAATTTTTTTAAATTGTTTTGATGTTTAAACGAGCCAATAATGCTGCTACAAGTGTT
The DNA here is from genome assembly GCA_028671895.1 of Oenanthe sinensis. Lineage (NCBI taxonomy): Eukaryota > Viridiplantae > Streptophyta > Magnoliopsida > Apiales > Apiaceae > Oenanthe > Oenanthe sinensis. Next base: position 7,187,650 of record JAPMAC010000231.1, read on the forward strand.
TAGAAGTTGTTTCCATGTTCAAACGAGTCAATAATGAAGCTAAAAGTTATTTTCGTGTTCAAACGAGTCAAGAATGAAGCCTCAAATTGTTATGAATTGTTTTGATGTTTAAACAGGCCAATAATGCTCCTACAAGTGTTGACAAGTTATTTCCATGTTTAAACGAGACAAGAATGAAGCTACTAGTTGTTTTCGAGTTTGAACGAGTCAAGAATGAAGCCTTAAATTGTTACAAATAGTTTTTATGTTTAAACGATCCAATAATGCTCCTACAATTGTTTACAAGTTGTTTCCATGTTCTGATGACACAAGAATAAAGCTACAAGTTGTTCTCGAGTTCGAACGACTCAAGAATGAAGTCTCAAATTGTTATGAATTATTTTGATGTTTAAACGAGCCAAAAATGCTCCTATAGAAGTTGTTTTCTTGCTCAAACGAGTCAAGAATGAAGCTACAAGTTGTTTCTGACTTCGAACGAGTCAAGAATGAAGCCTCAAATTGTTATGAATTGTTTTGATGTTTAAACGAGCCAACAATTTTCCTACAACAGTTTACAAGTTATTTCCATGTTCTAACGAGTCAAGAATGAACTAAAAGTTGTTCCAATGTTAGAACGCGTCAAGAATGAAGTCTTAAATTGTTATGTATTTTTCTTAAGTTTAAACGAGCCAATAATGAGTGTTTACTAGTTGTTTCCATGTTCAAACGAGTCAAGAATGAAGCTACAAGTTTTTTCCAAGTTCGAACGAGTCAAGAATGAAGTTTCAAATTGTTACGAATTGTTTTTATGTTTAAACGAGCCAATAATGCTCCTACAAGTGTTTACAAGTTGTTTCCATGTTCAAACGAGAGAAGAATGAAGCTACAAGTTGTTTTCGAGTTCGAACGAGTCAAGAATGAAGCCTCAAATTGTTATGAATGGTTTTGATGTTTAAATGAGCCAATAATGCTCCTACAAGTGTTAACAAGTTGTCTCCATGTTCAAACGAGACAAGAATAAAGCTACTAGTTCTTTTTGAGTTTGAACGAGTCAAGAATGAAGTCTCAAATTGTTATGAATTGTTTTCATGTTTAAACAAGCCAATAATGTTCCTACAAGATTTGACAAGTTTTTTCCAAGTTCAAACGAGTCAAGAATGAAGATACAAGTTGTTTCCGAGTTCGAACGAGTCAAGAATGAAGTCTCAAATTGTTATGAATTGTTTTGATGTTTAAACGAGCCAATAATGCTCCTACAAGTGTTTACAAGTTGTTTCCATGTACAAACGAGTCAAGAATTAAGCTACCAGTTGTTTCCGAGTTCGAACGAGTCAAGAATGAAGCCTCAAATTGTTATGAATTGTTTTCATGTTAAAATGAACCAATAATGTTCCTACAAGAGTTTACAAGTTGTTTCCATGTTCAAACGAGTCAAGAATGAAGCTAAAAGTTGTTTTCGAGTTCGAACGAGTCAAGAATGAAGCCTCAAATTTTTTTGAATTGTTTTGATATTTAAACGAGCCAATAATGCTCCTACAAGTGTTTACAAGTTGTTTCCATGTTCAAACGAGTCAAGAATGAACCTACAAGTTGTTTCCGAGTTCGAACGAGTCAAGAATGAAGCCTCAAATTGTTATGAATTGTTTTGATGTTTAAACGAGCCAACAATGTTCCTATAAGAGTTTACAAGTTGTTTCCATGTTCTAACGAGTCAATAATGAAGCTAAAAGTTGTTTCAATGTTAGAACGAGTCAAGAATGAAGTCTTAAATTGTGATGAATTTTTTTTTATGTTTAAACGAGCCAATAATGCTCCTACAAGTGTTTACAAATTGTTTCCATGTTCAAACGAGTCAAGAATGAAGCTACAAGTTGTTTCCAAGTTCGAACGAGTCAAGAATGTAGTCTCAAATTGTTACGAATTGTTTTTATGTTTAAACGAGCCAATAATGCTCCTACAAGTGTTTACAAGTTGTTTCCATGTTCAAACGAGTCAAGAATGAAGCTAAAAGTTGTTTTCGAGTTCGAACGACCCAAGAATGAAGTCTCAAATTTTTTTAAATTGTTTTTATGTTTAACCAAGCCAATAATGCTGCTACAAGTGTTTAGAAGTTGTTTCCATGTTCAAACGAGTCAATAATGAAGCTAAAAGTTATTTTCGTGTACAAACGAGTCAAGAATGAAGCCTCAAATTGTTATGAATTGTTTTGATGTTTAAACGAGCCAATAATGCTCCTACAAGTGTTGACAAGTTATTTCCATGTTTAAACGAGACAAGAATGAAGCTACTAGTTGTTTTCGAGTTTGAACGAGTCAAGAATGAAGCCTTAAATTGTTACAAATTGTTTTTATGTTTAAATGATCCAATAATGCTCCTACAATTGTTTACAAGTTGTGTCCATGTTCAAATGACACAAGAATAAAGCTACAAGTTGTTCTCGAGTTCGAACGACTCAAGAACGAATTCTCAAATTGTTATGAATTATTTTGATGTTTAAACGAGCCAAAAATGCTCCAACATGTGTTTAGAAGTTGTTTTCTTGCTCAAACGAGTCAAGAATGAAGCTACAAGTTGTTTCTGACTTCGAACGAGTCAAGAAAGAAGCCTCAAATTGTTATGAATTGTTTTGATGTTTAAACGAGCCAACAATTTTCCTACAACAGTTTACAAGTTGTTTCCATGTTCTAACGAGTCAAGAATGAACTAAAAGTTGTTTGAATGTTAGAACGAGTCAAGAATAAAGTCTTAAATTGTTATGTATTTTTTTTATGTTTAAACGAGCCAATAATGAGTGTTTACAAGTTGTTTCCATGTTCAAACGAGTCAAAAATGAAGCTACAAGTTTTTTCCAAGTTCGAACGAGTCAAGAATGAAATCTCAAATTGTTACGAATTTTTTTTATGTTTAAACGAGCCAATAATTGTTTCCATGTTCAAACGAGAGAAGAATGAAGCTACAAGTTGTTTTCGAGTTCGAACGAGTCAAGAATGAAGCCTCAAATTGTTATGAATTGTTTTGATGTTTAAACGAGCCAATAATGCTCCTACAAGTGTTAACAAGTTGTTTCCATGTTCAAACGAGACAAGAATAAAGCTACTAGTTCTTTTCGAGTTTGAACGAGTCAAGAATGAGGTCTCAAATTGTTATGAATTGTTTTCATGTTTAAACAAGCCAATAATGTTCCTACAAGATTTGACAAGTTTTTTCCAAGTTCAAACGAGTCAAGAATGAAGATACAAGTTGTTTCCGAGTTCGAACGAGTCAAGAATGAAGCCTCAAATTGTTATGAATTATTTTCATGTTAAAATGAACCAATAATGTTCTTACAAGAGTTTACAAGTTGTTTCCATGTTCAAACGAGTCAAGAATGAAGCTAAAAGTTGTTTTCGAGTTCGAACGAGTCAAGAATGAAGCCTCAAATTGTTATGAATTGTTTTGATGTTTAAACGAGCCAATAATGCTCCTACAAGTGTTTACAAGTTATTTCCATGTTCAAACGAGTTAAGAATGAAGCTACAAGTTGTTTCCGAGTTCGAACGAGTCAAGAATGAAGCCTCAAATTGTTATGAATTGTTTTGATGTTTAAACGAGCCAACAATGTTCCTACAAGAGTTTACAAGTTGTTTCTATGTTTTAACGTGTCAAGAATAAAGCTAAAAGTTGTTTCAATGTTAGAACGAGTCAAGAATGAAATCATAAATTATTATGAGTTTTTTTATTTTTAAACGAGCCAATAATGCTCCTACAAGTGTTTACAAGTTGTTTCCATGTTCAAACGAGTCAAGAATTAAGCTACAAGTTGTTTCCAAGTTCGAACGAGTCAAGAATGAAGTCTCAAATTGTTACGAATTGTTTTTATATTTAAACGAGACAATAATGCTCCTACAGGTGTTTACAAGTTGTTTCCATGTTCAAACGAGACAAGAATGAAGCTACAAGGTGTTTTCGAGTTCGAACGACTCAAGAACGAAGTCTCAAATTGTTAAGAATTATTTTTATGTTTAAACGAGTCAATAATGCTCCTACAAGTGTTTAGAAGTTGTTTCCATGACTAAACGAGTCAAGAATGAAGCTACAAGTTGTTTCCGAGTTCGAACGAGTCAAGAATGAAGCCTCAAATTGTTATGAATTGTTTTGATGTTTAAACGAGCCAACAATGTTCCTACAAGAGTTTACAAGTTGTTTCTATGTTTTAACGAGTCAAGAATAAAGCTAAAAGTTGTTTCAATGTTAGAACGAGTCAAGAATGAAATCATAAATTATTATGAGTTTTTTTATTTTTAAACGAGCCAATAATGCTCCTACAAGTGTTTACAAGTTGTTTCCATGTTCAAACGAGTCAAGAATGAAGCTACAAGTTGTTTCCAAGTTCGAACGAGTCAAGAATGAAGTCTCAAATTGGTACGAATTGTTTTTATATTTAAACGAGACAATAATGCCCCTACAGGTGTTTACAAGTTGTTTCCATGTTCAAACGAGACAAGAATGAAGCTACAAGGTGTTTTCAAGTTCGAACGACTCAAGAACTAAGTCTCAAATTGTTAAGAATTGTTTTTATGTTTAAACGAGTCAATAATGCTCCTACAAGTGTTTAGAAGTTGTTTCCATGACTAAACGAGTCAAGAATGAAGCTACAAGTTGTTTCTGAGTTCAAACGTGTCAAGAATGAAGCCTCAAATTGTTATGAATTGTTTTGATGTTTAAACGAGCCAATAATGCTCCTACAAGTGTTAACAAGTTGTTTCCATGTTCAAAAGAGACAAGAATAAAGCTACTAGTTCTTTTCGAGTTTGAACGAGTCAAGAATGAAGTCTTAAATTGTTATGAATTGTTTATATGTTTAAACAAGCCAATAATGTTCCTACAAGATTTGACAAGTTTTTTCCAAATTCAAACGAGTCAAGAATGAAGATACAAGTTGTTTCCGAGTTCGAACGAGTCAAGAATGAAGTCTCAAATTGTTATGAATTGTTTTGAAGTTTAAATGAGCCAATAATGCTCCTACAAGTGTTTACAAGTTGTTTCCATGTACAAACGAGTCAAGAATTAAGCTACCAGTTGTTTCCGAGTTCGAACGAGTCAAGAATGAAGCCTCAAATTGTTATGAATTCTTTTCATCTTAAAATGAACCAATAATGTTCTTACAAGAGTTTACAAGTTGTTTCCATGTTCAAACGAGTTAAGAATGATGCTAAAAGTTGTTTTCGAGTTCGAACGAGTCAAGAATGAAGCCTCAAATTGTTATGAATTGTTTTGATGTTTAAACGAGCCAATAATGCTCCTACAAGTGTTTACAAGTTATTTCCATGTTCAATCGAGTTAAGAATGAAGCTACAAGTTGTTTCCGAGTTCGAACGAGTCAAGAATGAAGCCTCAAATTGTTATGAATTGTTTTGATGTTTAAACGAGCCAACAATGTTCCTACAAGAGTTTACAAGTTGTTTCCCTGTTGAAACGAGTCAAGAATGAAGCTACAAGTTGTTTCCATATTAGAACGAGTCAAGAATGAAGCCTCAAATTGTTATGAATTGTTTTGATGTTTAAACGAGCCAATAATGCTCCTACAAGTGTTTACAAGTTATTTCCATGTTCAAACGAGTTAAGAATGAAGCTACAAGTTGTTTCCGAGTTCGAACGAGTCAAGAATGAAGCCTCAAATTGTTATGAATTGTTTTGATGTTTAAACGAGCCAACAATGTTCCTACAAGAGTTTACAAGTTGTTTCTATGTTTTAACGAGTCAAGAATAAAGCTAAAAGTTGTTTCAATGTTAGAACGAGTCAAGAATGAAATCATAAATTATTATGAGTTTTTTTATTTTTAAACGAGCCAATAATGCTCCTACAAGTGTTTACAAGTTGTTTCCATGTTCAAACGAGTCAAGAATGAAGCTACAAGTTGTTTCCCAGTTCGAACGAGTCAAGAATGAAGTCTCAAATTGGTACGAATTGTTTTTATATTTAAACGAGACAATAATGCTCCTACAGGTGTTTACAAGTTGTTTCCATGTTCAAACGAGACAAGAATGAAGCTACAAGGTGTTTTCGAGTTCGAACGACTCAAGAACGAAGTCTCAAATTGTTAAGAATTGTTTTTATGTTTAAACGAGTCAATAATGCTCCTACAAGTGTTTAGAAGTTGTTTCCATGACTAAACGAGTCAAGAATGAAGCTACAAGTTGTTTCTGAGTTCAAACGTGTCAAGAATGAAGCCTCAAATTGTTATGAATTGTTTTGATGTTTAAACGAGCCAATAATGCTCCTACAAGTGTTAACAAGTTGTTTCCATGTTCAAAAGAGACAAGAATAAAGCTACTAGTTCTTTTCGAGTTTGAACGAGTCAAGAATGAAGTCTTAAATTGTTATGAATTGTTTATATGTTTAAACAAGCCAATAATGTTCCTACAAGATTTGACAAGTCTTTTCCAAATTCAAACGAGTCAAGAATGAAGATACAAGTTGTTTCCGAGTTCGAACTAGTCAAGAATGAAGTCTCAAATTGTTATGAATTGTTTTGAAGTTTAAATGAGCCAATAATGCTCCTACAAGTGTTTACAAGTTGTTTCCATGTACAAACGAGTCAAGAATTAAGCTACCAGTTGTTTCCGAGTTCGAACGAGTCAAGAATGCAGCCTCAAATTGTTATGAATTCTTTTCATCTTAAAATGAACCAATAATGTTCTTACAAGAGTTTACAAGTTGTTTCCATGTTCAAACGAGTCAAGAATGATGCTAAAAGTTGTTTTCGAGTTCGAACGAGTCAAGAATGAAGCCTCAAATTGTTATGAATTGTTTTGATGTTTAAACGAGCCAATAATGCTCCTACAAGTGTTTACAAGTTATTTCCATGTTCAATCGAGTTAAGAATGAAGCTACAAGTTGTTTCCGAGTTCGAACGAGTCAAGAATGAAGCCTCAAATTGTTATGAATTGTTTTGATGTTTAAACGAGCCAACAATGTTCCTACAAGAGTTTACAAGTTGTTTCCCTGTTGAAACGAGTCAAGAATGAAGCTACAAGTTGTTTCCATATTAGAACGAGTCAAGAATGAAGCCTCAAATTGTTATGAATTGTTTTGATGTTTAAACGAGCCAATAATGCTCCTACAAGTGTTTACAAGTTATTTCCATGTTCAAACGAGTTAAGAATGAAGCTACAAGTTGTTTCCGAGTTCGAACGAGTCAAGAATGAAGCCTCAAATTGTTATGAATTGTTTTGATGTTTAAACGAGCCAACAATGTTCCTACAAGAGTTTACAAGTTGTTTCTATGTTTTAACGAGTCAAGAATAAAGCTAAAAGTTGTTTCAATGTTAGAACGAGTCAAGAATGAAATCATAAATTATTATGAGTTTTTTTATTTTTAAACGAGCCAATAATGCTCCTACAAGTGTTTACAAGTTGTTTCCATGTTCAAACGAGTCAAGAATGAAGCTACAAGTTGTTTCCAAGTTCGAACGAGTCAAGAATGAAGTCTCAAATTGGTACGAATTGTTTTTATATTTAAACGAGACAATAATGCTCCTACAGGTGTTTACAAGTTGTTTCCATGTTCAAACGAGACAAGAATGAAGCTACAAGGTGTTTTCGAGTTCGAACGACTCAAGAACGAAGTCTCAAATTGTTAAGAATTGTTTTTATGTTTAAACGAGTCAATAATGCTCCTACAAGTGTTTAGAAGTTGTTTCCATGACTAAACGAGTCAAGAATGAAGCTACAAGTTGTTTCTGAGTTCAAACGTGTCAAGAATGAAGCCTCAAATTGTTATGAATTGTTTTGATGTTTAAACGAGCCAATAATGCTCCTACAAGTGTTAACAAGTTGTTTCCATGTTCAAAAGAGACAAGAATAAAGCTACTAGTTCTTTTCGAGTTTGAACGAGTCAAGAATGAAGTCTTAAATTGTTATGAATTGTTTTCATGTTTAAACAAGCCAATAATGTTCCTACAAGATTTGACAAGTTTTTTCCAAATTCAAACGAGTCAAGAATGAAGATACAAGTTGTTTCCGAGTTCGAACGAGTCAAGAATGAAGTCTCAAATTGTTTTGAATTGTTTTGAAGTTTAAATGAGCCAATAATGCTCGTACAAGTGTTTACAAGTTGTTTCCATGTACAAACGAGTCAAGAATTAAGCTACCAGTTGTTTCCGAGTTCGAACGAGTCAAGAATGAAGCCTCAAATTGTTATGAATTCTTTTCATCTTAAAATGAACCAATAATGTTCTTACAAGAGTTTACAAGTTGTTTCCATGTTCAAACGAGTCAAGAATGATGCTAAAAGTTGTTTTCGAGTTCGAACGAGTCAAGAATGAAGCCTCAAATTGTTATGAATTGTTTTGATGTTTAAACGAGCCAACAATGTTCCTACAAGAGTTTACAAGTTGTTTCTATGTTCTAACGAGTCAAGAATAAAGCTAAAAGTTGTTTCAATGTTAGAACGAGTCAAGAATGAAATCATAAATTATTATGAGTTTTTTTATTTTTAAACGAGCCAATAATGCTCCTACAAGTGTTTACAAGTTGTTTCCATGTTCAAACGAGTCAAGAATGAAGCTACAAGTTGTTTCCAAGTTCGAACGAGTCAAGAATGAAGTCTCAAATTCTTACGAATTGTTTTTATATTTAAATGAGACAATAATGCTCCTACAGGTGTTTACAAGTTGTTTCCATGTTCAAACGAGACAAGAATGAAGCTACAAGGTGTTTTCGAGTTCGAACGACTCAAGAACGAAGTCTCAAATTGTTAAGAATTGTTTTGATGTTTAAACGAGCCAATAATGCTCCTACAAGTGTTAACAAGTTGTTTCCATGTTCAAAAGAGACAAGAATAAAGCTACTAGTTCTTTTCGAGTTTGAACGAGTCAAGAATGAAGTCTTAAATTGTTATGAATTGTTTATATGTTTAAACAAGCCAATAATGTTCCTACAAGATTTGACAAGTTTTTTCCAAATTCAAACGAGTCAAGAATGAAGATACAAGTTGTTTCCGTGTTCGAACGAGTCAAGAATGAAGTCTCAAATTGTTATGAATTGTTTTGATGTTTAAACGAGCCAACAATGTTCCTACAAGAGTTTACAAGTTGTTTCCCTGTTGAAACGAGTCAAGAATGAAGCTACAAGTTGTTTCCATATTAGAACGAGTCAAGAATGAAGCCTCAAATTGTTATGAATTGTTTTGATGTTTAAACGAGCCAATAATGCTCCTACAAGTGTTTACAAGTTATTTCCATGTTCAAACGAGTTAAGAATGAAGCTACAAGTTGTTTCCGAGTTCGAACGAGTCAAGAATGAAGCCTCAAATTGTTATGAATTGTTTTGATGTTTAAACGAGCCAACAATGTTCCTAAAAGAGTTTACAAGTTGTTTCTATGTTTTAACGAGTCAAGAATAAAGCTAAAAGTTGTTTCAATGTTAGAACGAGTCAAGAATGAAATCATAAATTATTATGAGTTTTTTTATTTTTAAACGAGCCAATAATGCTCCTACAAGTTGTTTCCATGTTCAAACGAGTCAAGAATGAAGCTACAAGTTGTTTCCAAGTTCGAACGAGTCAAGAATGAAGTCTCAAATTGTTATGAATTGTTTTTATATTTAAACGAGACAATAATGCTCCTACAGGTGTTTACAAGTTGTTTCCATGTTCAAACGAGACAAGAATGAAGCTACAAGGTGTTTTCGAGTTCGAACGACTCAAGAACGAAGTCTCAAATTGTTAAGAATTGTTTTTATGTTTAAACGAGTCAATAATGCTCCCACAAGTGTTTAGAAGTTGTTTCCATGACTAAACGAGTCAAGAATGAAGCTACAAGTTGTTTCTGAGTTCAAACGTGTCAAGAATGAAGCCTCAAATTGTTATGAATTGTTTTGATGTTTAAACGAGCCAATAATGCTCCTACAAGTGTTAACAAGTTGTTTCCATGTTCAAAAGAGACAAGAATAAAGCTACTAGTTCTTTTCGAGTTTGAACGAGTCAAGAATGAAGTCTTAAATTGTTATGAATTGTTTTCATGTTTAAACAAGCCAATAATGTTCCTACAAGATTTGACAAGTTTTTTCCAAATTCAAACGAGTCAAGAATGAAGATACAAGTTGTTTCCGAGTTCGAACGAGTCAAGAATGAAGTCTCAAATTGTTATGAATTGTTTTGAAGTTTAAATGAGCCAATAATGCTCCTACAAGTGTTTACAAGTTGTTTCCATGTACAAACGAGTCAAAAATTAAGCTACCAGTTGTTTCCGAGTTCGAACGAGTCAAGAATGAAGCCTCAAATTGTTATGAATTCTTTTCATCTTAAAATGAACCAATAATGTTCTTACAAGAGTTTACAAGTTGTTTCCATGTTCAAACGAGTCAAGAATGATGCTAAAAGTTGTTTTCGAGTTCGAACGAGTCAAGAATGAAGCCTCAAATTGTTATGAATTGTTTTGATGTTTAAACGAGCCAACAATGTTCGTACAAGAGTTTACAAGTTGTTTCTATGTTCTAACGAGTCAAGAATAAAGCTAAAAGTTGTTTCAATGTTAGAACGAGTCAAGAATGAAATCATAAATTATTATGAGTTTTTTTATTTTTAAACGAGCCAATAATGCTCCTACAAGTGTTTACAAGTTGTTTCCATGTTCAAACGAGTCAAGAATGAAGCTACAAGTTATTTCCAAGTTCGAACGAGTCAAGAATGAAGTCTCAAATTCTTACGAATTGTTTTTATATTTAAAGGAGACAATAATGCTCCTACAGGTGTTTACAAGTTGTTTCCATGTTCAAACGAGACAAGAATGAACCTACAAGGTGTTTTCGAGTTCGAACGACTCAAGAACGAAGTCTCAAATTGTTAAGAATTGTTTTGATGTTTAAACGAGCCAATAATGCTCCTACAAGTGTTTACAAGTTGTTTCCATGTTCAAACGAGAGAAGAATGAAGCTACAAGTTGTTTTCGAGTTCGAACGACTCAAGAATGAAATCTCAAATTGTTAAGAATTGTTTTGATGTTTAAACGAGCCAATAATGCTCCTACAAGTGTTTACAAGTTATTTCCATGTTCAAACAAGTTAAGAATGAAGCTACAAGTTGTTTCCGAGTTCGAACGAGTCAAGAATGAAGCCTCAAATTGTTATGAATTGTTTTGATGTTTAAACGAGCCAACAATGTTCCTACAAGAGTTTACAAGTTGTTTCTATGTTTTAACGAGTCAAGAATAAAGCTAAAAGTTGTTTCAATGTTAGAACGAGTCAAGAATGAAATCATAAATTATTATGAGTTTTTTTATTTTTAAACGAGCAAATAATGCTCCTACAAGTGTTTACAAGTTGTTTCCATGTTCAAACGAGTCAAGAATGAAGCTACAAGTTGTTTCCAAGTTCGAACGAGTCAAGAATGAAGTCTCAAATTGTTACGAATTGTTTTTATATTTAAACGAGACAATAATGCTCCTACAGGTGTTTACAAGTTGTTTCCATGTTCAAACGAGACAAGAATGAAGCTACAAGGTGTTTTCGAGTTCGAACGACTCAAGAACGAAGTCTCAAATTGTTAAGAATTGTTTTTATGTTTAAACGAGTCAATAATGCTCCTACAAGTGTTTAGAAGTTGTTTCCATGACTAAACGAGTCAAGAATGAAGCTACAAGTTGTTTCTGAGTTCGAACCTGTCAAGAATGAAGCCTCAAATTGTTATGAATTGTTTTGATGTTTAAACGAGCCAATAATGCTCCTACAAGTGTTAACAAGTTGTTTCCATGTTCAAAAGAGACAAGAATAAAGCTACTAGTTCTTTTCAAGTTTGAACGAGTCAAGAATGAAGTCTTAAATTGTTATGAATTGTTTTCATGTTTAAACAAGCCAATAATGTTCCTACAAGATTTGACAAGTTTTTTCCAAATTCAAACGAGTCAAGAATGAAGATACAAGTTGTTTCCGAGTTCGAACGAGTCAAGAATGAAGTCTCAAATTGTTATGAATTGTTTTGAAGTTTAAATGAGCCAATAATGCTCCTACAAGTGTTTACAAGTTGTTTCCATGTACAAACGAGTCAAGAATTAAGCTACCAGTTGTTTCCGAGTTCGAACGAGTCAAGAATGAAGCCTCAAATTGTTATGAATTCTTTTCATCTTAAAATGAACCAATAATGTTCTTACAAGAGTTTACAAGTTGTTTCCATGTTCAAACGAGTCAAGAATGATGCTAAAAGTTGTTTTCGAGTTCGAACGAGTCAAGAATGAAGCCTCAAATTGTTATGAATTGTTTTGATGTTTAAACGAGCCAATAATGCTCCTACAAGTGTTTACAAGTTATTTCCATGTTCAATCGAGTTAAGAATGAAGCTACAAGTTGTTTCCGAGTTCGAACGAGTCAAGAATGAAGCCTCAAATTGTTATGAATTGTTTTGATGTTTAAACGAGCCAACAATGTTCCTACAAGAGTTTACAAGTTGTTTCTATGTTCTAACGAGTCAAGAATAAAGCTAAAAGTTGTTTCAATGTTAGAACGAGTCAAGAATGAAATCATAAATTATTATGAGTTTTTTTATTTTTAAACGAGCCAATAATGCTCCTACAAGTGTTTACAAGTTGTTTCCATGTTCAAACGAGTCAAGAATGAAGCTACAAGTTGTTTCCAAGTTCGAACGAGTCAAGAATGAAGTCTCAAATTCTTACGAATTGTTTTTATATTTAAATGAGACAATAATGCTCCTACAGGTGTTTACAAGTTGTTTCCATGTTCAAACGAGACAAGAATGAAGCTACAAGGTGTTTTCGAGTTCGAACGACTCAAGAACGAAGTCTCAAATTGTTAAGAATTGTTTTGATGTTTAAACGAGCCAATAATGCTCCTACAAGTGTTTACAAGTTGTTTCCATGTTCAAACGAGAGAAGAATGAAGCTACAAGTTCTTTTCGAGTTCGAACGACACAAGAATGAAATCTCAAATTGTTAAGAATTGTTTTGATGTTTAAACGAGCCAATAATGCACCTACAAGTGTTTAGAAGTTGTTTCCATGACTAAACGAGTCAAGAATGAAGCTACAAGTTGTTTCTGAGTTCGAACGTGTCAAGAATGAAACCTTAAATTGTTATGAATTGTTTTGATGTTTAAACGAGCCAATAATGCTCCTACAAGTGTTAACAAGTTGTTTCCATGTTCAAAAGAGACAAGAATAAAGCTACTAGTTCTTTTCGAGTTTGAACGAGTCAAGAATGAAGTCTTAAATTGTTATGAATTGTTTTCATGTTTAAACAAGCCAATAATGTTCCTACAAGATTTGACAAGTTTTTTCCAAATTCAAACGAGTCAAGAATGAAGATACAAGTTGTTTCCGAGTTCGAACGAGTCACATATGAAGTCTCAAATTGTTATGAATTGTTTTGAAGTTTAAACGAGCCAATAATGCTCCTACAAGTGTTTACAAGTTGTTTCCATGTACAAACGAGTCAAGAATTAAGCTACCAGTTGTTTCCGAGTTCGAACGAGTCAAGAATGAAGCCTCAAATTGTTATGAATTGTTTTCATCTTAAAATGAACCAATAATATTCTTACAAGAGTTTACAAGTTGTTTCCATGTTCAAACGAGTCAAGAATGAAGCTAAAAGTTGTTTTCGAGTTCGAACGAGTCAAGAATGAAGTCTCAAATTGTTATGAATTGTTTTGATGTTTAAACGAGCCAATAATGCTCCTACAAGTGTTTACAAGTTATTTCCATGTTCAAACAAGTTAAGAATGAAGCTACAAGTTGTTTCCGAGTTCGAACGAGTCAAGAATGAAGCCTCAAATTGTTATGAATTGTTTTGATGTTTAAACGAGCCAACAATGTTCCTACAAGAGTTTACAAGTTGTTTCTATGTTTTAACGAGTCAAGAATAAAGCTAAAAGTTGTTTCAATGTTAGAACGAGTCAAGAATGAAATCATAAATTATTATGAGTTTTTTTATTTTTAAACGAGCAAATAATGCTCCTACAAGTGTTTACAAGTTGTTTCCATGTTCAAACGAGTCAAGAATGAAGCTACAAGTTGTTTCCAAGTTCGAACGAGTCAAGAATGAAGTCTCAAATTGTTACGAATTGTTTTTATATTTAAACGAGACAATAATGCTCCTACAGGTGTTTACAAGTTGTTTCCATGTTCAAACGAGACAAGAATGAAGCTACAAGGTGTTTTCGAGTTCGAACGACTCAAGAACGAAGTCTCAAATTGTTAAGAATTGTTTTTATGTTTAAACGAGTCAATAATGCTCCTACAAGTGTTTAGAAGTTGTTTCCATGACTAAACGAGTCAAGAATGAAGCTACAAGTTGTTTCTGAGTTCGAACGTGTCAAGAATGAAACCTTAAATTGTTATGAATTGTTTTGATGTTTAAACGAGCCAATAATGCTCCTACAAGTGTTAACAAGTTGTTTCCATGTTCAAAAGAGACAAGAATAAAGCTACTAGTTCTTTTCGAGTTCGAACGAGTCAAGAATGAAGTCTCAAATTGTTATGAATTGTTTTGAAGTTTAAATGAGCCAATAATGCTCCTACAAGTGTTTACAAGTTGTTTCCATGTACAAACGAGTCAAGAATTAAGCTACCAGTTGTTTCCGAGTTCGAACGAGTCAAGAATGAACCCTCAAATTGTTATGAATTCTTTTCATCTTAAAATGAACCAATAATGTTCTTACAAGAGTTTACAAGTTGTTTCCATGTTCAAACGAGTCAAGAATGATGCTAAAAGTTGTTTTCGAGTTCGAACGAGTCAAGAATGAAGCCTCAAATTGTTATGAATTGTTTTGATGTTTAAACGAGCCAATAATGCTCCTACAAGTGTTTACAAGTTATTTCCATGTTCAATCGAGTTAAGAATGAAGCTACAAGTTGTTTCCGAGTTCGAACGAGTCAAGAATGAAGCCTCAAATTGTTATGAATTGTTTTGATGTTTAAACGAGCCAACAATGTTCCTACAAGAGTTTACAAGTTGTTTCTATGTTCTAACGAGTCAAGAATAAAGCTAAAAGTTGTTTCAATGTTAGAACGAGTCAAGAATGAAATCATAAATTATTATGAGTTTTTTTATTTTTAAACGAGCCAATAATGCTCCTACAAGTGTTTACAAGTTGTTTCCATGTTCAAACGAGTCAAGAATGAAGCTACAAGTTGTTTCCAAGTTCGAACGAGTCAAGAATGAAGTCTCAAATTCTTACGAATTGTTTTTATATTTAAATGAGACAATAATGCTCCTACAGGTGTTTACAAGTTGTTTCCATGTTCAAACGAGACAAGAATGAAGCTACAAGGTGTTTTCGAGTTCGAACGACTCAAGAACGAAGTCTCAAATTGTTAAGGATTGTTTTGATGTTTAAACGAGCCAATAATGCTCCTACAAGTGTTTACAAGTTGTTTCCATGTTCAAACGAGAGAAGAATGAAGCTACAAGTTGTTTTCGAGTTCGAACGACTCAAGAATGAAATCTCAAATTGTTAAGAATTGTTTTGATGTTTAAACGAGCCAATAATGCTCCTACAAGTGTTTAGAAGTTGTTTCCATGACTAAACGAGTCAATAATGCTCCTACAAGTGTTTACAAGTTATTTCCATGTTCAATCGAGTTAAGAATGAAGCTACAAGTTGTTTCCGAGTTCGAACGAGTCAAGAATGAAGCCTCAAATTGTTATGAATTGTTTTGATGTTTAAACGAGCCAACAATGTTCCTACAAGAGTTTACAAGTTGTTTCTATGTTCTAACGAGTCAAGAATAAAGCTAAAAGTTGTTTCAATGTTAGAACGAGTCAAGAATGAAATCATAAATTATTATGAGTTTTTTTATTTTTAAACGAGCCAATAATGCTCCTACAAGTGTTTACAAGTTGTTTCCATGTTCAAACGAGTCAAGAATGAAGCTACAAGTTGTTTCCAAGTTCGAACGAGTCAAGAATGAAGTCTCAAATTCTTACGAATTGTTTTTATATTTAAATGAGACAATAATGCTCCTACAGGTGTTTACAAGTTGTTTCCATGTTCAAACGAGACAAGAATGAAGCTACAAGGTGTTTTCGAGTTCGAACGACTCAAGAACGAAGTCTCAAATTGTTAAGAATTGTTTTGATGTTTAAACGAGCCAATAATGCTCCTACAAGTGTTTACAAGTTGTTTCCATGTTCAAACGAGAGAAGAATGAAGCTACAAGTTCTTTTCGAGTTCGAACGACACAAGAATGAAATCTCAAATTGTTAAGAATTGTTTTGATGTTTAAACGAGCCAATAATGCACCTACAAGTGTTTAGAAGTTGTTTCCATGACTAAACGAGTCAAGAATGAAGCTACAAGTTGTTTCTGAGTTCGAACGTGTCAAGAATGAAACCTTAAATTGTTATGAATTGTTTTGATGTTTAAACGAGCCAATAATGCTCCTACAAGTGTTAACAAGTTGTTTCCATGTTCAAAAGAGACAAGAATAAAGCTACTAGTTCTTTTCGAGTTTGAACGAGTCAAGAATGAAGTCTTAAATTGTTATGAATTGTTTTCATGTTTAAACAAGCCAATAATGTTCCTACAAGATTTGACAAGTTTTTTCCAAATTCAAACGAGTCAAGAATGAAGATACAAGTTGTTTCCGAGTTCGAACGAGTCACATATGAAGTCTCAAATTGTTATGAATTGTTTTGAAGTTTAAACGAGCCAATAATGCTCCTACAAGTGTTTACAAGTTGTTTCCATGTACAAACGAGTCAAGAATTAAGCTACCAGTTGTTTCCGAGTTCGAACGAGTCAAGAATGAAGCCTCAAATTGTTATGAATTGTTTTCATCTTAAAATGAACCAATAATATTCTTACAAGAGTTTACAAGTTGTTTCCATGTTCAAACGAGTCAAGAATGAAGCTAAAAGTTGTTTTCGAGTTCGAACGAGTCAAGAATGAAGTCTCAAATTGTTATGAATTGTTTTGATGTTTAAACGAGCCAATAATGCTCCTACAAGTGTTTACAAGTTATTTCCATGTTCAAACAAGTTAAGAATGAAGCTACAAGTTGTTTCCGTGTTCGAACGAGTCAAGAATGAAGCCTCAAATTGTTATGAATTGTTTTGATGTTTAAACGAGCCAACAATGTTCCTACAAGAGTTTACAAGTTGTTTCTATGTTCTAACGAGTCAAGAATAAAGCTAAAAGTTGTTTCAATGTTAGAACGAGTCAAGAATGAAATCATAAATTATTATGAGTTTTTTTATTTTTAAACGAGCCAATAATGCTCCTACAAGTGTTTACAAGTTGTTTCCATGTTCAAACGAGTCAAGAATGAAGCTACAAGTTGTTTCCAAGTTCGAACGAGTCAAGAATGAAGTCTCAAATTCTTACGAATTGTTTTTATATTTAAATGAGACAATAATGCTCCTACAGGTGTTTACAAGTTGTTTCCATGTTCAAACGAGACAAGAATGAAGCTACAAGGTGTTTTCGAGTTCGAACGACTCAAGAACGAAGTCTCAAATTGTTAAGGATTGTTTTGATGTTTAAACGAGCCAATAATGCTCCTACAAGTGTTTACAAGTTGTTTCCATGTTCAAACGAGAGAAGAATGAAGCTACAAGTTGTTTTCGAGTTCGAACGACTCAAGAATGAAATCTCAAATTGTTAAGAATTGTTTTGATGTTTAAACGAGCCAATAATGCTCCTACAAGTGTTTAGAAGTTGTTTCCATGACTAAACGAGTCAATAATGCTCCTACAAGTGTTTACAAGTTATTTCCATGTTCAATCGAGTTAAGAATGAAGCTACAAGTTGTTTCCGAGTTCGAACGAGTCAAGAATGAAGCCTCAAATTGTTATGAATTGTTTTGATGTTTAAACGAGCCAACAATGTTCCTACAAGAGTTTACAAGTTGTTTCTATGTTCTAACGAGTCAAGAATAAAGCTAAAAGTTGTTTCAATGTTAGAACGAGTCAAGAATGAAATCATAAATTATTATGAGTTTTTTTATTTTTAAACGAGCCAATAATGCTCCTACAAGTGTTTACAAGTTGTTTCCATGTTCAAACGAGTCAAGAATGAAGCTACAAGTTGTTTCCAAGTTCGAACGAGTCAAGAATGAAGTCTCAAATTCTTACGAATTGTTTTTATATTTAAATGAGACAATAATGCTCCTACAGGTGTTTACAAGTTGTTTCCATGTTCAAACGAGACAAGAATGAAGCTACAAGGTGTTTTCGAGTTCGAACGACTCAAGAACGAAGTCTCAAATTGTTAAGAATTGTTTTGATGTTTAAACGAGCCAATAATGCTCCTACAAGTGTTTACAAGTTGTTTCCATGTTCAAACGAGAGAAGAATGAAGCTACAAGTTCTTTTCGAGTTCGAACGACACAAGAATGAAATCTCAAATTGTTAAGAATTGTTTTGATGTTTAAACGAGCCAATAATGCACCTACAAGTGTTTAGAAGTTGTTTCCATGACTAAACGAGTCAAGAATGAAGCTACAAGTTGTTTCTGAGTTCGAACGTGTCAAGAATGAAACCTTAAATTGTTATGAATTGTTTTGATGTTTAAACGAGCCAATAATGCTCCTACAAGTGTTAACAAGTTGTTTCCATGTTCAAAAGAGACAAGAATAAAGCTACTAGTTCTTTTCGAGTTTGAACGAGTCAAGAATGAAGTCTTAAATTGTTATGAATTGTTTTCATGTTTAAACAAGCCAATAATGTTCCTACAAGATTTGACAAGTTTTTTCCAAATTCAAACGAGTCAAGAATGAAGATACAAGTTGTTTCCGAGTTCGAACGAGTCACATATGAAGTCTCAAATTGTTATGAATTGTTTTGAAGTTTAAACGAGCCAATAATGCTCCTACAAGTGTTTACAAGTTGTTTCCATGTACAAACGAGTCAAGAATTAAGCTACCAGTTGTTTCCGAGTTCGAACGAGTCAAGAATGAAGCCTCAAATTGTTATGAATTGTTTTCATCTTAAAATGAACCAATAATATTCTTACAAGAGTTTACAAGTTGTTTCCATGTTCAAACGAGTCAAGAATGAAGCTAAAAGTTGTTTTCGAGTTCGAACGAGTCAAGAATGAAGTCTCAAATTGTTATGAATTGTTTTGATGTTTAAACGAGCCAATAATGCTCCTACAAGTGTTTACAAGTTATTTCCATGTTCAAACAAGTTAAGAATGAAGCTACAAGTTGTTTCCGAGTTCGAACGAGTCAAGAATGAAGCCTCAAATTGTTATGAATTGTTTTGATGTTTAAACGAGCCAACAATGTTCCTACAAGAGTTTACAAGTTGTTTCTATGTTTTAACGAGTCAAGAATAAAGCTAAAAGTTGTTTCAATGTTAGAACGAGTCAAGAATGAAATCATAAATTATTATGAGTTTTTTTATTTTTAAACGAGCAAATAATGCTCCTACAAGTGTTTACAAGTTGTTTCCATGTTCAAACGAGTCAAGAATGAAGCTACAAGTTGTTTCCAAGTTCGAACGAGTCAAGAATGAAGTCTCAAATTGTTACGAATTGTTTTTATATTTAAACGAGACAATAATGCTCCTACAGGTGTTTACAAGTTGTTTCCATGTTCAAACGAGACAAGAATGAAGCTACAAGGTGTTTTCGAGTTCGAACGACTCAAGAACGAAGTCTCAAATTGTTAAGAATTGTTTTTATGTTTAAAAGAGTCAATAATGCTCCTACAAGTGTTTAGAAGTTGTTTCCATGACTAAACGAGTCAAGAATGAAGCTACAAGTTGTTTCTGAGTTCGAACGTGTCAAGAATGAAACCTTAAATTGTTATGAATTGTTTTGATGTTTAAACGAGCCAATAATGCTCCTACAAGTGTTAACAAGTTGTTTCCATGTTCAAAAGAGACAAGAATAAAGCTACTAGTTCTTTTCGAGTTTGAACGAGTCAAGAATGAAGTCTTAAATTGTTATGAATTGTTTTCTTGTTTAAACAAGCCAATAATGTTCCTACAAGATTTGACAAGTTTTTTCCAAATTCAAACGAGTCAAGAATGAAGATACAAGTTGTTTCCGAGTTCGAACGAGTCAAGAATGAAGTCTCAAATTGTTATGAATTGTTTTGAAGTTTAAATGAGCCAATAATGCTCCTACAAGTGTTTACAAGTTGTTTCCATGTACAAACGAGTCAAGAATTAAGCTACCAGTTGTTTCCGAGTTCGAACGAGTCAAGAATGAACCCTCAAATTGTTATGAATTCTTTTCATCTTAAAATGAACCAATAATGTTCTTACAAGAGTTTACAAGTTGTTTCCATGTTCAAACGAGTCAAGAATGATGCTAAAAGTTGTTTTCGAGTTCGAACGAGTCAAGAATGAAGCCTCAAATTGTTATGAATTGTTTTGATGTTTAAACGAGCCAATAATGCTCCTACAAGTGTTTACAAGTTATTTCCATGTTCAATCGAGTTAAGAATGAAGCTACAAGTTGTTTCCGAGTTCGAACGAGTCAAGAATGAAGCCTCAAATTGTTATGAATTGTTTTGATGTTTAAACGAGCCAACAATGTTCCTACAAGAGTTTACAAGTTGTTTCTATGTTCTAACGAGTCAAGAATAAAGCTAAAAGTTGTTTCAATGTTAGAACGAGTCAAGAATGAAATCATAAATTATTATGAGTTTTTTTATTTTTAAACGAGCCAATAATGCTCCTACAAGTGTTTACAAGTTGTTTCCATGTTCAAACGAGTCAAGAATGAAGCTACAAGTTGTTTCCAAGTTCGAACGAGTCAAGAATGAAGTCTCAAATTCTTACGAATTGTTTTTATATTTAAATGAGACAATAATGCTCCTACAGGTGTTTACAAGTTGTTTCCATGTTCAAACGAGACAAGAATGAAGCTACAAGGTGTTTTCGAGTTCGAACGACTCAAGAACGAAGTCTCAAATTGTTAAGGATTGTTTTGATGTTTAAACGAGCCAATAATGCTCCTACAAGTGTTTACAAGTTGTTTCCATGTTCAAACGAGAGAAGAATGAAGCTACAAGTTGTTTTCGAGTTCGAACGACTCAAGAATGAAATCTCAAATTGTTAAGAATTGTTTTGATGTTTAAACGAGCCAATAATGCTCCTACAAGTGTTTAGAAGTTGTTTCCATGACTAAACGAGTCAAGAATGAAGCTACAAGTTGTTTCTGAGTTCGAACGTGTCAAGAATGAAACCTTAAATTGTTATGAATTGTTTTGATGTTTAAACGAGCCAATAATGCTCCTACAAGTGTTAACAAGTTGTTTCCATGTTCAAAAGAGACAAGAATAAAGCTACTAGTTCTTTTCGAGTTTGAACGAGTCAAGAATGAAGTCTTAAATTGTTATGAATTGTTTTCATGGTTAAACAAGCCAATAATGTTCCTACAAGATTTGACAAGTTTTTTCCAAATTCAAACGAGTCAAGAATGAAGATACAAGTTGTTTCCGAGTTCGAACGAGTCAAGAATGAAGTCTCAAATTGTTATGAATTGTTTTGAAGTTTAAACGAGCCAATAATGCTCCTACAAGTGTTTACAAGTTGTTTCCATGTACAAACGAGTCAAGAATTAAGCTACCAGTTGTTTCCGAGTTCGAACGAGTCAAGAATGAAGCCTCAAATTGTTATGAATTCTTTTCATCTTAAAATGAACCAATAATGTTCTTACAAGAGTTTACAAGTTGTTTCCATGTTCAAACGAGTCAAGAATGATGCTAAAAGTTGTTTTCGAGTTCGAACGAGTCAAGAATGAAGCCTCAAATTGTTATGAATTGTTTTGATGTTTAAACGAGCCAATAATGCTCCTACAAGTGTTTACAAGTTATTTCCATGTTCAATCGAGTTAAGAATGAAGCTACAAGTTGTTTCCGAGTTCGAACGAGTCAAGAATGAAGCCTCAAATTGTTATGAATTGTTTTGATGTTTAAACGAGCCAACAATGTTCCTACAAGAGTTTACAAGTTGTTTCTATGTTCTAACGAGTCAAGAATAAAGCTAAAAGTTGTTTCAATGTTAGAACGAGTCAAGAATGAAATCATAAATTATTATGAGTTTTTTTATTTTTAAACGAGCCAATAATGCTCCTACAAGTGTTTACAAGTTGTTTCCATGTTCAAACGAGTCAAGAATGAAGCACTCGTTCGAACGAGTCAAGAATGAAGTCTCAAATTCTTACGAATTGTTTTTATATTTAAATGAGACAATAATGCTCCTACAGGTGTTTACAAGTTGTTTCCATGTTCAAACGAGACAAGAATGAAGCTACAAGGTGTTTTCGAGTTCGAACGACTCAAGAACGAAGTCTCAAATTGTTAAGAATTGTTTTGATGTTTAAACGAGCCAATAATGCTCCTACAAGTGTTTACAAGTTGTTTCCATGTTCAAACGAGAGAAGAATGAAGCTACAAGTTCTTTTCGAGTTCGAACGACACAAGAATGAAATCTCAAATTGTTAAGAATTGTTTTGATGTTTAAACGAGCCAATAATGCACCTACAAGTGTTTAGAAGTTGTTTCCATGACTAAACGAGTCAAGAATGAAGCTACAAGTTGTTTCTGAGTTCGAACGTGTCAAGAATGAAACCTTAAATTGTTATGAATTGTTTTGATGTTTAAACGAGCCAATAATGCTCCTACAAGTGTTAACAAGTTGTTTCCATGTTCAAAAGAGACAAGAATAAAGCTACTAGTTCTTTTCGAGTTTGAACGAGTCAAGAATGAAGTCTTAAATTGTTATGAATTGTTTTCATGTTTAAACAAGCCAATAATGTTCCTACAAGATTTGACAAGTTTTTTCCAAATTCAAACGAGTCAAGAATGAAGATACAAGTTGTTTCCGAGTTCGAACGAGTCAAGAATGAAGTCTCAAATTGTTATGAATTGTTTTGAAGTTTAAACGAGCCAATAATGCTCCTACAAGTGTTTACAAGTTGTTTCCATGTACAAACGAGTCAAGAATTAAGCTACCAGTTGTTTCCGAGTTCGAACGAGTCAAGAATGAAGCCTCAAATTGTTATGAATTCTTTTCATCTTAAAATGAACCAATAATGTTCTTACAAGAGTTTACAAGTTGTTTCCATGTTCAAACGAGTCAAGAATGATGCTAAAAGTTGTTTTCGAGTTCGAACGAGTCAAGAATGAAGCCTCAAATTGTTATGAATTGTTTTGATGTTTAAACGAGCCAATAATGCTCCTACAAGTGTTTACAAGTTATTTCCATGTTCAATCGAGTTAAGAATGAAGCTACAAGTTGTTTCCGAGTTCGAACGAGTCAAGAATGAAGCCTCAAATTGTTATGAATTGTTTTGATGTTTAAACGAGCCAACAATGTTCCTACAAGAGTTTACAAGTTGTTTCTATGTTCTAACGAGTCAAGAATAAAGCTAAAAGTTGTTTCAATGTTAGAACGAGTCAAGAATGAAATCATAAATTATTATGAGTTTTTTTATTTTTAAACGAGCCAATAATGCTCCTACAAGTGTTTACAAGTTGTTTCCATGTTCAAACGAGTCAAGAATGAAGCTACAAGTTGTTTCCAAGTTCGAACGAGTCAAGAATGAAGTCTCAAATTCTTACGAATTGTTTTTATATTTAAATGAGACAATAATGCTCCTACAGGTGTTTACAAGTTGTTTCCATGTTCAAACGAGACAAGAATGAAGCTACAAGGTGTTTTCGAGTTCGAACGACTCAAGAACGAAGTCTCAAATTGTTAAGGATTGTTTTGATGTTTAAACGAGCCAATAATGCTCCTACAAGTGTTTACAAGTTGTTTCCATGTTCAAACGAGAGAAGAATGAAGCTACAAGTTGTTTTCGAGTTCGAACGACTCAAGAATGAAATCTCAAATTGTTAAGAATTGTTTTGATGTTTAAACGAGCCAATAATGCTCCTACAAGTGTTTAGAAGTTGTTTCCATGACTAAACGAGTCAAGAATGAAGCTACAAGTTGTTTCTGAGTTCGAACGTGTCAAGAATGAAACCTTAAATTGTTATGAATTGTTTTGATGTTTAAACGAGCCAATAATGCTCCTACAAGTGTTAACAAGTTGTTTCCATGTTCAAAAGAGACAAGAATAAAGCTACTAGTTCTTTTCGAGTTTGAACGAGTCAAGAATGAAGTCTTAAATTGTTATGAATTGTTTTCATGGTTAAACAAGCCAATAATGTTCCTACAAGATTTGACAAGTTTTTTCCAAATTCAAACGAGTCAAGAATGAAGATACAAGTTGTTTCCGAGTTCGAACGAGTCAAGAATGAAGTCTCAAATTGTTATGAATTGTTTTGAAGTTTAAACGAGCCAATAATGCTCCTACAAGTGTTTACAAGTTGTTTCCATGTACAAACGAGTCAAGAATTAAGCTACCAGTTGTTTCCGAGTTCGAACGAGTCAAGAATGAAGCCTCAAATTGTTATGAATTCTTTTCATCTTAAAATGAACCAATAATGTTCTTACAAGAGTTTACAAGTTGTTTCCATGTTCAAACGAGTCAAGAATGATGCTAAAAGTTGTTTTCGAGTTCGAACGAGTCAAGAATGAAGCCTCAAATTGTTATGAATTGTTTTGATGTTTAAACGAGCCAATAATGCTCCTACAAGTGTTTACAAGTTATTTCCATGTTCAATCGAGTTAAGAATGAAGCTACAAGTTGTTTCCGAGTTCGAACGAGTCAAGAATGAAGCCTCAAATTGTTATGAATTGTTTTGATGTTTAAACGAGCCAACAATGTTCCTACAAGAGTTTACAAGTTGTTTCTATGTTCTAACGAGTCAAGAATAAAGCTAAAAGTTGTTTCAATGTTAGAACGAGTCAAGAATGAAATCATAAATTATTATGAGTTTTTTTATTTTTAAACGAGCCAATAATGCTCCTACAAGTGTTTACAAGTTGTTTCCATGTTCAAACGAGTCAAGAATGAAGCACTCGTTCGAACGAGTCAAGAATGAAGTCTCAAATTCTTACGAATTGTTTTTATATTTAAATGAGACAATAATGCTCCTACAGGTGTTTACAAGTTGTTTCCATGTTCAAACGAGACAAGAATGAAGCTACAAGGTGTTTTCGAGTTCGAACGACTCAAGAACGAAGTCTCAAATTGTTAAGAATTGTTTTGATGTTTAAACGAGCCAATAATGCTCCTACAAGTGTTTACAAGTTGTTTCCATGTTCAAACGAGAGAAGAATGAAGCTACAAGTTCTTTTCGAGTTCGAACGACACAAGAATGAAATCTCAAATTGTTAAGAATTGTTTTGATGTTTAAACGAGCCAATAATGCACCTACAAGTGTTTAGAAGTTGTTTCCATGACTAAACGAGTCAAGAATGAAGCTACAAGTTGTTTCTGAGTTCGAACGTGTCAAGAATGAAACCTTAAATTGTTATGAATTGTTTTGATGTTTAAACGAGCCAATAATGCTCCTACAAGTGTTAACAAGTTGTTTCCATGTTCAAAAGAGACAAGAATAAAGCTACTAGTTCTTTTCGAGTTTGAACGAGTCAAGAATGAAGTCTTAAATTGTTATGAATTGTTTTCATGTTTAAACAAGCCAATAATGTTCCTACAAGATTTGACAAGTTTTTTCCAAATTCAAACGAGTCAAGAATGAAGATACAAGTTGTTTCCGAGTTCGAACGAGTCAAGAATGAAGTCTCAAATTGTTATGAATTGTTTTGAAGTTTAAACGAGCCAATAATGCTCCTACAAGTGTTTACAAGTTGTTTCCATGTACAAACGAGTCAAGAATTAAGCTACCAGTTGTTTCCGAGTTCGAACGAGTCAAGAATGAAGCCTCAAATTGTTATGAATTCTTTTCATCTTAAAATGAACCAATAATGTTCTTACAAGAGTTTACAAGTTGTTTCCATGTTCAAACGAGTCAAGAATGATGCTAAAAGTTGTTTTCGAGTTCGAACGAGTCAAGAATGAAGCCTCAAATTGTTATGAATTGTTTTGATGTTTAAACGAGCCAATAATGCTCCTACAAGTGTTTACAAGTTATTTCCATGTTCAATCGAGTTAAGAATGAAGCTACAAGTTGTTTCCGAGTTCGAACGAGTCAAGAATGAAGCCTCAAATTGTTATGAATTGTTTTGATGTTTAAACGAGCCAACAATGTTCCTACAAGAGTTTACAAGTTGTTTCTATGTTCTAACGAGTCAAGAATAAAGCTAAAAGTTGTTTCAATGTTAGAACGAGTCAAGAATGAAATCATAAATTATTATGAGTTTTTTTATTTTTAAACGAGCCAATAATGCTCCTACAAGTGTTTACAAGTTGTTTCCATGTTCAAACGAGTCAAGAATGAAGCTACAAGTTGTTTCCAAGTTCGAACGAGTCAAGAATGAAGTCTCAAATTCTTACGAATTGTTTTTATATTTAAATGAGACAATAATGCTCCTACAGGTGTTTACAAGTTGTTTCCATGTTCAAACGAGACAAGAATGAAGCTACAAGGTGTTTTCGAGTTCGAACGACTCAAGAACGAAGTCTCAAATTGTTAAGGATTGTTTTGATGTTTAAACGAGCCAATAATGCTCCTACAAGTGTTTACAAGTTGTTTCCATGTTCAAACGAGAGAAGAATGAAGCTACAAGTTGTTTTCGAGTTCGAACGACTCAAGAATGAAATCTCAAATTGTTAAGAATTGTTTTGATGTTTAAACGAGCCAATAATGCTCCTACAAGTGTTTAGAAGTTGTTTCCATGACTAAACGAGTCAAGAATGAAGCTACAAGTTGTTTCTGAGTTCGAACGTGTCAAGAATGAAACCTTAAATTGTTATGAATTGTTTTGATGTTTAAACGAGCCAATAATGCTCCTACAAGTGTTAACAAGTTGTTTCCATGTTCAAAAGAGACAAGAATAAAGCTACTAGTTCTTTTCGAGTTTGAACGAGTCAAGAATGAAGTCTTAAATTGTTATGAATTGTTTTCATGTTTAAACAAGCCAATAATGTTCCTACAAGATTTGACAAGTTTTTTCCAAATTCAAACGAGTCAAGAATGAAGATACAAGTTGTTTCCGAGTTCGAACGAGTCAAGAATGAAGTCTCAAATTGTTATGAATTGTTTTGAAGTTTAAACGAGCCAATAATGCTCCTACAAGTGTTTACAAGTTGTTTCCATGTACAAACGAGTCAAGAATTAAGCTACCAGTTGTTTCCGAGTTCGAACGAGTCAAGAATGAAGCCTCAAATTGTTATGAATTCTTTTCATCTTAAAATGAACCAATAATGTTCTTACAAGAGTTTACAAGTTGTTTCCATGTTCAAACGAGTCAAGAATGATGCTAAAAGTTGTTTTCGAGTTCGAACGAGTCAAGAATGAAGCCTCAAATTGTTATGAATTGTTTTGATGTTTAAACGAGCCAATAATGCTCCTACAAGTGTTTACAAGTTATTTCCATGTTCAATCGAGTTAAGAATGAAGCTACAAGTTGTTTCCGAGTTCGAACGAGTCAAGAATGAAGCCTCAAATTGTTATGAATTGTTTTGATGTTTAAACGAGCCAACAATGTTCCTACAAGAGTTTACAAGTTGTTTCTATGTTCTAACGAGTCAAGAATAAAGCAAAAAGTTGTTTCAATGTTAGAACGAGTCAAGAATGAAATCATAAATTATTATGAGTTTTTTTATTTTTAAACGAGCCAATAATGCTCCTACAAGTGTTTACAAGTTGTTTCCATGTTCAAACGAGTCAAGAATGAAGCTACAAGTTGTTTCCAAGTTCGAACGACTCAAGAACGAAGTCTCAAATTGGTACGAATTGTTTTTATATTTAAACGAGACAATAATGCTCCTACAAGTGTTTACAAGTTGTTTCCATGTACAAACGAGTCAAGAATTAAGCTACCAGTTGTTTCCGAGTTCGAACGAGTCAAGAATGAAGCCTCAAATTGTTATGAATTCTTTTCATCTTAAAATGAACCAATAATGTTCTTACAAGAGTTTACAAGTTGTTTCCATGTTCAAACGAGTCAAGAATGATGCTAAAAGTTGTTTTCGAGTTCGAACGAGTCAAGAATGAAGCCTCAAATTGTTATGAATTGTTTTGATGTTTAAACGAGCCAATAATGCTCCTACAAGTGTTTACAAGTTATTTCCATGTTCAATCGAGTTAAGAATGAAGCTACAAGTTGTTTCCGAGTTTGAACGAGTCAAGAATGAAGCCTCAAATTGTTATGAATTGTTTTGATGTTTAAACGAGCCAATAATGCTCCTACAAGTGTTTACAAGTTATTTCAATGTTCAAACAAGTTAAGAATGAAGCTACAAGTTGTTTCCGAGTTCGAACGAGTCAAGAATGAAGCCTCAAATTGTTATGAATTGTTTTGATGTTTAAACGAGCCAACAATGTTCCTACAAGAGTTTACAAGTTGTTTCTATGTTTTAACGAGTCAAGAATAAAGCTAAAAGTTGTTTCAATGTTAGAACGAGTCAAGAATGAAATCATAAATTATTATGAGTTTTTTTATTTTTAAACGAGCAAATAATGCTCCTACAAGTGTTTACAAGTTGTTTCCATGTTCAAACGAGTCAAGAATGAAGCTACAAGTTGTTTCCAAGTTCGAACGAGTCAAGAATGAAGTCTCAAATTGGTACGAATTGTTTTTATATTTAAACGAGACAATAATGCTCCTACAGGTGTTTACAAGTTGTTTCCATGTTCAAACGAGACAAGAATGAAGCTACAAGGTGTTTTCGAGTTCGAACGACTCAAGAACGAAGTCTCAAATTGTTAAGAATTGTTTTTATGTTTAAACGAGTCAATAATGCTCCTACAAGTGTTTAGAAGTTGTTTCCATGACTAAACGAGTCAAGAATGAAGCTACAAGTTGTTTCTGAGTTCAAACGTGTCAAGAATGAAGCCTCAAATTGTTATGAATTGTTTTGATGTTTAAACGAGCCAATAATGCTCCTACAAGTGTTAACAAGTTGTTTCCATGTTCAAAAGAGACAAGAATAAAGCTACTAGTTCTTTTCGAGTTTGAACGAGTCAAGAATGAAGTCTTAAATTGTTATGAATTGTTTTCATGTTTAAACAAGCCAATAATGTTCCTACAAGATTTGACAAGTTTTTTCCAAATTCAAACGAGTCAAGAATGAAGATACAAGTTGTTTCCGAGTTCGAACGAGTCAAGAATGAAGTCTCAAATTGTTATGAATTGTTTTGAAGTTTAAAGGAGCCAATAATGCTCCTACAAGTGTTTACAAGTTGTTTCCATGTACAAACGAGTCAAGAATTAAGCTACCAGTTGTTTCCGAGTTCGAACGAGTCAAGAATGAAGCCTCAAATTGTTATGAATTCTTTTCATCTTAAAATGAACCAATAATGTTCTTACAAGAGTTTACAAGTTGTTTCCATGTTCAAACGAGTCAAGAATGATGCTAAAAGTTGTTTTCGAGTTCGAACGAGTCAAGAATGAAGCCTCAAATTGTTATGAATTGTTTTGATGTTTAAACGAGCCAATAATGCTCCTACAAGTGTTTACAAGTTATTTCCATGTTCAATCGAGTTAAGAATGAAGCTACAAGTTGTTTCCGAGTTCGAACGAGTCAAGAATGAAGCCTCAAATTGTTATGAATTGTTTTGATGTTTAAACGAGCCAATAATGCTCCTACAAGTGTTTACAAGTTATTTCAATGTTCAAACAAGTTAAGAATGAAGCTACAAGTTGTTTCCGAGTTCGAACGAGTCAAGAATGAAGCCTCAAATTGTTATGAATTGTTTTGATGTTTAAACGAGCCAACAATGTTCCTACAAGAGTTTACAAGTTGTTTCTATGTTTTAACGAGTCAAGAATAAAGCTAAAAGTTGTTTCAATGTTAGAACGAGTCAAGAATGAAATCATAAATTATTATGAGTTTTTTTATTTTTAAACGAGCAAATAATGCTCCTACAAGTGTTTACAAGTTGTTTCCATGTTCAAACGAGTCAAGAATGAAGCTACAAGTTGTTTCCAAGTTCGAACGAGTCAAGAATGAAGTCTCAAATTGTTGTGAATTGTTTTTATATTTAAACGAGACAATAATGCTCCTACAGGTGTTTACAAGTTGTTTCCATGTTCAAACGAGACAAGAATGAAGCTACAAGGTGTTTTCGAGTTCGAACGACTCAAGAACGAAGTCTCAAATTGTTAAGAATTGTTTTTATGTTTAAACGAGTCAATAATGCTCCTACAAGTGTTTAGAAGTTGTTTCCATGACTAAACGAGTCAAGAATGAAGCTACAAGTTGTTTCTGAGTTCGAACGTGTCAAGAATGAAGCCTCAAATTGTTATGAATTGTTTTGATGTTTAAACGAGCCAATAATGCTCCTACAAGTGTTAACAAGTTGTTTCCATGTTCAAAAGAGACAAGAATAAAGCTACTAGTTCTTTTCGAGTTTGAACGAGTCAAGAATGAAGTCTTAAATTGTTATGAATTGTTTTCATGTTTAAACAAGCCAATAATGTTCCTACAAGATTTGACAAGTTTTTTCCAAATTCAAACGAGTCAAGAATGAAGATACAAGTTGTTTCCGAGTTCGAACGAGTCAAGAATGAAGTCTCAAATTGTTATGAATTGTTTTGAAGTTTAAACGAGCCAATAATGCTCCTACAAGTGTTTACAAGTTGTTTCCATGTACAAACGAGTCAAGAATTAAGCTACCAGTTGTTTCCGAGTTCGAACGAGTCAAGAATGAAGCCTCAAATTGTTATGAATTCTTTTCATCTTAAAATGAACCAATAATGTTCTTACAAGAGTTTACAAGTTGTTTCCATGTTCAAACGAGTCAAGAATGATGCTAAAAGTTGTTTTCGAGTTCGAACGAGTCAAGAATGAAGCCTCAAATTGTTATGAATTGTTTTGATGTTTAAACGAGCCAATAATGCTCCTACAAGTGTTTACAAGTTATTTCCATGTTCAATCGAGTTAAGAATGAAGCTACAAGTTGTTTCCGAGTTCGAACGAGTCAAGAATGAAGCCTCAAATTGTTATGAATTGTTTTGATGTTTAAACGAGCCAACAATGTTCCTACAAGAGTTTACAAGTTGTTTCTATGTTCTAACGAGTCAAGAATAAAGCTAAAAGTTGTTTCAATGTTAGAACGAGTCAAGAATGAAATCATAAATTATTATGAGTTTTTTTATTTTTAAACGAGCCAATAATGCTCCTACAAGTGTTTACAAGTTGTTTCCATGTTCAAACGAGTCAAGAATGAAGCTACAAGTTGTTTCCAAGTTCGAACGAGTCAAGAATGAAGTCTCAAATTCTTACGAATTGTTTTTATATTTAAATGAGACAATAATGCTCCTACAGGTGTTTACAAGTTGTTTCCATGTTCAAACGAGACAAGAATGAAGCTACAAGGTGTTTTCGAGTTCGAACGACTCAAGAACGAAGTCTCAAATTGTTAAGGATTGTTTTGATGTTTAAACGAGCCAATAATGCTCCTACAAGTGTTTACAAGTTGTTTCCATGTTCAAACGAGAGAAGAATGAAGCTACAAGTTGTTTTCGAGTTCGAACGACTCAAGAATGAAATCTCAAATTGTTAAGAATTGTTTTGATGTTTAAACGAGCCAATAATGCTCCTACAAGTGTTTAGAAGTTGTTTCCATGACTAAACGAGTCAAGAATGAAGCTACAAGTTGTTTCTGAGTTCGAACGTGTCAAGAATGAAACCTTAAATTGTTATGAATTGTTTTGATGTTTAAACGAGCCAATAATGCTCCTACAAGTGTTAACAAGTTGTTTCCATGTTCAAAAGAGACAAGAATAAAGCTACTAGTTCTTTTCGAGTTTGAACGAGTCAAGAATGAAGTCTTAAATTGTTATGAATTGTTTTCATGGTTAAACAAGCCAATAATGTTCCTACAAGATTTGACAAGTTTTTTCCAAATTCAAACGAGTCAAGAATGAAGATACAAGTTGTTTCCGAGTTCGAACGAGTCAAGAATGAAGTCTCAAATTGTTATGAATTGTTTTGAAGTTTAAACGAGCCAATAATGCTCCTACAAGTGTTTACAAGTTGTTTCCATGTACAAACGAGTCAAGAATTAAGCTACCAGTTGTTTCCGAGTTCGAACGAGTCAAGAATGAAGCCTCAAATTGTTATGAATTCTTTTCATCTTAAAATGAACCAATAATGTTCTTACAAGAGTTTACAAGTTGTTTCCATGTTCAAACGAGTCAAGAATGATGCTAAAAGTTGTTTTCGAGTTCGAACGAGTCAAGAATGAAGCCTCAAATTGTTATGAATTGTTTTGATGTTTAAACGAGCCAATAATGCTCCTACAAGTGTTTACAAGTTATTTCCATGTTCAATCGAGTTAAGAATGAAGCTACAAGTTGTTTCCGAGTTCGAACGAGTCAAGAATGAAGCCTCAAATTGTTATGAATTGTTTTGATGTTTAAACGAGCCAACAATGTTCCTACAAGAGTTTACAAGTTGTTTCTATGTTCTAACGAGTCAAGAATAAAGCTAAAAGTTGTTTCAATGTTAGAACGAGTCAAGAATGAAATCATAAATTATTATGAGTTTTTTTATTTTTAAACGAGCCAATAATGCTCCTACAAGTGTTTACAAGTTGTTTCCATGTTCAAACGAGTCAAGAATGAAGCACTCGTTCGAACGAGTCAAGAATGAAGTCTCAAATTCTTACGAATTGTTTTTATATTTAAATGAGACAATAATGCTCCTACAGGTGTTTACAAGTTGTTTCCATGTTCAAACGAGACAAGAATGAAGCTACAAGGTGTTTTCGAGTTCGAACGACTCAAGAACGAAGTCTCAAATTGTTAAGAATTGTTTTGATGTTTAAACGAGCCAATAATGCTCCTACAAGTGTTTACAAGTTGTTTCCATGTTCAAACGAGAGAAGAATGAAGCTACAAGTTCTTTTCGAGTTCGAACGACACAAGAATGAAATCTCAAATTGTTAAGAATTGTTTTGATGTTTAAACGAGCCAATAATGCACCTACAAGTGTTTAGAAGTTGTTTCCATGACTAAACGAGTCAAGAATGAAGCTACAAGTTGTTTCTGAGTTCGAACGTGTCAAGAATGAAACCTTAAATTGTTATGAATTGTTTTGATGTTTAAACGAGCCAATAATGCTCCTACAAGTGTTAACAAGTTGTTTCCATGTTCAAAAGAGACAAGAATAAAGCTACTAGTTCTTTTCGAGTTTGAACGAGTCAAGAATGAAGTCTTAAATTGTTATGAATTGTTTTCATGTTTAAACAAGCCAATAATGTTCCTACAAGATTTGACAAGTTTTTTCCAAATTCAAACGAGTCAAGAATGAAGATACAAGTTGTTTCCGAGTTCGAACGAGTCAAGAATGAAGTCTCAAATTGTTATGAATTGTTTTGAAGTTTAAACGAGCCAATAATGCTCCTACAAGTGTTTACAAGTTGTTTCCATGTACAAACGAGTCAAGAATTAAGCTACCAGTTGTTTCCGAGTTCGAACGAGTCAAGAATGAAGCCTCAAATTGTTATGAATTCTTTTCATCTTAAAATGAACCAATAATGTTCTTACAAGAGTTTACAAGTTGTTTCCATGTTCAAACGAGTCAAGAATGATGCTAAAAGTTGTTTTCGAGTTCGAACGAGTCAAGAATGAAGCCTCAAATTGTTATGAATTGTTTTGATGTTTAAACGAGCCAATAATGCTCCTACAAGTGTTTACAAGTTATTTCCATGTTCAATCGAGTTAAGAATGAAGCTACAAGTTGTTTCCGAGTTCGAACGAGTCAAGAATGAAGCCTCAAATTGTTATGAATTGTTTTGATGTTTAAACGAGCCAACAATGTTCCTACAAGAGTTTACAAGTTGTTTCTATGTTCTAACGAGTCAAGAATAAAGCTAAAAGTTGTTTCAATGTTAGAACGAGTCAAGAATGAAATCATAAATTATTATGAGTTTTTTTATTTTTAAACGAGCCAATAATGCTCCTACAAGTGTTTACAAGTTGTTTCCATGTTCAAACGAGTCAAGAATGAAGCTACAAGTTGTTTCCAAGTTCGAACGAGTCAAGAATGAAGTCTCAAATTCTTACGAATTGTTTTTATATTTAAATGAGACAATAATGCTCCTACAGGTGTTTACAAGTTGTTTCCATGTTCAAACGAGACAAGAATGAAGCTACAAGGTGTTTTCGAGTTCGAACGACTCAAGAACGAAGTCTCAAATTGTTAAGGATTGTTTTGATGTTTAAACGAGCCAATAATGCTCCTACAAGTGTTTACAAGTTGTTTCCATGTTCAAACGAGAGAAGAATGAAGCTACAAGTTGTTTTCGAGTTCGAACGACTCAAGAATGAAATCTCAAATTGTTAAGAATTGTTTTGATGTTTAAACGAGCCAATAATGCTCCTACAAGTGTTTAGAAGTTGTTTCCATGACTAAACGAGTCAAGAATGAAGCTACAAGTTGTTTCTGAGTTCGAACGTGTCAAGAATGAAACCTTAAATTGTTATGAATTGTTTTGATGTTTAAACGAGCCAATAATGCTCCTACAAGTGTTAACAAGTTGTTTCCATGTTCAAAAGAGACAAGAATAAAGCTACTAGTTCTTTTCGAGTTTGAACGAGTCAAGAATGAAGTCTTAAATTGTTATGAATTGTTTTCATGTTTAAACAAGCCAATAATGTTCCTACAAGATTTGACAAGTTTTTTCCAAATTCAAACGAGTCAAGAATGAAGATACAAGTTGTTTCCGAGTTCGAACGAGTCAAGAATGAAGTCTCAAATTGTTATGAATTGTTTTGAAGTTTAAACGAGCCAATAATGCTCCTACAAGTGTTTACAAGTTGTTTCCATGTACAAACGAGTCAAGAATTAAGCTACCAGTTGTTTCCGAGTTCGAACGAGTCAAGAATGAAGCCTCAAATTGTTATGAATTCTTTTCATCTTAAAATGAACCAATAATGTTCTTACAAGAGTTTACAAGTTGTTTCCATGTTCAAACGAGTCAAGAATGATGCTAAAAGTTGTTTTCGAGTTCGAACGAGTCAAGAATGAAGCCTCAAATTGTTATGAATTGTTTTGATGTTTAAACGAGCCAATAATGCTCCTACAAGTGTTTACAAGTTATTTCCATGTTCAATCGAGTTAAGAATGAAGCTACAAGTTGTTTCCGAGTTCGAACGAGTCAAGAATGAAGCCTCAAATTGTTATGAATTGTTTTGATGTTTAAACGAGCCAACAATGTTCCTACAAGAGTTTACAAGTTGTTTCTATGTTCTAACGAGTCAAGAATAAAGCAAAAAGTTGTTTCAATGTTAGAACGAGTCAAGAATGAAATCATAAATTATTATGAGTTTTTTTATTTTTAAACGAGCCAATAATGCTCCTACAAGTGTTTACAAGTTGTTTCCATGTTCAAACGAGTCAAGAATGAAGCTACAAGTTGTTTCCAAGTTCGAACGACTCAAGAACGAAGTCTCAAATTGGTACGAATTGTTTTTATATTTAAACGAGACAATAATGCTCCTACAAGTGTTTACAAGTTGTTTCCATGTACAAACGAGTCAAGAATTAAGCTACCAGTTGTTTCCGAGTTCGAACGAGTCAAGAATGAAGCCTCAAATTGTTATGAATTCTTTTCATCTTAAAATGAACCAATAATGTTCTTACAAGAGTTTACAAGTTGTTTCCATGTTCAAACGAGTCAAGAATGATGCTAAAAGTTGTTTTCGAGTTCGAACGAGTCAAGAATGAAGCCTCAAATTGTTATGAATTGTTTTGATGTTTAAACGAGCCAATAATGCTCCTACAAGTGTTTACAAGTTATTTCCATGTTCAATCGAGTTAAGAATGAAGCTACAAGTTGTTTCCGAGTTTGAACGAGTCAAGAATGAAGCCTCAAATTGTTATGAATTGTTTTGATGTTTAAACGAGCCAATAATGCTCCTACAAGTGTTTACAAGTTATTTCAATGTTCAAACAAGTTAAGAATGAAGCTACAAGTTGTTTCCGAGTTCGAACGAGTCAAGAATGAAGCCTCAAATTGTTATGAATTGTTTTGATGTTTAAACGAGCCAACAATGTTCCTACAAGAGTTTACAAGTTGTTTCTATGTTTTAACGAGTCAAGAATAAAGCTAAAAGTTGTTTCAATGTTAGAACGAGTCAAGAATGAAATCATAAATTATTATGAGTTTTTTTATTTTTAAACGAGCAAATAATGCTCCTACAAGTGTTTACAAGTTGTTTCCATGTTCAAACGAGTCAAGAATGAAGCTACAAGTTGTTTCCAAGTTCGAACGAGTCAAGAATGAAGTCTCAAATTGGTACGAATTGTTTTTATATTTAAACGAGACAATAATGCTCCTACAGGTGTTTACAAGTTGTTTCCATGTTCAAACGAGACAAGAATGAAGCTACAAGGTGTTTTCGAGTTCGAACGACTCAAGAACGAAGTCTCAAATTGTTAAGAATTGTTTTTATGTTTAAACGAGTCAATAATGCTCCTACAAGTGTTTAGAAGTTGTTTCCATGACTAAACGAGTCAAGAATGAAGCTACAAGTTGTTTCTGAGTTCAAACGTGTCAAGAATGAAGCCTCAAATTGTTATGAATTGTTTTGATGTTTAAACGAGCCAATAATGCTCCTACAAGTGTTAACAAGTTGTTTCCATGTTCAAAAGAGACAAGAATAAAGCTACTAGTTCTTTTCGAGTTTGAACGAGTCAAGAATGAAGTCTTAAATTGTTATGAATTGTTTTCATGTTTAAACAAGCCAATAATGTTCCTACAAGATTTGACAAGTTTTTTCCAAATTCAAACGAGTCAAGAATGAAGATACAAGTTGTTTCCGAGTTCGAACGAGTCAAGAATGAAGTCTCAAATTGTTATGAATTGTTTTGAAGTTTAAATGAGCCAATAATGCTCCTACAAGTGTTTACAAGTTGTTTCCATGTACAAACGAGTCAAGAATTAAGCTACCAGTTGTTTCCGAGTTCGAACGAGTCAAGAATGAAGCCTCAAATTGTTATGAATTCTTTTCATCTTAAAATGAACCAATAATGTTCTTACAAGAGTTTACAAGTTGTTTCCATGTTCAAACGAGTCAAGAATGATGCTAAAAGTTGTTTTCGAGTTCGAACGAGTCAAGAATGAAGCCTCAAATTGTTATGAATTGTTTTGATGTTTAAACGAGCCAATAATGCTCCTACAAGTGTTTACAAGTTATTTCCATGTTCAATCGAGTTAAGAATGAAGCTACAAGTTGTTTCCGAGTTCGAACGAGTCAAGAATGAAGCCTCAAATTGTTATGAATTGTTTTGATGTTTAAACGAGCCAATAATGCTCCTACAAGTGTTTACAAGTTATTTCAATGTTCAAACAAGTTAAGAATGAAGCTACAAGTTGTTTCCGAGTTCGAACGAGTCAAGAATGAAGCCTCAAATTGTTATGAATTGTTTTGATGTTTAAACGAGCCAACAATGTTCCTACAAGAGTTTACAAGTTGTTTCTATGTTTTAACGAGTCAAGAATAAAGCTAAAAGTTGTTTCAATGTTAGAACGAGTCAAGAATGAAATCATAAATTATTATGAGTTTTTTTATTTTTAAACGAGCAAATAATGCTCCTACAAGTGTTTACAAGTTGTTTCCATGTTCAAACGAGTCAAGAATGAAGCTACAAGTTGTTTCCAAGTTCGAACGAGTCAAGAATGAAGTCTCAAATTGTTGTGAATTGTTTTTATATTTAAACGAGACAATAATGCTCCTACAGGTGTTTACAAGTTGTTTCCATGTTCAAACGAGACAAGAATGAAGCTACAAGGTGTTTTCGAGTTCGAACGACTCAAGAACGAAGTCTCAAATTGTTAAGAATTGTTTTTATGTTTAAACGAGTCAATAATGCTCCTACAAGTGTTTAGAAGTTGTTTCCACGACTAAACGAGTCAAGAATGAAGCTACAAGTTGTTTCTGAGTTCGAACGTGTCAAGAATGAAGCCTCAAATTGTTATGAATTGTTTTGATGTTTAAACGAGCCAATAATGCTCCTACAAGTGTTAACAAGTTGTTTCCATGTTCAAAAGAGACAAGAATAAAGCTACTAGTTCTTTTCGAGTTTGAACGAGTCAAGAATGAAGTCTTAAATTGTTATGAATTGTTTTCATGTTTAAACAAGCCAATAATGTTCCTACAAGATTTGACAAGTTTTTTCCAAATTCAAACGAGTCAAGAATGAAGATACAAGTTGTTTCCGAGTTCGAACGAGTCAAGAATGAAGTCTCAAATTGTTATGAATTGCTTTGAAGTTTAAATGAGCCAATAATGCTCCTACAAGTGTTTACAAGTTGTTTCCATGTACAAACGAGTCAAGAATTAAGCTACCAGTTGTTTCCGAGTTCGAACGAGTCAAGAATGAAGCCTCAAATTGTTATGAATTCTTTTCATCTTAAAATGAACCAATAATGTTCTTACAAGAGTTTACAAGTTGTTTCAATGTTCAAACGAGTCAAGAATGATGCTAAAAGTTGTTTTCGAGTTCGAACGAGTCAAGAATGAAGCCTCAAATTGTTATGAATTGTTTTGATGTTTAAACGAGCCAATAATGCTCCTACAAGTGTTTACAAGTTATTTCCATGTTCAATCGAGTTAAGAATGAAGCTACAAGTTGTTTCCGAGTTCGAACGAGTCAAGAATGAAGCCTCAAATTGTTATGAATTGTTTTGATGTTTAAACGAGCCAACAATGTTCCTACAAGAGTTTACAAGTTTTTTCTATGTTCTAACGAGTCAAGAATAAAGCTAAAAGTTGTTTCAATGTTAGAACGAGTCAAGAATGAAATCATAAATTATTATGAGTTTTTTTATTTTTAAACGAGCCAATAATGCTCCTACAAGTGTTTACAAGTTGTTTCCATGTTCAAACGAGTCAAGAATGAAGCTACAAGTTGTTTCCAAGTTCGAACGAGTCAAGAATGAAGTCTCAAATTCTTACGAATTGTTTTTATATTTAAATGAGACAATAATGCTCCTACAGGTGTTTACAAGTTGTTTCCATGTTCAAACGAGACAAGAATGAAGCTACAAGGTGTTTTCGAGTTCGAACGACTCAAGAACGAAGTCTCAAATTGTTAAGAATTGTTTTGATGTTTAAACGAGCCAATAATGCTCCTACAAGTGTTTACAAGTTGTTTCCATGTTCAAACGAGAGAAGAATGAAGCTACAAGTTGTTTTCGAGTTCGAACGACTCAAGAATGAAATCTCAAATTGTTAAGAATTGTTTTTATGTTTAAACGAGTCAATAATGCTCCTACAAGTGTTTAGAAGTTGTTTCCATGACTAAACGAGTCAAGAATGAAGCTACAAGTTGTTTCTGAGTTCGAACGTGTCAAGAATGAAACCTTAAATTGTTATGAATTGTTTTGATGTTTAAACGAGCCAATAATGCTCCTACAAGTGTTAACAAGTTGTTTCCATGTTCAAAAGAGACAAGAATAAAGCTACTAGTTCTTTTCGAGTTTGAACGAGTCAAGAATGAAGTCTTAAATTGTTATGAATTGTTTTCATGTTTAAACAAGCCAATAATGTTCCTACAAGATTTGACAAGTTTTTTCCAAATTCAAACGAGTCAAGAATGAAGATACAAGTTGTTTCCGAGTTCGAACGAGTCACATATGAAGTCTCAAATTGTTATGAATTGTTTTGAAGTTTAAACGAGCCAATAATGCTCCTACAAGTGTTTACAAGTTGTTTCCATGTACAAACGAGTCAAGAATTAAGCTACCAGTTGTTTCCGAGTTCGAACGAGTCAAGAATGAAGCCTCAAATTGTTATGAATTGTTTTCATCTTAAAATGAACCAATAATATTCTTACAAGAGTTTACAAGTTGTTTCCATGTTCAAACGAGTCAAGAATGAAGCTAAAAGTTGTTTTCGAGTTCGAACGAGTCAAGAATGAAGCCTCAAATTGTTATGAATTGTTTTGATGTTTAAACGAGCCAATAATGCTCCTACAAGTGTTTACAAGTTATTTCCATGTTCAATCGAGTTAAGAATGAAGCTACAAGTTGTTTCCGAGTTCGAACGAGTCAAGAATGAAGCCTCAAATTGTTATGAATTGTTTTGATGTTTAAACGAGCCAACAATGTTCCTACAAGAGTTTACAAGTTGTTTCTATGTTTTAACGAGTCAAGAATAAAGCTAAAAGTTGTTTCAATGTTAGAACGAGTCAAGAATGAAATCATAAATTATTATGAGTTTTTTATTTTTAAACGAGCAAATAATGCTCCTACAAGTGTTTACAAGTTGTTTCCATGTTCAAACGAGTCAAGAATGAAGCTACAAGTTGTTTCCAAGTTCGAACGAGTCAAGAATGAAGTCTCAAATTGTTATGAATTGTTTTTATATTTAAACGAGACAATAATGCTCCTACAGGTGTTTACAAGTTGTTTCCATGTTCAAACGAGACAAGAATGAAGCTACAAGGTGTTTTCGAGTTCGAACGACTCAAGAACGAAGTCTCAAATTGTTAAGAATTGTTTTTATGTTTAAACGAGTCAATAATGCTCCTACAAGTGTTTAGAAGTTGTTTCCATGACTAAACGAGTCAAGAATGAAGCTACAAGTTGTTTCTGAGTTCGAACGTGTCAAGAATGAAGCCTCAAATTGTTATGAATTGTTTTGATGTTTAAACGAGCCAATAATGCTCCTACAAGTGTTAACAAGTTGTTTCCATGTTCAAAAGAGACAAGAATAAAGCTACTAGTTCTTTTCGAGTTTGAACGAGTCA
This sequence comes from Oenanthe sinensis, assembly GCA_028671895.1. Lineage (NCBI taxonomy): Eukaryota > Viridiplantae > Streptophyta > Magnoliopsida > Apiales > Apiaceae > Oenanthe > Oenanthe sinensis. Next base: position 7,228,295 of record JAPMAC010000231.1, read on the forward strand.
AGAATGAAGTCTTAAATTGTTATGAATTGTTTTCATGTTTAAACAAGCCAATAATGTTCCTACAAGATTTGACAAGTTTTTTCCAAATTCAAACGAGTCAAGAATGAAGATACAAGTTGTTTCCGAGTTCGAACGAGTCAAGAATGAAGTCTCAAATTGTTATGAATTGTTTTGAAGTTTAAATGAGCCAATAATGCTCCTACAAGTGTTTACAAGTTGTTTCCATGTACAAACGAGTCAAGAATTAAGCTACCAGTTGTTTCCGAGTTCGAACGAGTCAAGAATGAAGCCTCAAATTGTTATGAATTCTTTTCATCTTAAAATGAACCAATAATGTTCTTACAAGAGTTTACAAGTTGTTTCCATGTTCAAACGAGTCAAGAATGATGCTAAAAGTTGTTTTCGAGTTCGAACGAGTCAAGAATGAAGCCTCAAATTGTTATGAATTGTTTTGATGTTTAAACGAGCCAATAATGCTCCTACAAGTGTTTACAAGTTATTTCCATGTTCAATCGAGTTAAGAATGAAGCTACAAGTTGTTTCCGAGTTCGAACGAGTCAAGAATGAAGCCTCAAATTGTTATGAATTGTTTTGATGTTTAAACGAGCCAACAATGTTCCTACAAGAGTTTACAAGTTGTTTCTATGTTCTAACGAGTCAAGAATAAAGCTAAAAGTTGTTTCAATGTTAGAACGAGTCAAGAATGAAATCATAAATTATTATGAGTTTTTTTATTTTTAAACGAGCCAATAATGCTCCTACAAGTGTTTACAAGTTGTTTCCATGTTCAAACGAGTCAAGAATGAAGCTACAAGTTGTTTCCAAGTTCGAACGAGTCAAGAATGAAGTCTCAAATTCTTACGAATTGTTTTTATATTTAAATGAGACAATAATGCTCCTACAGGTGTTTACAAGTTATTTCCATGTTCAAACGAGACAAGAATGAAGCTACAAGGTGTTTTCGAGTTCGAACGACTCAAGAACGAAGTCTCAAATTGTTAAGAATTGTTTTGATGTTTAAACGAGCCAATAATGCTCCTACAAGTGTTTACAAGTTGTTTCCATGTTCAAACGAGAGAAGAATGAAGCTACAAGTTGTTTTCGAGTTCGAACGACTCAAGAATGAAATCTCAAATTGTTAAGAATTGTTTTGATGTTTAAACGAGCCAATAATGCTCCTACAAGTGTTTAGAAGTTGTTTCCATGACTAAACGAGTCAAGAATGAAGCTACAAGTTGTTTCTGAGTTCGAACGTGTCAAGAATGAAACCTTAAATTGTTATGAATTGTTTTGATGTTTAAACGAGCCAATAATGCTCCTACAAGTGTTAACAAGTTGTTTCCATGTTCAAAAGAGACAAGAATAAAGCTACTAGTTCTTTTCGAGTTTGAACGAGTCAAGAATGAAGTCTTAAATTGTTATGAATTGTTTTCATGTTTAAACAAGCCAATAATGTTCCTACAAGATTTGACAAGTTTTTTCCAAATTCAAACGAGTCAAGAATGAAGATACAAGTTGTTTCCGAGTTCGAACGAGTCACATATGAAGTCTCAAATTGTTATGAATTGTTTTGAAGTTTAAACGAGCCAATAATGCTCCTACAAGTGTTTACAAGTTGTTTCCATGTACAAACGAGTCAAGAATTAAGCTACCAGTTGTTTCCGAGTTCGAACGAGTCAAGAATGAAGCCTCAAATTGTTATGAATTGTTTTCATCTTAAAATGAACCAATAATATTCTTACAAGAGTTTACAAGTTGTTTCCATGTTCAAACGAGTCAAGAATGAAGCTAAAAGTTGTTTTCGAGTTCGAACGAGTCAAGAATGAAGCCTCAAATTGTTATGAATTGTTTTGATGTTTAAACGAGCCAATAATGCTCCTACAAGTGTTTACAAGTTATTTCCATGTTCAATCGAGTTACGAATGAAGCTACAAGTTGTTTCCGAGTTCGAACGAGTCAAGAATGAAGCCTCAAATTGTTATGAATTGTTTTGATGTTTAAACGAGCCAACAATGTTCCTACAAGAGTTTACAAGTTGTTTCTATGTTTTAACGAGTCAAGAATAAAGCTAAAAGTTGTTTCAATGTTAGAACGAGTCAAGAATGAAATCATAAATTATTATGAGTTTTTTATTTTTAAACGAGCAAATAATGCTCCTACAAGTGTTTACAAGTTGTTTCCATGTTCAAACGAGTCAAGAATGAAGCTACAAGTTGTTTCCAAGTTCGAACGAGTCAAGAATGAAGTCTCAAATTGTTATGAATTGTTTTTATATTTAAACGAGACAATAATGCTCCTACAGGTGTTTACAAGTTGTTTCCATGTTCAAACGAGACAAGAATGAAGCTACAAGGTGTTTTCGAGTTCGAACGACTCAAGAACGAAGTCTCAAATTGTTAAGAATTGTTTTTATGTTTAAACGAGTCAATAATGCTCCTACAAGTGTTTAGAAGTTGTTTCCATGACTAAACGAGTCAAGAATGAAGCTACAAGTTGTTTCTGAGTTCGAACGTGTCAAGAATGAAGCCTCAAATTGTTATGAATTGTTTTGATATTTAAACGAGCCAATAATGCTCCTACAAGTGTTAACAAGTTGTTTCCATGTTCAAAAGAGACAAGAATAAAGCTACTAGTTCTTTTCGAGTTTGAACGAGTCAAGAATGAAGTCTTAAATTGTTATGAATTGTTTTCATGTTTAAACAAGCCAATAATGTTCCTACAAGATTTGACAAGTTTTTTCCAAATTCAAACGAGTCAAGAATGAAGATACAAGTTGTTTCCGAGTTCGAACGAGTCAAGAATGAAGTCTCAAATTGTTATGAATTGTTTTGAAGTTTAAATGAGCCAATAATGCTCCTACAAGTGTTTACAAGTTGTTTCCATGTACAAACGAGTCAAGAATTAAGCTACCAGTTGTTTCCGAGTTCGAACGAGTCAAGAATGAAGCCTCAAATTGTTATGAATTCTTTTCATCTTAAAATGAACCAATAATGTTCTTACAAGAGTTTGCAAGTTGTTTCCATGTTCAAACGAGTCAAGAATGATGCTAAAAGTTGTTTTCGAGTTCGAACGAGTCAAGAATGAAGCCTCAAATTGTTATGAATTGTTTTGATGTTTAAACGAGCCAATAATGCTCCTAGAAGTGTTTACAAGTTATTTCCATGTTCAATCAAGTTAAGAATGAAGCTACAAGTTGTTTCCGAGTTCGAACGAGTCAAGAATGAAGCCTCAAATTGTTATGAATTGTTTTGATGTTTAAACGAGCCAACAATGTTCCTACAAGAATTTACAAGTTGTTTCTATGTTCTAACGAGTCAAGAATAAAGCTAAAAGTTGTTTCAATGTTAGAACGAGTCAAGAATGAAATCATAAATTATTATGAGTTTTTTTATTTTTAAACGAGCCAATAATGCTCCTACAAGTGTTTACAAGTTGTTTCCATGTTCAAACGAGTCAAGAATGAAGCTACAAGTTGTTTCCAAGGTCGAACGAGTCAAGAATGAAGTCTCAAATTCTTACGAATTGTTTTTATATTTAAATGAGACAATAATGCTCCTACAGGTGTTTACAAGTTGTTTCCATGTTCAAACGAGACAAGAATGAAGCTACAAGGTGTTTTCGAGTTCGAACGACTCAAGAACGAAGTCTCAAATTGTTAAGAATTGTTTTGATATTTAAACGAGCCAATAATGCTCCTACAAGTGTTTACAAGTTGTTTCCATGTTCAAACGAGAGAAGAATGAAGCTACAAGTTGTTTTCGAGTTCGAACGACTCAAGAATGAAATCTCAAATTGTTAAGAATTGTTTTGATGTTTAAACGAGCCAATAATGCTCCTACAAGTGTTTAGAAGTTGTTTCCATGACTAAACGAGTCAAGAATGAAGCTACAAGTTGTTTCTGAGTTCGAACGTGTCAAGAATGAAACCTTAAATTGTTATGAATTGTTTTGATGTTTAAACGAGCCAATAATGCTCCTAAAAGTGTTAACAAGTTGTTTCCATGTTCAAAAGAGACAAGAATAAAGCTACTAGTTCTTTTCGAGTTTGAACGAGTCAAGAATGAAGTCTTAAATTGTTATGAATTGTTTTCATGTTTAAACAAGCCAATAATGTTCCTACAAGATTTGACAAGTTTTTTCCAAATTCAAACGAGTCAAGAATGAAGATACAAGTTGTTTCCGAGTTCGAACGAGTCACATATGAAGTCTCAAATTGTTATGAATTGTTTTGAAGTTTAAGCGAGCCAGTAATGCTCCTACAAGTGTTTACAAGTTGTTTCCATGTACAAACGAGTCAAGAATTAAGCTACCAGTTGTTTCCGAGTTCGAACGAGTCAAGAATGAAGCCTCAAATTGTTGTGAATTGTTTTCATCTTAAAATGAACCAATAATGTTCTTACAAGAGTTTACAAGTTGTTTCCATGTTCAAACGAGTCAAGAATGAAGCTAAAAGTTGTTTTCGAGTTCGAACGAGTCAAGAATGAAGTCTCAAATTGTTATGAATTGTTTTGATGTTTAAACGAGCCAATAATGCTCCTACAAGTGTTTACAAGTTATTTCCATGTTCAAACAAGTTAAGAATGAAGCTACAAGTTGTTTCCGAGTTCGAACGAGTCAAGAATGAAGCCTCAAATTGTTATGAATTGTTTTGATGTTTAAACGAGCCAACAATGTTCCTACAAGAGTTTACAAGTTGTTTCTATGTTTTAACGAGTCAAGAATAAAGCTAAAAGTTGTTTCAATGTTAGAACGAGTCAAGAATGAAATCATAAATTATTATGAGTTTTTTTATTTTTAAACGAGCAAATAATGCTCCTACAAGTGTTTACAAGTTGTTTCCATGTTCAAACGAGTCAAGAATGAAGCTACAAGTTGTTTCCAAGTTCGAACGAGTCAAGAATGAAGTCTCAAATTGTTACGAATTGTTTTTATATTTAAACAAGACAATAATGCTCCTACAGGTGTTTACAAGTTGTTTCCATGTTCAAACGAGACAAGAATGAAGCTACAAGGTGTTTTCGAGTTCGAACGACTCAAGAACGAAGTCTCAAATTGTTAAGAATTGTTTTTATGTTTAAACGAGTCAATAATGCTCCTACAAGTGTTTAGAAGTTGTTTCCATGACTAAACGAGTCAAGAATGAAGCTACAAGTTGTTTCTGAGTTCGAACGTGTCAAGAATGAAGCCTCAAATTGTTATGAATTGTTTTGATGTTTAAACGAGCCAATAATGCTCCTACAAGTGTTAACAAGTTGTTTCCATGTTCAAAAGAGACAAGAATAAAGCTACTAGTTCTTTTCGAGTTTGAACGAGTCAAGAATGAAGTCTTAAATTGTTATGAATTGTTTTCATGTTTAAACAAGCCAATAATGTTCCTACAAGATTTGACAAGTTTTTTCCAAATTCAAACGAGTCAAGAATGAAGATACAAGTTGTTTCCGAGTTCGAACGAGTCAAGAATGAAGTCTCAAATTGTTATGAATTGTTTTGAAGTTTAAATGAGCCAATAATGCTCCTACAAGTGTTTACAAGTTGTTTCCATGTACAAACGAGTCAAGAATTAAGCTACCAGTTGTTTCCGAGTTCGAACGAGTCAAGAATGAAGCCTCAAATTGTTATGAATTCTTTTCATCTTAAAATGAACCAATAATGTTCTTACAAGAGTTTACAAGTTGTTTCCATGTTCAAACGAGTCAAGAATGATGCTAAAAGTTGTTTTCGAGTTCGAACGAGTCAAGAATGAAGCCTCAAATTGTTATGAATTGTTTTGATGTTTAAACGAGCCAATAATGCTCCTACAAGTGTTTACAAGTTATTTCCATGTTCAATCGAGTTAAGAATGAAGCTACAAGTTGTTTCCGAGTTCGAACGAGTCAAGAATGAAGCCTCAAATTGTTATGAATTGTTTTGATGTTTAAACGAGCCAACAATGTTCCTACAAGAGTTTACAAGTTGTTTCTATGTTCTAACGAGTCAAGAATAAAGCTAAAAGTTGTTTCAATGTTAGAACGAGTCAAGAATGAAATCATAAATTATTATGAGTTTTTTTATTTTTAAACGAGCCAATAATGCTCCTACAAGTGTTTACAAGTTGTTTCCATGTTCAAACGAGTCAAGAATGAAGCTACAAGTAGTTTCCAAGTTCGAACGAGTCAAGAATGAAGCCTCAAATTCTTACGAATTGTTTTTATATTTAAATGAGACAATAATGCTCCTACAGGTGTTTACAAGTTGTTTCCATGTTCAAACGAGACAAGAATGAAGCTACAAGGTGTTTTCGAGTTCGAACGACTCAAGAACGAAGTCTCAAATTGTTAAGAATTGTTTTGATGTTTAAACGAGCCAATAATGCTCCTACAAGTGTTTACAAGTTGTTTCCATGTTCAAACGAGAGAAGAATGAAGCTACAAGTTGTTTTCGAGTTCGAACGACTCAAGAATGAAATCTCAAATTGTTAAGAATTGTTTTGATGTTTAAACGAGCCAATAATGCTCCTACAAGTGTTTAGAAGTTGTTTCCATGACTAAACGAGTCAAGAATGAAGCTACAAGTTGTTTCTGAGTTCGAACGTGTTAAGAATGAAACCTTAAATTGTTATGAATTGTTTTGATGTTTAAACGAGCCAATAATGCTCCTACAAGTGTTAACAAGTTGTTTCCATGTTCAAAAGAGACAAGAATAAAGCTACTAGTTCTTTTCGAGTTTGAACGAGTCAAGAATGAAGTCTTAAATTGTTATGAATTGTTTTCATGTTTAAACAAGCCAATAATGTTCCTACAAGATTTGACAAGTTTTTTCCAAATTCAAACGAGTCAAGAATGAAGATACAAGTTGTTTCCGAGTTCGAACGAGTCACATATGAAGTCTCAAATTGTTATGAATTGTTTTGAAGTTTAAGCGAGCCAATAATGCTCCTACAAGTGTTTACAAGTTGTTTCCATGTACAAACGAGTCAAGAATTAAGCTACCAGTTGTTTCCGAGTTCGAACGAGTCAAGAATGAAGCCTCAAATTGTTATGAATTGTTTTCATCTTAAAATGAACCAATAATATTCTTACAAGAGTTTACAAGTTGTTTCCATGTTCAAACGAGTCAAGAATGAAGCTAAAAGTTGTTTTCGAGTTCGAACGAGTCAAGAATGAAGTCTCAAATTGTTATGAATTGTTTTGATGTTTAAACGAGCCAATAATGCTCCTACAAGTGTTTACAAGTTATTTCCATGTTCAAACAAGTTAAGAATGAAGCTACAAGTTGTTTCCGAGTTCGAACGAGTCAAGAATGAAGCCTCAAATTGTTATGAATTGTTTTGATGTTTAAACGAGCCAACAATGTTCCTACAAGAGTTTACAAGTTGTTTCTATGTTCTAACGAGTCAAGAATAAAGCTAAAAGTTGTTTCAATGTTAGAACGAGTCAAGAATGAAATCATAAATTATTATGAGTTTTTTTATTTTTAAACGAGTAAATAATGCTCCTACAAGTGTTTACAAGTTGTTTCCATGTTCAAACGAGTCAAGAATGAAGCTACAAGTTGTTTCCAAGTTCGAACGAGTCAAGAATGAAGTCTCAAATTGTTACGAATTGTTTTTATATTTAAACGAGACAATAATGCTCCTACAGGTGTTTACAAGTTGTTTCCATGTTCAAATGAGACAAGAATGAAGCTACAAGGTGTTTTCGAGTTCGAACGACTCAAGAACGAAGTCTCAAATTGTTAAGAATTGTTTTTATGTTTAAACGAGTCAATAATGCTCCTACAAGTGTTTAGAAGTTGTTTCCATGACTAAACGAGTCAAGAATGAAGCTACAAGTTGTTTCTGAGTTCGAACGTGTCAAGAATGAAGCCTCAAATTGTTATGAATTGTTTTGATGTTTAAACGAGCCAATAATGCTCCTACAAGTGTTAACAAGTTGTTTCCATGTTCAAAAGAGACAAGAATAAAGCTACTAGTTCTTTTCGAGTTTGAACGAGTCAAGAATGAAGTCTTAAATTGTTATGAATTGTTTTCATGTTTAAACAAGCCAATAATGTTCCTACAAGATTTGACAAGTTTTTTCCAAATTCAAACGAGTCAAGAATGAAGATACAAGTTGTTTCCGAGTTCGAACGAGTCAAGAATGAAGTCTCAAATTGTTATGAATTGCTTTGAAGTTTAAATGAGCCAATAATGCTCCTACAAGTGTTTACAAGTTGTTTCCATGTACAAACGAGTCAAGAATTAAGCTACCAGTTGTTTCCGAGTTCGAACGAGTCAAGAATGAAGCCTCAAATTGTTATGAATTCTTTTCATCTTAAAATGAACCAATAATGTTCTTACAAGAGTTTACAAGTTGTTTCAATGTTCAAACGAGTCAAGAATGATGCTAAAAGTTGTTTTCGAGTTCGAACGAGTCAAGAATGAAGCCTCAAATTGTTATGAATTGTTTTGATGTTTAAACGAGCCAATAATGCTCCTACAAGTGTTTACAAGTTATTTCCATGATCAATCGAGTTAAGAATGAAGCTACAAGTTGTTTCCGAGTTCGAACGAGTCAAGAATGAAGCCTCAAATTGTTATGAATTGTTTTGATGTTTAAACGAGCCAACAATGTTCCTACAAGAGTTTACAAGTTGTTTCTATGTTCTAACGAGTCAAGAATAAAGCTAAAAGTTGTTTCAATGTTAGAACGAGTCAAGAATGAAATCATAAATTATTATGAGTTTTTTTATTTTTAAACGAGCCAATAATGCTCCTACAAGTGTTTACAAGTTGTTTCCATGTTCAAACGAGTCAAGAATGAAGCTACAAGTTGTTTCCAAGTTCGAACGAGTCAAGAATGAAGTCTCAAATTCTTACGAATTGTTTTTATATTTAAATGAGACAATAATGCTCCTACAGGTGTTTACAAGTTGTTTCCATGTTCAAACGAGACAAGAATGAAGCTACAAGGTGTTTTCGAGTTCGAACGACTCAAGAACGAAGTCTCAAATTGTTAAGAATTGTTTTGATGTTTAAACGAGCCAATAATGCTCCTACAAGTGTTTACAAGTTGTTTCCATGTTCAAACGAGAGAAGAATGAAGCTACAAGTTGTTTTCGAGTTCGAACGACTCAAGAATGAAATCTCAAATTGTTAAGAATTGTTTTGATGTTTAAACGAGCCAATAATGCTCCTACAAGTGTTTAGAAGTTGTTTCCATGACTAAACGAGTCAAGAATGAAGCTACAAGTTGTTTCTGAGTTCGAACGTGTCAAGAATGAAACCTTAAATTGTTATGAATTGTTTTGATGTTTAAACGAGCCAATAATGCTCCTACAAGTGTTAACAAGTTGTTTCCATGTTCAAAAGAGACAAGAATAAAGCTACTAGTTCTTTTCGAGTTTGAACGAGTCAAGAATGAAGTCTTAAATTGTTATGAATTGTTTTCATGTTTAAACAAGCCAATAATGTTCCTACAAGATTTGACAAGTTTTTTCCAAATTCAAACGAGTCAAGAATGAAGATACAAGTTGTTTCCGAGTTCGAACGAGTCACATATGAAGTCTCAAATTGTTATGAATTGTTTTGAAGTTTAAACGAGCCAATAATGCTCCTACAAGTGTTTACAAGTTGTTTCCATGTACAAACGAGTCAAGAATTAAGCTACCAGTTGTTTCCGAGTTCGAACGAGTCAAGAATGAAGCCTCAAATTGTTATGAATTGTTTTCATCTTAAAATGAACCAATAATATTCTTACAAGAGTTTACAAGTTGTTTCCATGTTCAAACGAGTCAAGAATGAAGCTAAAAGTTGTTTTCGAGTTCGAACGAGTCAAGAATGAAGTCTCAAATTGTTATGAATTGTTTTGATGTTTAAACGAGCCAATAATGCTCCTACAAGTGTTTACAAGTTATTTCCATGTTCAAACAAGTTAAGAATGAAGCTACAAGTTGTTTCCGAGTTCGAACGAGTCAAGAATGAAGCCTCAAATTGTTATGAATTGTTTTGATGTTTAAACGAGCCAACAATGTTCCTACAAGAGTTTACAAGTTGTTTCTATGTTCTAACGAGTCAAGAATAAAGCTAAAAGTTGTTTCAATGTTAGAACGAGTCAAGAATGAAATCATAAATTATTATGAGTTTTTTTATTTTTAAACGAGTAAATAATGCTCCTACAAGTGTTTACAAGTTGTTTCCATGTTCAAACGAGTCAAGAATGAAGCTACAAGTTGTTTCCAAGTTCGAACGAGTCAAGAATGAAGTCTCAAATTGTTACGAATTGTTTTTATATTTAAACGAGACAATAATGCTCCTACAGGTGTTTACAAGTTGTTTCCATGTTCAAACGAGACAAGAATGAAGCTACAAGGTGTTTTCGAGTTCGAACGACTCAAGAACGAAGTCTCAAATTGTTAAGAATTGTTTTTATGTTTAAACGAGTCAATAATGCTCCTACAAGTGTTTAGAAGTTGTTTCCATGACTAAACGAGTCAAGAATGAAGCTACAAGTTGTTTCTGAGTTCGAACGTGTCAAGAATGAAGCCTCAAATTGTTATGAATTGTTTTGATGTTTAAACGAGCCAATAATGCTCCTACAAGTGTTAACAAGTTGTTTCCATGTTCAAAAGAGACAAGAATAAAGCTACTAGTTCTTTTCGAGTTTGAACGAGTCAAGAATGAAGTCTTAAATTGTTATGAATTGTTTTCATGTTTAAACAAGCCAATAATGTTCCTACAAGATTTGACAAGTTTTTTCCAAATTCAAACGAGTCAAGAATGAAGATACAAGTTGTTTCCGAGTTCGAACGAGTCAAGAATGAAGTCTCAAATTGTTATGAATTGCTTTGAAGTTTAAATGAGCCAATAATGCTCCTACAAGTGTTTACAAGTTGTTTCCATGTACAAACGAGTCAAGAATTAAGCTACCAGTTGTTTCCGAGTTCGAACGAGTCAAGAATGAAGCCTCAAATTGTTATGAATTCTTTTCATCTTAAAATGAACCAATAATGTTCTTACAAGAGTTTACAAGTTGTTTCAATGTTCAAACGAGTCAAGAATGATGCTAAAAGTTGTTTTCGAGTTCGAACGAGTCAAGAATGAAGCCTCAAATTGTTATGAATTGTTTTGATGTTTAAACGAGCCAATAATGCTCCTACAAGTGTTTACAAGTTATTTCCATGTTCAAACAAGTTAAGAATGAAGCTACAAGTTGTTTCCGAGTTCGAACGAGTCAAGAATGAAGCCTCAAATTGTTATGAATTGTTTTGATGTTTAAACGAGCCAACAATGTTCCTACAAGAGTTTACAAGTTGTTTCTATGTTCTAACGAGTCAAGAATAAAGCTAAAAGTTGTTTCAATGTTAGAACGAGTCAAGAATGAAATCATAAATTATTATGAGTTTTTTTATTTTTAAACGAGTAAATAATGCTCCTACAAGTGTTTACAAGTTGTTTCCATGTTCAAACGAGTCAAGAATGAAGCTACAAGTTGTTTCCAAGTTCGAACGAGTCAAGAATGAAGTCTCAAATTGTTACGAATTGTTTTTATATTTAAATGAGACAATAATGCTCCTACAGGTGTTTACAAGTTGTTTCCATGTTCAAACGAGACAAGAATGAAGCTACAAGGTGTTTTCGAGTTCGAACGACTCAAGAACGAAGTCTCAAATTGTTAAGAATTGTTTTGATGTTTAAACGAGCCAATAATGCTCCTACAAGTGTTTACAAGTTGTTTCCATGTTCAAACGAGAGAAGAATGAAGCTACAAGTTGTTTTCGAGTTCGAACGACTCAAGAATGAAATCTCAAATTGTTAAGAATTGTTTTGATGTTTAAACGAGCCAATAATGCTCCTACAAGTGTTTAGAAGTTGTTTCCATGACTAAACGAGTCAAGAATGAAGCTACAAGTTGTTTCTGAGTTCGAACGTGTCAAGAATGAAACCTTAAATTGTTATGAATTGTTTTGATGTTTAAACGAGCCAATAATGCTCCTACAAGTGTTAACAAGTTGTTTCCATGTTCAAAAGAGACAAGAATAAAGCTACTAGTTCTTTTCGAGTTTGAACGAGTCAAGAATGAAGTCTTAAATTGTTATGAATTGTTTTCATGTTTAAACAAGCCAATAATGTTCCTACAAGATTTGACAAGTTTTTTCCAAATTCAAACGAGTCAAGAATGAAGATACAAGTTGTTTCCGAGTTCGAACGAGTCACATATGAAGTCTCAAATTGTTATGAATTGTTTTGAAGTTTAAACGAGCCAATAATGCTCCTACAAGTGTTTACAAGTTGTTTCCATGTACAAACGAGTCAAGAATTAAGCTACCAGTTGTTTCCGAGTTCGAACGAGTCAAGAATGAAGCCTCAAATTGTTATGAATTGTTTTCATCTTAAAATGAACCAATAATATTCTTACAAGAGTTTACAAGTTGTTTCCATGTTCAAACGAGTCAAGAATGAAGCTAAAAGTTGTTTTCGAGTTCGAACGAGTCAAGAATGAAGTCTCAAATTGTTATGAATTGTTTTGATGTTTAAACGAGCCAATAATGCTCCTACAAGTGTTTACAAGTTATTTCCATGTTCAAACAAGTTAAGAATGAAGCTACAAGTTGTTTCCGAGTTCGAACGAGTCAAGAATGAAGCCTCAAATTGTTATGAATTGTTTTGATGTTTAAACGAGCCAACAATGTTCCTACAAGAGTTTACAAGTTGTTTCTATGTTCTAACGAGTCAAGAATAAAGCTAAAAGTTGTTTCAATGTTAGAACGAGTCAAGAATGAAATCATAAATTATTATGAGTTTTTTTATTTTTAAACGAGTAAATAATGCTCCTACAAGTGTTTACAAGTTGTTTCCATGTTCAAACGAGTCAAGAATGAAGCTACAAGTTGTTTCCAAGTTCGAACGAGTCAAGAATGAAGTCTCAAATTGTTACGAATTGTTTTTATATTTAAACGAGACAATAATGCTCCTACAGGTGTTTACAAGTTGTTTCCATGTTCAAACGAGACAAGAATGAAGCTACAAGGTGTTTTCGAGTTCGAACGACTCAAGAACGAAGTCTCAAATTGTTAAGAATTGTTTTTATGTTTAAACGAGTCAATAATGCTCCTACAAGTGTTTAGAAGTTGTTTCCATGACTAAACGAGTCAAGAATGAAGCTACAAGTTGTTTCTGAGTTCGAACGTGTCAAGAATGAAGCCTCAAATTGTTATGAATTGTTTTGATGTTTAAACGAGCCAATAATGCTCCTACAAGTGTTAACAAGTTGTTTCCATGTTCAAAAGAGACAAGAATAAAGCTACTAGTTCTTTTCGAGTTTGAACGAGTCAAGAATGAAGTCTTAAATTGTTATGAATTGTTTTCATGTTTAAACAAGCCAATAATGTTCCTACAAGATTTGACAAGTTTTTTCCAAATTCAAACGAGTCAAGAATGAAGATACAAGTTGTTTCCGAGTTCGAACGAGTCAAGAATGAAGTCTCAAATTGTTATGAATTGCTTTGAAGTTTAAATGAGCCAATAATGCTCCTACAAGTGTTTACAAGTTGTTTCCATGTACAAACGAGTCAAGAATTAAGCTACCAGTTGTTTCCGAGTTCGAACGAGTCAAGAATGAAGCCTCAAATTGTTATGAATTCTTTTCATCTTAAAATGAACCAATAATGTTCTTACAAGAGTTTACAAGTTGTTTCAATGTTCAAACGAGTCAAGAATGATGCTAAAAGTTGTTTTCGAGTTCGAACGAGTCAAGAATGAAGCCTCAAATTGTTATGAATTGTTTTGATGTTTAAACGAGCCAATAATGCTCCTACAAGTGTTTACAAGTTATTTCCATGTTCAATCGAGTTAAGAATGAAGCTACAAGTTGTTTCCGAGTTCGAACGAGTCAAGAATGAAGCCTCAAATTGTTATGAATTGTTTTGATGTTTAAACGAGCCAACAATGTTCCTACAAGAGTTTACAAGTTGTTTCTATGTTCTAACGAGTCAAGAATAAAGCTAAAAGTTGTTTCAATGTTAGAACGAGTCAAGAATGAAATCATAAATTATTATGAGTTTTTTTATTTTTAAACGAGCCAATAATGCTCCTACAAGTGTTTACAAGTTGTTTCCATGTTCAAACGAGTCAAGAATGAAGCTACAAGTTGTTTCCAAGTTCGAACGAGTCAAGAATGAAGTCTCAAATTCTTACGAATTGTTTTTATATTTAAATGAGACAATAATGCTCCTACAGGTGTTTACAAGTTGTTTCCATGTTCAAACGAGACAAGAATGAAGCTACAAGGTGTTTTCGAGTTCGAACGACTCAAGAACGAAGTCTCAAATTGTTAAGAATTGTTTTGATGTTTAAACGAGCCAATAATGCTCCTACAAGTGTTTACAAGTTGTTTCCATGTTCAAACGAGAGAAGAATGAAGCTACAAGTTGTTTTCGAGTTCGAACGACTCAAGAATGAAATCTCAAATTGTTAAGAATTGTTTTGATGTTTAAACGAGCCAATAATGCTCCTACAAGTGTTTAGAAGTTGTTTCCATGACTAAACGAGTCAAGAATGAAGCTACAAGTTGTTTCTGAGTTCGAACGTGTCAAGAATGAAACCTTAAATTGTTATGAATTGTTTTGATGTTTAAACGAGCCAATAATGCTCCTACAAGTGTTAACAAGTTGTTTCCATGTTCAAAAGAGACAAGAATAAAGCTACTAGTTCTTTTCGAGTTTGAACGAGTCAAGAATGAAGTCTTAAATTGTTATGAATTGTTTTCATGTTTAAACAAGCCAATAATGTTCCTACAAGATTTGACAAGTTTTTTCCAAATTCAAACGAGTCAAGAATGAAGATACAAGTTGTTTCCGAGTTCGAACGAGTCACATATGAAGTCTCAAATTGTTATGAATTGTTTTGAAGTTTAAACGAGCCAATAATGCTCCTACAAGTGTTTACAAGTTGTTTCCATGTACAAACGAGTCAAGAATTAAGCTACCAGTTGTTTCCGAGTTCGAACGAGTCAAGAATGAAGCCTCAAATTGTTATGAATTGTTTTCATCTTAAAATGAACCAATAATATTCTTACAAGAGTTTACAAGTTGTTTCCATGTTCAAACGAGTCAAGAATGAAGCTAAAAGTTGTTTTCGAGTTCGAACGAGTCAAGAATGAAGCCTCAAATTGTTATGAATTGTTTTGATGTTTAAACGAGCCAATAATGCTCCTACAAGTGTTTACAAGTTATTTCCATGTTCAATCGAGTTAAGAATGAAGCTACAAGTTGTTTCCGAGTTCGAACGAGTCAAGAATGAAGCCTCAAATTGTTATGAATTGTTTTGATGTTTAAACGAGCCAACAATGTTCCTACAAGAGTTTACAAGTTGTTTCTATGTTTTAACGAGTCAAGAATAAAGCTAAAAGTTGTTTCAATGTTAGAACGAGTCAAGAATGAAATCATAAATTATTATGAGTTTTTTATTTTTAAACGAGCAAATAATGCTCCTACAAGTGTTTACAAGTTGTTTCCATGTTCAAACGAGTCAAGAATGAAGCTACAAGTTGTTTCCAAGTTCGAACGAGTCAAGAATGAAGTCTCAAATTGTTATGAATTGTTTTTATATTTAAACGAGACAATAATGCTCCTACAGGTGTTTACAAGTTGTTTCCATGTTCAAACGAGACAAGAATGAAGCTACAAGGTGTTTTCGAGTTCGAACGACTCAAGAACGAAGTCTCAAATTGTTAAGAATTGTTTTTATGTTTAAACGAGTCAATAATGCTCCTACAAGTGTTTAGAAGTTGTTTCCATGACTAAACGAGTCAAGAATGAAGCTACAAGTTGTTTCTGAGTTCGAACGTGTCAAGAATGAAGCCTCAAATTGTTATGAATTGTTTTGATGTTTAAACGAGCCAATAATGCTCCTACAAGTGTTAACAAGTTGTTTCCATGTTCAAAAGAGACAAGAATAAAGCTACTAGTTCTTTTCGAGTTTGAACGAGTCAAGAATGAAGTCTTAAATTGTTATGAATTGTTTTCATGTTTAAACAAGCCAATAATGTTCCTACAAGATTTGACAAGTTTTTTCCAAATTCAAACGAGTCAAGAATGAAGATACAAGTTGTTTCCGAGTTCGAACGAGTCAAGAATGAAGTCTCAAATTGTTATGAATTGTTTTGAAGTTTAAATGAGCCAATAATGCTCCTACAAGTGTTTACAAGTTGTTTCCATGTACAAACGAGTCAAGAATTAAGCTACCAGTTGTTTCCGAGTTCGAACGAGTCAAGAATGAAGCCTCAAATTGTTATGAATTCTTTTCATCTTAAAATGAACCAATAATGTTCTTACAAGAGTTTACAAGTTGTTTCCATGTTCAAACGAGTCAAGAATGATGCTAAAAGTTGTTTTCGAGTTCGAACGAGTCAAGAATGAAGCCTCAAATTGTTATGAATTGTTTTGATGTTTAAACGAGCCAATAATGCTCCTACAAGTGTTTACAAGTTATTTCCATGTTCAATCGAGTTAAGAATGAAGCTACAAGTTGTTTCCGAGTTCGAACGAGTCAAGAATGAAGCCTCAAATTGTTATGAATTGTTTTGATGTTTAAACGAGCCAACAATGTTCCTACAAGAGTTTACAAGTTGTTTCTATGTTCTAACGAGTCAAGAATAAAGCTAAAAGTTGTTTCAATGTTAGAACGAGTCAAGAATGAAATCATAAATTATTATGAGTTTTTTTATTTTTAAACGAGCCAATAATGCTCCTACAAGTGTTTACAAGTTGTTTCCATGTTCAAACGAGTCAAGAATGAAGCTACAAGTTGTTTCCAAGTTCGAACGAGTCAAGAATGAAGTCTCAAATTCTTACGAATTGTTTTTATATTTAAATGAGACAATAATGCTCCTACAGGTGTTTACAAGTTATTTCCATGTTCAAACGAGACAAGAATGAAGCTACAAGGTGTTTTCGAGTTCGAACGACTCAAGAACGAAGTCTCAAATTGTTAAGAATTGTTTTGATGTTTAAACGAGCCAATAATGCTCCTACAAGTGTTTACAAGTTGTTTCCATGTTCAAACGAGAGAAGAATGAAGCTACAAGTTGTTTTCGAGTTCGAACGACTCAAGAATGAAATCTCAAATTGTTAAGAATTGTTTTGATGTTTAAACGAGCCAATAATGCTCCTACAAGTGTTTAGAAGTTGTTTCCATGACTAAACGAGTCAAGAATGAAGCTACAAGTTGTTTCTGAGTTCGAACGTGTCAAGAATGAAACCTTAAATTGTTATGAATTGTTTTGATGTTTAAACGAGCCAATAATGCTCCTACAAGTGTTAACAAGTTGTTTCCATGTTCAAAAGAGACAAGAATAAAGCTACTAGTTCTTTTCGAGTTTGAACGAGTCAAGAATGAAGTCTTAAATTGTTATGAATTGTTTTCATGTTTAAACAAGCCAATAATGTTCCTACAAGATTTGACAAGTTTTTTCCAAATTCAAACGAGTCAAGAATGAAGATACAAGTTGTTTCCGAGTTCGAACGAGTCACATATGAAGTCTCAAATTGTTATGAATTGTTTTGAAGTTTAAACGAGCCAATAATGCTCCTACAAGTGTTTACAAGTTGTTTCCATGTACAAACGAGTCAAGAATTAAGCTACCAGTTGTTTCCGAGTTCGAACGAGTCAAGAATGAAGCCTCAAATTGTTATGAATTGTTTTCATCTTAAAATGAACCAATAATATTCTTACAAGAGTTTACAAGTTGTTTCCATGTTCAAACGAGTCAAGAATGAAGCTAAAAGTTGTTTTCGAGTTCGAACGAGTCAAGAATGAAGCCTCAAATTGTTATGAATTGTTTTGATGTTTAAACGAGCCAATAATGCTCCTACAAGTGTTTACAAGTTATTTCCATGTTCAATCGAGTTAAGAATGAAGCTACAAGTTGTTTCCGAGTTCGAACGAGTCAAGAATGAAGCCTCAAATTGTTATGAATTGTTTTGATGTTTAAACGAGCCAACAATGTTCCTACAAGAGTTTACAAGTTGTTTCTATGTTTTAACGAGTCAAGAATAAAGCTAAAAGTTGTTTCAATGTTAGAACGAGTCAAGAATGAAATCATAAATTATTATGAGTTTTTTATTTTTAAACGAGCAAATAATGCTCCTACAAGTGTTTACAAGTTGTTTCCATGTTCAAACGAGTCAAGAATGAAGCTACAAGTTGTTTCCAAGTTCGAACGAGTCAAGAATGAAGTCTCAAATTGTTATGAATTGTTTTTATATTTAAACGAGACAATAATGCTCCTACAGGTGTTTACAAGTTGTTTCCATGTTCAAACGAGACAAGAATGAAGCTACAAGGTGTTTTCGAGTTCGAACGACTCAAGAACGAAGTCTCAAATTGTTAAGAATTGTTTTTATGTTTAAACGAGTCAATAATGCTCCTACAAGTGTTTAGAAGTTGTTTCCATGACTAAACGAGTCAAGAATGAAGCTACAAGTTGTTTCTGAGTTCGAACGTGTCAAGAATGAAGCCTCAAATTGTTATGAATTGTTTTGATGTTTAAACGAGCCAATAATGCTCCTACAAGTGTTAACAAGTTGTTTCCATGTTCAAAAGAGACAAGAATAAAGCTACTAGTTCTTTTCGAGTTTGAACGAGTCAAGAATGAAGTCTTAAATTGTTATGAATTGTTTTCATGTTTAAACAAGCCAATAATGTTCCTACAAGATTTGACAAGTTTTTTCCAAATTCAAACGAGTCAAGAATGAAGATACAAGTTGTTTCCGAGTTCGAACGAGTCACATATGAAGTCTCAAATTGTTATGAATTGTTTTGAAGTTTAAACGAGCCAATAATGCTCCTACAAGTGTTTACAAGTTGTTTCCATGTACAAACGAGTCAAGAATTAAGCTACTAGTTGTTTCCGAGTTCGAACGAGTCAAGAATGAAGCCTCAAATTGTTATGAATTGTTTTCATCTTAAAATGAACCAATAATATTCTTACAAGAGTTTACAAGTTGTTTCCATGTTCAAACGAGTCAAGAATGAAGCTAAAAGTTGTTTTCGAGTTCGAACGAGTCAAGAATGAAGCCTCAAATTGTTATGAATTGTTTTGATGTTTAAACGAGCCAATAATGCTCCTACAAGTGTTTACAAGTTATTTCCATGTTCAATCGAGTTAAGAATGAAGCTACAAGTTGTTTCCGAGTTCGAACGAGTCAAGAATGAAGCCTCAAATTGTTATGAATTGTTTTGATGTTTAAACGAGCCAACAATGTTCCTACAAGAGTTTACAAGTTGTTTCTATGTTTTAACGAGTCAAGAATAAAGCTAAAAGTTGTTTCAATGTTAGAACGAGTCAAGAATGAAATCATAAATTATTATGAGTTTTTTATTTTTAAACGAGCAAATAATGCTCCTACAAGTGTTTACAAGTTGTTTCCATGTTCAAACGAGTCAAGAATGAAGCTACAAGTTGTTTCCAAGTTCGAACGAGTCAAGAATGAAGTCTCAAATTGTTATGAATTGTTTTTATATTTAAACGAGACAATAATGCTCCTACAGGTGTTTACAAGTTGTTTCCATGTTCAAACGAGACAAGAATGAAGCTACAAGGTGTTTTCGAGTTCGAACGACTCAAGAACGAAGTCTCAAATTGTTAAGAATTGTTTTTATGTTTAAACGAGTCAATAATGCTCCTACAAGTGTTTAGAAGTTGTTTCCATGACTAAACGAGTCAAGAATGAAGCTACAAGTTGTTTCTGAGTTCGAACGTGTCAAGAATGAAGCCTCAAATTGTTATGAATTGTTTTGATGTTTAAACGAGCCAATAATGCTCCTACAAGTGTTAACAAGTTGTTTCCATGTTCAAAAGAGACAAGAATAAAGCTACTAGTTCTTTTCGAGTTTGAACGAGTCAAGAATGAAGTCTTAAATTGTTATGAATTGTTTTCATGTTTAAACAAGCCAATAATGTTCCTACAAGATTTGACAAGTTTTTTCCAAATTCAAACGAGTCAAGAATGAAGATACAAGTTGTTTCCGAGTTCGAACGAGTCACATATGAAGTCTCAAATTGTTATGAATTGTTTTGAAGTTTAAACGAGCCAATAATGCTCCTACAAGTGTTTACAAGTTGTTTCCATGTACAAACGAGTCAAGAATTAAGCTACCAGTTGTTTCCGAGTTCGAACGAGTCAAGAATGAAGCCTCAAATTGTTATGAATTGTTTTCATCTTAAAATGAACCAATAATATTCTTACAAGAGTTTACAAGTTGTTTCCATGTTCAAACGAGTCAAGAATGAAGCTAAAAGTTGTTTTCGAGTTCGAACGAGTCAAGAATGAAGCCTCAAATTGTTATGAATTGTTTTGATGTTTAAACGAGCCAATAATGCTCCTACAAGTGTTTACAAGTTATTTCCATGTTCAATCGAGTTAAGAATGAAGCTACAAGTTGTTTCCGAGTTCGAACGAGTCAAGAATGAAGCCTCAAATTGTTATGAATTGTTTTGATGTTTAAACGAGCCAACAATGTTCCTACAAGAGTTTACAAGTTGTTTCTATGTTCTAACGAGTCAAGAATAAAGCTAAAAGTTGTTTCAATGTTAGAACGAGTCAAGAATGAAATCATAAATTATTATGAGTTTTTTTATTTCTAAACGAGCCAATAATGCTCCTACAAGTGTTTACAAGTTGTTTCCATGTTCAAACGAGTCAAGAATGAAGCTACAAGTTGTTTCCAAGTTCGAACGAGTCAAGAATGAAGTCTCAAATTCTTACGAATTGTTTTTATATTTAAATGAGACAATAATGCTCCTACAGGTGTTTACAAGTTATTTCCATGTTCAAACGAGACAAGAATGAAGCTACAAGGTGTTTTCGAGTTCGAACGACTCAAGAACGAAGTCTCAAATTGTTAAGAATTGTTTTGATGTTTAAACGAGCCAATAATGCTCCTACAAGTGTTTACAAGTTGTTTCCATGTTCAAACGAGAGAAGAATGAAGCTACAAGTTGTTTTCGAGTTCGAACGACTCAAGAATGAAATCTCAAATTGTTAAGAATTGTTTTGATGTTTAAACGAGCCAATAATGCTCCTACAAGTGTTTAGAAGTTGTTTCCATGACTAAACGAGTCAAGAATGAAGCTACAAGTTGTTTCTGAGTTCGAACGTGTCAAGAATGAAACCTTAAATTGTTATGAATTGTTTTGATGTTTAAACGAGCCAATAATGCTCCTACAAGTGTTAACAAGTTGTTTCCATGTTCAAAAGAGACAAGAATAAAGCTACTAGTTCTTTTCGAGTTTGAACGAGTCAAGAATGAAGTCTTAAATTGTTATGAATTGTTTTCATGTTTAAACAAGCCAATAATGTTCCTACAAGATTTGACAAGTTTTTTCCAAATTCAAACGAGTCAAGAATGAAGATACAAGTTGTTTCCGAGTTCGAACGAGTCACATATGAAGTCTCAAATTGTTATGAATTGTTTTGAAGTTTAAACGAGCCAATAATGCTCCTACAAGTGTTTACAAGTTGTTTCCATGTACAAACGAGTCAAGAATTAAGCTACCAGTTGTTTCCGAGTTCGAACGAGTCAAGAATGAAGCCTCAAATTGTTATGAATTGTTTTCATCTTAAAATGAACCAATAATATTCTTACAAGAGTTTACAAGTTGTTTCCATGTTCAAACGAGTCAAGAATGAAGCTAAAAGTTGTTTTCGAGTTCGAACGAGTCAAGAATGAAGCCTCAAATTGTTATGAATTGTTTTGATGTTTAAACGAGCCAATAATGCTCCTACAAGTGTTTACAAGTTATTTCCATGTTCAATCGAGTTAAGAATGAAGCTACAAGTTGTTTCCGAGTTCGAACGAGTCAAGAATGAAGCCTCAAATTGTTATGAATTGTTTTGATGTTTAAACGAGCCAACAATGTTCCTACAAGAGTTTACAAGTTGTTTCTATGTTTTAACGAGTCAAGAATAAAGCTAAAAGTTGTTTCAATGTTAGAACGAGTCAAGAATGAAATCATAAATTATTATGAGTTTTTTATTTTTAAACGAGCAAATAATGCTCCTACAAGTGTTTACAAGTTGTTTCCATGTTCAAACGAGTCAAGAATGAAGCTACCAGTTGTTTCCGAGTTCGAACGAGTCAAGAATGAAGCCTCAAATTGTTATGAATTGTTTTTATATTTAAACGAGACAATAATGCTCCTACAGGTGTTTACAAGTTGTTTCCATGTTCAAACGAGACAAGAATGAAGCTACAAGGTGTTTTCGAGTTCGAACGACTCAAGAACGAAGTCTCAAATTGTTAAGAATTGTTTTTATGTTTAAACGAGTCAATAATGCTCCTACAAGTGTTTAGAAGTTGTTTCCATGACTAAACGAGTCAAGAATGAAGCTACAAGTTGTTTCTGAGTTCGAACGTGTCAAGAATGAAGCCTCAAATTGTTATGAATTGTTTTGATGTTTAAACGAGCCAATAATGCTCCTACAAGTGTTAACAAGTTGTTTCCATGTTCAAAAGAGACAAGAATAAAGCTACTAGTTCTTTTCGAGTTTGAACGAGTCAAGAATGAAGTCTTAAATTGTTATGAATTGTTTTCATGTTTAAACAAGCCAATAATGTTCCTACAAGATTTGACAAGTTTTTTCCAAATTCAAACGAGTCAAGAATGAAGATACAAGTTGTTTCCGAGTTCGAACGAGTCACATATGAAGTCTCAAATTGTTATGAATTGTTTTGAAGTTTAAACGAGCCAATAATGCTCCTACAAGTGTTTACAAGTTGTTTCCATGTACAAACGAGTCAAGAATTAAGCTACCAGTTGTTTCCGAGTTCGAACGAGTCAAGAATGAAGCCTCAAATTGTTATGAATTGTTTTCATCTTAAAATGAACCAATAATATTCTTACAAGAGTTTACAAGTTGTTTCCATGTTCAAACGAGTCAAGAATGAAGCTAAAAGTTGTTTTCGAGTTCGAACGAGTCAAGAATGAAGCCTCAAATTGTTATGAATTGTTTTGATGTTTAAACGAGCCAATAATGCTCCTACAAGTGTTTACAAGTTATTTCCATGTTCAATCGAGTTAAGAATGAAGCTACAAGTTGTTTCCGAGTTCGAACGAGTCAAGAATGAAGCCTCAAATTGTTATGAATTGTTTTGATGTTTAAACGAGCCAACAATGTTCCTACAAGAGTTTACAAGTTGTTTCTATGTTTTAACGAGTCAAGAATAAAGCTAAAAGTTGTTTCAATGTTAGAACGAGTCAAGAATGAAATCATAAATTATTATGAGTTTTTTTATTTTTAAACGAGCAAATAATGCTCCTACAAGTGTTTACAAGTTGTTTCCATGTTCAAACGAGTCAAGAATGAAGCTACAAGTTGTTTCCAAGTTCGAACGAGTCAAGAATGAAGTCTCAAATTGTTACGAATTGTTTTTATATTTAAACAAGACAATAATGCTCCTACAGGTGTTTACAAGTTGTTTCCATGTTCAAACGAGACAAGAATGAAGCTACAAGGTGTTTTCGAGTTCGAACGACTCAAGAACGAAGTCTCAAATTGTTAAGAATTGTTTTTATGTTTAAACGAGTCAATAATGCTCCTACAAGTGTTTAGAAGTTGTTTCCATGACTAAACGAGTCAAGAATGAAGCTACAAGTTGTTTCTGAGTTCGAACGTGTCAAGAATGAAGCCTTAAATTGTTATGAATTGTTTTGATGTTTAAACGAGCCAATAATGCTCCTACAAGTGTTAACAAGTTGTTTCCATGTTCAAAAGAGACAAGAATAAAGCTACTAGTTCTTTTCGAGTTTGAACGAGTCAAGAATGAAGTCTTAAATTGTTATGAATTGTTTTCATGTTTAAACAAGCCAATAATGTTCCTACAAGATTTGACAAGTTTTTTCCAAATTCAAACGAGTCAAGAATGAAGATACAAGTTGTTTCCGAGTTCGAACGAGTCAAGAATGAAGTCTCAAATTGTTATGAATTGTTTTGAAGTTTAAATGAGCCAATAATGCTCCTACAAGTGTTTACAAGTTGTTTCCATGTACAAACGAGTCAAGAATTAAGCTACCAGTTGTTTCCGAGTTCGAACGAGTCAAGAATGAAGCCTCAAATTGTTATGAATTCTTTTCATCTTAAAATGAACCAATAATGTTCTTACAAGAGTTTACAAGTTGTTTCCATGTTCAAACGAGTCAAGAATGATGCTAAAAGTTGTTTTCGAGTTCGAACGAGTCAAGAATGAAGCCTCAAATTGTTATGAATTGTTTTGATGTTTAAACGAGCCAATAATGCTCCTACAAGTGTTTACAAGTTATTTCCATGTTCAATCGAGTTAAGAATGAAGCTACAAGTTGTTTCCGAGTTCGAACGAGTCAAGAATGAAGCCTCAAATTGTTATGAATTGTTTTGATGTTTAAACGAGCCAACAATGTTCCTACAAGAGTTTACAAGTTGTTTCTATGTTCTAACGAGTCAAGAATAAAGCTAAAAGTTGTTTCAATGTTAGAACGAGTCAAGAATGAAATCATAAATTATTATGAGTTTTTTTATTTTTAAACGAGCCAATAATGCTCCTACAAGTGTTTACAAGTTGTTTCCATGTTCAAACGAGTCAAGAATGAAGCTACAAGTAGTTTCCAAGTTCGAACGAGTCAAGAATGAAGCCTCAAATTCTTACGAATTGTTTTTATATTTAAATGAGACAATAATGCTCCTACAGGTGTTTACAAGTTGTTTCCATGTTCAAACGAGACAAGAATGAAGCTACAAGGTGTTTTCGAGTTCGAACGACTCAAGAACGAAGTCTCAAATTGTTAAGAATTGTTTTGATGTTTAAACGAGCCAATAATGCTCCTACAAGTGTTTACAAGTTGTTTCCATGTTCAAACGAGAGAAGAATGAAGCTACAAGTTGTTTTCGAGTTCGAACGACTCAAGAATGAAATCTCAAATTGTTAAGAATTGTTTTGATGTTTAAACGAGCCAATAATGCTCCTACAAGTGTTTAGAAGTTGTTTCCATGACTAAACGAGTCAAGAATGAAGCTACAAGTTGTTTCTGAGTTCGAACGTGTTAAGAATGAAACCTTAAATTGTTATGAATTGTTTTGATGTTTAAACGAGCCAATAATGCTCCTACAAGTGTTAACAAGTTGTTTCCATGTTCAAAAGAGACAAGAATAAAGCTACTAGTTCTTTTCGAGTTTGAACGAGTCAAGAATGAAGTCTTAAATTGTTATGAATTGTTTTCATGTTTAAACAAGCCAATAATGTTCCTACAAGATTTGACAAGTTTTTTCCAAATTCAAACGAGTCAAGAATGAAGATACAAGTTGTTTCCGAGTTCGAACGAGTCACATATGAAGTCTCAAATTGTTATGAATTGTTTTGAAGTTTAAACGAGCCAATAATGCTCCTACAAGTGTTTACAAGTTGTTTCCATGTACAAACGAGTCAAGAATTAAGCTACCAGTTGTTTCCGAGTTCGAACGAGTCAAGAATGAAGCCTCAAATTGTTATGAATTGTTTTCATCTTAAAATGAACCAATAATATTCTTACAAGAGTTTACAAGTTGTTTCCATGTTCAAACGAGTCAAGAATGAAGCTAAAAGTTGTTTTCGAGTTCGAACGAGTCAAGAATGAAGCCTCAAATTGTTATGAATTGTTTTGATGTTTAAACGAGCCAATAATGCTCCTACAAGTGTTTACAAGTTATTTCCATGTTCAATCGAGTTAAGAATGAAGCTACAAGTTGTTTCCGAGTTCGAACGAGTCAAGAATGAAGCCTCAAATTGTTATGAATTGTTTTGATGTTTAAACGAGCCAACAATGTTCCTACAAGAGTTTACAAGTTGTTTCTATGTTTTAACGAGTCAAGAATAAAGCTAAAAGTTGTTTCAATGTTAGAACGAGTCAAGAATGAAATCATAAATTATTATGAGTTTTTTTATTTTTAAACGAGCAAATAATGCTCCTACAAGTGTTTACAAGTTGTTTCCATGTTCAAACGAGTCAAGAATGAAGCTACAAGTTGTTTCCAAGTTCGAACGAGTCAAGAATGAAGTCTCAAATTGTTACGAATTGTTTTTATATTTAAACAAGACAATAATGCTCCTACAGGTGTTTACAAGTTGTTTCCATGTTCAAACGAGACAAGAATGAAGCTACAAGGTGTTTTCGAGTTCGAACGACTCAAGAACGAAGTCTCAAATTGTTAAGAATTGTTTTTATGTTTAAACGAGTCAATAATGCTCCTACAAGTGTTTAGAAGTTGTTTCCATGACTAAACGAGTCAAGAATGAAGCTACAAGTTGTTTCTGAGTTCGAACGTGTCAAGAATGAAGCCTTAAATTGTTATGAATTGTTTTGATGTTTAAACGAGCCAATAATGCTCCTACAAGTGTTAACAAGTTGTTTCCATGTTCAAAAGAGACAAGAATAAAGCTACTAGTTCTTTTCGAGTTTGAACGAGTCAAGAATGAAGTCTTAAATTGTTATGAATTGTTTTCATGTTTAAACAAGCCAATAATGTTCCTACAAGATTTGACAAGTTTTTTCCAAATTCAAACGAGTCAAGAATGAAGATACAAGTTGTTTCCGAGTTCGAACGAGTCAAGAATGAAGTCTCAAATTGTTATGAATTGTTTTGAAGTTTAAATGAGCCAATAATGCTCCTACAAGTGTTTACAAGTTGTTTCCATGTACAAACGAGTCAAGAATTAAGCTACCAGTTGTATCCGAGTTCGAACGAGTCAAGAATGAAGCCTCAAATTGTTATGAATTCTTTTCATCTTAAAATGAACCAATAATGTTCTTACAAGAGTTTACAAGTTGTTTCCATGTTCAAACGAGTCAAGAATGATGCTAAAAGTTGTTTTCGAGTTCGAACGAGTCAAGAATGAAGCCTCAAATTGTTATGAATTGTTTTGATGTTTAAACGAGCCAATAATGCTCCTACAAGTGTTTACAAGTTATTTCCATGTTCAATCGAGTTAAGAATGAAGCTACAAGTTGTTTCCGAGTTCGAACGAGTCAAGAATGAAGCCTCAAATTGTTATGAATTGTTTTGATGTTTAAACGAGCCAACAATGTTCCTACAAGAGTTTACAAGTTGTTTCTATGTTCTAACGAGTCAAGAATAAAGCTAAAAGTTGTTTCAATGTTAGAACGAGTCAAGAATGAAATCATAAATTATTATGAGTTTTTTTATTTTTAAACGAGCCAATAATGCTCCTACAAGTGTTTACAAGTTGTTTCCATGTTCAAACGAGTCAAGAATGAAGCTACAAGTAGTTTCCAAGTTCGAACGAGTCAAGAATGAAGCCTCAAATTCTTACGAATTGTTTTTATATTTAAATGAGACAATAATGCTCCTACAGGTGTTTACAAGTTGTTTCCATGTTCAAACGAGACAAGAATGAAGCTACAAGGTGTTTTCGAGTTCGAACGACTCAAGAACGAAGTCTCAAATTGTTAAGAATTGTTTTGATGTTTAAACGAGCCAATAATGCTCCTACAAGTGTTTACAAGTTGTTTCCATGTTCAAACGAGAGAAGAATGAAGCTACAAGTTGTTTTCGAGTTCGAACGACTCAAGAATGAAATCTCAAATTGTTAAGAATTGTTTTGATGTTTAAACGAGCCAATAATGCTCCTACAAGTGTTTAGAAGTTGTTTCCATGACTAAACGAGTCAAGAATGAAGCTACAAGTTGTTTCTGAGTTCGAACGTGTTAAGAATGAAACCTTAAATTGTTATGAATTGTTTTGATGTTTAAACGAGCCAATAATGCTCCTACAAGTGTTAACAAGTTGTTTCCATGTTCAAAAGAGACAAGAATAAAGCTACTAGTTCTTTTCGAGTTTGAACGAGTCAAGAATGAAGTCTTAAATTGTTATGAATTGTTTTCATGTTTAAACAAGCCAATAATGTTCCTACAAGATTTGACAAGTTTTTTCCAAATTCAAACGAGTCAAGAATGAAGATACAAGTTGTTTCCGAGTTCGAACGAGTCACATATGAAGTCTCAAATTGTTATGAATTGTTTTGAAGTTTAAGCGAGCCAATAATGCTCCTACAAGTGTTTACAAGTTGTTTCCATGTACAAACGAGTCAAGAATTAAGCTACCAGTTGTTTCCGAGTTCGAACGAGTCAAGAATGAAGCCTCAAATTGTTATGAATTGTTTTCATCTTAAAATGAACCAATAATATTCTTACAAGAGTTTACAAGTTGTTTCCATGTTCAAACGAGTCAAGAATGAAGCTAAAAGTTGTTTTCGAGTTCGAACGAGTCAAGAATGAAGTCTCAAATTGTTATGAATTGTTTTGATGTTTAAACGAGCCAATAATGCTCCTACAAGTGTTTACAAGTTATTTCCATGTTCAAACAAGTTAAGAATGAAGCTACAAGTTGTTTCCGAGTTCGAACGAGTCAAGAATGAAGCCTCAAATTGTTATGAATTGTTTTGATGTTTAAACGAGCCAACAATGTTCCTACAAGAGTTTACAAGTTGTTTCTATGTTCTAACGAGTCAAGAATAAAGCTAAAAGTTGTTTCAATGTTAGAACGAGTCAAGAATGAAATCATAAATTATTATGAGTTTTTTTATTTTTAAACGAGTAAATAATGCTCCTACAAGTGTTTACAAGTTGTTTCCATGTTCAAACGAGTCAAGAATGAAGCTACAAGTTGTTTCCAAGTTCGAACGAGTCAAGAATGAAGTCTCAAATTGTTACGAATTGTTTTTATATTTAAACGAGACAATAATGCTCCTACAGGTGTTTACAAGTTGTTTCCATGTTCAAACGAGACAAGAATGAAGCTACAAGGTGTTTTCGAGTTCGAACGACTCAAGAACGAAGTCTCAAATTGTTAAGAATTGTTTTTATGTTTAAACGAGTCAATAATGCTCCTACAAGTGTTTAGAAGTTGTTTCCATGACTAAACGAGTCAAGAATGAAGCTACAAGTTGTTTCTGAGTTCGAACGTGTCAAGAATGAAGCCTCAAATTGTTATGAATTGTTTTGATGTTTAAACGAGCCAATAATGCTCCTACAAGTGTTAACAAGTTGTTTCCATGTTCAAAAGAGACAAGAATAAAGCTACTAGTTCTTTTCGAGTTTGAACGAGTCAAGAATGAAGTCTTAAATTGTTATGAATTGTTTTCATGTTTAAACAAGCCAATAATGTTCCTACAAGATTTGACAAGTTTTTTCCAAATTCAAACGAGTCAAGAATGAAGATACAAGTTGTTTCCGAGTTCGAACGAGTCACATATGAAGTCTCAAATTGTTATGAATTGTTTTGAAGTTTAAGCGAGCCAATAATGCTCCTACAAGTGTTTACAAGTTGTTTCCATGTACAAACGAGTCAAGAATTAAGCTACCAGTTGTTTCCGAGTTCGAACGAGTCAAGAATGAAGCCTCAAATTGTTATGAATTCTTTTCATCTTAAAATGAACCAATAATGTTCTTACAAGAGTTTACAAGTTGTTTCCATGTTCAAACGAGTCAAGAATGATGCTAAAAGTTGTTTTCGAGTTCGAACGAGTCAAGAATGAAGCCTCAAATTGTTATGAATTGTTTTGATGTTTAAACGAGCCAATAATGCTCCTACAAGTGTTTACAAGTTATTTCCATGTTCAATCGAGTTAAGAATGAAGCTACAAGTTGTTTCCGAGTTCGAACGAGTCAAGAATGAAGCCTCAAATTGTTATGAATTGTTTTGATGTTTAAACGAGCCAACAATGTTCCTACAAGAGTTTACAAGTTGTTTCTATGTTCTAACGAGTCAAGAATAAAGCTAAAAGTTGTTTCAATGTTAGAACGAGTCAAGAATGAAATCATAAATTATTATGAGTTTTTTTATTTTTAAACGAGCCAATAATGCTCCTACAAGTGTTTACAAGTTGTTTCCATGTTCAAACGAGTCAAGAATGAAGCTACAAGTAGTTTCCAAGTTCGAACGAGTCAAGAATGAAGCCTCAAATTCTTACGAATTGTTTTTATATTTAAATGAGACAATAATGCTCCTACAGGTGTTTACAAGTTGTTTCCATGTTCAAACGAGACAAGAATGAAGCTACAAGGTGTTTTCGAGTTCGAACGACTCAAGAACGAAGTCTCAAATTGTTAAGAATTGTTTTGATGTTTAAACGAGCCAATAATGCTCCTACAAGTGTTTACAAGTTGTTTCCATGTTCAAACGAGAGAAGAATGAAGCTACAAGTTGTTTTCGAGTTCGAACGACTCAAGAATGAAATCTCAAATTGTTAAGAATTGTTTTGATGTTTAAACGAGCCAATAATGCTCCTACAAGTGTTTAGAAGTTGTTTCCATGACTAAACGAGTCAAGAATGAAGCTACAAGTTGTTTCTGAGTTCGAACGTGTTAAGAATGAAACCTTAAATTGTTATGAATTGTTTTGATGTTTAAACGAGCCAATAATGCTCCTACAAGTGTTAACAAGTTGTTTCCATGTTCAAAAGAGACAAGAATAAAGCTACTAGTTCTTTTCGAGTTTGAACGAGTCAAGAATGAAGTCTTAAATTGTTATGAATTGTTTTCATGTTTAAACAAGCCAATAATGTTCCTACAAGATTTGACAAGTTTTTTCCAAATTCAAACGAGTCAAGAATGAAGATACAAGTTGTTTCCGAGTTCGAACGAGTCACATATGAAGTCTCAAATTGTTATGAATTGTTTTGAAGTTTAAGCGAGCCAATAATGCTCCTACAAGTGTTTACAAGTTGTTTCCATGTACAAACGAGTCAAGAATTAAGCTACCAGTTGTTTCCGAGTTCGAACGAGTCAAGAATGAAGCCTCAAATTGTTATGAATTGTTTTCATCTTAAAATGAACCAATAATATTCTTACAAGAGTTTACAAGTTGTTTCCATGTTCAAACGAGTCAAGAATGAAGCTAAAAGTTGTTTTCGAGTTCGAACGAGTCAAGAATGAAGTCTCAAATTGTTATGAATTGTTTTGATGTTTAAACGAGCCAATAATGCTCCTACAAGTGTTTACAAGTTATTTCCATGTTCAAACAAGTTAAGAATGAAGCTACAAGTTGTTTCCGAGTTCGAACGAGTCAAGAATGAAGCCTCAAATTGTTATGAATTGTTTTGATGTTTAAACGAGCCAACAATGTTCCTACAAGAGTTTACAAGTTGTTTCTATGTTCTAACGAGTCAAGAATAAAGCTAAAAGTTGTTTCAATGTTAGAACGAGTCAAGAATGAAATCATAAATTATTATGAGTTTTTTTATTTTTAAACGAGTAAATAATGCTCCTACAAGTGTTTACAAGTTGTTTCCATGTTCAAACGAGTCAAGAATGAAGCTACAAGTTGTTTCCAAGTTCGAACGAGTCAAGAATGAAGTCTCAAATTGTTACGAATTGTTTTTATATTTAAACGAGACAATAATGCTCCTACAGGTGTTTACAAGTTGTTTCCATGTTCAAACGAGACAAGAATGAAGCTACAAGGTGTTTTCGAGTTCGAACGACTCAAGAACGAAGTCTCAAATTGTTAAGAATTGTTTTTATGTTTAAACGAGTCAATAATGCTCCTACAAGTGTTTAGAAGTTGTTTCCATGACTAAACGAGTCAAGAATGAAGCTACAAGTTGTTTCTGAGTTCGAACGTGTCAAGAATGAAGCCTCAAATTGTTATGAATTGTTTTGATGTTTAAACGAGCCAATAATGCTCCTACAAGTGTTAACAAGTTGTTTCCATGTTCAAAAGAGACAAGAATAAAGCTACTAGTTCTTTTCGAGTTTGAACGAGTCAAGAATGAAGTCTTAAATTGTTATGAATTGTTTTCATGTTTAAACAAGCCAATAATGTTCCTACAAGATTTGACAAGTTTTTTCCAAATTCAAACGAGTCAAGAATGAAGATACAAGTTGTTTCCGAGTTCGAACGAGTCACATATGAAGTCTCAAATTGTTATGAATTGTTTTGAAGTTTAAACGAGCCAATAATGCTCCTACAAGTGTTTACAAGTTGTTTCCATGTACAAACGAGTCAAGAATTAAGCTACCAGTTGTTTCCGAGTTCGAACGAGTCAAGAATGAAGCCTCAAATTGTTATGAATTGTTTTCATCTTAAAATGAACCAATAATATTCTTACAAGAGTTTACAAGTTGTTTCCATGTTCAAACGAGTCAAGAATGAAGCTAAAAGTTGTTTTCGAGTTCGAACGAGTCAAGAATGAAGCCTCAAATTGTTATGAATTGTTTTGATGTTTAAACGAGCCAATAATGCTCCTACAAGTGTTTACAAGTTATTTCCATGTTCAATCGAGTTAAGAATGAAGCTACAAGTTGTTTCCGAGTTCGAACGAGTCAAGAATGAAGCCTCAAATTGTTATGAATTGTTTTGATGTTTAAACGAGCCAACAATGTTCCTACAAGAGTTTACAAGTTGTTTCTATGTTTTAACGAGTCAAGAATAAAGCTAAAAGTTGTTTCAATGTTAGAACGAGTCAAGAATGAAATCATAAATTATTATGAGTTTTTTATTTTTAAACGAGCAAATAATGCTCCTACAAGTGTTTACAAGTTGTTTCCATGTTCAAACGAGTCAAGAATGAAGCTACAAGTTGTTTCCAAGTTCGAACGAGTCAAGAATGAAGTCTCAAATTGTTATGAATTGTTTTTATATTTAAACGAGACAATAATGCTCCTACAGGTGTTTACAAGTTGTTTCCATGTTCAAACGAGACAAGAATGAAGCTACAAGGTGTTTTCGAGTTCGAACGACTCAAGAACGAAGTCTCAAATTGTTAAGAATTGTTTTTATGTTTAAACGAGTCAATAATGCTCCTACAAGTGTTTAGAAGTTGTTTCCATGACTAAACGAGTCAAGAATGAAGCTACAAGTTGTTTCTGAGTTCGAACGTGTCAAGAATGAAGCCTCAAATTGTTATGAATTGTTTTGATGTTTAAACGAGCCAATAATGCTCCTACAAGTGTTAACAAGTTGTTTCCATGTTCAAAAGAGACAAGAATAAAGCTACTAGTTCTTTTCGAGTTTGAACGAGTCAAGAATGAAGTCTTAAATTGTTATGAATTGTTTTCATGTTTAAACAAGCCAATAATGTTCCTACAAGATTTGACAAGTTTTTTCCAAATTCAAACGAGTCAAGAATGAAGATACAAGTTGTTTCCGAGTTCGAACGAGTCACATATGAAGTCTCAAATTGTTATGAATTGTTTTGAAGTTTAAACGAGCCAATAATGCTCCTACAAGTGTTTACAAGTTGTTTCCATGTACAAACGAGTCAAGAATTAAGCTACCAGTTGTTTCCGAGTTCGAACGAGTCAAGAATGAAGCCTCAAATTGTTATGAATTGTTTTCATCTTAAAATGAACCAATAATATTCTTACAAGAGTTTACAAGTTGTTTCCATGTTCAAACGAGTCAAGAATGAAGCTAAAAGTTGTTTTCGAGTTCGAACGAGTCAAGAATGAAGCCTCAAATTGTTATGAATTGTTTTGATGTTTAAACGAGCCAATAATGCTCCTACAAGTGTTTACAAGTTATTTCCATGTTCAATCGAGTTAAGAATGAAGCTACAAGTTGTTTCCGAGTTCGAACGAGTCAAGAATGAAGCCTCAAATTGTTATGAATTGTTTTGATGTTTAAACGAGCCAACAATGTTCCTACAAGAGTTTACAAGTTGTTTCTATGTTTTAACGAGTCAAGAATAAAGCTAAAAGTTGTTTCAATGTTAGAACGAGTCAAGAATGAAATCATAAATTATTATGAGTTTTTTTATTTTTAAACGAGCAAATAATGCTCCTACAAGTGTTTACAAGTTGTTTCCATGTTCAAACGAGTCAAGAATGAAGCTACAAGTTGTTTCCAAGTTCGAACGAGTCAAGAATGAAGTCTCAAATTGTTACGAATTGTTTTTATATTTAAACAAGACAATAATGCTCCTACAGGTGTTTACAAGTTGTTTCCATGTTCAAACGAGACAAGAATGAAGCTACAAGGTGTTTTCGAGTTCGAACGACTCAAGAACGAAGTCTCAAATTGTTAAGAATTGTTTTTATGTTTAAACGAGTCAATAATGCTCCTACAAGTGTTTAGAAGTTGTTTCCATGACTAAACGAGTCAAGAATGAAGCTACAAGTTGTTTCTGAGTTCGAACGTGTCAAGAATGAAGCCTTAAATTGTTATGAATTGTTTTGATGTTTAAACGAGCCAATAATGCTCCTACAAGTGTTAACAAGTTGTTTCCATGTTCAAAAGAGACAAGAATAAAGCTACTAGTTCTTTTCGAGTTTGAACGAGTCAAGAATGAAGTCTTAAATTGTTATGAATTGTTTTCATGTTTAAACAAGCCAATAATGTTCCTACAAGATTTGACAAGTTTTTTCCAAATTCAAACGAGTCAAGAATGAAGATACAAGTTGTTTCCGAGTTCGAACGAGTCAAGAATGAAGTCTCAAATTGTTATGAATTGTTTTGAAGTTTAAATGAGCCAATAATGCTCCTACAAGTGTTTACAAGTTGTTTCCATGTACAAACGAGTCAAGAATTAAGCTACCAGTTGTTTCCGAGTTCGAACGAGTCAAGAATGAAGCCTCAAATTGTTATGAATTCTTTTCATCTTAAAATGAACCAATAATGTTCTTACAAGAGTTTACAAGTTGTTTCCATGTTCAAACGAGTCAAGAATGATGCTAAAAGTTGTTTTCGAGTTCGAACGAGTCAAGAATGAAGCCTCAAATTGTTATGAATTGTTTTGATGTTTAAACGAGCCAATAATGCTCCTACAAGTGTTTACAAGTTATTTCCATGTTCAATCGAGTTAAGAATGAAGCTACAAGTTGTTTCCGAGTTCGAACGAGTCAAGAATGAAGCCTCAAATTGTTATGAATTGTTTTGATGTTTAAACGAGCCAACAATGTTCCTACAAGAGTTTACAAGTTGTTTCTATGTTCTAACGAGTCAAGAATAAAGCTAAAAGTTGTTTCAATGTTAGAACGAGTCAAGAATGAAATCATAAATTATTATGAGTTTTTTTATTTTTAAACGAGCCAATAATGCTCCTACAAGTGTTTACAAGTTGTTTCCATGTTCAAACGAGTCAAGAATGAAGCTACAAGTAGTTTCCAAGTTCGAACGAGTCAAGAATGAAGCCTCAAATTCTTACGAATTGTTTTTATATTTAAATGAGACAATAATGCTCCTACAGGTGTTTACAAGTTGTTTCCATGTTCAAACGAGACAAGAATGAAGCTACAAGGTGTTTTCGAGTTCGAACGACTCAAGAACGAAGTCTCAAATTGTTAAGAATTGTTTTGATGTTTAAACGAGCCAATAATGCTCCTACAAGTGTTTACAAGTTGTTTCCATGTTCAAACGAGAGAAGAATGAAGCTACAAGTTGTTTTCGAGTTCGAACGACTCAAGAATGAAATCTCAAATTGTTAAGAATTGTTTTGATGTTTAAACGAGCCAATAATGCTCCTACAAGTGTTTAGAAGTTGTTTCCATGACTAAACGAGTCAAGAATGAAGCTACAAGTTGTTTCTGAGTTCGAACGTGTTAAGAATGAAACCTTAAATTGTTATGAATTGTTTTGATGTTTAAACGAGCCAATAATGCTCCTACAAGTGTTAACAAGTTGTTTCCATGTTCAAAAGAGACAAGAATAAAGCTACTAGTTCTTTTCGAGTTTGAACGAGTCAAGAATGAAGTCTTAAATTGTTATGAATTGTTTTCATGTTTAAACAAGCCAATAATGTTCCTACAAGATTTGACAAGTTTTTTCCAAATTCAAACGAGTCAAGAATGAAGATACAAGTTGTTTCCGAGTTCGAACGAGTCACATATGAAGTCTCAAATTGTTATGAATTGTTTTGAAGTTTAAGCGAGCCAATAATGCTCCTACAAGTGTTTACAAGTTGTTTCCATGTACAAACGAGTCAAGAATTAAGCTACCAGTTGTTTCCGAGTTCGAACGAGTCAAGAATGAAGCCTCAAATTGTTATGAATTGTTTTCATCTTAAAATGAACCAATAATATTCTTACAAGAGTTTACAAGTTGTTTCCATGTTCAAACGAGTCAAGAATGAAGCTAAAAGTTGTTTTCGAGTTCGAACGAGTCAAGAATGAAGTCTCAAATTGTTATGAATTGTTTTGATGTTTAAACGAGCCAATAATGCTCCTACAAGTGTTTACAAGTTATTTCCATGTTCAAACAAGTTAAGAATGAAGCTACAAGTTGTTTCCGAGTTCGAACGAGTCAAGAATGAAGCCTCAAATTGTTATGAATTGTTTTGATGTTTAAACGAGCCAACAATGTTCCTACAAGAGTTTACAAGTTGTTTCTATGTTCTAACGAGTCAAGAATAAAGCTAAAAGTTGTTTCAATGTTAGAACGAGTCAAGAATGAAATCATAAATTATTATGAGTTTTTTTATTTTTAAACGAGTAAATAATGCTCCTACAAGTGTTTACAAGTTGTTTCCATGTTCAAACGAGTCAAGAATGAAGCTACAAGTTGTTTCCAAGTTCGAACGAGTCAAGAATGAAGTCTCAAATTGTTACGAATTGTTTTTATATTTAAACGAGACAATAATGCTCCTACAGGTGTTTACAAGTTGTTTCCATGTTCAAACGAGACAAGAATGAAGCTACAAGGTGTTTTCGAGTTCGAACGACTCAAGAACGAAGTCTCAAATTGTTAAGAATTGTTTTTATGTTTAAACGAGTCAATAATGCTCCTACAAGTGTTTAGAAGTTGTTTCCATGACTAAACGAGTCAAGAATGAAGCTACAAGTTGTTTCTGAGTTCGAACGTGTCAAGAATGAAGCCTTAAATTGTTATGAATTGTTTTGATGTTTAAACGAGCCAATAATGCTCCTACAAGTGTTAACAAGTTGTTTCCATGTTCAAAAGAGACAAGAATAAAGCTACTAGTTCTTTTCGAGTTTGAACGAGTCAAGAATGAAGTCTTAAATTGTTATGAATTGTTTTCATGTTTAAACAAGCCAATAATGTTCCTACAAGATTTGACAAGTTTTTTCCAAATTCAAACGAGTCAAGAATGAAGATACAAGTTGTTTCCGAGTTCGAACGAGTCAAGAATGAAGTCTCAAATTGTTATGAATTGTTTTGAAGTTTAAATGAGCCAATAATGCTCCTACAAGTGTTTACAAGTTGTTTCCATGTACAAACGAGTCAAGAATTAAGCTACCAGTTGTTTCCGAGTTCGAACGAGTCAAGAATGAAGCCTCAAATTGTTATGAATTCTTTTCATCTTAAAATGAACCAATAATGTTCTTACAAGAGTTTACAAGTTGTTTCCATGTTCAAACGAGTCAAGAATGATGCTAAAAGTTGTTTTCGAGTTCGAACGAGTCAAGAATGAAGCCTCAAATTGTTATGAATTGTTTTGATGTTTAAACGAGCCAATAATGCTCCTACAAGTGTTTACAAGTTATTTCCATGTTCAATCGAGTTAAGAATGAAGCTACAAGTTGTTTCCGAGTTCGAACGAGTCAAGAATGAAGCCTCAAATTGTTATGAATTGTTTTGATGTTTAAACGAGCCAACAATGTTCCTACAAGAGTTTACAAGTTGTTTCTATGTTCTAACGAGTCAAGAATAAAGCTAAAAGTTGTTTCAATGTTAGAACGAGTCAAGAATGAAATCATAAATTATTATGAGTTTTTTTATTTTTAAACGAGCCAATAATGCTCCTACAAGTGTTTACAAGTTGTTTCCATGTTCAAACGAGTCAAGAATGAAGCTACAAGTAGTTTCCAAGTTCGAACGAGTCAAGAATGAAGCCTCAAATTCTTACGAATTGTTTTTATATTTAAATGAGACAATAATGCTCCTACAGGTGTTTACAAGTTGTTTCCATGTTCAAACGAGACAAGAATGAAGCTACAAGGTGTTTTCGAGTTCGAACGACTCAAGAACGAAGTCTCAAATTGTTAAGAATTGTTTTGATGTTTAAACGAGCCAATAATGCTCCTACAAGTGTTTACAAGTTGTTTCCATGTTCAAACGAGAGAAGAATGAAGCTACAAGTTGTTTTCGAGTTCGAACGACTCAAGAATGAAATCTCAAATTGTTAAGAATTGTTTTGATGTTTAAACGAGCCAATAATGCTCCTACAAGTGTTTAGAAGTTGTTTCCATGACTAAACGAGTCAAGAATGAAGCTACAAGTTGTTTCTGAGTTCGAACGTGTTAAGAATGAAACCTTAAATTGTTATGAATTGTTTTGATGTTTAAACGAGCCAATAATGCTCCTACAAGTGTTAACAAGTTGTTTCCATGTTCAAAAGAGACAAGAATAAAGCTACTAGTTCTTTTCGAGTTTGAACGAGTCAAGAATGAAGTCTTAAATTGTTATGAATTGTTTTCATGTTTAAACAAGCCAATAATGTTCCTACAAGATTTGACAAGTTTTTTCCAAATTCAAACGAGTCAAGAATGAAGATACAAGTTGTTTCCGAGTTCGAACGAGTCACATATGAAGTCTCAAATTGTTATGAATTGTTTTGAAGTTTAAGCGAGCCAATAATGCTCCTACAAGTGTTTACAAGTTGTTTCCATGTACAAACGAGTCAAGAATTAAGCTACCAGTTGTTTCCGAGTTCGAACGAGTCAAGAATGAAGCCTCAAATTGTTATGAATTGTTTTCATCTTAAAATGAACCAATAATATTCTTACAAGAGTTTACAAGTTGTTTCCATGTTCAAACGAGTCAAGAATGAAGCTAAAAGTTGTTTTCGAGTTCGAACGAGTCAAGAATGAAGTCTCAAATTGTTATGAATTGTTTTGATGTTTAAACGAGCCAATAATGCTCCTACAAGTGTTTACAAGTTATTTCCATGTTCAAACAAGTTAAGAATGAAGCTACAAGTTGTTTCCGAGTTCGAACGAGTCAAGAATGAAGCCTCAAATTGTTATGAATTGTTTTGATGTTTAAACGAGCCAACAATGTTCCTACAAGAGTTTACAAGTTGTTTCTATGTTCTAACGAGTCAAGAATAAAGCTAAAAGTTGTTTCAATGTTAGAACGAGTCAAGAATGAAATCATAAATTATTATGAGTTTTTTTATTTTTAAACGAGTAAATAATGCTCCTACAAGTGTTTACAAGTTGTTTCCATGTTCAAACGAGTCAAGAATGAAGCTACAAGTTGTTTCCAAGTTCGAACGAGTCAAGAATGAAGTCTCAAATTGTTACGAATTGTTTTTATATTTAAACGAGACAATAATGCTCCTACAGGTGTTTACAAGTTGTTTCCATGTTCAAACGAGACAAGAATGAAGCTACAAGGTGTTTTCGAGTTCGAACGACTCAAGAACGAAGTCTCAAATTGTTAAGAATTGTTTTTATGTTTAAACGAGTCAATAATGCTCCTACAAGTGTTTAGAAGTTGTTTCCATGACTAAACGAGTCAAGAATGAAGCTACAAGTTGTTTCTGAGTTCGAACGTGTCAAGAATGAAGCCTCAAATTGTTATGAATTGTTTTGATGTTTAAACGAGCCAATAATGCTCCTACAAGTGTTAACAAGTTGTTTCCATGTTCAAAAGAGACAAGAATAAAGCTACTAGTTCTTTTCGAGTTTGAACGAGTCAAGAATGAAGTCTTAAATTGTTATGAATTGTTTTCATGTTTAAACAAGCCAATAATGTTCCTACAAGATTTGACAAGTTTTTTCCAAATTCAAACGAGTCAAGAATGAAGATACAAGTTGTTTCCGAGTTCGAACGAGTCAAGAATGAAGTCTCAAATTGTTATGAATTGTTTTGAAGTTTAAATGAGCCAATAATGCTCCTACAAGTGTTTACAAGTTGTTTCCATGTACAAACGAGTCAAGAATTAAGCTACCAGTTGTTTCCGAGTTCGAACGAGTCAAGAATGAAGCCTCAAATTGTTATGAATTCTTTTCATCTTAAAATGAACCAATAATGTTCTTACAAGAGTTTACAAGTTGTTTCCATGTTCAAACGAGTCAAGAATGATGCTAAAAGTTGTTTTCGAGTTCGAACGAGTCAAGAATGAAGCCTCAAATTGTTATGAATTGTTTTGATGTTTAAACGAGCCAATAATGCTCCTACAAGTGTTTACAAGTTATTTCCATGTTCAATCGAGTTAAGAATGAAGCTACAAGTTGTTTCCGAGTTCGAACGAGTCAAGAATGAAGCCTCAAATTGTTATGAATTGTTTTGATGTTTAAACGAGCCAACAATGTTCCTACAAGAATTTACAAGTGTTTCTATGTTCTAACGAGTCAAGAATAAAGCTAAAAGTTGTTTCAATGTTAGAACGAGTCAAGAATGAAATCATAAATTATTATGAGTTTTTTTATTTTTAAACGAGCCAATAATGCTCCTACAAGTGTTTACAAGTTGTTTCCATGTTCAAACGAGTCAAGAATGAAGCTACAAGTTGTTTCCAAGGTCGAACGAGTCAAGAATGAAGTCTCAAATTCTTACGAATTGTTTTTATATTTAAATGAGACAATAATGCTCCTACAGGTGTTTACAAGTTGTTTCCATGTTCAAACGAGACAAGAATGAAGCTACAAGGTGTTTTCGAGTTCGAACGACTCAAGAACGAAGTCTCAAATTGTTAAGAATTGTTTTGATGTTTAAACGAGCCAATAATGCTCCTACAAGTGTTTACAAGTTGTTTCCATGTTCAAACGAGAGAAGAATGAAGCTACAAGTTGTTTTCGAGTTCGAACGACTCAAGAATGAAATCTCAAATTGTTAAGAATTGTTTTGATGTTTAAACGAGCCAATAATGCTCCTACAAGTGTTTAGAAGTTGTTTCCATGACTAAACGAGTCAAGAATGAAGCTACAAGTTGTTTCTGAGTTCGAACGTGTCAAGAATGAAACCTTAAATTGTTATGAATTGTTTTGATGTTTAAACGAGCCAATAATGCTCCTACAAGTGTTAACAAGTTGTTTCCATGTTCAAAAGAGACAAGAATAAAGCTACTAGTTCTTTTCGAGTTTGAACGAGTCAAGAATGAAGTCTTAAATTGTTATGAATTGTTTTCATGTTTAAACAAGCCAATAATGTTCCTACAAGATTTGACAAGTTTTTTCCAAATTCAAACGAGTCAAGAATGAAGATACAAGTTGTTTCCGAGTTCGAACGAGTCACATATGAAGTCTCAAATTGTTATGAATTGTTTTGAAGTTTAAGCGAGCCAGTAATGCTCCTACAAGTGTTTACAAGTTGTTTCCATGTACAAACGAGTCAAGAATTAAGCTACCAGTTGTTTCCGAGTTCGAACGAGTCAAGAATGAAGCCTCAAATTGTTATGAATTATTTTCATCTTAAAATGAACCAATAATGTTCTTACAAGAGTTTACAAGTTGTTTCCATGTTCAAACGAGTCAAGAATGAAGCTAAAAGTTGTTTTCGAGTTCGAACGAGTCAAGAATGAAGTCTCAAATTGTTATGAATTGTTTTGATGTTTAAACGAGCCAATAATGCTCCTACAAGTGTTTACAAGTTATTTCCATGTTCAAACAAGTTAAGAATGAAGCTACAAGTTGTTTCCGAGTTCGAACGAGTCAAGAATGAAGCCTCAAATTGTTATGAATTGTTTTGATGTTTAAACGAGCCAACAATGTTCCTACAAGAGTTTACAAGTTGTTTCTATGTTTTAACGAGTCAAGAATAAAGCTAAAAGTTGTTTCAATGTTAGAACGAGTCAAGAATGAAATCATAAATTATTATGAGTTTTTTTATTTTTAAACGAGCAAATAATGCTCCTACAAGTGTTTACAAGTTGTTTCCATGTTCAAACGAGTCAAGAATGAAGCTACAAGTTGTTTCCAAGTTCGAACGAGTCAAGAATGAAGTCTCAAATTGTTACGAATTGTTTTTATATTTAAACAAGACAATAATGCTCCTACAGGTGTTTACAAGTTGTTTCCATGTTCAAACGAGACAAGAATGAAGCTACAAGGTGTTTTCGAGTTCGAACGACTCAAGAACGAAGTCTCAAATTGTTAAGAATTGTTTTTATGTTTAAACGAGTCAATAATGCTCCTACAAGTGTTTAGAAGTTGTTTCCATGACTAAACGAGTCAAGAATGAAGCTACAAGTTGTTTCTGAGTTCGAACGTGTCAAGAATGAAGCCTTAAATTGTTATGAATTGTTTTGATGTTTAAACGAGCCAATAATGCTCCTACAAGTGTTAACAAGTTGTTTCCATGTTCAAAAGAGACAAGAATAAAGCTACTAGTTCTTTTCGAGTTTGAACGAGTCAAGAATGAAGTTTTAAATTGTTATGAATTGTTTTCATGTTTAAACAAGCCAATAATGTTCCTACAAGATTTGACAAGTTTTTTCCAAATTCAAACGAGTCAAGAATGAAGATACAAGTTGTTTCCAAGTTCGAACGAGTCAAGAATGAAGTCTCAAATTGTTATGAATTGTTTTGAAGTTTAAATGAGCCAATAATGCTCCTACAAGTGTTTACAAGTTGTTTCCATGTAC
Organism: Oenanthe sinensis; assembly: GCA_028671895.1. NCBI lineage: Eukaryota > Viridiplantae > Streptophyta > Magnoliopsida > Apiales > Apiaceae > Oenanthe > Oenanthe sinensis. The sequence goes on from JAPMAC010000231.1 coordinate 7,270,766, forward strand.
AAACGAGTCAAGAATTAAGCTACCAGTTGTTTCCGAGTTCGAACGAGTCAAGAATGAAGCCTCAAATTGTTATGAATTCTTTTCATCTTAAAATGAACCAATAATGTTCTTACAAGAGTTTACAAGTTGTTTCCATGTTCAAACGAGTCAAGAATGATGCTAAAAGTTGTTTTCGAGTTCGAACGAGTCAAGAATGAAGCCTCAAATTGTTATGAATTGTTTTGATGTTTAAACGAGCCAATAATGCTCCTACAAGTGTTTACAAGTTATTTCCATGTTCAATCGAGTTAAGAATGAAGCTACAAGTTGTTTCCGAGTTCGAACGAGTCAAGAATGAAGCCTCAAATTGTTATGAATTGTTTTGATGTTTAAACGAGCCAACAATGTTCCTACAAGAGTTTACAAGTTGTTTCTATGTTCTAACGAGTCAAGAATAAAGCTAAAAGTTGTTTCAATGTTAGAACGAGTCAAGAATGAAATCATAAATTATTATGAGTTTTTTTATTTTTAAACGAGCCAATAATGCTCCTACAAGTGTTTACAAGTTGTTTCCATGTTCAAACGAGTCAAGAATGAAGCTACAAGTTGTTTCCAAGTTCGAACGAGTCAAGAATGAAGTCTCAAATTCTTACGAATTGTTTTTATATTTAAATGAGACAATAATGCTCCTACAGGTGTTTACAAGTTGTTTCCATGTTCAAACGAGACAAGAATGAAGCTACAAGGTGTTTTCGAGTTTGAACGACTCAAGAACGAAGTCTCAAATTGTTAAGAATTGTTTTGATGTTTAAACGAGCCAATAATGCTCCTACAAGTGTTTACAAGTTGTTTCCATGTTCAAACGAGAGAAGAATGAAGCTACAAGTTGTTTTCGAGTTCGAACGACTCAAGAATGAAATCTCAAATTGTTAAGAATTGTTTTGATGTTTAAACGAGCCAATAATGCTCCTACAAGTGTTTAGAAGTTGTTTCCATGACTAAACGAGTCAAGAATGAAGCTACAAGTTGTTTCTGAGTTCGAACGTGTCAAGAATGAAACCTTAAATTGTTATGAATTGTTTTGATGTTTAAACGAGCCAATAATGCTCCTACAAGTGTTAACAAGTTGTTTCCATGTTCAAAAGAGACAAGAATAAAGCTACTAGTTCTTTTCGAGTTTGAACGAGTCAAGAATGAAGTCTTAAATTGTTATGAATTGTTTTCATGTTTAAACAAGCCAATAATGTTCCTACAAGATTTGACAAGTTTTTTCCAAATTCAAACGAGTCAAGAATGAAGATACAAGTTGTTTCCGAGTTCGAACGAGTCACATATGAAGTCTCAAATTGTTATGAATTGTTTTGAAGTTTAAGCGAGCCAATAATGCTCCTACAAGTGTTTACAAGTTGTTTCCATGTACAAACGAGTCAAGAATTAAGCTACCAGTTGTTTCCGAGTTCGAACGAGTCAAGAATGAAGCCTCAAATTGTTATGAATTGTTTTCATCTTAAAATGAACCAATAATATTCTTACAAGAGTTTACAAGTTGTTTCCATGTTCAAACGAGTCAAGAATGAAGCTAAAAGTTGTTTTCGAGTTCGAACGAGTCAAGAATGAAGTCTCAAATTGTTATGAATTGTTTTGATGTTTAAACGAGCCAATAATGCTCCTACAAGTGTTTACAAGTTATTTCCATGTTCAAACAAGTTAAGAATGAAGCTACAAGTTGTTTCCGAGTTCGAACGAGTCAAGAATGAAGCCTCAAATTGTTATGAATTGTTTTGATGTTTAAACGAGCCAACAATGTTCCTACAAGAGTTTACAAGTTGTTTCTATGTTCTAACGAGTCAAGAATAAAGCTAAAAGTTGTTTCAATGTTAGAACGAGTCAAGAATGAAATCATAAATTATTATGAGTTTTTTTATTTTTAAACGAGTAAATAATGCTCCTACAAGTGTTTACAAGTTGTTTCCATGTTCAAACGAGTCAAGAATGAAGCTACAAGTTGTTTCCAAGTTCGAACGAGTCAAGAATGAAGTCTCAAATTGTTACGAATTGTTTTTATATTTAAACGAGACAATAATGCTCCTACAGGTGTTTACAAGTTGTTTCCATGTTCAAACGAGACAAGAATGAAGCTACAAGGTGTTTTCGAGTTCGAACGACTCAAGAACGAAGTCTCAAATTGTTAAGAATTGTTTTTATGTTTAAACGAGTCAATAATGCTCCTACAAGTGTTTAGAAGTTGTTTCCATGACTAAACGAGTCAAGAATGAAGCTACAAGTTGTTTCTGAGTTCGAACGTGTCAAGAATGAAGCCTCAAATTGTTATGAATTGTTTTGATGTTTAAACGAGCCAATAATGCTCCTACAAGTGTTAACAAGTTGTTTCCATGTTCAAAAGAGACAAGAATAAAGCTACTAGTTCTTTTCGAGTTTGAACGAGTCAAGAATGAAGTCTTAAATTGTTATGAATTGTTTTCATGTTTAAACAAGCCAATAATGTTCCTACAAGATTTGACAAGTTTTTTCCAAATTCAAACGAGTCAAGAATGAAGATACAAGTTGTTTCCGAGTTTGAACGAGTCAAGAATGAAGTCTCAAATTGTTATGAATTGTTTTGAAGTTTAAATGAGCCAATAATGCTCCTACAAGTGTTTACAAGTTGTTTCCATGTACAAACGAGTCAAGAATTAAGCTACCAGTTGTTTCCGAGTTCGAACGAGTCAAGAATGAAGCCTCAAATTGTTATGAATTCTTTTCATCTTAAAATGAACCAATAATGTTCTTACAAGAGTTTACAAGTTGTTTCCATGTTCAAACGAGTCAAGAATGATGCTAAAAGTTGTTTTCGAGTTCGAACGAGTCAAGAATGAAGCCTCAAATTGTTATGAATTGTTTTGATGTTTAAACGAGCCAATAATGCTCCTACAAGTGTTTACAAGTTATTTCCATGTTCAATCGAGTTAAGAATGAAGCTACAAGTTGTTTCCGAGTTCGAACGAGTCAAGAATGAAGCCTCAAATTGTTATGAATTGTTTTGATGTTTAAACGAGCCAACAATGTTCCTACAAGAGTTTACAAGTTGTTTCTATGTTCTAACGAGTCAAGAATAAAGCTAAAAGTTGTTTCAATGTTAGAACGAGTCAAGAATGAAATCATAAATTATTATGAGTTTTTTTATTTTTAAACGAGCCAATAATGCTCCTACAAGTGTTTACAAGTTGTTTCCATGTTCAAACGAGTCAAGAATGAAGCTACAAGTAGTTTCCAAGTTCGAACGAGTCAAGAATGAAGTCTCAAATTCTTACGAATTGTTTTTATATTTAAATGAGACAATAATGCTCCTACAGGTGTTTACAAGTTGTTTCCATGTTCAAACGAGACAAGAATGAAGCTACAAGGTGTTTTCGAGTTCGAACGACTCAAGAACGAAGTCTCAAATTGTTAAGAATTGTTTTGATGTTTAAACGAGCCAATAATGCTCCTACAAGTGTTTACAAGTTGTTTCCATGTTCAAACGAGAGAAGAATGAAGCTACAAGTTGTTTTCGAGTTCGAACGACTCAAGAATGAAATCTCAAATTGTTAAGAATTGTTTTGATGTTTAAACGAGCCAATAATGCTCCTACAAGTGTTTAGAAGTTGTTTCCATGACTAAACGAGTCAAGAATGAAGCTACAAGTTGTTTCTGAGTTCGAACGTGTCAAGAATGAAACCTTAAATTGTTATGAATTGTTTTGATGTTTAAACGAGCCAATAATGCTCCTACAAGTGTTAACAAGTTGTTTCCATGTGTAAAAAAAACAAGAATAAAGCTACTAGTTCTTTTCGAGTTTGAACGAGTCAAGAATGAAGTCTTAAATTGTTATGAATTGTTTTCATGTTTAAACAAGCCAATAATGTTCCTACAAGATTTGACAAGTTTTTTCCAAATTCAAACGAGTCAAGAATGAAGATACAAGTTGTTTCCGAGTTCGAACGAGTCACATATGAAGTCTCAAATTGTTATGAATTGTTTTGAAGTTTAAACGAGCCAATAATGCTCCTACAAGTGTTTACAAGTTGTTTCCATGTACAAACGAGTCAAGAATTAAGCTACCAGTTGTTTCCGAGTTCGAACGAGTCAAGAATGAAGCCTCAAATTGTTATGAATTGTTTTCATCTTAAAATGAACCAATAATATTCTTACAAGAGTTTACAAGTTGTTTCCATGTTCAAACGAGTCAAGAATGAAGCTAAAAGTTGTTTTCGAGTTCGAACGAGTCAAGAATGAAGTCTCAAATTGTTATGAATTGTTTTGATGTTTAAACGAGCCAATAATGCTCCTACAAGTGTTTACAAGTTATTTCCATGTTCAAACAAGTTAAGAATGAAGCTACAAGTTGTTTCCGAGTTCGAACGAGTCAAGAATGAAGCCTCAAATTGTTATGAATTGTTTTGATGTTTAAACGAGCCAACAATGTTCCTACAAGAGTTTACAAGTTGTTTCTATGTTTTAACGAGTCAAGAATAAAGCTAAAAGTTGTTTCAATGTTAGAACGAGTCAAGAATGAAATCATAAATTATTATGAGTTTTTTTATTTTTAAACGAGCAAATAATGCTCCTACAAGTGTTTACAAGTTGTTTCCATGTTCAAACGAGTCAAGAATGAAGCTACAAGTTGTTTCCAAGTTCGAACGAGTCAAGAATGAAGTCTCAAATTGTTACGAATTGTTTTTATATTTAAACGAGACAATAATGCTCCTACAGGTGTTTACAAGTTGTTTCCATGTTCAAACGAGACAAGAATGAAGCTACAAGGTGTTTTCGAGTTCGAACGACTCAAGAACGAAGTCTCAAATTGTTAAGAATTGTTTTTATGTTTAAACGAGTCAATAATGCTCCTACAAGTGTTTAGAAGTTGTTTCCATGACTAAACGAGTCAAGAATGAAGCTACAAGTTGTTTCTGAGTTCGAACGTGTCAAGAATGAGGCCTCAAATTGTTATGAATTGTTTTGATGTTTAAACGAGCCAATAATGCTCCTACAAGTGTTAATAAGTTGTTTCCATGTTCAAAAGAGACAAGAATAAAGCTACTATTTCTTTTCGAGTTTGAACGAGTCAAGAATGAAGTCTTAAATTGTTATGAATTGTTTTCATGTTTAAACAAGCCAATAATGTTCCTACAAGATTTGACAAGTTTTTTCCAAATTCAAACGAGTCAAAAATGAAGATACAAGTTGTTTCCGAGTTCGAACGAGTCACATATGAAGTCTCAAATTGTTATGAATTGTTTTGAAGTTTAAACGAGCCAATAATGCTCCTACAAGTGTTTACAAGTTGTTTCCATGTACAAACGAGTCAAGAATTAAGCTACCAGTTGTTTCCGAGTTCGAACGAGTCAAGAATGAAGCCTCAAATTGTTATGAATTGTTTTCATCTTAAAATGAACCAATAATGTTCTTACAAGAGTTTACAAGTTGTTTCCATGTTCAAACGAGTCAAGAATGAAGCTAAAAGTTGTTTTCGAGTTCGAACGAGTCAAGAATGAAGCCTCAAATTGTTATGAATTGTTTTGATGTTTAAACGAGCCAATAATGCTCCTACAAGTGTTTACAAGTTATTTCCATGTTCAAACGAGTTAAGAATGAAGCTACAAGTTGTTTCCGAGTTCGAACGAGTCAAGAATGAAGCCTCAAATTGTTATGAATTGTTTTGATGTTTAAACGAGCCAACAATGTTCCTACAAGAGTTTACAAGTTGTTTCTATGTTTTAACGAGTCAAGAATAAAGCTAAAAGTTGTTTCAATGTTAGAACGAGTCAAGAATGAAATGATAAATTATTATGAGTTTTTTTATTTTTAAACGAGCCAATAATGCTCCTACAAGTGTTTACAAGTTGTTTCCATGTTCAAATGAGTCAAGAATGAAGCTACAAGTTGTTTCCAAGTTCGAACGAGTCAAGAATGAAGTCTCAAATTGTTACGAATTGTTTTTATATTTAAACGAGACAATAATGCTCCTACAGGTGTTTACAAGTTGTTTCCATGTTCAAACGAGACAAGAATGAAGCTACAAGGTGTTTTCGAGTTCGAACGACTCAAGAACGAAGTCTCAAATTGTTAAGAATTGTTTTTATGTTTAAACGAGTCAATAATGCTCCTATAAGTGTTTAGAAGTTGTTTCCATGACTAAACGAGTCAAGAATGAAGCTACAAGTTGTTTCTGAGTTCGAACGTGTCAAGAATGAAGCCTCAAATTGTTATGAATTGTTTTGATGTTTAAACGAGCCAATAATGCTCCTACAAGTGTTAACAAGTTGTTTCCATGTTCAAAAGAGACAAGAATAAAGCTACTAGTTCTTTTCGAGTTTGAACGAGTCAAGAATGAAGTCTTAAATTGTTATGAATTGTTTTCATGTTTAAACAAGCCAATAATGTTCCTACAAGATTTGACAAGTTTTTTCCAAATTCAAACGAGTCAAGAATGAAGATACAAGTTGTTTCCGAGTTCGAACGAGTCACATATGAAGTCTCAAATTGTTATGAATTGTTTTGAAGTTTAAACGAGCCAATAATGCTCCTACAAGTGTTTACAAGTTGTTTCCATGTACAAACGAGTCAAGAATTAAGCTACCAGTTGTTTCCGAGTTCGAACGAGTCAAGAATGAAGCCTCAAATTGTTATGAATTGTTTTCATCTTAAAATGAACCAATAATGTTCTTACAAGAGTTTACAAGTTGTTTCCATGTTCAAACGAGTCAAGAATGAAGCTAAAAGTTGTTTTCGAGTTCGAACGAGTCAAGAATGAAGCCTCAAATTGTTATGAATTGTTTTGATGTTTAAACGTGCCAATAATGCTCCTACAAGTGTTTACAAGTTATTTCCATGTTCAAACGAGTTAAGAATGAAGCTACAAGTTGTTTCCGAGTTCGAACGAGTCAAGAATGAAGCCTCAAATTGTTATGAATTGTTTTGATGTTTAAACGAGCCAACAATGTTCCTACAAGAGTTTACAAGTTGTTTCTATGTTTTAACGAGTCAAGAATAAAGCTAAAAGTTGTTTCAATGTTAGAACGAGTCAAGAATGAAATCATAAATTATTATGAGTTTTTTTATTTTTAAACGAGCCAATAATGCTCCTACAAGTGTTTACAAGTTGTTTCCATGTTCAAACGAGTCAAGAATGAAGCTACAAGTTGTTTCCAAGTTCGAACGAGTCAAGAATGAAGTCTCAAATTGGTACGAATTGTTTTTATATTTAAACGAGACAATAATGCTCCTACAGGTGTTTACAAGTTGTTTCCATGTTCAAACGAGACAAGAATGAAGCTACAAGGTGTTTTCGAGTTCGAACGACTCAAGAACGAAGTCTCAAATTGTTAAGAATTGTTTTTATGTTTAAACGAGTCAATAATGCTCCTACAAGTGTTTAGAAGTTGTTTCCATGACTAAACGAGTCAAGAATGAAGCTACAAGTTGTTTCTGAGTTCGAACGTGTCAAGAATGAAACCTTAAATTGTTATGAATTGTTTTGATGTTTAAACGAGCCAATAATGCTCCTACAAGTGTTAACAAGTTGTTTCCATGTTCAAAAGAGACAAGAATAAAGCTACTAGTTCTTTTCGAGTTTGAACGAGTCAAGAATGAAGTCATAAATTGTTATGAATTGTTTTCATGTTTAAACAAGCCAATAATGTTCCTACAAGATTTGAAAAGTTTTTTCCAAATTCAAACGAGTCAAGAATGAAGATACAAGTTGTTTCCGAGTTCGAACGAGTCAAGAATGAAGTCTCAAATTGTTATGAATTGTTTTGAAGTTTAAACGAGCCAATAATGCTCCTACAAGTGTTTACAAGTTGTTTCCATGTACAAACGAGTCAAGAATTAAGCTACCAGTTGTTTCCGAGTTCGAACGAGTCAAGCATGAAGCCTCAAATTGTTATGAATTGTTTTCATCTTAAAATGAACCAATAATGTTCTTACAAGAGTTTACAAGTTGTTTCCATGTTCAAACGAGTCAAGAATGAAGCTAAAAGTTGTTTTCGAGTTCGAACGAGTCAAGAATGAAGCCTCAAATTGTTATGAATTGTTTTGATGTTTAAACGAGCCAATAATGCTCCTACAAGTGTTTAGAAGTTGTTTCCATGACTAAACGAGTCAAGAATGAAGCTACAAGTTGTTTCTGAGTTCGAACGTGTCAAGAATGAAACCTCAAATTGTTATGAATTGTTTTGATGTTTAAACGAGCCAATAATGCTCCTACAAGTGTTAACAAGTTGTTTCCATGTTCAAAAGAGACAAGAATAAAGCTACTAGTTCTTTTCGAGTTTGAACGAGTCAAGAATGAAGTCATAAATTGTTATGAATTGTTTTCATGTTTAAACAAGCCAATAATGTTCCTACAAGATTTGAAAAGTTTTTTCCAAATTCAAACGAGTCAAGAATGAAGATACAAGTTGTTTCCGAGTTCGAACGAGTCAAGAATGAAGTCTCAAATTGTTATGAATTGTTTTGAAGTTTAAACGAGCCAATAATGCTCCTACAAGTGTTTACAAGTTGTTTCCATGTACAAACGAGTCAAGAATTAAGCTACCAGTTGTTTCCGAGTTCGAACGAGTCAAGAATGAAGCCTCAAATTGTTATGAATTGTTTTCATCTTAAAATGAACCAATAATGTTCTTACAAGAGTTTACAAGTTGTCTCCATGTTCAAACGAGTCAAGAATGAAGCTAAAAGTTGTTTTCGAGTTCGAACGAGTCAAGAATGAAGCCTCAAATTGTTATGAATTGTTTTGATGTTTAAACGAGCCAATAATGCTCCTACAAGTGTTTACAAGTTATTTCCATGTTCAAACGAGTTAAGAATGAAGCTACAAGTTGTTTCCGAGTTCGAACGAGTCAAGAATGAAGCCTCAAATTGTTATGAATTGTTTTGATGTTTAAACGAGCCAACAATGTTCCTACAAGAGTTTACAAGTTGTTTCTATGTTTTAACGAGTCAAGAATAAAGCTAAAAGTTGTTTCAATGTTAGAACGAGTCAAGAATGAAATCATAAATTATTATGAGTTTTTTTATTTTTAAACGAGCCAATAATGCTCCTACAAGTGTTTACAAGTTGTTTCCATGTTCAAACGAGTCAAGAATGAAGCTACAAGTTGTTTCCAAGTTCGAACGAGTCAAGAATGAAGTCTCAAATTGGTACGAATTGTTTTTATATTTAAACGAGACAATAATGCTCCTACAGGTGTTTACAAGTTGTTTCCATGTTCAAACGAGACAAGAATGAAGCTACAAGGTGTTTTCGAGTTCGAACGACTCAAGAACGAAGTCTCAAATTGTTAAGAATTGTTTTTATGTTTAAACGAGTCAATAATGCTCCTACAAGTGTTTAGAAGTTGTTTCCATGACTAAACGAGTCAAGAATGAAGCTACAAGTTGTTTCTGAGTTCGAACGTGTCAAGAATGAAACCTTAAATTGTTATGAATTGTTTTGATGTTTAAACGAGCCAATAATGCTCCTACAAGTGTTAACAAGTTGTTTCCATGTTCAAAAGAGACAAGAATAAAGCTACTAGTTCTTTTCGAGTTTGAACGAGTCAAGAATGAAGTCATAAATTGTTATGAATTGTTTTCATGTTTAAACAAGCCAATAATGTTCCTACAAGATTTGAAAAGTTTTTTCCAAATTCAAACGAGTCAAGAATGAAGATACAAGTTGTTTCCGAGTTCGAACGAGTCAAGAATGAAGTCTCAAATTGTTATGAATTGTTTTGAAGTTTAAACGAGCCAATAATGCTCCTACAAGTGTTTACAAGTTGTTTCCATGTACAAACGAGTCAAGAATTAAGCTACCAGTTGTTTCCGAGTTCGAACGAGTCAAGCATGAAGCCTCAAATTGTTATGAATTGTTTTCATCTTAAAATGAACCAATAATGTTCTTACAAGAGTTTACAAGTTGTTTCCATGTTCAAACGAGTCAAGAATGAAGCTAAAAGTTGTTTTCGAGTTCGAACGAGTCAAGAATGAAGCCTCAAATTGTTATGAATTGTTTTGATGTTTAAACGAGCCAATAATGCTCCTACAAGTGTTTAGAAGTTGTTTCCATGACTAAACGAGTCAAGAATGAAGCTACAAGTTGTTTCTGAGTTCGAACGTGTCAAGAATGAAACCTCAAATTGTTATGAATTGTTTTGTTGTTTAAACGAGCCAATAATGCTCCTACAAGTGTTAACAAGTTGTTTCCATGTTCAAAAGAGACAAGAATAAAGCTACTAGTTCTTTTCGAGTTTGAACGAGTCAAGAATGAAGTCATAAATTGTTATGAATTGTTTTCATGTTTAAACAAGCCAATAATGTTCCTACAAGATTTGAAAAGTTTTTTCCAAATTCAAACGAGTCAAGAATGAAGATACAAGTTGTTTCCGAGTTCGAACGAGTCAAGAATGAAGTCTCAAATTGTTATGAATTGTTTTGAAGTTTAAACGAGCCAATAATGCTCCTACAACTGTTTACAAGTTGTTTCCATGTACAAACGAGTCAAGAATTAAGCTACCAGTTGTTTCCGAGTTCGAACGAGTCAAGAATGAAGCCTCAAATTGTTATGAATTGTTTTCATCTTAAAATGAACCAATAATGTTCTTACAAGAGTTTACAAGTTGTTTCCATGTTCAAACGAGTCAAGAATGAAGCTAAAAGTTGTTTTCGAGTTCGAACGAGTCAAGAATGAAGCCTCAAATTGTTATGAATTGTTTTGATGTTTAAACGAGCCAATAATGCTCCTACAAGTGTTTACAAGTTATTGCCATGTTCAAACGAGTTAAGAATGAAGCTACAAGTTGTTTCCGAGTTCGAACGAGTCAAGAATGAAGCCTCAAATTGTTATGAATTGTTTTGATGTTTAAACGAGCCAATAATGCTCCTACAAGTGTTAACAAGTTGTTTCCATGTTCAAAAGAGACAATAATAAAGCTACTAGTTCTTTTCGAGTTTGAACGAGTCAAGAATGAAGTCTTAAATTGTTATGAATTGTTTTCATGTTTAAACAAGCCAATAATGTTCCTACAAGATTTGACAAGTTTTTTCCAAATTCAAACGAGTCAAGAATGAAGATACAAGTTGTTTCCGAGTTCGAACGAGTCAAGAATGAAGTCTCAAATTGTTATGAATTGTTTTGAAGTTTAAACGAGCCAATAATGCTCCTACAAGTGTTTACAAGTTGTTTCCATGTACAAACGAGTCAAGAATTAAGCTACCAGTTGTTTCCGAGTTTGAACGAGTCAAGAATGAAGTCTTAAATTGTTTTGATGTTTAAACGAGCCAACAATCTTCCTACAAGAGTTTACAAGTTGTTTCTATGTTTTAACGAGTCAAGAATAAAGCTAAAAGTTGTTTCAATGTTAGAACGAGTCAAGAATGAAATCATAAATTATAATGAGTTTTTTTATTTTTAAACAAGCCAATAATGCTCCTACAAGTGTTTACAAGTTGTTTCCATGTTCAAACGAGTCAAGAATGAAGCTACAAGTTGTTTCCAAGTTCGAACGAGTCAAGAATGAAGTCTCAAATTGTTACGAATTGTTTTTATATTTAAACGAGCCAATAATGCTCCTACAGGTGTTTACAAGTTGTTTCCATGTTCAAACGAGACAAGAATGAAGCTACAAGGTGTTTTCGAGTTCGAACGACTCAAGAACGAAGTCTCAAATTGTTAAGAATTGTTTTAATGTTTAAACGAGCCAATAATGCTCCTACAAGTGTTTACAAGTTGTTTCCATGTTCAAACGAGAGAAGAATGAAGCTACAAGTTGTTTTCGAGTTCGAACGACTCAAGAATGAAATCTCAAATTGTTAAGAATTGTTTTGATGTTTAAACGAGCCAATAATGCTCCTACAAGTGTTTAGAAGTTGTTTCCATGACTAAACGAGTCAAGAATGAAGCTACAAGTTGTTTCTGAGTTCGAACGTGTCAAGAATGAAACCTTAAATTGTTATGAATTGTTTTGATGTGTAAACAAGCCAATAATGTTCCTACAAGTGTTTAGAAGTTGTTTCCATGACTAAACGAGTCAAGAATGAAGCTACAAGTTGTTTCTGAGTTCGAACGTGTCAAGAATGAAACCTTAAATTGTTATGAATTGTTTTGATGTTTAAACGAGCCAATAATGCTCCTACAAGTGTTAACAAGTTGTTTCCATGTTCAAAAGAGACAATAATAAAGCTACTAGTTCTTTTCGAGTTTGAACGAGTCAAGAATGAAGTCTTAAATTGTTATGAATTGTTTTCATGTTTAAACAAGCCAATAATGTTCCTACAAGATTTGACAAGTTTTTTCCAAATTCAAACGAGTCAAGAATGAAGATACAAGTTGTTTCCGAGTTCGAACGAGTCAAGAATGAAGTCTCAAATTGTTATGAATTGTTTTGAAGTTTAAACGAGCCAATAATGCTCCTACAAGTGTTTACAAGTTGTTTCCATGTACAAACGAGTCAAGAATTAAGCTACCAGTTGTTTCCGAGTTCGAACGAGTCAAGAATGAAGCCTCAAATTGTTATGAATTGTTTTCATCTTAAAATGAACCAATAATGTTCTTACAAGAGTTTACAAGTTGTTTCCATGTTCAAACGAGTCAAGAATGAAGCTAAAAGTTGTTTTCGAGTTCGAACGAGTCAAGAATGAAGCCTCAAATTGTTATGAATTGTTTTGATGTTTAAACGAGCCAATAATGCTCCTACAAGTGTTTACAAGTTATTTCCATGTTCAAACGAGTTAAGAATGAAGCTACAAGTTGTTTCCGAGTTCGAACGAGTCAAGAATGAAGCCTCAAATTGTTATGAATTGTTTTGATGTTTAAACGAGCCAACAATGTTCCTACAAGAGTTTACAAGTTGTTTCTATGTTTTAACGAGTCAAGAATAAAGCTAAAAGTTGTTTCAATGTTAGAACGAGTCAAGAATGAAATCATAAATTATTATGAGTTTTTTTATTTTTAAACGAGCCAATAATGCTCCTACAAGTGTTTACAAGTTGTTTCCATGTTCAAACGAGTCAAGAATGAAGCTACAAGTTGTTTCCAAGTTCGAACGAGTCAAGAATGAAGTCTCAAATTGTTACGAATTGTTTTTATATTTAAACGAGACAATAATGCTCCTACAGGTGTTTACAAGTTGTTTCCATGTTCAAACGAGACAAGAATGAAGCTACAAGGTGTTTTCGAGTTCGAACGACTCAAGAACGAAGTCTCAAATTGTTAAGAATTGTTTTGATGTTTAAACGAGCCAATAATGCTCCTACAAGTGTTTACAAGTTGTTTCCATGTTCAAACGAGAGAAGAATGAAGCTACAAGTTGTTTTCGAGTTCGAACGACTCAAGAATGAAGTCTCAAATTGTTAAGAATTGTTTTGATGTTTAAACGAGCCAATAATGCTCCTACAAGTGTTTAGAAGTTGTTTCCATGACTAAACGAGTCAAGAATGAAGCTACAAGTTGTTTCTGAGTTCGAACGTGTCAAGAATGAAACCTCAAATTGTTATGAATTGTTTTGATGTTTAAACGAGCCAATAATGCTCCTACAAGTGTTAACAAGTTGTTTCCATGTTCAAAAGAGACAAGAATAAAGCTACTAGTTCTTTTCGAGTTTGAACGAGTCAAGAATGAAGTCATAAATTGTTATGAATTGTTTTCATGTTTAAACAAGCCAATAATGTTCCTACAAGATTTGAAAAGTTTTTTCCAAATTCAAACGAGTCAAGAATGAAGATACAAGTTGTTTCCGAGTTCGAACGAGTCAAGAATGAAGTCTCAAATTGTTATGAATTGTTTTGAAGTTTAAACGAGCCAATAATGCTCCTACAACTGTTTACAAGTTGTTTCCATGTACAAACGAGTCAAGAATTAAGCTACCAGTTGTTTCCGAGTTCGAACGAGTCAAGAATGAAGCCTCAAATTGTTATGAATTGTTTTCATCTTAAAATGAACCAATAATGTTCTTACAAGAGTTTACAAGTTGTTTCCATGTTCAAACGAGTCAAGAATGAAGCTAAAAGTTGTTTTCGAGTTCGAACGAGTCAAGAATGAAGCCTCAAATTGTTATGAATTGTTTTGATGTTTAAACGAGCCAATAATGCTCCTACAAGTGTTTACAAGTTATTGCCATGTTCAAACGAGTTAAGAATGAAGCTACAAGTTGTTTCCGAGTTCGAACGAGTCAAGAATGAAGCCTCAAATTGTTATGAATTGTTTTGATGTTTAAACGAGCCAACAATGTTCCTACAAGAGTTTACAAGTTGTTTCTATGTTTTAACGAGTCAAGAATAAAGCTAAAAGTTGTTTCAATGTTAGAACGAGTCAAGAATGAAATCATAAATTATAATGAGTTTTTTTATTTTTAAACAAGCCAATAATGCTCCTACAAGTGTTTACAAGTTGTTTCCATGTTCAAACGAGTCAAGAATGAAGCTACAAGTTGTTTCCAAGTTCGAACGAGTCAAGAATGAAGTCTCAAATTGTTACGAATTGTTTTTATATTTAAACGAGCCAATAATGCTCCTACAAGTGTTTACAAGTTGTTTCCATGTTCAAACGAGACAAGAATGAAGCTACAAGGTGTTTTCGAGTTCGAACGACTCAAGAACGAAGTCTCAAATTGTTAAGAATTGTTTTGATGTTTAAACGAGCCAATAATGCTCCTACAAGTGTTTACAAGTTGTTTCCATGTTCAAACGAGAGAAGAATGAAGCTACAAGTTGTTTTCGAGTTCGAACGACTCAAGAATGAAATCTCAAATTGTTAAGAATTGTTTTGATGTTTAAACGAGCCAATAATGCTCCTACAAGTGTTTAGAAGTTGTTTCCATGACTAAACGAGTCAAGAATGAAGCTACAAGTTGTTTCTGAGTTCGAACGTGTCAAGAATGAAACCTTAAATTGTTATGAATTGTTTTGATGTTTAAACGAGCCAATAATGCTCCTACAAGTGTTAACAAGTTGTTTCCATGTTCAAAAGAGACAAGAATAAAGCTACTAGTTCTTTTCGAGTTTGAACGAGTCAAGAATGAAGTCTTAAATTGTTATGAATTGTTTTCATGTTTAAACAAGCCAATAATGTTCCTACAAGATTTGACAAGTTTTTTCCAAATTCAAACGAGTCAAGAATGAAGATACAAGTTGTTTCCGAGTTCGAACGAGTCAAGAATGAAGTCTCAAATTGTTATGAATTGTTTTGAAGTTTAAACGAGCCAATAATGCTCCTACAAGTGTTTACAAGTTGTTTCCATGTACAAACGAGTCAAGAATTAAGCTACCAGTTGTTTCCGAGTTCGAACGAGTCAAGAATGAAGCCTCAAATTGTTATGAATTGTTTTCATCTTAAAATGAACCAATAATGTTCTTACAAGAGTTTACAAGTTGTTTCCATGTTCAAACGAGTCAAGAATGAAGCTAAAAGTTGTTTTCGAGTTCGAACGAGTCAAGAATGAAGCCTCAAATTGTTATGAATTGTTTTGATGTTTAAACGAGCCAATAATGCTCCTACAAGTGTTTAGAAGTTGTTTCCATGACTAAACGAGTCAAGAATGAAGCTACAAGTTGTTTCTGAGTTCGAACGTGTCAAGAATGAAACCTCAAATTGTTATGAATTGTTTTGATGTTTAAACGAGCCAATAATGCTCCTACAAGTGTTAACAAGTTGTTTCCATGTTCAAAAGAGACAAGAATAAAGCTACTAGTTCTTTTCGAGTTTGAACGAGTCAAGAATGAAGTCATAAATTGTTATGAATTGTTTTCATGTTTAAACAAGCCAATAATGTTCCTACAAGATTTGAAAAGTTTTTTCCAAATTCAAACGAGTCAAGAATGAAGATACAAGTTGTTTCCGAGTTCGAACGAGTCAAGAATGAAGTCTCAAATTGTTATGAATTGTTTTGAAGTTTAAACGAGCCAATAATGCTCCTACAACTGTTTACAAGTTGTTTCCATGTACAAACGAGTCAAGAATTAAGCTACCAGTTGTTTCCGAGTTCGAACGAGTCAAGAATGAAGCCTCAAATTGTTATGAATTGTTTTCATCTTAAAATGAACCAATAATGTTCTTACAAGAGTTTACAAGTTGTTTCCATGTTCAAACGAGTCAAGAATGAAGCTAAAAGTTGTTTTCGAGTTCGAACGAGTCAAGAATGAAGCCTCAAATTATTATGAATTGTTTTGATGTTTAAACGAGCCAATAATGCTCCTACAAGTGTTTACAAGTTATTTCCATGTTCAAACGAGTTAAGAATGAAGCTACAAGTTGTTTCCGAGTTCGAACGAGTCAAGAATGAAGCCTGAAATTGTTATGAATTGTTTTGATGTTTAAACGAGCCAACAATGTTCCTACAAGAGTTTACAAGTTGTTTCTATGTTTTAACGAGTCAAGAATAAAGCTAAAAGTTGTTTCAATGTTAGAACGAGTCAAGAATGAAATCATAAATTATAATGAGTTTTTTTATTTTTAAACGAGCCAATAATGCTCCTACAAGTGTTTACAAGTTGTTTCCATGTTCAAACGAGTCAAGAATGAAGCTACAAGTTGTTTCCAAGTTCGAACGAGTCAAGAATGAAGTCTCAAATTGTTACGAATTGTTTTTATATTTAAACGAGCCAATAATGCTCCTACAAGTATTTACAAGTTGTTTCCATGTTCAAACGAGACAAGAATGAAGCTACAAGGTGTTTTGGAGTTCGAACGACTCAAGAACGAAGTCTCAAATTGTTAAGAATTGTTTTGATGTTTAAACGAGCCAATAATGCTCCTACAAGTGTTTACAAGTTGTTTCCATGTTCAAACGAGAGAAGAATGAAGCTACAAGTTGTTTTCGAGTTCGAACGACTCAAGAATGAAATCTCAAATTGTTAAGAATTGTTTTGATGTTTAAACGAGCCAATAATGCTCCTACAAGTGTTTAGAAGTTGTTTCCATGACTAAACGAGTCAAGAATGAAGCTACAAGTTGTTTCTGAGTTCGAACGTGTCAAGAATGAAACCTCAAATTGTTATGAATTGTTTTGATGTTTAAACGAGCCAATAATGCTCCTACAAGTGTTAACAAGTTGTTTCCATGTTCAAAAGAGACAAGAATAAAGCTACTAGTTCTTTTCGAGTTTGAACGAGTCAAGAATGAAGTCATAAATTGTTATGAATTGTTTTCATGTTTAAACAAGCCAATAATGTTCCTACAAGATTTGACAAGTTTTTTCCAAATTCAAACGAGTCAAGAATGAAGATACAAGTTGTTTCCGAGTTCGAACGAGTCAAGAATGAAGTCTCAAATTGTTATGAATTGTTTTGAAGTTTAAACGAGCCAATAATGCTCCTACAAGTGTTTACAAGTTGTTTCCATGTACAAACGAGTCAAGAATTAAGCTACCAGTTGTTTCCGAGTTCGAACGAGTCAAGAATGAAGCCTCAAATTGTTATGAATTGTTTTCATCTTAAAATGAACCAATAATGTTCTTACAAGAGTTTACAAGTTGTTTCCATGTTCAAACGAGTCAAGAATGAAGCTAAAAGTTGTTTTCGAGTTCGAACGAGTCAAGAATGAAGCCTCAAATTGTTATGAATTGTTTTGATGTTTAAACGAGCCAATAATGCTCCTACAAGTGTTTAGAAGTTGTTTCCATGACTAAACGAGTCAAGAATGAAGCTACAAGTTGTTTCTGAGTTCGAACGTGTCAAGAATGAAACCTCAAATTGTTATGAATTGTTTTGATGTTTAAACGAGCCAATAATGCTCCTACAAGTGTTAACAAGTTGTTTCCATGTTCAAAAGAGACAAGAATAAAGCTACTAGTTCTTTTCGAGTTTGAACGAGTCAAGAATGAAGTCATAAATTGTTATGAATTGTTTTCATGTTTAAACAAGCCAATAATGTTCCTACAAGATTTGAAAAGTTTTTTCCAAATTCAAACGAGTCAAGAATGAAGATACAAGTTGTTTCCGAGTTCGAACGAGTCAAGAATGAAGTCTCAAATTGTTATGAATTGTTTTGAAGTTTAAACGAGCCAATAATGCTCCTACAACTGTTTACAAGTTGTTTCCATGTACAAACGAGTCAAGAATTAAGCTACCAGTTGTTTCCGAGTTCGAACGAGTCAAGAATGAAGCCTCAAATTGTTATGAATTGTTTTCATCTTAAAATGAACCAATAATGTTCTTACAAGAGTTTACAAGTTGTTTCCATGTTCAAACGAGTCAAGAATGAAGCTAAAAGTTGTTTTCGAGTTCGAACGAGTCAAGAATGAAGCCTCAAATTATTATGAATTGTTTTGATGTTTAAACGAGCCAATAATGCTCCTACAAGTGTTTACAAGTTATTTCCATGTTCAAACGAGTTAAGAATGAAGCTACAAGTTGTTTCCGAGTTCGAACGAGTCAAGAATGAAGCCTGAAATTGTTATGAATTGTTTTGATGTTTAAACGAGCCAACAATGTTCCTACAAGAGTTTACAAGTTGTTTCTATGTTTTAACGAGTCAAGAATAAAGCTAAAAGTTGTTTCAATGTTAGAACGAGTCAAGAATGAAATCATAAATTATAATGAGTTTTTTTATTTTTAAACGAGCCAATAATGCTCCTACAAGTGTTTACAAGTTGTTTCCATGTTCAAACGAGTCAAGAATGAAGCTACAAGTTGTTTCCAAGTTCGAACGAGTCAAGAATGAAGTCTCAAATTGTTACGAATTGTTTTTATATTTAAACGAGCCAATAATGCTCCTACAAGTATTTACAAGTTGTTTCCATGTTCAAACGAGACAAGAATGAAGCTACAAGGTGTTTTGGAGTTCGAACGACTCAAGAACGAAGTCTCAAATTGTTAAGAATTGTTTTGATGTTTAAACGAGCCAATAATGCTCCTACAAGTGTTTACAAGTTGTTTCCATGTTCAAACGAGAGAAGAATGAAGCTACAAGTTGTTTTCGAGTTCGAACGACTCAAGAATGAAATCTCAAATTGTTAAGAATTGTTTTGATGTTTAAACGAGCCAATAATGCTCCTACAAGTGTTTAGAAGTTGTTTCCATGACTAAACGAGTCAAGAATGAAGCTACAAGTTGTTTCTGAGTTCGAACGTGTCAAGAATGAAACCTCAAATTGTTATGAATTGTTTTGATGTTTAAACGAGCCAATAATGCTCCTACAAGTGTTAACAAGTTGTTTCCATGTTCAAAAGAGACAAGAATAAAGCTACTAGTTCTTTTCGAGTTTGAACGAGTCAAGAATGAAGTCATAAATTGTTATGAATTGTTTTCATGTTTAAACAAGCCAATAATGTTCCTACAAGATTTGACAAGTTTTTTCCAAATTCAAACGAGTCAAGAATGAAGATACAAGTTGTTTCCGAGTTCGAACGAGTCAAGAATGAAGTCTCAAATTGTTATGAATTGTTTTGAAGTTTAAACGAGCCAATAATGCTCCTACAAGTGTTTACAAGTTGTTTCCATGTACAAACGAGTCAAGAATTAAGCTACCAGTTGTTTCCGAGTTCGAACGAGTCAAGAATGAAGCCTCAAATTGTTATGAATTGTTTTCATCTTAAAATGAACCAATAATGTTCTTACAAGAGTTTACAAGTTGTTTCCATGTTCAAACGAGTCAAGAATGAAGCTAAAAGTTGTTTTCGAGTTCGAACGAGTCAAGAATGAAGCCTCAAATTGTTATGAATTGTTTTGATGTTTAAACGAGCCAATAATGCTCCTACAAGTGTTTAGAAGTTGTTTCCATGACTAAACGAGTCAAGAATGAAGCTACAAGTTGTTTCTGAGTTCGAACGTGTCAAGAATGAAACCTCAAATTGTTATGAATTGTTTTGATGTTTAAACGAGCCAATAATGCTCCTACAAGTGTTAACAAGTTGTTTCCATGTTCAAAAGAGACAAGAATAAAGCTACTAGTTCTTTTCGAGTTTGAACGAGTCAAGAATGAAGTCATAAATTGTTATGAATTGTTTTCATGTTTAAACAAGCCAATAATGTTCCTACAAGATTTGAAAAGTTTTTTCCAAATTCAAACGAGTCAAGAATGAAGATACAAGTTGTTTCCGAGTTCGAACGAGTCAAGAATGAAGTCTCAAATTGTTATGAATTGTTTTGAAGTTTAAACGAGCCAATAATGCTCCTACAAGTGTTTACAAGTTGTTTCCAAGTACAAACGAGTCAAGAATTAAGCTACCAGTTGTTTCCGAGTTCGAACGAGTCAAGAATGAAGCCTCAAATTGTTATGAATTGTTTTCATCTTAAAATGAACCAATAATGTTCTTACAAGAGTTTACAAGTTGTTTCCATGTTCAAACGAGTCAAGAATGAAGCTAAAAGTTGTTTTCGAGTTCGAACGAGTCAAGAATGAAGCCTCAAATTGTTATGAATTGTTTTGATGTTTAAACGAGCCAATAATGCTCCTACAAGTGTTTACAAGTTATTTCCATGTTCAAACGAGTTAAGAATGAAGCTACAAGTTGTTTCCGAGTTCGAACGAGTCAAGAATGAAGCCTCAAATTGTTATGAATTGTTTTGATGTTTAAACGAGCCAACAATGTTCCTACAAGAGTTTACAAGTTGTTTCTATGTTTTAACGAGTCAAGAATAAAGCTAAAAGTTGTTTCAATGTTAGAACGAGTCAAGAATGAAATCATAAATTATAATGAGTTTTTTAATTTTTAAACGAGCCAATAATGCTCCTACGAGTGTTTACAAGTTGTTTCCATGTTCAAACGAGTCAAGAATGAAGCTACAAGTTGTTTCCAAGTTCGAACGAGTCAAGAATGAAGTCTCAAATTGTTACGAATTGTTTTTATATTTAAACGAGCCAATAATGCTCCTACAAGTGTTTACAAGTTGTTTCCATGTTCAAACGAGACAAGAATGAAGCTACAAGGTGTTTTCGAGTTCGAACGACTCAAGAACGAAGTCTCAAATTGTTAAGAATTGTTTTGATGTTTAAACGAGCCAATAATGCTCCTACAAGTGTTTACAAGTTGTTTCCATGTTCAAACGAGAGAAGAATGAAGCTACAAGTTGTTTTCGAGTTCGAACGACTCAAGAATGAAATCTCAAATTGTTAAGAATTGTTTTGATGTTTAAACGAGCCAATAATGCTCCTACAAGTGTTTAGAAGTTGTTTCCATGACTAAACGAGTCAAGAATGAAGCTACAAGTTGTTTCTGAGTTCGAACGTGTCAAGAATGAAACCTTAAATTGTTATGAATTGTTTTGATGTTTAAACGAGCCAATAATGCTCCTACAAGTGTTAACAAGTTGTTTCCATGTTCAAAAGAGACAAGAATAAGGTACTAGTTCTTTTCGAGTTTGAACGAGTCAAGAATGAAGTCTTAAATTGTTATGAATTGTTTTCATGTTTAAACAAGCCAATAATGTTCCTACAAGATTTGACAAGTTTTTTCCAAATTCAAACGAGTCAAGAATGAAGATACAAGTTGTTTCCGAGTTCGAACGAGTCAAGAATGAAGTCTCAAATTGTTATGAATTGTTTTGAAGTTTAAACGAGCCAATAATGCTCCTACAAGTAAACACAAGTTGTTTCCATGTACAAACGAGTCAAGAATTAAGCTACCAGTTGTTTCTGAGTTCGAACGAGTCAAGAATGAAGCCTCAAATTGTTATGAATTGTTTTCATCTTAAAATGAACCAATAATGTTCTTACAAGAGTTTACAAGTTGTTTCCATGTTCAAACGAGTCAAGAATGAAGCTAAAAGTTGTTTTCGAGTTCGAACGAGTCAAGAATGAACCCTCAAATTGTTATGAATTGTTTTGATGTTTAAACGAGCCAATAATGCTCCTACAAGTGTTTACAAGTTATTTCCATGTTCAAACGAGTTAAGAATGAAGCTACAAGTTGTTTCCGAGTTCGAACGAGTCAAGAATGAAGCCTCAAATTGTTATGAATTGTTTTGATGTTTAAACGAGCCAACAATGTTCCTACAAGAGTTTACAAGTTGATTCTATGTTTTAACGAGTCAAGAATAAAGCTAAAAGTTGTTTCAATGTTAGAACGAGTCAAGAATGAAATCATAAATTATTATGAGTTTTTTTATTTTTAAACGAGCCAATAATGCTCCTACAAGTGTTTACAAGTTGTTTCCATGTTCAAACGAGTCAAGAATGAAGCTACAAGTTGTTTCCAAGTTCGAACGAGTCAAGAATGAAGTCTCAAATTGTTACGAATTGTTTTTATATTTAAACGAGACAATAATGCTCCTACAGGTGTTTACAAGTTGTTTCCATGTTCAAACGAGACAAGAATGAAGCTACAAGGTGTTTTCGAGTTCGAACGACTCAAGAACGAAGTCTCAAATTGTTAAGAATTGTTTTTAAGTTTAAACGAGTCAATAATGCTCCTACAAGTGTTTAGAAGTTGTTTCCATGAATAAACGAGTCAAGAATGAAGCTACAAGTTGTTTCTGAGTTCGAACGTGTCAAGAATGAAGCCTCAAACTGTTATGAATTGTTTTGATGTTTAAACGAGCCAATAATGCTCCTACAAGTGTTAACAAGTTGTTTCCATGTTCAAAAGAGACAAGAATAAAGCTACTAGTTCTTTTCGAGTTTGAACGAGTCAAGAATGAAGTCTTAAATTGTTATGAATTGTTTTCATGTTTAAACAAGCCAATAATGTTCCTACAAGATTTGACAAGTTTTTTCCAAATTCAAACGAGTCAAGAATGAAGATACAAGTTGTTTCCGAGTTCGAACGAGTCAAGAATGAAGTCTCAAATTGTTATGAATTGTTTTGAAGTTTAAACGAGCCAATAATGCTCCTACAAGTGTTTACAAGTTGTTTCCATGTACAAACGAGTCAAGAATTAAGCTACCAGTTGTTTCCGAGTTCGAACGAGTCAAGAATGAAGCCTCAAATTGTTATGAATTGTTTTCATCTTAAAATGAACCAATAATGTTCTTACAAGAGTTTACAAGTTGTTTCCATGTTCAAACGAGTCAAGAATGAAGCTAAAAGTTGTTTTCGAGTTCGAACGAGTCAAGAATGAACCCTCAAATTGTTATGAATTGTTTTGATGTTTAAACGAGCCAACAATGTTCCTACAAGAGTTTACAAGTTGATTCTATGTTTTAACGAGTCAAGAATAAAGTTAAAAGTTGTTTCAATGTTAGAACGAGTCAAGAATGAAATCATAAATTATTATGAGTTTTTTTATTTTTAAACGAGCCAATAATGCTCCTACAAGTGTTTACAAGTTGTTTCCATGTTCAAACGAGTCAAGAATGAAGCTACAAGTTGTTTCCAAGTTCGAACGAGTCAAGAATGAAGACTCAAATTGTTACGAATTGTTTTTATATTTAAACGAGACAATAATGCTCCTACAGGTGTTTACAAGTTGTTTCCATGTTCAAATGAGACAAGAATGAAGCTACAAGGTGTTTTCGAGTTCGAACGACTCAAGAACGAAGTCTCAAATTGTTAAGAATTGTTTTGATGTTTAAACGAGCCAATAATGCTCCTACAAGTGTTTACAAGTTGTTTCCATGTTCAAACGAGAGAAGAATGAAGCTACAAGTTGTTTTCGAGTTCGAACGACTCAAGAATGAAGTCTCAAATTGTTAAGAATTGTTTTGATGTTTAAACGAGCCAATAATGCTCCTACAAGTGTTTACAAGTTGTTTCCATGTTCAAACGAGACAAGAATGAAGCTACAAGGTGTTTTCGAGTTCGAACGACTCAAGAACGAAGTCTCAAATTGTTAAGAATTGTTTTTAAGTTTAAACGAGCCAATAATGCTCCTACAAGTGTTTAGAAGTTGTTTCCATGACTAAACGAGTCAAGAATGAAGCTACAAGTTGTTTCTGAGTTCGAACGTGTCAAGAATGAAGCCTCAAATTGTTATGAATTGTTTTGATGTTTAAACGAGCCAATAATGCTCCTACAAGTGTTAACAAGTTGTTTTCATGTTCAAAAGAGACAAGAATAAAGCTACTAGTTCTTTTCGAGTTTGAACGAGTCCAGAATGAAGTCTTAAATTGTTATGAATTGTTTTCATGTTTAAACAAGCCAATAATGATCCTACAAGATTTGACAAGTTTTTTCCAAATTCAAACGAGTCAAGAATGAAGATACAAGTTGTTTCCGAGTTCGAACGAGTCAAGAATGAAGTCTCAAATTGTTATGAATTGTTTTGAAGTTTAAACGAGCCAATAATGCTCCTACAAGTGTTTACAAGTTGTTTCCATGTACAAACGAGTCAAGAATTAAGCTACCAGTTGTTTCCGAGTTCGAACGAGTCAAGAATGAAGCCTCAAATTGTTATGAATTGTTTTCATCTTAAAATGAACCAATAATGTTCTTACAAGAGTTTACAAGTTGTTTCCATGTTCAAACGAGTCAAGAATGAAGCTAAAAGTTGTTTTCGAGTTCGAACGAGTCAAGAATGAACCCTCAAATTGTTATGAATTGTTTTGATGTTTAAACGAGCCAACAATGTTCCTACAAGAGTTTACAAGTTGATTCTATGTTTTAACGAGTCAAGAATAAAGTTAAAAGTTGTTTCAATGTTAGAACGAGTCAAGAATGAAATCATAAATTATTATGAGTTTTTTTATTTTTAAACGAGCCAATAATGCTCCTACAAGTGTTTACAAGTTGTTTCCATGTTCAAACGAGTCAAGAATGAAGCTACAAGTTGTTTCCAAGTTCGAACGAGTCAAGAATGAAGTCTCAAATTGTTACGAATTGTTTTTATATTTAAACGAGACAATAATGCTCCTACAGGTGTTTACAAGTTGTTTCCATGTTCAAATGAGACAAGAATGAAGCTACAAGGTGTTTTCGAGTTCGAACGACTCAAGAACGAAGTCTCAAATTGTTAAGAATTGTTTTGATGTTTAAACGAGCCAATAATGCTCCTACAAGTGTTTACAAGTTGTTTCCATGTTCAAACGAGGGAAGAATGAAGCTACAAGTTGTTTTCGAGTTCGAACGACTCAAGAATGAAGTCTCAAATTGGTAAGAATTGTTTTGATGTTTAAACGAGCCAATAATGCTCCTACAAGTGTTTAGAAGTTGTTTTCATGAATAAACGAGTCAAGAATGAAGCTACAAGTTGTTTCTGAGTTCGAACGTGTCAAGAATGAAGCCTCAAACTGTTATGAATTGTTTTGATGTTTAAACTAGCCAATAATGCTCCTACAAGTGTTAACAAGTTGTTTCCATGTTCAAAAGAGACAAGAATAAAGCTACTAGTTCTTTTCGAGTTTGAACGAGTCAAGAATGAAGTCTTAAATTGTTATGAATTGTTTTCATGTTTAAACAAGCCAATAATGTTCCTACAAGATTTGACAAGTTTTTTCCAAATTCAAACGAGTCAAGAATGAAGATACAAGTTGTTTCCGAGTTCGAACGAGTCAAGAATGAAGTCTCAAATTGTTATGAATTGTTTTGAAGTTTAAACGAGCCAATAATGCTCCTACAAGTGTTTACAAGTTGTTTCCATGTACAAACGAGTCAAGAATTAAGCTATCAGTTGTTTCCGAGTTCGAACGAGTCAAGAATGAAGCCTCAAATTGTTATGAATTGTTTTCATCTTAAAATGAACCAATAATGTTCTTACAAGAGTTTACAAGTTGTTTCCATGTTCAAACGAGTCAAGAATGATGCTAAAAGTTGTTTTCGAGTTCGAACGAGTCAAGAATGAAGCCTCAAATTGTTATGAATTGTTTTGATGTTTAAACGAGCCAATAATGCTCCTACAAGTGTTTACAAGTTATTTCCATGTTCAAACGAGTTAAGAATGAAGCTACAAGTTGTTTCCGAGTTCGAACGAGTCAAGAATGAAGCCTCAAATTGTTATGAATTGTTTTGATGTTTAAAGGAGCCAACAATGTTCCTACAAGAGTTTACAAGTTGTTCCTATGTTTTAACGAGTCAAGAATAAAGCTAAAAGTTGTTTCAATGTTAGAACGAGTCAAGAATGAAATCATAAATTATTATGAGTTTTTTTATTTTTAAACGAGCCAATAATGCTCCTACAAGTGTTTACAAGTTGTTTCCATGTTCAAACGAGTCAAGAATGAAGCTACAAGTTGTTTCCAAGTTCGAACGAGTCAAGAATGAAGTCTCAAATTGTTACGAATTGTTTTTATATTTAAACGAGACAATAATGCTCCTACAGGTGTTTACAAGTTGTTTCCATGTTCAAACGAGACAAGAATGAAGCTACAAGGTGTTTTCGAGTTCGAACGACTCAAGAACGAAGTCTCAAATTGTTAAGAATTGTTTTGATGTTTAAACGAGCCAATAATGCTCCTACAAGTGTTTACAAGTTGTTTCCATGTTCAAACGAGAGAAGAATGAAGCTACAAGTTGTTTTCGAGTTCGAACGACTCAAGAATGAAGTCTCAAATTGTTAAGAATTGTTTTGATGTTTAAACGAGCCAATAATGCTCCTACAAGTGTTTAGAAGTTGTTTCCATGACTAAACGAGTCAAGAATGAAGCTACAAGTTGTTTCTGAGTTCGAACGTGTCAAGAATGAAGCCTCAAATTGTTATGAATTGTTTTGATGTTTAAACGAGCCAATAATGCTCCTACAAGTGTTAACAAGTTGTTTTCATGTTCAAAAGAGACAAGAATAAAGCTACTAGTTCTTTTCGAGTCAAGAATGAAGTCTTAAATTGTTATGAATTGTTTTCATGTTTAAACAAGCCAATAATGTTCCTACAAGATTTGACAAGTTTTTTCCAAATTCAAACGAGTCAAGAATGAAGATACAAGTTGTTTCCGAGTTCGAACGAGTCAAGAATGAAGTCTCAAATTGTTATGAATTGTTTTGAAGTTTAAACGAGCCAATAATGCTCCTACAAGTGTTTACAAGTTGTTTCCATGTACAAACGAGTCAAGAATTAAGCTACCAGTTGTTTCCGAGTTCGAACGAGTCAAGAATGAAGCCTCAAATTGTTATGAATTGTTTTCATCTTAAAATGAACCAATAATATTCTTACAAGAGTTTACAAGTTGTTTCCATGTTCAAACGAGTCAAGAATGATGCTAAAAGTTGTTTTCGAGTTCGAACGAGTCAAGAATGAAGCCTCAAATTGTTATGAATTGTTTTGATGTTTAAACGAGCCAATAATGCTCCTACAAGTGTTTACAAGTTATTTCCATGTTCAAACGAGTTAAGAATGAAGCTACAAGTTGTTTCCGAGTTCGAACGAGTCAAGAATGAAGCCTCAAATTGTTATGAATTGTTTTGATGTTTAAACGAGCCAACAATGTTCCTACAAGAGTTTACAAGTTGTTTCTATGTTTTAACGAGTCAAGAATAAAGCTAAAAGTTGTTTCAATGTTAGAACGAGTCAAGAATGAAATCATAAATTATTATGAGTTTTTTTATTTTTAAACGAGCCAATAATGCTCCTACAAGTGTTTACAAGTTGTTTCCATGTTCAAACGAGTCAAGAATGAAGCTACAAGTTGTTTCCAAGTTCGAACGAGTCAAGAATGAAGTCTCAAATTGTTACGAATTGTTTTTATATTTAAACGAGACAATAATGCTCCTACAGGTGTTTACAAGCTGTTTCCATGTTCAAACGAGACAAGAATGAAGCTACAAGGTGTTTTCGAGTTCGAACGACTCAAGAACGAAGTCTCAAATTGTTAAGAATTGTTTTGATGTTTAAACGAGCCAATAATGCTCCTACAAGTGTTTACAAGTTGTTTCCATGTTCAAACGAGAGAAGAATGAAGCTACAAGTTGTTTTCGAGTTCGAACGACTCAAGAATGAAGTCTCAAATTGTTAAGAATTGTTTTGATGTTTAAACGAGCCAATAATGCTCCTACAAGTGTTTAGAAGTTGTTTCCATGACTAAACGAGTCAAGAATGAAGCTACAAGTTGTTTCTGAGTTCGAACGTGTCAAGAATGAAGCCTCAAATTGTTATGAATTGTTTTGATGTTTAAACGAGCCAATAATGCTCCTACAAGTGTTAACAAGTTGTTTTCATGTTCAAAAGAGACAAGAATAAAGCTACTAGTTCTTTTCGAGTTTGAACGAGTCAAGAATGAAGTCTTAAATTGTTATGAATTATTTTCATGTTTAAACAAGCCAATAATGTTCCTACAAGATTTGACAAGTTTTTTCCAAATTCAAACGAGTCAAGAATGAAGATACAAGTTGTTTCCGAGTTCGAACGAGTCAAGAATGAAGTCTCAAATTGTTATGAATTGTTTTGAAGTTTAAACGAGCCAATAATGCTCCTACAAGTGTTTACAAGTTGTTTCCATGTACAAACGAGTCAAGAATTAAGCTACCAGTTGTTTCCGAGTTCGAACGAGTCAAGAATGAAGCCTCAAATTGTTATGAATTGTTTTCATCTTAAAATGAACCAATAATGTTCTTACAAGAGTTTACAAGTTGTTTCCATGTTCAAACGAGTCAAGAATGATGCTAAAAGTTGTTTTCGAGTTCGAACGAGTCAAGAATGAAGCCTCAAATTGTTATGAATTGTTTTGATGTTTAAACGCGTTAATAATGCTCCTACAAGTGTTTACAAGTTATTTCCATGTTCAATCGAGTTAAGAATGAAGCTACAAGTTGTTTCCGAGTTCGAACGAGTCAAGAATGAAGCCTCAAATTGTTATGAATTGTTTTGATGTTTAAACGAGCCAACAATGTTCCTACAAGAGTTTACAAGTTGTTTCTATGTTCTAACGAGTCAAGAATAAAGCTAAAAGTTGTTTCAATGTTAGAACGAGTCAAGAATGAAATCTTAAATTATTATGAGTTTTTTTATTTTTAAACGAGCCAATAATGCTCCTACAAGTTGTTTCCATGTTCAAACGAGTCAAGAATGAAGCTACAAGTTGTTTCCAAGTTCGAACGAGTCAAGAATGAAGTCTCAAATTGTTACGAATTGTTTTTATATTTAAACGAGCCAATAATGCTCTTACAAGTGTTTACAAGTTGTTTCCATGTTCAAACGAGAGAAGAATGAAGCTAGAAGTTGTTTTCGAGTTCGAACGACTCAAGAATGAAGTCTCAAATTGTTAAGAATTGTTTTGATGTTTAAACGAGCCAATAATGCTCCTACAAGTGTTTACAAGTTGTTTCCATGTTCAAACGAGACAAGAATGAAGCTACAAGTTGTTTTCGAGTTCGAACGACTCAAGAATGAAGTCTCAAATTGTTAAGAATTGTTTTGATGTTTAAACGAGCCAATAATGCTCCTACAAGTGTTTAGAAGTTGTTTCCATGACTAAACGAGTCAAGAATGAAGCTACAA